>JAFJYJ010000003.1:14940000-19740000 GCA_019022615.1 Acacia melanoxylon
TTTGTATTGGCAAATTAATGTCAGTTGATCGATAAATAAATTAAAATCCAACAATTTAAAAGTTTTACTGATTTGAAGAGTCTACGCACCCACATACATCTATTCACGCAAACTAAATACACTTGAGAGAATAAAATAGGAGTATTTTAAGAAAAAAAAAATTGATAAAAATTAAAATATTATCATATATCAAAATTAACTCATAAATATTATCATATAATTAAAATCGGAGAGAGTAAAGTTGAAACTAATATCACTAATAGATAACAACTCGGTCCCACCATCAATTAATGCAAGTTGCAAAGAAGTAAATGAGCAATTCAATCTTGAATGTTAATATTCCACTGAAATGATGATTGTATGATATAACTCATCATGCTACGATTTATTTGTCTGGAGAAAAGTATATATTGTCAAATTTAAGGTAGGTACTTCTCTGATCCTAAATATAAGACAAAATTAATTTTTTTTAAAGAGATTAAGAAAATTAAATAAATTGTTTAATCATATCATATATCAAGGATCCTTAAATTATATATTAATTTATTAGTTAAACTAATTAATTTGAAGAAAAAGTAAAAATACTCTATAGTCATTTAATTAGTTTCCTTAATCTTTTGTTTTTTTTTTAAAAAAATATTTTTATCTTATATTTAGGAATTGGGGAGTACCTCCCAATTTTAGTTCTTTTTTAGGGATAAAGTGTCTTAAATGTGGAAGTTTTATTTCGGGTGAAAGACTGGTAAGGCGGAAGTTTTTTTGGACAAAAAATGCCATAGAAGTTTTATTAAGGAGCGATTTTTGCGCGAAAGTTTTTATTTAAGGAGCGATTTTGCGCCGAAAGTTTCAAAACGTAGCAATTTTGCCCTTCGTCCCCAAATATTAAATTTGACTATTAAATCATCAAATACCACACGTGTTATCTTGAAAAGGTCAAACTTGGTGAGAGAAGGAGATCCTTGAGATGTTGAGCTCAAAGCTGAGAATTTAATGAACGAAGCGGTGAAAGGGATTTGAAAAGGTCATGTACAAAACCCAAAGGAAGATCACTTATAATCTAAGCAAATGATCAGTTTATACAAACGTAAATATTATCACTATTGATTTGTTTTACTGAACCAATTTTTGGAACAATTCATTTCTCATTTTGCGTTTCATTTGCGTTTTGTGATCGACCTTTTAGTCCCTTCGACCGCCGGTTCATTCACAAATTCTCGGCCACCTTGAGTTCAACATCTGAAGGATCTCCTTCTCTCGACTCCAAGTCGACCTTTTCAAGGCATTTACATGTGTGGTCTTTGATCGATTTAATAGTCAAATTTAATATTTGGGGGCGTAAGGAAAAAATTGCTACGTTTTGTAAACTTTCGGGCAAAATTGCTCCTTAAAAAACTTCCCGGCAAAATTGCTCCTCAGCGAAAACTTCCGTGGCAAAATTGATACTTCTTGTGAACTTCCGTGGCATTTTTGGTCCAAAAAAAACTTTCGTCTTACCAGTGTTCCTGAGCGAAAACTTCCATGGCATTTAAGACCATTATCCCTTCTTTTTAAGTGTAAGGAATATTTAGTATTTTTCATCATACACATATAAGATATTTATTATGCTTTTCTAACAATATCTTTACTTAATATTAGTGTTTTTTTCTCCAAGATTACAACAATAAATTTAAATAATGATTAAAGAATTATGAATTTTAAGCTTTTCCTTAATATAAAGAATAAGGATGAAAATGCCTCTAACAAATTGGAAGGAGTAATTATCATGAATCAGAGGAAGTTGCAATGAAGTAACAAAGTAATTGGTATGAATGATCAACATCATGTTTTAAACGTAGGACCCACTTTCTGTTGGACCTTAGTTATCCTCATTCTTTTCACATATGCAAATGCAATTTCTCCTTAAGACTGACTTTGTGATTCATTTGGCCTCACAAGTCACAAGAACCTTATCATTTAACACGCATTGAGCCACGTCCTCCTATACAAATTGTAGGGAATGAATTAATAAACACTTTTTGTTTAAATTAAATTAGCATTAATATATGAGTTGAATGTATCTCTCCAATCTTTTTCAATAGATAAGAAATTTTTTTTTTTTTTTATCAAATAAGTATTTTATAAATATTTATTGTGTTTTTTAATCTCTTATTCAATGCTTGCTCTTGATGAATTTAAATAAGGGTAAACCATGACACTTCTTTATTTAAGGGGAAATTATAAATAAATGCTATTAGAATTCATGAAACCTTAAAAAGTCGGTTGATACATGAAAATGAGATTTTAAAGTGTTGTCGATTTTACCATTATACCCCTTAATTTTTTAATTAAAAAGAGAAGAAAAGGTGCACTTGGCACCACTGCCCAGCAATGCTTGCACCCTCCAGCAGACTATACTCAAGAGATAGGGTTTAATTTATCACTGGTAGTGTTATATATCCATCATAACGATTATTATATAAAAACTGTATTATATTATAAATATACCTGTCACTATAACTAATTTAATTAATTTTATGTCTGTAATAAAAGGGAGTAATTGTGATCATTATTCTTTCCCGTCAGTTGGTACTGGTGAGGTATTGGTGAGGCGTTTGCATTATTAGTCTGTGTGTCGGGTCAGTCAAAATGGGTCCTACCAAAACTTCTGTTTTCCGCCATCAGTGGATTTTTTTTTTTGAGGTCAAAGTCATCAAGTGGATTGAAGTTGTTGGGAAAGTAACATATAGGTACGGAAATGAAATGGAATCCAATGTGAAAAGAGTGAAGTTTTACTTGCTTGTTCATTAAGCTCTGAAGACTTGAAAGCGAGTAAAGTCTATTCACTGCCATCTTCACTCCATCATCACTTTCGACATTTCTCAGCAATATAAAAACAACAGAGAAACTTGTTGGATGTTGATTAAGAGAGAGAGAGAGGAGACCTGTTGAATACGTGCCATGATCTAAAAGGTGTTGCAGCTTCATTCTTCTTCTTATTCGTCTTCAAAGAAATATGAGGTGTTTCTGAGTTTTAGGATATGGGAGAAATTTGAAATTTATAATTATTATTTTGATACTCCTAGATATTAGCATCTAAAAGAACCTTCACCAGTCATCTACGTATACAGCCTTATGCCTCAAAGGATTTTATTTTATTTTTTTTGAGACTTTCATTGATTATGAGCTTCATTGATTATGAAAAGGGGATGACATCTCCCAGTCACTCATCCAAGCAATTCAAGATTCATCTCTGTTTGTGATCATCTTCTCTGAAAACTATGCCTCCTCCAAATGGTGTTTGAATGAGCTCATTGAGATCCTTCACTGCAAACAACACCAGAAACAATATGTTATTCCTATATTCTACAATGTGGACCCATCTCATGTACGCCATCAAAGGGGAACTTATGAGAAAGCGTTTGAAGAACATTTGAAGAAAAACCCAGACAAGGTGGACGAGTGGAGGCGAGCCCTCCTTGAAACTGGAAAGTTTGCTGGATGGCACTCGAGCAATTGCAGGTCTCAATAATTGAAATCAGACTTTCATGCTTTTATTTATTCCTTAGATTCATCTTCGTTATGATAAAAATGCCTTCTCTTTTATTATAATATTAGCTTATCACAGTGGAAATCGATGAAATTTTCTTTGAGTCCTTCTTTTTCAATTTGAAAATGGCGGAAAATATTTACCATAATTTTGATTAGAACTTTTGACGAAATTTTTGATTTCATTATATAATAATGTTATCATGTCACCAAAAAAAAAAATATTAAATACGGTCATCAATTGGTTGTCACTTTATTAAATAAATTATTTATTATTCATTTTCATTCTTCTTTAATTATTTTTCTTATATTAGGGATGAAGCAGAACTCATTCAAAATATT
Source organism: Acacia melanoxylon (assembly GCA_019022615.1). NCBI lineage: Eukaryota > Viridiplantae > Streptophyta > Magnoliopsida > Fabales > Fabaceae > Acacia > Acacia melanoxylon. The sequence continues at coordinate 14,943,868 of JAFJYJ010000003.1, forward strand.
GTCTGTGACATCATAAAAAAACTAAACCATGGGTCCTCAAGTGCATTGGTGAATATTGTTGGAATTGATAAGAATTGTGATGGTATTATTGAATTTTTGCTAGAAGAAGTCTCAACCGTTGGAATTTGGGGCATGGGCGGAATAGGCAAAACAACCATGGCTAAGGTTGTGTTTTCCAAATTCCGCTCTCAATTTGATAGTTGCTACTTCTTGGAAAATTTTAGAGAAGAGTCAAAAAAACATGGTCTAACATATATACGTGATAAACTTGTCAATGGACTATCAAATGATAGATCTCTTGAAAGGCTCAGCCGTAGAAAAGTTTTGATTGTACTTGATGATGTCAGTGACACAAGCCAGTTAGATTATTTGGAAAATGAAGCTCCTCATTTTAGACATGGTAGTAAAATCATCATAACAAGTAGAGATAGACATGTACTTGAAGGGAGAGTTGAAAGACTACATGAAGCCAAAGCATTGGGCCGTGACAATTCTCTTGGGCTTTTCAACCTCAAAGCCTTCTGCAAAGACAGTCACGAAAGTGAATATAAAGAACTAGTTGAAAGAGCACTTGATTATGCCCAAGGTGTTCCATTAGCCTTAACCGTGTTGGGTTCATTTCTTCATTCCTTAACTATAGAAGAATGGGAAAGTGCATTGAGCAAATTAGAAAAGAGGACCCATCAAAAAATTCAAGTTGTGCTAAAATTAAGCTATGATGGACTTGATGATGTAGAGAAAGAGGTATTTTTAGACATTGCTTGTTTTTTTAAGGGTGAATCTGAAGGATATGTATTGGAAATGCTAGAGAACTTTGGCTTTCATGGACACATTAGTTTGAGAACCCTTATGGACAAGGCGTTGATAAGTGTTGTTCATGGTACGATAAGGATGCAACATCATGGTACGGTATCGATGCATGATTTAATTCAATCAATGGCTTTTGAAATTGTTCGCCAAGAGTGTCCAAGAAATCCTGAAAGACGTAGTCGACTATGGAATCCTGATGAGATCTATGATGTACTAGAAAATAATCGGGTAAGAAAAATGTTTAGCTTTCTAATTAGACATTTGACAATTACAGAAAATAAATTGTTGACAGTGAAGTAATTTATTCACTTTCTTTTCTTATTTTTGTGTTGTTTAGGGAAGTGATGCAATTCAAGGCATAAGTCTAAATATGTCTCAAATTAGAGACTTACAATTGAGTGTTGATACCTTCAAAAAGATGACTAATTTAAGGTTTCTTAAATTCTATTCATCTTGGGATCAAAGATCGTGCACTGTGAATCTTCCTTCTGGGCTTGACTCATTTTCCAAGTCATTACATTGTCTTCATTGGGACAATTTTCCTTCGCAATCTCTACCATTGTTGTCTTGTGCTGAGAAGATAATCCAACTTCACATGCCTAATAGCCACCTTAAAAAACTATGGGATGGTGTGCAGGTACAACATACAAATATGAGTTTTGATTTTTCTTTTCTTTTACAATTAATTGAAATTTTAGACTTTGTTTCCTATGTAACATTTCTCTTTTTGATTGTTGCAGAACTTGGTGAATTTAAGAGAAATAAGTCTTGATGAATCCAAATATTTGATGGAGTTGCCTGATCTATCAATGGCTCAAAATCTTGAACGACTTAATCTTAAGAGGTGTGAAAGTTTAAGCCACCTTGATCCATCGATTTTATCTCTTCCAAAATTGGATTTTGTGTCTCTAAATAATTGTAGAAGCCTAAAGAGTTTGAAAATTGAGGGTCGGTCAACATCTATCTCAGGCATTTATGTCTATAATTGTAGGCTCAAGAAAGTTTCATTCTCTTCAAACAAAATAAAGTCGTTACATTTATGGAATGTACCTGTTGAGATATTGGACTTTCCAATTGGGCATATGGAGAAGCTTCAGGAGTTCACTCTTAACTGCTCAAAACTAAAGAATCTTCCAATTGATGACATGATTTGTTGCATGAGATTTCTTGTGCGTCTTGGTCTTTATGATTTTTTTTTTTTTTTTTGCTCGAATTGGTCTTTATGATGATTGCAGGGGAATAATTGACAAATCAAAGCTCCATACCTTATTTGATTATTTGTTATCTCTAGAATCAATTTCTTTGGCTGGGGCATGTAAATTAACTGAACTTCCACACAATATCAAACATCTCTCAAGGCTATTTTATCTTCATGTAAGCAATTGTAAGAGCCTTCAATCTTTACCTAAGCTTCCTCCATCCATTAAAGTGTTAATTGTCTACGACTGCACATCATTAAAGACACTACAATTCACTTCTCACATTGAATCTTCCTCAGTTAATTATCTCAGAAATCTTAGGCACCTTACTCTTTGTAGATGCGAACAATTGCGTGAACTCCCTAAATCCATCGGCTCCTTATTCTCATTATATTCATTGGATTTAAGTGGAAGTAATATAGAGAGCATGCCTGCTAGCTTCTACCATCTTTTAAATCTAACAAACATTAACTTGAGCAATTGTAGAAGACTTCGTTCTCTGCCAGAACTGCTATTATCTATTGACGTAAGAAATTGTAAGAGCCTTGAATCTTTACCAGAGCTTCCTCCATCCATTCAAGAATTATGTGCCGGCAACTGCACATCATTGGAAGATGAAATAATGTTGGGTTCAACACTTTATTCCTCAGTTAGTTATCTCAGAAATCTTAGCAGCCTTACTCTTAGTGGATGTGAGAGGAAGTAATATAGAGAGCCTGCCTGCTAGCATCAAGCATCTTTTACATCTTTATAACATTAAATTGAGCAATTGTAGAAGACTTTGTTCTCTGCCAGAACTGCCATTCTTCATCTGTACGATTGATGCTGATAGTTGCATATCACTAGCGATTGTACCCAATTTAGCAACCACACCACATCTGAGGTCCCTACTTCTAAAAGATTGCTTGAAATTAGAGAATCGCTATATGGAAAGTGCCTGTTTCCTATTGAAGGAAGCAATCTACACAAGTTCAAAAGAATGCAAGTTTTGTTACCCAGGAAGGAAAGTTCCGAAGTGGTTTAAATCTAATCAGGGAATAGATGCTTCCAACAATATATCTATTGAGCTGCCTTCAACCACAACTGACCTAATTGGCTTCGTTCTCTGTTCTGTTCTTTCTCACCACGCTCATGGTGATCACTTGCAATGCCAACTTTATTACGATGGTAAGGAGCACACATGCTCAAAATTTGAAGGATTGAGGACAAATTTTGATTCACATCATGTTTTTCTATGGTGTGTTTCTGACATGTTCATAAACTTCGGTAAAACAATGGATGGCCAAAACACCAATTACAGGCCAAATGTGTCATTTGAATTCTCTGTTGTTACAGGTAGTGCGACAGATAGTAAGAAGTTTGTTGATGGTGTGATTGAAGCATGTGGAGTTTGCCCAATATATGCCTCAGAGTATCGCAAATTCATTCAACAAATGGAATTGGAGGCAAACTCGGCTGCCCAAAAAGAGACTTGTCAAGATGCTGATGAGAATTCATTTCATGGAATACTAAAATATGCGAATTTCTCATTGAAGACAGGAAAATATGACAATCTTGAAGGAAGTAATATTCCAGAGTGGTTTACTTACAAAAGTTCGACGACAATTGATTATGCAGGTTTAGAAGTGAGAGTTCAAGTTGCTCCAGATTTTGACAAACCGATGGGTTTCATTTTCTGCTTTGTTATACCTAATTTCTCCATAGAAGAAAGGGATCAATGTTACTCCACATGTGGGAGTGAATATTCATGTGGGGAATATTATGAGGCAAGTTTCACCGGTCCAAGTGGATGGCACTATTCAATGATAAAATTGAACTCAGATAATGTTTTTCTATGGTATGATCCCTTATACAATGAATGCATAAAACATTATAACCCACGGAGAAAAGGTTGTGATGGCAAGCTAGACCTTACATTTTCATTTAATCTTGGATATGGTTCGATGGATGATGAATGGCGTGAATTTAGGATTGGTGATTGCTTGATCAAAGAATTAGGAGTTCGTCCAATATATGTCTTTGAGTACACAAACTTCCTTCTACAAGAAAAACTGAAGGTAAGTATGCGAACAAAGAGGCATCGAAATATTGACGATGACCAACAACTCCCTTCAACAAAGAAAGTGAAGGACTCTTCAATTGATCAATCTATTCCCATGAATTATGAGTCCAATACATCTCATGATGTCAATGAGTTGCTACTTCTGCTGCCCCAATTGAATTTGGAATCTACAAAGAATCGCACCCATCAAAGATAAATTACCCATAACCCATTACTTGATCGGTATGTATCCCTCTTCTACATTTCATCTATTAAGTTAGACTTGGTACATCAGAGCTACCTTAGTCAAATATAGCTTTTGCTTTTAAACATATTGTGTTACTTTGTAATATATTTAATCCTATTGATGCGCTTGAATCCAACTATTTCCAAAATTACGATTTCAATTTCTTGGTTTCTCACAATGAATATTTATCTTGTCGGACAACTTCATTGATGTGTTTCTTGATGAAGAATCTCAGTAAAGCATAACATAATAGGAAACTTGGCATTATATGTAGCCTAGCATCATTAGATACCAAGATAAAAATGCATCGGTTAATTGAAATAATCAACCAGGACTTAAGATAATTAGATTTAGTATAAAAATGATTTATCTTCTTGTAACTTTGTCTATTAAAAAAGACTATTTATCATAAGTCGTCCTTCTACTTTGATAGATTTCTGTCAGTTTAAAGAAGAGTTCAACTTCTGCAACAGTGGCAAAAAAAGAAATCTTGTGATTTAGCAAACTGTTTTTGCAGGTTGTGGTGAAGCCGCGAATCTTTTCTCCTCTCTAGATTTCATAACCAATAATTGATGGTCAAAAGTGGGACAATATGTTGATTACATTGCTATTACAGCAAACAGGAAGCAGATATTTGAGGGTAACTAAGAAAATTAAATTCGTGAAATTGACTTATAGTTACTTACTTCTTTTTAAATAAAACCCTATATTAAGTCATTAATATCGATTAACTAATATTATTACACCCTAAAATAATTCTGTGCAGTGATGTTATTATGTTTTTACAGAGTACATATGTTCAGTTATCATTCTCGGCGAAGAAAAGCTGACAACAAAAACGATGGATGCTACTGTGCTTCATGTGCTCTTCGCAATCAACTTCTTAATAAAAAAGTACAAGGTGTTCATCACTGTTAAAGGTGAGGACACTGCCACAAAAATGATGTGTTCATAGTGCTATTGGAGATAAAAGAAAAATGATGTTTGACATTTGTTTGGTTTGAGGAATGGGGATGGGACTTGGGAGGGTAGACAAAATTTTAACCCAAATGAATATTAAGGTGATGTACTGTTGGTCAAATCTATAATATTAAGGTGTTTTCTCAGATACTGCTATAGGATTGCAATTTAAGGTTTGATAATGTTGAAACTTGTTTAGCTTCCTGTAATTGTCAAGTCTGGTTTTTAATGTGGAACCCTAAGATGGTTAAGTTCACAGAAGTTGTAGGCCTCTTGTTCATGTAGGCGGATCCTGGAGATCATTTGTTTTGCATTAAATGAAAACTAGGTAATGTCTTTTGCTCAAAAAGTAATGCTCTGGGTCCACTGCAAAAAGGAAAAAAAAAAAAAAAAGTAAAAAAAGGGGGCAAATTGTGTGAGAATATTCTTTTGAAACTCATTGTCATTTTTACATACAACTGTTGTACTTTATGCTGACTGTAATTGCATTATACATTTATACTGCTTGTTATCATAGAACCATATTTGTTGAGTTATTTGGAGTTTCATACATCTTTTATTCTTGTCTGAACATCACTCTTATTAATGGTTGCACATGACATGCAACTGAGATGCAATTCTGCGTGAGAAATTAGTAAAAACCTTTATTACTTGTGCTTACACTAGTCTTTCATCGTTAGATGGGATGGTTTCCTTGACTCACTGAGAGGAGATTAATGTTTCATGTCATTTGTTGCAGAATACAATGCAGAATCAGTGAGCTTGAATGGGGTTACTCTGCTGAAGGTAGCTTGTCTCCTTCCAAAATTTTCTTGCCTAAGTTTGATTTATTTTAGTTTCATGGATTCTTTTGTTTATATAACAACTGAAGTAGTGCTTATTCCATTCTCAGGGAAGGGTCCATACACAAGAAATTTTTGGCTTATCCAACTTTGATTTTAGTGCCAGGGAAATATGAAGGTACTAATATCTTTTTCTGTGAATTTTCAATAGAAGTTGTTTGTTACACGGGAAATTTTCTTGCCTAAACTATTGGAAACTTAAACTTTTTGTGTATAATAGATTCTGTGAATTCTTAGAATCAGTTGTTTGCTGCAGTGCCTGAGGCAATTAATAAAGGAACTGATGCAAGGAACTCTGGTTTTACAAAAAGCCTCCACCACAAGTGCCATAATTGTCAAGTGAAGAGCTTTGGAAAATTCTTGAAGAATGTGGATGTGATAGTGAAAGAATATGTGACATATATTGCTTTCTCATGGGTGATATTGATAAGCTTAGGATAGCGATTCAGTGTCCACCTTCAGCCAGGAAAATTGTGATCATGAAGATGTTATATAATTCACTTTAATTAGTTGGTGATGACTTATATATATTTTAGTTGATGCTCAAAAAATATAGCTTTTGAGTATTAGTTATCACTTTTGAATATTTTGCTACATGCTTGAAATAGATGTTTGAGCATGTAGTGATGATTTATTGGTATGCACACTTTTAAATATTTTGTTACATGCTCAAAATAGGCATTTGAGCATGTTGTAATCACTTGTTCATATGTATACTATTGAATAGTCTGTCATCACTTTTTTTTTTTTTTTTTAAATAGCATTATTGTCTTTTGCAATTTTTTATGCTCAAAATCACTTGTTTATGTGTAGCTCAAAATTTTTGAGCATGTTGTAATCACTTGTTCATATGTAGACTATTGAATATTTTGTCATCACTTTATTAAAAAAAACATAGTTTTTTTAGCATTATTGACTTTTACAATTTTTCATGCTCAAAATAAAACTTGTTCATTTCATTAGATTGACAAATTATATAGGGATATAAAATCTAGATGAAATCATGAGCTAAGAAGGAGCACATGTAAAATTTGGATGAATAGAGTTTAAATAATCATAAGTTGAACACTTCTACCCAAAAAGTAATGAATCAATGGGCAAAGTGAAGATGTTTATATATAAAAGAAGAAATTTGTTAATTTAGTATTTTAGAAATATTTATTATTAGCTATTGATAAAAATATCATTTTTATACACATATTACAATATTAATGTAATAATTTAATTTAAATCCAAGTGTAAATTAATTTAAACAATCTATAATTATAAAAGCATAAAGTAACATGTAAGGGTAAAATGGTCAATTAGTTATTACCACCCTCCTCCTCTTCTCTTAAATCAAACAAATGATCTTTTTTCTTTGCCATTTCCTTTAACAAACCAAACAAGGTAACATATCATCCATTCCCTTCAAATCAAACACACCCTAAGATGGTTTAGTCTCAGGAGTTAGGCTTCCTTCAATTTCGTTTTAAAATAATTGTTTTCTTCACTTTGTTATGCTTGCTTTCTTCTTTGTCTTTGCTTGTGTGAAGAAATCATGATGTGTGCGTATGACTTTGTAATTTGAAAATTGTCTTCAATTTGTCATTAAGTTAAATTGTAGATCATGAGAGGGGAAGTCGATTGTGATGTTCGGTTATTAGAACAATATGGAAAATAGATAGAGACCATAAGTAATTAATTGTTGTGTCCTACTTTGTTACAAGTTTGTCATATTTATTAGAGGCTAAATTATACAAAAATCCCCTGTAAACTTTAGATCAATTGCATATAACCCATAATATTTCAAAGTTTAAATTTTACCTCCCGACCTTTCATTTTTTTTAACTATTAACCCCTGCCATTAAGTGACTGTTATCTTTTTAACGAAAATTATCGTGTCATATTATGAAATAACACGTGACATCCTATATAAATTACTAATTTCATAAAATTCACTAAACTTTAATTAGTTACAAATAGCCCCATGACATTTTTAAATTTAAATTTAAGTAATTTTGATTTATAATATTAAACCACATGTTGTTGCTTTTATCATTTTAATAAATTTATTATTTTTTTTACTATCATTTGTCAATTAAAATAATTTTCTTGTATGGCTAAAACTGGAATAACAATATTTAAAAAATATAAAAATAAAATTGTTATCATTTGTATAACATTTACTTATTTTCTTGGGATAATTAAGCATTGATGGTTTAAATATTACACTTATTTAGAGGATAGTTTTTGCCACTCATTAATTGTTTTGTTAATAATGCATATTTTTTCTTGGATTAGAGGTTTCATGTTTATCTTTATTTTTTTCTAAATATTATTCTTCTAGTTTTTGTAAGAACAATTTTAATTGACAAATAATAGTAAAAATAATAAATTTATGAAAATGATGAAATTAATGACATGTGGTTTAAGATTAAAAATCAAAATTTTAAAGGAGTTAGATTTAAATTTTGAAATGTCAGAGGTTATTTTTAATTGATTAAATTTTAGAGGTTTTTATGAAATTAATAATTTACACGTGTCATCTCATAATCGACGTGATATTTTTCATTAAAAAAATAACGATCAATTAACGCAGAGGGTTAATAGTTAGAAAATGAAAGGTCATGGGGCTTAAATTTAAACTTTGAAATGCCAGTGGAGTTATATGCAACTGACTCAAAGTTCAGATGATTTTTATATAATTTAGCCTTTATTAAATGGCTAATAACACATTGTCAAAGGTATTTTATGACATGCAAGTAAAAGGGAAATCGGAATTCGGCCCATCGGGCGGCATTTCATTTAAGCCCTTGGTTACGGGGCTCGGGCTTAAAAAATAGGCCATAAATTTGAAATTAGCGGGGCCCTTTTTTAAAAATAATAATAATTACTTAATGAATCTATGCCATTTGCAGTTTATTTGTTTTTAGCTGTAGATTTTTTTTTTTAAAAAAATAATAATTAATTACTTAGACTTCTATTTAATGAATGTGTTTATTTATAATTACTTAGATTTTTATAGTTTAAACTATAACCCCTTTTTTATGTTTATTATTATTCGTATTAAAACATATAATTAGTTATTATAAATTTTAAAGAAGGGATGTTTTCATATTAAATAAACACATACTTTGGTATTACAATATTATATAAGTAATAAATTATAAATATATTTTGTGTAAAATAAGTATAATTATTTTTACCTATCAATAAAATCATGCATAAAAAGCTGAAGAAATTTGAGACACACACAAAATTATGAGAGGAAAAGACATTTTGTCGTGGGCATACATAAAGCAATCCCTTTGTTTAATATTTTTTGAAACAAAGGAAAAAAAATATTCTTTGTGTTGATTTGTTTTTATTACGAATTAATGAATGTGTTTATTTGTTGAATGATTTATATTGTTTAGATATTAATGTTGATAACATTTATTTGATAAATTAGAACTTTAATGATTGCAATTTACTAATTATATTTCTTTGAAAAAAAATCGAAGGAAAAATAATTAAAATTTGGAATAGTAAGTTTCGAGGCCTTGTCATTCCGATTCGACCACAGTACTATTAGGTAGGACTTTGAAAAACATATGTTTTCCTTGCCTCGCCGGCCACAGCCTGTCCCGGGTCGTAGGGCCGCCACGATTCCCGTGGGCTTTACGATTCTACTCTACATGCAAGTGGTACATGTGATTGTTGTAAATTTCAAATTCCAGTTTGTTGTAAGGTTTACAAGTCATACTACTCCTCTGGTCCTATAAAGGTAGAGAGAAGAAAATAAAATTTGGAATAGTAATTTTCAGGCCCTGTAGGGTCGGCCTGGCCCTGGAACTATTGAGCCGAACTTTGAAAAATAGATTTTTCCCCGGACCTGTTAGGCCACAGCCTGTCGGCCGACCCGCCCCGATTCCACTCTACATGCAAGTGATACATGTGATTGTTGTAAATTTCAAATTCCAGTTTGTTGTAAGGTTTACAAGTCATACTACTCCTCTGGTCCTATAAAGGTAGAGAGAAAAGAAAATATTTGGTTCTATTTATAATATTTATAAAGTAAGAGATAATTTTTTTATATGAATGTATAATTTTACCCTTTATTTATTATTATATTGTCTTTGTTCTTATTGATATAATATATATTAAATGGGTATAAATTTGGAAAGTTGTTGAACTTTATGAAAGAGTAAAGGGTTAAGGAGCAATAATACACATAAGCTTTTCTCCCATGAGTGCTCAGCACCACGAGCTTTTTCTAGACCAAAAATACACACGTGGTTACGTTTTGGGGGCAAAAATGCCACGATTACATTAGTTGACCAGATTAACTTGGATGAAATCTTTGACGTGGCGATTTGGTCGATAAGTGATTTGGACGCTAACGTGGACGATGATGGAAAGTAAATTAAAAAAAATCTAAAAGACCTAGCCCCGTAGGCCGCGGGAGACCGTCGCCGTGGTGGCGGCGGCCGGTTGGGTTTTTTAGTTTTTAGTTTTTTTTAAAAAAAATTACTTTCCATCATCGTGCAAGTCATATCACTAATCAATGGTTAATTGCAGAAAAAATAACATATACTTCCTTCAGTCCTAATTATAGGACATATTAAACCGATTTTGAGGAGATTAAGGGGAAGAGTTAAATTAGTTAATTTTACTCATTTTTAAAAACTGCCCTTATAAAAATTTTAAAGGGTTAAGGAGCAATAATACACATGCGGTTTGTCCCTGGGAGCGTCCAACACTACGAGGTTTTTTCTGGACCAAAAATACACATGTGGTTACGTTTTGGGAGCGCCCAGCACCACGGCCGTTAGTCAACTAACGGTCAACGTTAATTTTGGATGGAAGTGAACATTAACTCGAATGAAATTACACTTTTGCCCCCTAGTAAAAGTGAATCAACAACCCCCTGTGACATACCTATCCGACTTAGAATTTTCTTTTCCACGATTTCTAATTGAAATAGTGGTCTTGCTATATATACATACACGTGTGTATATGTTTACACACACACATATATGTATATATATGTGTTTCTATATATACATATATAAATATGTATATCGTGTGTGTATATGTGTATGTGTATACAATATATATATATATCTATATATCTATATCTATATCGTGTGTGTGTATTTGTGTGTCTGTCTGTAAGTATGTATATGTGTGTGTACACATATATATAGACACAGACACACACACACTATGTGTGTATTGGAAAATTAAGTCAACTGATCGATAAACAAATTAAAATGCAATAATTTAAAAGTTTCGCAGATTGGAAGAGTCATAGACTAACATACATATACTCATAAAAAATCAAACACACTTGAAAGAATAAAATTAAGGTATTTTAGAAAGAAATTGATAAAAATTTAAATTTTATCTTATAATTAACACCAAAACGAACCTTCAAATGGTCAATTAGGACCGGAAGGAGTATTACTTAGGAAGACAGTTGCGGGAAGTAACAGAGCAATTCATTTTTGGTTCAAATTTTCTACTGAATTAATTTATTGTATGAGGCACCACGTCACATCGTGATTTCTTTATCGAAACTTATTAATCCAAATTAAATCATTAATAAGTTCAACTTACTTTGACCCAAAAAAAAATAAAAAAAATTCAAGTTACTCCCTCCAAGCATTAATATGACATGCAAATGACAACACCCGCTTGCCCCCGTCAATACTATAATTCAAGAAATTGTCGCTGATGTCAACAATAAACTGGAAACTGTTAATTTACGGTAAAAGACAAAATTGGAACTGATGAAATGAAACGAATAAACACATTGAAGAGTGACTGGAAGAATTTCACCATGCTGCTGAATACAATTCATCAGATTCTGATTGGCATATTGATGTTTGTAGATGAAACCAGAGTAGAAACTTGAAAACAGAGCATGAAGGAGCCAACTTTCCATATTATAGTAATTATTCTTAGTAGATGATCAGCCTGTGTTTTTGGTGAGCATCATTAGACTGTGTATCGCTGAAAATGCCGTGTATAAAATCGAAAGCAGTAATTATTATTCCATCTAGCCACATTATATCAGAGGAAGTTGCAAGGAAGTAATAGGGCAATTGGTATGAACCTATCATATTTTAATGGGTTAAGGTGCAGATTTGCCAACGAACTATTACCCGAGGAGTGTCTGGCACAAAAAAACAATTGGAGGGATCAAATTGGGCAACGAACTATTAAAAAGTGAAAAAAAAACTAAAGAACTATTAAAAAGTGAAAAAAAAAATACCAAAGAACTATTTAAAAAAAAACAACTATTACTGTTACGTTAAAATATGAGGCACTGACGTAGGACGGTGACGGAAACGTTGGAGAAAAGAGCGATTAAACCTTTTTGTTGGATAAGGCAAACACAAACATAGATGAGACCCATGCGAGGAGACGTTGTGGCGTGGCGGTTCGCTTGTGGCATCGACGCACGTAACCGTGGTGCAAGACGCGTCTTGGTCGAAAAAGTCGTGGACTTTTTGGATGAGTTCAAGAGGATGAGTTCAACACCCAACAACAATGGAAGCTTTGGAGACGCCGACGTCGCCGACACTGTGACAGTCAATGGAAGACAGAGACACCAAGACAGTGATGAGGTAATAGTTCGTTGGCGAATCATTCAAAATTGTGTTTATTTTCACTTTTTAATAGTTCGTTGGCCAATTTGGTCCCTTCAATTGTTTTTTGTGTGCCAGACGCTCCTTGGGTAATAGTTCATTGGCAAATCTGCACATTGACCTTATTTTAACTGTAGGTCTTAGTCACGTACAACCTTTCACATGCAAATCTAAATGTAATTCCCTCAGTGACATGACTTGGTAATCAATTTGGCCCTAGAAGAACATCTCATATTTTAATTCCGGCCCTCCTGGTTTGCTACGTTGCTCAAAACTAACTAAGAGGTTCCTAGTTGATCACCAGTAGGACTTATGATGAAAATATAAAATAAGGGCATTATTATCTTTTTTACAGATAAAACTTGATTTTATTTTGACCCATTCGTTTGTAGTGAAATTTCAGAAGCTTTTGGGGGTTTAATGAAATAAAATTGCTTCCAGGGGGGCTAAGTGATATTTTCCCATTTAAACGGAATATATTTCTAAAAATATATTTAATTAATAGAGTAAGAAAATCGGTGAGACCCATCATTCAAAAAGTATCGGAGGTTTAATGGTCTTACTATATCCTCCACTTAAAAAAATTCATTATATATACTTTTGCACTCAATTAACGTTAATTTTGTTGGATGCACATTGGGAAATAGTTTGTTGATAAATTTACACATTCACCCAACTTTAAAAGACACAAGTCAGTACTCTGAACATTCAAGACGTTAGAACTATCCTAACTCAATTTCATCGGTTTATGTTAGAGACCATGCAATAACTAATACGGCATCGTCTCATGTTCCTTTAAGCTTCGTCAAATTAAATGGTTTATTATAGGCTAACATCCCCTTATTTTTACAATTTGGCTGTAATTTCATCTTGGCTTGTTACAATGTGGAGATTCCTTGTCAAACAACTTCATCGGTATTTTTATTGAAGCAGAAGTCCAGTCATGCAGGCAATTGGATTGAAGTATAAGATATCAGGAAATTTGGTATGTGGTCATAATAAATCATGAAATAAATGCTAAAATAAACAACTTGAGATGGTTTAATTTATGGACTGAAGTTACTTTGCTCGTCCTAGTTTTCTCTAACCACTCTTTTAAACATCTTGTATGATTTTTGAATTTTTTTTAGACAGTTCAACTTCTGCAGCAAGAATTAAAGCCTAGGAAAAAGTTCCATGAGTCATGACCAGTAATTGAGTCGTGACCAGTATTGAAGCCATGGAACATTCATATCCTTTTGATGTCATGATTAAGTGTTCATAAAATGTTAGTTGGTGTCATGACTAGGTGTTATTTTTGTTCGCATGACTAAATTTGGATGGAAGTTACAGATAAGCATAGTTGGTGTTTTTGGGAAGGATTTGTTCCGATATAAAATACAAATGTCTAGCCCTAATAGACTAGGGGATGTTAATTTAGGATTAAGTGGCTACCCAGAGATGTCTATGGATTAAACGCCAATGAAAAGACGATCGCTCAGTGATACCTATGAGGGAGATATCAGAGAGCACTCTCAGATCACTGTGCTACACAGGTGTGACATTTCGCCTGAAGGGTGATGTGTGTTCACAGTGAGACTGGATAGTAAACAATGGAATAAAGAATGTAGAGAATGCACCTGGTGGGTAACTTCCTATTTATAGGTATTAGCTAGGGTTTCACTGCCATGATCGTGAATCCACTCCTCAGGCAATATGCGCCTCTCACGTTCTGCGAATGTCTGCTCCACTATTTGTACGTTCCTGGATTATAGGCGTGATCAAGAGACGATTGACAATTTACCTGATTAAAGAGGGATTATATCATAAGCCTTCTCACTGGGCCACATATCTGCTAGGTCCATTATATGAGTCCATAACATGAATCTTGAGAATTTGAATTGATTTAGCTCTTTTTGTTATTGTAGGATACTGCCTCGTTGATTGAAGTAATGAGATTAAAATTGAAGATTACAAGAACTAAACGATCTTGTTTCTCAAGCGAATAATATATAAAGAAGAACTATTTGTTGTTTGTTGAAGAGTTATCTTTAAGGCTCGATTTAGATTTAGCTTTTGGAGAATAGCTTTGGGGATTTACGAGGTAAAATAACTTTTTCAGAATAGTTTTTTTTATTTAAAAATAGATTATTGAAAAAAGTGATTTTGATAAAATGATAGTTTTTGGATGTTGTTATCAAAATAGATTTTCCAGGGGTCAAATTTACCAAAAAAAGATATTAGCTTTTGGTATAAGCGCATATAAAGGATAAGGTTGTATATTAAATATTTTTAACATCAAATTTCATAATAATTACACAAATTTGTGTACAAAATTAAAATACTTCAGGTTCTGATGATATTGAAAAAAATACTTCATGATCTTGAAAATTTATTTTAGGATCTTGAAAAAATATTTTAGGGTACTTGATTGATCTTGAAAAAAATATTTCGAGTGCGACGGTAACTAAAAAGATACTTAAAGGTACTGAAAAAACACTTCATGATTATGAAAATTTATTTTAGGATATTGAAAAAAGTATATCAAAGTAATGACTGATCATGAAAAAATATTTCGGGGTAATAATGGATACTAAAAAGATACTTAAGGATCTTCGATACTAAAAATACTTTTCATGATCTTAAAAATTTATTTTATGATCTTGGAAAAAAAATTCAGGTCTTGACTAATCTTAAAAAAAATTCGGGTACTTGATGAATACTAAAAGAATACTTAAGGATACTTGCTAAGTGCGAAAAAAAATTGTCGATGGCGAGGAGAGATTTTTTTTTTTTTTTTAAAATAGCTTTTCCCAAACCTAGGTTTGGTCTGCAAAGACATAGCTATTGGACATTTTTAGAGGTGTTTGTCAAATTTTTGCTAAAACCTATGTTTTAAAATTTGTTTAAAAGGCTCTTATTAAGACATCAACAAATGATAGAGGCATCCAACAGTGATCAACTTATTTGGCTGTTATGAACACATCAGATAGTGGGCAGTCTATATAATTGCGGTAACCTGCATTTGCCTAATATCTCTAGAAAGAGAAACTCTTCCTCGCTTGGAGAGCGATTGTCGAAGTGCGGGACTGTTTTTCTCACTGGTGTGGGTAAAAAGGTCAATAACGGGGCGGGTACCAAGTTTTGGATTGACCTTTGGCTCCCTCTTGATTAGCCCATCATCTCCTTTATTCAGTATCCTTTATCTATCAACGCTGAGGAGACCGTCAGAGATCACCTCTGTCTAATGGTCGGTGGGACTATCAAAGATGGTTTGGAGTTCTACCTCCGGATATTATTAACTTCATTTTACATTCGAATCCACCCTCCAACAATTCCCCGGATAGCTTTACGGAGAGCGGCAAAGGATGGTGGTTTCTGTAAAATCTGCCTACCAATTCTCTCTCGACACCGATGAAACAAGCACTAATAACTTTTGGGTACAAGTTTGGAAATGGAAAATTCCGGAAAAAGTTAAATTTTTTATGTGGCAAGTTGGTCATGAGAGACTTGTCACCAACTCTCTTCGGGCAAGGAGGGGCCTTACCAATGATAATGGTTGTCCTTTTCAATGCAATAGTGAGGAAAATGTGATTCACATCATTCGAGATTGTGAGCGTGCTAGAAGTTTATGGAAACTTATTTTAAAACCTAACTATTTCTCTCAGTTTTTCTCTGGCAGCTTGCGGGTTTGGCTTAACCGGAATATCAAACACAATCTGGCAAAGGGAGATTTCAAAACTTCTCATGGACGAGAATCTTTAGCCTGGGGTGTTGGATTCTTTGGACAACCAGATGCAAATTCCAATTTCAGGGAGTGAACACAGAAACAAGGGAGATGTTACATCAGTGCAGCTATCTACTCATGGAAAATGGAGCGAATCAAAAGCTAAAACATCGATTTTCCATTTGGACAAGACAGAGGAGAGATCATGGACACCCCCTCTCCCGCGAACATAGTTCGCATTGATGTGGACGGATCGGTGCTTCATCAACACAAAGCTGCGTGTGGGGAGTACTAAGAAATTCTCAAGGGGAATGGTTGATGGGTTTCTACAAACCCTTGGCTTGCTTTTACGTCATTGAATCTGAAATTTATGCTATCATGATAGGGTTACAGATTGGTGTTCAAATGGGATTCCAAAGTATAGTCATGTACTCTGACTCCCTTGATGCCGTCAACATCCTTATGAGAGATTGCCCTACTGATCATCCTCTTAAAGACATTATTGGAGAGACTAGAGACCTTTTGTTCCGAGACTGGGACGTGGAGTTTCATCATACACCAAGAGAAATCATCTCTTGTCTTGATTATATGGCCAAGAAGGGCCATAGTGTTGTCATTGGTTACGATATGGTCATGATTCCAACAATCCCGAGAGGTTCTTTTGAATATGGTTTTGAAGGATCGGCGATCCTGTCATTACTAGTATTTTTCTTCTTCTTGTATTAGGGGCTAGAGTCTTATAATCAGCTCCATTTCTCATTTGTTTCGCGAACTTGCCTATATTATCAAAAAAAGATAGTGGGCAGTCTTCTACCTACTAAATATAACTTGGCCAAGACAATATCAACTTGCCATATTACATGAGCTTTATATTGTATAACAATGAAAATCTTTTTTAAAAACCTTGTTGGTAGGCGATCTGCAAGTAACTTTATAAGTGTTATTTGAGTCTGGAGACATGCATTGGCCCTCGTAAACCCCCAAGATCCAACTCACCTAAACTTTATTTACCAAAAAATAAATAAATTGTTTGACTTGACTTACGCTTTTTTTTTTTTTTTTTTTTTTTTTTTTTTTTTTTTTTTTATAATTTTAAAAATCATGTACCTACCGAGAAGCAAAAACTTGCTTTTAAAAATTCAAAGAAAGATTCCGTTTAATACAGCAAAACGCGTGTTTTGTCATATTAACATGACTCTATATTTGTAGTTATTAAATCAAATAGTTTAAATTTTTTAGTTTTTTGTCAGAAAGAAGGGCTGAAAAATCAAATGGTTGTGATGATTCAGAAATTAAGAAATATTTTAATCAAACATGACAATGTTGCTGTTGTAATTCACTAAATTATAACACCCACTTGCCCTAATCAATGGTTAGTTGCAAAAATGTACGTCCTAGAAGCTTCGGATGTTCCCGTTGAAGAGTTCAATATAATTCAGGAAATTGTCGGTGGTGTCAATAGAAAACTGAAAAATTGCCGTAAATTAAAAGATATATCTGGAATTTGTGAAATTAATGAATAAACTCATTGAAGAGTCACTGGAAAAATTTCACAAAGCTGTTTAATGCAATAAAACTGATTGTGACGTGGCAATTAGATTAGTCTCACATGATCAGTTGCACAAGGAGTTGCAATTCTACAAAACCACTTGAGCTCTGAATAGCATATATTGTTTTGGTAAAAAATATACTCCTCCGTCCTAAATATAGAATAAATATAGAATATAGTTTATACTATAAATTGCACTATAAATTATGTCTTATATTTAGTAGGTAGTAACAGATATTAATTAGAACCTATAGTTTAACACGCTTCCAAACACAACTGACCCTACCATCAATTGTTCAAAGTTGCAGGGAAGTGACAGAGCAATTCATTTTTTATTCTAATTTTCCACTGAACTAATTTATTGTATGAGTCAACATTTCGCCTACTCGCCTCCTGATTTATTTATCTCAATTAAAGCATTAATAAGTTCAAGTTACCCCCTCCAATCCTTCTACAAGATAAGAAAATTTTAATCCTTTTTACAAGGAACATATATGATTTATTTATTATATTTATCTCATATTATCTTTATTTAAAATTAGTTTATTTTCTTAAAGTTATACTAAATGTCACTAGTGCAAAAAACAGCTTTAAGACCGGACGAAAGAGGCATCGTAAGACCGGACCAGCGACCGGTCTTGTTCCAGCCGATATTAAAAGTCCACATTTAAGACGGACTACAACCGGTCTTAAAGAACATCTTCGAACCAGGACATTTAAAACATTAAGTCTTAAAAGTAGTACTACATAAGGTTGAAATATGTTTTGTTCGGTCCTAAAACTCAACTTTTAAGATCGGGAAAATATCCCGCTCTTAAAAGATCAAATTTATAAGACCGGACAATTATAAAGCGGTCGAAAAATATCGGCTTCTAGGACCGACGACTAATTATACGCGGTCTTAAAAGACCGACTTTCAAGACTTGGACAATAATTTCTCCGGTCTTAAAAATTGAATTTTAAGACCAGGACTTATACACACACCGGTCTTAAAAGACAAACTTTTAAGACCGGCTTAATATCAAATATGTACACATGACATTTAAGACCGATATATGGATACCTCCGGTCTTAAAAGTTGAACATATAAGAGCGGCCTATTTATTACCGGTCTAAATTTTCCCGTATTTTATCCCATTACTCGTTCTTCACGATCATATATATATATATATATATATATATATATATATATATATATATATATTCATTCACAAATCCACCAACCAATCCGGCACATAAAAGTCGAATCTATAAGTACAAGCTTTGACCAAATTATGAATAAATTGAATTGGGAAAAAATTACAAATAATATTCACCATGAGTACGTGACAAATACAACATACATGCCCAATGGAATAAGTTAGTTACAATGCATAATATACAATAAGTTACAAATACATTCCCAATGGAATATTCACCATGCTTTCATCGATTCCCACCCAACAACGTAACATCCTCTTTTATAACATGCCCCTTAGGATCCAATCGCCACAAAAATAGAACAAGAACAAACTTCATAGTCGTGACAATAATGTTTAAGAACATAGATCGAAGGAATATATAATATATATAGTTAAAACCTTAAAGTTTGCAAAGAAGTTTGCATATGAACATTACCTTATATATGAATTATATTGACTCTTTTAAAGCGATATCCTCCCATATCCCTTCTTGATGATCATTTCTTATGCCGGGTTCATTATCGCTTCATCTTCTTCGTTCAATATTTCGGTACACCCTTGAAAAAGGAGTACTTTCGGAAAACCATAATTTGAATGACTTTCCTCATCAATATCAATGACCCTTTTACCTTGGAGAGCTACGAGACCACATTTTATTTTCTTGATCGGTGATATAGAACACTTGTTTTAGCACAGTCGCCATAATAAAAGGTTAAATCACCAAAAATTCTACCGTTGACATCGACTAATGTAAATCCTAGCCGATCGATCTGAACACCATTATTGACATTAACCCACTTGCATTTGAAAATGAGAAATCTAATTTTAACATAGTCTACCTCCCAAATCTCTTCAATAACCCCATAATATGGCATTACTTCCAATAAAGGCCTCTTGTCTTTCGAACTGGAGAAGTGCATAGATTGACCTCTAACATAACACCCTTTGTTTTGGACGGTGCTCCTATCATCTAGGGACTTCGTGTAAAATGTATAACCATTGATCACATACGAATTCCAACTTATGACATCAACCTCAGGACCACGGGCTAACCATTTAATTGTATCAGAAACACATTCCTCTCCCTCGACCTTTTGTTTGAACCGGTTGCAAAAGTTACATTTATCTTCCTAATCAACCTTTGTTCGGTCATTCGATGATTTTCCTTCCTTACAACTTCTTTATGAGCAGCTATGCTTGGCTTGAACTTCATCAACATTATTCAAGATGTATAAGTGGACTTGTGACAATTCATCGGGATCCACACTCTTTACCGAAGCCCCTCGTCTACCCCCTTGACATGCGACGTTTTGGAAGCCCAATATGTCTTACTTTGGCCAAATAATTTTGACAAAATTCCATGGCTTCTTCGAAACATATTTACGAACAATTGATGCTTTTGGCCGGTATGCGTTCTTCACGTACCCTTTTAGGAATTTCATAGATCTTTCAATTGGGTACATCCAAGTAAATGGATAGGTCCGCACAACTTTATCTCCCTCACTAGATGAACAATTAGATGAACCATGATGTCAAAAAAGGTAGGAACAAAAAGTTTCTCAAGGTGGCACAAGATAAGATATCCTACATTCTCCAATTCATCCAACTTTTCAATCTCGAAAACTTTACTACAAACCGCATTGAAGAAGACACAAAGTCTCGTCAAAACAACCCGAAGATCATATTCGGCGATGTCTCAAATAGCTCTTTGGGAGTATTTGTTGCATCAAGACATGACAATCATGAGACTTTTGGCCAACTAATTTCAAGTCCTTCATCGATACAAGCCTCTTAAAATTTGAAGAATACCCGAGGGAACTTTTGTGCCATGTAAACACTCACAAAAACTTTGTTTCTCATCCTTAGACAAAGTATGAGAAGCCGGGGGACAATAAGTTCTCTTCCTGTATGGCCTTGGATGTAAGTCTTCGCGTATTCCCATTACTTGCAAATCCAATCTTGTCTTCACACCATCCTTGGAACTACCTTGTATGTTTAGAAGCATGCCAACAATACTATCACATACATTTTTCTCCACGTGCATGACATCAATACAGTGTCTCACATCAAGATTGTGCCAATATGGAAGATCGAAGAATACAGATCTCTTTTTCCATATATTTGTTTCTTTTCTACTCTTTGCAGTCTTACCGAAGATGACACTGATATGTTTCACCTTTTCATAAACTTGCTCCCCAGTCAATGCCACTGGAGCATCTTCATACTCCTGGCCACCAAAAAAGGCTTTCTTTAATCGACGATATGGGTGGTCCCGTCGAAGAAATCTCCTATGTCCAAGATAAACCGTCTTTCTTTCATGTTGAAGTTGATGGTAGCATGTGCCTTCTTCACAAACCGGACATGCTTTATGGCCTTTTACACTATACCCTGACAAGTTCCCATATCCTGGGAAGTCGTTTATAGTACAAAATATCATGGATCGCAATTTAAACACATCCTTCTTGAAAGAGTCAAAAACATCGACACCTTCTTCCCACAACTCCTTCAAGTCTTCGATCAAGGGCTCAAGGTAAACATCAATGTCATTTCCGGGTTGTTTTGGTCCCGAAATCAACATAGACAGCATGATGTACTTTCGTTTCATGCATAACATTGGAGATAAGTTGTAAATAATAAGGAGCACGGGCCATGAACTGTGTATCTTTGCTAAGGCTTCCATATGGATTCATGCCATCCGTGCTAAGGGCAAGCTTAAGGTTCCTAGGTTCTTCGCCGAAGTTTGGAAATAAATGATCGATTTTCTTCCATTGAGAAGAATCGCCGGATGTCGAAGCTTTCCATCGAAATTCTCTCATCCGCATGCCACCTCAAATTCTCTGCATCATTTTCATTCGCAAACAACCGCTTGAACCTTGGTATGATTGGAAGATACCACAACACTTTTGCAGGCCCCTTGTTTAACTTGTACCTTGGTGTTCACATATCGGACAATTTTGCTTCTCTTCAAACTCTTTTCTATACAATACGCAATCATTCGGGCATGCACGGATCTTTTTGTACTCCATCCCCAGTGGACAGAGTATTTTCTTAGCATCATAGTATCGATGCGGCAACACATTATCATCCGGAAGCATGTCCTTAAAAGCCTCAAGCATTTTAGAAAAACTCTTGTCGCTCCATCCATGACATGCCTTCAAGCTTACCAATTTCAATACAGCGTTCAACAATTGATATTTTTTACAACCAGGGTATAGCGAGGTCTCTGCATCACTGCACATATTACCATATGCATGTGATTGATGAAAAGCCTCTTCTCCTACATCACAAATAATGTCCTCTATGTGATCATCCATATCCGTGTCATTATCATCAAAGGCCACTTCCTCATGTTGAGACCCACTTGGTACTTTTTCACCATGTCATACCCATCTTTGTATAAGTCTTACAAAATCCTTCACAAATTAAATGTGTGTAGATAACTTCGGGACTTAGTCGCCTCTCATTCAAACATTTTACACAAGGGCAATAAAACTTCCCACTATCATCATGGGCATTTTGTTTAGCAAATTCTATAAATTCCCTCACCCCATTACGATATTCAACACTCGTCGTAATGCATTTATCAACCGTGATCCATACTAGAATTCCTATTTATGACACGAGATACAAAATAAGGAAACACCAAATTCATATTTATGCTCAACGAAGAAACTTGCCCATTAAATGCATAACGAAGAAACACTTTTGGTCATAAATAACACGGTGAATCCAAGAAGAAAAATTAAAGCATGACGAGGAAATTAAATGCATCGCGTGAAATTAAATGTGGACTTACCGTAGCATATAAATTCAAATGGTTTGCGAGTCTTTCTTCTCCGCCACGAATGTTGATGTTGAGACAAGAGTAACCTAAAAACATTTGTTGGTCGTTGGGTAGGTCAAAAGCGCAAATATAATCTTCAAAATACAATGTTCATTAACAACAGAGAAACCCACTAGAACATTTCATCGATTTCGTTAAACCCGAGAAAACCATAAAGTTATTTAACGAAACACCTCTTCTTACGGCTTGGTCGATAGACGTTTAACTAAGAAACAAAGCGATTGTCGAGAGAGCAACGCGAAGCGGCACGACGAAGCAACACAAACAAAGCGGAGAGAACACGAGAAATCACTATCAACGCGACGAGAGAAGTTCGAGAGGGAAATTTGTTATTCCGCGAAAGAGTTGTTTTTTATATTTTGGATTTTTTTAAGACCAGTTATTTATAAAGTAGACGGTCCTAAATATATAATTACATTTTTGAAACCGGCAAATTACTTTTAAGACCGGAGTTTTATTCATATCCGGTCCTAAGAGTCCTCATTATTTTTTTAAAACAAAAAGATGATTAGCTTGGGCAAGCGCAGCAGTAACTCAATGAAAAAAAAATTAAAGGAAAAATTGAGAATATGAACAAAAAAAAGACACAAGCTTAGCGGTCGCAACTTTTATTAAGACCATTTATTTACAAATGGCCCGGTCCTAATATGTTATTATTCATTTAATTTTAAGACCGGAGTTTTATTAAACATCCGGTCCTAAAAGTCCTCATTTGTTTTTTTTTTTAAAAAAGAAGAAAATTAAAGGAAAATTCCAAGCTTAGTTCTTAATGCTTCATACATTCCTGGAGAATATATATACACGTACACAAAAAAAAAACAAGCGAAAATTATAAAAAACAAGAATCGATCGACTAAACATCCTTGTCGATATCGGCGTGAAAAACATTAAATTCCCGCCGGATATCAGCAAGTTCCTGCCTTAATCGCATAGCCGCAATAAATCGAGTAGAGGGGACGGAGGGAGAGGGTCGGCGGTAGGCGCGGGCCAACTTGTTGGAGAGGGGGAGTAGGAACCTCTTCATGGTGCGAAGAAATTTGGAGGGGGTGGGGTAACTTGTTGGAGAGGGGAGCGGGAACCTCTTCATCATCCGAAATA
The DNA here is from genome assembly GCA_019022615.1 of Acacia melanoxylon. NCBI lineage: Eukaryota > Viridiplantae > Streptophyta > Magnoliopsida > Fabales > Fabaceae > Acacia > Acacia melanoxylon. The sequence goes on from JAFJYJ010000003.1 coordinate 14,967,962, forward strand.
ACAATGGGTCCAACAACCGAGACTCCTCTGTCACAATAGAACGCACTCTTGATGGAGGAGGCGCACCGTATAACGATCTACGGAAGGCACGAGCATCACGAGTAAGAGTACCCCTACGAGCGGTTCTCTTGTATCTAACCATGGTTTGACGGTTTGGGGCGAGCCGCGTAGTGTGGAGTTACGAGATTGTGATGAGTTTAATAAGGACAGAGATGTATGTGGAGTTAATAAATATGCAGGTCTAAAATTCATAATTAATTTTTTTTTCAATTTCATTGAATTTAAGATCGACCTTTTTAAATATATCCGGTCCTAAAAGTCTATTATTTATTTTTCAATCAATTCAATTACTTTTAAGACCGACATTTTGTCTTTCCTCCTAGGTCCTAAAAATCAATTTAATTTTATTAAGAACGGATCTTTTACAATGTCCGGTCTTAAAGGTTCTCTGTTCAAATGAATTTCATAATCGCTTCGACTTCCAGATAAACTTCCCAACTAGGTGTCTCCTCGTATTCTGCGGAACTATGCGTCTCCTCGTTATTGTTTCCAGCGTTTCAAATTGTTCGGGCAGGGTTCTCTATTTAAACCAGATGTTACTTTACTTCCATCACATTCTTCCCCATCACTTCTGAAAGATTCCACAGTAATGGCTGCTCCACCACCACGAGGTCCTCCACCACCACGAGGTCCTCCTCCTCCTCCTCCGTTGCCTCTGGAACCCACAATCTATCAGATGATCCAGCACATCCTTGCCCGCCTCGATCATATACACCAACGGTGAGGCCAGTTGTTTCAGGTCTATCACGCCGTCAACGTAAAGCTGCAGGCGGTACTCGATGCCCAGGACATTGAGTACCATCCTTCAGATGACGACATGTTCGACCTCTCCAACGACTCCCTTCCCTCCGACAACGATGGGGGTGAGTAGATGTTTTTTTTTCTGTACTGCTGCTCCTCACGGGGCAGCAGAAAAATAATAATAATATAAATATCTTTTGTTTCCATATTCGATCGCCATGTCCTTTTCATTATCTTCTTTCTTTTTCCGACAAAAAAGGAAATAAACAAAACATTGTCGTCGCGTAAATCAACATTAAAAATTCTTACAATACAGTTAAGAACATACAAAAAAAAACATCGTTTACCTTATTCGAATAAAAACAAACCAAATGACTATTCTTGTCAAGGTTGGACCGTCAAAACCTCGGTTGAGCGAACGCGGAACCTCGGTTGTCGAAAACCGAGTCAAAAACTATTAAGAGGAAACAAATATATACACAGTCCTTTTAAAAAAATATTTTTATGACTTAACTTTTAGGAGCGGATATATAACAAAACTACGGTCTTAAAAGTCTTTACATTTTTGAAATAATAAAACGTAGACTTTTAGGACCGGACGAAATATAATAACAAGGTCCTAAAAGTCTAGCGAATTTTAGAAGACTTTTTTTGGACCAATAGTTACGTCTCGGTCCTAAAAGTATAGCCATAATTTTTTTATTAATATAAACGTAGACTTTTAGGACCGGCCGTATAATAAAGATGCGGTCCCAAAAGTCTAGCTCATTTTTAAGAGAGCGAGATAATTACGTCGGTCCTAAAAATATACCCATAATTGTTTTTAAATTAACGAAAACTTAAAGCTCCGAGTTTAATAACTATGCGGTCCTAAAGGTCTCACCATATTTTTATGAACAAAGACTTTCTCATTTACAACATCCTGTAACACAAATTTCAAGCATAAATATCTAGAATGAATAAACGAATTTATTCTTGAAATACACGGTTGTATGTTTATTTACAAATGAATGACTTGTTCGAAAAAATAAACAAATTTCTGAGAAAATTATTTTTGCTACAACATATATTTATATCCACATTTAAGAATTAATAAAAAGCGTCTGAGATATTCGCAAAACACATTGCGTATGTGCTCACTTCATTATCGGGACGGGGACGAGAACTTCTAAACATCTGTAACATCAAATACAGCTAAATTGAATTAACTTGTGTGCATATTTCATTAAGCCAGAAACTGAATTCAGACATAATATATGTAATAACATCAAATACATTTACCTTTGCTAACAATTTTGTCTTTCCTCGCCTGATGATAACATCATACATGTGTTTCATTACGTACAGGCCACATAAGTTGGATTCTTTTGGTTGCCGATGGGTCTAAAACGAACAAGAAATAATATAGAATAAGTGACAAGAAATATATAGCATATATATATATATAGGTTACTGACCAAGTTCTCAAGGCAGTGTTTCAGTGTCCAAATTAAAATATGTGCTAACCTCTGGGGTGTACCACGAAGGTTTAATAGTTGCCTCTTTCCCACGCTTTTGTCTTACCTTGACTTGGTAGGTCATCATGGCACTATTATTCAAATATCCGCACAGGTTAATAAGCACACAAAAAGGCAAACTAAATTAAATATAAACTCACCGTGAGCTTCGGGAGTGGTCCTTGCAAAATTTGAACAAATTGTTGCCAAGTTTGTTCATCAATATATGGGTACTTATCCCAAGGCTGTTCTTGAGGCAAAACCTCGGCAAAAATATAGGTGTTAGCTAGAAAGGTCTTAAACTTCCTCCACCGATAAGCACAATAAGACAATGTCTTCTCTTTCAACTTTGGACAGTCAGGGACAGTGTAGGTAAGCCGGATAGTGTCCCAAATAGGATCCTTTACTTTAGAATCGTCCACACTTTTCCACTCATCTATCAAGATGCTAACATGGCTGCGTGCTTGATAGCCAACAAAACTATTATATTTGGATTTCATGGGACCGAAAGGTTGCAACTTTGCATTAAAGCGAATCTCCGGCTTTGACCCGGAAGTCCGGCTTAGGGTTACATCTGCATTCGTGTTCCTCTTCTACCACGACGTGCACGGCGGTTTCGAGGCTCATTGACGAGATGAAGACGGTTCGTTCGGACTCACACCGGTCAAAGCGTGGGCGGCGTTCCCGGAACGGGAGTAGAATCGTTTTCTTTGTTCATTTTCGAGACAGGAAAGAGGTAATGCAACGGGAAGGGTTTCGCAACGTAAACGAGAGGCTCTTCGGTGATAGTAACAAAAGCTTACGCGCGAAAAAATGTATATTTGGCGGTTCAGTTTTAAGACCGGACATAAAAAGAGATGGTCTTAATAATTAACATTCAAGACCAGGTCATACTACGGTCCGGTCTTAAAAGTAATTAATTTTTTATCCAAACTATTTTTCTATATTTTATACCGCCGCATTTTTATGTCCGGTCTTAAAAGAATAACTTTTAAGACCGATGATTATTTACATTCGGTCTTAAAACTTTATTACCTTTATATTTAAATTTTTCCTTATTCTTTTGGCCCGCATAAAATATTAGTCCGGTTGTGTGAGATTTCTCCATAAAGTAATTGATATTTGAATATTTTTTAATAACATTTTTAAGACCGGCCTTGTTTTGAACTGGTCTTAATAATATATTTAAGACCGATGAAAAAATGATCCGGTAGAAGTTCTTTATATTTACAAAACTGCCACCGGTCATACATAAGAAGTTCATTTTATTTACAAAACTGCCACCGGTCATACCTTTAAGACCGGTGCTTCCAATCTCCGCTTTGAATGAGGCGGTCTTAAAGCCCTTTTTTGCACTAGTGTGTGTTTAAATAATGATAAATAGGATACTTTTAATTATGAATTTTAGGCCTCTCCTTGATTCTAATGATAATAGTAGAAGTGCCTATGGAAAAATTGAAAGGGGTAGGGAAGATACATTATTCCGCAAGGAAGGTGCAGTGAAATAACATAGCAGTGGCCGGGTAGGAACTATCAGCATCATCTTTGTTCTGCTATAGAACACAAATGTCTAGCTCCAATGAGCTAGGGATTGTTAATGTTGGATCAATGACCTCTCAAGGATGCTCAAGAGTTAAGCACCAGAGAGGAGGCTTCAACTCGGTGATATCTATGAAGGAGATATCAACGAGTGAACTCAGAGCACTTTGATCTTTACCGGAGGTGGCGATTCGCTTGAGGGTGGGGTGTGTGCACGTGTGACTGAATGATAAATAATGGAATAAAGAGTTATCCAGAGTGCACCTGGTGGGTAATCTCCTATTTATAGGGATTATCTAGGGTTTCACTCCCATGCATATGCGTCTATCCATAAGCCATTATGTGCCTCCCACGTTCTGCAGACACCTGCTCCACTACCTGTACGATCCTGCATAATAGACACGATGGAATAGTGGTAAACCATTTACCTGGCTAAATGGGTGCTTTACTGCAAACCCTCTTGTTGGGTCGGGTAACTGACTGGCCCAATATATGAGTCCATAACAGTTGCCCCCAAGCTTGGTATTTCAGGTTTCTGACGTGCCGAGATTAGCGTATTAACTAACCTGGAGTTCAAGTTTTAAAAGAATCCTCCGGGATTCTTTCTTTGCTCGCCTTACTTTATCGCTCTCGATCATAATAGTCTTCATCTGCCTGGCAAAATATTCCATCTGGGATCTCAATCAAGTTCTGTTGGTTATTGGTGGAGATCTTTGTTTTGACGATCCTTGACTTAGGGATCTTCGCACCACAGTGGTTCCCTGACCTGAAATCAGTTGACACCGACAGATTCATCGTGGCTGATAAGGATCTACACCGAATATGCAACAGAGAGTTCATACGAACTCGCGGATCTCAACTGAGAATTTTGGGTGTCCCGCCTCTGTGACAACTTGAGAAGATCCCATTAGGAAGTAGTCAAACCGAATTCGGTTGTATTTTGACTTTGTATCTCCCTATTAGAGTCAAGAGCTCAATTTATTTTCTTGTAAGAATGTTATAGAAACGATTCATTTACTAACGGAAAATATTTTTCGCCCCTTGTTGGTTTCTCCTTTTTTCATTCTGCATCTCGATAATTCTTTGTCTTTGAACCACATATGTATCATGAAAACGCCGCCCTGTCCGATCTAGCGCTAAAAGGAAACCACCCTTCAATCTGGGCTGATTTAAAGCAAACCGCCCTTTAGAACAGATTGAGTTTGAGCAAACCGCCCTCTAATCCGGGCTGATTTAAAGCAAACCGCCCTTCAGAACGGATTGAATACGAGCGAACTGCCCTCCATGATTTTTGATAAAGCTACACCTACTAGCCACGTGTATTGACACGTCACGGTGCTCACACTTGTGGATTGGTCACTACTGCCGGCTTTGATATTTGCGCGCATTAAATGCATACGTCATTTCATTTGAAGCGTCAGCGTCTTTCCAGGTTTTAGTAATTACGTTGTGGCCCCTGACCTTTAAAATCGTCAACGTCTATATATTTCCCTTCGCTCCTTCACTGTATCACTTTACACCCACGCCTTTCCTCACTCTCAGAAAATACGCCTCCTTTTCGAAGTGCTTTTCTATTCCAACGACCCTTTTGAAAATCTTCGAATTTCAACAGGTAATGCCATTGCTTTCTTACTTGCTTATACTTGCATGATTCTGATGACTGGTACGAACTGCTTTGGTAATTTTCGGGGTGGAATTTTATGAGTGTTCACATTTTTTGAGTGCCCTTCTAGGCTTTCCGAATGCATTTCTGGGTACTTGATGAGTTTCTGGGTTTTTTGGGTGGGTTCTTAGCATCTGCTGCCTTTTCTAGGTGTCTAGAATGGCCCGTACTTTACCGTATGCTTTTAAACCCAAAGACCTTTCACCCCTCAATCAACCAGAGCCTCGCCTCAATGATCTTCCTGGGTCCACGACACTCTCATTTTGGGAATTGTCCTCTGCCAAAAGCAAAACTAGAAAGACTAAATCCCACCATTTCCATGTACGCAGAGGCAGACATAAGGAAGCCGTTGAACCTTTTTTGGTTTCTTCTCATGGGTTATCTATCTCTCCTCAAACATCTTATTCAGAAACTTCAAACCCAAGTTTGAAGGAAAACCTTCCTACCCCAGGATTGTCAACCCGGGGTCCGACACCATGCGACGAGTGCTGTTACAAAAGCATTGACTTAGCTCAGCAATGACGAGATAGATGCCGATGAAACCTTATTCCTCCAGATATCCCGGCTTTTTCTGGCTTTACTCTTCTCGATCAAGCATCTTTAGGCTTTCACCGAGATAGTACTATTGCCCCAGGTATATATCATTCTCTGATCTTTACCTCCTTATTTGATTTTTAGGTATAGATGACTTCATCATCACATCAACCTGTCCCGTCTACGACTGACGAGTCCAGCACGTCTGCCTCTTCCCAAGTTCCAACCGGTTCGAATCCGGGTGTTAACATTTGCGTTACGCAGATCAAGAGTGTCCTGTCCGCACGTGATCTGCCACAATTAGGGATCAGGGACGGAGAGGGATATACTGTCCGAATGCCCCTAGAGGGTGAATCTGTGGACTCTTGCCGTCCAAGCAATAATGATCCTCATTTCTTTTTCATCTACTGGGATGTTATCACCCTTCTCGGTGTGAGATTTCCCTTTACCGATTTTCAAGTCCAACTTTTGAACCATCTACACCTCGCCCCTTCTCAACTACACCCCAACGGCTGGCCGTTTGCCGTTGCTTTCGAGAGTCTTTGTGAAGAGAAAGCCCTTTCTTGCACAGTTTCCGTGTTTTTGTCTTTTTTCTCTCCTTTGGAGACAAATGTCCTCCTTAGAAGTAACACTAAGTGGTTCGGCTGGACGACACTTCAAAGCATTCGCGATTGCCGGCTCTTCAAGCCCTTTATGGCGTCATGGAAAAACTTCAAATCAGCCTTCATCAAAGTTGAAGCAAGTCTCGGTCAAGCACCGTGGTTTGTGCAAAGGACTGAAACTGGGGAAACCGAGGAAAGATTCCCCTTATACTGGTCCACACGCCACCACACTCTCAAGCCTGAAGACTATATTCCTCAGCCCAAAAGCTTTTCTTATGCCGAGGAAAGGGCCCAAATGGAGCTTGTGAAACTTGCCGGCTCTTTGAAGGATCCTATGGATCCAGCCACTTATATTTCTACCCCCTTGGTTAGGCGACGTCCTTCGACGAGTATGAAATTAGGCGCACATGAGTTAACATGCATATTATACAATCTTTTCTTTTGACTGATCTGTTTTGTTGATACATTGACCTTCTTGTGTTATCTTCACAGCTCAAGCCATGGGGAGACCCAAATTCATGAATTTGTTTGGAGCACGCTCTGGAACGCCGAGGTGAATCCAAACGCTCCGGCCTTGGCTGGACCTGTCATCACCGCGGACCCCCAAGGTCCTTCCAAAGAAACCACCTCTCGGAAGCGCGCTGCGCCGAAATATCCTGAAGGATCTGAAGCTGCTGCCTCCAAAAAAATCCAAAGGCAAGGAGACCGTGGTAGTGCAAGCTACTCCAAACCTAGAGTCCCCCGTTGTGCCGGCCATAGACGGCTCGACCTCTCCTTCTGAATTTACTCGACTGCTAACAACATTGGCCCCGACTTCGTCAATAGGCCATATCAGTGTAAACGTTCTTCCTGAAGGCGTCCTTTGGGGGCAAGGGTTGACACAAGAAGTACTAGATATCACACGCCCTCCTGCCCATTTTCATGATGCCACAGGATTGACTGCAACTGCCAAGAAGAAGATTGCTGAAATGGAACTGCAAGGTTACAGAGCCATTTCCCTGATCCGGCCCTACGCTATCCTCAAAGTGAAATATGCCTTAGCCAATGCTCAGCTATTTCAACTGAAGGAGGAGAATTCCATCCTGAAGCAAAACACCGAGGTGATGACAATCACCGAGGATAGGGATCGAGCCCGGGATGAACTGCAGGCCCTAATGGCAGCACACGCCAAGTTGCGGGAGGAGTTCCAATCCTTACAGGTCGAGAAAAGCAAGCAGAAAGAGGAGTTACAGTCCTCCAAGGCTAAAGAAGGGACAATGCAGGAAGAACTGACGGCCTTTAAGACCGATCTGTCTAAGACCGAGGAGAAATTAGCCAAGGCCGAGCTCGATATCCATCGTTTGGAAGATCTTTATTCCCACGACACAATGGCCGTAGAGAAAGCACAATCTGACGCAGACCATTGCAAAGCTCTGTTGACGGCCAGCGAAGATGATCTCCTGGAGGCCAGAACGCAGCTTACCGAATATGCCGATGCGGCCATAGAGTCCTTCAATAATGTCGTGGCGCAGATTCGCGCTCTTAACCCGGATATTGCTTTCAACACGTCCGGGCTGAGCCACTTGGCCTATGTTGGCAAGAAAGGCAAGTTGATTCCTCCCGGCGCGGATGAAGAAGAAGAAGAAGAACAAGCTCCACCCTCTTCCTCCTAGGTTCGTGCCCAATCTTAGCAATGAATATTTGTTTTGAGGTCCTTTCTTTTTGAGGCCTTACTTTTTGCTGCCGTGGTTGTATCTCGGCTTGAAATTCATATACAATTTAAATGACTCTTTGTCAAATATAACTACTTAGTTTTAGTAGATTTCATGTTTTGCTAAGCCGAATAGCTCTTCGCATTGCATAAGCAAGTTTGTGCACGTTTCATGCTTTTCAGGTTCATATGTGATTTAACCTTTGCATTAATTATGAAAACTAGTGCCGATACCATGGATTCATTCATGCATTTTTTTGAACATAATGTTTGAAAATTGGTGTGAACGCTATAAATCCACTCACATCCTTAGAGTAGGCGCGACTTTAGAAAACTGGTTAATCGACCATGAATTCAAGTATGCCTTTTGTAGACGTGTTTGTAGAAAACTGGTTTGTCAACCATGAATCCATACACATCTGATGAGGACATGATTTTTAACACGGGTTCATTTACCTCGGGTTTAAACATGTTTTCTCTTGGACATGATTTTTGAAATCGGGTTTATTTACCACGAATTTGTACATGTTTTTATATCGGTCATGATTTTTGAAAACTGGTTTCTTTACCATGGATTCATTCATGCATTTTTTTGAACATAATGTTTGAAAATTGGTGTGGCCACCATGGATTCATTCATTCGTGCTTATTTTGAACATGATTCTTGGAGAGGGGTTTATTTACCACGGACTCCTACATGTTTTAATGCAGGCATGGTTTCAGAAAACTGGTTTATTTACCATGAATTCATGCATGCCTTTTGTGGACGTGTTCGTAGAAAACTGGTTCGTCAGCCATGAATCAATACACGTTTAATGAGGGCATGACTTTTGAAACACGGGTTTATTTACCTCGGTGCTCATACATGTTTTATTTTGGGCATGATTTTGGGAACAGGTTTAAATACCTCATATTCCTACATGCTTACTTTGAACATGATTTTTGGAAATGGGTTTCAAATACCTCAAATTCCTACATGTATAATTCGGACATGATTTTTGGAAATGTTTCAAGTACCTCAAATTCCTACATGTTTAATTCGGACATGATTTTTGGAAATAGGTTTCAAATACCTCAAATTCCTACATTTTTAATGATAGCAGTGGTATGGACTTGAGCTTCCTGAAAATAGGTCCCTGGACCCAAGATTCATTAGCTTTAATAAAGCAGACATTAATACCTTTGGTACATATCTTCCCATGGGAATTGCCCGAAATAAAAACTTTACATAACTCAACCCCCTGCTATGTCCTGGCGGGACTTGGTTCTTCAGCTGTAGTACACCTAAAGTTTGTCCGCTTTCCATGTCCGCTTTACGACTTTTCTCTTCAATGTCTCCAGTTTGTAGGCACCCTTACCAAGATTTTCTGTTATCCGGTATGGGCCTTCCAAATTCGCGGCTAATTTACCCTGGCCGACATTCTTATTGCCTATGTCGGCTCGCCGTAGAATGAGATCTCCCTTGTCGAACATCTGGGGTCTGACCCTCTTGTTATATCGGTTAGCAATTAGTTGCTTTGCAGCCATCTCTCGGCAATGGGTCGTAACCTTGACCTCATCAATTAAATCCAACTCTATTGCAATTGCCCGACTATTCTCGCCTTCCTCATGTAGAGCCTTGATTCTCCTCCATGAGGGTTCCCATATCTCGACCAGGATCATTGCCTCGCAGCCATAAGTAAGCCTGAACGGGGTCTCATGTGTTGCTGATTGGATAGTAGTCTGATGTCCCCATAAGACCGGATATAATTGTGCTACCCAATTTGACTCAGCTTCTTCCATCCTCTTTTTCAACCCCTCCACGATGACCTTGTTGGCCGCTTCGGCTTGTCCGTTGGATTGTGGATGCTCGACCGAAGCAAAGTGTTGTTCTATGTGGAAATCAGCGATCATCTCTTGTAAACCCTTATCAATGAATTAGGTTCCGTTGTCGATTATGATTTCAGCCGGGATCCTGAAACGAGATATGATATTCTGATGAAAAAATTTATGCACCCTAGCTGAAGTAATTGTCACTAATGGCTCTGCCTCTACCCCCTTGGCGCTTATTATTCTGCCGCCCCTGCGACTGAATGACGAATCGACGGAGCTTTCCCTCGCGTACAAAATTTTCCACGCATCCCTCGAGTCCTAGCAGCTGTCTGTGGTATGATCGTGCTGATCATGAAACTCGCAGTACCGGGATTTGTCTAGGTTAGCTTCTCTACGCACTGGCCGGGGTCGCTCAACCTTTTTCATTTCGGTTGCCGACACCTCTTTACAAATCTGCGCCTGGGATACCTTCAGGGGAGTATACCTGTCGAATCTTCCTTCTGGTTTACCTCCTTTTGGCTTAACCTCCCCACCACGTCCGCAGAATTCCGGTTTGCAATCGGTATATTGCTCTTTGGCCTTGGGGGTGGACTTTTACCCCTTTCCCTTGGTACTTGGCTCAGCATTTCAATCTATTCAAGCTCTAAGTACATCTTTGACCGATCTCTAAAGTCGGCCAAAGTTTGAGGCCGATTCTTCATCACCGACTTCTTTAGCCTAGACGCGCTACTGAGACCGGCTATTACGTAGTGTAAATGCACATCTTCCTTTAGGCCGGGAACTTGGAGAGCAGTGTCTTTGAAATGATCCAAATACTTTTGTAAGGTTTCGTTAGACAATTGTTTGACCTAATCCAACTGGAACTCAGTCTTCGACTGCTTTCTGCTCGTTACGAAGTTGAGCAAAAACTCGTGCTCCATGGTTTTCATGTCGTGGATGGAATACAGTGGCAAAGAGTGAAACCAAGTCTGAGCAGCCCCTTGAAGGGTTCATGCGAATAGTCGGGGAATCACGTGCCCTACAATCCCTTTCACCCCAATCTCCATCTTGAAATTGTTGAGATGAACTAGCGGGTCTTGGCTACCATTGTACTTCGGTAGTTCTCGAGAATCTAGACCCTTAGGGTAAGTGGCCGCCATAATCTCCTTAGAGAATTGGTTCAACATGCTGTCTCCGTAGTGCCCTTCTGCAACCGTCTTGGGCATGCTAAATGACGGGGGTGTTGTCTCGTGCTTATTCAAATTCGAGTTCTCAGTCGACTGCTGTAACACCCCAAATTCCGTAGCATAAAACGTGCCGGTGACACGTGGTTTTATAAAAATTCATCAGAGTTTTGAGGTGCTACAGCTTAGCGTCTTGCGGAAACGGAGAACATGTATTAAAAATTTGAACAACGAATTTAACAATGAGTCACGATATAAAAATACTCGAGACATATGATGATGCCCGACGTATACTTTGATATATATATTACAAAATCTCCCGAAGGAATTATTCATGTTATACGATGTAATACAAAACTTTATAATTACAATTCTTACATGTAACTATACCCTTCAACCAAACCTTGAGTAGACTTAGGGCATAGAACCTAACTCGTTAGATCATCCCATTTGGCCAGGCTGGGTAGGTCTAGTGGGAGTCTCACCGTGCTAGGGTGACTGATTGACTGAACCACATAGACGACCCTTCTAGTTTAAGCACCAAATGATATGAAGTAACCTTATTAGATTCATGCAATACGGTAGGTTCTGTTGACTTTCTTCCCGCATTTCCTTTGACCTGTACATTCTTACGGCTCCGTCCATTAATGCTCCTACTCATGGTTCCATTCACAACATCTTCATAAATCCTGGTTCCTTTCCTGAACTATTAGACAGATCTGAGATCCAATTCCCATCGGACCTCAGGTAACAGTTAACCTCATATGAAAAGTATAACAATATATGTATGACAAATATTCATTACATTTCAGCAGTAATCAACACATAAGCACAAAGCAGATGTATGATCAGTACAATGACAGAACATAAGCACAAAGCAATATGTAAAGTCCCACAACATGTCTGCACATACCCTATGCCACGATCACAACATGTGTCCTCAGCGCTAGGAAAACAATCTCACGGTATTATCAAGACTATAACCCGTATCAAGCTGAATGTATATAAACAATGACCTAAGACAGAGTCTTAGCCACAGTACATGAATCATTTAATCACATATAAGAATACAAGACATATCAGAGTTAAAGTTACAGTACGCGAACGTACCTTCCTTCCATGTGAATAGTAATTATATACGACACTATTCACGTAAATGATACTATTCATGTATACGGTACTATTCACGTATAGTAATACGCCCGTCCATCAAATCTGCCTCCGGAATCCTCGGATATCCTATAAGGATAATATCACATTTATCAATATTTAGCAACATATCAGGCATTTTAGGTGCAAATTACCATTTTGCCCCTAGTTTGACTAATTGGTGAAAATTTCGCCAGAGCTTCGCTACTTTGACTCTAATCTTCCAAAATTTTGCCATATCTCTTCCTCCAATATATTTTTCAAATAAATATCATATTTATCCCTAAAACATGATATCTAGACTATCTTGGTAAAATAAAGATTTACCTAGCATTTCTACTATATCTACCGAAAGAACTACTAAAGTTTAAGACTAAGGACCGAAGAACTTACTCAGAGCTCCGCTAGATTTTCTCCGGACTCCTCCTTCTCTCTAACCTCTCTCTAGAACATGGTTTTGGTGTGAGAAATGAGAAGAAGTGAAGCCTCTATTTATAGGGTGGAAAAATGGGTCCTTTAGTGTAATTTTCACTTCTGGGTCATTCTACGTAATTTTCTCCGTACCCATTTTCAAACACTTCACGTGAAGGGGGATGGAGGCAGAAGAAAATATTGTTCGTGGGTCCCATACCTTTATTTGACTCTACCGATAAAGTTCTACTTTAACGAAATTCATTTCCAGTTACTAGACCAATCACTAACACTTTTAAATTTTGATTATACTTTTTCGATGGTAGTAAAATACCAGGATTTATGGTCTAATTAGACTTCCCTAGTTGGACTAAACTTATTCCTCACTGTTAGCAAAAATAACCTTCACTGGTCTTATTTTCGAGGTTAAATTATGTGGGTTCCAGATAAGTCCTTATATTTTCTCCAGGATTTCCACATCTTCACAACTATTCCATATTGCGTTCTTGAATGAAGTGGGAGAAAGAATATTATATTATTATCCAAATAGTAAAATACTATTGAGTGGGTCCCGCGGACATTTTTTTCAAACTTCACGTGAATGTCTGTCGGCATAGGAGAAATAATTTGACGTGAGTCCCATATGAATAGTAATACGTATTTATGAATAGTGAATACGTATTTTTGAATAGTAAATACTATTCATGGATCCAGAAATTATGATTCCAAATTTGTCACTCCCAAAAATAGGGCCTAGTAGTCTCCCAAAAATAGGCAAATTCTCAAATATAGGGTTCCAGATAAACAAATATCCGAGTATTACAACTGCTTTCCTTTTGCCCGAGACAAATCGGCCGCAACGAGTCGGTGGGTGTCTACATCCACCTCGGTAGCTGCCATACCGCTAGCCTGGCTAGGCTTATCAGCATCCCAGGTGGTGTACTTTGTAGGGTTTTCCAGTATCCTTATACGTTCCTTCAGCAGCAAAATTTTCTGGCGTTCTTCATCAGTGGTCTTTCCTCAGTTATTACCGGCTAGATCTTCATCCTCATGATTCTCACTAGGTTCCTCTACGTTGGTGTGGGCCGATGTCGAGGTCGTGACCCGACTTGTACCGGCACCAACCCGTCTCACATTCTCAACCTGCTTTCCCTTTTTCCCTAGGCGCTCTTCCCAGGCTTGTCTCATCCGCTTCTGCTCTTCTTGTTGCCAGATGTCACTTCGGCGGTCCAAGTTTTCCTGGATAAGCCGGACATCTTCCTCCCTTTGGAGTCGCTGACGAGTTTCCATATTCTCTATTCGGTGGATCAGTGAGTCCATCGTCTTGTGCAACATTCTGGTGTCTGGGTGTTCCATTTGAAACTCTCGGGTAGGAGGGGGAAGGCTTTGATGTTGAGCTCGTCGTTGCTCTTGGTGAGCAACTAAGCTTGGGTGAGGAGAATATGCCGTGTCCTCGATCTCGTCCTCTGTCACCACGGTGACGTTGTTGGGATTCAGAGAAACTGAATCAGAATATTGAATCATATGCTCTTGACGCAAACGCTGCTGAGGCTCTTCCGGTGGTTGGTCTTGCCGGAGCGCCTGTGTAATACCCGGATATTCAATACCTGGATGACCATTAATTATAAATAAATATTCCTTTAAATGTTAAAGGTGAATATGTGGTCTCAAATATTGAGCAAAATTACCTTGTTACTTAGGAGAATTACTTTGTGAAAATTAGAAAAGAAAAAGAGCTAAAATCCCCGACAAATGTATTTTTATAAGGCGTAAAACGAAACGAAAATATTATGATAAATCTCATATGACAAAAGTTATTGACAAAAACTTAGGAAATATGTTATCTTTAATTTTAGAAATTTTTGGGATTATTTCCCCGGAAAATAAAGATGCATAAATAAAATACTATTAAAAGCACTTTATGGCCCAAAGTATTTTTAATATTTTACATGAGATATAAAATTTCAATGTAAGTCAAATAATTGTGAGATAATAGTTAATCCTAAATGATAAAATTATCAACAATTGGTAAATGGCTAATTAAGTAATTAATGGCTAATTACTTGGATTAAAATATAAGATAAATGAATTAGAAAATAATAATAATTAAGGCTGAAAATTCGAAATTAATAATTAAATAAAAATAAAAATAATAAAATATTAATAAAATATTTTATGCTTAGAAAAATAAATAAAAAATAAAAGAAAAAAATATCTAGATATTTTGATTAAAATAATATTATATATGGTAAAGAGCCAACATGACATTTGAGAATGGATAGAAATTAAATCCTACACCAAGGTATAGGGATTTAGTCTAAGTCATCTGGACTTTTTATAAACCAGTGAAATTCTACCTCGGAGTGAGCTGTCTCCGAAGTAATTTCTGAAACCAACAACGTAATTAGGAGTACTGAGGATAATTAAGATAGGGCAGATAGTGCTAAAAGTGACTCATAGAAAACGCACCGTGTTTTTCAAACCAGGGATATGGTTACTTAGATTAGATCATATTACGAACCAGTGATTTTCTGCCAAGAAGCTGGTTCTATTAGAAGTCATTTCCGTAACCGATGACGTCTGACCTAAAATCTTCAGCAGACTACGGAATACCTTGAATGAGATCAAAAATTTAGTTAACCCAAGTAGTTTTGAAGAGAAAGAATAGAACTTCAGTGCCTTGCTATCAGATTTTTGAGTTTCTCCGAGATTGCGCGTTTCAGGCACCGAACTGGAAGCTTTATCGGTACCGGCCATAAAGCAAGAGCATGTGATGTCATGCATGACATCAATTCTCCTTGGGAAAGGAGCCAAGAGGTCGGCACATGCAAGGGAAGGCCAAGATCAAGCCACTTGGCAAAATGCGATCCGACGGCTGTAAATCAATATGATAAAGTTGTGAATAGTGTCCATTTTTTCCCTATAAATAGGAGCTCTCCCTCTTCATTCTTTCCCACCCCAAAACGCAGCCAAGAGAGAGAGAGTAGAGAGAAGGAAGAGCCCGGAGAAATTCTATCCGACCCCTGGGTAAGTTCTTCGGTCCTTAGTCTTTAAATTTGGTAGTTCTTTTAGTAGAATGCTAGAATTGTCTTTAAATTGCCCAGATAGTCTAGATATCATATTTAGGGGAAAATATGGTATTTATTTTGATAATATATTGGGAAAAGAGATATGTCAAAATTCTGGAGAAATCGGGGTAAAGTAGCGAAGCTTCTGGTGAAATTACGATTAGGGGTCGGGGGCAAAATGGTAATTTTTACCTAAAATGCCTCGTTATAGTCTTAAATATTGATAAATGTTATCCTTATAGGGTATCTAGGTTAATCGTACATTTTGTCGAGCCGTCATACCGCCGTTTTTACCCCATTTTTTTCCGTTTTCCGTCAAAGTACCGTTATACCGCCGGAAAGGTACGGACGCGTATTGTAACCTTAATCTGATGCTTATTGTGTGCTATATGTGTTGTTGTATTCATATACTGAGATTCTGTTTGTTTGAAATTGGTGGAGTTATGAGTACACGGGTTATGGCATTGTTAACACCGTTTTAGAGTTTTCCTAGCGCTATGGACACGACATGCTATCGTGGCACCGGAGAGTGTGCAGACTGGGATGACATACATACTACAGAGGCTGTGTAATGTTATTGCCTGATATGTGGAGATGTGTTTTTATACTGTGAAATGTTGTGGATATCTGTCATGCATATACTGTACATAAGCATGAGGTTAACCGTTACCTGAGATCCAATGGGCATTGGATCTCAGCTGTTGATATAGCTTCAGGATCCCATGGTGTTCGGGACGAGGTGAAAGGTAAGGAGCCATCATCGAGAGGCATATGAAGAAAATAAATTATGATCTATTTTGTCTAGAGATATTCGGATGACTGTACCACTTATGACTACCAGACATATTATTATGAATGTTATTCAGTGACTTTATTTCATATTTAAATTCGAATTTTTTTTTCAACTGCTCAACTCTGATCAATATCCGCGAGAAAACGTTTACGAAAATGGGGTGTTACAGCCTAGCTATGGCTCCTAGTACTTGTGGCCATCCTCAGTGGTTTTTAGTGGTTTATGTGGTTTGGGAATCAAAGTTTACGGTCCCCACGGTCGGCGCCAATGTTCTGCTATAGAACACAGATGTCTAGCTCCAATGAGCTAGGGATTATTAATGTTGGATCAATGGCCTCTCAAGGATGCTCAAGAGTTAAGCACCAGAGAGGAGGCTTCAACTCGGCGATATCTATGAAGGAGATATCAACGAGTGAACTCAGAACACAGTGCTACACGGAGGTGGCGATTCGCCTGAGGGTGGGTGTGTGCACAGTGTGACTGAATGATAAATAATGGAATAGAGAGTTATCCAGAGTGCACCTAGTAGGTAATCTCCTATTTATATGGATTACCTAGGGTTTCACTCCCATGCAAATGCGTCTATCCATAAGCCATTATGTGCCTCCCACGTTCTGCAAACACCTGCTCCACTACCTGTACGGTCCTGCATAATAGACACGATGGAATAGTGGTAAACCATTTACCTGGCTAAATGGGTGCTTTACTGCAAACCCTCTTGTTGGGTCGGGTAACTGACTGGCCCAATATATGAGTCCATAACAATCTTAAACGCAGGCCACACATTTTGTTGATCATTTGTTACATGGCCCCAGAAAAATAATAAATAAATGTGCGTTTTATTTCCTAAAAATATCCCTTTAATTACTTGTATTGAAATATTTTTTATTCGCTGCATCATATGCTCCTTCATCACTTTTGTCATTTCTCAGTAGAGAGAGAGAGATCTGTTGAATACGTCCGTGGGTATTGATAAAACCGGTGGTAGTTCAATTTACATATATATATATATATTGCAAGATTTTAGTTCTTTGTTTTTGTAAAAAATAAATAAATCACTTCTTCGTGCATTCATAATTATTTTTGGGGCAGCTTTGGATATCACAATGCAACCCTAATTATTGTAGTATATAATTGCAGGGTTTTATTTCTTAGTTTTTTATCAGAAAAAAGGGGCCGAAAGGTGCAGAATTTTTTATTGGGTTTATAATATTTGCTCAGTAAACAAATGAAATGGTTGTAATGATTCAAAAATTAAGAAATAGTTAAATCAAACGCGACAAATTTGGTGTCGTGATTAACTAAAATATAACACCCACTTGCTCCCGAATCAATCAATGGTTAGATACAAAAGCGGTCCCTTCCTAAAAGCTGCCAACCCTTCACCGAACTTCCTTTTCCTTTCTTTATATCAAACATGTACCAACTACCAACCATAGTTTTTGTTGAAGATACTCCCTCCAATATATCGACTTCATTCATAACAACCATAGTTGTTGTTGTTGTTTTTTGTTTTTTGTTTTGGCCGACATAACAACCATAGTTAACGTGTGTACAAGTTTTCCAATGCAAAAATAAAATAATATAAAGGTCGGCACATGAAATGGAATCCAATGTGAAAACAGTAATTGTGATGATTATTCTTAGTAGAAGATTAGTTGTTATTAGTGAGGCTTTTGCATTATTAGTGGGTGTGTGAGTTCGGACAAAATGGGTCCTACCATAACATTTATTCTCCTTCTTCCTTCCCACCTTGACCTTGATCTCAACTTCAAGGGTTACAATTTCATATATTATAAAATTATTATTACTATATTAAATAATAAATAAATTCAAACTCTTAAAGTAGGACCCAAGCAGTTAAAAATTAAACTAGAATAAAAAATAAAAAAGGAGGAGGAGGGACCAAGGGAAGGAGACATGAACGAAACAACGAAAGCAATAATGGACATGTTTGATGTGAGCATTAGGACCGTTTTTGGTAGAGTTAATGGGCTTTGGAGAAAAAGTTCAACGTGATGTATTTGGATTTGGCGTTAAGTTCACTGGACTTAAAGCTCCTAACGCTCAAAAAACCCGTTAAGGAAAAAGCTCAAGAATCCAGCTTTTTCTAAAATGCTCTCAGCTTTTTGACGTGGGTCCCGCCACTTCTACCACCATCAATCCAAACACAAATTATTATCTTTAACTTGATTTTTTTCCTACCAAGCTTTTTTTAAAGTCAGATAGCTTTTAAGCCACTGCTCCTACCGCCAACCCAAACAGGCCCAATGAAGAGTTGGAAGGAAGGGGCGCAAGCATATGAAAGTACTATTCCTATTTTATTTAACGCTCGAGACTCGAGACCAAACAAGTACTGCCACAGAGTAGAGGAATCATGACTTGAAAACAGAGCTTTTTAAGAAAAAAAAACTCAATGAACTTAAACCTCAACCCAAACATTATACTTAAGTTTTTTTTTTTTTTTTTTTTTTTTTTTCCTACTGCTACTTTTTAAGTTACTTAAAACTCTCTCTAAATAGGACCATTATACATATACGGGCGGACCCGGAAAATAGTGAAGGGGGCACCATTGGTGGGGGATGTGGATTATTAATTTTTGTTAAAGGAAATTTTTAAATGCATTAAAAAACAAAAGAATATAAATAAGAAAAAAATATCAACAAAATATTCATGAAATCAAGTGAATATTGATGATGCAATAAGAGAGACAATTATTTTAAAACCGTCATTTAGAAAAATAAGATTAAGTACTTGTTAGAAATGCGGCTATATAAATTACAATGAAGGGTGGACACTCAATAAGTTCAAGTACATATATTTTAATAACAAAAGTGTATTACAATAAAATAATTACAATGTCATCCTTCTAGGCTTGATTTATAATTGTCTCATTATCAATGCTATCAAATACATCTTTTTCAATATAAGGCACTAAACAATCATTCAACTATTCATCTCACATCCGATTACGAAGTGCAATCTTGATGTATTAAGAGTAAGTACTAAACAATCATGCAATCATTTAAACATGTATTAATTTTTATTTTTATTTTAAAGTTTTCAAAATTCAAGGGGGGGCACTTGCCTCCCTTCTCTACTACCTCGGTCTGCCACAGTACATATACATGGTAACCAACCAAGATTTGAAGGTTTAGGGGAAAGATGCTCATCATATTTAGTAGTACTTAAGAGTATTATTTAGTAGTACTTAAGAGTATCTCAAATAGGAAGATGCCTAATATGCCTACTATGCTTTAATATACCTAATCTTTATGATGTGCATGTGGTGTTTATGATTATTGTAAATTTAAATGTCTGTTTGTTATAAGGATTCTAAGTTATAGTGCTTCGTGGATGTTTGAAGCCTGCCGTGATTCCATTTGATGAAGTGAATTTTGATGTTTTTTTTTTTAAAAAAATCTGTGAGTAACTCCATTGCAGGGAAATGATAATTTTATAAACTCCATATCAATGAACAAATGAGCAGGTGAATAACCCAAACGGCCACAGTATCTCTCTCTAACGTTGATGAGCTGGGTACATTTCCTATATACTCCATTTTTCATATTAAGGAGTGTTCCCAATTTCCCACAGGTTTATGTATCATCATTGGATGTGTAGTGCATGTTGTTAGCCCAATCACATGAATTTTCAAGGGTCACTTATTCT
This sequence comes from Acacia melanoxylon, assembly GCA_019022615.1. Taxonomy (NCBI): domain Eukaryota; kingdom Viridiplantae; phylum Streptophyta; class Magnoliopsida; order Fabales; family Fabaceae; genus Acacia; species Acacia melanoxylon. The sequence continues at coordinate 14,988,355 of JAFJYJ010000003.1, forward strand.
TCCTTCTACGCACACCCTTTCTAATGAGGATATGGTGCTCCAAAGGCTTGAAACTTACAGGTTCTAAATAAAATATATTAATTTGGTCCAAAAATAATACTCCTTCCGATCCTAACTATATGAAAACTTTTATAGTGTAATTTGCATTATAAAAATATTCCTAAAATTAGGACAGGAGGTAGTATAACTTATCCCTTAACACGCTTTCAACACACAATTGACTATAACATCACTAATAGATAAAATTAGGTCCCACCATCAATTAATGCAAGTTGCAAACAAGCAACAGAGCAATTCAATTTTGAATACAATGTTCCCACTAGTGCAAAAAAGGACTTTAAGACCGGACAAAAGAGGCATCGTAAGGCCGGACCAGCGACGGTCTTGTTCCCCGGTATTAAAAGTCCACATTTAAGACCGGACTCTAACCGGTCTTAAAGAAACTCTTTCAGACCGGACATTTAAAACATTAGGTCTTAAAAGTCGGACTACATAAGGCTGAAATATTGTTTGTTCGGTCTTCAAACTCAACTTTTAAGACCGGGCAAAAACTCGGCCGCTCTTAAAAGATTAAAATTATAAGACCGGAAAAAAATAAACCCGGTCTGAAAAATAGCGGCTACTAAGACCCGACGACTAATTATACGCGGTCTTAAAAGACTGACATTCAAGACTCGACGGTAATTCGTCCGGTCTTAAAAATTTAATTTTTAGACCGGACGTATAAACACACCGGTATTAAAAGACAAACTTTTAAGACCGGCTTAATATCAAATATGTACACATGACCTTTAATACCGGACATATGGATACATCCTGTCTTAACAGTTGAACATTTAAGACCGGCCTATTTATTACCGGTCTAAATTTTCCCGAATATTTTCCCTGTTCTGTTCTTCCTGATCATATATATATTCACAAATCCACCACCCAATCCAGCACATAAAAGTCGATACTTTAAGTACAAGCTATGAACAATTATGAATAAATTGAACTGGGAAAAAGAATACAAATAATATTCACCATGAGTTATGTCGCTTCTTAATTAATGAATACACTATGACTACAACAGCTAAATTAATTTATACAATAAGATAACTTAGTTACAATGCATAATACACAATAAGTTACAAATACAACATACATGCCCAATGGAATATTCACCATGTCTTCATCTGATTCCCACCCAACAACGTAACATCCTCTTTTATAACATGCCCCTTTGGATCCGATCCTACCACAAAAATAAAACAAGAACAAACTTCATAGTCAGTGACATTGTTTAAGAACATAGAATGAATATAATATAGTAAAAACCTTAAAGTTTTCAAAGAAGTTTTCATATGAATATTACCTTATGAATTATATTGACTCTTTTATAAAGCGATATCCTCCCATATCCCTTCTTGATGATCATTTCTTATCGGGTTCATTATCTCGCTTCATCTTCTTCGTTCATTTCCGGTAGACCCCTTGAAAAAGGAGTACTCTCAGGAAGACCATAATTTGAATGACTTTCCTCATCAATATCAATGACCATTTTTCCTTGGAGAGCTACAGACCACATTTTATTTTCTTGGTCGGTGATATAGAACACTTGTTTCGCACAGTCTCGCCATAATAAAAGGTTCATCACCAAAACTTCTACCATTGACATCGACTAATGTAAATCCTAGCCGATCGATCTCGAACACCATTATTGACATTAACCCACTTGCATTTGAAAATGAGAAATCTAATTTTAACATAGTCTACCTCCCAAATATCTTCAATAACCCCATAATATGGCATGAGCGCCAATAATGGCCTCTTGTCTTTCGAATCGGAGAAGTGCATAGATTCAACCTCTAACATAACACCACTGTTTCGACGGGCGGTGCTCCTATCATCTAGGGACTTCGTGTAAAATGTATAACCATTGATCACATACGAATTCCAACTTATGACATCAACCTCGGGACCACAAAGGCTAACCATTTGATTGTATCAGAAACACATTCCTCTCCCTCGACCTTTGGTTTGAACCAGTTTGCAAAAGTTATGTTATGCTCCCTAATCAACCTTTGTTCAATCATTCGATGATTTTCTTTCCTTACAGCTTCTTTATGTGCAGCTATGCTGGCTTGAACTTCATCAACATTATTCAAGATGTATAAGTGGACTTGTGACAATTCATCAGGATCCACACTCTTTACCGAAGCCCCTCATCTACCCCTTCAAAGATGCGACGTTTTGGAAGCCCAATATGTCTTACTTTGGCCAAATAATTTTGACAAAATTCCATGGCTTCTTCGAAACATATTTCCCGAACAATTGATGCTTCGGCCGTATCGTTCTTCACGTACCCTTTTAGGAATTTCATAGATCTTTCAATTGGGTACATCCACCATAAATGGATAGGTCCGCACAACTTTATCTCCCTTACTAGATGAACAATTAGATAAACCATGATGTCAAAAAAGGTAGGAACAAAAAGCTTCTCAAGGTGGCACAAGATAAGATATCCTTCATTCTCCAATTCATCCAACTTTTCAATCTCGAAAACTTTACTACAAACCGCATTGAAGAAGACACAAAGTCTCGTCAAAATGACCCGAAGATCATATTCGGGGATGCCTCGAATAGCTACTGGGAGTAGCTGTTGCATCAAGACATGACAATCATGAGACTTTTGGCCTACTAATTTCAAGTTCTTCATCGATACAAGCCTCTTAAAATTTGAAGAATACCCCGAGGGAACTTTTGTGCCATGTAAACACTCACAAAAACTTCGTTTCTCATCCTTAGACGAAGTATGAGAAGCTGGGGGACAATAAGTTCTCTTCCCGTATGGCCTTGGATGTAAGTTTTCGCGTATTCCCATTACTTACAAATCCAATCTTGCCTTCACACCATCCTTGGAACTACCTTGTATGTTGAGAAGCATGCCAACAATACTATCACATACATTTTTCTCCACGTGCATGACATCAATACAGTGTCTCACATCAAGATTGCGCCAATATGGAAGATCGAAGAATACAAATATCTTTTTCCATATATTTGTTTCTTTTCTACTCTTTGCGCGTCTTACCGAAGATAACACGATATTTTTCACCTTTTCATAAACTTGCTCCCCAGTCAATGCCACCGGAGCATCTTCATACTCCTGGCCACCAAAAAAGGTTTTCTTTAATCGATGATATGGGTGGTCCCGTCGAAGAAATCTCCTATGTCCAAGATAAATCGTCTTTATTCCATGTTGAAGTTGATAGTAGCGTGTGAAAGTGAAGGAAATCACCAAGAGGGGGGGTGAATTGGGGATTTTAAAAATTCTTTTCAGATCACCCACACAACAGATGCTTAATCAAGATAAATGGAGTTAGAGAAGAAGAGCTTGACACAGAAGATTTATACTGGTTCGGTCTTAACTCTTGACCTACGTCCAGTCCCCAGACTCTCTGGGTTTTTCTACTATCACTCAAATCAGATACACACTCGTACTCGAAAGTTATCCTCTTCTAGGATACACTCCCCCTTACAAGTTGTAATCGATAACCCAACCTCAAAGTCCCACAACTTTGAGATTCTTACAAAGAATGATTTACGAAATGAACTCTCTCAAAGAGTGAATAAAGATAAGCACCGAAGCACAATGTATCAAAGATACAAATGAGAAATATAAGCGATAAAGAGCGAGATCTTTGTATGCGTTTTACGTGTATGTCTTCTCTTCTTTCGGACTTCAAATCCTCATGTATTTATACGGGTTTGAAGCTTGTGAACGTTGTAGATCCGTTGTGACTTGATCGATTCGAAAATATAGCGTTGTGAGTGTGTCTCCATGAATCTAGTTGTTGTAGACAAATCTGTTTGAATATGGTTGTTGCGATTTGAATATTTGAAATTTGGCTCCTCGTGAGTGTGTTCCCATCTTTGTTATGTTTAGTGGAGGCGGTTGTATGATGTTGTCAGTTTGTTTGGAGGCTAGCTTTCTTTCTTGGAGAATGGTTGTGTTGCTATCCAGGTTGTAACCCATTGCTTTTGGAGAAGAAGATATAATATAATATTGCAAGTTGTCAAGTTGTTTGTCTTAAAGTCTTCTTTAAAACAAACCTAGATCTTACGTAATCTCATAAGCAACTGGTTAAATCTGGTTAGGAAATATTGATATGAATCATATAAATCATATACAACCAATTCGCAGAATCAAGTTAAAGCATAAATCAAGTTTGAACAAAATACACCCGGATGCGTTCATCCGTTGCGAGTTCCAAGCTCGAGTTTACCTATGTAAGCTCGAGTTTGCTCTTCATTTAAAACTTGAGTTTTGCCTCTCGGAAGTCTCAAGCTCGAGCTTGTAAATGAGTAAGCTCGAGTTTAGCATTTGTCGGGAAATATGTTTGAATTCATTTTGAGAGCCAAAGTGGAAAAACGCAAGCTTGAGCTTATTAGTGAGTAAGCTCGAGTTTGGCACTATTCATGTCAAAAATAATTTTAGTTCACAAAATGCAAGCTTGAGCTTAGAGGTGTAAACTTGAGTTTGCTAAGCTCAAAATATGACATTGCTCTGTCGACCCAAGCTTGAGCTTGCAAGGGCAAGCTCGAGTTTGGCAATGGTTTTAAAAAACTTTGAAAGATTTTTGTCGACGCAAGCTTGAGTTTACAGTCTTAAACTTGAGTTTACTCTTTGAAGGAAAAACTTGAAAACTTTAAATGCAGTGCAAGCTCGAGCTTGGTATGCCAAGCTCGAGTTTACAACTTTTGTAAACTCACAAACTCTACAGTAAAATGATAAGCTCAAGTTTAAAGGATTTTGCGGAGGTAAGCTCGAGCTTGTAACGCAAGCTCGAGTTTACTTATTTGTAAACTCATTGAGAAAAGACTCGGAAGAGGCAAGCTTGAGCTTATAATTAATAAGCTTGAGTTTGCAATTTGAGTAACTTGATAAAATCCTCAAACCTTCGTAAGCTCAAGCTTACGGTGCAAGCTCGAGCTTACTCGTATATGAGTAAACTTTGAAAACCTTCAAGCTCAAGTTTATGGACCAAGCTCAAGTTTAGAAAATGCAAAATAGCTTGGTTTGCTTTACGTAAGGGCAAGCTCGAGTTTGGAGACCCAAGCTCGAGTTTGAGCTGACAGAAATGTTTTTGAATTGCAAACAACATGTTTTACCAATTTCTAATAAAAATCATTCTTTCATGTTTACAATTGTTATTAATCATCAAAACACATTGAGAACTAACAGCGTGTGCCTTCTTCACAAACCAGACATGCTTTATGGCCTTTTACACTATACCCTGACAAGTTCCCATATGCTGGGAAGTCGTTTATAGTACAAAATATCATAGATCGCAATTTAAACACATCCTTCTTGAAAGAGTCAAAAACATCGACACCTTCTTCCCACAACTCCTTCAAGTCTTCGATCAAGGGCTGAAGGTAAACATCAATGTCATTTCCGGGTTGTTTTGGTCCCGAAATCAACATAGACAACATGATGTACTTTCATTTCATGCATAACATTAGAGATAAGTTGTAAATAATAAAGAGCATAGGCCATGAACTATGTATGCTGCTAAGGCTTCCATATGGATTCATGTCATCCGTGCTAAGGGCAAGAATAAGGTTCCTAGGTTCTTCGCCGAAGTTCGGAAATAAATGATCGATTTTCTTCCATTGAGAAGAATCGGCCGGATGTCGAAGTTTTCCATCAAAAATCCTCTCATCTGCATGCCACCTCAAATTCTTTGCATCATTTTCATTCGCAAACAACCGCTTGAACCTTGGTATGATTGGAAGATACCACAACACTTTTGCATGCCCCTTGTTTGACTTGTACCTTGGTGTTTCACATATCGGACAATTCTGATTCTCTTCAAACTCTTTTCTATACAATACACAATCATTCAGGCATGCATAGTATTTTCTTAGCATCATAGTATCGATGCGGCAACACATTCTCATCCGGAAGCATGTCCTTAAAAGCCTCAAGCATTTCAGAAAAACTCTTGTCGCTCCATCCATGACGTGCCTTCAAGCTTACCAATTTCAATACAACGTTCAACAATTGGTATTTTTTTACAACCAGGGTATAACGGGGTCTCTGCATCACTGCACATATTACCATATGCATGTGATTGATGAAAAGCCTCTTCTCCTACATCACGAATAATGTCCTCTATGTGATCATCCATATCTGTATCATTATCATCAAAAGCCACTTCCTCATGTTGAGACCCACTTGGTATTTTTTCACCATGCCATACCCATATTGTATAAGTCTTACAAAATCCTTCACAAATTAAATGTGTGTAGATAACTTTAGGACTTAGTCGCCTGTCATTCAAACATTTTACACAAGGGCAATAAAATTTCCCGCTATCATCATAGGCATTTTGTTTAGCAAATTCTATAAATTCCCTCACCCCATTTTGATATTCAACACTCGTCCGTAACGCAGTTATCCAACCGTGATCCATAGTAGAATTCCTATTTATGACACAGATATAAAATAAGGAAACACCAAATTCATATTTATGCTCAACGAAGAAACTTGTCCATTAAATGCATAACGAAAAAACAATTTTGGTCATAAATATCACAGTGATCCAAGAAGAAAAATTAAAGCATGACGAGGAAATTAAATGCATCACGTGAAATTAAATGTGGACTCACCTGTGGCATATAAATTCAAATTGTTTGCGGAGTCTTTCTTCTCCCGCCACGAACGTTGATGTTGCAGACAACAAGAGTAACCTAAAAACATTTGTTGGTCAGTTGGGTAGGTCAAAAGCGCAAATATAATCTTCAAAATAAAATATTCATTGACAACAGAGAAACCCACTAGAACATTTCATCGATTTCGTTCAACCCGAGAAAACCATAAAGTTATTTAACCAAAACACCTCTTACAACTTGGTCGATAGACGTTTAACTAAGGAACCAGAAGGTGATTGTCGAGAGAGGAACGCGAAGCACTAGACGAAGCAAGACAACAACACTGGAGACAAAACCTAAGTAAGCATTTTGGCGCGACAAGATAAGTTCAGAGAGGGAAATTTAATATTCCGCTCGACAGAGACATTTTAGTATTTTGGCTTTTAATAAGACCGGTTAATTATAAAGTAGACGGTCCTAAATATATAATTACATTATTAAGACCGTCTTTTATAAAACGCCGGTCCTAATGTTTTATTATTCATTTAAATTTAAGACAGGAGTTTTATTAAAGATCCGATCCTAAAAGTCCTCAAATTTTTTTTTTTTTTTTTAAAAAGAGGATTGGCTTTGGCGAGCACAGCAGCAACTAAATGAAAAAAAATTAAAGGAAAACTTGAGAATATGAACAAAAAAAGGCACAAGCTTAGTGGTCTAATTTTTTTTTATTCATTTAATTTTAAGACCGGAGTTTTATTAAACATCCGGTCCTAAAATCCTCATTTTGTTTTTTAAAAAAAGAGGATTGGCTTTGGCGAGCGCAACAACAACTCAATGAAAAAAAATTAGAGGAAAACTTGAGAATATGAAAAAAAAGGCACAAGCTTAGTTCTTAATGCTTCATACATTACTGGAGAATATGCACGTACACAAGAAAAAATACAAAAGAAAAACAAGCAGAAAATTATCAAAAACAAGAATCTGACTAATCATCCTAAAGCTTATTATCCTCCAAAGCCTTGGCCATATCAGCGTGAACAACATTAACTTCCCGCCGGATATCACAATAGAACGTACTCTTGATGAAGGAGGCGCACCGTATAACGATCTACGGAAGGCACGAGAATCAGGAGTAAGAGCACCCCTAGGAGCGGTTCTCTTGTATCTGAGGAACTATGCGTCTCCTCGTTATTGTTTCCGGCGTTTCACATTGTTCGGGCAAGGTTCTCTATTTAAATCCGATGTTACTTTACTTCCTTCACATTCTTCCCCATCACTTCTGAAACATCCACAGTAATGGCTGCTCCACCACCACGAGGTCCTCCTCCTCCGTTGTCTCCGGCTCCGACCCTCTACCAGATGATACAGCATATCTTGGCCTGCCTCGATCACATAGACCGAGGCTGCGGCCAGCTTTCTCAGGTCTATCACACCATCAACCAAAGTTGCAGGCAGTACTCGATGCCCAGGATATTGAGAACCATCTTTCAGATGACGACCTTTCCGACCTCTCCCACAACTCCCTCCCCTCCGACAACGATGGGGGAGTAGATGTTTTTTTTTTTATGTTTTTTTTTTTTTTTTTCGTACCGCCGTCCTCCTCCTCATAGGGGGCGGGTAAAAATTATAAAGAAATTTATTATTGTTTCCATATTCGTGAACATTGTCCTTTTCATTATCTTTTTTCTTTCCCAGACAAAACGGAAACAAACAAAACATTGTCCTCGTGTAAATGAACACTAAAAATTCACAGAATACAGTTAAGAACATACAAAAAAAAACAAAAACAAAAAAAACCGTTTACCTTATTCGAATAAAAACAAACAAAGTGACTATTCTTGTCAAGGTTGGACCGTCGTTGTCTTCGGTGTTACCCCGATCTGAGTTGACTATTTTCGGTTTCCTTTCGTATCTTCCTTATTTTTCCGACAAAAAGAGAAGAGACAACGAAAAGGGAAACCGATAATGCTGCTCAATATCAAGAGAGGTAACATTGAAGACAACGAGGGTCCTAGCTTGAGCAGAACGCCAGAACCTCGGTTGTCTGGAACCCTTAATATTTTTCTGAAAATCGAGTATAAAACTAGTAAGAGGAAACAAATATATACACAGTCCTAAAGGTTAGGCCATATTTTTAAAAAATAATATTTTTATGAACTTTTAGGAGCGGATATATAACAAAACCACGGTCTTAAAAGTATGAACATACTTTTCTATTAAATTAAACATAGACATTTAGGACCGGTCGTATAATAAAGATGCGGTCCTAAAAGTCTAGCATATTTTTAGAAGACTTTTAGGACCTGACTTAATGATTTGTCCGATCCTAAAAGTCTTAGAAGACTTTTAAGACCAGGACAAAGAATTACGTCTAGTCCTAAAAGTCTAGCCATAATTTTTTTAAAAAAAATTAACGAAGACTTTTAACACTGCATGTTCAATAACTATGCGGTCCTAGAGGTCTCGCCATATTTTTATGAACAAAGACTTTTCTCATTTACAACATCTTGTACCTCAAATTTCAAGCATAAATATCTAGAATGAATGAATGAATTTATTCTTGAATTACAGAGTTTGTATGTTTATTTACAAATGAATGACTTGTTCGAAAAAATAAACAAATTTACAGAAAATTATTTTTGCTACAACATATATTTACATCCACATTTAAGGCTTAATTAGGCCATACGAGATATTCACAAAACACATTGCGTATGTGCTCCACTTCATTATCGGGAAAGGGACCGAAGCTCTAAACATCCGTAACATCAAAACCGAATTAACTTGTGTGCATATTTCATTAAGCCGTAAAACCGAATTCAGCCATAATATGTAACATCAAATACATTTACCTTTGCTAACAATTTTGTCTTTTCTCCCCTGATAACATCATACATGTGTTTCATGACGTACAAGCCATATAAGTGGGACTGTTTTGGTTGCCGATGGGTCTAAAACAAACAAGAAATATAGGATAAGTGACAAGAAATATAGCATATATATAGCTTACTGACCAAGTTCACAAGGCAGTGTTTCAGTGTCCAAATATGTACTAACCTTTGGGGTGTACTAGTTAGGTTTAATAGTGGCCTCTTTCCCACACTTTTTTCTTACCTTGACTTGGTAGGTCAACATGGCACTATCATCAAAATCACAAATTTATCAATAATGTTCACTGAATATGCAACGTAGAGATTTCAGACAAGAGAATCAAAATGACATGTTTACTTGTTGACGGTCTCCTTCAATATAAGATCTTGCTTATTGTGAGTGGAGCATAAGAAGATAACTTTTTGATCCTCCATGCACATGAAGACCAACTGCCAATGGCGGCTGAAAATTCATAACAGTAAAGTACTCAGAGATATATGTAGATGAATTAAGTGAATTGCATACAAGAATTGTGGTACGTACCTGTGGAAGTATGGAAACAGGAACACCTTTCTTATCACATCACACACCCTGGTTGACATGTATTCTTGTATGATCTTCTCGGGCGTTGTACTTGCATAGACCGGGCACAAGAATCCAAAATCATTGATTTACGCCTGTTTGTCCAATTCTTGATGCAAGAACCTAAAATAATGACATCGATCGGGGAATTAGTATATATGTATGTGTGTCAAAACGATGCAGTTAAATTATGTACTCATAGAATCATATACTTACTTCATAAACAGTTGAATGATTGGATTACTGAGCTCCTGTCCAGGAATCAGCAGGGACATTACATCTATTTTGTCAAGGTAAACATCTACAGGATGAGGGATGCCTACTACTTCTTGGACAGGCCACGATTTATTTGTAAAATAATTATTGTTTGCCAAATCAGTTATTTTTTGCTTGGCAGTCAAATGAGCAGTAGGGGATGGAACTTGAGGAGGAGGGGATGGAGCTTGAGGAGGAGGGGATGCAGCTTGACGAGGGGATGGAACTTGAGGAGGAGGTTGCTCGATCGCGTCCAACAATGTAGCTCCCCTTAGTGCTCTTTGCATAACAACAGGAGAATGTGTGACAGAACACCGCTCTACGGACGAGAGCTAAAAAGTAGCCTCATCCGATTCATTTCCTCCTTCATCTCGGCTCATCCGGGATTGCCACATTGCTTCTTTAGCCTCGCTTCCTCACTTAATTTGGCCATCCGGGATTGAAGCATTGCTTCTTTAGCTACGACTTCATCACTTAATTTGACCGGCGTACATTCCATCTCCTCCCGGTAACCATACTTTGTTTGTGGCGTTTGGATTTACCAAAGTATTCCTTCAGGCCTTCCCGTCCTCCAACCCCCCTTACACGCCCCGCATGATCCTGTTTTCGGTCGCAACGGTCAGAACATCATTCCTCCCGTCCGACACAAAAGATCCCTCTGATTCTTTATTTTAAAGATCTTCCTGTAAGATACAGATAACGAGAAGCTTAGTAATGAAACATGTTTAGTAACTAAAAAATAACAAAAACGATACTTACAAATCTTTTAGCAACTACACGAGTTTGTTCACTTGTGTAGGCGCCAATTGCCTTTTGTCGAATATGCAACCACAACTCCTCGCGACGTATAGGAGATGGCTTATCAACTACGGCAGAAGGATTGGATTCAACTTCATCTTCCAATCTCTTCCGCTTGGCCGCCATCAATTCTTTTTCGGCCATTTCATATCCGCCGCGAGAAGCCCTATGCGGGCAATCATTCTTTCTCCCTATCTCTTGTGATTTTGCCCTTCTTATCTGTGAATCAGAATTGAAAAAAAAACTATTAATTATGAATTCCAGCCATTGATGTCTAACAGAAATTAGAACACTTCTGCTTCATATGAAGGTCAAACATTAGTTAAATTCACTTCATCAAGTTTCAACATTTTATTTAAGAAATATGTAGAATGGTAGAAGAAATTGGGAGAAACAGAGGAAAGGGAGTTGCATAAATGCTGCCAACTCAGTCAATTCATTCATTCATCATAATTGGTTCCCACACATATTAGACTAACCTCTTACATATAGTTAGAGGCTTGACTTATATAAGCTTGCACTGAAACCATTCCACAGTTAACATACTAACATCATAACAGCAATGTCTAACAACTACCTACTATAACAGAACTAAGACTATATAATTGAGACTTGACTCTTATGCCATTATTATTTCCTTAATTACCTTCTTAGTATTTTACCTTATTAGGGTCTACATATCAGACTTGCATTGACAAAGGCAGGAAATGTATACTTCTATTCACAAACCAAACCATTTAACTAAAAGGATTAGATGAACACAATAACATTCAAATATCCGCACAGGTTAATAAGCACACAAAAAGGCAAACAAAACTAAATATAAACTCACCAGAGCTTCAGGAGTGGTCTGCAGCTGAACAAATTGTTGCCAAGTTTGTTCATCAATATATGTGTATTTTTCCCAAGGATGTTCTTGAGGCAGAACTTCGGCAAAAATATAGGTGTTAGCTAGAAAGGTCTTAAACTTCCTCCACTGATCAGCACAATAAGACAATATCTTCTCTTTCAACTTCAGACAGTCAGGGACAGTGTATGTAAGCCGGATAGTGTCCCAAATAGGATCCTTTACTTTATGATCGTCACACTTTTCCACTCATCTATCAAGATGCTAACCTTGCTGCGTACAAGATAGCCAACAAAACTAGTATATTTGGATTTCATGGGACCGAAAGGTTGCAACTTTTCATTAAACTGAATCTCCAGCTTTGACCCAGAAGTCTGACTTAGGGTGACATCCTGCATTCGTGTTCCTCTTCTACCACGACGTGCACGGCGGTTTCGAGGCTCATTGTGAGATGAAGACGGTTCTTTCTGACTCACACCAGTCATAGCAGTAGCTGGCGTTCCCGGAACAGGAGTAGAATTGTTTTCACGGTTCATTTTCGAGACAGGAAGAGAGGTAGTGCAACAAGAAGGGTTTCGCAACGTAAACAGAGGTTCTTTAGTGATACTAACAAAAGATTTCGCGCGAAGAAATGTTTATTTGGTGGTTCATTTTCAAGACCGGATATACAAAGAGACGGTCTTAATAATTAACATACAAGACCGATCATGTTAAAGTCAGGTCTTAAAAGTAATTAATTTTTTATCCGCACTATTTTTCTATATTTTATACCAACCGCATTTTATGTCGGGTCTTAAAAAAATAACTTATAAGACCGGATTTTATATATGTTCGGTCTTAAAACTTTATTACCTTTATATTAAAATTTTTCCTTATTATTTTGGAACGCATAAAATATTAGTCCGGTTGTGTGAGATTTCTCCATAAAGTAATTGATATTTGAATATTTTTTAATAACATTTTTAAGACCGGCTTGTTTTTTAACGGGTCTTACTAATATATTTAAGACCTATGAAAAAATGATCCGGTATAAGAAGTTCTTTATATTTACAAAATTGTCACCGGTCATACATAAGAAGTTCTTTATATTTACAAAACTGTCACCGATCATACATAAGAAGTTCCTTTTATTTACAAAACTGCCACCAGTCATACCTTTAAGACCGGTGCGTTCAATGTCCGCTCTAAATGAGGCGGTCTTAAAGCTCTTTTTTGCACTAGTGTCCATTGAACTGATTGTATATGAATGTATGATATAACTCATCATGCTGTGATTTATTAGTGTAAATTAAAGTATATGTTGTCAAATTCAAAGTAGGTATCTCCTAATTTTAGTCCTTTTTATAGTATAAGGAATATTTAGTCTTAGTCCATCATACACGTATAACATATTTATTATGCTTTTCTAATAATATCTTTACTTAATATTTGTTCCCCCCCCCCCCAATAATGATAAAATTGGGCGCTTCTTTGATGTTCAAAAAGAATTATGAATTTTAAGCTTTTCCTTAATAGAAAAAATAAGGATGAAAATGCCTCTCACAAATCGAAAGGAGTAATTACCATTAATAAGAGAAAGATGCAATGAAGCAACAAAGTACTTGGTATGAATGATGAACATAATCTTTTAAAGGTAGGACCCACATTTTGTTGGACCTTAGTTATCTTCATTCTTTTCACATATCTTCATTCTTTTATTGGAAGGGGTTAGTCCCTTACAATGTGACAAATTAAAGCTTGAAGTTTCATTGGAAGATGTGTCTACATTTAACGTTCAACAACTTCAAACAAGATTATCTCTAACAATAATACTTGTGCATTGGGAAAAAAAAGTTGCAAGGAAGTAAAAGTGGACTGAATTTTAATTGAATTCTTCTTTTAATTTATTGTATGAGGCAATTATATGTAATAATCTTTTTGTTTGAATTAAATTAGCGTTAATACATAAGTTAAACGTATCCCTCCAATCTTCTTCAAAAGATAAGAAATTGTTTATTCTTTTTTATAAAGTATTGTATAAAGTATTTATTGTCTTTTTTTTTTATCTCTTATTCAATGCTTGCTTCATATGGATTTAAATAAGGGTAAAACATGTTCACTTCTCTTTCCAAGCGAAAATTTCAAATAAATGCCATTAGAATTTATGAAAAGCAAAAAATTTGTTAACACATAGAAATGATATAAAAGTCACATAGATCAAAATGATATCTTAAAGTGTTGTTAATTGTATCATTATACCCCTCCATTTTTTAAATAAAAAAAAAAGAGAAGAAAATGTGCACTTGCTGGAGCACCACCGCCAGCGAGCCGGGCCTGCACCCTCCAGCCGTTTGTACTCAAAAGGTGGGATTTAATTCGTTAGATGAAGAGAGTTTTATATCCATACATAATGATTATTATATAAAAACTGTTATGTATTATGAACGTATATATCGCGTTAAGTAATTTATCTAACTTCTTTAATTTAATAAAATTAAATAAATATATCTTTATTTTGGAGGAGAACGGGGCCAGCCCTACGGGGCACGGGGTATGGGAAACATTTTTTTTTCAAAGCCCGCCCGATAGTATCGTGGCTCTACATGGCCGAAAATTACTATTCCAAATTTTAACTATTTTTCCTTCGATTTTTTAAAGAAATATAATTAGTAAATTGCGATCATTAAAGTTCTAATCTATCAAATAAATATTATCGAATTAATATCTAAACAATATAAATAATTCAACAAATAAACACATTCATTAATTCGTAATAAAAAATAAATAAACACAAAAAATATGTTTTTTCCTATTTTTCAAAAAATATTAAACAAAGAAATTGCTTTATGCATGCCCACGACAAAATGTCTTTTCCTCTCGTAATTTTGTATGTGTCTGCAGATTCCTTCGGTTCATGCATGAGTTTCTTGACAAGTAAAAATAATTATACTTATTTTACACCAAATATATTTATAATTTATTACTTATATAATATTGTAATACCAAAGTATGTGTTTATTTAATATGAAAACATCCCTTCTTTAAAATTTATAATAACTAATTATGTGTTTTAATACAAAATAATAATAAACATAAAAAAGGTTATAGTTTAAATTAAAAAATCTAAGTAATAACAAATAATCACATTCATTAAGTGGAAGTCTAAGTAATTATTATTATTTTTTTAAAAAAAGCTACGGTAAAACGGGCTGCGGGCCGGCCCCGATTAGCCGAGGTCTGGGGCCGGCCTGCCGGGCCAATTTCAAATTTCGGCCTATTTTTCAAGCCCGAGCCCTACGGGGCCGGGGCTTAACGGCCGCCCGATGGGCTCGACCCGATTTACCGGCTCTAATAGAGAGTAAGCGTGATCGTTATTCTTTCCCATCACCGGTCTTTGGTGAGGCTTTTGCATTATTAGTGGGTGTGTGGGTTTAGACAAAATGGGTCCTACCATAATTTTTATTTTGGTCATCAGAAGAGTGAAGTAGCTGGGAAAGTACCATAAGGTACGGAAATAAAACTAGAATCCAATGTTGTTAAGAATAAATAATAATACTAATGATTATAATAGTCTAGAATATGCCTTGCTGTAATATTCTTTATATCCATTCTGTTATTGCATTTCTGCTGTATTGTATATGTGTAGCAATTCTATTGTACCATTCATTCTATAAATGGAACTGATACAGGCCTCCTCATTAATTGAGGTCATTGTGCTTTCATCTCTCATAGCCTGATTTATCTTGGTATCAAAGCCTGTGAGATTTTTTTTCGTATCATTCCTTTTTCTCTGATGGCGTCCCCATCTCCCTCTGCTGATAGTAGTTCTCAGGCCTCTCAGTCTTCTTCTTCATCCACCACCATCTCTGTGAACCCTATTTCCAAAACCAATTCCATGTTTCATTCGTTCAATCAGGTCAATTCGGTCAAGTTGGACCGAGGTAATTTCTTAGTCTGGGAGTCTATTGTTCTCCCTCTTATCGAGGATAATCATCTAGAAGGTCATCTTGATGGGTCATTAGTTTCACCCCCTCGTCTCATCTCTGAAGGTGTTGAGATGAAATCCAATCCTGTTTTCGAAGAGTGGAATGCCACTGATCACCTCTTAGTAGGCTGGCTTCACAATACAATGAGTGTTGAGATTGGTGCTCAACTCTTACATTGTCGAACCGCGAAGGATATTTGGTCCGAGGCAAGATCTCCAGCTGGTGCTTCCACCAAAGCTTGTGTAATGGTATACAAATCTAATTTACATCGCACACGCAAAGGTGGCATGAAGATGGCAGACTTTTTGAACAAGGTGAAGAGTATTGCAGATCAACTCTCCCTTGCCGGAGCTCCGTTACCCCATGACGAGCTCATCCTCCATACTCTAAATGGGTTAGATGCTGAGTACAATGCTATAGTTGTTAAACTTCTTGATCAAACTCATCTGTCCTGGGTGGATATTCAAGCTCACTTACTGACATTCGAGAGTCATCTTGATCAGTTGAATTCCTTTGCAAACTTAAATTTGGATCCTACTGCTAATATTGCTCAACATGGTGATCATTCCCGTTCGCGTGCTCCTTCTTGGTATGATTCCTCTTCATCATTCAATCATGGCCGTGGTAAAAGCTATTCTCATGGTAATTTTCGAGGTCGTGGACGCTCAGGACGTGGTCGCGGCAGAGGACGTCCTTTTTGCCATTACTGTAAGCGACCCAGTCATGATATCTCCAAGTGTTATCTTCTCAATGATGATTCTGGTCAGGCACATTATGCTTCAGCTGGTGATGTTGTCGATCCTGCTTGGTATCTCGATAGCGGCGCTAACTATCATGTAGCTCCCTCCATTGACCATACTGATCAGGCATCTCCTGCTGGTAAGTCTCATTTAAATACTTGCACCGGTGAAAAAACTCCAGTTCACGCCATTGGTACAAAGACTCTATTTCCTAATATTCATCTTAATCCGATTTTGGTTGTACCATCCTCCACTAAGAAGCTCTTGAGCGTTTCTCAATTGGTTCGTGATAACCCTATAATTGTTGAATTTAATGATCTTGTCTGTCTTGTGAAGGATCGACAGACAGGTCAGTTGCTAATGCACGGGAAAACACAACAAGGCCTTTATCCAGTGACAAGTGACTCCAGTCCATGTGGTCGTTTTGCTGCTCATGCCCATCAAGCTTCTGCTAGTGTCAACAGTGAACTATCCCTGTGGCATCAGAAATTAGGCCACCCTGGTTTACGAGTTCTTAGTCATATTTCACATAAGTGTAATGTCAAGTTTAATCATAATCAACTTGCTTTCTGTGAGGCCTGTCAGTTTGGCAAATCTAAGATACAATCGTTTCCTATGTCTCAATCTCATGCTCTTGCTCCTCTTGATCTCATAAATACTGATTTATGGGGTCCTTCCCCTGTGCAATCCACATCGGGTTTTCGCTTTTATATCAATTTTGTAGATGATTACAGTCGATTCACCTGGATTTACCCACTTAAAAATAAAAGTGATGTAATAGGTGCCTTTAATAACTTTCGGGCATTGGTTGAAAATCAATTCAGTACAAATATTAAGGCAATTCAATGTGATATGGGAACTGAGTTTAAACTAATTGTTCCTATTGCCAATTCTCATGGTATTCAGATGAGGTACACTTGTCCATACACTTCACAAGAAAATGGGAGAGCCGAAAGGAAGCACCAGCACATCGTAGAAACTGGACTTACTTTACTTTCTCAGGCGCACATGCCCCTTCACTATTGGTGGGAAGCATTCCAGACTGCTACCTATTTAATTAATCGGTTGCCTACACCGGTTCTTGATAAGTCAACACCTCTGTTTCAGCTTTTCAAAACAGAGCCAGACTATAAATCTCTTCAGCCGTTTGGGTGTGCATGCTACCCTTGTTTAAAGCCGTATAATGATCACAAGTTTTCTTTCATACTCAACAGTGCGTGTATCTGGGATATGCTTCTCAGCAAAAGGGATTTCGATGTCTTAGTTCCTTTGGACGAATTTATGTTTCACGCCATGTTGTATTTAATCCTCTGATTTTTCCATTTGTTAATGGTTTTCTGCAGCGCAGGTGTAATAGTTTTGATATCGCAACTTTTCCTCTGCTTATAAATCCGTCTATGGATGTTTCTGTTAAGCCTTCTACTGCATCTCCGACTATGTCTCCAGCTGCTGGTATCTCTGTCAGTACTTCGTCATCTGATGCATCATCTATTGCTTCTTTACAGAGTCCAGCCCAATTATCCACTGATGATAATGTAGTTCTGCCTTCATCTCCAAGTTCAAGCCCAGCTCCCACTCACAATAATATTCATCCCATGACTAATAGGGCCAAGAGTGGTATCCATAGGCCCAAATACCCATTTGTTGGGCTTCTTCACTCCGAGTATGCTTATTCACTAAAGAGTCTGGCTGAGCCTCTCATGGTTCGTGAAGTTCTTGCATCTTTTGATTGGAAATCAGCTAGGGCGGAAGAACATGGAGCTCTTCAATGCAATGCGACTTGGCATCTTGTTCCTTATGAGGGCACACAGAAAATTATTGACTGCAGATGGGTGTTTAAAAATAAATTTCACCCCGACGGATATCTTCAGAAAAGAAAGGCTCGATTGGTGGTGAAAGGGTTTCAACAATGTCCAGGAATTGACTACCATGAGACATTCAGTCCAGTAGTGAAAGCAACCACAATCCGCACAGTTCTCACAATAGCAGCGACGTTCGATTGGAGTGTCCGACAACTGGATATTAACAACGGTTTCCTCAACGGGATCCTTTGTGAAGACGTTTTTATGCGGCAACCTGAGGGCTTTATCGACAAGTCTCGACCATCTCACATTTGCAAGCTTGACAAAGCTATTTACGGTCTTAAACAAGCACCGCGAGCCTGGTACGATCGTCTGAAATTCACTCTGTTACAGTGGGGTTTTACTAATGCCAAGAGTGATAGCTCACTATTTGTGTTGAAAAGAGATAAATTACTTGTCTATGTGCTTATTTATGTTGACGATATTTTGATTACTGGGAATAGCAAAGTGTATCTAAATTCGTTTGTGACTAAACTGAATTGTCTTTTCTCTCTCAAAGATCTTGGTGATATGCATTATTTTCTGGGTATTGAAGTTTTTCGTGATGCTTCTGGTATATATCTGAATCAAGGAAAATATACTCTGGACTTACTCTGTAAATTTGGTATGCTTGAGGCAGCACCAATGCCAACGCCTATGGTGTCTAGCAAGCAATTCTCTATTAATGAGGGCACTTTACTAGCTAATCCCAATGTGTTTAGGCAGGCAATAGGTGCCTTGCAATATTTGATAACTACCAGGCCAGACATTGCTTTTCCAGTAAATAAGCTAAGTCAATTTCTATCTAGGCCAACTGATGTTCACTTTCAGGCTGTCAAACGAATATTTAGATATCTCAAAGGAACTTTCCACTATAGTCTACATATAAGACCGTCTCCTAGTTTGAACTTAACTGTTTTTTCTGATGCTGATTGGGCAACCAATGTTGATGATAGGAAATCTATGTCTGGGATTGGTATTTATCTTGGGAGTACTTTAGTTTCATGGTCATCTCAGAAACAACGTGTAGTTTCGAGATCTAGTGCTGAATATGAGTATCAGTCTTTGGCGGATTCATCTGCTGAAATTGCGTGGCTGCGTTCCTTATTATCTGAACTTGGGTTCAGATGCAGAAAACTAGATGTTATTTGGTGTGACAATGTTGGTGCAAAGGCTTTAGCTTCTAACCCTATGCAACATGCTCGTTCTAAACATATTGAGTTGGATGTTCATTTTGTGAGAGACAAGGTCTTAGCTGGACAGTTAATTGTAAGATATATTCCTTCTAAACAACAGATTGCTGATGGGTTTACAAAGGCATTGGCTCATCCTCATTTTGCTGATTTTCGAACCAAGCTCGGATTGGTTGTCACCCCTTCTCGCTTGAGGGGGAATGTTAAGAATAAATAATAATACTAATGATTAGAATAGTCTAGAATATGCCTTCTTTGTAATATTCTTTATATCCATTCTGTTATTGCATTTCTGCTGTATTGTATACGATGTAGCAATTCTATTGTACCATTGATTCTATAAATACAACTGATACAAGCCCCCTCATTAATTGAGGTCATTTTGCTTTCATCTCTTATAGCCTGATTTATCTAATGTGAAAGGAGTGAAGTTTCACATGCTGTTCATTAAGCTCTGAAGACTTGAAAGCGAGTAGAGTCTATTCACTCCATCATCACTTTTGCCATTTCTCAGCAAGAAGAGAGAGAGAGAGGGGGAGGGAGGGAGGGAGGGAGATCTGTTGAATACATATCATGGGTGTTGCAGCTTCTTCTTCTTCTTTTTCGTCTTCAAAGAAATATGATGTGTTTCTGAGTTTCAGGGGAGAGGATACTCGCAGATCCTTCACCAGCCATCTCCATACAGCCTTATGCCTCAAAGGTATTGAAACTTTCATTGATTATGAGCTCCCAAAATGGGATGACATCTCCCAATCGCTCATCCAAGCAATTGAGGATTCATCTTTGTCTGTGATCGTCTTCTCTGAAAACTATGCCTCCTCCAAATGGTGTTTGAATGAGCTCAATCACATTCTTCACTGTAAAAAACAGAAGTCACAACATGTTGTTCCTATATTCTACCAAATGGACCCATCTCATGTACGCAAACAGGAGGGAGCTTATGAGAAAGCATTTGCACAGCATTTGAAGGAAAACCCAGACAAGGTGGATGAGTGGAGAAAAGCCCTTTTTGAAACTGCAGGTTTAGCAGGATGGGACTCTTGCAATTGCAGGTCACTCTTCATTTTCTAAGTCTCAATATCTGAAATCAGAGTTGTTTCGTGCTTTTATTTATTCCTTTGATTCATCTTCCTTATCATAAAAATGCCTTCTCTTTTATTATAATATTAGCTTATCACAGTGGAAATCTATGAAATCTTATTGGAGTCCTTATTTTTCATTTTGAAAATGATGGAAAATATTACCATAATTTTGATTAGAACTTTGCCGAAACTTTTGTTTTTATTATATAATAATGTAATCATGTCTCAAAATAAATAAATAATTACCGTAATCAATTGGTTGTCACTTTATTAAATAAATTATTTATTATTCACTTTCATTCTTCTTTAATTTTTTTCTTCTTATATTAGGGATGAAGCGGAACTCATTCAAAATATTGTCTGTGACATCATAAAAAAACTAAACCATGGGTCCTCAAGTGCATTGGCGACTATTGTTGGAATTGACGAGAATTGTGACGCTATTGAGTTTTTGCTAAAAAGGTTCTTAACCGTTGGAGTTTGGGGTATGGGCGGGATAGGCAAAACAACCATGGCTAAGGTCGTGTTTGCCAAATTCCGCTCTCAATTTGACAGTTGTTCCTTCTTAGGAAATTTTAGAGAAGAGTCAGAAAAACATGGTGTACAATGTATACGTGATAAACTTCTCAAGGAACTATCTGATAGATCTCTTGAAGGGCTCAGCCGAAGAAAAGTTTTGATTGTACTTGATGATGTCAGTGACACAAGTCAGATAGATTATTTGGAAAATGAAGCTGGTCGTTCTTTAAGCGCTTCTTTAAGAATTGGTAGTAAAGTCATCATAACAAGTAGAGATAGACATGTACTTCAAGGAAGAGTTGAAAGAATACATGAAGCCAAAGCATTGGGCCATGACAATTCTCTTGAGCTTTTCAACCTCAAAGCCTTCCGCAAAGACGGTTATAAAAGTGAATATAAAGAACTAGTTGAAAGAGCACTTGCTTATGCCCGAGGTGTTCCATTAGCCTTAACCGTGTTGGGATCATCTCTTTATTCCTTAAGTATAGATGAATGGAAAAGTGCATTGAGCAGATTAGAAAAGACAACCCTTCCAAATATTCAAGATGTGTTAAAACTAAGCTATGATGGACTTCTTCATGAAGAGAAAGAGGTATTTTTAGACATTGCTTGTTTTTTTAAGGGTGCATCTGAAGGATATGTATTGGCAATGCTAGAAAGCTTTGGCTTTCATGGACACATTAGTTTGAGAACCCTTATGGACAAGGCGCTGATAAGTGTTGTTTATGGTAGATGGATGCAAAATCATGTTATGGTACAAATGCATGACTTAATTCAATCAATGGCTTTCGAAATTGTTCGCCAAGAGGGTCCAACAAATCCTGAAAGACGTAGTCGATTATGGAATCCTGATGAGATCTAGATGTACTAGAAAATAATCGGGTAAGAAAAATTTTAGCTTTGTACTTGGACATTTGACAACTACGGAAAATAAGTCGTTAGCTTAAAGTAATTTATTCACTTTCTTTTCTTATTTTTGTGTTGTTTAGGGAAGTGATGCAATTCAAGGCATAAGTTTAGATATGTCTCAAATTAGATATTTACAATTGAGTGCTGATACCTTCAAAAAGATGACTAAGTTAAGGTTTCTTGCATTCTATACATTTTGGAATGATAGACGACCGTGCGTTGTGCATCTTCCTTCTGGTTTTGACTCATTTTCCAAGTCATTACGTTATCTTAAATGGGATAGGTTTCCTTTAGAATCTCTACCATCATCATTTTGTTCTGAGCAGCTAGTTGAGCTTTACATGTCTAATAGCCACCTTAAAAAACTATGGGATGGCGAGCAAGTACAACATACAAATATGATTTTTGATATTTTTTATTTAAAATTAATTGAAATTTCAGACTTTGTTTCCTATATGTAACATTTCTCTTTTTAATTGTTGCGAACTTGGCGAATTTAAGAAAATTAAGTCTGTCTAATTCCAAATATTTGATCGAGTTGTCGATATTTCAACGGCTCAAAATCTTGAAACGCTTGATCTTGACTATTGTGAAAATTTAAGTCATATTGATCCTTCGATTTTATCTCTTCCAAGATTGCATGAAGTGTCTTTATTAGATTGCAGAAGCCTTGAGAGTTTGAAAATTGAGCGTCAGTCAAAATCTATCGCAATCCTAGAACTCTACGGTTGCGATAGGCTCAAGGAATTTTCATTCTCTTCAATGAAAGTTGGTATTTTAGATTTATGCGATTTACCTATTGAGATATTGGACTTTCCAATTGGGCATATGGAGAAGCTTCGGAAGTTCACTCTTTCTTTGCTTAGAACTAAAGAATCTTCTAATTGATGACATGGCTTGTTGCATGAGATCCCTTGTGGAACTCACTCTTTATGATTACAATGAAATGATTGACAAATCAAAGCTTCAGACCTTATTTGATTCTTTGTTATCTCTAGAATCAATTTCTTTGATTGGGGCCTGCAAATTAACTGAACTTCCAAAAAATATCAAACATCTCTCAAGGCTAAGATCTCTTGACGTAAGATGTTGTGAAAGCCTTCGATCTTTACCAAAGCTTCCTTCATCCATTGAAGAATTAGATGCCTCCGATTGCACATCATTAAAGATACTACAACACACATCTCACATTGAATCTTCAATGTTGGCAGATGAAATAAGGTTGGGTTCAACTCTCTATTCCTCAGTTAGTTATCTCAGAAATCTTCAGGATCTTACTCTTCGTAGATGTGAACAATTGTATGAACTACCTGAATCCATCGACTCCTTATTCTCATTACGTTCATTGGATTTGAGAGGAAGTAATATAGAGAGCCTGCCTGCTAGCATCAAGCATCTTTTTTATCTTAATACAATTATATTGAGCGATTGTAGAAGACTTCGTTCTCTGCCACAACTGCCGCTCTCCATTGATATTATTGATGCTGATGGTTGCATATCACTAGAGATAGTACCCACTTTAGCAACCGCACCACATCTGACGTCCCTAATTCTAAAAGATTGCTTGAAATTGGAGAATTGCGATATGGACAGTGCCTGTTTCCCATTGAAGGAAGCAATCTACTCAAGTACGATAGAAAGTTCGAAAGTATGTGAATTTTGTTACCCAGGAAGAAAAGTTCCGGAGTGGTTTAAATCTAATCAGAGAATAGATGCTTCCAACGATATATCTATTGAGCTGCCTTCAACCACAACAGACCTAATTGGCTTCGTTCTCTGTTCTGTTCTTTCTCACCACGCTTATGGTGATCACTTGCAATGCCAACTTTATTACGATGGTAAGAAGCACACATGCTCTGAGTTTAAAGGAGTGCGGAAACAAAATGATTTTGAAGTAGTGATGACAAATTTTGATTCACATCATGTTTTTCTATGGTGTGTTTATGACATGTTCATAAACTTCGGGAAAACAATGGATGGCCAAAACACCAATTACAAGCCAAATGTGTCATTTGAATTCTCTGTTGTTATAGGTAGTAAGACAGATAATGAGACAGATAGTGAGAAGTTTGTTGATGGTGTGATTGAAGCATGTGGAGTTTGCCCAATATATGCCTCAGAGTATTGCAAATTCATTCAACAAATGGAATTGGAGGCAAACTTGGGTGCCCAGAAAGAGACTTGTCAAGATGCAGATGCTGATGAGAATTCATTTCATGGAATACTAAAATATGCGAATTTCTCATTGAAGACAGGAAAATGTGGCAATCTTGAAGGAAGTAATATTCCAGAGTGGTTTACTTACAAAAGTATAGATGATATTTACGGTGTATACGTGAGAGTTCAGGTTCCTCTAGATTTGGACAAATTGATGGGTTTCATTTTCTGCTTTGTTATACCTAATTTCTCCTCAAAAGAAAGGGATCAATGTTACTCCACATTTCTAGGTCGATTGGAGTATGAGGAATATTCTGGCCCAAGTTTCTCTGGTCCAAATGGATGGCACTATTCAATGATAAAATTGAACTCAGATAATGCTTTTCTATGGCATGATCCCTTCCACAGTGAATGCATACTAAAGCATCTTCGACATATTCGACGGGGAAAAGGTTGTGATGCCAAGCTTGACCTTAATTTTTTCTTTAAACTTGGTTATGGTTTGAGCAATAAACTGTGGGAATTTAGGGTTGGTGATTGTTTGATCAAAGAATGTGGAGTTCGTCCAATATATGTCTCTGAGTACACAAACTTTCTTCAACAAGAAAAACTGAAGGTAAGTATGCGAACAAAGAGGCACCGAAATATTGAAGATGACCAACAACAACTCCCTTCAACAAAGAAAGTGAAGGACTCTTCAATTGATCAATCTATTCCCATGAATTCTAAGGCCAATACATCTCATGATGTCGATGAGTTGCTACTTCCGCTGCCCCAGTTGAATTTGGAATCTACAAAGAATCACACTCATCATAAATAAATTACCCATTACTTGATTGGTATGTATCTCTCTTCTACATTTCATCTATTAAGTTAGACTTTGGTACACTATAGCAATATAGCTACCTTAGGCAAATAAAGATTATGCTTTTAAACATATTGTGTTACTTTGTAATATATTTAATCCTATTGATGCATTTGAATCCAACTATGTCCAAAATTACGATTGCAATTTCTTGGCATGTACATGTAGCCTAGCATCATTAGATACTGAGATAAAAATGCATCGGTTAATTGAAATAATGAACAAGCACATAAGATAATTAGATTTAGTATAAAAATGATTTATCTTGTAACTTTGTCTGTTATAAAAAAACTATTTATCATAATTCGTCCTTCTACTTTGATAGATTTCTTTCAGTTTAGAGAAGAGTTCAACTTCTGCAACAGAGGCAAAGAAAGAAATCTTAATGATTTAGCAAATTGTTTTTGCAGGTGTAAATTGTGGTGAAGCTGCACATCTTTTCTCTCCTCTGGTTTTCATAACCAAGTATTGATGGTCAAAAGTGGGACAATATGTTGATTATATTGCTATCACAATAAATGCTAATTGCAGGAAGCAGATATTTAAGGGTAACTAAGAAAATTAAATTCTTGAAATTGACTTTTAGTTACTTACTTCTTTTTAAATAAAACCCTATATTACGTCATTAATATCGATTAACTATTATTATTACACCCAAAAAGAATTCTATGCAGTGATGTTTTTATGTTTTTGATAGAGTACATATGTTCAGTTATCATTCTCGGCCAAGAAAAGCTGACAACAAAAACGATGGATGTTGCTGCTTCATGTGCTCTTCGCAACCAACTTATTAATAAAAACGTATGAGGTGTTCATCACTGTGAGAGGTGAGGACACTGCCACAAAAATGGTGTGTTCATAGTGTTCTTGGAGATAAAAGAAAGTGATGTTTGACATTTGTTTGGTTTGAGGGATGGCGATGGGAGGGTGGGAGGGTAGGCAAAATTTTTACCCAAACGAATGTTAAGGTGATGTACTGTTGGTAAATCTATAATATTAAGGTGTTTTCTCGATATCTTTGCTATAGGATTGCAATTTAAGGTATGATAATGTCGAAACTTGTTTAGCTTCTGTAATTGTCAAGTGCGGTTTTTAATGGGGAACCCTAAGATGGTTAAGTTCACAGAAGTTGTAGGCCTCTTGTTCATCTAGGCGGATCCTGGAGATCATTTGTTTTGCATTAAATGAAAACTAGGTAATGTCTTTTGCTCAAAAATAATGCTCTGGGTCCACTGCAAAAAGAAAAAGAAAAAATAAAAAAGGGGGCAAATTGTGTAAGAACATTCTTTTGAAACTCACTGTCATTTTTACTTATAATTGTTGTACTTAATGCTGACTGTAATTGCACTATACCTTTATACTTCTTGTTATCATAGAACCATATTTGTTGAGTTATGTGGAGTTTCGTACATCTTTTATTCTTCTCTGAATATCACTCTCTTGGTAATGGTTGTACATGATATGCAGCTGAGATGCAATTCTGCGTGAGAAATTAGTAAAATCTTTATTACTTGTGCTCACACTAGTCTTTCATCGTTAGATGGGATGGTTCCTTGACTCACATGGGAGGAGATTATATGTTTCATGTCATTTGTTGTAGAATACATTGCGAATCGGTGAGCTTGGATGGGGTTACTCTTTGAAGGTAGCTTGTCTCCTTCCAAAATTTTCTTACGAGTTTGATTTATTTTAGTTTCATGGGTTCTTTTGTTTATATAACAACTGAAGTAGTGCTTATTCCATTCTCAGGGAATGGTCAATACGCAAGAAGTTTTTGGCTCATCCAACTCTGGTTTGGTGCCTGGGAAATAAGAAGGTACTGATATCTTTTTCTGTGAATTTTCAATAGATTATGTGAATTCTCAAAATCAGTTGTTTGCTGCAGCGGCTGAGGCAATTAATAGAGGAATTGATGCATTAATTCAAGGAAATCTGGTTTTATAAAATGCCTCCACCACAAGGATGCAAGTGCCACAATTGTCAAGTGAATGAGCTTTGGAAAATTCTTGAAGAATGTGGATGTGATAGTGAAGAAATACCTGACATATATTGTTTTCTCATGGGTGATATTGACAAGAGGATAGCAGTTCAGTGTCCACCTTCAGTCAAGAAAATGGTGATCATGAAGATGTTCTATAATTCACTTTAATTAGTTGGTGATGACTTGTATATATTTTGATTGATGCTCAAAAAATATAGCTTTTTAGTATTAGTTATCACTTTTAAATATTTTGTTACATGATTAAAATAGATATTTGAGCATGTAGTGATGACTTGTTGGTATGTACACTAATAGACGTTTGAGCATGTTGTAATCACTTGTTTATATGTAGACTATTGAATATTTTGTCATCACTTTATTTAAAAGAAAACATAGTTTTTTTAGCATTATTGACTTTTACAATTTTTATACTCAAAATCACTTGGTCATATATAGACTATTGGATATTTTATTACATGCTCAAAATAAGCATTTGAGCATGTTGTAATCACTTGTTCATATGTAAACTATTGAATATTTTGTCATCGCTTTATAAAGAAAACAATTTTTTTTAACATTATTGATGTTACGGTCCGGCCTAACGGCCCAAACGCCTAGGCTGTCCAATACTAAATATATCATATATAAAGATATATCTATATATGGAGAATCTATCATATCCACGATCAAACATATAAGATAGATCATGCGGTTAGGATATCAAGGCAAACCCTATATATACAAGGGCATAACACCAAGGTGCACACGTTCTAACTCAAACTTAGTCATTATACGATCACTGTGCACATCCCCACTTGACACATTCCCCATCCCTCCTTTGAGGCGAATAGTCTAGTGTGTGTCCAGTGATCCCACTCTCTCAGGGTATCTACTCCATAGATATTCTGTTGGAGTCCTTTGATCCAAAAGCAAGGTATTAGCCCATCGGGCTAACATCTGGTTACCGACCAGAACATTGGCATCGACCGTGGGGACCGTAAATTTCGATCCCCGTGACCACCGATGGCCAACACTAGAAGTTGCAGTTGGAATACTCAACCTGGAAATCCCCAACAGGTTGAGGCTACTCAAAATAATCAGGCTCCACAGCCACCGGAGGAAGTCCCAGAGGGGAACGTATCAGATACGGCATCCTCCCCTCCTGTAGTCCCTAAAGCACATAATCCCGCCGTAACCGAGGTCCCGGTTCCGAATCCCGACATCGTCCTCCTGCAGAAAACACAAGAGTCGATTTTGAGACGTATGGAGAATACTGAAAAGCGCAATACTCTCCAATGACAGGAAGATCTCAGAATAATACAGCAGATAGTCAAAAAAAAGGATCGAGAAGACTCACGGGTAAAACAGGAAAAGACGCCTCCATATATAAGCAGTCAGTCTCCTAGTAGACGGACGAGGCCAAAAAATCGGGATACAAGTTGGGCTTTTCAGGAAGCTGGTCAGGGTCGAGCTCGACCCTAAACATCGGAGTTAAAAAGGTTGCGCCGGGAAAAGATTGCACAAACCGAAGACCGATATGTGGAGAGAACACCTCGGCCTAGGGGTTCTCCTGAGGAATACAAAATGAAGTACTTAACCGATCTCAACCAGGGCCATTTCTATGAGGAAATTGCAACTGCTCCGTATCCAAAACGTTTGGATCTGACGCATCTCCCGAAATATGATGGGAGTCAAGACCCACGTGTCCACCTCGACACATTCGAGCTGGGCATGTTTGTTTGATTGATTAAGGACCCGGTCATGTCGCGGATCTTTGCAGCAACGCTGACCGGCCCGGCCCAGAGGTGGCTTCATACCTTACCTACCGACTCAATCCACGACTTTGAAGAACTCGGGCGGAAATTCGAGTTGAATTTCGCGACTAGTAAGAAGCAACCAAAGTCCCAGTTTACTTTGAGTAAAATCAGGCAGAAAAAGGGGGAGACCCTTCAGAAATACCTAGACCGATTCAAAGAAGTAGCGTTGCAAGTTCGCTCACTCCCTGATGACGTCCACATACACTGCATAGTAGAGATGGCCTGGATCCCTCATCTCGGCTGGCTAAGAATATCTTCAAGAGCTGAGTCCACACGCTCACTGAATTTCATACCCGAGCTAAGCAATACTTGGACGTAGAGCAGATGGAAATAGCCATTGCTGTCAGGTCGGAGAAACGAGGAAATATATCACCGAAGCGAAGGGCCAACCGCGTAAGTCAAGGGGAGAAGTCCCCCAACGTACACGGAACCGAGATGGACGCATTCGGGAAGGACGACCTGAGGCAAAAGGACGATATGAAAGGTACACCCCTTTAAACGCCCCTCGTTCCCAGATTTGGAAGGAGGTGGCACAGACCGAGATGAAAAGAATGAATAGACCTCGTCCTCCCAGAATTCGATTCACGACCGATCAGTCTAAATTTTGTGAGTTCCATGATGGACCGGGACACACAACCGATCAATGCTTTGAACTCCGAGACGCCATAGAATGATTTGTCAGAGAGGGCAAGTTACGCCAATACTTGATGCAAACCCAGGGGCGTAAAATTCCCAAACGCAAGCAAGGAGGCCGAAGTAAGAGAAGAAAGACGAGAAGCATCGGAGGTCGGTCGACGAGAACGAGGAATTCCCAGAAGTCCAATTCCACTGCAATGTCGTCACCGGAGGCTGTGGGGGTGGAGGAGATACTATGAGTCAGCGCAAGAAATATTTGAGAGAAGTGCTCTCTGTCAGGGATCTCCCAAAATTCAAGGACGATACAACTAAGCCAACCCCGCCACCATTGGTTTTTACCAGTGAAGAATTAAAAGACGTGGTACCAGGACACCAGGATGGGTTGGTTATCACGGCCACTTTGGCTCGATGCTGGGTTAAAAGAGTTTTTGTCGACGCAGGGAGTTCAGCAGATATTATTAGTTGGGACGCCTATAATAGGATGGAGATGAATGTAGAGGATTTAAAGCCATGCAAAACGACCCTCATTGGGTTTAATGGAGAGCATTCACCTCCAAAAGGTTATATCGACCTAAGATTGACCTTGGGAACCAAGGAAGCGTTCAAATCAGAACGGGTAAGATTCATAGTAGCTAACTTCCCCTCTCCGTATAATATAATACTAGGTCGACCCACGATTCATAGTTGGGATATGATAGTATCCACGAAGCAGTAGAAATTGAAGATGGTAAACAGGAAAAACAAAGTAGTTGTAGTCAATGGAGATCAGAAACCAGTGTTACTTCGAGACAGTCCGAGATGGAGAAGGGGGATATCATCCCTACCTCGGATTCAAAGAGGTGAACACATCCTGAATGCTGAAAACCGGAGAAGAGATGGACGACCTGTTAGCATGGTCGAGCTCGACCTGAGGGACGAACCCGAAATCCCACGTCCAGAACCAGAGGGCGAATTGGAAGAATTAATCCTGGGAGGAAATCCCTCCAAAACAACAAAGATCGGAGGAGCGATGAATCATGATTTAAGAGACAGGTTGATTGAGTTCCTAAGGCAGAATCAAGACGTATTTGCTTGGACGTCATCCAAAGTCCCTGGGATCGATCCTGATTTCTGCTGTCACAAGCTGGCTATTCATCCGGGGTCTAAACCAGTGGCACAGAAAAGAGAAATATCGAAGCCGACAGGCGGGGGGCTTTAGAGCAGCATGTGGATGAACTTTTAGAAGCCGGATTCATTAATGAAATACAATACACCACGTGGCTCTCCAATGTAGTGATGGTAAAAAAGACAAGCGGAAAATGGAGAGTATGCACGGATTATACCAATTTGAATAAGGCATGTCCGAAAGACTCCTACCCAATGCCTAACATCGATCAGCTGGTCGACAACTCTTCGGGCTTTCAGTTGTTATCCTTCATGGACGCATACTTCGGTTACAATCAGATACCCATGCATCCAAATGATCAAGAGAAGACAGCCTTCATGACCGTCAAGGCCAACTATTGCTACAACGTAATGCCCTTTGGGCTAAAGAATATCGGGGCGACTTACCAGCGGATGATGAACAAGGTATTCGCTGACCAGATCGGGCGAAACATTGAAGTGTACATCGATGATATGATCGTAAAGACAAAAGACCCGGAAGACCATGTTCGCGATCTGGAACAAACATTTGATAAATTAAGAAGGTTTCAGATTCGTTTGAATCCGGCCAAATGTGCGTTTGGAGTCCCAGCGGGGAAGTTCCTAGGTTTTATGTTGACAAACCGCGGAATTGAAGCCAATCCGGATAAATGCAAGGTCGTCCTAGACATGCAGCCGCCGAGGACGAAGAAGGAAGTTCAGCAACTAACAGGTCGCTTGGCTGCACTTACCCGATTTTTACCGAGGTCAGCCGAGAACGCGCTCCCATTCTTTAGGTTATTAAAAAAAGGAAACACATGGGGGATGGAACACAGACTGCGAGATAGAATTTGATAAGATCAAACTCTGCTATGCGACCCCACCAGTCTTATCAAAACCTGACCCGGGGGAGTCCTTATTTTTATACTTATCCGTGGGCGAAGAAGCAGTAAGTGCGGCCCTAGTGAGAGAAACTGAGGCCGGCCACTCCCCAGTCTATTTCATCAGTAAGGCATTACAGAGCTCAGAACTACGATATCAGAAGCTCGAAAAGGTTGTCTTCGCCCTGTTGATCTCGACAAAAAGACTTAGGCCTTACTTCCAGGGACATCGAATCATAGTCCGAACCAGTCAACCGCTCCGAAAAATACTCCATAAACCACACCTGGCAGGAAGAATGACTAGCTGGGCCATCCAGCTATTCGAGTTTGACATCTCATACGAGGCTCGACATACAATTAAATCTCAAGCACTGGCAGATTTCGTTAGGGAACTCACCTCAACAGATAGGACCGACGAAGTCCAAGACAGAATATGGAAGATATATGTAGATGGTTCTTCGAACGCAAAAGGCAGCAGAGCTGGAATCATAATAGAGAGCCCGGAGGGTGTTGCCATCGAACACTCCCTCCAATTGAAGTTTTCAACCTCAAACAACCAGGCTGAATATGAAGCTTTACTTGCAGGATTATTGCAAGTCAAAGAACATGGAGCACAGAGAGTAAGGGTTTTCATCGACTCTCAACTCATAGCTGCACAAATAGAGGGTACCTACCAGACAAAGGGTCCGTTATTGGCTAAATACCTCAATAGAGTCAGAGAGGTGATCTTCGACTTCGACGAGGTAATGGTCACCCACATCCCAAGAGAAGAAAACACTCGAGCTGACATCCTTTCGAAACTCGCCAGTACCAAGGGCCCAGGAAGGTTTCGAACCGTCATCCAGCAAAACCTAACAGAACCGAGCTGCGTTATGACTATATCAGCGGCCACAGATTAGAGAAGACCGATAGAAGACTACCTTGAGAGGGGGATTATACCGACGAACTCAAACGAAGCAAAAAAATTGATGCGAGAAGCCGCTTTCTACACAATAATTGACGACCAGTTGTACCAGAAAGGCCTACATTCTCCAATGATGCGATATTTGAATCCATCAGAGGCCAGGTATGTGTTGTCCGAGATACATGAAGGCGTGAACGGCCACCACATGGGGGGCAGGGCCCTGGCTAGGAAAGCTTTGCGCGTCGAATACTACTGGCCGAAAATGAAAAAAGATGCCATGAAAGCGGTCAAAAAATGTGAAAGTTGTCAGAAACACGCCAAGATCATTTGGCCTCCGCCAACTGAATTAAGCGGCATCTCGGC
Organism: Acacia melanoxylon; assembly: GCA_019022615.1. Classification (NCBI taxonomy): domain Eukaryota; kingdom Viridiplantae; phylum Streptophyta; class Magnoliopsida; order Fabales; family Fabaceae; genus Acacia; species Acacia melanoxylon. The sequence continues at coordinate 15,021,322 of JAFJYJ010000003.1, forward strand.
CCCGTGGCCTTTCTACAAATGGGGAATGGACCTTCTAGGGCCATTCAAAGCAGCCCCGGGGCAATTTAGGTGGCTCATTGTGGCAGTAGATTACTTTACAAAATGGATCGAGGCCGAGCCCTTAACTTCTATCGCATCAGCACGGATTCAGAAGTTTTTTCGACACAATATCGTCTCCCGATTCGGAATCCCAGCCGAAATAGATACTGACAATGGGACCCAAAATATCGACAAAGGATTCCAGGGTATGATGTCGGATCTGGATATCGTGCAGCATTTCGCCTCGGTTGAACATCCACAATCAAACGGCCAGGCCGAAGCAGCCAACAAGGTCATCCTGGACGGCCTAAAGAAGCGAATGCAAGATACAGAGTCCAACTGGATCAAACAACTCTACAGTGTGCTCTGGGGGTATAGGACTAGCGTCCGTCCTCAACACACGAAACCCCGTTTCGGTTAACCTATGGATGCGGCGATGATCCGGTCGAGATAGGCCGCCTTCATGGAGGAAGGCCCAAGCGATACAAGAGGGAGGCGAGTCGAATGAAAACCTCCGAACTTTCCTTTTTAAACTATAACCACATGTCATTAAGTGGCTGTTATCTTTTTAACGAAAATTGTCGTGTCGATTATGATATGACACGTAGCATCCTATGCTATTACTTTTATCATTGTAATAAATTTATTAATTTTTTACTATAATTTGTCAATTAAAATAATTTTCTTGTATCGCAAAAAAATAGAAGAATAATATTTAAAAATATAAAATAAAATGGTCATCATTTGTATAACATTTACTTGTTTTCTTGGGATAATTGAGCATTGATAGTATAAAAATATCATCATTTGTGTTAAATATATTCTTGGGATGATTGAGCATTGATAGTTTAAATATTACACTTATGTTAGAGGATAGTTTTTGCCACTTATTAAGTTTTTGTTAGTAATGCATATTTTTTCTTGAATTAGAGGTTCCATGTTTATCTTTATTTTTATTTTAAATATTATTCTTCTAGTTTTTGTCATACAAAAAGAACTATTTTAATTGACAAATAATAGTAAAAATCTTAATAAATTTTTAAAATGATAAAAGTAATTACATGTGGTTTTATATTAAAAATCATAATTTTAAAGCGCTTAGATTGAAATTTTGAAATGCCAGGGGTTATTTATAATTGATTACAGTTCAGGGGGTTTTATGAAATTAATAATTTATGTGCGTCATCTCATAATTGAACGTGGCATTTTTCATTAAAAAGATCACAATCACTTAACGTTAGGCGGTTAAAAGTTAAAAAAAAAATGAAAGGTTATAGGGTTAAATTTAAACTTTGAAATGTCGGGAGGTTATATGCAAGCGGCTTAAAGTTTAAGTAATTTTTGTATAATTTAGCCTTTACTAAATGGCTAATAACACATTGTGAAAGGTAGGTATGTGTGACTGTTGTAAATTTCAAATTCCAGTCCAGTTTGTTGTAAGATTACAAGTTATACTACTCCTCTAGTCCTATAAAGGTAGGGAGAGAAGGAAATATTTGGTTCTATTTATAGAGCAGAGAGAGAAAATTTTAATATGAATGTATAATTTTACACTTCATTTATTATTGTCTTATTTTTGTTCTCATTGGTATAATATATTAAATAGGTATAAATTTAGAAAGTTGTTGAAGTTTATTAAAAAGCAAATGAAGTTTAAGGTTTTTCTTAGTTTGTGTGAAACATACTAGAAGTGTCTTATGTATAAGATCAAAGAGTACTTTGTATGGTTATTGTGGACATGGAGGAACTCGGGAATTTTTTAGCAAGATTTCCAGAAACTAGTACAGCCGGTTGCTGTAGTTAGAAGGCTGTGGAAATTATATTGTATTGGTGAGAACTCTGGTATTGATTTAGGCAATGACAGTGGCAACGTGTCAACTACTATGCATTGGGAGCCACCGACTGATAACTGGATGAAACTTAATGTGGATGTTGCTGTCATCCATAATACCCAGAGTGGATTTTGGGCTTCTCCCATTATCTGGGTAATTGGGGGGTTGAAGAGGCGGAGGAATGGGCAATCTTACTGGGGTTGCGACTGGCTTGGGATGAGGGGTTTAGAAGAATACTAGTGGAATCTGACTCAAGTAGTTGTTGATCAATTATTGCAAGATAGGGCAGACTCTACCAGTAGCATGGTTTTTATGCAGATTCGGGAACTACTTGGCAGGAACTGGGAAGTTAAATTACAGCATATTGGTCATGTGCAAAATGCTTTGGCAGATGCAATGGCTAAGGAGGGCCTTTCTGATTCAGTTGTCTTACATGTTTGTCCTAAGAAATTGAGAAATGTGCTTTCACTTGTTTGGGACTTGATGGGACTTGATCCCCTAGGTTTTTCTATTAATATAATATATAATGCTTAGTGCCTCTCTTTTACCCAAAAAAAAAAGAGTACTTTGCAATGCATGGGAAAGTAATATGAATGGGCTCCTTGTCATTTTGAGAGCTTAAATAGAATAATCATTTCTAATAATTTTATAAAAACAAATATCAAAATAATCCTAGCTCTAATCCTTTATATAAAACCTACTTTAATAAAGAAATTAAACGATAAAGTAAGTTTTTTTTTTTTTTTTTTTTAAGAATTAGAGGTAATAACAGAACACCCCTACCGTCCTCGCCCTTTTGGGTGGCAGGTAGTGTGGTCCTTTACTTTTATTTAATTCTAGCTTATTTTTCTCAGGTTAATTATCGTCACACATCAGAGTATAAGCAGCAGAGCATGCATCGGTTTGGACAAAAATATACTGATAAAAATACAGAAAGATAAATTTTCTCCGGAGGGATCAAAATATATAGTCATCTGAATAACAATGCCTGACAGGCCAAAATAAAATAATACAGTCATCCGGTAATCAAAATAAATATCCAAAAATAACAGTCACCAAACTTCCACCTCCACACTACTCCAGCTCCGGAGCCTTACCTCTGTCTCCCTACTCCGGTCTCGATGAACTGCCAGATGGCTTAAAAGGGGTTGAGATTCAAAATTGAATCCCAGAGTAACCAATCTCATAGAAAATGTATGAACAATGCAGGTAAGAAAAATCATAAATACACAAATGCCACATAACATTCAGTATCAAGGCACACAGCCAAATCTGGAACTAGCAGCCCTAATAGCACACAACACATACTGTAGTGGTCCTAATAGCACACAGCACAGACCACCGGGCACGGCACACAGCATGGCCCTTAATGCACACAGCATGTTCTGGTTCCATAGCGTTTGGAAATAAATGATAACTAAATGTATGCAATTTCAAGGTAAAACATACATACACAAGTCACACAGAGTATATGAGGTTACTACCTGGTAGCTAACCGAAACTATCAGTATAATTTTTCTCCGGGTGCACAAAATCAAAGTGACCCTAAAATAACTAGAATATCAATATAAATAACTCCTTTAAAAAATATTTATTGTTGGCTTAAAAGTAGGTCTTCTTCAACTACAAAAATCTCTCAATCTTATACTAAGATCTTATTTTTGAACACTTTGAAGGTTTTAGGAAACACCAACAAAAATTAGTTTCCCACGTCCATAAGGTTGAGGTTGACAGACACAATAAATTCTCATTTTAAACAGTCATTTTTCTTCTATCATAATAACTTTTCTTCCTAAACTCCAAACCTTAAATTCAATTCTTTATTAATTTATTTTATCTATTAATTAGACCCATTTCATGAATTAAAACACAGGGTACTACTACTTTTAACTCCATAACCATAAAATCATAAGGTAGGTAAATTATCACTTACTTGTTCTTAGTATTTCACCTTCTTGAAATCTTGATCCTCTATGATTCTTCTTCTTTCTTTCAGCCTTCACCTTCAAACACCAAGAGACAAATTCACTTAAAAAGATATTGACTTACATGAAAGGGAGTAGAAGAAGGTGGAATAAATACCCAAAGATCTTAGGATGTTTTGTTTGGCTCACCTTATGTCGTCTTTTCTTCTTCTCCACTCCGCCAGCTGAAAAATAGGAGGAGAGGAACCCTTTAAATAGACCTCAGAGTTAATTCATTTGACCTCTTGATGTCTCTCCATTAATCTTGAAAAATCTATGAAGATCTCCTCTCATCCTCGTTGATCTTGTAGAACCGACCCAAAGGAGTGTTGGAATGATATTTTCGTGCTCCTCTGGTCCTCTGATTATCACTTCGTTTGGTTGGGGAGTTATTGAAAAATATATATGTATTTTTAATCCCTTCAACTTCACCTCACTCGAGACACCTTGAGAATCACTTTCCATACCCATCCTAAGGATGGATAGGGAAAGCTTTTCCCATCTAGACGGTCCAAATTTAATTTTTTTAATATTTTATTTTTTAAAATATAATTATTTTAATAGGTAGAGAATTTAAAATAAAGATAATTTGTCAACTAATATATTTTTTTCATTTAAAAAGTAACAGTTTTAAAAAAAAAAATCTTGACCGTCCAGATCAAATCTAGACGGTCCAGATTAAAGAAAAGCTCTCCCTACTTATCTCAAGATAGGTAGGGAAAGTGGTTCCCCTTTCTTGAGGAGCATTTAAAGATTGTGTGTGCAATCCATGTCTCCATCCAGTAGGGGTGGAAATAGGCCAGGCCCCTATCAGGCGGCCTACAGCCTGGCCTGTTTAGGGCCTGGTCTGATCTGGCCTGTTTGTTAAAAAGGTCAGGCCAAGGCCTATTTAAAGGCCTAAATGTGTAAATAGGTCAGGCCTATTTAGTTAAGGCCTGGCCTTTAAGCCTTCAGTCCGGCATGTTTACACATCAAATAAATATAATTATATTTAAATAATATAAATAATATAATATTTATTATTATTTTTATTATATTTTACTAAAAGCCTACATTTATACAGGTTTTTATAGGCTCAAAAGTGCACAAAGCCTATTTATGGCCTTTAAGACCTATAATATGAGCCCTTTTTAAAGGCCTACATTGTAAATAGGCCTTTAAAAAGGCTTCAGGCTCGACCAGGCTTTACGAAGGCTCAGACCTGAGCCTTAAAAAAAGTCTACATTCAAGCTCAGGCCCAGGCTCAGGCCCAGGCTCAGGCCTTCTACCTCCATTACAGTCTCAGGCCTATTTAGCCAAAGTCTGACCTGGCCTCGCTTATTTCCATCCCTACACGTTCACACTTCCCTCTCCCCTCATTAATGTTATCCAATCTCATCTATCAATTCTTCCTCTCTCTCATGTCTGACGCCAGTGGATAAAGATTTTGTGTCCTTCCATCTTCAAATCACATGCTCACAATTTTCATCCTTTACAAATATTAAATGGTCACATCATCCCCACTCTCCTAGTCGGTGGTTTTTAAGAGTGGTAAGTAACATTATTTTATTTTATTTTATTATTCCCCCTTTTCTTTATTTCCTTTGGCTTCAACTACATATCAAGCACGTTGGAATTCCTGGAGGAGAATTGTGTGATCTATGCTATCTCGTTCCACGTGCGCCACCACTCCCTTGTTCAATTAATGTTGAATTTAATTCACCTTCACATCTTTTTTTCCTCTCTGGTCCAACGGTTTCGAGGGAGTGATAAGTACAACATTTTTTTAAAAAAAAAATCCATTCCCTTTTTTTTGATAATATAGGCAAGCCAAAGCTTGAAGATATGAAATAGGAGCTAGATTATAAGACTCTAGCCCCCTGATACAACAGGAAGAAAGAAACTAGGAAGGCAGGATCGCTGATCCTTCAAAACCATATCTAGGCAACCACTCGGGATAGTTGTAATCATGACCATATCGGCGCCAGTAGCAACACTGTGGCCCTTGTTGGCCAAATAATCAGCACAAGAGATATTTTCTCTTGAAGTATGATGAAGCTCCACATCACAGTCTCGGAACAAAAGATGTCCAGTCTCCCCAATAATGTCTTTCAGAGGATGATCAACAGGACAATCTCTCATAAGGATATTGATGGCATCAAGAGAGTCAGAGTAAATGACGATGCTCTGGAACTACATATGAAGACCAATCTGTAGCCCTATCATGATAGCATAGATCTCGGCTTCAATGACAGAAAGTAGGCCAAGGGGTTTAAAGAAACCCATCAACCATTCCCCTTTAGAGTTTCGTAGTACTCCCCACATGCAGCTTTAAGATGTTGAAGCACCGATCCATCTACATCGATCCGAACTATATTTTCAGGAGGGGGTGTCCAAGCTTTCTCGTCCATCTTGTTCAGTTGGAAAATCTTGTGGTTTAGCTTTTGATTCGCTCCATTCTCCATGAGTAGATAGTTGCACCGGTATAGCATCTCCCTTGTTTCTGTGGTCACTTCCTGAAAAAGAAATTTACATATGGTTGTCCATAGAATCCAGCACCCCAGGCTAAAGGTTCTCGCCCATGAGAAGTTCTGAAATCTCCCTTTGCCTGGGTTGTGCTTAGTATTCCAGTTGAGCCAAACCTGCAAGCTGCCAGAGAAAAACTGAGAGAAATAATTAGGTTTTAAAATAAGTTTCCATAGACTTCTAGCACGCTCACAATCTCGAATTATGTGAATCACACTTTCCTCACTATTGCATTGAAAAGGGCAGCCATTATCGTTGGTCAGGCCCCACCTTGCCCGAAGGGAGTTCGTGGCAAGTCTCTCATGACCAACTTGCCATATAAAGTATTTAATTTTTTCAGGAACTTGTCATTTCCACACTTGGGCCCAGAAGTTATTAGTGTTTGCATATACGGTGTCAGAGAGAAATTGGTAAGTTGATTTTACAAAGAAACCCCCATCCTTAGCTGCTCTCCAGGTGAAACAATCCGGGGAATTATTGGAGGGTGGATTCGGTTGTAAAATGAGCTTAATAATATGCTGAGGTCAAACTCCAAACCATCTGTGATAGTCCCACCGTCCATTCGACAGAAGGTGATCCCTAACCGTCTCCTTTACGTTGACAGAGGAAGGATACTGAATAAAGGAGATGATGGGTTGATCAAGAGGGAGCCAAAGATCAGTCCAGAACTTGGTACCTGCCCCGTTATTGACCTTTTTACCCACGCCCCCGAGAAAATTATCCCAAACTTCGACAATCGCTTTCCAAGCGAGAGGAAGAGTTTCTCTTTTCGGGAGATATTAAGCAGATATGAGTTGCCACGGTTATATTTGGACCACAAACATTGAACCCAGAGGGCATCTTTCTTTGTTAAAAGACTCCAGCATAGTTTCATAATAAAAGCTTTATTCTGGCGACGTAGATTTTTGAAACCCAGGCCCCCTTGTTTCTTTGCTTGTGTAATTTTATCCCAAGCAATAAGATGCATTTTTCTCACGTCATCTTCGAAGTTCCTGGAGATGCGCTCAATTTCTCTAATAGTACATATTGGAAGGAGAGATGATTGCATGCAGTGGCTAGGCAGAGAAGATAATACAGACTTGATAAGAACTGAGCGCCCTGCCATAGTCAAAAATTTGCTTTTCCACGAGGACAACTTTTTCCTGGCTCTTAGCACAATAGGGTTATAGGTAGCATGAGAAACTCTTTTGTGGATGATTGGAACACCCAAATATTTACCTAGATCAGCAGTAATCCCAATCCCAAGGATTTGACTCAGCTCGAGAGCCCTGTTGAAGTTAATTTTTTTGGAGCAGAACATTCGTGATTTGTCAAGGTTGATTTTGTGCCCCGAGACTTCGCAGAAGCTTTTTATAACTCTTCGGACTTCAATCATTTGATCATTAGAAGCTTCTGTGAAGAGAATGAGGTCGTCGGCAAAGAAAAGGTGGGAGATGTGTGGGCTACCTCGCTTGAAAAGAAAGGGTTTCCACCTACGTCCTTCACATTCAACTTTAATTAAATGGCCCAGGAGCTTCATGCAAAGAACAAATATATATGGGCTCAGGGGATCGCCCTGTCTGACTCCTCTAGAAGGGTTAAAGCTCGGGGTTTCATCCCCATTCCAAAGGATGGACATAGATGTAGTAGAGATACATGCCATGATGAGATCAATGAGATTGGTCTCCAAGTTAATACATTCTAGGGTATTTCTGATAAACCCCCAATCTAGCGTGTCAAAAGCTTTCTCCATGTCAATTTTGATTGCCACAAAACCTTTCTTCCTCCCGCTCATCCTCATGGAATGGATAATTTCTTGAGTAATAAGGATATTATCACAGTTAGATTTATTAGCAATAAAACTACACTGCTCTTGGCTAATAAGATGGGGCATGATTCCCTTTAACCTATTAGCCAGGACCTTAGTAATGATTTTGAAGCTCACATTGCAAAGAGAGATAGGACGAAATTCCTTCAACGTAGCTGGATTATCCACCTTGGGAATAAGAACAACTTTGGAATGATTTATGCTGGACAGCTTAGAGGGATCTTTAAAGCAATATTCAATGAAGCCACATATTTTATCACCTATAACAGACCACTGAGAATGAAAAAAGTGAGCTTGAAGACCATCGGGACCGGGAGCTTTAAAAGCTCCTAAGGCAAAGGCTGCATTTTTTTATCTCGACTTTGCAAACAGATTTTGAAAGAAAGTGAATCAAATTCGATTCAATGGAAGGGAAGTTAGAACACCATCCCTCGGGATCTCTCACTATTGCATCTCTTGTATATAAATTTTTAAAGAAATCATGGGTCATCGATTTCAAAGTGACGTGATCATCAATCCATACCCCTTCATCATTTTTTACAGCTCCAATTCTCTGTTTCTTCCTTTTAACCATGGTTGAGGCATGAAAAAACCTTGTATTTCTGTCACCTTCCTGAAGCCATTTACTTCTGGATTTTTGGAACCAGACAATTTCTTCCTGAGTTGCCACCTTATGGTATTCTTCCCAAAGCTTTCTTTCTAAGCGAAATAAACCAGTTTGGAGATTTATTTTCCCGCTTTTGTCAATGCCCTCTAAGCGCCTCGGCAAGAATCTTTTTTTCTTTGGTGAAGTTTCCCACACGATTCTCATTCCATTCCAGAGCTGATTCTCTAAAGTTGTGAAGACGTCTAGCCAATTATTATCCCGCCAGGCTTCAGCGGTGATATCTTTGAAATCGTTCTCAAGGGACCAAGCAATCTGATAAGAGAAGGATTTCTGGAAACGATAGCAACGGGGAAAGAGGTTGGAATTGACAGCCACAATCCTATGATCAGATTTAAATTTTAGCTCATGTCGGACGATGGAGTTTGGAAAGCGGGAAAGCCAAGAGAGGTTGGTGAAGACCCAATCCAATCTTTCCTTCAGGCCCTCTTTTTCCCAGGTAAACTTCTCTCCTTGAAACCTAGCTTCAATAAGTCCTGTGTCGTCAATACAATACAATCTCTGAACTGTTGCATTGAGGTCCATGAGGGGACTGCCGCTCCCAATTTATCCGATGGGGATAAGTAAGCATTAAGATCGCCAAGGACTAGCCAAGGAAGGGTAGAGCTATTGGCTAAGAGACGGAAGGAGTCCCATAACATTTTCCTGCCAATAGAGTTAGTTTCACCATAAACCAAAGTGATAAGGCACGAAAGATTACTTACTTGATTGTACACTTGACAGTGGAGCATTTGGGTGGTAGATGATGTATAAGTAATATCAAAGTTTTCCTTGTCCCACAATAGCCAGATACCCCCAGAAAACCCACTAGATTCCACACGAATCCAATTGCTAAATCCAAGCTTACGACAAACAATATCAGCTCTAGTGCCACTAATTCGAGGCTCCAGAAGACAGAGAATATCAATATTATATTTTCTAACAATATCTTTAACATCTAAAGGGAAGCTCTGTTTACCGGCTCCCCTACAATTCCAAGAGGCTATAATCATTAAATAGATATACTTAGAATGCAGGGAATCATAGACTTACCTAGCCTGCCCGACGTCCTGCTCCCGTCCAAGCTCAAACTGGGTTTCTGCAACCAAGGATTCTTCCCCCTCCATAAAATCTGCATCATCTGCAATATGATTGATCAACTCGGCAGGAGATAGAGATGGCGGCACAACGGTTGAGTCTTCAATTCCTTTATCAACGTCATCATTCTTCCCATTTTTGGTAGAAGAGTCTGCGATGTCAGGGTTGCATGACACTATTTCCTTCTCTTCATTAGTCTTCTTTTTTCCCCCGGCATGCTCCTTCGATTCCCTGGTTTTCAAAATTTCAATTGCCTTGGTGGATCCAATGACAACATTGTGTGCCCTTGCTGCTTTCTTCTTATTACACACAGAGGATAAGCCATTAGGCCTTAGATTGTAATCGTGAGTAGAATGACTCGATTGTCCCACGAGAACATTGGATGGCTTACCCTCTTTTTCTTTTTCTTTCAACACCTTCTCTTTCTTTTCTCCCTTCACAGAAGGCTCCAGTTGAGGCTCCTCAATCACCAAAGGACATTTCTCATTCGCGTCAAGATTCAGCTTTTCCTTTTCAATGTGGTCGATCACATCTTCCTTATTACCGCTCTCCTTAGATGACTCGATTCTCTCTTGAGACACAATGCCTCCTTCCTTAATGGAAGGTAGGGGTTCACCCTCTTTCCTTCTCCATGTAGTCATAGCTACTTCTGTCTTTTTAAGTCGATCTACACCTTTCAAATAGATAGGATCTTTCATCTCTTGCAGTACATCAAACCTTGAACCTGAAGCAGGTTTCTTCTCCTTCCCAGTTGACTTATTATTCTCAGGCATTTTCCCTAACTTCCTATCTGGCTCTTGATTATGGATTCTTTTCCTGGAGTATCTCTTTGCTATCATCCATGAGCCAAATTCTTCGTTAGAATTAATTCCTAGAACACTTACAAGAGGCTTAAGATGAGCAAGACAATAGCTTTGGTTTTTTGAAGTGTGGCTTATGTTCATTTCTGGAAGAGGTTTCTCTGGCAGATCCTCCCCTGTGTTTCGAGATAGCGGGCACTTCTCTTGAGAATGTCCATACTTACCGCATTTAAAACAGATCAGGTCAAGCCCCTCGTATTCCACAGTGTAAATAGTAGATCTAATAACAAACCTAGATTTCAGAGCTTGCTTCAAGTCTACTTCAACACTAACCCTGGAAAATTTCCCTCTTTCCACCATCATGCTTTGTTTATTGCAATGTGCTAATGTATTAACATCTACCTTGAGGGCCTTACCAATCATGTTGCCTATTTCAAGTAAACACTCTTCAGAATAAACATGCATCGGAAGGGTAGGAACACGAACCCAAACTGCTACTTTTTGAATCTCATTCTTTGTAGGGGTTGAAGTTTGGACTCCATCTCGCACCTTTGCTAGGTAATGCCCTTGTATCACCCAAGGACCATCAAACAATAATCTCAATCGCAGATCTCTGCTTTCCGTTTTAAACACAAAATAATTGTTTGGTAGATCAATGAGCTCAAAGCTTTTTTATCTAAGGATCCAAGCAATCCTGGCTTTCATCATTTCTAAGTTTGCCGACTTTCCTAGTAGAGTAAGAATTAAGGCATCCTTCCAAGGATGACAGAGACCCATCAAACTTTCATCTGACATACTTAACTTTGGTAAGGAATCAAGAAGAATTTTCTGCTCCTCAGTAAGAGGTGGAGTAGTCTCCTTCTCCTCACAAAGCCATTCTTTCATTTGATCCTCTAATTCCTGAGAACACACCTCCTCCTCCTTCTCTAAAAGTTTACTTCTATAGGAAATTTGGTTTCTATGAAAAACAGGATGAGGAGGCTGCAAGTTACTGTTTTCTTTAGCCTTCTCAGTTTGCCCCATCATAACCAAGTCCCCTTCTTTCGACTGGGACCCTTGTTTCTCCATTATCACAAACTAAGCCAGAAACTCAGAGGATAACAACAAGTGCAAAACTAAGAATGCACGAATCGAGCATAACTTCAAAAAATTGGCAGCAAAACGCCCAACTCAGCCAACCCAAAGGATACTGAACACAGAAACTAACAGAGATGCAAGACCAAAAACCCAGATCAAATAAACAGGACAGACAGCACAAAGCCATTTTCGGGACCCATGACAAATCTGGATCTGAGATTGGCTTTTACGAATAACCACTTAACTATTGAAGAAACATAAACCGAACCCGCGTCTCGACGAGTAAAGGCAGAGTCGATCGGGAAAATAAACGAGTAAAAACGGCGGGGGATAGAGCCTCACAACCTAGGCGAGCTATGACGTTCTTTGAAGCGATTTCGTGTCGTAGGCCGACCTAGACCCAGAAGAAATCGCGCCGGAATAGAGGCTCTCCTTCACACAGTCGATCGGCAAAAGCGAAGCAGAAACAGAGGGGCGGCAAGCTATGACGGAGTCGACCACCGGCGCTGAAGACTGATCTGAAATAAGAGCACTCCTTCTCACAGGCGAACGGCGGGGAAGGTGCTGAGCAGGACGGCGGGCTATGACGGAGGAAGCTCTCGCATGGCGAGGATGCTCACACACGGGGATGTTCTCTCCGGCAAGGATCGCCGCAGTGGGCAACGGTCCTTAGCCGCAGCTGGGCAACGGTCGGGAGAAGGCACAGATACCAAGTCAGAGCTCACGCGCAGTCCCTCTGTTGCATCGATCTTCTGTGTCTAAAATGGGAATTCTAGGTTCCCATTCCTTTTTGCTTCTTTTCATGTCAGACACATTGAGAATATTGAAGGAATTATATGATCTCAATTTACCTCATCCCACCTGCTCTTCCATGCCTTATTAAACATGCACAACCTCCCGCTTAATTAATTAAGTCTCATCCCATTTATCTATCACACTCCTTAAGGTAAGTTTGTTTTGAGGAAAGGGGAGGGGAGAGAAAAATTGTGATGGAGAGAAAAATTTTGTGGGTCCTACTACACTGAATTTTGGTACAATTTTCTCCTCCTCTCATTTTTCCCCTCCCCTTCCATTTCCTCAAACCAAACTAACCCTAAGTGTTAGGTGTACTTAGTCTTACGGCCATAATAACCTACTCCCTCCTTTTTCACTTGTGACGTGATGAATGCTGATAGGGAAAGAGTGATTTTGTTTTGTATCATATAAGTCTCATCCAATGTCCACCTTTCAAAAGAAATTAGACTTATATTAAAATTCCACTAATTTTTCATCAGAATTTTCCCCTCCTTTTATTGGACGAAAATTATAGAAATAATGAGCAAAATATATTTTTACCTTCTTTGACATTACCATAACAATTTATTTGAAACCAAATTTATTAGCCACATTTTTTTAAATAAATCCATCTTATTTCCCCATAATTAATATATCCTGTCAGAAAATAAATACCATTGACTACTACCACTTGGTGAAAAATTCTTATATTCCATTAATTAATTTACATGAAAATTAGGCATGTTACAGTAACAATGATTTGGTAAGGACATGTAACCTAAACTCTACTTATTTCAGTTGAGTCTCCATTAAGTTTATATTTTGTATTTGGGACGCAGTAGCTGAATGAATTAATGATTCATTGATTCTTGATCTTTTCATTCAGCTCCTCAAAAAGAAAGAACTTGATAACAGTAAAGCAGTATTCTTCTATAATATAATCTATATTGTAAATTTGGAAAAACAACATAATAATTGAACTCCAAATCTATTTTCCACTATTCCTTTATTAAAACGGTATCACGAAACCATACTGGAGCACAATAAAATGTCACAAATTTTATCTTCTCAAGACACAGCTCATTTAACGAGCATATCCTTTATTATTAATTGCTCCCACAGTATTTTCCATCACACATCAAATCTTGAAATACTATCTCTGATTGTTAATATAAAACCCGTTGACTTTTTTTAAAGAGATTAATGTTAGAACTAATTAATAATTAGTCATCTCTGAATGTAATTAGCATCTGAGTGTAATTAGCATTTGAATTCTTTGTCTGTATATAGGTCTTGTGCCAGCTGGTGTTAATTAAAAAAGTAACCATATACTCACTCACCACTTCCACAGGTAATCAATTCCTCTATACTTGCAGTGGGAACAAGACTTGCATACATGGCGTTGGTTATACTTCTCGTCCCTCTCTAAATCTAAACTACATCAAAAGGATGTTCTTATTGTGCCATCTGCTACTAAACATTTACTCAGTGTTAATAGGTTCGTTGAGGACAATCCAGTAACCGTCACTTTCTCTAACACTGGCTGTGTTGTGAAGGCAAAGGACACAGGGGAACCATTGCTGAGGGGAACATCAAGACATGGTCTATATCCCATGAGTAGCGTTAGTCAGTCTCAAGTTCACTTGGCAACAACAACTAAGAAGGATGATTCATTACTTCTTCAATGGCATTACAAACTAGGACACCCCAATAATAAGATCTTAAAGCAAATTTTGCAAAATTGTAATGTTGATCTTACTGTTAATGACAATTTCGTTTGTTCTGCTTGCCAAAGTTGTAAATCAAAGAAACTTCCTTTTTTTAATTCTTCCTCTCAAGCTACTTCCCCACTTGCACTTATACACACTGATGTATGGGGTCCATCTCCAGTTCAATCAATCAATGGTTACAAATATTATGTTCACTTTCTTGATGATATAGTCGGTTCACTTGGTTTTATCACCTCAAATACAAAGGAGAGACCGTCAATGCGCTTAATCACTTTCGCAATCTGGTTGAAAATTAATTCAACACTACCATTAAATCTGTTCAATATGATAATGGAGTTGAGTTTAAACCTTTAATTCCTATTGCTAATGCTCCTGATATTCAGATGAGATATACAGGCCCTTATAATTCCTCTTAGAATGGGTGTGTCGAACGCAAACATCGGCATGTAACACCCCAAATTCCATACTTCAAAATGTGTCGGTTGACACTTGATTTTAGAAAAATCGACAGAGTTTGAGGTGCTACCACTTAGAGTAATGCGGAAACGGAGAGCATGCTCTAATATTTGGACAATGAGTATCTGATATAAAATGCCCAGACATATGCTGATGCCCCGACATAAGCAGGTATATTACAAATTTCCCGAAGAAATATTCATGTGATACAATTACAGAGCTTTGTATAATTACAAATCTTTATGGTAACTATACAATCTTCAACCAAGTTGTAACTAGACTTGGGGCAATGAATCTAACTCGGTTAATCAAACAATTTGGCCAGGTAGGTGTCTATCGTGGAAGTCTCACCGAGTTCACGGAGACTTATTGAATGATCCACATAGACTAGCCCTGCCTTTGGCACCAAACTGTTCGAAGTAACCTCGTTAAATCCGTGCCAGAATGAATGCTCTGATGACACTCTTACGGCATTTGCTTTGACTGATGCCTCTTCACGGCTCCGTCCATCGGTGCCTCTCTTCAGCTCCATCCTTCGGTGCCTTCTCTGATCCTGGTTCCTTTTCCTGGACCTTTAGTCAATGTTGGGATTCAATCGAATTGAATCTCGGTGTAACGCTTAACCTCATATGAAAAGTATAACAAAGTATATGTATGACAAATGTTCATAACATTACAGCATTAACCAATACATAGCACACAGCAGATGTAAGGTTTTAACAACACAACATTACATAGCACACAACACATGTAAAGTCACCCATGTTTGCACTAACCAGTGTCACGACGGCCCCTCGTGTCCTCAGCGCTAGGAAAACTCAACGGCATTATCAAGTCTATAATACGTACAAAGCTGAATGTATAAACAGTGATTCAAGACAGAGTCTTAACCACAGTACATGACCCAAGACCAAGTCCTGTCCATGACCCTATGAAATCATACTACCACATACATGCATACAAGACACATTAGAGTTAAAGTTACTAGTATGCGAACGTACCTTTCACCGGGTAATTGTCAAACACCTGACTTTTGAACCCGACTCCGGACTTCCCGGATATCCTATATTAGTATTACCGCATTATTTTCTCATAAATAATATATTAAAAGATATTTTAGCCATTACTGACCTTTTTACCCCTAGTGGATTTATTATTCCATTTATATCCCTTTATTTTCCAAAAAACAAAACATTGATTTCAGTATTTCGGACAGAATTCTCGCTAACTTTAAAATATCATAGTTAATTCCAAAAATATCGAAACGAGGATCCGTAAAATTCTCCGGAATCCTTAGGATGTCTATTCTTGAGGAAAAATACTTGTTTTTACCCAGAATCATCGAATAATTCCCAGTGTTTCACTTTTCAACCTCTGCCCAGAAAAATTCCAGAAAAACGTAGCCTAACTTTGAGAATTTTTATCTCCTTGCACAAGACTCAAAATAACACATACTGGGTATATTTGGAAAGCTCTATATGTCTACTTTAACCATGAAAACTCTCATATTTTAATACCTTCATCTTCAACATAAAATCATGGCCTCTATGGAACTGACTCCAGAAACTTCTAACCGAAAAATTTTCGCGAACTTCGCTACTTTGATCTTCAACTTCAAAAATTTTGATCCAACATATTTCCCATCAAATTTTCGAAATAAAACTATTTTTAACCACAAAAACATGAAAATAAAATTGCTCTTGGAGATTTAAGATCAAAGCATAAACTAACTATGAATTTAAAAACTAGAACTTACTTGAACCTTGCTTCTACTTCTTCAAGCTACTCCACACTCACTCTCTCTTTACTATATTCAGCTATTGGAGCTGTTTTGGTGTGAAGAATGAAGAAGCCAAGCCTCCCTATTTATAGCAAAATGTCTAGGCTCATGTTTGGTTCCTAACAACCTTCTTCTTCTACCAAACACTCCTATTCTTCTTGCCAAACATCTCTTCCTCACTCCCCAAACACTCCCATTCGTCCCCCTCCCTCTCTCTCTCCTTTATCCTCTCCCAAAATCATCAATGCCTTATCTTATCCTCTTCCCACTTCATAAATGATCCCATGTGCCTATTTAACATGTGTTTGATTTATCTAATATAAACAATTCTCCTTCTTCTTCCTCAAGCCAAAACCGTGGCCCCCTTCCTCTTTGGTTCTCAAATTGTGTTTTCTGATGTGTCACACAAACAAGAACTCTAGCTTCCTATTGGTTCTCCCATTATTACATGGATTAAGATTGATTAGGTAATTAATTAGAACCTTTGGGTTTAGCTTTATTGAATCTAATCTTGGCTTTCCATTCATGTAGAAAAATCCTACTTACTATTGAAGGTATTTTATTTATATCACATGTGCTCTTATTAATTATCATTGTTTAATATTTCCCTTTCTCTTTCCCATGTGATTGCGTCCTACACCTTGACTTTGGGGGAATGAAGATTTAATCTTAATTAGCATTCTTAAGATAGTGGTTTACATGTTATTAAGTGTAATTGCTATGGTATGATTGATTATTTAATTGATTATGGTCATTAGAAACTCATTCAAGGCTTAATCTTGTCTCTTAATTGATCTTTGATTTTTTGATTAAAACATTCCATAATTGTTGCTTCTTAATTTTCCCCTTAATTAATTAGTAAGGTTTACACAAATTATTTAATTAGTGAAAATTTAATTACCCATTAATTTCGTTAATTTCCTTTAATTTGATTAAGTGTTTTTCTATTATTTTCTTACTCCTTTTTGGTCATTTAATAACCATGGCTATTAATACTTTATCATACCAATTTAATTGCCAACTAATATTTGCTAATTTGTTTCATTTCATCTAAGTGTTTTCATGTTATTTTCTTGTCTCTATTAATTAAATAAAAACCAACATTTAATATGATAATCATATCATTTTTATGTTCCTTATATGTAGTCTTAAAATTGGTCTTTTATTTATTTAATTCCAAGAGAAAATTGCCTAAAATTATAATTAACAAACTACAAAAATTTTGAGACCACATATTCACCTTTATTTAAATATGTGTTATTTATCAAAGTATAGTACTTATGATAAATAAATTTTAGGGTATTACACGACACATAGTTGAAATTGGTTTGACATTATTAGCTCAAGCATGTCTGCCTCTTACCTACTAGACAGATGCTTTTCAGATGGCGGTTTACCTCATTAATCATCTTCCCACTTCGATCATTGGTGGTGAATCTCCTCTACTATGTTTATTTGGCACCAAACCAGAATATCAAGACTTGAAGCCCTTTGGCTGCGCCTACTATCCATACTTGCGCCCTTACAATGAACACAAGCTCCAATACCACAGTCAACAGTGCATCTATCATGGTCCTGCTCCTCAATACAAAGGCTTCAAGTGTTTTAATTCCTCTGGTCGTGTTTATTGGGATCCGTACACGCAGTGGAAAGATTTCACGCGTATAAACTTATGAATCCCATTAAGGATCCATCAACGGCGTTTAAATTAAGGTTTGTTAGAAACCGAACCTATGCGAACTCGTGAGCGTTTCGTTCAATTCAACCTCGTGTGCGTCTCGAACATCGTGCTTTTCTCCTCCTTCTTGCTGATGGTTTGTGTGCATCTATCATGACCCAATAGATGTTTTACCTACTCCCTATTTTCCTGTTTTTCCTATTTACATCTTTAAAACACAGTGGAGCATAGGACTATAGGAGACCAATATATTTTCTAGATTCTTCCGAGCCTCTTTTCTTCTTCTTCGGCCCTGCTTTTCTCCTCCTTGTTGCCGATGGTTTGTGTGCATAACCTTGATGATCTTTCTTCTTCTTCTATCTTCTATATCCTCTAGACTCATCGTCACCTTCGTCTCTGCTATGAAAGTTGTCTTCCTTCCCTGTTTTGGCTAGTCGCATAACATCCCATTTTCAAAAGCAGTATTTTTTTTATCAGAGTAGAGCATCGAAGCGATTGAGTAACCGATATATATATATAAAAAATGCCGTAAGTCTGGCTGATTACAGAAGCGGTACATTGACCGAGAGTTTTTAAAGTACATAACAACAGAAGAAGTCTTCAGCGGGTCTCTATGCGGCCTGCTTGCCTTTCTCCTCGATCCTCGGTCCTCCTGAACCTCACGCTATGTTAAGAGCTGAGGTCCAATGCATACGGACCCCAGGTAACGGTTAACCTCATGTTTACATACACGTATATAAGCATACAAACAAGCATATCCCAACAGCATATAAGCCCCCTGGAAGATATGTCGCACTTAGCATACGTTTCACACCTAGTAATCAATTCGCACCGAGAATTTCGCACCTAGCAAACGTATCCCGACACCCAGCAAGCATAATAGTATCCTGACACCCAGCAAGCATAATAACAGTACAATGAGCATACCACAGAGCTATCAACTACCTCACATAAGAATTCCATACACACAGCACATATACGCATACAATATACATCAGAGTTAGTGTTACAGTACGCGAACGTACCTTCGTTGACGGAAAACGATTCGTTTGACGGAAAACGGTACTTCTGACAGAAAACAGCGGTACGACGGCGGTACGTTATCACAGATATCCTATAAGGATATGATCGCATTTATCAATATTTAGCATCATAACAGGCATTTTAGGTACAAATTACCATTTTGCCCCTGACTCCCCTAATCGGCGGAATTTCGCCAGAGCTTCGCTATTTTAACTCTAATCTTCCAAAATTTTGCCATAACTCTTTTCCCAACATATTTTTCGAAATATATATCATATTTAACCCAAAAACATGATATCTACAATATATTGGAAGATTAAAGATCAAAACAACATTCTTACTATAACTACCGAACAAAACACCGAAGCTTAAGACTAGGGACCGAAGAACTTACCCAGGGCTCCGCTAGATTTTCTCCGGAGTCCTTCTTCTCTCTAACCTCTCTCTTGTTTTCGGTTTTGGGGTGAGAATTATGAAGAGGGTTGATGCCTATTTATAGGAAAAAATTGGGTTACTATTCATGCTTTATCGGACTGGATTTCGACCGTCGGATCTTGCTTTAACACGTGGCACTTCCTTGGCCCTTGGATTGAGTAGGCCGACCTCCTCCCCTCCTTCTTGAAGAAGGTGGTGACATCACCATGATGTCACCCATGTGCTTTATGAGCCGGTACCGATAAAGTTCCATGTTCGGTGTTCTAATCGCGTAATCCCGAAGAATCTCAAAAATCCGAAAGCAACGCACTGAAGTTCTATTCTTCCTCATTCAAACTATCTGGGTTAACTAAATTTTTGATCCCATTAAGGGTATTCCGTTGCCTGCAGAACATTTTCGGACAGACGCCATCGGTTACGGAAATGACTTCCGGAAGTACCAGCTTCTGGACAAAAATTTGCTGGTTTTATAATATGTTCTGACCTAAGAAACCTAATTCATGGTTTGTCACAACTAATTTGTTTTCCATTGGTTCTCATTTATACTATCTGCCTCTTTTCTTATTTATCCTGTCTCTTAAGTACCCTGTTGGTTTCAAAAATGACTTCGGAGATAGCTCACTCCGGGATAAAATTCGACTCGTTTCTAATAAGTCCAGATGTTACAGACTTAGTTCATATATTTTGAGCTAGGATTTAATTTCTATCGGTTCTCATTTATCATGTTGGCTCTTCACAAAATATCTCATTTTTATTATTATTTAATTGCAAAATATCATGATATTTATTCATTATTATTCTTATTTATTTTTCACCAAAATATATCTAAAATTTCGGCCCCCTTATTATTATTTTATTTATATTTATTTTCTAATTACTTAATTTATGTTTTAATTGTCTAATTAAGCAATTATCTTATGCTTAAACAATTAGCCACTAATTACTTAATTAGTCACTTACTAATTGTTGATAATTTTATTACTTAGGATAAATCATTATCTCACAACTATTTTACTGACATTGGTATTTTATATCCCATGCAAAATATTAAAAATTATTGGGCCATTTATGCTCCCCAAAATTATATTTAATTTTCGTCTCATTATTTTCCAAGGGAAATAATCCCACAAATTCCTAAAATTAGAGACAACATACTTTCTAATTTTTAACAAATATTTTATTGCCTCTAGGGATTTATCATAATATTTTCAGGCCATTTTATGCCCCATAAATGCATTTTAGGGATTTTAGCTCTTTCTCTCTCATAATTTCCATAGAAATTACCTTAGAAAATAAGATAATTATAACTTATTATTGGAGACCATATATTCACCTATTTCCAAAAGGTATTAGTTACTAAAATATAATATTTCAGATAAATAATTATCCGGGTATTACATTTCTCCCCCCGTTAAACAAAATTTCGCCCTCGAAATTTGCTCTATACCAACTTAGACTCTGTACTAACTAAACTTCGGACTATTCGCTCCGGAACTTTATTCTATCAGAATATCTTTAAGCCGTTCGATCGAGTATTTGCTCCGGTTTGACCACAAAGATCTTGGCATTTCGTACTTTGATATATAGTATTTCCTGTGGCACCCATATACCGCGGTCAACACCAGATATCAAAATGTCTCCATGGCGCCCATACACCATGGTAACACAAGATACCTTAAATGTTTCCATGGCGCCCACACACCATGGCAACACAAGATACCTCCTACTCAATGACACGATTGCAGTTGAATAGTAACAACTAAGGAACATACATAAGAAACTAGAGTTTTTACGTCAAGTAAGGTAACTATTATCAACTCACAGAGAAATTCATAAGCATGCATTCCTAGGTGATTCGTAAAATCATATGAGGCCTGGAGGAGATTTCCTACTAAAAGAGATAATACCTTGAACCCTCTCCGGGAGTTCTCTTTCCACCACATTGGTTAGTGCGTACATTCGGCCTGGGTTCTGTGACCTCAATTCTGCAGGTTTCTCAGGACAGTTTGCGATGAAATGTCCCGGCTTCTGACATCTGTAGCAAATCCGTCTTCTAACACAGTCCACACCAGGATGGAAATTTCAGTATCTTGGACATGGTCGGGTCTCCTGCATTCTTGAGTTGTTCCGCTGCCCAGTCTGGAATGGCCTCTTGGTTTCTCTCTGGGAGTCACTCCATGGTGATTCTCTCTTTCGCAAGGAATTTTCACGGCTGACATCGCTACGACCTGCACTGCCACTGTTGTAATTCCAAGATCTGCGCAGCTCCTTCAGGTTGCGCTCAATCAATCAGCATGATTCTACCGCTTGAATCAACTCTGAAAACCGTTGAGACACCAATCTTTCCTTGATCTCGTACTTTAAACCGTGTATTAGTATGTTCGTCATACTGCTTTCATCATCATTCCGCCTCAGGTGTGATGAGTATGGTGAAAGGTTGGTAAACCGAGCAAAGTAGTCGTTAAACGACTCCTCATGACCTTGTCGGATATATAGGAATTCGGACTCCTTGGTCACTTGCACAGAGGGAGGAAAGTACTGCTTATTAAACTTTTCTAGGAATTTCTCCCAAGTGACGGGATAGTAACGTGTTCTCAATGTTGCCGCCATGACTTTCCACCAACAGCTTGCATCACCCACTAGCTTGTATATCGCCAACTGAGCTTTACGATTTTCCGGGCACTCCATCACCTCAAAGATCTTTTCCAACTCCATCAACCACTCCTCAGCCGTTTCCAGCTTACCATGGAAAGATGGGGGTTTCAACTTACAGAATTGGTTGACCCAATACTGTGAAGTGTTGGCATCTCTGGGTGGTCGAGGTATGTTCACCATTGCTCCCCCATGTCTTGGTGGTGATTGGGACCTTTCTGATCCCTCAGCTTCCTCAGTTTGTCTATCATCTTCTTCATCCTCTTCTTCATTATCAGTGTGTTGTTCCGCTTCGTGCCTTGCTTGTCTCTCTGCACGCAGTTCTTCTATTATCTCTCGCTGTTCGTTCATCATCTCTCGCTGTTCACGTACTACAGCCATTACCTCTCGCAAGGCAATTTGTTGGGGTTGGTTAGGTTCTTGGTTGGGTTCATGTTCAGGTATTGGTATTATCCGGGGTTGTCTACCCCTTCCTCTACCACGACCCCTGCCTCGGCCTCTAGGAGCTCTGGCTCCTCTTAAATTCGCCATGACTCGTTCTTTTTCCTTCGTTAGGGAAAACGTTAGATTTAAAAAAACATTGATTCGTATATGGGCATATGGAAAAATTTATCGCACTTAGCATTCACATTACTAAAAAACAGGCACCCGCAATATTTCCCCTCGTTTAGACTTTCGTTGATTCGGTCTACTTAGAAACGGGCACGGAATTTCGTATTGGAAGTTCCTCTACATGAGTCAAATACTGCATGTACTTATCCTTATTGGTCTCAGAGTTTTATCCGGCGTGGCCCAGCTCCACGTATAAGCTCTGGGTTAGGATGGAATTACCGTCCAGTACAAACTGGCGATTATCAGAGTTATCAGAGACTGATATCAGAATTATCAGGGTTATGAGAGACTGATATCAGGGTTATCAGGATTATCAGAGACTGATATAAGGGTTATCAGGATTATCAGGGTTATCAGAATTATCAGGGACTGATATCAATATAAGTACAGACGATGGATTTGATGATTCTAGGTTAGAGTGATGCACTGACAGAGGGTGGTACACCGGTTCAGAATGGTATACCAGTTCAGACTGGTACACTGACCTAGGGCTATATCAGTACTCATTTTCAAAACATGCTCATTAAAAAGGCTTAGAGCCTAACTTCGTTACTCAACCAATTGGCCAGGTAAGTGTCTATCATGGGAGCCTCACCGTGCTAGGGTGACTGATTGGCTGATCCACATAGACTAGCCTTGCCTTCGGCACCAAAAGGTTTTTGGAATAACGTAGTCAGATCTATGCCAGGACAACTGCTCTGATATCAAAATTGTAACATCCCATTTTCAAAAGCAGTATTTTATTTTTATTTTTATCAGAGTAGAGCATCGGAGCGATTGAGTAACTGATACATATATTTAAAATGTCGTAAGTCTGGCTGATTACAGAAGCGGTACATTGACCGAGAGTTTTTAAAGTACATAACAACGAGAAGAAGTCTTCAGCCGGGTCTCTATGCGGCCTGCTTTCCTTTCTCCTCGATCCTCTGTCCTCCTGAACCTGACGCTATGTTAAGAGCTGAGGTCCAATGCGTACGGACCCCAGGTAACGGTTAACCTCATGTTTACATACACAGTATATAAGCATACAAACAAGCATATCCCAACAACATATAAGCCCCCTGGCAGATATGTCGCACTTAGCATACGTTTCACACCTAGTAATCAATTCGCACCTAGAATTTCGCACCTAGCAAACGTATCCCGACACCCAAAGAAGCATAATAGTATCCCGACACCCAAAGAAGCATAATAATAAGAATTACAATGAGCATACCACAGAGCTATCAACTACCTCACATAAGAATTCCATAAACATAGCACATATACGCATACAATATACATCGAGTTAGTGTTAAGACGCGAACGAACGTACCTTCGTTGACGTAAAACGATTCGTTTGACGGAAACGGTACTTCGACGTTAAAAACAAACGGTACGACGGCGGTACGTTATCACAGATATCCTATAAGGATATGATCGCATTTATCAATATTTAGCATCATAACAGGCATTTTAGGTACAAATTACCATTTTGCCCCGACTCCCCTAATCGGCGGAATTTCGCCAGAGCTTCGCTATTTTAACTCTAATCTTCCAAAATTTTGCCATAACTCTTTTCCCAACATATTTTTCGAAATATATATCATATTTAACCCAAAAACATGATATCTACAATATATTGGAAGATTAAAGATCAAAACAACATTCTTATTATAACTACCGAACAAAACACCGAAGCTTAAGACTAGGGACCGAAGAACTTACCCAGGGCTCCGCTAGATTTTCTCCGGAGTCCTCCTTCTCTCTAACCTCTCTCTTGTTTTCGGTTTTGGGGTGAGAATTATGAAGAGGGTTGATGCCTATTTATAGGAAAAAATTAGGTTACTATTCATGCTTTATCAGACTGGATTTCGGCCGTCGGATCTTGCTTTAACACGTGGCACTTCCTTGGCCCTTGGATTGAGTAGGCCAACCTCCTCCCCTCCTTCTTGAAGAAGGAGGTGACATCACCATGATGTCACTCATGTGCTTTATGAGCCGGTACCGATAAAGTTCCATGTTCGGTGTTCTAATCTCGTAATCCCGAAGAATCTCAAAAATCCGAAAGCAACGCACTTTGAAGTTCTATTCTTCCTCATTCAAACTATCTCGGGTTAACTAAATTTTTGATCCCATTAAGGGTATTCCGTTACTCGCTGAACATTTTCGGACAGACGCCATCTGCTTCGGAAATGACTTCCGGAAGTACCGAACACGGACAAAAAAATTTGGTTTATAATATGTCTTGACCTAAGAAACCTAATTCATGGTTTGTCACAACTAATTTGTTTTCCATTGGTTCTCATTTATACTATCTGCCTCTTTTCTTATTTATCCTTGTCTCTTAAGTACCATGTTGGTTTCAAAAAATGACTTCGGAGATAGCTCGCTCCGGATAAAATGCTACTCGTTTCTAATAAGTCCGGATGTTACGGACTTAGTTCATATATTTTGAGCTAGGATTTAATTTCTATCGGTTCTCATTTATCCTGTTGGCTCTTCACAAAATATCTCATTTTTATTATTATTTAATTGCAAAATATCATGATATTTCTTCATTATTATTCTTATTTATTTTTCACCAAAATATATCTAAAATTTTGGCCCCCTTATTATTATTTTATTTATATTTATTTTCTAATTACTTAATTTATGTTTTAATTGTCTAATTAAGCAATTATCTTATGCTTAAACAATTAGCCACTAATTACTTAATTAGTCACTTACTAATTGTTGATAATTTTATTACTTAGGATAAATCATTATCTCACAACTATTTTACTCGACATTGGTATTTTATATCCCATGCAAAATATTAAAAATCATTGGGCCATTTATGCTCCCCAAAATTATATTTAATTTTCGTCTCATTATTTTCCAAGGGAAATAATCCCACAAATTCCTAAAATTAGAGACAACATACTTTCTAATTTTTAACAAATATTTTATTGCCTCTAGGGATTTATCATAATATTTTCAGGCCATTTTATACCCCATAAATGCATTTTAGGGATTTTAGCTCTTTCTCTCTCATAATTTCCATAGAAATTACCTTAGAAAATAAGATAATTATAACTTATTATTGGAGACCATATATTCACCTATTTCCAATAGGTATTATTTACTAAAATATAATATTTCAGATAAATAATTATCCGGGTATCACAAGTCGCAAGTCGGTGGAGTTTTGCCTCTTCTCCATTCTCTCTTCTTGCGTGTCTGATTGATTGGTAAGTTCGAGACTTCTTCCCTTCTTCCCCTATGTTAGGTTTGTGTGTAGTTGGTTGGATTAAGGGTGCTTTGGTTCTTCTTGTTTCTTTCTACTGGTTTATATGTTTGGAAATTGTTGGGAATGAAATTATTTTCTGCATGCAGTTGCTGGTTCCAAAGAGGGAAGAAAACTGGCGATTTCTAATCATTAAGGAAAAGATCTACTTTAATGATAATTTTGAACTACTTTCAATTAGAATAATATGAATTTTTGGTGTTGATTCCCTTTAGGTTAAATTGATTAATAATAAAGAACGGTGTTAGAAAGTATAATAAAATTTATGTATGTATATATATATATATATATATATATATATATATATATATATATATATTAACGTTTTAGAATAACTGGTGATGAGATTTGGATAGTTGGAAGTTTAATGAAGTTCTTTGATCATTGTTGTACATAAGGTGTTTGTCAAAATGCTTGAAAGAGAGTCTGTAATCAAATAAATAGATGAAACTCATGTTACCCCCTTTTCTCTTAAGTTCTTTTGTTTGCTGTATGTGTTGAAAAGGTTGGGGAGTTGCATATGGTTGCTGAAACTATGCTGATTGCTAATAAGATTGACTCCTTGTATTGATGTTGGTTAGGAAGGGTTTATGGGATGTGACTACTTGTTCTAAAAAAATAAATATTATTTGAGGATGCATATGAAATTTGTTAAAAAACACGAGATGGCCATTGAGTGTCCATAAGGTGCTTATGAAACTTGTAATACTATTTGGATGTGCTTATAGGATCATTGAAAGTTATTACTAAATAATTTAAAGAAACTAGATTGGTGCTTGAACATTGGTGATCATAATAATAGAAAGGATACTGCTAAATAGGTAGCAGTGCAGATTTAATTAATGGGTTCTTTGAATTTTCATAAAGGTTGTGAGAGAAGAGTTACAATAGCTTTGTTTTGGGCATCAACACATGTAAGAAATGGACCCCACATGAATGTTGCTAGTAAAGCAAATTGTAGGAATTTGGCAACTTAATAGGTGAGTGAATAACGCCTCATTTTATTTTTTATAAATGATATTTTACTTGCTAAAATTTTATTAAATTATCAACTTATTTAAGTACTAATTTCCTTAAGACAGTTTTATCGAAATTATATCAATTGCTTATTGTTATTTATATGCTTAAATGAAATGGTGATTTTATTTAAGGTTACTAGTTCCATAACATTTTATCGTTTATGAATTTTTATGCGACGAATTGATAAGAACTTCTCTTATCCTTAGATTGAGAGAGTGAGAGTGAGAGTTCTCTTGGAGCTAGAGAGAAGGAGCAAGGTTCTTCAAGGATAAGTCTCTAGTTCTTGAGCCTTGGTATTAATTTTTGGTAAAATGTTAGTTTATTCTAGAAAATGGTAAAATAAATTCTCATGATTGTTTTTAGGCCTCCTTGCATTGAAAAATGCATAATTAGGTAAAACCATGTTGGGAAATAATTTTTGGAATTTATGGAACAAAATAATGAAAGATAGGAAATTTTTGGGTTTGTTGGGTTGTTGGAATCAGTCGGATAGAGATCATTATTTTATGTATCTAATGAAGTCCTAAAATCATGAAATTTTTCATGAATAAATTAGACATCCAGATCTTTCTAAATATACCAAATTTTTAGTGTTTTGAGTTCTGTACAAGGAGATAAAAAAATTCTTAAAGTTGGGTCACGTTTTTGGAAGATAATATGAACAGTGGTTGGAAAAATTAAAACTGGTATTGACTCAGGGATTTTGAGTTGAAGATATTATTTTTCCTACAAAATAGACTCATCAAGGGTCATTTTGGCTTTGGAAGCACCTCATTTTTATTTTTGTAGAATTAATTATGATGTTTCAAAGTTCCTGAAAATTTTGGACAGAAATGTTGAAATTGCGTTTTTAAGGAAATGTAAGGGTATAATTGGAATAACAAATCCACCAGGGGTAAAAAGTTCAATAGTGGCTAAGACATCTCTTAGGATATTGTTCATAAAGGAAAGAAAGAAGTGATACTATTATAGGATATCCAGGAAAATCCGGAATCATACCGAACAGACGAACGTACCACTTGCTACACGGACTAAGGTACGGACGCGTACTATAACTTTAACTCTGATGTGTCTTGTATGCTTATATGTGATAGATGATTCATAGAGTCATGGACAAGACTGGGTCTTGGGTCATGTACTCTAAGACTCGGTCTTAGGTCACCTGTTTATATACATTCAGTTTGTGCGAGTTATAGTCATGATAATGTTGTATGGTTGTTTTTCTAGCACTGAGGACACATGGAGGTGTGGCACTGGTGAGTGCAAACGTTGCAAACATTACATTTGTTGCGTGCTATGTATTGTTGTGTGTTATGTCTTGTTGTAACCTTACATATGTTGTGTGCTATGTATGGTTAATGCTGAAATGTAATGAATATTTGTCATACATATATTGTTTATACTTGAGCATGAGGTTAACTGTTACCTGAGATTCAATGGGTATTGTGTAATACCCTGAAAACCCTAACTAATATAAGTAAGATATTTGGATAAATATTTCTGAGAGAGTATATATTCTCTAATTTTGTAACTTAATTGTTATAAACATTATGAACAATTTCTCTTTAAAATATCATTTAGGGATCATAACACACCCTCAAATAAATGTTGAATTTTATGAAATAAATTTCGAGACTACCAAGGTGAATATGTGGTCTCAAGTTATAAGTCTTAACTTGCTTATTTTCTAATGTAATTACTATGAAGATGAGAGAAGAAAAATAGCTAAAATTCATGAAAAATGTATTTTATAAGGCGAAAAATGGCATGAAAATATTATGATAAATCTAATATGACATAACAGATATTGACAAAAACTTAGTGAATATGTTATCTTTAATTTTAGAAATTTTTGGGATTATTTCCCCGAAAAATAAAGATGCATAAATATAATAATATTAAAAGCACTTTATGGCCCCATGATTTTTAATATTTTACATGGGACATAAAATACCAATGTCGTAACAATTGTGAGATAATAATTAATCCTAATTATGAAAATTATCAACAATTAGTAAGTGGCTAATTGGGTAATTATTGGCTAATTGTTTAGATTAAGATATAAGTAAATTAATTAGTAAAATAATTAAATAAAGGCTGAAATTCGAAATTAATAAATAAATAAAATTAATAAAATATTAATAAAATATTTTATGCTTAGAAAAATAAATAAATAAATATCTAGATATTTTGAATAAAATAATAATATAATCGGTAAAGAGCAACGGGAGATATGAGAACAAATAGAAATGAAATTCTACTTTAAGATATAGAAATTTAGTCTTTTACCACCTGGACCTTTTATGAACCGGTGAAATTCTATCTCAGATTGAGCGGTCTCGAAGTCGTTTCGAAACCAACGGCGTAATTAGGAGTACGGATAATTAAGATAAGGGAGATAGTGATAAAAGTGACTTATAGAAAACGATCGTGTTTTTCAAACCGGATATGGTTACTTAGATCAGATCATATTACTTAACCCGGTGAATTTTTGTCCGTAGTTTGGTTCTACCGGAAGTCATTTCCGTAACCGACAGCGTTTGTCCGAAAATCTTCAGCAGGCAACGGAATGCCCTTAATGGGATCATAAATTTCATTAACCCAGATATTCCTACAAAGGAAGAATGGAACTTCAAAACGTTGCTTTTGGATTTTTGAGTTTCGTCAAGATTACGCGATTAGGACACCGATCAGGGAACTTTATCGGTAAGTCAGCATATGACATCATCTTCTTCTAGAAGGATGACATAAGCAAGACATGTGTAAGGCCAAGATGAAGCCACGTGACGAAGTGCGATCCGACGGTTGAAATCCGATCTGAAGACTTTTGATGAAATTCCCACCTTGTCCCTCCTCTCTTCTATAAATAGGAGCCTTCTCCCTTCTCATTTCTACACCAAATTTTCGTGCCCTAGAGAGAGGTTGGAGAGAAGGAAGAGCCGGAGAAAGACCGGGCGGAGCCCTCGGGTAAGTTTTTCGGTCCCCGGGTCTTTAGTTTCGGTAGTTCTTTCGGTAGAGATAGTAGGAATGCTAGATTAATCTTTAAAATTCCTAGATAGTTTAGATAGTATATTTGAGGGTAAATATGGTATATATTGGGAAGAGAGATATGTCAAAATTCTGGGGAAATCGGGTCAAAGTAGCGAAGCTCTGGCGAAATTCCGCCGATTAGGGGGTCAGGGGCAAAATGGTAATTTTTACCTAAAATGCCCGTTATGATGCTAAAAACTCGATAAATACTATCCTTATAGGATATCCGAGATAATCGAACCGCCGTCGTACCGCCGTTGGGCGCTGTAAAAAAAGTACGGTTTTTCAGTAAAACGTACCGAAAGCACCGTCAACGAAGGTACGTTCGCGGCGCATCGTAATACCGACTCGATGCTTGCCGTATGCTCATATATGTGATTGCTGTGTTCATATACGGAGTTTCTGTTTGTTTGAAAATGGTGGAGTTATGAGTACACGGGTTATGGTATTGTTAACACCGTTTAGAGTTTCCCTAGCGCTATGGACACGACAGTACATCGTGGCACCGAGAGTGTGCAGACCGGGATGACATACATCGCAGGGCCGGGTGTAGTGTTATTGCCCGATTACGGAGATGTGTTTTTATACCGTGAAATGTTGTGAATGTTTGTCATGCATATACCGTTTACATAAGCATGAGGTTAACCGTTACCTGAGGTCTGATGGGCATTGGACCTCAGTTTGCATGATTAGACAGGTTTGGGTCATGAACCAGAGAAGGCACCAAGGGACGGAACTATAGTTATACACCAGTAGACGGAGTCATGAGAAGGCACGGGTCAAAGAAAATGTGGGAAGAAAGTCAACAGAACCTACCTTATGGCATGAATCTAATAAGGTTACTTCATATCATTTGGTGCTTAAACTAGAAGGGTCGTCTACGTGGTTCGGTCAATCAGTCACCCTAGCACGATGAGACTTCCACTAGACTTACCCAGCCTGGCCAAATAGGATGATTTAACTGAGTTAGGTTCTATGCCCCATGTCTACTTAAGGCTTGGTCGAAGAGGGTATCATTACATGTAAAATTGTAATTGTAAAGTTTTGTATTACTGTATCACATGAACAATCCTTCGGGAGATTATATAATATATATCAGTATACGTCGGCATCATCATATGTCCGAGTATTTCATATCGCTTACTCAATGTTATATCTCGTGGTTCAAATTTTTAGTACATGCTCTTCGTTTCCGCAAAACGCTAAGTTGAAAGCACCTCAAACTCGATCAATTTTTATAAAACCACGTGTCACCGGCACGGCTTTTGTTACGAAAATTGGGGTGTTACAGTTTGGTATCAGAGCTAGCTTCACAGCTAGTCTCGAGAGCATTGTATGAACAACAAAGACGAGAGTTTTGATATAATACTGATATTGTGATACAATAAAACGAATACCCTACGGTAAAGGTTAGAGTTTTTCAAAAACTCTAAGACTTCTGAGATGGAAATCGGAGTCTATATGAAATTCCCGAATGGAAGCAATAATTGAACCTAGTTGATAATACTATCTAGGTTGTCCCTTAGACAGTGACCTATTGCGTAGGTTTATAACGAAACAATGGTGCCGAGAATAGAACTAGTCTATATGGGTGAGTCAATTAGTCACGGTAAACTCAGTAAGACTTCCATAATAGACATCTATCTAACCAATCGGTTTGAGTAACAGAGTTAAACTCTACATTCCTTTTCGTCTGAATCCATTTTCGAAAAGAGGACTAATATAACCTTAATATTATATTGTAGTGATGGACAAGGGTAAATTGTCATATCCAAATTATTACGGTAAAGGGAGACGTACTGCGCATAGAACTAAAGTTCACGATAAGACAGGGTTAAGGCTAAATCTTGAGCCGACATATCCACCTCCTGTGCCTACGACTGTACGCAAGTCCATCTATTCCACTCACCAGTCTGACTCGTGGTACGTTACAAAATACCCTCTTATGGCTGAGAACAATCCAAAGCCGAAGTATCATTTCCAATCAGGATATTCCAATGAGTGCTTATACGACCCTAGACCAGAGTACCTTTCGAGCCAAGACATCGATCGAACCAAAGTGAAACACCTTCCATCGGCAGATTCCCCAAGTGGCCCAGAAAACCATAATATCTATTCATGGCCAAAAAATGTCGAGGATATCATCCCCGGTTAGTGTACCCATCTGAAATTGCACCTCAAGAGGATATGTTATATCCCACTCCGCAAAGTAACCTTGAGCCAAAGATATCTTCCTACTCCGATACATCATATCACCCCGATAATTGATCATGAGTCCGAAAATTTCCCTTAACCGTAACTTTCTAATCGATCATAGATGATCAAGAACCTTTTTTCGAATTCTTGAACTTAGGATATCATGAACCAATGGCTAGTATGCCTTCTGAGCCAGATAGACCTATAGGGTCGGATCATTTATCCTTCGATGATAATCGAGAGTTTTTCCAATTGTTAAACTATGATGAAGACCTTGAAATTGAAACTTGTTATGAACCGAATACCCTACGACATGTCTTGAATACAAACAAAGAGCTGATAGGCGCTCTACGAACGAATTTCTTAAGCGCAGAATATTACAACGCAACCATAAAAGACACGTATTTTCAATGGCTAGGGCAAGTCAAGACGACTTACAGACAAAGAAAAATCGATAAACTTCCCTACCGTGAGACGATTGGGTAATGTCAACACTATACCTATTTCCCGCAGAACGCTTCGGATGGAAAAGACAAATGAACTCTTGGATAGAGAGCGTCCGTTGATTTTCATTCTTTTCTGCATTATCTTCAAGGGCTAGTTTTAGACAATATGTAAACAAGTAGATAAACGATGATATGGGCTATGTAGATATATTACTGGTATTAAAACCAGCTAAATACAATGACATATTATGCCGTATGTGTATATCTTCGAACAATCTTTTAAAGAACCGTTATTCTTAATAGAAAGATAGGATGTCAAGTATGCGAAAAACTGAAGTCCTTAGAGGCCGAGGTCGAGGCAAAGTTAGACAACCACGAGTGATGCCGCCCCAAGCACAATATCTTGAACACTGAGCAAGTCGCAAGAGCCGAGGAAGAAGTTCGAAAGAGCAGAATACTCTTATTAATATCCCGCTGCGTAAAGACAAGGAAGACAAATGGAGAGACTATCGGAATCCGCGTCTCGATGGAGTGCAACTTAGCGAGCTACGTAGAACAAGGAATTTCAACAACGCCATAATGCCAGTCATGATGGATCCAGCTACAAAAATCCCACACTCGAAAAGGAAGTTTTTCGAGGTCAACAATAAAGGCAAAGGCAAAAGGACAAGCAATTGCATCGGGTTTCACCACGGAAACTCCACACAGAAGTGGAAGGCGCTCTGGAGCAAATATCAAGAAAAAGGCGGGGAGACATCTCATTCTGAACCACAAAACTATATGAGGATACCAGAACCCCGACCATGTTCCAAATACGGCAACTACCATCCAGGTCTTACCTGTAGTGGTATACGAATTTGCTTCAAGTGCCAAAAGCTGGGGCACATTAACAAGAACTGTCCCCATAAAGCTGCAGAGATAGGGCCACAGAATGCAGGCCAGATGTTAGCATTGCTTGAAGTAGAGGCTGAAGAATCTCCAGTAACGGTCCAAGAGACTAACATTTAATAGCAGTCTATTTTAGATATTGTCCGATTCGATACTAAATCCGTCAGATACTTCTGATGTAGATACGAATCATTTTAGGATGCATACCTCTATGTATTACCTTACAATCTAATAGTAGCTACACCATTTGGGTGTGAACTATTTCGCTTATAAAGCATATCTCGGAATCAAATATCGTTTAATATATATATCTTATTCCAAAGTTTCTGTTTCACAAACGTCGACGACATTCTCAATTCTGTCAAAGTAACAGCGATCAAAGCAATTATCAATGATAACCATGAGAAGATATCATCCCCAAAGCAGGGATAGAATTAATACAGAAGCTGAGTCCTTATTCTAAAAACAACCCGGACACAAATAAAGTGTCTCTGACAAATGTTCCTTAAGAGGAAGAGAAGTCAAAATTCAAAATTGAACTTGATACCTATCATAGGATCAACATCTAAAACACGGTATTAAGTGATAACCGAACAAAGCACAAGAGTTTGTGACTTTGTATCAACCATCATAGGATGGACGAAATGACTATCATAAACACATATCCACTTTCCATGATTTACGATCTACTCAGTTATTTAATTCTTACGTTTTGTTACGTATTGACGGATGCTCAAAACACCACTGAGCTGTAAACCAAAAATAGCAATGTTCTGAATTCAGCTATACACCATTCAATCATCTAGTATGGACATTTTGAATTCTTTGAGATGTCTTTTGAACCGACAGATTTTCTATTTTGGTCATAAAGTCCTTGAACCAAAACTTTTCTCAACCACATAGGTGGGTTGATAGGGGTGTTGATTGATGCCATCCTCACCTGTTCGGAAACAAAGAAGAAAAACGCAAAAGACAGAAACGATTAAGTTGTGAGTGTACTAGAGAGAAACGCGACTCTTTATTGAGTTAAGTAGAGGTGTGTATTGGTTTCCATAGAAATAAAACTTTCTGGGCCATGTTTTATTATACGATAGTAAGATTGATAGTTCCAGCAAAGTGAAAACAGTTCTGGACTAGAAAGAGCTGGAAATGGTGATATCAATAATTAGTGTTTAGATCTAGCGGGATAGTACCGTAGGTCCATATTAAAATTTTCGTCATTTGCCGTGATGAAACTCACGAGTAAAATTTAATTATGTGAAACAAAGACTGTGAGACGAGTTTACATAGACTGAGATAGAAGTCGGTCACAGCACCAAGAGATTGGTTATTCCAGATCCAAGTTAGTCTGTAGTGGTACCAATAGGTATGGATTGGGATATGTCTTGCTGCAGACAGACACGTGATGACTTGCACCTTTCGTCAGTTGAAGCCTCTCAAGTTGAACAAATTTACGAATGATTTATAGTTAGTAATTATCGTTTTGAGAATGTAGAGGCATTACCTCTACGGAGTAACCATAGAATGGTACGGCTACCACGAATACTTGAAATACTTTTTGAGTTGAAAGAAACTCGGTAGTGGATAACATCGCTAGATAAGATTCCTATAAAATTGCGATTTAGAGAGTAATCTGTATTAAGTAATCAGCGTGTAGATACTCTCTACAGGAAGTTAACTTTAGTAGCTCGTATGCTACTTGAACACTATAAGGACTTTGTCCTAATAAAGCAAAATTCCCTGCAGAATTATAAACATACCCGATGAAACTTATTTCTCGGATTTTCAATCGTGATATCATCAGTAGAAGCCTAGTATAGGTAAGAGTATAGATCACTTGCATGAATGCAATGGAACGATAGTCAGATCAGAGATTTTCTTGTGCCAAATATGGTCGATCATGTTTTTTTTTATTGCCTGGGTTTATTTTTGGTTGATGTTGATGATGTATGTTATTGATAGAAATTTTGTCATAGAGGATGACTGAAAGTTATGATAAAACGATGGAATGCCTCATTTCATAAGGCATATTCAAGCGGATAGGGACAGTATGGTATCGACGGTATGGAACAAAGGCGTATTAGTTAATTTCACCCCGAAACTTTAATAAATTTCGCAGTACCCTTGGCATTTCTCATTGGAGAAATATCATCTTGATGATGATCATATCATAGGATACGAAGTATCAAAATATGAGATGACAAAGATCGTATAGCCGCACGTAACAAATTCTCGTTTTTAGAGAAAGTGAGTCAGAGCTAGTAGTATCCCCAGTTATGAGGATAGTTGAGAATGAGATTGCCTCTGAAAGTGACAATTTCGGAAAAATCGCTAGTATAGGACCGTAGACTAGAGGTCTAGTTGGGGTAGAGCAAATTTCGAGGACGAAATTTTATTTAACAGGGGAGAAATGTAATACCCCGAAAACCCTAACTAATATAAGTAAGATATTTGGATAAATATTTCGAGAGAGTATATATTCTCTAATTTTGTAACTTAATTGTTATAAACATTATGAACAATTTCTCTTTAAAACATCATTTAGGGATCATAACACACCCTAAAATAAATGTTGAATTTTATGAAATAAATTTTGAGACTACCAAGGTGAATATGTGGTCTCAAGTTATAAGTCTTAACTTGCTTATTTTCTAAGATAATTACTATGAAAATGAGAGAAGAAAAATAGCTAAAATTCATGAAAAATGTATTTTATAAGGCAGAAAATGGCCTGAAAATATTATGATAAATCTAATATGACAGCAGATATTGACAAAAACTTAGGAAGTATGTTATCTTTAATTTTAGAAATTTTTGGGATTATTTCCCCAAAAAATAAAGATGCATAAATATAATAATATTAAAAAGCACTTTATGGCCCCATGATTTTTAATATTTTACATGGGACATAAAATACCAATGTCAGTGTAAAAGTTGTGAGATAATAATTAATCCTAATTATGAAAATTATCAACAATCGGTAAGTGGCTAATTGGGTAATTATTGGCTAATTGTTTAGATTAAGATATAAGTAAATTAATTAGTAAAATAATTAAATAAAGGCTGAAATTCGAAATTAATAAATAAATAAAAATAATAAAATATTTTATGCTTAGAAAAATAAAAGAAAAATAAATAAATAAATATCTAGATATTTTGAATAAAATAATAATATAATCGGTAAAGAGCCAACGGGAGATATGAGAAGATAGAAATGAAATTCTACCTCAAGATATAGAAATTTAGTCTTTTACCACCGGACCTTTTATGAACCGGTGAAATTCTATCTCAGATTGAGCGGTCTCGAAGTCGTTTCAAAACCAACAAAGGTAATTAGGGAGTACCGGATAATTAAGATAAGGCAGGTAGTGATAAAAGTGACTTATAGAAAACGCACCGTGTTTTTCAAACCAGGGATATGGTTACTTAGATCAGATCATATTACGAACCAGTGAATTTTTGTCCAGAAGCTGGTTCTACCGGAAGTCATTTCCGTAACCGACAGCGTTTGTCCGAAAATATTCAGCAGGCAACGGAATGCCCTTAATGGGATCATAAATTTCATTAACCCAGATATTCCTACAAAGGAAGAATGGAACTTCAAAACGTTGCTTTTGGATTTTGAGTTTCGTCCAAGATTACGCGATTAGGACACCGATCGGGAACTTTATATCAAAAAGAAAAGTCGGCATATGACATCATCTTCTTCTAGAAGGATGACATAAGCAAGACATGTGTAAGGCCAAGATGAAGCCACGCGACGAAGTACGATCCGACGGTTGAAATCCGATCTGAAGACTTTTGATGAAATTCCCACCTTGTCCCTCCTCTCTTCTATAAATAGGAGCCTTCTCCCTTCTCATTTCTACACCAAATTTTCGTGCCCTAGAGAGAGGTTGGAGAGAAGGAAGAGCCCGGAGAAAATCTGGCGGAGCCCTGGGTAAGTTTTTCGGTCCCTGGTCTTTAGTTTCGGTAGTTCTTTTAGTAGAGATAGTAGGAATGCTAGATTAATCTTTAAAATTCCTAGATAGTTTAGATATCATATTTGAGGGTAAATATGGTATATATTGGGAATAGAGATATGTCAAAATTCCGGGAAATCGGGTCAAAGTAGCGAAGCTCGCGAAATTCCGCCAATTAGGGGTCGGGGGCAAAATGGTAATTTTACCTAAAATGCCCGTTATGATGCTAAAATCGATAAATACTATCCTTATAGGATATCCGAGATAATTGAACCGCTGTCGTATCCGTCGAGCCGCATTTGTCGTACCGTTGTTGTACCGCGTAGTTGGGCCGCTTCTCAAAAAGTACAAGTTTTTCGTAAACGTACCGAAAGTACCGTCAACGAAGGTACGTTCGCGGCGCATCGTAACACCGACTCGATGCTTATGTATGCTCATATATGTGATTCTTTGTGTTCATATACGGAGTTTCTGTTTGTTTGAAAATGGTGGAGTTATGAGTACACGGGTTATGGTATTGTTAACACCGTTTAGAGTTTCCCTAGCGCTATGGACACGACAGTACATCGTGGCACCGGAGAGTGTGCAGACTGGGATGACATACATACTGCAGGGGTTGTGTAGTGTTATTGCCTGATTACGGAGATGTGTTTTTATACTGTGAAATATTGTGAATGTTTGCCATGCATATACTGTTTACATAAGCATGAGGTTAACCGTTACCTGATGTCCGATGGGCATTGGACCTCAGTCTGCATGATTAGACAGGTTTTGGTCATGAACCAGAGAAGGCACCAGGGGACGGAACTATAGTTATACACCAGTAGACGGAGTCATGAGAAGGCACGGGTCAAAGAAAATGCGGGAAGAAAGTCAACAGAACCTACCTTATGGCATGAATCTAATAAGGTTACTTCATATCATTTGGTGCTTAAACTAGAAGGGTCGCATTACGTGGTTCGGTCAATCAGTCACCCTAGCACGGTGAGACTTCCACTAGACCTACCCAGCCTGGTCAAATGGGATGATTTAACTAAGTTAGGTTCTATGCCCCAGGTCTACTTAAGGCTTGGTTGAAGAGGGTATCATTACATGTAAAATTGTAATTGTAAAGTTTTGTATTACCGTATCACATGAACAATCCTTCGGGAGATTTTATAATATATATCGCATACGTCGGGCATCATCATATGTCTGAGTATTTCATATCAGTTACTCAATGTTATATCTGTTGTTCAAATTTTTAGTACATGCTCTTCGTTTCCGCAAAACGCTAAGTTGTAGCACCTCAAACTCTGATCAATTTTTATAAAACCACGTGTCACCGGCACGGCTTTTGTTACGAAAATTGGGGTGT
The DNA here is from genome assembly GCA_019022615.1 of Acacia melanoxylon. Taxonomy (NCBI): domain Eukaryota; kingdom Viridiplantae; phylum Streptophyta; class Magnoliopsida; order Fabales; family Fabaceae; genus Acacia; species Acacia melanoxylon. Next base: position 15,060,394 of record JAFJYJ010000003.1, read on the forward strand.
TACATATTGAATCTCAGAACTTACCCTAGCACATGTAAAGACTCACCCGGAGTTTTTATTTTGGACTATATTATGTTTAATATTTGACTATTTGGATAATTGTACCTCTAATGTGCCGACTAGATACACCGCAAAGCGTTTAAGTTTATAGTCACTTATCAGTTACTTATCCGTTCATCCCAATTCATACGCTCAATCGCTCCACTCTGATGATATTTTTTATACTGCTTATTAATGTACATGATGTGTAGTATTGAATATGGAGTGTTACAAGAGTCATGACAAGATACGTGAGCTTTTATACCAAGAGGTCAGGACTTATGAATTTAAACCATGTCCCCGTTTTAATAATTAAAATTAAGTTTCACAACAATGTTACTAGGTCTGGCATTAAGTCCATACTACCCAAAGGTCATCAATGTGGATGACATGTCAGAAATTATAACATAACTACTCATTTGCCTTCAACCGAAAAGGTTTCCAATGGTAATTATCCATGAAAAGTATACAAATATAAAATAATGAAAATGATTCTCATATGGTTTCTCCTCCAAAAGAGAAATTTGTCGTGGTCTTCAAATAGGATAGCATCAAGTATAAAACTTTACCATAGTTTAATAGTTACCATAATGATTTAAGCAATTCACCAATTAAATCCTATAAAATGCAAATTTGCAAACAGAAAATACTAAAGAGAAAGATATGTAGAGCATCAATTAGACATCGAGTATATCATCCAATTTTAGGCCTGTACGCATACCTTCCTGATAGAAGAAAATCTTCAAAAGCAAATACCAGACCAAAGACCAGGACAGCCAGACCTACTCCAGTCTGTTTCATAGCAATATTTCTACCATTTAAATAACGCAAGAAAGAATGTATGTGCCACAAAGGAACATCCTTTCACCTTGGTACCAAGGCCAATGGTCTTGTCTGAATTTGGTGAATCAGTCAATTGCACCAAATTGTTTTTCCTCCTCAGCCTGTTTTTGCTCAAGAGCTGATCTGAGTAGTTAAAAAAACAAAAGTTACTTTGAAGAATGTTGGAAGTATCAATTGTTAAATACTTTATGGCAAGCATATCCAATCCAATAGAAGGGTGCATGATTATGGAACACAATTAAATAAACTATCATAGTGTACGAACTAAAATCTGATTTCACCATGCTCATTAGGTGTCCTTTTTTTTTTTTTTTGAATAATTAATTTAGAGCTTTAAATGCAATTTCATATGCTTAACTTCACTGGCAACGGCAGCAGAAAGATAATATCTCATGAAGCAATTATTACCTTCAATGTCTCTATTTTATGTCCTGTGTTGATGCCCAAACTTGGTTGGCAACTTATGCAAGTGAGGTTTTACTCTATGGAAATGATTCTTTCTGTATTCTGCTTGACAAAGGCACAACATCGAATGGGTTGAATTTTTTAGTTAACTCTAGAAGAGAATCACTCAATTATTGGATGAAATGTTATCAACTTACGAGATGATAGAGGCGGAGACTACTTAGAAGTTGATCGCCTGCACCAACGAATACCATTGGATGTTAGCAAATGAGCATTATTTTGTGAAAACAATACACAGCTTCCAAGTTCAACTAGCACTTAAAAATCTACAATTAATAGCTTGAGCTACAAAACGAACACGCCTGAAGTACCACAAGTAAACATCCAAAACATTATCTAGATACCTTTGCGACGATACGATGCCCTTGCCATCGCTCAAGGTATTAACTTCGTTGGTCATGTTCTAGATGCCTTCTTGTTAATCATGTAATAAATTCATTTCTTTTCCGTCTTGCCTTGCTTAATTCAAAATTGTAGGCCTTTTTGGAGATAATTATGTTTTCCAACTTATATTAATTATAAGTAGATAAATGTTTTTTCTCCATGAAGCTAAATAATCTCATATTAAGACACTTGTCTTTCTAGAGTTTTCCACATGGGATCTCCATCTTGATGCTTTCTTTCTTTCTAGCTATCCGTCACTTTCATGAGTCATGGGATATTTTGTGCCTTTTTGATCTCTTTTGAATTCATGTAAATTTGTCAATTTATGATGACATCACCAATCACCTAAGCATAGCGCTATCATTTTCCAAACTAATGATGATATTTTGTTGAAACTCCTCTTAAATTTGCCATGTGTATATATTCATAAATTTTCTAGTATTCTTTTATTCCTCTTCTTTTTAGGCGCATACATGGTCCTTTCTAGACTCCAATTTAATCTCTAATTGAGTCAATTTGTTTCATACTTTTGCTTAGTCATTTGGTCAAGATAAATATCCACTTATGATTTTGGACATTTTCCTTTCTCCCTTTATCTCTTCTTGGTTCGGAATTTTTAAGTAAAAAGGAAAAGAATAAATATTCACTTGACTTTTATTGTCATCTTCTCCTTTTGAGTGTCCAAAATCATATTTATTTAACCAAGTGTCCTAAAACAATTCCCCATCCTCGTCTTTATCCTTTATATAATCATATTCATGGCATAATTCCTTTATTAGCCAATTAGGTTAAAAATATATACCATTTGCCATGGATTTAATGAAAATTCCATATATTTCAATAATATAATACTAATTCAATTTATACAATAATTTACATGGAAAGGGGTCATGACAGCACCACTGGCCACTAATATCATGTGTCAATATCTTGCAATACTATATGCTTTATACCGGTCATGTGCTAACATAGTTATGAAGAATTTGAAATTGTTTCATATTTACTTACTGTTTCATTTAGGCAGATGTTTCTTAAAATAACAATTGCACACATTCGTGATGGTCCCCTCACTCAAATGAATTTCCTTTGGAGTCCTTGAAATCAACAATTTGTTCTGACAACCATGTCTAAGCTTTTCAGGTGATGTTTCTTATCCCTTTTCATATTATATGAATTTCCTTTGGAATTATCAACGAGCACAAGAAAAACACACATATAAAAGAGGGTGTATATCATATAACTAATTCGTCATGACTGCTTTTTGACTTGGTCCGGTCAGCAGGTCTCTTTTCAAAGAAATTTTGAAATCTGGTCAACTAGAAAGGAGTCTTGAACTGAAATACTATCTTCTTGTTTATGATGTTAGCGTTTCTTAGTTTCAGAAGAAATATCAAAAATAATTTGAAAGTGCAGAAACATAACAGTAAGCTTTCAATGCTTATGCGTGCTTGTGTTATTTAGGAAATTTCTTCTGTTATTTTTTTCCGTTTTTTTTTTTCCTATGCTTTCTTCTTTTCCTCGTCTGTTAAAAGTATATTGAATCATGTTCTATGGCTCTGCAATTTAAACTTTAAATTTAATTTTTCAGTGTTAGTGTAAAGGATTATTATCAATATGTTGATAACTTTAATTGTAGATTGTGAAGAGATTTTTTTTTTTTTTTTTGCCCACCCGGTTCGGAAGCTTATTCCACTAATCGGATCCGACGCGCCACAAGACCCTGGCCATTATTTAGCCCAAATGTGCGTTTTTTTTCATTCACAAAGTTTCAACCCAAGACTCCTTCCTTAAGCCGACACAAGTCATCTACCACTTGAGTCAACCCCATTGATTGTAAAGAGAAATTGATTGTTCAGGAATTTGATCTCCTTGGTTGGGCCATTTTCTATGGCGGAGGGGATTTTTTATTTTTTTTTGATAATAAAGGACAAGATCTAGTCTTGGAGTTTAGTACAAAACATGTTACATCTAATCAATAAGAAAAGAACTGATAACAGAGAAAGCTGCATTTAACTATCCATAACTACAGTGATCGGCTAACAAAGCTGCATTTTATCGGGCTTGCAGAATGATCAGATTGCCATTAGTTTCGATTGCCATCTTCGCTATCTGATCATCATAGTGAGTCACTTCTCGGTGGGCATGTATAAGTGGCAGAGGATATCTTGACAAGGCCTGATTATAACACACTACAGGATCGACCCCCTCTCATTGAAGGGCGAGCCATCTATTATCTTTAAGTCACTTCTCTGTGAGCCGTCTATTATATAATTTTTCTTTGCTTTTTCACAATCAGAATAAGAAGTAGAAAGCGACACTGTTTGGGCGGAACCAATTGAATCAATTGAAAACCTAAGGGGAGCTACAGTAAAAAGGGAGCAGAGGCGGCATTTGGATTGGAGTCGTCATTTTCGTTGGGCAGTGAATGAAAAAATAGAGAAGAGAGCAGTTGTGCTGCGGGACAGAGACCTTCGACCCTCTTCTTCCTCTCTCGCCAGCAGCATCATTCACAACCAAGGTCACCGGCGAGCTTCGTCGTCACAGCTGCGAGGAGAGAGACGCTGTTGTTGGGCCGTTCAATCATCATCGTCTTCAACCTTTGGAATTGGAGCGAACCAGAACGGTCTTCTTCTCCAAGAACCAGTAGCACCGAATCAGAGGAAGAAGCTGTTGTTGAGTCTATGTTCTTTTTCTTGGTTTTGATATTTCACCTGACTCTTTTTCCAATACCGTTTCTTATTATTTTCCAGTATGCTTTTAAACTCTGATTTTGTTTTGCTGTGATCTGGATTAGATTAAAGTTATGTGTGGTTAGTTTCTTTTACAAATGAATTTATAGGTGGATTAAAATTTTGTTTTTATTATTTAATTATAATTAATATTAATTTTGGTTACTTAATCTTGTTTAGCTTTTTTTCTATTTAGTGACTGACCATCATTGAATATGAATCTGAACATTAGGATTTAACTTAACGAAGGAAATTTTATTTAGGCTATGAGATTAAATAATGTGGGATTAAATTATGATTTAATTTATGATTAGTCTTATGTGCTCTATATCATATCCCAAAATTCTGGAGGTACATGAACGTGTGTGTCAAAGGGAGGTGGATGAATCTGAGATAAAGGCTGCGTTGTTTAGCATGGGGGCACTCAAATCCCCAGGCCCAGATGGCTTCAATGCCCTCTTTTTTCAGCATCAGTGGGACACAGTTAGGGGATTTGTCGTGAAGTTTATTCAACAGGCATTCCGCCACCCGGAGTTGATTCGTGATGTTAATGGAACACTCATTGTGTTAATACCAAAGAAGGACCACCCCGAGTCATTTAGAGACCTTAGACCAATTAGCTTATGTAATGTTATATATAAGCTAATTACCAAGGTTGTGGCTAATAGAATGAAGTGTTTTATGGACCATGTGATAGCACCAAACCAGTGTAGTTTTGTACCAGGTCCCATAGCTCAGATAATATAATCGTGGCACAGGAGGTGGTACATTCTATGCGAACAATGGGTGGGAAGAAGGGGTATATGGCTATTAAGATTGACCTAGAGAAGGCTTATGATAGGGTGAATTGGAAGTTCTTACTGAAGTGTCTCCAAGAGCTTAATATTCCTTAGAACCTCATCCAGGTTGTGGAGTATTGTATTAGTACTGCAAATCTGCAGTTGTTATGGAATGGCAGTAAGGCGGAGGTTTTCCAATCCACACGGGGCGTTAGACAGGGTGATCCCCTCTCACCATATCTTTTTATGATTTGTATGGAAAAATTAGCTCATATGATTCAAGAAAGAATGGCAGGAGAAGTATGGAAGCCTATTCGACTTACAAAGAAGGGCCCCCCTATTTCACATTTGTTTTTTACAATGACATTATCTTATTTTCTGAAGCGACAACTCAACAGGCAGAGGTGGTGCGTGACTATTTGTCTGAATTTTGTGAGTGCTCCGGACTCAAGGTAAACTCTTACAAGACCCGCATTTTCTTCTCTAAGAATATTAATCATAATAGGAGCACAGAGTTGAGTTCAATCCTTGGGTTTACTCCAACTGCAGACCTGGGAAAGTACCTTGGGGTGCAACTCCACCATAAGAAGGCGGGGAAGGAAAGTTTTCAAGTGGTTATTGATAAGGTTAAAGATAGATTAACTCGATGGCAAGCTACGTCCTTCTCTCTTGCAGGACGAGCGACGCTTATCTCAGCGGTTACCTCAGCCATCCCTACATATACTATGCAGACCTCTCATCTTCCGAGTAATGTCTGTGAAACTTTAGATAAACACGACAGATCTTTCTTGTGGGGCAGTACAGAAGAGAGTCGAATGACTCATCTTGTAGCTTGGGACGAGGTATGTCAGGAGAAAAGGAGGGGAGGCTTGGGATTGAGACATGCTAAATATCAAAACCAAGCACTCCTCATGAAGTTGGGTTGGAGACTGGTTACTCATAGGGATGCTCTTTGGGTGCGGGTATTACGAGACAAATATAAATGTGGGGTGGATTTGCTTCCGCGGTTTGAGTTGAAAACTCTGTGTTCGAATGTTTGGACGGGGATAAAGAGAACATGGGAGACAGTTAGGGGTGGTATGGAAATAGATCATAGCGTGAATTCTGTTAGATGGAAGTGGGAAAGAAGTGGAGAGTTCTCCGTGAAATCTTCTTACCAAGTACTTTCTGGGGCTGTTCTGGATCAAGGAAGGGACTGGGAGGTAGTGTGGAAGGTTAGAGCACCACAAAGACGCAAGACACTTTTATGGTTACTAGCTCGACAACGCTTGCTCACTAATGCCTCTCGGAGAAGGAGGGGTTGGACGGAGGATGCAGGATGCCCTCTTTGTGGGGCTAATTTGGAGGACACCATTCATGTTTTTCGGGATTGTTCGTATTCAAGAGCTCTATGGCGGAAGGTGGTATGCCCAACACAATGGCATCGATTTTGCAATATGAATCTCACTGATTGGGTATGGAGGAACATAAGTTACAAGAAACGATCAAGTTGGGAGTGGGCCTCTAGGTTTACTATCTTATGCTGGTGGTTGTGGCGACGGAGGAATTTATCCGTGTTTGAGAAGAAATTTGTAGCAAATGACACCATATTAGCAAGTGCGAGCGCAATGGTGAAGTGCATGACTCTCACAAAAGATTGTCTAGCAGGAACGACGATTCAGGGTGCTACTTTGGCCCCTAGTCGGGAGTCTTGGCGCCCACCGGAGGAAGATTGGGTGAAACTGAATGTGGACGGTGCCTTCTCAGGAGTTACTATGAAGAGTGTGTGTGGGGGTCTGATACGAAACTCCACTGGAAACTTTATCAAAGGCTTTATACACCCGCTTGTGGATGGGGTTGAATTATCAGCGGAAATTTGGGCTTGTATACTTGGCTTGAAAATGGCATGGGCATTGGGGTATAGGAAAGTTTGGATGGAAACAAATTCTATCGAGACTATTAACCTTATTCGACATGGATATAGGCAAGTTCACAGGGATTCCGGTCTCCTGGAAGAAGCGAAACGTTTGATGGACATGGATTGTGAATTAATGCTCACTTATGTACCTCGGGCGGCCAACAACGCGGCGGACTATCTAGCAAAAAGAGGGCTTGGAACAGGACAGGGACTCTTTGAAGTGTATCAGCCTTCTGAGGATCTAGAGATGATATTTTGTCAGGATTGTAATAGGTGGAATATTCCCATAGGGTATTAGCTGTGGTATCTCCTACTTTATCAAAAAAAATAATAAAAAAAATAGACATATACTTAATGGCCCATATAATTGTTGAAGAGTGTGTTCGATTTTTGTTACCTCTTGAGTAACTATGTTAGACATAACAAGTTATACTTAGGAGAGAATTATAAATGAATCGACAAGCACTTATAGCTATTTATACTCGAGATTAATGAAATTGATATTAAGGCTAATTAAATTAGTGAAAATAAGGTTTATGAAGCTAATAAAGGATTAGTGACTCAATTCCTCATTTAATATTTCTAGTAGTTAGTTTATTTTGATTTTCTCTTCTATTAATTAAATTCAATTTAGTTTTCTCAACTTAAACGAAAAGTGTACAATTAATGCTTAACTGAAGTTTTGATATTAAAGTCCTCGTGGGAACGATATCTTACTTACTCTTTATTACTTGATACGGCCCGTGCACCTAAAGAGTTTATAGGCTATAAAATTTTGCCCTATCAAATACAATAATTGATATATACATGAGACTATATTTATTATTATTATTATTATGAATCAAAAATACTGATTGTAGGAAAATGTCTCTTAGAAAAAAATCATCATAAGCTATATATAGTTTGTTGCCCATGCGGAAACAAGAAAACCGATTGGAAAAATGGGCTTACCACATCCCCATAGTTCTTAATATAAAACATATTTATCTAACTTAATTAGTTTAAAGAAGTTAGTTAAAGAAATTAATATAATTTTTTTTTTTCTAAAACATCTTAATCATTTTTCCTAATTTTATCTATCTCTTATTTTTTTATTATGATTGAGGAAGGATCAATAAGAATAAATTGAGAAAATATTGATAAATAGGAGAAAAAATTGCCCATGACAAATAAACGGTCAGATGCAAAAACGTTGCTTCCTGAAAGCTTCGGATATTCACATCGACACTATTGAAACAATGACCCTACCATCATGTGGTGGAAGTTGCAGGGAAGTGACATAGTAAGGTGCCATGAAATAATAAAGCTATTGGTAATATGATATGAAACTACCATTTAACATTTTGTGATTATTATTTTTTTGATAAATTAAAGCATATATTGACAAGTTCAACATACTTCCTCCAATTATTTTTATATAAGATAAAATGTTTTTAATATTTTTTTTACATGAGGCACACATAAGTTACACTAAATGAGTTTAAATAATGATAAGACTGAATGTTTTTATTTTTTTAAAAGGAATTATGAATTTTATGACTTCTTATTTCTATTAATAGCGATTGAGATGTTTTTAAATGGAGTAATTATTCTGGCAAAAAGAAATGGAGTAAGTTTTATATACATGACCCTGATCACAATAAATCTGAGGAAGTTGAAGTGAAGTAACGAAGCAACTGGTATAAAGCACCAACATCATCATTTAAATGTAGATGTAGGCCCCATTACGGACAACCTTTCAGGCTTTCACATGCAAAAACAATTCCCCCAAAGACTTGATTCAAGTAGGCCATTAGCTGTTTGGCCAAAAATAATAATAATAATTAGGCCATTAGGCATTAGCCCTAGGTCCAAAAAAATAGGCTATTAACAACTTACTATTATCACACAACAAGACCAATCAAGATTTGAATCTTTGCTAAAAATGGTGTTCATATTTAATATTTAATAGAGCCTCAAATTAGAGGATACCTATATGCCTACTATGCTTTGATAACTATTTCTTGCAGTTCCATGAGCTTGCCGTATTATTGTGCGCGAGATGGGAAAAATATCATAGCATAAGAATCTGTAAGTATATGAGTTGTATCAAATAATAAATAATGAGTAAGATATCGTTCTTACAATGATTTAGTATAAACAATTTAGTTGAGCAATGACTTTACAACTTTACTTAAGTTGAGTTAACACAATTTAAATCTAAGATAGGAATAAAAGCTAACTAAAAATAAAGAAAATCAAATCTAACGAAAGCTAATGATAAAGATGATTCTAGATCTTAGACATTGACTTGGATTATAGCCTTGGTTGCTTCTTAGTGTCTAATTCCTCTCCTTAATTGCATTTAAAGTTATACTTGTTAGTCTATGACTCTTAATTACCTAAAAGTGTCTTTCAATCCATGAAAAGACATTCCAATTATGTTAATCCCTAATATCTTAGGCGATTAATACTTAATTGAATTAATTTAACTGCAAGCTTAATGAGACTATGTAGGGAAACATTAGCCTTAAGCCCGAAACATCAGGAAAGAAATTGAGGAAATAACTTTTCTAAATACAATAGAGATCAGAATAGATGCAGGAACATAGAATTAGAAGTATGAGCAACTATAAAGTTGCCACACTTAAGATAATTAATATATAAGTAATTACTTCACTAAAAGTTGCCATATTATGAGACTATGTTGGATAATTGGGCCCTAAGGGGGATTTTCCCAAAAATAAAAGCAAGTGTTGCAATCTTGTGCATAACAAGTGGACATTCCTACAATGTAGCCTTCTTCATTCCCAGTTCCATAACTTGGCATTGAAGAAATTCAATGAGCACACTATAGAATTATGGTGGAAACAACTTAGAAACTATAGAAAGATCAGGAAAAGACGGGTCTCATTTTAAAGTAGAATTATTGTCGATATTAGTGATCACAAAATACAGATGGTTAACTTCATTACAAAAATGTAGTGCATTAAGCATTTTTCACAGGTTACCCTTTTCTTACACACACACACACACACACAAAGAAAACATTTACAGCGTTATAATGTCGTCTTCTTGCTTAGTTAGGAAGTAGATAGAGGTAAGACATACTCCACTGTTTATAGATCCATAGTCTCATTTCTGTCAATATCTCCTGCCTGGTATACTTCAGATACTAGACTGGACTGATGATCAAAACCCGTACCACCACTAATTAACAGGTAAAACTTCCGGTGGTTTTGTATGGCTCTCTGCAAGATGAAGTGATTCCAGCCAACAAAGAAATTAGGTTATAAATCTTTCTCATTTTAAATGTGACCAACAAGATTTATAAATAATACAGACCTGTTGGCAAAACTAGAGCTGGACGATTATTGGTCAAAAGTTACTGGCACATGACGGTATCTTGGAAGTCAAGAAAAGTACAGTCCAGAAACTGCGATCTCTCAGAATTTGTCATCTTTGAAAAGCCGAAAGAGTTGACCCACGTATCTACCACACTTGGAACAGCAGGCAAAACTATCCTCTCTACCCCTAGTTGCATGAGACTCTGATGAGAAATTTAAGTAATAAACCTCAGAAAATTTTAAGAAACAATTAATTGAATTGTAGAACTTCATTTTTACAGCAGAAAAATATAATGCTCATAGTGTGCTCATTGGAAGGTCTATATATATATATATATATATATATGAAGCTCATACCCATTGATTCAGAACCTTTACAATTGTTTCAATACAAATACACATTTGTCCTAAACAGATTGTTCACAACTTTGTCCTAAATACAAATTGACGTTTATACAAAAACTGATAGACTAAACATGTGTTCTAAATACAATCAGTATGTACGCTATTTGATTTCACAACTAATCCTTTTACTTCTGCTTCTCCTTCTTCTTCTCCTCCGTCTGGTTGAAAAATTCTTCGTTAAACAAATTGTATCCAGCAATCACATATTGGCGCATCTGGAACTTTAGGTGTGACAAGGAAAAGACATTAAGAAACTGATTATGATTTGATCAGTTCAGCTTGTGGCCTCCATAATCCCAGCCTGTACATGTGTGCATATTTCAATATTAACTTCCTCTGCAAACCACAAACTATTGGTTACAAGAGTGTATAAGCCACACGTATTTAAATGTCTCATGATCCAAAAAAATATCAATTAAAAGGCGTTTTGTTAATACAAGATAGTGGAAACATCACAAAACCTCTAATCCTACCAAAGATAAAATAGTCATATCCCTGCAGTGTGTTTAACAAGCCAGGAAGTTATTGCTCTTCAAATAGGTTTGAATAATTTAACAGAAAAAAGCTACGGAGAGAATCTAATCTCCCATTGAAGGTCTGAGTAATAATACTAGTACCTCACATCGGTTCCCTAATAATCAGTCCAGTACATGTATATTTCAATGACATCAAAATTAGGAGAGATTTCATTGTTGACAAAAGACCCATAAGGAAGCTGGACTTAAAGATATGTACGAGCAGAGGATTTCGTTGTAAGGAGAGATTTCATCATATAAACTTTTAGTCCACAGGTACTCATTCCTTCTCTGTTAACCAAAATATCAATGTCTGTTTATTTGATGGCATCACGTATGAAATAAACTTCTTGTAATGCTTTGGGTAAAATGAACATGTTCTCGGAGTATGAAATTTTAAAAGATCTAGTAAAATAGGATGCCAGAATCACGTCAATATAAAAGAATATAAAAACAAGTCCACAATGGGGAGCCATACATACGAGCTGATCAAAAGGCATTACCTTTCCATTAACATTAAATGCAATAAAACTACAAAATGTGATAGCTTCAGCATCATCGCTTCTTTACCCTTTCTTTTTCATCTGCTATACACAATCAGTTGGCCAAATGCGTCAAACAATCCACAAGAATTTACCTGAAATATAAAGAGGTTTTAACTTTCGTTTTGATGTGTTTGCTTCATTTTCTGCTGCTTTTGCTGACTTCTGGAAAACAGTAAATCATTGAGGTGTCTCTCAGCACTGTACTCAGATGTGGCCTGCAAAGATGGTATTTTAGTATCTGTAAAATTGACACAAGAGAATGTGAATATGTATGTATATAAGTGAGGTCAACATCCCAAGAAGAATTCCCCAGTACATATATATAAAATAGCTACAATCAGTGTTAAGTGTGTAAACAAAGTTTAGCCAAATAGAAGAAAATCTCAACTAAATAGAACAATAAAGTCCAACTTCATGTAATTTCAATATAACGATGTGCCAAAATTCATTGCCCTTTGCATAATTAAGCCTCGAGACGTACAAATAACTGTTGCTTTTCTTGTGTTGTCTGGAAGAGATGAATGAAAAGTAAAGATCTAATGAATCAGAGATGATTTACAGAAAAATTGTAGGGGAAAAGAACCAAAATAAGACAGTTTTAAAAAAAAATTACCGGATTGATGCACTATTCAAACTATTTTCCAAAGTAATGCTGATGTTGGGTGGCGTGAGACCGAGCGCCGTAGAGGGCCCGTCGATTCACGCCTTCGTGAAGGCGTTAATTATATTCACGCCTTCCTGAAGGCGTGAATAATATTAACGCCTTCAAGGCGTTAATTACAATTAACGCCCGAAAGCGTCATTTTTTTTTTTTAAAAAAAATATAACTTTATAAATATATTTAGAATTATAAATAATAATTCTATTTACTTATAAATAATAATTAATAATTAAGAAAATTAAAATATTTAAAATTTATTATAAATCTTAGGATATAAGACTAATTAGTGAATTTATTATAAACCATAAGATAGATGACTACTTAATTAGATCCACGCGCCTGCAATTAATTGCACAATATATTTGACTAATAAAAATTTACAATAACACAATACAGATCCCAAAACAGGGGAATATTTTGTTATAAACAAATTATACCGCGTAATCTTGAAGATATTGTTAAGATTACAACGCGTGGATCTAATTAAGTAGTCATCTATCTTGAATATATTATTAAGATTACAACGCGTGGATCTAATTAAGTAGTCATCTATCTTGAATATATTGTTACAAAATTGCATAATGTTCCCATACAGGAGTTAAGTTGCTTGACATTTCTGGAGGAGCTTAGTATTTCTAACCTCCAGAACATTGACAATGTCAGCGTACTGTCACGACCGGAAAGGAATGCTGGATGATTTGCGTGCACGGACACTCTACATTAACTAGGAGGTTTGGACCTTAAGTGTGGACAAGTCTAGAAGCTCCTAGTATGTGGTAGACATGTGTAGATATTGGTAGAGTTTTGTAGAGAATTCTAGAGACTTGTGTAATTGTGTAAATATCTAGATGTTTCTAGGGAAGGTTCGAGAATGATTCTCCACCGTCGGATGTAATCGATCTTAGCCATTCATGAGGAGGTGGTAGGCTATAAATAGGAGATGCCTCCTTCATTTGTAACCATCCAAGGGAATTGAATCATTTTACATTCAAGAGCTTCTCTCTCTACAAGTTCTCTTTCTCTCTCTAAGAGTTCTCCTGTTCTTTGCCTTTCCTTGCCTACTCGAGGGGATTCGGCTGACTTAGCAAGATCGAGAAGGGTGATCAAGCTAAGGCCGGCATGGTATTTGGAAGATCAAGTCCAAGGCCGTGACAAAGTGGTATCAGAGCTTTGGTTCGAGGCAGTTAAGTTCGGTGCTGTGAACGTGGTTCATAGGCAAGAATGTCGGGTACGACTGAGGAAGTTGTTGTGGCTGGAGAAGAAAGGGGTAGAGAGACCCAACTTGCTCATGGGGCAAAGAAGACCCGAGGATCAAGTAAGTCCCACCAAGCCACGGATATTGCCACTTTGATGGTGAAGGTGGAGGCTTTGGAGGAGGCCTTACATGGGGTATCTTCTAGGGTGGACAAGGTGGAAAGTGATGTGGAGACACTTGAAACCCACACCCTAGGACAGTTGGAGAACTTGAGGTCGAGTGTGGATTCGAACCTCAATGTTGAGGTGGAACGAGCTGAGTCCATGAGGAGGCTCGAGGTAAAGGTGATGGATGCCATTACCGCGATGCAGGAATAGCTCAACTCTCTAAAGATTTCTTTGGAGAGGCAAACTAAGACTCCGTTGGTGGGTGGTACCAGTGGAGCAAGGGAGGTGAGGTTGGATCTCCCTAAACCGAGGGAATTTCAAGGCGTTCGTGATGCCAAAGAGGTTGAGAACTTCTTGTGGCAGATGGAGAGATATGTTGAGAGTTTGAACTTGGTGGACGATGCAGCCAAGGTATGCACTGCTTCCTTATTCCTTACTGATAATGCTATGTTATGGTGACGTAGGAAGCATTCAGACATGGAGAGGGGCCTTTGCACAATTGAGACATGGGATGATTTCAAGAAGGAACTGAAGAAGCAATTCTACCCCGAGAACGTGGTCTATGTGGCTAGAAAGAAGTTGAGGGAACTCAAGCACAAGACCTCGATTTCGGATTATGTAAGGGACTTCACTGCCCTCACTTTGCAAATCCCTAATCTCAGCAGCGAGGAGACATTGTTCTACTTCGTGGATGGTCTTCAGAATTGGGCCAAGCATGAACTCCAAAGGCGTGGTGTGACGACTGTGGATGAAGCCATTGCCATCGTCGAAAGCCTCACTGACTATCAAAGGGGTGAGAAAGGTGAGACTTCTGGACCTAAGTCTTCCGAACCCAATCACGGGAACGGTGGGGAAGACAAAGGTAGAGAGTTCATCAAGGGAAGAGTGGGAAAGTCTTTCCAGAAGGACCAACCTGAAGAAAAGAAGAAGAGGACAACAAGCTGTTACATATGCCAAGGGCCGCATTACATGAGTAAGTGTCCCAAGCTAGGTAGTTTGTCAGCTCTTGTTCAAAGGAAAGACGGACCTGACGAGGAGGAACCTAGCATGCGGATGGGATCTCTTAGGGTACTGAATGCCTTGAAAGCCAAACATGGGGAACCTGTTCCGACGAGTAAAGGGCTCATGTTTGTTGATGTGGAACTGAATGGGAAGCCAGTGAAGGTGATGGTGGACACCGGGGCTACCCATAACTTCATTACTCCTGAAGAGGCCAAGTGGGTCGGTCTCTCAGTTGCTTGGGCACAAGGAGGATGGTGGAAGACTGTCAACACTTCTGCCAGACCCCTTGAGGGCGTAGCTCGTGAGGTAGAGCTATGCATTGGAACGTGGAAGGGGACCGTAGATCTGTCGGTGACCCCTATGGATGACTTCAATGTGGTATTGGGTCTGGACTTTTTGCACAAGGCAAAAGTAGTCCTCTTGCCAGGAGAAGATTCATTGTGCTTCCTTGAAAAGGGGCTTGGGTGCACAGTGCCCACGACAAGCGATGACCGGGATGTTCACTTGTCAGTCACCTACCTTGCGGCTTTGAAGGTGGTGGATCCCGATGTGGAGGATTGTGGGAATCTTCCCCCTGTCTTGAAGAGGAGTGGAAACCTCATACCACCAGGGCTCCAAGATAGGTTGCTGCCTAGACGAGAGGTGGACCACGGGATGGAGCATGGCATTAGGTTGGCCAATGTAATGGGTGATACATTGGGCCGAAACACTGAGGCAACAAGATTCCTCCTGGGCGAGTTAGCCAAGAGGAAGAAGAGGGTCGGGGTAAGGAAGAAGCGAATCTCCGAGTACCAAGTTGGAGGAAAGGGGATCATGAAGCTTCCTCCCCAACAAACCAAAGCGTTTCCGGGTCTTGTTCAAGGCCCGCACAAAGTTGTGGAACGGGAAGGAAGGGACATCTACAAGTTGGACCTTCCCTCGAACTTGAAGAGTCATCCTGTCTTTCATGTGAGAATGTTCCGGCCATTTCATGAAGACAAGGGTGATCCTGGTTCAAGATGTTGACGACGAGGGCGTCACTGGATTAGGTGGGGGAGAGTGTCACGACCGGAAAGGAACGCTGGATGATTTGCGTGCACGGACACTCTACATTAACTAGGAGGTTTGGACCTTAAGTGTGGACAAGTCTAGAAGCTCCTAGTATGTGGTAGACATGTGTAGATATTGGTAGAGTTTTGTAGAGAATTCTAGAGACTTGTGTAATTGTGTAAATATCTAGATGTTTCTAGGGAAGGTTCTGGAGAATGATTCTCCACCGTCGGATGTAATCGATCTTAGCCATTCATTGAGGAGGTGGTAGGCTATAAATAGGAGATGCCTCCTTCATTTGTAACCATCCAAGGGAATTGAATCATTTTACATTCAAGAGCTTCTCTCTCTACAAGTTCTCTTTCTCTCTCTAAGAGTTCTCCGTTCTTTGCCTTTCCTTGCCTACTCGAGGGATTCGGCCGACTTAGCAAGATCGAGAAGGGTGATCAAGCTAAGGCCGGCACAGTATTTGGAAGATCAAGTCCAAGGCCGTGACAGTACGCTATGCTATTTGATCGTTTACGTAGTCTCCAATCACTGCGTCTCATTGGGTGCTGCAACTTAACTGAGCTCCCAGATATAACATCACCCAACTCTCCAGTCTGGATCTGCTTGCTTTAGGGAGTTGCTCTGGCCTAACTAAACTCCCCGTCAGTATGAGAGATCTTTCAATGCTACAATATCTCTCTGTAGAAGGCCGCACTGCGCTTCGGAGTTACCAGAACTTCCTCCCTCCCTTAGTAGATTGATTGCTACAAACTGCACATCTTTGGAGACTGTGAACATTTCAACGATTTCAAGCACACCTTGGAATGAAGGTAAAAAGATCATTTCATTCACCAACTGTGTAAACTTAGATGTGAGCGCCATTGAGGAACAAGCCAAGTGCTCGTTACAGAAAGCAGTTCATGAGAAGGAATGTGTTACAGTTTCTTACCCAGGAAAGAAGGTTCCCGAGTGGTTTGGAAATAATCGGACCCAAGATTATTCGAATACCGTCAATCTTTCTCTATCTTCTCATACTTTAGTGGGTTTCTGTCACAGATGCAGGACAAATGGGCCATAATACAGAAGACATAGCGAATCCAGTATCAGTGGGCGAACAAAGGCCCATTAGGAGGAGAAAACGAGTCACAAGAAGGACCTGGAAGTTGAGGGAAATAGATGAATAAGAGCTATATATAGGGGACTAATATGGTTAGAGAGTGTGTGAAAATTGTGAAATCTGATTCTCGTCTCTCCCATTTTCTCTATGGTCCCCCTTCCCTTTCTATTCTGTTATTCTCTGAATTCTGTTATCTGCTACTGTATTTCTTTCCTTCTGCATGACCTTTACACATGTAATGTCAGAGTGATTTACGTTGGATGATTACAATTTATATCAGAAGTTATATCTTCTATTGATATCATAAGTGTGATCATAACAGGTTTCATTTTTTGCGCCGTCGTTCCTGACCTCCCAGAGGAATCAATTTTTACTCCTTTAATTATCTATAGCCTTGGATGGGAAGACTTACATTCTTCTCTACCTTTTCTAAAAGTCAGTCCTGGACATGTTATCCTTAGTTCTCATCCATCACTAGCTAGATGGATACTGGATAAAATTGAAGAAAACAAAGCAAAACATGAGGCCTCCGCTTATAACCCAAATCTTTCCTTCAAATTCGGTTTTGGTTATTTTGATCACAAATACCTCCCGCCATTGATTTGTATCCGATGAAGAAATGATGTTCTCCGGGTTTTGGTCCCGGGCATGAAGGGACGAACTCCGGGTTGTCCTTCTGAGTCTTGCTCTCACTCTGCAGATGGTGTTCAGACTTCACGTTTTAGCAGACTCAGGGAACCAACCAAATTATACGCCTGAATTTCCACCTCAGCCATCATGGTGATGAATGCCAATTATGGCAATTATTGCGTATTAATGGGCCGTTACTGAATTAATTATGTCGGTTACAAAACTGGAATTAATGTGGGCCACTTAATAGAATTAATGGAATATTAATATTATATTTAATTAAAATTCCAACATTCTCCCACTTGGTCCACATACTTCAGTATATACCTTCTGAGAAACAAAATGCACGGATCATAGCGATAGGTCCTCTTAAAGCGAGTAATATCTTCCATGTATCACGGTGCACCATGTTTCCCAAGCCCAAATAACTTAATGAATAAACCCTACGTTTATTCTTGGTCCAAACTTAATGATATTTCTCAAGTTAAATATGTGCGCAATACTGAATGAGAAAATATCACAAATAGAGTTTCATAAATAATATCGTTCTTACAACGAAAATCACATAAAGGAACCAAGTCCCATTCTTACTGCATGATCCTGAAATTTCAATGTAGGCATGCCTTTAGTTAAAGGATCAGCAATGATCAATTCAGTGCTCATGTGTTTAATAACCACTGATTTATTTTTAACACGCACTTTTATGGCTAGACACTCAATATCGATATGCTTGATTCGACTACCACCTTTATTGTTCTTAGCCATAAAAACAGCAGCTGAATTGTCACTATATTACCTCAATAGGCTAGAAATTGGATCCATAATTCTAAGCCGAGAAATGAAACTATTCATTCATACACCATGTGACGTAGCCTCAAAACAAGATACAAACTCAACTTACATAGTAGAAGTAGCAATTAAAGACTGCTTTTACTACTCCATGATACAGTTCTATTGGCTAGCATGAAAATATATCCTCAAGCGGATTTTCTTAAGTCAATGCAGCCAAGATAATCAATCGTAGTAACTATCACTTCCAAATTGTTGATTCGTTTGTACTTATACATGTACTCTTTAGTACCTTAAAGGTATTTCAATACCTTCTTTGCAGCTTTCCAGTGGTCCATACCTGGATTACTCTAATATCTCCTTAGTATTTCAACAACAAATGCTATGTCAGGTCTTGTGTAGACTTGAGCATACATAAGACTTCATATTGTTTGAAGCATAAGGAATATTTTTCATTCGTTCCCACTAAAAACCAATTTTTGGGCACTGGTCCAAATTGAACCTATCACCTTTCAAAATAGGAGCTATACTTGGTGAACAATTCCTCATCCTAAATCTTTCCAAAACTTTGTTGATATAGGTCTCCCGAGACAAACCTAGACGTCTCGCCTCTATGTATCTTAATGCCGTGACATAAGATGCATCTCCCATATCAATCAAGTCAAAGTTTTCAGAAAGGAATTGTTTCACCTCATATAGTAAATCATTATCATTGGTTGCAAGTAAACTATCATCCACATATAGAATAAGAAAACAAATCTTACTCCCACTGACCTTCTGGTATATGCATTCATCCACAATGTTCTCTACATAACCAAACGAAGAGATAACATCATGAATTATAAATACCATTGATGGGAAGCTTGTTTTAATCCATATATAGACTTCTTGATCTTGCACACCAAATGCTCACCATTATTAGAGGAAAATCCTGATGGTTTGTTTCATGTAAACCTTTTCCTCTAGATCTCCATTGAGAAAAGCCGTTTTCACATCCAATTTGCTGCATCTCTAAGTCAAAATGTGCAACTAATGCTATAAGGACATGAAGAGAATCTTTCTTAAATACAGGAGAAAATGTCTCCTTGTAGTCGATTCCTTCTCTTTAAGTGAATCCTATAGCAATGAGTCTTGTCTTATATCTGTTAATGTTGCCCATTGAGTCTCTCTTTGATATAAAAGACTCATTTTCATTCAAAGTGGCTTTTACACCATCGTGCAACTTAACAAGATTCCGACTGTTAGATGCCTTAGAATTCACCTTAGCCTTCATAGCATCATACCATGATCTACAGTTCATGGTTTGTGAAAACATTCCAGGATCATTTTCAGCTCATACATTAAAGTCAGATTCCTGCAGATACACTATATATCCACTAGGTATTGCTGATCTTATTGTTCTAGTAGATGTACTTAATGTTGTTTCGTTATCTTCTTGAGGAACTTGTTGTTCAAATGGTTGTTCAACAATTTCTTATTGTTCCTCATTAACAACTTGATCTACTGGATCAATATCAGCAGGTTATGGTTCTTGAATGACTGGTTGTACAATATTCGGTTGAACTAAAGAAACATTGTTAACAACCAATCTCAAACTTGAAGTGGAAGGTTGAGTGTTTGAATAATGTTTTCAGAAACAATGTTTTTTGAATTCATCACTCCCACTAATCAAGTCATATTCAATAAATTCTCCCATTTGCATTTTCAGCCTTCCCACCTCCTGAACACACAAGGTCAAACATTTATTAATTGACCATTTATCCTTATGTGCATTATAGGATATCTTGAAAGGTCCACATGGCCGTGGAAGAGTGTTAAGAATATAGTGTATAAGGAAAGAATCAGACATGTCAACTTCAGTCTTACACACATCTATTACTATAGTGAGTCTCAGGGATGAAAACTTCATAATTGGGGTGCTGTGAAGTGCCTTATCTGAAGTCTAAAGTTGTTCAACTATAGCCTTTAGAAGTGGTCTAATCTTGTTATGTTGTTCGACAGAACCTTGAATGCCAGCAGAGATTGAGGTCTTTATGAACATAACTGAGAGGCGATTAGATCGTTCCCACTTTTCATACATATCAATCTCATCTGAAGTGCTGGTCTTAGTAATAGAAGGTGGTTTGTCTTTCCTAATAGCATAACAAATGTCCATCAACCCCAAAAGAATGATACTTTATAGTTATCACCCCAGTCCGAGAATATCATATTTCATATCAGAGAAATTTGCAGGTTGCATTGTATGACTACATAGTATTGAATATACATGTTTATAACTAAAATTTGAGACTAATTATATATCATGTTTTACCAATGTAAATCATGCTTAAAAAACCATGAATCTACTGACATACAACTTGCCTGTGGGCTAAAATTATAATTCAATTAGATCCACGTATACCTTTATGATAAAACTATCAAATTATTTCATCATTCTCAATTCTTGTGGGGATATTAAGAATATAATTTGATATTCTATCTTAATTAATTATAAATTCGTACCACTAAAGTCTACCTGTGGACAAAGACATTAGCATAGCATGAATTTATTTCGAATTGATGAAACTAGAATGCAGTTATATTCCCTAATACCTGTGGGTTACTTAGAAAATATAAAGCCATTCCATTTCACCCTAATTAAACTATGATCATAATTATCTACCTGTTGGCAAAGATTAATTATAATCACACATTTAATTACAATGAATGTCTTTAAATCTTTGTGTGATGTATTTTGTTCGTTAGAACAAAATAGAGTGTATGTTCCTAGTAAGGATGTTTTAACTACTCATTGATTCTACATACTCATCACAAAGACATCACATCATTGTGTATACTAATTGTACATATGATCATAATTTTGATATAATATAACCTTATGTGATTAAATATGCATACAACATGTGTATAAGGATATTGTAGATATTCCTTAAACAAATATGTATGCTAATCACTAATATCAAATATGCACAATGTAAATACCATACACACACAATGTCCTCAGGAATTTAATTTAATTTAATCAATTAAATCATTAATGTGAATAAAATATGCACAACTACATGAAGGACTTAAACAACTAATTTAATCAACATAAGTGACTAAATACAATCCTCCCACTTTGATTAAATTAATATTATCAATATTAACCACCGAAAACAATATTGTGCATTTAGATTCCAAATATGTACAAATTTTAATGAGAATTTAATTGATCAATTTAATCAACAAAATGTGATTAAATAATCATCTTAGACAAATTCTCTCACTATTTTGTACATTCAAAATTAATCCAGTATATGCACATCTTAATGGAGGGATTAATTGATTAACTAAATAATCAAATTAAAACAAAAATCCTCCCACTGTTCTATGCATCCAAATATTATTTAAAGAATTAATTTTGGCATAATTCACCTAAACCCGTTTTTTTAGAAACCCAACCCGACCCAAACCCGGATAATACCCGGTAACCCTAGCAACGACCCGCGACGCAATATGGCCGTTTCAGGTGATCGGAGGCTCCAAATCCGGCAGTTTCAACGGTGGTTTTCACAGAAAAAACTTAAGAGCTCAATTATGACATGAATCATGCAAATAATTGTGAAAACCAAAACCTAACTCATTGATTTTGAAATTGAAAATTTCATCGTTCGATTTTCACCGTTGAAGGGCCGACGGCATCAATGCATGCAGAGTTTTGAAAAACTCATTCCAGACCGAAAGCATTAAAGCATGAAAAAACCCAGATCGAAAACAAATTTGAAAACCAACGGATTGAATCGAAAATCGAAAATCAAAATTTCGACTCCCAAAAGAAACTCAGATCGTGAGCAAGGATTCATTAATCGATGAAATAACAATCATAAAACCCATACGAAATCTATGAAAAAATGATTTTGCAACTGGGTAAAAATGAAATTGTGCATTCTTATCAAACATAAATTCGGATCCTTCTAAAAACTCTCTCAAGGCGGTGATGGTTCCAGAGAAAACAAAAACTCTCTCCGACCGAAAAATAACACATATGAGCAATTCAAAATAATGAAGATAAATTGCAAGCATATAGGCATATAACCATATTATCTAAAAAATTTCCAGAAAATCCAGATTTCATGAAAAAATGGTGAAAATCAAGGCGTAGGTACATACTCGCCCGATACCAAATGTTAGAACTATAGTGATCTAATCATGCGAGAATACTATAATTGCAATTAGATCAATGTGGAAAAATAGAATAGAGATCACAAATACCTCCCGCCATTGATTTGTATCCAGATGAAGAAATGATGTTCTCTGGGTTTTGGTCTTGAAGCATGAAGGGACGAACTCCGGGTTGTCCTTCGAGTCTTGCTCTCACTCGCGAGATGGTGTTCGGACTTCACGTTTTTAGCGGAGACTCAGAAGAACCAACCAAATTATACGCCACGAATTTCCACCTCGGCCATCATGGTGATGAATGTCAATTATGGCAATTATTGCGTATTAATGGGCCGTTACTGAATTAATTATGTCGGTTACAAAACTGGAATTAATGTGGGCCACTTAATAGAATTAATGGAATATTAATATTATATGTAATTAAAATTCCAACACTCATATGTTTGGTTTTTGACTTGTTTACATACATACAGAGCCAGATCTTTCTACCAAGGAACTCAAATCGTGGTTATGGTCTTGCGGGTACGTTTCTATGTTTCCGAGGTAATAGGGACATGCATAGTGGCTTTTGTTTTGCAATAATGAAAAAAACTTCAATGATACTAGCTAGTATATAAACAAGCATATGGCACAGGTATTTTGTTATATTGACATGATCTTTCCAAAAAAAATAAAAAAAAATTGTCGCTCAATTTGTTTTTGTTAATATTGATTTTTATACATTTTATCATATATTTATCTAGGATTTTAAAGATGATTTTGACATTAATTAATTGAGTATTTCAAACATTATTTCATTTATTGATTAATTTTGAGATAAAGTATAAATATTCAATTTTTTTGTGCCAAACTGCAAATATTTTAACTTTTAAATTTTGATGTGATTAAATATTTCCAATTATGTTTTATAAAAAAATAAACAACATCCATTGATTTATTAAAGATTTCCATGTGTCTATTTGGGATAATTTTGTATAAAATGAATTATAAATTTCTTCCACTCAATCCCTCTCTTCCAATTTAATTTCTTTTTGCATTATTTTCATTTTTTTTTCCTGGATCCTCTTAAAATACATATATATCTTGGACTTCTTTTATTTCATGAACCTAAAGTTTTATACATGCCACATGAAATTAAATGTCACACAACATATTTTGTGATAGCCTATTTTGTTATTTTAGATCGATCAAATGGCTGCGACTTGTTCTTGCTACAGAAAAAGAAACTAAAGGGGGAGATTACACAAGACAAATGAGGACAGTATCCAGATGGCAAATTTGACAAATTACAAGGGCTCAAAATCATTGCTGTTGCCTTTTTCTTATTTTTCTTATTTCCTATGGGTCCATGTAACCTTGTCATTAAGACCTTGTTGTTGGTCGTGGTTTGTAATGTTAAGACATGGATTGGATTGGAGTTTGAATTTAGTTTATTTAGGTTGTATTAATTGCATTATTACTACTTTCATTTTAGTTGAGGAATCTTGCATTGAGTTTTCAGTCATACACGTGATGCTATGTGTTATAAATATTTTATATGGGTGTGTTAAAAGAGTATTTCCAATATTGTGGAATATGTTTAAATGAAGATATGCGTTTTGAGAAGTCATGTTCTTATAAATTAAAGGATTTGTGTTGGTTCATGAATTAAACAGATAGTTATAACGTATTATTTGTCCACTTCTCTTCCTATCTTCTTCCTCATTTCAAAGTTAGATTGAAATCTTAACCAATTAGATTTAATTATTTATAAACATATTATTTTTATTTATTTTTTAATAATTAATATTTTTTTAATATAAAAATAATATTTTTATAAAATATTAAATCAACAAGTTAAGGTTTCAATCCAACTACTGAAATGAAGAATATGGGAAGAGGTTAGCGAAAGAAGTGACCATAGCCAAATCTCAATTGTGACATCATTTAAGAGAGAATTTGAAAACATGGGTAATTTCTTAGTGAGTTATCTTATCTTCGGCCAGTTTTGCCGCCTTGATTTAATCAAGAAGGATCTGTTTAATCTTGGGGAGTACCGCCTCTTTTTTACCGGTGGTTGCGGAATAACTCTATGGACAGTGTTCTCGAATACGACTCACATCATCTGCTTCTTTGTTCTTCCAAATTGCTCGTGACGCTAACACTATGTTTATTAGTTTCAGTACTTTGTCGAAGTGATTGTTAGCTTAGCAAATTTTAATTTCATATTGATGCTTGGTACATATGGTAAGAGGAATTTTAATTACCATTGCATATCATTGACCCTGAACTAACTTTTTTCCACTTGAAGATCTTGGATGGTGTCATAAGTTATCATCGGCTGAAGGTGAATTTTTCACCCTTGTTTTACTTAATCGTGGGATGTGATTCATGATTGGAACCTCATATTATTCTTGTCCGTGGCAGGTTATTGGTTTCTTTGGCAAAGCAATCATATTTGTCATTACTCAAATGCTACATGTTTTTTTTATGGGTTTAATCCATTTTCTTTTAAAAGTGTTTGTGAAATCAGGTTTACCGCCAACAAGAACAACTCATTTCTATTTTGTTTCAGCACCTTCGACTCGATGGGTTTTTCTTTTCTTCCTTCACTCTCCATTGTGTTATGCTTGCTGCTGTCGGTGCGTGGGCTTGACTTTTCTTCCCCTGTTTTGTTACTGAGGGTGTGATTCAGGATTCCCTCCGTTCGTTCTTGCTCCTCTGCTCAGTATATGTGGGTGGGAGTGGTGGTATGTACGCAAGCTTCTTCCTTTGCTCAATATATGTGGGTGGGTCTGGTGGTTTCTAAAAATTATAGTTTGCTAAGCTTGGCTTATTTTGTTTAAAATTGGATGCTTGAAAATTTATGATTTCTAGTTTGTGAATTAAGATGCTTGCTTATTGAATTATTTTGAATGCCTGTAAGGTGTTCGATGATTTGTGTGTAAGAAGAATGATGCTTGGGAGTTTTGTTTAGCTAAGGCGTGAGGGAGGGAAGTTCATTTATAAGAGCATTTTACTAAAATTTTAATAGTTGCGAGATAAAGAGCATCGGTTCTGTTTATTTATGACTCAATTGATGTCAAGAATTTAAATTACGTGACAAGTTCTTGGAAATATGTATAAGGTATTTGTGGAACGGTGGGGAAGAGTAATTGAGTTAAAATCTAGACTATTTAAAGTTATTAAATTTAATCTAGACCATTTAAAGTTATTAAAATTTCACAAAGCTGTTGAATATAATTAAACAAATTCTGATTCACATATTGATGTTTTTGGATGAAAACAGAGTAGATACTTGAAAACAGGGCATGACCAAACCAACTTGCCGTATTATAGTACTTGGGTAATTACTCATAGTAAATGATCTGTCGGTGTTGGTTTTGAGAATTATTAGGCTGTGTATCGATGAAAATGCCTTGTAAAAAATCGAAAGAAATAATTATTATTTCTTCCAGTCACATTAAGTCAGGAAGTTGTTGCAGTGAACTAACAGAACAATTGGTATGAAGCATTAATAGCCCATTTGGATGGACTTATTTTATAAAAAAAAATGCTTTTTTTGTTATTTTATGTATTTGGATAGGGGCTTTTAAAAAAAGCAAAAATTATAAAAAAAAAACCTAAATTTCTCCTTTTTTTTTTTTTTTTAGCTTCAATTTGAAGCTAAAAAAAAAAGCTCATACGGTAGATGAGAGAGAATGAAAGTTTTGACCGGTTATTTTTCATTTTTTTGGACAAATGACCAGAGATACCCTGGAAGAAACCTCCACACCACCAGTTCGCGCCGTATACTCCCTGGCCTCTCCTTCGGCATCGCTTGTTCGCGCCATCCTCTCCTTCGCCATCGCGTGTTCGCGCCAGTTCGCCTTCGTCTCCTTCTCCTCTCTTACAAGTAAACCTCCTTCTCCTCTCTTTATACTTTAGCTTTCACTTACAGGGTAGCAAACCCTTCACAAAAATCTGTTTTGATATTATTGGATATGCTCAACTCTGTTTGTGATCGATGAATGTGACTTCGTGTTAATACACAGCTGAGGGTATCAACATTGGTGGTTTTGAGATGCATCATCGCTGAAATTTTTCTGGTTTTAATTTGAAAAATGCGCAAATAAACTTTCGGAACTGTTTTGCCGTTGAAATTGAGAATCTATGTTATGAAATTGCTGTTTAGAGAGAGTTCCATTAAATGTTTTATGAGTCTAGGAAATGTCTCAACTAAGCCTGTGGCCCCTTTGTCTTATGGCATTATTGGAAGCCATTTTATGAATCTCAGAAATGTCTCTGAAGCACAGTCACATAGCGTTGTTATCCCAAAGAAATGGAAAGCACTCCATGTGATTACAGAGGACCCCTGATTTTCTTACTGGGTATATATATAAGACAAGCTTTCTTGTTTTGATAATTGACGCCATTATTTGATTCAGCGTTTCTTATTTCCATTTTTACTCATCCCTTAATTAATACTAGTACTTCTTTTATATTTTGTTGGATACACACACACACACTACATTCACGCCATCTCATTCCCTAAATTGTGAGAAGATACAATAACAGAACTAAACAAACTCAACATTATAAAAATATCGTTCTATATGCTGTTGGAAATATGATCAACAATGGTGGTGAACTATCTTAATTTTGTATTGGGAGGCAAAAATGCATGCAGTGACTAGTATGGGAGAGGTGTCCTTTAAATCCCTCAGGTTGAGGGTTTCTTTAGGTATGGGTCAATTTGCTGTCTGTGGATTTATATTGATTTCGGTACAATTATGTTATCTGCTAATTATTTTCAATCATCCTACTCTGTACCATAAGGCAATAGAATGCGCTTTCTTGCCCCTGCCATGCCATTTGTATTGGTTAGTGAAGATCCAATAAATCTTGGACTAGATGGATAAATTATTCCAAATATATGCATGTTATCTTGTATTCTTGATGACTTTAGTCCAAATTCATTGTAAGAAATCAAAAAAGAATCAGTGGACAACTTGTATTAAATTTTGAATTTCCTCTTCAAGAATCAGCGGAGTTCCCTTTCTTAAGCTTAACATTATTGTTTGAGTTTCCCTCTATAAGCATATCATACATGTTAGACTTTTCTATCAGTCCATGAAAAGTTTTGTCTAAAACATTAAAGAAGCTTAGAATTTTATTTCAATTAGCTTTGGATTGCTCTTCCTAACTTTAGATTAGATACTGTTTTCCTTCAGTTCATCTCCTTTGATCTTCTGATGCATGTCTGAATAATAGACAATATAATCATAATTGTTTATTGATATTCTTTGTTTGGTTGCACAAGATGTCTGATTGATGCATGTGAATTTGTTGTCATTTTATTGCTATGAATTTGCTAGTTTTAACTATTCCTTCATTTGAGTTTAGAATGGCACCAAAAGTAGCTCGTATAACATCTACACAAGAAACAATTGTTCAGTCTCAGAATGTTAGTGAAAGTTCTGCGAAGGCAAAATGGAATGATTCAAATACTGAAACTTTCTTGAAAGTTTGTGTTGAGGAGGTTGAAGCTGATAATAGGCCCCATACACATTTTAATAAAGAGGGATGGGCCAATCTAGTTAACAAGTTTCATAATATTACCGGGAAGAGTTATGGTTAGAAGCAGTTGAAAAATAGATGGGATGCACTAAAATCATATTGAAAAAAATGAACCTGAGCTCGCTCTTTCGTTTTTGCGCATGTTTGAAGTTGAAGATGTTCAAAACTATAGATAATTCATAGTTTAGTGTTATGTTTGAACTTGAACATGAATTTCTATTTGATGTTGAACATGAGATTATATGGCATATTTAATAGGCCCCAGGCACATTTTAGTATATTTAAACCTAATAGATGGGTACGAGAACTAAGAAATTTCTTCCCTTCCAAATAAGATTAGATTATAAAAATGCTACATTTTCAGTTATAAATTTTTAACTTTATTTTGGTTTTATTACCTTTAGTATTTTTTAAACTTAATTAATCTTATTATTATTTAAAATTTATTTTTATATAGCAATTTAAATCTATATTTTTTGTCTAAGATAGTTAATATATAATTAGAAGTATAGTTATTTAATTACAACCGGTTTAACCATGGTTCAACCCTTAAACCAGCACATCAACAATTCAATGACCAGTCCAATTTTTAATAACTTGAGTATCCAACAAGATTCCAAGACATCTTACATAAAGTAGTATACTGTATATGGAAGAATGCACTAGCCAAAAACCAAGGATGCATTACAGAGAGAGAACTGGGAAATCGAGAGGCCACACATTAAAATTATTACTACTATAAATTGGGGTAAAACGTGTATGGTAAAGGAAGACAGATGCATAAAACGATGTGAATCACATTTCCTACAGTATGTAGGCACAATTATTCTACGTATCATGAGAATACACAGGTGAAAATCAGTTGAATTTAGAAAAGCTTACAAAAAAAAGCTTACTTGAACATCCCAGACAGGGTAGTTGTGGCCCTTGTAGCAAACAAGATTTGCATTAAGCTTTGTGTTCCATAATCTAACTGCATAATCCATGTATGAATTAAAGTCCAGAGTTGAATTAAATCTTAAATCGAATATGGCTGCCTAAGTAAATTAAGGACGACGACAAGAGAGACAAAAGGAAAATGACGGAGGGACGTCGGTGACATCGACTAGCTACACTCCACACAAACCTCCTTGATATTTGTTAAATATACCATTTTGATCCTATTTATAAGTTTACTTTGACCAAATCTCACCTATTAAGGAAAGTTAGTTGACACAATGATTATGAGGTAAATTTTCAACTTTGTCCTCATTTATGATTGGGTATTTTTCAATTGTTTCTTTTCTCTCTATTAATATGGGTATAATTAATATGGGTAAAATTGTCACAATCTCATTTATTATATAAAACTGGACTTATAAATAGGATCGAGTGGTACTTCTTAAATGTCTGAAGGCATAAATAGGCAAATATTTGATTATTAGTAAATAATTATTATTTCACTATCAATCAATCAACTTAATTATGTTAGGGAGCATGGATTTAAGATTTATGAATAAAAGAAAAAATTTGTAAAATATTTATTATATTAGCTATCGATAAAAATATCATTTTTATACATATATTATAATATTAATCGAATAATTTAATTTAAATCTAAGTATAAATTAATTTAAATAACCTACAATCATAAAGGCATAAAGCAACATATGTAAGGGTAAAATGATCAATTAATTATTACCGTCATCTCCTCTGCTCTTAAACCAAATAAATCATCTTTTGCCCTCCCCTCCCCCCTCCCTTCTAATAAATTAAAGGGTCAGGTTTTTCTTATCATCCATTATAATGTCCAATCAATATGAAAGGTCACACCATCAAGTTATATTCTTTAGAATTTTCTTTCTTCTTCCCAATCAACACCCATCCATTATAATATTAAATATGCCTTGTAAAAAATCAAAAGAAAAGCATTCATTCGGGTCCTTAATGTAAAACATATTTACTTAATTTGATTAGATCAAAAAAGTTAGTTAATATAACATTTATTTTCTAAAATACCTTGTCATCTTCCTTCATTCCTTCCTTCCTCTCTTTGATTTTTTTTTTTGGACCAAACATATCCATTTTATTAATATAAAAAAAGTAGTACAACAACCAATAGCCGAAGCCAAAGAAAACACTCAGAAAAAGCTTATTAATACAAACTACCACACATAAAACTCACCAAAATAAAGACTCAACAAACTCTAACTACTATAACCCACTAACACCTAGTACCAATAATATTTTCCAAACTCTCCATTGTACCAGCAACTCCCTTAACCCACACCACTCCTCTCATCAATAAGCTCCAGAACCGTCTCTGATGTATTAGTATTCCTCCTTCCCAAACTCACATCCTCTTCCAATATTTGAACCAAAGGAGATGGTGGTGGCTCCAGCCACTGAAAAGACCCTTCCTCACAAATCATTAATTAACCATAATGACATTACAAAACCGGATCAACAAGTGATTAAGGGGAAAAATGTAATACCCTAAAAACTGACTTATGATAAATATCATAAATTCAGTAAATAATACCTATTGAAAATAGGTGAATATGTGGTTTCAAATAATAAGTAATAATTATCTTATTTCCTAAGGTAATTTCTATTGAAATTAGGGTGAATAAATAGCTAAAAATCCCTAAATGCAATTGTGGGTCATAAAATACCCGAAAATATTATGATAAATCCTAAGAGACAATGAAATATTTATTAAAAATTGGAGAATATGTTGTCTCTAATTTAGGTAATTTTTGGGATTAATTTCCTTGGAAAATATTGAGGCAAGATTTAATATTATTTTGGGGATCATAATTGACCCCATGATTTTTAATATTTTACATGGAGCATAAAATACCAATGTCAGTAAAATAGTTGTGAGATAATAATTAATCTCAATTAAGAAAATTATCAACAATTAGTAAATGATTAATTAAGTAATTAATGACTAATTGTTTAAGCTTGAATAAAAGAAAATTCAAGGTAAAGTATGTAAAACCCTTTAATTAAATGTTTATAGCTAAAATTAGCATAAAGTATACTTGCTAATTAAATAGAAAAGATTAAGAAAAGTGTATGAGAGGGAGACATGTTGTGTGTGTAGTGAGTGATGTGTGTCTAGTGGAGGAGTGAGGAATTTATTTAAATGCAATTATGGTAAAGTTAATCAATGGAGTAGTTAAATCCAATAGGCCTTGTTGGCACAATGAGGATCAAGGGTTGGAGTGATTAGAGTTAATTGGCCTTGTTGGCACATTGTGGATCAAGGGTTCCATAGGTGATATTTTCCTAATTAAACATTAATTCTCATCATAGATTCATAAAGTAAATTTAATGGTTCTAATTTAATCTTGAAATTGAACTTAATGATAATTAAGCAACCAATGAGAAATGCATGATGGTGGTGAGGCCACCAAGGCTTGCTTGGAGAATGGATGAAGGTGGAGAAGCCACCAATGCCTTCATCAAGCCAAGAATTGTTTAACATAAACAAAAACACACACGTGTGATAATAATATTTAATTTTGGAAGAGGATAAGGTACCTTTGGATAGGATATCCTCTTGGAATTGGAAGAAAGTGATGGAGGAGAGAGGGCCACGTTTTTGGCCTTGGCTTGAAGAAGAATTCAGATCATTTAGTGTAAACCCATGGTTCTCATGCAAGATGAATTAGGTTAGGAATAATTACCAAGAGTGCCATGACCTTTTAGTATAAATAGGCACCTTGTGTCTTCATATTCTTCACACCAAAACCAACTCTAAGTAGTGGTTTTCTAAAGAGAGAAGAGAGCTAGTGAGAAGCAAGAAGGAAGTAGTAGCAAAGTCTTCAAGGGTAAGTTCTCTAGTTCTTAAGTTTTAGCTTTTAAATTCATAGAAATTTATGCTTTGATCTTAAATTCCTAGAAGCAATTTTATTTTCATGTTTTTATGATTAAAATTAGCTTTATTTCGGAAAAATAGTGAGGGTAGTCATAGAGCAAAATTTCTGGAAGAGAAACCACAAAGTAACGAAGTTCGGCGAAATTTTATCGGTTAGGCGATTTCGAAGTTAGCTTCGCAAAAACCTTAAATCTATGGGAAGATGAAGTCGTTTTAATCTGAAATTTTTCATGGTTAGATTATACATATAGACCTTTCCAAATATGCTTATAGCATGTCAAAATGAGTGTTTTGCAAGTGGTTATGAATTTTTGAAATCAGGCCATTTTTCTGGACGAAAATTCTGGACAGATCTTTGGAAATTAAAAACTGGGAATTGTATAATGAATCTGGGTTGAGACCAGTATTTTTAATCAAACTTAAACATCTTAAAGATTCCAAATAATTATACGGATCCTCGTTTCGATTTTTCTAGAATTAGTTATGATTTTTCAAAGTTAGACAAAAATCTGAAAGCTGTAACCAACGTGGTTCTACGAAATTTTGGGCAATAAATTGTAAAATAAATCCATCAAGGGCAAAATGGTCATTAGTGGTCAGAATATCTCTTAGGATACTATTCATGGATTAATAAAGCGATATTACCATCATAGGCTATCCGAGAACACATACCGACCGACGTACGTAATCCGCTATCACCAACGAAGGTACGTTCGCGTACTGTAACACTAACTCTGATATTTATTGTATTCGTATATGTGATATGTGTGTTGTATATGTGTTGGTAGTATGTTATTTGAATGCATGGTGGTGTTAGAGGATAACTGAACATATGCATGCGCTGGGAGCGATATGTCTGTATGCGCTGTGAGCGATATGTCCGTATTATTTGGGAGAGCGTGTGTCTTATTTGGGAGCGGTATGTCCGCATTCGCCGGGAGCGATACATGTAGGAATGATTCGTTTGTTATGCGGATATACTGTATATGTAAATATGAGGTTAACCGTTACCTGAGATTCAATGGACATTGAACCTCAGCTCTTAACATAGCGTCAGGTTCAGGAGGACCGAGGACCGAGGAGAAAGGCAAACAGCACGCATAGGGACTCAGCTGAAGACTTTCTTCTGTCGTTATCTACTTTTGTAAACTCTCGGTCATTGTACCGCTTTTGTAATCAGCCAGACTTACGGCATTTTAAATATATGTATCAGTTACTCTTACGCTCCGATGCTCTACTCTGATGAAAAAAAAAATATACTACTTTTAAAAATGGGATGTTACAAAATCCGTTTTCCTTTCAAACATAAATACATCGGAGTCCAGGGCACAAACTATGCCCACAAACTCACTATAAAAAGTTAAAACTCTGGGCACAATTACTAAACAGAAGAATACACAGCCCACGAGTTTTCCAACACCAATTTCACAACAAGGGTCTACACAAAAACATTTACACACAAGTTTAGATTGTGGATCCACTAAAATATTATAGCGTATAAAACAAAACCTTTGGTTCCATAGTGAACAAACAGTCATCCCAAAACAGTTGAAATAGTATTCTCAAAACATGTGGGCCCTAACATGGCAATATATAAACTCATACCACACCAGTACCAAAAGAGGCTTACAAAGTTCACAACTATTATGCCTCCGGTTGCTTCCCTTGACTTTGACTTTTAGTAAAACTAGAGGTCTCGCCTAAAAAATATTGATAGTGACGGGGTGAGACATAAAGTCCCAGTAACCAAAATTAATTTATCAAATATGCAGGTAAGGATTGTAAGTCAGAGAAGCAGGTTTACTAACATATTTATAAAATCAACAACAATTAAATAATTAATCCATATTAATGAACAATAAGTAGAACCATCCCCACTCATCCATCATGCTCCTCCTTATATCGTCTGGACGTGGTACAGCCTATCAGTGCTAGTATACCTAGCCAAGGTTAGCTAGTCACTTCAAGAATACTGTCCCCTCCCATGCTACCACCAATATACCGTAACAGAGAGGTGTCCGCCCAAAACACTCAACTCAAATTTCAGGCCAGGAATGAGAGAGCCGATGGGCACAATTTCACCCTAAATCTCTTCCACACAACCCAACATATTCCATAACAGATAAACAATATGATACTGCAATTTCCCAAAAACATCGTACAATATATTATTCCATATACCACATTCCATAACAAACATCATAACAACAGTACCTAACAAAATTTATTGTTCCATATACAACAACCCACAACAATCATCATAACAACCACTACAATAACAATCTCAATGACAATATTCACTCGTGTATACATACAGAATAGAAAATACTCTGCTTCACTGAAATAACTTTATATTCAGATATACACCTAATTTTCCAAAACACAAGTCAGTGGTATATATAAAAGTAAGGTTTAGAAAATACCTTACAGTCCAAAACAAGCATATGAAATAAATTAACCCCGGTTACCTCAACTCAGTGACGGAGCCAGGATTTAGAATTTATGGGTGCACAATTAGTGTAGGGGTTCGGGGGCAGCGCCCCCGAAATTATTATTTTTTTAAAGAAAAGTTTTAAATGCATTAACATTGTATCGTTGACATTTTTTGAAAGGAAAAAAGTTTTGACAAGATCAAAGAACATGTTGCAAAGGATAGTTACAAACTGGCACTCCAAGTTCAAAGATGCCTCAAAAAGGCTATAAGCTATAAGCTAGCTCATCTTAATGCTTCTCTATCGAAACCTATAAGATTGTATCTATTTTCATACGAGGACACTAAGCAACTGAAAAATTATTGTAATCGTATTTCTGTGTTTTTAAGTTGAAACAGAGACAAGAATGCAAATTAAGAAAACATATAATATCCTACAACACAGAAATAAGAAAATAACATTCAGTCAGATTAATAAACATATATTCCTATTTTAAAAAAATCAATTACTTCCCTTAAAATGATCACTACTGTTGGATCAGAACTTCCATATTAAGACACAGACTAACACCAAAAGTAATTTTCCAGGACATTTTGTTCTAAAATTGGTTCAAGTCACTCAACTGCATGAAAATAGAGAGACAATCATGTCGTATAACATGAGGACTCACCACCATAATACTTAACAATAATGATCAAACATTCAACTTGGGAATTCTTTAACATTGTTTTGTTCTTTACCATTTTAGCATATACTAAAAATATCATATTTCAACTCCTTGGGATACATGCAAATAAATACACAATCCATTAACACACAAAACAGGCAGATAAAAGAAAGAAGTAAAGATTGTTTAAAACCAAAGTAAGAGAAACTAAAGTGTATGGCTTAAAATGATCAAATGAAACAATAAAAGTATCTGTGAGTTTTTATTATACAAGATAGATTAGAAAGCCTTATTCCAGATGATTATTCAATCATTGTCTACAGGCTTCAAAGGATTTTCGCATGTAGATATTTTTATAACTTCAACACAAGATCAAGATCAAATAATTAGAAGAAAAAAAAAAGATAATGAAATATCCAGTTAGGATATTAATTGAGTGATAGTTCTCTGATTAAAAGACTATATAAACCTATTAGATTTTTGTTCACGTATGATTTGATTTATACAACTGGTTTCTGGCCATTCACGAGACATAAACTCCTATTATATTTAGAAGTCTAAATGTCGTTACAAACGGATTTGTCTAGAAGATAGGAATCTATGATTAGCAATCCACAATATTATCACATAGAAGAAAACCTCACCAAAATTCTTTGCGGAAC
The DNA here is from genome assembly GCA_019022615.1 of Acacia melanoxylon. Taxonomy (NCBI): domain Eukaryota; kingdom Viridiplantae; phylum Streptophyta; class Magnoliopsida; order Fabales; family Fabaceae; genus Acacia; species Acacia melanoxylon. The sequence continues at coordinate 15,096,224 of JAFJYJ010000003.1, forward strand.
AGTGAATGCTAAGATATAGCAAACTCCCGGTCTAACTAACCGATTTTTGGTAGGCAAATTTCCATACACCGAAAAGACAGAGATATATCAACCAACAAAATAGATAATGAGGTATATACATGCCATGCGTATGTAACTATCATAATTAACAAGTTTGGACACTGTTTTACAAAAAAAATAAGTAGTTCGTAAATTTTCTTATCTCCTGCGGTCCTGCCAATTCGTCAGATACTTCAATCAGAAAAAGCAATTTGAAAAGCTTTCGACTGCACATTCATAAATCAAAACTGATTCTGCTCAATCGACAAAATCGGTTCAAAATAGTGAAATACAGCAAAAGAATACACGAAATCAATTTCGAAAAGCTTTCAAAATAATGTTCCCAAGGGAAAACCGATTCTTCCCAAATCTTCAAAAACCCCAAACACGCTCCGATTCGAACTTGTCAAACGAAGCAATGTTCGAGGACTAAGGTGAAAAATCGATTTGAAGCTAGAGCACCGAATAACTAACCCGATCCGAAGTGAAATGCTAAATTCGTAAATTGTGGCGAACCCTTCGAGCGCCCGAGTGAGCTGGAAGACGGTGGATCCGGAAGACGCCGGCGACGGAGGGAAAGTTTGGAGCCGAGAGCGCGAGGACGGATCAAATAGGAGTGGGTGAGAGTCGAGAGGTTTGGGCGACGGGGATTTGGGGATTGATGGTGAGAGTTGAGAGGTTTGGGGGTGAGACTTGAGAATCGAGAGGTTTTTCTTTTTGCTCAAAAGAATCGAGAGGTTTGGGCTCGGGGGACGGTGATTTGGGGATTGAAAAAAACAAAAGAAAACACCGGAGGGTTTCGAACCGGGGACTTTGTAGGCGATGGGAAAACCTTAACCAACTATCCCAATTAGATAAATTGCAATAAAAGTCCTTTACTATATATATATTTTTTAAACTTTTTATGTCTCGCACTTGCCCACATGGGCACTAGTGTGCCTCCGTCCGCCTCAACTCCCAGCTAAACTTTATCTTGAGGAGTAAAACGCGTACAATCACCGATCCATGTAAACTCTACATTATCACAATTATAACTTATATAATTCAAATACACAATTATAATAATAACATATTATGGTAATAAAAACTAAAAATAACAGTTTGATTTTTCAAAGTTCAAAACTAAACCGATTAAAATCTCGTAATTCCTCTATTAACTCAAAACAAAATTTATACAACTTTTAATCGGTAAAAATTTTCGGTAGGATATAAATCTTGAATTTCTTGAGTAGAAAAATCAATTTAAATTCCTATGATAACCAATCAAAAATTCTGAACCAATTAAAACTAGTTATTAATTGTTCTAAACATATATACACTCATCTATTATAAAAACTCAAAACTTTTCCAACATCATAACCTCAAAATTTTCACTAACCGACATGATATTGCCTTTATTTGAAAGAGAAAAATATTTAGAACAACTTTCATGAAGGAATTTTATTGAAAATAAGTTGATTTAACTAAGCAAAATAATCTTATAAGATAAATAACGTACCTCAAAACACCCAAAGGTACTCAAACTCTTCTTCTTCCTTCTCTCCTCACTCGTCACTGTGCGCTCACTCTCTATTTTTCTCTCAATCTCACGCACAGCATATGTATATATATAAAGCAAATGTCACCGCCTCAATTAATGAGGCGGTGATCTAATTGATTAATTTTTATTTTTTTTTATTTACTTCTGCCAAACGTTTCATGTTTCCTTTTTTTTTTTTTTTGAAATGGCCCAAATTACCATAAGAACCCAAATTTTGACAAAATTACCACAAGAGCCCAAACTATATTTTAATATTATATATATATATATATATATATATATTCACAATCACAATTTAATTACCTTAATCATATATAATTATTATTTTTAATTACAATTAAATCCTAAAAATAAAATTAGGATGTTACAACTCTCCCCACCTAAATAGAATTTTGTCCCCAAAATTCTCAACGTGTTATAAAGAAAACAATCCACAACACAAGATTTCAACATAATAACATCAAAGTCAAAACAATATTACCAAGATGCAAGAGCACGCTGACACATCACAACAAAATCACCCATACAACGAGACTATCACATCACATAGATTCGGTCACAATACAACACAACCACATGTATCTTATTTCCACAACACACAAACATACCTAAGCAAACAAGCTAGGGAAATCACGCCGCATTCGCTCTTCGGTTTCCCATGTAGCATCACCAGGAGACATACCCTTCCAGAAAATTTTTAGGAGTCGGATGGTTTTATTTCGCAATTGCTTGTCTTTTATGTCAAGAATTCTTTGTGGCTCGAGTATGTAAGTCAAATTCTCTCTCAATTCAACCTCCTCAGGCTCAATTACATGGGAAGGATGTGGATGATATTTCTTAAGTTGTGACACGTGGGACACGTTGTGCACACTTGACAGGTGCGGTGGCAAGGCAATCCGATAAGCAACTGGTCCAACGCGCTTCAAAATTTCGTATGGCCCAATGAATCGAGGAGTTAACTTTTTGGCTTTAATAGATCTGCCAATACCAGTTACCGGTGAAACCTTAAGGAACACGTGGTCCCCTACTTCAAACTCCAATGGTCTCCGTCGCCTATCCGCATAGCTCTTCTCGTCTACTTTGAGCTGTCAACAACTTTTGACGAATCATCTCAATTTTCTTTGTAGTTTCGTCTACCAAGTCTGGTCCAACTATCGTCCTCTCGCTCAATTTAGTCCAACAGAGAGGCGATCGATACTTCCTGCCATACAATGCCTCAAAAGGAGCCATCTAAATGCTCGAGTGATAACTATTGTTGTAGGCAAATTCTGCTAGAGACAGGTGACGATCCCAGCTTCCCGGTAATTCAATGGCACAAGCCCTCAACATATCCTCAAGGGTTTGAATCGTCCTCTCTGTCTGGCCATCAGTTTACGGATGATAAGCCATACTATACTTTAATCTAGTCCCCATAGCCTCCTGTAATGCCTTCCAAAAGTTAGATGTGAACCTCGGATCACGGTCTGACACAATCTCAGTGGGTACACCGTGCAGCCTAACAATCCAATTCACATACAACTGAGCTAGCCTCTCTAAGCTATATCCAATATGGATTGGAAGAAAATGAGCAGACTTCGTCAATCTATCTACAATGACCCATATGGCATTATGGCGTGGTGCAGTCTCCGGTAATCCTACAATGAAATCCATGGAAATGTTGTCCCATTTCCATTGGGGAATCTCTAAAGGTTGAAGTAACCCTGGAGGCTTTTGATGCTCAATCTTCACTTTTTGACAAGTAAGACACTTCCTTACGAAATTTGTCACATTATGCTTCATCTTAGGCCACCAATACCCTTGCTTCAAATTTCGATACATCTTAGTGATTCCCGGATGAATGGTATATTTGCTCTGATGAGCCTCCTCAAGAATCGTCTTCTTGATTTCCTCATTATCCGGAACACAAATTCTCTTCTTATACCTCAATATACCCGTATCCCCAATATCATAACCAGGCACTTCACTGTTCTCCAACTTTTCTCTAATCCTTACCAACTGGTCATCATTCATCTGGGCCATTCTTAACTCATTATAAAAATCAAAATTCCCGTGCACCGAACTCAAAATCACCTCGGATCTTGGTTCAAGATAAACCTCTGATAACCTTTCTAAAAGGTTATATTCAGCCACACACATGTGAAACATATGCATTAACTTTCGGCTCAAGGCATCCGCAACTACATTTGCCTTTCCTGGATGATATTTTAACTCAAAATCATAATCCTTTAAGAACTCCATCCATCTCCTCTGTCGGTTATTCAACTCCTTCTAATCCATAAGATACTTCAAGCTCTTATGGTCACTGAAAATCTCAAATTGAGAGCCACACAGGTAATGCCTCCAGATTTTCAAAGCGAATACAACTGCTGCAAGCTCCAAGTCATGCGTCGGATAGTTCTCTTCATGAGTCCTCAACTGCCGAGAGGCATATGCCACAACTTTGCCGTCTTGCATGAGCACACATCCTAAGCCTTTCAATGATGCGTCTGTATACACCGTGTATGGTCCGTGTGGGTTGGGTATGATAAGAATAGGTGCAGTGGTTAATCGGTTCTTCAATTCTTGAAAAGCCGCCTCACACTTCTCATCCCAAACAAATGGTTGTTCTTTCTTAGTCAATCTGGTAAGTGGCACGGCAATTCTAGAGAACCCCTCTATAAAACGACGGTAATAACCAGCTAACCCAACAAAGCTACGCACCTATGTTACAGACTTAGGTGTTTCCCACTTCAACACAGTGTCAACCTTGCTAGGATCTACTGCTACTCCATCTGCTGAAACCACATGACCCAGAAACTTCACCTCTCTCAACCAAAACTCACATTTACTCAGCTTCGCATACAACCGATTTTCTCTTAAAATTTGTAGTACTATTCGAAGATGCTCTCGGTGTTCCTCTTCATTTTTCGAATAGATAAGGATATCATCAATGAACACCACTACAAATTGATCCAAATAAGGTTTGAAAGTCCGATTCATATAATCCATAAACACCGTTGGCGCATTAGTTAATCCGAAAGGCATAACAAGAAACTCATAATGGCCATATCTAGTACGGAAAGCGGTCTTCGGAATGTCTTCTCGCCTTTACCCTCAACGATGATATCCCGATCTCGATCAATTTTTGAAAATACCGATGAGCCTACTAATCGATCTAATAAGTCATCTATCCTCGAACGGGTACTTATTCTTGATAGTGACTTTATTCAATTGCCGGTAGTCAATGCAAAGCCTCAAGCTACCATCTTTCTTCTTGACAATAAGAACTGGTGAACCCCATGGTGATACACTTGGCCAGATAAAACCCTTCTCCAATAAATCCTCAATCTGCTTCTTCAATTCTGCTAACTCTAGAGGTGACATCCTATATGGAGCCTTAGAGATCGGCTCTGTCCCCGGTGCTAACTCGATGGCGAACTCAACTTCTCGCTCTGGAGGTAGTCCGGTCAACTCTTCAGGGAACACATCTGGAAAATCTTTAACCACTTTAATCTGCTCAATTTTTCCTTCTGATTCCACTTGAACCAAGAAGAATACCGTAAAGGCTTCACAACCTTTCCTTATACTTCTCTCAACTTGGGCCGCTGACAACATTATCGGATTGTGGGAAATTTCCTTAATTACTGTGCAAACATTAAATTGTATAGCTCTCTCCTTACAACGCAGGGATACGTCATTGGTTGTTAACCAATCCATACCCACAATCACATCCATACCCCGCATGGGCAGACAAATTAAATCAATAGTCGTTTCACGACCATCACATACAAACATCAATTTTCTACATACCATAGCAGTTTGTACTCGAATACTAGTAGGAGTAGACACAACTAAATCATATAACAAATCACTCATAGTAAGATTTAATCTTTTTGCATAGTCATATGAGATGAAAGAATGTGTAGCGCCAGAATCATAAATAACACATAAAGGATGGCCCTGAAGAAAAGCGTTACCTCGGATCAGGTTAGGAGTAGCTCTTACTTCTTCTGATGTCAAAGCAAATACTTGTCCAGGAGTAGATGGCCTAAACGCTTGATCCTCCTTCCTTCTTTTATAGCAATACTTCACAATATGACCTTTCTCTCCACAATTGAAGCAAGTCCAACATTTGCCTGTATGCGGTCTCCCACATTGAGGACAAGGAGGGTGTTGCATCATGCTAGGAGCTGACGCCACCGATTCGAGCTGAGAGCTTTGTTTTGCTTTAGTGTTGCTCCTACGGCTCTGAGTTATGGGATGACGTTTCTTCTGCTGGGAGCTCCCTGATTAAAAGTCCTCCTGCTTCCGAATCCAGTGAAACTCGAAGGGTAATTCTTCCTATTGATACCTCCTGATATACCCATACTACCACTAAATCGGCCTTGCGAATCCCTTCTCACAGATTTCTCAGCTTCTCTACACCTTCTACAGACCTCTCGAATTTTCGCTATCAATTTTTCAAGAGTAGTGATATCATAAACCCCTATTCTCGCTCTAACCTCATCATTGCATCTCTCGAACATTTGTCTCGCAAGCCAATTATTCTGCTCCTCATCTGTTCTATTCAACTTTGACACATATTTAGCCAGCCCCATAAATTGGGATATGAATGTTTCCTCATCCATCTCCCCTTGTCGCAGAAGCAAAAACTCAGCCTCTTTCTGATGTCTCATTTCAATAGGGAAGTAATAATCAAAGAACATTCTTTTGAATTCATCCCAATCCAGTTGATGACCATCAACAGGCTTTACTGTGTTCCACCAATCTAAAGCAGCGCCTGATAACAAAGTCTTTGCAGCTATGACTTTCTGATATTTATCACAGCTGATTGACTCAAATAACATCTCCAGCCAATCGATCCAACTTTCAGCTTCTATTGCCGATCCTCCCGCGAAGGTCTCAAGATGGAAACGATCTAAATGTTTCCATACTGTAAGCATATCAGGAGCAACCTTTCACGTAGCTGATTCCTCCGGCTTAGAACTTGATGGATTCGGATTCGACTCCCTAGAATGAGTACTATTTTCTTCCTCTATTTCTTCATGAACCTTTTGGGTATGACTCTTGCTTCCCCCACTGGACCCTTCGTTGGCTCTACCTTCCTCGAGCCTTTTCAACCGCTCCTATGTTGAACGGGTCCACCTATATAGTTGCCGCAACATCTCAGCCTCGGTTAATTGATCCTGGGGCTCATTAGGTCCTTGTTGATCATTGTTATCGACATCTGTACGGGCGTTATCACCGATTTCTATGTGTTTAGAATTCACCATCTCTCCCCACCTAAGGGCGAAACCCACCAAAGATGGCGAATAATAAGAACAAGAAACAAAAGACAACAGAAAAGGGAAGCATGTGTGTAAAGATCATATATTGCCATATTCTATATGCAATGCACCACATGGCCAGGAAATTTAAAAGCTGATACCAAATTGAAAAGACCCTTCCTCACAAACCATTAATTAACCATAATGACATCACAAAACGATCAACAAGTGATTAAGGGGAAATCTGTTTTCCTTTCAAAAATAAATACATCGGAGTCCAAGGCACAAACTCTGCCCACAAACTCACTACAAAAAGTTAAAACTCTGGGCACAATTACTAAACAGAAGAATACACAGCCCACGAGTCTTCCAACACCAATTTCACAACAAGGGTCTACACAAAAACATTTCCACACAAGTTTAGATTGTGGATCAACTAAAATATTATAGCGTATAAAATAAAACCTTTGGTTCCACAGTGAACAACATGTTGGGATCCGTACACGCAGCGGATTAAAATATTCTACGAATCCCATCCGGAGGATCGCTCAACCATCGTCTAAATCAAGGCTAAGGAACCGAATATTACCTACGGCTGAAACGTTCCGCGTCTTGTTCTCTTTTAATTGGTGGGCTACCTTCTCGATTAGCGAAGTCAACTCTACGAATCGGCTTCCTCTACCGGTATCCACACGAATAATCCCCGAACCCGAATGCGGCAGCGTGCTAACGCCTTTTGAATTTTGCGTCTCCTTTTATTTTCACTCTAGGGTTTCTCGCGGCTTTCTATAATACGCTCAACAAAAAGTCCTGTAGGTTTTCTCAAACCCGATCAGCGTATTATATTCAAAATTAAATTCTCATTAATTTTGAAATTCGAATTTTAAATCTAGATTAAAATATATTAATTAAATCTATATAATAGATCTAATGTAATCTATTTATTTAATCCGAATTAAAAGCCGGATCTAAAATTCGAATTTTGAATCTTTGATTAAAAAAATATATTAATTAAATATATCTAAGAGATCTAATCTAATATATTTATTTAATCCGAATCAAAAGCCTTCGATTTAATTTATCTCTATAAATTAAATCCGAGAAATGATATCTATCTATTTAATTAAATCGAGATACTATATCTCAATTTAAATTAAATAGATATATGATATCTTTATTCGAAAATTAAAACATGAGATACAATATCTCTATTTGTTTTAGATATTTAATTTATCAAATAAATTAAATACTAAACAAATATTATATAATAATATTATAATCATTATTTAATATTATTATATTATTTAATTTCGAATTAATATAATATATATTATATTATATTAATATATATAATATTCACCCCAGATACATACAATATTCATTAAATCTTAGACATATCTAAGATTCAACGAATTTAGACATTATTGCTCGTGTTGGGCTATTCTTGTGTGCGACCTTGCAGGCCCATATGAGATTAGCAGTGGGCCAATATCGCATCAGCCCCTGATCGCAAGCGGCCTCTAGCAAGACATTGCGACTACCCAATTCACATGGGGATCGATGACACGATACAACCTATCGTATAACCATGTCACGTCCCTTTTGTCACGCGATAATTTGGTCAGGGATGAGGCATGTATAATGTCAACTTCCTTTTCTTGACCATTACTTTCTCGATTCTCGAGTAGTCTAATAAGTGAAATGGAAACTCCTTTCCATCACAGTACGGCCATACATTTCTTAGACTCACTCATCGAGGGCCCGGTATTATCTCTCCACAAATGTGAGGGACAAATTCCATCTTGACCATTCACATTCCTCCGCATGAAAACCACTGATTTCGATCCAAGCCTTTATCATCACCCGGTCAAAGGTGACTTTTGACTAGGTCAAAAACCAGTGACTCATCATGTAGGAATCCATGATGATCTCAGGTCATAGGGCGTCGTGACGCGGTTATACATGAGAAAAGCTTATGACTTAATCCATGCAGCTTTCTCATAGTGGGTCGGTCCAGTACCTTGTACTCTTACAAGTGCCTATGACTTTGACTTGTATCTCCATACTTCATCAAAGTCATACTGGCTTTATTTTATCCCCGCTCCCGCGTAGATGACCTACCAGGGACATTTAGGATAATCTATAAAAAATATCCAAGGATCAGTTATCACTATAAACATGCAAATTAAAATGATAACTAGATGGAGAATGACTGGCCCCCTAGGGCATAATTTCCAACACAACAGTCATCCCAAAACAGTTGAAATAGTATTCTCAAAACATGTGGGCCCTAACATGGCAATATATAAACTCATACCACACCAGTACCAAAAGAGGCTTACAAAGTTCACAACTATTATGCCTCCGGTTGCTTCCCTTGACTTTGACTTTTAGTAAAACTAGAGGTCTCGCCTGAAAAATATTTATAGTGACGGGGTGAGACATAAAGTCCCAGTAACCAAAATTAATTTATCAAATATGCGGAGTAAGGATTGCAAGTCGAGAAGCGGGTTTACTAACATATTTATAAAATCAACAACAATTAAATAATTAATCCATATTAATGAACAATAAGTAGAACCATCCCCACTCATCCATCCTGCTCCTCCTTATATCGTCTGGACGTGGTACAGCCTATCAGTGCTAGTATACCTGGCCAAGGTTAGCTAGTCACTTCAAGAATACTGTCCCCTCCCATGCTACCACCAATATACCGTAACAGAGAGGTGTCCGCCCAAAACACTCAACTCAAATTTCAGGCCAGGAATGAGAGAGCCAATGGGCACAATTTCACCCTAAATCTCTTCCACACAACCCAACATATTCCATAATGGACAAACAATATGATACCGCAATTTCCCAAAAACATCGTACAATATATTATTCCATATACCACATTCCATAACAAACATCATAACAACAGTACCTAACAAAATTTATTGTTCCATATACAACAACCCACAACAAACATCATAACAACCACTACAATAACAATCTCAATGACAATATTCACTTGTGCATACATACGTAATAGAAAATACTCGCTTCACCGAAATAACTTTATATTCAGATATACACTTAATTTTCCAAAACACAAGTCAGTGGTATATATAAAAGTAAGGTTTAGAAAACACCTTACAGTCTAAAACAAGCATATGAAATAAATTAACCCCGGTTACCTCAACTCCCAGCTAAACTTTATCTTGAGGAGTAAAACGCGTACAATCACCAGTCACAGGTAAACTCTACATTATCACAATTATAACTTATATAATTCAAATACACAATTATAATAATAACATATTATTGTAATAAAAACTAAAAATAACAGTTTAATTTTTCAAATTTCAAAACTAAACCGATTACGTATATGTATATACATAATACCAAACCACACTCTATTTTTCTCTCAATCTCACGCACAGCATATGTATATATATAAAGCAAATGTCACCGCCTCGGTTAATGAGAGGCGGTGATCTAATTGATTAATTTTTATTTTTATTTTATTTACTTCTACCAAACGTTTCATGTTCCTTTTTTTTTTAAAAAAAAATGGCCCAAATTACCATAAGAGCCCCAATTTTGACAAAATTACCACAAGAGCCCAAACTATATCTTAATATTATATATATATATATTCACAATCACAATTTAATTACCTTAATCATATATAATTATTATTTTTAATTACAATTAAATCCTAAAAATAAAATTAGGACGTTACACCCATCCTATCGGCACATCCCCTTTCCATAGTTCACAACAATCCAGTTTGCTACTTTATTTCCTTTCCTTGACACCAAAGACAACTGCACTTCCTTCACCTCTTTCAATTTTGAAATGACTTCTATCAGTTCCCATCTTTACCTACCATTTCCCAAATCTCCTCATATCGCATTCATCCAATCTCAAGGCTAACATACTACCAAACCACACTCTCTTAGCCTAAGGACACAAGACAATAGCATGCTCAACAGTCTCAGCGCTTACACCACATACTGGGCAAATATTGCTAGGGCTGCATTTTCTCTTTACTAAGTTTTCCTTAACTGCAACTGCATCAACCAAGCATCTCCAAACAAAATGCTTGATCTTGGGCAACACTTTCATCTTCCAAACCTATTTCCAAGATTCAGTTGTCGACAAATTTTCAGTTCGATTCGCTCCTTCCTATCACCTTTTCTTTTACATCGCACTCTATAATATCCTCTTTTCACTGTGTATTTACCATCCCTAGCTCCAAGCTATACCACTTCACCATTTCTCTGTGTATGACTTATTGACATTTGTTCAATTTTAGCCCTAACTTCCTCTGATATCAAACCATCTAATTGATCCAATGCCCATCTACCATTTCGAATTATGTCAGCAAGATGCTATCCACTTTTATCCTTAGGTACCCTTATCACATCCGACAAAATACTGGCCTCCCCTTTTATCCACTTATCTCTCCATAGCCTCACTTCTAAACCATTCCCTATCCTCCAATACAAATAATCCATTAATACATTTCTTCCTTCCAATATAGTACACCAAACCCACGATGCCCTCCCTTCCCTCTTAGCATCTACAAAAGAAGAGTTTGGAAAGTAAATAGCTTTTGATACTTTGGCCCATAGACTATTAAGCAACCTCCATGCTGTTTTGGCTAATAATGCCTCATTTACCGCTTCAAACTCTCTGAAACCAAATCCTCCTTCATTTTTTGATGCTGTCAGCAACTCCCATGACCTCCAATATATCTTCCTCTTTTCCTCACCCCCGTCCACCAAAACTTAGCCACCAAACTATCTAGTTCTTTACAAGTTTTTTTAGGAAACTTGAAATAGTACATCGGGGTAAAGTGGCTGCACCAATCACGGCCTTGACCATAACCTCCCTCCTGCTTGTGACAGAACCTCCCACTCCAGCCTTTAATCTTTCTGCCAACTCTCTCCTTTATATACGCCAATGCTTGACATTTGGATTTCCCCCAAATGTTGGGAATACCAAGATAATTCCGTGGTTCATCTATGTCCTTTACCCAACACAAAACATACCTTTTCGTTTACATTCACGGTAGTGTTCTTGGAAAAGAAAATCCCTGACATAGTCAAGTTAGCTTGTTGCCCTGAAGCTTCACAATAATCCCTCAGCTAAGACTTTACAATTTTTCTCCTTGGAATTCATAAAAACATTACATCATCAGTAAAAAAAAGCTATGCGTCAGCACTACTAGTGATTTTGAAGCCCCTCAAGTTTCCCCTGCTAGCATTACTACTGGCATCCTTGAGAGAACTTCGGCAACAAGGAAAAAAATATATATGGAGATAGTGGACCTCCTTGTCTCAATCCTCTTTCTGGTTTAACCTCACCCACCTTTCTACTTGACAAACATATATTCAACTTCACCGTGGTAATACACTTGATAACCAATTCCACCCACCTTTCATGAAACCCAAACATAAGAAGCAAAGCTCTCACAAAGTCCCACTCCATCTTGTCATAAGCTTTGTTCAAATCCTTTTTCACTGCAAACTCACTCCTCACCCCCTTTTTCCTCCTCCTTAAGTAATGAAAAACTTCATGAGAGACAATCACATTATCATGAATCAATCAACTAACTACAAACGCGCACTGACTTTTTGAAACACATAAATCCAACCATGGTTTCAACCTATTGGCTATTACCTTAGAAATAACTTTGTAAACAAAATTACAAAGACCTATAGGTCGAAACTGGCTAACCTCCTTTGGCCGATCCACTTTTGGTATTAATGTGATATTTGTCTTATTAAGTTATGCTATATTACACCTTCCTTCATGAAATCAACCACCATGCCCTATATTTTTTTCATGAACCACCTCCCACGAAGACCCTCTTTACTTGTAGTATGGCATTCCTTTGTCTTCTTTGCACCGTAGATAGGTGAAAAAAACTTGAGTTTATGGCCCCTACTTGGAGCCAATTGACCCTAGATCTCTGCCACCAATACAATCCTCATTATTCCATACTCTTTCTAGCTCCCCTTCAATCTCCTCAACCCTCCTTATCACCTCATTAAAAATATAAAATGAGTTTAGTTTTTATTTTTATTAAAGAGCTTAATTGATATCAATGTTGATAATATAAATCGGGCAACTTGAAGATATAAATTGGTAAAAAAAAAAAAAAAGAGTTTAATCGTTGTTAATTAAATAATATATTGAAAAAAAAAGATATGATCATATCATGATGGACAGTTATAGCTTTAATTTTAGTTATTTTTTTAATTATGAATACCGGAGAGATAATAGAGGAGGTTTGATTAGGGGAAATTTTGTAATTTTAAATTTACATTATGATGTTCAGTCCTTTTAAGTAATTACAATTTTTATGGTCCTTTATAATAAATATTATTTTCTCTAGGTCCTTTATTTTAATTTCCCTATTCTATTCTGCAATTTTTTTTGTATAAAAAAGTAAATAAATTCTTTGTTTATTGATAATTATGTGAGTATCTAATATCCCCTTAGTTTTAAAATTTGGCTATAATTTCATCTTGGCTTGTTACGATGTGGAGATTTCTTGTCAAACAACTTCATTGTAATTTGAAGCAAAAGTCCAGTCAATCAGGCAATTGGATTGAAGCATAAGATATCTAAGATATTTGGTATGTGGTCATAATAAATCATGAAATAAATGCTAAAATAAACAAAACTTGAGATGGTTTTATTTATCGACTGAAGTTGCTTCTCTCGTCCTAGTTTTCTCTAACCACTCTTTTACACATCTTGTAAGATTTTTGAATTTTTTTAAGACAGTTAAACTTAATGCAGCAAGAATTAAAGGCTAGGAAAAAGTTCCTCATGAGTCATGACCAGTAATGAAGCCTGGAACTTTTCTATCCTCTTGATGTCATGACTGACCAGTAATGAAGCCTGGAACTTTTCTATCCTCTTGATGTCATGACTAAGTGTCGATAAAATGTTAGTTAATTCTTGGAATTAACTTTTAGCTATTTATCTTCTTTCCAAGCTACCGTAATAACAATAAAAATATCCTTTAAGAAAATAAATAAGTAAATTATTTGACTTGACTTAAGCGACTCCTTTTTTCTTTTAAAAAAAATCATGAAAATATAGAGAAGCAAAAACTTGCTTTTTAAATTCAAAGAAAGATTTTGTTCAATACAGTAAACCGTGTGACTTGTCATAATGCATATTAACATGTCTCTGTTCTTGTAGTTATTAAACCAAATGGTAGTTTATTTATTAGTTTTTAGGTCAGAAAAAAGGGGCTAAAAATTCTAATGGTTGTGATGATTCATAAATTAACAAATATTTAAATCAAACATGACAAATTTGGTGTTGTTATTTACTAAATTATAACACCCAATCAATAGTTAGATGTAAATCGTTCATTTCTGCAGGAAGCTTGGGATGTCCCCATTAAGAGTTCAATATAATGCAGAAAATTGTTTTATGGATTGAAATTACTTCTCTTTTCTTAATTTTCTCTAACCACTATTTCACACATCTTTTATGCCTTTTTATAAGCATAGGATATTTCTTATTTTTTTTTCCCGAATGACTAAATTTGGATGGAAGTTACAGATAAGCATAGTTGGTGTTTTTGCGAAGGATTAATGTTGGGAATTTGAATTGATTTAGCTCTTCTTGTTATTGTAGGATACTTCCTTGTTTATTGAAGTAATGGGATTAAAATTGAAGATTACAAGAACTAAACAATCTTGTTTCTCAGGCGAATAATATAAAAAGAAGAACTATTTGTTGTTTGTTGAAGAGTTATCTTTATCAAGACATCAACAAATGACAGAGGCATCCAACACTGAAACTTGTTTGGCTGTTATGAATACATCAGAGAGTGGACAGTCTTCTACCTATTAAATAAAACTGAGCCAAGACACACTAGTACAAAAAAGGGTTTTAAGACCGGACAAAAGAGGAATCATAAGACCGGACCCATGACCGGTCTTATTCCAGCCGGTATTAAAAGTCCACATTTAAGACCGGACAGGAATCGGTCTTAAAGAAACGCTTTTAAACCGGGCATTTAAAACATTAGGTCTTAAAAGTCGTACTAAATAAAGCTGAAATATTTTTTGTTCGGTCCTAAAACTCAACTTTTAAGACCGGACAAAAACTCGGCCGCTCTTAAAAATCAGAATTTTAAGATCGTACAAACATAAATCCGGTCTGAAAAATAGCGGCTTTTAAGATCTGATGAATAATTATATGCAGTCTTAAAAGACTGACTTTCAAGACTGGATGGTAAATTCATCCGGTCTTAAAAATTGAATTTTTAGACCGGACGTATAAATACACCGGTCTTAAAAGACAAACTTTTATAACCGGCTTAATATCAAATATGTATATATGACCTTTAAGACCGGACATATTAATACATATGGTCTTAACAGTTGAACATTTAAGACCGGCATATTTATTTCCTGTCTAAATTTTCCCGAATTGTTTCCCTGTTCTGTTCTTCCTGATCATATATATACACAAATCCACCACCCAATCCAGCACATAAAAGTCGATACTTTAAGTACAAGCTATGAACAATTATGAATAAATTGAATTGGGAAAAAGAATACAAATATTATTCACCATGAGTTATGTGACTTCTTAATTAATGATTATACTATGGCTACAACACCTAAATTAATTTATACAATAAGATAACTTACTTACAATATAATGCAAATACAATAAGTTACAAATACAACATATATTCCCAATGTAATATTCACCATGCCTTCATCTGATTCCCACCCAACAACGTAACATCCTCTTTTATAACATGCCCCTTTGGATCGGATCCTGCCACAAAAATAAAACAAGAACAAACTTCATAGTCAGTGACATTAATTAAGAACATAGAAGGAATATAATATAGTTAAAACCTTAAAGTTTTCAAAGAATTCTGCATATGAATATTACCTTATGAATTGACTCTTTTATAAAGCGATATCCTCCCATATCCTTTCTTGATGATCATTTCTTATGCCGGGTTCATTATCCGCTTCATCTTCTTCGTTCATGTCCGGTAGACCCATTGAAAAAGGAGTACTATCAGGAAGACCATAATTTGAATGACTTTCCTCATCAATATCAATGACCCTTTTTTCCTTGGAGAGCTACATACCACATTTTATTTTCTTGATCAGTGATATAGAACACTTGTTTCACCTGGTTTGCCAAAATAAAAGGTTCATCTCCAAAACTTCTACCATTGACATCGACTAATGTAAATCCTAGCCGATCTATCTGAACACCATTATTGACATTAACCCACTTGCATTTGAAAATGGGAAATCTAATTTTAACATAGTCCACCTCCCAAATCTCTTCAATAACCTCATAATATGGCATGACTGCCAATAAAGGCCTCTTGCCTTTCGAACTGGAGAAGTGCATAGATTCAGCCTCTAATATAACACCACTGTTCTGGACGGTGCTCTTATCATCTTGGGACTTCGTGTAAAATGTATAACCATTGATCACATACGAATTCCAACTTATGACATCAACCTCAGGACCACGTGCTAACCATTTGATTGTATCAGAAACACATTCCTCTCCCTCGACCTTTTGTTTGAACCAGTTTGCAAAAGTTCTGTTATGCTCCCTAACCAACCTTTGTTCAGTCATTCGATGATTTTCTTTCCTTACAGCTTCTTTATGTGCAGCTATGTTGGCTTGAACTTCATCAACATTATTCAAGATGTATAAGTGGACTTGTGACAATTCATCGGGATCACACTCTTTATCAAGCCCCTCGTCTACCCCCTTCAGCTTGCTACATTTTGGAAGCCCAATATGTCTTACTTTGGCCAAATAATTTTGACAAAATTCCATGGCTTCTTCAGAAACATATTTCTGAACAATTGATGCTTCTGGCCGGTATGCATTCTTCACGTACCCTTTTAGGAATTTCATAGATCTTTCAATTGGGTACATCCACCGTAAAAGGATAGGTCCGCACAACTTTATCTCCCTCACTAGATGAACAATTAGATGAACCATGATGTCAAAAAAGGTAGGAAGAAAAAGCTTCTCAAGGTGGCACAAGATAAGATATCCTTCATTCTCCAATTCATCCAACTTTTCAATCTCAAAAACTTTACTACAAACCGCATTGAAGAAGACACAAAGTCTAGTCAAACGACCGAAGGTCATATTCGGGGATGCCTCGAATAGCTCGGGAGTAGTTGTTGCATCAAGACATGACAATCATGAGACTTTTGGCCTACTAATTTCAAGTCCTTCATCGATACAAGCCTCTTAAAATTTGAAGAATACCCAGGGAACTTTTGTGCCATGTAAACACTCACAAAAACTCTGTTTCTCATCCTTAGACAAAGTATGAGAAGCCGGGGACAATAAGTTCTCTTCCCGTATGGCCTTGGATGTAAGTCTTCGCGTATTCCCATTACTTGCAAATCCAATCTTGCTTCACACCATCCTTGGAACTACCTTGTATGTTGAGAAGCGTGCCAGCAATACTATCACATATGTTTTTCTCCACGTGCATGATATCAATACAGTGTCTCACATCAAGATTGCGCCAATATGGAAGATCGAAGAATACAGATCTCTTTTTCCATATATTTGTTTCTTTTTCTACTATTTGCAGTCTTACCGAAGATGACACTGATATTTTTCATCTTTTCATAAACTTGCTCCCCAGTCAATGCCACCAGAGCATCTTCATACTTCTGGCCACCAAAAAAGGCTTTCTTTAATCGACGATATGGGTGGCCTCGTCTAAGAAATCTCATATGTCCAAGATAAAACGTCTTTCTTCCATGTTGAAGTTGATGGTAGCGTGGGCCTTCTTCACAAACTGGACATGCTTTATGACCTTTTACACTATACCCTGACAAGTTCCCATATGCTGGGAAGTCGTTTATAGTACAAAATATCATGGCTTGCAATTTAAACACATCCTTCTTGAAAGAGTAAAAAACATCGACACCTTCTTCCCACAACTCCTTCAAGTCTTCGATCAAGGGCTCAAGGTAAACATCAATGTCATTTCTGGGTTGTTTTGGTCCCGAAATTAACATAGACAGCATGATATACTTTCGTTTCATGCATAACATAGGAGATAAGTTGTAAATAATCAGGAGCACAGGCCATGAACTATGTATGCTGCTAAGGCTTCCATAGGGATTCATGCCATCCGTGCTAAGGGCAAGCCTAAGGTTCCTAGGTTCTTCGCCGAAGTTTGGAAATAAGTGATCAATTTTCTTCCATTGAGAAGAATTGGCTGGATGTCGAAGCTTTCCATCAGAAATCCTCTCATCTGCATGACACCTTAAATTTTTTGCATCATTTTCATTCGCAAACAACCGCTTGAACCTTGGTATGATTGGAAGATACCACAACACTTTTGCAGGCCCCTTATTTGACTTGTACCTTGGGGTTTCACATATCGGACAATTCTGCTTCTCTTCAAACTCTTTTCTATACAATACACAATCATTCGGGCATGCATGGATCTTTTTGTACTCCATCCCCAAAGGGATGAGTATTTTCTTAGAATCATAGTATTGATGCGGCAACATATTATCATCCGGAAGCATGTCCTTAAAAGCCTCAAGCATTTCAGAAAAACTCTTGTCGCTTCATCCATGACGTGCCTTCAAGCTTACCAATTTCAATACAGCATTCAACAATTGGTATTTTTTACAACCAGGGTATAGCGGGGTCTCGCATCACTTTGCACATATTACCATATGCATGTGATTGATGAAAAGCCTCTTCTTCTACATCACGAATAATGTCCTCTATGTGATCATCCATATCCGTGTCATTATCATCAAAGGCATGTTGAGACCCACTTGGTATTTTTTCACCATGTCATACCCATAGTGTATAAGTCTTACAAAATCCTTCACAAATTAAATGTGTGTGGATAACTTCAGGACTTAGTCGCCTCTCATTCAAACATTTTACACAAGGGCAATAAAACTTCACACTATCATCATGGGCACTTTGTTTAGCAAATTCTATAAAGTCCCTCACCCCATTCTGATATTCAACACTCGTCTGTAACGCAGTTATCCAACTATGATCCATAGTAGAATTCCTATAGACGGAAAGATTTAACATACATAATCCAAAAAAATTGACACTTGCATATAAAATAAGGCAACACCAAATGCATATTTATGCTCAAGGTCGGTTATGTCAATTTTTTTACGGAGAAACTTGCCCATAAAATGCATAACGAAGAATCACTTTTGGTCATAAATGTATCACAGTGAATCCAAGAAGCAAAATAAAAGCATGACGAGGAAATTAAATGCATCGCGTGAAGGTCTTGTGGACTCACCGTAGCATATAAATTCAAATGCGTTTGCGGAGTCTTTCTTCTCCCCCACGAACGTTGATGTTGTAGACAACAAGAGTAACCTAAAAACATTTGTTGGTCAGTTGGGTAGGTCTAAAGCGCAAATATAATCTTCAAAATATAATATTCATTAACAACAGAGAAACCCACAAGAACATTTCATCAATTTCGTTCAACCCAGAAAACCATAAAGTTATATAACTGAAACACCTCTTACAGCTTGGTCTATAGACGTTTAGCTAAGGAACCAGAAAGTGATTGTCGAGAGAGCAACGCGAAGCAGTCGATGAAGTAACACAAAAACACTGCCTGAGTAATCACTTTCAGCGCAACAAGAGAAGTTCGAGAGGGAAATTTAATATTCGCGCAATGTAGACATGTTTTATTAATTTGGATTTTATTAAGACCAGTTAGTTATAAAGTAGCCGGTCCTAAATATATAATTAAATTTTTAGGACCGGAGGGTTAAAAGACTCTGGTCTTAATTTTTTATTTTTTATTTAATTTTAAGACCCGAGTCTTATTAAACATCCGGTCCTAAAAGTCCTCATTTAGAAAAAAAAAAAAAAAAAAAAGAGGATTGGCTTTGGCGAGCGCAGCAGCAATTGAATAAATAAAAATTAAAGAAAAACTGGAGAATAAGCTTATTTAATTACTGGAGAATATGAATAAAAAAAAAGACATAAGCTTAGTTCTTAATGATTCATACATTACTGGTGAATATGCATTTAATTTTAAGATCGGAGTCTTATTAAACATCCGGTCGTAAAAGTCCTCATTTAAAAAAAAAAAAAGGATTGGCTTTGGCGAGCACAACAGCAACTGAATGAATAAAAATTAAAGAAAAACTGGAGAATAAACTTCTTTAATTACTGGAGAATATGAACGAAAAAAAGACACAAGCTTAGTTCTTAATGATTCATACATTACTGGTGAATATGCACGTACACAAGAAAAAAAAAACAAAAGAAAAACAAGCAGAAAATTATAAAAAACAAGAATATGACTAAACATCTTTGGTGATATCGGCGTGAAAAGCATTAAATTCCCGCCGAATATCAAAGCAAGTTCTGTCTTATTCGCATCGTCATAATGCATCATTAGAGGAAAGAGGAGAGGGGTCGGCGGTAGGCGCGCTTGGGCCAACTGGTTGGAGAGGGGGAGAAGGAACCTCTTCATGGTCTGAAGGTTGGAGGGGGGTGCGGCAACCTCTTCATCATCCGAAATAACAATGGGTCCAACGACCCGAGACTCTTCTGTCACAAAAGAACGCACTCTTGCTAGAGGAGGCGCACTGTATAACGATCTACGGAAGGCACAAGCATCAGGAGTAAGAGTACCCCTATGAGCGGTTCTCTTATATCTAACCATGGTTTGAGCAGTTGGGGCAGAGAGCCACGTAGTGTGGAGTTACGAGATTGTGAGGAGTTAATAAAGACAGAAAGGTATGATGAGTTCATATTTTTAAGAGCGACGAAGTGTGGAGTTACGAGGTATGAGGAGTTTAATAAGGACAGAGAGGTATGAGGAGTTAGTAAATATGCGGTCTAAAATTATATTATTTAATTTTTTTCAATTCAATTGATTTTAAGACCGGCCTTTTATAATATATCCGGTCCTAAAAGCCTATTATTTTTTTTAATCAATTCAATCACTTTTAAGACCGACCTTTTACCTTGTATCCGGTCCTAGAATTCATTTTTGTTCAATTCAATTGATTTTAAGACCAACCTTTAATAATATATCCGATCCTAAAAATCTATTTTTTTTTTCAATTCAATTGATTTTAAGATCGACCTTTTAAAATATATCCCGTACTAAAAGTCTATTACTTATTTTTTTCAATCAATTCAATTACTTTTAAGACCGATCTTTTATCTTGTATCTCCGAGTCCTATAATTCTTTTTTTTTCAATTGAATGATTGATCGTATCCTTACACTGTTCAAATGAATGATTCGCAGTCTCTTCGACTTCCGAGATAAACTTCACAACTAGGCGTCTCCTTGTATTCGAGGAACTATGCGTCTCCTCGTTCTTATTTCCGCGTTTCACATTGGTCGGGCAGGGTTCTCTATTTAAATCCGATGTTACTTTACTTCCTTCACATTCTTCTCCATCACTTCTGAAACATCCACAGTAATGGCTGCTCCACCACCACCAGGTCCTCCTCCTCTGTTGCCTCCGGAACCGACATTCTACTAGATGATTCAGCACATTCTGGCCCGCCTCGATCATATAGACCGACGTTGCGGCCAGCTGTTTCAGGTCTATCACGCCGTCAACGACAAGCTGACAGCTGTACTCGACGCCCAGGACGTTGAGTACCATCCTGAAGATGACAACGTCTCCGACGACTCCCTTCCCTTCGACAACGATGGGGTGGAGTAGATGTTTTTTTGTTTTTTTTGTTTGTACTGCTGCTGCTGCTGCTCACGGGGCAACAGTAAAACAAATATAAAAAAAAATTGTTTCCATATTCGATCGTCATGTCCTTTTCATTATCTTCTTTCTTTTCCGACAAAAAGGAAACAAACAAAACATTGTCCTCGCTAAAAATTGGCAGAATATAGTTAAGAAAAAAAAAAAAAAAAATCGTTTACCTTATTCGAATAAAAACAAAAATCGTCGGTTTTACCTCGCCCCGATTTGAATATTTTCGTGTCCTTTTCATTATCTTCCGTCTTTTCCGACAAAAGAAAAGAGACAACGAAAAGGGAAACCGAGGGTAACATCGACAACAAGGAGGGTCCTAGCTTGAGCGTAACGCCGTAACCTCGGTTGTCATGAACCCTAATAATTTGTCGTCAGAAACGAGTCAACATTTATGTTTAAAGGAAAACTATTAAGACCGGATGTTAGACAAATATACGGTCCTAAAGGTTAAGCTATATTTTTAATAAAATCGATGAACTTTTAGGAGCGGACAAATAATAAATATACGGTCCTAAAAGTCTCGCAATAGACTTTTAGGAGCGGATATTTAACAAATGTACGGTCCTAAAAGTATAGACATATTTTTATAATTAAACGTAGACTTTTAGGACCGGATATTATATAATATGCGGTACTAAAAGTCTTGCCATATTATATAATATGCGGTACTAAAAGACTTGCCCGACTTTTTAATTAAACGTGGACATTTAGGACCGGACGTTCAGATAATATGCGGTCCTAAAAGCCTTTACAAATAAACGAAGACTTTAAGGACCGGATGTTTAATAAATATGCGGTCCTAAAGGTCTCGCTATATTTGTAAAATAAACGAATTCTTTGAAGTCACTGAGTACTTGATCATTATTATTATTTTATTTTCCTTTTTTTATAGATTACAAGGAAAATAAATTCCTAATTTTCCAATTAAGTTTAAATCATTGGCTATTCTTCATGATTTAATTCTCATATATAATTTTAGGCATAATTCATTGAATTATTCTTTTCCCTTAATTAATTTAGGTCATAGAAGTCGCGAATACTTTTTAGAGTATCTTATATATTGCTCATTTACAACATCATGTACCTCAAATTTCAAACACTAAATAGCTAGAATGAATGAACCAATTTCTTCGAAAAAAAATAAAAAAAATTATTATTGAATTACACATTGTGGGTATATTTTACAAATGAATTTAGGACTTAATTAGGTCATACAAATATTCACAAAACACATTGCGTATGTGCTTCTACTTCATCATCTCGGAAAGGGAGCAGGTCCAAGAAAACCTACGTAACATCAAAGACGAAACCGAATTAACTTGCGTGCATATTCCATATGTAACATTAAGCCGTAAACCGAATTCAGCCATAATATGTAACATCAAATACATTTACCTTTGCAGTTAATTTTGTCGTTCCTCCCGTGATAACATCATACATGTGTTTCATGACGTATAGGCCACATAAGTTGGACCCCATTGGTTGCCGATGGGTCTAAAATGAACAAGAAATATATATAAGAGCTAGCATATATAGCTTACTGACCAAGTTCACAAGGTAGTGTGCCAGTGTCCAAATATGTACTAACGGTTTTAACCATTTAGGATAAGTGGCACGAGACCCACGCCTTTTTCTTACCTCGACTTGGAAGGTCCTCATGGCACTATCATCAAAATCACAAATTTATCAATAATGTTCACTGAAAATTCACAAAGTAGAGATTTCAGACAAGAGAATCAAAATGACATGCTTACTTGTTGACGCTCGCGTCAATATAGGCTACGGCTGTTTGTGAGTGGAGCATAAGAAGATAACTTTATGATCCTCCATGCACATGAGGACCAATGCCAGTGGCGGCTGAAAATTCACAGCAGTAAAGTACTCAGTGATATATGTAGCATAATTATATTAAGTGAATTGCATACAAGAATTGTGATATGTACCTGTGGTAGTATGGGAACACGTACACCTTTCTTATCACTTCACACACCCTGGTTTGACATGTATTCTTGTCTCAACTCTAGGGATGTTGTACTTGCATAGACTGGGCACAAGAATCCAAAATCATCGATTCTGCCATGTTCAACCAATTCTTGATGATGAACCTACAATAATGACATCGATCAGGGAATTAGTATATATGTATGTGTGTCTAAACGATGCATTTAAATTATGTACTCATAGAAGAAGATACTTAATTACTTCATAAACATTTGAACAATTGCATCAGTAAGCTCCTGTCCAAGAAGCAGCAGGGACGTTACATCTACGTTGTCAAGGTAAACCTCTTCAAGATGAGGGACGCCTACTACTTCATTGACAGGCCACGATTTATCTTTAAAACATCCTTTTTTTACCAAATCGGATATTTTTTTTCTTGGCAGTCAAATGAGCAGTAGGGGATGGAACTTGAGGAGGAGGGGATGCAGCTTGACGAGAGGATGGAACTTGAGGAGGAGAGGATGAAGTTTCAGGAGGAGTAGAGACATGTACAAGCTTCACTGGCCAAGAGATAAAGGTTCCCTTGACATCACTCACAAGCTTCAGCTAATCAGTTGGGAGAGGCAGAGGTGCATCAACGATCACCTTTTCAACTGACACTCTTACTTCATCATCAGCCATTTGTTGGTGGTGTACAGTTGATCCCAAGTTGTGGACAGTCCCATTTGCAACTAATAGTCTATGAGGGTTTTTCCACATATAGGCAACAAGGTTGCTCTGACTGTCCAACAATGCAGCTCCCTTTAGTGCTTTCCGCGCATAGGTGCAGTGAATGTGTGACGGGAACACGCTTTCTCTCGACAAGAGCTCAAAAGTAGCCTCATCTCGATTCATTTCCTCCTTCATCGGCTCATCTCGGGATTGAAACATTACTTCTTTAGCCATTTGCTTCCTCACTTAATTTGGCCGAGTCTGTTCCATCCGGGATTGAAACATTGCTTCTTTAGCATTTTGCTTCATCACTTATTTTGTCCAGTCATCTTCCATCTCCTCCGGGTAACCATACTTTGTTTGTGGCATTTGGATTTACCAAAGTATTCCTTCATCTGGCTCATCCGGGATTGAAACATTGCTTCTTTTTTGCCGCTTCTTCCTCACTTAATTTTGGCGCACTGTTCCATCTGGGATTGAAACATTGCTTCTTTAACCGCTGCTTCATCACTTATTTTGTCCAGCGTCTGTTCCATCTCCTCCTGGGTAACCATACTTTGTTTGTGGTATTTGGATTTACCAAAGTATTCCTTCAGGCCTACCCGTCCTCCAACCCCCCTTACACGCCCCGCGTGATCCGGTTGTCCTGGCCGCAACCCGATCGAACATCATTCCTCCGTCCGACACAAAAGATCCTCACTTCTTTCTTTTTAAGATTTTCCTGTAAGATACGGATAACGAGAAGCTTAGTAATTAAACATGTTTAGTAACTACAAAATAACAATAACGATACTTACAATTCTTTCAAAGAACTACACGAGTTTATTCACTTGTGTAGGCGCGCGCTTGGCTTTTGCCGAATATGCAACCACAACTCCTCGCATGACGTATTGGAGATGGGTGATCAACTATCGTGAAGGATTGGATTCGGCTTCATCTTCCAATCTCTTCCGCTTGCCGCCATCAATTCTTTTTCAACCATTTCATATCTGCCGCGAGAAGCCCTATGTGGGCAATCATTCTTTCTCCTATCTCCTATGCTTGTTCCCTTCTTTTCGTGAATCAGAATTGAAAAAAACTATTAATTATGAATTCCGGCCCATCTCACTAATGTAAATTAGAGAACTTTACTTCATATAAAGGTCAAACATTAGTCAAATTCACTTCATCAAGTTTCAACATTTTATTTAAGAAAGATATAGAATTGTAGAAGAAATTGGGAGAAACAGAGGAAAGGGAGTTGCGTAAAATCGCTAACTCGGTCAATTCATTTATTCATCATAACCTGGTTCCTACACATATTAGACTAACCTCTTACATATAGTTAGAGGCTTGACTCTTAAGGCCCAATAACAAGCTTGCACCGAAACCATTACAGTTAACATACTAACTAACTAACAATGACAATATAATGTCTAACCACTACCTACTATAATGAACTAAGACTATAACAATGGCTTGACTCTTATGCCATTATTATTTCCCTAATTACCTTCTTAGTATTTTACCTTTTCAGGGTTTACATATCAGACTTGCATAGACAAAGGCAGGAAATGTATACTTCTATTCACACATCAAACCATTTAACTAACAGGATTAGATGAACACAATAACATTCACATATCCGCACAGGTTAATAAGCACACAAAAGGGCAAACAAAACTAAATATGAACTCACCAGAGCTTCAGGAGTGGTCCGCAGCTGAACAAATTATTGCTAGTTTGTTCATCAATAAATGTGTACTTGTCCCAAAGATTTTCTTCAGGCAGAACCTCGGCAAAAATATACTTGTTAGCTAGAAAGGTCTTAAACTTCCTCCACCGATCAGCACAATAAGACAATGTCTTGTCTTTCAACTTCGACGATCGGGGACAACAGTGTATGTAAGTTGGATAGTATCCCAAATAGGATCCTTTATCGTGCGAACGTCCACATTTTTCCACTCATCCGTCAAGATGTTAACCTTGTCGTGCTAGATAGCCAACAAAACTAGTATATTTGGATTTCTTGGGACCGAAAGGTTCCAACTTTTCATCAAATCGAATCTCCACCTTGACCGGAAGTCCGACTTAGGGTTACATCCATCATTCGTGTGCCTCTTCTACCACGGCGTGCGGGGCGATTCTGAGGCTCATTGTAAGATGAAGAGGGTTCGTTCTCTAATGCTACCAAAATTTAACTAAGCACCGCAAGTGTACGGGCCGTATCAAATAATACAGTGGTAAATCAAGGTCATCCCACAGAGACTCAGTCAAACTAGTGATTAAGTGTTAAATTTCCTTTCTTCGTTTAAGTTGAGCAAATCAGAATTGTTTTCAATAAAAGTAAACAGAATTTGAATAAAAAAAAAACTTTCAAACAGAGAGAAAATTCAAATATCAAGGAAGACAACTTAGAGATACTAATCCCTTGTTTGTTTCTTAGATTTTATTCCCATTAAATTAATTCTAACTTAACTTAATAAGCTAATCTAGAGTATTAATGTTTATAAGTCCTGTCGGTCCACTTATACACCTACCTCAAATAATTATGCAATGTCTCACACAATTAATTAAGATGCAATTCAAATCGGGCTCATTTCTAATTTGATTATGCGAACTACAGGTATATGTCTATCGCAGACGCAAATTAGATTAAAATCTAATTCCACATTATTTAATCCAAGGTCAATTTAAGATTTCCTTCGTCAAGTTTAATCCTAAATCCCCAAAACATATTTAATGGTGGCCAATCACTAAACAATGAATAATCAAAACAAGATTAAATAAACTGAATTACTATTAAGAAAAATTAATTAGTTGGAACAATTTCTAAGTCTCAAACAAGTTCATAATACTCTAAGTTGCAAAGGAAAAATTAGCCACACATGACTTTAACCAAATCTACTTCAGCACAGCAAAATTCAGAGTTCAATAGCATATTGAAAAAGACTAAGAAACTAGAAACAGAGTCTAGTGAAATATTAAAACCAAGAAGGAGAACATAGACTCATCCCACGCACTCTGGAGTTTTTCTTTTAGGTCTTCCAGTTAATTCCAAAACAGCGCCTCTGCTTCTCTTTTTTCTCTTTTCAGCACTCCTCTGTCGCGCCTCCCAAAGTCGTAGCTCCAGCGAGATGGATTCACCAAGCACCAGAAAAATGCCGCCTCCCAATTCATTGCCCAGCGTCGTTTTTCCTTCTTTTCCGCCGCCTCTACCTTTCATTTTTTTTCTTCAATTTTTTTCTATTCAATTCGTACCCTCTCCTGCGCCTCTGTAGCTTTTTTTTTATTAGGTTTTCAATTTCATTCATTCGCGGGGCCCACACACTTCCATTACATCAATTGCATATCAATTACATCTCCTGGTGGTCCGCCTCTGTTTGCGCAAAAGAAAAGGAGTTTAAATAATAATAATTATAATAATAATAATAATAATAATAATAAAACTAAATTTTTATTTCTTTTTTCTTTTTATTTCTATATTGATATCTCTTAAAATCTTAAGAAAATCTCTTTAAATTAGTAATAATGACTTCTCAAATATATGAAAATATATCTCAAATCTATTAAAAATGAAAAGTCATCACACCCCACACTTGCATCAAATCTTGTCCTCAAGATTTTTAAATTCTAAAACAACAAATTTCAAGAAAACCATGGAAGCAAGATTTTTTAAGCAAGCACTACAAAATTGAAATCAATTCAAATATTCAAGAATCAAATTTTCACATAAATCTTTTCCACCTTCCAAAAATGCAAGTAGTAAGACAATTAATTTGGCAAAGATAAATCACAATAGAATGTTTCTCACCAATCAAGTGTTTACACTCATCTCTCAAAATATTGAGGGCAATGTCTCACTCAATTCCACCTATGCAACTTGTCTACCATAAGCTTGTTTTATCATCTCAATCTCCACTTTATACATTATCCAATTGCACACTCAAATCAAAAGGACTTTCTCAAGGTTTTAATGATCAAGGTAGGATAATGAAATGAAAATGATCAAATGGTATGGGAGAATACTTTAATAAGTGCCAAGTAATTTAATGAAATTCATGATAAAGAATGAAGGAATACTCACTAAGAGAAAACAAGCTCACCAATACTGTACATAAACAACCTTTATTCTTTTGACCTTAACAATTCTTTTTCTTTCTTTCTTGGATCTCTATTTTTTCTTTTTTTTTCTTCATATATTCCTTTTTTCTATCTTCTTTTCTTTTCTTTTTCTTTTCTTTTTCTTTTTTTTTTGTTTTTTTTTTTTGCTTTTCACTACCTACACATACTCTTAGTGTTGACTTTTTTAACTCCTTCACTCTTTTAAATTGGTTCACTTAGCACTCACTAAAGTAAGAAAAAAATGAATGGGAAGAAAAAGATATAAAAATTGCATATCTCAAACAAAGGGCTATTTATTCTATGATTTTTTTTTTCTTTTTTGTAAAAAAAAAATACAAATAAAGGCTCAAATGGGGTAAACAAAAGATTTTCATGTGATAAGGATGGACATTTGGCCAAACTAGTTATGAAATGAATGCCTAAATCATCTTTGTGCATGCAAAAGGATTTCAAACTTCAAAAGAGATTCAAGACAAGTTTAGAGATAAAATCACAATAGGTGTCTTCCTTTTGAAAGAAATGAAACTTAAGGCTTAAATTCTCAAGGTTCTTTGACATCCTAAAGTAAAGTATCCAAACCAAATCTTTACCTCTTTACTTAACATTCAAAGAATATAGAATCGATTCCTAATCGAATTCACTCCTTTTTCATGTTCAAATTAACTCAATTGTGATAATGCTCACAAATAAAATTCAAACTTCCAAAAGATTTTCTTTTCTTTTTTCTAAAAATTGAGGACAAAGTAAGTTCAAATCAAGGATATCCTCACCCCCACACTTAAATGTCACATTGTCCTCAATGTGAACAAGTAACAAAAAGTAATGGAAGTGAAGAACAAACATCTATAAGTGTAAGGGTAACACCAAATTCAGAGATTTCAAATTTTCACCAATGAAACAGCTCAAGTACTAACAGTCACTCAATAATCATCACAAACAGTCATCACATGCAAATCCAACTAAGATCAGCACTCATTCCCAAGCAATATATCATCAACAATCAAATAGAACAAATCAAAGAAAAGTAGAAGAAAACTCCCTCTTTGTCCTTGACTTGCAGACTCAATCCTTACTACCAAAGTGGAACACCTCATCGGAGAGCTTTCAATAGTCGTACAAAATCAAACAAAACATCAAATCATACCTTGGGTTGCCTCCCAAAAAGCGCTTAGTTTATAGTCCTCACCGACTATACCAAAGAATCTAAGTAGGTGAGGACAAGCGGTGAACCATTGTTTGTCAGTTCACTTCACCACCATGGTAATGCTTGATCTTTGCCCATTCACTTTAAAGCAATCTCATGTTCTCTCATCTTTGACTTCAATTGCACCTTCGATGACACCGAAACCACTTTGAAAGGACGGACCACCTTGACTTAAGCTTCCCAGAAATAATTGAAGTCTTGAGTTGAAGAGAAGCACCAACTGCCCTGGCTCAAAAGAGCGCTTCAAGATATGACTGTCATGCCATTTCTTTGTTCGTTCTTTATATAGCCGTGCACTATCATATGCTTGAAGTCTGAATTCTTCCAACTCATTCAGTTGAAGCAACCTTTTAGCTCCCACTTGATGGTGGTCTATATTTAGCTTCTTGATTGCCCACCATGCTTTATATTCCAATTCAAGTGGTAAATGACACGCTTTTCCGTAAACCAAACGGTATGGTGACATGCTAATTGGAGTACGAAAAGCTGTCCTATAAGCCCATAAAGCATCATCAAGCTTGTCAGACCAATCCTTTCTAGTTGGACCAACAATCTTCTCAAGAATCCTCTTAATTTCCCTATTAGTCAACTCACACAAACCATTAGTTTGTGGATGGTATGCAAGTGACATCCGATGGTGCACTCTATATTTTTCCAAGAGAGCCTTGAAATTCTTGTTGTTGAAGTGAGTCCCTTCATCAGTAATGATTGCTCTGGGAGTGCCAAATCTTGTCAAGATATCTTAAAGCCACACATGGCTTTAACCAAATCCACTTGCAAAATTCAGAGTTCAATAGCATATTGAAAAAGACTAAGAAATTAGAAACAGAGTCTAGTGAAATATTAAAACCAAGAAGGAGAACATAGACTCATCCCACGCACTCTGGAGTTTTTCTTTTAGGTCTTCCAGTTAATTCCAAAACAGCGCCTCTGCTTCTCTTTTTTCTCTTTTCAGCACTCCTCTGTCCCGCCTCCCAAAGTCGTAGCTCCAGCGAGATGGATTCACCAAGCACCAGAAAAATGCCGCCTCCCAATTCGTTGCCCAGCGTCGTTTTTCCTTCTTTTCCGCCGCCTCTGCCTTTCCTTTCTTTTCTTCAATTTTTTTCTATTCAATTCGTACCCTCTCCTGTGCCTCTGTAGCTTTTTTTATTAGGTCTTCAATTTCATTCATTCACGGGGCCCACACACTTCCATTACTTCAATTCCATATCAATTGCATATCAATTACGAGATGGTCCGCCTCTGTTTTCGCAAAAGAAAAGGAGTTTAAATAATAATTATTATATTAATAATAATAATAATAATAAAACTAAATTTTTATTTCTTTATATCCAAATTGATATCTCTTAAAATCTTAATAAAATCTCTTTAAATTAGTAATAATGACTTCTCAAATATATAAAAATATATCCCAAATCTATTAAAAATGAGAAGTCATCATTCTCATTCACACTAGTCATACCAAGAATCTGGCGTTAGAACACGAATAGAATCGTTTTCACCGTTCATTTTCGAGATAGGAAGAGAGATAATGCAACATGAAGGGTTTTGCAATGTGAACGAGAGGTTCTTCAAAGTGAGAGTAACAAAAGCTTTCGCGAAGAAATGTTTATTTGGCGGTTCATTTTAAGACCGGATATAAAAAGATACGGTCTTATAATTAATATTCAAGACCGGTCATATCATGGTCCGGTCTTAAAAGTAATTAATTTTTTATCCGCACTCTTTTTCTATATTTTATACCGGTCGCATTTTATGTCCGGTCTTAAAAGAATAACTTTTAAGACCGGCTTTTAAATATGTCCGGTCTTAAAACTTTATTACCTTTATATTTAAATTTTTCCTTATAATTTTGGACCGTGAGAAAATATTAGTCCCATTTTTGTGGGATTTCTCCATAAAGTAATTGATATTTGAATATTTTTTAATAACATTTTTAAGACCGGCTTGTTTTTTAACGGTCTGAATAATATATTTAAGACCTATGAAAAAATGATCCGGTATAAGAAGTTTTTTATATTTACAAAACTCACACGGTCATACATAATAAGTTCTTTATATTTACAAATCGCCAAGGTCATACCTTTAAGACGGTGCGTCGAAAAGTCCGATCTAAATAAGGCGGTCTTAAAGCCTTTTTTTGCACTAGTGACAACATCACCTCGCCATATTATATGAGCTTTATATCATATAACAATAAAAATCTCCTTTAAGAATTTTGTTGGTATGTGATATGAAAGATTTATAAGTATTCTTTGGCGAAAGACATGTCCTACCTTGTAAGTTCTTAGGATCCAACTCATCTAAACTTTTGTTTACAAAATAATAATAATAATAATAATAATAATAAGAAGAAGATGATGATGAAGAAGAAGAAGAAGAAAAATATAAATAAATCAATTCTTTGACTTGACTTGTGCTACTTTTTTTTAAAAAATAAAAAATCATGTACATACGACCGAGAGGCAAAAACTTGCTTTCTTAAATTCAAAGAAAGATTCCGTTAGTAAAACATGTGTTTTGTCAAATTAACATGACTCTGTTTTTGTAGTTATTAAATCAAATATTTAAATCGAACATTAGAAAGTTGGTTTTGTGATTCACTAAATTATACGTAACACTTACTTGCCCTAACCAATGGCTAGATGCAAAACGTTGCTTCCCGGAAAGTTTCATTTATCTGTGAAGACTATATAAACTCTTTCACCATTACTGAAGGAAGGGGCTAAACTGTTTTTTGTGCAGTTTGAAACAAAATCCGATGGCTTCTGCTTCTACAAGCTCTGGTTTTGGGCCAAATACTGCCAGAAAGTATGATGTGTTTATCAGTTTTAAGAGGGTGGAGACACCCGCAACTTCTTCACCAGCCATCTTCATGCTGCTCTCAACCGAGCTTCTCTTGAGGTCTTTCGTGATGATAAGAAGCTTGAGAAAGGTGATGAAATCGCACCATGACTCATTCAAGCAATTAAGGATTCAAGTGTATCTGTAATAGCTAGTCTTCTCAGAAGACTATGCTTCCTCAAAATGGTGCTTAGATGAACTCCTCCAGATCATGCAATACAGAAAGGAAGAGGGCCAGTATGTTATACCTAGTTTCTACAAAGTTGACCCCTCCCATGTTCGAAACCAGACCACAGGGTGAACGGATGGAGAGCTGGTCTTTCTGAAGCTGGCAAATTAAGCAGCACGCATTGCCCAATATATGCCTCAGAGTATTGCAAGTTCATTCAACAAATGGAATTGGAGGCAAACTGGGGTGCCCAAAAAGAGACTTATCAAGATGGTGATGAAAATTCATTTCATGGAATACTAAAATATGCTATGCTGAATATAACATTTATCAAGAAGGCCCTAGAGGATGGCCCTATTCAATGATAGAATTGAATTCAAATAATTTTTTTCCTATGGTATGATCCCCTCTATTGTGAACTCATTCTAGAGGACATTCAAAGTAGTACAGGCCCTAGCAAAACTGGGAAAGATAAAACAAACGTCACCTTTGAGTTTAAGTTTGGTGATTGATTGATCAAAGAATGTGGAGTTCACCCAATATATACCTCAGAATACAAAGAGTTCCTTCAACAAAAGGAATTGAAGTTGGAGTCAATAACAGGACGAAAGCGGCATCAGAATATTGATGATGAGCAACAGCAACCCACTCCCACAAAGAAATGAAAGAAGTGTTTAATGCTGAGTTTGAAGGCCAAGATAACTCATGATCTTGATGAGTTGCAATTTTCACTCTCACAATTGAATTCGGAATGAGTGAAGGACAGCATTCGTGATATATGTATGATTATTTTCTGGTACTTATATGCCTTTCTCGTTAAAACTTCATCTAGCAAGCAATTGTCTTTATCTCGTATATATGCATTGTGTTAGCAAAAATTATAGGGATGGTGAAAAAGTGTGTAAAAGTGGATATCTTCCAAATTAAATATCTGTTGTGTGTTTAAGTAAAAAGCTATTAATGGATTTATTTCTGTTGATATGCTGGAATCGCCTTATGTCCTAACAAGCTTTAATTTAATGTAACCCAATAATACTCTTATATTTTTAACACTAAAAAGTTTAGGTCCTTATATCTTTTTCAACTAATATTACTATCCTTTTCTTTTGCAGTTTTGAGCTAGTATAACTCAACAACTAGATCATGAACCATTGGTATTTAAAAAAAAAAATCAAAAATCAAAAATCAAGGTTCACCAGTATAGGTTTCACTATCTGCTTCATGATATGGGATTAAAATTTGACAGCTCAAGAAAACAACACTGAAAAGTACTATTTGTTACCCATGAAGCAGATTAACTTCTTGTTCGTTTTTCTCCCTTGCCTTTGAAATAGTAAGTATGTAGAATTACTTCTTTTTCTATTATTTTCTTACAGAAACGAAATGTATAGATTAGCTCAAGAACACATGCAGATCATACCTCTGAATTCCTAGCACTTGTACCTCAAATTGCATTGTCTGCATATCCACGATGAAGAAGGTGATATTATTGTTAATCATAACATGCTTGATACCAACACTTCGCAGCTTTCTCATTCAAGCGAACAATATTAAAAGAAGACTTCTAGAGTGATCATATAATATTGTTTTCTTCGCTTTCTTTTTTTTTTTTTTCTCTTTTAAAAAAAAAAAGCAAAAAAAAAAATCTTCACATGGCAAAATTTGGACGGAAGTTACAGATAACATAGCTGGTATTTTACCGAAGGATTAATCATGAGAATTTGAAGTAAAGGACAACACCATATTTTGTTTTCTGCTTTTGTTTCCTCACAAGTGGTCAGTCTTCTACCCATTGCTTCTGTCCTTAATATAAGATCCCACTTGACTAATTTGAGAAGATTGACGAAATTAAATAAATTACTTTACAGTATTTCACTAAAATATTTATCATTTTTCTTCTAACTTGTATGCATGACTTATAGGTTGATATATAATCCAATAATATATATATAAGTATTTCAGAGAGATCGTATAATATATGATATATCTAAGCAGTTTATTTAGCTTCATTAATCTTCCTAAATTAGTTAACTAGGTCTTATATTAAGATTAAGGATGTGGATAGTATTAAATATAAGTGA
Organism: Acacia melanoxylon; assembly: GCA_019022615.1. Classification (NCBI taxonomy): domain Eukaryota; kingdom Viridiplantae; phylum Streptophyta; class Magnoliopsida; order Fabales; family Fabaceae; genus Acacia; species Acacia melanoxylon. The sequence goes on from JAFJYJ010000003.1 coordinate 15,130,887, forward strand.
GCATCATCGAAACATCCCATAAATTACACAACATTAACTTGCCATATCATATGAGCTATCGATAATAAATTAATAATATCATTTAAGAAAATACATAAATAAATTATTTGACCTGACCTAAAGAAAGTTATTTTTGGGAAAAAATCATGAAGATACTAAGAGCCAAAAACTTGCTTTCTTAAATCCAAAAGGGATTTTCTTCATCACAGTAAACCGCGCGTTAGTTAATTTTCCATATATGTTAACGTGATAACGTACGTCTCTGTTTTAGTAATTATTAAATTAAATAGTTCGTGAAACTTACATGAAGTTGCAGAGCAATTTGCCAAAAGTTCCCTCATAAAACAAAATCCATGTTAAGGATGATTTTCAAATTTTTTTGTATATATAATATAAAAGCATCAATAATCGTTACAAAAGTTGAACAGCTCTCAGATCAAGACTTATATAGTTATATGATATGATTAAATATGTGGTTATTAAAAAAAAAAAATCATTCTTACAAAACAGTGGCAACATCAAATACATTCATCTTTCTAAGAAATAATCACCCTTGATTGTCTATGAAAGAGCTCGTTAAGGAGTTTGCTTTGGACCTAAATATAAAACTTTAGTTCATTTTATCTTCCAAATTAAAATTATATTTTTTTTTTCAAATTAACTAACCATATTGATTGTACATGAGTAAATGGAGTTTCCATCAATGAGAGTAAATCCCAACACAAATAGTCATATGTGGTATTTTAGGAAAAGCAATGTACATTTTTTCTTAAGTAATTAATTTAACTAATTTTCTTAAAAAATATTTGTAGGTTAAAAGGAAGTAGTATGTGTAGCCAAAATAGCAACCTGACCCAACACATAATAACTAGTGTAATACCCTGAAAATCCTAACTAATATGAATGATATATTTGGATAAATATTTCACAGAGAGTATATTGTCTCTAATTCTGTAACTTTATTGTTATAGATTTGTGAGCAATTTCTCTTTAAAATTTCATTTAGGGATCATAATATACCCTAAAATACATATTGAATATTAGTAAATAAATACTGAAAATACAAGGGTGAATATATGGTCTCAAATAATGCGCATAATTATCTTATGTTTCTAAGAAAAATACCATGGAAGTTAGAAGAGATAAAGAGCCAAAAGGCCAAAAATACATTTATGGGGTATAAAATGGCCGGAAAATATTATGATAAATCTTAAAGGGCAATAAAATAATTATTAAAAATTATGGAAAGTATTGTCCTTAATTATAGCAATTTAATAAATTATTTCCTTGGAAATAATAAAGGGGAAAATTTAATATTATTTTAAAAACCCTAATTGGGCCCCATGATTTTTAATATTTTACATGGAGCATAAAATACCAATGTCAGTAAAATAGTTATGAGATAATAATTAATCCTAATTAAGAAAATTATCAACAATTAGTAAGTAACTAATTAAGCAATTAATGACTAATTACTTAGATTAAGATATAAAATAAATTAATTAGGAAATAAATAAGTAATTAAATAAAAAAAGGGGGAGGGGCCGAAAATATTAAATAAATAATAAAAATAATAATTAAGTAAATAGTGTGAAAAGGGTTGTGGATATTTCAAAAATAAATATCATAATATTTGTAATTTAATAATAATATATTCGTAAAAGAGCCAACAGGATAAACGAGAACCGGTAGAAATTAAATCCTACCTCAAAATATAAGAACTAAGTCAGAAACATCTGGACTTAGTATAAACAAGTGAAATTTTATCCCGGAGTAAGCTATCTCTGAAGTCATTTCTGAAACCAACGGAGTAAATAAGAAACAGGGTAAATAAGAAAATGGGCAGATAGTAGAAATGAGAACCTATAGAAAACAAGACCGTTGTGACAAACCATGAATTAGGTTTCTTAGGTCGGGACATATTATAAACCAAAGTGAATTTTTGTCCAGGAAAATTTCGGTGCTATCGGAAGTTATTTCCGTAATCGACAACGTTTATCCAAAAATCTTCAGCAGACTACAGAATACCCTTAATGGGATCAAAAATTTAGCTAACCCAAGTAGTTTTAAAGAGAAAGAATGTAACTTCAAGGCCTTGCTATCGGATTTTTGAGATTCGCTAAAATTACGCGATTAGAACACCGAACATGGAGCTTTATCAGTACAAGGCCATAAAGCAAGAGAGGATAACACAGGATGACATCATTTTTGTTGAAAAATGAGCCTAAGAGGTCGGCATACACATGTGGAGGGTCAGGATGAAGCCACATGTCAAAGCAAGATCCGACGGTCGAAATCCAGTCTGAAAAAGGCATGAATAGTGTCACAAATTTTTCTATAAATAGCCATCACCTCTCTTCACAATTTCCACACCAAAATTTCGAACCTAGAGAGAAGTTAGAGAGAAGAATGAGTCTAGAGAAAGTGTAGCAGAGCCCTGGGTAATTTCTTCGGTCCCTAGTCTTAAGCTTTGGTAGTTCTTTCGGTAGATATAGTAGAAATGCTAGATTTATCTTTAAATTTCCCAGATAGTTTAGATATCATGTTTAGGGGTAAATATGGTATTTATTTCGAAAATATATTGGAAAAGAGATATGTCAAAATTCTGTAGAGATCGGGTCAAAGTAGCGAAGCTCTGGCGAAATTTCGCCGATTAGTCCAACTAGGGGCAAAATGGTAATTTGTACCTAAAATGCCTGTTATGATACTAAACGTTGATAAATATTATCCTTATAGGATATCTGTGATAATCGTACCGCTGTTGTGCCGCTGTCAAAAAATACCGCTGTTTTCCGTAAAACGTACCGTAGTCGACAACGAAGGTACGTTCGCGACGTACCGTAACACTGACTCTGATGCTTGTGTTATGCTTATATATGATTGCTGTGTTCCTATATCGAGACTCGTCTCAATTGTTTTTGATACAATCATGAGTATACGGGTTATGGTTTTAATAATACCGTTGAGAGTTTTCCTAGCGCTGAGGACACGATAGGCCATCGTGGCACTGGTGATATGTGCAGACTGGGGTAACAAACATACTGTAGGGGCTGTGTATTGTTATTACCTTACATACATATATGTATTTCCTACATCTGTTATGGGCTTTTGTAGTGATTCTTGTGAAAATGTTATGAATACTGTCATACATATATTGTTTACATAAGCATGAGGTTAAATTCACGAGGTCCAATGGGCATTGGACCTCAGTCTTAATTAATAGACAGGGAAGAATCATGAACCAGAGAAGGCACCAGTAGATGGAGCCGTAAGAAGACGCCAATAGATGGAGCCGTGAGAAGGCACCGGTCAAAGAAATGTGGGAAGAAAGTCAACAGAACCTACCTTACAGCATGAATCTAATAGAGTTACCTCATATCATTTGGTGCTTAAACTAGAAAGGGTCGTCTATGTGGTTCAGTCAATCAGTCGCCGTAAATACTCAGTGAGACTCCCACTAGACCTACCTGGCCTGGCCAAATGGGATGATTTAACTAAGTTAGGTTCTATACCCCAAGTCTACTCAAGGCTTGGATGAAGAGGGTATAGTTACATAGAAGAATTGTAATTATAAACTTTTGTATTACTGTATCACATGAACATTCCTTCGGGAAATTTATAATATATCAAGTATATGTCAGGCATCAGCATATGTCTGAGTATTTTTATATCAGTTACTCATTGTTAATCTCGTTGTTCAAATTTTTAGTACATGCTCTCCGTTTCCGCAAAAAGCTAAGTTGTAGCACCTCAAACTCTGATGAGTTTTTATAAAACCACGTGTCAACGGCACGATTTATGCTACGAAATTTGGGGTGTTACAACTAGCTCCTAAATTACTATCCTTTTCTTTTGCAGATTGACCTAGTATAACTCAACAACTAGATCATGAACCATTGGTATAAAACAAAATCAAGGTTCACCAGTATAGGTTTCACTATCTGCTTCATGAAATGGGATTAAAATTTGACAGCTCAAGCAAACAGCACTGAGAAGTACTATTTGTTACCCATGAAGAAGATTAACTTCTTGTTGGTTTTTCTCCCTTGCTTTGAAATTAGTAAGTATTTAGAATTACTTCCTTTTCTGTTATTTTCTTACAGAAACGAAATGTATAGATCAGCTCAAGAACACATGCAGACCATACCTCTGAATCCCTAGCACTTGTACCTCAAATTGCATTGTCTGCATATCCACGATGAAGAAGGTGATATTATTATTGTTAATCATTACATGCTTGATACCAACACTTTGCAGCTTTCTCATTCAAGCGAACAATATTAAAAGTAGAGTTCCAGAGTGATCGTATAATATTGTTTTCTTCGCTTTCTTCTTCATAGGATACTTTCTTTCTTTTTTCGAATTTTCTTTACCTGACAAAATTTGGATGGAAGTTACAGATAACATAGCTGGTGTTTTACCGAAGGATTAATCTTGAGAATTTGAAGTAATGGACAACACCATATTTTGTTTTCTGCTTTTGTTTCTTCACAAGTGGTCAATCTTCTACACACTACCTTTGGTTCTTAATATAAAACCCCATAGACTAGTTTGAGAAGATTAAATAAATTACTTTAAAGTATTACTCCGTAATATTTATCATTTTTCTCCTATCTTGTGTGAATTATAGGCTGATATATAATCCAATAATACATACAAATATAGAAATCGTATAACATATAATATATTTAAGCAGTTTATTTAGCTTTATTCACCTTCCTAAATTAGTTAACTGGGTAATATTATGTACAAGTGAGCATGAATGAAACATCCCATAAATTACAAAACATCAACTTGCCATATCATTTTAGCTATCTATAATAAATTAATAATACTGAAAATATCATTTAAGAAAATACATAAATAAATATTTGACCTGACCTAAAGAGTTATGTTTGGGAAAACATCATGAAGATACTAAGAGCCAAAAACTTGCTTTCTTAAATCGAAAAAGGATTTTCTTCATAACAGCAAACCGCGTTATTTGCCATATAAGTTAACGCGATGACGTACGTCTCTGTTTCTGTAATTATTAAATTAAATAGTTCGTCAAACTTACATGAAGTTGCAGAGAAATTTGCCAAAAGTTCCCTCATAAAACAAAATCCATGTTAAGGATTATTTTAAAATTTATTTTTATATATAATATAAAAGCCGCAATAATCATTACAAAAGTTGAACAGCCAGCAGATAAAGACTTATATGATATGTTTAAATATGTGGTTATTAAAAAAATCATTCTTAAAAAACAGTGGCAACATCAAATACATTCATCTTTCTAAGAAATAATCATCCTGGATCATCTAGAACTACTTAGGAGGTTTTGCTTTGGACCTAAATATAAGACTTTAGTTCATTTTATCATCCAAATTATAATTATTATCTTTTTAAAGAAAAAAATGACTAACCATATTTATTATACATGTGTAAATGGAATTTCCATCAATGAGAGTAAGTTCCAACAAAAATAATCTTATGTTGTATTTTAGGAAAATCAATGTACCACTTTCTATATATAATCTCATTTTGACCAAATCTCACATATCAAGGAGAGGTAGTTAACTCAATGATTATGGAGTAAATTTTCAAATTTTTCCTTATTTTTGATTGAGTATTTTTCAACTTTTTTTTTCTCTCTATCTTCATGAGTACAATTAATAAGGATAAAATTGTCACAATCTCATTTAAGATACTTAAACTGGACCGGACTAAATAAGACCAATTTTTTTTGTCAAAATTGACTTATGAATAAGACCAGAGTGGTACATTTTTTCTTATATAATTAATTTAACTGACTTTCTTAAAAAAATATTTGTAGGTTAGATATTTAGCTCTTATGTTGGATAAAAGGAAGGAGTATACATGTGTAGCCAAATTTGCAACCTAACCTAACGCACATAATTGGCTCCTAAATTCTGTTATATTAAATGTTGGAAAATTATAGTCTACAATTTACAAAACAGATATATATTCCAATATTCTAGTTCTGCAATTTTTTTATAAAAAATAAAATAAATTCTTTGTTTATTGATAACTATGTGAGTACCTAATCACTGGTTTTACTTTTTAGGTTTTGGTCGGTAGTAAAAGGAGTCAAGGCCAGAGTATTGATTGGGTTTAGAATATTTGCTCCGTAAATTAAGGGAAATGGTTGTGATGTTTCAAAAATTAAGAAATATTTATATCAAATCGACAAAGTGACTTTTGACTATATATCAATTTTATAAATCAGACCTTAAGTCTTATATAATTATTCTTATCCGTACGGCTTTAATTGCATATTATTTGTCTGTGCGTGTGCATGGGTTCAACTTCAAACACAATGGACCGTGTCCCTACCATTCCTTTTTTCCCTACTCAGTAGATGAATGTTGCACTGTTGCAGTAAAGTTTGAGATGATCGAATTAACTTTAATTCATACTTTCCATTTAATTGATTGTATGAGAGAACATAAATTATGATTTTTTGTATGTCCAAATTAATTAAAGCGTTCACAGTTTAATTTGATGAAATTCCTCCAATGTTTTTTTATAAGATATGCTATTTTTTATTCTTTTTATAAAGTATAATACGGAATATTTATTGACTTTTTTTAATGTTTCTCTTATTTAATGTTACACCATATGAATTTGATCAAGGGTGAAATTGATTACTTCTTTAATTATCAGACAAAGTTGATGGGAAAAAAATTATGTGACAAAGTTACCCTCCTTTGGGTCTTCTTTATAAGGTACACTTAGAACACAGGTTACATTTGAATCATGAAGGTGAATACTTTTAAATGCATACCCTTAGCTAGAGAGGTGTGGGACATCAAATTCTTTCATACTAAGAAAATGCTAAAATCCCCTTATTTTTAAAATTAAGCTTTAATTTCTTTTTGGCTTGTTGCAATGTGGAGATTTATTCTCAAACAACTTTATTAGAATTTTCTTGATGCACAATTCCGGTCATGCAGCAATAAGTAATGTGCCATGCTATTGGATTGAAGCATAACATATCAGGAAATTTGGTATGCGGCCATAATAAATCATGAAAACGGTAAAATATACAAAACTCAAGAAGGTTTCGTTTTTTTCCTTTTAGGTTCTTCATCCAGATTCAGCCTTCGCTCCGACTAATCCTAATCTGACCCGGGTCGCGCACCTAGCTTTGGTGGGCGAGTCTCTCATCGGCGTCGCATTCATGCGCTCGAACTCGAGATCTACTTAAGCGACATGGCCATGCTCGCTTACCACTTATACCAACCCCCGTTGATAGCGTTTCGTTTATAGAGTGAAATTACTTCTCTCTTTTCATAGTTTCCTCTAATCAAACCACTCTATTACACATTTTGTATGCCGTTTTATAAGACAGTTCAACTTTTGCAGCAAAAAGGCTAGGATAAGGTTCCTCATATGCGCATGACTAGTAACTAACTGTTGATCAAATGTTGATTCAGAAATTAAGAAATATTTTAATAAAACATGACAAAGTTGCTGTTGTAATTCACTAAATTATAACACCCATTTGCCCTAATCAATGGTTAGTTGCAAAAACGTTCATCCTGGAAGCTTTGGATGTCCCCATTGATTAGTTCAATATAATTCAGGGAATTGTTGCTGATGTCAACAGAAAACCGGGATTGTCGTAAATTAAAAGATATAACTGGAATTATTGAAATTAATGAACAAACCCCTTGAAGAGTTACTGGAAAAATTTCACAAAGCTGTTGAATGCAATTAAACTGATTGTTTCGTGGCCATTAGATTAGTCTCACATAATCATTTGCACAAGGAGTTGCAGTTCTACAAAAGACTTGAATTCTGAATAGCATATATTGTTTTGGTCACACACACACACAAAACCCGATATTAATTTTTTTGCTCAGAACCCGATATTAATAAGAACCTATCCTTTAACAAGCTTCCAAACACGAGTGACCCTACCATCAGTTGTGGAAAGTTGCAGGGAAGTAAAAGAGCAAGTCCTTTTTTATTCAAATTTTCCACGGAATTAATATATTGTATGAGGCAACATGTCACCTCGTGATTTCTTTATCCAAATTAAAGCATTAATAAGTTCAAGTTACTCCCTCCGGTCCTTATACAAGATAAGAAATTTCTGATCCTTTTTACAAGTATATGATTTATTTATTATATATTTTTCTCATATCATCTTTATTTAAAATTAGTTTTTTTTTCTTCTTAAAGTTACACTAAATGAGTTTAATTAATGATAAAATAGGATACCTTTATGAATTTTAGGCCTCTCCTTGTTTCTAATGATAATGGTAGAAGTGCCGATCGAAAAAATAAGGAGTATGGAAGTTATATTATTCCGCGAGGAAGGTGCAGTGAAATAAAATAACAGAGCAATGGGTAGGAAACTATGAACATCATCTTGTTACATGGCCCCCAAAAAAATAATAAACAAATGTGTGTTGTTTTTCTAAAAATAGCTTTTAAATTACTTGTATTAAAATCTCTTTTATTCGCTGAACCGTATGCTCCTTCATCACATTTGTCATTTCTCAGCACAGAGAGAGAGAGAGATCTGTTGAATGCGTACCATGGACATTGATAAACCGGTGGTACTACAATTTACAAAACAGATATCTATCGCAAGCTTTTAGTTCTTTAATTATTTTTAAAAAAATAAATCACTTCTTTGTTTATTGATAATTATTTTTGGGGAAGCTATGGATATCACAATGCAACCTTAACTATTGTAGTATCTAATTGCAGGGTTTTATTTCTTAGTTTTTGGTCAGAAAAAAGGGGCCGAAAGGTGCAGAATTTTTTATTGGGTTTATAATATTTGCTCCGTAAATAAATGAAATGGTTGAAATGATTTAAAAATTAAGAAACAGTTAAATCAAACACGAAAAAATTGGTGTTGTGATTAACTAAATTATAACACCCAATTGCCCCCGAATCAATAAATGGTTAGATGCAAAAGCGTTCCCTTCCTAGAAGCTGCCAACCCTTCACCTAACTTCCTTTTCCTTTCTTTTATAGCAAACATTTACCAAGTTGCTTCTTGGATGTGATGTCATGATTTCTTTGTCTATATTAAATTAAAGCGTTGAAGATACTCTCTCCAATATATCTACTTCATTCCATAACAACCATAGGTAATGTGTGTTTTTCCAATGCGAGAATAAAATAACATAAAGGTCTGGCCATGAAATGGAATTCAATGTGAAAAGAGTAATAGTGATGATTATTCTTAGTAGAAGATTAGTTGGTATTAGTGAGGCTTTTGCATTATTAGTGGGTGTGTGGTTCAGACAAAATGGTTCCTACCACAACTTTTCTTTTCCGTCATCAGTGGATTGAAGTTGCTGGGAAAGTAACATAAGGTACGCAAATTAAATGGAATCCAATGTGAAAAGCGTTAAGTTTCAATGTGAAATCAGGATTTGTGTGTATGACTTTGTAAATTGCCTCAGAAGTTTGATGAACCCAGTTGACACGGCTTCCTGGCTATTATAATACATCTGGGCACACACATTTCCTCAGAGGCCCTATACCTAATCCCCTGTCTTCATAGAGTACTAAAGCTTCCTCTTTGGTAAGCAGCTGCATACATAAAGAAATAAAAGCACTAATCTCAAATACTTTTTTTCCCTTCCAATATAATAGCTTCTTACTTCCAAGAAGATAAAATATCAATTAGGCAGAGACTGAAGCATATGCACATTTAACACACACATATATGATACAGAGAAGCAAAGTAACAAAATCCTTGTTCGAACCATTGAATGAGTTTTTTTTTTTTTTTTTTTTTTTTTTTTTTTTTGTTGTTGATTGCAAAGCATGAAACAAAATCGAGTTCTCAAATCACAATGATAATCTTGAATAAATTTCAAGTAATAACTATTTTTCTCTAATTTGCTTGGAGACAACCAAAGAAAAGAAAAAAATGAGGGAGGAAAAATCGGAGGAATTGCCCACTGAAGATTGTGATCCAATCGCCTTTCAAATCACATAAATTAATATTTGAAGATCATGAGCCGGATGCAAGCTTGGCCTACATCAAATGAGGAAAAAAAAAATATTACCTTACTATAAACTATGTCCTATATTTAAGATCGGAGGAGCATTTGACTTCTCTCCTTTCTCCTTCTTCCTTCTTAGCCTTCCCCACCCTTGATCTCAACTTCAAGGGTTACAATTTAATATATTATAAAATTATTATTATTATAATATTAGATAATAAATAAATTCAAACTTTTAAGGATTAAGTATCAATTTTGCCCAAGACGCGCCCGGAGCAATTTTACCCGGAAGTTTTCAGCAAAGCGAAGAGCAATTTTACCCCTAAAGTTTTCAGCATAGCAATGTTGCATTAAGTTTTTCCTTAATCAGAGGAAGTTGCAGTGAGATAACAGATCGAGTAATTGGTGAGAAGCATCAACATCATCTTTTAAACGTAGGCCACACAATTTGTTCGACCTTAATTATCTTCATTGTTTTCACATGTGCAACTGCAATTTCCCCAAAGACTTGACTTCATGATTAATTTGGCCTCATAAGAATCTTATCATTTTTTTTTGGATAATACAGGCAAGCTGAAGTTTGAAAGCAAAGATAGAGACTAGACTATGAAAATTCAGCCCTTAATACATCAAACTAAAAAGCAAACTAGTAGTGATAGAATAATTGGTCCTTCAAAACCATATAAAGGCATTCTCTGGGAATTGTTGAGAGTAGAATCACAACAGCATCAACATCACCACCATGACCCTCCTTGGCCATAAAATTCGTACATGAAATGTTTTCTCTTGGAGTATGGTGAAGTTCCATGTTCCAATCCCTGAATAGTAGATCTCTAGTTGCCCTAATAATGTCTCTCAACTGATGATCTATAGAGCAGTCTCTCATAAGAATATTGACAATATCAAGGGAATCAGAATAAAGAACAATGTTTCGCAAACCCATTTGATGACCGATATTTAAGCTGGTCATGATAGCGTAGATTTCAGCTTCAATAACAGGCCAAGGGATTTATAAAAGCCCATCAGTCATTCACCCTGAGCATTCCTTATCACTCCCTTGCAAGCCGCTTGGTGTTGGTGTCGCACAAAGCTGTCCACATCAATACGAACTGTATTTGCAGGATGGGGTATCCAAGACTTCTCCTCAATCTTGTCTAATTGGAAAATCTGGTGGGCTAGAGTTTTGTAGAGTTTTCCATGAGAAGGTAGTTGCATCAATGTAACATCTCCCTGGTATCTGTCCTTTCTCCTTGGAAAAGAACAAGCATGTGATAGGTGGCTCATGGTTATGTAACTTCGCTCTAAACCGTTGTGCACCCACCAAGCGTATATAGTTAAGACTACTTCCCTTGCATGGAATATTATAGATTTAACCACGTTTACTACATGGGTACTTCATGGTCAGATTGTAGTTGACCAACATTTCTCCCAACCATGAAGTGAACACCACCTTCGCCTGCTCCAAATCAACTTTGACAAGCAAGGGCCTCTTCACTTAATTCAATCACATTCACGTCATCATTGAAAAAAACAGCTCGCCCTTTCTATTCTTCAGCTCCCTCCATTTTCAACAAGTCTACCTTTGTGAATTGCTCTCATCTCTTTCATCACTTTATATCAAATCCACCATCACATCAGTGACATTTAATAAGGTCTTTGGTGATTTTTTTAAAGTGTTGGAAAATGGGTTCCCATCATTTTTTTGTGAGAACCCATTTTCATTAAAAAGCTGAAAAATAGGGTCTGGGGCCAAAATATTTTCTGGGGCAAATGACGAATCAAACAGCCACAGCTAGAATGAAAATTCAATTTTTCCCGTCCCCATTTGCATCGATCCAAATGAACCCTTATAACTAATTTTATTGAAGAATTAAGGGCATGAAAATTAAACACATGAAAGCTACCAATAATTATTTATTAAAACCATACGACTATATTTCTTTTAAGCAAAATTATTTTGTGTATAAAAATCAGATTAAATACAATTTTTCTTTATAGAAGTTTAGTCTAAGGAACACTTGGTCACCTTTGGAATTTTTTTGGTCTCATTTTTTCTCCGAAAGTTTAAAAACATAGCAATTTTGCCCATCCGTTAATCTTGACCGTTAAATTATTGCTATTCTTTGTAAACTTTCGGTAAAATTTGCTCATAAAAAAGAACTTTCAGGGCAAATTTGCTCCTAAAAAAACTTTTAGGGCATATTTGCTCCTTTTTTATAACTTCCAGGGAAAAATGAGACCAAAAGAATTTTCGAGTGATCAGTCTTTCCTTAAACTAAACTTCTATAATAAAAATGATATTTAACCTAATAAAAATCTATAAAAAGCCGTACTACTCAGTAATCAACCACAGGCCGGTTTAGTTCAAACGCAGACCACACAATTGACCTATCCCAATATGAAAAGACAAACTGAGTAGTACTTGTATTGAACTAAGGTTGCTTTGTAGAGTGTACGAGTCTACTGTTTATAATAGGTATGCATATTGGACGCTTTGCTCATATATAGTTAACCATAGTTACATACAGCTGGCTTACTTACAGTAACTCTAACCCGACTACCCGAGCGATTCCATTTAGTATTTGTGAAGACTATTTCCGACAATGTTAAATGACCGATCAATGCTTTACTTCTTTCATCACTATTATTGAAGAAGGAAAAGAGAGAGAGAAACTCTGATGGCTTCTTCTTCTTCAAGCTCTGGCTCTGTGCCAAATGCTTCAAGAAAGTATGATGTGTTCATCAGTTTTAGAGGCGAAACCCGCCACAACTTCACTAGCCATCTTCATGCTGCTCTCGACCGAGCTTCCCTTGAGGCCTTTCGTGATGATAAGAAGCTTGAGAAAGGTGATGAAATAGCACCATCGCTCATTCAAGCAATCAAGGATTCAAGTATATCTGTAATAGTCTTCTCAGAAGACTATGCTTCCTCAAAATGGTGCCTGGATGAACTTTACCAGACCATGCGATACAGAGAGGATGAGGGCCAGTATGTTATACCCATCTTCTACAAAGTTGACCCCAAAGATGTTCGAAACCAAACCGGAGCTTATGAGAAGGCATTTGAAGAACATGAGATTGATTACCAACATGACCCAGACAGGGTGATTAGATGGAGAGCTGCTCTTTCTAAAGCTGGCAAATTAAGCGGCTTCCACTGCCAAACATCCACGTAAGTATTCCTTTATCAGCTAAAGCGGCTTTTACAGTTTACTTCATATCAACTGGCTACTAATTTTATTTTAAGATAATGATAATTAAATACCGTTCTTAATTTTTTTTCCCTAACATTTTGAAAGAAGATAAAGATAAATGTAATATGGATCAAATTAAGATTTTAAAATGGGGATGTCTATTAACATTTTGAAAGAAGATAAAGATAAATGTGATATAAGTCAAATTGAGATTTTAAAATGCGGTAAATTTATCATTTTACCCTCATTTTTGAAATAATAATAAATAAATAAAGAGCCTTGTTGGAACACTACTGTAGCTGGCCGTCGGAGCTCCGACACTGACCAGCCTGCAACGGCCGGCGGCAATGGGTTTTCTTTTAGGAGGGGTTGAATTTTTATTTTTATTTTTTTAAAAAATAATTGATTGAAGGTGGAAGGAGTGATATATCTCACTCTCATCAAAGTAGCTAGGCGGCCATTGTGCCACCAAGGCTTCCTTGATATATATATATATATATATATATATATATATATATATTTTGTTAACATTTTTTTCATTTCCATATGCTCTTGTGAATTTGAATATCATTGACAAACTTATTAATTCCATTACCATTTTGGTCATAGTTCTCAAATATTGGTGAACTCAGACTGACATGTTATCATCTGACAAACGGCTTTTGTTAAACCTATAACACCCGTTGGGGGCGTTCTTTACCTTAATCTTACGCAGTAGTGTGGCAAAATCAAAAATAGTTCGTTATACTGATACAACGGAACTTAAATTTTGATTACATAATAAGGGTAATCCCAGGTTTTATACCCCTTTATAAACATTACATTCATTTGCAGACAGTATAAATTAAAACATATTGAAATATTGTCGTCCCTCGGTTCTTCAACTGTCCCTCTGCTGGGCCATCTTCAAGCAAATCTTCCTCCTTGAACCTCATGCAACACTTCTCTCATGCGCTCGCCTGTTTATTAGTTGGTAGTGGAGGGTGAGATTTTGAGGAATCCCAATAGCAAACAATACCAAATAATGAATGCAAAATAAATGCTAATGTATGATATACTTGCCTTGCACAAGCTCATGTTAACATAATGACATATCTGCATGCTCAATGCTTCATACATCATACTCAAGGCCATAGCATAATCATAAACAAAGCTTCAATTATTTAAGTATGTTAAATATAGCAAGCAAGTATAGCAATCAAACATATACATACAAGCAATAATATCAAATATATGCAAGTAAGGTAAGCTCATTACCTTTTAAGGACTACTGTCCTTACTTGGGTTCCTCTTTCGCTAACCATCATGGTTGCTTGAAGTTCTTTCCTTCATTCTTCTTCTGGCCCTAAGGATATATTTATAACTTTAGAACCAGGGAAAATGAATTTTTATTTACCTTTTTAACCCTTATTTCATTAGGGTTTAATTAAGTAACTTGTTACTTTCAGCCTGTATCTTTGACTGTCCTTAAAAGTCCAGCAATTTCAATTATTTTTAATTAATTGCAACAAAAAAAATCATTTTAATGTGCCGTCAACTTTTACGTGTTCCTAGAGAAGTCCAATTTTATAGAAAAATACTTGCAAAGGTCAGGACTTAAAAAATCATTCCCAGGTTTTACGTTTCCACCGACCGTCCTGTTAATCTTCCAAAATTCATAGCTTATCTTTAAAAATTCATATCTGGAGTTCTAGATGTCCAATTTCGGTGGTTCAAAAACCTATAAACTCCTTATTAAGTCTAGTTTTTGGGAAAATTGGTTCCAATATTTAATCACATGTAAATTTCAATTTCCCAAAAACATCCAGACTATGCAGATTTGTTTCCAAAACTCAGGGTCATTTTGTAAACTTTATTTCTCTTTGACCAGAGCTTAGAAAAATAAAAAATACCCACCATTTTAAAGATATGCATGTCTATATATTTTGGAATGTTTTCAGAATTTTTAAATAACATTAATCCAGTCAAACACGCATTAGAAGCTAACTGACTCTAGAGACCAACAACTGGTAGTTTTGACTCTTTCTTTGAGCTCGTTATTTTATGTGTAAAAACACCTTTAAAAATCATTAAAAGTCTTATTCCCACACAAATTTTCATAAGGAACATGATGGGGGTCTCAAAATTTTGAAATTCCCTTTATTTCCTCTTTTTTTGGTTCGGTGAAATTAAAGCTTTTGCCAAGAACTCTAAAATTTTTCAGAAAAAGTTGATGATTCTTACCACAAGTTCTTGTTCTTGGCTTATGATCACTTTATCTTCTCCTTTTCCTTGCTCATTCCTTTGGCTTACAACCCCAAATAGCCACATGCATGTAAGTTACAACTCACATAATCAACATGCAAGAAGGTTTCATCAACTTACCTTCTTCTTCTTGCTTCTTCTCTAACCGTGGATGTTCTTCAAGTTAAGTGGGATGTTGATGATGATGATGTTGTTGAAGAGGAGGAAAAGGATGGAGGTTGTTGTGGGAGGAGAGGAGAGGATCTAGGGAGGGGGACGGTTTGGTTGGGGAAGAGATGAAGATTGTTGAAGGTTGAGGGGAGGTGAGCCGTGAGGGAGAGAGAGAGTTTGAGAAGAAATTGTGAAGTGTTGAGAGGAAGAGGAAGGGGTTGGATGGAATGAGTGGAAGAGTGAATGAAGTGTTTTGTGTAGTGTGTGTATGTGTAATGCCGTGGGGAGGAGAGAGGGAAAAGAGATTGAGTGCATGTGTGCAATGTGGCAATGGATGTGTGTGTGTACGTGTAAATGAGAGGGAATGAGAGTGATTTAATGACAATTTAAAGGGTCCTCAACGGCTGAAAGAAGAGGAAAATAATTGACTTCCAACGAGTCCCATAATTACACTCTTTACCATTCCATTGCATTGTAACCATATAGTTAGAATATGTCTTGGCTTTTTTTTTCCCTCTTTCTTTCTCTTTGGGCTCTCTTTGACAGAAATGTGCATACAAGAGAGAGTGTTTAGAGGGTTTTATATGACTTGGGGAAACAAGCTCTTGTGTCCCTAATTATTTTGACCAAATTGCCCTTACACTTATCTCATATATAAGGTCAATTGTGTCAAACTTATTGAAGCTTCCTTCTCAGTTCTCAGGGTCCAAAATTTGGGATGTTACAAAACCTATTACAAGTCTTGCGAATATTGATGAATTTTTTAATTCCATTATGACTTTTGTTCATAGTTTTCAAATGTTGGTGAACCAATTTTTACTTGACATATTTCATATATTAAATATTTAGATCTTGACCAATAAAATATTTATATCATATCAATAATTTTGATGGCCATTTATTTCTATGAAAAAGAAACAATAAAATCTTAATTGACAGCTTCTTGAGTCATATTTTCTAACAAAAATAATGCTGCGGCCATTACATGATACTCATTTTCCCTTCTTTCATTTGGAGTGCGCCTCTGGAAAATTGTCATTGAAATGTGTTCAAGTTGTCCCACCTATTTCAAATCAATTTTTAGCGGAGACATCATAAATAACGATATCATTGATTTTTTCTCTCGCAACTTTAATTGATAGTCCATTTATTTTTACCAATCTCTCCCCCTCCCATCTCCTTGTTACAATAAAAATACTGCTTTCTTTTATCGGATAAGTTAATGAATGTGCCAACTTGCCAGACAAAAGCTCATGTTGCCTCTGCTGATTGGAATTATTCTATTAGCCAACTAGATTTTTTATGGCCTTCCTTGAAAGGGAGAGGATATCATCATTGGACATGTGTAATCTGTTGTTTGCTTGATGCAGCTTCTGTTTTACCTTAAAAGATAGTAATACTTTTTTTTTTAATATCCTTTTTTCATATTTTAGGGATGAATCAGAACTCATTCAAAACATTGTCAGTGATGTCCAACAAAAAATTAACCTCAGCTATCCAAGTTCATTGATGGGTCTTGTTGGAATTGATGAAAATTGTGACAAAATTGAAAGGTTATTGGAAAAAGTCCCACTAATTGGAATTTGGGGCATGGGTGGTATAGGCAAGACAACCATGGCTAAGACTTTGTTTGCCAAACTCTCCTTCAAATTTGAGAGTTCTTGCTTTTTGGAAAATATAACAGAAGAGGAAGAAAATCGAGGATTGACATATTTACATAACAATCTCTTGTCTGAGCTACTAAAGGAAGAAATTCCCCCTCATAGGCCACCTAATGTTGCAAATAACACATTTGTTATGAGAAGACTTAGCTGTAAAAAAGTCTTCTTAGTGCTTGATGATGTTAGTAGGTGGAAGCAATTAGAGTATTTAGCCCCATATTGTGAATACTTGGGACTAGGCAGTAAAGTCATCATTACAACAAGGGACAAGCAATTGCTTGTAATTGCCAAAGTTAACGAAATATATAAGGCCGAGCCTTTGAGCCATGACAAATCTGTTGAGCTCTTCAACCTCAGAGCTTTCCACTCATACCAGCCAAAAACTGGTTATGAATCCCTCTCACAAAGGATTGTTCGTTATGCACAAGGCATCCCATTAGTTTTGGCAGTATTGGGGTCATCTCTTCGTTCAAAAACTCCAAAGGAATGGGATAGTGCATTGTCAAAACTAAAGAAGAGTCCAAACCAAGTTGTTCGAAAAGTTTTGAAATTGAGCTTTGATGGATTAGATGATGAAGAGAAGGAAATGTTTCTAGATATTGCATTTTTTTTGAAGGGTGAAGGGAAAGAATATGTGATAACACTATTAGAAAGTTTTGGTTTCCATGCGAGAATTGGGTTAGAAACCCTTGTGGATAGAACTCTTGTAACTATTGATGCTGGCCAAGTACGGATGCATGACTTGATAAAAGAAATGGGCTCTGAAATTGTTCGTCAACAATGTATTAAAGAACCTGGAAGACGAAGTAGATTATGTGATCCAGAAGACGTCCATCATGTGTTGAAGAATAATACAGTAAGAAGCATTATGTTTATAATTATCATGTATCACATGTTAAATCGTATGATTTTTACATGAATGCAATTAATTGTTACATTAATATATATTGATTCAGTTTACTTCTACTTTATATTGTGTTTTTCAGGGTACTGATGCAATTGAAGGCATAGTATTAGATCTGTCCAAAATTAGACGTCTACATTTGAGCATTGATACCTTCAAAAAGATGCCTAATCTAAGATTTATGAAATTCTATTCGCTCGAGAATAGGAGATCTTGTAAGGTGGACTTGTCTTCTGGCCTTGAATCGTTATCTGGGCAATTAAGGTACCTTCAATGGGATGGTTATCCTTTGGAGTCTCTACCATCCACATTTTGTCCAGAGAAACTTGTGGAACTTTGCATGCGAAACAGCCAAGTCAAAAAACTTTGGGATGGAGTGCAGGTATATAAATGTGAGAATGTATGTTTCAAGTTTTAGTCAGCGTTTTATGGTCTTCTTTCTCATGTAATGTTTTCCTTTTTAATCGTGACAGGATTTTGTGAACTTATTAAGAATAAACCTTGCTGGATGCAAACAACTGATAGAGCTACCTGATTTTTCGAAGGCACAGAATCTTAAATTGGTGGATCTTGAATCATGTGAAAGTTTGTGTGATGTTCATCCTTCTATCTTATCTTTACAAAGGCTTGTTTCCTTGAATCTCCAAAAATGCATTAAAATAAAGAAACTCCGTGGTGAGATTCCTCTGAAGTCATTGGCAAATATCCATCTCAATTGGTGCTTTAGTTTGACAGAATTTTCATTGTCATCAAAAGAAATCGCAAGGTTAGAACTAGGAACTTCTCGCATTGAGATATTGGACTCATCAATTAGGGATCTCAGTAAACTTAAACAGCTCAGTCTTAATGGTTCAAGACTGAAGAGTTTTCCAATAAATGAGTTATGTTGTCTAATATCTCTAGAGGATCTACGGCTTTCTTATTGTGAGCAAGTAATTGACAAACTGAAGCTGCATATTCTGTTTGATGCCTTGCGGCTTTTACGAAAACTACATTTGGATGGGTGTCGGAACGTAACTGAACTTCCTAACAATATCAAGCATCTTTCAGGGCTAAAAGTTCTTTCTTTGAAGGATTGTGATCGACTACAATCTATTCCAGAGCTTCCACCATCCATAGAAGAATTAGATGCCACCAACTGCCCATCATTAGAAACAATAACTCTCAATACTGAGAAGGAATATTCATTATCGCCAGAAGAAGGAATGATGACTTTAGCACCCTATTCCTCAATTGGGTATCTTGTGAAACTTAGAAAGCTTCGCCTTAATGTCTCAAGTCTGATGAATTTTTCCATTGAGCAGTTATGTCCTTTGAAATCTCTGAAGGAGCTCACTCTTCTTGATTGTGGAGCAGCGGTTTTTAAGTCAAAGTTGCACAAGTTATTTGATGCCTTACGCTCTTTGGTAGACCTTTATTTGGAAGGATGTAGTAACTTGTATGAAGTTCCTGACAACATTAGCGCCTTATCAACATTATATTTATTGGGATTGGTAGGAAGCAATGTAGAGTACTTGCCTTCTGGCATCAAGCATCTTCTGAAGCTAGACTATATTTACTTGACAAATTGTAGGAAGCTTCGATCTCTGCCAGAACTTCCACCATTCACTAGATACGTAAAGGCCACTAATTGCTCATCGCTGGAGGTTGCCTTCCCTTTAACAACTTCGAGGCCACGATGGAAATATCTGGTGGAGTCCCTCTTTCTTGAAAATTGCTTGAAGTTGGAGGAGCAGTCACTTTCCTGCATTGATGAATATGCTTGTTTATCGTTGAAGCGAGCAGCATATCTCAATCGAATTGGTGCTTTTTGTTACCCAGGAAGAAAAATTCCAGAGTGGGCTAGATATAACCAGGCAACTAAGGCTTCAAGTTCCATTACCATTGAACTCTCTTCAGCCGTGAACAACTTGTTGGGCTTTGTTTTCTGCTCTGTTCTTCCTCAGTTCACGTCAAAGCCAAACTGTCAGAGTTACCTGAAATGCCAAGTATATTTTGAAGATGGCATTGAAGCCAAAGACAAGGGTGACGATATAGGGATAACCGAATTAAATTCGCATCATGTTTTCCTATGGTATGATCCAATCTACTCTGTATGCATTTTGAGGGAACTTATAGAAAGAGAGGATGATCAAGGCATTAACGGTAACCCGAAGCTTTCATTTGAGTTTTCTATTGTCTCTTATGATGAGAACTACCATACAGTCAAACATGATCTGATAGAAGCATGTGAAGTTTGCCCAATATATGCTTCAGAATATCAAAATTTCCTTCAACAAATGGAATTCGGGTTGGATTTGGGTAGCCAAAAAAAGAGTGGTTTTGATGATAATGAGCATTCACTTCGTGGAATTATGGAATATTCTAGTTTCTCATTGAAGCAAGTAGATGGCAATTTTGAAACGTGTATTTCTTCCCTTGAAATGCCGAACAATCTTGTGGGGTTTCTAGACAAAACCACAGATAGTCATTCAATTTATTTTCAACTTCCATTTTCTGATGACTTATTGGGTTTCATTTTGTCTTTTGTCATTCCTCAATTCTCCTTGAAGGAAAAGGATCGAAGTCACTCAAGCTGTCGGTGCATCTGGTTATCTGATTCTGGTGTTGAATATGATTTTGAAGGCCCAAGAGGATGGCATTATTCGATGACAAAATTGAATCCGGATAATGTCTTCCAATGGTATGATCCTCTCTTTTGTGAATTCATATTAGATCAAGTTAGAAGAAAAGGAGTTAGGGATGGGAGATTGCTTTCACTCGAATTTGAGTTTGGTGATTGCTTGATCAAAGAAGGGGGAATCCACCCAATATATGCCTCAAAATACAACAATTTCCTTCAACAAAAGGAATTGAAGTTGGAGCGAGGCATAAAGAGACCTCGAGATACTTGTGATGAGGAAGAACTACTTACTCTAACAAAGAAATTGAAGGAGTCTTCTCTTCAACCTACCCACATTGATGAATTACTACTCTCACTGTCTGAAATGAATTTGGACTTTGTGAAGGCTAGCAGCACCCTACAAAAATAAATTACTACCAATGCTTTATTGGTAATATCTCTCTCTCTCTCCCTACATTTACCCATTAATTAGGCTTACTTAAAAGTAACATGAGTAATAAGTTGTTCAGCGGATGCTTGAAGTAATCATAAATTGCTTATCTTACCATAACTATGAGCAAAACTATAACTAGTTTTACTATTTTGTTACAGAAACGAAATGTGAAGGTGACTCAGGAATTTATGCAGTTCATACCTTTGTGTTCCTTGCACTTGTAAAAGCTGAGACTTTCATCTCATGAAGCATGCTTGTTTAGATTTATTGGTATCTTTAAAGGGTTGATTCTAATTTTGAGTAGGGAATTGTGGTTCTTAATGTCCTCCTGTATGCTCAGTGTTGTTCATAGTGGTTAGTGGTACTATTATTTGATAAAAATGACTTGTAATAATTAGCTATTACTCCTCTAGTTCTACACATAGGCGGAGAGAGAAGTTTTTTTTCCCCCCTTTTTGTCGTATTTATAATGCACATCATTAAAGTTTTAAGGTGAATGTACAATTTAACTCTTCACTTATTGTGAACACCCTATTCTGTCCAGGCCCACTCAAAAATAAAAAATAAAAACATGAAAAAAGAACAAATCCTCTTTGATCCTTGCACAAAAATTTAAAGAGGCAGGATGGTTTGAGGTGCCTAAAAAGAATGAAATCTATTATTCATCTTTTTTATCTTGTTTTTCCTCATAACCCTAAGGAAAGCCTATGCTCCAATGTTTGTTGTCATATATGTGATGCTTCAACACCAATGGCTAGTGGGAGGAATCCAACATAATAAGGATTGGTTCTTTTTTTTTTTGTTATTCATTTTCCTTTTCTTATCTTTTTTTTTTAAAAAAAAAACAAACAAACTCAGGAAAGCCTATACTCTTGTTATGATTATCACATATACAAGCTTAAGCATCAATGGCTAAAAGGTATAATTAAATATAATTTTGATTGATCTACTTTATTTATATTTGATTATTGTTACACTAATTTTCTTTTTATCCATTTGTGAATGATATTCTCAACTTCTGGTTTATGTATGTACTCACCTTGATATTTTTCTCTTATTTCTTGTCTTTGTGGAACCATCAACATACTCTGTTCATCTTTAAAACCAGTGCTAAGCATCAAAATGATTTTGTTTTATGATACTTGCCGACATCATTGTTGCCACTGGATTTGGATGGGTATTTGGAATATGGAGCATGGATGGGAATATAAGCTTGACTAATAAATCTCTTTTACTCCATAGAATGTAATATGATATGCAATAGGGGTGAAAGTAGTTTGGTTATAGTTTTATTAGGATCAAATTGCTATATGTTTTCCTTCTTGTCCCCTTCCTTATTTTATTATATGGTTCCTTCACTTTGTCTCTTTTGCAGCAAGACTCAAGCACGAGGTACTTGCTCTCACTATATATACTTTCGAATCCTCTATTATGCATAATATGTTGATCATGCAATTAATACTTGTTTTTGTCGGCTCACTAATAATTGGGAATCCACTTTTCTTATAATTTTAACCTAAATTAAAAATATTTCTTTTAATCAAAATAAATAAAATTGATTTCAAAAGGGATTTATGTTGTGTGAGGTTTTTAGAGCTTCCTCAAGCAAAATCTATTATTTTTCCGTGTGAGATTATTGGGATTTTCTCGTAAAAATTAATCCAAAAGCCTTTCAAAAATATTTCTAAATAAAGATAAAGAAATTGCTTTCATAAGTAAATAATACAGACCAACAAAAAATCATTTTTCTCAAAAAAAATAAATTAAAGAATTTTTTTCCTAAAAAAACACTAACAAAGTGACGAGTCTTTTTAACCTGAACTACGTGGGGTTTGGTTCCTCTAAAAGTTATGTAGGCTCTCTTCCTAAGTCAAATCTAAGTTTGTAAATAAATATATTTTTCCTTATTTTCATTTTGTAAATAAACGTTTCATTTTTCTTTATTTTTCATTTTATCAATTTTTGTAAATATTCTTTTTGATTTGGGTAGTTATAATAAAATGAAAGGCCATATTTATTTTTAAATAATTGACTAAGTGTAATTATTCTTATGAACAGATCTTGTGGGGTGCCTAACACCTTCCCTACACAATCGACTCCTGAACCCTATTTAGTTTTCATTTGTCAAAAAAAAAAAAAAAAGGTTTCCAAAATCATCATTGTCTTAAAATTTTAGTGGCGGCTCCATATTTTCCAAATTGTAGGCGCTACAGTTATTATTGTATTGGTTTTGTTTTAATTTGATATTATGTATATTTAAATAGAGGTAGGTTGTAAAGTTGTTGAATTTTATGCTGTTAATGGAATTTAAAGTTTTTCTTGGTCTCTGTGAAAAATGTTGAAAGTACCATATAAATAGGGGATTTGGCTTCCCTCCTATACCTCTTACCATCATTTTCCTTCTTCACTATTAAATTAAAATCTCAACGGTCAAGATTTAACATATTATAAAAATATAATAATAATTTTACCTTAAAGATAAAGATTTTTTTTTTTATATACAGGATGCGAAAAAATTTGAACTGTTAAAATATTTTTTGTATTTTTAAGGTAAATCTAGACCGTTGAGATTTTAATCCAATGGTGAAAAAGAAAATGATGGTAAAGGATATAAAAGGAAAGCCAATTCTATAAATACGACTACTAGAGGAGTATGGATTTAATTGCCGTTTCCACACAATAAAAGGTTGCATATTTAATTCTGGCAGTTGCAAACCATTAGCAGAAGTTGATTAGAAGTTTAAAACAACCGATTGACTCAGATGCACCCTATTAAGACTCAGGTTCTCATTCCGTGCTTGGCGCTTATATGCTTGTTATATGCTAATCCCTCTAATTAGAGAGATTGGGCATTTTTTATTTTTTATTTATTTATTTTTATTTATTTTATTTATTTAGATTTAATTATATACTGCATCTTGAAATATATTTTTCACCCAGTATCTTAAATTAATTAATTTCTAAAATACTGGTGTTACATGACAAATATTTCTGATTGTAGCATAAGTATTCATCTTCCCTCCTATGATTTTGATGCTTTTCGATTATATACTTTTCTTGTCAAGCATTAATTCTGTATCAATTTATTTTGGGTTCTTTTTCACTCACTAGGGATGAATCTGAACTCATTCAGAATATTGTCAACGATGTTTTAAGGAAACTGAATAATAGGCATCCATTTGAGTTGAAAGATCTTTTTGGGTTAGAAGAAAATTGTCACTATTGAATTGTTGCTGCAAAAAGCACCAATAGTTGGAATTTGGGGTATGGGTGGCTTAGGCAAGACAACCATGGCCAAGGTTGTCTTTACCAAACTTTATTCTCAATTTGAAAGTAGCTGCTTCATGCAAAACGTCAGGGAAATGACAGAAAAGCACGGAATAAGTTATGTTTGCGATCAACTTTTATTGAAGCTACTAGATGATGAAAGCCCATCTATAATTTTAGGATCCCCATTTGCTATGAGGAGACTTGGAAGCAAGGGCGGGCCGGAAAATTACGAAGGGGGCATAATTGGTGGGGGGATTCGGGGGTGCCCCTGAATTTTTTTTTTTTTTTTTTTACGAAAAGTTTTAAATGCATTAAAAAAACAAAAGAATATAAACAAGAAAAAAAATATATCAAAAATATATTTATGAAATCAAGTGAATACCTTGATAATGTAATAAGAGAGCAACTATTTTACAAACGCTGTCATTTAGAAAAGCAAGGCTAAATACTATTAGAAATGCATTACATAAATTACAAATGAAAGGTGGGCACTAATAAGTTCAAGTACATATATTTTAATAAAAATAATATATTACAATAAAAATAATTATAATGTCATCCTTCTAGGACTTATTTTTTAGAATTCCATCATAATTGTCTTATTATCAATGCTATCAAATACATCTTTTTTCAATATAAGGCACTAAACAATCATTCAACCATTCATCCCCCATCCCATTACGAAGTGCAGTCTTGATGTATTAAGGATGAACACTTAATTTAAGGGTGGGCAATCATTCAAACATTTTTTATTTTATTTTTTAAAACTTTCAAATTCAAGAGGGGGCAAGTATACATGGGTCCGCCCATGCTTGGAAGAAAAAGGGTTTTGATTGTTCTTGATGATGTATCCCATTCAAAGCATCTTGATGGTCTGGCTAAAGAATGTGGCAGCTTGGGACCTAGCTGTAGAGTTATCATAACAACAAGAGATAAGCATGTACTTGCTGGAATAGTTAATGAGATACATGAGGCTAAGGCATTGAGTGATTTTGAATCCCTTAAGCTATTCTGCTTCAAAGCGTTCCACAAAAACCGCCCAGAAATCAGATATGAAGAACTATCAAAAAGGGTAGTTGCTTATGCCAAAGGTATTCCCTTGGCTTTAATAGTCTTGGGTTCATTTCTTCGTTTCAAGACTACCAAAGAATGGGAAAGTAAACTAAGCCAACTGAAAAAGATTTCCCAAAAAGGCGTCCAAGAAGTGTTAAAACTTAAAACTAAGTTATGACGAATTGAATGATGAGGAGAGGGAAATGTTTTTAGATATTGCATGTTACTTGAAGGGTCAATATGAACGAAATGTTATAAGATTATTTGAGAGCTATGGGCTCCATGCAAGTATTGGCATAAGAACCCTTTTAGATAAGGCTCTAATAACTATTGACTTACTCTGTAGAGTGCAAATGCATGACCTTATACAAGGAATGGGCAATGAAATTGTTCGTCAGCAGTGTTTAAAAGAACTTAGAAAATGGAGCCATTTGTGGAATCATGAAGAAGTTTATGATATATTGAAAAATAAAAAGGTGAGATAAATAACTACTATTTACTTTGTTGGCCAAGTTTGAGTAATTAAAAAAGAAACCAGCACAATATGATACATTCTGTACTTACTTCTTTTATTCCCCCAAATTTTATGTCCTCCAGGGTGCGATACAATTGAAAGCATAACATTTGACATGTCTCAAATGGAAGAGGTACATTTGAGTGCGATGCTTTCAAAAATATGCCTAATCTCGAAGTCTCAAATTATATTATTCCACCTCTCCTAAAGCTTTTCAAGCCTTCCTTTATGCCTTGAGTCATTCTCGTGAGACTAAGGTACTTTTATTGGGATTGCTTTCCTTTTGAATCCCTTCCAGCATCAACCTTTTGTCCGCAGAGCCTTCTTGAAATTCATATGAAGCATAGCCATGTTACAAAACTGTGGGATGGTGTACAGGTATGTATTGACAAACACTCTTAGACACACACAAATCCATCCATCTCTTTCACTCACTCACTCACTCTCGCTTCAATTAAAATACAAGTTTCCCCATTTGATGTTTTCTCTAATGGTTACAGGATTTTGTGAATTTGAAGGTTGTGAACCTAAGAGCATCCAGTCGATTGATGGAGCTGCCTGACTTTTCTAAGGCACAAAATCTTGAATACATAGATCTTTCATTTTGCTCAAGTCTGTGTTATGTTCATCCATCTATCTTATCTCTCCACAAACTCATTACTTTGAATCTAAGTCGTTGCTATGAACTCAAGAGTCTTTGTAGCTCAAGCCTTTTAGAATCTCTTAGTACACTCTCTGTTGATTGATGTTCAAGCCTTGAGGAATTTTCGTTGTTGTCAGAGAAAATAGAGGAATTAGATTTAACAAGAACAGGAATAGAGATATTACACCCATCAATCGGGCAACTCAAGAAACTTAAAAGTCTCGGTCTCAATTGTTCAAAGCTAAAGAAACTTCCTATAAAGACTATGCTTATGAGAAGCAAAACAAGCTAGACCCCACTCTGCCAGTAAAATTTACTGTGTACTCAACAGTGATACAATTTCTTTATTGGTATATCTCTCTTCTCTTTAATATTTTATCCCTTAAGCATGCTTAATCAATTTTGGTAGTTGACAGCTATCTTTAACTAATTGCATTGCTGATCATATTTCATTCTTTATAGGATTTCGGCCTCATTGTAACATAAGTGAGCTTGTTGGAGGATCTTTGTTGATAGATCAAGTAAATCGGTGATGTTGTTCTTTGGATATCATGAGTCTTTGATAAGCCTGAGAGGTATAGGACATCAACTTTTCTGTTGCGAGAATTGTTGATTTATTCAATTCCTTAAGGAGATGTTGACTAATTTCTGAAGTGTGCTTTGGTACCTTTTTAAATGTGTGAAAATATATATTTCAAATATAATAATTTTTAAAAAAAAAATTAATACTTCAAATGGTTGTTGGCCCCAAGAAAAACTTCAGTTGTCATGCTAATTAACCAAAACTTACAAGACTTGGTTGATCCAAGAAAATCCATCAGAACTTGTTACTTCAAAAAAATTGTGACTTGGTAAGACTAATAATAAATGCAACTCTTCCAAAAGTTCCTGTAATGAAGGAAAGATTGTGATAACCTTAGCTTTAGCTACAGTTTTGTGATGAAAATTCAACAATAGGCCGTTCAAGAACCAGCATTAGCATCTTAGACTACTGTTACTAACAATTTAATAGTATCTGATTTTGCCCTTAATTCGCAGGTCAAGTCTTTCTTGGTTTTGGGTGTTATGAATCAGAATACTGTCTAATGTAGTGCAAAGAACAGATGACATTGAGTTGGATATATTTACGCGTCACAGCATTACAATCAAATAGAGAATAGAAGAAGGAAATAAGAGAAGAAGATATCACGAGAGGAGAGAAGAGACCCGAGAAAAAGTTCCACAGCAATCCATACGCACTCTTCTTACCCAACCCTCTTCTCATAGTTTTATATATATATATATATATATATATATATATATAAAATAGATTTGGGTTTCATATGAGACTTTTTCCTTATTCTCATTATCGTAAATAACAGCATTATGCACTAGCGTTGTCATAGGCCCTTTGCTTCCTCATACTGTATTGGACATCATAATCCAACCCTAATGATGGTAGTATCTAATTACTTTGGTTTTATTATTATTATTATTATTTTAGGGGGTTTTGATCCGGAAAAAGGGGTTGAAAGGCCCAAATTGTTCATTGAGTTTTGAATATTTGTTACGTAAATTAAATCAATTGGTTGTGATGATTCAAAAAGTAAGAAATGTTTAGATCAAACATAAAAAAGTTGGGGTTGTGTTTCACCAAATTATAACAGCCACTTTGCCCTAATAGATGGTTCCTTCCTGAAATTTGCCAAGTGCCAACCCTTCATGTAAGTATTCCTTTATCAAAAGTGACTTTTGACTTCATATCAATTGACTAATAGCTTTTATCTTCTTCTTTTTTGAGTAGCTAGCCATATTCATTTTTTGTCTCCTCCAAGGTTTCATTTACTACAAGTTAATATTTGTGTAAACTCTTAACAAGTCATCCTTAAAAGATGTAATTGGAATTGATGAAATGATTGAACCCATTAAGAATTAAACAGATTCTGAATAGCATGTTGATGTTTGTAGATGAAAACAGAGTAGGGATTTGAAAACAGAGCATGAAGGAGCCAACTTAACTGTGGCAATTATTTTTGTAGATTGTCAGTTGGTGTTGGTGAGACTTTTGCATTAAAGTAACAGAGTATTGAATATTGGTTCAGATTTTCCATTGATTGTATAAGAGAACATATAATGTCATGATTACTTGGCTGAAAGGTCTGGACATGAAATGGACTCGAATATGTACATACAAACATCCTATTTGATTTATTTGCGAGTTCATACAAACTTTTAGTAGGATTCACTGTAGACTTGTATAATATGCGCTTTCTCAGAGTAGAAGTCGTTGAAAAAAGAGTAGAAGTCGTTGAAATTTTAGTAGAATCCCTTTTAATAATTTTGAAAATGGAGGAAAATATCCACACAATTAATTTGATAAAACTCTGGAGATATTTGTGATTTTATTACATAATAAAGTTAATTATCATGACGCTAAAAAAATACTATCATCGATAATGTTAATTAATTTGGTGTGATCCTTGCACATTAATAAACTTCGACAAAACAATGGATAATCAAAACACTAATTAAAAGCCAAAGGTGTCATTTGAGTTCTCTATTGTTAGATATAGTATGAAGCTAGCAGATAGTGTGATTGAAACATGTGGAGTCTATCTATTATGTGTCTTAGAATATCACAACTTCATTCAACAAATGAAATTGGAGTCAAACTTGGGCACCCAAAAAGAGACTGATCATGATGTTGATGAGAATTCATTTAATTAAACACTAAAATATGCTAGTTTCTCATTAGAGCAAGGTAAACGTGGCAATTTTGAAGGAAGTATTATTCCAAAGTAGTTTATTTACTAAAGTTCTACGATAAAGAATGGACGTTTATAAGTGAGTGTTCATCTTACTCTAGACTTTGACAACTTATTGGGTTCCATTTTATGTTTTGTCATACCTCATCTCTCCTTAAAAGAAAGGGATCAATGTCACTCGTCATCTCATCTGATTGCTATTTATTTGTTGGCATTGATGGATTGCCTTGAGTGAGATTATAGCTTCAATTTGGAAGGTCCAACTCAACAGGATGGCTATATTCAATAGTAACATGGAATTCAAATAGTATTTTTCAATGATATGATCCTCTCTACTGTGAACGTATAATACAAAAACTCCAAAGAAGGGGGAAAGGTAAAGATGCAGAGCTTGAATTTGGATTTAAGTTTGGTGATGGCTTGATAAAAGAATGTGGTGTTCGCGGAATCCATGTCTCAGGATTTTCAACAAAGCAAACTAGAGATAAGCACTCAAACAAAGAGGCATCGAAATATTGATGAAGATCAACACCAACTCTCTGCAACAAAGAAATTGAAGGAGTCTTCAATCGATCAATCTATTTCCTTGAATTCTGAGTCCAAGACATCTCATGATCGATGTTGATGAGTTGCTACTTGTGCTTTCCCAATTGAATTTGGAATCTACACAGAATCAAATTCATGAGAAGCAAATCACCTATAATCCATTAATTGATCTGTGTGTGTGTGTTTTATATTCCATCCGTCAAGTTTGACTTTGTTACGCTATAACTACCCTAGGCAAATATAGATGATACTTTTAAATATAATGTGTTACTTTGTAATATATTTAATTCTATATTGATGCCTTTGAATCCAATTTTTTCAAAATTATAGGATTTCAATATCTTGGCTTCTTATAATGAGTATGTACCTTTGGAGACAAATTCTCTAATATGCTTCTTGATACATAGCAAATTAGAAAACTTGGCATTTATAGACTTGCTTCATTAGGTACTGCGATAAAATAGCATCGGTGAAGTGAAATAATCATCCAAAACATAAAATTATTAGATTTATAGGATGAAAATGATTTATCCTCTTGTAATTGTCCATATAAAAAACTTTTTTTCATAAGTCCTTCTATTTTGCTGAATTTCTCTCTGTTTACAAAAAGCGGTCACCTTCTGCAACAGAGGCTATGAAAAAAGTCTTCATATATATATAAAAAAAAGTCTTCTGCATGCAGCTTTGAACTAGACCATAAATCCTTATCAGTCTGTCTTCTGTAATATAAGTGCGTTGATTTAATAATAAGAATTTGGAATAATTATTTCTTATTTGACCATAACCTCCATCTGAATTATTATTGCTCTTGTTCCTCATAAAGTTTAAATTCATTTTCTTCACTCTATTGTCTTATTGGCAGCAATAATAATAAGCTGTCCAGTGAATACTTGATGTAATTATAGAATTAATTAATTTTTTTAAGTAATGATATAATTGTTTATCTTTTATTTTGGTCATGGAAAGGAAATGTGAAGGTTAATTTTGTAATAAGGTATTCGATCGGTTTATGATAGTGTATTGACTTTATTGTTTTAATGAATAAATAAATTGATGTCAGTTTTAATACAAATTAATAATTATCAGACATACACTCACATATTATTAAACACTAACGCATGGTTGATAAATGACAAACGTTTTTATTTTTCAAATCATGGATAGCTATATTCAATATGTAGTTTATTTTTCACGTAATATATTCGTTTTGTTTGTGTTGGAGATAATTAACTCACTGTTGTTCACATAAGAATCCTCTTCTCATGAATAAAACGTGGTTTCTCAAACTAAAAAATTGAAATGTTACAACTACAGTTACTTGCTCTCGGGGAAGTTATGTTTTTCACCCTCAGACAAAAACAGGTTATATATCCACAATATTATTAAATACTACCTCTATTTTTTAATATAGGACAAAATCTATAGTGTAATTATATTATAGACTTTGTCCTATGTTTAGGACTGGATGAATACATTATAAAACAAAAAAGCTAAGTAGGTCAATAAATTACATGGAAGTCATTTTATATAAAATCTAAATATGATCGATAAAAGGTTAAAAATGAGAAATTGACAGAAGTAGGTCATTATAGAGTAATTATTATATTTTTCTTAAAACAAAAAAGGGCAACGACTTTTCCTGTTTGTTTTACTTTTATATTTGGGTAAGTAGCAATTTTGTCCCGAAGGTAGACCCCCAGAAACAATTTTGCTCTAAAAGTTTTTTTGGGCGATGTTTGCGAAGTTTTTTTTGAGCAATATTACCCTTCCGTTAACAACTTTAACGGTCAACCATTAGTTGATGTTGGATGTTAACGAAAAGGCAAAATTGCTCCAACAAAAAACTTCGCGCAACATCATCGCTCCAAAAAAAAAACTTTCAGAGTAAAATTGTTCCTGGGGGTATACTTCCGGGCAAAATTGCTATTTAACAACCCTAACGATCAACGGTTAGTTTTCAACGTTGACCGTTAACGGAGGAGGGGCAACATTGCTCTAGAAAAAAACTTCCAGGGCAATAATGCTCCTGGGGGTATACTTTCGGGCAAAATTGCTATTTAACCCTTTATATTTTATCGTTTTAATTAATTATATCAAGGGAAAAGTATTTCTCCAGTCACTGGAGATAAGCTTATCTCCAGTGATCCCTAAAACTACTTCGTTTTAAATTAATGAAGGGTGTGTTTGTAATTTTAGGTGAATTAATAAAGGGTGTTTGGTAAATTTATATGAAAAAAAAATTAAACAAAATTACTTAAAACACCTTTCATTAATCCAAAACAACGTAGTTTTTGAGGTCACTAGAAATAACTTATCTCCAAAGGTGGAAAAAATCCTTTACCCTTATATCAACTCAACAGCGATACTTTTTTATGGAAAAAAACACAGGGATATTTTATGGGAATATTGTATTTATATCCCGGTAATAGAATATACGAAAAATAATTCCTTAAAATTTTAAAATTACAATAAATACTAAATAGTCTTTTTTAGGTATGTTAAATTGATCGAATTAAACAAAGAAAAACATAAAGCTAAGTTTTTGTCCAAAACAAAAGGAGAAACATAAAGTTCGGCAAAACAAAAGAAAAAATTACAGAGAAGTCATTTTATATAAAATCTAAATATGATCGATAAAAGGCTAAAAATGAGAAATTGACAGAAGTAGGTCATTATAGCGTACTTATTATATTCTACTTAAAAAACACAAAAAAGGGTAACGACTTTTCAGTTTTCCTGTTTGTTTTACTTTTATATTTTATTGTTTTAATTAAGAAAAATATATTTATCATATTATAGGAGTATATTCTCACGCCAGATACAAAAAGATATGGTCACACCATTTTCGTCTTGAGTTTTTTTTTTTAATAAAAAAGATGTAGGTTCCACCATTTCATATGTGTATAAATCTTCTTCTTCTCATATTTTACCTATTAATTAATTATATCAACAAAAAATGGATACTTTTTTGAGAAATTGTTTTTAGATCTGGATAATAGAAAATACGGAAAAATTGTCGCTTAAAATTTTAAAATTACATTTAAATTTTGTAAGATATTTTTGTAATAAATTTTAATTTTCAAATACCTACAAACTTATGAATCTTGTTGGTGTAACAAGTCATGGACTTGTAAGCGAAAAAAATAAAATTTATTGTAAAACAGTTTTAAGGGACTTAAATGTAATTTTAAAATTTGAAGAGACAATATTTTTATATTTTCTCTTATCTGCGACCAAAATACAACTTTCCCTACTTTTTCCCCCTTTCTTCCGCCAATAATAGACATGGATGAAACGAGTTTTACATTAAAGAAAAAAAAAAATTTGTAGTGGATCCACCATCATATGATCTTCTTCTCATCATCATCAAGTTGATTATACGGAGCGGTTCCTTTATCAATGAAACTTCATTCTCTCATCTTCAAAATTAACCGCGACTTCCTCATTATCATTCTTGGCTGATCGAAAATCTGAGTTTATTCCTTTCAAGAAGTGGCTGACAGTAGTAACTACGATGGGTACTGCTGCTTCAACTTCAAACTCTTCCTCTCAACCAATTTATTCAAAGAACTACGATGTGTTTATCAGTTTCAGAGGAGAGGACACTCGCTCAAATCTCACTAGCCATCTTCATACTTCTCTCACCCAAAAATCCTTAAGAACCTTTATTGATTATCAGCTTCCCAAAGGCGACGATATCTCAGAATCTCTCATCCAAGCGATCAAGGATTCGAGTATATCTGTCGTGGTTTTCTCAGAGAATTATGCTTCCTCAAAATGGTGCTTGGACGAACTCGCCCAGATACTTCAATGCAGGAAAGATTCAGGCCAGTTTGTTATTCCTGTGTTCTATAAAGTTGACCCATCTGTTGTTCGCAAGCAGAAGGGGGCTTATGAGGAGGCATTTGCAAAACATGAGAGAGATTTCAGGCACAACCCGGATAAATTGAAGAAATGGAGAGATGCTCTTTTTGAAACTGCCAATTTAGCTGGGTGGCACTCTCAATCCTTCAGGTAATTATTCCTCTATCAATATTTAAGGATTTTTTTAATCAATTATTTCTTATAAAATTGACTGGTTTCATATTTTTTCTGACCAGCCAAATATTTGGTTTCATCCATGGTTTTCTTTTCCTGAAAATCATAATCTTGTAGATTCATAACAAGTCATCTTGAATTCCTGATCCATCACACATATCTTGATACTAACTATATGGTTGTCAATCATGTAGCTTTTTTTAAAAAAAAAAAAAAAAAACTGAGGGGAAAGCACTAACAGCCTGATGTTATAGGTGGAATCGAATTTGCGGCCTCCACTTACATTACTGGGTTACATTACAAGGCCATTGGCCAATCTTGGATTTGTCAATGAGCACAACACAAATATAAGACTGTATATCCTAAAATACAATATAATAAATCCCAGGAGCCATGCAAAACATGAATCAAAACCTGTTTATCAATAATGTCTTTTTTAAACCAATATTGTAAACTGCTATGTTCATAACTATTACTTGGTTCATCAAATTTTCTTTTCATATGCTTTTCCGTCGGTACTCAGTATGCATGTGTATTAACTTTTTTTTTTGGTTCAATATTTTTCATGTGCCAGGGATGAATCTGAACTAATTCAGAACATTGTCAACGATGTTATGCAAAAATTAGATCATAAGCTTCCAAGTATATTAGAAGGTCTTGTTGGAATTGATAAAAATTGTGAATGCATTGAATTGTTATTGAGAAAATTTTCAATAATTGGAATTTGGGGAATGGGCGGGATAGGCAAGACAACCATGGCTAAGGTTGTATTTGCCAAACTATCTCCTCAATATCAAAGTTTGTGTTTCTTGGAAAATGTAAGGGAAGAGTCAGAAAAGCATGGATTAAAATATATACGTGATAAACTTGTTTCGGAGCTACTCATGGAAGAAAATATCCATAGTGGCCCCCCTATAGTGTTGGGATCTACATTTGTTAGGAGAAGGCTTAGCTCCAAAAAAGTGTTCGTTGTGCTAGATGATGTTGATAGTTCAAGGCAATTAGACTATCTAGCAAGAGAATGTGATTGCTTGGGAGAAGGCAGTAAAGTCATCATAACAACAAGAGATAAGCATATGCTTATTGGTAGAGTTAATGAAATATATGAGGCCAAGCCATTGAGTTATCAAGAATCCTTCAAGCTTTTCAACTTGAAAGCTTTCCACAATGATCATCCTGAAATTGGGTATGAACAGCGATCAAAAAGGGTTGTTACTTATACCAAAGGAAACCCTCTAGCTTTAATAGTTTTGGGTTCTTTTCTTCACTCCAAAACTGAAGAAGAATGGGACAGTGCATTAAGAAAATTCAAAAAGACTCCAAATGAAGATATTCAGGAAGTGTTAAAATTGAGCTACAATGGGTTAAACTATGAAGAGAAGGAAACATTTCTAGACATTGCATGCTTTTTGAAAGGTGAAGTTAAAGAACATGTAATACAGCTATTAGACAGCTATGGATTCCATGCAAGAATTAGCATTAGAACCCTCCATGATAAGGCTCTTATTACCATGGGCGAAAGATTGTGGATGCACGACCTAATACAAAAAATGGGTTGGGAAATTGTTCGTCAAGAGTGCATCAAAGAACCAGGAAGACGCACAAGATTATGGGACCCCAAAGAAGTCTATGATGTATTGAAAAATAATCGGGTGAGCCCTTTATCTCTTAAACATTTGTGATCCATGGTGACAAATTTAGCTAGCATGGTTTAATTTACTTACTATTATTCTAATGTTCATTTTGACAATTGCAGGGAACTGAAGCTGTTGAAGGCATAATCTTAAATGTGTCTCGAATTAGAGATATATACTTGGCTGCCAGCACTTTCAAAAAGATGACTAATTTAAGATTCTTGAAATTTTATTCCGTACGCAATACTAGGTCATCCAATGTGCAACTTCAGATGGGTCTTGAGTTTATTTTTGATAAACTAAGGTACTTTCAGTGGAATGGGTACCCTTTGGGTTCTTTGCCATCAACTTTTTGTGCTGAGAGCCTTGTTGAATTGAAAATGCAATATAGCCATGTTCAAACACTTTGGGATGGTGTGTAGGTATAATGGAAATTAGTGTATTTTTCATTTTTAAGCTCAATTGAAAATTTGAAGTCTTTCTGATGTTTGTTAGTTAATTATTGCAGGATCTTATGAATTTGAAGAGAATAGATCTTCGTTTTTCGAGAAAACTGAGAGAGTTGCCAGATTTCTCCAAGGCCCATAATCTTGAATTGGTGAATCTATATAATTGCGTAAGTTTGTGTTATGTTCATCCATCTATCTTATCTCTCAACAGCCTTGTCTCTTTGGACTTGAGCAAATGCAAAAACATCAAGAGTCTCCAAAGTGGTACTCATTTAAGATCTCTTAGAAAAGTCCTGATTGGTGGCTGCTCTAATCTGAAGGAATTCTCATTATCATCCAAAGAACTAAGATGCTTATTTTTAGGGTCAACAGGAATAGAAATTCTGCACCCATCGATCGGGAGTCTTACTAAGCTTAGATGTCTTCATCTCAACGGTTCAAAATTGAAGAATCTTCCGCTAAAGGAGTTATGTTGCTTGAGATCTCTTGAGGACCTTCGCCTCTCTGAGCATGCATTTGACAAACCTGAGCTACACATGCTATTTGATGCCTTACGTGCTATACAAATACTAAGCTTCCTGAATTGCTCTAACTTAACTGAGCTCCCAAACAACATCAAGCAACTCTCAAAACTTCAAAGGCTTTATTTAAGAAGTTGCAGAAATCTTCAATCTTTACCAGAGCTTCCTCTATCTGTTAAAGAATTAGATATCTCCTACTGCACATCAATTTCAATCAACTGTAATTTGTTGAAGGGAGTAGGATCAATTGGGCATCTTGCCAATCTCAAATATCTGCTTCTCAATGCTTCAAGTCTTGGCAAACTTCCAATAACTGAGTTATGTTGTTTTAGATCTCTCACGGAGCTTCGCCTTTTTGAATGCAGACACCTAGTGGATGAATCAAAGCTACATATGCTATTAGAATCCATGGGATGTCTGCAAATCCTAGCTCTGAAGGACTGTTCTAGCCTAACCAAACTCCCCAACAATATTAAACATCTCTCACGGCTGCAACAACTTAATTTGAATGGTTGCACTAGGCTTCAGTTTCTACCACAGCTTCCACTGTCCCTTGTAAGTCTTGTTGCCAGTAATTGTATATCATTAGAGAGAGTGTTCACTTCAACAATTTCAAGATTGCTAAAGGTAAATGGTCATAATTTCATTTCATTTCACAATTGCGAGAAATTAGATGAGCGTTCACGTTGTGCTATTGGGAAACATGTGGAGTTCTCATTGAATCAAGCAGTACATAACAAGCAAAGATTTGTAGTATTTTATCCTGGAAACAGTGTTCCATTGTGGTTTGGGTGTAATCGGTCAAAAAATGGTTTGGTAACCGTTGAACTTTCTTTGGCTTCTGATCACTTATTGGGTTTTGTTTTCTGTTTGGTTGTTCCTCAATTCATCTCTAAGGAAATAAATCAAGTTTCCGTGACCTGCAAGTGCTACTTTGAAGAAGGTGAAGCGATTGAATTCCAGATTTTTGATCCAGAATATGCAGAATTCAGCTCAGATCACATTTTACTTTGTTGTGATCCATACTTCTCTAAATGGGTGTTGGAGAGATTGAAAGGAAGCAATGGAAATGATGAGGACACCACTTGTAAGCAAAAGATTTCGTTCAGTTTCGTTTCTTGTGACGGCTTCATCCAAGAGTGTGGGGTCTGCCCCATATATGCCTCTGACTATCAGAATTTTGTTCAAAAAAGGAAAATGAAGTGTGCCTTGGGAAGGAGGTCAAAGCGGCATCGAGATATTGATGAATTAGAATTGGAAATCAGTAAATTTGGAATTGGAGTTGGAAACTGTGATGGGAATGAAGCCCTGCCTCTACGCAAGAAATTGAAAATGGAGTTGTGTACTCAGTCTAAGGGACAAGAAGATACTGAAGAATTGGAAGCTTTGCTCATGAGAATCAAAATCAGCTAGAACCATTTCTTCAACAACACTAACAAAGTATTAGTGGTATCAAACTTTATAACATAACTTAATCATCAGTATCTCCTTACATTTTATTTTAACATTTTTACATGTGATTCCCTAAAAAAAAAAGTAGGAGAATTTCCTCATTCTTGATGATATCACTGATACTTGTTGGCAACTGTGAAATATAGGGTTGGGCATAGTAAATGTTAAATTTCAGCTTTTATGGGTAATGTGAAAAAATAATAACCTCACACAGAATATAGTTGTCAAGTTTCAAAAATAAATATTTGGTTTTTCTCCTTTTTTATTTCAAACTCCACTAATCTATTCTTTGACGTTTCTTGCAAATGGTACTAAATGACTTTTATTTTTGTAGCTTTTGTATAATCAAATTCAACTGCTGCTACTCATTCATTGCTATTGAATTCGCAAGTAAAGAACAGGTTACCCCTTCAAGTTTCATGGGTATGGAAACTGAATGTACAAACAAACCTTTTGTTGCTAGCATTGGTCATGTTCTTCAATGAGTCAGGAAGTAAGAAAAAGCTTTCATGCCAAAACGGTTCACATTTCGACTCTGCTTTCCATTGTAGCGTCTCGATTGCTTCAAATAATCTGTCTCTTTTCAATGAATCGTTTTCTTTTTGTGATTTTTATCGGATGTATAATTTTTCAAGCTTTAAGCTTGCCACTTGATTTCTTTTTTTTTTTTTAAAAAAAAATAATAATCTAGCTTTGCATGGCTTACATAGTTACATGACACAGGTCTGAGGTCTGGATGCGTTTACTGTACTTCAAAAATATCAGTAAATTTTTTGGAGGTTTTAATTTGGTCATAAGTTTGTGTAGTTGTTGTTGATGGTCTTTCTACCCTTCTATTTCTTATTGCAAGACATCGACTATCATTTCTCACGGACTAAGAATTAGAAGTTAATTCATTAAATTGGTCTAAAACTGATAAACATTTCCAACTTTACCCATGTTTTAATAATGTGGATTTAAATGAATCAGTTAAAAATGAGAGCATAATAAAAAAATAATAATAAATAAATTAGTTAAAGCAGGTTGATCTTATAATATAAAGACAAGATGGGAGTAGTTGGTATGCTCTGCCTTGTTAACTTTTGGGTAGCTAAATTGGTGTCCCGACTTGTGTTTATGTTTTGTGTGCATTTATTTTTATGTACTCTTTCTTTTTTATGTATAATATAATTGGCTATCTTATGAAACATATTTTTTCTT
Organism: Acacia melanoxylon; assembly: GCA_019022615.1. Taxonomy (NCBI): domain Eukaryota; kingdom Viridiplantae; phylum Streptophyta; class Magnoliopsida; order Fabales; family Fabaceae; genus Acacia; species Acacia melanoxylon. The sequence goes on from JAFJYJ010000003.1 coordinate 15,170,143, forward strand.
CTTTTTTAAAAGATTAGGAGGAGTATCTTTTATCAATATACATATAGTAAATACTATTATTTCTCGGTTTATAAGGGTAAATGGGAGATCCCAAAACTAGGCTTCTTCCATAATAAGTTTCGAGAATTGTATCCCTGAGGATTTGCTTAAAATCATATTGTTTCATAAATACATTACACGAGGATATCCAATAAATTAAAACCTTACAAAAAAAGTGTTTTTGGCATTCGACAGACTGATAACAGAAGATTGAAAAGTCAAACAATAGTATACGATTCTTAAGGCAAACAGCTTGGTAGCTATATGCTATTTCTTCATTGTCAGAAATGAACTTCCCATGAAACTATTTCCTTCGGCGGCTCTTTTTTTTTTTTTTTTTTGGTTGCTCCCGATCGAACTTTCCTGGATAATCCGATCGACGACCTGGGTGGCCAGGCAAAGGCGATGGCGGACCCAAAAAATTATTAGAGTGGGCACCATTGGGGGGATTCGGCGCCCCGCTTCAAAAAAAAAAAAAATTTTAAGCAAAATTTTAAATGCATTAAAAAAAAAACAAAAGAATATAAAGAGAAAAACAAGGTCAAGTATATTACAATAAAAATAATTACAATGTCATCCTTCTAGGCCTAATTTTTTGGAATTCTATCATAATTGCCTCATTATCAATACTATCAAATACATCTTTTTCAATATAAGGCACCAGGCAATCATTCAACCATTCATCCCATATCCTATTACGAAGTGCAGTCTTGATGTATTTCATAACTGAAAATGCTCTTTCCACGAGATACGATTCTGCTACGCAAGCAAAGTTAATTCTAACTTTACAAGTAAATAAACCAAAAGATACACAATATGTTTTTTCTTTTCAACCATCCTCTTGGCAAGATCAGCTATTCCTTGCAAATTCAAAAAATCAGGATCAAGTTGCACATCAACAATATACGTGTCGAGCTGATATTCAAGGATGACAAAATCATTCAAATCAAAATCTGAAGGATAATAGCGGGCAAATTCACACAACTTATTGATGAGTGGATTTTTCTCTTTATGCCTTGGGGTCCACAATCAAAAATAACCAAGGATTGCGTATATAAGAAACCAGGATCGTTCTCTCTCTCTTGAGGAGCCTTTTATTGAGTCCTAAGTAATCTAAATGACATGCAAATGCAATTAAAACAAGGGAAAAAAATAGGTTTTGGATTTTCAAATTAATAAATTAAAATAAGAATGCAATTAAATTAAATGCTAACTAATATTTTTGGTATTTTTAATAAAATGGAATGGAGTGTGAAAATGAGTATGGATGCTCTTGGAAATGGAATAGTGACTATCATAGTTCAATTAAATATAGGAGCTCAAGATACCACTTGAGTCCAATATTCTCAATTAATAGTAACTCCTACTACCGTATCAAACTACTATCTCTTGAGATATTGTTTAAAACCACTTAGTGTGTGATTAGGATTAAATTAATGTAACTTGGTTCCTCTTGATATGAATGCGATATCACGCCACTCAATTAATCCAATTAAATCATGCTATCTAACAATACCACGTAGAAAACACAATTTCATTTGAATCAATAGGGAAATATAGATTTATAAATTCAACAAACCACAAAATTCAATCCAATCACATAGGTTCAATCCACAAAATTTTCCAAACGGATAAACTAAGTCTCAACATTACAAAACAATATTCCTAAAACTAGGAAATTAAAATGTAATTAGAGAAAATAAATTGAACAAAATAACTCCTTTGAAGCTTTGAAACTCAAGCCACAAGTCTCCATCACCAAGAAGCAAATGGAATTAGCCTCTCATAACTATTGGAGAATGAAAATGAATCTGTCTTCCTCCTTCTCTGAAACGCTGGAGCTCAAAATTGCAGCTTCTCTCCCATAACGTTGATGGCTAATGAAGAAATTGACGGTGAAGGTTTCTCTCCCATAACGTTGATGGCTAATGAAGAAATTGACGGTGAAGGTGGAGGTGTGGAAAAAGGGGAAATGGTGGTATGAGAGGAAGAAGATGAAGATAAGAGAGGAACGTGGAGGAAGGTCGAAGGTGAGGTTGAGGAATGAAGGTCCAGCGATCCAAAAGCTCTGTTCTATCTTATCGGAACTGGAGGAAGACGGTGGTTGGTGATGATGGAAGCTCGCCGGCGACTGAAGGAAGTGGTGGTGCCGCCGGCGAGAGGGAAGGTCAAGGCCAAGAAAGAGGATGGAGTCGTGAAGTTTTTAATCGTCCTCCAGGCTTGCTGTCTGCGGCGCTTTTATACTCTCAGGTCTGCATTGCATAAAGGAGAAGATCAAACCTAATTAATTGGTTCCTGGTCAAAACGCATAGTTTTGACCAGGGACCAATCTGAACTTTTAAAAAAACCTTTATGGCGGGACTAAAGTGCAACCTTTCAAACTTAATGGGGCATAACTGATATATATATATATATTGCCTCTCCCGTATTGCGGTTTTTTAGGTCTGATATATATTGATTGAATGACAAGGTCAACTGCCCATAGTTTGGTCAAAACACTGAGTTTTAATGCAGGGACCTAAGTGAAACTTTTAAAAAGTTTTGTAGAGGGACTAAACTGAAAAGTTTATAACTTGAATTCAAACTTTTATTTTCAATTTTGATTTAATATTTTCAACCATCCATAGTCAAAATAATTAATCTAGCATCAAATATTCTCAGAAAAATCAATGATTAAGAGTAATTACAATTTTTTTGACAATTTTGCCCTTTTTAGCCCTAATTAAATATATTTACTCTTAATCTCAATTTATCATAAGAGAAGCATTTTAAGCCCAATAATTATGATAAAATGCATTATGAATCCCAATTTAATGATGAAAAATCATATAAAAATATGGTTTGATCACTTATTCTTGTCAAATGCCGAGAAAGAGTTGCACGGATTTAAACATGCTATGCATTCTAGCAAATTTGAACTAACTTCACTAAAACGATCATTCAACTCTTGAAGTTGAGTATCTATCACTGCATAAAATATGTCAACTTTAAAGTGATGCAGATGAGTAACTGGTCCTCTACGTTTTGTTCTCCCTTGTACTTGAAGTACACTTTCCATATCAGAGATATCTATATAATGTTTTATACAAAATTCAGAAGTCTTCTGAAATAGATTATTCCACCCACTATCTCTCATCTTCAGTAATAACACTTTTGAAACTTTTACAAGATTCATAGCATTCACAATATCTTGATCTTTTCTTTGAAGTGCTTGTGACAACTCATTTGTTATTGCCAAGACCTTGATCATCATATGTAAAAGTAATACAAATTCAAAAGTTTCCATATGCATCATAAGGCCAGAGGCTTCAGACCTTTTTGCATGCATAAGGGTTGTATCATCTTTTACAATTTCTAGCACATCAAGCACAGGATCAAACAATGTACACAGACTTACCAATGACCGGTAATGTGAGCTCCAACGTGTGTCCCCTGGTCGTGACAAACTCATTTCTTGATTCAAGCCTCTCCCTGATTGAACATCATCGCTTGTAATACTTTTGACTAATTCTTCCAATTGTTTTTCTCTCAAAATATCTGCTCTTTTGCAAGAAGCACCAACTACATTACACACCAATGGTATAAAATTAAAGAAATCAGTCAATGCGTAAACCTTTTTTGCACAAGCTACTAGAGCTAACTAAAGTTGATGTGCAAAGCAGTGAACATAGTAAGCAGAATTATTTTCAACTAAAATCAAGCTTTTCAGACCACTGAATTGACCACTCATATTGCTTGCGTCATCATAACCTTGACCACGAATCTTTGTCAAGCTCAAGCCATTTTTGGCAAAAATTAACTCAATCGCTTCTTTAAGTGAACTCGTTGTAGTATCTGAAACATGAACAAGACCAAGAAAACGCTCAATAATGTCACCGTTGTAGTTCACATATCTTAAAACAATGGCCATCTGTTCTTTAATTGATATATCACGAGCTTCATCAACTAGTATAGAGAAGAAATTATCCCGAATGTCTGAAATAATAGCTCTGGTAACTAAACTAGCGACAACATTAGTAATATCTTTCGAATTTTGGGAGCTATCATTTTGAGATTCTCGTGGCATTATTCAAAGATACATTATTTACCTCCTCATTGCTTTCACAAAGGAATTTTACAAGCTCCACAAAATTTCCTTGATTCATTGAAGCATTTGTCTCATCATGTCCCCGGAAAGCCAAACCTTGCCGTATGAGATATCGAATATATCGAATAGAACCATTCAGACGAATACGATAATCCTGTTTGGCTTTGTCAGAAATGTTAGACATAATAATGTCAATATGTTGATTTTGATTCATCAAATCTTTGGCAGCACTAAAGCACAAGTTATGAGTGCTTCCAACTTTCCCAACATGTTTAAGAAGCCGTTGTTTGTCCTTCTAATTGCTAAATCCTTCTCCCACAAATGAATCACGACCACCCCTTCCATCACCATGCTCACAACTGAATAGATAACAATGCAAGCAAAATATAGCATCTTTTGATTCACTATACTCCAACCAAGTGCCAAACTCATTGTACCATTGAAGATTGAATCGACGCATTTTGCCCCCAATTAAGGATTGAGGAAAGTTGTCAAGTTTTGGTTGACAATGACCATTCGTTAGATACATTCTTCGAATCGTTTCCCTTTCTTGAGCACTCTTCGCAAAGCTCATAATAGGAAGTCTTTTACCCGGATCAGGAACATACAAATCCGGTGGACCTTCTACTGTTGGTTTGTTCTGACTTGAGGGAGTAGCACACTCATTTTGTTTTTCTTGAACTAAATCAATAGATGAAGATTCAGTTCGAGAACGTTTAGTTCCACTACCACTTGACTTAGTAAAAAAAGAACCTAAATACCTTTCCATCCTAAAAAATGACAAATGACAAAAATGAATTAATAAATAATATATCTACCAAACAAACATATTGAAAAACAAAAGTTAGAGCACATAAGCAATTTTCAGCCCATGAGCAACAAGGATTTCCACAAGGATTTCTCTAAAAAAATCAACAAGGCTGAAATCCTAGCTCATTCTTAGGTTGATGTTTAAAAGAAGTTACTAAAATTATATCTTTATCTATGTGATCAGATTCTTGGATAAAGCAGCATTTAAAACACCTGAAGGGTTGAGCGAAAAGGATCAAGAAAATAACTTCAATCCATGGCATCTTTGTACTGTGACTCAAGTTGAGGAAGTGAAATGCATACTAAGACTACTCCCAATTTGGCTATGCACCATAATCTACTCAGTTGTTTTCACTCAGTTCGAGCAGCCAAATTCACTAAATGCAATCATGTTGTTTGATAAGAATAATTGTACGATGAAGCAACATATAATGGGGAGCATGATTTTGATTAATATTATCATCATCCGTGATTAAAATGATGACCATGGGCCCTGTTTTCTTGTATTCAATGTGGTTATCGATAATAAAAAGGCAAGTGAAATGGTATAATTTAAGTCTCGTGACTTTGCAATCACTCTGGCCCTAAGTACGCACCTAAGTAATTTTTCTTTCAAATGTAATCTTTAATTCAAAGTAAGGATTCAGTCAAAAACAAGCACCACGCACGGCGAACGACCTTAATAATGCTCTAACCAAATCATGCTGTACAATTAATTCGATATGTTTTCATGCTCTAACCATTGTAAAATTCATTGAATCTAGTCAAGAATGCAGCTTCAGTAAAAAACAAGCAGATCATATTAAGATTGATTCTATTCACATATCATAGATTAGTACCAAGAACATTGACTACACGACCTTAATCATGCTCAGACATAAATTAAACACAAATGGCAACTCAAGCGAACCTGACAACTCACGGCGAACGGTGGCCACAGCTGAAGACCCAAAAAGGAATTGATGAACGGCGACGCACCGCGCACGCACGACGAACGACTGGGACTTTGGGAGAGGTGATAAACTTTCAGAACAGCAACAATAACCAGTGCGAGGGGAAGAAGAAGATCTGATTCTGCGACCGGCGACCTGCAACGATTATGCCTGAGCGGTTGAGCCTGAACCGAAGATGAAGAAAAAGTGATTTTGATTTTACCCTAATCCGATTTTACACTGAATTAAAAAAAAAAACTAAACGACATCGTTTAATTAGGGGGCACTTGCCCACCCAACCTTACACCAGGTCCGCCTCCGCCTAGGGGTAGGTGAGCCTCCTATGAACTTTTCTCGCATTCACAAGGCGGGCGGCTTGTTTTTTAATTTCAACATTTTGCCACGAAAAAGCCTTACCTTCTGTTACTTTCTCTATTTAATTAATTTCTTGGCTTATTCTCATTGATTATAGAAAATAAATCATATTTTATTTATTTCTTTTTTTAGAAGGTTTTTTTGGGGGGGGCGGGGGGTGAATATAACTTTTAATCACAAAATTTTCCCCAATTATCTTGCAGAGGGGAGAGAAAAATGCCATTATATATTAACTGAATAATTAATTATCAATCACATATATTAATTGAGGTCTCTGTGTATGGTATGCCTTCCAAAATGATACTGTATGTGAGTTTTAGAATATTATCAAACTGATTCAGATTGGATGTTGGCTGGGCTTTTGCATTATTAGTCTCTGTATCGGTTTTTGAACCTTGGGCATTTTAATTTGGCAACAAGATCTCTTACATATTCCAATTTGTTATGGTACAAGTAGCATCAAAAATATATTTCAAGGAAAAAAATGGAGTTTGCAAACTTGCAATACAAAGAATTTTATGTAAATTTAAGATATGTGAATTAAGAGTTCTTTTCTTTAAATGTCTATTTGTTATTAGGATTCCAAGTTATAGTACTTTGTGGATGTTTGAAGCCTGCTGTGATTCCAAGTGAATTTTGAATTTCTGTTTATCAGTTGAGTAATTCCATTCCAAGGAAAATTATAATTTTATAAACTCCATATCAATGAAAGATTTTGCCGGTGGATAAAATAAACTGCTTTTAACAAATGAGTATGTGGGTTGTAGATGAAAACAGAGGAAGGAAAACAGAGCACGAGTTTATTACTCCTTCAAAGTGAGTTTTAGATGAGAGTGGTGTTGGATATTATTAAATTGAGTCTGATTCATGTTGGTGGGGCTTTTGCATTATTAGACAGTAAAAATTCAAGATATGTGAATTAAGAGTTATTTTCTTTAAGAGTTATGAATTTTGCATTAAGTTTTTTCTTAAAAGTTGCAGTGAGGTAACAGATCGAGTAATTGGTGTGAAGCATGAACATCATCTTTTAAACGTAGGCCACACATTTTGTTGGAATTTAGTTATCTTCATTCTTTTCACATGTGCATCTACAATTTCCCCAAAGACTTGACTTCATGATTAATTTGTCCTCCCAATAACCTTATCATTCAACACGCATTCAACTCAGACAAGCCCTCCCATACCTTCCTTTTTTATTTTTCCTGTTACTAATCTATGAAAGTTGTAGGGAAGTAACTAATGTGGGGTTGGGTGTAACGAAAAAAATTAGTGTCTCACAATATAACAAAATAAAGATGAAGAGGAAGAAAATTGACCATTCTACATGTGAAAAGTTTCTGGCGTAAATAGTGGTGCACTAAATTATGGCTGCCCAGTTGCCCAATCAATAGTCAGATGCAAAAATGCCGCTTCCTAGAAGCTTCAAGTATTCACATCGACACTATTGAAACAATAATAACCCTACCATCATGTGGTGGAAGTTGCAGGGAAGTGACATAGGAAGGTGCCATGAAATATGGTAATATGATATGAAACTAGCTTCAACATCATCTTTTTTTCTTTCGAAAATGTTCTCTTTCGAAAAAGTTTTACCCTATTTTTGTGGTGACTACACATTTTTAAAAGTTTTTTGGTATTTTTGGTCCACTTAAAAGTTATTTGTGTTGGGCTCGCAAAGCGATAGTTCATTGACCAAATTCTTCCTTAACCCTATATTAATTATAACTTATCATTTTGACGTTTCTTGCAAATGGTAACTGCTAAATGACTTTATAATTTGCAGCTTTTGTATAGGCAATTCAGCTATATGATTGTATGTGGATGGAAAAGTTTTGATGGGTTGCAATAAAAATAGTTTTGTTGGGTTGCGCAGATGATGTGATATGATATTGGGAGCTAACGTGAGACTGTGAGAGGTAGCTACTTCAAAACTAGAGAATGTATTTTTTAGTATTACCTTATAAAAAATACTACCTCCTTCGATCCTAATTATAAGACCTAATTGATTTTTTTTGGAGAGATTAAGGAAGTTAAATAAGTTACTTAATCATATTATATGTTGTGTATTTTTAGATTATATATTAGTTTATTAGTCAAACTAATTGGTTTGAAGAAAAAAATAAAAATAAAAATACTCTAAAATAGTTTAATTAGCTTCCTTAATTTCTCCAAAAAAGTCAACTAGGTCTTATAATTAGAACCAGAGGGAGTATACTAATGATAATATACTTGATGATATGATAAATCACGATTTACAAATTACTGATTATTAAGACAGCTTTTGTAAAATACCTTTTCTACGTTAGTGACATGATTATGGAAGAAAGACAATGGGAAAGGAAACCAGTCCTCACATTCTACTTATTTTGCATATGCATTTTGGTCCTCGTGAATTAAACTGGCATCCTTATGTTTGTATAATTGAATATGTTTGTATATGTGGCTCATTTAGTTTTTTCCGAAAAAGAACACTGATTCACTTAAAAAGGGATAGCTGAACCTCAAGGTACAAGTGTTTTACTTTGCAGTGTTTATTTGGTCATGTGTGTTGTTTTTTTTTTAACCAGCATTGGTCATGTAGTTCAATGAGCCAGGAAGTGAGAAAAAGCTTTCATGCTAAAACGGTTCGCATTTCGACTCTGCTTTCCATTGTAGCGTCTCGATTGCTTCAAATAATCTGTGTTTTTTCAATTAAGCTGTTCAATGAATCGTTTTCTTTTTGTGATATTTATCAGATGTAATTTTTTCCAGCTTTAAGCTTGCCCCTTGATTTTTTTTTCTTTTTTTTTTTAAAAAAATATCCAGCTATGCATGGCTTACATGATCCCGGTCTGAGGTCTGGATGCGTTTACTCTACTTCAAACATATCAGTCAATTTTTTGGAGGTTTTTATTTGGTCGTAAGTGTAATAGGATAATTATTTATCGGAATATTATATTTTAGAAATGATATCTATTGTAAATAGGTGAATATGTGGTTTTCAAATAATAAGTTATAATTATCTTATTTTCTAAGGTAATTTCTATGGAAATTAGAAGAAATAAAGAGCTAAAAATCCCTAAAATGCATTTATGGGGCATAAAATGGGCGAAAATATTATGATAAATCCCAAGAGGCAATAAAATATTTATTAAAAATTAGAAAGTATGTTGTCTCTAATTTTAGGAATTTTTGGGATTATTTTCCTTGGAAAATAATGAGGTAAAATTAAATATAATTTTGGGGAGCATAAGTTGCCCCATGATTTTTAATATTTTACATGGAGCATAAAATACCAATGTCAGTAAAATAGTTGTGAGATAATAATTAATCTCAATTAAGAAAATTGTCAACAAGTAGTAAGTGATTAAATAAATAATTATTGGCTAATTGTTTAAGCATGGATCAAGGAAATGATCAAAGATAATGGTGAACATCTTCCTTAGCCAAGAAGGAGGTGAATTTCGAAAATGGGAGAGAGGAAAAGAAGAGAAAAAGATGTCAAGTGTAAATGCAATGCAAGTGGATAGGAAATATTAAAGTAGAAAGAGATATTTGTTGAAAAAGCAAGTAGGATAAATGAGAACCGATAGAAAATAAATCCTATCTTGAAATCCTTGAATTAAGAAGTAAACATCGGACATATTAGGAACAAATGAATTTTTGTCCCGAAGTTGATGTTACCGAAGTCATTTCCAGAATCGACGGGGTTTGTCCTAAAATACTCAAAGAGGCTACGAAATACCCTTAATGGAATCATAAATTTCATTAATCCACATATTTCTCAAGAGTGAATAGAGACCTTCGGGGATATGCTAAGGAATTTTGAGATTGGTTAAGATTACGCGATTAACACCGATCGGAGGATTTTATCGGGTAAAATCATAAAGCAAGTGTGTGACATCATTGAGATGACTTCATCCTTTGAAGAATGATGTAAGGGGACGAAATTAGTGGAGGAGAATGGAGGAGAAAACTTGCTAGCTAAGTTGTTCAAATGGATGGCCAAGAATGAGTAAGGGGAAATTGTTATACCATTTGGGTCCCTAAGTTTTTGGCTATATAAATAGCCCTTCCATTTCTCTTCAAACTCACCAATTCACAAATAAATCCTAGAGAGGTTAGAGAGAAGTGGGAGCAAGAAGGTTGAAGGAAGTTCTTGAGGGTAAGTTCTTGATTCTTAGTTTTTAGTTCGGTAGTTCTTGAAGTTCTAGGGTAGATGTTGTTTTGATCTTTAATCTTCCAATATATTGTAGATATCATGTTTTAGAGTTAAATATGATATATATTTCGAAAATTGTGTTGGAGAAAGAGTTATGGCAAAATTTTGGAAGATTAGAGTCAAAGTAGCGAAGCTCGACGAAATTCCGCCGATTAGGGAGTCGGGGGTAAAATGGTAATTTGGGACTAGAATGTCTGTTATAATGTTGATCATTGATTAGAAACGTTATTATCCTTATAGGATATCCGTGATTACGCTTTGATCAACAAATGATCGTCGAAATTCCGTCAACGAAGGTACGTTCGCGTCGTAACACTAACTCGATGGTTATTGTATGCATATATGTATTTCCTCCGTCATGTCGTATTTCCTCCGTTGTGCCTTAACCTTACATATGATGTATTGTTATTGCCGTCCATATCCGATTATGTCCAATGTCCATTGTGCCTTAACCATACATCTGACAGTATTATTGTCCATTGTGCCTTAACCTTACATCCGATCGTATTGTTATTGCCTTATATATCGATTATGTATACCCTACCTTTGAACGTAGTAAGTGTCGCCAAAATTCCATGAATATCTCGTAGTACATATATGATGTATGTAAACATGAGATTAACCGTTACAGGGTCCGGTGCATTGGACCTCGCTCTTAACATAGCGTCGTGTTCGGGAGAACCGAGGACCGAGGAAAAGGCAAAGCGTGCCGCATGACAGACCCTGAAGACTTCTTTGTTTATATAGTTACACTAACGTTAGAGTCCGCAATCAATGTATTGTTATTCTTAATGTCGATAGGACTTACTTACGGCATTTTGAATATAAGTATCGATTCTTTCAATCGCTCCGACTTGCTCTACTCTAATGAAAAAAATATATACGCTTTTGAAAATGGGATGTTAAAGTAAGTTTGTGTACTTGTTGTTGATAGTCTTTGTACTCCGTCCATTTCTTATTATAAAGACTAATTATCATTTCTCGCGGACTAAGAAATGGAATTTAAGCAATTAAATTGGTTCAAAATTACTAAATGTTGCCAACTTTACCCTTACTTGAATGAGATGAATTTAAATAAGTCGGTTAAAAATGATGTAATAATGAGAAAATAATAATAAATGAGTTAGTTAAAAGTAGTTGGTCTTTATAATAAGACAAAAAACTGTTGGTAGTCGATGTTTTTATTTTTATGTACTTTCTTTTTGGGGTTTAAACTTCTATTTGCGTAAGAAGAAGAAGAATTTTTCCTACACACACATGAAATGGTGGGACCCACATATATATATAATGCTAATTATATATATATATGCGGCCCCACCATTTCATGTGTGTGTATACGGTGAAGTGTTTTTCCTTCTTTTTTATGTATAATATAATTGGCTATCTTATAAAACATATTTCTTCTTCTTTTTTTATAAGATTAGGAGTATGTTTTATCAATATACATAGAGTAAATACTATTATTTACTAAAATGGAAAATGGGAGATCCCCAAACTAGGCTTCTTCCGATATAAGTTTCGAGAATTGTATCCCTGAGGATTTGCTTAAAATCATATTGATTTCATAAGTACAATAAATAATGTGACACAAGGATATACAATAAATTAAATTCTTACAAAAAAAGTGTTTTTGGTATTCGACAGACAAATAATAGAATATTGAAATGTCAAAGAATAGTATACGATTCTAAAGACAAACAGCATGGACCCATTTTATTAGCTATATACTATTAATTTCTTCATTGTCAGAAATGAACTTCCCATGAAACTATTTCCTTCGTCAGCTTGTTTTATAATTTCAACATTTTGCCGCGATTGGAGAAAGCCTCACCTTCTGTTTCTTTCTCTAATTAATTAATTTCTTGGTTTATTCTCATTGATTGGAGAAAATCATATTTTATACCACCGGTGGAACCTGCTATATATGAAACTGGTTGCACTACATATATCAATCATTCGTTTTTATTTCGTTTTTTAGAAGGTTTAGGGAAAAAATATAACTTTTAATCACAAAAATTTCCCCATTTATCTTGCAGAGGGGAGAGAAAAAGGCCATTATATATATTAACTGAATAATTAATTATCAGTCACATACATTAATTGAGGTCTCTGTGTATGGTATGTGCCTTCCAAAATGATAGTGTGTGAGTTTTAGAATATTGTTAAACTGATTCGGATTCGATGTTGGCATGGCTTTTGCATTTTTAGTCTGTGTATCGGTCTTTGAACCTCGGATTCGGCTTAGGTCCTCTTCCTCCTGCCATCCTCTACCGTATCTCTTTAATACGGCGTCGTTTGACGCAAAAATGAGACGATCCTCTTTTTTTTTTTTTTTTTTTTTTAAAAAAATATTAAGGGTATAAAAAAGAGACTTTAGGATACGGCGGTGACTTGGAAAAAAACTTCAAGATCTTAAAAAATTATTTTAGGACGTTGAAAAAATATTTGAAGTCTTGACAGTCTTAAAAAAAGATCTTCGGGAAGCGACTAGGGATACTTATTTGATACTAAAAAATCTTGTGATCTTGAAAAATTATTTTAGGATGTTGAAAACTTTTTAACATCCTAAAATAATTTTTCAAGATCATGAAGGATTTTTTAGTACCAGCCAGTATCCCCAATCAGTATCCCGAAATATCTTTTTAGTACCTGTCAGTACCTTGAAATATTTTTTCAACGTCCTAAAATAATTTTTCAAGATCATAAAGTACCCATCAGTATTTTTTTCCGCATTTCGCCGTATCCCAAAATCTCTTTTTTGTACCCTTAATATTAAAAAAAAAAAAAAAAAAAAAAAAGGGATCAGCCTCATTTTGCGTCAAACGACGCCGTATTGCGCAGAGGACGGCGGAAGATGGGGGGGAAGAGGACCTAAGCCGAATCCTTGAACCTCAGGCATTTTAATTTGACAAGAAGATCTCTCACAACCCTTCGTCCCGGGCCAACTGAAGAAAGCGGGGACACTCTCACCAAAGGGAGGGGGTTCGATCCTGGAGTTAATCAGCGGCATTTGGGGAGATCCTAGCTCCAGGTGCCGCAGGTAACGCCCGAAAGTAATTGACGGCTTGCTCCCGCCTAACATCGGTATGACCAGGAGGAAGGAGATTTCGCCCGCTTGGATTGTGGGAACCTAACCCTTTCCTAAAATTTTTTTAGCAAAAAAAAAAAAAAAAAAAAGATCTCTCACATATTCCAATTTGTTATGGTACATGTAGCATCAAAAATATATTTCAAGAAAAAAATGGAGTTTGCAAACTTGGCAATACAAAGTATTTATGTAAATTTAAGATATGTGAATTAAGAGTTCTTTTCTTTAAATGTCCCTTTGTTATATAAGGATTCCAAGTTATAGTGCTCTGTGAATGTTTGAAGTCTGCTGTGATATCATTTGATGAAGTGAATTTTGATTTTTTTTTTTATCAGTTGAGTAATTCCATTCCAAGGGAAATTATAATTTTATAAACTTCATATCAATGAAAGATTTTGCAGGTGGATAAAATAAACTGTTTTAACAAATGAGTATGTTGGTTGTAGATGAAAACAGAGGAAGGAAAACAGAGCATGAACTTATTACTCCTTCAAAGTGAGTTTTAGATGAGAGTTGTGTTGGATATTATGAAATTGAGTCTAATTCGTGTTGGTGGGGCTTTTGCATTATTAGACAGTAAAAATTTAAGATATGTGAATTAAGTGTTATTTTCTTTAAGAGTTATGAATTTTGCATTAAGTTTTTCCTTAATCAGAGGAAGTTGCAGTGAGGTAACAGATCGAGTAATTGGTGTGAAGCATGAACATCATCTTTTAAACGTAGGCCACACATTTTGTTGGAATTTAGTTATCTTCATTCTTTTCACATTTGCATCTACAATTTCCCCAAAGACTTGACTTCATGATTAATTTGTCCTCCCAATAACCTTATCATTCAACACGCATTCAACTCAGACAAGCCCTCCCATACCTTCCTTTTTTATTTTTCCTGTTACTAGTCTATGAAAGTTGTAGGAAAGTAACTAATGGGTTGGGTCTAATGAAAAAATTAGTCTCTCACAATATAACAAAATAAAGATAAAGAGGAAGAGAATTGACCATTCTACATATGAAAAGTTTCTAGCGTATATAGTGGTGCACTAAATTATGGCACCCACTTGCCCAAATTAATAGTCAAATGCAAAAATGTTGCTTTCTAGAAGCTTCGGATATTCACATCAACACTATTGAAACAATGACCCTACCATCATGTGGTGGAAGTTGCAAGGAAGTGACATAGGAAGGTGCCATGAAATAGCAAAGCTATTGGTAATATGATATGAAACTACCTTCAACTTCGTCTTTTTTTTTCCCCGAAAATGTTCTCTTTAATTTATTCATGAGCATTTGGAACTATGACATGATATAAATCCTTTAACAGATGCAATCAATAGGATACTTTTAGGTAAAAAATTATAAATTAGAGACACAATCGGATTGAGTTTTTATATTTAAGACAAAAGTAAACCTCTTATCTAGCTAGTTCCTATATTTATGACTAGGGATTAAAAATTATCATTTAACAAGGTTTCAAACACAATTGAACCTACCATATCTCAGACAATAACTAAACTATGACATTACTATCAAGATTGTAGGAAAACAAGAGCGCAACTAAATTTTCCTTCAAATTTTCCATTGAGTTGATTGTATGAGGGAGCATGTCATGTTGTGATTATTTTTTTTAATGAATTAAAGCGTTAACAAGTTCAACATACTTCCTCCGATTCTTTTATATGAGATAAAATGTTTTTAGTCTTTTTTCACATGAGGCGCATATAAGTTACATTGAATGAGTTTAAATAATGATAAAACTGAATGCTTATATTTTTTAAATATGAAACACCAATAGCATCATCTATATGTAGGCCCAAAAGCAATTCCCCCAAAGACTTGACTCAAGTAGGCCATTAGCTCTAGGTCTCAAAAAGTAGGTCAATTAACAACTTACTATTACACAACGTGATCAATCAAGATGTGAATCCCTGTTCAAAAGACCATGCTCGGGAATGTTCGCGGTGATATAAAGAATAAGGATGGAAATGCCTCTAACAAACTGAAAGTAGTAATTATGATTCCACCCTAGCTACATGTTAATCAGAGGAAGTTGCAATGAAGTAACAAAGCAATTGGTATGAATGACCAATCGTCTTTTAAACGGACCCATATTTTGTTGGACTTTAGTTATCTTCCTTCTTTTCACATATGCAACTGCAATTTTCCCAAAGACCGACTTTCTGATTATTTTGGCCTTACAAGAACCTTATGGTTTAACACGCATTGAGATACGTCCTCCCATACCCATTTTTTCTCGTTATTAGTCTATCAAAATTGTAGGGATAGAATTAATATGGGATTGAGTCTACTGAAAGGGGTTAGTCCATTACAATATGTCAAACTAAATATTGAATTTTTCGTTGGAAGATGTACTTACATTTATATGTCACGATCTTTTTGTTTAAATTGAAATAGTGTTCATATATAAGTTGAACGTATCTCTCCAATCTTTTTCATAAGATAAGAAATTGATTATTCTTTTTATAAAGTATTGTATTAAATATTTATTGTGATATTTTTTTAATCTCTTATTCAATGCTTGCACCGTATGGATTTAAATGAGGGTACAATATGACACTTCTTTATTCAAGGGAAAATTTTAAATAAATGCTATTGGAATTTGTAAAACCCCAAAAAGTCTGTTACATATAAAAAAGATATAAAGATGATATGGATCAAAATGATATTTTAAAATGTTGCTGATTTTATCTTTATGCCCCTCAATTTTGTAATAACAAAAAGAGAAGAAAATGTATACTTTTCTGAGCACCACTGCTGGCCAGCTGATCCTGCACCCTCTGGCAGCCCATACTTAGGAGGTGGGGTTTAATTTGCCACTTGAAGGTTTTATATCCATACATAACAATTATTATCTGTATCAAAAAAAAAATATTATTATCGAAAAATCGTTTTGACAAAAAAAAATTATAAAAAAATCGTTATGTATTATAAATATACATATTATAATCAAGTTATATAAATATATCTCATCTTAACTATATCTTAGCTATAAAAGAGAGTAATTGTGGTCATTATTCTTTACCGTCAGTTGGTATTGGTGAGGGTTTTGCATTATTAGTCTGTGCCTCGGTTCAGACAAAATGGGTCGTACCACAACTTATCTTTTCCGTCATCAGTGGATTGAAGTTGCTGGGAAAGTAACATGAGGGGAAATGAAAGGGAATCCAATGTGAAAAGAGTTAAGTTTCAAACACGGTGACTGCCAATCCTTCACGCAAGTAACATATTTGATTTTTTTTTTGGGGATAAAATAGGCAAGCCGAAACTTGAAAATAAGAAATAGGAGCTAGATTATAAGACTCTAGCCCCTGATACAACAGGAAGAAGGAAACTATGAATGGAAGGATCGCTGATCCTTCAAAACCATATCTTGGCAACCACTCGGGATAGTTGGAATTATGACCATATCGGCGCTAGTAGCAACACTGTGGCCCTTCTTTGCCAAATAATCAGTACAAGAGATGTTTTCTCTTGGAGTATGATGAAGTTCACGTCCCCAGTCTCTCTAACAAAAGATCTCTAGTCTCCCCAATAATGTCTTTCGAGAGGATGATGATCAGGCGATCTCTCATAAGGATATTGATGGCATCAAGAGAGTCGGAGTAAATGACGATGCTCGGAAGCCCATCGAAGACCAATCTGCAACCCTATCTTGATAAAGATAAATTTAGAACGATCAATAAGAAAGAAAGTAGCCAAGGGGTTTATAGAAGCCCATCAACCATTCCCTTTAGAGTTTCTTAGTACTTTCCCCACATGCAGCTTTAAGTTGTTGAATCACCGATCCATCCACGTCGATCCGAACTGTATTTTCAAGAGGGGGTGTCCAAGATTTCGTCTATCTTGTCCAATTGGAAAATCTTGTGGTTTAGCTTTTGATTCGCTCCATTCTCCATGAGTAGATAGTTGCACCGGGTGTAACATCTCCCTTGTTTCGTGGTCACTCCCGAAAAAGAAATTTGCATCTGGTTGTCCAAAGAATCCAAAGACCCCATGCTAAAGGTTCTCGCCCATGAGAAGTTCTGAAATCTCCCTTTGCCTGGGTTGTCTTAGTATTCCAAATGGAGCCAAACCCGTGTAGCCGCTGTAGAAAACCGAGAGAAGTAGTTAGGTTTTAATATAAGTTTCCATAGACTTTAAAGACGCTCACAATCTCGAATTATGTGAATCACACTTTCCTCACATATTTGATTCTGACTGAACAGGTTTGTTATGACTTTTCTTAATTCAGTTTTTGTAAAAAGAAAAAAATTAAATCATAAACTAAAATTACTTACTTTTGATTCTTCCATGTAGAGAAAAAAAAAGTAGCTTATGAAAAAAAAATATTGGATTTCACTTTTTTAAATTGAAATATTATTAGGGTCCTTATTATAAATTCATATAGATGAAATTTTTTGTCCTAAATATGATTTCACTTAAAAGTTAATAATCATGATAGTACTCTTATTTAGATCCATGAGAAATTTAATTGGTAAGAATTGATTGATAATTTTTTATACAAAAAACATGATAATACTTTGATTTAGATCATTCTCATCAATTAAATTTTCAGTGAACTTCTCCTCAATTTTCCTAAAAAATTTAAGTAGTTTAGCAATGTAAATTTTTTCCAACTAATACATTACCTATTTTTATTTTTATAGAATTTATACATTTTATAGTCTTTTACCTTTAAACTTGCTTTTCCATTACACATATAATATATATATACATTATTTAATAAGATTCATATCATTTTCAGTCATTTCTCATCTAAACTTGATTTTTAAAATAATCATTCAAACAAATTTCAATTTTAGAAAAATCATTTATACTACCGTCAATACAAATATAAATCATATTACACGATCTGACTTTTATCCAATTTTAAGTTTGCATATGTCTGATTACAAATAATCCACTTTTTTTTTTACCATTATCCCAAACACACACATTGACTTCTCCATTTTTTATAAAAAGAAAAGTGACTGTTTTTTGGGTTAAAAAAAAAATGACTTTTGACTGCATAAAAATTGATTAATAACTTCTTTTGAGAATCTGACCGTATTTATTTTTGTTCCCTCCAAGATTTCATTTATCAAAAGATAATACTTGTGTAAAGCCATGATCAGTCATCCTTAAAAGATATAATTGGAATTGATGAAATGATTAAACCCATTAAAGAAACTTAACAAAGTTGTTAGAATATGATTAAAATGTTTGTACATAAGAAGAACATAGTAATTGGTATGAACTGTGAAGCACATATTTTAAACGCAGGCCACACATTTTGCTGAACCTTTAGTTTCCTTCAATCATTTCACATGCAAATGCAATTTTCCCAAAGACTTGACTTCGACATTATTTTGGCCTCACAAGAACTGATCTTTTTATATATATATATATATAGGAATGATGGCTAGAAGCCTATATTAGAATAGAGAAGTTACACATAGGGGAAAATAGATCTCAAACACTCATATTCCATCCAAGCTCTCAGGCAGGGTGGACAAACATTACAAATTTCAGAATTAGAAATACCAAATTTCGCTAAAGCATCCGTGACTCTATTAACATCTCTATTAATAGATCTCAAAGAGACTTGCCAATTCCAATTAAGCATCTCTCTAATCTTATAACGCATTCAAACACGCGCGCCCTGCCATACTTTTTTTTCCCCATTATTAGTCCATGAATTAAAGTTTAAATTCTCGTTGGGAAGAGATGTCAACATAATGTTTGATGGTACTTTAAATAAGATTATTTTCAATAAAAAGATATTTATACGTGAGGGAAAAAATAGTTGTAGGGACGTAACAACGGATTGAATTTTGTTAATTTTTCTTTAAATTTATTGTATGAGGCAATATGTCATGATCTTTTTGTTTAAATTAAATTAAAGCGGTAACAAGTTCAATGTATTTCTCCAATCTTTTTTATAAGTAAGAAATTTTTATTCTTTTTATAAAGTAATGTATAAAATTTTATTGTGTTTTTTTATCACTTATTCAATATTTGCACCATAGGGATTTAAATAAGGGTAAAACAAGAAGTAGGGGCATTAAACACATAAAAGCTACCAATAAGCATTCATAAAAACAGTATATACTACACGATTTATTTTAAGCAAAATCATGTGGGTATAAAAATCTATAAAAAGCCGTACTAAATTACAAGAGCAAAATATGAAGAGGAAGCAAATTGACCATTCCACATATGAAAAGTTTCTAACGAAAATAGTGGTGTGGTGCACTAAATTATGACACCCACTTGCCCAAATCATCGGTCAGATGCAAAAATGTTGCTCACTGGAAGCTTCGGATATTCACATCGACACTATTGAAACAAGGTTAATGACAAATTACCAACAAACTATTACATGTAGGAAAGATCTAACACACATTAATTGAGGGTATCTTAATTATCAATCAACAATTAAAAAGTAAAAATAAGTACCAAATAACAATTTTATAAAAACAACTATCACAATTACGTTAAAAAATGAGGCGTTAGCGGAGGACGACAGCGGAGACACCTGGAGAAAAAAGAGAAGATTATGACTTCTTGTTGGATAAGGCAAACATCAATAGAGATGGGACCCATGCGAAAGCGTGGCGCATGGCTGTATGGCGGATACTGTGGCATCGGAGGGACAGAACAAGGTCGAAGTGCGATGGTCGAAAAAGTGTTGACTCTGGATTTTGTTTCGTGCGCGATTCTTGTCCGAAGTTGCATACGGACCTTGATGAGTTCAAGAGGTGAATGGAACACCCATCAATAATGGAAGCTTTGGAGACGATGACGTCACGTTTGTAATAGTCAATAGAAGACGAAGACATCAAAACAGTGATATGGTAGTTTAATGGCATTGTGTTTTTTTCACTTTTTTTGTTTTTTTTCACTTTTTAATTATTGATTGATAATTAAGGTACCATCAATTAATGTTTATGCCAGATACTCTTTAACCAATAGTTCGTTGGCCAATCTACACTTTAACCCTTGAAACAATGACCCTACGATCATGTGGTGGAAGTTGCGAGGAAGTGACATAGGAAGGTGGAATGAAATAGCAAGCTATTGGTAATATGATATGAAACTACTCCCTCCGGTCCTTATTATAAAGCACCAACTAGCAAGTTTATTTGGTCATTTTTATAAGGCACTTGTTGGTTCCTGAGGAGTATTAATTATTCTTTTCCATATATGCCCCTAATAAATAAAGGTAGTAGGTGAGAGTAATAATTAATATAATATTAGAGTTTAGTGTAATTAGTAGGGGTAATATTAGAAGTTACTTAAATTGTAGATTAATTTTATTGACTTTAATTATTTTTATTGCTTTGTGAGAATTGTTACTCGGTGCCTTATAATAAGGACTAGAGGGAGTACCATTTAACATGTTGTGATTATTATTATTTTTTGTTGATAAATTAAAGCATATATTAACAAGTTCAACGTACTTCCTCCAATTATTTGTATATAAGATAAAATGTTTTTAGTCTTTTTTTACATGAGGCACATAGTAGATACCCTAAATGAGTTTAAATAATGATAAGACCGAATGCTTTTATTTTTCAAAAAAGAATTATGAATTTTTTGACTCTTCTTATTTCTAATAATAGCGATTGAGATGTTTTTAAATGGATTAATTATTCTGGCAAAAATAAATGGAGTAAGTTTTATATACATGACCCTGATCACAGTAAATCTGAGGAAGTTGAAGTGAAGAAGTAACGAAGCAAATGGTATGAAGCACCAACATCATCATTTAAAGTAGGCATGTCCATGGACCAGGCCAGACCGGGTTGGGGGTCAACCGGTTCAGTCTAGAGGACCTCAGATTGGACAATCCGGTGAGTGTCCGGTCTGGTCCAGCTCGGTGGACCAGATCGGTCCCGGGACTGTTTCTGGACCGATCCAGCAGATCCAGACCAATTTTTTGTTTTAAAAAAAAATCTTTTCCTACTTCCAGAACAATAATTAAATCAATGAAACACCTGCGGGACAATAAATAAACATGCAAACATCTTAAATCCAATCTTAAACCCATAATAATCTCCAACAACATGTCATTGAACAAGAATACAATATAAAATAGTGGCATGCTTTTATAAAGCCAAGTAAATTTTATAAGCCAAACCACAAATCAATATCTTTGAAGTGAAAGGAGTGAAGTCACAAATTTGGCTAGGGTGCCTTAATGAGAGATTGATGCAATGAATTTTTTAAAAAAAAAAATTAAAAAAAAAAAAAAACTTTCGGGCCAGGCCGGACGTCCATAGGATCGAATCCCTGGACCAAGTCCGTCCGGCCGATCAGACTGCACAGTCCTGGTCATGTGAATGGTCTCGAACGGACGGTCGACCAGATCGGCGGCCACCGGACCACCGGGTTTTTTGGACATCCCTAATTTAAAGGTAGGCCCCATTACGGACAACCTTTCAGGCTTTCAAACGCAAAAGCAATTTCCCCAAAGACTTGACTCAAGTAGGCCATTACTCTAAAAATGTAGGCAATTAACAACTTCCACATTTGAATTTTTCTGGGAAAGTGCTCATATTACTTTAAATAGGAGGATGTCTTTATGCCTACTATGCTTTGATCACTAGTTCCTGCAGTTCCATGAGCTTGTGGCATTGTTATGCGTGAGATGAGGAGAATATTATAGCACAAATCTCTACAAGTATATAAGTCGTATCAAATAATAAAAAGTAAGTAAGATATCATTCTTACGAAGATTTGGTATCAACAATTTAGTTGAGTAATGATTATACATCTTTATTTAAGTTGAATCAACACAATTTAAATCAAAGATAAGAATAAAAACTAACTAAAAAATGAAAATCAAATCTAACTAAGGCTAAGAATAAATGTGATTATAGATCTTAAGCGTTGAGTTGGATTATTATAGCCTTGATTACTTCTTAGTGTCTAATTCCTCTCCTTAATTACATTTAAAGTTATATTTCCTAGTCTAAGACTCTTAATTACCTAAGAGTGTTTTTCAATTCACTAGAAGGCATGCCAATTATGTTAATCCCTAATACTTTAGGCGATTAGTACTTAATTGAATTAATTTAAGTGCAAGCCTAACTAGATAATATAGTTTCAATAGGTATATGTTTATACGCGACAAGCAAATTAAGTCCAAAAACATAATCCTACATGATTTAATTAAAGATCTATTCTAAATTTCCTATGCCTGAACTCCTATAGAACACCAAATAAAGTTCTTATCAAATTTCTCATTTTTCAAAACAACTAAGGTTACAATTAAATCAAGAAACATAACATTATAGCTATTTAAAAGAAGAAATCACCATCCATTATTCCATAATCAAATTAAATAATCCAAAACCAAGTTTTAGCTACACAAATTGATCATTTTCATAAATAAAATAATAGCTAACCAAAAAGAAAAGAAAGGAGAAACAAAAACTTAATACCGAATTTTCATTCATGCAATAGATTTTCTACATTTCCAAGCTTTAATCTCCCTCCATTAAAATTATGAGATCTTATCTTACCAATACCAAAAAAAATAAAAATAAAAAAAGAACACATTGTCCTCTCTCTACGCCTTGTGTGTATATAGGCATATATTGACTCCTGCCAAAACTTTCAAAATAGTATTGTTTCTATCAATTAAAAGAAAATGAAATCATAATAATAATAATAAATCTGAATTTATTTATTTGAGAAAACTTTCTATTATTAGTTATTATTATTTACTTTCTAAGTTTAAAAACTTCTACTATTTTAATTTGAAAGTCTACAAATGATACATCAAATTAATATATCATAAAATCTCAATTAAATCCTTTTAATTTAGCACTCATGGTTTCTCAAATATATCAAATCTATTAAAAATGGGAAATCAACAGCGTTAGTCCATTTGATTTGGGCTACTTTCAGCCCTATGTAGTGCTATAATTTGATTAACGTATGACAACCAAAAATAACAATCATATATCAAATTCATGAACAGAGTTCATTTGAGTTGATGAATGAGATCCAATTTAATTCAATTTTTTGGGGGAAAATCGTTATTTATAGCACAAGAAAACAAGATGTGTAGAAGAATCAAATAAAATAATCATGAGTTAATATGTATATTTCACATTTGGTAAATACAAGATATAATTGATTTTTTCTGAAGAGGTTAAAGAAGCTAATTATATTACTTAATCATATGATATGATATGTTATATATAATTAGATTATATATTAGTTTATAAATCAAACAAATTAGTATGAAGAAAAAAAGATAAATATAAATACTTTAAAATAATTTAATTAGTTTCATAAATATTTTAAAAAAAATTAATTAGATATTATATTTAAGACTGAAAATATTATCAAACATATAGCCAAAGTATAAATTATAATTTTCTTGAAATATGAGATAAAATTAAGCAATGTGTCACCCTCATCTCATTATTCGAGAGCTATCCAAGTAGGTGTAATTTCTTCTCTTATTGGGGCCCATTTGAATAAAAAAAATGTTGAAAAGGAATGAAAAATGATTGGCATTTAAAAAGAAAATGGGTTGATATATTTTTTTTTGGGAAGAAAATGAGACAAAAGACATTTTTGCCCCTATTCAAAAAATATTATTTAAAGGCTCTTGTTTTAAAAGTATTATTTGAAGGCCACTGTTTTCACTTTAGCCCCTCTAACCAATGAGCAACCCATGGTCATGAATCAATTCAAATAATTCTCATATAATCACGGATTAACTACCATAAGCTACATATAATAAAAATATGGAAGAATGAACTCTATTTACCACTGTTTTCCATTCTATATGAATCAACATTATCATCATTGAATCCATCTCTATTCGTCCTTTGTAGTTCAATGGGGCCTAATCCCCGAGTTTTGAACCCCTAATAATGTTGTTGGGCCTCCTAAGGTGCAAACAGGAGAGAATCGCCACCTAGGAAAAACCTTTCTGGTAGGGGGAGTACTTGTTCAGAAAACCACACCCCCATGGAAAAACTACACCAGCATAAATCCCAAGGTTTTGAGCTGTATTATAAACCACCAACAGGAGAGCATATACATCAAACTCCTACACTATGAGAGTAGAATGGTTAACCAAGCAAACTTTATTAAAAAGAAAATTGAAGTCAGGTGGGGATTATTAAAGCTCAAACTTGATAAAAATATATGCTACCAAGGAACACTTTGTAGTTATCATGTAATCAGAAAAATAAAGCATTTTGTGAGCAAGTTGCATAAAACTTGCACACAACCAAATTGATGAAGTAACCTATTTGAAACTTACTTTCTTTACTTCCATTTGAAACTTTTGTTGAAATAAGGGTCCGGATCCTCTGCCCGGCTTCCCTCTCCCCATCCCTCACAGTCGCATCTCGGACGTCCAAATCCTGGATAAATCTGATGCAGGAATGGTTTTTTTTTTTTTAATTTTTTTTTTAAAAAAAAAATTAATTTTGGACGCGTCATCTCGGCCGTCTAAATTTGGATCCAACGGCCGAGATGCGACTGTGAGGGATGGGGAGAGGGAAGCCGGGTAGAGGATCCTCTTCCTTGAAATAACCCTTTGTTTTGAGTTTTAATGAGTGGAGCTAATAAGAATTCAGTACTCTATTTGCTCTTGTTTCCTTATTACCCACTTGTCGCTTGTGGTTATACATGAATGAACAACTTTAACCATATGCATGTGATAGGTGGCTCATGGTTATGTAACTTTGCTCTAAACCGTTGTGCACCCACCAAGCGCATATAGTCAAGACTACTTTCCTTGTGTGGAATATTACAGATTTGACCACGTTTACTATATGGGCACTTCAGGGTCAAGATGTAGTTGACCAACATTTCCCCTAGCCATGAAGTGTACACCACCTCCGCCTGCTCTGAATCATCTCCGACAAGCAAAGGCCTCTTCGCTTAACTCAACCACATTCACGTCGTCACCGGAAAAAGTAGCTCCCCCTTTCTATTCTTCAGCTCCTTCCATTCTCTCTAGGTTTGGCTTTGTGAATTACTCTCAGCTCCTTCACCACTTTATATCAAATCCAGCATTACACCAGGGACATCTGGGTTTTTGACGGATTTTCTTAAGTGCTGGAAAATGGGTTCACACTATTTTTTGTGAGAACCCATTTTTATTAAAACCCTGGAAAATGGGGGCCAACGGGAAAATGATTTTTGGGGCAAATGACAAACCAAATAGCCGCCGCTAGAAGGAAAATTATTTTCCTTTTCCCGCCCCCCATTTGCATCGATCCAAATGAACCCTTATAATTATTGATGAACAAAGGGCATGAAAATTAAACACATGAAAGCTACCAATAATTATTTATTAAAACCATGTGACTATATTTATTTTTAGTGTTGTTTGGTTGGAGGGTAGGGGAGCGGAGGGGGAGGAGAGATAAAATTTTGACTAAATTGTTCATAATTTTTTTTTTTTTTTAAAATTACATAGCTTTTTATATAGTTTTTAACATATTAATTTTGAAAGCATATCCCCTCTCTCCCTCACCTCTAACCAACATAGCCTTAAGCAAAATTATTGTGTGTATAAAAATCTATAAAAGCCGTACTAAACAGTAATCAACCATTAGTTCAAACGCAGACGACACACTTGACCTATCCCAAGATAAAAAGACAAACTGAGTAGTACTTGTATTGAACTAAGGTTGCTTTGTACAGTGTACGAGTCTACTGTTTATAATAGGTATGCACGTTGGATGCTCTGTCATATATAGTTAACCATAGTTACGGTAACTATAGTTACATACAGCTGGCTTACTAACAGTAACTCTAACCCGAGCGATTCCATTTACTATTTGTGAAGACTACATATTTCTGTCAATGCCGAAGGACCGATCTATGGTTTACTTCTTTCATCACTATTATTGAAGAAGGTAGTGAGAGAGAGAGAGAGAGAGAGAGAGACTCTGATGGCTTCTGCTTCTTCAAGCTCTGGCTCTGTGCCAAATGCTTCAAGAAAGAAGTATGATGTGTTTATCAGTTTTAAAGGCGAAACCCGCAACAACTTCACTAGCCATCTTCATGCTGCTCTTAAACGAGCTTCCCTTGAAGTCTTTCGTGACGACAAGAAGCTTGGGAAAGGTGATGAAATCGCACCATCACTCATTCAAGCAATCAAGGATTCAAGTATATCTGTAATAGTCTTCTCAAAAGACTATGCTTCCTCAAAATGGTGCCTGGATGAACTCCACCAGATTATGCAATACCGAAAGGATGAGGGCCAGTATGTTATACCCATCTTCTACAAAGTTGACCCCAAAGATGTTCGAAACCAAACCGGAGCTTATGAGAAGGCATTTGAAAAATATGAGATTGATTACCAACATGACCCAGACAGGGGGAACAGATGGAGAGCTGCTCTTTCTAAAGCTGGCAAATTAAGCGGCTTCCACTGCCAAACATCGTAAGTATTCCTTTACCAGATAAAGCGGCTTTTGACTTCATATCAATTGGCTACTAATTTTATTTTGGTATAATGATGATTAAATTTTAAATACCATTTGAAATTTCTTAAACTTTGAAGAAGTCTCTTAACATTTTGAAAGAAGATAAATGTGACATAGATCAAATTGTGAGATTTTAGAATATCAGTGAATTTATCATTTTACCCTCAGTTTGTAAATAAACAAAAAAAATAATGAAAAATAAGCCTTGCCGGAGCATCACCGTAGCCGGCAGCTAGAGCTCCGGCATTGACCAGCCTGTAACTGCCGGTGGCCTGAGCTCCGGCCATGGATGTTTTTTTCGGTGGGGTTGAATAATTGTTTTAAAAAAAAATTGAATGAAGATGTTAGGAGTGAGATTCAAACCCACTTCACTCTCATATCACAGGAGCTAGGTGGTTATTATGCCACCAAACTCCTATATATATATATATATATATTTTGGTTAACGTTTTTTGACCATTAGGAAATGTTCTTGTAAATTTCATTATTTAGATCTTGACAAATAAAATATTTATATCATATCAATAATTTTGATGGCCATTTATTTCTATGAAAAAGCAACAATAAAATCTTAATTGACAGCTTCATGAGTCATATTTTCTAACAAAAATAATGTTGCGGCCATTACATGATACTCATATTTTCTCTTCTTTCATTTGGAGTACCTCTGGAAAATTGTCATTGAAACGTGTTCAAGTTGTACCACCTACTTCAAATCAATTTTTTGCGGAGACAACATAAATAACGATATCATTGGACATGTGCAATCTGTTGTTTGCTTGATGCAGCTTCTCTTTTACCTTCAAAAATAGTAATGCTTTTTTTAAATCCTTTTTCATATTTTAGGGATGAATCAGAACTCATTCAAAATATTGTCAGTGACATTCAGCAAAAAATTAACCTCAATTATCCAAGTTCATTGATGGGTCTTGTTGGAATTGATGAAAATTGTGACAAGATTGAAAGGTTATTGAAAAAAGTCCCAATGGTTGGAATTTGGGGCATGGGTGGCTTAGGCAAGACAACCATTGCTAAGGCTTTGTTTGCCAAACTCTCCTTCAAATTTGAGAGTTCTTGCTTTTTGGAAAATATTAGAGAAGAGGAAGAAAAACGAGGATTGACATATTTACGGGACAAACTCTTGTCTGCGCTACTAGAGGAAGAAACTTCCCCTCATAGGCCACCTAATTTTGCAAATAACGACTTTGTTATGAGAAGACTAAGGTGTAAAAAAGTCTTCATAGTGCTTGATGATGTTAGTAGTTGGAAGCAATTAGATTATTTAGCCACTTATTGTGAATTCTTGGGACTAGGCAGTAAAGTCATCATTACAACAAGGCATAAGCAATTGCTTGTAAGTGCCGGATTTAATGAAATATATGAGGCCCAGCCTTTGAGCAAGCACAAATCGGTTGAGCTCTTCAACCTTAGAGCTTTCGACTCTTACCAGCCAAAAACTGGTTATGAATCCCTCTCACAAAGGATTGTTCATTATGCACAAGGCATCCCGTTAGTTTTAACAGTATTGGGTCATCTCTTCGTTCAAAAACTCCAAAGGAATGGGATAGTGCACTGTCAAAACTAAAGAAGATTCCAAACCAAGAGGTTCTAAAAGTTTTGAAATTGAGCTTTGATGGATTAGATGATGAAGAGAAGGAAATGTTTCTAGATATTGCATTTTTTTTGAAGGGTGAAGAGAAAGAACATGTGATAACACTTTTAGAAAGTTTTGGTTTCCATGCGAGAATTGGGTTAGACACCCTTGTAGATAGAACTCTTGTAACTATTGATCACGGCCAAGTATGGATGCATGACTTAATAAAAGAAATGGGCTGTGAAATTGTTCGTCAAGAATGTATTAAAGAACCTGGAAGGCGAAGTAGATTATGTGATCCAGAAGACGTCCATCATGTGTTGAAGAATAAAACAGTAAGAAGCCTTATGTTTTTAATTATCATGTATCGCATGTTAAATCATATGATTTTTACATGAATGCAATTGATTGTTACATTAATATATATTTATTATATTTAGCTTTCTAATTAGACATTTGACAACTACAAAAAATAAATTGTTAACTTAAAGTAATTTATTCACTTTCTTTTCTAATTTTTGTGTTGTTTAGGGAAGTGAAGCAATTCAAGGCATAAGTTTAGATTTGTCTCGAGTTAGAGATTTACAATTGAGCGCTGATACCTTTAAAAAGATGACTAAGTTAAGGTTTTTGAAATTCTATTCATCTTGGGGTCAAAGATCGTGCACTGTGAATCTTCCTTCTAGGTTTGACTCATTTTCCGAGTCATTACGTTATCTTCAATGGGACAACTTTCCTTCAGAATCTCTACAGTTGTCATTTTGTGCTGAGACGCTAGTTGAGCTTTATATGCCTAATAGCCACCTAAAAAAACTATGGGATGGCGTGCAGGTACAACATACAAATATGAGTTTTGATTTTTGATTTTTGTTATATTTAAAATTAATTGAAATTTCAGACTTTGTTTCCTATATGTATTATTTCTCTTTTTAACTGTTGCAGAACTTGGTGAATTTAAGAAAAATAAATCTTCTTGGATCCAAATATTTGATGGAGTTGCCTGATATTTCAACGGCTCAAAATCTTGAACAGCTTGATCTTGCTAGTTGTGAAAGTTTAAGTCATATTGATCCTTCGATTTTATCTCTTCCAAGATTGCATGAAGTGTCTGTAAGAGATTGCACAAGCCTAAAGAGTTTGAAATCTAAGCGTCAGTCAAAATCTATCGCAATCCTAGATTTCTACGGTTGCTCTGGGCTCAAGGAATTTTCATTCTCTTCAAACAAAATTATTAGGTTATCTTTGGGGTCTTTACCTATTGAGATATTGGACTTTCCAATTGGGCATATGGAGAAGCTTCAGGATTTCACTCTTACCTGCTCAAAACTAGAGAATCTTCCAATTGATGACATGATTTGTTGCATGGGATCTCTTAAGCGGCTCGATCTTTATGATTGCGGTGGAATGATTGCCAAATCAAAGCTCCATACCTTATTTGATTCTTTGTTATCTCTACAATCAATTTCTTTGAGTGGGGCATGCAAATTAACTGAACTTCCACACAATATCAAACATCTCTCAAGGCTACGAGATCTTCGTGTATACAATTGTAAGAGCCTTCAATCTTTACCAGAGCTTCCTCCATCCATTAGAAATTTACAAGCCCGCAAGTGCACATCATTAAAGACAGTACAACTCACTTCTCACATTGAAGCTTCATTGTTGAAAGATGAAATAATGTTGGGTTATCTCAGAGATCTTAGGGATCTTTATCTTACTGGATGTGAACAATTGTATGAACTCCCTGAATCCATCAGCTCCTTATTCTCATTACAATTATTGGCTTTGGGAGGAAGTAATATAGAGAGCCTACCTGCTAGCATCAAGCATCTTTTACATCTTGATACAATTAAATTGAGCAATTGTAAAAGACTTCGTTCTCTGCCAGAATTGTCACTATTCATCTACCAAGTTGATGCTGATGGTTGCATATCACTAGAGATTGTACGCACTTTAGCAACCGCACCACATCTGATGTCCCTATTTATAAAAGATTGCTTGAAATTGGAGAATTCCTATATGGAAAGTGCCTGTTTCCCACTGAAGGAAGCAATCTACGGAGGAAGTTGGAGATGTGAGTTTTGTTACCCAGGAAGAAAAGTTCCGGAGTGGTTTAAATCTAATCAGGGAATAGTTGCTTCCAACAATATATCTATTGAGCGGCCTTCAACCACAACCGACCTAATTGGCTTCGTTCTCTGTTCTGTTCTTTCTCACCACGCTCATGGTGATCACTTGCAATGCCAACTTTATTACGATGGTAAGAAGCACACATGCTCAGAATTTAAAGGAAGGTGGAAAGAAAATGATTTTCTTCAAGAAGTGTGGAAAGAAAATGATCTTCATATTCAAAAAGTGATGACAAATTTTGATTCACATCATGTTTTTCTATGGTGTGTTTCTGACTTGTTCATAAACTTCGGTAAAACAATGGATGGCCAAGACACCAATTACAGGCCAAACGTGTCATTTAAATTCTCTGTTGTTACAGGTAGTGAGACAGATGGTAAGAAGTTTGTTGATGGTGTGATTGAAGCATGTGGAGTTTGCCCAATATATGCCTCAGAGTATCGTAAATTCATTCAACAAATAGAATTGGAGGCAAACTCGGCTGCCCAAAAAGAGACTTTTCAAGATGATTATGAGAATTTATTTCATGGAATACTAAAATATGCGAATTTCTCATTGAAGACAGGAAAATGTGGCAATCTTGAAGGAAGTAATATTCCAGAGTGGTTTACTTACAAAAGTTGGAACATAGTTGAATCTAGTGGTTTATATGCGAGAGTTCTGGTTGCTCCAGATTTTGACAAATTGATGGGTTTCATTTTCTACTTTGTTATACCTAATTTCTCATTAAAAGAAAGGGATCGATGTTACTCCACATTTCAAAGTCAATTGGAGTATGAGGGATATTGTGGCGCAAGTTTCGGCGGTCCAAGTGGATGGCACTATTCAATGATAAAATTGAACTTAGATGATGCCTTTTTATGGTATGATCCCTTCCTTAGTGAATGCATACTAAAGCGTCTAAAGAATCTTCGACGGAGAAAAGGTTGTGATGCCAAGCTTGACCTTAAATTTTTTTTTAAATCTTGGTTATGGTTCAAATGACCGGGGACACTTTAGGGACGTTGGTCATTGCTTGATCAAAGAATTTGGAGTTCGTCCAATATATGTCTCTGAGTACACAAACTTCCTTCAACAAGAAAAACTGAAGGAAGTGAAGGACTCTTCAATTGATCAATC
Organism: Acacia melanoxylon; assembly: GCA_019022615.1. NCBI lineage: Eukaryota > Viridiplantae > Streptophyta > Magnoliopsida > Fabales > Fabaceae > Acacia > Acacia melanoxylon. Next base: position 15,201,989 of record JAFJYJ010000003.1, read on the forward strand.
TATTCCCAAGAATTCTGAGTCCAATACATCTCATGAAGATGATGAGTTGCTACTTCTGCTGGCCCAGCTGAATTTTTAATCTACAAAGAATCGCCCTCATCATAAATAGATTACCCAATCGGTATGTATCTCGCTTCTACATTTCATCTATTAAGTTAGAGTTTTGCACACTAGAGCTACCTTAGTCATATCTAGATTATGCTTTTAAACATGTTGTGTTACTTTGTAATATATTTAATCCTATTGATGCCCTTGAATCCAACGATTTCCAAAGTTACGATTTCAATTTCTTGTTTTCTTACAATGAATATGTATCTTCTCGGACAACTTCATTGATATGTTTCTGAGATAAAAATGCATCGGTTAATTGAAATAATCAACCAGCACTTAAGATAATTAGATTTAGTATAAAAATGATTTATCTTCTTGTAACTTTGTCTATTAAAAAAACTATTTATCATAATTCGTCCTTCTTCTTTGATAGATTTCTGTCAGTTTAGAGAAGAGTTCAACTTCTGCAACAGAGGCAAAGAAAGAAATCTTAATGATTTAGAAAATTGTTTTTGCAGGTGTAAATTGTGGTGAAGCCGCAAATCTTTTCTCTCCTCTGGATTTCATAACCAAGAATTGATGGTCAAAAGTGGGACAATATGTTGATTACATTGCTATCACAGCAAATGCTAATTGCAGCAAGCAGATATTTGAGGGTAACTAAAAAAATTAAATTCTTGAAATTGACTTTTAGTTACCTACTTCTTTTTAAATAAAACCCTATATTAAGTCATTAATATCGATTAACTAATATTATTACACCCAAAAAGAATTCTGTGCAGTGATGTTATTATGTTTTTGACAGAGTACATATGTTCAGTTATCATTCTCGGCCAAGAAAAGCTGACGACAAAAACGATGGATGCTGCTGTGCTTCATGTGCTCTTCGCAACCAACTTCTTAGTAAAAAAAAGTATGAGGTGTTCATCACTGTTAGAGGTGAGGACACTGCCACAAAAATGATGTGTTCATAGTGTTCTTGGAGATAAAAGAAAAGTGATGTTTGACATTTGTTTGGTTTGAGGGATGGGGATGGGAGGGGGTGGGAGGGCAGGCGAAATTTTAACCCAAATGAATATTAAGGTGTACTGTTGGTCAAATCTATAATATTCAGGTGTTTTCTCAGATACTGCTATAGGATTGCAATTTAAGGTTTGATAATGTTGAAACTTGTTTAGCTTCCTATAATTGTCAAGTCTGGTTTTTAATGTGGAACCCTAAGATGGTTAAGTTTACAGAAGTTGTAAGCCTCTTGTTCATGTAGGCGGATCTTGGAGATCATTTGTTTTGCATTAAATGAAAACTAGGTAATGTCTTTTGCCAAAAAATAATGCTCTGGGTCCACTGCAAAAAGGGGAAAAAACATTAAAAAAGGGGGCAAATTGTGTAAGAATATTCTTTTGAAACTCACTATCATTTTTACTTACAACCGTAACCGTTGTACTTTATGCTGACTGTAATTGCATTATACATTTATACTGCTTGTTATCATAGAACCATATTTGTTGAGTTATGTGGAGTTTCGTACATCTTTTATTCTTCTCTGAATATCACTCTCTTGTTAATGGTTGCACATGATATGCAGTTGGTATGTAGCCTTACTTCATTGGACAACATGTTCAGTCATCAAAAACCATTTGAAAAATAATCAAACAAAGCTTAGAGTCATCTCTGCTTAAGCTGTTGACTTTCATAAATGCCCTTCTTGCTTTGTTCATTAGTTCACCCTTTAATTGGTCTGTCTTCCACCTCTTGGATTTATTCTGTTTTTTAATGGTATGTTTCTGGGATTATTCCTCTTTAATTACGAAACTTCATTAATGCTCTTGTATTTTTAACACTAATAAGTTGGTGTGGTATATCTTTATGAACTCAGTTTCATATGATCAAATGTGGTGTGGGGTGTTGATTATGCAATTGCTAGAATCACTTTGATCTTCTCCATGATGCAAATCATGTGTTTGGTCCTTATATCTTTTTCAGCTAATACACTGTCTTTTCTTTTGCTGATTGAACCAAAAATCAAGGTTCACCAGTTTAGGTTTCATTATCTCTATGACAATCTGTTGTTTTACATAGCAGCACCACTGGCCAGTAATTTCATGTGTCAATATGTAGTAATACTATATGCTTGGAAAATATCTAGCAATACTTTTTCCGTTTTTTCCCCTATACTTTCTTCTTTTCCTCTGGTGTTAAAAGTCTATTGAATCATGTTCTGTGGCTCTGTAATTTAAACTTTAAATTTAATTTTTCAGTGTTAGGGTAAAGGATTGTTATCAACATATTGATAACTTTAATTGTAGATTGTGAAGAGAAAATTGGTTGTGCAGGTATTTCATCTCCTTGGTTGGGCCATTTTCTGTGGCAGAGGATTTTTTTCCCTTGGATAAAAAAGGACAAGATCTAGTCTTGGAGTTTAGAACAAAACATATAACATTTAATCAATAAGAAAAGAACTGATAAGACAGAGAAAGCTGCATTTAACTATCCATAACCGTAGCGATCGGCTAACAAAGCTGCATTTTCTGGGGCTTGCAAAATGATCAGATTGCCATTAGTTTCGTGTGCCATCTTCTCTATCTGATCAGCATAGTGAATCACTTCTCTGTGGGCATGTATGAGTTGCTTCATAGATAATCTGAATTATACTTTTGACGAAGTTTGAAGGCTATCATGTACAATGGTATTTTATGATGCTTGTGTGGTGTGTATGATTGTTGCAAATTTTAAATGTCTCTTTGTTATAATGATTACAAGTTACAGTAGTGCTTGGTGGATGGAATTTGCTAATTTGCAATACCAAGTATTTATGTAAATTTAAAGACGTGAATAAAGAGTTCTTGTTTTCTGGATTGTTGGTCATTAAAAGTAAACTTTAATATTCTGTTTATGGTAAACCAAAAATGGCTTTGAGGAGTCTCCAACGTCCCACAGATTTGTGTATCATTGTAAGCCCAATCACATGGGCTAATATAACATGAAGTTTCAAGTGTCATTTGTTCTCACTACAAGGTTTTATAAACAAATTAAACGGTAAAGTAAGTTTTGAATAAAGAAATTAAACGATAAAGTAAATTTTATATTAAGAATAAGAGATAGTAACAGTGACATGGTAAGGACATGCAACCTAAACTCCACTTATTTCAGTTGAGTTTCCATTAAGGTTATATTTTGTATTTGGGACGCGGTAGCTGAATGAATGAATGATTCATTGATTCTTGATATTTTAATTCAAGAAAAATAACTATTCTCTTACATGTCTTCAGCTCCTCAAAAAGAAAGAACTTGATAACAAAAGCAGCATTCTTCTATACTCTACACCGTAACCACGAATAATTGAACCTTTATTATCTCCTCAAGACACACAGCTCAATTAACGAGCATATCCTTTATTATTAATTGCTTCCACAGTATTTTCTATCACCCATCATATTGAAATACTACTTGCAGTTCTAAATATAACACCTACTTTTGAAGAAATTAAAAAAGTTAAATAAGTCAATTAATCATGTCAAATGTTATATATAATAAAATCATAAATCATTTTATAAGTCAAAAAAATTAGTTTGAAAAAAAACGGTAAATATAAATACTTTAAAATAAATTAATTAACCTTTTTAATTTCCTCAAAAAAATTAACTAAATCTTATATTTAGAACCACACATAGTATTTTAGCTTCACATACCACTTACTCAAATTAGAAATCTTTGGAGGCGAATTTCAGACATACATGTCACAATAAAGAAAGGTTGAGCCTCTGGGCTGCCCTTGATGTTTAATGAAAGACTATAAGATGAAGTGAAGTTGACATGACAATCATTAAACATGTATGCAATGACCAACCCCAATTTCTTTCATTATAAAATTAATTATACGTCTCAAATATATATGTGGTGAAGGTCAACCAAATATGTGATAAGCACATAATTTTAAACATATTTTAGAGAAAAATAATAGACCACATCTCGATAATCCTCAAATAATGGAGTCACCGGAATGGTGAGATCCTCCAATCTTTAGCTCAACAAAAATGGAGGACAAAATAATTGTCGCTAACAAAGAAAAACTAAAACAATTCAAATATGAATAAATCCACTCATGTTCTTGTAAACATCATTTCAGAAGGGTTCTTGTCAAATGTTCTCTAGCTGTGGCCCAAGCTTGAGTTAATGTCTGCAACATCAGAATCTCACCATTAGATTGAAGATCAAAGACATCCAGTTAGAAACATCCAAGACTTTCAGCACATCACAAGTCAAAATTGACTTTTGCACAATGAAAATATAGCTTGCCAAAATGTGAATCCAATCCAAAAAAGCAGTTTGAGAATTCCATAACACTAAAACATAATTTAGCAATTACATATGGGTGACTTTGCAAAGTAAAATCATATAGGAAGCGAAGACAAAAACTAAAATGCAGTCACATTACCTGCTTTAGATAAGGGGGCGTCAGCATCAATACTATGAGATGTCACCTTTTCGGCAATAAGGGATCCATTTGTTTCAAGTATCATCCTTAAAGGAAGGTTAAAAAAAGGTAACCAGAAGATTAATAAAATTTTAATGAGGATGAAACATTGTAATTAAGAAACACAAGCATACCTTCCAAGTTCTCAAGCGCCTCCCTTTTGTCAACATTGCTCCTGAAATTTCAAATCTAAATATGAGTAACAGGGCACTCCTATTTCAAATCTAGAAGGAAAAATATAAGCTAAAATACCTCAACAAATAGGTGACTGCATCAAACAAACCCTGAAGAACTGAAGCCAAAATGAGCTCATTTTCATCATCACCATTGTACAAGTGACAAAGAAATGCAAGTCTTGTACAAACTTTTATATAACAACGTTATTTTCAATTAATGTTACCTCAGCTGTAGATGACAGTAAACAGCGTATAAATAATGAAACACAATAAAAAAAAAAAAAAAAACTACAGTTAAGTCAAGAATTGACAATAACTTCTCAAATCCTTATTAAGTCAAGGCCTACAATACAGCTCAATTTCAAATGAGCATAAATTCTTGACTCGCGTTAGAGGTTTTAAAAATATGCATGCATAACATTAAGCTTAAAAAAATAATGTCACTTCACATCATGATTAGTTTGTGTCCATCATTAAAACCTTTGTGCTGCATACCTTATGTCCGAGCATTAGTCTTCAGTACAGTCTTACTGAATACTAAACCAACTTCTCAAAAGCTAATTTTGCGTTATTTGTTGGCCAGTCATTTAAATAGTACTAGACTGATACACATTTCCCTTCCGAATCTTGAAGAAGAATGTTCTTTCTTGATGGACGTAAGCCTTATACGTGACAAGACATTCCAAACCCGGTTATAAAATGAGAAATATGGTATATAAGCAACACAACAGAACTCAATGCAAATAGATGCAATCCATCCTAATTCAACTAAAGTATAAGCCTATAAGGTCAAGCATCCAATTACCATGAACCATGACCATTTAGTATATGCATCAACAGAAAATGGATCTGTTCTCTAATCGCTGCGTCCCTCTCACAAAAAGTTGCCAGGGGTCATATTTAGAAAATGTTAAAATCTTTTTTTTAAAAAAATAAAAAAAAAAATATCAAGCTTTAATTTCTTCTTGGCTGATTACAATGTGGAGCTTTCTTCTCAAACATCATTGGAATTTTTTTGTAGCCGAAGTCCAGTCATTGGCAATAAGAAATGCGCAGTGCAATTGGATTAAAGCATAATATATTAGGAAATTTGGTATGTGGTCATAATAAATATTTAAAATGCTAAAATAAACAAAAATCGAGAATGTTAGCTTATGGATTGTAATTACTTATCTTTTCATAGTTTTCTCTAACCACTCTTTTACACATCTTGTATGCTTTTTTAACGACACTTTAACTTATGCAGCAAAAAAGGCTAGGAAAAATTTACTCATGACTAGTAACTAAGTGCCGACCCTGCATTTACCTAAGGATTAATCTTGAGAATTTGAATCTATTGAGCTCTTCTTTTTATTGCAGGGTGCTTTCTTGTTGTTTTGATGTAATGTAATTAAAATTTGTTATGGACCCATATATGAGGCCCAGTTGTTATGCGGTCCAGCAAGGACAATTATACCAGAATCTCTCCATAATCAGGTAATATGCTAATTGACCTATAATCAAGGCTTTAATCACAGAATGTATAGGTAATATGGTTGAAACATGGGCCTGGAAGGGCACAAAGTCCAAGGACCGAAACCCTAAAAGGTACACATTCTCTATCGATCCTATTTACTATTCAGCCTCATTGTATACACACTTCACCCCTTTTGGCTACATGCCATATACTCGTGCACGGTGATCTTCTGATATTCTTTGGTATCTTTCTTATAGATATCACTGAGTAATTATCTTCTCTTGGGTAACTACCTAGTAGTCACCTTGGAGAGACCATTTGATTCGATACAAAAGACATACTAGTTCCTTGAGGCTAGACATTTGTGTTCTACACCAGAACAAAATTGAAAACAAGAACTATGTGACTTTTTTGATCAGCTGAATAATATATAAAAAAGAACTACTTGTTATTTGTTGAAGAGGCCTCTATATTGAGACATCAATAGATGACAGAGGCATCCAACATTGATCAACTTGCTTGGCTGTTATGAACTGATAATTGAATATTTCATACATTTCTTTTTATCTCTTGATTAATAATTTAGGACTCTTTAGTTAATAAATAATGACTTTTATCTTATTTGGGCTTTGGGCCTTTGATTATATTTTCGCCATTTTTAATAATAAAATTCCAGTTTTACATTGTTTCACTATTTTCACCATAACTTTTGAACGGACATCGGATTTGCCTCATTCTTGTTTCATATTTCGGATGATTCAAAGAGCTACAATTGTTATGAAGACATGAAGGGAAAATTCGGAAAGAGGGTGGTCGACTTTGGAGCCAAAGTCAAATGAATATTTCGGATTTTATTTGGGCTCGAATTTTGTAATTAAAGCCCATTTTTAATTTTTCCGTTTTGGGCTTGGATTGTGGATTGGGCGTTTCGTTTCGTTTTGCCATTTTAGGTTTAGTTAGATGACAGCCACAAACACTTATGTCATTCACGTTTTTTGATAGTTTTGGATTAAAATACAGAAGTTTGATTTTTTTCTGCAATGTTCTTCGCGTTCTTCGTTTGTTCTTCATTTTTTCCAACCATGCTCGATTAAACTTTTGTGATTAACCCAACATTGAGGATTCCATGATTCGTCCGGAGAGCTTGTGCATAATCGGTAATTTAACTCGTTTCTATTTTCATCTTATTGGATTCGATTTCTGGAAATAGTTCGAATATTAGATTTAATATTCGGTTTGGTTCATCCCAAGGATCGAGTTCGAACTAGGTTTCGGTGTTCTTTGTGCGATCGCACGGTGAGACACCCTGCTTGTTCGCAGACGAGATGCTAGACGATCATCTAGTTGAGGGATTTTCTGGACGAATGTAGAGATTTCGGTTTGTCCAGAACCATACACGAGTTCGTTTATATTTCGTTCAATGATGGAAGTCTCTGGAATCTGAATGTTGGGTTGATCAATTTTAATGCATTTTCGTTTATTTCGCTCTGTTTCTGTTTATTTTCGTTTTAATCTGTTTGAACCAAAAACCTCCATTTTTTGTTTACATTTTATTTGTTACTATCCAATCGAGACCCGATCTGGTCGTTGGGAAAACGATCCAGGTTCCCTATTACTGCAAATCTTTTATTGAATCTGGTTATTTTAAGGGGTATGGCAAATCTCTTTCATGAACACATCAGATAATGGTCAGTCTTCTACCTATTAAATATAAGTGAAGATAACGTCAACTTGCCATGTTCTATGAGGTATCGATAACAACGATGAAAATCTCCATTAAGAAAATAAATGAATAAATTATTTGACTTGGCTCGAGCAACTTTCTTTAAAAAACAATTCATTAACGTACTGAGAAGCAAAAACTTGCTTTATGTCAAACATCACAAAGTTGCTGTTGTAAATCACCATATGACAACACCCACTTCCCTAATCAATGGTTAGATGCAAAACCGTACCTTCCTGAAAGCTTCGAATGACCCCGTTGAAGAGTTCAATACTATAATTCAGGAAATTGTCGCTGATGTCAACAATAAACTGGAAACTGTTAAATTACAGTAAAAGATAAAATTGGAACTGATGAAATGAATAAACCCCTTGAAGAGTTACTAGAAGGATTTCATTATGATGATGAATATAATTAAACAGATTCTGTAACGGCCCACCACCATGGAGAACCCAATTCGCAATTGCTGTTTTCAGGGCCTAGCCCCTTGCATGTGTGGTGTTCGGCTCCCACTGGGGCAGGTACTGTCCCCTCCTCTAAGGGTTTGTTCCCCCAAGTCTCGAAGCCATGACCTGAGGCATTAGTACATGCTTCAGGGAGACTTGGTAACCATGTGCGCTACGCCGAACACCACGCGTGCAAGGGGTTAGGCCCTGAAAACTGCAGTCGCGGACTGGGTTCTCCACGGTGGTGGGCCGTTATAGATTCTGATTGGCATATTGATGTTTCCAGATGAAAACAGAGTAGAAACTTGAAAATAGAGCATGAAGGAGCCAACTTGCCATATTATCGTAATTATTCGTAGTAGATGATCAGCCGGTGTTTTTGGTGAACATCATTAGACTGCATATTGGTGAAAATGCCTTGTATAAAATAGAAAGCAGTAATTATTATTCCATCCAGCGACATTATATCAGAGGAAGTTGCAGGGAAGTAACAGGGCAATTGGTATGAACCTATCATATTTTAATTGTCGGCCTTAGTTACGTACAGCCTTTCACATGCAAATCTAAATATAATTCCCTCAGAGAAACATGACATCGTAATCAATTTGGCCTCAAAAGAACCTATCATATTTTAATTGTTCTAAATGCTCTTACCGAAAACAAAAATAAAGTAACCAGTAATTTTGGCCCTCTTGGTTTGTTATGTTGCTCAAAACTAAGAGTTTCCTAGTTTGATTACCGAAAGGAATAATGATGAAAAAAGTAAAGTAAGGGTGTTATTATTTTTTTCCTTTTACTGCTTTTTTTGACAAAACTTAATTTTATTTTACCCAAGAGTGTAGTGAAATTTCAAAAGCTTTTGGGGGTTGACTAAAATAAAAGTGCTTACATGGGACTTAAGTGAGATTTTTCCATTAAAAAAGGTACATATTTCTAAAAATATATTTAAATAATAGAGAGTAAGAAGTTTATTGAGACCCATAGTATAAAAAGTAACGGAGGGTTTAAGGCCTTGCTATATCTGCCACCTAAAAATTCATTATATCTTCCTTTACACCCAGCAAAAGTTGATTGTGTTGGGTGCACATTAAAAAAGGATTCATTGCTAAATTTGTACATTCACACAAGTTTAAAAGATACAAGTCAGTACTCTGAACGATTCAAAAGATTAGAAATATTCTAACTCAATTTCATTTGTGTACATACTAGAGACTATGCAATAACTAAATACAGCTTCATGTATGTTCCTTTAAACTTCGTCAAATTAAATGGTTTGTTATAGGCTAACATCCCCTTATTTTTAAAATTTGGCTATAATTTCATATTGGCTTGTTACAATGTGGAGATTTCTTGTCAAACAACTTCATTGGTATTTTTCTTGAAGCAGAAATCTAAGTCATGCAGGCAATTGGATTGAAGCATAAGATATCAGAAAATTTGGTACGTAGTCATAATAAATCATGAAATAAGTGCTAAAATAAACAAAACTTGAGATGGTTTAGTTTATGGACTGAAGTTACTTCTCTCGTCGTAGTTTTCTCTAACCACTGTTTTTCACATCTTGTAGGACGATTTCTGATTATTATTATTTTTAAAAAAAGAAAGTTCAACTTATGCAGCAAGAATTAAAGGCTAGGAAAAAGTTCCTCATGAGTCATGACCAGTAATGAAGCCATGGAACTTTCATATCCTCTTGATGTCATGACTAAGTGTTGATAAAATGTTAGTTAATTCTTGAAATTAACTTTTAGCTATTTATCTTCTTTCTGAGCTATCGTAATAACAATAAAAATATCCTTTAAGAAAATCAATAAATAAATTATTTGACTTAACTCAAACGACTATTTTCTTAAAAAAAAAAAAAAAATCATGAACATAAAGAGAAGAAAAACTTGCTTTTCAAATTCAAAGAAAGATTTTGTTCAATACAGTAAACCGCGTGACTTGTTGTAATGCATATTAGCATGTCTCTGTTTTTTTAGTTATTAAACCAAATAGTAGTTTGTTTGTTTTTTGTCAGAAAAAAGGGGCTAAAAATTCAAATGGTTGTGATGATTCATAAATTAAGAAATTTTTAAATCAAACATGAAAAAGTTAGTGTTGTTATTCACTAAATTATAGCATCCCACTTGCCCCAATCAATAATTAGATCAAAACTGTTCCTTCCTACAGGAAGCTTTGGATGTCCCCATTGAAGAGTTCAATATAATTCAGGAAATTGTTTTATGGATTGAAATTACTTCTCTTTCTTAGTTTTCTCTAACCACTCTTTCACACATCTTTTATGCCTTTTTATAAGCATAGGATATTTCCGAATTTTGTTTTTCGCATGAATAAATTTGGATGGAAGTTACAGATAAGCATAGTCGGTGTTTTTGTGAAGGATTAATCTTGAGAATTTGAATTGATTTAGTTCTTCTTGTTATTGTAGGATACTTCCTTGTTGATTGAAGTAATGGGATTAAAATTGAAGATTACAAGAACTAAACGATCTTGTTTCTCAGGCGAATAATATAAAAAGAATAACTATTTGTTGTTTGTTGAAGAGGCATCCTTATTAAGACATCAACAAATTAAATGACAAGAAGCATCCAACGCTGATAAACTTGTTAGCCTGTTATGAACACATCACATAGTGGGTAGTCTTCTACCTATTAAATATAACGGAGCCAAGACAATATCAACTTGCTATATTATATGAGCTTTGTATTGTATAACATACAATGAAAATCTCTCTAAGAATATTGTAGGTGGGTGATAGATAAGTATATCGTAAGTCATTTCTTTGAGAAAGATACGTCCTAACCTTGGTGAGTCAGGACCCAACTCACCTAAACTTTTGTTCACCAAGAAAAAAGAATATAAATAAATAAATTATTTCACTTGACTTGACTTGTACTACTTTTTTTTAAATAAATAAAAAAACATGTACAAATGGAGAAGCAAAAACTTGCTTTCTTAAATTCAAAGAAAGATTCCATGCAATACAGTAAAATGCGTGTTTTGTCATATTAACATGACTGTATTTTTGAAGTTATTAAATCAAATATTTAAATCGAACATGAGAAAAAAGTTGTTGCTGTGATTCACTAAATTATACGTAATACTCCAGGAAAGTTTCATCTAACTGTGAAGACTACATAAACTCTTTCACCACTACTGAAGAGGAAGGGGCAAAACTGTCGTTTGTGCAGCTTGAAACGAACTCCGATGGCTTCTGCTTCTACAAGCTCTGGCTTTGGGCCAAATACAAAAGATATGCAATTGCTTCGGGCAGAGGATTATGAAATACATGAAGCCAAGGGATCGAGTTATGACAAATCGCTTTGATTTTTCATCCGCAAGGCTTTTCGGTCAGACCATAATCCGCAAGGTGGATATGAACAGCTTATAAAAGGGTTTGTAGATTACACTCAAAACAATCCCGGCCCCTAGCTTTAAAAGTTCTGGGTTCACTAATTTGTTCTGTAAATAAAAAGGCATGGGATGATTTATTAAGAAAACAACGGGGAGGGAGTCCAATTGATGAAATTCAAAAGGTGTTAAGGTTGACTTACAATAGATTAGACAACAGAGAGAGTCTAATTGATGAAATTCAAAAGGAATTGAGATCGAGTTACCATAGAATAGACAACATAGAGAAGCAAATTTCTTTCATTATAAAATTAGGCCCTGTTTGGATCAAAGAAAAGGTGGGAATGGAAAAAAATGGAAATGAAAAGAATGGAATGGAATGGAAAATATTTTCCCTTCACGCGTTTGTTTCGCAATGGAAAAGAAAATGAGTGGATAAGAAAATTTTTGTTTGGTTGAAAGAAAATAATGTAGGAAAATGACGCAAAATACCATTTTACCCCCTCAATATAAATTATTATTTGAAACCTGTAACATCCCATTTGAAAACGGCGGAATTTTTTTTTTAAAAAACGTTTCCAAATATTTCAAATGGGATGTTACATTTATGGTATCAGAGCATTCATTCTGGCATGAACTTAACTATGGTATTATGAACAGTTTGGTGCCAAAGGCAAGGCTAGTCTATGTGGGTGTGCCATAAGTCGCCATAGAGGTTGGTGAGGCCCCCATGATAGACATTTACCTGGCCATTCTGTTCACAGATAACGGAGTTATGTTCAAAAAGCCTTTTAAATTGTGAGCACATTTTTGAAAGAGTACTGATAGGATCACTGGTGTAATGTGTAAAGATGGACAAGGATGCAACCCCATACGTCCTGTATCACGGAATGTGGAGACGCCCCGCTAGGAGATCCATTCCTCCATCGGAACCTGAACCCCCGGTAATTCCACCCCCGATGATTTCGGAAGATCCAGTCCAAGAGTTTTACGATAACCTCCTTGATGATCCAAATTCCTTCAATGCACACCCGGATGAGCCGGAACTTGAAGAACCCCTCGAACAGTTTTCCTTATGATCCAGATCATGACTATGCGATCCGAAACTCCCGACCATTATTATAGTGAGTCTGAACCATCTTACCATCCTGCCTCAATGTATTCGAACCCGGAGTCTCTTAGTCACAATCTAAACGAGCTAGGGATTGAGGACCAAGTTGTACCAGGAAGCCCTACTGGGTCAACCCACTCCTCCGTCGGAGACAATTTTGACTACCCTGACATCCAAATCCTTGATGATGAGGTAGCCGAACCTGAAGACTACCATTATGTTCTAAATGCTAATACACCATTAACCATTCAGTTAGAGACGTATTTTGTTGAAGCTGGAAACCACACTGAAACCGTTCAAGGCCTTGTATTTTTGAGTCTGATAACATCCTACCAAGCCGTTTGTAATCAACATTCACCCGCAGATTGGATTAGGACTACCTTGTATTTCTTTCCCTGTACCCGCTTTTGGGCGAGATTTATTAACGAGCTGCTAGACGACGGACCCATTCTAGGCGTCAGTATTCACCTTCGTTACTTGAAGAGCATGGTTCGTTTGTACATGTAGAGGGAAGGCGTTAGTTCAAGGAAGTTGTGGAATGTAGAAACTAGGAAGTTTAGTTTGTATCTCCAAGCACCCCTTGGAGATTGTAAAATATGTTTGAATAAAGAGGGGTTGTAACTTGTTGTAATATATGACTTGTATTAGGATTAGACCGACTAATATGTAAAATGTTATGAAATGAATATATGCAAATATATATGATATGATGTGAAAATCATTGTGTCATTTCTAATATTTACATATTTGTTAATAAATAAAGGAAAAAGAATAAGACATGGTCATTAAGTGAGGTACCGGTGCACCAAGGGGCCGAGGCCGAGGTCGTGGTAGACGCGGAGGCGAGACGGCCTCAACTAGATGCAATACCGAACAAAATATACCAAATCAGCCGAGACCAAAATGAAGTGCAAGAAGCGAGAAGAACTCTCGAAGAGCAGAGAGCTCTCATAGATGCACTCTTGGCAAGGCAACATCAACAAGATGAAGAAGCCCAAAGACGTTTGGAAACACGACAACGCGAGGAAGAACGTGATGAGGAAAGTGACAATGACAATGACGATGAAGAAGATGATAATGAAGAGGAGGACAACGATGAACATAACGATGAAGAAAATGAATCGATCGATCCCGATCACCTCCACGACAAGGAAGAAGAGAAAGAACCACGTAAAAGTCGGGTCAACCGGTTACGCAAGCTTAAACCACCCGGTTTCCGGGAAAGAGTGAATTGGCGAGGATTGGCTTCGAGTGCGGAGAAGATATTCGAAGTCATTGAGTGCCGGAAATCGGAAGGCTCGGTGGCAATCTACAAGCTAGAGGGCGATGCCCGCGGGTGGTGGAAGAGTGTTTCCACAACCCTTCAAGGCCCTGTTACTTGGGAAGCATTCTGGAACGGTTCAACGAACAGTATTTTCCTCCTCGGTACAGGTGATTAAGGAAGAAGAATTTCTTCACATCCGGCGAGGAAATGAAGAATCATTCGACGACTACTTCGCTCGTTTCACCAACTTTGTCTCGTTATTCATCATATCCGAAAAGCCACAAAAATGAGATTTGGAAGGCGAATCGACTAGTAATAGGACTAAAATATGACATAAGGGCAAGGCTAGTATCGCAGCAATTTCCAAAAATGGCCCAGGCTGTGGAATCCTGCAGATTGACTGAGCGCAATTTGAAAGAACTACGCAAATTCCGAGGCCAAGAAGGAAACAATGCAACCCGCAGTGGGTTTAACCGCGGAGGTTCCTCACAGAAGAGGAAGGCGCCTTGGAGCGATAGCCGAGGCGGGAACAGGAGACCCTACCAAGCTGGACAATTGAATTACCCCAAACAGCCGAGATCCCAGACGTGTCCAAAATGCAAGAAGTACCATCCAGGAGCCAACTATGATGGGAAACAAGTCTGTTTCAGGTGCCAGAAGGCTGGACACATTAGTCGGGATTGCCCTGCAGAGGCGAGACCTCAAAGCGCTGGCCGAATCTTTGCGTTGACAAACACCGAGGCCAGAAAGTCTCCAGAAATGGTCCAAGGTACCATCTATCTTAATGGGAATCAATTGCAAGCATTGTATGATTTGGGTGCCAGTCATTCGTTTATTTCTTATGATTGTGCAAGTCATTTAGGAATGCATGCTAGTAGTTTACCTTTTGATCTGGTAGTGTCTACACCGCTGGGTGTAAAGTCTTTAGCTTCTGACGCGTGTATGAACTGTATTGCTAACGTGGATGGACGAGTTTCAAAGGTAGATCTTATCCGTCTACCTCTTCACGGTATCGACGTAATTTTCGGTCTGAATTGGCTAACAGCCAACGGTGCAATGATCGATTGTGGCAAGAAGAAGATATCATTTCCGGAGACAAGGTTGATGTGAGCACGAGCTTTTCTCCGCTACGAAGTTGATCGATGCGTGAAACGGGGGATGCCATGCCTTCATGGTATTCTTTTCGGTTAAAGCGAAGCTGAACTTTCACTCCGGGATATCCTGTGGTGAATGATTTTCCCGATGTATTTCCGGAGGATCTCAACGAGTTACCTCTATCCGAGAGGTGGAGTTCAATATTGAATTGATGCGGCACATGATCAATATCAAAGGTGCCGTATCGTATGGCTCCAAATGAAATGCAAGAGTTGAAGAAACAGTGGAAGAACTTCGAAGAAGGGTTCATTCGACCTAGTGTATTACCCTGGGGAGCTCCGGTTGTTTGTGAAAAAGAAAGATGGAAGTTTCCGACTCGTGATCGACTACCGTGAACTCAACAAAGTAACCGTCAAGAACAAATATCCACTTCCCCGGATTGATGATCTTTTGGATCAATTATACGGTTCCACCGTATTCTCAAAGATCGATTTACGTTCGGGATATCATCGATTGCGAGTCAAAGACGATGATATTTCCAAGACGGCTTTCGAGAACCGGATATGGGCATTATGAATTCCTTGTGATGCCTTTCGGATTGACCAATGCACTGCGGTATTCATGGATTACATGAACCGTATCTTCCGACAACACCTGGACCAATTCGTGGTGGTGTTCATTGACGATATACTCGTCTATTCCAAAAAGCGAAAAGAGCATGAAGAACATTTGCGCCTAGTATTGAGCATACTAAGAGGAAGCGGCTCTACGCAAAGCGAGTAAATGCGAATTTTGGCTCTAGGAAGTGAGATTTACGGGCCATGTGATATCTAGCGCGGGATTCTTTGTTGACCCGAGGCAAGGTGGAAGCGGTTACGGGTGGAAGAGGCCGCCGAAGCGTGATGGAGATTCGTAGTTTTCTAGGTGCGGCGGGATATTCTGCAGATTTATACGGGATTTCTCGCGTCTTGCCATACCATTGACAAAGCTTACGAGGAAGAATCAACCCTTTGTATGGGGAGATGGTGAGGAGAGCTTTCGAGAGCGAGGGAGAGGTTGACTACAACACCGGTATTGATCATCCCGGATCGATGAGACTTACGTGGTCTACGGTGATGCCGGTGGGCAAGGATTGGGTTGTGTCCTAATGCAATTGGGCGAGTGGTGGCTTATGCCTCTCGTCATTTGAAGCCGCACGAGTCGAACCGTCCTACACACGATTTGGAGCTTGCCGCCATCGTGTTCGCTTTGAAGATATGGAGGCATTATCGTAACGGTACGACCATAGAATTATCTTGCGACCACAAGAGCTGAAGTATCTCTTTGATCAAAGGGCTGAATATGAGGCAACGTCGTTGGATGGAATTTTGAAAGACTACAACCGGAGATCAAGTATCACCCGGGGAAAGCAAACGTCGTTGCGGATGCTCTAGCGGGAAGAAGGTGCAAGTATCATACATGATGATACAAGAGCGAAATTACTTGAAGATTTCAGAGACCTGAATCTTTCAAACCAAATCTGCATGAATTTCAACGCACCAAGTGACGCCTACCTTGCAAATCTTTTTGTGAGTCAAGGGAGTACGACATGAGAGATGAAGTTGATGAAGCTCAGAGACAAGATGATTGGGCAATCTCCATGCGGGAGAAGATCTCTCAAGGTGAAACCCAAGACCACGACCTTTCATCGAGTGGATTGGTCGACACAAGGGCACATTTACATACCGCCGGTTGATGAACTGAAGCGGAAGATACTGGATGAGGCTCATAAGAGTAAGTACACTCTACATCCATGAATGGTCAAGATGTACCAGAACTTGAAGGCCGAAGTTTGGTGGCCTGGAATGAAAAGAGACGTGACTCAGTACGTAGCTGGGTGTCTAACTTGCCATAAAGTAAAGATTGAGCACCGGCGACCCCCTGGTCTTACGCAAGGACTAGAAGCCGCCGGAGTGGAAATGGGAGGATGTGACCGTGGATCTTGTGGTAGGTCTACCTAAGATCGGGCATCACGATACCATTTGGGTGATCGTCGACCGATTAACCAAGTCGGCACATTTCATACCCATTAGCATCCACTACTCTCGAACGATTGGCCGCAATCTACATCAAAGAGATCGTGAGGCGCACGGAGTCCTAAGAGTATTATCTCGATCGGGATACTCGATTCCAATCCCGCTTTTGGCAAGCACTACATGAAGGAATGGGTACCAAGCGAAGTTCGTTCGGCTTATCACCCTCAAACCGACGGTCAATCGGAGAGGACGTCTGGTATTTGGAGGATATCTTTGCGAGCATGTGCCCTGGATTTCAAAGGAAATTGGGACGAACACCTCTCACTATCGAATTCGCGTATAACAATAGTTATCATTCAAGCATACAAATGGCCCCGTTCGAGGCTTTGTATGGGCGAAAGTGCCAATCGCCTTTATCTTTGAACAGATGCGTACGAAAGCAAAGTTGCTTGGGACCGAATATGCCAAAAGAGACCTCCGAGCGAGATCGCTCGATCAAGAAGAGACTCATTCCGCATTACGATGAGACGGAAGAGCTATGCGAGATAAGAGGAGAATACCGTTGAAGTTTGAAGTCGGAGACCATGTGTTTACGAAATTATCTCCGATGCTTAGGTGTCGGAGAACACGAAGAGAAAGAAGCTTAGTCCACGTTACGTTGGACCATTTGAAGTGTTAGCCGAGCGAGGACCGATTGCGTATCAACTAGCGTTACCCCGAACACGAGTAATCTCCACGATGTTTTTCACGTGTCACAACCGAAGAAATACCTACCGAGATCGAGACCATGTCATAAAGTACGATGATGTTGAAGTACGGCATGATAACACCTTTGTAGTCGGCGGAGCAAATTCTCGAACGCCGGGAGAAACGGCTTAGGACTAAAACTATACAGATAGTGAAGGTGGTGCGGAAGAGTTTGTCACAAAACGAGGCAACTTGGGAAACCGAGAGCGACATGAAGGAGAAGTAACCAGAGTTTATGGCCCGTAGTCTAGTTAGTATAGAGTAAATTTTGAGGGCGAAATTTTGTTTAAGGGGGAAAGAAATGTAATACCCGCATATTTATTTATCGGAAATATTACATTTTGGTAAATAAATTGGCTATTTCTGATAAGTGAAATTATTGTTGCAAGACTTGTGTTATTATAGTCTATTTTTCTAGGATGAGTTGTGGGAAATTAGAGAATTTAAGGGCCAAAGTGTCAAATGACCAAAATACCCCTGGTATGCAAAATGACTTAGGAAAATTGTGAAAAATCCTAAAAGGCAATGAAATAATTACTTGAGTTAGGAGAGTATATTATCTCTAATTGTGATAATTTGATAAATTATGAGCTTGGAGAAATTGAATAAGAATGCTTAAAAAGTATTGTAATGACCATAATACCCTCTCAAATTCTAGAATAATGCGAGAAAACATGGAAAGCAGAAATGTCGAGTGCTAGAATTATGAGGTAATGAGGCATTCTAATTAAGAAAATTATCAACTAGTGATAATAAAGTAGTTAAGTAATTTACGGCTAATTACTTAAGCATAAGTAAAGGAAATTCATAAGTAATTGTAAAACCCTAAAATTAGTGGTTTTTGGCTTAAAATTAGTAAGAACATATTTAGTAATTAATTGAAGAATTTTTTGAAAAATAAGTGAGTTTAGGTATTTTTAAGCCTAAAAACAAGAATGGACCAATTAGGTAATTTTGTGAAATTTTTGGAAAATTGGAATAAATAAATAATTAAATAAATAAAAAATAAAAATAAAAAGGGCCCAGCCGAAAATTGGAAAATAAAAATAGAGAAAGGAATAAATTTTAGATATCATAATATTTTTGTAAAATTGTATTATTATATAATATAATTAAATATAGTGAATAGTAATGGAATAAATAGGAAGCGGATCCTATTTAGAGAACCAGGAATGAGAATTCCAAAGTCAAGGTAAAATATGGATCAGTGAGTTTTTACCTTCAAGTGACCTTTAGGAAGTTAATTCGAGTGGTAGCTCATTTGCCTAATAAGACGAAATAGAGAAAAATGCGAGATAGTCGCATTTTGGATCGAAGAAAATAAATTATAACTCAACATCCGGAGATGAGTTTATAATTATATGGACATATTTGGAATCAGTGAATTTTTGTCCGAGAAGTTGATGATTCGAAAGCGATTTTCGTAACGGGACGCGCCGGACACGTTTTTTCGAAAACTTCATTTGGGCGGTTGGAACCACTGTAAGGGGCCGAAATCTAAGTTAAATTAGATATTATTGATGAGGAGAGAAGATCTTCAAAGTTATGAATTCAGAATTTTGAGATTTTCGGAACTAGAACGGACGGACTTAGATCGGGAAATTCTATCGGGATAGGGCATAAAGTGAGCTTGAGTCACCATTCTTGGACCAATTGCTGCCACATCACCCCTATTTCGACCAAGAGCTTCCCATGGACAAGAATTAACCACCATTTAGCCTTGATTTTACATGGTTATAAGGTAGGGAAAAATTACAAGATTTGGAATGTGGAAATTACCAAAGTGGCACAAATTTTGCCTATATAAAGGCATGAGCACCTCTTGGATTTTCACATCCATTCTCAAGCTAGAAACCAAATCTAGAGGGAGAAAGAAGAGAGAGAAGCTACGGAAAAAATTTTGAAGAAGTCTTTGACGGGTAAGTTTTCGGTCTTAGCTTTTAAGTTCTAATCTAACAATTCTTATTGAACTAAAGACTAGAACTTAAAAGCTAAGGCAGAAAAACTTACCCGTTGAAGACTTCTTCAAAATTTTTTCGAGCTTCTCTCTTTCTTTCCTCTAGATTTGGTTTCTAGCTTGAGAATGGATGTGAAAATCCAAGAGGCCATGCCTTATATAGGCAAAATTTGTGCCACTTTTTGGTAATTTCCACATTCCAAATCTTGTAATTTTTCCTACCTTATAACCATGTAAAATCAAGGCTAAATGGTGGTTAATTCTTGTCCATGGGAAGCTCTTGGTCGAAATAGGGGGTGATGTGGCAGCAATTGGTCCAAGAATGGTGACTCAAGCTCACTTTATGCCCGGTCCGATAGAATTTCCCCGACGGGTGTCCCGTTTCGCGTAGTCTCCGAAAATCTCAAAATTCTGAATTCATAACTTTGAAGATCTTCTCTTCCTCATCAATAATATCTAATTTAACTTAGATTTCGGTCCTTACGTGGTTCCAACGCCAGCTGAAGTTTTCGAAAAACGTGTCCTCCGCGTCCAACTACGGAAAATCGCTTAATCATCAACTTCGGACAAAAATTCACTGATTCCAAATATGTCCATATAATTATAAACTCATCTCCGGATGTTGAGTTATAATTTATTTTCTTCGATCCAAAATGCGACTATCCGCATTTTTCTCTATTTCGTCTTATTAGGCAAATGAGCTACCGAAATTTAATTAACTTCCGGAAAGGTCACTTGAAGGTAAAAACTCACTGATCCATATTTTACCTTGACTTTGGAATTCTATTCCTGGTTCTCTAAATAGGATCCGTTTCCTATTTATTCCATTACTATTCACTATATTTAATTATATTATATAATAATACAATTTTACAAAAATATTATGATATATAAAATTTATTCCTTTCTCTATTTTTATTTTCCAATTTTTGGCTGGGCCCTTTTTATTTTTATTTTTTATTTATTTATTTATTTATTTATTCCAATCTTCCAAAAATTACCTAATTGGTCCATTCTTGTTTTTAGGCTTAAAAATACCTAAACTCACTTATTTTTCAAAAATTCTCCAATTAATTACTAAATATGTTCTTACTAATTTTAAGCCAAAAACCACTAATTTTAGGTTTTTGTAATTACTTATGAATTTCCTTTACTTATGCTTAAGTAATTAGCCAAATTACTTAACTACTTTATTATCACTAGTTGATAATTTTCTTAATTAGAATGCCTCATTACCTCATAATTCTAGCACCGACATTTCGTTTCCATGTTTTCTCGCATTATTCTAGAATTTGAGAGGGTATTATGGTCATTACAATACTTTTTGAGCATTCTTATTCAATTTCTCCAAGCTCATAATTTATCAAATTATCACAATTAGAGATAATATACTCTCCTAACTCAAGTAATTATTTCATTGCCTTTTAGGATTTTTCACAATTTTCCTAAGTCATTTTGCATACCAGGGGTATTTTGGTCATTTGGCACTTTGGCCCTTAAATTCTCTAATTTCCCACAGAACTCATCCTAGAAAAATAGACTATAATAACACAAGTCTTGCAACAATAATTTCACTTATCGAAATAGCCAATTTATTTACCAAAATGTAATATTTCGATAAATAAATATCAAAAGTATTACAAAACCATACAACACCAACGTCATTTTCGCTAATCACGACTTAAGCATTTGTAATGTCCGAAAACCAACGCGTTTTCGCTAATCACATATTTCTATGCAATAATTCGGTCTACTGAATTGATTTAGTTTGATTTTACCATATGGGCTGGTGATAAATAAAAGGAAGAGAAGGCTATACAAAAAACGAGATTAAAGCGAGTGAAAACGACATTAGTTGAGTAACTGCGAAAGTAATATCGAAAGGCTCGGAGAAGAATGAACGTTTCTACATTACTTGTTGAAAAAATCTGTATTACTCGAGTTGTATCGAAAGTAATATCGAAGAACACTGAGCAAAAGCCACTAAGTCCATATTACTTGCAAAGCTAAAGAGCATTACTCGAGTAACCCGGAAAGTAATGTCGAATAAACTAATTACTTGCGGAGCTAAGGAGCGTTACTTAAGTAACCCTGGAAAGTAATATCGTTTTAGCTAAGGATGAACTAAATTAGTTGCGGAGTTAAACACTTTACTTGAGTAACGTTCGAAAAGTAATATTGATTTAGCTAAATTACTTGCCGCAATGACCTATTACTTGAGTAACGTCCGAAAGTAATAATAGATAGTTTTGTAACAGATTTTCGAAAGGTTTCAATTCATACAAGAGAATTACTTGATTAACCAAGAACACCTTGCTTGAGTATTCAAAAGAGAATTACTTGATTAACCGCTGGAGAAAATTAGATGATTGAAAGGAAATAGATTTTCGAAAGTAATAGGTTACAGGGAAGCGGAAGGGACGATGAAAATGAAAGAGGAAAAAAAGACACGATTTGCAAAAGAAATTTCATCGGGTAATGTTTTTTATGCTTGAGTAATATGGGTATGGAGATTTATTAACGAAATTACTCAAGTAATTATTACATTACTCAAGTAATTTTGATTAGCCATATCAGGAAGAGGTAACGCCACAGGCTCGAAAGCTACTCGGGTAACATACATGTTTCCTCGGGTAATTTTGTCTCCTCCGTTTTTAACTTTCTTTTTCTCGTACCACACCGCCTCCTCTGTTCTAAGGTTTTTCTTTAATTTAGTTTTTTTTTTTAAAAAAAAAACAACTCATCTATTCGTATTTTAAATTAAGAAGGTAGAGAGATGTATAAATAATTCCCTATATCATCGGATTGTTCAACGCATATTGAAATTATTTATTTTATTTTTCTTTAAATTTAAGCTAGAAAATAGGAGAATAATATGGAGTTGGTTGGCAATCAATTATTTTATTTTTCTTTAAATTTAAGCTAGAAAATAGGATAATAATATTTTTCTTTAAATTAAGAAGGTAAGAGAAATGTATAAATAATTCCCTATATCATCTATTCTTTGCACATCCATTAGTGATTTTAAAATGTTTTTTTCATTTGTATTTAAAAGTATAGATCTTTATTATATATATTGTGGCTTTCAAATAAAGCAGACGATTAACCATAAAATCTTAAATGTTAATATTGTGGCTTTCAAATTTCAAAGTCCTTTGACTTGGCCATAGCAGTGACAATGGAAGTTGCAAACACAATCATATAGGGTCGTTTTGAAAGTAATATCCAGAGTAATATCAAGAGGCTTACTCAAGTAATTTCGAAAGTAATATCAAAGCTCAACAACAATGCCACCCACTTCATGAAATTACTTGCGAAGCTTACTCAAGTAATTTCGAAAGTAATATCGAGAGGCTTTGATACTTGCAGACTGAAAGTAATTACATTACTTGTGGAGCAAGAAAAAGTTACTTGAGTAAAAGATGAAAGTAATATCGAATAATAAGACTTGGCAGCAATGTTGTTAAAACGTAGAGTCTACGTTGAAGCGGGAAGGGTGAGCAAAAACGTAAAAACGGAAAAAAAAACGTAAACTAACGGAAACGTAAAACTAAAACACACAAATACATTAAAGTCATTACAAATTTAAGTCCAAAGTCCAAACACTCAATCATCAATCATCATAATACATATTAAAATCAAAAGACCTCGGCAATAAAATTATAAAAGAGATCAACAGCTCTAATATAAGTCATCGAATTCGGGGTCAAAGTCAATCTCAATATCATCTTCTTCATCCCCTCCCCCACTAAGAAATTCGGGAATATCCAAATCATTCAAGTTCCCCTCTTCTTCATCCAGATCATGATCATCCAAGCCATGGGGATCTTGATCTTCTCCAACTCCAACATCTTCTCCAATATCTTCTGAAAAATCTTCACATGTTGGTTCCACAATCCAATCATCATCCGACTCAATGTCATCAAAGTTATAATCAATTTGAGGAGAGACTCTACGTTTTGTCTTGCCTAATCTTGAGTTAGCCATCACAAAAACAACATTATTCATTGTCTCTTGCTTCAAACGATTTCTTTTCTTTGTGTGGACCTAAACAAAGACAAGAAAATAATTTAATGCTAGACTAATATCATATTTTTGAAATGAAATGCAATTCATATTAAAAATATACCATCTCAAAAGCACTCCAATTCCGCTCACACCCAGAAGAACTACATGTCAAGCTAAGCACACGGATAGCAAATTTTTGGAGTTCTGGAACACCATCACCATAAGATTCCCACCATGCCGCTTTGGACTCTTGGTTTCAACTCCATCCATAGCAAAGGTACTCCCAAAAAGGCCTCTACGATGCTTGAATTCCTCAAGTTGCTCATCAATAATTCTTTCAAGAATTTGTATCCGCCACCATCCTTTTTATACAATCATATAATCCAACCTTTACTTCATAATCAACTTTAAATGTAGGAGAATAATGTTGTTTTGGGTTAAGGTAGTAGCCTGCAGCATGCAAAGGCCTATGGAGTTGCCTCTCTCATCTTGCATCAATGACATCCCAAATAGGTTGATAACTAAAAAGAAAATAAAAGATAAAAATAGAATTAATTTTGAGTTAAAATGTCTATAACTCGAATTAAATAAATTAAATGATAACTTACAATGTAGGTTTTTTTTTGAAGTCCTCTTCAATTTTCTCCTTGGCACGATCCATTGCCTCATAAATGGAGCCCATTGCTTTCGCATCATCCGAATCAACCAACCTAAGCACCTCAATCAAAGGAAGTGCCCCTATCAAACAAATCTCAACCCTTCTCCAAAAGTGTTTGTCCATCACTACATTTTCAATGAGCTTTCCATCTGCATTGACTTTGCATTTTTGGTTTTCTTCCATTCTTCGACAAGAACATTCTTTTCAACGGATTTTTGTTGTCATGGAGGCATTTCAAAGTCAAATAGGATGTGGCAAAGCGAGTCATGGCGGGTCTAATCAAATCTTTGCCTTTGGTGAAGTTTGTGCAATATTGGAATGAGAGATGCTCTTGAATAGATATAAGTCGTAATTTTTTCCCCTTGAAAATTGTTTCTTTATGAAGGGGTATTTTCTTCTCTAAATCTTCCAACATCAAATCAATGCAAAGTGAGCAAAGCACAAGGTGTCCAATATATTTTCTTTCTTTTCTCCATCAACAAAGCCCCAGCTGACTTTATAATTTGCAGCATTGTCCGTCACAACTTGGACAACGTTTTCTTCACCAACCTCCACCACCACTTCATCAATCATCGAAAAATCTTGTCACTGTTTTGGTAATGTGAGATGCATCAATGGACTTGAGAAGCACAATTCCCATAGAGCTATGCACACAAAAATTGATTATTGATCTTCTTCTTTTATCGGTCCACCCATCGGTCATTATTGTGCATCCAGTTTTCTTCCACAAAGCCTTGTGCTTTTCAACAATGCCATTGTTGCCTCATATTTTTGCTTCAAGTATTTTACTCTACACTCATGATAAGATGGTGGCTTGAAACCTGGTCCATGCTTAGCAATTGATTCACACATCTTTTTGAAATCATCGCTATTCACAAAATTGAAAGGAATTCCATTGTTATAAATAGCAGTGCAAATTTCAAGACATGCCTCCTCCCTCAAGTTCTTCTTAAATATGGTGTTGAGGGTTACGGGAGCGGATGATCTACTTTTCTTAAAAACACCAGAGGAGGTAGTAGCACCACCACTAACAGCTTCCTCTTGTATTTGAGATGGTTTTCCTTGTTTTTTGCAAGAAGAAGATTCACCATCTCTCTTTTCTTACTTCCTCGTGCACCGATACACATGGTTCAACATCTCTAGATGTTCCCGCAAATGGTTCTTCACACGAAAAACTCCAGCAGTCATTTCTTTGGAACAATACTTGCATTTAAGCTTTTTTGTTCCTGGAATTTCAATTGAATGCTTCCATGCAGGATCTAACTTATTTCCAGGAGCGTTTCTAGCCAATCTCTTCCCCCCAACAGTAGTGTTACTTATACTTCCGATTGCGAATGGGGAGTGCTACTACTATCATTTCCACTTGATGAGGCCATGTGATTTCAAACTATATTTAATCAAAATTCAAAGAAATTATCTCAACAGATTTCACTCTAACAGATTTGCATATAAATATAATGACTAATGACTTAATGAGGCATTAAAGAACATCAATTAATTAAAATATAACAATCACCCCTAAACCCTAAACCAAAGAGAAACTGCAAACTGGAATACCTAAAAATTTAATCAATCAATTCAGCACTAAACCTAAATACCTAAGTATTTATCTCCGAACAACTAAATTGCAGCGAGATGTTAAGAGCTACGATAAGCATCATTTTACTTCCATACCAAATTGCAGCCACAAGTAGTCTAAACTCTAAACTAAGAGTAGTTAGGAAAACCGAAAATGAACCTAAACAACATAATTTCCATATTGATCCTGAGCTAACATGCTAACAGGCTAAGTCTAACACATTTTTCTTCAAATATATGAATGTGAAGAAGAAAAGGAAAAGGAATTAAGGAAAGCAGTCAAAGCACCATTATTTGGAACCTGGAATGGATGAATGCACGCTGGACTGTTGGAGCACAAAGTCAAGGGCTCGAGGCACTTGCAACCTGCAACAGCGTCGCGTCGTCCGTCGCCGATCGAGAAGAAGAAAAGGCGTCCGTCGTCCGTCGCCATCGCCGACAAGATCGGCATCGTCGTCGTCCGTCGCCTGGAAGATCCCGACACCTTTGGATGAAGAAGAACTGAAAAATGAAGAGTGCTTTTCGTTTTCGTTTGAGTCGTGTTTCCAGTTTCCGATCGAGGGTTTTTGATTTGGGGCAGGAAAGTGATCTTACAAATCTACCCTTTTCCTCCCAAATTTCAGAATGCTTAAAACGTAGTTTCAACCGTTTCTACGTCTCCGAACGCCGTCTCGACCGTCTCAACGTCAAACCCGTCTCACCCTCCGTTTTGAGACGTTTTCCGGCGACAAGACGTATAAACGACCGTTTCAACGTTTTTGAACGGCGTTTTAACAACACTGCTTGGCAGAGAAGAACGAAATTACTTGCGAAGCTTACTCAAGTAATATCAAAAGGCTTTGATACTTGCAGAACAAATGAGCCTTACTCAAGTAACGGCTGAAAGTAATTGCATTACTTGTGGAGCAGGAAAACGTTACTTGGGTAAAAGATGAAAGTAATATCGAATAATAAGACTTGGCAGAAAATAACGACATTACTTCCAAAGTTTGAAAGCATTGCTCAAGTAACTTTCGAAAGTAATGTCGAAGGAAAAAAATTACTTTCGGAGAAGGAATAGCTTACTTGAGTAATGACGCAAGTAATGTCGAATGCCTTCAGAGAGAAAGAGACTGACTTGAGATTACTTGCTGAGCTATTAAGTCTTACTCAAGTAATGGCTGAAAGTAATACAATTACGGGGAACTCTGTGGTGGCTTCCACATGTATTGGGGACTCATGGATCACTTCTTCTTCTTAAAGAATTTCTTCTACCATGCCTTTTGGTGATTTACAGTAGTCACCGACCGCCCTATCTTTAGACCAAACGAAACACATATCTTGGAAGTGGCGTAGGCACTTGTTTCTGTACGTTCCATTGCTCTGAGGTTCGCTCTCTTAGAGTGGAAATCTAGCCTAAATGAGCTATAAGGGATTTCTCTCATACGCCTACTTGTGGCTACGACAAACATTGCCACAACCACTTTTCTTAGTGTTAAAACTATAGCTAAACATGCGGCCAACACTTCAACCAAACATTCATGGATTTTTGTCCATGGCCTAACCGAAGAGGCTAAAAACCAAAGAGGTGAAAGTAAAAAAAGAGAACAAAGACGGAGAAGATCCAACGAACCTGTTGTGCGAAATGCACAGTCGTCGTCGTTGAAATTCTACTCGCCCATTACGTTCTCCACAGGTCTCTATTTTTCAGGCTCACATGGTATCCCTTTATAGAGGTAGCTATGATTCGGGGTAAATTGGACTTTACCGCGTTTTCGGAGCATTTGGAAAATGGCTTCCCACCATTTTTGTGGGAACCGATTTTCATTCGAACGTGGAAG
Organism: Acacia melanoxylon; assembly: GCA_019022615.1. Classification (NCBI taxonomy): domain Eukaryota; kingdom Viridiplantae; phylum Streptophyta; class Magnoliopsida; order Fabales; family Fabaceae; genus Acacia; species Acacia melanoxylon. The sequence continues at coordinate 15,229,922 of JAFJYJ010000003.1, forward strand.
AATTGAGCGCCGGCAGGAAAATATTTTCCAGGAAACTTTGAACCAAACAGCCGCCGCCACTGAAAAATTTGAATTTTCCTTTTCCCTCCCTCCATTTTCCGCGATCCAAACGGGGCCTTAATGAGAAGTCTCAAATATATATGTCGCCAAAGTCAACCAAATATATAATAGAAACATAATTTTCAATATATTTTTAGTGATGACTTCTCATTTTAATAGATTTAATATATATTTTAATTTATTTAAGAAGTCATCAATATGAAATTAAAGAGAGTTTCTTAAAATGTTAAAAGATATCAGGTGCATATTTTTAGGATTTCAACTTAGAATATAAGTTTTTAATTAAGTTTAGAAAAATAAAAACATAATGAATAAATAAGAATTGGAGGTTTTTTTAAAAAAAAAAAAGAGTTGTTATTATTATCAAATATTACTATTATTATATGTTATCTCCGAGTTTAAATATACTACAAAGTTATTTGGGACAAGTAATATTTTTACCGTTGATGATTCTGCAGCACACATCTCAGGATTAAATGGAATTGGGCCCCACACTTTGGGAAAAAAGAAAGAAAGAAAGACCTAAGGCAGAGGCGCGGTGTGTGGCTGGAGGCTAGGAATCAGATTCTCAGCTTGTCCGGTATGACGAGCTCGACGGTTTAGATATGATTTTTTTTTTCTTTTTTATTTTTTATAAAAAAAAAAATTTAATAGGTAGAGAATAAAAAATAAAGATAACTTTTAAAAAATGATTTTTTTTTCATGTAGAAAAAAATAATTAAAAAAATTTTAAAAAAAGATCTGGGTCGGCTCGTCCGTACGGACGAGCTTCCCTGCTCGTCGTCTCACGAGCAGGGGAGCTTGTCTGTACGGACGAGCCGGCCCAGATTTTTTTAAATTTTTTTTAATTATTTACGCTTTGAACTACTGTAGAAATAGAAATAAAAGGAAAATAAAGGAAGGAAACGGGAGCGCGGGGAAAACAGGGCACGACTTGAAGAGTGAAAAACAGAGGCGGCGGCTGAGAGGCGTTCAGGTTCAGCGTTTCCACGGGAGGACGAGAGGACAGTGAGGTGACTGAGTTTGAGGACCGAACGTGCCGTCAACAAGCTTGAGAAGGGAGAAATCTGATTCTTATACATCGAAGCCCTCTGAACCAGAGAAGAACCTGAAATACCGAGCTCATGTGTGCTGTTTTTGTTCTCTGAGGAGGTGTCAGCGCTACTGCTGCTGCTTCTTTTAGCGAGCTTGACGGAGGCTGAAAGTAGAAAGACCAGAGCAGAGGTGGCTGTTTAGATCATTGGTCTGTATCTTCTTCTTCCTTAGCTCGCCGTCAACCGAAACAGAGGGAGCATTTTTGATCTTAGCTTCACTACTCTATTTTTATTTCCCTTTCTTTTGATTTTCATTGTGGTCCTGAATCTGGATTTTAATTTTTCTCTCATGGATTTTATTATAGATTAATTTTTGCTTGCAACCTAGAGGACCTATTGAAGGGATTTGATTTTGTTTTGATTGTTTATTGTTTAGTTAGAATTAATATTAATTTTGGTTAGTTAGCTTTATCTATTTAGTGACCATAATTAAATATGAATTTGAGCATTAGAATTTTTTGATAAGTTGAGCATTAGAATTTAACTTAACAAAGGAAATTTTAATTAGGTAATTAAGTAATATGAGATTAGATTTTAATCTAATTTGTAATTAGGATGCGTATACTTGATTACGCCGCTATATAATTATTAAAGACTGTTTCGAGTTTTGTTGACTCTAGAGTAAAGTAAGTATGTTAGACATAACTATTTATACTCAAAAAGATTTGTGAGTGGTTTAAACAAACACTTATAACTATTTATACTCGAGATTAAAAAAAATGATATTGAGGCTAATTACAAGTTTGTAAAGCTAATATGAAATTAGTGACTCTACATTGCTCGTTTGATTATTGTAGTATTTGTTATTTTAATTTCTTCTCTCTTAATTAAATTTAATTTGAGTTGCTCAACTTAAACGAAAATGTAAAATTAATGCTTAACTGAAGTTTGGGTACTAAGTCATTGTAGGAATGATATCTTACTTACTCTTTATTACTTTCTGACATATATACTTGTAGAGTTTTAGACTCTATATTTTGCTCCCATCATTTAAAGAAAAATGATAAATCACTTCTCGGGAATCCTTAATCGTTGCAGTCCTCAGAACGGTATGATCCTCCAGTCTCGAGCACAATTCAAATATGAATAAACCCAATCACCAGAACAGTATGATCCTCCACTCTCGAGCACAATTCAAATATGAATAAACCCACTCATGTTCTTGTAAACATCATTTCAGAAGGGTTCTGGTCAAATGTTCTGTAGCTGTAGCCCATGCTTGAAGGGTTAATAGAATTTTAATGAGAATGAAACATTGTAATTAAGAGACACAAGCATACCCTCCGTCAACAATCTCATCAAGACATAAAAGAATGGGATCCAAGTTCTCAAGCGCCTCCCTTTTATCAACATTGCTCCTGAAATTTCAGATAAAATGTGAGCTCATTTTAAATCTTGAATAATATGAGTAACAGGGCACTCCTATTTCAAATCTAGAAAGAAAAATACAAGCTAAAATATCTTAACAAATAGGTGACTGCATCAAAGAAACCCTGAAGAACTGAGGCCAAAATGAGCTCATTTTCATCATCACGGGCGACAAGAAATGCAAGTCTTGTACAAACTTGTGTATAATAATGTTACCTTAGCTGCAGATGACAGTAAACAACATATAAATAATGAAACACAATAAAATAACTACTGATCAAGCTAAGAATTGGCAATAACTCCTCAAATCATTATTAAGTCAGGGTCCCATAGTACTGCTCAATTTCAAATGAGCATAAATTCTTGACTCACATTAGAGGTTTTAAAGACATGCATGCATAACATAAAGCTTAAAAAAATCATGTCACTTTGCATAATGATTAGTTTGTTTCCATCAGTAAAATCCTCTGTGCTGCATACCTTTTGTCTGAGCATTTGTTTTCACTACAATTTTAGTGAATATTAAACCAACTTCTCAAAAGCTAATTTTGCATTATTTGTTGGCCAATCATCTGAATAGTACTTGACTGATAAACACTTCCCTTCCGAATCTTGAAGAAGAATGTTCTTTCCTGATGGACGTAAGTCCTATTCGTGACAAGACATGTCAATCCCTGTTATAAAATGTGAAATATGGTATATAAACAACACAACTGAACTCAATGCAAATAGATGCAAGCCATCCTAATTCAACTAAAGTATAAGGTCAAGCATCCAATTAACATTAACCATCACCATTTAGTATATGCATCAACAGAAAATGGATCTGTTCTCTAATCGCTTGGTCCCTCCCACAAAAAGTTGCCAAGGGGTCATACTTAGAAAATGTTAAAATCCCCTTTTTTTAAACCCAAAAATAAAAAATTAGGCTTTAATTTCTTCTTGACTTGTTACAATGTGGAGATTTCTTCTCGAACAACATCATCGGAATTTTTTTGAAGCACAAGTCCAGTCATTGGCAATAAGTAATGTGCAGTGCAATTGGATTAAACTATAATATATCAGGAAATTTAGTATGTGGTCATAATAAATATTTAAAATGCTTAGGTTAGTTTATGGATTGTAATTACTTATCTTTTCATAGTTTTCTCTAACCACTCTTCTACACATCTTGTATGCCTTTTTATATGATAGTTCAACTTATGCCGCAAAAAAAGCTAGGAAAAAGTTCCTCATGACTAGTAACTAAGTGCTGACCATGTTAATTCATAGAATTAAATTTTAGTTGCATATCTTCTTTCTTATGCAAACCCTGCATTTACAGAAGGATTAATCTTAAGAATTTGAATCTTTTGAGCTCTTCGTTTTATTGCAGGGTGCTTTCTTGTTGTTTGATGTAATGTCATTAAAATTGAATACAAGAACTATGTGACTTTGTTGCTCAGCTGAATAATATAAAAAGAAGAAGAACTTGTTATTTATTGAAGAGGCATCTTTATTGAGACATCAACAAATGATAGAGGCATCCAATGACTTTGGCTATTATGAACACATCAGATAGTGGTCAGTCTTCTACCTATTAAATATAAGTGAGCGAAGACAACGTCAACTATAAACTGGAAACTATTAACTTACAGTAAAAGATAAAATTGGAACGGATGAAATGAATAAACCCATTGAAGAGTTACTGGAAGAATTTCACCATGCTGCTGAATATAATTTAACCATATTGATGTTTGCAGATGAAAACAGAGTATGAAGGAGACAACTTGCCATATTATAGTAATTATTCTTAGTAGATGATCAGCCGGTGTTTTTGGTGATCATCATTAGACTGTGTATCGATGAACATGCCTTGTATAAAATCAAAAGCAGTAATTATTATTCCATCCAGCGACATTATATCAGATCAGAGGAAGTTGCAGGGAAGTAACAGGGCAATTGGTATGAACCTATCATATTTTAATTGTAGGCCTTAGTTACGTACCGCCTTTCACATGCAAATCTAAATGTAATTCCCTCATAGACATGACTTTGTAATCAATTTGGCCCCAGAAGAACCTATCATATTTTAATTTTTCTAAATGCTCTTATGAAAAAAATAATAAAAAAAAGTAACCGGTAATTTTGGCCCTCTTGGTTTGCTATGTTGATCAAAACTAACTAAGAGGTTCCTAATTCGATTACCGGTAGGAATCGTGAAAAACAAAAATATAGTAAGAGTATTATTGTCTTTTCATTCACAAAATTTAATTTAATTTTGATCTAAGACAGTAAGTGAAATTTTAGAAATTTTGGGGGTTGACTGAAATAAAATTGCTTCTATAGGGCCTAAGTGATATTTTTCCCATTAAAAATGACATATATTTCTAAAAATATATTTAAACAATAGAGAGTAAGAAGACCGGTAAGACCTACCATACAAAAAGTAACGGAGGATTAACGGCCTTACTATATCTATCACATAAAAAATTCATTATATCTACTTTTGCACCTAGCAAAAGTTAATTATGTTGGATGCACATTAGAAAATAGTTCATTGCTAAATTTGCATATTTATCCAACTTTAAAATACACAAGTCAGTACTCTAGACAATCAAGAGGTTAGAACTATCCTAACTCAATTTCATCTATTTATGATCAAGACCTTGCAATAACTAAATATGGCGTGGTCTTATATTCCTTAATTTAAACTTCGTCAAATTAAATGGTTTATTATAGGGTAACATCCCCTTATTTTTAAAATTTGGCTATAATTTCATCTTGGCTTGTTACAATGTGGAGATTTCTTGTCAAACAAATTCATTGGCATTTTTCTTGAAACAGAAATGTGCAGTTATGAAGGCAATTGGATTGAAGCATAAGATATCAGAAAATTTGGTATGTGGTCATAATAAATCATGAAATAAACGGGTAAAATAAACAAAACTTGAGATGGTTTAATTTATGGACTAAAGTTACTTTTCTCGTCCTAGTTTTCTCTAACCACTATTTTACACATCTTGTGGGATTGCTGAATTTTTTTAAGACAGTTCAACATATGCGGCAAGAATTAAAAGCTAGGAAAAAATTCCTCATGAGTCATGACACACATCTAGGATATTCAATACCCTAGGATGATAATTAATTATAAATAAATATTCCTTTAAAGGTTATAGGTAAATATGTGGGTTCAATAATTGAGCATAATTACCTTATTACTTAGGGAAAATTTATGAAGGTTAGAGGAGATAAAGAGCTAAAATTTCAATTATAGGCCATAAAAATGGACTGAAAATATTATGATAAATCTCATATGGCAACAAATATTGACAAAAACTTGGGAAGTGTGTTGTCTATAATTTTAGGAATTTTTGGGATTATATCCTTGAAAAATAGAGAAGCATAAATATAATATTATTAAAAGTACTTTTTGGCCCCATGATTTTTAATATTTTATATAGGATATAAAATACCAAAGTAAGTAAAATAGTTGTGAGATAATAATTTATCCTAAATATGAAAATTATCAACAATTAGTAAATGACTAATTAGGTAATTATTGGCTAATTATTTAGATTAAGAGATAATTAATTTATTAATTAATTAAAGTAATAAAATAAAAGAATATATATATATATTTATATATATAAGGGGGGGGAACGGTTTCTACAAAAAAAAAAAAAAGAAGAAGAGAGAAAAAAAAGCATATTGGATAAAGGTTTGAAGTCCAAAAGTAAATTGGATAAAAGTTTGAAATCCAAAGGTAAAATGGATAATGGTTTGGAATCCAAAAGTAGAATGGATAATGGTTTGAAATCCAAGTAATACAAGTAAAAACTTAAAATATGTACAAATTGGAATGTTTGTGAAGATGTGGAAATCCTGGAGAAAATATAAGGACTTATCCGGAACCCACATAATTTAACCTCGAAAGTAAGACCAAAGTGAAGGTCATTTTTGCAAACGTTGAAGAATAAGTTTAGTGCAACTAGGGAATCTAATTAGACCATAAATCTTGATATCCAACTACTAATCAAAAAGTATACTCAAAATTTAAAAGTGTTAGTGATTGATCGAACAACCAAAAATGAATTTCGTTAAAGTAAAATTTAAGACCGAAGTTCGAGTTATTTACCAAAATGCCATCCATTTTTTGCTATAAATAGGCCTTCACCCCTTCACTTCTTCCTCACCCCGAAAACCGAAATCTAGAGAGAAGTTAGAGAGAAGGAAGAGCCAGGAGAAATTCTAGCCGAGCCCGGGTAAGTTCTTCGGTCCCTAGTCTTTAGTTTAGGTAGTTCTTTCGGTAGATATAGTAGAAATGCTAGAATTATTTTTAAATTTCCCGAGATAGTCTAGATATCATGTTTAGGGGTAGATATGGTATTTATTTTGAAAATATACTAGGAAAGAAGATATGTTAAAATTTTGGAAAGATCGGGTCAAAGTAGCGAAGCTCTGGCGAAATTTCGCCGATTAAGGGAGTCAGGGGCAAAATGGTAATTTGTACCTAAAATGCCTGTTATGCTGCTAGATATTGATAATTATTATCCTTATAGGATATCGGTGATAATTGCATCGTTGTCGTAAATGCCATTGTCGGTCATTGTCAAAAATAATGTTTTTCGTAAAACGTACCGAAGTACCATCAACGAAGGATATCCGAGGATTTCGGAGGCAGATTTGATGGACGGGCGTATTACTATCCATGAATAGTACCGTATACGTGAATAGTCCGTATACATGAATAGTACCGTATATGTGAATAGTAAATTACTATTCACATGGAGGGAAGGTACGTTCACGTACTGTAACACTAACTCTGATGCTTATGATATGCTTATATATGATTGATGTGTTCCTGTACTAAGACTCTGTCTTAACTGTTTTTGATACAATCATGGGTACACGGGTTATGGTATTGTTAACGCCGTTGAGAGTTTTCCTAGCGCTATGGACACGACTGTACATCGTGGCACCGGAGAGAGTGTGCGGTGGGATAACAAACATCAGCGTTAATTTGTGTATTGTTATTGCCTTACATACATATATGTATTTCCTACATCTGTTATGGGCTTTTGTAGTGATTATTGTGAAAATGTCATGAATACATGTCATACATATATTGTTTATAGCAAAAATTCGGGCACTATTCATCACTTTATCAGACTGGTTTTCGGCCGTTGGATCGCATTTCGACACGTGGCACAATCCTTGCCATTCATGCCTTGGATGACATCATCCTTCTAGAAGAAGATGTTGTCACAAGCTTGCTTTATGTGACTGTACCGATAAAGTTCCCAGTTCGGTGTCCAAATCGCTCAATCTCGGAGAATCTCAAAAATCCGATAGCAAGGCACTGAAGTTTTATTCTTTCTCTTCAAAACTACTTGGGTTAACTAAATTTTTGACCCTGTTACGGGTATTCCGTAGTCTGCTGAAGATTTTCAGATATACGGTTTCGATTACGGAAATAACTTCCGATAGCAGCCTTTCCTGGACGAAAATTCTTTGGTTTATAATATGTCCAGGCACCTAAGAAACCTTATCCCTGGTTTGTCACAACTATTTCATTTTCTATTGGGTCTTATTTCTGCTATCTGCCATATTTCTCATTTATCCTGTATCTTAAGTGCTCTGTTGGTTTCAGAAATGACTTATGAGATAGTCCACTCCGAGGTAGAAATTTACTGGTTTATAAAAAGTCCAGATGACATAGGCAAAATCCCAATATTTTGGTGTAGGATTTAATTTTTATCCATTCTCAAATGTCGTGTTCACTCTTTACAGGATATATTATTATTAAATTCCAAATATCTAGATATTATTTGAAATAGCCATAACCCTTTTCACACTACTTTTTCATTTTTCATTTATTTAATTAATAATTTCGAATTTCTCCCCTTAAATTAATTATTTACTAATTAATTTACTTATATCATAATCCAAACAATTAGCCACTAATTACTTAATTAGCCACTTACTAGTTGTTGATAATTTTCATAATTAGGATTAATTATTATCTCACAACTATTTTCTCGACATTGGTATTTTATATCCCATGTAAAATATTAAAAATCATGGGGCCAAAAAGTGATTTTAATAATATTATATTTATGCTTCTATATTTTTCAAGGAAATAATCCCAAAAATTCCTAAAATTAGAGACAACATACTTTCTAATTTTTAGAAAATATTTTATTGCCTCTAGGGATTTATCATAATATTTTCAGGCCATTTTATACCTTATAAAATACATTTTTCATGGATTTTAGCTCTTTTTCTTTTCTAATTACCTTAGAAAATAAGATAGATAAAACTTATTATTTGAGACCACATATTCATCTAATTACAACAGATATTATTTACCAAAATATAGCCTTTCAGATTAATAAGCATGCGGGTATTACGGAGATCGTCTGCATTTATTATCTTCATAACCTAGCGTTTGCAAGATTACTTGCTCAATTGATCAGATTAAGAGCACATTACCGACTATCCTATCAAGAAAATACGTCTTGATAATCTTTGGTGAATTTACCTCACAATATTTTAATGAATATTGTATGTCCTTGGAATTGATGTTGAACATCACGTAGCTCATGTTCACACACAAAATGGTCTTGAGTAATCATTGATTAAACGATTGCAACTTATTGCAAGATCTTTACTAATAAGATCTAATCTTCCAATTTTCTTGGGGTCATGCCATTTTGCATGCAAAGCAATATTAATTCGCATCGAGACCAACAAGTTACTTAAAGGTTTCCCCTTGCATATGGTTTTCGGTCAAGAACCTAATATTTCCCATATAAGAATTTTTGGATGTGCAGTATATGTACCAGTAGCTCCACCACAACGCACCAAAATGGGTCCTCAAAGAAGGTTGGGAATATATGTCGGGTATGAATCTCCTTTGATTATAAAATATTTTGAACCATCTACAGGAGATTTGTTTACTGCACGTTTTGTTGATTGTCATTTTGATGAATCATTTTTCCCAACATTAGGGGGAGACAATAAGCAGTTAGGTAAAGAGATTATTTGGAATGAATTATCATTGCTCATTTTGATCCTCGTACAAAACAATGTGAACTAGAAGTTCAAAAGATAATCCATTTACAAAATTTAGCTAATCAAATGCCAGAAGCATTTATTGACCCAAAGAAGCTGACAAAGTCACATGTACCAGCTGTTAATGCTCCTATTCGAATTGATATCCCTGAAAGACAACCCATTATGAATGAATCTAAAATATGCCTGAAGCGTGGTAGACCCATCGGTTCTAAAGATAAAAATCCTCGAAAAAGAAAAGGAGCTAAAAGTATATATGGTCAAGTAGAGGATAAACAAGATCAGTCAATAACTCCAGAAGAGTCATCTCCTGAAGAGATGTTATCTCCCGAGAAGAGAATGTTGTAGTCCCGAGAAGAGACCAAGGTTTTAAATATATGAAAATAATGAGATCTCAATAAATTATGTTATGAACGGTATCCGATGGGATCGAAATGAAGTCAACGTTGACGACGTTTTTGCTTGTTATATAGCAAAAGATGTAATAAATGATAATGAGGATCATGAGCCAAAATCTATTAATGAGTGTCAACAGCGAAAGGATTGTCCTCTATGGAAAGATGCTATTAATGCGAATTAAAATGTTGGCAAAACGAAAAGTATTTGGACTCGTAGTCCATACACCGAAGATGTAAAGCCAGTTGGATATAAATGGGTTTTTGTACGAAAAAGAAATGAAAATGGTGAAATTACAATATATAAAGCACGTCTTGTAGCCCAAGGTTTTACACAAAGACCTGGTATTGATTTTGAAGAAACATATTCATTGTAGTGGATGCAACTACTTTTCCTTATTTAGTTAGCCTAGCAAATAAAAGAAGGGCTTGATCTACATCTAATGGATGTTGTAATCGATATTTGTATGGGTCACTTGATAGTGATATTTATATGAAAGTCCTGAAGGACTCAAGATGCCGAAGCATCTAGTTCAAATATTCTAGATCAATACTCGATTAAATTAAATAAGTCCCTGTATGGCTTGAAGCAATCAGGACGCATGTGGTATAATCGTCTCAGTGAATATTTGTTGAAAGAAGGATACATAAATGACCCAATATGCCCATGTATTTTTATGAGAAGATCTAAAAAAGAATTTGTTATTATTGCGAGTCTATGTTGATTATATCAACATCATTGGAACTCCTAAAGAGCTCCAAAAGGCAATTATTTGTTTGAAGAAAGAATTTGAGATGAAAGACTTGGGCCGAACAAAATTTGTCTTGGACTACAGATCGAAAGTATCTAAAGAATGAGATTTTTGTATATCAACAAACTTATACAAAGAAAGTCTTGGAGAGATTTTATATGGATAAGTCACATCCATTATGATCTTTAATGATAGTGAGATCTCTAAATGTGGATAAAGATCCATTCGACCTCAAATGATTAACGAAGAAGGTGAAGAAGAACTACTAGGTCGTAAGTACCATATATTAGTGCTATCGGAGCACTAATGTATCTTGCTAATCTCACACGTCCCGATATATCATTTCGTCGTTAATTTATTAGCAAGATATAGTTACGCACCAACACGAGACATTGGAATGGACTAAAACACATTTTTTGATATCTCGATGCACTATTGATATGGGGTTATACTACTCAAATGAATCCAAGCATAACCGATTGGTTATGCAGATCTTTGGTTTTCTATCTCGACCCACATGATGGTAAATCTCAAATGGTTATTTATTTACATGTGGAGGTACAAATTATCTCATGGCGATCTATGAAACGACTATATCGCCCACATCATCAAATCATGCTGAAATTTTAGCAATGTATGAAGCAAGTTGAGAATGTGTATGGTTGAGGTCGATGAATACATCATATTCAAACAACATGTTATTTATCTTCGGAAGGATGGTCCCAACAGGTTATATGAGGATAATCTTTGCGTGTGTTCTTCAACTTAAAGAAGGTTATATCAAGGGTGATAGAACAAAGCATATTTCACCAAAATTCTTCTTTACTCGTGGTCTTCAAAGGGATGGTGAAATAAATATCCAACAAATCAGTTCAAGTGAAAATTTAGCAGATTTATTTACTAAAACGCTTCCTGGAGTAATCTTTGAAAAGCTTGTCCATGGTATTGGTCTTCGGAGACTCAAAGATCTCAAATGTTATTGTCAAGAGAGGAGTCGATACACGCCGTACTCTTTTCCTTATCTAGGTTTTTATCCCACCTGGGTTTTCCTAGAAAGGTTTTTAATGAGGTAAAGACCGACAACCGATCGATGAATGTTGTCTTTCTTTTCTTTGGCTAGGTTTTTATCCCATTTGGGTTTTTCCAGTTAAAGTTTTCAACGAGGCACATTCATAAATGAACATCCGAGGGAGTGTTATGAATATACTAATTATGTGGATGTCCATTGACTCTTGATCCCCAAAAAGTAATAACGAATTTACTGTTCATACGTATTTACTCTTCATATATACTTATTTACTATTCACATATACGTATTTACTATTTATATATACAGTTACTATTCATGTGGGGCCACACGAATTCTCACAAATTCCAGAACCCACGCGGATGGAATGATTAATGATTTTGGGGAAAATTACCTAATGACCCGGATAGAATAATTACATTTAAGGACCCATTTTCTTTCTACAAATAGACGCCCTCTCGTAAACATTCAAGACACACCTGGAATTAACTTCTCCCTCTGCTTTCTCTCTCTAAAATTTCTCTACTCTTATTCTCCTTCATTTACTTTCAGTTTCTTTAGTTTTATAACAGTTCTCCAATTTTTTATAAATAAATGCTTTGTTTATTGATAATTATGTGAGTACCAAATCACTGGGTTTTACTTTTTAGGTTTTGGTCGGGAGTAAAAGGAGTTAAGGCCAGATCATTGATTGGGTTTAGAATATTTGCTCCGTAAATTAAGGGAAATGGCTGTGATGATTCAAAAATTAAGAAATATTTATATCAAATACGACAAAGTGACTTTTGACTTGATTTTTTTTTAATGTAATTATTCTTATCGGTACCGCTTTAATTGCATATTTTTTTGTCTGTGCGTGTGCATGGGTTCAACTTCAAAGTTCAAACACAATGGACCCTGTCCCTACCATTCCTTTTTTCCATTCTCAGTGGATGAATGTTGCAGTAAAATCTGAGATGATCGAATTAATTTTGATTCAAACTTTCCATTTAATTGATTGTGTGAGAGAACATAAATTATGATTTTTTGTATATCCAAATTAATTAAAGCGTTCACAGTTTAATTTGATGGTATTCCTCCAATGTTTTTTTGATAAGATATGATATTTTTTATCCTTTTTATAAAGTATAATACGGAATATTATTGACTTTTTTAATGTTTCTCTTATTTAATGTTACACCATATGAATTTGATCAAGGGTGAAATTGATTACTTCTTTTGAGCAAAAAAAAAAAAAAAAAAATTGATTACTTCTTTAATTATCAGACAAAGTTTATGGGAAAAAATTATGTGACAAATTAAAGTTAACCCTCCTTTGGATCTTCTTTATAAGATAAACCTAGAACGCAGAGGTTACAACTTACATTTGAATTCAAGCATGAAGGTGAATACTTTTAAATGTATACCCTTAGCCAGAGCGGTGTGGGACATCAAATTCTCTCATACTAAGAAAATTTTGCTAAAATCCCCTTATTTTTAAAATTAAGCTTTAATTTCTTCTTGGGTTGTTGCAAAGTGGAGTTTTATTCTCAACAACTTTATTAGAATTTTCTTGATGCACAATTTCGGTAATGCAGCAATAAGTAATGTGCCATGCTATTGGATTGAAGCATAACATATCAGGCAATTTGGTATGTGGCCATAATAAATCAAGAAAAAGCTAAAATATACAAAACTCGGGAAGGTTTTGTTTATAGAGTGAAATTACTTCTCAAAAAAAAAAAAAGTTGTGGTACGACCCATTTTGTCTGAACCCACACACCCACTAATAATGCAAAAGCCTCACTAATACCAACTAATCTTCTACTAAGAATAATCATCACAATTACTCTTTTCTTTTGGAAAAACGATATTTGGAAAAACTTAAAAAAGTTGTTAGAATATGATTAAAATGTTTGTAGATAAGAACAAAGTAAAGACTTGAAAACAGAGCATAAGCCTTGACGTGCACAAGCCAAGTAGCCATATTATAGTACTCCTTCCTGCCCTTAAAAAATAAGATAGAAAACTAATTTTGGTCTTAAATATAAGATATAATTTTTATATTTATCAATATTTTTTTAATTTACTAATTTGATGCTCCATCAATAATAATATAATAATTAAGGAAAAGGAAAAATCTCTTTAATAGACATTTGAATTATCTAAATTTTAAAATGGGTCATTAAATACAAAAAATTATAACTAAGGTCACATATCCTAAAATAGATTTTATAACTAAGGTCATTAAATCCCTTATTTGTTTCTCTCGCTGCTTTATGCCAAACTGTAGCCACCGTCCTATCTCCTTCATGACTGTAGATTTGCCCATATCTCGTTTCAGACTTTTGACAACGATGAAGTTATTTATTTTTCACAACTATTTGTAGAGGTATGTGGTGAACGACAAGAATTTGGTTGAGATCAAGAGTTGCTTGATGGATAGCCGCGCGTGTTAGAATCTCACGATTGATGGCCACTCTCATCCACAAACAATTGACAACGATGAAGTTATTTACTTTTTGCTGTTAGTGACTTGTGAATATATCAAATATGAATGAATTGAGATTTATTATACAAAATAAAACGGTCAACGTTGCACACCACTTTCACGGAGATTTTCTAAGTCTGAAAAAAAAGAAGTAATGGGCAGATCTGCAATTACACAGGAGATGAGCTGGGTTTTTTTTATTACGTGAGATTATCCAGAATTGTGGCAACAGTTTAAGATTGGGGAGAGAATCAAATAAGGGGTATTGAGGTAAAATTATCAAATTTTAAAATCCAATTTTAGAATACATCACCTTATTTATAATTTGTTGTATTCAATGACCCATTTTAAAATTTAGGTAATTTAACCGTCTTTTAAAAGTTAATTTCCTCAAAAAAAAAAGGAAATTAATAAAGTTGATTAGGGTATTTTAAAAAATATATATCATATTAATTAACTTACTTAAATTAATTAAATTATATAAATATAACTTATCTTAACCATCGGATGAGTAACTGTGATCATTATTCTTAGTAGAGGATAAATTGGGACTGGTGAGGCGTTTGCATTATTTGCCTTGTGTTACCATAACTTTTCTTTTTAGTAGATTGAAGTTGCTACTTGCTATGAAAGTAACATGAGGTACGGAAATGAAATGGAATCCAATGTGAAAAGAGTGAAGTTTCCCATGTTGTTCATTAGGGTCTGAAGACTTGAAAGCGAGTAAAGTCTATTCACTGCCATATTACACTCCATCATCACTTTTGCCATTTCTCAGCAACAAAAGAGAGAAAGAGAGAGAGATAGAGAAGGAGATCTATTTTTTATTTTTTTTTGCTCATAGAGAAGGAGATCTATTGAATACGGTCCATGGGTGTTGCAGCTTCATCTTCTTCTTCTTCGTCTTCCAAGAAACATGAAGTGTTTCTGAGTTTCAGGGGAGAGGATACTCGCAGATCCTTTACCAGTCATCTCCATACTGCCTTATGCCTCAAAGGTATTGAGACTTTCATTGATTATGAGCTCCAAAAAGGGGATGACATCTCCAAATCACTCATCCAAGCAATTGAGGATTCATCTCTGTCTGTAATCGTCTTCTCTAAAAACTATGCCTACTCCAAATGGTGTTTGAATGAGCTCATTGAGATCCTTCGATGTAAAGAAAAGAAGGGACAGCTTGTTTTTCCTATATTCTATGAAGTGGACCCATCTCATGTACGCCATCAGAGTGGAGCTTATGAGGAAGCATTTGCACAACATTTGAAGAAAAACCCAGACAAGGTGGATGAGTGGAGAAAAGCCCTTTTTGAAACTGCAAGTTTAGCTGGATGGGACTCTTGTAATTACAGGTCACTCTTCATTTTCTAAGTCTCAATATTTGAAATCAGAGTTTCGTGCTTTTAATTATTCGTTTGATTCATATTCGTTATCATAAAAATGCCTTCTCTTTTATTATAATATTAGCTTATCACAGTGGAAATCAATGAAATTTTATTGGAGTCCTTCTTTTTCATTTTGAAAATGGTGGAAAATATTACCATAATTTTGATTAGAACTTTGACGAAATTTGTGATTTTATTATATAATAATGTTATCAGGTCAAGAAAAAAAAATTAAGTACGGTCATCAATTGGTTATCACTTTATTAATTAAATTATTTATTTTTCATTTTCATTCCTCTTTAATTATTTTTCTTATGTTAGGGATGAGGCAGAACTCATTCAAAATATTGTTAGTGACATCATAAAAAAACTAAACCATGGGCCCTCAAGTGCATTGGCGAATATTGTTGGAATTGACAAGAATTGTGATGATATTGAATTTTTGCTGGAAGGATTCTCAACCATTGGAATTTGGGGCATGGGCGGGATAGGCAAAACAACCATGGCTAAGGTTGTGTTTGCCAAATTCCGCTCTCAATTTGACAGTTGCTGCTTCTTGGAAAATTTTGGAGAAGAGTCAAAAAAGCATGGTCTAAAATATATACTCGATAAACTTGTTAGTGAACTATCAAATAATAAATCTCTTGAGGGGCTCAGCCGTAGAAAAGTTTTGATTGTACTTGATGATGTCAGTGACACAAGTCACTTAGATTATGTCGAAAATGATGCTCCTCGTCTTGGACCTGGTAGTAAAGTCATCATAACAAGTAGAAATAGACATGTACTTAAAGGAAGAGTTGAAGGAATACATGAAGCCATAGCATTGGGCCCTGGCAATTCTCTTGAGCTTTTCAACCTCAAAGCCTTCCGCAAAGACGGTTATAAAAGTGAATATAAAGAACTTGTTGAAATAGCACTTGCTTATGCCCAAGGTGTTCCTTTAGCCTTAACCGTGTTGGGTTCATTTCTTCATTCCAAAACTATAGAAGAATGGAAAAGTGCATTGAGCAAATTAGCAAGGATGAGCCATCCAAATATTCAAGCTGTGTTAAAATTAAGCTATGATGGACTTGATGATGAAGATAAAGAGGTATTTTTAGACATTGCTTGTTTTTTAAAAGGTCTATCAAAAGGATATGTATTGGCAATGCTAGAGAGCTGTGGCTTTTATGCTCCCATTAGTTTGAGAACCCTTATGGATAAGGCGTTGATAACTATTCATAATTCTGTGGTACGGATGCATGATTTAATTCAATCAATGGCTTTTGAAATTGTTCGCCAAGAGTGTCCAAAAAATCCTGACAAACGTAGTCGACTATGGAATCCTGATGAGATCTATGATGTACTAAAACATAATCGGGTAAGAAAAATATTTAGCTTTCTAATTAGACAATTGACAACTACAACAAATAAATTGTTAACTTAAAGTAATTTATTCACTTTCTTTTCTTATTTTTGTGTTGTTTAGGGAAGTGATGCAATTCAAGGCATGAGTTTAGATTTGTCTCAAATTGGAGATTTACAATTGAGCACTGATAGCTTTAAAAAGATGACGAATTTAAGGTTTTTAGAATTCTATTCATCTCCTGGTCAAAGATCGTGCACTGTGAATCTTCCTTGTGGGCTTGACTCATTTTCCAAGTCATTAAGTTATCTTCAATGGAACAATTTTCCTTTAGAATCTCTACCATCGTCGTTCTGTGCTGAGAAGCTAGTCAAACTTCGCATGCCTAATAGCCACATTAAAAAACTATGGGATGGTGTTCAGGTACAATATATAAATATGAGTGTTGATTTTTATTTTATTTTTACAATTAATTGAAATTTCAGACTTTGTTTCCTATGTAAGATTTCTCTTTTTAATTGTTGCAGAACTTGGTGAATTTAAGAGAAATAAATCTTGATGGATCCAAATATTTGATGGAGTTGCCTGATATTTCAAGGGCTCAAAATCTTGAACGGCTTTCTCTTTGTGAGTGTGAAAGGTTAAGCCATCTTGATCCATCAATTTTATCTCTTCCAAAGTTGTATATTGTGATTCTAGGTTTTTGTAGAAGCCTAAAGAGTTTGAAAACTGAGGGTCAGTCAAAATCTATCTCACAAATATCTTTCGTCGGTTGCTATGGGCTCAAGGAATTTTCATTCTCTTCAAACAAAATGGAAAAGTTATACTTAATGGGTACACCTATTGAGATATTGGACTTTCCAATTGGGCATATGGAGAAGCTTAAGGAGTTGATTCTTGACTGCTCAAAACTAAAGAATCTTCCAATTGATGACATGATTTGTTGCATGAGATCTCTTGTGGATCTCCGTCTTTTTGATTGCGGTGGAATAATTGACAAATCAAAGCTCCATACCTTATTTGATTCTTTGTTATCTCTACAATCAATTTATTTGACTGGGGCATGCAAATTAGTTGAACTTCCACAGAATATCAAACATCTCTCAAGACTAAAATATCTTAACGTAAGCAATTGTAAGAGCCTTCAATCTTTACCAGAGCTTCCTCCATCCATTGAAGAATTACATGCCAGCAATTGCACATCATTATATTCATTGGATTTGAGAGGAAGTAATATAGAGAGCATGCATGATAACATCAAGCATCTTTTAAATCTAGAACACATTAACTTGAGGAATTGTAGAAGACTTCGTTCTCTGCCAAAACTGCCATTCATCATCAAAACTGTTGATGCTGATGGTTGCATATCACTAGAGATTGTACCCACTTTAGTAACTGCACCACATCTGAGGTCCCTACTTCTAAAAGATTGCTTGAAATTGAAGAATCGCTATATGGAAAGTGCTTGTTTCCCATTGAAGCGAGCAATCTACACAAGGAAAGCATGTGAGATTTGTTACCCAGGAAGAAAAGTTCCAAAGTGGTTTAAATCTAATCAAGGTTCTTCCAACAATATATCTATTGAGCCGCCTTCAACCACAACCGACCTAATTGGCTTCGTTCTTTGTTCTATTCTTTCTCAACATGCTCATGGTCACTTGCAATGCCAACTTTATTACGATGGAAAGAAGCACACATGCTCAAAATTTGAAGGAGTAGTGACAAATTTTGATCATCATGTTTTTCTATGGTGTGTTTCTGACATGTTCATAAACTTGGGTAAAACAGCGGATGACCAAAACACCAATTACAGGCCAAACGTGTCATTTGAATTCTCTGTTGTTCCAGATGGTGAGAAGTTTGTTGATGGTGTGATTGAAGCATGTGGAGTTTGCCCAATATATGCCTCAGAGTATCTCAAATTCATTCAACAAATGGAATTGGAGGCAAACATCCTTCAACAGACAAAATTGAAGGTAAGTATGCGAACAAAGAGGCATCGAAATATTGACGATGGCCTACAACTCGCTTCAACAAAGAAAGTGAAGGACTATTCAATTGATCAATCTATTCCTATGAATTCTGAGTCCAATACATCTCATGATGTTGATGAGTTGATACTTCTGCTGTCCCAATTGAATTTGGAATCTCCAAAGAATCACACTCATCATAAATAAATCTCATAATCCATTACTTGATTGGTATGCATCTCTCTTCTACATTTTATCTATTAAGTTAGACTTTGGTACACCATATATGCCTCAATAAATGCCCAATATATGCCTCAGTAAATGCTAATTGCAGCAAGTAGATATTTGAGGGTAACTTAGAAAATAAAATTCTTGAAATTAACTTTTAGTTACTTACTTCTTTTTGAAGAAAACCCTATATTAAGTCATTAATATCGATTAACTAATATTATCATACCCAAAAAGAATTCTATATGCAGTGATGTTATTATGTTTTTGACAGAGTACATGTGTTCAGTTATCATTCTTGGCCAAGAAAAGCTGACAATAAAAACGATGGATGCTACTGCTTCAAGTGCTCTTCGCAACCAACTTCTTAAAACAAAAAAGTATGAGGTGTTCGTCACTGTTAGAGGTGAGGTCACTACCACAAAAATGATGTGTTCATAGTGTTCTTGGTGATAAAAGAAAATTGATGTTTGACATTAAGATGGTTTAGTCTTAGGAGTTAGGCTTTCTTCATTTTCCTTTTAAATCAACTATTTTCTTCACTTTGTTAAGCTTGCTAATCAGGATGTGTGCGTATGACTTTGTAATTTGAAAATTGTTTTCAACTTGTCATTAAGTTAAATTGTAGATCATGAGAAGGGACGCCGATTGTGATGTTCAATTATTAGAACAATATGGAAAATAGATAGAGACCAGAAGTAACTAATTGTTGTGTCTTACTTTTTAAAAAGTTTGTCATATTTATTAGAGGTTAAATTATACAAAAATCTTCTGAACTTTGGGTCAATTGTATATAAACCCTAGATATTTCAAAGTTTAAATTTAAAACCCCTGACCTTTCATTTTTTAACTAATAACCTCTGCCGTTAAGTGACCGTTATCTTTTTAACAGAATATTGATGATGAGCAACAGCTACCCACTCCCACAAAGAAATGGAAGAATTGTTCAAGCTGAGTTTGAAGTCTAAAGATAACTCATGATCTTGACAAGTTGCTATTTTCACTCTCACAATTGAATTTGTAATGCATGAAGAACACCATTCGAAACATATAAATTATGTATGATTCATTTTCTGGTATTTATATGCCTTTCTCGTTAAAATTTCATCTAGTAAGCAACTGTCTTTATTTGATACATATACATTGTGTTAGCAAAAATTATAGAGATGGTGATGAAATGTATGAAATTGGATATCTTCCAAAATTAAGTATCTGTTCTGTTTTTAATTAAAAATCTATTACCCTCTAATGTATTTAATTCTGTTGATATGCTTCAATCGCATTATTTCCAAACTTAAGCTTTAACTTATTGTTGGCTTATTACAATGAGCAGGTTTCTTCTCAAGCTAACATCGTTGGCATTTTTCTTGATTCAATGTGTAGCAATAAGCAATATACTATTGGTATGTAGCCTTACTTCATTGTATAACATGTTTAGTCATCAAAAACTATTTGAAAAATAATCAAACGAAACTGAGAGCCATCTCTGCTTAAGCTGTTGACTTTCATAAATGCCCTTCTTGCTTTGTTCATTAGTTCACCCTTGCTGGAACTACTATTTCCAACAGAAAAGTGTTAATGGTCTTTCTTCCACCTCTTGAATTTATTCTATTTTTTAATAGTATGTGTATAGGATTATTCCTCTTTAATATGAATGAAATATATATATTTCTTTTGTTCATCATTGAGTGGTATCTATGTTCAGCCAATGACCTGTAAGCTTTTGACTTGGGCCTAAAGAACACACAGCTGAAATTGCCTAATAATCTTGATAATTACGAAACTTCATTAATGCTCTTGTATTTTTAACACTAATAAGTTGGTGTGGTATATCTTTATGAACTCAGTTTCATATGATCAAATGTGGTGTGGGGTGTTGATTACGCAATTGCTAGAATCATTTTGATCTTCCCCATGATGCAAATCATGTGTTTGGTCCTTATATCTTTTTCAGCTAATATACTGTCTTTTCTTTTGCTGATTGACCTAGTATAAGTCAACAACAAGATCATGATATAGTATACCAATATGTCCTTATCTCTATGACAATCTGTTTTTGTACATAGCAGCACCACTTGCCACTAATTTCATGTGTCACTTGCAATAATGTATGCTTGGAAAATATTTATACCGGTCATGTGCTAACATAGTTCTGAAGAATTTGAAATTGTTTAATATTTTCTTACTGTTTCATTTAGGAAGATGTTTCTCAAAATAACAATTGTACAAATTAGTGATAGCCCCCTCACTCAAATGAATTTTCTTTGGAGTCCTTGAAAGCAACAATTTGTTCTGACAACAGTGTCTGAATTTTTCAGGTGATATTTCTTATCCCTTTCCATATATATACACAGTAAAAGAGCAAATTATTGTATATCTTCACTATCTGCTTCATAAAATGGGATTAAATCATGTACGATTCCCTTTTTGGTGTTTATACGCCTCTAATTAAAATTTCATCTAGCAAGCAACTGTCTTTATCTAGTAATTAAGCATTGTGTTAGCAAAAACTATATGGATGGTGAATAAATGTGTAAAAGTGGATATTTTCCAAATTAAATAACTGTTCTGTTTCTGTTTTTTAAGTAAAAAAACTCTTACCTTTAAATGTATTTAATTCTATTGATACGCTTGAATTGCCTTATTTCCTAACTTAAGCTTTGATGAGCACAAGAAACACAAATATAAAAGAGGTTGTATATCGTATAATCAATCGAGTTCACATTAGGTCTTTATTCTCTTACGTCTTCTTAGGCTTATTCCCTCTAATTAGAGGGATTAGGAATTTTTTATTTTTTTTAAATTTTTTTATATATTCTATTTATTTAGATTAGATTATATCTTTGCATCTTGATTTTTTTTTTTACACCCAAGATCTCAAATTAATTAATTTTCAGTCTTTGATTCAAAAATATTTTTCCCGTAACCCAATATCCTAGAAATTAATTAATTTGAGATACTAGGAAAAAAAAAAAAAATTCAAGATGATCATATAATCTAATCTATATAAATAGAATATATAAAAAATTCTTAATCCCTCTAATTAGAGGGAATAAGACCTAAGAAGACTAAGGGAATAGACCTAATGAAAACCCTAATCAATTATTCATGACTGCTTTTTGACTTGGTCCGGTCGGTAGGTCTCTTTTCAGAGAAATTTTGAAATCTGGCCAACTAGAGAGGAGTCTTGGACTGAAATAGCCGTCTTCTTGTTCATGCTGCTATGTTTCTTAGTTTCAGAAGAAAAATAAAAAATAATTTGAAAAAGCAGAAACTCAACAGTAAGCTTTTAGTGCCTATGCTTTTGTTATTTAGGCAATTTCTTCTGTTATTTTTTTTTTTTCCGTTTTTTTCCCTATGCTTTCTTCTTTTCCTCTGCTGTTAAAAGTCTATTGTATCATGTTCTGTGGCTCTGTAATTTAAAATTTAAATTTAATTTTTCAATGTTAGTGTAAAGTATCATCAATATCAATATATATATATAATCTCATCCTTAAAGCTGATCCTTCCACGGCTTAGTGATGGCTTCAGATACAAATTACTGTTCATAAGCCATCCTCATTTTTTTGGGCTGCGAGCAAGCCATTTCCTCAAATTTTAAGTTTTACTCCAATTTTAAGTTTTAAAATTTTTTTTGGTCAGGAAGTTTTAAAATTGACGGGCGCAGTTTCAGAAGAGACGGGCAAAATCACGGGTATAGTCACATCAGCTTAAAGTTTACAAGAGACTTTAGCAATAAAATTCAGCTTTGTGTGGCATAAAAAAACAATCCAGCCATGTCAAATCAGTTTAGGAGGCTCCTTTATGTACGGGTATTATAGTCACGGGTCCTTAGACTTGAGCAGTTTGAGAGGCTCCGTTATCTTCCGGGTATAGTCACATCAGCCATGGCATATAAAATTCACGGGCACAGTTTCAGAATTTTTAATTAAATGTTATTTTCAATTAAAGAAGACTTAAAATTTCGGGTAGCTTGAGGCATGAGCTCCTTACATACGGCTTCTCAATATAGTCACATCAGCTTCGGGTTCTAGTCCCCAAGAAGAAGGCACCTTTCTGACAAATCCATATTTGAGGCACCAGCTCCGGGCTGCCATTTCTCGAAGAAGACGTTGTGGCTTTTGGTGGGTGCCCTCTCTTTTGGGTTAGCCAGTTGATAGGAAACCATTTGACTACCACTTGACTTTGCCCTCTTATCTGAAGCGCGCCCCGATTACTGATCATTCCATCTGAAATTTCTTCTGATGGAGAAGCATATCGCCACCACTAAGGCTTACAAATACAATGAATAATGTGGCACGAGGTTACACAATAAATTAAATTCTTACAAAAAAAAGTGTTTTTGGTATTCTTTTTTTGCTCGCAATAGTGTTTTTGGTATTCGACAGACTGATAATAGAAGATTGAAAAGTCAAACAATAGCATACGATTCTAAAGACAAACAAGCATGGGCCCATTTTATTAGCTATGTACTATTAGGGGCGTTTGGTTCGAGTGAACATTTAAGGAGGAAAGGAACTTAAAGAAGAGAAAGGAATGGAAGGGAAGATTGAGATAACTTTTAAAAAGTTGAAATTTGTTTGGTAAATTGAGAATATAAGTAAGTTGAGGGAAGATAAATTGTTTGATAAAAAGAATTGGGTGTTGGTTAAGTGGGGAAGTTAGGTAAAATTCCCTTAATGCCCCCAAGGAAAAAAAAAAGCCAGAGAACGTTTTTTTTTTGTTCGTCTTGCAATTTGTACAGAAACAGAGGCAAATTGAATCGCGTCTTCGAGGAGAAAGGGAATTGGTGGATTTCAGAAGCATTTCCAGGAGAAGGATAGAAAGGGAAAGAAACCCAGATTGCATCAAGAAAACATATATGAATGTTCATAATCAAGCGCAAGAATCCGACAATACCAATTGAAAACATTACTTGTGTTTCATAAAATGAAAGCCGACGATACATGAACATTAACTTCATTCTTACTATTCGACTACTGTTTAGCTCTGTTTTACATTTTAAATGGACAAGGTTCAATAATTTGATCATATCTCTCAAACCACAGATCCGATTGTGGTGAAACTTTTTTTTATATGAAATTAGACTCTCAATGCGTCACATAGACACCAAAGGCAAGTTTAAAGGAGTTCAGACGAAAGAGATATGGATTTCGGAAGTTGGCCCTAGAATTCTTGCGTCATATCAGACATAAGTTTAATAACATGGTGACTTGGTTCGAACAAAGTTGACAAGTTCGAACGAAATTGACAAGTTCGAACGTAACATTCACCTAAAAGAGTCTGAGTTCGAACGCATAAACTGACAGTAGCTGAAATTGTGCTGCAATTAATATCAGCATATTGGAGGAGAAGGCTGAGGAATGAAAATAAGTAGTAGAAATTGAAAGTGGTGAAACTAAGAAAGATGGATTACTGCTTTTGCAAATTTCGCTAATACTTAAATCTTCTTTTATAGTTTCACTGTTCATGTCAATCATGCTCTGTTAACTCTTTTTCTGTGATTTCTTCATTCTTCAGACCACCGTGAGAGAGTTTATTTGAACCAGACCACCGGTAACCTTCTTGCATCTCCGACGAGCCACCATTGCTGTCCTCCGAATTGTCATCGTTGGAAACGAGAAGGCTAGAGAGCTCGAGTCATAACTACGTCTTTGGTGGAAGAGCGATTTAGGGACGAAGAACCGAGCTCGAAGAAGCTACGAGAGACCACCTTTAGAGGGGCTTTTCTGTCCCATTAATTCACTCTCCCGAGAAGATTTTGAAATCCCGCCAGTTTTGGAGGGATTTCAATTTCCTACGTTTGTGGGAAGATGAAGCCAGGTAGGAACTTGGTTTGACGAGAAGCTGGACACCAAACGTGTTTTACCCATGGGAACTCTATTATGTTCCCAGGAACTCCCGTGAGTTCCGTGTACCAAACGGGACCTTAATTTCTTCATTGTCAGAAATGAACTTCCCATGAAACTATTTCCTTCGGTAGCTTGTCTTTTAATTTCAACATTTTGCCACGAAAAAAGCCTCACCTTCTCTTACTTTCTCTATTTAATTAATTTCTTGGTTTATTCTCATTTATTATAGAAATTCATATTTTATACCACCGTTGTAACCTGCTATCTATGAAACTGGTTGCGTTATATATATTGACTTGCATGTTCCTATGGAATCAATCATTTGTTTTTATTTCGTTTTTTAGAAGGCTTAGAGGGGAAAAAAAACTTTCAAGCACAAAATTTTCCCCAATTATCTTGCAGATG
The DNA here is from genome assembly GCA_019022615.1 of Acacia melanoxylon. Taxonomy (NCBI): domain Eukaryota; kingdom Viridiplantae; phylum Streptophyta; class Magnoliopsida; order Fabales; family Fabaceae; genus Acacia; species Acacia melanoxylon. The sequence continues at coordinate 15,255,326 of JAFJYJ010000003.1, forward strand.
GGAGAGAAAAAGGCCACATATATATATATATATATATATATATATATATATATATGGGATTACATTTATACTTTCAAGGCAGATAATTTTATCCATTAAGTTAAAACCACGTTGCGGCGCAATGAAAACCTAAATAAGACAACCTCACTTTTTCTTAACTTGGTATGAAGAAAGAAAAGCAAGAGTCATTCAGTGGGCGACTTGAATTGAGGATTTGTGGCTTCGAGGAATCGGTACAGGGCGGGAGATTTAGAAAGAGATGACGAGGCTTGGGTCAAAAGGGGTCTCTTGTAGGGCGCAGTAGAAGATTGAATTTGAGGATTCTCGTTGAGGAATTGAGCGAAAAGTTGGTGAGGTTGATGATGGTGTTTCTGGTGAACCAAAGAAGGATTGAAATCGAAAGAAATGCCGATGCTTTCTTTGCCGATCTGAAGTTCAGATTTCTTCTGATGCATATATCACAAAAAATGATCCAATTCGTTGCCTCTTGTGAAATCCAAATTGCTAGCTTTCTTTCTCAAGTTTCAACGAACTCTGTTCCTTCTTGATGTATGGTAGGCATCGCGAGTTTGTGTCGGGAAATCAATGGAGTGTGCGTGAGAGAAGTTTATGGGAAGCAAAGCAAATTACGATAGGGAAGAGACCAAATTGAAGGAAAGAGAGAAGCGAGCGAGTGATGAGAGATATCGAGAAAGTGTCAAAGTGAGAAGCGGTTCTCGCGAGGGATTAATATGAATTTTACAATTTGAAATTATTGACACTAAATACCCTCTTGGCTCTTTCTTCACGCAAGAAAAAGTGAGGTTGTCTTATCTAGGTTTCCACTGCGCACGTCGTTTTAACTTATTGCAGATAAAATCTGTGTTAAAAGTAGAAATGATAATCCCTGTGTGTGTATATATATATATATATATAAACTGAATAATTAATTATCAATCACATATATTAATTGAGGCCTTTGTGTATGGTATGCCTTCCAAAATGATACTGTATGTTTGAAGCTTGCCGTGATTCCGTTTGATGAAGTGAATTTTGAACCTTTTTTTATCAGTTGAGTAATTCCATTCCAGGGGAAATTATAATTTTATAAACTCCATATCAGTGAATAGTTTTTCCGGTGGATAAAAAAAAAAAACTGCTTTTAACAAATGAGTATATTGGTTGTAGATGAAAACAGAGGAAGGAAAACAGAGCACGAGCTTATTAGTACTTTTTTTTTGCTCAAAAGCTTATTAGTACTTCAAAGTGAGTTTTAGAAGAGAGTTGTGTTGGATATTATTAATCTGACTCTAATTCAATGTTGGTGAAGCTTTTGCATTATTATACAGTAAAAATTTAAGATATGTGAATTAAAAGTTATTTTATTTAAACTCTATCTTCTTTTTAGAAGTGAAGGAATGAATTGGTATTTAATATTTAACTTGGAACTAGTTAGAACCATCATATGAATTTTGCATTAAGTTTTTCCTTAATCAGAGGAAGTTGCAGTGAGGTAACAAGTTGAGTAATTGGCGTGAAGCATCAACATCAACTTTTAAACGTACCCCACACATTTTGTTGGACCTTAGTTATCTTCACCTTTTCACATGTGCATCTGCAATTTCCCCAAAGACTTGACTTCATGGTTAATTTGGCCTCACCAAAACCTTATCATTTAACACGCATTCAAATTTTTTTTTTCTCGGAACACGCATTCAATTCAGACAAGCCCTCCCCCATATATATATATATATATATATATATATATATATATATATATATATTTTACCCTTCATGTTATTAGTCTATGAAAGTTGTAGGGAAATAACCAATGTGGGGTTGGGGCTATGAGAAGAAATTAGTCTCTCACAATAAAACAAACTAAAGTTTGATTTTCTATGGGAAGATATGCACACATTTAATCCTTAGCTATACTTCGAACAAGATTACTTTCAATAAGAAAATAAACGTGGTCCGAAGAGAAAATAGTTGCGGGGAAGTAACAATGGATTGAATTTTATTTATTTTTTCTTTGAATTTATTGTATGAGGAAATATGTCATGGTCTTTTTGTTTAAATTACATTAGCATTAACACGTTGAAGGTATCTCTCCAATCTTTTTTATGAGATAAGAAATTGTTTATTCTTTTTATTAAGTATTGTATAAGATTTTTTTTAATCTCTTATTCAATGTTTGCACCCTATGGATTTAAATAGGGTAAAAACAGGCACTTCTCGTTTGGTTCGATCTGCACCCTACAAGCAATGCAATGTAATATTAATTATACTGTTAGTGTTTGATTTGATTTTTAAGAAATATTTAATGAGTTATTTTCTTAATAATTATTTTCAATTAATATATTATACAAAGTCTATTTTAGCTTTAACATAATCTATGTAGAAAAATTGCTGAGAGTCATGCTAAGCCTCATCATAATATCGCGCTGCCTCGCCGAGGATTGTCCAATGGCGGTGGTTGTGTTTGTGATGGTAGAGGCAATAGTAATGAAGGTGTGGCTGCAACGGCAGAGGAGAAGAAGGTAGTGGCGGTGATGACATCGTCATTGTAAATGTAGCGGTGATGGTAGAGGTAGCAACGACGATAATGAAGGCAGGCGGTAGTGACGGTGGAGGAGGAGGAGGTAGTGGTGGTGACGGCGGTAGTGGTGACGACAATTGTCATGGTAGAGGTAGCGATGGCGACGACGGGGGGTGGCGGTAGAGGAGGAGGAGGCAGTGAAAGTGGCGACGACGGTAGTGACAAAAATTGTTATGGTAAAGGTGGCGGCGACAATAGAGGTGGCAGTGGCAACGAAGAGGTGGCGGCGGTGACGACAATTGTCATGGCAGAGGTGGCAAAGACGGTGAAGGTGGCTGTGGCGGGAGTGGTGACGACAATTGTCATGGTAGAGGTGGTGGTGGCAAGGATGACGACGATGACAGGGGCGGCAGTGGAGGAGGAAGAGGTAGTGACGGCGGCGGTGACAACAATGACGATAGTTGTCATGATAGAGGTGGCGGGGATATCGACGATGGGGGCGGTGGTGGACGAAGAGGTGGTAGTGGTAGCGGCGGCGATAATGGTGACGAAAATTGTCATAGCATAGGTGTCGACGACGGTGAAGGTAGTAGTGGCAACAAAAAGGTAGCGGCGGTGGAGGAGGATGCAGTGTGGTGGTGGCAGCTATGCTTCGGGGCGGGGCGGTGGGTGGAACAAGACAAGTGAATAATGACAAATGAGACTAAAAGGTAAATTGGACTTTTTCAACCATATAATGGATGACAATGAGTATTAATAGGGGGATGTATGGATGGGGATTACCAATTTTTAAAAATATTTATTTTAATGGGTATAAAATCTAAAATATAGATAATCTCTAAAATTATTATTATTTTTTAAAAAAATACTTTTTATTTTAAAAATCATAATTTAAAAAAAAAATCAAAAATGAACTGTCTAGAACAAATTTAGGTAGTGCATACCTGATTAGCTTTCCTTACCAAACACTTGAGGGAAACCAATTTTGGGACTAGAGAGTTCCATAGTATGGACTATAAAGAATGAGGGGATTCTTTTTCCGTAGGGCATCCCTCTTAGGTAAAAGCACACTTTAATTTTATGTTTAGGACAAACTCAAAATGGTTCTAAGGAGTTACCACTTCCCACAAATTTATGTATCATAATTTATCTGTAGTGTATGTTATGTTATAAGCATAATCTCATGGTCTAATATAACATGAAGTTTCAAGGGTCACTTCTTCTTCCCTTTATTTACACACCTTTTCGATGAAGTGAGGATATGGTCTACCAAAGACTTGAAACTTACAAGTTCTAACTAATATACATTAATTTGGTCCAAAAATAATAGAAATTGATTAGAACTTATATTTAACACGCTTTCAACATATAATTGACCCTGACATCACCAACAGTTAAACAACCCTGCTCCTACCATCACCATTAGTTAGTGGAAGTTGTAGGGAAGTTAAAGAGCAATTGAATTTTGAATGCACTTTTCGACTGAATTTATTGTATAATGGAACTCGTCAAGTCGTGATTTATAATATATGGAATATTTAGTCTTTTTCATGATACAGATAAAATATTTTATTTTTATGTTTCCTTAACAATATCTTTATTTAATAGTAGTTGTTTTCCTAAAATTACACCAACAAATTTAAATAATGATAAAATTGGGTGCTTCTTTGATTTTTTATTTTTATTTTAAAAAAGAATTATGAATTTTATAGCTTTTCCTTAATTTAAATAATAAGGATGAAAATGCCTCTAAAAAATTGAAAGGAGTTATTATTCCACCTAGACACATTAGTCAAATTAAAGGAAGTTGAAGTAACAAAGTAATTGGTATGGCTAGTATGGTTTGAGGGTGGGGAGGGAGGGAGGGAGAGGGGTAGGGGGAGATCTTTTATCTTCTCTTTACCAAAAAAGTTGGAAACTTTTTTAATATTCTAAAAATATCTCTTAATAAAAAAGAATATTTCCTTCATTAATGGCGATTTGGTCAATTCCCTACTTTCCACTTCTTTCCTCCCCTCAAACCAAACACACCCTTAAATGCAGACCACACTTTTTGGGAGCATATTTTTTCTAATCTTTTCTCTCATTTTCTTCTCAAAATCTCATTTTCACCTTTATATGAAAAATTGGACAGTTCAAATTTAATATTTTCTAAAACAATGATAATAGTATTTTATAAATTATTAATTTTTTATTAATTTTGTTTGTATTACATGTATAAATTGTGTAGATCATGATTTCACAGTTAAGTTTATTTTTTCATGTTCAAAATAATGTTTTTATAAAACATTAAATCTGAATCATCTATTGCTTTAAATCTGAGGGTGCAGATTAGATACTGAGAAAAAAAATAAGAAAAATGATTATGAGAGAATCCAAACCCCACATTTTGCTGATCCTTTCGGTACTGTTTGGTTTGAGGGGAGGGAGTGGAAAGGAAAGGAGGATATTAACCAAATTGTCGTTAATGATATGAATATTTCTTTTTATTGTGAGTATATTTTTGAAATATTAAAAAAAAATTGTGGACTATTTAATAAAGATGAGAGAAAAAATTTCTCTCTCCCTCAAATCAAACAAGCCCTTGTTTTCTTCAACCATTTCACATGCAAATGCAATTTTCCCACAAAGACTTGACTTCGAGATTAATTTGGCCTCACAAGAACTTGTCATTTTGCACGCATTCTTGACCAAAAAAATTCAAACACGCCCTGCCATACTTTTTTTTTTTTTTCCCCATTATTATTCTGTGACAGCTATAGGAAAGTGTCCAGGGTCTAGTAAGATAGGCTAATTCATAATAATACGACAAACTAAAGTTTAAATTCTTGTTAAAAAAGAAACCCAAATCATGTTCGATAGTACTTTAAATAAGATTAACTACAATAAAGAGATAGTTATGCGTAAGGAAAAAAAAATAGTTGCACGGAAGTAGAAACGGATTGAATTTTGATTATTTTTTCTTTGAATTTATTGTATGAGCAATATGTCATGATTTTTTGTTTAAATTAAAATTAAAGTGTTAACAAGTTCAACGTCCCGCCGATGTGAGTTGGCGTAGATGGTAAGGGATCAGGATTGGGCGCTTGGGTCGTGGGTTGATCCCCTCCGAATTCTTGGGACTCGCTTTGGTAAGCGATCTCGTAAGTCGATAAGTCTTCATGGCCGGGCGTGCGCATGCGCAGTGAGGGTGATGTCGAACCCTCCAAAACCTTTTTTATTAAAAAAAAAAAAAAAAAGTTCAACGTCCCTCTCTCCAATCTTTTTCATAAATAAGAAATTGTTTATTCTTTTTATAAAGTAATGTATAAAATATTTATTGTGATTTTTTATCTCTTATTCAATGTTTGAACCATACGGATTTAAATAAGGGTAAAACAAGAACCAGGGGCATTAAACACATAAAAGCTACCAATAATCATTTATAAAAACCATATATACTACAAGATTCATTTTAAGCAAAATCATGTGGGTATAAAAATCTATAAAAAGCTGTACCATAAATTACAAAAGCAAAAGATGAAAAGGAAGAAAATTGATCATTCCACAAATGAAAAGTTTCTGGCCTAAATAGTAAATAGTGGTGCACTAAATTATGACACCCACTTGCCTAAATCAACGGTCAGATGCAAAAATGTTGCTTCCTGGAAGCTTCGGATATTCACATTGACACTATTGAAACAATAATGACATAGGAAGGCTGAATGAAATAGCAAAGCTATTGGTAAATATGATATGAAAGTAGCTTCACCTTCATCTTTTCTAGGTAGGCCACACATTACGTACATTCTTTCACATGCAAATGCAATCAATAGGATAGTTTGAGGTAAAAATTATAAATTAGTTAATTTAGTTTTTTTTTTATTAAAAAATATGTGTTTATTTCCCTAAAATGTTCTCTTTATTTATTCAAGAGCATTGGAACTATGACATGATATAAACTCTTTAACATATGAAATCAATAGGATAAGGCAAAAATTATAAATTAGGGACACAATCAGGATTAGGTTTTTATATTTAGGACCAAATTAAACATCTTATCTAGTTCCTATACTGACAACCAGAGATTAAAAATTATCATTTAACACACAATTGAACCTACCATATCTCTAACAATAACTAAACTATGACATTATATTTAATTAATTAAATTATATCTCTACTATTAGGAATACATACTTAGCAAGAGAGCAACTGAATTTTGCTTCAAATTTTCCGTTGAGTTGATTGTATGAGGAACATGTCATGTTGTGATTATTTTTTTGAATAAATTAAAGCATATATCAACAAGTTCAACATACTTCCTCCAATTCTTTTTATATAAGATAAAATGTTTTGTGTCTTTTTTCACATGAGGCACATATAAGTTACACTAAATGAGTTTAAATAATGATATAACTGAATGCGTTTATTTTTTAAAAAAGAATTATGAATTTAATGACTCTTCTTATTTTTAAAATGTAACGATCGAAATGTTTTTAAATGGAGTAATTATTCTGGCAAAAAGAAATCGAGTAAGTTTTATATATATGACCCTCACAGTCAATGTTGTCAAAAACTAGTTTCTACGTAGACACGGAAAGGGGTAGTAGAAACGTAAATCGTAGAAACGACACGACACGTAAAGTTTCTACTTTCTACTACTTAAGGTCAGAGCTTAAAATTATATATATATGCATGGGAAAAAAATCATAAATCAGTAAATAACTACTCAAAATTCAATGCAAAAAAATCATAGATTATAACAATTATAAAACATAAGTCATATAAACATATAAAACATAAGTCCAAATACATCAAAATAATAAAGTTCAACAGCTCCTAAATTATAACAATTCATTCAAATCAAATACATCATCTTGAATGTCATCAATGTTCTCTTCTCTTGCTCTTACAAGTTCATTTGCAAAGTTAGGAATGTCCAAATCATCATCATCCATAAGTTCCCTTTCAACCAAACTGTCATCATTATGGGCATCAACATCTAAATCATCTTCCCCATCTTCATTTTTCTACAATCCAATCATCATCAGATGGAAGGTCATCAAAATTACATGCAGGGGAGTTTCGAGGTTTCTTTTTCTTGCCCAATCTTGAATTACCCATAATAAAAACAACATCATTCATAGTCTTTTGCTTCAAACGATTTCTTTTCTTTGTGTGAACCTAAAGAAAGAAAAAGAATTAATATGCAACTCACAACATTTTTATAAATGAAACACAATTCATATTTCAAGAATAAAATCATACCATTTCAAAGGCATTCCAGTTTCGCTCACAATCAGACGAACTGCAAGTTAAACTTAGCACACGAATAGCAATTTTTTGAAGCTCTGGAAGTTGATCCCCATAAGAATTCCACCAATCTGCTGGCTTTTTGCACTTAACTCCAGCCCTGGCTACTGCGGAACCTATAATCTGGATTTCAAAATCGCACTTAGATCTGATTCAAATGGTTGAAAATTTGTTTACATGTTCTTTGATTTCTTCCTGTGAAATACAAAGGCCCCATTTTTTCTACGAGTGTTAGGTCTAGTTAAATCTTGTGACCACTGTTTTCTTACTCTTTTCTTTTAAAAGATTCTCGTTGTCCAGGGAATTCATTGTGTGCATGCATGTTTCCATGTTCTTCGTTGGTTATGTTGTAAGACTGGTCTTGGAAATTGATTCGGTAGCTGCCTTTAGATGGTTGTTGGGGTTTAATTATTATTTTTGGTCCATCGCTTTCCAAACTTCCCCCTCCAAAGATCTCATCCATGTCGAAGTTGATAAGTGCCGGAGATAGTGGAGGCCGGTGGTGGGTATTAAAATATAGAGGTTGTTGGCAAATAATTCACAATTCATAGCTTACAGCTTCCGTGGCACCAATATGCACAAAAAAGTGGTACAAAAACATTTCCGATGTGGCTAACGCCCGTTTGACCTTCCATGAGATTTGAGCGAAATTCTACATTTTTTTATCTTACGGGGTAAATTTGGTATAAAAAACACTTTTGGGTCTTAAAGTGGCCTTATCAATACTTTCATAATAAATTAGATATTTAACCTTAATAATTATTATAGAAAGATCGTTATGTATTATAAATATACATGTCATAATCAAATTATATAAATATACCAGCCTCTTACCTATAAAAGGGAGTAATTGTGATCATTATTCTTTACCGTCAGTTGGTATTAGTGAGGGTTTTGCATTATTTAGTGTGTGTGTGTCGGTTCAGACAAAATGGGTCGTACCACAACTTTTCTTTTCCGTCATCAGTGGATTGAAGTTGCTGGGAAAGTCACATAAGGTATGGAAATGACATCGAATCCAATGTGAAAAGAGTCAAGTTTCAGACACGGTGACCCAATCCTTCACGCAAGTCAAGTGTATATTCCGGGAGAGGATCCTCTCATTGGCAGGGCCTCTCCCCATCCCACCCCATCACTCTGCCCCCTGAATTTTGACCGTCCGATCCAGATTTGGACGGCCGAGATCCATCCGTATAATATTTTTTTTAAAAAATATTTTTTTAATTTTTTTTTAAAAAAACTAGGCAGTTGGATCAACATCCTGGACGGTCCAGATTGCGATGAAGGATAATGAGGAGGCCGCCAATGAGAGGATCGGGACCCGTATATTCCTCCCAAAACTCACTTTTGGAGGCGGGTTTATATTTGATTCGGACTGAAGAGGTTTGTGATGACTTTTTTTTTAATTCGGATTTTGAAAAAAAATAATTAAAAATCATAAGTCAAATTTCTTACTTTTGATTTTTCCATCGCAGAGAAAAAAAATAGCTTATAAAAAAATGTTGGATCCCACTTTTTTAAAATTAAAATACTTTTATGGACTTTATTATAAATCTTTATAAATGAAACTTTCTGTCCTAAATATGATTTCACTTAAAAGTTAATAATAATTATTGTACTTTGATTTCTGATTTAGTGCCATGAGAAATTTAATTGGTGAGAATTAGTTGATAATTTTTTATATAAAAAACATGATAATACTATGATTTAGATTATTCTTATCAATTTCAGTGGACTTCTCCCCAATTTTTCAAAAAAATCTAAATAGTTCAATATTGCAATTTTTTTCCAAATAATACATTACGTATTTTTATAAAATTTATGCAGTCTCCAAACAATTTTCTGTATTTTTTCACAAAATACCCACACATATAATATATATGCATTATTTAACAACTTCTTTTTAGAATAGCTGACCTTATTTATTTTTGTTCCCTCCAAGATTTCTTTTATCAAAAGATAATACTTGTGTAAAGCCATGATCAGTCATCCTTAAAGGATATAATTGCAATTGATGAAATGATTAAACCCATTGAAGAAAAATATTGGAAAAACTTAACAAAGTTGTTAGAATATGATTAAAATGTTTATAGATAAGAACGAAGTAAAGACTTGAAAACAGAGCATGAACCATGACTTGCACAAGCCAAGTTGCCATATTATAATATTCCCACCTCCATCATCCCTTAATAAATGATATGGAAAGTTGATTTTGATATTAAATATAAGATATAATTTTTAGCTTTATCAATAGTTTCTTATAATGAATAATATTGGTACTCCATCAACAATAATAAAATAATTAAGAAAAAGAGAAAAAAATAATAATGAAGATGTTAGGGTATTTTAAAAAATATATATCATATTAACTAATTTTCTTAATTTAATTAAATAACATAAATATATCTTATATTAACCCTTGGACGAGTAACTATGATCATTATTCTTGGTAAAAGATCAGTTGGTATTGGTGAGGCGTTTGCATTATTGGTCTGTGTGTCGGCTCAGACAAAATGGGTCGTACCACAACTTTTATTTTCCGTCATCATTGGATTGAAGTTGCTGGGAAAGTTGCATAAGGTACGGAAGTGAAATGGAATCCAATGTGGAAAGAGTGAAGTTTGAAGTTTCACATGCTGTTCATTAGGCTCTGAAGACTTGAAAGCGAGTAAAGTCTATTCACTGCCATATATACTCCATCATCACTTTTGCCATTTCTCAGCAACAAGAGAGAGAGAGAAAGACAGAGAGAGAGGGAGATCTGTTGAATACGTACCATGGATTTTGTAGCTTCTTCTTCTTCTTCGTCTTCAAAGAAACATGAAGTGTTTCTGAGTTTCAGGGGAGAGGATACTCGCAGATCCTTCACCAATCATCTCCATAGAGCCTTATGCCATCAAGGTATTGAGACTTTCATTGATTATGAGCTCCCAAAAGGGGATGACATCTCCGACTCACTCGTCCACGCAATTGAGGATTCATCTCTGTCTGTGATCGTCTTCTCTAAAAACTATGCCTCCTCCAAATGGTGTTTGAATGAGCTCCTTGAGATCCTTCGCTGTAAAGAAGAGAAGGGACAGCTTGTTGTTCCTATATTCTACGAAGTGGACCCATCTCATGTACGCCATCAGAGGGGAGCTTATGAGGAAGCATTTGCACAACATCTGGAGAAAAACCTAGACAAGGTAGATAAGTGGAGAAACGCCCTTTTTGAAACTGCAAATTTAGCTGGATGGGACTCTTGCAATTACTGGTCACTCTTCATGTTCTAAGTCTCAATATTTGAAATCAGAGTTTCGTGTTTTTATTTATTCCTTTGATTCATCTTCGTTATCATAAAAATGCCTTCTCTTTTATTTTACTCAATCCAATCCAGTATAGGATAAAGTTGTACAAACTGCCCAACAAACTTTATCCTATATCCTTTATCCTTTAATGGAGTCGATGAAATTTTATTGGAGTCCTTATTTATTTTGAAAATGGTCGAAAATATTACCAGAATTTTGATTGGACTTTGACGAAATATGTGATTTTATTTAATAATAATGTTATCAGGTCACAAATATATATATATATATATATATATATATATATATATATATATATATTATCATTTTATTAAATAAATTATTTATTATTCATTTTCATTCTTCTTTAATTATTTTTTTAAATATTAGGGATGACACAGTACTCATTCAAGATATTGTCAGTGACATCATAACAAAACTAAACCTTGGGTCTACAAGTGCATTGACGAATATTGTTGGCATTGACGAGAATTGTAATGTCATTGAATCTTTGCTGGAAGGATTCTCAAGCATTGGAATTTGGGGCATGGGCGGGATAGGCAAAACAACCATGGCTAAGGTTGTGTTTGCCAAATTCAGCTCTCGATTTGACAGTTGCTGCTTCTTGGAAAATTTTAGAGAAGAGGTAGAAAAACATGGTCTAAGATATATACGTGATAAACTTTTCAATGAACTATCAAATGATAGATCTTTTCAAAGGATGAGTCATAAAAAAGTTTTGCTTGTACTTGATGATGTCGGTGACACAAATCAGTTAAATTATTTGAAAAATGAAGCTCCTTGTTTTAAACCTGGTAGTAAAGTCATCATAACAAGTAGAGATAGGCATGTACTTGAAGAAGGAAGAGTTGAAAGAATACATGAAGCCATAGCATTGAGCCATCAAAATTCTCTTGAGCTGTTCAACCTCAAAGCCTTTGGCAAAGATGAAGACGATAATAAAAGTGATTATAAAGAACTAATTGAAAGAGCACTTGCTTATGCCCACGGTGTTCCATTAGCCTTAACCGTGTTGGGTTCATTTCTTTATTCCAAAACTATAAAAGAATGGGAAAGTGCATTGAGTAGATTAGAAAAGATGACCCTTCCGAATATTCAAGATGTGCTAAAACTAAGCTATGATGGACTTCTTCATGAAGAGAAAGAGGTATTTTTAGACATTGCTTGTTTTTTGAAAGGTGAATCTGAAGAATATGTATTTGCAATGCTAGAGAGTTGTGGCTTTCATACACGCATCAGTTTGAGAACCCTTATGGACAAGGCACTAATAAATAAGTATTGATAGTGTAGTATGGATGCATGATCTAATTCAGTCAATGGCTTTTGAAATTGTTCATCAAGAGTATCTAATAGATCCTGAAAGATGTCGGCGACTAGTGAATCCTGATGACATCTACGATGTGCTAAAAAATAATCGGGTAAGAAAAATATGTAGCTTTCTAATTAGATTTTTAACAACTACGGAAAATAAATTGTTGACTGAAAGTAATTTATTCACTTTCTTTTCTTATTTTTGTGTTGTTTAGGGAAGTGATGCAATTCAAGGCATAAGTTTAGATCTGTCTCAAATTAGGGATTTACAATTGAGCGCTGATACCTTCAAAAAGATGACTAAGTTAAGGTTTCTGAAATTCTATTCATCTTGGGGTAAAAGATCGTGCGCTGTGATTCTTCCTTCTGAGCTTGACTCATTTTCAGAGTCATTATGTTATCTTCAATGGGACAATTTTCCTTCAAAATCCCTACCATCGTCATTTTGTGTTGAGAAGCTAGTCAAGTTTCACATGCCTAATAGCCATCTTAAAAAACTATGGGATGGCGTGCAGGTACAACATACAAATATGAGTTTTTATTTTTATTTAAAATTAATTGAAATTTTAGACTTTGTTTCCTATATGTAACGTTTCTCTTTTTAATTATTGCAGAACTTGGTGAATTTAAGAGAAATAAATCTTCTTGGATCCAAATATTTGATGGAGTTGCCTGATATCTCAACGGCTCAAAATCTTAAATGGCTTCATCTTGACCGTTGTGAAAGTTTAAGTCATATTGATCCTTCGATTTTATCTCTTCCAAGACTGTCTAACGTGTCTGTAAGAGATTGCATAAGCCTAAAGAGTTTGAAAGCTGAGCGTCAGTCAAAATCTGTCGCATCCATAGATGTTCAAGGTTGCTCTAGCCTCAAGGAATTTTCGTTCTCTTCAAACAAAATTCATAGGTTATATATTGGGCATTCACTACCCATTGAGATATTGAACTTTCCAATTGGGCTTATGGAGGAGCTTCGGTATTTCATTCTTTCCCACTTAAAACTAAAGAATCTTCCAATTGATGACATGATTTGTTGCATGAGATCTCTTGTGGATCTCAAGCTTTTTGATTGCGGTGAAATGATTGACAAATCAAAGCTCCATACCTTATTTGATTCTTTGTTATCTCTAGAAGAAATTTATTTGACTGGGGCAAGCAAATTAACTGAAATTCCACAAAATATCAAACATCTCTCAAGGCTAAGAGTTCTTAATGTAAGCAAATGCAAGAGCCTTCAATATTTACCAGAGCTTCCTCCATCCATTGAAGAATTAGATGCCTCCAACTGCTCATCATTAAAGACACTACAATTCAAACATCTCTCAAGGCTAAGTGTTCTTAATGTAAGCAAATGCAAGAGCCTTCAATCTTTACCAGAGCTTCCTCCATCCATTGAAGAATTAGATGCCTCTGACTGCACATCATTAAAAACACTACAATTCACTTCTCATATTGAATCTTCATTGTTGGAAGATGAAAAAATGTTGGGTTCAACGCTCTATTCCTCAGTTAGTCATCTCAAAAATCTTCGTGATCTTACTCTAATTGGATGTGAACAATTGTACGAACTCCCTGAATCCATCGGCTCCTTATTCTCATTACAATCATTGGATTTGAGTGGAAGTAATATAGAGAGCCTACCTACTAGCATCAAGCATCTTTTACATCTAGAACACATTGACTTGAGCAATTGTAGAAGACTTTGTTCTCTGCCAGAACTGCCGTTCTTCTTCAATTCCTTAGCAGCCACATTTCATCCGACCCTACTTCTAGTAAATTGCTTGAAATTGGAGAATCGCTATCTATCTGATGTTATGGAAAGTGCCTGTTTCCCATTGAAGCTAGCAATCTACACAAGGAATCGATGTGTGATTTCTTACCCAGGAAGAAAAGTTCCGGAGTGGTTTAAATCTAATCAGGGAATAGATGCTTCCAACAATATATGTATTGAGCTGCCTTCAACCACGACCGACCTAATTGGCTTTGTTCTCTGTTCTGTTCTTTCTCACCACGCTCATGGTGATAAATTGCAATGCCAACTTTATTACGATGGTAAGAAGCACACATGCTCAGAATTTAAAGGAATGAAACGAGATTGGGTTGAAGGAGTGGTGACAAATTTTGATTCACATCATGTTTTTCTATGGTGTGTTTTGCTCATAAACTTAGGTGAAACAATGGATGGCCAAAACACCAATTACAGGCCAAACATGTCCTTTGAATTCTCTGTTGTTACAGATAGTGAGACAGATAGTAAGAAGTTTGTTGATGGTGTGATTGAAGCATGTGGAGTTTGCCCCATATATGAATCAGAGTATCCCAAATTCATTCAACGAAGGGAATCGAAGGCAAATTTGGGTGCCCAAAAAGAGACTTGTCAAGATGCTGGTGAGAATTCATTTCCTCAAATACTAAAATATGCTAATTTCTCATTGAAGACAGAAAAATGTGGCAATCTTGAAGCAAGTAATATTCTAGAGTGGTTTACTTACAAAAGTTCGATGAAAGATGAGAATGGCACTTTAAACCTGAGCATTTCGTATGCTTCAGATTTTGACAAATTGATGGGTTTCATTTTCTGCTTTGTTATGCCTAATTTCTCCTCAAAAGAAAGGGATCAATGTTTCTCCACATGTTGGTTTCGAATGAAGTGTAAGGGATTAGATGTCACAAGTATCGAAGGTCCAAGTGGATGGCACTATTCAATGAAAGAATTGAACTCAGATAATGTTTTTCTATGGTATGATCCCTTATGCAGTGAATCCATACTAAAGTATCTTCGACAGGGAAAAGGTTGTGATGCCAAGCTTGACCTTAAATTTTCATTTAGGCTTGGTTATGGTTTCAGCAGTAATGTATGGAAGAGATATAGGTTTGGTGGTTCCTTGATCAAAGAATATGGAGTTCGTCCAATATATGTCTCTGAGTACACAAACTTCCTTCAACAAGAAAAACTGAAGGAAGTGAAGGACTCTTCAATTGATCAATCTATTCCCGAGAATTCTGAGTCCAATACATCTCATGATGACGATGAGTTGCTACTTCTGCTGGCCCAGCTGAATTTTTAATCTACAAAGAATCGCACTCATCATAAATAAATTACCCACAACCCATTACTTGATCGGTATGTATCTCTCTTCTACATTTCATCTATTAAGTTAGACTTTGGTACAACAGATATAGATTATGCTTTTAAACATATTGTGTTACTTTGTAATATATTTAATCCTATTGATGCGCTTGAATCCAACTATTTCCAAAATTACGATTTCAATTTCTTGGTTTCTTACAATGAATATGTATCTTCTCGGACAACTTCATTGATATGTTTCTTGATGAAGAATCTCAGTAAGGCATAACATAATAGGAAACTTGGCTTGTCTATGTAGCCTTGCATCATTAGATACCGAGGTAAAAATGCATCGGTTATTTGAAATAATCAACTAGAACTTAAGATAATTAATTAGATTTAGTATGAAAATGATTTATCTTCTTGTAACTTTGTCTATTAAAAAAATCTATTTTTCATGATTCATCCTTCTATTTTGATGGATTTCTGTCGGTTTACAAAAGAGTTCAACTTCTGCAACAGAGGCAAAGAAAGAAATCTTAATGATTTAGCAAACTGTATTTGCAGGTGTAAATTGTGGTGAGGTCGTGAATCTTTTCTCTCCTCTGGATTTCATAACCAGGTATTGATGGTCAAAAGTGGGACAATATGTTGATTACATTGCTATCACAGCAAATGCTAATTGCAGCAAGCAGATATTTGAGGGTAACTAAGAAAATTAAATTCTTGAAATTGACTTATAGTTACTTTTTTTTTTTTAATAAAAACTCTATATTAAGTCATTAATATCGATTAACTAATATTATCATACCCAAAAAGATTTCTATATGCAGTGATGTTTTTGACAGAGCACATATATTCAATTATCATTCTTGGCCAAGAAAAGCTGACAATAAAAACGATGGATGCTGCTGTTCATGTGATCTTCGCAACCAATTTCTTAAACAAAAGTATGAGGTGTTCATCACTGTTAGAGGTGAGGTCACTACCACAAAAATGATGTGTTCATAGTGTTCTCGGAGATAAAAGAAAAGTGATGTTTAACATTTGTTTGGTTTGAGGGATGGGGATGGGAGGGGGTGAGAGGGAAGGCAAAATTTTAACCCAAATTCCCTTCCCTACCTTTGTTTTAGGTTGCCTCAAATTGGGCGGTTTTTGGAGGAAAGCTAAAGTTATTTACAATTTTACCCTAATGAATATTTTGAAATTATAATAATGCCCCTAGTAACAATATGAAAGAACTCCTTCAGTTTTGTTATTTTCCTCCTCTG
The DNA here is from genome assembly GCA_019022615.1 of Acacia melanoxylon. Taxonomy (NCBI): domain Eukaryota; kingdom Viridiplantae; phylum Streptophyta; class Magnoliopsida; order Fabales; family Fabaceae; genus Acacia; species Acacia melanoxylon. The sequence goes on from JAFJYJ010000003.1 coordinate 15,272,099, forward strand.
CTGACTGTCATAGCTTGGAGTCTTGTAGCTCTGTGTGGACTGTGGAGCTTCCATTGCTCTGCTCTGTGGACGTTTCTGGGTCGATAATTCCGGTCCTTTCCCGGTGACCATTTGTTCCAGTTCTTGGGCCGGCATTTGTGTGGTCCGTGGTCGACATTTCCGGTCCGTTAATGGCGGCTATTTGTTGCAGTTCCTGGCTCGCCGTTTCTGGTCCTTGGTCGCCATTTCGTTTCCCTTCGCTGCATTGATTTTGTGCAGTTCCTGGCCTGGCGCTTCTGGTCCTTGGTCGGTATTTTGGGTCCGTACGCGGCGTCACTGTGTTGCGTATATGGTCTCTGCATACCATCACCATCCAACCTTCCCAGTCGTCGCCCTTCCATCGTCCATGGGATTGATATGGTAACCTTTTGTCAAATGCTTGATGAAAAGTTTAGTTTTAAGAAGGCGTCAATTGCTCGTCCTGCTATTTGTAATATGCATATGGCTGTTCTGTGTGAAAATTCAGGATTGTACTGTTCTGCTGTTGCTCAGACATTAAAGCTGAAGTTGCATAATATTGTAGAGACCTTCAGTATATGGTAGAATCTTTGATGTACTGTTGGTCAAATCTATAATATTAAGGTGTTTTCTCAGATACTGCTATTTAAGGTTTGATAATGTTGAAACTTGTTTAGCTTCCTGTAATTGTCAAGTCTGGTTTTTAATGCGGAACCCTAAGATGGTTAAGTTCACAAAAGTTCTGGGCCTCTTGTTCATGTAGGCGGATTGTTTTGCATTAAATGAAAACTAGGTAATGTCTTTTGCTCAAAAATAATCTCTGGGTCCACTGCAAAAAGAAAAAAAAAGGGTAAAAAAAGGGGGCAAATTGTGTAAGAATATTCTTTTGAAACTCACTGTCATTTTTACTTACAACTATTGTACTTCATGCTGACTGTAACTGCATTATACATTTATACTGCTTGTTTTCATAGAACCATAGTTGTTATGTGGATTTTCATACATCTTTTATTCTTCTCTGAATATCACTTTCTTGTTAATGGTTGTACATGATATGCAACTGAGATGCAATTCTGCGTGAGAAATTAGTAAAAACCTTTATTACTTGTGCTTACACTAGTCTTTCATCGTTAGATGGGATGGTTCCTTGACTCACATGGGAGGAGATTATATCTTTCATGTCATTTGTTGCAGAATACAATGCAGAATCAGTGAGCTTGGATGGGGTTACTCTGCTGAAGGTAGCTTGTCTCCTTCCAAAATTTTCTTGCCTGAGTTTGATTTATTTTAGTTTCATGGATTCTTTTATTTATATAACAACTGAAGTAGTGCTTATTCCATTCTCAGGGAAGGGTCCATACGCAAGAAGTTTTTGGCATATCCAACTCTAATTTAGTGCCTGGGAAATATGAAGGTACTGATATCTTTTTCTGTGAATTTTCAAAAGAAATTGTTTGCTGCATGGGAAATTTTCTTCCCTAAACTATTGTAAACCTAAACTTTCTGTATAATAGATTTTGTGAATTCTCAAAACCAGTGTTGTTAAAACGTCGTTTTGAATCGTTGTAACGTACGTTTTTCACCGGAAAATCGTGTCAGAACGGTGGTTGAGACGGAAATTGAGATGAAATGGTCGAACGCCGTTTCAAATCGGTAGAAACGGGCGAGTTTACCGAGTTCTTAATTTTTTTTTTAAAAAAAAACGCAAACCCTACCTCGACTTTCCTCTTCTTCGCTGATCGGACGCCGCTGATGCTTCTTCACGATCGGGCGCGTGATGCTTCTTCAGGTCGTCATCGGCGATGGTGGTGAGGGTGGAGGCCGGCGGCGACTTAGCGGAATGTGGAGGAAGGAAGGATCGATGGTCCTCTATCGCCTCTCACCTCGCGGCGCTCTTTGATCTCGGGAAGTCGGGAGGTGGAATGAAGAAGACAACCTAATTAATCCCTTGGTCAAAACGTGCGTTTTGACCAAGGGACTAAAATGCAAGAATTCAAAGTTCTGAGGAGGGACTAAACTGGAAAGTTTGAAATATTTTTGGGACAACTACAGTTTCCAAGAAAATGCATTAAGAATCCTAATTTAATTATGAAAAATCACATTAAATTATGAACTTAATTATTTTCTTGAGTGTTTGGACTTAAATTTGTGATGACTTTAATGTATTAGTGTGTTTTGGTTTTATATATGTTGGATTTTTTTTTTTTTTTTTTTTTTGTAGTATGTGTAAACTCTTACGTTTCGTTTACGTTTTCCTATTTTATGTTTTTTTTTCATGCTTACCGTTTCTACGTAGACTCTACGTTTTAACAACATTGCTCAGAACCAGTTGTATGCTGCAGTGGCTGAGGCAATTAATAGAGGAATTAATGCATTAATTCAAGGAAATTTGGTTTTACAAAAAATCTCCACCACAAGGATGCAAGTGCCAAAATTGTCAGGTGAATGAGCTTTGGAAAATTCTTGAAGAATGTGGATGTGGTAGTGAAGGAATACTTGACATGTATTGCTTTCTCATGGGTGATATTGACAAGAGGATCGCGGTTCAGTGTCCACCTTTAGCCAGGAAAATGGTGATCATGTAGATGCTCTATAATGCACTTTAATTAGTTGGTAATGACTTGTATATATTTTGGTTGATGCTCAAAAAATATAATTTTTGAATATTAGTTATCATTTTTTTTAAATATTTTGTTATATGCTTAAAATAGATATTTGAGCATATAGTGATGACTTATTTATTGGTATGTATGTAACATATCCTCCCTTCCTCTCAAACTAAACACAACCTAAGATGGTTTAGTCTCAGGAGTTAGGCTTTCTTCAGTTTCCTTTTAAAATAATTTTTTTCTTCACTTTGTTATGCTTGCTTTCTTCTTGGGAAAATCATTTTCAAGGCCCTTTTAAGAGAAAAAACCCCAAAAAATGCCCCTAAATTCTGATTCTGGGATTGTCAGAATTTACGTGAGTTGTTAATCGAAATTTAATATAGTTGTTAACGTAGATGCGATATAGTTGTTAACGAAATTTGATTCGGTTGTTAGCAAATTGTTGTTAATGATCTTGATTTAGTTGTTAATAATCAATTGCTGTTAACAACTATATCAACGATTAACAACTCACGTAAGATCGAAAATCCCGAGAGGATGTCAGCTTTTAGGGGCTTTTTTTGGGGTTTTTCCTCTTAAAAGGGCCCTGAAAATGATTTTCCCTTTCTTCTTTTTTTCGGCTTGTGTGGAGAAATTAGGATGTGTGCGTGTGACTTTGTAATTTGAAAATTGTCTTCAATTTGTCATCAAGTTAAATTGTAGATCATGAGAAGGGACGCCGATTGTGATGTTCAATTATTAGAACAATATGGAAAATAGATGGAGGCCACAAGTAACTAATATTGGTGTGTCCTACTTTGTTAAAAGTTTGTCATATTTATTGGAGGCTAAAGTATACAAAAACCCATTGAACTTTAGATCAATTGCATATATCCTCATGATATTTCAAAGTTTAAAATTAATCCGTCTAAACTTTCACTTTCTTAACTATAATCACATGCATTAGATGATTGTTATCTTTTTAATGGAAATTGTAGGTGTCGATTATGAAATGACATGTGATATCACATGTAAATTATTAATTTCATAAAATCTCCTGAATTTTAATCATTAATAAATAATCCCTTGATATTTCAAAATTTAAATTTAAGTAATTTTAATTTATAATATTAAGCCACATCACATTACTTTTATCATTTTAATAAATTTATTAATTTTTTTACTATCATTTGTTGATTTTAATAATTTTCTTACATGGCAAAAAATAGAAGAATAATATTTAACAAATATAAAAATAAAATGGTCATCATTTATATAACATTTGCTTATTTTCTTGGGATAATTGGGCATTGATAGTATAAAAATATCATCATTTGTGTTAAATATATTATTGGGATGATTGAGTAGATAGTTTAAATATTACACTTATGTTATGATAGTTTTTTCCACTTATTAATTTTTTGTTATTAACGCATATATTTTTTTCTTGAATTAGAGGTTCCATGTTTATCTTTTTTTTTTTTTTAAATATTATTCTTCTAGTTTTTGTCACACAAAAAGAACTATTTTAATTGACAAATAACAGTAAAAATCTTAATAAATTTATTAAAATGATAAAAATAATGACATGTGGTTTTATATTAAAAATCTAAATTTTAGAGGAGTTTAGATTGAAATTTTGAAATGTCAGGAGTTATTTGTAATTGATTAAAGTTCAGGGGATTTTATGAAATTAATAATTTATATGTGCCATCTCATAATCTTATGTGACATTTTTCATTAAAAAGATAACGATCACTTAACGATAGGGGGTTAATAGTTTAAAAAATGAAAGGTTATAAGAGTTAAATTTAAACTTTGAAGTGTTGGGGGTTATATGTAACTGACTCAAAGTTCAAGTAATTTTTGTGTAATTTAGCCTTTATTAAATGGCTAATAACACATTGTGAAAGGTATTTTATGACATGCAAGGGGTATTTTATATGTAACTGACTCAATATTCATTTTTGATATTTTCATTCAAGGAAAATAACTACTCTCTTACATGTGTTCAGCTCCTCAAAAAGAAAGAACTTGATAACAAAAGCAGCATTCTTCTATAATCTATACCGTAACTACGAACAAAGCAACAGCATAATTGAACTCCAAATCTATTTTCCACTATTCCTTTATTAAAACAGTATCACGAAACCATACTGGAGCACGATAAAATGTCACAAACTTTATCTCCTCAAGACACAGCTCATTTAACGGGCATATCCTTTATTATTAATTGCTTCCACAACATTTTCCATCACACATCAATCTTAAAATACTATCTCTAGTTCTAAATATAAGACCAGCTGACTTTTTTTTTGAAGAGATTAATAAAGTTAAATAAGTTACTTAATCATATAATATGTTATGTGTGATAAAATTATATATCATTTTATAAGTCAGACAAATTAGTTTGAAGAAAAAACGGTAAATATAAATACTTTGAAGCAGTTTAATTAGCTTTTTTAATTTCCTCAAAAAAATCAACTGAGTCTTATATTTGGAACCAGTATTTTAGCTTCACATACCGCTTAATCAAATTAGAAATCATTTGGGGCGAATTTCAGACATACATGTCATAATAAAAAAAGGTTGAGCCTCTGGGCTGCCCTTGATGTTTAATGAAAGACTATAAGATGAAGTGAAGTTGACATGACTAAGCCTTAAACATAAACATGTATGCAACGACCAACCCCAATTTCTTTCATTATAAAATTAATTATACGTCTCAAATATATATGTGGTCAAGGTCAACCAAATATGTGATAAGCACATAATTTTAAACATATTTTAGAGAAAAATAATAAACCACATCTCGATAATCCTCAAACAATGGAGTCACCGGAATGGTGTGATCCTCCAATCTTAAGCTCAACAAAATGGAGGGCAAAATAATTGTCGCTAATAAAGAAAAACTAAAACAATTCAAATATGAATAAACCCACTCATGTTCTTGTAAACATCATTTCAGGAGGGTTCTTGTCAAATGTTCTCTAGCTGTGGCCCATGCTTGAGTTAATGTCTGCAACATCAGAATCTCACCATTAGATTGAAGATCAAAGACATCCAGTTAGAAATATCCAAGACTTTCAGCACATCACAAGTCAAAAATGACTTTTGCACGATGAAAATATAGCTTGTCAAAATGTGAATCCAACCCAAAAAAGCAGTCTGAGAATTCCATAACACAAAAACATAATTTAGCAATTATATATGGCGATTCATGTGAATTTGCAAAGTAAAATCAAATAGGAAGCGAATACAAAAACTAAAATGCAGTCACCTTACCTGCTTAGATAAGGGGGCGTCAGCATCAATGCTATGAGATGTCACCTTTTCGGCAATAAGAGATCCATTTGTTTCAAGTATCATCCTTAAAGGAAGGTTAAAGAAGGTAATCAGAAGATTAACAAAATCATGCAAATGAAACGTTGTAATTAAGAGACACAAGCATCTTGTTGGTCGATTTCCTTGATGCAAGTGACCGTCGAATAAGTAATAAAGTATAAGTAGAGTATCGTCACGAGGCGAGATACCAAAAAGTGATGTTCGATTGCTATGATAGTTGCGCAAATGAAAGTAAATATGATTGGTTTGAGAGGTTTTTGTATTTATGCTAATAACGAAATAAACAGTATTGTAGTTTTAAAAAGATATCAGTAAGAAGTTAGACTGAACTCGGAATCACCCTTAAATGCATCAATCCGGCTTTTTTATCAATTTGCCCCTTATAAAATAACTATTTAACAAAATGCCCATGTTTGCAAACTATTTAACAATTTTCCCTTGCCCCTTTAGTCGACTAAACACCTCATTTAGTCGACTAAAACGAGGAGCCAATTTTTTTTTTGAATATCCCCATGATTTAGTCGACTAAATCGCCACGGGAGCAAATTTTTTTAAAAAAATTTCCCCATGATTTACTCGACTAAGCTACGGTGCTTAGTCGACTAAATCGCGATTGAAGGGTTTTTTAAAAACCCCAATCGCGGCATTGGAACCCTAATCGACTAAGTACCCTCCCCAAATCTCTCCCCCTCTATTTTTTTCACCAAATCCTGCTGAATCCGTTGGTAGAATGAAGTTTAAATGTTGCTATTATGACATCTATATACTTAAATGTTGCTATTATAATATATATATATATATATATATATATATATATATATATATATATATAAGTAGATACATATTTATATATATACACAAAATAAAACGCACACATATAGGAAGCTTGTTGAAATAATTGCCTTGTAGGCATAAAAAGGTGAATGGAAAAAACTTCATGGTTGAAAATATACATACATACATACATATACATATATATATATATATATATATATATATATATATATATATATATATATATATATATATATCTCACTTGCACGTGAAATAGGGATCTGTTTATATTTAGGAGGCTATTTTATTGATCTAATATCATGAAATCAAAAAGATAAAATGACCCAACTTCCTCCTATATAATAGGATCTAATCTAGCTCATTCTTATATTATTTCATTTTTAGTATTATTTACAAATATAGATATATGATATAAAATATAGGCTAAAGTATACGTTTAGTTCTTTATGTTTGCCTCTAGTATCATTTTAGTCCCTTAAGTTTGTAAAGTGCATGTTTGGTTCCTTAATGTTAACACGCTAGTCGACTTAACGAAAATCTTGACTCAACAATTTTAGCGGATGATCGTGCAATTAAATGATGATAAGCATGCTTATATGTTAATATTTTAATAAATTTATATTTTAAATCCTATTAATTGAAAAATATTTAATCTTCATAGACTTTTTTACGGTTTTTCATAGTTTGTGAAGATTAAATATATATTTTTTTGTCGAAGAAAATTAAATATTTTTCAATTAATAGGATTTAAAATATTAATTTATTAAAATACTAACATATAAGCATGTTTAATCAAGATTCAATTGCCGCATCATCGTTTAAAATTGTTGAGTCAGTATTTTCTGTTAAGTCCAGATTAACGGTGTTAATATTAAGGGACCAAACGTACACTTTACAAATTTAAGGGACTAAATGATACTGTATAAGCAAACATGAAAGACCAAATGTATACTTTAGCCTAAAATATATTTTTATGTTGTTAATATTTATTTAAACTCCTAATTTAAAGTATTGAAATAAGCTCGAGAGTTTAAATACTTGTAGAGAAATAATAATAAATAATAACAATAATGATAATAATAATTGTTAATGTTATTGTTATTAGGAAAAAATATAATAATAAAATAGATAATTATTATTATTAAAAAAAGAGGGAATAAATTAAAAAGGGAGTCAGTAATTAATAAAAAAATAAAAAGGGGTATTATTAATTAACAATAAAAGAAGAGAATTAATAGTCTCTCTAATTTTTCAGTCCGTCATAATTTGCCAACTTCAAGCATTCCAAGTTTATTATTAAATATTGTATACTTTTAATTTTATGAAATTATAATTTTATGTAGAACTTTAGAAGAGTTATTAATGGTTAGTAACTGGTTATGGTAGAATGAAGTTTCCTTTAGTGTCATTTGCGTCGATTTGGTGAAAAAAGAGAGGGGGAGGTTTGGGGAGGGTGCTTAGTCGATTAGGGTTCCAAATGCCGCGATTGGGGTTTTTAAAAAACCTCTCTGTCGCGATTTAGTCGACTAAATCACGGGGAAATTTTAAAAAAATTTGCCCCTGTGGCGATTTAGTCGACTAAACTATAAGGTTTAGTCGATTAAATCGCGGGGATATTCAAAAAAAAATTGTCCGCGTTTTAGTCGACTAAACTACATGGTTTAGTCGACTAAATCACGGGGATGTTCAAAAAAAAAATTGGCCCCGCGTTTTAGTCGACTAAATGAGGTATTTAGTCGACTAAAAGAGGCAAACATGGTCAAATCGTTAAATAGTTTGCAAATAGGGGCATTTTGTTAAATAGTTATTTTATAAGGGGCAAATTGGTAAAAAAGCCCATCAATCCCCTAGTTTCTCTACCCATTGCTGTAGCATCCATACTGCACAGCTTCCGCAATGCTACAACATAGCTACTAACTACAATGCTATTCGGTTAACCCACCACTATAATCTATCGAAACTTCCGCGTCCGATACATATGATACTAACTATACTCCTTCCATATTCCTATAGCAACTTTATAGTTAGATCTGCATTACAAACAAGGTGTCATGGTTATGAGAGGTAGACCCATTCCGAAGCCTACAATAATAGGTCAAGCCTTGCATTTGCCCTAGCAAACTCTTGTTTCTCGAGGTCTAACCTCGACTCCTCACCCGATAAGCCGAGGCCACAAATCTAGCCCTTAGCTTCCGCTAATCGACTAGTAATTAATTCACGATAAGCAAATCGAATCTATTAAATTAAGAACTTGCAATGGGTTCATTTAACACTTAAGAATTCATCCTCGTTCGGCCATAGGAAAATCGGTTCATGAGCGACGAGGAAACACAAAAAGAGATAAGAAGAATGACCCAAATCTAAATACTAAAATAAAAGGAAAAAAACAGAAAGCTTGACAAAATTCTGACTGCGTGGAAGAAGCCCTATCACGTCACCACTCCACGTCTTCTTCTCTCTCTTCTTACCGCAAGAAAGGATCTTTGGGTTATCATGGAATTCTCGTGCTTGTGAAATCTCTCGCTCTTCTTTCGAGTCTCGCCGAATGTGAAATCTCGTTTTGGCTCTGCGCGACTCTCCGCTAGGGTTAACTTGCTGTTTCCTTTTATAATTAGACTTTCTTGTGGCGCAAGTTCCAGCGGCTTGGGCTTTTCAAATCTGTCGAGATTCATCGCATCTTCTGACTATAGTAGATTGATTCTGGCGATCTGCGGGATTCTTCAAATCTTTCGGTTTTGATCATCCGCATCTTCTATTTTATTACGTCGGCAATCTACCTGTCGTTCTCGACCTTTACACTACTACAAAAAGTGAATATTACTTCCCTAAAAGACGTCCTTATTTTAAAAAAAGGAAGTAAAAAGTATAGGCGTGCAATTTCGTAATTATTTGGCTGAATTTTGAGACTTAAAGCGTCCTAAATATAATTTTAGGACGTCTAAAATTAATTTAGGCGTCCTAAAATATATTTAGAACGCCTAAAATTAATTTTTTGGCGAATTTTAAGGAATTTTTGGCGCGGGAAATTTTTTGGCGTCCTGAAAATAAATTCAGGACGCCAATATTGAATTTTAGGCATCCTAAAATATATTTAGGACGCCTAAAATTAATTATTTGGCGTGTCTTCATGAATTTTTTGGCGCCATGAAATTTTTTGGCACATTTTGATGAATTTTTTTACGCCAGGAAATTTTTTGGCGACCTAAAATTTAAATCAGAACGCCAAAATTAAATTTTACTCAAATCAAAGAAATCGAAAATAATCAAATCAACAAAATCGAAACTTTTACTAATCAAATCAAAGAAATTGAAAATAATCAAATCTAATCAAAGAAATCGAAAATAATCAAATAAAATCAACAAAATCGAAAATTTTATTAAACAAATCAAAGAAATTGAAAATAATCAAATCAAAGAAATCGAAACTTTTACTAATCAAATCAAAGGAATCAAAAATAATACTAATCAAATCAAAGAAATAAAAAATAATACTAATCAAATCAAAGAAATTGAAAATAATACTAATCAAATCAAATCAAAGAAATAAAAAAAATATTTAAGATGCCTAAAAGGGAAATTTTTTAGCGCCTAAATAATTTTTAAAAAACTTTGGCGCTAGGGTATTTTTTGGCGTCACGAAATTCATTTCGGGATGCCAAAAATAATATTTGTGGCGTCCGAATATGGTTAAAGACGCCAAAATAATATTTGTGGCGTCCCGAATTAGTTTCGGGACGCCAAAATTAATATTTTTTTAATTTTGGCGTCCTCAATATGGATTCGGGACGCCACAAATATTATTTTTGTATTTATTATTGAACTAGTTATTCCATCTCTCACAGTGGGCTACATAATCGATCTCCACACACGCTAAAACTCCTCTCTCTCCCACTCATCTCGCGCCTCGTCCTCCCTCCATCTACCCCCTCCCCGATCCTCCGCTCCTCCTCGATTCGAGCGGTCATTAGTTTCGTCGCCTCTTCTTACCATGAGAAGTTTAGAGGAAAACAGATCCGAGTTCCCCCGCCGTCGAGATCTCGAAACCCGGTGACACCCGATGCGGCGGTCGATTTCGTTGTAGATACGTTCGGGTGGGTTTGTTCTAGGTTTTTTTGTTAAGATAACCTTATCACTTATCGCAGTACCTGGCTTCTTTTTTTATTTTTGATTTTTCTGGATTTGCTTCGCATGTTTGATTTTCTGGGTTTAGTTGTTTTCTGGATTTGCTCCATGACATTTTTTATATTATGGATTTGCTCCTTGACATGTTTCTCGGATTTTAGATGCGCTCTTCCTCTGCCCAAATCGTGGCTTGCTGTCTTCGATCCGCTTGGCTCACTAGCTACCTCCCCGAACCTGAGGTTTGGAGGTTTTTTTTTTTTTTTTAAAAAAAAGTAATAAGGCGTCCTGAATTAAACATAGGACGCCTTTTTTAAGGCGTCCTTGATTAAACACGGGACGCCTTTTTAAGACGTCTGAATTAAACACGGGACGCCTTTTTTAAGGCGTCGTATAAACCATAGACGCCGAAAAGCATAAAAATACAACTTCCCTGGTTAGACGTCCTTCTGAAAAGGGGCGTTATTTGCCTCTAATTCAGGACGTCATTTCACGTTTTTGTAGTAGTGTTATTATTATCCCTGAAATTATCTAGATAAAAAGGTCAGAAAATATACCGTATAGCATTGCATCTTTTACTTTGCTATAGCTTTCGTGATGCCTTTTATTGCACTTCGAGTTGCTGTCAGAATGCTATAGCATAGTATCAGCTTTGCTATGGTTCTTTCTTAAAAACAATGTAACTTTCTCCTTTCTTAGCACATGTTTAGGATGTAAATGATTTCTATCCTTCAATTCCCTATATCATGAATATATGCCTTTTTGCTTGGATTGTTTGCAGTTAAGCTTTTATTTACCATACAATTCAGTCATGAAATATAGGGAAAACATGACATAATTTGTGCTCATCACATACCCTCCATCAACAATCTCATCAAGACATAGAAGAATGAGATCCAAGTTCTCAAGCGCCTCCCTTTTATCAACATTGCTCCTGAAATTTCAGATAAAAGAATGAGCTCATTCTAAGTATTGAATAACATATGGAACATGGCACTCTTGTTTCATATCTAGAAAGAAAAATATAAGCTAAAATACCTCAACAAATAGGTGACTGCATCAAAGAAACCCTGAAGAACTGAAGCCAAAATGAGCTCATTTTCATCATCACCACCAGTGACAAAGAAATACAAGTCTTGTACAAACTTGGATATAGCAACATTATTCTCAATTAATGTTACCTCAGCCGCAGATGACAGAAAACAACATATAAATAATGAAACACAATAAAAATAATTAAAGATCAAGTCAAGAATTGGCAATAACTTCTCAAATCATCATTAAGTCAGGGCCCACAATACAACTCAATTTCAAATGAGCACAAATTCTTAACTCACATTAGAGGTTTTAAAGACATGTATACATAACATAAAGCATAAAAAAAATCATGTCACCTCACATAATGGTTAGGTTGTGTCCATCAATCAAAACCTCCGCACTGCATACCTTATGTCCGAGCATTTGTCTTCACTACAGTCTTACTGAATACTAAACCAACTTCTCAAATCCTGATTTTGTGTTATTTGTTGGCTAATTATCTGATTAGTACTTGACTGATACGCGCTTCCCTTCCAAATCTTGAAGAAGAATGTTCTTTCCTGATGGACGTAAGCCCTATATATGACAAGACATTCCAATCCCAGGAAGTTGCCAAGGGGTCATATTTAGAAAATGTTAAAATCCCCTTTTTTTAAACAAAAAAAAAAATAGGCTTTAATTTCTCCTTGGCTTGTTACAATGTGGAGATTTCTTCTCAAACAACATCATAGGAATTTTTTTGAAGCAGAAGTCCAGTCATTGGCAATAAGTAATGTGCAATGCAATTGGATTAAAGCATAATATATAGGAAATTTGGTATGTGATCATAATAAATATTTAAAATGCTAAAATAAACAAAACTCAAAGAGTAATTACTTATCTTTTTTCATAGTTTTTTCTAACGACTTTTTTACACACCCTGTGCACCTTTTTATATGACAGTTCAATTTATGCAGCAAAAAAGGCTGGGAAAAAGTTCCTCGTGACTGGTAACTAAGTGCCGACCATGTTAATTCATAGAATTAAATTTTAGTTGCTTATCTTCTTTCTTATGCAAACCCTGCATTTACAGAAAGATTAATCTTGAGAATTTGAATCTATTGAGCTCTTCTTTTTATTGCAGGATGCTTTCTTGTTGTTTGATGTAATGTAATTAAAATTGAATACAAGAACTATGTGACTTTGTTGCTCAGCTGAATAATATAAAAAGAAGAACTACTTGTTATTTGTTGAAGAGGCATCTTTTTTGAGACATCAACAAATGACAGAGGCATCCAACACAAACTTGTTTGGTTGTTATGAACACGTCAGATAGGGGTCAGTCTTCTACCTATTAAATATAAGTGAGCGAAGACAACGTCAACTTGCCATGTTCTATGAGGTATCGATAACAAAAATGAAAATCCCCATTAAGAAATGAATAAATTATTTGACTTGGCTCAAGCAACTTTCTTAAAAAAAAAAAAAATCATTAACATATTGAGAAGCAAAAAACTTGCTTCATGTCAAACATCACAAAGTTGCTGTTGTAAATCATCAAATGACAACACCCACTTGCCCTAATCAATGGTTAGATGCAAAACTGTTCCTTCTTGAAAGCTTCTAATGATGTCCCCATTGAAGAGTTCAATACTATAATTCAGGACATTGTCGCTGATGTCAACAATAAACTGGAAACTGTTAACTTAGAGGAAAAGATAAAATTGGAAGTGATGAAGTGAATAAACCCATTGAAGATTTACAGGAAGAATTTCACCATGCTGTTGAATATAATTAAATATATTCTGATTGTCATATTGATGTTTGCAGATGAAAACAGAGTAGAAACTTGAAAACAGAGCATGTAGGGGCCAACTTGCCATATTATAGTAATTATTCTTAGTAGATGATCAGCCGGTGTTTTTGGTGAGCATCATTAGACTGCGTATTGGTGAAAATGTCCTGTATAAAATCAAAATCAGCAATTATTATTCCATCCAGCCACATTATATCAGAGGAAGTTGCAGGAAAGTAACACGGAAATTGGTATGAACCTACCATATTTTTATTGTAGGCCTTAGTTACGTACAGCCTTTCACATGCAAATCTACATTCCTTCAGAGACATGATTTCGTAATCAATTTAGCCCTAAAAGAGCCTATCATAATTTAATTGTTGTAAATACTCTTATGAAAGAAAAACAAAAAAGTAACCAGCAATTCTGGGCCTCTGGATTTGCTATGTTGCTCAAAACTAACCAAGAGGTTTCTTGTTCGATTACTGGTAGGCATCATGGTGGGAAAAAATAAAATAAAGATATTATTGTCTTTTCATTTTTTTTGATATAATATTGTCTTTTCATTGAGATGTAGTGAAATTTCAAAAACTTTTGGGTGGTTGACTAAAATAAAATTGCTTCTATGGGGCTTAAGTGATTAAAAATGGCACATATTTTTAAAAATATATTTAAATAATTGAGAGTAAGAAAACTAGTGAGACCCACAGTACAAAAAGTAATGGAGGGTTAATGGTCTTACTATATCTGGGACCTAAAAAATTCATTATATCTGCTTTTGCACCTAGCAAAAGTTAATTTTATTAGGTGTACATTAATAAATAATTTCTTACTAAATTTGCACATTCACTCAACTTTAAAAGATTCACTCAACTTTAAAAGACACAGGTCATTACTCTCTGAATATTCAAGAGGTTAGAACTACCCTAACTCAAAATTTCATTTGTTTATGCTAGAGACCATGCAATAACTAAATACTGCGTCACCTTATGTTCCTTTAAACTTTGTCAAGTTATTTTAAAATCTGGGTATAATTTCATCTTGGCTTGTTACAATGTGGAGATTTCTTGTCAAAAAACTTCATTGGTATTTTTCTTGAAGCAGAAGTCCAGTCATATATGCTGGAAGTACCTTATATAAAGTTGAAAAATTGTTGAGAAGAGTTAATGAAGTTTTAAAGTTTTGAGTAAATACCCTTTGGGTCCCTAGAAAAAACACGGACCCCATTTTTGCCTCTCTCACAAATAAATGCCTTTTAGTCGCGAAAGGACGAATAAGGTCGATTAATGAACATTTTGGTCCTCGTAAATTTAAAAAAAGCGTTTTTAGTCTATAAAAAAGTCACATTTTAGTCCCTAGGGGTCCGTGTTTTTTTTCCAGGGACCCAAAAGGGTATTTACTCTAAAGTTGTTCTTAGATTGTATGAAACATATATGCTGGAAGTACCATATATATAAGACTAGATGAGTACTTTGTAATGTAATGCATGGGAAAGTAATATGATTGGTGATGGGAGAGTTCTTGAGACTTCCTACAGAGTAGTGTTTATGTTGTTGAATGCTTATTTTCAATATTTTTATAGGTTTTTTTATGATTAATATGGGATTTTTAATACATTTTTTAAGATATTTTTCTAATATTAAAGGTTAATTTGAGTTTGGGACATTCGTGTTGAATTAAGTTTGATTTACTATTACTACTACTTTCATTTTTAGTTGAGAAATCTTGCATTAAGTCATTTTGGTATCAATAATTGAACATAAACTATAGCTAATTTAACTTAATTAAACAAAGTCGTCTATCCATTAATAAATGAAATTGGATTAAAGCAAAATTTATCACGTGAATGATGAAGCAAAACTTTTGAATCATTAAAATAAATAAAAAAAGATTCATTTTCAGGAAATTGAAGTTACTTTTCTTACCAATAACTCTGAGCAGAAAGAATTGTCCAGTTTGCAGGTCTTGTTTACGTCATATATATTTAAATTTATAACCTCTTCAAAGGAATATATATATATATATATATATATTCTGTTTTTAATCAGAAAGTAATTAATTTCTTTCTGATTTATCAAACGCAAAAATATTGAGATGCTCTATAATTTTTTTGTTCGATTTTTTCCTTCACCTATTTGATTGAGATTTTTTTTTTTTTTTAAGAAAAGAACTCGAGTGGTATTTTCCATGCGTGCCTGTAACAATTAAGGATTCCATTTTAATTCTTAGCAGTGAATTGTGGTTCATAAACAAAACCCGTCATTATCATCCTTACGTAAGATTGGTGAAGTTGGGAATTGTAATTAGGGGTGAAAATTATAGAATAGAATCCAAATGTTCATGAAATTCCATTTTATCCCCATAAAATTTCAATATTTTTGTGTTAGTCCCTCCATGAAACTTTTAGTAGGGACTAAAGTAAAAATATTAAAAATTTTATAAAATTTAAAAAACATAATTTTTAAAAAATATGGGTTATATTATATAATTTTAGGGGTGCAGGGGCCACCCCTAAATGCCCTCTAGTTCCACCCTGGTTATATTTTCATGTTAGTCCCTCCAATAGTTTGATTTTTCCCCCCTTCCCCATTTCGTTTTCAGCTTTACATATTACTTACGTTGGCCCTATGCCTTCTGTTGCTTTCCAATAATACGTCTTCTTTATGAGCAAAAAAAATAATACGTCTTCTTTGAAACAGCTCCAAAAGTCAACTTCATCAGTTGACTTTGTCACATACCGTGTGTGTGTCATAGGCCGCTCATATTGTTTTGACTTCATTCGTTTAGTGAATAAATAAATCGATGACATTTTTAACAATCTATCCAGAAACATCACTTCTAGTCACAAAACCATTAAATATTAGTACTACCTTTATTTTTGTTATAAGATCTAGTCTGCAACATAAATTACAATATATCTAGATATTATATTAAAGACTAGAGGCACGCACACGCGCACAGCTACGCGCACACTCACGTTGTATCATTTACATGTATATAATATGCACTACTAGAAAAATGTAAAATAGTGACGGATTTTCTACGGAAACAATTCCGTAGCAATGGGACGAGTTTTTTCTTCTACGGATTTTAATATCCGTAGCAAAAAAGGAAAAACGAACGGATTAAATAATCCGTCGCTATTAGGGACGGAATTGTGACGGATCACGATCCGTCGCAATTGGGCCTCAAAATGGAGGCCATTTTGCGACGGATCGGTGATCCGTCGCAGTGTACGACGGATCAGCGATCCGTCGCAAAATGGCGACCAAAAGGCCGCCATTTTGCACCCAATTTGCGACGGATCGGTGATCCGTCGCAAATATGCGGACGGATCGGTGATCCGTCGCAGTGTGCGACGGATCAGCGATCCGTCGCAAAATGGCGGCCAAGGCCGCCATTTTGCACCCAATTTGCGACGGATCGGTGATCGTCGCAGTGTGCGACGGATCAGCGATCCGTCGCAAAATTAATTTGCGACGGAACTAGGTTCCGTCGCAAAGCGAAAGTCTCATTAATGAGACTTTCGGCTCCTCCCGATCCCCGTCCGGCCTTCAAACTTCCGCCCCTAGCTCGCGAGACCCCCGCTCCGGCCCCCCGGCTCAGGCCCCTCCCCCAGCGCGCCCCGGCTCGCGAGACCCCGGCTCGGCCCCTCCCCAGCGCGCCCCCGGCTCGGCCCCCTCCCCCAAGCGCGCCCCGGCTCGCCCCGACCGGCTCCGGCCTTCCTCGAGCGTGCCCCCGGCTCCGGCCTTCCCCAGCCGCGCCCCCGGCTCCAGCACCCCGGCTCCGCACCCTCGCTCCCCTGCCCCCGCCAAGCTCGTCCCCCCACCCAAAGCCCTCGGCTCGTCCCCCTCCACCCCTAACGCCCTCGGCTCCTCCCTGCCCTCCCAACTCGTCCCCCTCCACTCCTCGGCTCCTCCCCTACTCTCAACTCGATCGTTGTCCTCTTCATTGTTCCGGTCACCGCCGGAGTTAGCTTGAAGTATTTTTTTTAAAATAATTATATGGAAATATCTATGTTAGATTTACTTTATTACATAATTGAAATATGTATGTAAGTAGAAGATTATAAATTACATGATTTTAAATCTTCTTTTTTGTTTTAGTTTCTCTTGTGGCTAAATCTATTAATTACATAATGATCTTGATACCTATGTGTTTATTAATTTGAATTATGCTTATAGTTTGTAGGAGACTCCATGATTTTTTTAATTATTATGTTTTAATGATTTTTATTTATGATAGTGATTTTTTTAACTTGCATTGTTTTTGGGACGAAGATAAATTAAAAAAGTAATTTTTTCAATGTAAACACGGTTAATAAACGTATAGAATTATTTTATGTGAAGTATTTTATTTAGCACTTTTTAGGAATTTAGAAATTCCAATTCGATTTTGATGTGATAAAATTATGATTTTGTATTAGTTGGTAATGATACATAAATCTTTATATAGGATGGTGTTGAAATTAGAAAAGTGAAGTGTTGAGAAATGAAATTTAGGGATAAGGCAATTAATTAATTAATGTAAAGTATGAGGAGGAATGTGTGACATTAAATAATAATCAAATTTGTATGTGTTATAAAAATTAGTGGAATTTACTATTTGATTTAGGCTATTATAAAAATGACTGTTCTACAATAATCAAATTTAATATTTGTTTAAAAAATATTCCATTAAAATTTTTTATTTGAATCTATCTTTAACAAGTTATACAATAAATTTAATTAAGTGTTAAATAATCTCTTTGATCTAGCCATATATGTTAGAAACTCCAAAATACTTAGTATTCTATTCTTTGTTTTCCTCCCATGCATGTCCCATGTTACGGTGTCTATCCTCGTTCTCAGTTTTCTTTGGAATATGTTCTTTGTTCAATGCATGTGTTTGTTTTTCAGTTTCTTGATTAAGTGGCAATTGGTAGGCATAAGAGGTGACTTATATATATTTAGGGTATGTCGATGAACATGAATCGTCCGGTTGATTTGTGTTAGTTCTTTGTTTATGACGATATGTTATACTACATACTTTGTAAGTACTTTTGTCATATTAACCAAATATCTTTCTTTTTTATATTTTTTGACATTATGTCTATAAGTGTTCAGAGATGGAGCATCAAGGAGGACGTTCGGGTAGTGGACGTGGCGTGGTCGATCCCGACCCCGTACTATAAGAGGGGGTAGGACGACGCCAAGCGCTCCATATGGAGGCGGAGGGCTCGGCCGGAGGTGCAACTATTTCATTTTTCGTCGTCCCCGTCTGGATATTTGTCATCTTCACCATCACTTTATACATCGTCGTCACTGCGGCTAACTCCCCGATTCACAGCAAAGGGGACAACAGGTTTACTTTACCCTTTCTGATTGATTTACATATGTTTCGTTTCTTGAAACCATCTATGTACAAAAATCTTCAATATTTCACATTTCTTCCTTAGCACACTTCGTCGCCTCAGAGCCACGTCGGGGAAGCAGGTAGTTCCTCCGATACACCTATCGGGGCTCAAGAGATCTGAGACGGGGGGTTTCTTTGGATCTGCACTAAAGGCAACGAGTAAGTCATGCGAAGTACTGTAATGTTACAATTCTCTTTTGAGATTGGTTTGTATGCTAATATTTGCATGATAATCTCTGTTTTCAGATTTGTGCACGATAATCCGGTGGCGACTTTCATGTCGACCCAAATATTCCGTAACTACACTCAAGCTTGGACCGCGTGGACGGAGATTCCTACGGAGCAACGAGATATGTGGTTCACGAGTTCTTGGTAAGTTATTTGTTTTATGCGTGTTAATTAAGTACTTTTAAAATTTGGAGCACTAATTGTTCGTTATTGATTTTCGGGAAAAGCATATGACATTGCACTCGAGCATCATGAAAATCGAAAAAGCTTTTAACCACAAGGCGTCTTTGCAGTGCGTCGAAAGCTCTATTCATTGAGAAGGTCGAGAGGCAAGACAGTTGGCTTCCACGGGACACTAAAGATGAATTATTTGGCACTTGGGAAAACAATGAAAAGTTTAAGGCCATAAGTGCGAAAAATAAGGAAAATAGGGCCAAAATGGCGGGACCGTCATATCTTTGGGGGCTCCATATCCATTGCGAGCATCGACGCAAAGTTGTAAGTACACGTTATTTTCTATTTACATATTGAATATTTTGTACTTTGAAGTAATTAATTAAGGTCATCATTTGCGTTTGCGGGAAGAGTGGGAAGCTCCACCTGGATCGGTTGAGTGGGTTACCTTTCGGCGGACCCATTCCGACGGTGCGAAGGGAGTGAGAGGCAATGGATTAACCCAAAGGCGAAACAAATAGCGGTGAGACATTTATTGCCTTTATTACTTGTTTTATGCACGTTATTTTCTTATTTGTTATGTATTTGTTTGCTTGTAGGAAAACTTTGAGAGGCATCGCGGGAGAGAGCCTCGCGGCGTGAGACGACCCCTCATCCTCTATATCCGATAACGAGAGTCTCTTCTTTGAGGCCTGCGGCGGATTTGACAAGAAATGGAGGGTCTTTGGATACGGTGAGTCGCCCGCGAAGCAATCAAAGCGCCTCTCATCCACTGCGGGGTTCCTTTAGGTAAACATAATACATTTGATATTGATAATTTTCATTCTCTTGTCCATTCAAATGAAGTACAAATAATAAATGTACTAATCAATTTTGTAGATGAGTGAAGAGGATGAAGTCGTTGGTGGAGGAGCAAGCAACACGGATGACCCAGGAACGAGAGATGATGAGCCGGCGGGCGACTCGAAACGGAGATGATGAGGCAACGAGATGCTTATGGAACAAGAACGAGATGAAGCGGGCGTTGCGGCGAGAACGGGAGATGATGAGGCCCGGGGAGATGAATCGGCGGGCGGAGATGATGAAGGCGGAGATGATGAAGGAGATGCGGCTTCAAATGATGTCCCTTCCCGAAAGACGGTTTTGGTCGGGCCGACTCACGGTGATGATGACCATCTTTTGGTGATGATGATGATCACAATGTTTTTGTTTAGCCTACTTTTTTGTATTTGTTTGTTGCTACGGATATATATATATATATATATATATATATATATATATATATATATATTGTGTTTTCACTATGTAAACTCTTTTTTATCGTTAATATATTCATGGTACATTATTTTACTATTTGTATTCAATTTTTCTATTAAATTTTTTAAAAAAATATAAATAAATAAAAAAATTTGCTACCGTAAAATAATTCAAAAATTTGCTACGGAAAATAAATCCGTAGCAAATTGGAATTTGCTACGGAAAAAAAAATCAGTAGCAAATTTCTGAATTTTTGAAATTTGCTACGGATTGTTTAAAGTAGCAAATTGCTACGGAGAAAATCCGTAGCAAATTTGCTACGGAGTTATGAAATCCGTAGCAAATTATACAGATTTGATAATCAGTAGCAAATTGCTACTGATTTGATAATCCGTAGCAATTTGCTACGGATTGTAAAATCGTAGCAACTTTGCTACGGATTTTACAATCCGTAGCAAATCCGTCGCCATTGCGACGGATTTTCTCAAATCC
This sequence comes from Acacia melanoxylon, assembly GCA_019022615.1. NCBI lineage: Eukaryota > Viridiplantae > Streptophyta > Magnoliopsida > Fabales > Fabaceae > Acacia > Acacia melanoxylon. The sequence continues at coordinate 15,293,300 of JAFJYJ010000003.1, forward strand.
GTCGCAATTGCGACGCCATATTTTGCTACGGACAAAATCCGTAGCAAAATCCGTAGCAAAAACGTTTTGCTACGGATTTTTAGGTTTTTGCTACGGATTTTTTTCCGTAGCAAAATCTGAAATTTCTAGTAGTGATGCATGATGACCTTGTTATATTATCATGGTATTCATTTAATTTGGTGTACTTTGTGACCAACATGCTAATCTCATTTTACATATAGCCACATTTTCCTCTATATATCAGTTAAAGGATGTAGTATAATGTTATTTGTTGAGTTCATTTGCACGTACTATACTCTTATTATGTTCAAATTTCCCTCTTTGTGTCTTTTCACATTATAACTACTACTCTAAATCACGTTAAAAAGCAAAAGGTAAGCAGAGAGTATTATAATATATATAAGGAACAGTTATTACATAAATCTTATTAAATGTAAAATTCAGAAATATGATAATGAAACCCTCCAAACGATTGCATGAAGTTGCTCATCATCCAAATTGTTTTATTTTGAAAAACAATCAATAGTTTTATATTGTATAGTCAGGGAAGGAGATCATTTTCTTCTCACTATGACATCTCCACCCTTAAATAATAAAAAAAAAATGCCGATCAAGTTCAATACTTGTGTTTTATAAAAAATATTATTATAACATTTTATAAATTAAAAATTGTTCTTTTTTGTACGGCAGTTATGAACCGTATGCACCACATTTTAGCTATTTAATTTTATTTGTGTTTATAGTAATTTCTTAAAATATTAAATATGAACCACCTAGTTTTTTAATTTAAGAGTGCATATGTGATAGTGAGATTAAAAAAAATGAGTCAACTCGAACTGGATAGTGATTGGCTACACTGTTCAACATCTCACTATTCACCCTTGAAAACATAGTTTCTTCGATTATTATAACTAAATTATTCACTGAAGAACTTATGGCTTTCAACACATATTTACTTTTTATAAAATCTCTATAGAAAAAATTCACTTTTTATAAACATGTTTATAATATCTACAACATATTTTATTAAACAAAGCATTTTAATAGCCAAAGTTAACCTTTATTAATAGTAAGGCCAATATTACCATGTTTTGAAATATTTTTAGCGAAAATTGCACCACTTAATAATTTAGAGTACCAAGCAATATTATGAAAATTGAGGGGAAAATTCCCATTAAAATTGTATTAATTGGTAAGAACCTAGTAAACTTTTATATATTATTGAAAGTAACAATACTTCAAACTTTGTACACAAGAGTACTAATCCTTTGATATAGATACCTGTCACCAATAAAAATTTCAATATAGTTTGATAACAAAGTTTTCTTAATGATCATAGATTCATAGTTAAGGAGCGAACAAGTTTTTCGGTGTGAATAAAATGAAGGTTAAGGGGAACCACTTTCGGTGCCTATCCCAAGGAAGGATAAGACCATCTACTCCATTAAAATATTTTTTTTAAAAAAATATAAAGTAAAAAAAAAAAAGATTTGGACGGTCGGAAGAGTTCCAAATGATTCCAGCGGCAGTATAGTGATAAAGTGCACATATTCCAATGACAAGAGAGTAAAGTTCATTATCTGTTCTTGAGGCTCTGATTGTAAGAAGAGAGTGTAAACAGTGTTTTTGTGCACTGATCGAATAGGTAATTAATCAGAAAAACATGGGAGCTGCAGCTTCTTCATCATCATCCTCTACAATTTTTCCCAAGAAACATGACGTGTTTCTGAGTTTCAGGGGTGAGGACACTCGCAAAACCTTCACCAGCCATCTTCACACTGCGCTATGCATGAGCGGTATTTGAACCCACATAGATATGAACTCCCAAAAGGCGATGATATTTCCCAATCACTGGTTCAAGCAATTGAAGACTCGAGCATTCTGGGGTGATCTTCTCTGAAAACTATGCTTCCTTAAAATGGTGTTTGAACGAACTGATTAAGATACTAGAGTGTAAAGAGGTCCAAGAACAGCTTGTTATTCTTATTTTCTACCAAGTCAACCCATCTCATGTACGCAATCAAAATCTTTCCAGGAAGCATTCGCAAAACACTTTACTCAACAAAACCCTGAGAAAGTGAACAAGTGGAAACGAGCTGAAACTGCAGGCTTAGCTGGCTGGGATTCTCGGATCTGTAGGTCAGTGCGTAGTCTTCTCTCTCTAAAACTAGATCTTTGAATTTTTAATTAGCTTGACTTTCATACTTTATTGTTCTTTTCTAGGCTAATTGGCAACTTGTAACATCCCAAATTTTGGAATTCGGGAATTAGAAAGATTGAATGGAAATTAATGGTAAAAATTTGGCCTAATAGGATTATGAAAATAATTATTGGAATGTGAGGCCTATTTTCCTTAAATTTTCGGGAAAAGAATAAATTCAAGGAATGTTTGTAGGGGATAAGTTTTGGCCTAGAAATTTTAGAATCAATAATTTATGGTTCGAAGGTAATTGGGAAAGGAAAATCCCTATATAGGATTAAAGATTTATTCCTAGAATTTATTTGACAATCAAGTGGCAAAAATTTAAGAAAGGGTAAAATGGTAATCTTACTACCTGAGCTTGTAAATTAAATGGGCAAAGAGGCAGCACGTGTTCATATATATAAATATATGAAGAACCAATTAGCACCATATACTACCTTATTCTTCATAAAGTTACGGGCCCCTTGTGCACAATAATTTAATATTCACTGAAATTGGACTTGCAAAGACACAGCACCAATTTGGAGAATAAGCATTCAGCAAGCCACGTAGATATAAGCTGCACATGAAAGCCATACTCCCTCTCAATATTAAATGCATTCAGTCCATATGCGTTTTGCACAGCACCTTGTGCAGAACCCATACTTCTTCAATGCGCTTTTCCTTCTCGGTCAGAACCATTTGGACTGCAAAGCAAAACAGAGAACACAACACGTGGTTCTGCGTTTTCAGATAGCAAAGGTAGACATATTCTCCCTTGGAATTCAGCATCCACGATCCTCTGTCTCTATCGGAATTTGGTGTGACAGCATCTACGCCTCACTACTTCTTTGCGTTTCGGTGTGCCCGCAGAACCCATGCTTCATTGTTCCTCTTTATCTCCGGCATACCAGCAACTCCACTTTGTTTCTCGAACTCAGAAACTTGTGCGCCATTATACTTCTCATTTCAGCAACGCCCACGCCTCTCAAACTCAGTAGCAGCACCACTACTCTCTCTTGTTTCAGCATGACAGCAAACACTATGCTCCATCACTCTCATTCTTCGGCGGAAAGGCGAGATCTTGAGTAAAACGAGAATCGAGTCGAGAAAAACGCCAAGAATGTGTGGCGGAGAGAGTGAAACTGAGAGGAAGTGATATGGTTCTGTTTCTACACGGAAACGAAATGAAAACAGAGGGAGAGTCATAGAGACCGAGAGTGAGCAATGAAAGAAAGATGAAAGAATATGGTCCAATCGTTGCATGCAAACATAGAACTAAGGTGAGTCTTTGGACTTCTTTCTTTTGTACGATAGTTATTCTGTTTTATGGTGCTAAAACAGATAACATTTGAAGTTCAAGTTGCATGCATGTGATTCTGAAGGGTTAACTTTGAAGTTTAACGTTAATGTTGGAGTGTTCTTGAGGTTCTGTGAAGTTCCTAAAAGGCACCGAAACTGAATAAGATTTAAGAGAATTAATGTGATGCTGTTAGGAACTTCAGAGAGCATTTGTATGAGTCATTTGACTGCATCTAAAATATGTTTAGATGGGAAAACTTCACTGATACGTTGGCATGCATGAACAGGAATTATATGCTGATGTCATTGCTGGAAAACTGAACATGCAGCTGGAGCAGTGATCGTTGAGCAAGGTAAAACTAGGGTAAACGAACTCCTTTGACACTGAAATTTTGTGGATAATTAGTACACATCATGATATTTAATATGAGCTTTGGATCACCCAAAAATGAGGTCTATAACTCAAGTTATGATTTTTGGAAGATGAGCTAAAAATTCTGGAAAGTTTTGGTATGGTTCTGGAGCAACAAAATGACGTTACCTTTCGGACCAAGTAAATATTTTATTTTTTCCCTGATAGTTTTACATTAAATAGTAGACATCTCAAGCTTTCCAAGAAGCTAAAGAACACCTAAATCGGAGTTGTATCCAGAGAGAAACGAATTTCGCAAGTTGACCTATTAACCTGAAACGTTTTTCTGGACAGCGAAGAAAGAATACAAAACTGGGAATGATACAGAAAGCAATAAGTCTAGTGATTATTTTTCTATGAAACTAGACTTAATTAGTGACAAATAGAAATTTTAACCACCCCGATCGGAGTTCTGTAGAATTAATAATGATTTTTTGAAGTTTGGCCAAAAATTAGCTACCATGAGAATTTAAGAAAGAAATGGCCAAAGTAAATAAGAATAAACTCCAAGGGTGTGAGAAAGCCTATGAGGATAAGATAAACCCATTAGGTATTCATTTTCCATGGCTCTAATAATATGAACATGTGTTTAGGCCATGAGAAGTCAAGAAAGAAGAAGAATGGAATGTGCTTCAAGCAACTCCGTAGTTGGAAGCAAAGGTACAAGAGGAAGACAAAGCTAAAGTGGTGGGTAACTGTTATCTTGTTAGCCGTATGTATGTATTTCTTGTATGACGGATCATGTTTGCTAGATGATTTACATGTTTATTTCCTAGCTATGGAATTGAGGTCTCGGTCTCACGGGTGCGTGTCCTAAAGGGTCGGTCCTTGGCCGTTAAACTCTGCGGTTACGGTGAGACTTGTTTACCTGTGAATTATTCTATGCGTGTACATGCGTTATCTGTTATTTACATTTCATACTTGCATATGAGATTAACTGTTACCCCTGTGGTTCATTCATTTGAACTCCAGATCACATGAAATAGACGGTGAGCACAAGCTAGTAGTTCCGCACCGGACTCCGGACTAGAGTGTTGCTTGAAGGCGGCACTTATTTGAAGGGAGTGCTTGAAGTTCTTTGTAAAAAGAATGAGCGAGTAGAGAGCAAAGACACTCGATAGCTATGACAACGGCCCCGATGAATGTTGACGCTTACGTATGAATAATAAAAGGCCGGGTGTCTAATTTTGAGTATGTGCTTAAGAACGCTTCCGCATATGCCAAATAGAGAAAATCCGGATGGGTTGTTAGAATCACATTACCCGCCACCCGAAAGGGCGAGGCCGGGTAGGGGTGTTACACAACTTGACTTCTTACTTGTATTTGTTTATTCTGTTGGAAAAACTTGTTTAAACCGTGCTATTTTAAAATTGTATACCTTCAGCTCCAACTTCAATTATTTTTGTTAACTAGTTATACAACCTTTAAGAAAAAATAATCTGGAGTATAAATGGCATGAATAAAAATAATTAGTTGTACAAACATGTTTGTGTTTTATAATATATTCTGTATGGTTTGCCATTTCTATTCGGAATATCTCCATAAGCTTAGTAAAATTAAGGGATGTTCTTATTCATTTTGATATTGGAACAGAGACTTTTCATTGGTGTCAAATTTCTGTTTGTGCCGCTGATCTTCTGCATCCCGGAGCCTTAATCCACCTCTATTTGAACCTTAAGCCTTCTCTCAAGTATAGAATACCTCCAGATGAGAAAAACCCTCGACTTATGTAGAAGAAAACCCTTAAAGTCGTGTTTTATTAATGCAACTGTGCGTTTTTGGGTCCAACTACTGCCATAGCACTTCTACCTTTTGTATTGTGACACTTGAGAAGAACTCTGCATATATATTCTGACAATGTTGCTTGGCACCCGTAACTCTGTGCCATGGACTCTATTAGAATATACTAGAAGCAGTCCATCTGCTTAGCTGGCATTCACAGTTGAAGATTAGTTGCATCATTGATAAGTTGTTATTCAGTAGTTCTGAGAACATACACGTGGACACGTATCACATGCACATGCACTTATACTCTCCAACTCACATGCATAACTAACTCACGTGAGTTACTATCACTCGCCTAATTGTATCACTCGTAGCACATCGTCTATATAACAAACAGACGAACACTCAAATCAATAGATTTCCAGATTCATCTCTTTGATCTGCTCTTCATTCTCTGTTTTCTGGTATGGTATCAGAGCCATTGACGACCTCCGTCAATCTGCGATCCCAGTAACTAGAATACTAGAACAACATCGCAGCTTGGTGATCTCCTAAATTGGATTGATCGCTAAAGCAAAGATGACTGACATGTCTGGATTCATTAACTCCGGTGTAGCAACAACGCAGTCAACACCAGTGAATCGTGGTTTTTCAAATAAGAAAATCACAATCAAGCTTGATGATACAAATTTCTTGCTGTGGAAGCAGCAAGTCTACTTTATGGTTAAGCAACACAGAGTTCATTCGTATCTTGATGGCACCGCAGATTTCTCCATGATCGAATCGAAATGATCTTTGGAGCGAGAAATCATCAATCCAGATTTTGATGAGTTTGAATCCTTGGACTCGCGCTTTTCGTGGATGGATACCGCATCATGTTTTCGTCGAATATACTACCAGATCTTGTTGGACTCAACACTGCCGCTCAAATCTGGGCATAGCTCAACCAATTATTCTCCAACAAATCTGATTCGAAAATTCTTTCATATCGCAACCAGCTAGCTAATCAACGTAAAGGCATCCTTCCCATGCGTGACTATCTTGCGAACCTCAAATCAATCTGCGATCACCTGGAGATGCTCGGAGAAAAGGTTGATGAAGCCACTCATGTATCTCATATCTTGAACGGTCTAACTGCAGAATATGAACCTGTCATCGCTGTAATTAATGCATCACAACCTTGCTTTGGACTGGACGTAGTCTCAAACATGTTACTAGATTCTGAATCACGTCACAAGGTATTTCTTACCAACAATACCACTCATCCAATCAATCTGGTTACAAAACAGATTAATCATGTTGTAGTACCTAGTCAGTTAGTTGCACCATCTCAAGATCGGTATCGATGATCCTAGTGATGAAGATTCCTTTAATGTCATCTGTCATGCTCAAGGTCCTATCACAGGATATGGCAATCGAGGAACTACTTCACATTTTTCACGTGGAGGAGGACGTGGTCCAAGTCGTGGTCGTGGACGATTCAATAATTGGAAACCATCTCGTCATGTCAAATCTGTCACAAGTCCGGACATCCGGGCGATCGATGCTACTTTCGATATGAATATCCGACCTCCTATGGCTATAACTCAACGTCGCATCTCGAGGCTCGGGCACATTATACCACTGACTATGGCATACCTGAGTTTTACTCTCCCTTTGAATACTATCTTGTTCCAATGGAGTCCTCAGTGTCTGATGCTTCATCCAAAACACATGTTTCTGGTCCGATTGCAGCAGCCAATTCTGTTGCACATGTGACTTCACCTATTCCCCCATTGAAATCAGAGTCTCCCACTCCTAACACTCCTATGGCTCAGGCTCTTCTTGTGACACCACACACTATTACAGATCCAGCTTGGTACCCAGACTCGGGTGCCACTGCTCATATCACACATGATGTCTCCTGCCTAGCTCTTGAGTCTATCTTTGAAGGTACTAGTACTGTACAGGTTGGGACTAGTGAGTTATCACCAATACAAGCCATCGGTAACACCTCTCTTACTAACTCTATTTCTCAACTTGATCTAAACCATGTTCTTTATGTTCCAAAAATGCGAAAAAATCTTCTCTCTATTGCTAAATTCACACGAGAAAATAACGTTTCCGTTGAATTTTTTCCGCGCAAATGTGTAGTGAAGGACCTGAGGACTGGTCAACCTCTGATGACTGGCACTGAGCATAATGGCATGTACCCTCTGATGGCCAAATTCTTCATACATCAACTGATAGTCTTACTCTATGGCATCAAAGATTAGCGCATTCATCCATTGACACTGTTAAGAATGTTCTCAAATGTAACTCCGTTTCTTTTAATTCTGAAGTAGATAAACATCTCTGCTCTGCTTGTCAGTTTGGAAAGTTTCACAAACTTCCATTTTCTACTTCTTCAACTGTGTACCACAAACCTTTGCAATTAATTGTCATGGACATATGGGGACCAGCTCCTATTCAGTCATATGGAACAACATACTATATAGCTTTTGTTGATGCATATAGTAGATTTACTTGGGTCTACCTTCTACAAAAAAAATCCGATGCACTCTCAGTTTTCCAGGAATTTAAACTTCTAGTTGAAAATAAATATCATTCTAAAATTGAACAAGTGCAATCTGACAATGGTGGTGAATTTGTTGCATTTAAATCCTATTTAGCTTCTTGTGGAATAGAACACAGATTTTCGTGTCCTCACACGTCTGAGCAGAATGGATTAGTTGAATGTCGGCATAGATTGATTGTTGAAACAGGGTTGACACTGTTAGCGCATGCCTCTTTGTCCATGAGTTACTGGAAGGATGCTTTCTCCACTGCTGTGTTCTTACTTAACCGATTACCAACAAAAGCTTTATCCAAAACCATGACTCCATATGAGAAATTGCATGGGGTTCCTCCCAACTATTCTATTCTGCGTGTGTTTGGCTGTGTATGATATCCTTACACACGCCCCTATAATGCACACAAATTAGAATTTAGATCAGTTGCTTGTGTTTTTCTGGGATACAGCTCAGCACCAAGGATATAAGTGCGTTGATATGCGTACTGGAAGACTGTATATCTCCAGACATGTTTACTTTGATGAAACCCAATTCCATACTTCAGGTACTCAGTTTTCAACAAGAAGTGCAGACTCTCATCAGCCCTCAACCAAGCTTACCTCTTCGGCTACATCATCCCTTATCCCCATCAAACATTCCCCAACGCCATCCATGGGTCCTGTCAAAACCCGCTCTTCTGTCTCTAACCCTTTACACAATTCCACACCTCCCATAATGACTTCTCCACCATCTGATACACTTCCCACTACATCCACTCCCAAACACAATTCCACAACTCCCATAATGACTTCCCCAACATCATATACACTTCCCACTACATCCACTCCCAAACCACCTCCAAAAAAATCTACTACTCACAACAATCATCCTATGATTACTCGCAGCAAAGTTGGCACCTCCAAAACAAAAATCTTCTCTGTTTCAGCCTCACCACCGATCGTTCCACCTACCAATATTACTGATGCTTTATCTGATCCTGACTTGAAACAAGCCACCTTAGACGAGTACAATGCATTGCTCAAATTTGGCACCTGGGATGTTGTACCATTGCCCTCACATCGTCGACCTATAGCCTGTAAGTGGTTGTGGAAAACAAAAACTAATGCAGATGGCACTTTAGCAAAGAGGAAAGCACGGTTAGTAGCCAAGGGATACTCTCAAATAGCAGGCTTAGACTATGTAGACACCTTTAGTCCAGTAGTTAAAGCAGCAACCATTCGAATCCGCTTTCTATTGCTGTCACATCTAGCTGGTCTCTAAGACAACTTGATTTCAACAATGCATTTTTGGATGGGGACCTCTCAGAAGAGGTTTATATGGAAGCTCCTCCTGGTTTCTCACTTGGCACTTCTTCTACTGATAATATACCCCTTGTGTGCAAACTACGAAAAGCCATATATGGCCTCAAGCAGGCTCCTGGTGCTTGGTTTCAGAAACTTCACGCTGCTCTCTCCACTCTAGGCTTTGAAGCATCTAAATTAGATTCCTGCTTGTTCATCAGGAAAGGCCCCACTCACATTTCATATTTGGTTCTGTATGTGGATGATATAGTAATTACGGGCTCAGATCCAACTGAAATTCAGCGCCTCATCACTGCTATGAGTGACTTATTTTCCTTAAAGGACATTGGGCCCTTATCTTACTTTCTAGGCATTGAATTCTACACCACACAGCATGGCATTTTACTATCTCAACGAAAATACATACTGTCATTACTGAAGGAAGTCAATTTTTTGAATGCCAAGCCGCAATCTACACCTATGACTACAACCAACCAGCTCACTTCAACAGATGGTGATTTCTTTCACGACTCTAAACTATACAGAAGCATACTTGGGAAGTTACAATATCTTTGCTACACCAGGCCTGAGATTTGATTTGTTGTAAACCGACTAAGTAAGTTTCTTCAAGCTCCTCGTCATCCTCACTGGGTTGCAGTCAAGAGGATACTTCGATATCTTGTGGGCACATCTGACCATGGTTTACTCCTTCGTCCTCTACCTCGACTTCATGTTCAAGCCTTCTCTGATTCAGACTGGGCCACAAACAAGGAAGACCGCCGTTCAGTAAGTGGGTACTGCACCTATCTAGGAAATAATCCTGTTATTTGGGTGTCAAAGGGTCAGCTCGTGGTATCTCGTTCTGCCACAGAAGCTGAATACAGAAGCTTAGCGGATGCCTCTTCAGATGTGGTTTGGGTCATGAAGTTGCTTCACGAAATGCATGTCCCAATTGCAGAGGTACCTATAGTCTGGTGTGATAATTCTGGTGCTATTGCTCTTGCGTCTAATCCAGTTCTTCACTCAAAGAGGAAGCACGTTGAAATCGACATCCACTTCCTTAGAGAGAAAGTAGCAGCTGGACAAATACAAATTGGATACATACCATCACGGGAGCAAGTTGCAGATACTCTAACTAAGCCATTGGGAAAGTCAATGTTTCTCCCATTTCGAGACAGACTCAATGTATTTACCCCATCTCATACCACATGAAAAAAAAATTTGCACAAGGAATATTAGAATATACTAGAAGCAGTCCATTTGCTTAGCTGGCATTCACAGTTGAAGATTAGTTGCATTATTGATAAGTTGTTATTCAGTAGTTACAGAACATACATGTGGACACCTGTATCACATGCACATGCACTTATACTCTCCAACTCACATGCATAACTAACTCACGTGAGTTACTATCACTCAGCTAATTGTATCACTCTGTAGCACATCGTCTATATAACAAACAGACGAACACTCAAATCAATAGATTTCCAGATTCATCTCTTTGATCTGCTCTTCATTCTCTGTTTTCTGGTAGACTCTTCCTTCTCTTGCTCAAAATGCTTAACTTCACATGCAAGAAATCTAACAATTATCAATGAAATACTTGTTCACTTTAATTCTATCACTCTTAACTCATTTTCTCGTGTTAATACTTTTTTATGCTAATTTATATTTTAGGGACGAATCACAACTCATTCAAAATATTGTCAATGACATTTTTAAAAGACTAAACCACATGTACCCAATTAGTACATTGCAAGGTCTGGTTGGAATTGAGGAGAATGCTGATTGTATTGAATCATTATTGGAAAATGTCTCAATAATTGGAATTTGGGGCATGGGCGATATAGGTAAAACAACAGTAGCTAAAGCTGTATTCACTAAGCTCTCCTTCCAATTTGAAAGTTGCTATTTTTTTGAAAATTTAAGGGAGGAATCAGAAAAATATGGACTAAACCATATACGAGATAAACTTCTCAGAGAACTATTGAAGGAAGAAGAATCCATGGTTGATTCCACATTTGCCATGAGAAGACTTAGTTGTAAAAAGGTTTTCATTGTGCTTGATGATGTTAATAATATAAAGCAATTAGATTATTTGGCTAAAGAATGTCATTCTTTGGGACCTGGTAGTAAGGTCATCATTACGACGAGAGATAAACATTTACTTCTTGGAAGATTTAATGAAATATATGAAGCCAAGCCGTTGAGCTATTACAAATCGGTTAGCCTTTTCAACCTCAAAGCCTTTCACAAAGATAATTATGAAAGTGGATATGAAGAACTATCTAAGAGAGTTGTTGCTTACGCTAAAGGCAATCCTTTAGCTTTAATCACCTTGGGTTCATGTCTACATTCCAAAACTACAGAGGAATGGGAAAGTGCTTTGACAAAATTGGAAAAGACTACCCATGAAGATATTCATGCAGTGTTAAAATTGAGCTATGATGGACTAAATTATGAAGAGAGAGAAATGTTTTTGGAAATTTCTTGCTTCCTAAAAGGTGAAAATGTAGCTAAAGTAGTAGCTCTTTTAGACAGCTATGGCTACCATGCAAGAATTGGCTTGAGGACCCTCGTAGATAAGGCTCTTATAAGCATTTCTCGTTATGTGGAGATGCATGATTTAATACAACAAATGGGTCGAGAAGTTGTTTGTCAAGAGTGCATAAAAGATCCTGGAAGACGAAGTCGACTATGGAATCCTGATGAAATCTATGCTATATTAACAAATAATCAGGTAAGAAAAAGAAGCAATTGACTTTCACACAAGAAATGTCTACGGTGAAAACATTTACTAATATATGATGATGTTTGCATACTTTTATTTGAATTTTGTGTAATTCGGTGTAATCGACGATGCGGTTGAGGGCATAAGTTTAGATTTGTCTCAAGTTGGAGATATATGCCTAACCTCTAACACCTTAAAAAAGATGACTAATTTGAGTTTCCTCAAATTCTATTCAACTGATTTGGATAGAAGGTCGTGTGTGAATATTCTGTCAAGCCTAGAGTCATTTTCAAAAGTATTATGTTATCTTCAATGGGACAATTTTCCTTTCGAGGCTCTACCGCCATCTTTTTGTGCAAAGAAGCTTGTTGAACTTAGTATGAATGGGATCAAGCTCAAAAAATTGTGGGATGGAACGCAGGTACAATATTCAAATATGAGTTTAAATTTTTCTTGTCAATTGAAATTTTTGACTTTTGTTTCCCATGTAATGTTTCCCTTTTTAATTGATACAGGATTTGGTAAATTTAAGGGGATTAAACCTTGGTGGATCTAAGCACTTAGCAGAGCTGCCTGATTTCTCCAAGGCACAGAATCTTGAATGGGCGAATCTCGCCTCATGTGAAAGTTTATGCCATCTTCATCCATCTATTTTATCTCTCTATAGATTAAAGTCCCCGATGCTTACTAATTGCATAAACCTGAAGGATTTGCAAACTGAGAGTCCTTCAAAATCTCTAGAGAAGCTTTGTGTTGATAATTGCTATAGCCTGAAGGAATTTTCATTATCATCAGAGAGCATAATATCCTTACAATTAAATAGAACTGGCATTGAGTCATTGGGCTCCTCAATTGCGAATCTCTTATAAACTTGATAATCTCTCACTCAATTGCTCAAGACTGAAGAATATTCCAGTCAATCAGTTTTATGGATTGAGATCTCTTACGCATCTTTCTCTTTGTGAATGTGGAGAGATAATTGATGAATCAAAGTTACATGTCCTATTTGATGCTTTACAATCTCTAGAGTGGTTTTATTTGGATGGAAGTTTCATTATAGCTGAGCTCCCCAGCAATATCAAGCATCTGTCAAAACTAGAACATCTTTACTTAATGAATTGCAAGAGCCTTCAATCTTTGCCTGAGCTCCCACCATCCATCAAACAGTTAGAAGCTACCAACTGCACATCGTTGAAGACATTAATACTCACTTCTCATACGCAATTTCCACTGTTGCCACAGCAAATAATGCAGCACAATATGAAACCCTCTTCCTCAATCAGGTATCTCAGAAATCTGAGAAGGCTTATTCTTTCATATTGCAATGTAGGGAACCATTCAGTTTCCTATATTATGGCGTTTGCTTATTTCTGTTTGAAGCGTGGGGTACAAAGAAATCAAATGGCTGATGTTTGCTATCCAGGAAGAGAAGCTCTAGATTGCTTTATACCTAACCGGATGACAAATAAAGCTCCCAACTTCGTAACTATTCAGCTTTCTTCAACCATAAACAACTTGCAAGGCTTCATTTTCTACTGTGTTGTTCCAAAGTTTACTCCAAAGGAAAGCTGTTTTTATCGCTTGAAATGCCAAATTTATGATGAAGATGGTGATGAGTGTGGCACAAGCTTGCGTTTTGTCCTAATGAATGTTAATTCACATCATGTTTTTCTATGGAACACTTATAGCAACACATTAACAAAATATCCAGACGCCTATTATAACCCAACGCTTTCATTTGAATTCTATGTTGTTACATATTGTGAGAATATTACGCATTTATTATGATTATTATCTTATTATTATGATTAGATATAGCTATATTATATTTTAGGATATTTCCTATTATATCTCAATTAGTTTGATTGATTTTGATTTGATTACATTTAATGAGATTCTAGGGTTAGGTCTAGGTTTGCCTATATAAAGGCCTTTGTGTATTCTTTCTAATTAAGAGATTAAGAATAATATTTCTCTCTCAATTTCTTCCACATGATATCTGAGCTAGATTGATCTTGAAGACAAAAGAGTTCAGTTTTGTTCCTCCGGCGGTGACTCATTCTCTCTTAAACTGTTTCTAATTGCTTCGAGCATTGAATCGTGAAACAGAGTCGGAGAGGCCGCAAAGCACCAGCGCCGGAGCCACTTTCACCTTGTTTGTCCGTTGTGTCGGCCCATAGTCGCGCTCCTCATTAAGTCATCCATGATTTCAGCTCCTCACCTCGTCTCCTACTTTCTCTTCTCGCCTAATTGCTCCCCGGGATCTCGTTTGTCGACCCGTCAAGCAATTTATGTCCTATTTTCGCTCCCCGGGTTCTCCATCGCCGAACCGGGGCGTCAGCAATTTCGGCGAGTTTCCGGATTCTAGCGAAAATTATCTTATTATGGAACCTTCATCTTCGATCTTGTTGCAGCCGCTGCTCGTCGAACTTATCGCACGCTGCCCGTCGATCTTGTCGCAGTTGTTGCCCTTCGCATGCTGCCCGTCGATCTTGTCGTAGTTGTTTCCCGTTGATCTTGTCACAACTGCTGCCCGTTGATCTTGTTACAGATGGTTACTCTCAAAGTTGTCCAGTATCTGCTGCTCTCTAAATAGGCCTATGAGACTCAAGAAGTACAAGCTTAAGGGGAGTGTCGGTAGTATAAAGTTGTAGCAAGTTGGACATGATTAAAATCCATGATCCAACTTGAGGGGGAGTGTGAGAATATTACGCATTTATTATGATTAGATATAGGTATATTATATTTTAGGATATTTCCTATTATATCTCAATTAGTTTGATTGATTTTGATTTGATTACATTTAATGAGATTCTAGGGTTAGGTCTAGGTTTGCCTATATAAAGGTGTTTGTGTATTCTTTCTAATTAAGAGATTAAGAATAATATTTCTCTCTCAATTTCTTCCACACATATGATAGGGATGATTTTAATAGGTTTAGTTTTATGAAGGAAACGAAGCATGATGGCTTGATTGAAGCATGTGGAGTCTGCCCAATATATGCCCCAGATTATCACAACTTCCCTCAACAAATGGAATTGGAATTGGGAATGACGGAACACACTTCTTTTGATGATTTTAAGGAGCTTTCATTTCGTGGAATCCTAGAATATGCTACTTTCTCACTGAAACAAGCAACATGTGGTCATTTTGAAAGGAGTATTATTCCAGAGTGGTTTGCATACAAAAGCTTGACAGAAGAGTCTTTGTCTTTGTTGAGTTAATCCTAGTTTTGATGGCTTATTGGGTTTCATTTTCTCGCTTTGTTATTCCTCGTTCTCCTTAAGAAAGGAATCGTGTCACTCATCCCGTGGATACTATGATGAATATAACATTTATCAAGAAGGCCCTAGAGGATGGCACTATTCAATGATGGAATTGAATTCAAATAATGTTTTCCTATGGTATGATCCCCTCTATTGTAAACTCATTCTAGAGGATATTCAAAGAACAACAGGCCCTAGTAAAACTGGGAAAGACAAATCAAAGGTGACATTTGAATTTAAGTTTGGTGATTGCTTGATCAAAGAATGTGGAGTTCACCCAATATATGCCATAGCATACAGAGAGTTCCTTCAACAAAAGGAATTGAAGTTGGAGTCAATAATAGGTAGAAAGCGGCATCGGGATATTGATGATGAGCAGCAGAACCCACTCCCACAAAGAAATGGAAGAAGTGTTCAATGATGAGTTTGAAGTCTAAGATAACTCATGATCTTGATGAGTTGCTATTTTCACTCTCACAATTGAATTTGGAATGCATGAAGGACAGCATTCGTCATATATAAATTATGTATGATTCATTTTCTGGTATTTATATGTCTTTCTCATTAAAATTTCATCTAGTAAGCAACTGTCTTTATCTGGTATATATGCATTGTGTTGGCAAAATCTATAGAGATGGTGAAGAAATGTGTAAAAGTGGAAATCTTCCAAAAGTATCTGTTCTGTTTTTAATTAAAAAACTATTACCCTCTAATGTATTTAATTCTATTGATATGCTTGAATCGCCTCATTTCCTAACCTAAACTTTGACTTATTGTTGGCTTATTACAATGAGCAGGTTTCTTCTAAAGCTAACAACATCTTTGGCATTTTCCTTGATTCAGTGTGTTGCAATAAGCATTATGTAGTTGGTATGTAGCCTTACTTCATTGCATAACATGTTCAGTCATCAAAAACCATTTGAAAAATAATCAAACAAAACTAAGAGTAATCTCCACTTAAGTTGTTGACTTTCATAAATGCCCTTCTTCCTTTGTTCATTAGTTCACCCTTGCTGGAACCACTGTTTCCAACAGAAAACTCTTAATTGGTCTTTCTTCCACCTCTTGAATTTATTCTGTTTTTTAATAGTACGTGTCTGGGATTATTCCTCTTTAATATGAATGAAATGTATATTTCTTTTGTTCATCATTGAGTGGTATCTATGTTCAGCCAATGACCTGTAAACTTTTGCCTTGGGCATAAAGAACACACAGCTAAAATTGCCTGATAATCTTGATAATTACAAAACTTCATTAATGCTCTTGTATTCTTAACACTAATAAGTTGGTGTGGTATATCTTTATGAACTCATTTTCATATGATCAAATGTAGTTTGGGGTGTTGATTATGCAATTGCTAGAACCACTTTGATCTTCTCCATGATGCAAATCATGTGTTTGGTCCTCATATCTTTTTCAGCTATTATACTGTCTTTTCTTTTGCTGATTGACCTAGTATAAATCTGTTGGAAATTATGCCCTAGGGGCAAGTCATTCTCCATTTAGTTATCACTTCATTTGCATGTTTATAGTGATAGCTCATCCCTGGATATATCTTATAGATTATCCTAAATGTCCTCGGTCGGTCATCTACGCGGAGCGAAGATGAAATAAGACCAATATGACTTTGATGAGTATGGAGATACGAGTCAAAGTCATGGGCACTTGTAAGAGTACCATGTCTTTGGATCGACCCACTATGAGAAAGATGCATGGACTAAGTCATAAGCTTTTCTCATGTATAATCACGTCACAACGCCTATGACCGAGATCATCATGGATTCCTATATGATGAGTCACTGTTCTTTGACCTAGTCAAAAGTCACCTTTGACCGGGTGATGATAAAGGCTTGGATCGGGATCAGTGGTTCTCATGGAGAGGAATATGAATGGTCAAGATGGAGTTTGTCCCTCACATTTGTAGAGAGATAATACTGGGCCCCTCGATGAGTGAGTCTAAGAAATGTACGGCCGTATTGTGATGGAAATGAGTTTCCATTTCACTTATTAGACTACTCAAGAATCGAGAAAGTAATGGTCAAGAAAAGGAAGTTGACATTATCCATGCCTCATCCTTGACCAAATTATCGCGTGACAAAAGGGACGTGACATAGTTGTACGATAGGTTGTATCGTATTATCGATCCCCATATGAATTGGATAGTCGCAATGTCTTGCTAGAGGCCGCTTGCGACTTGTGGGCTGGTACGGTATTAGCCCACGCCAATCTCATGTGGGCGCATAGGTCGCACACAAGAATATAGAAACACGAGCAAAAGTGTCTAGATTCATTGAATCTTATATATGTATAAGATTTAATGAATATTGTATTTAATCTAGAATATATATATATATATATATATATATATATATATATATATATATAAGTGTATATATATATATATTATATATTAAATTCGAAATTAATATAATAATAATATTTAATGGAGATTATAATATTATTATATATAATATTTTTTTGTATTTAATTTATTTGATAAATTAAATACCTAAAACATAGAGATATTGTATCTCAAATATTTCGAATAAAGATATCATATCTTGGATTTAATTTATAGAGATAAGTTAAATCGAAAGGCTTTTAAATTGAATTAAATAAATATATTAGATTAGATCTATTGGATAGATTTAATTAATATATTATTTTAATCCAAATTCAAATTTCAAGATTTAATAAGGATTAATTCTTGAATATAATACACCTATAAGGTTTAGAAAACCTATGGGACATTCAATCGAGTGTATTAGAAAAAGCCGCAAGAAACCTTAGAGGAAATAGAGAGACGCGAGTTTTTGAAGGCGCTAGCACGCTGCCGCAATCGTGTTCGAAGCTGTTCGTGTGGATACCAAAGAGAGGGAGGAGATTCACTGAGTCGCTCCCGTAGATCGGAGAAGGTAGCCCACGTGTTCAGATCGAAAGAAAAGCTGAGAATCTCGTATAAGGTATGATTCGGAATCTTTAACCTTGATTTAAGCACAGTTGAGCGATCCTCCATGAGATTCGTAAAAGTCTTATAATTTCGCTGCGTGTACGGATCCCAACAGTGGTATCAGAGCCAACTCAACCGAGTGTTTAAATTGGGTTTTTTCTATATGCGAATACATGTGATGTATATATGGTTTAACCGAATCTTTGTATGCAAGAAACCAAATCTTTATATGAAAGAAACTGAATCTTTGTATGCAAGAAACCAAATCTTTGTATGAAAGAAACTGAATCTTTGTATGCAAGAATACGAATCTTGTATGCTTTAAAATATGATACGTGCGTTAGGGTTTTGGTGTGGATCTGAATCGTTCAGATTCATAGATCACGTTCGCACATAGGTCATATTCTGAAACGTTCAGATCAATGACTCTACACGGTCATTGCAATTCCAGATTGCAATATCGAATTGCAATTCGAGATTGCAATTCGTAATTGCAATTTGGAATTGCAATACAGAATTGCAATTCGAATTGCAATATCGAATTGCAATTCGTAATTGCAATTCAAATTGCAATTCGTAATTGTAATTTTTTGAATATATTATTATATTTTAATATAATATAAATTCGAGAAATAAAATAATGATATATTATATAATTATATTATATAATTTAAATTGGAGAATTTAATATAATATATGTATTATATAATATTATATAAATTAGAAAATTTTAATCATGAATTAAAATATATTCTAATTTACCTTTTAAAGTGTTGTTTGGGTATGGTGAACAATATGGCTCTAGATTTTACAATTGTTGTAAATTTAAATATGGCTCTGCGAACCATGCCTCTCTCTTAAATAATCTTCATGTATATACTCTTCTCATCTCACTCCCCTCGTATGTGAAAACGAGGTTTCTTATGATGTATTTCTCTTTTATTATTTAGAGAAGTCCTCACATTGGCTTGAGAGGATTTTAGGTTAAGTATGAGCCATGTTGTGTCACAATTTTAATTATGTCTTGATTTAATCTTTGCATGATTAATTTAGAATTTTATTATGATTTGATTTGATCACTTATAATTAATTTAGAGTTTTAATTGTGAATGGATTAGATCACTCATAATTGATTTAGAATTTTAATTTAGATTTGATTAGATCACTTCTAATTAATTTAGATATTATATGAGATACAATAGAGATTGCATTCATATAAGTAGAATTAATAGGATTAATTAGATTATACCGAAAATACCCTCTAAATAAAATCTTAAGTCGTAATGCCATCAATAAATGAATACTTGTCAAAACCTCGATCGCCCATTTGTATGTTCCACCAAAGTGGATGCATTTGAGTTATCTTGGTGAGACAAGAGTGAGTAATGGTGATACTCAACATTCATTATTGTCCTGACTTAATTGAGATTATCAAAACAGTTTTGGATCTCAAGGCATTAGATGGGATTAAACATGTTAGTCATATGATGATCGAATCCCATAAAGATCTAAGAGTTACATGCGATGTAATTGGTAAAGTAGTTGCTTACCTAAATAACTTGATTTTAAGCGTCCTGCCAAAGCGGACTTAAATTTAAGCCAAATATGGATCTTAGCCCACTAATTATAATGAGGGTTGTTAATTCAGTGGGAGGTTATATTAAACTTTGCATATCTTTTTATTGTAGAAACATGTCGAATAGTAACACAGCAACACCGTCAATACGATTAGTCCTTGAGAAGGACGAATTCGATGAGACAAACTTTCTTAACATGTTTGGGGACTTAAGCGTTGATCCTCGCATGAAAGAAAGGAGTCTCTCATCGATCAACCCATTCCCGACGAGCCTACGGCCAATACTCCAAGAGCTCACAAAGATGCTTACTTGAAGCATCGGGATGACTCTTTGGATTCGGGATGCCCGATGCTCGCTACTATGGTTCCGGACTCGATAAAGATCTAGAACTTGTGGAGGCTTACGGGATGATTGATCATCCTATGGAAATGTTCCAAAGGGGAAAGGCAAGAGAGGTATGAGACCACAAAGGCCTTATTTTCTTGCAAGATGGTGAAGGTGTATCGCTTAGCCCTCATGTTTTGAACATGAAAGGCTACATTGATCACCTTGAGAGGCTTGGATTCCCCATGTCCCAGGAGTTAGCTATAGATGTGATCTTGAACTCACTCCCAAGAAGTTATGAACACTTTGTCATGGATTACAACATGAACAACATGGAGGAATCAATTTCTGAACTGCATGGGATGCTCAAAACCTGGCGAGCGAGCCTTAAGAAGAGGCTCCGGCACCGTTTTGTCCGTTCGAAAGGAAGAGGTATGAAACGGAAAGCCAAGAAGGCAAAACCTCCGAAGGATGGAGTCTCGCTCTTCGCAATGAAATCGGTCATTGGAAGAGGAATTGCAAACTCTACCTTGAAGATGCGGAAAGAACGAGAAGGATAGCGGGGCTATCACCGGTATCTATGTCATAGATATTCATTTTTCTACTTCCTCTACATGGGTATTAGATACTTCATGTGGATCTCACATTTGTATAAATGTGCAGTGTAACACCCACATTTTTAACAACCGAATACTTAACCAAAGTATTTGAAATGTTGTCAATCAATAAAAACCCATTTTTATCTGGCCAAATTAATTTTCCAAAATCAGTTTAGAGTTTACAAAATGCGGAAGTCTTATAGTCATGGCAAATATAATAACATAACATAAACTCTAGGAGCACAACCGAACCTTCAAGGCTCACTCCATAGATTCTTTCCCTTGCTCCCTACTAGAACAATCACCTGAAAAATTTGATAATATAGAGTGAGATTTGACATCCCAGTAACTACTGAAAGTTTCTACCGTACACAAGCAAGTCGCATATGACAAAAGCAGGAGCTGATTACATACATATATATATACCATAATTTCATACAACATTAATTATCATGATATCAATGAGAACCGTACAATTATACAATATGCAATATGCATCCTCCCTTATATCACCGTCCATCCTCAACCGCTGACTGGAGCCATAGGCTAACATATAGTCCAATAGCAACTCATCCATTTGACTGGATTGTCCCAAGCTCACCAAAACTTAAGATATACCCGACCAAAGGTATAGAGCTTAAGTATGGACTATGGCTCCCCTCCTTAAAAGAACACAACTAAGGAGGTGTCACATGTCCCACAGCTCCAATGCAATCCCGGCCAAAGGAAAACATGGAAGAAGGGGCCCTGACAAGTGTCATCCACTGTGCACAGAGTGATGACATACCACGTGGTAAAAGATCTCAACATAAAATCCCTCCTTACTCCAACCCATCACATATGCATCCGCCATGTCAGATATATATTAAATCACCAATAATATAATTAAATATCAAGGTACAATAAATCATGCTTCAATTCATATAAAACATCATATTACAATACATACACATATACATATAATTCAGTCCTTTAATTTTAAATAAAAGATAGTTACTCATAATAACATACAATTCACAAGTATATGGAAGAATATTTAGAGTTACCTGTTACTCCCTAGTATACAGGCAATCACACAAGTATCACATCAAAGCTCTCAATGAAAGTCTGCAAAGTCACATATAAATATCTATTAATATACTTTCCAAACTACTCTAGAGTTGCTTTCAAGAAGATCTAAATACTTAAAACTACCCTCCACACCCCTGTTATATATATTCACGTCAGCTCTCACCATTCCACCATATTTTTCTTAAGTTACTGTGTTGCTTAAAATATATATATATATATATAAAGTAACGGGTTTGCTGTGCGGAGAAGGGAAAAATCTGAAGGAAACATTATATGTATGTATACGTACAAGGGGTTTGGTGGGGTTGTACAAAATATTAAAATAAATAAACACCTACAGTAAGATTTAAGAGGTGAGGAACTATATTCATTTAAAGGCAAAGGTACATGCAATATATATATACACCTCCATGCTCATACGTAAGAAAATTAAAGAGAATTCAACTCTCATAAAACAAGTCAAAAGGCATATTTGGCCTTTGAAATAAAATGAATAAATAAAAAGTCAAGAGAGGTGCAGACGTAGGTACTAGGTGCTAATGTGTTATAAGAGAAAAGTACACACACAAATCAAAAAGAAAAAGTACCGTAGGTCTTGGATATAAAGTGTGTCTGTGTATATATTGGTGTGAGTGGGAGAAATAGAAAATGAAGTATGAATACGAACTGGGAAATATATGGGTCAAAGGAAGAAGGAACAGTAAATAATTTTCACAACAAACCCTCACCCAGAAGAAAGGAAAAGTTCATAAATTATGAATAAATCTCACGATGAACAGTTTGAAGAGAGAGTAAATATGCAGACTGATAAAAAAAAATGTTACGGAGAGCACTGCTTGTGCGTTTTTGAAACATTGAAGAGACCACACAGTAATGGAGATAGGCAAGTGGGGTCCGAAGCAACAACAAAAATAAAATAAAAGTATACCTACACCTACTCAACAGTGAAGGGGAAAAGCAAAAATGACCAGATTTAAAAAGAAACCGTCAGTTTTTAAAGAGCAAATTCCTGAAATGCTCACTTCTACCGTATAAAAAAAAAAAAGGTAAAAGGGAATATAGAAGTGACAAGGCCTGAAGAAACCATCAGAGATGAGCAATGTAAAAATACTGTTTGACAAGACAGGCACAAATTGACGCATAAGAAACATGGAGGGAGGAAGAAGGGCACCTGTGCCAACGGTGTGATGGTGCGGCGCCGAAGTGTACGGGAGTTGTGTGAAGAAAAGAGGGTTTTATAAGAGTAGGGTTAGGTTTAACTCTCTTATTAAAATAATATTATTTTAAAAGATATAAATATAGATTATTATCTTTTTTTTTTTCTTATCTTGTTATTCCATGAAGATGTTTCTTCTACATATTTTATTTTCTCTATTATTCTCATCAATATCATTTATTATTGTTAATTAATCAACTTAAAAAAATAGATTATTTATTTATTATTATTATTTTCAACTCTTAATTTTATACTTTTACATTTTCTCTAAACTCATATTTCTTAATAAATCATATCCTAATAACACTTAATTACTATTAGAAAAATTAGGATGTTACATGCAAAGGTCTCAAGGACAGTAGAAAATTGAAGAAGGGCGAAGTTGACCTCTTAGCCGGAAATGGAAATCGAGCAAGATTTGCCGCTTTAGCCGTAGACACTTATGAATTAGTTCAGCCCAATGGGCTTTTGTTAATTTTTTGAACAATTGCTTTTATGTTCCTGCTTTGAGTAGTAACATTTTTCACTCTCTTATTTGGATAAGGAAGGTTTCACTTCCATTACTAGGAACCGAGAATGTTCGATTTATCATAATGATATTTTTTATGCTTATGGTGATTTGCATGCTATCATTATGTACTTAATTTAGAACATCCTAATAATGGACAAATCTATGACATAACTACTAAAAGGATCAAGTCAAATGATTTGAATCCGACCTACCTATGGCACTCGTCGTCTAGGCTATATAAATGAGAAGCGCATTTCGAAACTCCGTATAGATGGACTTCGAATTCATTTGATTTTGAATCATTTGATACATGTGAATCTTATTTATTTGGATAGATAACAAAGGCTCCTTTTTATGGACACGGTGAGAGGGCCTGATTTATTGGGCCTCATACATGCCGATGTGTGTGGACCGGTAAATACTTCGCGTAAGAGGTCATTTGTACTTCATTACATTTATAGACAATTTTAGTAGATATGCATATATCTATCTAATGAAATATAAATCTGAATCTTTTGAAATGTTCAAAATATTCCAAAATGAAGTGCAAAACTACCTTGGCAAAATAATTAAGGCACTTCGATCGATCGGGGTGGTGAATATTTGAGCCAAGATTTCATTGACCATCTTAGGAGTTGTGGGATCATCTCACAACTAACTCCTCCAGAACACCTCAATGGAATGATGTTTCGAACGGAGGAATCGAACTCTATTAGATATGGTTCGATCTATGATGAGTCAAACAGATCTTCCACCTTCCTTTTGGGGCCATACCCGGAAAGCATTGCGTTCACACTAAATCGTGTTCGTCAAAGGCGGTTGAAAAGACTCCATATGAGATATGGGTGGGAAGAAACCCGGTTGTCGTTTCTTAAAATTTGGGGATGTGAGGTTTATGTTAAGCGCAAGCCTCCGATGAATTATCATCAAGATCCTCAAAATGCCTTTTTGTGGGGTATCCTAAGGAAACTAAAGGATACTATGTCTACAATCCCTCCGATCACAAAGTGTTTGTCATTCGGAATGGTATCTTTTTGGAAAAAGAGTTTATCTCTAAAAGAGCCAGTGGGAGTAAAGTGAACCTCGAAGAAGTTCGAGAGTCACAGGACAATGTGGAATCACAGATGGAAACCGGAGAAGACTCACAACAAGTTGTTGAGCCTACTCAAGTAACACAGGGCCCACGAAGGTCCGATAGATCATGGCTACAACCTCAGAGATATGGATTTCTGATTACTGGAAGTCGTGATGTTTTGCTTATCGAAAAGAATGAGCCAACTACCTATCGAGAGGCCGTGGTGGGACCAAACTCGAAAATTGGCTTGATGCCATGAAGTATGAAATGCAATCCATGAACGACAATAAGGTGTGGACCTTAGTCGATCCTTTGAAGGTCTAAAAACCATTGGGTGCAAGAGGGTTTTCAAAGAGAAAAGCGACAAGGATGGCAAAGTAAATATCTTCAAGGCACGACGGGTTGCTAAAAGGATTCACTCAAACTCATGGTGTGGACTATGATGAGACCTTTTCCCAGTTGCAATGGCCAAATCTATCGTAATCCTTCTTGCCATTGCATCATATTATGACTATGAGATATGGCGGATGGACGTCAAAACAGCCTTCCTTAACGGAAAGCTTTGCGAGGATGTGTACATGACACAACCTGAGGGTTTTGTGCGTCCAGAGGACTCTGGTAAAGTATGTAAGCTTCAAAGATCCATTTATGGATTGAAGCAGGCATCTCGGAGCTGAAATCATCGTTTTGATGAAGTAGTCAAAGAGTTTGAATTCATTCAAAACATGGATGAACCTTGTGTTTACAAGAAGGTTAGTGGGAGCACAGTTGTATTTCTAGTGCTTTATATTAATGACATCCTACTCATTGGGAATGACATCCCTACCTTGCAGAGTGTCAAGTCTTGGTTAGGAAAGTCTTTCTTAATGAAAGATTTAGGCGAATCCACTTACATCCTAGGCGAATCCA
This sequence comes from Acacia melanoxylon, assembly GCA_019022615.1. NCBI lineage: Eukaryota > Viridiplantae > Streptophyta > Magnoliopsida > Fabales > Fabaceae > Acacia > Acacia melanoxylon. Next base: position 15,318,982 of record JAFJYJ010000003.1, read on the forward strand.
TAGAGATAGATCCAAGAGGCTTATAGGCCTAAGTCAGAGCACATACATAGACAAGATACTGCATAGGTTCAGTATGCAGGATTCTAAAAGGGGTTACATGCCCATGTCTCATGGCGTTCATCTCAATAAGGATCTGTGTCCTAGTATACAAGATCAAAGAGACTGCATGACTTAGATACCATATGCCTCCGCCATTGGATCTATCATGTATGCCATGTTATGTACTCGACCAGATGTGTCATTTTCCTTGACAATGACCAGCAAATATCAACAAGATCCCGGTGAGGGTCAGTAGACTGCTGTCAAAAATATCCTAAAGTACTTAAGAAGGACTAAGGACTTATTCTTGGTTTAGGGTGGTTTGGATGATGAGCTCTGTGTGATTGGTTACACAGATGCAAGGTTCCAAACTGACCAAGATAATCTAAGATCGCAATCAGGATATGTATTCATGTTGAATGGTGGTGTAGTAAGCTGGAAGTGCTCTAAGCAGAGCACTATAGCGATTCTCCGCAATGAAAGCCGAGTATATATAGCAAAGATCGGATGCAGCTAAGGAGGCATTTTGGATTAGAGAGTTCATTAATGGACTAGGGTGGTTCCTATCATCTCAAATCCAATAGACTTGTTCTGTGACAATAGTAGCGCTATTGTGCAGACCAAGGAGCCTAGGTCACATCAAAAGACCAAGCATGTACTCAGGCAATTTCATCCTATCAGAGAAATCAATGATAGAGGTGATATAAAAGTATGCAAAGTACCAGGAAAAGACAATACTCTTACTAAGCCGCTTGCACAAGTGAAACATGAGGGTCATGTTAGGGCAATGAGAATTAGGGTAATTAATGATTGCGCCTAGTGCAAATGGGAGTCTGTTGGAAATTATGCCCTAGGGGCAAGTCATTCTTCATTTAGTTATCACTTCATTTGCATGTTTATAGTGATAGCTCATCCCTGAATATATCTTATAGATTATCCTAAATGTCCCTGGTCGGTCATCTACGCGGGAGCGAAGATGAAATAAGACCAGTATGACTTTGATGAGTATGGAGATACGAGTCAAAGTCATGGGCACTTGTACGAGTACCATGTGCTGGATCGACCCACTACGAGAAAGCTGCATGGACTAAGTCATAAGCTTTTCTCATGTATAACCGCGTCACAACGCCCTATGACCTGAGATCATCATGGATTCCTATATGATGAGTCACTGTTCTTTGACCTAGTCAAAAGTCACCTTTGACCGGGTGATGATAAAGGCTTGGATCGGGATCAGTGGTTCTTATGGAGAGGAATGTGAATGGTCAAGATGGAATTTGTCCCTCACATTTGTAGAGAGATAATACTAGGCCCCTCGATGAGTGAGTCTAAGAAATGTACGGTCGTACTGTGATGGAAAGGAGTTTCTATTTCACTTATTAGACTACTCAAGAATCGAGAAAGTAATGGTCAAGAAAAGGAAGTTGACATTATCCATGCCTCATCCTTGACCAAATTATCGCGTGACAAAAGGGACGTGACATGGTTGTACGATAGGTTGTATTGTATTATCGATCCCCATATGAATTGGGTAGTCGCAATGTCTTGCTAGAGGCCGCTTGCAACTTGTGGGCTGGTACGATATTAGCCCACTGCCAATCTCATGTGGGCCTGTAGGGTCGCACACAAGAATAGCCGAACACGAGCAAAAGTGTCTAGATTCATTGAATCTTATATATGTATAAGATTTAATGAATATTGTATTTAATCTAGAATATATATATATATATATATATATATATATATATATATATATATATATATATATAAGTGTATATATATATATATAATATTAAATTCGAAATTAATATAATAATAATATTTAATCGAGATTATAATATTATTATATATAATATTTGTTTTGTATTTAATTTATTTGATAAATTAAATACCTAAAACATAGAGATATTGTATCTCAAATATTTCGAATAAAGATATCATATCTTGGATTTAATTTATAGAGATAAGTTAAATCGAAAGGCTTTTAAATTGAATTAAATAAATATATTAGATTAGATCTATTGGATAGATTTAATTAATATATTATTTTAATCCAAATTCAAATTTCAAGATTTAATAAGGATTAATTCTTGAATATAATACACCTATAAGGTTTAGAAAACCTACGGGACATTCAGTCGAGTGTATTAGAAAAAGTCGCAAGAAACCTTAGAGGAAATAGAGAGACGCGAGTTTTTGAAGGCGCTAGCACACTGCCGCAATCGTGTTCGAAGCTGTTCGTATGGATACCAGTAGAGGGAGGAGATTCACGGAGTCTGCTCCTGTAGATCGGAGAAGGTAGCCCACGTGTTCAGATCGAAAGAAAAGCTGAGAATCTCGTATAAGGTATGATTCGGAATCTTTAACCTTGATTTAAGCGCAGTTGAGCGATCCTCCATGGGATTCGTAAAAGTCTTATAATTCCGCTGCGTGTACGGATCCCAACAAAATCAACAACAAGATCATGAACCATTGGTATTAAAAAAATCAAGGTTCACCAGTTTAGGTTTCATTATCTCTATGGCAATCTGTTGTTTTACATAGCAGCACCACTGGCCACTAATTTCATATGTCAATATCTAGCAATACTATATGCTTGGAAAATATTTATACCGGCCATGTGCTAACATAGTTCTGAAGAATTTGAAATTGTTTCATATTTACTTACTGTTTCATTTAGGTAGATGTTTCTCAAAATAACAATTGCACACATTAGTAAAAGAGCAAATTGTTGTATATCTTCACTATCTGCTTCATAAAATGGGATTAAATCATGTATGATTCCCTCTCTGGTGTTTATACGCCTCTCTTATTAAAATTTCATCTAGCAAGCAAGCAACTGTCTTTATCTAGTAATTAAGCATTGTGTTAGAAAAAACTATAGGGATGGTGAAGAAATGTGTAAAAGTGAATATTTTCCAAATTAAATACCTGTTCTGTTTTTAAGTAAAAAAACCATTACCTTCTAATGTATTTAATTCTATTGATATGCTTGAATGGCCTTATTTTTAAGCTTTGGTTTATTGTTGGTTGATTACGATGACCAGGTTTCTTCTCAAGCTAACTCTATGGTGGTCAATTATGTAGCTATCAATGAGCACAAGAAACGCAAATATATAAGAGGTTGTATATCATATAATTAATCCTTCATGACTGCTTTTGACTTGGTCCGGTCAGCAGGTCTCTTTTCAAAGAAATTTTGAAATCTGGCCAACTAGAGAGGATTCTTGGACTGAAATAGCCGTCTTCTTGTTCATGCTGTTACGTTTCTTAATTTCAGAAGAAATATCAAAAATAAATTGAAAATGCAGAAACACAACAGTAAGCTTTCAGTGCTTATGCTTTTATTATTTAGGCAATTTCTTCTGTTATTTTTTCCCCTTTTTTTCCTATGCTTTCTTCTTTTCCTCTGTTGTTAAAAGTCTATTGAATCTTGTTCTGTGGCTCTGGAATTTAAACTTAAAATTTAATTTTTCATTGTTAGCTTTAAGGATTATTATCAACATGTTGATACCTTTAATTGTAGATTGTGAAGAGAAATTGATTGTGCAAGAATTTCATCTCCTTGGTTGGGCCATTTTTTGTGGCAGAGGGTTTTTTTTTTTTTGGGGAGGGGGGGGTAAAAAAGGACAAGATCTAGTCTTGGAGTTTAGTACAAAACAATATGACATCTAATCAATAAGAAAAGAACTGATAACACAGAGAAAGCTGCATTTAACTATCCGTAACCGCAGCAATGGCTAACAAAGCTGCATTTTCTGGTGCTTGCAGAATGATCATATTGCCATTAGTTTCGTGTGCCATCTTCGCTATCTAATTAGCATAGTGAATCACTTCTCTGTGGGCATGTATAAGTGGCAGAGGATATCTTGACAAGGCCTGATTATAACACACTACAGATGAACTGCGTCATAGATAATCTGAATTATACTTGTAACGAAGCTTGAAGACTATCATGTACAATGGTATTTTATGATGCGCGAGTGGCGTGTATAATTGTTGGAAATTTAAACGTCTCTTTGTTATAATGATTACAAGTTACAGTAGGGCTTGGTGGATATTTCAAGCTTGCCCGGAATTCGCAAATTTGCAATACCAAGCATTTATGTAAATTTAAGACGTGAATTCAGAGTTCTTGTTTTCTGTATTGCTGGTATTTAAAAGTAAACTTTAATAATCTGTTAAGGGTAAACCAAAAATGGCTCTAAGGAGTCTTAACTTCCCTCAGTTTTTTGTATCATTGTATATAGTGTATGTTGTAAGCCCAAACACATAGGCTAATCTCACATGAAGTGTCAGTCGTTCTAAGTAGAAGGTTTGGACCACTTTATTATAAAATGAAGTTTGTCAGCCATGCAATTCTAACAAAAGACTTGAGTTCAAAATGAGTATAGTAGATTTTGTTTTGGTCTAAAAAGTGACATATTAATTATAGGGAAAAACACTTCTCATGTTGCATGAGAAGAAGAAGATTCCTACACACATGAAATGGCGGGACCCACATATATATAATTAGCATTATATATATATATATATATATATATATATATATATATATATATATATATATATATATATGTGGGTTCCACCATTTCATGTGTGTGTAGGAATCTTCTTCTTCGCATGCAACATGAGAAGTTTAAACCCCTTAATTATAACTTATTATTTAACATGATTTCAAACACAATTGGCCCTATCGTCACTAAGGGCTTGTTTGGTACGAAGAAAATTTAAGAAGGGAAATGAATTTAGAGGAAGGAAATGAAGAGAATGGAAGATTTTGAAAGATGAGGGAAGATGGCTTGAGGGAAGATGAGTTGTTTAATAGGAAGAAAATGAAGGGATAGTAGTTGGTAAAGAATCAAGAAATGTCTATTTTACCCTTAAAAGTAATTAATTCAAAAGAAAAAAGAAAAATAATTTTTTTTGCTAAAATATGTTTTTTTAAAAAAAATATGCTCTTGTCAAGTTTGAACTCGTTGAAAAAAATTTCCTGCCAAATTCGAATTTTCCCGTCAAGTTCAAATTTAAGGGGTAAATTTGTCAAAGAATGTGAACAGTGACGTGGGAACTTGAGATCCCACCAATTTTGGTGGGATCCGATCTTCCCACATATGAGGGAAGATTAGTTGGCACGAGAATCTGGATTTCCGGGAAGATTTGTCTAAAATGCTTACCAAACGGAGGAACTTGTTAATTTTCCTTTCCATTCCCACTGAATCCATGTACTAAACAGGCCCTAACATTTTGAACAAAAAAAAAACAGGCCCTAACATTTAAAACTTTGAACCCTACCGTCAATTAGTGAAAGTTGCTGGATTGTAACAGAGTAATTTTTATTCTACCAGACCTAAGGACGCGGCTTTGGTCCGCTGCTCACTACACTCCGCTACCCTCCTCTACATAAAACGACGTCGTTTTGGGTAGAAACAAAGAGCAAGTTCCTTGTTTTTTTGAATTTTTTTTCAAAGAACTAAATAGTACTAAAAGATACTTGGTATACTTACTGCTACTTTCATGATCTTGAAAAATTATTTTAAGATCTTAAAAAAATATTTCAAAGGTTATTGACTCGGTACTAAAAATATATTTTAGGATAGTGAATCATACTAAAAAAATACCTCATGATCTTGAACAATTATTTTAGGATTTTGAAAAAATATTTCAGGGACTGACTGATATTAAAAATATACTTTAAGAAATTTTTTCAAGATCATGAAATATTTTTTTAGTATCTTAAAATATCTTTTTAGTACCAGTCACTACCCTAAATATTTTTTTAAGATCTTAAATAATTTTTCAAGATCATGAAATATTTTTTTAATACCAGTCGGTATAATTGAAGTATTGTTTTAGTACCATTAAGTGCCCTGAATTTTTTTTTTCAAAAAAAAAAGGAAGGAACTTGCTCCTTGTTTTCTACCCAAAATGGCGTCGTTTTAGGTAGAGGAGGGCACCGGAGCGTAGTGAGCAGCAGACCAAAGCCACGTCCCAAACCTAGCCACTTTTTAAGTTAGAAGAAGCTGCAGCGAAATAGTGATATATACATGAACCTGTTTTTATTATCTAGAACAGTAAGCATCTCCCTAGCTGACACATCAGCAAAATGGCAGGCTCAAAACACTAAAATAAAAAAAAAAAAAAAAAAGTGAGGTTGTTATGAAAGATTGACAATGGAGAATATAGTTACGCAATATTTTGTAAATTAATAATGGGGGAGATAAGTACAATTTTTTTTTTTTAAAAAAAAAGCTAAGCAGTCATGAAAGATAGATAATGGGGAAGGTAGTTACAAAATATTTTGTAAATTAATAATGGGGGAAGTAGGCACAAAATAGGAAGTATCAATAAGGGTAAACTGAGAAAAAATTGACAAATATAGGAAACATGTCTTATATGTAAGACTATCAACTCGACAATTAGCTCTTACATTTTCTTAGAGAGAAGCATAATGATGCATCACAAAGTTTTGTTTCAGCTTGTTTTTTCCCCAACCTTGTCAGTTTGACGTTTCTTGCGAATGTTAACTGATAAATGACTTTTATTTTTGCAGCTTTTGTATAGACAATTCAACTGCTTATACTAATTCATTGCTATTGAATTCGCAAGTAAAGAAGAGGTTACCCCTTCAAGTTTCATGGGTATGGAAACTGAATGTACAAACAAACCTTTATATTGAAAGCTATATGATTGTATGTGGATGGAAATTTTGATGGGTTACAATAAAAATAGTTTTGTTGGGTTGCGCAGATGATATGATATGATATGATATTAGGTGTTAACGTGAGACTGTGAGAGGTAGCTACTTCAAAACTAGAGAATGTATTTATTAGTATTACCTTATAAATAAATATACTTGATTATATGATGAATCACGATTTAGAAATTACTGATTGTTAAGACATTTTTTGTAAAATACCTTTTCTACGTTAGTGACATGCTTATGGAAGAGGGCAATGGGAAAGGAAACCTGTCCTCACATTCTACTTATTTTGCATATGCATTTTAGCCCTCATGAATTAAACTCTCATCTGCACTAATCCTCTGTTTCCATTTCAATGGTTGTATTTTATGTTTGTGTAATTGAATATGTTATATATGTGGCTCATTAAGTAAGTTTTTTTTCTGAAAAAGTAAAGCAGAGGTCATCGTCCGCCAAGTTGGAGAACACTGATTCACTTAAAAAGGGATAGCTGAACCTCAAGGAACAAGTGTTTTACTTTTGCGGTGTTTATTTGGTCTTTTTAATTTGTTTTTTGTTTTTTTTTTTGTTGTTGCCAGCATTGGTCATGTTGTTCAATGAGCCAGGAAGTAAGGAAAAGCTTTCATGCCAAAACGGTTCACATTTCGACTCTGCTTTCCATTGTAGCGTCTCGATTGCTTTAAATAATCTGTCTTTTTTCAATGAATCGTTTTCTTTTTTGTGATATTTGTTAGCTGTAAATTTTTCAAGCTTTAAGTTTGCCACTTGATTTTTTTTTTTAAAAAAAAAATTTCCAGCTATGCATGGCTTACATGATACAGGTCTGACGTCTGGATGCGTTTACTCTACTTCAAACATATCAGTCAATTTTTTGGACGTTTTAATTTAGTCATAAGTTTGTGTAGTTGTTGATGATGGTCTTTGTACTCCCTTTTTACTCTATTTACTAACTTGTTATAAATCTAAAGGAAATAAAGAAGAAGAACAAGGAGAATTCGAGAGAGAGGAGGGAGAAATTCTCATTCAAGTGTATGATCGAATGTTTACACGCCTTTATTTATAGACCTTCAATAGTTACTATGCAATGGACATCCATATAATAATATATTTATAACACTCCCCTTGGATGTCCATTTATGAATGTGCCTCATTAAAAACTTTAACTAGGAAAAACCCAAAGGTGGGATAAAAACCTAGCCAAAGAAAAAGAGTACACCATCCATTGATACACTTTCTAATCTTCGCCTCATTAAAAACCTTTCTAGGAAAACCCAGTGAGACAAAACCTATATAAGGGAAAAAGAGTACAGCGTGTATCGACTCCCCCCTCTTCATTACATCAGATTTTTCTCCCCCTGATGACAACATTACATACAATAACTTTGTAAAGATGAAGAACTATATTTTGCTGATAATCAAGATACCTTCGTGCTTTATGGTACTTCTGGACCATGTAGTTCTTCTTCATCTTCTTTTCAATGTCTTTCTTTTAGTAGTCGAATATTATATTGTTCGCTATGGAACAATAAAAACATCCATTCTTATCATTCATTTGTCCATTGTGTACCTGCAAATTCTAAGTTTGCCAATAAAAGCATAACGAATATTAACATAATTACTAAATAATCACACAAATATCAGATACTTCGAGATCTTTTCATAAAGATGCATGGACATATAGAATTATTTTGTGCATCATTCTTTTAATAAATATTTAGGCTTCAGGCCATATATAGACTTATTTAATAATGTTCTCGAGAACTTGAATTAAATGCTTTTAACATCTTGAATCCTTCAGGGACTTGTGCTTCAGGCACCTTATGTCCTTCTGGGACATGTGCTTCTGGCACCTTCTTATTAATTTTGTCTTATGATCCACATTATCATTCATTATATCATGCTATATCATAAGCCAATATATCGTCAATGTTGACTTTCTTTTGGTCTCATCGAATAACATTTATAGTTTATTGAGATCTCATTATTTTCACATTTTTCATGTATCTTGGTCTCTTCTGGGACTACAACATTCTCTTCTGGAGATATCTCTACTGGAGATAATAATTTTTTCAGGAAATAGCTCTTCTGGAGCAACTAACATTTCTTAATTATCCTCATTTGATCACGTGATATCTTCATCAAAATTGTTGTCGACAACTTTATATTTTCGGTTCCATTTTTTCAATTTGACATAACTTATCAATATCAATATTATTCAGGTACCTGAACCTCATGAGGTTTTTGGTATAAGTTATGTCTCAATTCTCTCTCGGAGTATTTATTTCCTTTCGGCATGTCCATCTATACTCATGTATTCAAGCTACACCCAAGAGTACACGTTATCCCCATATTTGGCGGATAAAGTTGTACAAAAAAAGTATAACTCTAAGACATAGTGTTAGATGACATCCTACTTTAATATGATCATCTAAATTATTGCTCCAATTTATCCATAACATTTTTGGAACCGAATAATTTCTCATGCTTCGGGCATGTCGCATTCATATTTATACTGATTGGAGCATTTTTTATTATTTGGAATATGAGATTTAATATTTAGGTCAAGTAATATTATCCGGCAAATAATTCATGAATGCATAATCGATGAACTTCTCGTTCATACTACTTTATTCGAGGATATATACTTTGTTATAATGCATTCCATATATTCTCTTTTCCGGCTATCCAATATCTCCCCCTTATGTTGAGATAACAATGTCAATTATCAATTGACTAATTATACAATATAAGTCTCCTAAATACATTTGTTTCCTTTAGAAACAAACAATTAAAAGGAGATCTTCACACAACTTGTATCTCAACTTTCTTTTAAATCCATCTATGTGCATTGTGGTGGATTAATAATCATTGCACATTTAACCCTTTTAAGGTGGAATTGGATTGGCTCCTGACCAAAAACCAATTAAATCGGGAGAATTTTATAAATGCTGCAATATATAATATCAAATATACCAACATAGAATGAATGTTTTAATACATGATTTCTGGATCGTACAATCTGGAAATAGTGTGCTTAATATATACAAACATCATTGCAAACTTCAGGTTGCATTCTTACAAACTTCTGGTTGTAAGCTTAGAATATCACATGTAATCATTTTGTAGATGCATCTTTCAGATTTACATGCTATTTTGATGGGCCCATATAAATATGTTTGATATATTTCCAGAGATACTGAGATCCATTACTAATCATGATCAATGAGAACAAGCATCATATAACACATAGACAATATGTTGGTTATTCATGAAGAATCTTCTAGTTCTTCAATGGATGTCAATACATAATCTTATTTGCATTATGTATATATGACCTGGATGATCAAAACAAGTCATACTAACAATTAATTTAAATTAGTAAACTTCTTGTTTATCGTAACATATATTTCAATCAATCATAAATTTTTCAATACTATGACATCCATTTTGGGAGATCTATAAGATAATGTGAGAAGTATATAACTTTTCAATCATTATCTCACACTTGTTTTCTAACAATCTCCCCCTCAAGTGTGAGTCATATAAACATTTTCAAAATCATTTTCGAAAAATTTATGTTTAGTCTTCAGGAGTAAACATGTAATGTTGCATCACTAAATACGTAGTCCATCATATATGAAGATATTAATAATTAAAATAATGTAGAATCACACAAATTTAAAATCGTTACATTACCTTTCGGTTTACAAAAACATGTATTTTCTATATGATATCTATTTCTGCAGATATCTTAATACATAATTTTGTTCCTTCAGTGGTAACAAAATATTAGCTCTTTCAAGCCTTCAATCAAATGTATTCTAATGTGATTAGAATACAAACTTAAAACTTATGACTTGGTCATTTAATATTCATGGTAAAGGATCTCATTTTATCAGAATATGATTAGAATATAATGCATTTTAATGCAAATCAACTTTAGTCATATTTTGATCTATTATTTCAGCTTAGATCAGATTCAAACCAATCCTCAATCATACCATATTAATTCTAATATTCTGCATACCTCAATATAATCAGATCTTAAATCAAGAAGTTTCAAATTTTCAAATATTTCCCAGAAACTCACCCTTCTCGAGATTACTATCATCTTAGCACGCTTAAGATCAAAATTCCATTTTCAAAAACCAGCCTGACATCTCGAATCACCGCACATCCAAGATAGATTTTAGAGATACGATAATAAAATAATACTACGTGGCGTACAAAAATCCAAACGGTACAGAACTAGCAACTACTAGGTTGCATTAGGTTTCATTTAGGGTGCGGTGCCGTAAATTTATGCGTGATCAAAAGTTTACACGGTTCTGATCTAACGACAGATTAGAAAACGGCGTTGCTTAATTAAAATAAATCTAGACGTTACAGGCTCAGCTATAAATCGAGGAAGACGAAGGGTAAATGCCTTACTCACTATCAAGTATTTCAAAACTTCAGCATACCCATTTCCTCTGCTGCATTCATACCTTTCTTTATATCTTTCATATTATCTTTAAACATGGCCGGTCCAAGTAACTTCATTCCAGTTTCTGGGTCATACAACCCTTTCTTTCTTAAAGCTTTACTAAATGATAACCAGTCTAATATATTGGCTGATTTATCTAACAATGTACGTCATTCCTTACCTTCTTATAATCCCTTAGAGGTATACGTTCCTCCTTTTACTTCAATGTCTTATGTTCCGAGGCTAATGAACCTCATCCATCCCCTAGGATTCAAGATCCGACTCCTTTAATTACAAACCAAGAAGTATCTGAAGCAGGTCCATCAAGGCGACCAGTCAAAAGATGTCGTAACATGGCCGAACTTATGGAATCAACCAAGCCCGCTCAACCAAGGAATTCTCGTCGGTTTTGGCCGAGACTTCTAATCCATTCTCATGTAGTTGCTGCCATGTTCTGAGGGAGATCATTCATACCAATGGGTTTCAATACCCATAAACTTGAAGTTCATGGGAGGATCGGTATGATAAGCCATGCTATCTTTCACCAGGACGTACAAGGAGGTTCCTCCAGACCTCAAATGTTCGATTTTGGTAAGAAAAATATAGAAGAAATCAAACATTTTCTGAATAGTTATTGTTTGAATCAAAACTCTTTAGGCTATGTCCTGGTGTCAGATCCCCTATCAGCCTACTATGAGGCTCTTTGTGTTGGTTTGGAATGGACCAAAACTCAAAATGAACCCATCGGTAGTTCATTTCCAACCACTACTAAAAACATAACCAATAAAGGTAAAGAACCCATGGTTGTAAATAATAATCCTCCTATCCCTATACATAATAATCCTTTAGTCCTCATACCTAGAGATTCATATAGGTCAAGGGCTGAACAAAACATTAGGGGTGAGTTAATGTCAATAGATGATCTAAAAGACTTCTTCCATTTACCTCAACAAGAAGCGGCTAAACGAGTCCGTCTATGCAAAAATGTTATACAGAAAATATGTCGTAGGGGAAAAATACATTGGCCTTACGTAAAGGTTCGAACAACTATGAGTCGAATTGCTGGATTGAAAAGAACACTTTCTTATGGTGATCCTATCTCAAGAGCAACTGCTGAAAGAGAAATTAGTAGACTTAAACATGAGATGGTCGTATCTTGTGGTGGGATTGTACCAACTATTGCTCTTGATATTTGAAATAACATTCTTATGTTGGTAAATAAGTTACATTCTAATTTTCTTTTCAATCCAATGTTCATGATCTATTATTCTCCGAATATGGGGTGCTCTATAATTTACTTTTCATATCCCATTATTCTAATTTTCAAACATGATAATCATAAGCATTAAGTTAATAATAACTATAGTAAAGGTAAAACAATAATTATTACAAGTAAATTAATGCACTAATGTTAATTACCATATAAATAGTAATTATTATGCGAATGGTAAAATAATAATTACCATTATAATTTATCGCATCAATAGTAATTACCATGTGAATAGTAATTAACGTATGAATAGTAATTAACCAATGGTAATTACTATGCAAATAGTAATAATATTAATAAAATATGTAAATAGTAATAATAATAAAATAAGAAAATAGTAACAATATTAATAAAATATGTAAATAGTAATAATAATAATAAAATAAGCAAATAGTAGTATTAATAATATAATAATATAAACATGTGGGGTCCGCAGTAATTTTTTTCAAACCCACCTCCGTGGCTTCGCCTAAAACATTGATTGATTTTTTTTTCTTTAAACATAATAATATTATATTACATATATATATATAAAACGTGGGACCCACAGGAAATTTACAAACCATACCACCTTTTTCTTCTTCGTTCTCGGCACCGTCTGGTTCCTTCATATATTTATATATATATAATATAATATAATATAATATAATAATAATATAATTTAAAAACTTTCAAACCTCGTTTTCTTCTTTGTTATCTACGCCAGTAGAAGCTGAGACTTTCAAATCTTCCTCACATGACTTCACTTCTTCTTCTATCTTCTTGTGCCTTCCACCGCTTCATCGGTATCTTTCTCTTGAAGCATTTTCTAATGTTCCCTAGGAAGAGTTTTTCTCAACGATGGTCGTTGATTCGTCCCGCGAGGGAGAGCCTAAGATTCGGATTTTTTTCTTTCTTTTGAAGAGGCTTCACTCCCGGAGAATTGCATGAACCCTTGCACAGTTCACTTGATCAAGATTTGTATAGCATTTCGCATTGCTCGACGAAGGTGACAAGGCAGATTGTGCTTCACAACCGGCTTTCTTCAAAGATCTTAGAAGTTCCAAGCATCGATGGAGAAGATATAAGCGTTCGCCTCATTTGATTCCGTAAAGTTGCTCTTCGTTTTCAATATTGTCCACGTGGGAACTTTGGTGTTGATATATCTAACGTTGAAAATCGGCAGAGGGGTGATGGTTTTGTTCTTATTAGCTTGGTCCCTTCACATGATCTCGCTCATCACCGTGCGAACCACCAACGCCGCCGCAATGTCCATGCCATCACCATGATCTTGCTCTACACCTGTAGAAATTTCTGGGATTCGTTTTGCAGGGAGCTCGAATTGATTCAGAGCAATTCGTGCTGATAACGTGTTATAAATCTAAAGGAAATAAAGAAGAAGAACAAGGAGAATTCGAGAGAGAGGAGGGAGAAATTCTCATTCAAGTGTATTCTGAATGTTTACACAAGGCCTTTATTTATAGACCTTCAATAGTTACTATGCAATGGACATCCATATAATAATATATTTATAACATAACTATCATTTTTTGAGGATTAAGAAATGAAAGTTAAGTCATTAAATTCGTTCCAAATTAATATATATTTCTAACTTTACCCATACTTTAATGATGTGGATTTAAATGAGTCAGTTAAAAATAAGCGTATGATGAGAAAATAATAATAAATGAGTTAGTTAAAGGCATTTGGTGCCCTTATAATAAGGACAAAAAATTGCTAGAAGTTGGTGTCCTATAAGAAAGAAAAGAGGGAGTAGTTGGTATGCTCAGCCTTCTTAACTTTTGTGTAGCTAAATTGGTGTCTCACGTGTGTTTATGTTTTTTGTGTGTTTATTTTTATGTACTTTTTCTTTTTTTATGTATAATATAATTGGCCTATCTTATAAAACATATTTTTTCTTCTTCTTTTTTTTTTAAAAAAAAAAGATTAGGAGTATCTTTTATCAACATACATATAGTAAATACTATTATTTCTCGGACTAAGATTAAGCTTCTTCCATTATAAGTTTCGAGAATTGTATCCCTGAGGATTTGCTTAAAATCATATTCTTTTCATAAATACAATAAATAATGTGGCACGAGGTTATCCAATAAATTAAATTCTTAGAAAAAGTGTTTTTGGTATTCGACAGACTGATAACAAAAGATTGAAAAGTCAAACAATAATATACGATCCTAAAGACGAGATTTTTCCACCTGGGCGAGATTTTTCCAGTACAGGAGGAGCCAAAAGAGACATGTAAAATTTTTAAGAATTATAATTTTTTTTAACAATTATTTTTAATATTTTTTAATTATTTTAATGTTTCGTATCTTCTGTAAGCTCTTTCTCAGAGGAACACCAGGAGCCGAGTGCAACAGAGGATCCATCACATGGCAAGATCTAAGAGATTTGCTGTCACTTACGCAAGCTGGTATTTTTTAAAACTAAATTAATTTTAGCTTTATATTATAAATTTATTAATTGTTTTATTGTTACCAAAAGTAAGTTTATATTGTTTTAATTATTTTAGAAGAGAAAGGCACAACATGAGAACCACCAAACGAACTATATGGGTCATTCCAGTAGTAAAACGAAGACTTCTTTTCAGGGGGTTGAGAGTGGTTGCAATGTACATGTTCTAGTGTAGAACACAAATGTCTAGTCTCAATAGGCTGGGGATGTTAATGTAGGATCAAATGACTCCTCAGAGATGCTTATGGATTAAACACCTGAGAGAAGGTGATTGCTCAATGATACCTATGAGGAAGATATCAAGGAGCGTTCTTAGATCATTGAACTACACAGGTGCGACGTTTCGCCAGAGGGGTGGGGTGTGTGCACAGTGAGGCTGAATAGTAAATAATGGAAGAGAGAATGTCTAGAGTGCACCTGATGGGTAATCTCCAATTTGTAAGGATTACTTAGGGTTTCGCTCCCATGACTGTGAATCCGTTGCTCAGGCAGTTTGCGCCTCCCACGTTCTGTAAATGCCTGCTCCATTACTTGTACGTTCCTGGATTATAGGCACGATGAGGGGGTGATTAACAATTTACTCTGATTAAAGATTGATTCTTTCATAAATACTCTCATTGGGCCGCATATCTGCTAGGCTCAATATATGAGTCCATAACAGTTGCCCCCAAGCTCGGTACTTCAGGTATGTGACGTGCTGAGATTAATTGACTGTCCAACTTGGACTTTGTATCCGAGTTTCTCAGTATGATTCCTCCGACTTCGACTTAGGTGCCCTCCGAGTTCCGTTGAACTCTAAGAACTCCAAGGCTATCTTTTGGCTTGCCCCCACATATTGTCGTATTATCTGAGTTTATTTCCGTCCTGCCTCCCTAAGATCGGATAATCCTCTTTCATGATGACTAGGATTATCTCGGGATTATTAACCCGTCCTGCCGGGTTAACTATCCTTTGCCACTTGTTGCCCCCAATCTCGAGTATCATGCGAGCGTGCTAGCATATGAACAGGCTTGACCCTCCAAGGATAACGATAGTTGTTCATCTACCCACATTGGGGAATGTAACCGCCATTTCCACGCAATAGCCAATCCGACGCTTCTCTGGTTTTCGTGCGCATTCAATGTCCGCGTCTTATCACTCCAGTCATCATTGCACTTCTGGAAGAGGATTCATTTTTCGATTGGGGGGCATTAATTATCCCTGGCATTTCAAAACGCCTATAAATTCAGGTTTCCTCTTCTTACTTTCTCCTCACAAACTTCTCAGCTTTCTTATTCCTCTGTTATTTCTTCAGTCTTACTGGTGGACTGCTGTTTCATACTAGCTCAACCATATATGTCGAAAGAGTCATGCTCTACCCACTCACCCCAAGCTTCGAGCATTCCGGGAGTGTGGGGACATAAAGTAAAAGTGAAGGAGAAAAGATTTAACATAACGCCGAGGCTCCTTCTTGCCAGCCTCCCATTTCAAATATATTTGCCAGTCTTCATTCGTATGGCCCAACGAGCATCTGGGAGCCCAAATATATTTGCTAGTCTTTATCCATCTGGCTCAACTTCAACTGGGATCTTTAAAGATTCTATGGGATCTTCACCACATGATGGCCCTCTGAAGCTTGTCCGGCATTAAAGAGTTTACCCTGCGAACTTGCCGATTACTGCTGGTGACTTTGGATGCCAATTATCTGTGACAAGTTGGGATGCCCCCACTGATAATTTGCCAATTCCGATTATCTGCTGTATTTTGGCTTTGTATTTTCCTTTTCGAGTCAATAACTCAGTTTATTCTCCTATAAGAATGTCATATAAACCATTCAATTACTAATGGAAGAATACTTTCTGTCTTGCGCTAGCTTTTCCTTGTATAATTTGCATATTACAAACCCTTGCCCACTCAAGTAAGAATATGATACGATCAAATCCATTTGCGACGTCACAATCGCGAAATTCTCTTTCCTACGCAGTGGCCACCTCTAACGTGTTTGATAAGCGTGCCCACTTATTGTATGTGTTGTTTCACATTAATCATAATTAGGCCTTTTTGGGAAAAATCCGCTTTTCAATGTGAATTGACTTTGCTGTCCCTGACGCTTCGAATTCAAAACGTCTATATATTCCCGCTAACTATTTTTTTAACCACTTTAAATTCAAAAACTCTCTTGCCTTCACAGAGAATACGTCTTCTTACCGAAACGCGCTCTTTACCACCAAAGCTTTCTTACGCTTCTTCAACTCTTAACAGGTACTTTCACTTTTTCCCCTCTTCCTTTGTTTTCGCATTATTATGCCAATTATCTCTGCCATTCCTCTTCTTCTTTTTAATTTTATGGGTAGCCTTCCCGTGAGTTTTTAGACCTTTCTGAGTGCATTTCTAGGTTTTCTGGGAATAGGGAATGGCCCGTACAACACGCACGTTTTCAAACCCACAATTTCTTCCCCTTTTTCAACCTCCATCACTCAAAACACTAATGTGACTTTAGATACGCACGGTAGGCCTGACAGAGAAATCCTTGAGAACATTTCTAGATCCAAAAAGTTCTGCACCAAACTTGGGTCAAACTACTCCTACCCCGGTCTTTCAAACTCGGGGCCCAACGCCCTGTGACGAGTGCTGCCATAAAAGCATTGAGCTAGCTAGTTTAAAGCATTATAGGGAGGCCGACTTACTTTTGGATAAGTGCTGGTGTAACATCATCCCTCAAGCCATTCTGGCTTTTAAGAACCCGAGTCATCCCAGTCAAGCGTCTTTTGCTTCTCGCCAAGATAGCTATGTTGTCTCAGGTATCTATCACTTTCTAATTTTTACCCTTTTTCTTTATTATAGGTATAGATGGATTCGTCTTCACACTATACCGACCCATCCATGACCTGGGGGGTTCAGCTCATCCGCCTCCTCCCAAGTCCCAACCGGTTCAAGTCCTGCTATAAACATTTGCGTGACACGCATTAAAAACACTATGACCTCGGCCGATGTCCCATCACTCGGCCTCGGGGATGGAGAGGGATATACCATACGGCTACCCCTAGAGGATGAATCGGTTGCTTCCTGTCGACCAAGGGATAGCGATCCTCATTTCTTTTTTCCTTTACCGGGATGTTATCACCCTACTAGGTGTGAAATTTCCCTTCACCGACTTTCAAATACGCCTTCTGAACCATCTACACCTTGCCCCCACACAACTTCAACCCAATGGCTGGGCATTTGCCATCGCCTTTGAGAATTTATGTAAGGAACTAGATATCGTCTGTACCGTTCCGATTTTCATGTCTTTCTTTTCGCCGCTGGAAACCAATGTGTAACACCCCAAATTCCATACCTCATATTGTGTCGGTTGACACTTAGCTTTAGAAAAATCGATAGAGTTTGAGGTTCTACCTCTCAGAGTAATGCGGAAACAGAGAGCATGCACTTATGTTTAGACAATGAGTAACTGATACAAAATGCCCAGGCAAAAGCTGGTATATTAAAAATTCTGAATGAATATTCATGTGATACAATTAACTGAAATGTGTATAATTACAACTTTTAAATAGTAACTATACATTCTTAAACCAAGCCTTAACTAGACTTGTGGCTTAGAACCCAATACAGTTAATCAAACCCATTTGGCCAGGCCGGGTAAAGTCTAGTGGAAGTCTCCCCATCTTTCACGGCGATTTATGACTGAACCACATAGACAAATCTTTCTTCGGCACCAAATGGTTTGAAACAACTCTATCGGATTCATGCCAGAACTAGTCCTATCAAACTCCTTTCGACTCTCGTCTCGGCCGGTGCTGTAGGGATCCGTACACGCAGCGGAATTAAAAAATATATTTTTACGAATCCCATCCGAGGATCGCTCAACCGCGTTAGATCAAGGTTCGTTAGAATCATACCTATGCGAATTAATGAACGTCTCTTTCGATTTGAACATGTGGGCTACCTACTCGATCAACAGGAGCAAACTCTATGAATCTCTTCCCTCTACTGGTATCCACACAAATAGCATTCGAACACGGACGGCAGCGTGCTAGTGCCTTCAAACCTTGCGTCTCTCTATTTTCTCCCTAGGGTTTCTCACGACTTTTTCTAATTCATCCGTCTACTTAATACGACTAGATCAATATCTATTATAGAGAAATTTCAAGGACACAAATGGCAATTAAATGTGACAAAAACCAACCTTAAACCTTGGATAAAAAAAAACTTTATGAAACAAAATATCCTCCATTAAACATGCTGCCGACATGCCTCTTCTAATAACCATTTCATGTGTTTTTTTTTTAATTGCCAAATGCCTTAGATCATTTAATATTAACTTTTATCCAAACTCCTTCATGTACGCCACTTTATGTGGACTTTTCAACTATAATATACAATGATTAATTCTCTCTCCATTCCATTAATTCAGTCGACATGCAGACTACATTTGGCCATTTGAATTGCTTTATATATGTCATAGCTTTAATTCTTTAATTCTCCCATTGGTCAATTTAATTACACAAGGATTTAGCCTTATTTTCTTCCATGGCATTTAATGAGATTTCACAAAATATCTCCCCCTTTTACTATCTTAACTTAACCAACAAGTTGGCTTAAGACATGTGCTCTTATCTTGATTTAAATATAATAATCTCCCTCTTCCATGTGTTAGATCCAAGCTTCTTATTGGTTTATTTATTTTCATGAGGATTTAGCTTAATTTGGTGATTAACTAGGGCCATTGGATTTAACTTTATTAGACTTAATCCTAACCTCCCATTTATGTTAGAAAAATCCTAATCATTATTGAAGATATTTTTTTATTAAAACACATGTGCTCTTACACATTGATATCTTAATTATTATATGGTATATTCCCTTTCCTTCTATGCGTTTCTCTCTCATAGCTTTAGGGCTGAATATTTAATCCCAATTAGCATTCAATTGGAGTGTTTAAATGCCCCATTGATTATATGTTTTATTGGTTAATTGATTTATTAGTTAATCATGACCATTAGTGTTTTAATTAACAAGCTTAATGCATGACATCATCTTTGGCCCTTAAATCTCAAAATAAGACAGCCTTAAATTAATGCCTTTTAATTTGTCTCTTGATTAATTTGAAGAATTACACAAATTATTTTAATTAATGCAAGTTTAATTGCCCATTAGTTTTTGCTAATTTCCTTTAACTTGTTTAAGTGCTTTCATAACATTTCTTGCCTATTCTTAGTCATAATTAATCATCATTTTATGTGCTAATTATATCACATTTTATTATCACTAGACTTAGCCTTAAATCTTGCCTTTTGTTAATTCAACTCAGTGAAATTTACCTCAAATTATAATTAATAATTCACAATAATTTGAGACACATATTCACCTTCCTTTTTATTCAAATTTATTCATCAAAATATATTATTTACATGAATTATGAAAATTAGGGTATTACACAATGTCCTTTCCAGAGGTACCACGACGTGGTTCGGCTAGACCTCACTCCAAAGCATCCGCGATCGCAAGCTTTTCAAACCCTTTACGGACTCGTGGAAAAACTTCAAGCCCGCCTTTATCAAGGTTGTTGCCGAAACTGGGCAACTACCTTGGTTTCTTCAGACCGCTCAGTCTGGGGAAATCGAAGAAAAACTTCCCTTATATTGGTCTATAAGTCACCACAATCTTAAACCCGGAGACTTTGTCCCAAAACCTAAAAGTTTTTCTGATGCCGAATAAGTGGCCCAACTAAAGCTTCTGAAGCTCCCCGGCTCATTAAAAATCCTATGGACCCAGCTGATTACATCCCCACACCCTTGGTTAAAAGACGACCAGCGACGAGTACACAATATATATATACACCCTCTAGTCTACGTACTGTGCATTTTTTAATCTTTGCTGCTCATAGAAATGACATCTTGCTTTTTGTCTTGCAGACCGAAGTATCGGAAAGCCAGGATTTCTGGGCGTCTTTGAGGCACTCCTCGAGGGTGCCGAGGCTGGTCCCACTGCTCCGATCTCGGGTGGCCCTACTGCGGCCGCCCAAACAGCTCCTACCAAAGAGGCTGCCACCGCTGGAGCCTCGCGGAAACGCTTAGCACCAAAAAACAGGTCAAAACGTGGAGAAGGTGCTTCCAAAAAATCCAAAGGTAAACAAGCACTGGATGCTTCGACCAATCCAACTCCCACCCCAAGCTCGCAGACTCAGACAACTTCGACCCCGTCCTCCGTAGAAACCCCTCCCACTCACGCCACGCTATCTGGGGGAATCCTTTGGGAGCACGGGGTAACAAAAGAGATGTTAGACGTTGTTCGTCCTCCTGCTCGATTTCATGCACCCTCAAGCTTTTCCGCAGCTGATAAGAAGGAACTTACCGAGATGGAAGAGAACAATGTCTAGCCTCAATAGGCTAGGGGATGTTAATGTAGGATCAAATGGCTCCTCAGAGATGCTTATGGATTAAACACTTGAGAGAAGGTGATTGCTCAATGATACCTATGAGGAAGATATCAAAGAGCGTTCTCAAATCACTGTGCTACACAGGTGCGACGTTTCGCTAGAGGGGTGGGGTGTGTGCACAGTAAGGCTGAATAGTAAATAATGGAATAGAGAATGTCCAAAGTGCCCTGATGGGTAATCTCCTATTTATAAGGATTACCTAGGGTTTCGCTCCCATGACTGTGAATTTGTTGCTCAGGTAGTGTGCGCCTCTCACGTTCTGCAAATGCCTGCTCCACTACTTGTACGTTCCTGGATTATAGGCATGATGAGGGGGTGATTAACAATTTACCTGATTAAAGAGGGATTCTGTCGTAAATACTCTCACTAGGCCGCATATATGCTAGGCCCAATATATGAGTCCATAACTGTACAACAACTCTTGAAAAACCAGGACCTTGAAGGTTTAGAGCATTTTGAGGTGCTGTGTGAGTCCGCCTAAGACAAGCAAATGTGTAAAGATGGCTCCTTTTAATCTTTGCTCTTAATCTACTTAGTCCCATTTAGCCAAATTCCAGCTCACTACAGCAATCGTTCACGCATGACAACTAAGAAAAACCAAGTGTAGCCTTTAGGGAACGAGTTATCCCCAGTTTCTTATTCTAAAGCCTAGGAAGATAAACATAAAGAACCTATATATTAACTACAACATATAAGGGCTGTTTGGTAAGGGAAAAATTTGAGGAGGGAACGGAATTTAGAGGAAGAAAAGGAAGAGTTTGAAAAATGAGGGAAGATGAGTTGTTTGGTGAGAAGAAAATGAAGGGGTAGTAGTTGGTAAATAATCAAGAAATATCTATTTTACCCTCAAAATAATTAATTCAAAATAAAAAAGGAAAATAATTTTTTTGCTAAAATATATTTTAAAATATTTGAACTTGTGCAAAAAAGTTTGAAGTTGAACTTAAAAAACATTCCCGCCAAGTTAGAACTTAAATTCAAACATTCCCTTCAAGTTCGAACTTAAATTCGAACGTTCCCGTCAAGTTCGAACGTCCTGTCAAGTTTGAATTTGAATGGCAAGTTTGTCAAAAAAAATGTGAACAGTGATGTGAGAAGTTAAGATCCCACCAATTTTGGTGGGATTTGGTCTTCCCACATGAGGGAAGATTGGTGGGCCTAGAAAGATAGGTTCCTGGGAAGATTGGTCCAAAATGCATATCAAACGGAGGAACTTTCTAATTTTCCTTTCCCTTCCCACCGATTTCGTGTATCAAACGGGCCCTAAGCATATGATCATTTGACGCATAAAATGTCTGTATAATATGTAAAGTTGAATAACTTGAAATCAAATTATAAATTCACACTAGTCAAAAAATGAGAAGGGAAAACGAAATCCGAGGTAAAAGCACCTATTCAATTGGAAATCATAAATCAGTTAACTAACTTGCTTTCCAAATATTAAAAATAAAAAATTGGCCAGCTATTGTCTCTTCCCGACTAATTAATGCGTTCATCGTTCTTAGCTTTTTCAATAGAATGTAGCAGAAGCCAAATGAATCCAGCTTAGGCAAAAAAACAATTATAAATACAAGCACATATTCCATTACTCGTAACCAAAAGCTCCAAATCAAAACAACCAATAAAGCTTCAAGATACAGGTTATGAATGTGAAAATAAGAAAGAAAAGAAAATGTACCGAACGCCAGTGTGTCGTTCATCTTCGAAATGTGGCAATAATTGGAGTTGCAGATTGAAGGAGAGAGAGTCACTAAGGTCCTGTTTGGGAGTTCCATTTTAGAGGGAAAGGAAATAGAGTGGAGGGTTTTGGTAGTCCCTTCTTTTGTTTGCAAGTTTTAAAAACTCAATTAGCAATTTATAAGCTGGAAGGAGATGTGGATAGATGGTGGAGAAGCATTGCATCAATGCTACACGCACGCTATGTTCCCGTTACGTGGGAAATATTTCTTGAGAAATTTAATGAGCAATACTTTCCTCCCTCAATGCAAGTAGCCAAGGATTCAGAATTCATGCACATTCGACAAGGCCATAAGGAGTCATTCGATGACTACTTTGCTCGATTTACCGGTCTGTCCCGGTATTCATCATATTTAAAGCGTAACGACGATAAGAGCTCGAAGGCTAATATGATGATTCAAGGGCTAAAGTACGAGATAAGGGAAAGGCTTGTGTCTCAACAATTCCAAGAGTTAAATCAAACTGTGGAATTATACCAACTAATTGAACGCAACTTGAGGGAATTGCGTGCCTCCAGAAATTATAACAACAGCAATGCCATTATTATGCCTGACCGGATACACCGCGTGAGGACTATTGTACCATTATTATGCCCATGAGGACTCAGCCGGATTTTTTTATTTATTTTAAGTTGTACTTACTGTTGGATGTATGGTATTTAAATACTCGGATTATTGTACCATTATTATGCTCGACCAGATATGCCGTGATTTGTTTAAATTTGTAGCCATGTATCGTTACTCAACCGTTCAACCCAACTTATACGCTCCCTCAGGTTCTTGCTCCCTTGCTGGATTTGGAAGGAGAAGAGGGCGAAGAAGAGATAGAGGTTCTTGAGTCGCATGTTAAAGGAAGAGATCTAAGGCTAAAGGATAAGTTTGCGCGAAGAACTAGATCTATGTCACCTTAATACTCTCACCAGACAACTACACAACGTTCAATTCACATCAAACGGCGTTAGCTTAATTTTAACGTCATTGTGCTAGTTACCTAGTTTAATTGTTGATTGTGCTAGTTTCCCATTTTTAATTATTGATTGGTACTTTTGGTCCCTTCAAAACTTATTTGTGCTAAGTGCTCCTAGCGTAACACTTTGTTGGCCAATCTGTACCTAAAATGTAACGGCCGTCACTTTAGTCCTAACAACATTGTCATATTTTGCACTTTTTAATTGTTTTTTAGTAGTCATGGTTCACTTAAAACTTTTTTGTGTTAGGTACTCCTAGAGTAACACTTTATCGGCCAATCTGCACCTGAACCCAAATAAAGATCAAGGATGAAAATGCCTCTAACAAATTGAAGGGAGTAATTATTATTCCACCTCGGCACATAAATCAGAGGAAGTTGCAATGAAGTAACAAAGTAATTGGTATGAATGATCATCATCATCTTTTAAACGTTGGACCCACATTTTGTTGTACTTGAGTTATCTTCATTATTTTCACATATGCAACTGCAATTTCCCCAAAGATTGACTTGTGATTAATTTGGCATCACAAGAACCTTATCGTTTAACACGCATTGAGACACGTCCTCCAATACCCATTTTTTCCTGTTATTAGTCTATAAAAATTGTAGGGAAGGAATTAGTATATGATTGAGTCTACTGGAAGGGGTTAGTCCCTCATATTGTGGCAAACTAAAGTTTGAATTTTTGTTGGAAGATATGCCTATATTTTACGTTCAACAGTACTTCAAACAAGATTACTTCTAATAAGAAGATACTTGTGCATAGAGGAAAAAAAGTTGCAAGGAAGGAACAGTGGATAATTAAATTCTTCTTTGAATTTATTGTATGAGGCAATTATATGTCATGATCATTTTGTTTAAACACATTGAAGAAATATTGGAAAAACTTGACAAAGTTGTTAGAATATGATTAAAATGTTTGTAGATAAGAACAAAGTAAAGACTTGAAAACAGAGCATGAACCATGATTTGCACAGGCCAAGTTGCCATTGCCATATTGTAGTATTCCCTCCACCCCTTAAGAAATGATATGTAGAATTGATTTTGGTCTGAAATATAAAATATATTTTTTATATTTATCAATATTTTTTAATTTAATAATATTAATGTTCCATCAATAATAATATAATAATTAAGAAAAAAGGAAAACAAGAAATTAATGAAAATAAAAATAATTAGGGTATTTTAGAAAATACATATTATATTAAATATTTTTTTAATTTAATTAAATTAGATAAATTTTTTTTTTTAACCATCCGACAAGTTAACTCTGATCATTATTAGCAGAAGATCAGTTGGTACCAGTGACTTGGTGAGGCGTTTGCATTTTTTTAACCTACCGTAACTTTTCTTTTCCGTCATCAGTAGATTGAAGTTGCTGGGAAAGTAACGTAAGGTACGGAAATGAAATGGAATCCAATGTGAAGAGTGAAGTTTCACATGCCGTTCATTAGGCTCTGAAGACTTGAAAGCGAGTAAAGTCTATGTGCACTGCCATATACACTCCATCATCACTATTTGCCATTTCTCAGCAACAAGAGAGAGAGAGGGAGGGAGGGAGATCTGTTGAATACGTGCCATGGGTGTTGCAGCTTCATCTTCTTCTTCATCTTCAAAGAAATATGAAGTCTTTCTGAGTTTCAGGGGAGAGGATACTCGCAGATCCTTCACCAGTCATCTCCATGAAGCCTTACGCCTCAAAGGTATTGAGATTTTCATTGATTATGAGCTCCCAAAAGGGGATGACATCTCCCAATCGCTCATCCAAGCAATTGAGGATTCATCTCTGTCTGTGATCGTCTTCTCTGAAAACTATGCCTCCTCCAAATGGTGTTTGAATGAGCTCATTGAGATCCTTCGCTGTAAAGAAAAGCAGGGACATCTTGTTGTTCCTATATTCTACCAAGTGGACCCATCTCATGTACGCCATCAGAGGGGAACTTATGAGGAAGCATTTGCACAACATTTGAAGAAAAATCCACACAAGGTGGATAAGTGGAGAAAAGCCCTTTTTGAAACTGCAAATTTAGCTGGATGGACCTCTTGCACTTGCAGGTCACTCTTCTTTTTCTATGTCTCAATATTTGAAATTAGAGTTTCCTGCTTTTATTTATTCCTTTGATTCATCTTCGTTATCATAAAAATGCCTTTTCATTTATTATAATATTAGCATATCATAGTGGAAATCGATGAAATTTTCTTGGAGTCCTTTTTCATTTTGAAAATGTTGGAAAATATTACCATAATTTTGATTAGAATTTTGACAACGTTTGTGATTTTATTATATAATAATGTTATCAGGTCAGGAAAAAAAATTAAATATTGTCATCAATTTGATCAATTGGTTGTCACTTTATTAAAAAAATTATTTATTATTCATTTTCATTCTTTAATCATTTTTCTTATATTAGGGATGAAGCAGAACTCATTCAAACTAAACCATGGGTCCTCAAGTGCATTGGTGAATATTGTTGGAATTCACGAGAATTGTGATGATATTGAATTTTTGCTAAAAAGATTTGCAATCATTGGAATTTGGGGCATGGGTGGGGGATAGGCAAAACAACCATGGCTAAGGTTGTGATTGCCAAATTCCGCTCTCAATTTGACAATTGCTCCTTCTTGGCAAATTTTAGAGAAGAGACAAAAAAGCATGGTCTACAACGTATACGTGATAAGCTTCTCAATGAACTATCAAATGATAGATCTCTTGAAGGTTTGAGTCATAGAAAAGTTTTGATTGTACTTGATGATGTTAGTGACACAAGTCAGTTAGAGTATTTGGAAAATGAAGCTGGTAGTTCAATAAGTGCTTCTTTAAGACATGGTAGTAAAGTCGTCATAACAAGTAGAGATAGACATGTACTTAAAGCAAGAGTTGAAAGAATACATAAAGCCATAGCGTTGGGCCATGACAATTCTCTTGAGCTTTTCAACCTCAAAGCCTTCCGCAAAGACGGTTATAAAAGTGAATATAAAGAACTAGTTGATAGAGCACTTGCTTATGCCCAAGGTGTTCCTCTAGCCTTAACTGTGTTGGGTTCATTTCTTCATTCCAAAACTATAGAACAATGGGAAAGTGCATTGAGCAAATTAGAAAGGAGGACCCATCCAAATATTCAAGTTGTGTTAAAATTAAGCTATGATGGACTTGATGATGAAGAGAAACAAGTATTTTTAGACATTGCTTGTTTTTTTAACGGTGAATCTAAAGGATGTGTACTGGCAATGCTAGAGAGATGTGGCTTTTATGCACACATTAGTTTGAGAATCCTTGTGGATAAGGCGTTGATAACTATTGATAATTTTGTGATACGGATGCATGATTTAATTCAATCAATGGCTTTTGAAATTGTTCGCCAAGAGTGTCTAGCAAATCCTGAAAGACGTAGTCGACTACGGAATCCTAATGAGATCTATGATGTAATAAAATATAATCAGGTAAGAAAAATATTTAGCTTTCTAATTAGACATTTGACAACAATGGAAAATAAATTGTTAACTTAAGGTAATTTATTAACTTTCTTTTCCTATTTTTGTGTTGTTTAGGGAAGTGATGCAATTCGAGGCATAAGTTTAGATTTGTCTCAAATTGGAGATTTACAATTGAGTGCTGATTCCTTCAAAAAGATGACTAATTTAAGGTTTCTGAAAATCTATTCATCTTGGGGTCAAAGATTGTGCACTGTGAATCTTCCTTATGGGCTTGGCTCATTTTCCATGTCATTAATTTATCTTCGATGGGACAATTTTCCTTCAGCATCTCTACCATCGTCATTTTGTGCTGAGCAGCTAGTAGAAATTCGCATGCCTAATAGCCACCTTAAAAAACTATGGGATGGGGTTCAGGTACAACATATAAATAAGAGTTTTGATTTTTTTTTTTACAATTAATGGAAATTTCAGACTTTGTTTCCTGTGTAACATTTCTCTTCCTAATTGTTGCAGAACTTGGTGAATTTAAGAGAAATAAATCTTGGTGGATCCAAATATTTGATGGAGTTGCCTGATATTTCAAGGGCTCAAAATCTTGAACGGCTTTCTCTTTATGAGTGTGAAAGGTTAAGCCATCTTGATCCATCAATTTTATCTCTTCCAATATTATATAGTGTGGTTCTTAGTTTTTGTAGAAGCCTAAAGAGTTTGAAAATTGAGCGTCAGTCAAAATCTGTCAAAATGATAAGTGTCTATGGTTGCTTTGGGCTCAAGGAATTTTCATTCTCTTCAAACAAAATATATACTTTACACTTAGGGTGTATACCTCTTGAGATATTGGACTTTCCAATTGGGCATATGGAGAAGCTTAAGGAGTTGATTCTTGACTGCTCAAAACTAAAGAATCTTCCTATTGACATGATTTGTTGCATGAGATCTCTTTTGGTACTCCGTCTCTTTGATTGCGGTGGAATAATTGACAAATCAAAGCTCCATACCTTATTTGATTCTTTGTTATCTCTACAATCAATTTCTTTGACTGGGGCATGCTGATAAGTAGATATTTTATCATTAAATAGGTGTATATTTTATGGTATATTGAGTTGAATTTATTAATATTTTATACCTATTTAATTATATTTTTATATATTTACATATCTTTTAATTAAATATAGGATAAAAGAATATTATAACGAGAAAATCTATTGATATCCTATTTTATTTTGTAGGAGATATTATGTGATCTTAAAAAGGAGAAAATATAGGAAATGCGATAAACCGAGGCAACAAATTAAATTGAAAAGGATATAATATAAGATATTATTATATTATATTATAATAATATATGGGTATATTATATTTAATTCATTTAATAAAAATGAAACAAACTAATTGTGGCTACAGATACGCACATACAGTTGAAAGTAAAAAGGATATGATATATCCTTTAGAGATTAAAAAGGAATCAATATATATATATATATATATATATATATATATATATATTAAAAGATAAGAAACGGAATGACCAACACATAACCTAAATTCTCTATATAAAAAGGACGCTGCATGAGATCAAAAGGGAGAATTAGGCGAGACGCAAGAAACACAATTTCGACAAGACATTCGGACGCAAAGATTGAGAGCAAGACGCAAGAAGAATTCAAGGACGCAGAGGAGAGACAATTCTGACGCAAGAGAGAGAGGAGCATATGAGACCGGGGATTCTCCTGAGTCTTTATTTCTCTTTCTTTTTCCTATCTTATTTAAATCGCGCCTTTATTTAGTTTATGGATTTTATTATAGCCATGTTAGGCTAGTTTTCTTTAGTAGTTAGGGCGAGGATGAACCCATGCGAATTTAAAGGATTTGTTTGGATTCTTTATTATTTATTATTTTCTTGATTGAATGAATTATCTTTGCTTAATGCTTTCTTTAAGATTGATCACCTTTTAGATTGTTCATAGGTTGATGTATGAAATAGAGATGTTGGTGCATCTAACTAACTGCTTAATTAATTCATCATAGAGTTGCGTGACCTAGACATAGCGCTTACAAATTTATGCGATCTAATAATTCGGTTTAAAAATATGATTTTTCCAAACAATACTAAGACATTAGGTTGTTTTCAAAGATAATAGATTAAGGTAGCGTCAAGACATCGGTACTTTATCTAACTTTAGAGA
Source organism: Acacia melanoxylon (assembly GCA_019022615.1). Lineage (NCBI taxonomy): Eukaryota > Viridiplantae > Streptophyta > Magnoliopsida > Fabales > Fabaceae > Acacia > Acacia melanoxylon. The sequence goes on from JAFJYJ010000003.1 coordinate 15,348,658, forward strand.
ATTGATCGTCAATCATGGAAATAATAATCAATTAGGAATTTAATTCAAATACTTGGAGGAACATAGGGGATTCTTAGCCCTAATCTGCTTTTCTTAATTACTCGTATTCTCTAAACATTTTCTTGAATTTCTTGATTTTGAATTCTCATTCTTATTTTAATTCTTTAAATTGTTTGGTTATAACTCATATTACTCGATTCATCCAACTAAAGCGAAAATAGCGAATTAGTGATTGGAGTACTATTCCTCGTGGGACGATCTTTTTCTCACTACTTTATTACTTGTAACGACCGGTGCACTTGCCGAAGTCGCTATCACATGCAAATTAACTGAACTTCCACCCAATATCAGATATCTCTCAAGGCTACAATCTCTTGACGTAAGAAATTGCAAGACACTTAAATATTTATCAGAGCTTCCTCCATCCATTGAAAATTTAGATGCCAGCAACTGCACATCATTATATTCGTTGGATTTTAAAAAAATTCCTCTGCTAGAATTAACGCGTCTTTTTCAAGTACGTAATGTACACACTCTGAAAACCACATTACATCTGAGGTCTCTACTTCTAAAAGATTGCTTGAAATTGAAGAATTGCTATTTGGAAAGGGCCTATTTCCCATTGATGCGAGCAATCTACACAAGGAAAGCATGTGAGATTTGTTACCCGGGAAGAAAAGTTCCGAAGTGGTTTAAATATGTTCAGGGAATAGATGCTTCCAACAATATATCTATTGAGATGCCTTCAACCACAACTGACCTAATTGGCTTTGTTCTCTGTTCTGTTCTTTCTCACCACGCTCATGGTCACTTGCAATGCCAAGTTTATTACGAAGGAAAGAAGCACACATGCTCAAAATTTGAAGGAGTAGTGAAATTTTTTTATTCACATCATGTGTTTCTATGGTGTGTTTCTGACATGTTCATAAACTTCAGTAAAACAATGGATGACCAAAACACCAATTACTGGTCAAACGTGTCATTTGAATTCTCTGTTGTTACAGATAGTGAGAAGTTTGTTGATGGTGTGATTGAACTATGTGGAGTTCTCCCAATATATGTCCCAAATTCATTCAACAAAGGGAATTGGAGGCAAACTTCCTTCAACAAGAAAAGCTGAAGGTAAGTATGCGAACAAAGAGGCATCAAAATATTGACGATGACCAACAACAACTACCTTCAACAAAGAAAGTGAAGGACTCTTCAATTGATCAATCTATTACCATGAATTCTGAGTCCAATACATTTCATGATGTCGTTGAGTTGCTACTTCTGCTGTCCCAATTGAATTTGGAATCTACAAATAATCGCACTCATCATAAATAAATTACCCATAACCCATTTCTTGATCGGTATGTATCTCTCTTCTACATTTCATTTACTAAGTTAGACTTTGGTACACCAGAGCTACCTTAGTCAAATATAGATTATGCTTTTAAACATATTATGTTACTTTGTAATATATTTAATCCTATTGATGCGTTTGATTCCAACTATTTCCAAAATTACGATTTCAATTTCTTGGTTTCTTACAATAAATATGTATCTTCTCAGACAACTTCATTGACATGTTTCTTGATAAGAAGCTCAGTAAAGCATAATATAATAGGAAACTTGGCATGTATATGTAGCCTATCATCATTAGATACCGAGATTAAAATGCATCGGTTAATTGAAATAATCAACAAGAACTTAAGATAATTAGATTTAGTATGAAAATGATTTACCTTCTTGTAACTTTGTCTATTAAAAAAAATCTATTTTTCATAATTCATCCTTCTATTTTGATGGATTTCTGTCGGTTTACAGAAGTTGAGTTCAACTTCTGCAACAGAGGCAAAGAAAGAAATCTTAATGATTTAGCAAACTGTATTTGCAGGTGTAAATTGTGGTGAAGGCACGCATCTTTTCTCTCCTCTGGATTTCATAACCAAGTATTGATGGTAAAAAGTGGGACAATATGTTGATTACATTGCTATCACAGTAAATGCTAATTGCAACAAGCAGATATTTGCGAGTAACTAAGAAAATTGAATTCTTGAAATTGACTTTCAGTTACTCACTTTTTTTGACGAAAACCCTATATTAAGTCATTAATATCGATTAACTAATATTATCATACCCAAAAAGAATTCTATATGCAGTGATATTATCATGTTTTTGACATAGTACATATGTTCAGTTATCATTCTTGGCCAAGAAAAGCCGACAATAAAAACGATGGATGCTGTTGCTTCATGTGCTCTTCGCAACCAACTTCTTAAAAGTATGGGGTGTTCATCACTGTTAGAGGTGAGGTCACTACCACAAAAGTGATGTGTTCATAGTGTTCTTTGAGATAAAAGAAAAGTGATGTTTGACATTAAGATGGTTTAGTCTCAGGAGTTAGGCTTTCTTCAGTTTCCTTTTAAAATAACTATTTTCTTCACTTTTTTTTTTTTCTTTTTGATACAAACTGTTTTCTTCACTTTGTTATGCTTGCTTTCTTCTTTTTCTTTGTTTGTGTGGAGAAATCAGGATGTGAGCGTATGACTTTGTAATTTGAAAATGGTCTTCAATTTGTCATTAAGTTAAATTGTAGATCATGAGAAGGGACGCCGACTGTGATGTTCAGTTCTTAGAACAATATGGAAATTAGACAGAGACCAGAACTAACTAATTGTTGTGTCTTATTTTGTCAAGGCACAAGGGTCTTATTTGCTACGGAAGTTTTTGCTCAGGAGCACTGGGTGGACGGAAGTTTTTTTTTGATCAAAATTGTCACGGAAGTTCACAAAACGTAGCAATTTTGCCCCTCTGTTAATTTTGATCGTTAAGTTTAACTGAGTGCACACGTGGCATGCCACCTCATCACACATAGCATGCCACCTCATCAATTAAATAAGAGTTAAGTATCATTTTTACATCAAAAGTTTTCGCTGAAGAGCAATTTTGCCCCAAAAGTTTACAAAACGTAGCAATTTTGCCCTTCTGTCTCCCAATATTAAATTTGACTATTAAATCAGTCAAAGAACACACATGTCATGACTTGAAAAGGTCGAACTTGGAGTCAGAGTGGGAGATCCTTGAAACGTCGAGCTCAAGGTAGGCAGAATTTGTGAAGCCGAACTGGTCAAAGCAACTGAAAGGTTTGTCGCAAAACCCAGAGGAAGCATCACTTATGATCTAAGCAAATGAAACGCAAAACGAGAAATGAATTGTCCCAAAAATTGGTTCAGTAGAACATATCAATAGTGATAGTATTTACCTTTATATTGATTGATCTAAGCCACTCACACTGTCCTACAAGGTAAATCTATACTGCTCCTAAAAATTCCAACGATTTTAAGTGATGCTTATTGAACTGATTTTGGGACAATTCATTATTGATTTGTCCCCAAAATTGGTTTGATCTAGACAAATCAATAATGAATTGTCCCAAAAATTGGTTCAGTAGGCATCACTTAAAATCGTTAGAGATTTATCTTGTGGGATGGGGTGGGTAGCCTAGATCAGTCTATACAAAAGTAAATACCATCATTATTGATTTGTCTTACTGAACCAATTTTTGGGAAAATTCATTTCTCGTTTTGCGTTTCATTTGCTTAGATCATAAGTGATGCTTCCCTGGGTTTTGTGACAGATCTTTCAGTCCCTTTGACCAGTTCGGCTTCATAAATTCCAGCCGCCTCAACGTCTCAAGGATCTCCCTCTCTGACTCCAAGTTCGACCTTTTCAAGGCATAACATGTGTGTTCTTTGATTGATTTAATAGTCAAATTTAATATTGGGGGACAGAAGGGTAAAATTGCTACGTTTTGTAAACTTTCGGGGCAAAATTGCTTCTCAGTGAAAACTTCTAGGGCAAAAATGTTACTTAACTTTTGTTTGATTGATGAGGTGGCATGTCACGTGTACACTCAGTTAAACTTAATGGTCAAAATTAACGGAGGGGCAAAATTGCTACGTTTTGTGAACTTCCGTGGCAATTTTGATCCAAAAAAACTTCCGTCCACCCAGTGCTCCTAAGTGAAAACTTCCGTAGCAAATAAGACCCTTATCCCTTTTGTTAAAAGTTTGTCATATTTATTGGAGGCTAAATTATACAAAAACTCTCTAAAATTTGGGTCAATTGCATGTAACCCCCTGATATTTTAAAGTTTAAATATAACCCCTTGACCTTTCACTTTTTAGCTATTAACCTCTTGCCCTTGAGTGACCGCTATTTTTTCAACAGAATATTGATGATGAGCAACAGCAACCCACTCCCACAAAGAAATGGAAGAAGTGTTCAATGCTGAGTTTGAAGTCTAAGATAACTCATGATTTTGATGAGTTGCTATTTTCACTCTCACAATTGAATTTGGAATGCGTGAAGGACAACATTCGAAATATATAAATTATGTATGATTCATTTTCTGGTATTTATATGTCTTTCTTGTTAAAATTTCATCCAGTAAGCAACTGTCTTTATTTGGTATATATGCGTGTAAGCAAAAATTATAGAGATGGTGAAGAAATGTGTGAAATTGGATATCTTCCAAAATTAAGTATCTGTTCTGTTTTTAAGTAAAAAGCTATTACCCTCTAATGTATTTAATTATGTTGATATGCTTGAATCGCCTTATTTCCTAACTTAAGCTTTGACTTACTGGTGGCTTATTACAATGAGCAGGCTTCTTCTCAAGCTAGCATCGTTAGCATTTTTCTTGATTCAGTGTGTATCAATAAGCACTATGCAGTTGGTATATGTAGCCTTACTTCATCGTATAACATGTTCAGTCATCAAAAACCATTTGAAAAATAATCAAACGAAACTTAGAGTAGTCTCTGCTTAAGCTGTTGACTTTCATAAATTCCCTTCTTGCTTTGTTCATTAGTTCACCCTTGCTCGAACCATTGTTTCCGACAGAAAAGTCTTAATTGGTCTTTCTTCCACCTCTTGAATTTGTTTTGCTTTTTAATAGTATGTTCTGGGATTATTCCTCTTTAATATGAATGAAATATATATTTCTTTTGTTCATCATTGAGTGGTATCGATGTTCAGCCAATGACCTGTAAGCTTTTGACTTGGGCTTAAAGAACACAAAGCTGAAATTGCCTGATAATCTTGTTAATTTCGAAACTTCATTAGTCCTCTTGTATTTTTAACACTAATAAGTTCGTGTGGTATATCTTTATGAACTCAGTTTCATATGATCAAATGTGGTGTGTGGTGTTGATTATGCAATTGCTAGAATCACTTTGATCTTCTCCATGATGCAAATCATGTGTTTTGTCCTTATATATTTTACAGCTAATATACTGTCTTTTCTTTTTCTGATTGACCTAGTATAAGTCAAGAACAAGATCATGAACCATTGGTATTAAAAAAATCAAGGTTCACCAGTTTAGGTTTCATTATCTCTATGACAATCTGTTGTTTTACATAGCAGCACCTCCGGCCACTAATTTCATGTGTCAATATCTAGCAATAATATATGCTTGGCATATATTTATACCGGTCATGTGCTAACATAGTTCTAAAGAATTTGAAATTGTTTCATATTTACTTATTGTTTCATTTAGGCAGATGCTTCTCAAAATAACAATTGCACATATTAGTGATGGCCCCTCACTCAAATGAATTTCCTTTGGAGTCCTTGAAATCACAATTTGTTCCGACAATTGTGTCTGAATTTTTCAGGTGATATTTCTTATCCCTTTCCATATATATACACAGTAAAAGTGCAAATTGTTGTATATCTTCACTATCTGCTTCATAAAATGGGATTGAATCATGTATGATTCCCTTTCTAGTGTTTATACGCCTCTCTTATTAAAATTTCATCTAACAAGCAACTGTCTTTATCTAGTAATTAGGCATAGTGTTAGCAAAAACTGTAGGGATGGTGAATAAATGTATTAAAGTGGATATTTTCCAAATTAAATACCTGTTCTGTTTTTAAGTAAAAAAGCTATTACCTTCGAATTTATTTAGTTATGTTGATATGCTTGAATTGCCTTATTCCCTAACTTAAGCTTTGATTTATTGTTGGTTAATTACAATGAGCAGGTTTGTTCTCAAGCTAACTATATGGTGGTCAATTATGTAGCTATCAATGAGCACAAGAAACACAAATATAGAAGAGGGTGTATATCATATAATTAATCCTTCATGACTGCTTTTTGACTTGGTCCGGTCAGCAGGTCTCTTTTCAGAGAAATTTTGAAATCTGGCCAACTAGAGAGGAGTCTTGGACTGAAATTGTAATACCTGAAAAATTCCTAATTGTTTTAAATATAATATTTTGGTAAATAATACCTATTTAAAATAGGAAAGTATGTTGTCTTTAATTTTAGTAATTTATTTGATTTTTTTCCTTGGAAATTAAAGAGGCAAAAGTCCAATTCTATTTTAGGGACCATGAGTTGCCCTATGATTACTAAATAAATGCATGGTGCATAAATGGCTATAGAAAATCAAAAAGTTGTGAGAAAATAATTAAAACAATTAAATAAAATTGCCAACAATTAGTAGATAATTAAATCTACATGAATTAGATTAATTTCATGGAACTTCCATAATTAATTAAATAACATGTTTTAAAGTCATAAATTTGATGTGTGACCCTAGTTAAAGATCAGTGGCTAATGAAGGGCCAAGATTAGCATAAAGATGATTACTAATGATCATGATTAATATAGTGGCCAATCAAATAAATTCAATAACACCTAAAATACCCTTTTAGGATTAATGACCAAAGATTAAGCTAATTAAAGACTAAACCTAAGTGAAAATTCAAGAGGCAACAAAGGCTTGTGTGTGGATGATTGTGGACCATGGAAAAATAAAGCAAGAGTGCATGGGAGAGGGAGGGCCACGGTTTCACCTTGCACAAGAGGAGGAGAAAATTTGAAAATTTCCTAAGTTAAAACACATGTGATTAAAGAAGAATCAATAGCCTTGTTGGCTCATTGGGAATCAAGTGTTCCATTAGTAAAAATCTCAAGCCAATTAAAGTGAAGTAAAATTTGCCTAAATAACCACTAATCCTCATGATAAATCGATAAGTCAATGAATTACTCAATTAAGTATTATCAAAGACAATTAAGGGAATTAAAATTTTAAATTGTAATTAGTTAAATAAACATCACAATCAAGCTTTAAACTCTTGAAGACTTTTAAGGCATAAAGTAATAATAACATGTAGGGTAAATTAAGATGAAAAGAAGAACAAATTAAAGGTAAATAAGGGGGGTTGGTTTTGGAAGAATAAAAAGATGAAGCAAATGAATCTAGATATTAACCATATACATGTCTTAATCACAAGAAGACTTTTGAGGCAAAAATGTCTTAATCTCATTTAACTCAAGAAGACTTAATGGTAAATGATGATGTAAGCATAGGTAATAAAGGTATTAAATGGTTAATTAAATAAAAACCATTAGGATAAATTCGAGGATACACAAGTAAACGGCGACCAATAAAATAAATCGATCTTCAAAACCATTGATCATAGAACACATATAAGTAGATATTATGAACAAGCACAATTTAAGCTTGAACTTGATTATCTCCAAAGTGATTTTCATAAACTTTTATGATTCATACTTAAGTGATTTAAGAGTTTTAAAAAGACCTTTAATTAAGCCATAAAATGGAGATTTGAAAAGTGGAGATGGATCTTGAATAAAAACACCAACTTACTCCCAACTAAATAAGCATTTGGGGTAACTAAAATTGAAACAAACTATCTAAAGAAGGGAGGAGAGGAGGTGGCAGTTTCTATAGGGTTAATGGGCGAGATTAAATTTCTCAACTAAGTTTAATCCAAGGGTTAAGAATGAGTAAGAGTTGTTAGGTAGTTAACCCACAATTTCCTATAAATAGGGCCTTTGGCTCTTCATAATTCCTCACCAATTCACAAAGCAAGAACAAGCTTAGAGTAGCAGAAATATAGAGAGAAAGTGAGAGTGAGAAGCTTTGGGAAAGAAAGCAAAGTTTAGGTAAGTTCTTGACTCTCAGCTTTTGAGTTTTTAGTTAAATGTTGTTTTGATTCATAATCTTCCAATTATAGTTTTATTTTCATGTTTTCATGGTTAAAATTGGCTTTATTTCGAAAAAATGATGAAGAAGAAGTTATAGCAAAAATTTTGGAAGATTATGGTCAAAGTAGCGAAGCTCTGGCGAAAATTTGTCGGTTAGCGATTTCTGAAAGCTATTACAAAAACGCTGGTATCTTATGTTGAAGATGATGTTCTAAAATTCTGAGACAATTCATGTTCAAAGTAGACATATAGAGCTTTCCAAATATACCTATATCATGTCATTTTGAGTTTTGTGCTAGGAGATAAAAATTCTGCAAAGTGGGCTACGTTTTCTGGAAATTTTCTGGGCAGAGGATGAACATGTGAAAACTGGGAAGTGTTCATAAAATCTGGGCAATAACCAATATTGTTTCTTAAAATTAGACATCCTAAGGATTCTGAGGAATTTTACGGATCCTCGTTTCGATTTTTGTAGATTTCATTATGATTTTTCAAAGTTAGTCAAAAATTCTGCCCAGAAATTCAGTATTGCGTTTTTGAGAAAATGTAAGGGCAAAATTGTAATAATGAATACACCAAGGGTAGAAATGTCAAAATGGGTGGAAATATTCTTTTTGATATTATTTTAAGAGGTAGAATATTAGTTGTGATATTATGGGAAAAAGAAATAATCCGACGATAACATATAGGATATCCGGGAGGTCCGAAGTCGGATCAATAGTCAGGCAAGTTGGCCAATACACGGTGAAAGGTATGTTCGCGTACTGTAACACTAACTCTGATGCTTATTGTATGCTTATATGTGATAGACGATAACTTTACATCTGCTGTGTGCTTACGTACTATTGGGATACATCTGTTGTGTGCTTATGTACTATTGGGATACATCTGCTGTGTTCTTACGTGCTATTGGGATACATCTGTTGTGTGCTTATGTACTATTGGGATACATCTGCTGTGTGCTTATGTACTGTTGAGATACATCTGCTGCATGAATATCTGTCATACATATATTGTTACATAAGCATGAGGTTAACCGTTACCTGAGGTCCGATGGGCATTGGACCTCAGTCTTAACTAATAGTCAGGAAAGGATCATGAAGACACCAGTAGATGGAGCTGTAAAAAGGACACCGATGGACGGAGTTATGAGGAGGCACCGGTCAAAGCAAATACAGGAAGAAGGTTAACTGAGTCTAACTTCTAGCATGAATCTAATCGGGTTACTTCAAACCATTTGGTGTTTAAACTAGAAAGGGTCGTCTATGTGGTTCAGTCAATCAGTGGCCGTGAATTCGGGGAGACTTCCACTAGACTTTACCCGGCTGGCCAAATGGATTTGATTTAAGCGTGTTAGGTTCTATGCCCCAAGTCGAAATGGCTTGGTCGAAAATGTATAGTTACAATGTAAATTTCGTAATTATATAAGTCTTGTATCACATGAATATTCCTTCGGAAAATTTGTAATATACCGTATACGTCGGGCATCGCATATGTCCGAGTATTTTATATCAGTTACTTGTTGTTCAAATTTTTAGTACATGCTCTCCGTTTCCGCAACACACTGAGTTGTAGCACCTCAAAACTCTGATAATTTTTATAAAACCACGTGTCACCGACACGATTTATGCTACGGAATTTGGGGTGTTACAGAAATAGCCGTCTTCTTGTTCATGCTGTTACGTTTCTTAGTTTCAGAAGAAATATCATAAATAATTTGAAAGTGCAGAAACACAACAGTAAGCTTTCAGTGCTTATGCTTTTGTTATTTAGGCAATTTTTTCTGTTATGTTTTTTCCCTTTTTTTTTCCTCTGCTGTTAATGTCTATTGAATCATGTTTTTTGGCTCTATGATTGAAACTTTAAATTCAATTTTTCAATGTTAGTGTAAAGGATTATTATGAACATGTTGATAACTTTAATTGTAGATTGTGAAGAGACATTTATTGTGCAGGAATTTCATCTCCTTGGTTGGGCCATTTTCTATGGCAGAGGATTTTTTTTTTTTGGGGGATAAAAAAGGACAAGATCTTCTTGGAGTTTAGTAGAAAACATATAACATCTAATCAATAAGAAAATAACTGAACACAGAGAAAGCTGCATTTAACTAACCATAACTGTAGAGATCGGCTAACAAAGCTGCATTTTCTGGGGCTTGCAGAATGATCAGATTGCCATTAGTTTCGTGCACCATCTTCGCTATCTGATCAGCATAGTGAATCACTTCTCTGTGGGCATGTATAAGTGGCAAGGGATATCTTGACAAGGCCTGATCACAACACCCTACAGATGAACTGCTTCATAGATAATCTGAATTATACTTGTAACGAAGCTTTGAAGGCTATCATGTACAATGGTATTTTATGATGCACGTGTGGTGTGTATGATTGTTGCCAATTTAAATGTCTCTTTGTTATAATAATTACAAGTTACAAAAGTGCTTGGCGGATGGAATTTGCAATTTTGCAATACCATGCATTTATGTAAATTTAAGACGTGAATTAAGAGTTCTTGTTTTCTGGATTGCTGGTAATTAAAAGTAAACTTTAATATTCTGTTTAGGGTAAACCAAATAGAATATAGTGTATGTTGTAAGCCCAATCACATGAGCTAATATAACATGAAGTTTCAAGTGTCATTTGTTCTAACTACAAGGTTTGGACCACTTTATTGTAAAATGAAGTTTGCCAACCATGCAATTCTAACAAAAGACTTGAGATCAAGATGAGTATGGATGATTTTGTTTTGGTCCAAAATGTGACATATATTTATAATGGGTTAAGGAGCAATTTGGCCAACGAACTATTACCTCAGGAGGGTCCAGCACAAATAACTTTTAAGTTGACCAAAAATACCAAAAAACTTTTAAAAATGTGCGGTCAAGACAAACAATTTTACTCCAGGAGCGCTCATCACAATAAAGTTTTACGCCATGAGCGCCCAACACAAAAAAGTTTTACCCTATTTTTGTGGTGACTACACATTTTTAAAAGTTTTTTGGTATTTTTGGTCCACTTAAAAGTTATTTGTGTTGGGCGCTCCTGGGGCAATAGTTCATTGACCAAATTGCTCCTTAACCCTATATTAATTATAACTTATCATTTTGACGTTTCTTGCAAATGGTAACTGCTAAATGACTTTATAATTTGCAGCTTTTGTATAGGCAATTCAGCTATATGATTGTATGTGGATGGAAAAGTTTTGATGGGTTGCAATAAAAATAGTTTTGTTGGGTTGCGCAGATGATGTGATATGATATTGGGAGCTAACGTGAGACTGTGAGAGGTAGCTACTTCAAAACTAGAGAATGTATTTTTTAGTATTACCTTATAAAAAATACTACCTCCTTCGATCCTAATTATAAGGCTAATTGATTTTTTTGGAGAGATTAAGGAAGTTAAATAAGTTACTTAATCATATTATATGTTGTGTATTTTTAGATTATATATTAGTTTATTAGTCAAACTAATTGGTTTGAAGAAAAAAATAAAAATAAAAATACTCTAAAATAGTTTAATTAGCTTCCTTAATTTCTCAAAAAAGTCAACTAGGTCTTATAATTAGAAACAGAAGGAGTATACTAATGATAATATACTTGATGATATGATAAATCACGATTTACAAATTACTGATTATTAAGACAGCTTTTGTAAAATACCTTTTCTACGTTAGTGACATGATTATGGAAGAAAGACAATGGGAAAGGAAACCAGTCCTCACATTCTACTTATTTTGCATATGCATTTTGGTCCTCGTGAATTAAACTGGCATCCTTATGTTTGTATAATTGAATATGTTTGTATATGTGGCTCATTTAGTTTTTTCCGAAAAAGAACACTGATTCACTTAAAAAGGGATAGCTGAACCTCAAGGTACAAGTGTTTTACTTTGCAGTGTTTATTTGGTCATGTGTGTTGTTTTTTTTTTTTTAACCAGCATTGGTCATGTAGTTCAATGAGCCAGGAAGTGAGAAAAAGCTTTCATGCTAAAACGGTTCGCATTTCGACTCTGCTTTCCATTGTAGCGTCTCGATTGCTTCAAATAATCTGTGTTTTTTCAATTAAGCTGTTCAATGAATCGTTTTCTTTTTGTGATATTTATCAGATGTAATTTTTTCCAGCTTTAAGCTTGCCCCTTGATTTTTTTTTTTTTTTTTTTTAAAAAAATATCCAGCTATGCATGGCTTACATGATCCCGGTCTGAGGTCTGGATGCGTTTACTCTACTTCAAACATATCAGTCAATTTTTTGGAGGTTTTTATTTGGTCGTAAGTGTAATACCCGGATAATTATTTATCTGGAATATTATATTTTAGCAAATGATATCTATTGTAAATAGGTGAATATGTGGTTTCAAATAATAAGTTATAATTATCTTATTTTCTAAGGTAATTTCTATGGAAATTAGAAGAAATAAAGAGCTAAAAATCCCTAAAATGCATTTATGGGGCATAAAATGGCACGAAAATATTATGATAAATCCCAAGAGGCAATAAAATATTTATTAAAAATTAGAAAGTATGTTGTCTCTAATTTTAGGAATTTTTGGGATTATTTTCCTTGGAAAATAATGAGGTAAAATTAAATATAATTTTGGGGAGCATAAGTTGCCCCATGATTTTTAATATTTTACATGGAGCATAAAATACCAATGTCAAGTAAAATAGTTGTGAGATAATAATTAATCTCAATTAAGAAAATTGTCAACAAGTAGTAAGTGATTAAATAAATAATTATTGGCTAATTGTTTAAGCATGGATCAAGGGAAATGATCAAAGATAATGGTGAACATCTTCCTTAGCCAAGAAGGAGGTGAATTTCGAAAATGGGAGAGAGGAAAAGAAGAGAAAAAGATGTCAAGTGTAAATGCAATGCAAGTGGATAGGAAATATTAAAGTAGAAAGAGATATTTGTTGAAAAAGCAAGTAGGATAAATGAACCGATAGAAAATAAATCCCATCTTGAAATCCTTGAATTAAGAAGTAAACATCGGGACATATTAGGAACAAATGAATTTTTGTCCGAAGTTGATGTTACCGAAGTCATTTCCAGAATCGACGGGGTTTGTCCTAAAATACTCAAAGAGCTACGAAATACCCTTAATGGAATCATAAATTTCATTAATCCACATATTTCTCAAGAGTGAATAGAGACCTTCGGGGGATATGCTAAGGAATTTTGAGATTGGTTAAGATTACGCGATTAGAACACCGATCGGAGGATTTTATCGGGTAAAATCATAAAGCAAGTGTGTGACATCATTGAGATGACTTCATCCTTTGAAGAATGATGTAAGGGGACGAAATTAGTGGAGGAGAATGGAGGAGAAAACTTGCTAGCTAAGTTGTTCAAATGGATGGCCAAGAATGAGTAAGGGGAAATTGTTATACCATTTGGGTCCCTAAGTTTTTGGCTATAAATAGCCCTTCCATTTCTCTTCAAACTCACCAATTCACAAATAAATCCTAGAGAGAGGTTAGAGAGAAGTGGGAGCAAGAAGGTTGAAGGAAGTTCTTCAAGGGTAAGTTCTTCGGTTCTTAGTTTTTAGTTCGGTAGTTCTTGAAGTTCTAGGGTAGATGTTGTTTTGATCTTTAATCTTCCAATATATTGTAGATATCATGTTTTAGAGTTAAATATGATATATATTTCGAAAATTGTGTTGGAGAAAGAGTTATGGCAAAATTTTGGAAGATTAGAGTCAAAGTAGCGAAGCTCTGACGAAATTCCGCCGATTAGGGGAGTCAGGGGTAAAATGGTAATTTGGGACTAGAATGTCTGTTATAATGTTGATCATTGATTAGAAACGTTATTATCCTTATAGGATATCCGTGATTACGCTTTGATCAACGGTCGTACCGAAATTCCGTCAACGAAGGTACGTTCGCGTCCGTAACACTAACTCGATGGTTATTGTATGCATATATGTATTTCCTCCGTCATCTTTGTATTTCCTCCGTTGTGCCTTAACCTTACATATGATTGTATTGTTATTGCCGTCCATATCCGATTATGTCCAATGTCCATTGTGCCTTAACCATACATCGATCGTATTATTGTCCATTGTGCCTTAACCTTACATCCGATTGTATTGTTATTGCCTTATATATCGATTATGTATACCCTACCTTTGAACGTAGTAAGTGTCGCCAAAATTCCATGAATATCGTAGTACATATATGATGTATGTAAACATGAGATTAACCGTTACCGGGGTCCGGTGCATTGGACCTCGACTCTTAACATATAGCGTCGAGGTTCGGAGAAGCAGAGACCGAGGAGAAAGGCAAGCGCGGCAGTAGACCCGTGAAGACTTCTTCTGTTTATATAGTTACACTAACGTTAGAGTCCGCAATCAATGTATTGTTACTGTAATCAGCCAGACTTACGGCATTTTGAATATAAGTATCAGTTACTCAATCGCTCCGATGCTCTACTCTAATGAAAAAAATATATACTGCTTTTGAAAATGGGATGTTACAGTAAGTTTGTGTACTTGTTGTTGATAGTCTTTGTACTCCGTCTGTTTCTTATTATAAGGCACTAATTATCATTTCTCGCGGACTAAGAAATGGAATTTAAGCAATTAAATTGGTTCAAAATTACTAAATGTTGCCAACTTTACCCTTACTTGAATGAGATGAATTTAAATAAGTCGGTTAAAAATGATGTAATAATGAGAAAATAATAATAAATGAGTTAGTTAAAGGCCGTTGGTGCTTTATAATAAGGACAAAAAACTGTTGGTAGTCGATGTTTTTATTTTTATGTACTTTCTTTTTTGGGGTTTAAACTTCTCATGTTGCATGAGAAGAAGAAGATTCCTACACACACATGAAATGGTGGGACCCACATATATATATAATGCTAATTATATATATATATGTGGGTCCCACCATTTCATGTGTGTGTAACATGAGAAGTGTTTTTCCCTTCTTTTTTATGTATAATATAATTGGCTATCTTATAAAACATATTTCTTCTTCTTTTTTTATAAGATTAGGAGTATGTTTTATCAATATACATAGAGTAAATACTATTATTTACTAAAATGGAAAATGGGAGATCCCCAAACTAGGCTTCTTCCGATATAAGTTTCGAGAATTGTATCCCTGAGGATTTGCTTAAAATCATATTGATTTCATAAGTACAATAAATAATGTGACACAAGGATATACAATAAATTAAATTCTTACAAAAAAAGTGTTTTTGGTATTCGACAGACAAATAATAGAATATTGAAATGTCAAAGAATAGTATACGATTCTAAAGACAAACAGCATGGACCCATTTTATTAGCTATATACTATTAATTTCTTCATTGTCAGAAATGAACTTCCCATGAAACTATTTCCTTCGTCAGCTTGTTTTATAATTTCAACATTTTGCCGCGATTGGAGAAAGCCTCACCTTCTGTTTCTTTCTCTAATTAATTAATTTCTTGGTTTATTCTCATTGATTGGAGAAAATCATATTTTATACCACCGGTGGAACCTGCTATATATGAAACTGGTTGCACTACATATATCAATCATTCGTTTTTATTTCGTTTTTTAGAAGGTTTAGGGGAAAAAATATAACTTTTAATCACAAAAATTTCCCCATTTATCTTGCAGAGGGGAGAGAAAAAGGCCATTATATATATTAACTGAATAATTAATTATCAGTCACATACATTAATTGAGGTCTCTGTGTATGGTATGTGCCTTCCAAAATGATAGTGTGTGAGTTTTAGAATATTGTTAAACTGATTCGGATTCGATGTTGGCATGGCTTTTGCATTTTTAGTCTGTGTATCGGTCTTTGAACCTCGGATTCGGCTTAGGTCCTCTTCCTCCTGCCATCCTCTACCGTCTCTGCTTAATATCTGGCGTCGTTTGACGCAAAATGAGACTGATCCTCTTTTTTTTTTTTTTTTTTTAAAAAAATATTAAGGGTATAAAAAAGAGACTTTAGGATCTCTTGATCTTTTGGAAAAAAAAAACTTCAAGATCTTAAAAAATTATTTTAGGACGTTGAAAAAATATTTGAGAAGTGCGCAGTACTAAAAAGATACTTCGGGAAATGACTAGGGATCTTTTGATGTACTAAAAAAATACTTCATGATCTTGAAAAATTATTTTAGGATGTTGAAAACTTTTTAACATCCTAAAATAATTTTTCAAGATCATGAAGGATTTTTAGTCACCAAGATATCCCAATCGCATCCCGAAATATCTTTTTAACTGTCGAGACACTGAAATATTTTTTCAACGTCCTAAAATAATTTTTCAAGATCATAAAGTACCCATCGATATTTTTCCGTCTCGCAAGATCCCAAAATCTCTTTTTTGTACCCTTAATATTAAAAAAAAAAAAAAAAAAGGGATCAGCCTCATTTTGCGTCAAACGACGCCGTATTAAAGCAGAGGACGGCAGAAGATGGCAGGGGGAAGAGGACCTAAGCCGAATCCTTGAACCTCAGGCATTTTAATTTGACAAGAAGATCTCTCACAACCCTTCGTCCTTGGGCTCAACTAGCAAAGGGGTCGGACACTCTCACCAAAGGGAGGGGGTTCGATCCTGGAGTTAGTCAAGGCGCTGGGGGAGGCATCCTAGCTCCTAGGTGGCTAGGTAAACGCCTGAAAGTAATTGACGGCTTGCCCTGCCCAACATCGGTATGACCTAGGAGGAAGGGAGATTTCGCCCTGCCCTTGGATTGTGGGTGAACCTAACCCCTTTCCTACAATTTTTTTAGCAAAAAAAAAAAAAAAAGATCTCTCACATATTCCAATTTGTTATGGTACATGTAGCATCAAAAATATATTTCAAGAAAAAATGGAGTTTGCAAACTTGGCAATACAAAGTATTTATGTAAATTTAAGATATGTGAATTAAGAGTTCTTTTCTTTAAATGTCCCTTTGTTATATAAGGATTCCAAGTTATAGTGCTCTGTGAATGTTTGAAGTCTGCTGTGATATCATTTGATGAAGTGAATTTTGATTTTTTTTTTTATCAGTTGAGTAATTCCATTCCAAGGGAAATTATAATTTTATAAACTTCATATCAATGAAAGATTTTGCAGGTGGATAAAATAAACTGTTTTAACAAATGAGTATGTTGGTTGTAGATGAAAACAGAGGAAGGAAAACAGAGCATGAACTTATTACTCCTTCAAAGTGAGTTTTAGATGAGAGTTGTGTTGGATATTATGAAATTGAGTCTAATTCGTGTTGGTGGGGCTTTTGCATTATTAGACAGTAAAAATTTAAGATATGTGAATTAAGTGTTATTTTCTTTAAGAGTTATGAATTTTGCATTAAGTTTTTCCTTAATCAGAGGAAGTTGCAGTGAGGTAACAGATCGAGTAATTGGTGTGAAGCATGAACATCATCTTTTAAACGTAGGCCACACATTTTGTTGGAATTTAGTTATCTTCATTCTTTTCACATTTGCATCTACAATTTCCCCAAAGACTTGACTTCATGATTAATTTGTCCTCCCAATAACCTTATCATTCAACACGCATTCAACTCAGACAAGCCCTCCCATACCTTCCTTTTTTATTTTTCCTGTTACTAGTCTATGAAAGTTGTAGGAAAGTAACTAATGGGTTGGGTCTAATGAAAAAATTAGTCTCTCACAATATAACAAAATAAAGATAAAGAGGAAGAGAATTGACCATTCTACATATGAAAAGTTTCTAGCGTATATAGTGGTGCACTAAATTATGGCACCCACTTGCCCAAATTAATAGTCAAATGCAAAAATGTTGCTTTCTAGAAGCTTCGGATATTCACATCAACACTATTGAAACAATGACCCTACCATCATGTGGTGGAAGTTGCAAGGAAGTGACATAGGAAGGTGCCATGAAATAGCAAAGCTATTGGTAATATGATATGAAACTACCTTCAACTTCGTCTTTTTTTTTCCCCGAAAATGTTCTCTTTAATTTATTCATGAGCATTTGGAACTATGACATGATATAAATCCTTTAACAGATGCAATCAATAGGATACTTTTAGGTAAAAAATTATAAATTAGAGACACAATCGGATTGAGTTTTTATATTTAAGACAAAAGTAAACCTCTTATCTAGCTAGTTCCTATATTTATGACTAGGGATTAAAAATTATCATTTAACAAGGTTTCAAACACAATTGAACCTACCATATCTCAGACAATAACTAAACTATGACATTACTATCAAGATTGTAGGAAAACAAGAGCGCAACTAAATTTTCCTTCAAATTTTCCATTGAGTTGATTGTATGAGGGAGCATGTCATGTTGTGATTATTTTTTTTAATGAATTAAAGCGTTAACAAGTTCAACATACTTCCTCCGATTCTTTTATATGAGATAAAATGTTTTTAGTCTTTTTTCACATGAGGCGCATATAAGTTACATTGAATGAGTTTAAATAATGATAAAACTGAATGCTTATATTTTTTAAATATGAAACACCAATAGCATCATCTATATGTAGGCCCAAAAGCAATTCCCCCAAAGACTTGACTCAAGTAGGCCATTAGCTCTAGGTCTCAAAAAGTAGGTCAATTAACAACTTACTATTACACAACGTGATCAATCAAGATGTGAATCCCTGTTCAAAAGACCATGCTCGGGAATGTTCGCGGTGATATAAAGAATAAGGATGGAAATGCCTCTAACAAACTGAAAGTAGTAATTATGATTCCACCCTAGCTACATGTTAATCAGAGGAAGTTGCAATGAAGTAACAAAGCAATTGGTATGAATGACCAATCGTCTTTTAAACGGACCCATATTTTGTTGGACTTTAGTTATCTTCCTTCTTTTCACATATGCAACTGCAATTTTCCCAAAGACCGACTTTCTGATTATTTTGGCCTTACAAGAACCTTATGGTTTAACACGCATTGAGATACGTCCTCCCATACCCATTTTTTCTCGTTATTAGTCTATCAAAATTGTAGGGATAGAATTAATATGGGATTGAGTCTACTGAAAGGGGTTAGTCCATTACAATATGTCAAACTAAATATTGAATTTTTCGTTGGAAGATGTACTTACATTTATATGTCACGATCTTTTGTTTAAATTGAAATAGTGTTCATATATAAGTTGAACGTATCTCTCCAATCTTTTTCATAAGATAAGAAATTGATTATTCTTTTTATAAAGTATTGTATTAAATATTTATTGTGCATTTTTTTATCTCTTATTCAATGCTTGCACCCTATAGATTTTAAAAAGGGTAAGACATGACACTTCTTTATTTAAGGGAAAATTTTAAATAAATGCTATTGGAATTTGTGAAACTCCAAAAAGTCTGTTACATATAAAAAAGATATAAAGATGATATGGATCAAAATGATATTTTAAAATGTTGCTGATTTTATCTTTATGCCCCTCAATTTTGTAATAACAAAAAGAGAAGAAAATGTATACTTTTCTGAGCACCACTGCTGGCCAGCTGATCCTGCACCCTCTGGCAGCCCATACTTAGGAGGTGGGGTTTAATTTGCCACTTGAAGGTTTTATATCCATACATAACAATTATTATCTGTATCAAAAAAAAAATATTATTATCGAAAAATCGTTTTGACAAAAAAAAATTATAAAAAAATCGTTATGTATTATAAATATACATATTATAATCAAGTTATATAAATATATCTCATCTTAACTATATCTTAGCTATAAAAGAGAGTAATTGTGGTCATTATTCTTTACCGTCAGTTGGTATTGGTGAGGGTTTTGCATTATTAGTCTGTGCCTCGGTTCAGACAAAATGGGTCGTACCACAACTTATCTTTTCCGTCATCAGTGGATTGAAGTTGCTGGGAAAGTAACATGAGGGGAAATGAAAGGGAATCCAATGTGAAAAGAGTTAAGTTTCAAACACGGTGACTGCCAATCCTTCACGCAAGTAACATATTTGATTTTTTTTTTGGGGATAAAATAGGCAAGCCGAAACTTGAAAATAAGAAATAGGAGCTAGATTATAAGACTCTACAGCGACAACAATGAGGAAGAAGGAAACTATGAATGGAAGGATGGCGATCCTTCAAAACCATATTCTTAGAACCACTCGGGATAGTTGGAATTATGACCATATCGGCGCTAGTAGCAACACTGTGGCCCTTCTTTGCCAAATAATCAGTACAAGAGATGTTTTCTCTTGGAGTATGATGAAGCTCCATGTCCCAGTCTCGGAACAAAAGATCTCTAGTCTCCCCAATAATGTCTTTCAGAGGATGATCAGCAGGGCAATCTCTCATAAGGATATTGATGGCATCAAGAGAGTCGGAGTAAATGACGATGCTCTGGAAGCCCATCTGAAGACCAATCTGCAACCCTATCTTGATAAAGATAAATTTCAGCGATAATAACGTAAAGTAGGCCAAGGGGTTTATAGAAGCCCATCAACCATTCCCCTTTAGAGTTTCTTAGTACTCCCCCACATGCAGCTTTAAGTTGTTGAATCACCGATCCATCCACGTCGATCCGAACTGTATTTTCAAGAGGGGGTGTCCAAGATTTCTCGTCTATCTTGTCCAATTGGAAAATCTTGTGGTTTAGCTTTTGATTCGCTCCATTCTCCATGAGTAGATAGTTGCACCGGTGTAACATCTCCCTTGTTTCTGTGGTCACTCCCTGAAAAAGAAATTTGCATCTGGTTGTCCAAAGAATCCAGCACCCCATGCTAAAGGTTCTCGCCCATGAGAAGTTCTGAAATCTCCCTTTGCCTGGGTTGTGCTTAGTATTCCAGTTGAGCCAAACCTGTAAGCTGCCAGAGAAAAACTGAGAGAAGTAGTTAGGTTTTAATATAAGTTTCCATAGACTTCTAGCACGCTCACAATCTCGAATTATGTGAATCACACTTTCCTCACATATTTGATTCTGACTGAACAGGTTTGTTATGACTTTTCTTAATTCAGTTTTTGTAAAAAGAAAAAAATTAAATCATAAACTAAAATTACTTACTTTTGATTCTTCCATGTAGAGAAAAAAAAGTAGCTTATGAAAAAAAAATATTGGATTTCACTTTTTTAAATTGAAATATTATTAGGGTCCTTATTATAAATTCATATAGATGAAATTTTTTGTCCTAAATATGATTTCACTTAAAAGTTAATAATCATGATAGTACTCTTATTTAGATCCATGAGAAATTTAATTGGTAAGAATTGATTGATAATTTTTTATACAAAAAGCATGATAATACTTTGATTTAGATCATTCTCATCAATTAAATTTTCAGTGAACTTCTCCTCAATTTTCCTAAAAAATTTAAGTAGTTTAGCAATGTAAATTTTTTCCAACTAATACATTACCTATTTTTATTTTTATAGAATTTATACATTTTATAGTCTTTTACCTTTAAACTTGCTTTTCCATTACACATATAATATATATATACATTATTTAATAAGATTCATATCATTTTCAGTCATTTCTCATCTAAACTTGATTTTTAAAATAATCATTCAAACAAATTTCAATTTTAGAAAAATCATTTATACTAAATCAATACAAATATAAATCATATTACACGATCGACTTTTATCCAATTTTAAGTTTGCATATGTCTGATTACAAATAATCCACTTTTTTTTTACCATTATCCCAAACACACACATTGACTTCTCCATTTTTTATAAAAAGAAAAGTGACTGTTTTTTGGGTTAAAAAAAAATGACTTTTGACTGCATAAAAATTGATTAATAACTTCTTTTGAGAATCTGACCGTATTTATTTTTGTTCCCTCCAAGATTTCATTTATCAAAAGATAATACTTGTGTAAAGCCATGATCAGTCATCCTTAAAAGATATAATTGGAATTGATGAAATGATTAAACCCATTAAAGAAACTTAACAAAGTTGTTAGAATATGATTAAAATGTTTGTACATAAGAAGAACATAGTAATTGGTATGAACTGTGAAGCACATATTTTAAACGCAGGCCACACATTTTGCTGAACCTTTAGTTTCCTTCAATCATTTCACATGCAAATGCAATTTTCCCAAAGACTTGACTTCGACATTATTTTGGCCTCACAAGAACTGATCTTTTTATATATATATATATATATAGGAATGATGGCTAGAAGCCTATATTAGAATAGAGAAGTTACACATAAGGGAAAATAGATCTCAAACACTCATATTCCATCCAAGCTCTCGGGCGGGGTGGACAAACATTACAAATTTCGAATTAGAAATACCAAATTTCTTAAAGATCCGTGACTCTATTAACATCTCTATTAATAGATCTCAAAGAGACTTGCCAATTCCAATTAAGCATCTCTCTAATCTTATAACGCATTCAAACACGCGCGCCCTGCCATACTTTTTTTTTTCCCCCATTATTAGTCCATGAATTAAAGTTTAAATTCTCGTTGGGAAGAGATGTCAACATAATGTTTGATGGTACTTTAAATAAGATTATTTTCAATAAAAAGATATTTATACGTGAGGGAAAAAATAGTTGTAGGGACGTAACAACGGATTGAATTTTGTTAATTTTTCTTTAAATTTATTGTATGAGGCAATATGTCATGATCTTTTTGTTTAAATTAAATTAAAGCGGTAACAAGTTCAATGTATTTCTCCAATCTTTTTTATAAGTAAGAAATTTTTATTCTTTTTATAAAGTAATGTATAAAATTTTATTGTGTTTTTTTATCACTTATTCAATATTTGCACCATAGGGATTTAAATAAGGGTAAAACAAGAAGTAGGGGCATTAAACACATAAAAGCTACCAATAAGCATTCATAAAAACAGTATATACTACACGATTTATTTTAAGCAAAATCATGTGGGTATAAAAATCTATAAAAAGCCGTACTAAATTACAAGAGCAAAATATGAAGAGGAAGCAAATTGACCATTCCACATATGAAAAGTTTCTAACGAAAATAGTGGTGTGGTGCACTAAATTATGACACCCACTTGCCCAAATCATCGGTCAGATGCAAAAATGTTGCTCACTGGAAGCTTCGGATATTCACATCGACACTATTGAAACAAGGTTAAGGTACAAATTAGCCAACAAACTATTACATGAGGAGCATCTAACACACATTAATTGAGGGTACCTTAATTATCAATCAACAATTAAAAAGTAAAAATAAGTACCAAATAACAATTTTATAAAAACAACTATCACAATTACGTTAAAAAATGAGGCATTGGCGGAGGACAGTGGCGGAGACACTGGAGAAAAGAGCAGTTATGACTTCTTGTTGGATAAGGCAAACATCAATAGAGATGGGACCCATGCGAGCAGGCGCTGTGGCGGCGGCGGCGGCTGCCTGTGGCATCGGAGGGACAGAACCAAGGTGCAAGGTGCATGCCGGTCGAAAGCTGTTGACTACTCGATTTTGTTTCCGTGCGCGATTCTTGTCCTGAAGTTGCATACGGACCTTGATGAGTTCAAGAGGGTGAATGGAACACCCATCAATAATGGAAGCTTTGGAGACGATGACGTCGCTGACACTGTAATAGTCAATAGAAGACGAAGACATCAAAACAGTGATATGGTAGTTTAATGGCATTGTGTTTTTTTCACTTTTTTTGTTTTTTTTCACTTTTTAATTATTGATTGATAATTAAGGTACCATCAATTAATGTTTATGCCGATACTTTCTTTAACCAATAGTTCGTTGGCCAATCTACACTTTAACCCTTGAAACAATGACCCTACGATCATGTGGTGGAAGTTGCGAGGAAGTGACATAGGAAGGTGGAATGAAATAGCAAGCTATTGGTAATATGATATGAAACTACTCCCTCTGGTCCTTATTATAAGGCATCAACTAGTAAGTTTATTTGGTTCTTTTTATAAGGCATTTGCTTGTTTCCGAGGAGTATTAATTATTTTTTCCATATATGCCCCTAATAAATAAAGGTAGTAGGTGAGAGTAATAATTAATATAATATTAGAGTTTAGTGTAATTAGTAGGGGTAATATTAGAAGTTACTTAAATTGTAGATTAATTTTATTGACTTTAATTATTTTTATTCTTTGTGAGAATTATTCTTCGGTCTTATAATAAGGACTAGAGGGAGTACCATTTAACATGTTGTGATTATTATTATTTTTTGTTGATAAATTAAAGCATATATTAACAAGTTCAACGTACTTCCTCCAATTATTTGTATATAAGATAAAATGTTTTTAGTCTTTTTTTACATGAGGCACATAGTAGATACCCTAAATGAGTTTAAATAATGATAAGACCGAATGCTTTTATTTTTCAAAAAAGAATTATGAATTTTTTGACTCTTCTTATTTCTAATAATAGCGATTGAGATGTTTTTAAATGGATTAATTATTCTGGCAAAAATAAATGGAGTAAGTTTTATATACATGACCCTGATCACAGTAAATCTGAGGAAGTTGAAGTGAAGAAGTAACGAAGCAAATGGTATGAAGCACCAACATCATCATTTAAAGTAGGCATGTCCATGGACCAGGCCAGACCGGGTTGGGGGTCAACCCGGGGTCTGGTCCAGGAGGGACCTCGGACTGGACAATCCAGTCCGAGGTCTGGTCTGGTCCAGCTCGGGCTGGACCAGACCGGTCCAGGGGGACTGCCTGGACCAGTCCAGGCAGTCCAGGACCAATTTTTTTTTTTAACATCAAAAATATATTTCAAGGAAAAAAAAATGGAGTTTGCAAACTTGCAATACAAAGAATTTTATGTAAATTTAAGATATGTGAATTAAGAGTTCTTTTCTTGAAATGTCTATTTGTTATTAGGATTCCAAGTTATAGTACTTTGTTTGGCCCAAAAAAAAAAAGTTATAGTACTTTGTGGATGTTTGAAGCCTGCTGTGATTCCAAGTGAATTTTGAATTTTTTTTATCAGTTGAGTAATTCCATTCCAGGGAAAATTATAATTTTATAAACTTCATATCAATGAAAGATTTTGCCGGTGGATAAAATAAACTGCTTTTAACAAATGAGTGTGTTAGTTGTAGATGAAAACAGAGGAAGGAAAACAGAGCACGAGTTTATTACTCCTTCAAAGTGAGTTTTAGATGATATTATTAAATTGAGTCTGATTCATGTTGGTGGGGCTTTTGCATTATTAGACAGTAAAAATTTAAGATATGTGAATTAAGAGTTATTTTCTTTAAGAGTTATGAATTTTGCATTAAGTTTTTTCTTATTCAGAGGAAGTTGCAGTGAGGTAACAGATCGAGTAATTGGTGTGAAGCATGAACATCATCTTTTAAACGTAGGCCACACATTTTGTTGGAATTTAGTTATCTTCATTCTTTTCACATGTGCATCTACAATTTCCCCAAAGACTTGACTTCATGATTAATTTGTCATCCCAATAACCTTATCATTCAACACGCATTCAATTCAGACAAGCCCTCCCATACCTTCCTTTTTTATTTTTCCTGTTACTAATCTATGAAAGTTGTAGGGAAGTAACTAATGTGGGGTTGGGTGTAACGAAAAAATTAGTGTCTCACAATATAACAAAATAAAGATGAAGAGGAAGAAAATTGACCATTCTACATGTGAAAAGTTTCTGGCGTAAATAGTGGTGCACTAAATTATGGCTGCCCAGTTGCCCAATCAATAGTCAGATGCAAAAATGCCGCTTCCTAGAAGCTTCAAGTATTCACATCGACACTATTGAAACAATAATAACCCTACCATCATGTGGTGGAAGTTGCAGGGAAGTGACATAGGAAGGTGCCATGAAATATGGTAATATGATATGAAACTAGCTTCAACATCATCTTTTTTTCTTTCGAAAATGTTCTCTTTAATTTATTCATGAGCATTTGGAACTATGACATGATATAAATTCTTTAATAGATGATACTTTGAGGCAAAAGTTGTAAATTAGGGACACAATTGGATTGAGTTTTTATATTTAAAACAAAAATAAACCTCTTATCTAGCTAGTTCCTATATTTACGACCAAAAAAATATTTCGCAGATCGTTTGATGTACTAAAAATATTTTCGGGATAATTGATTGGTACAAAAAAATTATTTCATAATTTTGAAAAATTATTTTAATCTTGAAAAAATATTTCAGGTATTGACCGGTACTAAAAGATGATCAAAATGGCTTTTGATCATGGGAGGCACTGAAAGATGATGGTAGCTCTTCAACACTTGTCAAAACTTTCAGCTTTCTTTCTTACTCTCTGCGTTTTTTCTGTGTCGTGGTTGCAGAAGGAGGAGGAGAGTGATACTACGCAGAGAGTGATGGGAACCGATGCCGTGGGAGGTGACGTTGGCGGCACGAGACGGGGAGTTGAGGCAAGGACCCCGCCGCTGGAAGATGTGAGGTTGCGAAGGAGGAGGAGAGTGAGAGAGGGAGAGAGAGTGGTGTGGTTCGAGCGAGAAGGCTGGAGAAGTTGAAAAAAAAATTATAATCGAACGACGTCGTTTCTCACTTGCTGCAGAAAAAAATTTCGCAAAGAATCTGAAAATGATATCCCCTATATATATATATATATATGACCCTCACAGTAAATCTGAGGAAGTTGAAGTGAAGTAACGAAGCAACTGGTATGAGGCACCAACATCATCATTTACAAACAATTCCCCCAAAGACTTGACTCAAGTAGGCCATTAGCGGGAAAAGACCAAAGTAACAAGTTTTAGCAAAAAATATACCTAAATAAGGCAGTTTTGAAACAATTTATCGAAGTAAGGTTGTTTTGGAGCAGTGACGTCGGGACGTCGACGCACCTTTGGTAATGCCGTCAGGACCGACAAAGACGGCGTCTTGCGTCGTACGGCCCGACAAAGACGGGGTGCTTAATGCCGTTAGGGTCCCTGACGGCACCCGTTAGAGACCGTCAGGGACACCTGGCCCCTGACGCTGAGTGCCGTTAGGCCGTACGACGGCACTGAGCACCAATGCTGTCGTACGTCCCGACGTGACTGCCCCAAAACAACCTTACTTTGGTAAATACTTTCAAAACTGCGTTATGTGGATAAATTTTTTGCTAAAACTTGCTAATTTGGTGTTTTTTTCGGCCATTAGCTGTTCCCCCTAAAAAAGTAGGCCAATTAACAACTTACTATTACGATTAAACAAAAAACAAAAAAAACAACTTACTATTACACAACGTGACCAATCAAGATGTGAATCCAGCTCAGGAAAGTGATCATATTTATATTTAGTGGTCAACAGTAGGATACCTATATGCCTCCCATGCTTTGATCACTAGTTCTTGCAGTTCCATGAGATTGCAGTATTGTTGTGCGTGAGATGGGGAAAAAATTAGAGAAAATATCAGTAAGGTTTTAAGGTAGCCAAAAAATATTAAAAAAGTCTCAACCCTAAATCTCCTATCAAAATTTTGATATTAATTATGGAATTCCTCTTACAAAAAAAAGTCTCATTGTTAAAATGTCCCTATGAAAATCCCGTTGCCAAAATGATTTTTTATGTTGTAAAAAATTTTCCAGGTTTCTAAAATTCTACATGCCGGAGGAAAAACTCGATTTTGATAGGAGATTTGAGGTTGGGACTTTTTGATATTTTTTGTCTACCTTAGGACCTCATTGATATTTTCCCAAAAAAATTACAGCATAAGACTTTGTCAGTATATGAACCATATTAAGTAATAAAGAGTGAGTAGGATGTCATTCTCACGAGAATTTGATATCAACAATTTAATTGAAAAATGAATTTACATGAGTCACCACAATTAAAATCAAAGATAGGAATAAAAGCTAACAAAAAAAATAAAATATAATTTAATTAAGGCTAAGGATAATGGTGATTCCAGATCTTAAGCGTTGACTTGGATAGATTATTATAGCCTTGATTACTTCTTACTCCCTTCGGTCCTAATTATGGAAGATTTTTGTAGTGAAATTATACTACAAAAGATCTTTCTTATAATTGTGACCGGAGGTAGTAATATCTAATTCTTCTCTTTAATTGTATTTAAAGATATATGGGATTAAGTCTACTGAAAGGAGTTAGTCCATCACAGTATGTCAAACTAAAGATTGAATTTTCGTTAGAAGATGCACCTACATTTATATGTCATGATCTTTTTGTTTAAATTAAACTAGTGTTAATATATAAGTTGAACTTTTTTCCCCTCTTATTCAATGCTTGCGCCGCATGGATTAAAATAAGGGTACAACATGACACTTCTTTATTCAAGGAAAAATTTTAAATCAATGCTATTGGAATTTGTAAAATCCCAAAAAATCTGTTAACCACATGAAAATGATAAAAAGATGACATGGATCAAAATGAAATTTTAAAATGTTGTTGATTTTATTATTATATCTCTTAATTTTATTTTTTTTTTTTAAAAAGAGATAGAAGAAAATGTGTTCTTTTTGGAGCACCACCCTGACCAGCTGGACTTGCACCCTCTGACACCCTATACTTAGGAGGTGGGGTTTAATTTGTCAATTGAAAAATTTTATACCCATACATAACAATTATTATAGAAAAATCGTTATGTATTATAAATATATATGATATAATCAAATTATATAAATATATCCTATATTAATTATAACTATAAAAGGGAGTAATTGTGATCATTATTCTTTACCGTCAGTTGGGATTGGTAAGGGTTTTGCATTATTGGTCTGTGTGCAGGTTCAGACAAAATGGGTCGTACCAAAACTTTTCTTTTCCGTCATCAGTGGATTGAAGTTGCTCATAAGGAGTGGAAATGAAAGGGAATCCAATGTGAAAAGAGTTAAGTTTCAAACACGGTGACTGCCAATCCTTCACGCAACTATATATTCCTCCCAAAACTCACTTTTGGAGGGGAGCAGATCATCTCCTTATCTTTCAGTATCTTTCCATCTATATCATCTAATATTTAATCTAACCGTATAGAGAGGGACATGTCATCCATTTCAAAATTTCGATCTTTAACGCATGCGGTATTTTGATATGGATAACATGTCCCTCTCTACACTGTTAGATCAAATATTTGACGGCTGAGATGGAGGGAGCATATACTGAGACAATCTACTCCCTTTGAGGTGTGTTTATATTTGATTCTGATTGAAGAGGTTTGTTATGACTTTTTTTTTTTTAAAATTCGGTTTTTGAAAAAAAAAAAGTCATAAGTCAAAATTTCTTATTTTTGATTTTTCCAAGTAGAGAAAAAAAAAATGTTGGATCCCTTTTTTTTATAATTGAAATACTATTACGGTCTTTATTATAAATCCTTATAGATAAATTTTTTCGTCCTAAATATGATTTCACTTAAAAATTAATAATCATGATAGTACTTTGATTTCTGATTTAGTTCCATGAGAAATTTAATTGGTGAGAATTAGTTGATAATTTGTTATATAAAAAGCATGATAATACTCTGATTTAAATTATTCTCATTAATTAAATTTTTAGTGGACTTCTCCCCAATTTTCCTAAAAAATCTAAGTAGTTTAGTATTGGATTTTTTTTTCAAATAATACATTACCTATTTTTATTTCTTATAAAATTTATGCATTTTTCAATATTTTACCTTTAAACCTGCTTTTTCATTAATCATTTAAACAATTATCTGTATTTTTTCACGATACACACACATAATATATATGCATTATTTAATAACCTCTTTTTAGAATAGCTGACCGTATTTATTTTTGTTCCCTCCAAGATTTCTTTTATCAAAAGATAATACTCGTGTAAAGCCATGATCAGTCATCCTTAAAGGATATAATTGGAATTGATGAAATGATTAAACCCATTGAAGAAAAATATTGGAAAAAATTAACAAAGTTGTTAGTGTTATAAAAGTGAAGAAATATAAAGTAAGAACAAGAGAAGGCAGAGATTCAAGAGAGAATGAGAGAAAGAATTAATTTATTAGGTGTGTATTTAATAGTTATAGAAGGCTCTACATTTATAGAAGAAAAATGGGTCTAAAAGTGTAATTATTCCACCGGATCATTAGTAATTTTCCCCAAAGTCATCAATCATTTCCGGCCCGCCGTGGGTTACGGAACTTGTGAGAATTCGCGTGGGCCCACATGAATAATGCTTGTATACATGAATAGTAAATACGTATATGTGAATAGTAAATATGTACACATGAACAAAGTGATTCCGTATGAACGGTAAATCCGTAAATATTATTTGAGGAACAAGAGTCAATGGACATCCACATAATTAGTATATTCATAACACTGGATGATGTCCATTTATGAATATGCTCATTAAAAACTTTAACTAGGAAAAACCCGGTGGGATAAAAACCTAGCCAAAGAAAAGAGTACATCATTCATTGATACACTTTCTAATGCTGTCTCATTAAAAACCTTTCTAGGAAAACCCAGTGGGACAAAAACCTAGATAAGGAAAAAAAAAGTACAGCGTATATTAACTCCCCCTCTTAATTACATCAGTTTTACTCCCCCTGATGATAACATTACTTTCAATGTCTTTTGAACACATCTTCCTTTCGGTTGCCACTTGACAACATCGGTTAAGATTTCGAATCTTCGAAGACCAATATTAAATACAAGCTTTTCAAAGATTGTACTTGGAAGTGATTTGGTAAACAAATCTGCTTAAATTTTCACTTGAACCGATTTCTTTGAATATCTATTTCACCATTCTTTTGAAGGTCATGAGTAAAGAAGAATTTTGGTGAAATATGCTTTGTTCTATCACCCTTGATATATCCTTCTTTAAGTTGAGCAATACATGCAAGTATTATCTTCATACAGACCTGTTGGAACCATATTTCCGAAGATAAATCACAAGTTGTTTGTATATGATGTATTACGACCTCAACCATACACATTCTCGACTTGTTTCATGCATTGCTAGAATTTCGCATGATTAGATGATGTGGTGATATAGTCTGTTTCATAGATCGCCATGATATATGTTGTACCTCCACATGTAAATAGATAGCTTTGTTTGTGATTTACCATCATGTGGATCGACAAAAATCCAAAGATCGATAACCAATCAGTTCATACTTGGATACATTTGAGTAATATAACCCCATATCCATGGTGCCTCCGAGGTAGCGTAAAATTTGTTTTACTCCATTCCAATGCCTTTGAGTAGGTGAAGAACTATATCTTGCTAATAAGTACGGCAAATGATATATCGGGACGTGTATGATTAGCAAGATACATTAGTGCTCCAATAAGACCGAGATATGGTACTTCGGACCAAGTAGATCTTCTTCACCTTCTTCATTAATTATTCTAGGTCGAAATGGATCTTTATCCACTTTCAAAGACCTTACAATCATTGGAGACATAATGGATGTGACTTATCCATATAAAAACGCTCTAGGACCTTCTTTGTATAAGTTTCTTGATATACAAAGATCCCATTCTTTAAATACTCAATTTGTAATCCAAGACAAAATTTTGTTCTTCCCAAATCTTTCATTTCAAATTCTCTTTTTCAAGCAATTAATTGCTTTTTGAAGCTCTTCGGAGTTCCAATAATGTTGATATCATCAACATAATGTTAATTATAGAAAATTCTCTTCCTGATCTTTTCATAAAGATACATGGGCATATCGGGTCATTTCTATACCCTTCTTTCATGAGATATTTCAAGACAATTATACCACATGCTTCGATTGTTTCGGGCCATATAGAGACTTATTTAACTTTATTGAATATTGTTCTTGAGAATTTGAATTAGATGCTATCGCATCTTAAGTCCTTCAGGGACTTTCATATAAATATCACTATCAAGTGATCCATATAAATAGCAAATACAACATCCATTAAATGCAGATCAAGACCTTCATTTTCTTGCCAGATCGATTAAATAACGAAAAGTAGTTGCATCCACTACTTGGTGAATAAGTTTCTTCAAAATCAATGCCGGTCTTTGTGTGAAGCCTTGGGCTACAAGACGTGCTTTATATCTAACAATTGCACCCTTATCATTTCTCTTTCGTACAAATACCCATTTGTATCCAACCTGCTTTACATCTTTAGGTGTTTGGACTATGGTCCAAATACTTTTCATTTTGCCAATGAATTCAATTATGCATTAATGGCATCTTTCCATAGGGGCCAATCCTTTCTTTGTTGACATTCCCTAATAGATGTTGGCTCATAATCCTCATTATTATTCATTACATCATTTTCTATATAATAAGCAAATACATCATCAATGTTGACGTCATTTCGATCCCATCGGATTCCATTCATAACATAATTTATTGAGATCTCATTATTTTCACATGTTTAGTACCGAGTCTCTTTCGAGACTTCATTATTATCTTCTATAGATAATACCACTTCATGAGGTAGCTCTTACGGAGCTATAAATTTTCCTTGATTATCCTCATTTTGACCATCTATATTCTTAGCTCCTTTTCTTTTCCGAGGATTTTTATCTTTTGAACCGATAGGCCTTCCACGCTTTAAGCGTGTTTCGCATTTGTTCATAATAGATTGACCTTGTCCTTCGGGGACATCAATTCGAATAGGAGCATTAACAATGTGGGACATGTGACTTTGTCACCTTTTTGGGTCAGTAAATGCTTCTGGCATTCGATTAGCTAAATTCTGTAAATGAATTATCTTCTGAACTTCTAGTTCACATTGTTTTGTACGAGGATCAAAATGAGCCAATGATAATTCATTCCAGCTAATATCTTTTCCCAACTGCTTACTTTCTCCCCCCAATGTTGGGAAAACTGATTCATTAAAATGACAATCGGCAAATCGTGCCGTAAATAAATCTCCTGTTGAGGGTTCTAAATATTTTATAATTGAAGGAGATTCATACCCAACATATATTCCCATCCTTCTTTGAGGACCCATTTTGGTTCGTTGTGGTGGTGATATTGGCACATATATCGCACACCCAAAAATATTTATATGGGAAATATTAGGTTCTTGACCAAAAACCATTTGTAAAGGGAAACTTTTAGATAACTTGTTGGCGATACGAATTAACATTGCTGCATGCAAAATGGCACGGCCCCAAGCGTAAATTAAGAGATTAGATCTCATAAGTAAAGGTCTTGCAATAAATTGCAATTGTTTAACCAATGATTCGCAAGTCCGTTTTGCGTATGAACATGTGCTACAGGATGTTCAACATCAATTCCAAGGGACATACAATATTCATTAAAAGCTTGTGAAGTAAATTCACCAGCATTATCAAGACATATTTTCTTGATGGGATAATCAGGGTAATGTGCTCTTAATCTAATCAATTGAGCAAGCAACCTCGCAAATGCCAAATTACGAGAAGATAATAAACAAACATGCGACCATTTGGTTGATGCATCAATTAAAACCATAAAATACCTAAATGGTCCGCATGGTGGGTTTATCGGCCCACAAATATCTCCATGTATCCGTTCTAGAAATGTGAGAGACTCACTTTCTACTTTAATTGTTGAGGGGCGAATAATTAATTTTCCTTTTGAACATGCCACACATGAGAAATCATGAGATTGTGGAATTTCTTTACACTTCAAGGTATGTCCACATGAATTCTCAATTATTTTTCGCATCATAGATGACCGGGATGGCCTAATAGGTCATGCCAAACATTAAACATATCTTTATCAATATTCTTCTGTTTTACCATAACATTTGTTTCAATTGTACTAATATTTGTATAGTACAAACCAGAAGATAACATTGGTGATTTTTCTAGAACACATTTTTCACCAAATCTAACAAAAATAATTTGTAGAAATTCCTTATTCTTCTCATTTATAGTCTCAATATGATATCCATTCCTGCGGATATCCTTAAAACTTAATAAATTTGTGAGACTTTGAAGAATATAAAGCATCATTAATAACAAATTTCGTACCTTTGGGTAATATTATAATTGCTCTTAGGAGCCTTCAATCAGTTTTGTATTACCCACTATAGTATTGATGCTTGCACAACTTATTGTTAGATGTGAAAAATATTTCTTGTCTTTAAGAATTGTATGTGTTGTAGCACTATCAATGAGACACATATCTTCATTCTTGTGTTCAATATTTGTAATTTCCATAATCTTCATCAAATAGAAAAGAAATGTATTAAAACATATTTTAATAATAATCTCATAATATATAAAACATAAACCACATATTAAAAACATTATTCTTATTATACATTCAACCAAACATTTTCAAAAAAACTCATCCACCTCTAAGTGTGCCATAGCATCACTTTCATTAGGCTCATTGGCATCATCATTCTTCCGTGCCTCATCATGATTTTCATTATATTCAACATTATTCACACTCTTTTTCATGGAGGTTTGATACAATTTTACTAGATGCTCGGGTGTACGACAAGTTCGTACCCAATGTCCCTTCATACCACACCGGTAACATAGGTTCTCAACAACCTTTGAAGGGCGATAAAATTGATTCTCGCAACCTTTGAAGGACCACCCCCACAATCATTCTTCTGTCCTTCATTATTTATCTTTT
Source organism: Acacia melanoxylon (assembly GCA_019022615.1). NCBI lineage: Eukaryota > Viridiplantae > Streptophyta > Magnoliopsida > Fabales > Fabaceae > Acacia > Acacia melanoxylon. The sequence continues at coordinate 15,383,045 of JAFJYJ010000003.1, forward strand.
TCTGGTAGGTATAAGGATTATAATAAGTATTTCTACCACCATGATAACGGTAATTACCGCGACCTCTACCACGGCCACGGCCTCGTCCACGTCCACGGCCACGGCCACGTCCGCGACCATTATTATATACACTCACATTCACTTCAGGGAATGGAGCGGAGATCCAGCTTGGACGATTTTCATGATTTTTCAATAATAACTCGTTATTTTGTTCGGCTACCAATAAGCATGAGATTAATTCGTAATATTTTTAAAACCTTTTTCTCGGTATTGCGATTGCAATAGCATGTTTGATGTATGAAAAGTAGAAAAAGTTTTTTCTAATAAGTCATTATTAGTTATTTTCTCACAACATAATTTCATTTGAGAACGATTTTGAAAACTCGCTTTGAATTATACTCACTTATAGTTTTAAAATCTTGTAGCCGAGATGTATCCAATCATAACGAGCTCTAGGTAAAATCACCGTTTTTTGATGATCATACCTATCTTTTAAATTTGTCCATAATTCAAATGGATCTTTTACGTTAAATACTCGATTTTAATCCTTCATGAATATGGTGACGAAGGAAAATCATTGCTCTCGCCTTATCTTTTCGTGATGCATCGTTTTCGGTAAAATTGTATTTCCAAGTTCCATCGCATCAAGATGGATTTAAGCATCCGTAATCCATGATAAATAATTTCTTCCAGTGATGTCAAGAGCACTAAACTCAAGTTTGGTAAGCTGCATTGGTCATGACTAAAAATAATAATAATAATAATTAGAATTAATATAGCAATAAAGTAAATGCATAAATACTTGTATAATTAAATACTTTGTATCATAAATATTAAATAGCAATAAATATAAACAACAATATAATTAAATACTTTGTATCATAAATATGTTAGTAATAAAAGTAAATATTGAATATTAAATCATGACTTAGGTTAGGAGGTTTAACCCCAAGTAGGTGTCGAAATTAATAATTATAAGATATAAATAAAAGTAAATGTTAATAACATAAAAGTAAAAGTTATGTTAGTAACATAAAAGTAAATTATGAATCATAAATATGTTAGTAACATAAAAGTAAATTATGAATCATAAATATGTTAGTAACATAAAAGTAAATTCTTGAATCATAAATATGTTAGTAACATAAAAGTAAATGTTATGTTAAAATTAGTAACAATAACAATAAACAATATGAAAATAATCAAATCAAGGATGAATAGTAAAATACTATTCAAATAAATAATCTCCAATCTTATACATGGAACCCGATGTTTAAAACATTCGGTATCATAAATATATGCTTTTAATTCCATATTGTTAAGATCATCACGACATTAATATAACGAACATATAAAGAAATCATTTAAAGATAATACGAATAAAAATGATTAAAAATGAATAGTAATGAATAGTAAATAATCTCAAATCTTAGCCATAAAACCGATGTTTAAAATAATTGGTAAAAATATAATTTTAATTCAATATAATGGCTTCGATTATCCCGAGATAGATGAAATGAACATAAAAGAAAACAATATTGTTAAAGAAACAATCGTACCTTTGTTAGAAAGACTTTCGTGCGATAACGTGTTATAAAAGTGAAGAAATATAAAGTAAGAACAAGAAGGCGGAGATTCAAGAGAGAATGAGAGAAGGAATTCTTATTAAGTATGTATTCAATAGTTACTGAGAAGACCTCTATTTATAGAAGAAAAATGGGTCCTAAAGTGTAATTATTCCACCTGGGTCATTAGCTGTAATTTTCCCCAAAGTCATCAATCATTTCCAGCCGCCGTGGGTTCTGGAACATGTGAGAATTCGTGTGGGCCCCACATGAATAGTAACTATATACATGAATAGTAAATACGTATATGTGAATAGTAAATACGTATACATGAACAAGTGATTCCGTATGAACGAAGAAAGTAAATATTATTTGAGGAACAAGAGTCAATGGACATCCACATAATTAGTATATTCATAACAGTTAGAATATGATTAAAATGTTTGTAGATAAGAACAAAGTAAAGACTTGAAAACAGAGCATGAACCATGACTTGCACAAGCCAGGTTGCCATATCATAGTGCTCCCTCTTATCCTTTAGAAATAAGATGAGGAGTTGATTTTTGTTTTAAATATAAGATATAATTTTTATATTTATTAATATTAATGCTCCATCAACAATAATATAATAATTAAAAAAATAAAATTAATAAAAATAATTAGATCATTTTAAAAACAAAATATTATATTAACTAATTTTTTTAATTTAATTAAATTAGATAAATATATCTCGTACGCGTAACTATGGTCATTATTCTTAGTAGGAGAGTACCTGATGAGGCGTTTGCATTATTAGTCTGTGTGTCGGTTCAGACAAAATGGGTCCTACCATAACCTTTTTTTTCCCGTTATCAGTGGATTGAAGTTGCCGGGAAAGGATCATTAAGGTACGGAAATGAAATGGAATCCAATGTGGAAAGGGTTAAGTTTCACATGCTGTTCATTAGGTTTTTTTTTTTTTTTTTGGTATTGTTCCGAGGTGGAACACAAATGTCTAACCCTTAAGGTTAGTTGACAAATCAATGTAGGATCTAAAGGCTCTCAAGGACGTCTTAATAGATTAACACCTAGGAGAGACTTATCCAATGCTATCTATCGATAAGACAACACCGAATAAGGAGATCACTGTGCAACACGAAGACGGAGAGCCGTCAAAGGGGTGGGGTGTGTGCTTCGTGCGACAGTATGTAAATAGTCAGAGAGAATACTTGTATACCGTTCACCTGAAGAATATCTCCTTATTTATAGTAAGGTTGTGAGGATCCGATTCCCCTGGTTGCACATTTCCATGACTAGCACGTTTCATCCCCCAGTACTTGCATTATCTGATTGTGGGATCATGGGTTCTTCCCTAGCATATCGTGACAACTGTCACTGTATCCTTGTTTGGGCCTGACATTTTCAAGCCCGTTACTCGGATCCATAACAGGTATGTTCTGAGGACTTAAAAAGTGACACATGTATAAATTCACACGAGCCCAAAACGGACGCGGCGGTTGTGCTCCTATGCATTCAAAACGGCATAGTTTGCTGGAAAATCACACTATTTCTTCTTCTTCTTCTTCTTCTTTCGAAAAATAGCACTCATCATTCTGTAATATTTTTTTTATGTACAATTCAGTATCTTAAAACACTTTTTTAAGATCCTAAAATATTTTTAAGAGGATACTGACTAGTACTAAAAAGGTACTTCAAGATACTGACTTATATTAAAAAAATATATTTCATGGTACTAATTAATACTTAAAAATACTTCATAATTGTTAAAAATTATTTTTTGATCTTGAAAAAAAATAACATTTACCATCGTATAGTATTTTTAAGTACCAATTTCTAGAAAAAATATTTTAAGATATTGACCGATATTAAAAAGATACAACCGAATAATGAATGGTACTAAAAAATATTTTAAAGTATATTTAAAAAAAGGATTAAGATTTCTCCTGTCATCCTTTGGAGATAAGGTTTTTCCAGGTGACCCCCAAACTACACCGTTTCACACCTAAAAAAAAAAACATCTAATTTGCTCCCTAGCAACCCTAAACCCCAACTACCGAAAGCCATCATTCGTTCTCTGGCCTCCATTGCATGGGAGTTCTCATCACTTCGATCTATTCGCTCTTCACCAGACCTGCTCCTTTGTCATTGATATCAATCTCTTCACTCCCTAGTTCTCCAGTTCAATTTCTGCAATTGGCAGTTTTTAGGATTTTTTTTTTTTTTTTCATATTTTTGCATCTTCTGGAGCAGATTTTTCTTTTGTGAAATTACTCTGTTGTTCATGATTTTCCATTTCTCATCCAATAAGATAATTGTCGATTTCACATCGTGGTGGATGATAACATGCCTTGCGCCTGTATGGAGGTAATGCAGCCCACGCGTTGCTCCGATGCAAATCGGTAATTGGTGCTTCCACGACAGAGCAAGGTTATCGAGAGGAAAACCAAGGTAGTCAAGGACCTTGGTTTGCAGCCAGGACAAGTTGCTATTTGGTTTCAGAACCGCCGAGCAAGGTGGAAGACAAAACAGCTTGAGAAGGATTATGAAACACCGCATGCTACCTGAGTTTTTTTATTTTTTAGGTGTGAAACGGTGTAGTTTGGGGGTCACTGGAGAGAACCTTATCTCCCGGTGAAATGAGATAAATCTTAATCCCTTTAAAAAATACTACTGAGTAGTGAATGCTAATTTTTCAAAAAAAAAACGAAGGAAAAATTTTATTTTTCACCAAACGCTGCCGTTTTGATGCATAAGAGCGCAGAAGAAATAAATATAGGAGGAAAGCCGCGTCTAAATTGGCCCGCTATTGTCTCTTCCCGCCATATTATTTTGTTTTTAAAAAAATTGAACTTAGACCCACGTTTGACGTTTTTAAAAACATTTGTTTCGAAACATGTGTTCTTGTATAAATATAGTCTCTTTTATTCTGTATTGATAATTGTACGGGAGACTGTAGTCCCCCCCCCTCCTGAAAGGCAGCTGGATTTATTGGACCGACAAAACACATTAATCTTTAAATAATAGTGATCATTGCCATTCATTAAAAGTCAGTCAACACCAATCACTGAAAGTTTCATATCTTTCAATATATATATTTGGATGTGAAGAGTTAAGTCCGTAAACTCCAATCGCTGTCTCATTCCTTCCTCAACATTTCAATATCATGGCTGCTGCTGCTTCGTCGTCATCCTCCTCCTCCTCCTCCTCCTCTTCACTTCCTTCAAAGAAACATGATGTGTTTCTTAGTTTCAGAGGTGAAGATACTCGCGGAACATTCACCAGCCATCTCTTCACCGCCTTGTGCCATAGAGGAATTCGAACCTACATAGATAATGAGCTCCGGAAAGGGGATGACATCTCAGAAGCACTCATCCAGGCAATTAAGGATTCAAGTATTGCTGTGGTGATCTTCTCTGAGAACTATGCCTCCTCAAAATGGTGTTTGGATGAGCTCATCCAGATCCTTTGGTGTAAAGATGTCCAAGGGCAGCTTGTTATTCCCGTCTTCTATCAAATTGACCCATCTCATGTACGCAACCAGAGGCAAACTTACAGGGAGGCATTTTCAAAACATGAGAGAGACTTCAGGCTTAATCGTGACAGGGTGAACAAGTGGAAACAAGCTCTCTTTATAACTGCAAATTTGTCTGGCTGGGATTTTCGAACCTGTAGGTCAGTATAGTCTTCTCACTCTTTCAAACTGGATGTTTGATCAAATTTATTCTCAGTTAGCAATCAATTAACTACATTTTTGTTTTGTTTTCCCCCTTTTGTTCTTTTCTTGCTGGCCAGAATTTCAGTTTTCTTTGTCCATGATTTCATATGATAAATATTTAGATCTTGAGAAATAAAATATTTTCATATCAATAATTTTGATGACCATTTATTTATATGAAAAGCAACAATAAAATCTTAATTGACAGCTTCGTGAGTCAAATTTTCTATCAAAAATAATGTTGCGGCCATTACATGATACTCCTATTTTCTCTTGTTTCTGGAAAATTTTCATTTGTGAGTTGTACCACCTATTTCAAATCAATTTTTAGCGGGGAAAATTGTCATTAATTTACCAATCTCTCCCCCTACCCCACCCATCTCCCTGTTACAGTAATAATACTTTCTTTTATCGGATAAATTAATGAATGTGCCAACTTGCTAGACAAAAGCTCATGTTGCCTCTGCTAACTGGAATCATTCTATTAGCCAACTAGATTTTGTATGGCCTTCCTCGAAAGGGAGAGGATATTATCATTGGACACGCGTAATCTGTTGTTTGCTTGATGCAGCTTCTCTTTTACCTTAAAAAATAGTAATACTTTCTTTCTTTCTTTTTTCTTTATCCTTTTTCATATTTTAGGGATGAATCAGAACTTATTCAAAACATTGTCAGTGACATTCAGCAAAAAATTAACCTCAGTTATCCAAGTTCATTGATGAGTCTTGTTGGAATTGATGAAAATTGTGATAAGATTGAAAGGTTATTGAATAAAGTCCCAATAATTGGAATTTGGGGCATGGGTGGTATAGGCAAGACAACCATGGCTAAGGCTTTGTTTGCTAAACTCTCCTTCAAATTTGAGAGTTCTTGCTTTTTGGAGAATATAAGAGAAGAGGAAGAAAAACGAGGACTGACATATTTACGGGACAATCTCTTGTCTGAGCTACTAAAGGAAGAAACTTCCCCTCATAGGCCACCTAATTTTGCAAATGACACCTTTGTTATGAGAAGACTAAGCTGTAAAAAAGTCTTCGTAGTGCTTGATGATGTTAGTAGTTGGAACCAATTAGAGTATTTAGCCCCATATTGTGAATACTTGGGATTAGGCAGTAAAGTCATCATTACAACAAGGCATAAGCAATTGCTTGTAATTGCTAGAGTTAATGAAATATATGAGGCCCAGCCTTTGAGCAATCACAAATCTGTTGAGCTCTTCAACCTTAGAGCTTTCCACTCTTACCAGCCAAAAACTGGTTATAAATCCCTGTCACAAAGGATTGTTCAATATGCACAAGGCATCCCGTTAGTTTTGGTAGTATTGGGTTCATCTCTTCGTTCAAAGACTCCAAAGGATTGGGCTAGTGCATTGTCAAAACTAAAGAAGAGTCCAAACGAAGACATTCTAAAAATTTTGAAATTGAGCTTTAATGGATTAAACTATGAAGAGAAGGAAATGTTTCTAGATATTGCATTTTTTTTAAGGGTGAAGGGAAAGAATATGTGATAATACTATTAGAAAGTTTTGGTTTTCATGCGAGAATTGGGTTAGAAACCCTTGTAGATAGAACTCTTGTAACTATTGATGCCGGCGGCCGAGTACGGATGCATGACTTAATAAAAGAAATGGGCTATGAAATTGTTCGTCAAGAATGTATTAAAGAACCTGGAAGACGAAGTAGATTATGTAATCCAAAAGACGTCCATCATGTGTTGAAGAATAATACAGTAAGAAGCATTATGTTTATAACTATCATGTATCGCATGTTAAATCATATGATTTTTACATGAATGCAATTGATTGTTACCTTAATATTTATTTATTTAGTTTACTTCTACTTTATATTGTGTTTTTCAGGGAACTGATGCAATTGAAGGCATAGTATTAGATCTGTCCAAAATTAGACCTTTACACTTGAGCATTGATACCTTCAAAAAGATGCCTAATCTAAGATTTATAAAATTATATTCGCTCCAGAATAGGAGATCTTGTAAGGTGGACTTGTCTTCTGGCCTTGAATCATTATCTGGGCAATTAAGGTACCTTCAATGGGATGGTTATCCTTTGGAGTCTCTACCATCCACATTTTGTCCAGAGAAACTTGTGGAACTTCACATGCCAAACAGCCAAGTCAAAAAACTTTGGGATGGAGTGCAGGTATATAAATGTGAGAATGTATGTTTCAAGTTTTAGTCATATTTTTATGGTCTTCTTTCTCATTTAATGTTTTCCTTTTTAATCGTGACAGGATTTTGTGAACCTAAGGAAAATAAACCTTGCTGGATGCAAACAATTGATAGAGCTACCTGATTTTTCGAAGGCACAAAATCTTAATTCGGTGAATCTTGCATCATGTGAAAGTTTGTGTGATGTTCATCCATCTATCTTATCTTTACAAAGGCTTGTTTCCTTGAATCTCCAAAAATGCATTAAAATAAAGAAACTCCGTGGTGAGATTCCTCTAAAGTCACTGGCAAATATCCATCTCAATTGGTGCTTTAGTTTGACAGAATTTTCATTGTCATCACAAGAAATCGCAAGGTTAGAACTAGGAACTACTCGCATTGAGATATTGGACTCATCAATTAGGGATCTCAGTAAACTTAAACAGTTTAGTCTTAATGGTTCAAGACTAAAGAGTCTTCCAATAAATGAGTTATGCTGTCTAAGATCTCTAGAGGAGCTACGGCTTTCTTATTGTGAGCAAGTAATTGACAAACTGAAGCTGCATATTCTGTTTGATGCTTTGCGGTTTTTACGAGAACTACATTTGGATGGGTGTCGGAACTTAACTGAACTTCCTAACAATATCAAGCATCTTTCAGGGCTAAAAGTTCTTTCTTTGAAGAATTGTGATCGACTACAATCTATTTCAGAGCTTCCACCATCCATAGAAGAATTAGATGCCACCAACTGCCCATCATTAGAAACAATAACTCTCAATACTGAGAAGGAATATTCATTGTCGCCAGAAGAAGAAATGATGACTTTAGCACCCTATTCCTCAATTGGGTATCTTGTGAAACTTAGAAAGCTCCGCCTAAATGTCTCAAGTCTGATGAATTTTTCCATTGAGCAGTTATATCCTTTGAAATCTCTTAAGGAGCTCACTCTTCTTGATTGTGGACCAGTGGTTTTTAAGTCAAAGTTGCACAAGTTATTTGATGCCTTGCGCTCTTTGATAGACCTTTATTTGGAAGGATGCAGTAACTTGTGTGAAGTTCCTGACAACATTAGCTCGTTATCATCATTATGTTTATTGGGATTGGTAGGAAGCAATGTAGAGTACTTGCCTTCTGGCATCAAGCATCTTCTGAAGCTAGACTACATTTACTTGACCAATTGTAGGAGGCTTCGATCTCTACCAGAACTTCCACCATTCACTAGATACGTAAAGGCCACTAATTGCTCATCACTGGAGGTTGCCTTCCCTTTAACATCTTCTAGGCCACGATGGAAATATCTGGTAGAGTCCGTCTTTCTTGAAAATTGCTTGAAGTTGGAGGAGCATTCACTTTCCTGCATTGAGGAATATTCTTATTTATCGTTGAAGCGAGCAGCATATCTCAATAGAATTGGTGCTTTTTGTTACCCAGGAAGAAAAATTCCAGAGTGGATTAGATATAACCAGGCAACTAAGGCTTCAAGTTCCATTACCATTGAACTCTCTTCAGCCGTGAACAACTTGTTGGGCTTTGTTTTCTGCTCTGTTCTTCCTCAGTTCACGTCAAAGCCAAACTGTCAGAGTTACCTGAAATGCCAAATATATTTTGAAGATGGCGTAGAAGTCAAAGACAAGGGTGACGATATAAGGATAACAGAATTAAATTCGCATCATGTTTTTCTATGGTATGATCCAATCGACTCTGTATGCATTTTGAGGGAACTTAAAGAAAGAGAGGATGATCAAGGCATTAACGGTAACCATAAGCTTTCATTTGAGTTTTCTATTGTCTCTTATGATGAGAACTACCATACAGCCAAACATGATCTGATAGAAGCTTGTGAAGTTTGCCCAATATATGCTTCAGAATATCACAATTTCCTTCAACAAATGGAATTCGGGTTGGATTTGGGTAGCCAAAAAAAGAGTGGTTTTGATAATGATGAGCATTCACTTTGTGGAATTATGGAATATGCTAGTTTCTCATTGAAGCAAGAATATTCCAATTTTGAAACGTGTATTTCTTCCCCTGAAATGCCAAACAAACCTGTGCGGTTTCTAGGCAAAACCACATATCCTCGTTTAGTTTCTTTTCGACTTGCATTTTTGGATGACTTATTGGGCTTCATTTTTTGTTTTGTTACTCGTCGATTCTCCTCGAAGAAAAAGGATCGAAATCACTCAAGCTGTCGGTGCTACTGGTCATATGATTTTGATGTTGAAACAGGCCTATCTTCAAAGCATTATTTGGAAGGCCCAAGAGGATGGCATTATTCGATGACAAAATTGAATTCGGGTAATGTTTTCCAATGGTATGATCCCCTTTTTGTGAATTCATATTAAATCAAGTTAGAAGAAGAAGAGTTGGGGATGCGGGAAGGCTTTCATTTGAATTTGAGTTTGGTGGTGGCTTGATCAAAAAATGGGGAATCCACCCAATATATGCCTCAAAATACAAAAATTTCCTTCAACAAAAGGAATTGAAGTTGAAGCGAGGCATAAAGAGACCTCGAGATACTTGTGATGAGGAAGAACTACTTACTCTAACAAAGAAATTGAAGGAATCTTCTCTTCAACCTACACACATTGATGAGTTACTACTCTCACTATCTGAAATGAATCTGGACCTTGTGAAGGATAGCAGCACCCTACAAAAATAAATTGCTACCAATGCTTTATTGGTAATATCTCTCTCTTCCTGCATTTACCCATTAATTATGTATTGGTAATATATTTCTCTCCCTACATTTACCCATTAATTAGGCTCGAGTTAAATGTAACATGACTGATAAGCTGTTAAGCGGATTTTTCGAATTGCTTCTCTTACCATAACTATGAGCAAAATTATAACTATGAAATGTGAAGGTGACTCAGGCCATACCTTTGTGCTCCTTGCACTTGTAAAAGATGAGACTTTCCTGCTTGTTTAGATTTATTGGTATCTTGAAAGGGTTCATTCTAATTCTAAGCAATGAATTGTGGTTCTTTGATATATAGATTAGGAAACTTAGTGTGAGGTCATTATGCAGGAGGAAAAAATGAAAAAAAAATATATAAAAAAATATCTCTCATTTATATTGATAGGTTTAAATTAAGAAATTACTTGTGGGAAAAATGTAAATTTAAAAATTGAAAAAGAAATGCAAAAAATATTTCTTATTAGGAAATTGCTTGTGGGATTTTTTTTTTTAAAAAAAAAATCTCTCTCAATTATGGTAATTAGGTTTAAAAATAGGAAGTTCCATTAAGCAATATATATATATATATGATCTATACAGTGACATCATATAACATTCGGTGTAGTGAACTGTTAACTACGTCGTTTGGGTTGAAAAAAGGTTGAGTGGGTATTGATTGATACCTTCACGTTGCTTTCTTATTCATTGATAACGATAATCACGGCCATAGTTAATTATTTAATTAATGGAAGATCTGTAGCAATATTTGGAAATTCGTATTGATTTGTAGCAATATTTATAGAGAATCTTTGGAAATTCAAATAGGAAGGTTTTCATTAGTGGCTTCACTGTTCTTCTTTGCCGTTGCAAATCTGGCTTCTTTCCCGTTGTGAATCTAGCGGCTTTGTTTCTCGTGCGTCCAATATTTTGAAGCGCCACACAAAACCGATCAGTTAGAATAATCTCAAACCTTCGCTACTTCCCTTTTCATCTCTTTTATCTTTCTCTTCTTCGTAAAATGTATTATTTCAGCTTCATAGCATGCGTTTAATTCTCTATTGAAAAAGTGATTATGTAGTCTCCATACTCTCATCACATTTCTTTTGCAGGGTGTTCTTTAAAACAAAAATCAACCGTGTTATTTGAAGGCTGAAGAGCTGATTTTTCCTCTCGAACTTGAATTGATTTTCAATTGCTTCTTTCCTTGAGGCCCAAGCTTATGGCTTCGTTCATCGTGTTTTAAGAATAGATTACGTGGAGTTACCCCAATTTCTCTCATGGGAAAAAGTTTTTTTTAGTAAATTTATTCTTGTGAGATTGGAATAGATGAAAATTGAATTCTATATTCTCGTCGATTTAGGAACCGCAAATATGTTTTTATCTAGGTTTGCTTTCCTATTTATTGAGATTTGGATATCTTCACAAATTTAATCATGCTTATTTTGGTTAATGATGTAAATATTGTACGTGCTAATGGTCAATTTTTTCACATCTTTGTAATGGATCACTCCCAAATAATAATTATTGAAGGCATTGACATAAGTGGAAGTTTAGTATATGCAAATGACGTTGTTGATTTGGGGAAAGACAATGATGAATTTAGAGAAGATGATCAGTGTAAAATCATGGAAGATGAAGATGGTGATTATGGTGAAGATAATGTAGAAGTAATTGTGGGAGATGATGATAGTGGATTGAGTGAGGCCCCTATTTTAGGAAGAATGTTTAAGACATGAGAATAAGCTTATGATTTCTATAATGATTATGCACATAAGCATTATACTAGCAGGAATATGAAAACACAGCAAATATATAGGTGGAATTATGTGTGCTTAAAGCAAGGTGTCAAGAAACAAAATGATAAAAGAGTTGGTGATCACAATGTCAAAAGGAGAAAGGATTCAAGGACAAATTGTGCAGCGATCTTACAAGTAAAGTTAGTGGATGGATTATGGATCGTGTAGAAGTTTAATGATGCACATAATCATCCATTGATTATGACTCCTTCAAAGGTGAAGAAATTTCCTTCTCATAGTGTTTTACGACGCTCAAATTTCACTAAATCACTTGTTACTAAGCTTTTTGAGGAGCGTTTGACGTCATCAAAAATTTCCATGGTGGTGAATGCTATGAACAAAGAAGTTAATATTACTCATGTTTAAGTCAGCACTATTCTATCAGGACAAAGAAAGAATAATGTAGGACGAGAATGTCAAGGCATCATCAAACACTTTCAAAGGAAGTCCGCTCTTGATGCATCTTTTTATTTTGATATGCATCTGGCAGAAGATGGTACACTAAGAAGCATTTTTTGGGCGGATGGTAGGTCGAAAGCTACATATGCTTATTTTGGCGAAGTCCTTGTGTTTGACATGACTTATAAAACGAACAAGTTTAGGTTTCCTTTTGCCCCTTTTGTGGGCGTTAATCACCATGGGTAGTCAATTTTATTTGCTGCCGCTTTGTTAGAAAATGAAATAGAGGCAACATTTACATGGTTGTTTGAACAGTTTCAGACATGTATGTTTGACAAATCTCCTATTGTTATTATCACTGATCAAGACAGAGCTATGGGAAAAGCAATTGCTAATATATTTCCAAAAGCATGACACCGTTTTTGTGCATGGCATATCAAAAAACATATTTGGAGCATAGTCAAGCATTGCGCACACAATTTAAAGATTGTTTTGATATTAACTTCCGTGAGTGGTATAAAAGTCGAGACATTGATGAGTTTGAAGGCAAGTAGGAAGAATTGACGACTAAATACGATATTAAAGTAGGTAGTTGGTTGTCCAACATGTATAACTCACGTCATCATTGGGTAAAGACATACTTGAAAGATACTTTAATATGTTAACAGTTCACTGCACCGAATGTTATTTGTTGTCACTGTATAGATCATAAGCCCTATATATATATATATATATATATATATATATATATATATATATATATATATATATATATATATATATATATAATTGCCTATTGATGATGTTAGGGTCAATCAAGGAAATTTCATTAATAGAAAATTAAAAAAAAATGAAAATTAAAGAAAATGCATTTATGAGGACAACCCTACCTTTAGATTATAAATAAGGGAGCCAAGGTTGAAGCAAGACCAAAAAAAAGGGAAAGCAAAGACAAAAGAAAATGGGGAAAGAAAAGAGGCAAGGAATGGTTAGAGGTGCATGGAGAAGAGAGTGAAATTTATTATTCTTCCCCCCCCCCATAACCCTAATGAAAGCCTATATTTTATGGTTGTTGTCACATATGTGATATTACAACACCAATGGCTAGAGAGAGAAATCCAATATGATGAAGATTGATTCATTTTCTTATTGTTTTTCATTTTTCATTTTTCTTCTCTCTTCTATTTTCATTTTCTTATCTTTTTTTAAGAAAAAAGATAAGAAAAAAACCCAAGGAAAGTCTATACTCTTGTGATGATAAAAAAAAGATAAGAAAAAAACCCAAGGAAAGTCTATACTCTTGTGATGATCATCACATATGCAAGCTTAAACATCAATGGCTAGAGGATATATTTAAATATAATTTGATTGATATACTTTATTTGTATTTAATTCTTATTACACTCATTCTCTTTTTATCCATTTGTGAATGATAACTTTACCTTTTAGTTTTTGTACTCACCTTGATGTTTTTCTCTCTTTTGTTGTCTTCGTGGCACTATCAACATGCTCTCTTCATCTTTAAAACCAATGCTAAGTATCAAAATGTTTTTGTTTTATGATATTTGTTGACATCATTGTTGCCATTGGATTTGGATGAGTATTTGGCATATAGAGCATGTATGGTAATGTAAGCTTGACCAATAAATTTCTTTTACTCCAAAGAATATATTATGATATGCAATAGGTGAAAATAGTTTAGTTATGGTTTTGTTATGATCAAATTGCTATATGTTTTCTTCCCATGTCCCCTTCCTTTATTTTATTATATGGTTCCTTCACTTTGTCTCTTTTGCAGCAAGACTTAAAGCACTAGAGGTACACGCTCTCACTCTATATACTAGGGATGTCCAAAAACCCCGACAGTCCAGGTGACCTACTCCGACCCGACCCGGTCTGACGAAGGAAAAAATGGTCTGGAACAACTTTATGCAGACCAGACCAAACTGGTCTGGTCAGGCTGGACTGGACCTCGGGCCATGTGATAAAACCCCCTGAACTGGTTTGGTCTGGCCCGATATATATATAATATATTTATTTTTTTTAAAAAAAAAAAAAAACTCAACAGCCCAAGCCCAACTTAACCTAAGCCCTAAGGTGCTTGCCGAGTCTTCCGGAAGCGAGATATTCTCGCATCCTCCCCTCCTCATCCTCAAAGATCTTGATCCGGGCCGTCCAAAAATGGATCCAACGCAGAGAAGGAGTTTTAAATTTTTTATAAAAACCGCGCGCGGTTTTTGACGTTAATGATTCTGGACCCTTAGATCAACTTTTGGACGGCTCAGATGCAAAGATACCGAGAGATACCGAGGTAGCCGATTCCCGAGACAATCCGGATCCGAGTCGTCCCACTCCCAGCCTTTACGTCACGACCTTCAGTCCTTCATCACTCAACAGAACAGAGAGTCAGAGACTGTGTCCGTGAGTCTTCTTCTTCGACTTCGAGCAAGAAAATCTCCGTGGATCTTCTTCACTCTGTGTTCGATCGTCTCTCGTCGCTCATCCCCGCCCTCGCCCTCTATTTCTCGACTCTTCATCTCTCTCGTAAGTTTTCTTCTTGCTTCATTTAAATCCCGAAACCCTAAATCAGTTTCCTTGTGCCTTTCTTCGATTTATCGGATTTATTGGATTTAAATCCCTTCGTCTCTCATCCCTTGCTTCGATTTATCAAGATGGTGGCAAAGGAAAAGCTGATATATCAAATTCTTTTAGTGGAACTAAAAAGGTAACCTTGAACTTCCTCTGCTTTAAATTGAAATGTAATTCTCGTTTCCTTTTAATCATACAAGATTGGCAAGTTTTTATGCCTTTATGATGATCATTGCACTATTTGTTTCAGTGGTATAAGCTTCAGTTTCTATCGATTTTTTTTTTTGGTTAGTTGCCTAGCAGAAATGCTCGACGGAAGAAAGCTCAAAGACAGTGGTTGAGGGAACGGTTAAAATTAGAAAAGGAAAAGGTATACCTCTTTCATAATGCCATTGCAGATGTGAATCAACATTTAGCTTTTATGTGATTGTTGGGAAGTACTTTCATTTTGGTGCCATATTTACTGGAAACTTAATTTTTATGGACGGTGTTAGCTTGCTATATTCTAGTTCATAAGATATTCCCTTCTGATAGTATGAGGATGAAAACCTCACATTAGTTTCCCAGAGACAACTAGCCTAAATTTATCATTTGCAACTGTACTTTATCATTCTTTTGGAAGTTCATTTTATTTCCTCCGATTTTGCAGCTCCATCATAGTCCACTGTCTGAAAAGAATGTGCAAGAATTACCTGTCAAGGATAATAGAAGCAGTGCCTCCGATGTGCACCAAGAACCTATTCAAGAAAGTGATGCAGAGGATGACGTTGTTGCTGTCGAAATTAGGCCAGGGTACATACGCTTTGAGCCCCTTAGCAAGGGTTTGCTTCTCTTTCTCTTTCAATTGGAATAGGTTGTTCCGAAGTACTTGACCTTTAGGATATGTCTGATGTTTGAATATTTTGGATCACTTTCAGGATTTTCTTTAATTAATTTAGTCTTGCTCACCCCTTTTCTAATGTTGACTGATTTCTTTATCCTATTATACAAAGCAAGATGTTATTATTATGGCTTGGTTCATTGATTTAATTATTGTTCTGGAAGTGGCAAAAGATTTTTTTTTTAAAAAAAAAACGGGTCCTAGATCGGGTCCAGTCCCGGACCGATCCGGTCTGGGCCCGAGCTCTAGCCCGAGCCGGGACTGCACCAGCCGGATTGTCCAGCCTCGAGGTCCCTCGGGACTGCACTCGGGTTGACCCCCAACCCGATCTAATCTAGTCCATGGACATGCCTAATATATACTTTTGAATCATCTGTTATGAATAATATGCTGACAATGTGATTAATACTTGTCTTTGCTTGCTCACTAATAATTGGGAATCAACTTTTATTATAAGTTACCCCGAAAATTTAAAATCTTCCTTTTGATAAAAATAAATAAATATGATTTTAAAAGGGATTTATGTTGTGAGGTTTTTTGAGTATCCTTAAACAAAATCGATTATTTTTCCATGTGAGATTATCAAAATCCCCTCATGAAATTTAATCCAAAAGCCTTTAAAAAATATTTTTCAATAAAAATAAATAAATTGCTTTCTTAAATAAAAAATACAAACCAACAAAAAATATTTTTCTAAAAAAAAATAAAGGAACATTTTCCTAAAAAAACACCAATAAAATGACATGTCTTTTTAGCCTGAACTACGTGGGTTGGCTGATTCCTCTAAAGATTATGTAGACCCTAAGCTCCCTTCTTAGGTTAAGTTCAATTTTGTAAATTAATATATTTTCCCTTTTTTTAAAAAAATAAACATTCCTTTTTTTCTTTATCTTTCATTTTATCTATTTTTGTAAATATTCTTTTTTTTTTTATATATATCGGTAGTTATAATAAAATTAAATGCCACATTTATTTTTAAATAATTCACTTAGAGCAACCTTTCTTTTGAATGGGAGTCGTGAGGTGCCTAACACCTTCCCTATACACAATTAACTCCCAAATCTTATATGATTTTAATTTTTTATTTCCAAAATCATCCTTGTCTTAAAAATTTGGTGGCAACTCCATATTTTTCAAATTTTAGGCACTACACTTATTATTGTGTTAAATTTGTTTTTATTTGATATAATGTATATTTAAATAGGGGTAGGGTTGAAAATTTATTGAATTTTATGGCAGAGTTAATGCAATTTAAGGTTTTCTTTGATCTGTGTGAAAAATATTGGAAGTGCCCTATAAATAAGATTTGAGGAATATGGATTTAATTGCCGATTCCACATAATAAAAGGTTGCATATTTAATTCTGACAATGCAAGCCATTAGCAGAAGTTAATTAGAAGTTTAAAACACCCGAGACTGACTCGGATGCATCCTATTAAGACTCATATTTATGGAGGAAGGGAGAATAGGGAAGTGCAGTTCGGGCATCTAAAATTGCGTTGCTTTCCAAAATCCAAAGTCAACATATAAAGGGCGGAACATATTACCCTTTGTTATGAATATACTAATTATGTGGATGTCCATTGACTCTTAATCCTCAATATTATTTGTATACGGATTTACTGTTCATACGGAAGTACTGTTCACGTATACGTATTTTACTATTCACGTATATGACTACTATTCATGTGGGGCCCACACCACTTTCTCACAATCTCCGAAGCCGCAGTCGCGTTAAGATGTTGAATAATTATGATTTTTGGGGAAAATTAAAGCTAATGACCCAGTGTGGAATAATTACACTTAAGGACCCATTTTCCTTCTATAAATAGACGCCTCCGTAAACATTCGTAACACACTTGAATGAAGAACTTCTCTCTCTCTCTCTCTCTCTAGAATCTCTACTCTTATTCTTCTTTATTTACCTTATGATCTTTTTAGTTTTATAACACGTTATCAAAGACGAGAGCTCTAAGAGAGGAATGATTTTCTCATCTTCTTCTACATGTTCATTATATCAACTGGGATAATCTTAACCACTATATGGAATTATTGATATACTTTTACCGATTGTTTTGAACATCGGGTTCCATGGTTAAAGATTGGAGATTATTTACTATTTATTTTTGATCCAATTATTTTACATAATATTTTATGATTATGAACAATATATATATTGTTGTTACCTCCTATATGGATGGTTCTACTTTCAAAGTTTAATTTTATTGCTAACATTTTATTATTGTTTTAATTTGACTTCTACATGGATGGTTCTACCTCCTACATGAAAGTTTAGATTACTAACTTTAACATAACATTTATTTTAAGCATTTACTTTTATTATTTATTCGACTCCAACTTGGAAGTCTAGTTTTGTAGCATTTTATTGTTGCTAATTTTTAATATTATGTTATTCTATACAAATTATTTTATTAATATTATGGCTTTAAGCCATACACCACTATTTTCCTATTCTAATATTATATGACCGTAAGTCATATCATTTTAGTTTCTTAATTTTATGATTAGAAACCATATAAATTTAATTTCTCATTATGAGAACTAAAATGTCCTAAGCCATAAAATTTTAATTCTTATACTTATGTCGGTTATGTGTGCATATATCATTATTTTAATATATTTTATTATCTCGGTATATATATATTAATTCACATATATATATATATATATATATATATACATGTGTGTATTTATTTCATTCACCTTTTCTTCTAATTTTAATTCAATCATAATAATAAAATGTCACCAAGAGCATTATTATTATTCTTTTGACTTTGGGTTCATATGTTTTTCATGTTTTCGATGCTTTTTATGATGCATCAATCCATGGACATATTGTGTTATAATATTATATTGTTTTTACCTTGTATGTTGAAAAGAAAAGATGGAAGCTTTGGATTCATTTGGCTCTTAAATTCAAACGAGTTTGGTGCTCTTCTTTCATTTCTATGTATGTATCTTGACTCTGATGGAGCAAATTTATGCAGAGTGTTCAGCAGAGAATATCACATTTATTTTGAAGCCAAAATGAGACAAATTAGCCTGAAGCTATGAGATGACACAAATTGGCTTAGTCCTATGAGGAGACACAAATTTGCCTGAAGCAAAGTGATAATTTGGCCTGAAGTCATGAGACAAATTAGAACAAATTAAAGGGATTATATAACCACAAGAAGATGGTTGTTCCACTAAAAGTTTATTATAAATCGGTCCACAGTATCTAATTTGCTCAGAAAGTAGCAATATTATGAAAAGAGGTCTTAAGAAATATTATGAATTAATTTTATTGACCTCGTGTAGTCAAACAAAATGTTACAATAATTATGAATATTGTATCGACTTAACTTCATTCCCGAAGTGAATGAATTATGGCCATGGACATGTATGTAAATATGACGAGTATTGTCATTATTATTGTGATCATAATTGATTTAAGTTCCCAAGTGGAGAAATTTTTGTTATAAATTACAAACAAACGAGATCCTTGTTTATGAGAAAAAAAAAATTGTCCGTTTACTATTTGCACAAGAACCATGCGGGGCCCACGTCAAATATTTCTTCCCGCATGCGTTTTTCACGTGAAGAGTTGAAAAAAAAATTCTGGTGGGCCCCACGTATTTAATCCGATTATTTTTACTATTTACGGGCACTATTTCATGAATAGTGTCGTATGGTACTATTCATAGATACGATACTATTCATGAATACGGTATTTTTATGAATACTTTTTATCATGCTAGGTGCTTCAAAACCAAAATTTTCATGGTAAAATTAGTATTTATTCCTTAATATTAAGGCCCCGAAGGCTTATGTTTGAATATTGTATGATACATATTTTAATAGTTTTGGAAAAGTATTATCCGAAGACAATAAATTGCGTAGATTTATGTTATAATATGTATATAGGCTAATAGTCCCGCAAACTAATTAGCATATTTTGAGGAACTAATGTTTAAACTATATATCTATATGACAAAGATAAAATGCATTTTACTATAAAGTATATGTTTTATTATTAGCTTAGTTTCAATGATATTTTACTGATGTTATAGAAGTAGATATCATGTATAAAATACATGTTACTGTAAACCAGAAGTTTACAAATAATAATGCAAATTGGAAGTTTGCAGTAAACTAGAAAGTTTACAGATAATCAAGAGATTGGATTTGTAAACCGAAGTTTACAAATGTAGCAAATCAAAAGGTTGCTAATACAAATCAAATTTTTACCAATGTAAACTAAAAGTTTACTACCAATGAAATATTCAAGAGGAAATGAGCTACGTAGATTTATTGAAGCCAAGGCTCAACATAAAGAATAAACCTACAAGGTAATACGACGTTTAAATTTGTTGTTATTATTATTTAAATTTATTATGATTACATATCATTAATTTATTGTCATAAAAATTTTCTCGCTAGAAAATTATCATATGTGTGACTCTAAATCAGGTAATTCTAAGTTATTTTAACATGAACATCTTCACATGTGATAGACTGCATATATTTTATGCATATATAAATCAATTGAAGCATATTAGACTAGTGATGCAATATTATATGTTTATTCCCGAAGAATTAACATAAATTTTTCCTTTCAAAAATTTAAGATGCAATATTATATGTTTATTCTTGAAGAATTAACATAAATTTTTCCTTTCAAAGTTTAAAAAATTTGAATGTGATTTTGAAATACAAATATAAAGAAAGTATGTTTATATAACTCACACTTGAGGGGAGATTCTAAAAAAAACAAGTGTGAGTTGTGTGAAACGGATGTGAGCTAATATTTAAAAAGTTATATAGTTCTCACATAAAGTTTGATCTCCCAAAATGCATGTCGTATTTTGATTAATATGTTATTGCAATTAAAAAAAATTATGATTGTTTGAAATATATGTTACAAGAAACCGTAAGTTTACTGATCCAAATAAATGTATTGTTGGCAAGACTTGTTTAATCATCCGAGTCATATAAGAACCTTAAGATTCTTCAATAACCAACATATTGTTCAAGAATAATTATGTGTCTGCTTGTTCTCAAATAAAAATGACTATGTGAATATCATAGATCATGATTGGTAATGGATCTCGGAAATATATCAAACAGATTTTATGGGCCCATTGCAACCGTAAGTTTGTAAGAACGCAACTCCGAAGTTGCAATAATGTTTGAATAAATTAAGCGCTATTTCCAGATTATACGATCCGTAAATCATGAATTAAAGCATCTATAAAGAGCTGGATTAATGCTTATGAGAACATAATACTATGTTGGTATATTTGATATTATATATTAAAAGCATTTATTTAAGCCAACAAAATTCTCCCGTAAAATTGGCTTTTGGTCGAGCCGACAATTCCATCTAAAAAGTTTTTGAATGTACAATGCTTATAAATCAACTACAATGCATATAGATGAATATAGAAAGAAAGTTGGGATAAATATGTAAGGACCTCCTTCTTCTTCTTGTTTGTCTCTAAATGGAACAAAATGATGTTTCTAAAAGTAACAAATGGATTTAGGAAACTTACACTACATGATTAGTCAATTGTGATTTGACATTGTTTTCCCAATATGAGGGAGAAAATAGGCGGTTGGGTAAAGAGATTAAACTATAATGAATTATCATTAGCTCATTTTGATCCTCGTACAAAACAATGTGAACCGGAAGTTCAAAAGATAATTCATTTATAGAATTTAGCTAATTGAATGCCGAAGCATTTATCGACCCAAAGAAAGTGACAAAGTCATATGTCTCAAACCGCTAATGCTCATATTGATGTCTCGAAGGACAACCTATGATAAATGAATTGATATCACGCCCGAAGCGTAGTAGGTCCATCGGTTCCAAAGATATAAATCCTCGAAAGAGAAAAGGAGCTAAGAATATAGATGATCAAGTTGAGAATAATCAAGGAAAATTAGTAGCTCCAGGAAGAGCCATCTCCTGAAGAGATATTATCTCCAGTAGAGATATCTCCAGAAGAGAATGTTCTAAGTCCCAGAAGAGACAAATGTACATGAAATGTATGAAAATAATGAGATCTCAATAAATTATGTTATGAATAGTATCCGATGGGACTGAAATGAAGTCAACGTTGACGACATCTTTGCTTATGATATAGCATATGATGTAATGAATAATGATGAGGATCATGAGCCACAATCCATTAGTGAGTGCCAACAGTGAAAGTATTGGCCCCTATGGAAAAGTGCCATTGATACAGAATTAAAATATTGGCAAAGTCCATACAACTGATGATGTAAGGCCAGTGATGTAAAACCAGTTGGATACAAATAGGTTTTTGTACGAGAAGAAATGAAAAGGGTGAAATCACAAGATATAAGGTACGCTCATGTAGTTCAAGGTTTTAAACAAAGACTCGACATTGATTTTGAAGAAACATATGTTGTTGCAAATACTTTTGTTATTTGATAAGCCTAGCAAAGAAATGAAGGGCTTGATCCGCATCTAGTGGATGTTGTAAATTGTAACTCGCTTCTATTTGTATAATTCACTTGATAGTGATATTTATATGAAAAGTCCCCGAAGGACTCATGGTGCTAGAAGCACATGTCCCCGAAGGACTTAAGGTGCCAAGCACATATCCCCGAAAGACTTAATGTGCCGTAAGTACAAATCCCCGAAAGATTCAAGATGTTAGAAGCATCCGATTCAAGTTCTCAAGAACAATACTCAATTAAGTTAAATACGTCCCTTGGCCTGGAAGCTATTAGGCGCATGTGGTATAATTGTTTCAAAGAATATCTCGATGAAAAGAAGGGTACAAAAATAACCCAATATACCCATGCATTTTTATGAAAAGATCCAGAAATGAATTTGTTATAATTGCCGTTTATGTTGATGATATCAACATCACTATAACTCCTGAAGAACTTCAAAAGATAATTAATTATTGAAAAACTACTTGGTCCGTAAGTACCATATCTTAATACTATTGGAGTATTAATATATCATGCTTATTAGCAAGATACAATTCTTCTTCAACACAAAGACATTGGAAGCAATGTTGGCATCAGAAAGAGCAAGATTGATATTGTCATCAGGGGGAGTAAAACGATGTCATTAAGAGGGGAGTCGATACACGCCGTGCATCTTTCTTTTTCCCTTATCTAGATTTTGTCCCACTCGGGTTTTCCTAGAAAGGTTTTTAATGAGGCAAAGATTGGAAAGTGTATCAATGGGATGATGTACTCTTTTCTTTGGCTAGGTTTTTATCCCACTGGGTTTTTCCTAGTTAAAGTTTTTAACGAGGCACATTCATAAATGGACATCCAAGGGGGAGTGTTATGAATATACTAATTATGTGGATGTCCATTGACTCTTAATCCTCAATATTATTTGTATACGGATTTACTGTTCATACGGAAGTACTGTTCACGTATATGACTACTATTCATGTGGGGCCCACACCACTTTCTCACAATCTCCGAAAAGTTGCGGCAGTCGTTAAGATGTTGAATAATTATGATTTTTGGGGAAAATTAAAGCTAATGACCCAGGTGGAATAATTACACTTAAGGACCCATTTTCCTTCTATAAATAGACGTCTCCGTAAACATTCGTAACACACTTGAATGAAGAACTTCTCTTCTCCTCTCTCTCTCTCTAGAATCTCTCTACTCTTATTCTTCTTTATTTACCTTATGATCTTTTTAGTTTTATAACACCCTTGTTTTTTTTAAAGTATTTCTTATTTCCTAAATAAGGGACCAGCTTGGGAAGTTTAAGATCAAAACAAAATTGGTCAAACAAATCTGTAAACCAAGTTTTGTTGGTTAACTACATATACTCCCTCCACTCTTTTTTAAAAGAAACAATCTTTCTTATAGGGTGGTCCTTAATATAAAAATTAAATACTTGTATTTTTATAAAATTTAAAATTAGGTTTTCTATTTGTTTTCCTATTAAATATATGCTACTCATTATTTCTACAATAAATTTTTATTTATTATCTCTCATATACTTTCTTTATAAATGAAGGTATAACTAGAAAGAAAAAATACGTATTTTACATATTTATTGATTTTAACTAATATTTTAAACTATATATTTTGCATATTATGTAATTTTAACTAATATTTTAAATAGTATGATTTTGACCATTGTTTCTTACTAAAAAAAAATAAAACTAGCGGAAGAGTATAATATACCAACCAACTTTTAAAATCTGGTTAGTTTTCGGAGTCAACTCCTTGTTAGGAAGAACTCTTAAAAGTCAGCTTTCCAAGTTGCTTTTTGTTTTTGTTGCTCTAAAGTCTAAAACCACTAGGCAACCCCATTGTCCGTCTTGTTATAATAAATAGATAAGAGGAGAGATCAACATTCTTGAATCCCGAACATGGGCATTATTGCTTCTTCCTCTTCCTCTTCCGCACTTCCTTCCAAAAAGTATGATGTATTTATTAGCTTTAGAGGAGACGACACTCGCACCAACTTCACTAGCCATCTTTTCGCTGCGTTATGCCGCAACAAGATAGAAACCTACATCGATTACAGACTTCAAAAAGGAGACGAGATCTCACCTGCACTTACCCAAACTATCAAGGACTCCACCGTATCTTTGGTGGTGTTTTCGCAAAATTATGCTTCCTCTAAATGGTGTTTGGATGAGCTCACCCACATACTCCAATGCAAAAGGGATTTAGGGCAGATTGTTATTCCTCAGTTTTATAATGTTGATCCTTCACATGTGCGAAAGCAACAAGGGGCTTACAAGAAGGCATTTGCGAAACAAGAGAAAGCTTTTCGTCGCAACTTTGAGGTGGTGAACGATTGGAGAAATGCTCTTTTTCAAACGTCCAACTTAGTTGGATGGGACTCTCAAACTTGCAGGTAACTATTCATCTTCCCTCCTATAATTTTGATGCTTTTCGATTATATACTTTTCTTGTCAAGCATTAATTCTTTATCAATTTATTTTTGGTTCTTTTTCTTTCACTAGGGATGAATCTGAACTCATTCAAAATATTGTCAACGATGTTTTAAGGAAACTGAATAATAGGCATCCATTTGAGTTGAAAGTTTTTGGGATAGAAGAAAATTGTCACTGTATTGAATTGTTGCTGCAAAAATCACCAATAGTTGGAATTTAGGGTATGGGTGGCTTAGGCAAGACAACCATGGCCAAGGTTGTCTTTATCAAACTTTCTTCTCAATTTGAAAGTAGCTGCTTCATGGAAAACGTCAGGGAAATTATAGAAAAGCACGGAATACGTTATGTTCGCGATCAACTTATATTGAAACTACTAGATGATGAAAATTCGCATGATCGCCCATCTATAATTTTAGGATCCACATTTGCTATGAGGAGACTTGGAAGAAAAAAGGTTTTGATTGTTCTTGATGATGTATCCCATTCAAAGCATCTTGATGGTCTGGCTAAAGAATGTGGCAGCTTGGGACCTGGCAGCAGAGTCATCATAACAACAAGAGATAAGCATGTACTTGCTGGAAGAGTTGATGAGATACATGAGGCTAAGGCATTGAGTGATTATGAATCTCATAAGCTATTCTGCTTCAAAGCATTCCACAAAGACCGCCCAGAAATCGGATATGAAGAACTATCGAAAGGCGCTTGCTTATACCAAAGGCATTCCCTTGGCTTTACCGGTCTTGGGTTCATTTCTTCGTTCCAAGACTACCAAAGAATGGGAAAGTAAACTAAGCCAACTGAAAAAGATTCCCCAAAAAGGCGTCCAAAAAGTGTTAAAATTGAGTTATGATGAATTGAATGATGAGGAGAGGGAAATGTTTTTAGATATTTCATGTTACTTGAAGGGTGGATATGAACGAAATGTTATAAGATTATTTGAGAGCTATGGGCTCCATGCAAGTATTGGCATAAGAACCCTTTTAGACAAGGCTCTAATAACTATTGACTTACTCTATAGAGTGCAAATGCATGACCTAATACAAGGAATGGGCAATGAAATTGTTCGTCAGCAGTGTTTAAAAGAACCTGAAAATGGAGCCATTTGTGGAATCATGAAGAATTTTATGATATATTGAAAAATAGAAAGGTGAGATAAAGAACTACTATTTACTTTGTTGGCCAAGCTTGAGTAATTAAAAAAATGAAACCAAAGACAATATGATACATTTTGTACTTACTTCTTTTATTCCTCCAAATTTTATGTCCTCCAGGGTACCGATACAATTGAAAGCATAACATTTGACATGTCTCAAATGGAAGAGGTACACTTGAGCGCCGATGCTTTCAAAAATATGCCTAATCTCGAAGTCTCAAATTATATTATTCCACCTCTCCTAAAAGCTTTGCAAGCCTTCCTTTATGCCTTGAGTCATTCTGAGGATGACTAAGGTACTTTTATTGGGATTGCTTTCCTTTTGAATCCCTTCCAAAGATCAACCTTTTGTCCGCAGCCTTCTTGAAATTCATATGAAGCATAGCCATGTTACAAAACCGTGGGATGGTGGCAGTATGAATTGACAAACACTCTCAAACACACACAAATCCATCCATCTCTTTCACTCACTCTCTGCTTCAATTAAAATACAAGTTTCCCCATTTGATGTTTTCTCCAATGGTTACAGGATTTTTTGAATTTGAAGGTTGTGAACCTAAGAGCATCTAGTCGATTGAT
Source organism: Acacia melanoxylon (assembly GCA_019022615.1). Lineage (NCBI taxonomy): Eukaryota > Viridiplantae > Streptophyta > Magnoliopsida > Fabales > Fabaceae > Acacia > Acacia melanoxylon. The sequence goes on from JAFJYJ010000003.1 coordinate 15,409,485, forward strand.
AGAGCTGCCTGACTTTTCTAAGGCACAAAATCTTGAATACATAGATCTTTCATTTTGCAGTCTGTGTTATGTTCATCCATCTATCTTTTCTCTCCACAAACTCATTACTTTGAATCTAAGCTATTGCTATGAACTCGAAGAGTCTTTGTAGCTCAAGCCTTTTAGAATCTCTTAGTACACTCTTTGTTGATTCTTTGTTCAAGCCTTCGAGGAATTTTCGTTGTTGTCGAGAAAATAGAGGAATTAGATTTAACAAGAACATGAATAGAGATATTACACCCATCAATCGGGCAACTCAAGAAACTTAAAAGTCTCAGTTTCAATTGTTCAAAGCTAAAGAAACTTCCTATAAAGGAGCTATGTTGCTTGACATCTCTTGAGAAGCTTATTCTTGATGACTCGGAAATGTAATCGACAAACAAAAACTACATATCCTATTTGATGCCTTGCATTCATTGCAACACTTGACCTTGGAAGAGTTCGTAACTTGGCTGAACAACCGGACAATATCGGTGCCTTAACATCCTTACATTGTTTATCACTTAGCGGAGCAACGATGTGGAGAGCCTCGCTTTCGCTAGCATCAAGCATCTTTCAAAGTTGGAAATCATGAAACTGAGAGGATGCAGGAGGCTTCGATCTCTACCAGAACTTCCACCATATATTACATATTTAGATGCCACTGATTGCACATCACTTGAGACTGCATTTTGCATGCCTTTTAATTACAGGATGGACTCCTGTTTGCTAGTAAATTGCATGAAGTTGGATGAGCTTTCACTATATGGTATTTTGATAAATTCTTATTTTGCAATGATGCGATGTCTTTATTTTGATAAGTCTCTGGTTTATTGCTTGATCTTGTTTGTTACCCAGGGAGAAGTGTTCCATTGTGGTTTGGAAATAATCGAACAAGAATGCTTCCATAGCTATTCAGCTTGCTCCTCATTTTCATAACTCTCTAGGTTTTGTTTTCAATGTCATTGTTTCTGAGTTTACTTCAAATAACAGTTTCCGATCTATGTTTGAAGACAAAAGTTTTAGATTGTATTACCGACAGCACTTGGAAGAAGGTGAAGAGATCAGAGAGCCAAGTAATTGGCAGTATTGTTCACCTACGCATTCTGATTTTTCAAAATCAGATCTTTTACTGTGGTATCAATCCTTCAGAATTAATTTGCCGGACACCTCTAAGAACACAAAGGTTTCATTTGAATTCAAGCATGAAGGTGATTTCTTGATTAAGGAATATGGGGTACTCCCTGTCTATGCCTATGAATATCATAAGACAAAAGAGCTCACTTTGTATGCAAGATTGGATGAATTTCCTGACCATAATAGTGTTGAATTGGGGAAGGAGTGGGTTTCTGAGACTACAGCCATAATAGATCAAATAATTGAGAGGTTAATGGTCAGCACTTTCGGAATTCCAGTTGAAGAGTTGAAGACTATGCTTATGAGAAGCAACACAAGCTAAACCCCACTCTGCCAGTAAAATTTACTTTGTGTGCCGAATAAAAGGAAAGTACTCAACAGTGATACAATTGCTTTATTGGTTTATCTCTCTTCTCTTTGATATTTTATCCCTTAAGCATGCTTAATTAATTTTGGTAGTAGACAGCTATCTTTAACTAATTGCATTGCTGATCATATTTCATTCTTTATAGGGTTTGACCTTATTGTAACATAAGTGAGCTCATTGGAGGATCTTTGTTGATAGATCAGTGAATCGTGATCTTGTTCTTTGGATATCATGAGTCTTTGATAAGCCCGAGAGGTATATAGGACATCAACTTTTCTGTTGCGAGAATTGTTGATTTATTCAATTCCTTAAGGACATGTTGACTAATTTCGGAGTGTGCTTTGATACCTTTTTAAATGTGTGAAAATATATTTTTCAAATATAATAATTTTTTAAAAAATTATTTAATACTTCAAATGGTTGTTGGCCCCAAGAAAAACTTCAGTTGTCATGCTAATTGACCAAAACTTACAAGACTTGGTTTATCCAAGAAAATCCGAGAACTTGTTACTTCAAAAAAATTGTGACTTGGTAAGACTAATAATAAATGCAACTCTTCCAAAAGTTCCCGTAATGAAGGAAAGATTGTGATAACCTTAGCTTTAGCTACGGTTTTCGATGAAAATTCAACAATAGGCCGTTAAGAACCAAAGATTAGCATCTTAGACTCTTTGTTACTAACAATTTAATAGTATCGATTTTGCCCTTAATTCGCAGGTCAAGTCTTTCTTGGTTTTGGGTGTTATGAATCAGGAATACGGTCTAATGTAGTGCAAAGAACAGATGACATTGAGTTGGATATATTTTTGCGTCACAGCATTACAATCAAACAGAGAATAGAAGAAGGAAATACAAGAGAAGAAGATATGACAAAGGAGAGGAGAGACCCAAAGAGAGAGTTCCACAGCAATCAATACGCACTCTTCTTACTAACACCCTCTCTTCATAGTTATATATATAATAGATTTGGGTTTCATATGAAACTTTTTCCTTATTCTGTTACTGCAAATAACAGCATTATGCACTAGCGTTGTCATAGGCCATTTGCTTACTCATATTGTATTGGATATCATAATCCAACCCTAATGATGGTAGTATCTAATTACTTTGGTTTTATTTTTATTTTTATTATTATCATTATCATTATCATTATTATTATTATTATTATTATTATTTTAGTTTTTGATCCGGAAAAAGGGGTTGAAAGGCCCAAATTGTTCATTGGGTTTTGAAGATTTGTTATGTAAATTAAATCAATTGGTTGTGATGATTCAAAAGGTACGAAGTATTTAGATCAAACATCGAAAAGTTAGAGTTGTGTTTCACCAAATTATAACAACCACTTTGCGCTAATAGATGGTTCCTTGCTGGAAGCTGCCGAGTGCCAACCCTTCATGTAAGTATTCCTTTATCAAAAGGTGACTTTTTGACTTCATATCAATTGACTAATAGCTTTTATCTTTTTATTTTTATTAATAGCTGGTCATATTGATTTTTTGTTCCTTCCAAGGTTTCATTTACTCCAAGTTAATATTTGTCTAAACTCTTGACAAGTCATCCTTAAAAGATGTAATTGGAATTGACGAAATGATCGAACCCATTAAAGAATTAAACAGATTCTGAATAGCATGTTGATGTTTGTAGATGAAAACAGAGTAAGGATTTGAAAACAGAGCATGAAGGAGCCAACTTGCCATATTATAGTAATTGTGGTGACTATTCTTGAAAATGGTCGGTATTAGTGCCGCTTTTGCATTACAGTAACAGAGTATTGAATATTGGTTCAAATTTTCCATTCATTGTATGAGAGAACATATAATGTCATGATTACTTGTCTGAATCAATATGAAAGCGTTAAAGGTACTCCTTCCTTACAAGCTAAAGGTGTTATTTGAGTTCCCTGTTGTTAGATATAGTAAGAAGTTTGCTGATAGTGTGATTGAAACATGTGGAGTCTATCCAATATGTCTCAAAATATCACAACTTCATTCAACGAATGAAATTGGAGTCAAACTTGGGCGCCCAGATGTTGATGAGAATTCATTTAATGGAATACTAAAATATGCTAGTTTCTCATTAGAGCAAGGTAAATGTAGCAATTTTGAAGGAAGTATTATTCAAAAGTAGTTCATTTACAAAAGTTCTACGATAAAAAATGGACGTTTACAAGTGAGTGTTCATCTTACTCCAGATTTTGACAACTTAGGCCCCATTTTTTACAGTGAAGATTTAAGAAGGGAAAGAAACTTAGAGGAGGGAAATGATTGGAAAGGAAGATTAAAAAGGAACTTAAAAAATTGAGTTGTTTGGTAGATATGGGAATGAAATTTTAGTTGAAGGAAAATAAAATGTTTGGTATGAAGAAAAGGAAGTTAATTAAGTGGGAATGAAAGGTAAAATACCTATAATACCCCTGAAAAATAAAACCAACACACCTCTCCCTCGATCTCATCTCTGCCTTTCTTCCTCACTCTTGTCTCTGCCCTCTCCTTCACATCGTCGGTGCCTCTTCTTCATCCACTATCGTCAGTGCCTCGGCTGCATCCACTATCGCCGAGGCCCTCTTGCATCACACCACCATCACCGGCGCCTCTTCTTCATCCACCATAAAATGCCCCTAAATTAAAAAGACAATCATGGAATGATTCTTTTTGTTTTCGCAATGGGACATAAGCAAACCCTAAACCAAATGACGTGAAGGTGCATATGTAAAATTGAAGGTACACCATGAAAGCAAGAGTTAAACCACAATTAAAAGAAACCCTTTGTTCTTTCGGACGTTCGAACGAAAATGTTACGTTCGAACGTAATAGGCACCCAATCGCCTGCGTTCGAACGTAAAATCGACAAAAGGGCTTGAGGTTTATATCAGCAATTTCACAACCTTGTAGACAGAAAACTAGACCACTAGAACGCAGAAACTATATTCTACAAACAAGCAAAGACGCATGTAAAGGGGAAAAAACATATTTCATCATGTATTCCAACTGCCTCTCTCATTTAAACATTTCCTCACTCACCATAACCCACAAACATACGGATTATCACACCATATATAGAAGCCACAGGAAAGAGGAAAGTGATACAAAAACTGAGGGTATTTTTGTCATTTTACTTAATATTCAGATGTCAAAAAGGGCCATGAGGCTTTTTCTGGGATTTACAGAATCTTTGAGCCTTTTTTGGGTTCTTTTTGCTTAAAAGGGCCCTATATAGATTTTCCTATAATATTCAGCAGTACTTCAAACAATATTACCTATAACAAGAAAAGTAATTGTACGTTCGGAAAAAAAAAATAGTTCTAGGGAAGTAACAATGGATTGATTTTTGTTTAATTTTTCTTTGAATTTATTGTGCGAGGCAATATAATATGTCATGGTCTTTTTGTTTAAATTAAATTAGCGTTAACAAGTTGAACGCATCTCTCCCATCCTTTTAATAAGATAAGAAATTGTTTATTCTTTTTATTAAGTAGTAAAAAACATTTATTGTATTTTTTTAATCTCTAATTCAATGTTTGCACTATATGGATTTAAATAAGCGTAAAACAAGGCAGTTCCCATTTGGTTCGATCTCATTGCAGCTGCAGTGCAATGCAATGCAATATTAATTACACTGCTAATGTTTGAATTGGTTTTTAAGCAATATGCAATGAGTTATTTTTTTAATAATTATTTAAAATTAATATATTACATAAAGTCTATTTTAGCCTTAACATAATCTATGTAGAAAAAATTGCTAGAAGTCACGTGCAGCCTCATCATAATTGTCATGCTACCTCGCCAAGGATTGTCTGATGGCGGTGGTTGTGGTGGTGGAGGCAACGGTAACAAAAGTGTGGTTTTTAAATGTGGAGGAGGAGGAGGAGGTAGTGGCGGTGGCAACGATGATGGCATTGTCATTGTAAACGTAGCGGTGATGGTGGAGGGCGGCGACAACGATAGTGGGGAGCGGCGATAGTGACGATGGAGGAGGAGGAGATAGTGGCGGCGATAATGATAGTGGTGATGACAATTGTCATGGTAGAGGCGCGATGACGACGACGGGGTGGCGATGGAGGAGGAGGAGGTAGTGCCAGTGGCGGCGACGGTGACGACTACAACGACAAGGGGCGGTGGTAGCAATGACAATAGTTGTCATAATAGAGGTGGCAACGACGAGGACAACAACATTGACAGGGCAGCAATGGAGGAAGAGAAGGTAGTGGCGGCGGCGATAGCGAAAGCAATGATGACAGCTTGTCATGATAGAGGTAGCGGCGGCGGTGACAAAGACGATATGGGCAGCGGTGGAGGAGAAGATGGTAGTGGTGGCGGCGGCGGCAATAGTGGTGACAACATTTGTCATGCAAAGGTGTCAACGACGGTGGAGGGAGTAGCAGCAATGAAAGGGTGGCGGTGATGGAGGAGGAGGTAGTGGTAGTGATAGTTATGGTGTGGGGCTGGCGGTGGGTGAAACAAGACAAGTGAATAATGACAAATGAGATTAAATGGTAAATTGGACTTTTCCAACTATATAGTGAATGATAACGAATAGTCATAGGGGAGGTAAGGATAGACATTACCAATTTTTTTAAAATGATTATTTTAATGGGTATATAATCTAAAATATGGATAATCTCTAAATACTTTTAATTCAAAAAAAAAATACTTTTTTATTTAAAAAATCATCATTTAAAAAAATGGACATCCTAAATTAAATTTGGATTGTCCATATCTGATTAGCTTTCTTTGCTGAGCACTTGCTTAGAGAGAAACCAATTTGGGGATTAGATATGGACTATATTGAATGAGGGTACTCTTTTTCCGTAGGGGCATCCCTGTAAGGTAAAAGCACAGTTTAATTTTATGTTTAGGGCAACCTAAAAATGGTTCTAAGGAGTTTCCACCTTCCCCAAACTTATGTATCATCGTTTATCTGTAGTGTAAGTTATTTTAAACGCAGGCGACACTTGCTGGTCCTTTATTTTCCTTCAATCATTTCACATGCAAATGCAATTTTTCCAAAGGCCTGACTTCGAGATTAATTAGGGACAAGAACTTATCATTTTGCAGGCATTCAAAGTTTCAAACACGCCAAGTTAATCTATGACAGCTGTAGGAAAGTAACCAAGGGGGTTCAACGAAGGTGGGCTACTTCCTAATAATACAAACTACAGTTTAAATTCTCGAGATGCCCACATAATATTCCAATAAAAATATACTTATGCGTAAATAGTTGCAGGGAAGTAACAACGGATTGAATTTTGATTAATTTTTCTTTGAATTAATTGTTTTTTTTTGGGATCAAATTTGAATTAATTGTATGAGGCAATACGTCATGATCTTTTTGTTTCAATTAAATTAAAGTAATGTATAAAATATTTATTCCTTTTCACAAGTTCGACGTATTTCTCCAATCTTTTTCACAAATAAGAAATTGTTTATTCTTTTTATAAAGTAATGTATAAAATATTTATTTTGCTTTCCCTCTCTTATTTAATGTTTGTACCATACGGATTTAAATAAGGGCAAAACGGGAACTAGGGGCATTAAATTACAAGAGCAAAAGATGAAGAGAAAGAAAATTTACTATTCTACATATGAAAAGTTTCAAGCGTAAATAGTGGTGCACCCACTTGTCCAAATCAACAGTCAAATGCAAAAACGTTGCTTCCTGGAAGCTTCGGATATGCACATCGACACTATTTTTTTTTCTCAAACATCGACATTGAAACAATAATAACCTTACATCATGTAGGCACTGTTGGCGAGAATTGAGAAGAGAAGAGAAGTTACTAAAGATCTTGTGGTTATTTTACATGAATTTGCATATCTCTCAAAAGTTCTCACCTCTCGGTCTTTTTATAAATTCGGTGACTTAGAGATTTTGTAAATTTAGATGATATTTATTTATCTTTTTTTTTTTAAAAAAATTGGAGTAAGTTTTATATATATATGACCTCACAGTAAATCTGGGCAAGTTGAAGTGAAGTTACGAAGCAACAGGCATGGAGCACCAACATCATCATCTAAATGTAGGCCCCACTGTGGACAACTTTTCAGGCTTTCACATGCAAAAGCAATTCCCCTAAAGACTTGATTCAAAGTAGGCCATTAGCTGTTTGGGCCAAAAAAAAAAAAAAAGTAGGCCGTGAGCTCTAGGTCTAATAATGCAGGCAATTAACAATTTGAGCAGATTCCAAAAGTCCTACAATTTTAGGTTAGTCCAACCTTTTTCTTAAAATTTTAATTAAAAAAAAAAAAAGAAAAGACACCCATATTAAATGAACAGTACCTTAATCAACCAGAACCACAGTGGTTTACTTCAAACGCAGACAACACACTTGACCCATCCCAATATGAAAAGATAAACTAGGTAGACCTAGGGTTGCTTTGTACAGTGTACGAGTCTACTGTTTATAGTAGCTATTCACATTGGATCCTCTTGTCTTATATAGTTAACCATAGTTAAGGTAACTCAAGTTACATACAGCTGGCTTACTAACAGTAACTCTAACCCGAGCGATTCCATTTACTATTTGTGAAGACTATTTCCGACCATGCCAAAAGACCGATCAATGCTTTACTTCTTTCATCAATATTATTGAAGAAGGAAGAAAGAGAGAGACTCCGATGGCTTCTTCTTCTTCAAGCTCTGGCTCTGTGCCAAATGCTCCAAGAAAGTATGATGTCTTTATCAGTTTTAGAGGCGAAACCCGCAACAACTTCACTAGCCATCTTCATGCTGCTCTCGACCGAGCTTACCTTAAGGCCTTTCGTGATGATAAGAAGCTTGAGAAAGGTGATGAAATCGCATCATCACTCATTCAAGCAATCAAGGATTCAAGTGTATCTGTAATAGTCTTCTCAGAAGACTATGCTTCCTCAAAATGGTGCCTGGATGAACTCCACCAGATCATGCAATACAGAAAGGATGAGGGCCAGTATGTTATACCCATCTTCTACAAAGTTGACCCCTCACACGTTCGAAACCAAACCGGAGCTTTTGAGAAGGCATTTGAAAAACATGAGATTGATTACCAACATGACCCAGACAGGGTGAACAGATGGAGAGCTGCTCTTTCTGAAGCTGGCAAATTAAGTGGCTTCCACTGCCAACCCTCCACGTAAGTATTTCTTTATCAAAGCGGCTTTTTACTTCATATCAATTGGCTACTAATTTTATCTTTTTTGAATAGCCTGCGATATTCAATTTGAAACTATGCTTATTTCGAGTTAAAATATAGTAGTTCGTTTTATTTGTATTTTAGCAACCCTATTTTCTGTTTGATTATATTTGATTTGTACATGAATATTTCATTTACTTGTAGATTAATGCATTTTATTTAAATACTAAATTTTATACAGTTATATATGAATAATTTTACATATTTCAATTACATTTCGTTATTTTAATCATGATTTGGTTAATCTCAATTTAACTACAATTAAACACTTACCTTTCAGTTTTAATACTTTTAGGTGAGAGAGAAAGTATCTGCGTCTTATTGTTACTATCGCTATATATAAAAAAAGGTTTATCTTTTTGTATGGTTTACTATGTTTATTATTTTTTTTGCTTTGTTCAATAGGGATGAATTGAAATTAATTGAGGACATTGTCACTGATGTGAGCACAAAACTGGAACGCATCTATAATTGTCAGGTTACACTAAATGATGTAATTGGGATTGATGAAATGATTGAACCCATTGAAGAGTTGCTGAGAAAATCTCACAAAGTTGGAATTTGGGGGATGGGTGGTGTGGGTAAGACCACAATGGCAAAGGCTTTGTTTGCCAAGTTATCTTATCGGTATGACAATCGCTGCTTCTTGGAAAATACAAGGGAAAAAATGGAAAGATATGGATCAGAACACGTATGCAAGTCTCTTGTCTCAGAGCTGCTGGGACAAGATGTGCACAAGAATTCATCAAATGCTTTAAGCAGCAATGCATTTGTAGCCAGAAGGCTTGGTAGTAAAAAAGCTTTCGTTGTGCTTGATGATGTCAAGAGTTCTAAGCAATTAAAGGATCTGCAGAATGAAATATGCAATTTCTTGGGAGTAGGCAGTAAAGTTATTATAACAACAAGAGATAAGAAATTGCTTCGGGGAAACGGTTATGAAATCTATGAAGCCGAGGGATTGAGTTATGACAATTCACGTAGACTTTTCATCCGCAAGGCCTTTGGATCAGAACGTCCAGAAGATGGATATGAAGAGCTCATAAGTGGGTTTGTAGATTATACCCAACGCAATCCCCTAGCTTTAGAAGTTCTGGGTTCATATGTTCACTCTGAAGATAAAAAGTTATGGGATGATTTATTGAGAAAATTACGAGCAGGGAGTCCAAATGACGAGATTCAAAAGGTGTTAAGAATGAGTTATGATGGATTAGACTATAAAGAGAAGCAAATTTTTCTAGACATTGCATGTTTCTTAAAGGGTGAAAGAGAAGAATTTGTAGAAGAGCTATTAGAGAGCTATGAATTCTATCCAACGGTTGGCATACAAACCCTTAAAGATAAGGCTCTTATTGTCACAACAAGTAGGAAAGTTGAGATGCATGACTTAATACAGGAAATGGGTTTACAAATTGTTCATGAAGAGAGTATCACAGAACCTGGAAAAAGGAGTAGATTATGGGATCCCGATGAAATCTATGATATATTGAAAAATTGTGAGGTAATTAAGAATAAGATATCTCTGTGTGTGTGTGATGAAATGTTAATTGTCACATGTGTCAGATATTGCTCTTTAATTTATTTTTCTTACAATTACTCTAATTTTGTAATTTTCAGGGAGAAAAAGAGGTTGAAGGCTTAATGCTTGATATATCTGAGATTGAACCTTTAGAATTGACTGCAAAGACCTTCAATAAAATGACGAGAATAAGATTTCTCAAATTTTATTCAATTGATGATTTGAGTATTCCAGCAGGTCTTGAGTCAATTTCTACCAAAATAAGGTATTTCCACTGGCAAGGATACCCGGGGAAGTCCTTGCCATCAAATTTTTGTGCTAAGCTTCTTCTTGAACTTTACTTGAAAAAAACAAGGTTAAAACACTTTGGGAAGGAGTGCAGGTATGTGTGTGAGTCAGTTTTAGTTGTAATTAGTAATATATGAGATCTTTCAGAAGTAATGCCTTTATTTATTTTTTATATGATTAATACTTTGTCTAATTGTGTCCAGGATTTAGCAAATTTAAGAAGATTAATACTTCGGAAATGCCGTAACTTGAGGGAGTTACCAGATTTTTCCAAAGCTTGTCGTCTTGAAAACGTAGATCTGAGTCATTGTGAGCGTTTAAGTGATGTGCCTGCATCTCTCCTATCCCTCCACAGTCTCATTTCTTTGGATGTAAGATACTGCTCTGACATTAAGAGTCTCAAAAGTGGGATTCATCTAGAATCTCTCAGAGAACTGGAAATACTTGACTGCAAGAATCTGAAGGAATTCTCGGTGTCATCAGAAGAACTAACGTCTTTAAATTTGTCCAAGACTTTGATAGAAGAATTGAGCCCATCAATTGGGCCTTGTTCCAAGCTTAGAAGACTCAGTCTCGTTGATACAAAATTGAATCATGTTCCCATACAGGCATTAAGTTGCTTGACATTTCTGGAGGAATTCAATGTTTCTAACCTCCAGAACATTGACAATGTAAGCGTAAGTATGCTATTTGATTGTTTACTTGGTCTCCAAGTAGTGAGTCTCATTGAGTGCTGCAACTTAACTGAGCTCCCAGATAACATCACGAATCTTTCAAAGCTACGAAATCTCTCCGTACAAGGCTGCACTGCTCTTCGGAGTCTACCGAAACTTCCTCCCTTCCTTAGAGAATTGATTGCTACAGACTGTGAGCGTCATTGAGGAACAAGCCAAGTTCTGGTTACATAAAGGAGTTCTTGAGAAGGAATGTGTTACAGTTTCTTACCCAGGAAAGAAGGTTCCAGAGTGGTTTGGAAATAATCGGACCCAAAATGATTCGGATACCGTCAAGCTTTCTCTATCTTCTCACACTTTAGAGGGTTTCATTTTTTGTGCCGTCGTTCCTGACCTCCCAAAGGAAGCATTTTTGAATCCTGTCATCATTCCTGGCTTCCCAGAGGAAGCATCTTTGACTCCTGTAGTTATCTTCAGCTATAATGGATGGAAAAGCATATGGGGTCATCTACCATTTATAAAAGTCAGTCCTGGACATGTTATCCTAGGATCTCATCCACCACGACTAGTAGATGATATTCTGGATAAAATTGAAGAAAACATAGCAAAACATGAAGCCGGAATTTGCTTTTATAACCCAGATGTTTCCTTCAAATTCGGTTTTGGTTTTATGGTTCCCACTTATCCCACCAAAGAGTGTGGAGTGTACCCTATATATGCCTCAGAATATTCAGAGTTGAACCCTAATTCCAGGAAACGCAAGGCCATAACGACCCTACCAAAGCCTGCTGAGCTCAGTGTAAGCGACTATGAGCCCATTAGCGAGATGGAGTGGTTCCTGGATGAGGAGGGGTCCGGGACTAGAATAACCCCTGACAGTTGTCATCGCGATCGACCGGGTTTGAGGTGCAAGTCCAAGTAGGGGTGGAAACAGGTCAGGCTTCACCCTTAACAAGTCAGACCTGTTTTACAACAAGGTGGCATTAGCCTAGCCTTTGGCCAATTACAGGCCTTATTTCAGCATGTATAAAGGCCTGGCCTGGTTAAGGACTGGTAAGGAGGCCTGTTAAGATCAAGCATGTTAAGATATTTTTTTAATACAATTACATTTCTTTCGAATAGAATAATTACTTTTTTCAGATAAGATAATTACGTTTTTTTAGTTTGAGAATTTTTTTTTTTTTTAGCATAAAGTAATTAATAGGTCTAGGTCGGCTTGACAAGCCTAATAGGCTTCTTAGTAAGCATAGGCATGTTAACCAAAATAGGTCTTTAAATAGGAAATGCTTGACCTTTTTAACTAACAGTCGAGTCGACGTAATTTTTAGGTCAAGTCACGGGGCCTTTTGCCGCCGGATTGTTTCCACCCCTAAGTCTAAGGTAAATTTAATTATTTTTTAATAAATTTAATATTTAAATTTCATATGGTTAATTAAAATTGGATTTAAATTTAATAAAGAATGTGGTAAATTATACAGATGAGCAGGGAAATATCACCATCTGAAGGCTGGACATGGCCGGTGTAAATAAGCTTGAGGGGCTACGTGTAGTAGTTCCATGGAATGAGGTCACGGACCAACCGATTGAAAACGATGGTCACATATTCAACCGCAATCTGAATGAGTTGGGCTCGAATTGGATGCGGTTCCCAACCACTTCAAGACTTGGAAGAATGTTCCCCGGGGGCCGAAGGATTTAGTGAGGGATGAGGCTGTGAAAGTAATTAATTGTATTTAATTATATTATAGGTGTAAATAGTTATAATTTATGTCTTTTTTAATTAATTAAATGATTATATTGAATTATTATTTATTCAATTGTGATACAAGATAAGCTTGTCATCCGCGACAACAGGAAGAGGTAAACGTTGATCAAGATGGGGGATGACTAAAAAAGGAGAGGAATTGTCTCTACGGCATCATGGATATGGATGGGACGATCCTCTTGCAACAGTTGATCATGAACATGCCCGACGGCATCCCACTTAATGACCGATAGGGATGGAAAAAGGCCAGGGGCCTGTCAGGGGCCTGTGGCCTGGCCTGTTTTAAGCCTGGTCAGGCCTGGCCTGTCAGGCTAAAAGGCCAGGCCAAGGCCTATTTTAAGGCCTGTTTGCCTTAACAGGCCAGGCTTAGGCCTCTCAGTGAGCCTGTTAGGCCTGTCAGGCCGGCCTGTTAAGAGGGTAAAATTGTAAATGTGTATTTTTTTTTTTTTTTTTATAATAAACATACAATTAACCCCTAATTTCAAAATAAGCCTCAGCTCATCGATTTTGACAAACTAACCCTATTTTGATTTCAATTTACGCCGTCACTCTCACCTCGCCGCCTCACACTCATCGATCTCTCTCTCGGCCTCTCATTCTCAGCCCGATCTAGTCTCCAAGGAAAGCTTATATGTTATCTCATACCGATTTGCTCTACAGATCTTCTCTTGTTTCTACCTTGTTTTCGTCTTGAGATCATGGAGATGGAGCGCGTCTTTGAGTTTCCTCATACTCACCTGGATCGTCGGCTGAGGAAGAGGCGGCGTTAAGGTTGGGACGTCACTGAGCCCCCTAAGGTAACTTCTTTGATCCCGAACTTTCGGATCTAATATGTTTTTTGCTGTTTTTGCTTTCTTGTTGTAGATCCGTGAACTTTGTATAGATTAGGTATGTATGATTCAGGTATAGTCGTAGCTATTTTCATAATGTTTTTTTATCTTTCTTTATAGATCCAAAAAATGGTTTCGCTCCAACCTGCTTCTTTTAATTTCTTATATATAAACTCTACTTACAGGTTGAGAGCCAACTAACCGTAGATTTGTTTGAAGAGATGGAACTCTACTTACAGGTTGAGAGCCAACTCGGTTTCTCGTCGCAACTTGTGAAGCAAACACGTTTGTTTCATTGGCTTCATCTTTGTTCATAATTTCCTTTCGATTCGCGCATTCATGTGATGGGATTTGTCCATGTTTAGATTCATTCGATGATTTCTCTTTTGGTGGGCATATCCCCTTTATATTTGCCTTGAAGGTCCCTTCTTCAGATTCTGATGCAAACAGTAATGGCACTTGTACACCACATTATTTTGAGTGACATTGGCAAATTTGTTGCGCCTATGCTTGTCCTTTGTTACGCCTGAAGTGTCTGAGTTGAAAACTGTGTTTTGTTTGATAATTTATTAATATCTTTTCCTTTTTGTTATTTTGACCTCCTTCTGTATCTTTGACGGGTTCTTGGTTTCTTATACAGTGAAATCTGTTTATCTTGTTTTGATTTAAGCCTTAACTCTTTAGCACGTTATATACTTGATGTTTGGTGCTCTTGATAATGAATCTAGTTTACTAGAAGTCTTATTTATTCTCTTTGGTTTCCGAGACAAGTGGCAAGTAATATAAGTGAGGGTTCATCATAATGGGGTGGAATATTTTTTTGTTATTTCTGAGTGGTACATGAATGGATGACTGTGTGTAGGCTTAGAAATGTTGGGAAAACACAGGCTTCCTTAACAGCCACAGCCTAGGCCCGTATACTGACGGCTGTGCTCGCCGAAAAAACGCCGTAATGCGCCACGGGCAGCCGCTCGAGCCACTTTGTTGCTTAACAGGCCGGCGCATGCGAGGCTGCCTGGCCTGGCCTGTTTCCACCCCTAATGACTGAGCGAGTTTTTTTTTTCCAGTACAGGAGGAGCCAAGAAGGGCAGGTAAACTTTTTAAAAATTATAAATTTTTAACAATTTTTTAAATTATTTTAATGTTTCGTATCTTCTACAGGCTCTTTCTTAGAGGAACACTAGGAGCCGAGTGCAGCAGAGAATCCATCACATGGTAGGATCTAAGAGATTTGCTGTCACTTACAACGAGCCGGTATTTTTTAAAACTAAATTAATTTGAGCTTTATATTATAAATTTATTAATTGTTTTATTGTTACTAAAAATAAGTTTATATTGTTTTAATATGGGAGATTGGGAGTCATTCCAGTGGTAAAACTGAGACTTCTTTTCAGGGGTACGTTGAGGGTGGTTTCAATGTACTTCTCTTGAAAAACCAGGACCTTGAAGGTTTAGAGCATTCTGAGGTGCAGTGTGAGTCCGCTTAAGACAAGCAAATGTGTAAAGATGGCTCCTTTTAATCTTTGCTCTTAATCTACTTACTCCCATTTAGCCAGATTCCAGCTAGCTGCAGCATTAATCGTTTACGCACAACAACTAAGAAAAACCAAGTGTAGCCTTTAAGGAACGAGTTATCCCCAGTTTCTTCTTCTAAAGCCTAGTAAGATAAACATAAAGAAACTATTAACTACAGCATATAAGCAAATGATCATTTGATGCACAAAATGTCTGTATACTATGTAAAGTTGAATAACTTGCAATCAAATTATAAATTCACACTAGTCAAAAACTGAGAAGGGAAAATGAAATCCGAGGTAAAAGCACTTATTCAATTGGCAATCATAAATCAGTTAACTACCTTGCTTTCCAAATATTAAAAATAAAAAATTGGCCAGCTATTGTCTCTTCCCGACTAATTAATGAGTTCATCGTTCTTAGCTTTTTCAATAAAATGTGGCAGAAGCCAAATGAATCCAGCTTATGTAACACCCCAAATTTCATACTTCATATTGTGTCAGTTGACACATAGTTTTATAAAAATCAACAGAGTTTGATGTGCTACTACTCAGAGTAATGTGAAACAGAGAGCATGCACTTGCGTTTGGACAGTAAGTAACTGATATAAAATACCCAGGCATAAGCTGGTATATTAAAAATTTCCCGAAGGAATATTCGTAGGATACATTAATACAAAACTTTGTATAATTACAATTTTTTGCATAGTAACTATACATTCTTAAACCAAGCCTTAACTAGACTTGTGGCTTAGAATCCAATACAGTTAATCAAACTCATTTGGCCAGGTAGGTGTCTAGTGGAAGTCTCCCCGTCTTTCATGCGACTTATTGACTGAACCACATAGATTAGCTCTGCCTTCGGCACCAAATGGTTTGAAACAACTCTATCGGATTCATGTCAGAACTAGTCCCATCAGACTTCTTTCGGCTCTCGTCTCGACCGGTACCTCTTCACGGCTCCGTCCATCGGTGCCTCCTCAGTTCCAAGATCCTTTCCTGAACTATTTAGACAAATCTGAGGTCCAATACCCATCGGACCTCAGGTAACAGTTAACCTCATATGAAAAGTATGAACAATATATATGACAAATATTCATTGCATCTCAGCATCAACCATACATAGCACACAACACATGTAAAGTTACAACAATACATAAGCTTACAATAGATGTAATGTTAACAACACAAAAGTACATAGAACACAACACATGTAATGTTATCCACGTTTGCACTAACCAGTGCCACGATGGCCCCTTGTATCCTCAGCGCTAGGAAAACAATCTCACGGCATTATCAAGAGTATAACCCGTAAAGCTGAATGTATAAACAGTAACCTAAGACAGAGTCTTAGCTACGGTGCATGAACCAAGACCAAGTCTTGTCCATCACTCTATGAATCATTCAATCATATATAATCATACAAGACATATCAGAGTTAAAGTTACTAGTACGCGAACGTACCTTTCACCGTGTAATTGCCAAATGTTCGACATTTTGAATTCGACTCCGGACTTCCCGGATATCCTATGATGTTACTGTTGGATTATTTCCTTTTTCCATGATATTATAATTAATATCATATTTCCTATAGTAATATCAAAAAAGATATTTTCACCTATTTTGACATTTCTACCCTTGGTGGATTTATTATTCCACTTTTACCCTTACATTTTATTAAAAACGCAATGCTGATTTTCTGGGCAGATTTTGCAGCAACTTTGAAAAATCATAATTAATTCTACAAAAATCATTTTGAGGTTCCGTAAAATTTCTCATGACCCTTGGCATGTCTATTTTCAAGGAAAAATATTCCAAGAACCTAGAACATCAAGAATAATTCCCAATTTTCATTTTCTCAACGCTGCCCAGATTTTAAATCCCAGAAAATAGCTTAACTTCAAAAATATGTTACTACTTGTGTAGACCACAAAATGCTACACAATTTATATATTTGGAAAGCCCTACATGTCTACTTTATTCCTATAAAATTTCATAATTTAATGACTTTATTTGCAACATAAAATAATAGCCTCTTTTTCGTTGGCTGTACAAAGCTTAACAACCGAAAATCCTACAACTTTCACAATCTTAATTTACCATTGTTAAAAATACACGTGTGGTTGCAATTTATGATTAAGAGTCACACTACCATTAAAATCTGATTTAATGGTGTTAATTTTAGGGTTGGGTCCACACTATTTTTATGAAAATACCAAAATGATCCTAATTTTTTTTTAAATTTAAAAAACCCCTCTCTCACTACTTTTTCTCGCGACTTCCGTAGAAAATACTGATGATGTTCTTGATATTGATATCATAGTGATTCACAATTTTGATTGGCCATGATTGAAACGTACAAACATCTTCTCCGAGTACCTATATATTTGCCGAGCTAGTGATTCTTAATTGTGACTTTTGGGAGCAATCGTGTAGAATCTCTGAATCTATCGCCTTGCTCTAATGCGTCTACTTTTGCTTTCTGTAATGCTGCTTTTTTAATTTAGGGTTTCATCTTTCCATTGCACACTTCCCCTTCGTCTCGTGCACGCTCCTCATAGTCTCCTCATCTTCCTAGGGTTTTCACGATACCTCTGTTTCTTCGTTCTGGACCGTATTCGAATCAATTAAGTTGTTTTTTTGTTATAATTGCGCCGTGTTTTGTGTTCTTTGTCTCTCTGATTCGCACTAAGCAGATATTTCATTTCTTACTTGGTTGCTGGTTGGTGAACAAGTTGCTTGCGGCCACTGTGGAATGCAATCCGGGTTGCGTTCCAAATGTTAAATGCTCATGGTGTTATTTTGATTTTTAATTTAATTGTTATAAACACATTTTATGATGCACGATCAATTTCTTTGTTTTTTTGGGACTAATTTGTATCTTTCATGAAGTTTCCCTTTTTTCATCAGTTGCATGCTATTGATTTTATGAAGCAATTGAATCTTATATCGATCGAGTTTGTTATTGTAAATGTCGGCCCTTTTTGCAATCAGATGAGAACCGAGGGTGGTTCAATTAGGGGTATTTTGGTATTTTCATAAAAATAGTGTGGGTCCATCCCAAAATTAACACCGTTAAGTTAGATTTTAACGGTAGTGTTACTTTTGCTCCTAAAATGTAACCACATGTGTATTTTTGCCCACAAAAAAAGCATATGGTGCTGGACGCTCCCGAAGGTAAAACACATGTGTCTTTTTGCTCATTTACCCTTCTTTTTAAACTCTTTCTCAGGATTCAAGGAATGAATTGACATTTACTACCCCCGGTCCTAATTATAAGACATAGTTGATTTTTTTTAGAGAGATTGAGGAAGCTAAATAAGTTACTTAATCATTTCATACGTTGTGTTTCTTAAATTATATATTAGTTTATTAGTCAAAGTATTTAGTTTGAAGAAAAAAAAATAAAAAAAATACTCTAAGCCAATTTAATTATCTTCCTTAATCTTTCTAAAAACGTCAACTGCGCCTTATAATTAGGATCGAAGTAATATTTAGCTCAGAAGTAATGAGAATCATCATATGAATTTTGCATTAAAGGCTTGAAACTTACAGGTTCTAAATAAAAGATATTAATTTGGTCCAAAAATTATATTATGATTATAAGACCATATTTAAAAGTTAATCTTGGTCTTAATTATAGGACAAAGTTCTAATTTTTATTAATTTTTTTTTCAAAATACCTCTATTGATACTTTCTCAATAATAATTAATATAAAAATAATTTAATAATGCATCTATATATTCTATAAAGTAAATAATGTTTGTAACTCATTAATGTCACACACACTTTAATTCTACTATTTTTTTTTATTTTTTGAATAAAATAATTTTGAACAAAATAATTTTGAACAATTTTTATCATATTTAATAATGACGTCACTATCAAAATTACACTTCCAACCTCTAAGAGTAAATTGGAAGTTGTTGAGGAATTCGACGACGTTGGATTGTATGAGAGCTTGGAGAAGTCGTATGTCCTACTGTATATTCCGATTCCGAGTGGTCACCCACAATATATTCCTAGCTCAGAGAATTTTTTTTTTCGGTGTCATAACATGAAATCAAAAATCAAACATTTATAAAATAACTCAGGAAATAAAGAAGTCTTTTCTTCTACGATTCTGATTTATTATTCAATTTTTATTAATTAATTTTCCCCACACTACCGCAACAATTTCAGTTTTCCCCTCCATATTGCCCCACCAGCGCATTCTGTTTCCATGTAGACAATCCAAACATTCTTCGATCATTCAGCTTTGATTCTTCATAATTAATTCCTTTTCAGCTTAAATGAGGATATTTTTGAGGAAATGAATATAATTAACTAATTTAACTATTATCTTTAGTTTTTCCAGAATTAGGTAATTACGTTCTATAATTAGGACTGAAGGAAATACAACTTATCACTTAACATGCTTTCAACTCACAATTGACCCTAACAAATCAACCCAGGATTTTAGGTTTGTGCAGACAATTAGTGGTGGGATTTAGGGGTTTTAAGTAGTGCCCCAAAGTTTTTTTAAGGAAAGTTTTAAACGTATTAAAAAACAAAAGAATATAAACAATAAAAGAAAAGAAAATTTCAACTTAACATAGAAAAATAATAATCAAGAGTCAATTAACCTTTACATCGAACGATTATAAAAAGATTCTTCCCGAAACATGTTGCAACCTATAAAGTTAAGCTCAACTCAATGCTTCTCTATCGAAAACCTATAAGATTGTATCTTTTTTCATACAAGTGACACTCAAGAATCAAGCCTTTATGATTTCCAATTCCAAAGCAACTAAAAAATTCGTACTCTATGTCAATTTAGTAAGTAATCAGCAAGTAATCCAAAACAAGATAAATTAACATCCAAAAGATGAAAAGATAGTATTTGTAATCAATAAACTATGGATAAGTAAACTAAATGAAATAAGGCATCTTTTTATATTTTTTCGCGTCTCTTTCTCTCAATGAAAGGTTGTATAGCTCAACTGGCAGAATACATCCTCTTAAGGTGCAGTACACACCCTTACGTTGCG
Source organism: Acacia melanoxylon (assembly GCA_019022615.1). Classification (NCBI taxonomy): domain Eukaryota; kingdom Viridiplantae; phylum Streptophyta; class Magnoliopsida; order Fabales; family Fabaceae; genus Acacia; species Acacia melanoxylon. The sequence goes on from JAFJYJ010000003.1 coordinate 15,429,793, forward strand.
GGTTCAAAACAACCTTGGTGTGGTTTTGTGCAGCGTTTTTTTAATCAAAAATTTAGTGTGTGCATTCCGGCACTAGTGTGGGTCCGCCACTGGACCCTAACATCACTAATGGAAAACAACTCAGTCCCACCATCAATTGGTGCAAGTTACAAAGAAGTAACACATCAATTCAATATTAAATGCAATGTTCCACTGAATTGATTATATGATACAACTCATCATGCTGTGATTTATTTGTCCAAATTAAAGTATATAAATTCAATATTAAATGCAATGTTCCACTGAATTGATTGTATGATACAAGTCATCATGCTGTGATTTATTTGTCCAAATTAAAGTATATATTGTCAAATTCAAGGTAGGCACCTCCCAATTCTAGTCCTTTTTATAGTATAAGGAATATTTATTCTTTTTCATTATACACGTATAAGATATTTATTATGCTTTTCTAACAATATGTTTTCTAACATATAATATTTATTATAAGGTAGTATTAGTTTTTTTTTTTCAAAATTACAGCAATAAATTTAAATAATGATAAAATTGGGTGCTTCTTTGATTTTAAAAAAGAATTATGAAGTTTAAGCTTTTCCTTAATATAAAGAATAAGGATGAAAATGCCTCTAACAAATTGAAAGAGGTAATTCATGAATCAGAGGAAGTTGCAATGATGTAACAAAGGAATTTGTATGAATGATCAACATCATCTTTTAAAGTAGGACCCACATTTTGTTGGACCTTTTTTGTTTCTTCATTCTTTTCGCATATCAAACTGCAATTTCCCCTTAAGACTGACTTTGTGATTCATTTGGCCCCACAAGAACCTTATTGTTTAACACGCGGTCCTCGCATACCCATTTTTTCCCGTTTTAGACTATCAAAATTGTAGGGAAGGAATCAAGTTCAGTCTACTGAAAGGGTTACTTCCTCTCATAATATGTCAAACTAAAGTTTGAATTTTGGAAAAAATTGTGCAGTATCAAAAAAAAAATTCACACAAAATTTAATTGAAAAAAAATTACATAATCTTATTAAAACTCAAATTTTTTATAATTCATTTTAAATGTTGAAGAAAGGTTTTGTATATTAAAAATTTCATAAAAAATATGCAATTTAAAAAAATATTAAAGGAGGCTAACATTATGTCATAATAGACTTATATGAGTTTTAAAAAATAAAAGTCCATGGTAAATGTTTCTTGACCGAAAATTATGTAATGTTACATTAATATACTTATAAAAGGCTAGACAATCTATTATATTTTTTTATTCAAGAATGGTATATAGGATTGCCTCAATGTGAACCAAAAAAATAATGTTAATAAAAAATTTAATATAATCAATAAAGTCTATAATATTCAAATAATTATGTTTATTTTTTTGGAGATAAATATTTTTTAATGACTAGGATATTAGATAAAAATTAACATCTTCTCAATTGGTCTATTTTACTTGGTGTTTATTTTATATAAGATTATATAAATCAGGAAAAAATTAATAATTTAAATGGGTCAATATCTATGTTAATAATAAAATAATATATTGATGATATGATTATGTAGATGTTAGTTAAAGTTTAAATGATGATTTTGGTGGTTGTAGTTTTCTTGGAAATTAAAATTTAAATTACTTTTAAAATAGAATGTGAGAGACATTTAAGGAGAGAATGTATGATGTTTAATCAATGACAATTTAGTATTTTTAAATTTATATTTTGGCTATTGGTCCTTCTAAATAATTATAACTTTTACGATCATTCTCAATAAATATCATCTACTCTAGGTCCTTGCTTCTAATTTTTCCTATAAAATATTGTATAAAATATTTATTGTGTTTTCTATCTCTTATTCAATGGTTGCACTGTATGGATTTAAATAAGGTAAAACATGACACTTCTTTACTCAAGGGAAAGTTTTAAATAGGGAAAATTACTCACAGGTCCCAAGGAGCAGAAATAATTACAATTAGGTCCCTTCAAATCATAAAATCACACAGAAGTTCCTAGGGACTTCTGTGTAATTATTTCATATGAGTAAAAGACCTTATTGCCCATTCTCCTTCTTCCTTCTCCTCTCTCTCTCCTCTCTCCCTTTTTCTTCTCTCTCTTCCAATATTTTTTCTTCTCTATTCTCTCGCCTTACTTGCTCTCTTGCATCGTCTCCACCCTTCTTCTCTCCTGCCGGCCATCCCAGAGACTGGAGCTCCATTTGATCCAAGGGCCTTCTTCAACGCACCGGAAAATCTCGTTTGAAGCGAGATCCGGATGACGAGGATGAAAGCAACTGGGTAGAAAACGACCCGCCAGTTGCTTGTGGGAAGTATGTGCTTGGCAACACCGGGTTACCGAAGATCGTCTTATGTTCTCGCATCGATTTTGTGTGAAAAGATTAGCCGCAATACTTTTAAAGTTTTTCCTAGGAAGGGGGAAACGTGGGCTCTGTTTAAAAATTGGGATATCAAATGGTACATTGATGTGGAATCCATGAGAAGTACGAATTTGACTTCGTTGAAATTTTATCAGATTATGTTGAAGGAGAGGGGGTCTCTGTTGCATACTTGGAGAAGTTGAAAGATTTTGTGAGTCTCTTCACTCAAGCTAACAAGGGCGCCATATTTAAATTTCCATGGAAGTTAAAAGATTAAATGTTTGCTAATCCCACCCGCATTTCCCGGTTAAACATTCTTTTTGTGGTAGAGTTGTTGTAAATATATGTTTTTTTCTCGTTGTTAATATAGCATTTGTTGTTGTAAATAGCCTCTGGACGTGAGAAATGAAAAAAATCCAAGCTTTCAAAGGTTGTTATAAATATATGCTTTTTCTGTTGGTAATATAGCATTTGTTGTTGTAAATAGTCTCTGGATGTGAGAGATGAAAAAATCCAGGTTTTCAAAAGTTGTTAAAATATGCATTTTATGTTGTTAATATAGCATTTGTTGTTGTAAATAGCTTCTAGAAGTGAGAGAAGAAAAAAAATCCAGGTTTTCAAAAGTTGTTGTTAATATAGGCATTTTATGTTGTTAATATAGCATTTGTTGTTGTAAATAGCTTATGGAAGTGAGAGATGAAAAAATCCAGTTTTTCAAATGTTGTTGTTAATGTATGCTTTTTTTGTTGTAAATATAGCATTTGTTGTTGTAAATAGCCTCTAGACGTGAGAAATGAAAAAAATCCAGGTTTTCAAATGTGGCTAGGACGTTCGAACTTAACTTCCGAGTTCGAACTTAACTTCCTAGTTCGAAGTTAACATCCCAGTTTGAACATATACAGACGATGAGATAAACAATGTAAGCGTGGTAATGCACGTTCAAGCTTAAGCGTGAATTTTTTTCATTTCTCACATCCAGAGGATATTTACAACAACAAATGCTATATTAACAACAGAAAAAGCATATATTAACAACAAATTTTGAAAACCTGGAATTTGTTATTTCTGACTTCCAGAGGCTATTTACAACAACAAATGCTATATTAACAAAGAAAAAGTATATTTTAACAACAACTTTTGAAAACCGGAATTTGTTATTTCGACTTCCGAGGCTATTTACAACAACAAATGCTATATTAACAACAGAAAAAAGCATATTTTAACAACAACTTTGAAAACCTGGAATTTGTTATTTCGACTTCCGAGGCTATTTACAACAACAAATGCTATATTTACAACAGAAAAAACATATATTTACAACAACCTTTAGAAAAATAACCATAAACAGTAGAGGATGAAGGATGGATGAAGGAACAGGGGATGAGAGAAAGGTGTAATACCCGGATAATTATTTATCTGGAATATTATATTTTAGTAAATAAAATCTATTGGAAATAGGTGAATATGTGGTTTCAAATAATAAGTAATAATTATCTTATTTCCTAAGGTAATTTCTATTGAAATTAGGGTGAATAAATAGCTAAAAATCCCTAAATGCAATTGTGGGTCATAAAATACCCCGAAAATATTATGATAAATCCTAAGAGGCAATGAAATATTTATTAAAAATTGGAGAATATGTTGTCTCTAATTTAGGTAATTTTTGGGATTAATTTCCTTGGAAAATATTGAGGCAAGATTTAATATTATTTTGGGGATCATAATTGACCCCATGATTTTTAATATTTTACATGGAGCATAAAATACCAATGTCAGTAAAATAGTTGTGAGATAATAATTAATCTCAATTAAGAAAACTATCAACAATTAGTAAGTGATTAATTAAGTAATTAATGGCTAATTGTTTAAGCTTGAATAAAAGAAAATTCAAGGTAAAGTATGTAAAACCCTTTAATTAATTGTTTATGGCTAAGATTAGCATAAAGTATACTTGCTAATTAAATAGAAAAGATTAAGAAAAGTGTATGAGAGGGAGACATGTTGTGTGTGTGTAGTGAGTGATGTGTGTCTAGTGGAGGAGTGAGGAATTTATTTAAATGCAATTATGGTAAAGTTAATCAATGGAGTAGTTAAATCCAATAGGCCTTGTTGGCACAATGAGGATCAAGGGTTGGAGTGATTAGATTTAATTGGCCTTGTTGGCACATTGTGGATCAAGGGTTCCATAGGTGATATTTGCCTAATTAAACATTAATTCTCATAATAGATTCATAAAGTAAATTTAATGGTTCTAATTTAATCTTGAAATTGAACTTAATGATAATTAAGCAACCAATGGGAAATGCATGATGGTGGTGAGGCCACCAAGGCTTGCTTGGAGAATGGATGAAGGTGGAGAAGCCACCAATGCCTTCTTCAAGCCAAGAATCGTTTAACATAAACAAAAATACACGCGTGATAATAATATTCAATTTTGGAAGAGGATAAAGGTACCTTTGGATAGGATATCCTCTTGAAATTGGAAGAAAGTGATGGAGGGAGAGAGGGCCACGTTTTTGGCCTTGGCTTGAAGAAGAATTCAGATTATTTAGTGTAAACCCATGGTTCTCATGCAAGATGAATTAGGTTAGGAATAATTACCAAGTGTGCCATGACCTTTTAGTATAAATAGGCACCTTGTGTCTTCATATTCTTCACACCAAAACCAACTCCAAGTAGTGGTTTTCAAAAGAGAAGAGAGCTAGTGAGAAGCAAGAAGGAAGTAGAAGCAAAGTTCTTGAGGGTAAGTTCTCTAGTTCTTAAGTTTTAGCTTTTAAATTCTTAAGTAGATATGCTTTGATCTTAAATTCTTAGAAGTAATTTTATTTTCATGTTTTTATGATTAAAATTAGCTTTATTTCGAAAAAATAGTGAGGGTAGTCATAGAGCAAAATTTCCGGAAGAGAAACCACAAAGTAACGAAGTTCCGACGAAATTTTATCGGTTAGGCGATTTCTGAAGTTAGCTTCGCAAAAACCATAAATCTATGGGAAGATGAAGTCGTTTTAATCTTAAATTTTTCATGGTTATAGTAGACATATAGAGATTTCCAAATATGCTTGTAGCATGTCAAAATGAGTTTTGTGCAAGTGGTTATGAATTTTTGAAATCAGGCCATTTTTCTGGACGAAAATTCTGGGCAGATCTTTGGAAATTAAAAACTGGGAATTTTATAATGAATCTTGGTTGAGACAAGTATTTTTAATCAAAATTAGACATCTTAACGATTCCAAATAATTTTACGGATCTTCATTTCGATTTTTGTGGATTTAATTATGATTTTTCAAAGTTGATCAAAATTCTGCCCAGGAGAATCAGCATATGCGTTTTTGAGAAAATGTAAGGGCAAAATAGGAATATCAAATATACTAAGGGTAAAAAGTTCAATAGGGACTAAAATATCTCTTAAGATATTATTTGTGAGGAAATAATGAGGAAATACTAATATAGGGTATTCGAGAAATATCGGGGGATGTACCGACAAACGAACATACCGCTAAACTGAACGGACGAAGGTACGTTCGCGTACTGTAACACTAACACTGATATTTATTGTATTCGTATATGTGATATGTGTGTTGTATATGTGTTGGTGGTATGTTATTTGAATGCATAGTGGTGTTAGAGGATAACCGAACATATGCATGCGCCGGGAGCGATATGTCCGTATGCGGCCGGGAGCGATATGTCCGTATTCACCGGGAGCGCGCGTGTCTTCGCCGGGAGCGGTATGTCCGCATTCGTTGGGAGCGATACATGTAGGAATGATTCATTTGTTATGCTGATATACTGTATATGTAAATATGAGGTTAACCGTTACCTGAGGTTCAATGGACATTGAACCTCAGCTCTTAACATAGCGTCAGGTTCAGGAGGACCGAGGACCGAGGAGAAAGGCAAGCAGGCCGCATAGAGACCCGGCTGAAGATCTCTTTTGTTGACACGGCATGGCTGCTGCCGGGGAGACACTTTTGTTGTTATTCACTTTAAAAACTCTCGGTCATTGTACCGTTTTTGTAAATCAACCAGACTTACGGCATTTATAAATATATGTATCAGTTACTCAATCGCTCCGATGCTCTACTCTGATGAAAAAAAAAATTATACTGCTTGTGAAAATGGAATGTTACAAAAGGCAAGTTCGCCGGATCTGTGGTCTTGCCGTCAGCCATGTCAAGTGATCACCGTGAGTAAGCAAAACGGAAGCAGAGGTCGAATATTGGAGCAGGTCCGAAATCACAAAATCCACAGAGCACTCGAAAATAAGCAAAACGACGGTTCTTCACTCCCTTCCTCGTCGATTCCTATCTCAGAAACCTCCCACCACTCGTAATACTCCCAACAATGCCACTTCAAAATCCAAAATCCACAGCTGGTTACCCCAAATTTGGAAACCCAAACCGTATGAAGCATCAAAGATCGACTTTTCTTTCCCTTCAACTGCTTTGCAACGAATGGGTACTCTGTATCGGAGAGGAACCAGAGCCATGAGTGATCTCGTTGTGCTTTCTTTCGCAAAGCCGAGTCTGCAAAAAGGGAGAGAGGGGAGAGACAGGAGAGAGGAGTAGAAGAAGTAGAGAGGAAAGAGAAAATAAAAAGGGAGAGAGGAGAGAGACAAGAGAGAGGGAAGGTCAAGGTGATAATTTTACATTCACAAATAATGGGACTTCTGTGTAATTTCATGATTTCAAGGGACTTTATTGTGATTAATTCCCTTTCTTGGGACTTGAGCGTAATTTTCCCTTTTAAATAAATGTCACATCAAAGTCTAATAACACATGGAAATGAAAATGATGTATAGGTGACCGGATCAAAAGTGAGATTTTAAAGTGTTGTTGATTTTATCATTATATCCATCAATTTTTTAAAATAAAAAAAGAGAAGAAAATGTGCATTTGTTGAGCACCACCGCAAGAACCGGGCCTCACCCTCCAAGCCCTATACTCAAGACGGGAGTTTAATTTGTCACTTACAGAGTTTTATATCCATACATAATGATAATTTATAAAAATAGTCATGTATTTTTTTTTCCTAAAAATCATCATGTATTATAAATGTACATATCACGTTAATTAATTTTTTTAATTTAATTTAATTATATAAATATGTTTTGTCTTAACAATAAAAGGGAGTAATTGTGATCATTATTCTTTTCCGTTATTGGTGAGGCTTGTGCATTATTAGTCTGGGTGTTGGTTCAGACAAAATGGGTCGTACCATAACTTTTCTTTTCCGTCATCAGTGGATTAAAGATGCTGGGAAAGTAACATGAGGTATGGAAATGAAATGGAATCCAATGTGGAAATAGTTATCAAACAGGGTAGATGGCTTTATCAAAGTGACTTTTGACTTCTCCATTTTTTAAAAGTGACTTTTGACTACATATAAATTGTTATGAATATACTAATTATGTGGATGTCCATTGACACTTGTTCCTCAAATAATATTTACGGTTTTACTGTTCATACGGAATCACTGTTCATGCATACGTATTTACTATTCACGTATACGTATTCATTATTCATGTATACAATTACTATTCATGTGGGGCCCACGTAAATTCTCACAAATTCCGTAACCCACGGCGGCCGGAAGTTTGATTGATGACTTTGGGGAAAATTACGGCTAATGACCAGGTGGAATAATTACACTTTAGGACCCATTTTTTCTTCTATAAATAGAGGTCTTTGTAACTATTGAATACACACCGGAATAAGAATTCCGTCTCTCATTCTCTCTTAAATCTCTCCGCCTTCTCTTGTTCTTACTTTATATTTCTTCACTTTTATAACACGTTATAAAACTGAAGAAAATGTATAGAAAAGTAGAGAGAAGTCAGAGAGAAATTCTAGAGAGATGGAGGAATTCTCATTTCAAGTGTATTCTGAATGTTTACATAAGACCTCTATTTATAGACTTTCAAGGGTTACTATGCTATGGACATCCACATAATACATATATTTATAACACTCCCCCTTGGATGTCCATTATGAATATGCCTCATTAAAAACTTTAACTAGGAAAACCCAGCGGGATAAAACCTAGCTAAAGAAAAGAGTACATTATCCATTGATACACTTTCTAATGTTGCCTCATTAAAAACCTTTCTAGGAAAACCCAGTGGGATAAAACCTAGATAAGGGAAAAAGAGTACAACGTGTATCGATGCTCCCTCTTAATTACATCGATTTTCTTAATTTCGCCTCATTAAAAACCTTTCTAGGAAAACCCAAGTGGGATAAAACCTAGATAAGGGAAAAAGAGTGCAGCTACATCAATTGCTCTACTAAAATACATAAAATTTACTCCCCCTGATGACTACATTACTTCCAATGTCTTTGTGTTGGTGAAGAATTATCTCATGCAAATAAGCATGATACATAAGTGTCATTCTTCAATTGCTTTGCTTGAGGTTGAAATTGTTCTTTATCCACCTGCAAATAATTTAAATATATAATGGATATGACTTATCCATATAAAATCAATCTAGGACCTCCTTTTGTATAAACAAAAGATCTCATTCTTTAGATATTAAATTTGTAATCTAATACAGAATTTCATTCTTCTCAAGTCCTTTATTTCAAATTCTATCTTTAAACAATTAATTGCCTTATTGAAGCTTTTCAGCGTTTCAATAATGTTGATATTATCAACATAAATTGCAATTAAAACATTCACTTCTAGATCTTTTCATAAAGATGCATGGGCATATTGATTCACTTTCTTTATACCCTTCTTTCAACATATCTCTTGAGAAGATTATATCACTGTGTCCTAATTGATTTAAGTCATACATAGACTTTTCCCCTTTATTGTTCTCAATAACTTAAATTAGATGCTTTTAGCATCATAAGTCCTTCAGGGACTCGTGCTTCTGGCACATTAAATCCTTTGATGCTTCTGGCACCTTAAGTCATTCGGGGATATGTGCTTTTCGCACCTTAAGTCATTCTGGGACATGTGCTCCTAGCACTTTTTGATTCTTTGAAGATTCTTCTGTAATCCTCATGATTTAGTAAGCCTTATGCATAGGCTATATAACAATATATAATAGACGCATAATATTTCTTTCTTTCATAAACTGCCAGATAAAATATTGTATCCACCATAAAATCACATCATAATCATATTCAACTTTGTGAAAATCTTTATTTTCACATAAACATTCATATATCTCAATTTGGACTTCTGGTCCATAACTATCATAATATGATTATAATTGCGTCATTTTCAATTTCACTTATCCTCTTGGCCAATCATCTATATGTCAACTTCTTGTGACATATCTTAAATATCTCCTCCTTGTATCAGCTCTAGAAAAATGAATAATCATTTTCTATTTATAATATTTGTTTACACATCAAGATATGAATTCTCAATAATATTTCATATCATTATTAATCATATATGACCTCACTGGTCATATTGTAAACTTCTGGTTTACAATTGTATGTGGTTCAATACTTTTCTATATGATATCCATTTCTGTAGATATCTTTGAAACTCAACAAGTTTCTTTCATATTTGGTAGAATAAAATGCATAATTATGTTCCTTCAAAAAAACAATACATTAGCTCTTCCAGCCATAAATTTATACTACCAAGTATATAATTTGAACATTGGTCTTTCAAATGTAGTGGGCAAACTATGCTAATTAGTCTCCAAGACTATTAGCCTTTAGAATTATTACTCACATGTAGCATAATTTCTACGCAAGTTATTTGTCTTTAAGACAATAACTTAAAACTCTTTGTATCATACAATATTTGATACATATACCTTCGTGGTCTTTATATATAATAATTTATAAAACTTTCATACCATGCCATTTCTTTAAACCAATATTTTTCTTTTATAAAAGAACAATTAAGAAATTTGATAAACTTCTTAATATCAAATAATAATTTTTATGGCAATAAAAATGATAAATTTTCTAGTCATAAAATCATAATATTATGAGTACTTTTACCATAAAAACATAATATTATAGCTACATGCCATTCAAAAATATCAATCTTTTTTTTTTTTTTTTTTGGTTTTTTTTTTTTTTTTTGTGAATAGTATTTTACTATTCATAATAATAAAATATTAAAAACACGTGGCCCCATGCCCAAATTTTTTCTTCACCCTCATTTGCCTTCACGTGGGAGGTTTGAAAAAAAAATTAAATTTTGGGGAAAATTACATAACATGACCCCAAAATTCATAAATATCATTTTAGTACCATATAAAATTACAAAATAATACCCAAATTATTTAAAATTCCAAATTGGTCCCATTTTCCGAAAATCAACGCCTCAAACTTTTGAAATTGATTTTGAGGCTGATTTACATATAATACTTATCTTATCGATAATTTTATATCAAATATTTGAATTTAACAAATATATCATGGCATATAATAAATACAAAAAACTTGACCCTTGCCATTACAACAATAACATGAATTTCTATCATGTTTATTATACCTGAGATTTCATTCCGTGGTTCTTATCAATAATATTTCCTCACTTCCGGTGAGAATTTGAACAATCATAATTACAACAATGTCCATATGTAAACAAATTTACACACATATCCACAACCACAATTAAATTTATTCATTACTACATTCACTTCGGGAATGTAGTTCATTTGTTGGAGGAAATTCATGATCCTTAAAACAAAAACTCACTTTGTTTTGTTTGATCATATAAATACAAGAAATTAATTCAAAATATTTCTTGATTCCTTCACAATATTGCTACTTCAGGAGCAAATTGAATATTCCCATTTATAATAAACTTATAGAAGAATAACCATCTTCTGGTGGTCATACAATCCCATTAATTTGTTCTAAAGAACAAAAGAATCTATTAATGACAAATATTCAATTTTGAGACATTTATACAACTGATGGCATACAAAAATCATAGATCATGCCTTGTCTCATATCTTCAGGCAAATTTGTCTCTTTGGCTTCAGGCCACATTATACCTTCTCTTAGCTTGGCTAAATTATGTCATCTCTTGGCTTCTTGCCAATTTCTGCCTTCTTGGCTAAATTATGTCTCTTCTAGGCTACTTGCCACTTTATATCTTTATTTGGCTTCTGGCCAATTTTTGTCATATATCTCAATGCCATTTTTTTTCCTCTTCAAGAGAAATACAATCAAAATGGCTTCAAACTGTTTATCTTCAGGATAAACAAAAGTTTCTGGCCATTATATATGACGTCGATCATATAATAAGAAATATATTAATATTAATAATAACAATAATAAAATGACAAATAATAAATAAAACATAAACAATAAATGTTATGTTAGAGACAATAACATAAATGTTATGTTAGATAACTTGTTGGCACGATACGAATTAACATTCGCATGCAAAATGGCATGGCCCCAAGCGTAAATTAAGAGATTAGATCTCATAAGTAAAGGTCTTGCAATAAATTGCAATCGTTTAACCAATGATTACGCAAGTTCGTTTTGCGTATGAACATGTGCTACAGGATGTTCAACATCAATTCCAAGGGACATACAATATTCATTAAAAGCTTGTGAAGTAAATTCACCAGCATTATCAAGACGCCCCTCTTAATTACATCAGTTTTACTCCCCCTGATGATAACATTACTTTTCAATGTCATTTGAACACATCTTCCTTTCAGTTGCCACTTGACAACATCGTTAAGATTTCGAATCTTGAAGACCAATATTAAATACAAGCTTTTCAAAGATTGTACTTGGAAGTGATTTGGTAAACAAATCTGCTAAATTTTCACTTGAACTGATTTGCTGAATATCTATTTCACCATTCTTTTGAAGGTCATGAGTAAAGAAGAATTTTGGTGAAATATGCTTCGTTCTATCACCCTTGATATATCCTTCTTTAAGTTGAGCAATGCATGCAGTATTATCTTCATACAGGACTGTTGGAACCATATTTCCTGAAGATAAATCACAAGTTGATTGTATATGATGTATTACCGACCTCAACCATACACATTCTCGACTTGTTTCATGCATTGCTAGAATTTCTGCATGATTAGATGATGTGGCTGATATAGTCTGTTTCATAGATCGCCATGATATAGATGTACCTCCCACATGTAAATAGATAGCCTTTTGTGATTTACCATCATGGATCAGACAAAAATCCAAATCAAGCATAACCAATCAGTTCATACTTGGATACATTTGAGTAATATAACCCCATATCCATAGTGCCTCTGAGGTAGCGTAAAATTTGTTTTACTCCATTCCAATGCCTTTGAGTAGGTGAAGAGCTGTATCTTGCTAATAAGTTTACAGCAAATGATATATCAGGATGTGTATGATTAGTGATAATCTTTAAATTAATATTATTTTTTATGCAAAAAGGAGCTAAAAACTCTGTCATTGTCATGCTTTAATGGAACAATTAGTTAAATATGTGATTTCATCTTCATAATGAGTTTTTAGACTTCATTTGCATTAATCTTGGTCATATTTGTAGTTTGGATCAAAATTGAGCTTAAATCTCATCTCTTTTACAATTGAGTAAAGAACACTGTTTCGTATTTTAATAATATCTTGAGTTCTAGACCTCAAATAAATCTGCACTTTATATTGTAGGAAAGCTGAAAGATATACCTACAACTCTTATGAAGAGCCAAAAAGCTAAATCAGATGTTTAGAGATCCAAACTGGGCTTTGAATCCGAGACAAGGCGTTGGCACTGGACTCTGGAACAATGTTCGGTGTTTGATCCATAACTGGTGCTACAGAACTCAAAATTCGGTGCGGTTTGAACGACTGGACAGCTGACAGCCAGGGCTACATTTGGTATGAAGACAGCTTGGTCCAACTCCACCGATTTCATGGTGTAACACAGGCTGGAAAGTTGACGCGTTTTTGGAGCACAAAAGTCAAGAATTGTGTCTCAATAGTTCTTCCAATTTTCCTATAAATACATGGATGCTTTCAAGAGCAAAAGACACCTTGAAGAGACCAAGATCTCTCCCATTCTAAGTTCCTTCTTTTATTTCTTGCCTCCTACTTGGGATGGCTTAGTTTTGCTTTATTAGTTTCATGTATTGTCTTTAATTCTTGTCTTTAATTTCTTGCCTCCTACTTGGTATGGCTTAGTTTTAATCTTTCCTTTTAATTATTTTATTTTGATTTTATGTTCTTCATCTTTTTCCTTTATTCGTTCATTATGTTTTTGATATTTACTTTTATATTGGAATAGAAGCTTTCATTTTCTTTAATTGTTCTTTGTGTTCTTCATGTTCATGATGAACTTGTTCATGTTCTTCGTGGTCATGATGAACATCTTTATTTCTACATTTTCATCTTACATAGCCATGCTTGGCTAAGTTTTGTGATCGACCCATGAGTTGAGGATTCCATGGTGTCATCCAGGAGGACTTATGCTTCAATCGATAACGACTTGTTTTGTTTACTTTAATCGGATTCGAGTTTAGAAATAGATTGGATGTTAGATTTAATATCCAGATTGAAATCCCAAGGACTTAGGTCGGACCAGGTTACAGAGAACGTTGTATGATTGCACAGCGAGCTCGCCACATGTTCGATCATATGCTAGGCGATTGTCTAGTCGAGGGAGCTTCTGGACAAATGCAGAGATTTCGGTTTGTTTAGAATCAATCACGGGTTCGTTATTCTATTTCTTTGTCCGAGTGATGGAAGGTCTTGGAATCCCAATTCGAGGTTGATCGTTTTTCATTTGATTAATCTCTCCTTTTCATTCTGTCTTCAATTTCTATTCTAATTCCATCAAAACCCAATCCCCCTTGTTTTTATTTCATTTGCATGACATCTAGATTACTTAGGATTCAATAAAAAGCTCCTCGAAAAGAGAGAACGATCCTAGGTTTGCCTATACGCAATCCTTGGTTAATTGTTGATTGTGGACCCCAAGGCTAATGAAAAACGGTCTTCATCAAATGGCGCCGTTGCCGGGGAGCTAAGTAATTGGCTCCCTAGGTAATCTAATTGTCAAATTGACTTTTGACAAGGGGTTTCTCGTGTGATGCTTGTTAATTTTGCATTTTTTTTTTTCATTGCATATAGTTCAAGATTTTTGCATTGTCTTGACTTGGTAGCTACGTGTGGTGTGTTTGTATCAAATTCAATATGATCTTGAGCTTATTTGTTTGATTTCACCATGTCTCCAAGTTAATTCATAGCATACTTACATCTTTAATCATTAAAAAAAAAAAAAAAAAAACCTCCTTCTTTTCTTTTACACTTGCATTTGTATTTTATTATATTCTTTTTCTTAATTTTTATAGTTAGATTTTTATTTTGTAATTCTTTGGGAATTAATTGCATTGAACTTTCATGGCTTGGTTTTATGATAATCATGAACTACCTTTCAATTCTCACTCTTTTGTAGGCAATCAAGAATGTGATGGCTTATTCCACCACCAATATCATAAGCCTTACCAACATCCTCCATTCCAACAATATCATCAACACTCTCACTTACCATACTATCCTTCATTCCATCCTACTTCCATACCATGCCCTCCATCTCATGAATCCTTATACCCATTTGAGCCAACTTATGAACCTCATTATCAACCATGTGTGCCCAACCAAGATCCTTCATTTTGTGCAATCGTTGGAGATTTCCAAAGTCAAACGACTTGGGCTATAAATGAGGAGTGGTCACATAAGGACGACTTTCATCAACAAATGGACTCTATTTTTAAAAGAATGGAACACCAAGCGGAAAGGTACGAGAGATTAGGAAAAGAAATTGAGCAGCAAACACAAATGTTGAAAATGAAATTTCAAGAAAATCCTTCTCTCATGGTCACACATGCACAAGAAGTGAAGCAAGTACAAAAGCATATTGAAGAGTCTTCTCTCCCATTTGGTAATGATCCTATCCTTATAGAAGTAGACTCTCCTACTACTTTGGCTAACGAAGCAATTCATGATTTGAGTGATAAAGAGGTGGATGAGGAAATCATTATTGAATCCCCTCAATTTTTTGAAAATGCAATTGCCCAACCAATTGGATTTAGTAGTAGTGATTCACTTGTACTTGTTGATGAGTGTGTTCCTATTTCTTCATGTGATTCTTTAACTGCTGAAAATGCTTCTCTTCATAGTACTATGGATGATTGTAATAAATTGAATGACATATTTTCATGCTCTTGTGAAGATTATCAAATATGTGTAGATTGTTATCATGAAAAATGTCATTTACTTGATGAGCTTCAAAGAAAGCATTTAGTGAAGTGGTTGATTCTACCATTGATCATAATGCAGGATCTTGTACTATTGATGATAGTAAGCATGTCAATTTTGAAAAGATTGAATCAAACATGAATACCAATGTTGTTGATGATATTCTTGCTGATTATCCCGATCTTGCATCTATGAGTGACTCTATTAATTGTGCATGTTCTGATGATGAATTGTGTCCTATTTGCACTGAAATTAATGATGCATTATACGGTGATATTGAATTGACTAGTGATTCGCATTGATTGTGGATTCTGTTGTTGATGTGAGTGAGAACAATCATAATCCGGAATGTCAAATGCACAAAATTCCCATTGGATCACTTCCTTTGTAGTCTTGTTGGTACTAAAGATCTGAGATTTTGATTGATAAAATTCTGCATGTTGATGAATCTTTCCAACAAGTGTTATTTTGCGATTTGCCCCGATTTAGAAAAGACAAATGATTGTTTTGAAATTTTAGAACCCTCGGGTGGTGACAATTTCAAAAATTCTCTTCCTTCTTCCAATCTTTTCTCTTTCATCTCTTGTGATTGCAATGATGATATGGTGTACTCCAACACTAAGTTGGATTCCACACCTTCCATTTTGCAAACACGGGAGAATTTTCACAATGTAACCGGTTGCTTGACTCCTCTTGATGGGAGTAATATTGACTTCCTTGGATGTGATAGTTACTTGGAGAGTTTGATTCCTAAAATATCTTTAATTCACTTGAAATCTCTCCATGTCTCTATTTTTGGATGGGATCTTGCTATTTGCTTGTCTTCGTTGCAGGCACATTCTTGGAAAGGTCATCGATGGAACCAACATCCACCACACATTTTTGGACCTCTTCCAATTGATCCTGAACCACCTCCACCAAGGAAAATCATTGAGGGGGAAAGTGTTTTCAAAGACAAATGCAAGATTCTCATTGATGATGAGAATTTCTCCTTCAAGCAACTCAAGATACTCTAACAAAGGTTGTCTCTTTCCTTACTTATTTTCTTCCTAATTCATATGATTACTTGGGCTTAATTGTTGTACGAGGAAGATAAGTGTGGGGGAGGGACACATTCCGATAAGCAAAAGTAGAAATAATGTAGTTTAGTAAGTAGAATAAGAACTCCCTATGTATGGAAGAAAATATATTTTGAATCCTTTTGATTATTGTTTTATTTTTAAATGAGAAAATGCAAAAAAAAAAAAATAAATAAATAAAATAAAACATTTTCTCCTTCTATGATTGCTCCATATTATGAACTTGGACATTTTGGTTTTGATGGATCATTCTATTTAGATTGAAATTTTGGACTCTTGGATTATAATATCTTGGTTGTTAATTCCGTGATGCTAATTGCATGATTTGGTATATTCCTTTGTGAGATTTTGGGCCTACATGAATGGAACTCATCTTTTACCATTCTTTCTTTCTTGTGTGCATCTGCTCATGATTTATGTTCTCTAGAACTTGCTCTCATTCTTTTCAAAACTACATTTTTCATTTGCATGCATAAATATGATGGAGGCTTGTTTTCTTTCTTATATTTCCTCACTCTGACCAAATAGCCTTTCCCTTGCATTATATCTCCTTTGTTAGCCCCTTTGTGCCTTTTTGACTCATTCCTTCCTAAGCCACATTACTAGCCTAAATGTTGAACTATCTTATTCTGCACCTTCAAAATTTATTGAGCATTGGTTTTGTGGTGAAGTGTGGGGGTTGCCCAGGAGTGCAACATTTTAAGTGTGGGGGGGAAGTATTGGTTCGAAGTATTTGATTATGTGCCATTCATTGTTTGGCATTTATTGTAAAAAAAAAAAATTGAAGAAGAAGAAAAAAAAAGAAAAAAAAAATGAGAAAAAAAAAAAGAAATTTGCTATTTGAGTGACTTTATATTATTTACTAGTACTCTTTTAAATTTCTTAAGTATTTAGCCTCTTATTTCCATACCATTACCATAGCCCCATTGCAACCTTAATAATAAGTCCTCTTGATTTTTGCAAGTATGTGATATCATGTAGTGGAGAAGTAGAATTTGAGCAAGCTTATGGTAGAACGGTTTCATTGAGTAAATTTGAGCGATACACTTATTAACCATATACACTTGAGAGATTGATTGATGGCATCCCTTGAGAGACTATCTTGTGTGATTAGCATCATTGAATGATATTGCCATGATTAGTAATTTGAGATGAAGAGATTTCTGTCTTGATTGGTTGATCCTTTGAAGCTTTTGTGATCCTTGTTAAGTTTTGAAATTTCAGCAATTGTTGGAAAAGAGAATCTTTCCTTTATCTTTATTTTTGCCCGGGAGTGCAAAAGGATAAGTGTGGGGAGTTTGATAATCTTTAAATTAATATTATTTTTTATGCAAAAAGGAGCTAAAAACTCTGTCATTGTCATGCTTTAATGGAACAATTAGTTAAATATGTGATTTCATCTTCATAATGAGTTTTTAGACTTCATTTGCATTAATCTTGGTCATATTTGTAGTTTGGATCAAAATTGAGCTTAAATCTCATCTCTTTTACAATTGAGTAAAGAACACTGTTTCGTATTTTAATAATATCTTGAGTTCTAGACCTCAAATAAATCTGCACTTTATATTGTAGGAAAGCTGAAAGATATACCTACAACTCTTATGAAGAGCCAAAAAGCTAAATCAGATGTTTAGAGATCCAAACTGGGCTTTGAATCCGAGACAAGGCGTTGGCACTGGACTCTGGAACAATGTTCGGTGTTTGATCCATAACTGGTGCTACAGAACTCAAAATTCGGTGCGGTTTGAACGACTGGACAGCTGACAGCCAGGGCTACATTTGGTATGAAGACAGCTTGGTCCAACTCCACCGATTTCATGGTGTAACACAGGCTGGAAAGTTGACGCGTTTTTGGAGCACAAAAGTCAAGAATTGTGTCTCAATAGTTCTTCCAATTTTCCTATAAATACATGGATGCTTTCAAGAGCAAAAGACACCTTGAAGAGACCAAGATCTCTCCCATTCTAAGTTCCTTCTTTTATTTCTTGCCTCCTACTTGGGATGGCTTAGTTTTGCTTTATTAGTTTCATGTATTGTCTTTAATTCTTGTCTTTAATTTCTTGCCTCCTACTTGGTATGGCTTAGTTTTAATCTTTCCTTTTAATTATTTTATTTTGATTTTATGTTCTTCATCTTTTTCCTTTATTCGTTCATTATGTTTTTGATATTTACTTTTATATTGGAATAGAAGCTTTCATTTTCTTTAATTGTTCTTTGTGTTCTTCATGTTCATGATGAACTTGTTCATGTTCTTCGTGGTCATGATGAACATCTTTATTTCTACATTTTCATCTTACATAGCCATGCTTGGCTAAGTTTTTGTGATCGACCCATGAGTTGAGGATTCCATGGTGTCATCCGGAGGACTTATGCTTCAATCGATAACCGACTTGTTTTGTTTACTTTAATCGGATTCGAGTTTAGAAATAGATTGGATGTTAGATTTAATATCCAGATTGAAATCCCAAGGACTTAGGTCGGACCGGGTTACGGTAGAACGTTGTATGATTGCACACGAGCTCGCCACATGTTCGATCATATGCTAGGCGATTGTCTAGTCGAGGGAGCTTACGGACAAATGCAGAGATTTCGGTTTGTTTAGAATCAATCACGGGTTCGTTATTCTATTTCTTTGTCCGGTGATGGAAGGTCTTGGAATCCCAATTCGAGTTGATCGTTTTTCATTTGATTAATCTCTCCTTTTCATTCGTCTTCAATTTCTATTCTAATTCCATCAAAACCCAATCCCCCCTTGTTTTTATTTCATTTGCATGACATCTAGATTACTTAGGATTCAATAAAAAGCTCCTCGAAAAGAGAGAGCGATCCTAGGTTTGCCTATACGCAATCCTTGGTTAATTGTTGATTGTGGACCCAAGGCTAATGAAAAAACGGTCTTCATCAATTAGCAAGATACATTAATGCTCCAATAGCACTGAGATATGGTATACGGACCAAGTAGATCTTCTTCACCTTCTTCATTAATTATTCTAGGTCGAAATGGATCTTTATCCACTTTCAAAGACCTTACAATCATTGGAGTACATAATGGATGTGACTTATCCATATAAAAACGCTCTAGGACCTTCTTTGTATAAGTTTCTTGATATACAAAGATCCCATTCTTTTAAATACTCAATTTGTAATCCAAGACAAAATTTTGTTCTTCCCAGATCTTTCATTTCAAATTCTCTTTTCAAGCAATTAATTGCTTTTTGAAGCTCGGGAGTTCCAATAATGTTGATATCATCAACATAATAAACAATTATAGAAAATTCTCTTACGATCTTTTCATAAAGATACATGGGCATATCGGGTCATTTCTATACCCTTAACTTCAACAAATATTTAAGAAGACAATTATACCATGCATACGATTGTTTGGGCCATATAGAGACTTATTTAACTTTATTGAATATTGTTCTTGAGAATTTGAATTAGATGCTTTGGCATCTTAAGTCCTTCGGGGACTTTCATATAAATATCACTATCAAGTGATCCATATAAATAATGATCACAACATCCATTAAATGCAGATCAAGACCCGTTTCTTGCCCAGGATCGATTAAATAACGAAAAGTAGTTGCATCCGCTCTTGGTGAATAAGTTTCTTCAAAATCAATGCCAGGTCTTTGTGTGAAGCCTTGGGCTACAAGGCGTGCTTTATATCTAACAATTGCACCCTTATCATTTCTCTTTCGTACAAATACCCATTTGTATCCAAGCGCTTTACATCTTTAGGTGTTTGGACTACGAGGTCCAAATACTTTTCGTTTTGCCAATGAATTCAGTGCATTAATGGCATCTTTCCATAGGGCCAATCCTTTCTTTGTTGACATTCCCTAATAGATGTTGGCTCATAATCCTCATTATTATTCATTACATCATTTGCTATATAATAAGCAAATACATCATCAACGTTGACATCATTTCGATCCCATCGGATTCCATTCATAACATAATTTATTGAGATCTCATTATTTTCACATGTTTCGGTACACGAGTCTCTTACGAGACTTCATTATTCTCTTCTATAGATAATACCTCTTCATGAGGTAGCTCTTACGGAGCTATAAATTTTCCTTGATTATCCTCATTTTGACCATCTATATTCTTAGCTCCTTTTTCTTTTCGAGGAGTTTTTATCTTTTGAGCGATAGGCCTTCCACGCTTTAGCGTGTTTGATTTGTTCATAATAGATTGACCTTGTCCTTGGAGACATCAATTCGAATAGGAGCATTAACAGGTGGGACATGTGACTTTGTCACCTTTTTTGGGTCGGTAAATGCACGGCATTCGATTAGCTAAATTAAATGAATTATCTTGAACTTCTAGTTCACATTGTTTTGTACGAGGATCAAAATGAGCCAATGATAATTCATTCCGGCTAATATCTTTTCCCAGCTTACTTTCTCTATCTTTTCCCAAGCTGCTTACTTTCTCCCCCAATGTTGGGAAAAGCTGATTCATTAAAATGACAATCGGCAAATCGTCGTAAATAAATCTCTTTGTTGAGGGTTCTAAATATTTTATAATTGAAGGAGATTCATATGACATATATTCCCGTCCTTCTTTGAGGACCCATTTTGGTTCGTTGTGGTGGTGATATTGGCACATATCTTGCACCAAAAATCTTTATATGGGAAATATTAGGTTCTTGACCAAAAACCATTTGTAAAGGGAAACTTTTAGATAACTTGTTGGCCTGATACGAATTAACCAAATGACCATTTAGGTATTTTATGGTTTTAATTGATGCATCAACCAGTTATCTAAAAGTTGCAGCAATGTTAATTCGTATCAGGCCAACAAGTTATCTAAAAGTTTCCCCTTTACAAATGGTTTTTGGTCAAGAACCTAATATTTCCCATATAAAGATTTTTTGGGTTTGATATGTGCCAATATCACCACCACAACGAACCAAAATGGGTCCTCAAAGAAGGATGGGAATATATGTTGGGTATGAATCTCCTTCAATTATAAAATATTTAGAACCCTCAACAGAGATTTATTTACGACGATTTGCCGATTGTCATTTTAATGAATCAGCTTTTCCCAACATTGAGAAAGTAAGCAAGCGATTGGGAAAAGATAGAGAAAGTAAGCGATTGGGAAAAGATATTAATGGAATGAATTAT
Organism: Acacia melanoxylon; assembly: GCA_019022615.1. NCBI lineage: Eukaryota > Viridiplantae > Streptophyta > Magnoliopsida > Fabales > Fabaceae > Acacia > Acacia melanoxylon. The sequence goes on from JAFJYJ010000003.1 coordinate 15,451,565, forward strand.
CATTGGCTCATTTTGATCCTCGACAAAACAATGTGAACTAGAAGTTCGAAGATAATTCATTTACGCAATTTAGCTAATCGAATGCCGAAGCATTTGATCGACCCAAAAAAGGTGACAAAGTCACATGTCCCAGAAACAATTAATGCTCCTATTCGAATTGATGTCTCAAGGACAAAGGTCAATCTATTATGAACAAATCAAAACACGCTTAAAGCGTGGAAGGCCTATCGGTTCAAAAGATAAAAATCCTCGAGGAAAAGAAAAGGAGCTAAGAATATAGACGGTCAAAATGAGGATAATCAAGGAAAATTTATAGCTCCGGAAGAGCTACCTCATGAAGAGGTATTATCTATAGAAGAGAATAATGAAGTCTCGTAAGAGACTAAAAATTCGAAACATGTGAAAATAATGAGATCTCAATAAATTATGTTATGAATGGAATGGTGGGATCGAAATGATGTCAACGTTGATGATGTATTTGCTTATTATATAGCAAATGATGTGAATGAATAATAATGAGGATTATGAGCCAACATCTATTAGGGAATGTCAACAAAGAAAGGATTGGCCCCTATGGAAAGATGCCATTAATGCAGAATTGAATTCATTGGCAAAACGAAAAGTATTTGGACCCGTAGTCCAAACACCTAAAGATGTAAAGTTGTTGGATACAAATGGGTATTTGTACGAAAGAGAAATGATAAGTGGTGCAATTGTTAGATATAAAGCACGTCTTGTAGCCCAAGGCTTCACACAAAGACCTGGCATTGATTTTGAAGAAACTTATTCACCAAGAGTGGATGCAACTACTTTTCGTTATTTAATCATCTGGATAAATGAAGGTCTTGATCTGCATTTAATGGATGTTGTGATCGCCTATTTATACGGATCACTTGATAGTGATATTTATATGAAAGTCCCCGAAGGACTTAAGATGCCGTAGCATCTAATTCAAATTCTCAAGAACAATATTCAATAAAGTTAAATAAGTCTCTATATGGCCGAAACAATCAGGCATGCATGTGGTATAATTGTCTTCTAAATATTTGTTGAAAGCGGTATAGAAATGACCCGATATGCCCATGTATCTTTATGAAAAGATCAGGAAGAGAATTTTCTATAATTGTCGCTTATGTTGATGATATCAACATTATTGGAACTCCTGAAGAGCTTCAAAAAGCAATTAATTGCTTGAAAGAGAATTTGAAATGAAAGATCTGGGAAGAACAAAATTTTGTCTTGGATTACAAATTGAGTATTTAAAGAATGGGATCTTTGTATATCAAGAAACTTATACAAAGAAGGTCCTAGAGCGTTTTTATATGGATAAGTCACATCCATTATGTACTCCAATGATTGTAAGGTCTTTGAAAGTGGATAAAGATCCATTTCGACCTAGAATAATTAATGAAGAAGTGAAGAAGATCTACTTGGTCCGTAGTACCATATCTCAAATGCTATTGGAGCATTAATGTATCTTGCTAATCATACACGTCCCGATATATCATTTGTCAGTAAAACTTATTAGCAAGATACAGTTCTTCACCTACTCAAAGGCATTGGAATGGAGTAAAACAAATTTTACGCTACCTCGAGAGGCACTATGGATATGGGGTTATATTACTCAAATGTATCCAAGTATGAACCGATTGGTTATCTTTGATGCTGGATTTTTGTCGATCCACGTGATGGTAAATCACAAACGGGCTATCTATTTACATGTGGAGGTACATCTATATCATGGCGATCTATGAAACAGACTATATCGGCCACATCATCTAATCATGCGAAATTCTAGCAATGCATGAAACAAGTCGAGAATGTGTATGGTTGAGGTCGGTAATACATCATATACAATCAACTTGTGATTTATCTTCGGAAATATGGTTCCAATGATCTGTATGAAGATAATACGCATGCATTGCTCAACTTAAAGAAGGATATATCAAGGGTGATAGAACGAAGCATATTTCACCAAAATTCTTCTTTACTCATGACCTTCAAAAGAATGGTGAAATAGATATTCAGCAAATCGGTTCAAGTGAAAATTTAGCGAGATTTGTTTACCAAATCACTTCCAAGTACAATCTTTGAAAAGCTTGTATTTAATATTGGTCTTCGAAGATTCGAAATCTTAAGCGATGTTGTCAAGTGGCAATTTGAAAGGAAGATGTGTTCAAATGACATTGAAAAGTAATGTTATCATCAGGGGGAGTAAAACTGATGTAATTAAGAGGGGGAGTTAATATACGTTGTACTCTTTTTCCCTTATCTAGGTTTTGTCCCACTGGGTTTTCCTAGAAAGGTTTTTAATGAGGCAGCATTAGAAAGTGTATCAATGAATGATGTCTTTCTTTTCTTTGGCTAGGTTTTTATCCCATTTGGGTTTTTCCTAGTTAAAGTTTTTAATGAGGCATATTCATAAATGGACATCCAAGGGGGAGTGTTATGAATATACTAATTATGTGGATGTCCATTGACACTTGTTCCTCAAATAATATTTACGGTTTTACTGTTCATACATACGTATTTACTATTCACGTATACGTATTCACTATTCATGTATACAGTTACTATTCATGTGGGGCCCACGTAAATTCTCACAAATTCCAGAACCCACGGCGGTTGGAAGTTTGATTGATGACTTTGGGGAAAATTACAGCTAATGACCCAGGTGGAATAATTACACTTTAGGACCCATTTTTCTTCTATAAATAGAGGTCTTTTGTAACTATTGAATACACACTGGAATAAGAATTCCTTCTCTCATTCTCTCTTGAATCTCTGCCTTCTCTTGTTCTTACTTTATATTTCTTCACTTTTATAACATAAATTGATTAATAACTACCTTTGAGAATAGCTGGCGGTATTTATTTTTGTTCCCTCGAAGATTTCTTTTATCAAAAGATAATACTTGTGTAAAGCCATATGATCAGTCATCCTTAAAAGATATAATTGGAATTGATGAAATGATTAAACTCATTGAAGAAATATTGGAGAAACTTAACAAAGTTGTTAGAATATGATTAAAATATTTGTAGATAAGAACAAAGTAAAGACTTGAAGATGACGATCATGGCTTTACACAAGTATTATTGTTGCTGAGGTACTCTCTGTTATGATTAGTAAGAGCCAAAATGACAAAAGAATAAAAGGAATTGAATTAAGTAATGGGTGCCCAGAACTTACTTATAGTTTTTGCCGATGATGCCCTATTATACATGCATGCTAGCCAACGTAATTGTAGTTGTTTGGCTAATATTTTAAGTTTGTATTGCACAGCTTCAGGTTAGGTCATTATTCTCAATAAATGTAGAATTTTTTTTCCTCTAACACTTCAATTACAATGAGAAGTATGGTGGGTGGTATTTTGGCCATCCCTGCAACGGAGGACCCATGGAAATATCTTAGTATACCAAGCATTTAGGGCAAAACTAAATACCAGGCATTAGCTTATATTAGAGAACGAGTAACTAGCAAAATTCAAGGATGGGGTCAGCCTGTAACATCCCAAATTTTATTAAGTATTTCAAGTAAGGTTTATTAAGTATTTTAAGGTTTAAATGGGATAAGAAGTATAAGTATAGAATATATATATTTTTTATTAAAATGTTATTATATTATAATAGTATGTTACTATACTGATATATATATTAAGGAGGTAGAAACGGTGAGAATGATGGACGAGAGGAAGAGACAAAAAGCTAATATTATATATATAATATTAATATATAATGGGATTAACATATATCCTGTCACTGGATATATGCTTGCGTCCAGTGATCGACTTTTCCCTGTAGATCTCAACTAAAAACACGTTCTGCAACCACAAAACAACATTGTGCAATAATGAGACAAAGAAAAGAAAAAAGTAAAAGCAATCATAATGTCTCTTTGTAATAATGAGAGTAAAAGAAAAAGTGAAACTTTTTTTTTTTTTTTTTTTACTTTTTCATGCTTCTGCGTCTTCACTCTTCACCGATGGTTATTTGCAATGGGAAATTTAGTTTGATGCTTGTAACTTAAAGACTTCAAGGGAGCTCGTTGGAGAACTTACATAAAAATATTCTTGTTGGCAAAGGGCAGATTACTACCATTACAACTCTCTGAGGAGCTTAGATATATTAGCAATCTTTTGGTAGAGTTGTGAGATGAATCTTGTATTGATGCATTTATCAAAAACATTAGATAATAAAACTTACAAACTTTTCATAAAAAATTAATGCACTCATTAGTCATTTGTGGAGCATGTGCAATACATTATACAAGCGAAATGCATTATCAAAAACATTAGATACTAAGTCTTCATTTCTTCTTAAGCAGGTCTTGAGCTTTAGATTGGCCTGCAATACAATACAAAATCTCCAGTAAAAAAATGGTATATTTAAAAATAATAAATAAATAACCGTTACCAAAATGAAACCATGAAAATATGAACAATAATTTCTACTCCTTTTGCTTGTCTCTTGCAATATCCATCTACAAATAAAACTTACAAACTTTTCATCAAGTTTAAAGAGTCAAACACAAACATTAACGTCACACATACCTTTTCACCAAAAAAAAAACGTCACACATACCTTTTGTTTTAGACAATCAGTTTTGTAATGACCTTTTCCTTGACAATAACTGCAAGTCCTTTGTTGTTTTCACCTTTGAAGGAGTCATAATCAATGGATGATTATGTGCATCATTAAACTTCTCCACAATCCATAATCCATCCACTAACTTCACTTGTAACATTGCTGAACAATTTGTCCTTGAATCCCTTCGCCTTTTGACATTGTGATCACCAACTCTTTTATCATTTTGTTTCTTGACACCTTCCTTTGAGCACACATAATTCCACCTATATATCTCCTGCGTTTTGATTCACCGCTAGTATATTGCTTACGTATTCCAAATCCTTTACCTTGTGCATAATCATTATAGAAACCATAAACTTCTTCTGCTGTATTAAACACTCTCCCTAAAATCGGGGCCTCACTCAATCCACTATCATCATCTCCCACAATTTCTTGTACATTATCTTCACCATAATCAACATCTTCATCTTCCATGCTATTACATTGATCATCTTCTGAATTCATCATTGCCTTTCTCCAAATCAACAACGTCATCAAAGATATATCACTTCCACTTATGTCAATGTCTTGATAGATGTTATTTGGGAGAGATCCATTACAAAGATGTCAAAAAATTGACTATTAGCTTTGTACAATATTTATATCATTAACTAAAATAAGCATGATTAAATTTGATGAAGATATATATATCTCAATAAATAGAAACGAAAACCTGGATAAAAACATATATGTGTGTAATACCCGGATTTTAGCAAACGGAATTCTCGAGATAAAGGAAAATTAATGAATATTTTAATAAAGTAAATTCATGACATAAAACTGTTATAGAAAATTGTTATAATTATAGAGTAAATTGTCAAAAAAGTTCCGGGAAAATCGATGAACAGAATGACTAAAAATGATATAATGGTGATAAAAAAGTCTAAAAATATTATGATAAATACTGAAAGATCATGAAAAATTATGAGAAAAATATGGAAGTGTTATCCCTAATTATGAGAATTTAATAAATTATTTCAGAGGAAATAACATGAAGAAAAGTTTAAAAAGCATTTGAGAACCATAAAGTAACTTGATGGGGAAAACATTTTTAATATTTTACATAGGATATAAAATGACAATATCGGTATAAAAGTTTGTAAGATAACAATATACTGTAAATTAGTAAAGATAAATATATGAAGAAACCTGATCCTAAAAAAGATCACTAAACGAAGAAATTAGGTCGATTAAGCCCTAACGAAGGCGGGGGTAAAACGGAAATTTTTGGTAAAAAATATTATATTTTTAAAAAATGGAAAAAATTATAGAAAAATAAATAAATCTGAATTTTAAAATTAAGGGGCGAAATTATTGGTATTTTTAATTAAAAAGAATTGTTTAAATAATTAAAATGATAATTAGAATAAAATAATAATATAATGCGGTGAGTCAGCTTATAGGCAGACCGAGGGAAAAGTTGGAAATAAATTCTACAGGTAAACCAGAGGTAAAAGTCTTTTCAGACTGATCAAATTAAGAACAAGTGAATTTTTACACGAAGAAAGAATTTATCAGACGTTGTTTCCGCAACCGAAAACCCTAATTTCAAATAAGACGAAAAGGCGATCGAGATAGAGTAGAGTCGGATAGGCAAAGTGAGAACCTATAGAAACAATTGCGTATTTTCAAACACGGTATTAAGTTAGACAACAATTTGGACGTTTACGATTCGGCGAATTATTGTCCGAAGTTGGTTCTATCGGAAGTGATTTCCAGAAGGACGCGTTTGTCCGAATATCTTTCGACGCCTTTGGAGAATACCTGGATATGATCAAAAGAGGATCAAAATAGATAATATGAGAGAGGATGAAAAGATCTTCAAAGTTACATACCCGGATTTTTGAGTTTCGCGAAATCGCGAAACGGACACCGTCGGGTAGCTTTATCGGATAGGAGGCCATAAAGCAAGAGTCATCATTGGATGACAACTCATTCTTTGACTTTTGGGCCCTAGATGTCGACCAAGACCATGGATGGCCAAGATTCCATCTTACAAAACCCTAGATCCAACGACGAATCATTTCCGAAGACTTTTTGGAAATTCCCACCTTGTCCCTATTTTTCTCTATAAATAGCAAGCTCTCTTGCTCTCATTCTTCACACCAAAATTCAGATCCTAGAGAGAGGTTCTAGAGAGAGAAGCTCTGGAAAAAATTGTGCCTTAGCTCCGAGTAAGTTCTTGTCCTTAGTTTTTAGTTTCCGTAGTTCTTTCGGTAGTTATAGTAGAGAGCTTGTTGTTTTGATCTAGGAAGTTTGAGAATATATTCCTATGCTTGTTTTTATGCCTCATTGCATTGAAAGATGCTGACGAGGTAAAAACATAGTGGGGATAATTTTGAAATGGAATACGGTCAAAGTAACGAAGTTCGCGAAATTCCGCCAATTAGGGGTAGTAAGGGCAAAATGGTATTTTTCACCTAAAATGCTTGTTATCTTTGCCAAATATTCATAAGTGTGTTATTATTCTGATTAGAATACTTCGACGTCGAACATTTGTCGAAATTTCATCGTTCCATTTGTTTGCATTTGTTGAGCCATTTGTTTATTTGTTTTTTACGTACGGCCGTCGAAAAGTACCATTTTAGCCGGAAGAGCCGGATATCGCAACTAAGGTACGGACGCGTCTTGTAACCCTAACTCTATGCTGCTCATATACTTTTACGTTAAAGATACGTTCATAGGCGAGGTTACGGTGAGAATCGTCGGAGATACTTACGACTTTACCCGCGGATTATAGTATTGGTAATGCCGTTTGAGTTATTCCTAGCGCGAGGACACGTTGTGGCGTGGCCTTGGATATGTGCGAGAACTAGTCGAGAGAGACCTTACATCTTTTGCTTTGTGCTTATGTTACGTCCATGTTATGGATCATACATTCTATTTGTTTGCTTTTGTGATGATATCTTTTGTATTGAAATGAATATCGTTGTACGTATCTTTGTTTTATTTGAGCATAAGGTTAACCGTTACACGAGATCCATATGTGGAATGGATCTCATTTGCATCGTGGTCAAGAGGACCGATGCATGGAGATCGAGGCAAGCGGTGGAGTAGGCCAAGACGTGTCTACGTTATTTTCCGTTTTCTTTAAGTTCCTTTAACTTTTGAGAATTCTGGATGACTGTAATCCAATACATTTACACTATGGTCCATATTTTGAAAAAAAATATTCCGCCGTTTTCAAATGGGATGTTACATTTTTGGTATCAGAGCAGTAGTCCTGGCATTGATATGACTATGTTATTACAGACAGTATGGTAGGACAGTTAAGGCTAGTCTATGTGGGTGTGGCCAATCAGTCGCCATAGAGTTGGTGAGGTCCCCATGATAGACACTTGTCGGCCGTTACGTTCCGTTAACGGAGTTATGTTCAAATTAGCCTTTTTCAAAAACTTTGAGCACTTTTTGGAAAATGAGTATTGATATGACCTAGTGCAATGTGTAGAGATGAAGCAGAGACAACTTCGATTTCTCGAGATATCCAAAACCTCGATAATGAAGAAGCCACCCTTGACGATTTTCATTTCGTGCTAGGAAATAATCGGCCTTAACCCAACTATTAGAATCATTTTACTTGTTTGCGAACAGTCTACAAACACTTCGAAAGAAAGGTATCGACCTTCCTTCACTTAGTTCAAAATTCTCAAAACCGAGAGGAACCCATTCGCACTGGAGACGGGTTAGATCCACTCTCTTGTTTCCCGTGACCCGTTTTTGGGCCGGACTCACTAACGAAGCTGGAAGAAGGCCCTATTGCGGACGCTCGTATTTATCTTCGTTATCGAAAAGCATAGTGCACCAAAGACATGTAGAAAGAGCGAGACGGTGTAAGAAAATTTGTGGAACCATAGATAGAGGCTATATAGTATTGTATTGCTTTAAAACTCTCTAAATGCCACGAGAGATTGTGAGATATTCTGTTAGAATAAAAGGGATTGTAGAATTTTGTATAGTTTAGGATATGACCAACGTCGAGGTCAACTTGTACAAATAAGATGCATTAATAATATATGTTGTTTTGTATGCTTATTTCGTACTAATTCCCTTATTCCTATCTCTTGTTATAAATAAAAAGGTATAAACCTAAAGAATGGCGAACCTAAGAAATAGGGGTCGTGGACGAGGCCAAACTAGAGGTAGAGGGACGTGGTCGAGGCGGGACGGCCTCAAAGAAGTCCAACACCCGAGCCCGAGAATAACCAACCCGAGCGGCGGCCTGCTGCAAGAAGTAAAGCAAATCTGCAAGAGCAAAGAGCTCTTATTAACGTATACGGAGGAAAGACAAGCCGAGAAATCAAAGAAACGACAACGATGAAGAGGCGGATGAGTTGGAGGGATCTCGATCACCTTCACCGAATAGAGCTTTGGTAGTTCTACCGCAACGCAATAGAGAGGTGGAAACCATGCAACATTGGGTAACTCAATTACGCAAGTTGAAACCCCGGTTTTCCGCGGTAAGACCGATTGGTCAAGGCGGGTGATGAGGTTAGATAAGATCTTTGTGGTCTTAGACTGTCCCGAAGACCGCAAGGCCCAGTTGGCAATTTACAAACTCGAAGGAGATGCCGACCGTTGGTGGAAGACCGTGGCAGTGACATTACGGGCACGCGTTTGCCCTGTGACTTGGGAGAAGTTCTTGGAAAAGTTTAACGAACAATATTTCCCTCCCTCGTTACAAGTAATAAAGGAGTCGGAGTTCTTACATATCCGGCAAAACCATGATGAGTCATTCGAGGATTACTTCGCTAGATTTACCAACCTATCTCGATACTCGTCATATCGAAGACCAACGACTTGGAAGGCGAGTCGATTGGTAGATGGTACGAGGTTTGAGATTCGGGAAAAGGCTGGTGTCACGGCAATTTCCGGATCGATTCAAGCGATTGAATCATGCCGTACGGTCGGCGTAATCGAAGGAGCTCGGGAGGATCGAGACATCTCAACAACAACAACAATGCAAACCGTGGCGGATCAAGTCGCGGAGGTTCCTCTCGAAGAGGACTGCACCATGGAACAACTCCGAGGCGGAGGCAAGAAGCCGTTCCAACAAGGGCAACAAGGTTATCCGGTCAAGCGGGGACCCAAACTTGCCCAAAGTGCGAAAGGACCATCCGGATCCGGCTGTGATGGGAAGCCGATCTGCTACAAGTGCCAAAAAACAGGCATATCAGCCCGGAACTGTCCGGAGATTGCAGCGGTGGCAAGACCGCGGGAACCAAGGCCGGGTTTTTGCGACGGATGCGGAGGCCGGAGAGTCTCCGGAGATGGTGCAAGGTCTTGTTATTATCAACGGAAATCAGCGCAAGCATTGTTTGATACGGGTGCTAGTCATTCGTTTATTTCCTATGATTGTGCAAATCGTCTAGGAATGCATGCCTCTAGATTGTCTTATGATCGATAGTATCTACACCACTTGGCTTGAAATCCTTAGCTTCGATGCATGTATTAATTGTACCGTGAGCGTTGATGGACGAGTTTCGAAGTGGACCTTATCCATTTGCCACTTCATGGCATAGATGTCATACTCGGGTTAAATTGGCTAGCAACGAGCGGTGCGATGATCAGCTATGCGAGCAAGAAGATAACGTTCTTCGATTCCTAGCGAGAGATAAAGTTGATGTGAGCCTGAATTTTCTCTCTACGGAGGCTGACGGATGCATGAAGGAGGGATGCCAAGCATATTTGATCTTTTTCTCGGTTAAAGGCTGACGAGCTTTCACTTGAGAACATTCGTTGTAAACGAGTTTCTGACGTATTTCGGAGGATCTCACCGAGCTACCTCCTACGAGAGAAGTCGAGTTCACCATTGAATTGATGCAGTACGGGATCAATTTCAAAGCGCCGTATCGTATGGCTCCAAATGAGATGCGGGGAGTTGAAGAAACAACTTGAAGAGCTATTACGAAGGGGTTCATCCGACCCGAGTGTATCACCGTGGGAGCCCCGGTCTTTGTTCGTAAAGAAGAAAGATGGAAGTTTCCGACTCTGTATCGACTATCGTGAACTCAACAAAGTAACCGTCAAGAACAAATATCCACTTCCCCGGATTGATGATCTTTTGGATCAATTATCTGGTTCCACCGTATTCTCAAAAATCGATTTACGTTCGGGATATCATCGATTGCGAGTCAAAGACGATGATATTTCCAAGACGGCTTTCGAGAACCGAGATATGGGCATTATGAATTCCTTGTGATGCCTTTCGGATTGACAAATGCACCTGCGGTATTCATGGATTACATGAACCGTATCTTCCGACAACACCTGGACCAATTTGTGGTGGTGTTCATTGACGATATACTCATCTATTCCAAAAGTAGAAAAGAGCATGAAGAACATCTGCACTTAGTATTAAACATGCGAGAGAGAAGCGACTCTACGCAAAGTTGAGCAAATGCGAATTTTGGCTGCGGAAGTGAGATTTCTAGGCCATGTGATATCTAGCGACGGAGTTCTTTGTTGACCCGAGCAAGGTGGAAGCGGTTTTGGGTGGAAGAGGCCGGAGAGACGTGACGCGGAGATACGTAGTTTTCTAGGTACGGCGGGATATTACCGCAAATTTATACGGGATTTCTCACGTCTTACCCTACCATTGACAAAGCTTACGAGGAAGAATCAACCCTTTGTATGGGGAGATGGCTTGTGAGGAGAGCTTTCGAGAGAGGGCGAGGAGAGGTTGACTACGGCACCGGTATTGATCATCCCGGATCGATGAGACATATGTTGTCTACGGTGATGCCGGTGGGCAAGGATTGGGTTGTGTCCTAATGCAATTGGGCGAGTGGTGGCTTATGCCTCGTCGGTGAAGCCGCACGAGTCGAACTATCCTACACACGATTTGGAGCTTGCGCCATCGTGTTCGCTTTGAAGATATGGAGGCATTACCTATACGGTGTGACCGTAGAACTATCTTTGTGACCACAAGAGCACTGAAGTATCTCTTTGATCAAAGGGAAGCTGAATATGAGGCAACGTCGTTGGATGGAATTGCTTTGAAAGACTACAACCACGGAGATCAAGTATCACCCGGGAAAGCAAACGTCGTTGCGAGATGCTCTAAGCGGGAAGAAGGTGCAAGTATCATACATGATGATACAAGAGCAAAAATTACTTGAAGATTTCGAGACACTGAATCTTTCAAACCAAATGCATGAATTTCAACGCACCAAGTGACGCCTACCTTGCAAATCTTTTTGTGAGTCAAGGGAGTACGACACGAGAGATGAAGTTGATGAAGCTCGAGACAAGATGATTGGGCAATCTCCATGCGGGAGAAGATCTCTCAAGGTGAAACCCAAGACCACGACCTTTCATCTAGTGGATTGGTCGGACACAAAGGGGCGCATTTACATACCGCTTGGTTGATGGCTGAAGTGGAAGATCTTGGATGAGGCTCTCGTAAGAGTAAGTACACTCTCTACATCCGGGAATGGTCAAGATGTACCAGAACTTGAAGGCCGAAGTTTGGTGGCCTGGAATGAAAAGAGACGTAACTCGGTACGTAGGCTGGGTGTCTAACTTGCGAGAAAGTAAAGATTGAACACCGCGACCCCACGGTCTTCTCGCAAGGACCGGAAGCGCCGGAGTGGAAATGGGAGAATGTGACCATGGATCTTGTGGTAGGTCTACCTAAGATCAAGCATCACGATACCATTTGGGTAATCGTCGACCGATTAACCAAGTCGGCACATTTCATACCCATTAGCATCCACTACTCTCCGAACGATTGGGCTGCAATCTACATCAAAGAAATCGTGAGGCGCACGGAGTCCCTAAGAGTATTATCTCGATCGGGATACTCGATTCCAATCCCGCTTTTGGCAAGCACTACATGAAGGAATGGGTACCAAGCTAAAGTTCGGTTCGGCTTATCACCCTCAAACCGACGGTCAATCGGAGAGGACGATACGTATATTTGGAGGATATCTTTGCGAGCATGTGCCCTGGATTTCAAAGGAAATTGGGACGAACACCTCTCGCTAGCGGAATTCGCGTATAACAATAGTTATCATTCAAGCATACAAATGGCCCGTTCGAGGCTTTGTATGGGCGAAAGTGCCAATCGCCTTTATCTTTGGACAGATGCGTACGAAAGCGTTGCTTGGACCGAGATATGTTAAAAGAGACCTCGAGCAAATCGCTACGATAAAGAAGAGACTCATTCTTGCACACACTGATGAAGACGGAAGAGCTATGCGAGATAAGAGGAGAAGACCGTTGAAGTTTGAAGTCGGAGACCATGTGTTTCGAAATTATCTCCGGTAACCGGTGTCGGCGCGGAACGTGCGAAGAGAAAGAAGCTTAGTCCGCGTTACGTTGGACCATTTGAAGTGTTAGCCGAGCGAGGACCGATTGCGTATCAACTAGCGTTACCCCGAACACGAGTAATCTCCACGATGTTTTTCACGTGTCACGGTGAAGAAATACCTACCAGACCGAGATCATGTCATAGAGTACGATGATGTTGAAGTACGGCATGATAACACCTTTGTAGTCGAGCCGGAGCAAATTCTCGAACACCGGGAGAAACGGCTTAGGACTAAAACTATACCGATAGTGAAGGTGGTGCGGAAGGGTTTGTCATCAAACGAGGCAACTTGGGAAACCGAGAGTGACATGAAGGAGAAGTACCCGAGTTTATGGCCCATAGTCTAGTTAGTGTAGATTAAATTTCGAGGCGAAATTTTGTTTAAGGGGAGAGAAATGTAATACCCGGATTTTAGCAAATCGGAATTACGAGATAAAGGAAAATTAATGAATATTTTAATAAAGTAAATTCATGACATAAAACTGTTATAGAAAATTGTTATAATTATAGAGTAAATTGTCAAAAAAGTTCCAGGAAAATCTGATGAACAGAATGACTAAAAATGATATAATGGTGATAAAAATAGTCTAAAAATATTATGATAAATACTGAAAGATCATGAAAAATTATGAGAAAAATATGGAAGTGTTATCCCTAATTATGAGAATTTAATAAATTATTTCAGAGGAAATAACATGAAGAAAAGTTTAAAAAGCATTTAAGAACCATAAAGTAACCTGATGGGGAAAACATTTTTAATATTTTACATAGGATATAAAATGACAATATCGGTATAAAAGTTTGTAAGATAACAATATACTGTAAATTAGTAAAGATAAATATATGAAGAAACCTGATCCTAAAAAGATCACTAAACGAAGAAATTAGGTCGATTAAGCCTTAACGGCGGGGTAAAATGGAAATTTTTGGTAAAAAATATTATATTTTTAAAAAATGGAAAAAATTATAGAAAAATAAATAAATCTGAATTTTAAAATTAAGGGGCCGAAATTATTGGTATTTTTAATTAAAAAGAATTGTTTAAATAATTAAAATGATAATTAGAATAAAATAATAATATAATGCGGTGAGTGAACTTATAAAGCGAGACCAGGGAAAAGTTGGAAATAAATTCTACAGGTAAACCAGAGGTAAAAGTCTTTTCAGGACTGATCAAATTAAGAACAAGTGAATTTTTACGAAGAAAGAATTTATCGACGTTGTTTCCGCAACCAAAGAAAACCCTAATTTCAAATAAGACGAAAAATGATCGGATAGAGTAGAGTCGAGATAGGCAAAGTGAGAACCTATAGAAACAATTGCGTATTTTCAAACACAGGATTAAGTTAGACAACAACTGGACGTTTTACGATTCAGCGAATTATTGTCCAGAAGTTGGTTCTATCGGAAGTGATTTCCGTAACCGGACGCGTTTGTCCGAATATCTTTCGACGCACCGGAGAATACCTGGATATGATCAAAAAGAGGATCAAAATAGATAATATGAGAGAGGATGAAAAGATCTTCAAAGTTACATACCCGGATTTTTGAGTTTTCGCGAAATCGCGCGAAACGGACACCGTCGGGTAGCTTTATCGGACCGGAGGCCATAAAGCAAGAGTCATCATTGGATGACAACTCATTCTTTGACTTTTTGGGCCCTAGATGTCGACCAAGACCATGGATGGCCAAGATTCCATCTTACAAAACCCTAGATCCAACGACGGAATCATTTACGAAGACTTTTGGAAATTCCCACCTTGTCCCTATTTTTCTCTATAAATAGCAAGCTCTCTTGCTCTCATTCTTCACACCAAAATTCAGATCCTAGAGAGAGGTTCTAGAGAGAGAAGCTCTGGAAAAATTGTGCCTTAGCTCCGAGTAAGTTCTTGTCCTTAGTTTTTAGTTTAGTAGTTCTTTCGGTAGTTATAGTAGAACTGTTGTTTTGATCTAGGAAGTTTCAGAATATATTCCTATGCTTGTTTTTATGCCTCATTGCATTGAAAGATGCTGACGAGGTAAAAACATAGTGGGGATAATTTTGAAATGGAATACGGTCAAAGTAACGAAGTTCTGGCGAAATTCCGCCAATTAGGGGTAGTAAGGGCAAAATGGTATTTTTCACCTAAAATGCTTGTTATGCTGCCAAATATTCATAAGTGTGTTATTATTCTGATTAGAATACTTCGACGTCGAACATTTGTCGAAATTTCATCGTTCATTTTGTTTGCATTTGTTGAGCATTGTTTATTTGTTTTTACGTACGGCGTCGAAAAGTACCATTTTAGCCGGAAGAGCCGGATATCGCAACTAAGGTACGGACGCGTCTTGTAACCCTAACTCTATGCTGCTCATATACTTTTACGTTAAAGATACGTTCATAGGCGAGGTTGTTGAGAATCGTCGGAGATACTTACTGACTTTACCCACGGATTATAGTATTGGTAATGCCGTTTGAGTTATTCCTAGCGAGGACACGTTGTGGCGTGGCCTTGGATATGTGCAGAACTAGTCGAGAGAGACCTTACATCTTGCTTTGTGCTTATGTTGTCCATGTTATGGATCATACATCCTTTGTTTGCTTTTGTGATGATATCTTTGTATTGAAATGAATATCATTTGTGCGTATCTTTTTTTATTTGAGCATAAGGTTAACCGTTACTCGAGATCCATATGTGGAATGGATCTCATTTGTAGCATCGGGTCAAGAGGACCGATGCATGGAGATCGAGGCAAGCATTTGGAGTAGGCCAAGACGTGTCTACGTTATTTTCCGTTTTCTTTAAGTTCCTTTAACTTTTGAGAATTACGGATGATTGTAATCCAATACATTTACACTATGGTCCATATTTTGAATGTAATGTAAATTACTTACTCGCTCCAATGCTCTACTCTGACTACTCTGCGTGAAATATTTGGAAACGTTTTAAAAAAAAAATATTCCGCCGTTTTCAAATGGGATGTTACATGCAGTTTGTTCTACTCTATATTAAGGGAAAACATGACAGTTTATAAGAGATCATTGTTTATGCATTACCATCATGATTCCATAGCTCGTTGATTCAACAACATGAATTAAGCAACATATAGAAATAAATACTTACAATGGAGAGTTGTCATGGTAGTAATCACAGCTCTACCAAAAGATTGCTAATTTATCTAAGCTCCTGAGAGAGTTGTAATGGTAGTAATCTGCCATTTGCCAACACGAATATTTTTATGTAAGTTCTCCAACGAGCTCCCTTGAAGTCTTTAAGTTACAAGCATCAAACTAAATTTCCCATTGCAAATAACCATCGGTGAAGAGTGAAGACGCAGAAGCATGAAAAAGTTAAAAAAAAAAGATTCACTTTTTCTTTTACTCTCATTATTACAAAGAGACATTATGATTGCTTTTACTTTTTTCTTTTCTTTGTCTCATAATTGCACAATGTTGTTTTGTGGTTGCGAGCGTGTTTTTAGTTGAGATCTACGGGGAAAAGTCGCTCGCTGGACGCAAGCATATATCCGGTGACGGGATATATGTTAATCCCATATATAATATATAAAAGGAATGAAGGTGCGGCGTGAGAAAAGAAGGAAGAGATTGAAGGAGGAAATTTGATGGGCCCCACGTTGTTTGAAAATTTGGAAGAGATCTTTGTCTGCATTCGTTTTCAAATTAAGCGAGACGGTGCCCATACTTTTTGACATAAGAACGATCGGTGAATAAATAATGGGCGCCGTTTCCGCGTGATGCACACGGTAGGGGAAATTTTAGTATAAATACCCCCTATCCCTCTACACAAACACACACTACACTTTCCCTTTTCTTCAGGCGAGAGCGAGAGAAAATTAAGAGAGAAAAGGAGAGTGAGGAGGTAATTATTTGGGGGACTTGTAGTAGCATTTTGGTGATTAATTAGGAGCAAGAGGGTACCAGGTAACTCTGAATATTCTTCCTTATACTTGTGGATTATGTATGATTATAAATGTTTATTTATCTATTATTATTGTTTTCTTTGACTAAAATATATGTATTGTTATAAAACTGAAGAAAATGTATAGAAATGTAGAGAGAAGTCAGAGAGAAATTCTAGAGAGATGGAAGAATTCTCATTTCAAGTATATCCTGAATGTTTACACAAGACCTCTATTTATAGACCTTCAAGGGTTACTATGCAATGGACATCCACATAATACATATATTTATAACACTCCCCTTGGATGTCCATTATGAATGTGCCTCATTAAAAACTTTAACTAGGAAAACCCGGTGGGATAAAACCTAGCTAAAGAAAAGAGTACATCATCCATCGATACACTTTCTTATGTGCCTCATTAAAAACCTTTCTAGGAAAACCCAGTGGGACAAAAACCTAGATAAGGGAAAAAGAGTACAACGTGTATCGATGTAACACCCCAAATTCCGTAGCATAAATCGTGTCGGTGACACGTGGTTTTATAAAAATTCATCAGAGTTTTGAGGTGCTACAGCTTAGCGTTTTGCGGAAACGGAGAGCATGTACTAAAAATTTTAACAATTGAGTGACTGATATAAAATACTCAGACATATGATGATGCCTGACGTATACTGATATATTAAAAATTTCCCGAAGGAACGTTCATGTGATACAGTAATACAAAACTTCATAATTACAAATCTTTTATGTAACTATACCCTTTTCATCCGAGCCTTGAGTAGACTTGGGGCATCGAACCTAACTCAGTTAAATCATCTCATTTGGCCAGGCTGGGTAGGTCTAGTGGGAGTCTCACCGTGCTAGGGTGACTGATTGACTGAACCACGTAGACGACCCTTTCTAGTTTAAGCACCAAATGATGTGAAGTAACTTTATTAGATTCTTGCCATAAGGTAGGTTCTGTTGATTTTCTTCCTGCATTTCCCTTGACCCGTGCCTCCTCACGGCTCCGTCCATTAATACTCCTTCTCATGGCTCCATTCACAACATCTTCGTAAATCCTGGTTCCTTTCCTGAACCTCTAGTCAAGTCTAAGATTCAAAACAAATTGAATCTTAGGTAACAGTTAACCTCATATTTACATATACGGTATATAAGCACAACAAATGAATCATTCCTAAATGTACCGCTCCCCAAATGCGGATATACCGCTCCAAGCCGAATCGGGATATACCGCTCCCAAGTACGGATGTCTTGCTCCCAGCGCATGCATATGTTCAGTTATCCTCTAACACCACTATACATTCAAATAACATACCACCAATACGCATACAACACACATATCACATATACGCATACCATAAATATCAGAGTTAGTGTTACTGTACGCGAACGTACCTTCCTTCCATGTGAATAGTAATTACTATTCATGTATACGATACTATTCACGTATACGGTACTATTCATGTATAGTAATACGCCCGTCCATCAAATCTGCCTCCGGAATCCTCGAATATCCTTCGTTGACGGTACTTCGGTACTTTTACGGAAAACGGTAATTTCGACAGTGGGTGAAACAGCGGTACGACGGCGGTACAAAAGCGGTCCGATTATCTCAGATATCCTATGAGGATAACATTTATCAACTTCTAGCAGTATAATAGGCATTTTAGGTACAAATTACCATTTTGCCCCTGAACCCCTAATCGGCGGAATTTCGCCAGAGCTTCGCTGTTTTCGCTCTATCTCTCCAGAATTTTGACAGATCTTTTCCCTCATCATATTTTCGAAAATAATACCATATTTACCCCTAAATATGATATCTAGACTATCTTGAAAAATTAAAGATAAATCTAGCATTTCTACTATATCTACTGAAAGAACTACCGAAACTAAAGACTAGGGACCGAAGAACTTACCCGAGCTTGGCTACAACTTTCTCAGAGCTCTTCCTTCTCTCTAACCTCTCTCTAGGGTCGGTTTTGGTGTGAAGAAAATGAAGAGAAGGGCTTGCTATTTATAGGGAGGAAAATGGGTCCTTAAGTGTAATTTTCACCTTTGGGTATTTCTATGTAATTTTCCCTGAAATATAATAATACACCATGCTTCCCTCATTACACTCTCCTTCCATGCTTGAAGCACGAAACGCATGGGAGATTAAAATATTCCCATGCTTGATGCACGAAACGCATGGGAGATTAAAATATGAGAATAGTGAATACGTATTTTTGAATAGTAAATACTATTCATGACCGTAAAATCGATTCCAATTTTGTCACTTTCAAAAATAGGGCCTAGTAGTCTCCCAAAAATAGGCTAATTTTGTCACTTTCAAACGACAATTGACTAATCATGCAGTATAAGTCTCCTAAATCCATTTGTTTCCTTTAGAAACATCTTTCATTTCATATAGAGACAAACAAGAAATAGAAGGTACTTATACAACATTTATCTCAAATTTCTTTCTATATCCATCTATGTGCATTGTGGTGGGTTAATAATCATTGCACATTCAACCCTTTTAAGATGGAAATTTGTCCGCTTCGACCAAAAGCCAATTTTACCGGGAGAATTTTGTTGGCTTATATAAATCGCTATATAATATCAAACATATCAACATAAAATTTTGTTCTCATAAGCTTTCATCCAGCTTATTTATGGAGGCTTTAATTATGATTCTTAAATCATATCATCGGAAATTGCGCGCTTAATTTATTCAAACATCAAACATTATTGCAAACTTCATATTGCAATCTCTTTTGCAAACTCCATGTTGCAAGCAATTAATTTCACATGTAACCATCTTATAGATGCATCTTTCAAATTTCTCATATCATTGTATGGTTTACATGCTATTTCAATGGGCCCATATAAATCTGTTTGATATATTTCCAGATATCTATTACCAATTATGACCTATGATATTCTCATAGTCATTTATATTTGAGAATAAGCATTTATTCATGAAGAATTTTCGATTCTTCAATGGATGTTAATACAATATCTTATTTGTATTATATATATATGACTTGGATGATCAAACAAGTCATGCCAACAATAAATATGTTTTGATCAGTAAACTTCTCGTTTACTGTAACATATATCTCAACTCAGTAAACTTCTGGTTTACTGTAACATAATGATCCACAACCATAATTTATCATTCATTTTCGGGAGATCATATTTGTCATTATGTGGGAAGTATGAGTATGACTTTCTAAAAATTAGCTCACACTTGCATACTAACAATCTCCCCCTCAAGTGTGAGATAGAACTTTCACCTTAAAATTCAAGAACTTTGTTCTTCATAAAAGAGGCTTAAAGTAAGAAGTATATAACTCTTCAAAATTTCACTCACACTTGTATTCTAGAAATCTCCCCCTCAAGTGTGAGTCCTTTAAAAAATACTTCACAAACATAAATGGACTTCAATCAAAATGTGGGTTTTCACTTACAAATCCTTTAATTTATTATTAAAGGAGTTTTACACCCAACATATATTCTCATCCTCCATTGAGGACCATATTAGTGCATTATAATAGTGCTACAGGCACTTCTGCACACCCAATGGAAAATATCTCAAATATCTCCTCCTTGTATCAGCTCTAGAAAAATGAATAATCACTTTCTATTTATAATATTTGTTTACACATCAAGATATAAATTCTCAATTATTTATATCTTTATTGACCACATATGACCTAACTGGTCATACTGTAAACTTCTAGTTTACATTAACAAACCTTGCATTATTATTTGTAAACGTCTGGTTTACAATTGTATGTGGTTCAATACTTTTCTATATGATATCCTTTTCTACAGATATCTTTGAAACTCAAAAAGTTTCTTTCATTTTTGATAGAATAAAATGCATATTCAATGCATAATGTTGTTTCTTCAAGAAACAATACATTAGCTCTTCAGGAGCCTTAAAACAAATTCTTTCATAGCTCTTAGGAGCCTTAAATTTATACTACCAAATATAGTTTGAACATTGGTCTTTCAAATGTAGGGGCAAACTATGCTAATTAGTCGCCAAGACTATTAGCCTTTAGAATTATTACTCATATGTGGCATAATTTCTACGCAAGTTATTTGTCTTTAAGACAATAACTTAAAACTCTTTGTATATACATATTAACTTAAAATTCTTTGTATATACATATACCTCGAGGTCTTAGTATTTATAAAAATCCATAAAATTTTTCTTGGCATGCCATTTCATTAAACCAATATTGTTCTTTTATAAAAGAACAATTATAAAATTGATAAACTTCTTAAACATCAACTAATAAATTTATGGCAACATTAAAAATGATCAAACTTCTTGCCATCGGTAATAAGAATAATAAAACATTATGGCAATAAAATAAAATATTTTGCCATAAACACAAAAACCCTTTTTTTTTATCAAAATATTATTTTATATTTTTTAAATAGTAAAATACTATGCAAATAGTAATAATAATAAAATAATATAAACACGTGGGTCCCGAGCCAAAATTTTCTCGCCTTCACGTGGGAAATTTGAAAAAAAAATGTGTTTGGGGAAAATTACATAACTTGACCCCAAATTCTATAAATGTTATTTTACTACCACGTAAAATTATAAAATAATACCCCAATTATTTAAAATTCCAAATTGGTCCACAATTCCGAAAATCAACGCCTCATACTTTTTGAAATTGATTTTGAGGTTGATATACATATGATACTTATCTTATCATATAGTTTATATCAATTTTTGACTTTTAACAAATATAACATGGCATACAATAAATACAAAACTAATGACCCTTGCCACCATAATAACATGAATTTCTATCATGTTTATTATACCCAATATCTCATTCTGTGGTTCTTACCAATAATCTTTCCTCACTTCTGGTGAGAATTTGAACCATCATAATAACAACCATGTCCATATGTAAACAAATTTACACACATATCCACAACCATAATTAAAATTCATTCATTACTACATTCACTTCTGGGAATGTAGTTGATTATGTTGGAGGAAATTCATTATCCTTAAAACAAAAACTAACCTGTTTTGTTTTATCACAAGCAAGAAATTATTAATTCAAAATATTTCTTGAGTCTTTCACAATATTGCTACTTCGAAGGAGCAAATTGAATATTCCCATTTATAATAAACTTTTAGAAGAACAACCATCTTCGGTGGTCATTAATCCATTAATTTGTTCTAAAGAACAAAAGAATATTTAAATGGCAAATATATAATTTTTGAGACATTTATACAATTGTTGACATACACAACTAGATCATGCCTTGTCTCATAACTTCAGGCAAATATGTCTCTTGGCATCAGGCCACATTATCATTTGGCTTAGGCCAAATTATGCCTCCTCTTAGCTTGGCTAAATTATGTCATCTCTGGCTTCTTTGCCAATTTACGCCTTCTTGGCTAAATTATGCCTCTTCTAGGCTACTTGCCACTTTATATCTTTATTTGGCTTCTGGCCAATTTTTGCCATATATCTCAATGTCATTTTTTCTCTTCAAGAGAAATACAATCAAAATGGCTCCCAATTGTTTATCTTCAGGATAAACAAAGGTTTCTGGCCATTATATATGACGTCGATCATATAATAAGAAATATATTAATATTAATAATAACAATAATAAAATGACAAATAATAAATAAAACATAAACAATAAATGTTATGTTAGAGACAATAACATAAATGTTATGTTAGCAAACAAAAATGTAAATGTTATGTTAGTTAACATAAAAGTAAATGTTAATGTTATGTTAATAACATAAAAATAAAAGTTATGTTAGTAACATAAAAGTAAATTGCTGAATCATAAATATGTTAATAACATAAAATAAATGTTATGTTAGTAACATAAAGTAAATTGCTGAATTTAAATAGCATAAAATTAAATGCTTAATATTAAATCAAGACTTAGGTTAGGAGGTTTAACCCCAAGTAGGTGTCGAAATTAATAATAATTATAAAATATAAATAAATAAACATAAATAAATGCTAACATAAAAATAAATACTTAAATATAAATATGTTAGCAATAATAAAAATAAAATGCGGAATCATAAATATGTTAGCAGCATTAAATAAAATTAAGATAAATATTATACCTCCACGCCCGTCTCTTAGATAATATATAATCAATAATATAATATAAATTGTAATTACTAATAAAATAATATAAAATGTGCAAATAGTAAATTTTCTAAAAATCTGTAAAAGCCGATTCTTGTACATTACTTTTTTTGGAATTTACTATTCAAATAGTAATTATAATAATAAAATATTTAAAACACGTGGGGCCCATTGACAAATTTTTCAAACTCCCGTCCGTGATTTTTTTTTTTTGTAAATAGTAATATTAAAATATTTAAAACATGTGGGTCCGCTGCCAAAATTTTCAAACGTCCGACATAATTGTTTTTTTTTTTGAAATTTTTTCCTTCTTCTTCCCGCGACTCTGGTTCGATTTCCTTCCTCTCTTTTTTCTTTTTCTTTCCCCCTTTGTGCATCATATATATATTGAATCAACAATCTAACTTAATAGAAAACATACCTGAGTTGAAGAGATCGCATAATCACCGATCAGAAATCAATTTTTCAGCCCGAAACGCCTCCTTTTGAGCGATTTGAAAATCTTCTACGGTGCATAAAGGAAAAGGATGATGGTGATGATGAACGGTGTTAGGGAGGCTCAGTTGATTAGAGCCTCGTGCTGATAACGTGTTATAAAAAAGCGAAGAAAATGTATAGAAATGTAGAGAGAAGTCATAGAAAAATTCTAGAGATGGAAGAATTCATTTCAAGTATATCCTGAATGTTTACACAAGACCTCTATTTATAGACCTTCAAGGGTTACTATGCAATGGACATCCACATAATACATATATTTATAACATGTATGAAGTATTTTATGATTTATATGGTTTTAAGATCTGGTATGAGAACTTTGGATTTGTAGATTTATCTCATTAAATGATACTATTTGCACGTATAATTTTGATTTACTATCACGTATACATACTGTATTTACTATTTACGTATATGTACCGTATTTTACTATTCACTTATACATACGAATTTACTATTCATCATTTACGTATACAAACCGTATTTTACTATTCACTTATACATACGAATTTACTATTCATCATTTACGTGTACATACCGTATTTTACTATTCACTATTCATTTATACATAAATTACTATTCATCATTTACATATACATACTGTATTTAACTATTCGCTATTCACTTATACATACTAATTTACTATTCACTATGCTCTTATACATACTAATTTACTATTTATCATTTACGTATATATACCGTATTTTACTATTCACATATACGCATAGTAATTTACTATTCACAAATACATACAATGATCTTTGTTTTATTCTCAAATCTATGATTTTACAAGCCGCATATGAAGAAATCGTTTAAAGTGATTTATTTTTGAATGAATGCATTTATCATGGCGGATGTGATTGTGATGGGTTGGAGTTAGGAGGAATTGATATGATATGTTTTTATGCCACCGCTCGGTGCACAGTGGTTGGTACTTTTCAGGGCCCCTTCTTCCATGTTTTCCTTTGGCCGAGATTGCATTGGAGTTGTGGGACATGTGACACCTCCTTAGTTGTTATTGTTAAGGAGGAGCCATAGTCCATACTTAAGCTCTATACCTATGGCCGGGTGTATCTTAAGTTTTGGTGAGCTTGGAACGATTCAGTCATATGGATATGTTTCTGTTGGACTATGTGTTAGCCTATGGTTCCAGTCAGCGGTATAAGGTTGGTAGAGGATATAAGGGAGGCACGCTTTGCATGATGTATTTTAGTATAAAGATTGACCAAATTGTAAATATTTTTGTAACACCTATTTATGAGGATTTATGGAAAATATAATTATATATATATACATACATACAGTATGATATATTATAAGGGTTGACCAGAAGGTAAATATTTTTGTAAGGACTATTTATGGGAATTTATGGAAAGTATAATCATTTATATAAATATTAATGTATAGTTCAATTATTATCAAAATAATAAATATTTTTATAAAGACGTTTTATGAGAATTTTTGGAATATATATATATATATATATATATAAATACTTTGGTGAGAATTTTTGGAAAAATATAAATGTGTATATAAATGTAAAAGTATATATTTATACAATTAAATATATTTTACCACATGTTTTTATCATATGTGATTTGCTTGTGTATGGAGGAATTATTCAGTAGTTACTGAGAAGTGGAATCTCACCCTATATTAACATTTTCAGGTAAAATTTTCTAGTAGGAAGCGAGGGAAGGCACCTATGGAGTAAACATGAAGGCTCTTTCCACTCCTATATGTTATATTATGTTATTTTATTTGCCACAACCATAAGACTTCCGCAAATTTTGAAACTATGATAAATTATTTTGGATTCAATTTGGTCCTGTATAAATGGATTTTTACCCTTTGGCCATACTGTAAATATGTATTTATTTGTTAAATATCCTTGTTAAAGATATTTTAAATATTTTGGCCAAGTTTTCGAGTGTTGAATATGAGGTGTTACACAGCCCCTATTATCCTTTGCCGGCCAGGAAGTAATGATTAAAGCTATTATTCAGGCGATCGATCTACCCTATGAACTATTTCAGATTTCCCCTCAAGACATGTAAGGAGATAAATAGCCTTATAGCTAACTTTTAGTGGGATGACAACGCTTTCAGAGGCAAAACTCACTGGAAGGCATGGGAGGTTATGACTAGTAGTAAGAGTACTGGTGGTATGGAATTCTAGGATCTATCTATTATGAATGATGCTCTTCTAGCTAAAACCATGGTTATGAAACCTGGACTAGACCAGTCGGTTCGGACCGAAAACCGATGAACTACCCGTGAAACCAATTCGGTCTGTCATAGAACCTGAGGTCAGAGTTTTTTTTTCCAAAAATGTTGATTGAAGAGTGAAGATGTTTACATGGAGAAAAAGACAAAGAGATGGAGAGAAACAGAGCTTGAGAAACAGATTCGGTAATAATAACAGATCCAGTGAAAACAGAGCCGGTGTCAAAAACTTGATAAGGCAAAACTTTATAGCCTATAACTCCGCAAGTATACGGGCCGTACCAAGTAATAAAGTGATAAGAAAAGTATCGTTCCCACGAGGACTTCGTACCCCAACTTCAGTTAAGCATTAATTTTACAATTTCGTTTAAGTTGAGCAAACCAAATTGAATTTAATTAAGAGAAAATAAAATAAAATCAAAATAAACAAACCACCACAATAATAAAATGAGCAATCCAAAGTCACTAATCCCTTATTAGCTTCATAAACCTTGATTTCACTAATTTAATTAGCCTTAATATCAATTTTGTTAATCTCGAGCCTGTCGGTCCACTTACAACCCTCTCTTGAGTATAATTTGTTATGTCTAACATAATTACTCAAGAGGCAATAAAACTCAAACACACTCCTCAACAATTATATGGGGCCATTAGGTATATATTTATCCTAATAGCAAATTAAATCGTAATCTAATCCCATATTACTTAATCTCAGAGCCTAATTAAATTCCCCTTCGTCAAGGTAAATCTTAATTCTCAAATTCATATTCAATGATGGCCAGTCACTAATAGATAAATCTGAACAAGATTAAGTAACCAAAATTAATATTAGTCATAACTAATTAATAAAAACAAAGTCCAATCCACACCTATAAGTTCAAAGTTCCTTTAGGTTGCAAAGAGAAATTAGCCAAACAGGCTTTCACAAAAACCATCTCAGCAAATAGGAATTCGGAGTTCAAAGTCATGCGAGAAGGAAATAAAGCTGGAATCAAAACAAGAAATCAAACTCAACAACGCCTCTTCCTCAGCTTTTGTGCTCTGTTCTGTGCCTCCCTTTCCAGCGGTTGTGAAGACGAGGCTCGCCGGCGACCGTGGTGGAGATGGAAGCCGTCGGCGAGAGAGGAAGGACAAGGTCGAAGGTTTGAACCCGCGGCGCTTGCTCCTCTTCTCTGTTCGCTCAAGTCCCAAAACCAAATATGAATCGTGCTTTCGCCGCTACTCTGTCTCTTCTATTCCCCCGTGCTACGTGTGTCCGAATAGCTTTTTTAGGTCTTCCATTTATTTCAATTTGTGGGTCCCATTTATATATTCAATCCAAATCAATTGCCAAAACGGTTCGTATGTGTTTTGTGCAAACAAAAAGAAGAATTAATAATAATAATAATAATAACTGATTTTTATTTTTAAACTTCTTATTACTATTATTTATTTCCTAAACTCAAACTTTTATTTTAAATTGAAATCCCCCACATAATGCATCCAAATTGATATCTCCTAAAATCTCAATAAAATCTTTTTAAATTAGTAATAATGACTTCTCAAATATATCAAAATATATCTTAAATATACTAAAAATGGGAAGTCATCACACCCCCACACTTGCATCAAATCTTGTCCTCAAGATTTTTAATTTCAAACAACCAAATTCAAGAAAACCATAGAAGCAAGATTTTTAAAGCAAGCACTATAAAATTGAAATCAATTCAAATATTCAAGAATCAAATTTTCTCAAAAATCTGTTCCACCTTCCAAAAATGCAAGTAGCAAGAATTAATTTGGCAAAGATAAATCACAATAGAATGTCTCTCACAAGTCAAGTGTTTACACTCATCTCTCAAGATATTTAAGGGCTTGTGTTTCACTCAATTCCACCTATTGCAACTTGTCTACCATAAACTTGTTTATCATCTCAATCTTCACTTTATATGTAATATAGGATAATTATTTATCTGGAATATTATATTTCAATAGATAATACCTATTGAAAATAGGTGAACATGTGGGTTCAAATAATAAGTAATAATTATCTTATTTTTAAGGTAATTACTATGAAAATTAGGAGAGATAAAGAGCTAAAATGTATTTTTAGAGCATTAAATGGCCTAAAAATATTATGATAAATCCCAAGAGGTAGTAAAATATTTATAAAAAATTAGAAAGTATGTTGTCTCTAATTTTAGGAATTTTTGGGATAATTTCCTTGGAAAATATTGAGGCAAGATTTAATATTATTTTGGGGATCATAATTGACCCCATGATTTTTTATATTTTACATGGGATATAAAATACCAATGTAAGTAAAATAATTGTGAGATAATGATTTATCCTAATTAAGAAAATTATCAAAAATTAGTAAGTGGCTAATCTGGTAATTAATGGGATAATTAAGGTATAAAGTAAATGAATTAAAAATAATTTAAATAATTATTTGTAATTGGAGAAATTCGAAATTATTAAATAAATAAAAAATAAAAAATAAAATAAAATATTAATAAAATATTTTATGCTTAGAAAAATAAATAAAAAATAAAAGAAAAATAAATAAATATCATGATATTTTTGTAAAATTGTATTATTATATAATATAGTCAATAGTAATGGAATAAATAGGAAACGGATCCTATCTAGAGAACCAGGAATAGGAATTCCAAAGTCGAGGTAAAATATTGATCAGTGAGTTTTTACCTTCAAGTGACCTCTTAGGAAGTTAATTCCGAGGCTTCTCGGGTAGCGCATTTGCCTAATAAGACGAAATAGGGAAAAATGCGAGATATTCACATTTTGGATTTGAAGAAAATAATTATAACTCAACATCTAGAGATGAGTTTATAATTATCTGGACATATTTGGAATCAGTGAATTATTATCCGAGATATTGATGATTAGAAAGCGTTCGAGCACGGACGTGTTCGGACACGTTTTTGAGAAAACTTCAATAACGGGATTTGTTGGAACCCTGTAAGGGAACGAAATCTAAGTTAAATTAGATATTCTTGATGAGGAAGAGAAGATCTTCAAAGTTATGAATTCAGAATTTTGAGATTTCTCCGAAGAGACGCGAAACGGAGGCGAACAGGGGAAAATCTGTCAAAATAGGCCATAAAGCAAGTTGACTCACCATTTTTGGACCAATTGTTTGCTGCCAAATCAGCCTTGAATGTCGACCAACATGCTGCATGGCTAGGAATTAAACACCATTATGCTTTGATTTTACTTGGTTATAAGGTAAGAGAAAATTACAAGATTTGGAATATGGAAATTACCAAAGTGGCACAATTTTTCCCTATATAAGGGCATGAGCACCCTCTTCATTTTTCACACCAAAAATCTGCCCCTTAGAGAGAAGTTAGAGAGAGAAGCTCGGAGAAAGTCCGAGCAAAGTCGGGTAAGTTCTTCGGTCTTTAGTCTTTAGTTTCGGTAGTTCTTTCGGTAGATATAGTAGGAATGCTAGATTTATCTTTAAATTTTCAAGATAGTCTAGATATCATATTTAGGGGTAAATATGATACATATTTCAAAAATATGATGAGGAAAAGATCTGTCAAAATTCGGAGAGATAGAGCGAAAACAGTGAAAGCTCTGCGAAATTCCGTAGATTAGGGGTTGGGGGCAAAATGGTAATTTGTACCTAAAATGCACGTTATCTTGCTAAAAGTTGTTAAATATTATCCTTATAGGATATACGTTATAATCGAACATTGTCGAGCCCCATTTGTTGTGCCGCCAAATCACCATTTTTTTCATTGTCGGAAATTTATCGTTTTCCGTAAAAGTACCGTTTTAAAGTCAACGAAGGTACGTTCGCGTCTTTGGTAACCTTATCTCGATGTTTATGGTATACATATATGTGGTATGTGTGTTGTAGAGGTGTTATCGTGCGAGTGCATATAGCGGTTAGAGGATATGTACGTATCTTTGGGTGCGATATGTCGGTCTTTGGGTGCAATATGTCGTCTTTGGGTGCAATATGTCTCGTATCTTGGGTGCAATAGGTCGTATCTTGGGTGCAATGTGTACGCATGCTTGGGGGCAATACATATGCATGGGTTGTGGTAGAGTGATTGTTGTCTTGTTGATATTATGGATGTACATTATCGTATGTGTATACATAAACATGAGGTGCTTAGTTTCACGAGATCCAATGTGGTAAATTGGATCTCGGCTCTTAACTTAGCATCAAGTTCGGAAGGACCGAGGACCGAGGAGAGAGAAAAGCAGCGGAGTTCAAGGACCCGGATGAAGACTTTCCGATGTTGTCCTTTGCTTTTGATGTTCGGCGGAAGCCTTTCTTTCGAGATGTTTTGTACTTTTGAAACACTCAGTTCTTGTACCGATGTTTAAACTTGACGGACTTACGGCTTTTTGAATCTATATATCAGTTACTCTTCCGCTCAAATGCTCTACTATGATTTTAAATGAAAAAAAAATTATACTGCTTTTAAAAAGTCGGGATGTTACATTATACATTATCCAATTGCACACTCAAATCAAAAAGACTTTCTCAAGGTTTTAATGATCAAGGTAAGATAATGAAATGAAAGTGATCAAATGGTATGAGAGAATACTTTAATTAGTGCCAAGTAATTTAATGAAATTCATGATGAAGAATGAAGGAATACCTACGAGGAGAAAACAAACTCATTAACACTATATATAAACAACCTTTATTCTTTTGACCTCAACAATCTTTGTTTTTTTTTTCTTTCATTTTTTTTTGGATCTCTATTTTTTTTTTCATATATTCCTTTTTTCTATCTTTTTTCTTTTTTGTTCTTTTTTTTTTCCTTTTGCTTTTCACTATCTACACATACTCTTAAAGTGTTGACTTTCTAATTCCTTCACTCTTTTAAATTGGTTCACTTAGCACTCACTAAAGTTAAAAAAAAAATATGGGAAGAAAAAGATATAAAAATTGCATATCTCAAACAAAGGGCTATTTATTCTATGCAATTTTTTTTTTGTAAAAAATAAAATAAAAATAAAGGCTCAAATGGGGTAAACAAAAGATTTTCATGTGATAAGGATGGACATTTGGCCGAACTAGCTATGAAATGAATGCCTAAATTATCTTTGTGCATGCAAAAGGATTTCAAATTTCAAAAGAGATTCAAGACAAGTTCTAGAGATGAAATCACTATAGGTGAACTCCCTCTTAGAAAGATGGAAAGTAAGGCTCAAATTCCTCACAGGTTCTTTGACATCCTAAAGTAAAGTATCCAAACCAAATCTTTACTAATTTAGTAACATTCAAAGAACATAGAATCAATTCCCAATCAAATTCACTTCTTTTCATGTTCAAATTAACCCAATTGTGACAATGCTTACGAATAAAATTCAAACTTCCATAAGAATATTTTTTTAAAAAAAAAAAAAAAATCCGAGGACAAGGAAAGTTATGTAAAATTCAGGATTCCCTCACCCCCACACTTAAATGTCACATTGTCCTCAATGTGAACAAGTAACAAAAAGTAATGGAAGCGAAGAGCAACCATATTTAAGTGTAAAGGTAACACCAACTTTAGAGATTTCAAATTTTCTCCAATTAAACAGCTCAAGTGCTATGATCACTCAATAATCATCACATGCACATCCAACTAAGACCAGCACTCATTCCCAAGCAATATATCATGAACAATCAAATAGAATAAATCAAAGAAAAGTAGAAGAAAACTTCCCTTTTTGTCCTTGACTTGCACTCTCAATCCTTGCTACCAAAGTGAAACACATCATCAAGGGCTATCAACAGTCCTACAAAATCAAATAAAGCATCAAATCATACCTTGGGTTGCCTCCCAAGAAGCGCTAAGTTTAAAGTCTTTAGCTAGACTTCTCAAAACAACTTCTAATCATAAGTATCAAACACCACAATTACATTGTCTTCATTTCTTTTCAAGCAACAAGGTATCACACACAAAAATTGATAATTCAAGTTAATTGCTTGTAGTTCCTCAATCATAGACAATCGTGGATTACAAGCATTAATCGAATTCAAATAAAGCACATCATGCACATCCTTACAAATAAACATAGGCACTTCCAAGAATTTAGAGCATCCAATAAAATCAATTTGACTCTCATTAGTAAGAGCCAACACTTCAATAGGAGAGTCATGAACAACAATTCTTGGGATGTTGATGAGCACAAATTATGCTATGTTTTCCCGATAAATGAAAGCTTAAACTACAAACAATCCAAGCAAAAAGGCATATATTCATGATATAGGGAACTGAAGGATGGAAACCATTTACATCCTAAACATGTGCTAAGAAGGAGAAGATTACATTGTCTTTAAAGAATGTATAGCAAAGCTGATACGATGCTATAGCATTCTGACCGCAACTCGAAGTGCAATAAAAAGCATCACGAAAGCTATAACAAAGTAAAGGACGCAATGCTATGCGGCATTTTTTCTAACCTTTTTATCTAGTTGATTTCAGGAATAAACATAAAAGACCGAGATCAACAGGTAGATTGCTGACGTAACGAAATAGAAGATGTGGAGGATCAAAACGGAAAGATTTGAAGAATCCGGCAGGATCAGCAGAATCAATCTACAAACAGAAGATGCGATAGATCTCGACAGATTTGGAAAGCCCAGATAGCTGAAAACGTTTTCAAATTGATCCAAAAATCAAAGCAAGTTTGCAAAGTAAGAACAAAGCTAGTCTGATGAGGGAAATTGATCAACAAATACAACGTCAGAAGCAACCAATGGTTCAACAACAAATTGATGATCCTAAAACTCCTATTGCTCAGTTACAACAAAAAATTGTTCTTGATACCCCTTCAGATTCTTCTTCTGCAAACAAACAGGTGATGAATCTTGAATAAATTTCTGATGTTGAATCTTCCAAATATGATTTTCAAATCAACCATCAACACTGGCGAAAATCTTCTTTACCATTTTGGCAAAAATCTTCAAAGTTGTATTATCCTAGGGCTAGTCTTTTAGATATTTTAATTTGAAGAACACCAAGACCAAACTTTTAACTCCTTCAACTCTAACAATGTCTATGAATGGAACATAGATGGTCAGAGTCAAACAAACATTCTTTAAATTCTTCAACAAATAACAATGGTAAGTACTGCTTATCAAACCACAAATGATTATTCAGATACAAAAATAACTAATATTTTAATCTCCGGTTTTATTAGACAACTCAAAGGTTGGTGGGATTATTATCATCTGTCTTTTGAAAAAAAATCAAACATTATTTCTTTTGTGAAAACTGAACCCGATGGGACTCCTATTCCTCATAATGGTGAGCCTATTCCAGATTCTGTTAACACACTCACTTTTACAATTATTAAACATTTTGTTGGCGATCCTACCAGATTCTGTTAACATACACACTCACTTTTACAAACTCCTTTCAAACATTCGTTGTTGAACACTATCTGATTTTAGATGGTATAAAGATACTTTCCTAACTCGAATACTCACAAGAGATGATGCCAATCAAGGTTTTTGAAAAGAAAAGTTCCTAGCTGGATTACCAAAATCTTTTGGTGATAAAGTTAGAGACAAACTTAGGCACCAATATGATGGCAACATTCCTTATGAAAACTTGACATATGGAGAGTTGATTTCTCATGTTAAAAAAACTGCTTTAAAAATTTGTCAAAATGATGGAATCAAACATCAGCTTGCCAAAGAAAAGATTGTTAATAGAAAAGAATTAGGTTCTTTTTGTGAACAATTTGGTCTTCCTTCTTGTAAACAATCTAAACCTAAACCCCACAAAACTCCTTGTTTTAACCATTCTTATTCCAAAAATAAACGTTTTCAGTACAACAAACGTCCTTATCAAAAGGATGAAATTCAAACTCCTCCAAAGGGTTAAGGTGCGATTTTGCCGATAAACTATTGGCTCAGGAGCGTCCAACACAATTAACTATTAATTGGACCAAAAATACCATCAAACTTTTAAAAAGGAGTGCCCAACACAACGCCGTTAGAAAAAGTTAATGTACATTATCTAAGGTGCAGATTGGCCAACGAACTTTTACTCCGGGAGCGTCAAACATAAAATTCTAAATTTTACTAAATTAAATAATTTTTTTCTTAATTGTCATTATTCAAAACTACTTGTATAGATATTTATGAACAAAAATTACTCATTCTTCAATTTTGTCAAAATTATAATTTGCTAAAATAAAAAAAATTTAATTAAAAATATAATTATATTATTTAAATAAAACTCAAGGTGTTTTATAGTTTATTATATGGGTTTTATATTTCTCTTGTTACGGGAGAAGACTTTTTCTCCGCATTTTCGCTGTGAGTGTCGTTCCCATGCTAACCCTGTTTTAATCAATGATTGCTTTCGGGTGTTCTTGGTCTCCAAGTATCTCGACAGCGACGCGGTTCTTGCTGCTATCGTAAACTAACATGCTATCAAGAGACATGAAGAAAATTGTTGATGACCATGTGAACTAATCTGTTGTCTTCAGGCTTTTTTTTTTTTTGCATGCATCCCTCGTAGCAGTAGTAAAAGGAAAACTAGTGGCGGCATGACAATTCCGTTGCACATAAATTCACGGTCCGATAATGGCCCAAGCTTGATTATGCAACAATAGAAAACTCTTAAACAAAAAATTCTGATACAAGCTTTTTCATAGTGATGATTAGTGAAGGTTTTTTGTGATATCAATCACACCATATTTGCAAGATCCTGTCCTCATAAAATACTGCAGTTTAAGCAAATAGATTTAATCAATACTAAAGGCCAGCCATATTTCGGATTTATATTATTAAGTATCAACGTTGATATCCATTAAGTTCTTTTTATAAAAATAAAAATTAAACTCATTTCATTTCTTTCCGAGATATAATAGATTTTTTAGATTTTTTAAATTTTATTAACATTAAATGAATTTTTTAAATCACATAAATTTCTTCTAAAATAAAAATAAATCATATTTTTTTTTTTCATTTAACATATATAATAAACTATAAAACACCTTGAGTTTTATTTAAATCATATAATTATATTTTTAATTAAAAATTTTGTTTATTTTAGCAAATTATAATTTTGACAAAATTCAAGAATGAGTAATTTTTGTCCCTGAGATATCTATACAAGTAATTTTGAATAATGACAATTGAGAAAAAAATTATTTAATTTAGTAAAATTTAGAGTTTTGTGATGGGCGCTTCTGAGTAAAACTTTTTTGTGTTGACGCTCATGGAGTAAAAGTTCGTTGGCCAATCTACACCTTAGATAACGGACGTTAACTTTTTCTAACGGCGTTGTGCTGGGCGCTCCTTTTTAAAAGTTTGTTGGTATTTTTGGTCCACTTAATAGTTAATTGTGTTGGACGCTCCTGAGCCAATAGTTTATTGGCCAAATCGCACCTTAACCGTTTTCCAAAATGTGACAAGATCACTTGTTATAGATGTGGTAAGGTTGGGCATTATGCCAAATATTGTCAACTTACCAGGAAAATTAGGAATATTCAAATTGAGGAACCTCTCCTTGATCAAATAAACAATCTTCTGATTGAAACATCTTCTGAATCTGAAGAAGATCGAAGCTCTTAACCAAATCCAAGATGATGAATTCAATTCAACATCTGACGATTCTATTCCTCAATTAAATGTCATCACCAAAGAACAAGATCTACTCTTAGAGGTCATTAGTAAACTTCTGAATTGTGATAAAGGTGAATATCTTTCAAAATTTAAAGATATTATCACACAACCCTCCTCTTCATCTTCTTCTTCCAAACTTTCTGTCTCTCATAACAAATACGATTTGACCAAAACTTTGGACAGATTTAAACGTTTGGTTAAACCAGCTACAATCCAAGATCTTCAATATGAGATTAACAATCTTAAGGTTGAAGTTCAACTCCTTAAAACTAGTAGGGATAATCATGAGTCTGCTTTAATACAGATTCAGGAACTCTTAACTTCATCTCAAAAGTCTTCTGATGAGAATGTTGATAATATTTTAGAAAATGAAAAAGAGGATGATAACCCCAAACCACCATTTTTAAATCTGATTTCAAGAATTTTTATTCAGAAGTTTTATATACAAGTAAAAATCATTATTAATAATGATCTTGTTATAGAACAATATGTTTTGTTTGATACAGGGGCTCAAGCCAATTGCATTTTAGAAGGTATAATCCCCACTAAATATTTTGAAAAAACAATTGAGAGATTTAGTGCTGTTAATAGATCACGGTTATCTGTTTAGTACAAGATTTCAAATGTTGTTGTACATAATGAAAGTTTGCAAATTAAGACTCTGTTTATTCTTATGAAAGATATGGGAACTCAAATTATACTCGGAGCATCATTTGCACAACTTTTAATTCCTTTTAGTATTGAATTTGATGGACTTTCAAAACAGCATTTAGGAAAAACAATTTTCTTCCCTTTTACTAAAAAACTCAAAATTAAGGAGTTAAATCCTATTTTCCTTCAATAAAATTAGATCAATTATGTTGGAAATTATGCCCTAGGGGCAATTCATCTTCATTTAGTTATCATTTAATTTGCATGTTTATAGTGATAACTGATCCTTAGATATATCTTATAGATTATCCTAAATGTCCCTAGTCGGTCATCTACGCGGGAGCGAAGATGAAATAAGACCAGTATGACTTTGATAAGTATGGAGATACGAGTCAAAGTCATAGGCACTTGTAAGAGTACAAGGTGCTGGATCGATCCACTATGAGAAAGCTGCATGGATTAAGTCATAAGCTTTTTTCATGTATAACCGCGTCACAATGCCCTTTGACCTGAGATCATTATGGATTCCTACATGATGAATCCCTGCTCTTTGACCTAGTCAAAAGTCACTTTTGACCGGGTGATGATAAATGCTTGAAACGGGATCAGTGGTTTTCATGCAAAGGAATGTGAATGGTCAAGATGGAATTTGTCCCTCACATTTGTAGAGAGATAATACTGGGCCCCTCGATGAGTGAGTCTGAGAAATGTATGGCCATACTACAATGGAAAGGAGTTTACATTTCAATTATTAGACTACTCGAGAATCGAGAAAGTAATGGTCAAGAACAGGAAGTTGACATTATACATGCCTTATCCTTGACCAAATTATCGCATGACAAAAGGGACGTGACATGGTTGTACGATAGGTTGTATCGTATCATCGATCCCCATATTAATTGGGTAGTCGCAATGTCTTGCTAGAGGCCGCTTGCGACTTGTGGGTCGGGTATAGTATTGGCCCACGCCAATCTCATGTGGGCTGCGGGGGTCGCACACAAGAATAGCCCAACACGAGCAAAAGTGTCGATTCATTGAATCTTAGATATGTCTAAGATTTAATGAATATGTATTTAATCTAGGATATATATATATATATATATATTTCGAAATTTATAATGATATTATTTATGGATAATAATATTATTATATATAGTATTTAATTTATTTGATAAATTAAAGAACTATAATAAATTGAGATATTGTATCTCGATTTAATTTTCGAATAAAGATATAGTTTCTCAAATTTAATTAAATTGAGATATAGTATCTCATATTTAATTAAATAAAAGATATTATATCTTAGATTTAATTTATAAAGATAAATTAAATCTATAGGCTTATAATTTGAATTAAATAAATATATTAGATTAGATCTATTTGATAGATTTAATTAATATATTATTTTAATTCAAATTCGAATTTCAAGATCAATTGGATTAATTTTGAATATATTATATCTTAGATTTATTTTAATCCATTCTCCCTTTCCCCTCGGATCCTTCTGAGGTCACTCCCCTAGATTGGTATCAAAGCCAGAGGGGAAGTAGAGATGTATTAATTAGATCTGGACCTGCGATTTACCTCCTCAACATTTTTTGTTGCTATATTTAGCGTTCGCTTTAGATCCGAGTAAAAAAAAAAAAAAAAAGAGTCTGGATTTTTCATGCGAAATTTTATATGTAGTTTTTCTGCATATGATAGCCGAGTTTTTCTGTGGGATGTCCAAGGCCATAAGTCCCGTGTGTTGAGGCAGGCGATTTGCCCCACATGGTAAGCTATCATATGTATGGATCTCTATATATAAACTTTCAAGTGAAGATCTGATTCATCACCTAGTTCATCCTTTGTGGGTGGTTTAGGATTATTTTTCTATAATTTACTTTCTGTCTTAACTCACTTAAAAGCTTCAGATCTAAAGGTTATGCTAAATCCCAACGAAAATATTTTGATTGGTAAATTGCAGTAAATATTTAATTAATATACCCCTATTTTACCTGAAGGTAATGATACTAATTGAAGGGAGATTTACAATTATTGTTTATCTCGTTTTAATTTTCTGCTGTTTACTCTTACTTTTTACTCTCTGTTCTTTTTCTGCTGTTTGTTTTACTAGTTATTTAATTTCTGTTGTCTTTTAATTATGTCTTCTTTATTTCGTGGTTTTCATAAACGTTCCTCTTCCTCCGCTTCTTCTTTTTCTTCCTCTCCACGATCACTCATAAATTCTTCTTTGAACCATGAGGATCCAAAGTCCTCTTCCCATAATATTTTTAATGAAGAAATCCAGTTTAACAATATCAACCAAACTGTTGATAATTGGACTCTCCCTCCTATTGACCGTAAAAACCTTTTTCAAAAGAATAAGAATTGGTTTTTCCAGTCAGATTATATAATCAAAACTTGTTGAAGAATCCATTCCTATTCATCCTGAAAAGGAAGAATTTTTCCTTCTTTCTCCAAATTCTCTTTCTAAACATAAAGAAAAGTACAATTTTATACATATTGGATGTGTCCAAATTGCGCTTAAACCTCTTGTGCGTAAAGGGTTAAACATATCTGGTCTCGCTTGCCTTCGTGATAACCGACACTATATTTTTGAAGATTCCCTTCTCATCGCCTTGAATTTGGCCTCCATAACGGTCCGCTTTATTTCAACCGTTACCCAACCCAAACTATTGATTTAAACGATAAAAATGTTCTTGAATCTTTGAAGCTGAATCTTTCATTCAGTGGATTTTCTATGAAACCCGGATCTATTCCGTTACCCTAATGTATAGGATTCGGTATAAGGTCTCAAATTCTTCGCTTCTTCTCTTCTTCAACAACCCAAGACAATGGACAACTTGTTGTTTTCCTTACTGATCCAGCAAACACAAATATCACAATTCCTCGAACCATCCTATGGAAGGATGTTCATCTGCCAGAAACCTGGGTAATGGAAAAGGCTATACAAGCCACACCAAAACCCACTTCTCACATAACTAAGATTTTCCAAACTCAATCTGGAACTGTTCATTTATCCTTTGACAGATCTAGAAAATCTAATTCTTCTTCCTCTGGATCTATATCTTCAAGATATGAAGATTTTAGATCCCCTACACCTAATCTTCCAAGACATTCTTTTGAAAAACCAACTCCTCCTCCTCCGGTTATTCATCTACCACCACCCCCTCAGTCAACTACTCTTTGACTGAAGAAGATAAATGCTAATGTAATGTAACAAAGACAAGGAATTGATAATTCGGGTACAATTTCTCATGCAAATTATCAAAAAGAGGATGATCTAAATTCGGTTGCTTCAATGTCTTATTCCGATTTAGGTGAGCCTCACAGTATTGGTGTCCTCGGAAATCATTTTGAAATTGATAAGAAAAATTTGCAAAAGGAATTCTATTCAGAACCTAATACTCTACAAAGAAACTGGTTTTTGGAACATTTTAAAGGAACATTGCGTCAGCAGGTTCAAACAAATTTCTATAGTTTCCTTGAAGAGTATGAAATGAATATTCCATTTTTTGCTTGGTTTGAAGCATATGCTTCACAACAAAAAATAGAATATCCATTCCAACAATCTTTAAACATGACCAAAAGGGAGTGGAAGACTTCAGACCAACAAACTATTTCTTCAAAACTTCCACCTAAAGGGTCTTATCAAATTCCTGGTATTTTTGACAGTAAGCAGAATCCTGTTCTTGCTTCTCCTTTTAAAATTAGAGCTTCTG
Organism: Acacia melanoxylon; assembly: GCA_019022615.1. Taxonomy (NCBI): domain Eukaryota; kingdom Viridiplantae; phylum Streptophyta; class Magnoliopsida; order Fabales; family Fabaceae; genus Acacia; species Acacia melanoxylon. The sequence goes on from JAFJYJ010000003.1 coordinate 15,491,246, forward strand.
ATGAACCTCCTAATGCTAGGGATATCATAAATCTCATGGAACAAAATAATTATACAAATCAATATCTCCAGATTCTTGGGGATCATGTTGTCAATTCTTCTTCATCTTCTTCCTCTCAAACTCCTCCTAAGGCCACTCTGCCTTTGTTTAAACCATTCCAGCTTGATCCAAAAATTAAGCTAAGTTTACAGAGCAAAAATAACACGAGTATCGTGCAACAAGCTAACCAACGTTTAAAGCAAGTGATGATCCTAAAACCCCTTTTTTCGAACTACAACGTAAAGTTGTTCCCGAAACTCCTTGAGAATCATCTTCTTCAAATAAACCTCTTATGAACTTAGAAAAAATTTCGATTCTAAGTCGATTTCCAAATCAATCATCAAAATTGGAAAAAACCTTCTTCCTCTATTTTACCAAAATCTTCTAAGTTATACTATCCTAGGGCCAGTCCTTTGGATATCTTAACGGAGGAAAGACATGATCAAACTTTTAAGTCTTTTAACTCAAACGACATCTATGAATGGAATATAGATGGTCAGAGTGAGACTAATATTCTTCAAATTTTACAACAAATGACAATGGTAAGTACTGCTTATCATACTTCAAAAGATTATTCAGATAATGAGATAACTACTCTTTTAACCCTGGTTTTCTTTGGACAATTAAAAGGTTGGTGGGATTATTATCTATCTCCTAGTGAAAAAACAAGTATTTTTTCTTCTATTATGGTGAATCGATGGAACCCCTATTATTCATAACGGCGAACCTATTCCAGATTCTGTAAATACCCTTATTTTTACAATTATTAAACATTTTATTGGTGATCCAGATATCTTGAAAGATCGCTCTTCTGAACTTCTTTCTAACATCAAATGTCGGACACTGTCTGATTTTAGATGGTATAAAGATACCTTCATGACTCGAGTCCTCACAAGAGATGATGCCAACCAGGGTTTTTGGAAAGAAAAATTTCTAGCTGGATTACCAAAATCTTTTGGTGATAAAGTTAGAGATAAACTTCGAAATTTGAATAATGGAAACATTCCTTATGAAAGCCTGACGTATGGAGAACTGATTTCCCATGTTCAGAAAACTGCTTTAAAAATCTGTCAAGATGATGGAATCAAACATCAGCTTGCCAAAGAAAAGGGTATTAACAAAAAAGAATTGGGATCCTTTTGTGAACAATTTGGTCTTCCTTCTTGTTCAAAACCTAGACAGAAGACTCATAAATCTTCTCAATTTCCAAACTCTTTTTCAAAAAATAAATATTTTCGTTATTCAAAACGTCCTTATTATAAGAATGATCTTCAAAATCCCCAAAAGAAATACAAACGGAATTTTCGTTCCAATTTCAGGTCTAAACCTAAACAAAACAAGTTTACAAAAGACTTTCAAAATAGAGATAATGCTACTTGCTTTAAATGTGGTAAAATTGGTCATTATGCCAAATACATGTCGTGTGTCGAGAAAAATCAATGAAATTACTCTTGAAGAATCTCTTGTGACCAAATCAATAATCTCGCTTCTTGAAACAACTTTTGGATCTGAAGATGAGGAAAGCTACTTGTTCTTCGGATGATATAAACCAAATCCAAGATGATGAATTCAATTCAACATCGATGATGAGTTTCCTCAAATAAACGTCATCACAAAAGAGCAAGATCTCGCTTCTTGATATCATCACCAAACTTCCGATTGTGACAAAGGTGAGTATCTTTCAAAACTCAAAGATATTCTTTCACAACCTCCAACTTCTTCTTCTTCTTCTTCTACTCCTCCTACTTCCAAACTTTTGGCTTTTCAGAATAATTATGATCTAACCAAAACTATGGAAAGATTTAAACGTTCGTTAACCCATGTTACTCTTCCCGATCTCAAACTGAGGTTAATAATCTCAAAATTGAAATCCAAAATCTTAAATCTTCTCGTGATATCCATGAGTCGCTCTTTTTCAAATCCAATAATTTCTTTCCTCTTTACCGATTTCTCCGAAAGAAACCTGTTGATCAAGTTTTAGAAAAGGAAGATGAGGATGATAATTCTTTAGAAACACCAATTTTAGAAACACCATTTCTAAATGTGATTTCAAAATGTTTTACTCAAAAATTTTACATTAAAGTAAAAATTATTATCAAAGATCTTGTTTTTGAACAACTTTGTTTTATTTGATCTTCGGAGCCCAAGCTAACCTGTATCTTAGAAGGCTTGGTTCCTACCAAATTTTTTGAAAAAACAATTGAAAGATTTAGTTCTGTCACCACAGAACCAATATCTGTTCAATACAAACTTTCAAATGTTATTGTTCAAAACGAAAGCTGGCAGGTTAAAATTCCATTCATTCTTATGAAACAAATGGGATCACCAATTATTCTTGGTGCACCTTTTGCTACCATATTAATGCCATATGGAACTCAATCGATGGTATTACAAAACAAAGCATTTAGGAAAAACAATTTTATTTCCTTTTACTCAAAAGCCAAAAATTAGAGAATTAAATCCCATTTTTCTTAAAGAAAACCAGATCAACTTTCTTAAAGAAGAAATCCAATTCAAACGAATTGAGCAAAGCAACTCAAGCGACCTTTTGTCCAACAAAAGATCCACTCTTGTCTTGATAAAATCCATAAACGGTTTGTCTTTGATTTACCCAACGCTTTTTGGAATCGAAAGCAACATACGGTTGATCTTCCTTACGAACCTAACTTTTCGAGAAAAATATTCCTACAAAAGCCCGACCTATTCAAATGAGCCAAGAACTTCTAGAAACTTGTAAAAAAGAAATACAAGATCTTCTTGACAAAAAACTCATTAGGAAAAGTCGTTGTCCTTGGTCTTGCGCCGCTTTCTACGTTAACAAAAATGTTGAAATCGAACGTGGAACGCCTCGTCTGGTCATTAACTACAAGCCTCTTAACGAAGCCTTGCAATGGATTCGTTATCCAATTCCAAACAAGGCTGATTTACTAAAGCATTTACATTCTGCAAAAATATTTTCTAAATTTGATATGAAATCTGGATTTTGGCAAATCCAAATCTCTGAAAAAGATAGATATAAAACTGCTTTTACTGTTCCTTTTGGCCAGTATGAGTGGAATGTTATGCCTTTTGGTTTAAAAAATGCCCCATCAGAATTTCAAAGGATTATGAACGAGATCTTTAATGATCAAGGCCAATATATTATTGTTTATATTGACGATGTTCTTATCTTTTCAAATTCTTTGGAAGAACATTTTAAACATGTGTTCAAATTTATTAGAACTGCAAAAATAAATGGTTTAGTGGTTTCCAAACCAAAAATCAGTCTCTTTCAAACAAAAGTTCATTTTTTGGGACAATTGGATTTACCAAGGAACTATAACCCCCATTGAACGTGCGATCCAATTTCTTTGATAAATTTCTGATCAAATTCTTGATAAAAATCAACTTCGAGAGATTTTTGGGTTGTTTAAATTATGTTCTTTGAGTTTATTCCTCAACTAAGCAACTTTCTAAAACCTCTTCATCAAAGACTAAACAAAAATCCTCCTCCTTGACCGATATTCACACCAATATTGTTAAACAAATCAAACAACGAGTCAAAGAACTTCCATGTCTTAACCTTCCCATTCCTTCAACCTTCAAGATCGTCAAACCGACGCGCTTAGGGCTACGTAGGTATTCTCAAACAACGCCTTGACGGAAAAGAACAAATTATTTCTTTCACGTCTAAACACTGGAATCCTGCCCAGCAGAATTATTCCACGATAAAAAAGGAAATTTTGGCTATTGTTTTGTATGTTTCAAAATTTCAAGTGATCTTCTAAATCAAAGGTTTTTAGTTCGCATTGATTGTAAATCTGCAAAGATGTTTTACAAAAAGATGTTAAAAACCTTGCATCAAAACAAATTTTTGCCCATTGGCAAGCAATTTTGAGTGCTTTTGATTTTGATATTGAATTCATTGAAGGCACTTCCAATTCTCTTCCTGATTTTCTTACCCGTGAGTTTCTACAAGGTAGTTCTTAGGTTGAGCGTCCTCTAACCCATAACCCTTTTTCCTCCTCCAGAAAATGACTAGAAAGAAAAAACCTGATGATCAACAAAGAAATAAACAAACTCTCCAAGAAGAGGATGATAAACAAAGCATCTTTCAAGATGCCCGATCTCCGATCTCGAAGCGATTTGAAAGAGATCATCAAACAACTCTTGAAACAAACAATCTTCTCCTCAAACTCAAGGATCATTGCTACCAACCCCGGGGATCATCCTCTAGTCAATCAACTTCCCAAACACGGGAACCACGATTGCGGACAAGATCACAAACTAAATCGGGGTCTTCGACCCCGATAACCCAAATTGAGTCTTCAACCCAAAGACTCACCTCCACCAAACCTGACAGGAAAACTGTTGAATCCTATGCTAAGAAGCCTCCTACAAAGACTTGGGGGGAAGTATTAGTACAAAAGGATGATAAAACCCAAGCCCTTGAGTATGATAGAGCACTCGCTTTATCATTACTTGCCTCTTCTTCACAGGCAATCAGTAAAAAGGAGTATGATTTAGCAAATGCTGAATTTAATCTCCAACTAGCCCAGAAAAAGCCTCCTCAGGTTACTAAACAGTTAGTAGTCTCTTCGGCTATTAACCCAATGGATACACCTTACATTCCCAAACTCGGGATAAGGTCAAAAATATCCTACAAATTGAACACGAGTTCTTCTTCCAAACACCCAACCAGGTAGCATTAAAAGTCTTCCCTTTGGGATTTCATTTTATTCCTACCAATTTACAAAAAAACAAGAGAATTTTATGAGTTAATATTAGTTGATTCTGGGTCCATCGAGTTATCTCGAAAAGAGGATAAAGAAGGAACTTTTATTACTCATTCTACTCTTCAAATTTTAAAAATTCTCACACCTTCTCAGTGGGGACAAGACTTGCATAAACATGTTTCTTTTAAGATTGAATATGATCCTAAAGGATATAATTACTGGGATTATTGTGATGCCTGGTATAATGTCTTTTATGATCAAAATAAAATTTTCAAACATACTTGGTTTCTGTATTTTAAGAAAAACACCAAGTATAACTTTCCTCAATGGTTTAAACAATGGTGGGATTTTTTCGGACCTATACCTGAAATCCTCCCTCTTTCTGTTCATAAAGCATTGAGCCTTTTCAAAATAAAATATAACCTTAATGGAGATCCTTTTCCACTTGATCTTCATTACTTTTCAAAATTAGCTGTATCTTGGATCTTTTCCTGGCAATACAGCTTTTCTCACAATGATAAAAAATCTTTGGATTTACCATTCCTCCAGAGACAACCTTTTGTCAGATGGTGGGCAAAATTTGACCAATCAAAAGTGGACTCTAAGGCGGTAGAAATCTGGTTTAAAAATAATCCAAGCTATCTTTGTGCAACGGATCAAAGCAGGTTTTTGAACCAAAAATCCCATGCACAGACTATACTTGCGGCATTTGGAGATCAACAAGAATACTTCAAACAGCTCACTCTTTTGCTCAAACAATTCCAGCAACAGGGAACAGCTGAAACAATAAATCAGGCTAGTACTTCAACAGAAGGAAATCCAGACCAAAGTGATGATGAAGATGAAGATTTCATTGTCAATTTGGGCGAAGACTAAACTTACAACAGTTTTTGACGGAAGATACCAAACTGTAACTTCCATATATAAAACTGTATAAATGATCTTGATCTGTATTATAGTATTAGGTGTTTTCTCAAATATAGCACTGAATATTGTAATAGGTAGATCACTGTAGTTAGTTACGGTATTTACTGTAGCTAAATACATTATAAACCAACAGTCACGGTCGGTCACCCAGGTCTGTAGGTCAACTAGCGTCGGTCACCAACCGGGCTGTTCAAACAATGATTCGAATCTGTTTACTTAAGCTGAAACCCCTTCAGTTTAGGGACAGGTTCTGATCAGCGAACCATCTCTCTACCTTCTCTCTACCCATTCTCTCTGCCCTCTCTCATCCTTCTCTCTACACTCTTTCCCTTCTCTCTCTTTTAAGCTTTCTTCTGCCTTCTGCTTTCCTGTAAGTTTTTATGTTTTGAATAAACTTGTGTTTCTTTATGTCTTTTTGCATCTGCATCTCTTCCTTACTCTTCTCTCTGTTTATGAACTAGATCAGCGTAGTTTACTACCGATCTGTTTTAATTTCTTTCTTTAGTATGCATTGTTTGTAAATCTGCAAAACAGAATTATTCTACGATCAAAAAAAGAAATTTTGGCCATTGTTTTGTGGATCTTAAAATTTCAAGCTGATTTTTTAAATTAAAGGTTTTTAGTATGCATTGATTGTAAATCTGCAAAAGAGGTTTTACAAAAAAATGTTAAAAACCTTGTATCAAAACATGTTTTTGCTCGTTGGCAAGCAATTTTGAGTGTTTTTTATTTTGATATTGAATTGAATTTATCAAAGGGACCTCAAACTCTCTCCTAGACTTTCTCACCCGTGAGTTTTTATAGGGTAGGTCTTAGATTAGAGAGCACCAAAACCAGAAACTTTCACCTCTTACAAAATGCCCAGAAAGAAAAAACCAGGTGACGATTTCAAGGATAAACAACCTTTCCAACAAGAGGATGATCAAAGCTTCTCCCAAGAAGCCCAAAGACTAGTCTTTGAAGAAGAAACTTTGCAGGAGATTCTTAAACAGTTGATCCAGCATCAACAAATTAAAACAGAGGGATCTACCAGTCAAATAACTCCCCAAACATAGGGATTAAGACTTCAAACAAGATCTCAATCTAAATTAGAGTCATCACCCCAAAAACCCAAATTGAGTCTCCAACCCAAAGACTCACTCCCAACAAACCTGGCAGAAAGACTCTTGAGTCCTTTGCTAAGAAACCTCCAAAACAAACTTGGGAGGAATTATTAGTACAAAATGATAACAAGACACAAGCCCTTGAATATGATAGAGCTCTTGCTTTGTCATTAATTGTCTCTTCTTCCCAGGCAATCAGTAAACAGCAATATGATTTGGCCAATGCTGAATTCAATCTCCAATTAAATCAGAAAAAGCCACCTCGGGTTTCAAAACCATTATTAACTACTCCAATTGTTAATAACCTAATTGATACTCCTTACCGTCCAAAAGAAAACAAGGTAAATAATATCTTGCAAATTGAACCTGATTTTTTCCATCAAACACCCAACCAGGTAGCATTAAGAGTTTTCCCTTCAAGATTTCATTTTATTCATACCGATTTGGAAAAAACAAGAGAATATTATGAGTTAATTTTGGTTCATTTTCAATCCATCGAGTTATCTCAAAAAATAGATAAAGAAGATAAAACTTTGATAACTCATTCTACTCTCCAAATTTTCAAAGTTCTCACACTTTCCTAGTGGGGACAAAATTTAAATAAACGCAAATGTTTTAATTTTGATTTTGAGCTTGAAGGATATATTCATTGGGATTATTGTGATGCCTGGTATAATGTCTTTTGGGATCAAAACAAAATTTGTAAACATACTTGGTTCATTTATTTTAAACAAAAAACCAAGTACACATTCCCTCAATGGTTTTGACGATGGTGGGACTTTTTTGGACCTATTCCTGAAATTCTTCCACCTAATGTCTAGAAAGCATTGAAACTTTTTGAAACAAAACCTCATCTTAATGGAGATCCTTTTCCAATAGGTCTTCATCATTTTTCAAAGTTATCTGTATCCTGGATCTTTTCTTGGCAATACAGATTTTCTCACTCAAACTGTGATTCTCCAATTTTGCCAATCCTTCAAAGATTACCCTTTGTTAGATGGTGGGCAAAAGTTGACCAATCAAAAGTTGACTCCAAGGTAGTGGAATTATGTTTTAAGGACTACCTTAATTTCCTTTGTGCAACTGAACAGAGCAGCTTTTTGAATAAAAAAAACTTATATTCAAAGCACACTTGCCTCAGCTGTAAATAAACCGGAGTACATTACACAACTTAGCTTCATGCTTAAACAACTCCAAGATAATGAAGCTCGAGATCATTAACCAGGCTAATTCTTCAACAAATTCCAAGGTTAAAGAAGAAGACCTAGCCCAAAGTGAAGATGAAGATTTTGTCATCAACCTAAGTGAAGATCAAATTAACAGTTTTTGATGGAAGCACCAAACAAAGTCACTTTTATATATAAAACTATTCTAAACTATGGTAGTGCTAGGTATTTTTACTGTAGCACTAAACACTGTAGTTCACAATAGTTAGTTACTATAGTTCCAACAAAAACTGTAGCTAACTATTATTTAAACTGTGCCAAACAATATCGATCACCAACCGGAACTGTACAAACAATGTTTTAAATCGCTCTTTATAAGCTTAAGTTCAATTCAGTTCAAGGCCGGTTTTGAACTATCCCTTCTCTCTCTATCCTTCTCTCTACCATTTCTTTGCCTTCTCTCTTCTCATTTACATCTTTTGCTTGTAAGTTTTTAAATTTCAATAAACTTGTCTTTTATTATATTTTGCATTTGTATTTCCTTCTTCTCTCTTTGGTGAGTTAGGTCCCGACACGGTTTACCTCCGTTCCTTTCTCATATTCTTTTGTTTCTTTTTCACGTTTATCTTCAGCATTTGCATCTCCTTCTTCTTTCTGTGATGAGCTAGGTCCCGACATGGTTTACCTTCGTTCCTTTCTCATCTTCTTTTGTTTCTTTTGCACGTTTATCTTCAGTATTTTATTTATCTTTTAAGAAGTCCGCCTTCTCCTCTATTTCTCTCGCTCACAATTCTCCCTCCTCCCTTTCGGTCCTTTTGGGACTTCCCCCCCAATTGGTGTGTGTGTGTATAAGCTAACCACTTTGTGCAACATTTTTTGGGAAGTTTAATGTGTAAATTTTTTAATGATAATTTTACTATTTTATTTGGCAAATTTAAATTTATTTTAAATTTTTATCCTAAATTATCACATTTTGTGCAACACACACACATATATAAATTTGATTCATGCCCTTTTCTATCATTTTTTTTCGTCATCTATCTTTTTAAAAGTTATGCTAAACAAGTGCCCATTAGAATCAAAAACCACTTCTGTCACCGCTATCCCAAACACAAATCACATTAGAAAAAGTCCATTAGAAAATAAGTCCATCAAAAAAAGTCTATCAGAAACAAAAGTCACTTCTATCAAAGCTATCCCAAATAGGCCCATGGTCTGTCCATGAAAGTTGTATCTTATACCTATCACAACAAGATACAAATTAAAGAGGGGGTCAAAACTATGAGAAAGTTTTCCATCATAAAATATTTTCTGCAATTATGAATAAAAGTTAATGCATTTAACCCTATTAAATGTGAAAACATGACTTCCTAAGATATTTAAGAATTATGTTTTTTGCATAAAGATCCTAAGATAGACAACACAAAATTTATGTTTTACAAGGATATTAATTTGAACAAAAAATAACTATAATGAAAGCTACCAATAATTATTTATTAAAAACTAAATTTATTTTAAGCAAAATTATTGTGTGTATAAAAATCTATAAAAGCCGTACTACTCAGGAATCAACCACATTTGAGCCAAAAAGGTGGTTTGGTTCAAACTAGACCACATACTTGACCAATCCCAATATGAAAAGACAAACTGAGTCATACTTGTATTGAACTAAAGGTTGCTTTGGACAGTGTACGAGTCTACAGTTTAAATAGGTGCTTTAGGCAGTGTACGAGTCTACTGTTTATAATAGGTGTATCTTAAATAGAGCACTGCTCATAGATAGTTTAACTATAGTTACATACAGCTGGCTTACTAACATTAAATTTAACCCGAGCGATTCCCTTTACTATTTGTGAAGACTATATTTGTCAATGCCGAAAGTCCAATCTATGCTTTACTTTCATCACTATTATTGAAAGAGAGAGAGAGAGAGAGAGAGAGAGAAACTCCGATGGCTTCTGCTTCTTCAAGCTCTGGCTCTGTGCCAAATGCTCCAAGAAAGTATGATGTGTTTCTCAGTTTTAGGGGCGAAGACACGCGCTACAACTTCACGAGCCATCTTCATACTGCTCTCAACCGAGCTTTCCTTGAGGTCTTTTGTGATGATAAGAAGCTTGGGAAAGGTGATGAAATCGCACCATCACTCATTCAAGCAATTAACGATTCAAGTGTATCTGTAATAGTCTTCTCAGAAGACTATGCTTCCTCAAAATGGTGCCTGGATGAACTCCACCAGATCATGCAATACAGAAAGGATGAGGGCCAGTATGTTATACCCATCTTCTACAAAGTTGACCCCAAAGATGTTCGAAACCAAACCGGAGCTTATGAGAAGGCATTTGAAAAACATGAGATTGATTACCAACATGACCCAGACAGGGTGAACAGATGGAGAGATACTCTTTCTAAAGCTGGCAAATTAAGCGGCTTCCATTGCCAAACGTCCACGTAAGTATTCCTTTATCAGATAAAGCGGTTTTTGACTTCATATCAATTGTCTACTAATTTTATTTTGGGATAACGATGATTAAATAGCAAATAGCATTTGAAATTCCTAAACTCAAAAAAAAAAGGCTGTTAATATTTTGAAAGAAGGTGACATGGATCAAATTTTAAAATGTCGATGAATTTATCATTTTATGTTTTCAAATAAATAAAAAATGAGCCTGGCCGGAGCCTCACCGCAGCTAGCCGCCAGAGCTTCGGCATTGGCCAGCCTGCAACTGCCGGCTGCCTGAGCTCCTCCGGCGGTGGGTTTTCTTTTAGGTGGGGTTGATTTTTTTTTTTTTTAAAAAAAAAATGAGAGTGTAAGGAGTGAGATTCAAACCCACCCACTTCCATAGAGGAGTTAGGTGGGCATTGTCTCACCAAAGTTCTTTTGATATATATATATATATATATATATATTATTTCATTATATATTGGTTAACGTTTTTTCTATTAAGAAATGCTTTGTGAATTTCATTATAAATCTTATGAATATCATTGATGAACTTGTTAATCCCATTACGACTTTGTTGATAGTTCTCAAATGTTAATGAAGTGAACTCAGACTAACATACTTTCACCTGACCACTTTTTTATTAAACCTTAATTCCATTATGACTTTTGTTCATAATTCTCAAATGTTGGTAAAACATGACATGACATGTTTTCCCTGACATATTTCATATCTTAAATATTTGGATCTTGACTAATCATATCAATAACTTTGATGACCATTTATTTCTATGAAAAAGCAACAATAAAATCTTAATTGACAGCTTCGTGAGTCATATTTTCTAACAAAAATAGTGTTGCGGCCATTACATGATACTCATATTTTCCCCTTTCATTTGGAGTGCCTCTGGAAAATTTTCATTGAAATGTGTTCAAGTTGTACCACCTATTTCAAATCAATTTTTAGCGGAGACAACATAAATAACGATATCATTGATTTTTTTTTCTCGCAACTTTCGTTGATAGTCCATTTATTTTTACCAATCTCTCCCCCTCCCATCTCCCTGTTACTGTTACAATAATAATACTACTTTCTTTTATCGGATAAGTTGATGAATGTGCCAACTTGCCAGACAAAATCTGATGTTGCCTTTGCTGATTGGAATTATTCTATTAGCCAACTAGGTTTTGTATGGCCTTCCTTGAAAGGGAGAGGATATTATCATTGGACATGGGTAATCTATTGTTTACTTGATGCAGCTTCTCTTTTACCTTAAAAAATAGTAATACTTTTTTTTATCCTTTTTCATATTTTAGGGATGAATCAGAACTCATTCAAAACATTGTCAGTGACATTCAGCAAAAAATTAACCTAAGTTATCCAAGTTCATTGATGGGTCTTGTTGGAATTGATGAAAATTGTGACAAGATTAAAAGGTTATTGATAAAAGTCCCAATAATTGGAATTTGGGGCATGGGTGGTATAGGCAAGACAACCATGGCTAAGGCTTTGTTTGCCAAACTCTCCTTCAAATTTGAGAGTTCTTGCTTTTTGGAAAATATAAGAGAAGAGGAAGAAAAACGAGGATTGACATATTTACGAAACAATCTCTTGTCTAAGCTACTAAAGGAAGAAACTTCTCCTCATGGGCCACCTAATTTTGCAAATAACACCTTTGTTATGAGAAGACTAAGCTGTAAAAAAGTCTTCATAGTGCTTGATGATGTTAGTAGTTGGAAGCAATTAGAGTATTTAGCCCCATATTGTGAATACTTGGGATTGGGTAGTAAAGTCATCATTACAACCAGGCATAAGCAATTGCTTGTAATTGCCAGAGTTAATGAAATATATGAGGCCCATCCTTTGAGCGATCTCAAATCTGTTGAGCTCTTCAACCTCAGAGCTTTTCACCCTTACCAACCAAAAACTGGTTATGAATCCCTCTCACAAAGGATTGTTCATTATGCACAAGGCATCCCGTTAGTTTTGGCAGTATTGGGGTCATCTCTTCGTTCAAAAACTCCAAAGGAATGGGATAGTGCATTGTCAAAACTCAAGAAGAGTCCAAATGAAGACATTCTAAAAGTTTTGAAATTGAGCTTTGATGGATTAAATTATGAAGAGAAGGAAATGTTTCTAGATATTGCATTTTTTTTTGAAGATAGAACTCTTGTAACTATTGATGACAGCCAAGTACGGATGCATGACTTAATAAAAGAAATGGGCTATGAAATTGTTCGTCAAGAATGTATTAAAGAACCTGGACGACGAAGTAGATTATGTGATCCAAAAGACGTCCATCATGTGTTGAAGAATAATACAGTAAGAATCATTATGTCTATATTTATCATGTATCGCATGTTAAATCATTTGATTTTGACATGAATGCAATTGATTATTACATTAATATTTACTTATTCAATTTACTTCTACTTTATATTGTGTTTTTTAGGGAACTGATGCAATTGAAGGCATGGTATTAGATCTGTCCAAAATTAGACGTTTACACTTGAGCATTGATACCTTCAAAAAGATGCCTAATCTAAGATTTATAAAATTCTATTCGTTCAAGAATAGGAGATCATGGAAGGTGGACTTGTCTTCTGGCCTTGAATCATTATTTGGGCAATTAAGGTACCTTCAATGGGATGGTTATCCTTTGGAGTCTCTACCATCCACGTTTTGTCCAGAGAAACTTGTGGAACTTTGCATGCGAAACAGCCAAGTAAAAAAACTTTGGGATGGAGTGCAGGTATATAAATGTGAGAATGTATGTTTCAAGTTTTAGTCAGAGTTTTATGGTCTTCTTTCTCATGTAATGTTTTCCTTTTTAACGGTGGCAGGATTTTGTGAACTTAAGGAGAATAAACCTTGCTGGATGCAAACAATTGATAGAGCTACCTGATTTTTCGAAGGCACAGAATCTTGAATCAGTGGATCTCGATTCATGTGAAAGTTTGTGTGATATTCATCCATCTAACTTATCTTTACAAAGGCTTGTTTCCTTGGATCTTAGAAAATGCATTAAACTAAAGAAACTCCGCGGTGAGAATCCTCTAAAGTCACTGGAAGAGATCCATCTCAATTGGTGCTTTAGTTTGACAGAATTTTCATTGTCATCGCAAGAAATCGCAAGGTTAGAACTAGAAACTACTCGCATTGAGATATTGGACTCATCAATTAGGCATCTCAGTAAACTTAAACAGCTCAGTCTTAATGGTTCAAGACTGAAGAGTCTTCCAATAAATGAGTTATGCTGTCTAAGATCTCTAGAGGAGCTATGACTTTCTAATTGTGAACAAGTAATTGACAAACTGAAGCTGCATATTCTGTTTGATGCCTTGCGGTTTTTACAAAAACTACATTTGGATGGGTGTCGGAACTTAACTGAACTTCCTAACAATATCAAGCATCTTTCAGGGCTAAAAGTTCTTTCTTTGAAGAATTGTGATCGACTACAATCTATTCCAGAGCTTCCACCATCCATAGAAGAATTAGATGCAACCAACTGCCCATCATTGGAAACAATAACTCTCAATACTGAGAAGGAATATTCATGGTCGTCAGAAGAAGGAATGATGACTTTAGCACCCTATTCCTCAATTGGGTATCTTGTGAAACTTAGAAAGCTTCACCTTAATGTCTCAAGTCTGATGAATTTTTCCATTGAGCAATTATGTTCATTGAAATCTCTTAAGGAGCTCACTCTTCTTGATTGTGGACCACTAGTTTTTAAGTCAAAGTTGCACAAGTTATTTGATGCCTTGCGCTCTTTGGTAGACCTTTATTTGGAAGGATGTAGTAACTTGTGTGAAGTTCCTGACAACATTAGCTCCTTATCATCATTATATTTATTGGGATTAGTAGGAAGCAATGTAGAGTACTTGCCTCCTGGCATCAAGCATCTCCTGAAGCTAGACTACATTTACTTGACCAATTGTAGGAGGCTTCGATCTCTACCAGAACTTCCACCATTCACTAGATACGTAAAGGCCACTAATTGCTCATCGCTGGAGGTTGCCTTCCCTTTAACAACTCCTAGGCCACGATGGAAATATCTGGTGGAGTCCCTCTTTCTTGAAAATTGCTTGAAGTTGGAGCATTCACTTTCCTGCATTGAGGAATATGCTTATTTATCGTTGAAGCGAGCAGCATATCTCAATCAAATTGGTTCTTTTTTTACCCAGGAAGAAAAATTCCAGAGTGGGTTAGATATAACCAAGCAACTAAGACTTCAAGTTCCATTACCATTGAATTCTCTTCAGCCGCGAACAACTTGTTGGGCTTTGTTTTCTGCTGTGTTCTTCCACAGTTCACATCAAAGCCAAACTGTATGAGTTTCCTGAAATGCCAAATATATTTTGAAGGTGGCGTAGAAGCCAAACACAAGGGTTACATTAAATGGATAGCAGAATTAAATTCGCATCATGTTTTTCTATGGTATGATCCAATCCACTCTGTATGCATTTTGAGGGAACTTATGGAAAGAGAGGATGATCAAGGCATTAAAGGTGACCCTAAGCTTTCATTTGAGTTTTCTATTGTCTCTTTTTATGAGAACTACCACAGAGCCAAACATGATCTGATAGAAGCATGTGAAGTTTGCCCAATATATGCTTCAGAATATCACAATTTCCTTCAACAAATGGAATTCGGGTTGGATTTGGGTAGCCAAAAAAGAGTGGTTTTGATAATGATGAGCATTCACTTTGTGGAATTATGGAATATGCTAGGTTCTCATTGAAGCAAGTATATGGCAATTTTCAAACTTGTATTTCTTCCCCTGAAATGCCGAACAAACCTCTGGGTGTTTTAGACAAAACCACATATACTCGTTCAGTTTCTTTTCAACTTCCAGTTTTTGATGACTTATTGGGCTTCATTTTTTGTTTTGTTATTCCTCAATTCTCTTCGAAGGAAAAGGATCGAAGTCACTCAAGCTGTCGGTGCTGGGGGTTATATGATTTTGAAGACCCAAGAGGATGGCATTATTCGATGACAAAATTGAATTCGGATAATGTCTTCCAATTGTATGATCCCCTCTTTTGTGAATTCATATTAGATCAAGTTAGAAGAAAAACAGTTGGGGATGTCGAATCGCTTTCATTTGTAATTGAGTTTGTTGATTGCTTGATCAAAGAAGGGGGAATCCACCCAATATATGCCTCAAAATACAACAATTTCCTTCAACAAAAGGAATTGAAGTTGGAGCTAGGCATAAAGAGACCTCGAGATACTTGTGATGATGAGGAAGAACTACTTACTCTAACAAAGAAATTGAAGAAGTCTTCTCTTCAACCAACCCACATTGATGAGTTACTACTCTCACTATCTGAAATGAATTTGGAATTTGTGAAGGATAGCGGCACCCTACAAAAATAAATTACTACCAATGCTTTATTGGTAATATCTCTCCCCCTACATTTACCCATTAATTAGGCTTGAGTTAAAAGTAACATGACTGACAAGCTGTTCAGCGGATGCTTGAAGTAATCATAGAATTGCTTCTCTTACCATAACTATGAGCAAAATTATAACTAGTTTTACTATTTTGTTACAGAAACGAAATGTGAAGGTGACTCAGGAACGAAATGTGAAGGTGACTCAGAAACTTATGCAGGCCATACCTTTGTGTTCCTTGCACTTGTAAAAGCTGAGACTTTCATCTCCTGAAGCATGCTTGTTTAGATTTATTGGTCTCTCTAAAGGGTTGATTCTAATTCTGAGTGAATTATGGTTCTTAATATTCTCCAGGATGCATAGTGCTATTCATCGTGTGTAGGGGTACTATTATTTGATAAAAATGACTTGTAATAATTAGCTATTACTTTTCTGGTCCTATACATGGGGCAAAGATAGAAGGTTTTTTTTTTTTTTTTTTCTATTTATAAGCCACCTTATTAAAATTTTGAAGTAAATGTACAATTTAACTCTTCACTTATTGTAAACAATTTATTTTGTCTGGGCCCACTTTAAATTAAAAACATGAAAAAAAAAAAAAAACCCTCATTGATCCATGCACAATAAGCCAAATACATTGATGATTAGATTATAGGCTAAAATATACGTTTGATTCTTTATGTTTGTCTTTGGTATTATTTTAGTCCCTTAAGTTTGTAAAGACTGACGTTTGGTCCCTTAATGTTAACACCGTTGATCGATTTAATAGAAAATACTGACTCAACAATTTTAACTATGATTGTGTAATTAAATGTTGATCAAACATCTTTATATTTTATTGTTTTAATAAATTAATATTTTAAATCCTATTAATTGAAAAATATTTAATCTTCTTCGACAAAAAAAAAATATTTAATCTTCAAAAATGGTGAAAAACCGCAAAACAATCTGTGAAGATTAAATATTTTTTAATTAACAGGATTTAAAATATTAACATATAAGCATGCTTGATCAGTATTTAATTGCACAATCATTGCTTAACATTATTGAGTCAGTATTTTTCGTTAAGTTAGACTAACGGTGTTAACATTAAAGGACCAAATGTGCACTTTACAGACTTAAGAGACTAAAATGATACCAAAGGCAAACATGAAAGACCAAATGTATACTTTAGCCTAGATTATAATTGAATTTTGAAAAATGATCATCATTAATGGTGATTGTCTTGCAATTGAAGTGTGTAATAAATGGCAACAAATTTCAAAATAATTCATTTCATTGATGTTGATTGATATACAGATTAAGAAACTTAGGTGTGAAGTCATTATGGAGGAGAAAAAAATAGAAAAAAATATCTCTAATTTATATTGATAGATTTAAATTAAAAAATTATTTGTGGGAAAAATGTAAATTTTAAAAAAAATACAATAAATATCTCTCATTAGGAATTTGCTTGTGAGGAAATATATATATATATATATATATATATATATATATATATATATATATATATACATATATATATATATATATAAGGGTAAAGGTGCAAAAATACATATGACTTTTTCCTCAGGAGCGCCCAGCACCACGACCTTTTATGAGGAGCAAAAATACACACGACGTGACGTTTTCGGTACAAAAATACAACGGGCCGTTAGTTGACTGTCAACTTGGATGGAACGCTAACGTGGAATAAAAAAATTAGGAAAAATTCAAAAAATTCGAAAAATTCGAAAAAAAATTATTAGGAAAAAATTTAAATAATTAGAAAAAAATTCAAATAATTAGGAAAAATTTAAATTCGAAATTTTTTTCAAATAATTAGCCTGTGTATATACAACTCCTCCTCCACCAGTTGGCCGCTGTCTTTATTTTAATTAATTAATTAATAATTTTTTTCAATGAGCAAATTTACCCTAAATAGTGCATCTTCAACAATTGTACGGCTTGTGTATATACAACTCCTCCTCCACCAGTTAGTTATCCAATGGCCCGCCGGGTAGGGGCGACAGACGTCAATAGCCCATGTGTGGCAAACAGTTTTTGTGGTGGGGCCCACTAGCGGAGGTATTTTAATTTTTTCTAATTATTATAATTTTTCCCTTATTATTTGTATTTTTTTCCTAATTATTTGTATTTTTTCTAATTTTTTGAATTTTTTTCTAATTATTTAAATTTTTTCTTAATTATTTGAATTTTTTCTAATTATTTTAATTTTTTCCTAATTTTTTGAATGTTTTTCTAAATATTTTCACTTTTTTTGAATATTTTCCTTATTTTTTATTTTTTTTATTCTACGTCGGCGTGTCGTCAAAATCAAAATCGTCGCGTCGGCGTTGACGGTCAACTAACGGCCGTGGTATTTTTGCACCCAAAACGTAACGTCGTGTGTATTTTTGGTTAAAAAAGGTCGTGGTCTTTAGGCTTCTGCAGGAAAAGGTCATGTGTATTTTTGTACCTTTACCCTATATAAAATCTCTCTCAATTATGGTAATTCAGTTTAAAATTAGGAAGTTTCATTAAGCAAAAAATTTAAAAACGAAAAAAAAAAAAAAAATCGCCCCTTAATAGTGTTAGGGTCAAACTAGGAAATTTATTTAACAGAAAATTCAAAAAAAAAAAACAAAAATGAACAAAAATTAAAGAAAATGCATATATGAGAAAAACTCTAACTTGAGACAATAGGGGCAGAGTTGAAGCAAAACCCACAAAAATGGGGAGAGCAAAGACAAAAAAAAATAGGAAGAGAAAAGAGGTAAGAAATTGTTAGAGGTAGGGGTGAGCATGGTGCCCAGATGCCCTATACGCCCGCTCAAGCCCGGTAAAAAATTTCCTTGCCCTGCCCTAAAAGATTGGCTCGAACAAAATTTGGGTAGTTTTGAAATTTGGGCCAATAACTAGGCGAAAGTGGGCATCGGGCGGGGGTCCCGCCCGCCCATTTTGGCCGAGAATATTAAATATATTTAAATAAATATGATTCTATATATAGTATTTTATTAAAAATATATTATATTATTATGTCTAAATATATTATATTATACTTGAGTTATCTTTAAAGCTTTGAAATTTTGCAAAGTATGAACTAGAATCTTCATGGAGTAGGGTAGGACGTCACTACTTGGGCAGGGAAAGCCCGCCCAGCCCAGCCCATACTTGCCTAGCCCAAAAATGATTAAATTCTTATCGGGTAGAGTAAGGACGTCGCAAAATCGGCCCATTCATTCTTGGTGGGCATCGGACATGAGTCTCGCCCTGCCCATGCTCACCCCTAGTTAGAGGTGCTTAAAGAGAGTAAAATATATTATTCATATTTTTTATCTCGTTTTCCCTCATAACTCCAAAAAACACGCTCTTATGGTTGTTGTCACATATGTGACACTTCAACACCAATGGCTAGAAGAAGGAATCCAATATGCTAAGGATTGATTCTTTTTTTTTTTTATTGTTTTTCATTTTCATTTTCCTTTTCTCTTCTATTTTCCTTTTCTTATCTTTTTTTTAAAAAAAAAAAAAAAACTAAGGAAAGCCTATACTCTTGTGATGATTATCACTTATGCAAGTTTAAGCATCAATGGCTAGAGGGTATAATCAAATATAATTTTGACTAATCTACTTTATTTAATTTGATTCTTATTACACTCATTCTCTTTTTATCTATTTGTAAATGATAGCCTCACCTTTTGATTTATATATCTACTCACCTTGATATTTTTATCTCATTTGTTGTTTTCGTGGCACCATCAGCATGCTCTCTTCTTCTTTAAAACTAGCGCTAAACATCAAAATGTTTTTATTTTATAATACTTGTCGAAATCATGGTTGCCATCGGAGTTGGATGAATATTTGGCATATGGAGCATGGATGGTAATGTAAGCTTGAACACTGGATTTGTTTTATGATATGTGATGGGTGAAAGTAGTTTCGTTATGGTTTTGTTAGGATCGAATTGCTATATATATGTTTTCCTTCTAAGGAATTTATGTTTTGTGAGGTTTTTAGAGCCTCCTCAGACAAAATCAATTATTCTTCCACATAAGATTATTGGAATCTCCTCAAGAAGTTTAGTCCAAAATCCTTTTAGAAAATATTTTTAAATAAATAAAAAATCTTTCATAAAAAAAAAAAAAAACCAAAAAAACCAACAAAAAAATCATTTTTCTCAACCAAAAAAAGAGGAACTTTTTGTTAAAAAAATACTAACAAAGTGACACACCTTTTTAGCTTGAACTACATAGGTTGTGATCCCTCTAACGGTTATGTAAGCTCAAAGCTTTCTTCCTAAGTCAAGTCCAACTTTGTAAATAAATATATTTTTTCTTATTTTGATTTTGTAAATAAACGTTCTTTTTATTTATTTATTTTTAATTTTATCTATTTTTTAAATATATTTTTTATTTGGGTAGTTCGATAAAATTAAAGGTCATATTTATTTTTAAATAATTGACTTAGGGTAACCGTTCTTATAAACGGGTGTTGTGGGGTGCATAACATATTCTCTAACAATTGACTGCCAAACCTTATCTGATTTTCATTTTTCAAAAAGTTGTTTTCAAAATCATCCTTGTCTTAAAATTTTGGTGACAACCCTATTTTTCAAATTTCGGACGCTACACTTATTATTGTGGTGACATTTTTTTTTTCCATTTAATATTATGTACTAGTAATATACTAATATGTATGTTTAAATAGGGGTAGAATTGAAAAGTTATTAAATTTTATAGCAGAGTTAATAGAATTTAAAATTTTCCTTGATGTGTGTGAAAAATGTTTAAAGTACCCTATAAATAGGAATAAAAGAGTATGGATTTAACTGCCACAATAAAAGGTTACATATTTAATTCTGACAATGCAAACCACTAGAAGAAGTTAATTAGAAGTTTGAAACACCCGACTGACTCAGATGCGTCCTATTAAGACTCATATAAAGGGACCGTATTAGCCTTGTTTTTTTTTTAAGTATTCCTTATTTCCTAAATAAGGGACCAGCTTGGGAAGTTTAAGATCAAAATAAAATTGGTCAAACAAATCTGTAAACCAAGTTTTTGTTGGCTAATTACATATACTCCCTCCGCTCTTTTTTAAAAGGAACAATCTTTTTTATAGGGTGGTCTTTAATATAAAGAATAAATAATTTTTTTTAAAAAAATCTTTTTTTATTAAATATATGCTAGTCATTATTTCTACAATAAATTTTCATTTATTATTTCTCATATTTTTTTTTTACAAATAATGGTATAATTAGAAATAAAAATACGTATTTTATATATTTATTACTGATTTTAACTAAAATTTTAAATTGTATGATTTTAACAGTAATTTTTTAGGAAAAGTAAAAAGAAACGGAAGAGTATAATATATCAACTAACTTTTTAAAATATGGTTAATTTCCGGAGTCAACTCCATGTTAGGAAGAATTCTAAAAGTCAGCTTTCCCAAGTTGCCTTTTGTTTTTGCTGCCAACCGCGTTGCTCTAAAGTCTAAAACCACTAGGCAAGCCCATTGACTTTCTTGTTTTAACAAATAGATAAACTTAAAAAACAATGCCACTGTCACTATTAAATTCTCAGGGAAGAAGAGGAGAGAGCAACATTCCTGAATCCCATGGGCATTATTGCTTCATCATCTTCCTCTTCTGCACTTCCTTCCAAAAAGTATGATGTATTTATTAGCTTTAGAGGAGATGACACTCACACTAACTTCACTAGCCATCTTGACACCGCATTATGCCGCACCAAGATTGAAACCTACATCGATTACAGACTTCACAAAGGAGACGAGATCTCACCTGCACTTACCCAAGCTATCAAGGACTCCACCATATCTTTGGTGGTGTTTTCTCAAAATTATGCTTCCTCTAAATGGTGTTTGGATGAGCTCACCCTCATACTCCAATGCAAAAGGGATTTAGGGCAGATTGTTATTCCTGTGTTTTTTAATGTTGATCCTTCAGATGTGCAAAAGCAACAAGGGGCTTACAAGAAGGCATTTGCGAAACACGAGAAAGCTTTTCGTCGCAACTTTGAGGTGGTGAACAATTGGAGAAATGCTCTTTTTTCAAACGTCCAACTTAGCTGGGTGGGACTCTCAAACTTGCAGGTAACTATTCATCTTCCCTCCTATAATTTTGATGCTTTTCGATTATATACTTTTCTTGTCTAGCATTAATTCTTTATCAATTTATTTTTGGTTCTTTTTCGTTCACTAGCGACGAATCTGAACTCATTCAGAATATTGTCAACGATGTCTTAAGGAAACTGAATAATAGGCATCCATTTGAGTTGAAAGATCTTTTTGGGATAGAAGAAAATTGTTACTGTATTGAATTGTTGCTGCAAAAAGCACCAATAGTTGGAATTTAGAGTATGGGTGGCTTAGGCAAGACAACCATGGCCAAGGTTGTCTTAACCAAACTTTCTTCTGAATTTGAAAGTAGCTACTTCATGGAAAACGTCAGGGAAATGACAGAAAAACACGGAATAAGTTATGTTTGCGATCAACTTATATTGAAGCTGCTAGATGATAAAAATCCGCATGATGGCCCATCTATAATTTTAGGATCCACATTTGCTATGAGGAGACTTGGAAGAAAAAAGGTTTTGATTGTTCTTGATGATGTATCCCATTCAAAGCATCTTGATGTTCTGGCTAAAGAATGTGGCAGCTTGGGACCTGGTAGTAGAGTCATCATAACAACAAGAGATAAGCATGTACTTGCTGGAAGAGTTAATGAGATACATGAGGCTAAAGCATTGAGTAATTATGAATCCCTTAAGCTATTCTGCTTCAAAGCGTTCCACAAAGACCGCCCAGAAATCAGATATGAAGAACTATCAGAAAGGGCAGTTGCTTATGCCAAAGGCATTCCCTTGGCTTTAACAGTCTTGGGTTCATTTCTTCATTCCAAGACTACCAAAGAATGGGAAAGTAAACTAAGCCAACTGAAAAACATTCCCCAAAAAGGTGTCCAAGAAGTGTTAAAACTGAGTTATGACGAACTGAATGATGAGGAGAGGGAAATGTTTTTAGATATTGCATGTTACTTGAAGGGTGAATATGAACAAAATGTTATAAGATTATTTGAGAGCTATGGGCTCCATGCAAGTATTGGCATAAGAACCCTTTTAGACAAGGCTCTAATAACTATTGACTTAATCTATAGAGTGCAAATGCATGACCTAATACAAGGAATGGGCAATGAAATTGTTCGTCAGCAGTGTTTAAAAGAACCTGGAAAACGTAGCCATTTGTGGAATCATGAAGAAGTTTATGATATATTGAAAAATAAAAAGGTGAGATAAAGAACTATTATTTACTTTGTTGGCCAAGCTTGAGTAATTAAACAAAATGAAGCCAGCACAATATGATACATTTTGTACTTACTTCTTTTATTCCTCCAAATTTTATGTCCTCCAGGGTACTGATACAATTGAAAGCATAACATTTGACATGTCTCAAATGGAAGAGGTACACTTGAATGCTGATGCTTTAAAAAATATGCCTAATCTCAAAAGTCTCAAATTATATTATTCCACCTCTCCTAAAAGCTTTTCAAGCCTTCCTTTATGGCTTGAGTCATTCTGTGACAGACTAAGGTACTTTTATTGGGATTGCTTTCCTTTTGAATCCCTTCTAGCATCAACCTTTTGTCCGCAGAGCCTTCTTGAAATTCATATGAAGCATAGCCATGTTACAAAACTGTGGGATGATGTACAAGTATGTATTGACAAACACTATTAGACACACACAAATCCATCCACCTCTTTCACTCACTCAAGGCACAAAATGATGGAGCTGCCTGACTTTTCTAAGGCACAAAATCTTGAATACATAGATCTTTCATTTTGCTCAAGTCTGTGTTATGTTCATCCATCTATCTTATCTCTCCACAAACTCATTACTTTGAATCTAAGCTGTTGCTATGAACTGAAGAGTCTTTGTAGCTCAAGCCTTTTAGAATCTCTTAGTACACTCTCTGTTGATTGATGTTCAAGCCTTGAGGAATTTTCATTGTTGTCAAAGAAAATAGAGGAATTAGATTTAACAAGAACAGGAATAGAGATATTACACTCATCAATCGGGCAACTCAAGAAACTTAAAAGTCTCAGTCTCAATTGTTCAAAGCTAAAGAAACTTCCTATAAAGGAGCTATGTTGCTTGACATCTCTTGAGAAGCTTATTCTTGATGACTGTGGAAATGTAATTGACAAACAAAAACTACATATCCTATTTGATGTCTTGCATTCATTGCAACACTTGAGCTTGGAAAAGTTCAGTAACTTGGCTGAACTACCAGACAATATCAGTGCCTTAACATCCTTACGTTGTTTATCACTTAGTGGAAGCAGTGTGGAGAGCCTGCGTGCTAGCATCAAGCATCTTTCAAAGTTGGAAATCATGAAACTGAGAGGATGCAGGAAACTTCGATCTCTACCAAACCTTCCACCATATATTACATATTTAGATGCCACTGATTGCACATCACTTGAGACTGCATTTCACATGCCTTTTAATTACAGGATTGACTCATGTTTGCTAGTGAATTGCATGAAGTTGGATGAGCTTTCACTATATGGTATTTTGATAAATTCTTATTTTGCAATGATGCTATGTCTTTATTTTGATAAGTCTCTGATTTATTGCTTCAGTGCTGTTTGTTACCCAGGGAGAAGTGTTCCATTGTGGTTTGGAAATAATCGAACAGCAAATGCTTCCATAGCTATTCAGCTTGCTCCTCATTTTCATAACTCTCTGGGTTTTGTTTTCAGTGTCATTGTTTCTGAGTTTACTTCAAATAACAGTTTCCGATCTATGTTTGAAAACATAAGTTTTAGATTGTATTACCGACTGCACTTGGAAGAAGGTGAAGAGATCATAGAGCCAAGTAATTGGCAGTACTTTTCACCTACGCATTCTGATTTTTCAAAATCAGATCATGTTCTACTGTGGTATCAACCCTTCAGAATTAATTTGCCAGACACCTCTAAGAACACAAAGTTTTCATTTGAATTCAAGCATGAAGGTGATTTCTTGATTAAGGAATATGGGGTACTCCCTGTGTATGCCTATGAATATCATAAGACAAAAGAGCTCACTTTGTATGCAAGATTGGATGAATTTCCTGACCATAATAGTGTTGAATTGGCCATTGGGGAAGGAGTGGGTTTCTGAGACTACAACCATAATAGATCAAATAATTGAGAGATTAATGGTCAGCACTTTCGGAATTCCAGTTGAATAGTTGAAGACTATGCTTATGAGAAGCAAAACAAGCTAGACCCCACTCTGCAAGTAAAATTTACTGTGTACTCAACAGTGATACAATTGCTTTATTGGTATATCTCTCTTCTCTTTGATATTTTATCCCTTAAGCATGCTTAATTAATTTTGGTAGTTGACAGCTATCTTTAACTAATTGCATTGCTGATCATATTTCATTCTTTATAGGATTTCAACCTCATTGTAACATAAGTGAGCTTCTCTTGGAGGATCTTTGTTGATAGATCAGTGAATCAGTGATGCTGTTGTTTGGATATCATGAGTCTTTGATAAGCCTGAGAGGTATAGGACATCAACTTTTCTGTTGCGAGAATTGTTGATTTATTCAATTCCTTAAGGAGATGTTGACTAATTTCTGGAGTGTGCTTTGGTACCTTTTTAAATGTGTGAAAATATATTTTTCAAATATAATAATTTTTTAAAAAAAAATATTTAATACTTCAAATGGTTGTTGGCCCCAAGAAAAACTTCAGTTGTCATGCTAATTAACCAAAACTTACAAGACTTGGTTGATCCAAGAAAATCCTGCAGAGCTTGTTACTTCAAAAAAATTGTGACTTGGCAAGACTAATAATAAATGCAACTCTTCCAAAAGTTCCTGTAATGAAGGAAAGATTGTGATAACCTTAGCTTTAGCTACAGTTTTGTGATGAAAATTCAACAATAGGCCGTTCAAGAACCAGCATTAGCATCTTAGACTACTGTTACTAACAATTTAATAGTATCTGATTTTGCCCTTAATTCGCAGGTCAAGTCTTTCTTGGTTTTGGGTGTTATGAATCAGGAATACTATCTAATGTAGTGCAAAGAACAGATGACATTGAGTGGGATATATTTATGCGTCACAGCATTACAATCAAACAGAGAATAGAAGAAGGAAATACAAGAGAAGAAGATATCACAGAGGAGAGAAGAGACCCAGAGAAAAAGTTCCACAGCAATCCATACACACTCTTCTTACCAACAGCCTCTTCTCATAGTTATATATATATAATAGATTTGGGTTTCATATGAGACTTTTTCCTTATTCTATTACTGCAAATAACAGCATTATGCACTAGCGTTGTCATAGGCCATTTGCTTCCTCATACTGTATTGGACATCATAATCCAACCCTAATGATGGTAGTATCTAATTACTTTGGTTTTATTATTATTATTATTCTTTTTGGGGGTTTTTGATCCGGAAAAAAGGGGTTGAAAGGCCCAAATTGTTCATTGAGTTTTGAATATTTGTTACGTAAATTAAATCAATTGGTTGTGATGATTCAAAAAGTAAGAAATGTTTAGATCAAACATAAAAAAATTGGGGTTGTGTTTCACCAAATTATAACAGCCACTTTGCCCTAATAGATGGTTCCTTCCTGAAATTTGCCAAGTGCCAACCCTTCATGTAAGTATTCCTTTATCAAAAGTGACTTTTGACTTCATATTTGACTAATAACTTTTATCTTCTTCTTTTTTGAGTAGCTGGCCATATTCATTTTTTGTCTCCTCCAAGGTTTCATTTACTACAAGTTAATATTTGTGTAAACTCTTAACAAGTCATCCTTAAAAGATGTAATTGGAATTGATGAAATGATTGAACCCATTAAGAATTAAACAGATTCTGAATAGCATGTTGATGTTTGTAGATGAAAACAGAGTAGGGATTTGAAAACAGAGCATGAAGGAGCCAACTTAACTGTGGCAATTATTCTTGTAGATTGTCAGTTGGTGTTGGTGAGACTTTTGCATTAAAGTAACAGAGTATTGAATATTGGTTCAGATTTTCCATTGATTGTATAAGAGAACATATAATGTCATGATTACTTGGCTGAAAGGTCTGGACATGAAATGGACTCGAATATGTACATACAAACATCCTATTTGATTTATTTGCGAGTTCATACAAACTTTTAGTAGGATTCACTGTAGACTTGTATAATATGCGCTTTCTCAGAGTAGAAGTCGTTGAAATTTTAGTAGAATCCCTTTTAATAATTTTGAAAATGGAGGAAAATATCCACACAATTAATTTGATAAAACTCTGGAGATATTTGTGATTTTATTACATAATAAAGTTAATTATCATGACGCTAAAAAAATACTGTCATCGATAATGTTAATTAATTTGGTGTGATCCTTGCACATTAATAAACTTCGACAAAACAATGGATGATCAAAACACTAATTACAAGCCAAAGGTGTCATTTGAGTTCTCTATTGTTAGATATAGTATGAAGCTAGCAAATACTGTGATTGAAACATGTGGAGTCTATCTATTATGTGTCTTAGAATATCACAACTTCATTCAACAAATGAAATTGGAGTCAAACTTGGGCACCCAAAAAGAGACTGGTCATGATGTTGATGAGAATTCATTTAATTAACACTAAAATATGCTAGTTTCTCATTAGAGCAAAGTAAACGTCGCAATTTTGAAGGAAGTATTATTCCAAAGTAGTTTATTTACTAAAGTTCTACGATAAAGAATGGACGTTTATAAGTGAGTGTTCATCTTACTCTAGACTTTGACAACTTATTGGGTTCCATTTTATGTTTTGTCATACCTCATCTCTCCTTAAAAGAAAAGGATCAATGTCACTCGTCATCTCATCTGATTGCTATTTATTTGTTGGCATTGATGATTGCCTTGAGTGAGATTATAGCTTCAATTTGGAAGGTCCAACTCAACAGGATGGCAATATTCAATAGTAACATGGAATTCAAATAGTATTTTTCAATGATATGATCCTCTCTACTGTGAACGTATAATACAAAAACTCCAAAGAAGGGGGAAAGGTAAAGATGCAGAGCTTGAATTTGGATTTAAGTTTGGTGATGGCTTGATAAAAGAATGTGGTGTTCGCCGAATCCATGTCTCAGAATTTTCAACAAAGCAAACTAGAGATAAGCACTCAAACAAAGAGGCATCGAAATATTGATGAAGATCAACACCAACTCTCTGCAACAAAGAAATTGAAGGAGTCTTCAATCGATCAATCTATTCCCTTGAATTCTGAGTCCAAGACATCTCATGATCGATGTTGATGAGTTGCTACTTGTGCTTTCCCAATTGAATTTGGAATCTACACAAAATCAAATTCATGAGAAGCAAATCACCTATAATCCATTAATTGATCTGTGTGTGTGTGTGTTTTATATTCCATCCGTCAAGTTTGACTTTGGTACGCTATAACTACCCTAGGCAAATATAGATGATACTTTTAAATATAATGTGTTACTTTGTAATATATTTAATTCTATATTGATGCCTTTGAATCCAATTTTTTTCAAAATTATAGGATTTCAATATCTTGGCTTCTTATAATGAGTATGTACCTTTGGAGACAAATTCTCTAATATGCTTCTTGAAACTTGGCATTTATAGACTTGCTTCATTAGGTACTGCGATAAAATAGCATCGGTGAAGTGAAATAATCATCCAAAACATAAAGATTATTATATTTAGGATGAAAATATTTTATCCCTTTGTAAATTGTCGATATAAAAAACTATTTTTCGTAAGTCCTTCTATTTTGCTGAATTTCTCTCTGTTTACAAAAAGAGGTCACCTTCTGCAACAGAGGCTATGAAAAAAGTCTTCATATATATATATATATATATATATATATATATATAAGTCTTCTGCATGCAGCTTTGAACTAGACCATAAATCCTTATCAGTCTGTCTTCTGTAATATAAGTGCGTTGATTTAATAATAAGAATTTGGAATAATTATTTCTTATTTGACCATAACCTCCATCTGAATTATTATTGCTCTTGTTCCTCATAAAGTTTAAATTCATTTTCTTCACTCTATTGTCTTATTGGCAGCAATAATAATAAGCTGTCCAGTGAATACTTGATGTAATTATAGAATTAATTAATTTTTTTAAGTAATGATATAATTGTTTATCTTTTATTTTGGTCATGGAAAGGAAATGTGAAGGTTAATTTTGTAATAAGGTATCGAATCGGTTTATGATAGTGTATTGACTTTATTGTTTTAATGAATAAATAAATTGATGTCAGTTTTAATACAAATTAATAATTATCAGACATACACTCACATATTATTAAACACTAACGCATGGTTGATAAATGACAAACGTTTTTATTTTTCAAATCATGAATATGTAGTTTATTTTTCACGTAATATATTCGTTTTGTTTGTGTTGGAGATAATTAACTCACTGTTGTTCACATAAGAATCCTCTTCTCATGAATAAAACGTGGTTTCTCAAACTAAAAAATTGAAATATTACAACTACAGTTACTTGCCTCGGGGAAGTTATTTTTTTCACCCTCAGACAAAAACAGGTTATATATCCACAACATTATTAAATATTACCTCTATTTTGAATATAGGACAAAATCTATAGTATAATTATATTATAGACTTTGTCCTTAATGGTCAACCGTTAGTTGACTGTTGACCATTAACGAAAGGGCAAAATTGTTCAAAAAAAAAAAAGCGGGCAACATTGTTCCAAAAAAAAAAAAAAAAAACTTTCAGAGCAAAATTGCTCCTGGGGGTATATTTCTGGGCAAAATTGCTATTTAACAACCCTAACGATCAACGGTTAATTCACCGTTGACCGTTAACGGAGTAGGGGCAACATTGCTCTAGAAATAAAACTTTCAGGGGAAAATTGGTCCTGGGGGTATACTTCCAGGAAAAATTGCTATTTAACCCTTTTATATTTTATCGTTTTAATTAATTATATCAAGGGAAAAATATTTCTCCAGTCATTGGAGATAAGCTTATCTCCAGTGATCCCTAGAACTACGTCGTTTTAAATTAATGAAGGGTGTGTTTGTAATTTTATGTGAATTAATGAAGGGTGTTTCGGTAAATTTATATGAGAAAAAAAATTAAACAAAATTACAGAAACACCATTCATTAATCCAAAACGACGTAGTTTTTGATGTCACTAGAAATAACTTATCTCCAGTGACTGGAGAAATCCTTTACCCTTATATCAACTCAACAGGGATACTTTTTTTATGGAAAAAAAAAACAGGGATATTTTATGGGAATATTGTATTTATATCCCGGTAATAGATATACAAAAAAAAATAGTTCCTTAAAATTTTAAAATTACAATAAATAGTCTCTTTTAGGGGCTTTTTTTTCCCTATTTGTCACTTTTTAAATAATTAATTACCATTTTACCACTGTTTTCAAACTATTTCCCAATGTGCCACTATTTCCACTATTTAGTCGACTAAACCTTGGTTTAGTCGACTAAAACGCGGGTTTAATTTTTTTTAAATGTCCCCGTGATTTAGTCGACTAAATCGCGACAGAGGGGTTTTTTGAAAATTCCAATCGCGGCCTTTGGAATCCTAATTGACTAAGAAAGCTCCCCAAACCTCTCCCCTCTGTATTTTTCACCAAATCGTTGCTGAATCTGTTGGTGGGTAGCGAAGGAAACTTCATTCCAGCGTTATTTGCGTCGATTTCGGTATGTTCTCATCTCCATTTCGAATTTCCGCGTTGTTCTTTCGTTTATGCGGGGGCTTTTACCTTTTCTTCCAATATAAAATCTTAATAAAAAAATTAATTTTATGGTTTCTTAAACCTGAATATGAAGAAATATTTTTCAAAATTTATAATTTATATTGATTACATTCAAAATATCAAATTGATTAGTTAAGATACTGATTTAAAATAGATATAAAAATATTTTGCACCGCTAAAATTTTTAATTACTTTACCAAGATCCTAAAATAACATTTTTTATTAAAGATAATTAATTTTAAAAAAAATTTTAACTAATTTCATTTTCTCGCTTAATATAAGACATATTTATTTAATTTAATTTAATTCGGAGAGTATTAATAGAGGTAAATTATGAAAAAATTGAAAAACATGAAAATTATGTCTTATATTTAAGATTAAAATCAACTCCCTAAATATATCTTATATGAAAAAACCGGAGAAAGTAAATAATATAATTTTGTTCAAATATTACAAGTGATAGGTTAAATTTCTTACAAGTGGCCCTCTAAATTATTAACCATTGTTATTACTCCCTCTCGTTCTTAATATAAGTAACGTATGAATGCTTGCCGGAGGTAGGTTGAGTACCTCAAGAAGTTGTTGGTGATGAGTTTGAAAATGAAGACATCATTAGAAAAATCTTGAGTATGGTGCATGGAGATTGAAGTGAACATGTTGCATGGTGACAAAGTGACTCCAACTTACAAATAGTGAATGTGTTATGTTGTGTGTGAGATTTCCATTTAGTAGTAGACATGTCAATGGAGATTGAAGTGAACATGTCGGGGATTATAAATATGTCCTATACCAACCCATGTTCGGTGAAAATGGAAAATGAAATTAGTTAAAATTAGTTTTTTTAAAAAAATTAATTATCTTCAATAAAAAAATTTATTTTAGGATCTTGGTAAATTAATTAAAAAGTTTAGCGGTGCAAAATATTTTCATATCTATTTTAAATCAGTATTTTAACTAATAAATTTGATATTTTGAATGTAATCAATATAAATTATAAATTTTGAAAAATATTTCTTCATATTCAGGTTTAAGAAACCATAAAATTATTTTTTTATTAAGATTTTATATTGGGGATTTTTATGTTAGGATTCTTAGTCAATGCCGGAGATTATTCTGTCGGACGAAGAAAAGGTAAAAGCCCCGCATAAATGAAAGAACAACGGCGGAAATTCGAAATGGAGATGAGAACATACCGAAATCGACGTAAATGACGCTAGAATGAAGTTTTTTTCGCTACCCACCAACGGATTTAGCAACGATTTGGTGAAAAATAAAGAGGGGAGAGGTTTGGGGAGCTTTCTTAGTCGATTAGGATTCCAAAAGCCACGATTGAGATTTTTAAAAAACCTCTCTGTCGCGATTTAGTCGACTAAGCACTGTGACTTAGTCAACTAAATCACAGGGACATTTAAAAAAAAAAAATAAACCCGCGTTTTAGTCGACTAAATAGTGGTACCTTGGAAAATAGTTTTAAAACAGTGGCAAATTGATAATTAATTATTTAAAAAGTGACGAATAAGGGAAAAAAAAAACCTCTTTTAGGAATTAAACAAAGAAAAACATAAAGCTAAGTTTTTGTCCAAAATAAAAGGAGAAACATAAAGGTGGGCAAAAAACAAAATACAGAGAAGTCATTTTATATAAAATCTAAATATGATCGATAAAAGGCTGATAAGAAATTGACAGGAGTAGGTCATTATAGCGTACTTATTATATTCTACTTAAAAAACACAAAAAAGGGCAACGACTTTTTCAGTTTTCCTGTTTGTTTTACTTTTATATTTTATTGTTTTAATTAAAAAAAAAATCTCATATTATATTATAGGAGAAGTGTATTTCATGATATAAAAAGATATAGGTCCCACCATTTTCGTATTTGAGTTTTTTTTTTTAATAAAAAAGATATAGGTCCCATCATTTTATATGTGTATAAGAATCTTCTTCTTCTCATATTTTACCCATTAATTAATTATATCAACAAAAAATGGATACTTTTTTGGGAAATTGTTTTTAGATCTGGATAATAGAAAATATGGAAAAATTGTCCCTTAAAATTTTTAAATTACATTTAAATTTTGTAAGATATTTTTGTAATAAATTTTAATTTTCAAATACCTACAAACTTATGAATCTTGTTGGTGTAACCGTCAAGGGGAGTGGCTCCCATCATCTTCCCTTCCCATCCACTTCCCATCATCTTCTCAATTTCAGCCGTTGGATTGAAATCTGAACAATTCAGATTTAAAATTTTATAAAAAATTTTATTTTTATATTAAAAAATATTAAATTATTAAAAATAATATAAAAATAATATTTTTATATAATATTAGATCTGAACGGTTAAGATTTCAATCCAACGGCTGAGATGAGAAAGTGGATGAGAAGGGAAGAGGACCGTAGCCAACCCCACAAGTCATGGACTTGTAAGCGAAAAAATAAAATTTATTGTAAAATAGTTTTAAGGGACTTAAATGTAATTTTAAAATTTGAAGAGACAATATTTTTATATTTTCTCTTATCTGCGACCAAAATACAACTTTCCCTACTTGTTCTGGTCTGGAACCATATGTGTATCCCGATGGGCTAAAGCTTTGATATTGGATCAATATGCTCCACCAGTACCTCATGGGGTAGAAAATTTGGAGGAGTCGGGATCACGTACACTATAGACTTATTCGCCTTAAGGGGAAGGGAATGTGTCAAGTGGGGATGTGTACGTGATATAGAATTTACTAGGTTTGAGTTAGAACGTGTGCACCTTAGTGTCGTGCCATTGTATTTATAGGGCTTGCTTTGATATCCTAACCGTGTGATCTATCATATCTTATTAATATTAGATAGAATAGATTCGATCTATCATATCTTTATTAATATTGGATAGGATAGATTCTTCCTGGATTGTAGGTGTTCTCGAGATATATGATATGGCTGTGTTGGGTCGTCCACACATATGGGCGTACGGTCGGACCGTAATGGTTGCCCAAATTTCGGTAGCTTAAGGGTTTGAAGCCGAGGTGTATCCTGGCCTGGCATTCTCTGTCTGAGGTGATATACCGAGGTTGATTAGATCCGTCGGCGGATAGCATGGTTGATTGGATCTATTGGCTACGCATGCTGGATTTTGGTTTTGACTAGGCTTGACCTAGGATTGCCACCTAGGGCCTACGTACCCTTTCAAGGGATCAAAGCCCACGTAGTTCAAGGTATTATTAATCCTTTGGCCGGGTGCCGTTTAGTGATGGCCTGAATCGGTTCACTACTAACCTCGGCCATGGATGTTACGTTCTCGAGAATTCGAGGTCCGATCTCAAGATCCGAGGTCCCTCATGGAGGATTACCGAATCCCTGACATTGTCTGGATTCTTCCATGTCCAAGAGTTTATCCCCTGATTCTTCCATGTCCAAGAATTTATCCCCTGGGGCCGAGGTATGCGGGAAGGCCAAGAGTCTAGGATGCCTTTCCAGGGTCAAGAGACCTTCCGCCTTCACCATCATTGCCCCCTGCCATGTGGCGTCCCTGGATTGGTGGGGAGATTTAACCGCCCTGCTTCGCCGTCTTTGGATTTCGTGCGCATTTAATGCTCTCTGCGCACGTCGCACGTCACCCCTACGGACAGGGTGAATTTTTCCCTTTCTACCCCTGTCGCTTACACTTTCGACTTACTCTTTCCTCCCTTCTCGCATTACCTGTTATTTCTTCCTCTAACTTTCTCTGTTTAGTTGTTTCGATATTTTTGCCGCGGAGAAGCTCTACCTACTCGTACTCTCATTTCCTTCTGCATTCTTCTTTATCAGGTACTGTTTCCTTTTCTCCACTTATTTGATGTGTTGCAACTTTGATGATTTTGATTGCTTATTCCTGTTTTTCCTTCTGCGACCATTTCTGTTTCGCCCCCTTTTTCTGGTTTTCGGTCTGGTTTTGCTTTGGGGAGTTCCAGCGATTGCCCTTGGGTCGATATGGGTGTCTAAGTTTTTTCCCTTAGGTGTTTGCCCCCTTTACGGTTTGCGTACCACCTTTGGCTCTTCCTGCGTCTCATCGTCCCTTTTATGCATGTTCTAGGTTTCCCTTCTCTGTTTTTGATGGGTAGGAATAAACCTTCGCCATCTTCAAACCCACTACTAACCCCCGAAGAGGAAGAAGAAGCGATACGCTCTCGTTTTCCAAAGGCCAGCTACTGGGTACTGGGTTCTCCTTTGCCCGAGAACGTTAGATCTAGTACTCGCTTCATGGTGCTTCACGTGGGGGGAGTCTTAGGGAGGTCGGGTTTGAATTGGTCTAGGGGACAAGTGTTCATCCCGCCCGAGTGGGTTGCCTAACCCTGTAAGTCGAGATGTACCCGAAGGCATCCCGATCGCACCTATTAACTTACATGAGCCAACTCTAGGCACTAGGGTCGAATCTATGCCCGAGGGATACCTCGGCCCATGTTGGGACTGCCTTGCTGACAGTTCGTATTTCATAGCAAACGGGTGGGATTCCCTGGCGGACACTACCCTCGGCACCTGCCAACATAGTTCTAGGGCACCTTCTACCGGACTCAGTTTTTCTTCTCACAATATAATGCATACGCCGTGTACTCCCTTCAACAACTAATTTATGCCTTTCTTTTCCTTTTATTATTAGGTCTGAATGGAGTCATCCTCTTCTCAAATTAGTGGCCAGTCTGACCCTGAGGAGGCAGATTCCTCTGTTCCTTCCACCGCCATCCTCCAGCGATTCCCCTGGGTCACATACGAAGCCCTCACTACGCGATCCTTAATGACCGTAGCCGAGATTAGTCAGATGAAGCTTGGGGAGTTCGAGGGTTGTTTTGCGAGCCCTCCAATCTTTGATGAGCCCGTTTGCTCATCTAGGGCGGCCGGGTGTACTAACTTCTTTTTCTTTTATAAAGCTTATATATCCCGGCTCGGTATTCGCTTCCCATTTACTGAGTTTCAAATATCTTGCCTAGACTATCTTCATCTGGCCCCCTCGCAACTTCGTCCTAATGGTTGGGCGTACATTGTGGCTTTTGAGAGGTTATGCAATTCTTTTAAAAACCTCATTCCTTGCACGCCCGCCCTCTTTTTTTACTTCTTCTGTCCTTTTACCCCTCATTCAGGGAAGGAAATGGATAAATTGAAGGGGCTTACTTCCCTTCGGAGTGATCCTGACCGAAAGCTATTGAGTGCTTTCTCGGATTCCTTCAAGCACTTCAAGAACGGCTTTTTCAAGGTCGTGGCCAAACCCTAGGGCAAAAGCCCTGGTTTTTGAAAGGGCCGAGGGGACGGAGTAGAGTGGAAGTTTCCCTTGTATTGGACGTATGATCACCACAAGGTGGCTTCTACCTCATACCAAGTTGAACCAGACGATCTTCCCGCCGAGGAGGTTGTTTTTGTAGATCTACTTGGTGTCATATTTTACTACCTACGGCCACGGAGCGCGGCTTACTTTATTTCCGGTCCCGGCTCCAAGTCAGGATATGTAATCTGTATGGCTTTTGTATATACCCTGCTTTAACCTTTTTCCTTTCCTAATGTATGCGATAACTAATCATCATCCTTATCTTTTTATTGTAGCTCAAGATATGGAGCCTCTACCTCGCTATCTCACTCATTCGAAGCAAGGCCGAAGAAAGAGGTCGGCCCGAGTCGCGCAAGTCCAAAACTATAGCGGATGCCCCGGCAAAGAAACGAAACAGAAAGAGAGCCCTTTGGAATCGGTGGATATCCCCTTTCCGGACCCCTCGGCGGTTCTTGCCTTGATGGGCGGACTTCGCCTCCGCCGTGGCTAAAATTATGGCTGCGCCTTCTTCTTCGGGATCCTACCGCCACCTCCTCCTCTCGCATCCGAAAGCGCCCCGTGGTCTTACTTGGAGTAAGGGGCGGACCAAGAACCGCGGTTTCTCTCCTCCTGCCTCGGCGTTATACGGATACCGTGGCTCTTTCCGATATTGATGAGGCCGAGTTGTGGGATATCCAGAAGGCTATCCTGAAATCTGCCGGGGTGGTGCAGGCGTTTGAAATAGTCAAAAAGAATTATGTTAACGCCAGTGCCGCTCTGAACAAGGTTCAGGAGGAGAGGGATAGCGCTGTCGAGGCCCAGAAGAAGGCCGAGGAGGCTCTTGAGGCCGCCGAAGCCTCGAAAAAGAAGGCTGAGGATGCTCTGCCTGAGATAGAGGCTGAGAAGAGCAAGCTCTCTGAGGAGCTCAACATGACCCGAGAGGCCCTTGACCGAGCTAACGAAGAGCTGGTCAGGTTACAAAAAGCCCACGCACAGGACATCGACTCGCTTCGGGTGGTGGAATCGCAGCGTGGGGACTTAGCGAGGGAATTGGGCGAGACCAGGGCGGCCCTAGCGGAGTCTCAGAGAGCTTATGCTGACTGCTCTGATACGGTTCAGGAGACGGCCAGAGATGCTTTCAAAATGGCCCTGGCTCTGATCCGCCACTTAAACCTTAATGTCTCGCTGAACATTGAGGGATTTCACCATCTGGCATATGTCCAGGGCAATAAGCTTGTTCCCCCTCCTGCTTCTCCAGAGGTGACTTCAGCATCCCTTCTTGATGACGGCGATCAAGTGGGTGATGGGGAGGAGCACATCTCAGCCGACGTCCCTACCGAGGAGCCTTCCATCCCCCCTGCTTCAGATGCTTATTTTTTTGCTTTTTGTTTATCTTCTTTGGGCATTAATGCCCTTTGTTTGTAATTGCTGGATGTTGCCGCTATGGTTCGGCTGATTTATAGAAATTAACTTGTTCTGTTAGATTGAGCACTGTATTAAATGCTAACCTTGTTTGACCGGGCCAGGGTCGTTATGCAGTTCTACGTTTATCGTCCAGACTTGCCATCTGGGGAAGTTTGGTAGGGTTTTCTTAGTTAACCACAAAGGGTGTTTATTTAACGCACTACCGAGTTCCGGTTCCCTTGTCCGGGTTCAATCGCCAAGATAAGGGCAAAATGTCACATGTTCGGCCGAATTATCCTAACTCCAAGTCGAACATTTGGACCTGATCAGGGTCGGCATAACAAGTCATCTTCTTATCAAGGAGCGAGCGTTGACGCATCAATTTTGTGAAGACCTTTACAGGTGGGTTCACATTGCTCGAAACCAAGGCACATCGGCCCTAGAGTCAGCCATCTAGATGTGTTAATTGAAACCGGGTTCCGAAACCGCGGTGAAACCGGGTATGTGGACCTCGGTGTAAAAAACTTAAGTTATAAACAGCACGTGCGTTTGAATGAGAACTCCGATGCGGGTTCCTTCTTTAAAATAAGATTTCAAAGAGTTGAAGGCGTTAATGGTAAACAACCAAATTTAAATGACATAAATTTAAATAAGAAAAAATGAAACAAGTTCCATCGTGCGTGACATCCGAACCGAGGTCTAGCTATGGTAGGCCCTCAGTTTGTCGGCGTTCCAGGTCCTTTTGACGAGCTTTCTTCCTAGGGTTTCTAGTATATAGGCCCCATTGCTCAGCTTTTCCTTTACGCGGTACGGACCTTCCCAATTTTTGCCGGCTTGCCATCTCGGGCATTTTTGTTCCCAATATATCGCGCGTCGAAGTACGAGGTTGCCCCGTTGAAGGAGCGGGGTCTTACTTTCCGATTGTACTTTGCCGCGATGAGTTGTTTAGCAGCAAGGTCTTTGCAGTGCGCCCTGACTCTGATTTCGTCAATCAAGTCCAGCTCGGTCCTCAACGCATCCTCGTTCGATTCGCCTTCCGCCTAGGTTACATTAGCCTTCCTCCATGACGGAAGTCCTATCTCAACAGGGATCATAGCCTCGCATCCATAAGTCAACCTGAAGGGGGTTTCCTGGGTTGACGTCTGTACACTGGTCCTATATCCCCATAGTACGCTGTAGAGCTGTTCGACCCAGTTGGACTCTGCTTCTTGCATCCTCTTCTTTAGGCCGTTTAAGACGACTTTGTTTGCTACCTCGGCCTGGCCGTTTGATTGTGGATGTTCTACCGAGGCGAAATGGTGCACGATATCTAGATCCGAGACCATAGTTTGGAATCCTTTGTCTATGAATTGGGTCCCGTTGTCCATGACTATTTCAG
Organism: Acacia melanoxylon; assembly: GCA_019022615.1. Taxonomy (NCBI): domain Eukaryota; kingdom Viridiplantae; phylum Streptophyta; class Magnoliopsida; order Fabales; family Fabaceae; genus Acacia; species Acacia melanoxylon. Next base: position 15,529,866 of record JAFJYJ010000003.1, read on the forward strand.
CAGGAATTCCGAATCGAGCGACAATATTATGTCGAAAAAACCTTTGAATCCGTGCCGAGGTAATCGAGGTTAGAGGCTCGGCCGCGATCCATTTGGTGAAGTAATCTACTGCCACAATGAGCCACCTAAATTGCCCCGGTGCGGCTTTGAATGGCCCTAAGAGATCCATTCCCCATTTATAAAAGGGCCAAGGAGCCGAGATGTCACATAATTCTGATAGCGGAGGCCAAATAATCTTGGCGTGTTTCTGGCAACTTTCGAACCTTTTGACCGCTTCCATGGCGTCCATCTTCATTGTTGGCCAGTAATATCCGGCACGCAAAGTTTTTCTGGCTAGGGCCTTACCCCCCATGTGATGGCCGTTCACACCCTGATGTATCTCGGACAACACATATCTGGCTTCGGATGAATCTACACATCTCATCATTGGAGAATGTATACCTTTCCGGTATAGTTGGTCATCCATCATCGTGTAGGACCGACTTCTCGTATTAACTTCTTTACCTCAACGGAATCTATTGGTATAATCCCTCTTTCGAGGTAATCTTCAATCGGTTTCCTCCAATCCGTAGCGGTGATATCGTCATGATGCAACTAGGCTCGGTCGATTTTGTTGGATGACGGTTCGGTAGATTCTGGGCCCTTGGTACCGGCGAGTTTCGACAAGATATCGGCTCGGGTGTTTTCTTCTCTTGGGATGTGGGTGATTACAACCGTCAAATTCGGAGATCAACTCTTTCACTTTATTGAGATACTTAGCCAATAACGGACCTTTCGTCTAATAAGTGCCCTCTATCTGTGCGGCTACAAGCTGCGAGTCGGTGAAAACCCTTACTCTCTGTGCTTGATGTTCTCGGGCTTGCAATAATCCGGCCAGTAGGGCTTCATATTCGGCCTGGTTATTAGAGGTCGGGAACTTCAGTTGGAGGGAATGTTCAATGGCGACACCTTCCGGGTTTTCGATTATGACTCCGGCTCCACTACCCTTTGCATTTGACGAACCGTCCACATATACCTTCCATACTTTACTTTGACCGTCATCGGCTCTATCCGTCACGGTGAGTTCCCTTACGAAATCCGCCAACGCTTGGGATTTGACTGCGTGTCGGGCTTCGTAGGTGATGTCGAACTCGGATATTTGGGCCCTAATTTGGTCATTCTTCCAGCCAGGTCAGGTTTATGTAATATCTGCCGGAGCGGAAGGCTTGTACGGACTATGATACGGTGCCCCTGGAAGTAAGGTCTTAATCTTCTTGCTGAAATGAGCAGGGCAAAGGCCACTTTTTCCAACTTCTGATATCGGATCTCCGAGCTCTGTAGTGCCTTACTCACGAAATACACCGGGGACTGCCCGGCCTCGGTTTCTCGTACTAGCGCGCGCCTTCGCTTCTTCACCCACCGATAAATATAAAAATAGAGACTCTCCCGGGTTAGGTTTTGATAGAGCTGGTGGGGTTGCCAAACAAAGCTTGATCTTTTCAAAAGCCGCCTCACACTCCCGTTCCATCCTCCTTGTGTTTCCTTTTTTAGCAACCTAAAAAATGGGAACGCGTTCTCGGCTGATCGCAGTAGAAACCTGGTTAGCGCGGCCAGTCGGCCGGTTAGCTGCTGCACTTCCTTCTTCATCCTCGGCTGCTGCATCTCGAGGACGGCCTTGCATTTATACGGATTGGCTTCGATTCCTCGGTTTGTTAACATAAAACCTAGGAACTTCCCGGCCGGGACTCCAAATGCGCATTTGGTCGGGTTCAAACGAATCTGAAACCTCCTCAACTTTTCAAATGTACATTCGAGATCACGGACATGGTTTTGGGGTCCTTTGACTTCACGATCATATCATCAATGTAGACTTCAATGTTTCGCCCAATCTGATCCGCGAATACATTGTTCATCATCCGTTGATAAGTTGCCCCGGCGTTCTTAAGACCGAAGAGCATCACGTTATAGCAGTAGTTGGCCTTGTCGGTCATAAAAGATGTCTTCTCTTGATCACTCGGATGCATAGGTATTTGATTGTAACCAAAGTATGCGTCCATGAAGGATAACAATTGAAAGCCCGACGAGTTATCGACAAACTGATCGATGTTAGGCATCAGGTATGAATCTTTGGGATAGGCTTTATTCAAATTGGTATAATCCGTGCATACTCTCCACTTTCCGCTTGGCTTTTTTACCATAACTACGTTAGATAGCCAGGTGGTATATTGTATTTCCCTGATAAACCTAGCTTCCAAAAGCTCCTCGATGTGCTGCTCCAAACCCTTACGCCTGTCAGCCCCGATATTTCTCTTTTTACGTGCCATTTGGTTTGGACCCTTTGGATGGCCACCTATGATAGCAAAAATTAGGATTGATTCCTGGGACCTCGGATGACGTCCATGCGAATACATCCTGGTTCTGCCTCAAGAATTGGACCAATCTATCCCTTAAATCCGGGTCCATTGCCCCTCCGATCTTTGTTGTATTCGCTAGATTTCCTCCAAGGATGAGCTCTTCCAACTCCCCTTCTGGTTCTGGACGTGGGATTTCGGGCTCGTCCCTGAGGTCGAGTTCTACCATGCTGACGGGTCGTCCGTCTATTCTCTGATTTTCAAGGTTCAGAATTTGTTCGTTTCTTGGGATCCGAAGTGGGGAGGGTGGACCCCTTTCTCCAGCTCGGATTGTCTCGAAGTAACATTGACGTGATTCCTTCTGATCTCCCTTAACAACCACTACTTTATTCTTATTGTTTACCATCTTCAACCTCTGGTGCTTCGTGGATACTATCATATCCCAACTATGAATCGTTGGTCGGCCGAGTATGACGTTATATGGGGACGGGAAATCAGCGACTATGAACCGACCCGTTCGGATTTGAAAGCCTCCTAGCCCCCATAGTAAGTCTTAGGTCGACATATCCCTTGGGAGGTGAATGTTCCCCGTTAAAGCCTATAAGGGTTGTTTTGCACGATTTTAAATCCTCAACGTCCATATTCATCCTTTTGTAAGCATCCCAACTAATGATGTCTGCCGAGCTCCCTGCATCCACAAAAACCCTTTTTACGAGGCACTGAGCCACGGTGGCTGTTATGACCAATCCGTCCTGGTGGCCGGGCACCACGTCTTTTAGTTCTTCAATGGTAAAGACTAATGGGGGTGGTGTCGGTCCGGTTGAATCGTCTTTAAACTTTGGGATATTGCAAATAGAAAGTACTTCCCTTAAATATTTCTTGCGCTGGCTGATCATATCGCCTCCCCCGCCAAATCCTCCACTGACTACGTTACAGTGGAATTGAGCTTCCGGGAACTCATCTTCCTCGACGACCGCCCTCCAACACTTCTTATCTTTCTTCTGGCCTTTGTCTAGACTCCTACTTCGGCCTCCTTGTTGGTGTTTGGGACCTTTACACCCTTGAGTTTGAATCAGGTATTGGCGTTGCTTGCCTTCCCTGATGAATCACTCGATGGCATCCCGGAGTTCAAAGCATTGATCCGTAGTATGCCCCGGCCCATCGTGAAACTCACAAAACTTAGGCGATCGTCGAGAATCGAACCCTAGGAGGCCGAGGTCTATTCAATTTTTTCATCTCGGTGCGGGCAACCTCCTTCCAAATCGGGATCGGGAGGCGTTTAAAGGGGTATACTTCTCGTATTGTCCTTTTGCCTCAAGCCGTCCCTCCAGGTTGCGACCATCTCGGCCCCAGGTTCGTTGGGGGCCTTCTCCCATTGACTTACGCGGTTGACCTTTCTGTTCTGGTGATATATTTCCTCGTTTCTCCGACCCGACCGCGTTAGCTATCTCCATCTGTTCTACGTCCAAGTATTGCTTAGCTCGGGTGTGGAATTCGGTGAGCGTGTGGACTTGATTCTTAAAGATATTCTTAGCTAATCGGGCCGAGGGATCCAGGCCATCTACTATGCAGTGTACGTGGAAGTGAACGAACTTGCAACGCTACCTCTTTGAATCGGTCTAGATATTTCGGAGGGTTTCCCCCTTCCGCTGCTTGATTTTGCTCAACGTAAATTGAGACTTCGGTTGCTTTTTACTAGTGGCGAAATTTAACTCGAATTTCCGACCGAGTTCTTCGAAGTCATGGATCGAATCGGTCGGTAAGGTATGAAACCACCTCTGGGCCGGTCCGGTAAGCGTTGCAGCAAAAATTCTTGATATGACCGGGCCCTTGATTAAACGGAAAAACATTCCGAGCTCGAATGTATCGAGATGGGTACGTGGGTCCTAGGTCTCGTCATATTTGGGGAGATGCGTCAAGTCCAGTTTCTTTGGATATGGGGCAGTGGCGATTTCTTCTGAGAAGGGGCCTCGGTTGAGGTCGGTCAGATATTTCATCTTATATTCTTCTGGAGATCCCTGAGACCGAGGTTCCTTCCTCCTATCACGGTCTCGGTCTTGCGTGATTTTTTCTAAGCGTATCCTTTTTGCTTCGATCTTTGAAGGACGAGTCCGAGCCGATCCCGTCCCGCGAGAAAATCGGCTTTTGTCCGGCGTTCTTGCCTCGGACGTTTACCCGTGGACGGATCGCTTGTATCGAGGATTCGGTTTCCCTTCCTCCCGCGTGTCTCTCCGCTCTCGGTTTCCGATTAACAACTCAAATTTGTTAAACCGGTCCTCCATGATCCGCCGCGTGATTACGAGGTCTTCTTGGCGCGCCGGAGGTTAGAGCGCTTCTCGTTATTTTCCATGCGTCTCAGAATTGATTCCTGCGCTTTCTGCAGGAGGACGACGTCGGGATTCTAGACCGAAACCTCCGTCGTAGCTAAATTATGAGGTTTGGGAACTATCGGAGGAGAGGATGTCGTATCCGAGAGGTTCCCCTCCTGGGCTCCCGCTGGTGGCTGTTGAGCATGATTATTCTGAGTACCTTCAACCTGTGGTGGATTTGCAGGTTGAGTATTCCGACCGCAACTTCTCGTGTTTGCCATCGGTGGTCACGGGGATCGAAATTTACGGTCCCCACGGTCGGCGCCAATGTTCGGTGCGGAACCGGATGTGTAGCCCGATGGGCTAAAGCTTTGATATTGGATCAATATGCTCCACCGGTACCTCTATGGGGTAGAAAATCGGAGGAGTCGGGATCACCGTACACTATAGACTTATTCGCCTTAAGGGGGGAAGGGGAATGTGTCAAGTGGGGATGTACACAGTGATATAGAATTTACTAGGTTTGAGTTAGAACGTGTGCACCTTAGTGTCATTCCCTTGTATTTATAGGGCTTGTTTTGATATCCTAACCGTGTGATCTATCATATCTTATTAATATTAGATAGAATAGATTCTGATCTATCATATCTTTATTAATATTGGATAGGATAGATTCTTCTGGATTGTAGGTGTTCTCAGATATATGATATGGCCTGTGTTGGGCCGTCCACACATATGGGCCGTCTGGCCGGACCGTAACACTACTTTTTTTTTCTTTCTTCCGCCAATAATAGACAAGGATAAAACGAGTTTTACATTAAAGGAAAAAAAAAAAAGGTAGTGGATCCACCATCATATGATCATTTTCTCATCATCATCAAGTTGATTCTACGGAGCGGTTCCTTTATCAATGAAACTTCATTCTCTCATCTTCAAAATTAACCACGACTTCCTCATTATCATTCTTGGGCGATCGAAAATCTGAGTTTATTCCTTTCAAAGTGAAGTGGCCGACGGTAGTAACTACGATGGTAGTGCTGCTTTGCTTCAACTTCAAACTCTTCCTCTCAACCAATTTATTCAAAGAACTACGATGTGTTTATCAGTTTCAGAGGAGAGGACACTCGCTCAAATCTCACTAGCCATCTTCATACTTCTCTCACCCAAAAATCCTTAAGAACCTTTATTGATTATCAGCTTCCCAAAGGCGATGATATCTCAGAATCTCTCATCCAAGCGATCAAGGATTCGAGTATATCTGTCGTGGTTTTCTCAGAGAATTATGCTTCCTCAAAATGGTGCTTGGATGAACTCGCCCAGATACTCCAATGCAGGAAAGATTCATACCAGTTTGTTATTCCTGTGTAGAACCGGCAAAACGAGCCCAATCCATCGGGTCAGCCCGTTTAAGCCCTGGCCCTTTAAGGGCGGGCTTGAAAAATGGACGAGATATTTGAAATTAGCCCCGGAGGGCCGGCCCTGACGGGCCTCGGGTTTAAACGGGCTGGCCCTGGAGGGCCTCGGGCCAGCCCTGCAGGCCCTTTTCACTGTAGCTTTTTTTTTTTTTTTTTTCCTTTTTAAATTTATGAACTTATATATATTTTTTTGTAATTGTTACAGAGTTATTTATCCATTTAACTACAAATACATAATAACTATATTCTAATTTTATGATTTGACTTATTATTTGTTGCAAATAAAGATTATGAATGTGTTCATGATGCGGGAGAAGAATTTCATAATATTCTTACTTATGAGTCAGAGGCTACTACTCAAAGTGAAGAACAATCAAATGTCGTTAAAATCGATGATAGTGACGAAGATGATGACAATAATAGTCATCGTACTAATGTGGCTTAGTGATATGCTTTTTATGTTTTATATGAGTTATTTGTGAACATAGTTTGCTTTTGATTATGAATTAGTAACTGTGCTTATTTATTGAATGATTCATGTTGTAATACTAATTATATTTTTTTGAAAAAAAGTGGAGGAAAAATAGTTAAAATTTAGAATAGTAATTTTCAGGCCCTGACCCTGGTGCTCTTGGGCCGGGCTTTGAAAAATATGTGTTTTTCTTAATCCGAGCCCTGGAGGGCCGGCCTTGATTGCCAGCTCTATTAATATGTTCTATAAAGTTGACCCATCCGTTGTTCGCAAGCGAAGGGGGCTTATGAGGAGGCATTTGCAAAACATGAGAGAGATTTCGAGCACAACCCGGATAAATTGAAGAAATGGAGAGATGCTCTTTTTGAAACCGCCAATTTAGTGGGTGGCACTCTCAATCCTTCGGGTAATTATTCCTCTATCAATATTTAAGGTTTTTTTTTAACTAATTATTTCTTATGAAATTGACTAGTTTCATATTTTTTCTAACCAGCCAAATATTTGGTTTCATCCATGGTTTTCTTTTCCTGAACATCATAATTTTACAGAAGCATAACAAGTCATCCTGAATTCCCGATCCATCACACATATCTTAATACTAACTACATGGTTGTCAATCATGTAGCTTTTTTTAAAAAAAAAAAAAAAAAAAAAAAAACTGCTATGTTCATAACAATTACTTGGTTCATCAAATTTTATTCTCATTCTTTTCCGAGGGTACTCTGTATGCGTGTGTATTAACTTTTCTTTGTTTTGTTCAATATTTTTCATGTGCCAGGGATGAATCTGAACTAATTCAGAACATTGTCAACGATGTTATGCAAAAATTAGGTCATAAGCATCCAAGTATATTAGATCTTGTTGGAATTGATGAAAATTGTGAATGCATTGAATTGTTATTGGGAAAATTTCCAATAATTGGAATTTGGGGAAGGGGCGGGATAGGCAAGACAACCATGGCTAAGGTTGTATTTGCCAAACTATCTCCTCAATATCAAGGTTGGTGTTTCTTGGAAAATGTAAGGGAAGAGTCAGAAAAACATGGATTAAAATATATATACGTGATAAACTTGTTTCGGAGCTACTCATGGAAGAAAATATCCATAGGGGCCCCCTAAAGTGTTGGGATCTACATTTGTTAGGAGAAGGCTTAGCTGCAGAAAAGTGTTCATTGTGCTAGATGATGTTGATAGTTCAAAGCAATTAGACTATCTAGCAAGAGAATGTGATTACTTGGGATAAGGCAGTAAAGTCATCATAACAACAAGAGATAACCATATGCTTATTGGTAGAGTTAATGAAATATATGAGGCCAAGCCATTGTGGTATCAAGTATCCTTCAAGCTTTTCAACTTGAAAGCTTTCCACAATGATCATCCTGAAATTGGGTATGAACAGCAATCAAAAAGGGTTGTTACTTATACCAAAGGCAATCCTTTAGCTTTAATAGTTTTGGGTTCTTTTCTTCACTCCAAAACTGAAGAAGAATGGGATAGTGAATTAAGAAAAATAAAAAAGACTCCAAATGAAGATATTTAGGAAGTGTTAAAATTGAGCTACAATGGGTTAAACTATGAAGAGAAGGAAACATTTCTAGATTTTGCATGCTTTTTGAAAGGTGAAGTTAAAGAACATGTAATACAGTTATAGATTCCATGCAAGAATTAACATTAGAACCCTAAAAAATATTTCAGAGTACTAACTGGTACTAAAAAGATACTTGAAGATACCAACTGGCGCTGAAAAAATACTTAATGATTTTAAAAAATAATTTTATGATCTTGAAAAAATATTCCAGGGTATCGGCTAGTATTAAAAGGATACTTCAAGATGTTGACTAGTACTGAAAAAATATTTCATCATCTTGAAAAATTATTTTAGGATCTTAAAAAAAACATTTCATGGTACTGACGGGTACTAAAAATATACTTTAGGATATTTTTTCATGAACACCAAGTATTTTTTCAAGACCATTCGGTAGTCTAAAGTATTTTTTTAGTATCAGTTAGTACCCTAAAATAGTTTTTTTTTTTTTTTTAAAAAAAAGGGCCACAATTGTCCTCCTTTGCACCAAAACAATGTTGTTTTGACGTAAAGGAGGGCAGCAGGGAGGGGTATAGAACCAAAGTGGGTACGAAAATTAAAGGGTTACATATTAATTTTGTCACTGAAGTACACGCCCAAAAGCAATGTTGCCCTGAAAGTTTACAAACGTAGCAATGTTGCTTCTCCGTTAACAGCCATAACGGTTGAACGTATATACCTCCGGGGCAACATTGCTCCTGAGCGTGTACAAAATTGATGCTTAAGCCTATAAATAAAATATAAGCAACTACAAAGAAGATTGATCGATATCATATCCAAAAAAAATGGAGTAAAGATACCAAGTACCGAATTACTGATGCCAAACAGTCCTAACAAATTATCAAATTGATATCTTGCCAATACCCCAGCTCTTACATTATATGGACCAGTTTGAGCTTTATATATATTTTGATGAGATTGACATTTCTTGCTAGAAATTTCACATGTTGACCGATTATATTGATTATGATGGTTCCAATTTTTTTAAAAAAAATTTCTAAATATATATAACATGGAATTTAATTTGAAAAGTCAAACTTTTTGATGCGGAAGCACTTAGAAATTCTGGATAACCCATGAGGTATTCTATCTATAACACCTATTACCCAAATAGTTACAAGGTATTCAATCTAGAATACTAAAGAACAAGTCCTGCTTGCTAAAGAAATTGAATAATTCTTCTTTATTTGACTCTAAAATCAAAATATCTTTATAACCAAATAAAACTAACTCTAACTAGGACTCTTAAGAAATGATATTCCAATCCTAAAAGGCCAAAAGATATAAATAAATAAGGGTGAAGGGTCAAAAATACACATGACCTTTTCCTCAGGATGATCAAAGACCACGACCATTTTTTTGGGATAAAAAATACACACGACGTTACATTTTTTGTGCGAAAAAATACCACTGGTAGTTAGTTGGATCAATTTGGATAGAAACGCCGACACGCCGACGTGGAATAAAAATTTAAAAAAATTCAAAAGAAAATTAAAGAAAATTTTAAAAATTAGAAATTTTTTAGGGAAAAATTTAAATAATTATAAAAAATTCAAAAATTAGGGAAAAATTCAAACAATTAGAGGAAAAATTAGGGAAAAATTCAAATAATTAGGAAAAAAATTCAAACAATTAGAAAAAATTCAAATAATTAGAAAAAAATTAAAATAATTAGAAAAAAATAAAATACCTCCGCCGAGTGGGCCCCACCACAAAAAACCATCGCCCGTCGTTGCCCGCCCGGGCGGCCGATCATGGGCCCCACCACCGGCAACCGTTGGCCGCCACTTTATTTTAATTAATTAATTAATATATTTTTTTCAATGAGCAAACTTTTACCTTAGTGCATCTTCAACAACTGTATTGGCCTGTGTATATACAACTCCTCCTCCAATAGCTTACCCTAGTGCATCTTCAACAGCTTACCCTAATGTTTTTGGTTATCCAGCCGTCGCCGCTTAGGGTGGTGTTAGTGTAGTGGCGGCAATGGCGGCGGCCGATGGTTTCGGTGGTGGGGCCCTTTTGGCGGAGGTATTTTAATTTTTTTTTATAATTATTTTAATTTTTCCCTAATTATTTGAATTTGTTCCTAATTATTTAAATTTTCTCTAATTTTTTTCCTAATTATTTGAATTTTTGTCTAATTATTTAAATTTTTTGATAATTATGTAAATTGTTTCCCTAATTTTTAAATTTTTTTTTCTAATTTTTTTAATTATTTCCGATTTTAAAAAAAAATCGTAATTTTTTTATTCCACGCGTCGTTCCATCCAAGTTTGATCACGGCCAACTAACGGCCGTGGTATTTTTGCACCCAAAACGAAACGTCGTGTGTATTTTTGATCCTAAAAAAAGGTCGTGGTGCTGGATGATCTTCGGAAAAGATCATGTATATTTTTGACCCTTCACCCAATAAATAATGAAGGATATGGTGAATATATTGAGAAAATATTTTAATTAGATTATTTAAACAATCTAATAGCTGAAAAAGGGTTTATGAATAAAAAATATTGAAAGATATTGGAAAATAGATTTTTTTTTCTTAGTTAAATATCAATTTCTTTCATAAGATATCGTCGAAAGCGATATTGTCTTCAAGATTTTTTGGGAGTAATGTTCTTTCAGAAAGTATAAAAACGCAAAAGAATGTTGTTCGTTTCGGCATTAACGGCCTTAACGATCAACTAACGTCAATGATCAGTCTTGTTAGTTAGGCAACATTACTACATTTATAGACTTCTGGGCTAATATTGAGCCCCCAAAAACTTTGAGGGCAATAATGTTCTTGAATGTATACTTTAGGGGCAAAAAAATGATAGTTAACCTTATTAGTATGCACATTGGATACTTTGCTCGTTTATAGTTAACCATAGTTACGGTAACTATAGTTACATACAGCTGGCTTACTAACCATAACTCTAACCCGACAGATTCCATTTACTATTTGTGAGTGAAGACTATTTCCGACAATGCCAAAGGACCGATCAATGCTTTACTTCTTGTGTTTTTTTGCTCGAATCAACGCTTTACTTCTTTCGTCGCACCGATCAATGCTTTACTTCTTTTTTTTGCTCGAATCAATGCTTTACTTCTTTCATCATCATCATCAATCAATCATCATCATCAATATATACTAAAAATGAATAGCAAGATAAGCCATAGTTTGCCTGTGTCTGGAGTTACTGTTGATAATAGCCGGTTTTGCTTTAAACCGGTGCATTTAATCTCCTGCCCAGTTTTCAAATTTTAGATTTGAATGTCCCCCCTAATAGCCATCGTCTCTCTCTCTCTCTCTCTCTCTCTCTCTCTCCCCCAGAAAGAAACAACTAACTCAGATTAATGCTTCTTTTTTGCGTTTTCCCCTCTCAAGCTTCAGATTGATGTGGATAAAGACAAAATTTTTAACTTTTTTGGAGTGATCTCTAATTCTGTGTGGTTCGAATTGCAGACAATCGTGCAGATTCGTGTAGTACTGGCTTTCGTTGGCGAGAGTCGAGCATTACAGGACTACTCTTCGGCGTTGAAGGTGGCACAAAATAATGGCTACAAAAGTGGTTTCGCAAAGGGTATGGGATTTTTTTTTTTTTTTTTGCTCGAGTAAAGGGTATGGGATTATGAGCTACATACTTTGTCGTTTTCTACTTAGTTGAGCTCAAAAATGTTTAAGGTGATGGGTTGGATTTGAATGTTCATTATTTTTTTTTCCTTGTCTTAGGCAAGTTTTGGCTTCTTAGTAGCTGGGTAATATATGAATACAACTTTTGCTGGAAATGTAGTTGAATTGCGGCACCTTCTCATTTTAAATGACCACCTCCGGAATTGCATTTTTTAAAGGGATTAATATATCTGCTTTTACGGCAGATATCAACTCGGCTGCAGCCTTAAACGAGTAGTTTCAGCTTCAGCTTTATTTTCTTTCCTCTTTCAAGTTTCTCCACTAATTCCCGGGGTTTCCAATGGGCTCAAAATAGTGGAGAAACTTGAAAGAGGGAAGAAAATAAAGCTGAAACTGGGTCGTTTAGGGCTGCAGCCGAGTTGATATCTGCCGTAAAAGCAAATATATTAATCCTTTTTTTTAATCTTCTACTCATTTGTTTTTATTGTTACTTCTGTTGTGTGCTTGCGCACGTGGAAATGCAAACCTGTGCTTTGATTCCCACACCCCCCCCCCCCCCCCCCAAAAAAAAAAAAAAAAAAAAAAAGAGTCATTGCAGTGTCTTCTGTTGTTGTGTGGTCTATTAATAATTGAATCACGTACTTTGAACTCCTTGCTTACCGTCCTGGGCGGGGTTATCATATTGTTTTCTAGATATCAGACGCTATACGAGATGGAGCTGAAGGATTTTTCAGGACCCAATATGGCTGTATATCCAAGATGGCAATGTTGCTTACTTTGGTGATTCTTTGCATATATTTGTTCCGTACTACAACTCCTCACGTGGAGTCTTCTGGCCTGGGAAGGTGATGTTTAAATATTACTATAATCTATCAAGCTACTATCGTTTTCTTTAATATGTTCTTATATGTCATATACCTATATTCTGATTCAGGTCATCTTCTGCGTACATCACTGTAGCTGCGTTCATTTTAGGTGCTTTCTGGTGTTGCACCAGGGGGAGTTGGTGCTTCTTATTGAAGAAGGAAAAGAGAGAGAGAGAGACTCCGATGGCTTCTTCTTCTTCAAGCTCTGGCTCTGTGCCAAATGCTCCAAGAAAGTTTGATGTGTTTATCAGTTTTAGAGGCGAAACCCGCAACAACTTCACTAGCCATCTTCACGCTGCTCTCAACCGAGCTTCCCTTGAGGCCTTTCGTGATGATAAGAAGCTTGAGAAAGGTGATGAAATCGCACCATCACTCATTCAAGCAATCAAGGATTCAAGTGTATCTGTAATAGTCTTCTCAGAAGACTATGCTTCCTCAAAATGGTGCCTGGAGGAACTCCACCATATCATTCAATACAGAAAGCATGAGGGCCAGTATGTTATACCCATCTTCTACAAAGTTGACCCCAGAGATGTTAGAAACCAAACCGGAGCTTATGAGAAGGCATTTAAAAAACATGAGATTAATTACCAACATGAACCAGACAGGGTGAACAGATGGAGAGCTGCTCTTTCTGAAGCTGGCAAATTAAGCGGCTTCCACTGCCAAACCTCCACGTAAGTATTCCTTTATCAAAGCGACTTTTGGCTTCATATCAATTGGCTACTAATTTTATCTTTTTTGAATAGCCTGCGATATTCAATTTGAAACTATGCTTTTTCGAGTTAAAATATAGTAGTTCGTTTTATTTGTATTTTAGCAACCCTATTTTCTGTTTGATTATATTTGATTTGCACATGAATATTTCATTTACTTGTAGATTAATGCATTTTATTTAAATACTAAATTTTATACAGTTATATATGAATAATTTTACATATTTCAATTACATTTCGTTATTTTAATCATGATTTGGTTAATCTCAATTTAACTACAATTAAACCACTTACCTTTAAGTTTTAATACTTTTAGGTGAGAGAGAAAGTATGTGCGTCTTATTGTTAAAATCGCTATATATAAAAGAAGTTTATCTTTTTGTATGGTTTACTATGTTTATTATTCTTTTTTGCTTTGTTCAATAGGGATGAATTGAAATTAATTGAGGGCATTGTCACTGATGTGAGCACAAAACTGGAACGCATATATAATTGTCAGGTTACACCAAATGATGTTATTGGGATTGATGAAATGATTGAACCCATTGAAGAGTTGCTGAAAAAATCTCACAAAGTTGGAATTTGGGGGATGGGTGGTGTGGGTAAGACCACAATGGCAAAGGCTTTGTTTGCCAAGTTATCTTCTCGGTATGACAATCGCTGCTTCTTGGAAAATACGAGGGAAAAAATGGAAAGATATGGATCAGAACATGTATGTAACTCTCTTGTCTCGGAGCTGCTGGGGCAAGATGTGCACAAGAATTCATCAAATGCTTTAAGCAGCAATGCATTTGTAGCCAGAAGGCTTGGTAGTAAAAAAGCTTTCGTTGTGCTTGATGATGTCAATAGTTCTAAGCAATTAGAGGATCTGCAGGATAAAATATGCAATTTCTTGGGAGAAGGCAGTAAAGTTATTATAACAACAAGAGATAAGAAATTGCTTCGGGGAAATGGTTATGAAATCCATGAAGCTGAGGGATTGAGTTATGACAATTCACGTCGACTTTTCATCCGCAAGGCCTTTAGATCAGAACATCCAGGAGATGGATATGAACAGCTCATAAGAGGGTTTGTAGCTTATACCCAAGGCAATCCCCTAGCTTTAGAAGTTCTGGGTTCATATGTTCACTCTGAAGATAAAAAGTTATGGGATGATTTATTGAGAAAATTACGAGCAGGGAGTCCAAATGACGAAATTCAAAAGGTGTTAAGAATGAGTTATGATGGATTAGACAATAAAGAGAAGCAAATTTTTCTAGACATTGCATGTTTCTTAAAGGGTGAAAGAGAAGAATTTGTAGTAGAGCTATTGGAGAGCTATGAATTCTATCCAACTGTTGGCATACAAACCCTTAAAGATAAGGCTCTTATTGTCGCGACAAGTAAGAAAGTAGAGATGCATGACTTAATACAGGAAATGGGTTATCAAATTGTTCGTGAAGAGAGTGTCAAGGAACCTGGAAAAAGAAGTAGATTATGGGATCCCAGTGAAATCTATGATGTATTGAAAAATTGTGAGGTAATGAAGCATAAGATATCCTCTCTCTTCTCTCTCTCTGATAAAATGCTATTTGTCACCTATGTCAGATATTGCTCTTTATTTTTCTTACAATTGCTCTGAATTTTGTAATTTTCAGGGAGAAAAAGAGGTTGAAGGCTTAATGTTTGATATATCTGGAATTAGACCTTTAGAATTGACAGCAAAGACCTTTAATAAAATGACGAGAATAAGATTTCTCAAATTTTATTCAAGTAATGGTATGAGTATTCCAACAGGTCTTGAGACAATGTCTACCAAAATAAGGTATTTCCATTGGAAAGGATACCCGGGGAAGTCCTTGCCATCAAATTTTTGTGCTGAGCTTCTTCTTGAATTTAACTTGGAAGAAAGCATGGTTGAAACTCTTTGGGAAGGAGTGCAGGTATGTGTGTGTGTGTGTGTTTTAGTTGTAATTAGTAATATATGAGATCTTTCAGAAGTAATGCCTTTGTTTATTTTTTTTTATGATTAATACTTTGTCTAATTGTGTTCAGGATCTAGCGAATTTAAGGAGATTAATACTTCGAAAATGCTGTAACTTGAGGGAGTTACCAGATTTTTCGAAAGCTTGTAGTCTTAAAAGCGTAGATCTGAGTCATTGTGAGCGTTTAAGTGATGTACATGCATCTCTCCTATCCCTCCACAGTCTCATTTCTTTGGATGTAAGATACTGCTATAACCTTGGGAGTCTCAAAAGTGGGATTCGTCTAAAATCTCTCAGAGAACTGGAAATACTTGACTGCAAGAATCTGAAGGAATTCTCGGTGTCATCAGAAGAACTAACGTCTTTAAATTTGTCCAAGACTTTGATAGAAGAATTGAGCCAATCAATTTGGCGTTGTTCCAAGCTTAGAAGACTCCGTCTCGATGATACAAAATTGAATAATGTTCCCATACGGGAATTAAGTTGCTTGACATTTCTTGAGATACTCCGTGTCTCTAACCTCGAGAACATTGACAATGTGAGCGTACGTATGCTATTTGATCGTTTATGTAGTCTCCAATCACTGAGTCTCATTAAGTGCTGCAACTTAATTGAGCTCCCAGATAACATAAACCAACTATCCAGTCTGGAAACGCTTGATCTGGAGAGGTGCTCTAACCTAACTAAACTCCCCGTCAGTATGAGGCATCTTTCAAAGCTACAACATCTCTCTGTACAAGGCTGCACTGCGCTTCGGAGTCTACTGGAACTTCCTCCCTCCCTTAGAACATTGATTGCTACGGACTGCACATCTTTGGAGAATGTGAGCGCCATTGAGAAACAAGCCAAGTTCTGGTTACAGAAAGGAGTTCATGAGAAGGACTGTGTTATAGTTTCTTACCCAGGAAAGAAGGTTCCAGAGTGGTTTGGAAATAATCGGACCCAAAATGATTCGGATACCGTCAATCTTTCTCTATCTTCTCACGCTTTAGAGGGTTTTATTTTTTGCGCCGTCGTTCCTGACCTCCCAGAGAAAGCATTTTTGAATCCTGTAATCATTCCTGACCTCCCAGAGGAAGCATCTTTGACTCCTGTAGTTATCTTCAGCCTTGGAGGGGAAAACATACATTGTTGTCTACCATTTATAAAAGTCAGTCCTGGACATGTTATCCTAGCTTCTTATCCACCACTAGCTGAATCGATACTGGATACAATTGAAGAAAACAGAGCAAAACATGAAGCCGCCGCTTATAACCCAACTCTTTCCTTCAAATTCGGTTTTGGTTTTATGATTCGCACTTATCCCACCAAAGAGTGTGGAGTGTACCCCATATATGCCTCGGAATATTCGGAGTTGAACCCTAATTCCAGCAAAGGCAAGGCCATAATGATATAATTAATAGGTATTATCTCCTTCCAATATTAGCACATTATTTGTATATATATATATGGGTTTAAATTTCTCATGTTGCATGAGAAGAAGAAGATTACCACACACATGAAATAGTGAGGCCCACACACACACATATATATATATAATGCTAATTATTGCAATCATATGGTTGGTTTTTGACGTGTTTACATACATACAGAGCCAGATCTTTCTATCAAGGACCTCAAATCGTGGTTATGGTCTTGCGGATACGTTTCTATGTTTACGAGGTAATAGGGACATGCATAGGGCTTTTGTTTTGCAATAATGAAAAAAAACTTCTATAATACTAGCTAGGATATAAACAAGCATATGACACAGGAATTTTATTATACTGACGTGATTTTTTTTTTTAAAAAAAAAATTATCTGTCACCTCAATTTGTTTTTGTTAATTTTGATTTTTATAAATTTTTTCATGAGCCTAAAGTTTTATACATGCCACATGAAATTAAATGTCACACAACATACTTTGTGATAGGCCTATTTTATTATCTTAGATCATGAAAGCAATACAATGAGATCAAATGGCTAAGACTTGTTCTTGCAACATAAAAAGAATCTAAAGGTGGGGTTACACAAGACAAATGAGTACAATATCCAGATGCCTAATTTGACAAATTACAAGGGCTCAAAATCAATGCTGTTGCCTTTTTCTTATTTCCTATGGGTCCATATAACCTTGTGATTAAGACCTTGTTGTAGGTCGTGGTTTGTAATGTCAAGACATGGATTGGTTTGGAGTTTGAAGTTAGTTTATTTGGACTTTGTTCTGTATAAATTTTTGTTGCTGGAATTTTGGGGTCTTTGTATCCCCTTGGAGTTTAATTAAATTAATGTTAAGATTCCTTAATTAGGAATGTGTAATTATAACTAAGGTTCCTTAATTGGGTCTTTACATGCAATTAAATTCATGGGTTCATGTTAATTCCCTAACTCTTAACTTTATTTAATTGAGCTAAATGGTCCTTCTCCCCTTCTAAAATTGTGGTGGCGGCCCACATTTTTTCATTGTCGATTTAATCAAAATAATTAATTAATTTGCAGTTGTTTAGTGGCTTTAGTTTTAATTTTCCTTTAATAAGAAACCTTAATAAACCAAAAAAAAAAAACCCCATTTTATAATTAATTAATTTAGGACTCATGCATTGCATATAGACATTTAGGTGCTAAAAATAATCAAGCATAAGCATTTTATATTTGCATTTAGATTGTATTAATTGCATTATTACTACTTGCATTTAGTTCTCAGTCATACACGTGCTGCTATGTTTATTAGTTTCAGAAGAAATACATACAAAAAATAATTTGAAAGTGCAATAGTAACACAAACGTTAAGTTCTTAGTGCTTGTGCTTTTGTTATTCAGGCGATTTCTTCTGTTTTATAATTGCTTTCCTTTCTTTTCCAAGCATTTCTCCTTTTCTCTGCTTTTAGAAGAAGTCTATTGAATCAGGTTGTGTGGCTCTGCAATTTCAACTTTAAATTAATATTCTTAGTGTTTGTGTGTAGGACTATCCTTCAGAATGAGTTTTAGATCAAAGTTCTTGAATATATTTGTAGATGGAGACAAAAGCATAAAGACTTGAAGAAAGATCATGAACGAAACGTCCAGTAAAATTCACAAAGTCAACTTGCCATACTACATGTCAAAGGATAAAGCATATTTAGAGACACAGCAGGATCATACACTTGCTCTAAACAATTATAACACAAAGCTTTCATTCATATTCTCTGTTGTTACTATGATGAACTTGAAACATCAGAACTTGAGGCAGACCGGAGCTTATGAGAAGGCATTTGAACAACATGAGAAAGATTTCAAGCATGACCCAGATAGGGTGAAGAGATGCAGAGCTGCTCTGTCTGAAGCTGGCAATTTAAGCGGCAGGCACTACCAAACATCCATGTAAGAATTCCTTTACTTCATATCAATTGGGATTGGAATTGATTGAACCGGTTAAAGAGTCAGTAGAAAAATCTCACAAAATTGGAATTTGGGGGATGGGTGGTGTGGGTAAGAGACTACAATGACAAAGGCCTTGCCTATTTATTCGATTGTTCTTTCGTTGTCCGCGTCAATTGCAGAACTGATCTCAGAAAATCTCAGAGAGGAAGAGAGGAATCGAGAGGATGTAAAATAGCGGAACCTGATTTTTCTTGCAGTGGGGAAACAGAAAACGGCTGAGATGCGTGAGGGTGAAAGACCCTCGGATTTCATCGCGACTCAACGGCGGAATCCGAAGGAAGCTTATAGAAACGGTAGGAACAAACCGCTGAGATGCGTGATGATTAAGCCTACATTGAAGCCGTAATCGTAGTTTATATCCCCAACAATATCAATGTCTTATACTAACTGGCCTTTTATAATACTCATTTATCAATATAAATCTTTCCCAAACTGGTGTATTATCCCTTTTGATGTGGAAAAGGTTTTCAACGGATATTGACAGAGATTCTGTCAAAAACTTGCTGCAAACGTTTAGTTCTTGTATGATCCAAGATCATTTGCAGCTCTGTACTGACTCGCCTCTGAGTTAATGCATGTGCCTGTAGATCTCTACCATTTGGTTGGGGAGACTTGGATGTGAGGGGAGATTTACTATATAATAGTATGCAATTTTTTTTTCCTTTGGAATGGAGAAAATATTTGATGAAATCATATTGCAAACTGTGTGACATGCTGTAGTGTTGTTGCTACATGGGTTATTTTTGTGCTTTTCATGCTCAGCAATTGCTTCTCATTGCAAGAGGACAACGCGTTTACACAATTTTGTTGTTCATAATTTATTTCTTATCCCGCCTTAATTGTATCATCCTTACAGAGTTAAAGCATGCCTTCTTGGTTAATGGACTGCTGATCTAATTGCTGATGTTTCCCTTTGTGTTCTTTTCAGCTTGTAATAAAATAGCTCTTCATGATGGAGATAAGTACAGCCAGGTAAGCATATTTGAAATCAATTTTACAGATTGACCATCTTTCAAAACATCACCATTGTTCTTCCCCGCCCTTTCTACCACCTTTCTCTCCTGCCCACCTAAACTGATCCTCAAAAAGTAAAGCTTGATTTCTTTGTATTAATATTATTGAGGTTTGTCTTTAGTGGTACTGTACAAACTTGCTTCATTCTACATTACTGTTGTATTTTAAACTCAATTTAGTATTTAGTAATTCTAGTAATTATGTAAATTATGATCTTCTTTATTTTAGTAGGTGTTGTCTGGAGTCCCAGCCACAGGCAATATTGTTTTCAAGAATTTCAAGAACATCAGGATGGGAAAACACTCATAGAATTTCCATAATAATATAACTGCCCAGAGTTCAAGGCTGGTCTATCGAGGCTTGGCCTCTTCCTACCCAATCTTTAATGCAGTACATCCAAATAGGCCATTTTTCCATAGAGCACATTCTATTGCAACTAGCTTGGATGAGTCTACATCACTGCAGCTTGAAGGCGATTCTGATGAAGATGAGGATGCATCTGAAGACTTGACGGAGAAGATTCTGGAACAACCACTGACAAGTAAACAGGTAATTTCCATTTCCACTTCTTGGATGTCTAATCAAAAGCCCATGACTTCTCATTGCCAATCTACCTCTGGGAAGTGTGGATTTCCTAGTAGTTTCATTAATTATTTTTAAAATTAGGAACAATTAGATCTAAAAAAGTTTAAAATCAGTTGGAAGGATTTGTGTAAGGTGCAAAATTTGAAAGTGGCACCTAAACTATTGTATTGTTTAAATCAGTGTGGATTTCCAAGTAGTTTCATTAACTTTTCTTGTATTGTTTAAATTATTAAAAGTTATCTTACATGGCACCTAAACTCACGGATATGCCAGTTAACAGATGGTGGTTTTTTCAAATGAAATTTGAATTCCATTGGGCTGTTCAACTGACTCTTCATTTGTTGTTACTTGGAAACCGTTCGTCCTTCTTTGGAAACAGGTATGATGGACACTTGGTAATTCTCCATCCATCATTATATTAAGACTTTATCATGATTTTTTCATTGGCTCATGTCATCGGTGTCATTAAGTAAACGTTGGAAATCAATTATGTCATTTGAATATCATTCGCCTCAACATGATATCGATCATTGGCTACTGTCATCTGCGTTAGTTAGTAAACGTTTTAAATCAACTGTCATTTAATACTCCATTTTTCCCATGTAATTGTATGTAAATCCATCGTTGTCATTTAATTCCCACTATTCAACTATTAGTTTAAATAATCGGCCACATTTAATTGTTGTTCTTACTCACATTAACGTTGGATGCCTATTTATTCCTTTGTTCTTCTGTTTTGCTGGTCAGTTGCAAAACTGGTCTTAGAATTTCTTCATCTGACGTTGTGATTAACTAATGGCGACGTGAGATGTATCTGAATTTCTTTCCCTCAATGGTCAAAGCAACATGTAGTCTATCACTATGAATGTCGTTGATCATTTTCTCGACATCCCGTACACCTATAGGCGTTTCTTAAAAATGTCTTTTACATGTTTCGCATGAACGGTTTTTTACTTTCTTCATGTTTTTGGTGTAGTTTGCAGACAATCTGTTTTTGTAACCATGTTATGATTTCGTCATTTGAGATTTCAGTTTCGTTTGAGTTGGTATTTAAGGAGCCATTGTTGCTCATTTATGATTTCCGAAAGTCTGTTGAACTATCCATATCCTTAAAATTTTATGGAGTTATTTCGAACTTGCGATGTTGCATCTCTATTTTTAATCCAAATATTTAACCATTTTATATCGTCATTCCAATCGCTATTAATTCATAACTCCAGATATCAGTTAAAATATATATTATACAACTTTAACCATAACCAGTTGTTATCTCAGCCTATTTAACCATAACCATAACTTGTGTTTCGTCAAAAAATACATTAACTATGTGTTTCATCTTTTAAACTTATTATATATGAAAACCTCGAACGTTATTACTTTCTTGGTTGAATAATCTTCTATCAGTTTTTAAAAAGGTTTAACATATGTGGGATTACAGTAAAAAAAATGTTTTTTAATCAGTATTCGTTTTAAATGTTTTACATATCATATCACCTTCATTATGCATTTTGTTGCTTTAATGAACTTTATTTTTTACAAACCACCTGTATCAAAATTGTGTAGAAATATTAATTTCATTTTACTCCCTATAATATTGCAGTAAGCAACATGTAGTCAGGTGTATTTTGCAAGGCGAAGCTCTTGAAAGTACACTACCTTAATTGGAGAATTTAAAGCGTAGTACTGGTGTTTTTGTGGGTGTTCAGTATGCTCAGATGATTCGCAAGATAGAAAGAGGTACGATTTTTTTTTCCTTTGTTGTTGGGTATGCTCAGATAAAGGTTTACAGTTTACGGAAGATATAAAATTCATAACTCCTCAATTATTCTTCTGTTATAAATTTAGGTGTGGAGATTTCTTTTGTGCTTGGTGCAACTCGCTTATTTGTAGATCCTAATTTCCCTGATCTGGCTTTGCCAAAGAGACAAGTTCTTGGCTTGTAAATGTGTCTTTGTTTAGACGAAGTGCTTTTGTATTCTGAATGTTTGTTTGTTTTTTTTTTTGTTTTTTGGATTGTGGAATGGAGTACAGTGGAACTAATGATGGAATGATATCGTTTGACTTTGGATCAGTTCATATTTATTTTCCATGGTTCAAACCTTAGTAATATTCTTTTTTCAACCAATTCCCATTCTGCTGTGTATAAGTAGTTGCAAGTAGTTCAGTATCTTAAATGGTTAGTATGTTATTATGCGTTTCATTTTATTTGTACTGGTTTTCTGTACCAGATTTAAACATTTATAACTTCATTAGTTGTTGGTTAGCATTTAAACCATGCTCGAAGTACTACTTTCATTAAGCACCTTGACAGCTACATGCCCAGTGTTCCGCGTTGTTTGCATGCGTTTACATAATCCGCTACCCAAGAATTTGTGGTTGCAAAGTAAAAAACTATCACACGTTTAGATGCTTAAAATGTCAGTCCGAGACAACCCATCTTTGATCTCTGAAGTGTGGCATTTCGTTTTAATTTTTTTATTATTATAGAGAAATAAACTTCATTCATTAATAAATCCTATTATTAATCTTCCCAACTACTTCAAACTTCGCTAATATTTTAATAAGCTGTCATTACGAAAGAATCAGAAAAGATATATGTTCCCCTCTCTCATGAGACCTATTAATGAGCGTTAGGAAAAAAATACAAAGGGTTTTTGAATTTATGTCGTCATACTTAAATTTTTTACCACACATTAATTTATGTTTTTTTTAAAGAACAAAAATACTATCTGCAAGTCAATACGTACCAGTTTTTTCCAATATGTATGTTCGGCGAGAAACTGATACAAAGATTGCACTGGTTCTACAGTTCCCGCCAACGACAACTTCACCTTATATATTTAATTTCTTCCCAGTTGAATATCAAACACCATCAATCAAAAAGCTAATATTTTGGTTTCATTCTTATCATACTCGTCCCACACGTCCTGTCTCTTTCAAACATTGAAGTAAGTATCTAATGTTTAATTGTCATCTTCAGCCTCTTTTTTCCTATGTTTAAAAAAAAATCTTTTTGCAAATCAGGATATGAGTAAGTCTTTATTTTTTGACGTCAATGATAGCAAAGACACTTGGTTGGTCGTTGCAAAATCTTAGAAAGTGTGTGATTAGGAAGAAGGTTGCACCATACCCGATATAGAAAATAGGAATGATATTGTGTGATGAAATGGTATGTTGTTGTACTCAATATTACATGTGAAAAAGAGCCTCTTTTTTCTGAAAAACTATCCTCATACAGTTTATATTTATGATATGCAAGTTGTTAATTTCCTGTCCACACAAATAAAAATAATTTTCCTTTGAGGAGACAACGATTGAAGTTTTCGCAACTCACAAAAATATTATTCAAAAATTACTTGATGACCCTAAAGAAGGGATGATCTACAACTTTCAAAACTTCGAGGTGATCGAGAACAACGATAAGTCTAGAGTCACTTCAAACCCATGGAAATTCAACTTCCATGCTTACACGTTCATAGAAAAATCTGACGTTGTCATTAACAAAGAGGCATACAACTTCAAGTCCATTGTAGACATTCGTAACGGAAGTATCGCTGATTTAGGGTTAATAGGTTTATCTCTTTTTAACTAATTTTTTTACAGTAAATACTCAACTACTTCATTATTCGAGTACTATCCAATTCATTTCATTTTATTTAATGTCATGCAAACAATCATAGATGTCATTGGTTTTTTGCAAGCTTTTGGACATTTGCAGGACCAAAGAAGGGAGATTGATATTATCAAGAGGCTAAACTTTAGCATTGCAGATCAAAAGTAATGTTAAAAGTTGTCTTTCTTAATTATTTAAGTTTAATACTTTAGTGCTGACTTTATAAATCGTATAGATTATGCAAAGGAAAGTTTGGATGATCTATATGATACAGAGTTTCTAAATTCAATTAAATGTTCTGGGATTTCTCATCACAAATTGATTTTGAAGGTGAGAGTACCAGTTATGTTAATAAGGAACAGTGACCAAGCATTAGGATTGTGCAATGGTACGAGGCTTCAAATTATACAACTTGGCAAGAACGTGATTAAGGCAAAGGC
Source organism: Acacia melanoxylon (assembly GCA_019022615.1). Classification (NCBI taxonomy): domain Eukaryota; kingdom Viridiplantae; phylum Streptophyta; class Magnoliopsida; order Fabales; family Fabaceae; genus Acacia; species Acacia melanoxylon. The sequence continues at coordinate 15,554,189 of JAFJYJ010000003.1, forward strand.
GTTGAATGGCACTAGCGCAGGTGCAGACATTTTGATACACAGGATGGACATGAACCCATGGGAATCCAAACTTCTATTCAAGATGACAAGAAGACAATTTCCAATTATCATTTCGTTTGCGATGACAATTAACAAGAGCCAAGGACAATCGATATCAAATGTAGGTCTTTACCTACCAAGTCCAATTTTTTCACATGGACAACTTTATGTTGCTTTGTCTAGGGTGAAGAGTTTCAAAGGTTTGAAAATACTTATTTTGAATGAGTTTAATAAGTGTGTTGACAACACAATCAATGTTGTATATAGAGAAGTTTTCCAAAACCTTTTATCACATTCATAGTGGTAAGGAGAAACTATGTTTAAGTTAGTAATTTCATATTGCAATGAATTCAATATTTTATTACTTAAGGATTCTTGAATTTCTAAAGCTTCCAATTTAACCTATTAATTATTTAATAGTTTTGGCTATAAAATTCACGCCTTTGTTAATCATATTTAAAACATAATAAAACTCTATACTCTGTGCAACGCACGGATCCGAATGTTGCATGGGTCCGAAGTCTTGTTTTAGTTGAAAAATCTTGCATTTAGTTTTCAGTCATACTCGTGCTGCTATGTTTATTAGTGTTTGTGCTTTAGTTACTCAGGCCATTTCTTCTGTTTTATACTTAGTGCTTATGCTTTTGTTATTCAGGCGATTTCTTTTGTTTTATAATTGCTTTCCTTTCTTTTCCAAGCATTTTTTTTTCTCTGCTTTTAGAAGAAGTCTATTGAATCAGGTTGTGTGGCTCTGCAATTTAAACTTTAAATTAATATTCTTAGTGTTTGTGTGTAGGACTATCCTTCAGAATGAGTTTTAGATCAAAGTTCTTGAATATATTTGTAGATGGAGACAAAAGCATAAGGACTTGTTGAAGAAAGATCATGAACGAAACGTCCAGTAAAACGCACAAAGTCAACTTGGCATACTATATGTCAAGGGATAAAGGATATTTAGAAACAGAGCAGGATCATACACTTGCTCTAAACAATTATAACACAAAGCTTTCGTTCAAATTCTCTGTTGTTACTATGATGAACTAGAAACATCAAAACTTGAGGCAGAGCGGAGCTTATGAGAAGGCATTTGAACAACATGAGAAAGATTTCAAGCATGCACCGAGATAGGGTGAAGAGATGCAGAGCTGCTCTGTCTGAAGCTGGCAATTTAAGCGGCAGGCACTACCAAACATCCATGTAAGAATTCCTTTACTTCATATCAATTGTGATTGGAATTGATTGAACCGGTTAAAGAGTCAGTAGAAAAATCTCACAAAGTTGGAATTTGGGGGATGGGTGGTGTGGGTAAGAGACTACAATGACAAAGGCTGTATTTGCCAAATTATCTTCTCGGTTTTACAGTTGCTGCTTCTTGGAAATATAAGGGGAAAAAAAGGATCAGAACATGTCCGTAACGCGCTCGTCTCGGAGCTACTAAAGCAAGATATGCAAAGTAACCCATCAAATGCTTTAAGGGCCGTTTGGTACGAAGAATATTTGATGAGAAAAAGGAACTTAGAGAAGGGAAATGAATGGAAGGAAAGATTGGAAGGAAACTTAAAAAGTTGAGTTGTTTGGCAGATATGAGAATGGAATTTAAGTTGAGAGAAAATAAAATGTTTGTTAAGAAAAAAAGGTTGTTGTTAAAAAGTTGGGTTGTTTGGCAGACATGGAAGTGGTGACGGCAGTTATCATGGTAGAGGTGGTGGCAACAGCGACAATAGGGGCGGTGGTGGAGGAGGATGTAGTGTGGTGGTGGCAGTTATGGTGTGAGGCGGTGGGTGGAAAAGACAAATGAATAATGACAAATGAGATTAAAGGGTAAATTAGACTTTTTCAATCATATAATGGATAGTAATGAGTATTAATAGGGGGAGGTATGATGGGGATTATCAATTTTTTTTTTAAAAATGTTTATTTTAATGGGTATAGAATCTAAAATATAGATAATCTCTAAATTATTATTCTTTAAAAAAAAAACTGTTTATTTAAAAAGTTATCATTTTTTTTAAAAAAATATATAGACGGTCTAAATTCATATCTCATTAGTTTTTCTTGCTATAAACACTTGCCTAGCAGGGAAACCAATTTCGGGATGAGAGTATCATAGTATGAACTATATTGAATGAGGGTATTCTTTTTCCGCTTGGGGGCATCCCGCTTTAGGTAAAAGCACACTTTAATTTTATGTTTAGGGCAAACTCAAAATGGTTCTAAGGAGTTACCACTTTCCAAAAACTTATGTATCATCATTTATGTGTAGTGTATGTTATGTTATAAGCATAATCTCATGGTCTAATATAACATGAAATTTCAAGGGTCACTTATTCTTCCCTTTATTTGCACACCTTTTCGATGAAATGAGGATATGGTCTACCAAAGACTTGAAACTTACAAGTTCTAACTAATATACATTAATTTGGTCCAAAAATAATAGAAATTGATTAGAACTTATCATTTAACACGCTTTCAACATATAATTGACCCTGACATCACCAACAGTTAAACAACTCTGCTCCTACCATCACCATTAGTTAGTGGAAGTTGTGGGGAAGTTAAAGAGCAATTTGAATTTTGAATGCACTTTTCGATTGAATTTACAAGTCGTGATTTATAATATATGGAATATTTAGTCTTTTTCATGATACAGATAAAAGATTTTATTTTTATGTTTCCTTAACAATATCTTTATTTAATAGTAGTTGTTTTCCTAAAATTACACCAACAAATTTAAATAATGATAAAATTGGGTGCTTCTTTGATTTTTTATTTTTATTTTAAAAAAGAATTATGAATTTTATAGCTTTTCCTTAATTTAAATAATAAGGATGAAAATGCCTCTAAAAAATTGAAAGGAGTTATTATTCCACCTAGACACATTAGTCAAATTAAAGGAAGTTGCAGTGAAGTAACAAAGTAATTGGTATGAAAGCATCACCAACATCTTTTAAACGTAGGCCACACTTTTGGGGGCAGATTTCCTCATAACCTTTTTTTTTTTTTTTTTTTTTTTTTTTTTTTTTTCAGAATCTCATTTTCACCTTTAGATAAAAAAATGAACGGTTCAGATTTAGTATTTTCTAAAATAATGATAATAGTGTTTTATAAATTAATTTTTTTTATTAATTTTGTTTGTATTACATGTATAAATTGTGTAAATCATGATTTAACAGTTAAATTTATTTTTTCATGTTCAAAATAATAGTTTTATAAAACATTAAATCTGAACCATCTATTGCTTTAAATTTGAGGGTGGAGATTAGATACTGAGAAGAAAATAAGAAAAAGAATTTTGAGAGAATCAAAACCCCACATTTTGCTGATCCTTTAGGGCTTGTTTGGTTTGAGGGGAGGGAAGGGAGTGGAAAAAAAGATATCGACCAAATTGTCATTAATGAGATGAATATTTCTTTTTATTGTGAGTATATTTTTAAAATATTGAAAAAATTTTGTAGGTTATTTAGTAAAGATGAGAGAAAAAATTTCTCTCTCCTTTCTCCTCCCTCCCCCTTTCCCTCCCTGAAATCAAACAACCCTTAGTTTTCTTCAACCATCTCACATGCAAATGCAATTTCCCCAAAGACTTGACTTCGAGATTAATTTGGCCTCACAAGAACTTGTCATTTTGCACGCATTCAATTCAAACACGCCCTGCCATACTTTTTTCCTATTATTACTCTGTGACAGCTATAGCAAACTATCCAGGGTTTAGTAAGATAGGCTAATTCATAATAATATGATAAACTAAAGTTTCAATTCTGGTTAAAAAAGATACCCACATAATGTTTGATAGAACTTCAAATAAGATTAACTTCAATAAAAAGATAGTTTAAAAAAAAATAGTTGCATGGAAGTAGAAACGGATTGATTTTTTTTTTTTTTTTTTTGTTAATAAGGGACTGATCAAGTAAGATCAGAGAATATTACAAACGACGGTAGCAGACGGCATCTACATCATCCTCTTGAAAAAGATTCATAGATCCCATCCAGTGGGGTCTTAATGCATTCATAGATCTCATTCGGTGATTCATAGACATCGAACCCGGATCCACCTCCAACTCTCCGGACGCCCGAGTTCCTCCCCGAGCATCACTATTGCATCCTTAGATATACGCGTCTTTAAGGGTTTTTCCCGCGGACTTTCATACTCTTACCTGGCAGAATTTTGGAGTCTAATGCCATGTAGTGGAGGTTTTTCGACGCCACCCGATGAGGTGTTTGATTCTCCTTTCCTTCTGTCGACCTTCAAACCCCGGCATAGAGATAGTCGACTTTAATTATTCAAATTCGTTAGGCCCACCCACGTCCATCAATATGTCATGATTTTTTGTTTAAATTAAAATTAAAGCGTTAACAAGTTCAACGTCCCTCTCCAATCTTTTTCATAAATAAGAAATTGTTTATTCTTTTTATTAAGTAATGTATAAAATATTTATTTATTTTTTTTTATCTCTTATTCAATGTTTGAACTTTGAACCATACGGATTTTTGTTTTTTGCTCAGGAAACCATACGGATTTAAATAAAGGTAAAACAAGAACTAGGGGAATTAAACACATAAAAGCTACCAATAATCATTTATAAAAACCATATATACTACAAGATTTATTTTAAGCAAAATCATGTGGGTATAAAAATCTATAAAAAGCCGTACTATAAATTACAAAAGCAAAAGAGGAAGAGGAAGAAAATTGACCATTCCACGTATGAAAAGTTTCTAGCATAAATAGTAAATAGTGGTGCACTAAATTATGACACCCACTTACCCAAATCAACGGTCAGAAGCAAAAACGTTGCTTCCTGGAAGCTTCCCATATTCTTTTTTTTTTTTTGGGGTCAAGAAAGCTTCCCATATTCACATCGACACTATTGAAACAATAATGACATAGGAAGGTTGAACGAAATAGCAAAGCTATTGGTAAAAATGATATGAAACTAGCTTCAACATCCTCTTATCTACGTAGGCCACCCATTACTTCCATTCTTTCACATGCAAATGCAATCAATAGGACAGTTTGAGGTAAAAATTATAAATTAGTTAAGTTAGTTTTTTTATTAAAAAAATATGTGTTTATTTCCCTAAAATATTCTCTTTATTTAATCAAGAGCATTGGAACTATGACGTGATATAAATCCTTTAACATATGCAATTAATAGGATACTTTGACGCAAAAATTATAAATTAGGGACACAATTGGGATTAGGTTTTTATATTTAGGACCAAATTAAACATCTTATCTAGTTCCTATACTGACAACCAGAGATTAAAACTTATCATTTAACACACAATTGAACCTACCATATCTCTAACAATAACTAAACTTTGACAATTATATCTCTACTATTAGGAATACATATTTAGCAAGAGAGCAACTGAATTTTGCTTCAAATATTTTCCGCTGACTTGATTGTATGAGGCAATATGTCATGTTGTGATTTTTTTTTTAAAAAAAAATTATAGCATTAACAAGTTCAACATACTTCTTCCAATTCTTTTTATATAAGATAAAATGTACGTTTTTAGTCTTTTTTTCACATGAGGCACATATAAGTTAGACTAAATGAGTTTAAATAATGATAAAACTGATTGCTTTTATTTTTAAAAAAAGAAATATGAATTTTATGACTCTTCTTTTTCCTAATAATAACGATTGAGATGTTTTTAAATTGAGTAATTATTGTGGCAAAAAGAAATGGAGTAAGTTTTATATATATGACCCTCACAGTAGACTAGAGGAAGTTGGAGTGAGTAACGAAGCCACCGGTATATGAAGCACCAACATCATCATTTAAATGTAGGCTCCACTACGGACAACCTTTCAGGCTTTCACATTGCAAAAAAGCAATTCCCCCAAAGACTTGACTCAAGTAGGCCATTAGCTCTAGGTCTCAAAAAGTAGGCCAAGTAACAACTTACTATTACACAATGTGATCAATGAAGATGTGAATCCTGTTCAGAAGACCGTGCTTGGGAATGTTCGCGGTAATATAAAGAATAAGGATGAAAATGCCTCTAACAAACTGAAAGTAGTAATTATTGTTCCACCCCGGCATATTAATTAGAGGAAGTTGCAATGAAGTAACACAGCAATTGCTATGAACCCAAAGACCGACTTTTTGATTAATTTGGCCTCACAAGATCCTTATAGTTTAACACGCATTGAGACACGTCCTCTCATACCATTTTTCCTCGTTATTAGTCTATAAAAATTGTAGGGATAAAATTAATATAAAATTAAATCTATTTGAAGGGGGTTTTTTTTTTTTTTTTTTTTTTTTTTTGCTCAAATGAAGGGGTTAGTTCATCACAATACGTCAAACTAAAATTTGAATTTTCGTCGGAAGATATACCTACATTTATATGTCATGATCTTTTTGTTTAAATTAAACTAGTGTTAATATATAAGTTGAACGTATCTTTCCAATCTTTTTCATAAGATAAGTAATTGTTTATTCTTTTTATAAACTATTGTATTGTATATTTATTGTGTTTTTTTAATCTCTTATTTAATGCTTGCACCATATGGATAAAAATAAGGGTACAACATGACAGTTCTTTATTCAAGGGAAAATTTTAAATAAATGCCATTGGAATTTGTAAAATCCCAAAAAGTCTGTTAACCACATAGAAATGACAAAAAGATGACATAGATCAAAATAAGATTTTAAAATGTTATTGATTTTATGTCCATCAATTATTTTAATTAAAAAAATGTGTACTTTTTGTAGCACCACCGCTGGCCGGCTGGGTGGATTTAATTGGTTACTTGAAGAGTTTTATATCTATACATAATAATTATTATATAAAAATCGTTATGATAATTAATTTATTATAAATATATCTCATCTTAACTATAAAAGTGAGTGATTGTGATCATTATTCTTTACCGTCAGTTGGTATTGGCGAGGGTTTTGCATTATTAGTGTGTGTGTGGGTCCAGACAAAATGGGTCGTACCACAACTTTTTTATTTTCCGTCATCAGTGGATTGAAGTTGCTGGGAAAGTAACATAAGGAATGGAAATGAAAAGGAATCCAATGTGAAAAGAGTTTAGTTTCAATTGGTGAAAATTATTTAATAATTTTTTATATTAAAATAATGACAATACTTTGATTTAGATCATTCTCACTAATTAACTTTTCAATGGATTTTCTCTCAATTTTTCTAAATTTTTTAAGTATTTTGGTATTGTAAAATTTTTCCAAATAATGCATTACCAATTTTTATTTTTATAAAATTTATGCATTTTCTAGTTTTTTATCTTTAAACTTGCTTTTCCATTAATCATTAAAATAATTTTCTATATTTTTCACAATACTTTTTTTTTGGTCAAATATTTTTCACAATACACACACATATAATATATATGCATTATTTAATAAGATTCATGTCATTTTTATTTTTATAAAATTTATGTATTTTCAATCATTTTCCATCTAAACTTGATTTTTAAAAAAAAACATCCAAATAAGTTTTAGTGCCTGCTTGGCCTAGTTTAGTTTTAGCTTATCTTATAGGCTAAACACGTGATTTTACATAAACTCTTATAATTATAAGAGCCTTATTTTATAATGAAGAAAAAAAGCCTTAAAAAAAAAGCTCTTATGAGAGCTTATTTTTAAGCCTTTTTTTTATAAGCTTTTTTTAAAAAAAAATGAAAAGAGAAAAGAGAACCCGTAATCTCTCGATCGAACACTATCTTGCAACTGCAGCCGCCCAACCACGCGGCCACCACCAAATACCCTATTATAATATACATTTTATGATAATTTTTATTAGAAAAAGTGTTTATGACAAATTTTTTTGTAAAACAGCTTATTTTTAATTTCAAGCTTTTTAAGAACTTAATTATATAATCACCAAACAACTTTTAGCTTTTTTAAAAAGTTTTTTTTTTAAACTTTAACTTAAAAGTAGCTTTTAAATTTAAAAATAAGAGGATCCAAATGGGCTCTAGTTTCAGAAAAGCCACTTATACTACCGTTAATCCAAACATAAATCATATTACACAACCGACTTTTACCCAATCTTAAGTTTGCATAAGTCAGATTGTAAATAAACTATTTCTCACGGCTATCCTATCACACACTTTATCAAAGTGACTTTTGACTTCTCCATTTTTTTTTTTTAAAAAAAATGATTTTTGACTGCATATAAATTGATTAAGAACTTCTTTTGAGAATAGCTGACCGGGTTTGTTTTTGTTCCCTCCAAGATTTCTGTTATCTAAATATAATACTTGTGTAAAGCCATGATCAGTCTTCCTTAAAAGATGTAATTGAAATTGATAACAGGGTTAAGGTGCAGATTTACCAAACAACTATTATCCGAGGAGCATCTGACACAAAAAATAATTGAGGATACTAAAATTACCAATAAACAATTTAAAAGTGAAAAAAAAGGTACCAAATAACTATTTAAAAAAAACAAATATCACAATTACATTAAAATATGATATACTGATGTAGGACGGTGGCGGAGACGTTGGAAAAAAGAGCGGTTAAGCCTTCTTGTTAGATAAGGCAAACACCAACAGAGATAGGACCTATGTGAACATGCACTGTGGCAGCGGCGACTGCTGTGCAGATCGGAGGGATGGAACAGGGGTGTAAAGGCGTGTCGGTAAAAGTCGCGATCACGGATTTGGTTTTCGGTGCGTGATTCTCTCCTTGAAGCTGCATACTTATAATGGAAGCTTTGGAGACGCCGACGTCGCCGACACTGTGACAGTCAATGGAAGATGGAGATACCAAGACAGTGATGAGGTAATAATTCGTTGTCAAATTTGCACCTAATTGTGTTTTGTTTTTCACTTTTAATTGTTGATTGGTAATTTTGGTACCCTCAATTATTTTTTGTGTCAGTGCTCCTCAGGTAATAGTTGGTTGACAAATTTACAACTTAACCCTTTATAAAATGATCAAACCCATTGAAAACATATTGAAAAAAGTTAACAAAGTTGTTAGACTATGATTAAAATATTTGTGGATAAGAACAAAGTAAAGACTTTTAAACAGATGATGAACCATGACTCGCACAAGCCAAGTCGTCATATTATAGTACTTCCCCTACATTTAAGAAATAATATAAAGAGTTGATTTTAGTCTTAAATATAATATATGATTTTTATATTTTCTTAATTTTTTAATATTGATGTTCTATCAATAATAATATAATAATTTAGGAAAAAAGAAAATAAAAAATTAACAAAAATGATTAGGATTTTCTAGATAGTATATATCATATTAACTAATATTTTTAATTTAATTAAATTAGATAAATATATATTTATCTCACAGTGGTCATTATTCTTAGCAAATCTAGATCAGTTGGTATTGATGAGTTGTTTCCATTATTACTCTGTGTGTCGGTTCAGACAAAATGGGTCCGACCATAACTTTTCATTAAAGTTGCTGGGAAAGTAACATAAGGTATGGAAATGAAATGGAATCCAATGTGAAAAGAGTTACGTTTCAAACTGGGTAGCTGGCATTTATGAGGCTTGTCTCCACTCATCAAACAGGGTACGAAAATGAAATGGAATCCAATGTGAAGAGTGAAGTTTCACATGCCGTTCATTAGGCTATGAAGACTTGATAGCGAGTAAAGTCTATTCACTGCCATATACACTCCATCATCACTATTTGCCATTTCTCAGCAAAGAGAGAGAGAGAAGGAGATCTGTTGAATACGTGTCATGGGTGTTGCAGCTTCTTCTTCTTCTTCGTCTTCAAAGAAATATGGAGTGTTTCTGAGTTTCAGGGGGGAGGATACTCGCAAATCCTTCACCAGCCATCTTCATACAGCCTCATGCCTTAAAGGAATTGAGACTTTCATTGATTATGAGCTCCCAAAAGGGGATGACATCTCCCAATCACTCATCCAAGCAATTGAGGATTCATCTCTGTCTGTGATCGTCTTCTCTAAAGACTATGCCTCCTCCAAATGGTGTTTGAATGAGCTCATTGAGATCCTTCGCTGTAAAGAAGAGAAGGGACAGCTTGTTGTTCCTATATCCAATTGAGGATTAAAATATGAACAAATTTATTCCCCGCCTTACGCGGATGCATCAATTACAGAAAGGAAAAAAAAAGAGTAAATCATCCCCTACTCATCATCCAAATTATATCCGACCAAAAAAAAATTATATTTATCAAATAAAAAAACACAAACAAAATTAAGTAAGAATTAGATTTCAAATCAACCAATAAAAATAGTTATGTCACTACCCAAAAACACAATTTGAACCACAACTATATGTATACTCTTATATTTATAACAACTTTTGTTACAGATCAAAAGCAATAATAAATTACATCAAAAGCAATAATAAAATACATCAAAACGCTAACCATTATAGTGTACATACATATAACCTTATGAAGTATTTGGATAAAATATGGTTATTTTAGGAAGAATTTATCCAAAAATGAAAAATTATCTTATAATTAAGACCAAAACAAACTCTAAATTATTATCCTATAATTAGGATTGGATGGAGTAACATTGTATTTACAAAGGTCGATGGCCGCCGAAAGTTTCTGCAAAAGATATTAATAGTATGAATTAATTATTAATTAATATAATAATTAATAATAGTATGAATTAATGAAGTTGTTGGTATTATATCAATAGTATGAATTAATTATTAATTAATATAATAATTTTTTTTTTTAAAAAAAAGATACACTCACACATGCTTATAATTAATCCCATTTTTGCAAGATCGTGTGATAATTTTTACAAAAAAAAAATATCGAAGGATAATGTAATATAATATATATGGGGTGGCATATATATCTTACTAGTTGATTTGATGCTTTCGCGTAGGATTTGATATCTTACTAATTATAAATTTATCGTTCCTTAAAATAGCGCCTAGTAGTATAAAAAAAATAGATTAATTTTTTAATGTTTAGGTTAAAAATTTTGTTACATGAATGACACACGTCATTGTAAGACAACATATTTTACTTCTTTGAGCAACAATGAAGATTCCGAAAAAAGAATAGGTTCTTTAGTGTAATAATCACCTTTGTACCATTTTGCTTATTTTTTTTCTGGACTAATTTTTCAACATTTTATAATAACAAAGTTGCCAATAATATAATAATATTATATAATAATACATTTTATAAAAACAATGAAGTGTATGAACGACAGTTTCGTGAGCAACATTGTAGGATCAGGGGTGAAACACTACTTTTATTATATTTGTTCCGATTTATTTCATTGGAAATGTAGAGGTATTTACAACATGGATCTTCCACGTACTTGCAGAGTACTTTAAAATATACTCCCCTAATTCAGAATACATAGGTCTACTTTAACTACAACATCAATGGTAATTAAATGAAACAAAAACTATGGAATAATATATATTAAAGAAACACACAAACATTTTGACAAAAAAAAAAAAAAACACACACACATAGACACCAATCAAGAAATATATATATATATATATATATATATATATATATAATGTAAACTACTGTATGGAAACAGTAAAATTAGAATAAAGTATATAAAAGTCATGGAGCCCACATGCATATTAAATATCAGCACCCCTATCTCCTTACGCGTTTGCTATCCGTTGCAGGTTTTGTGGTTGTTGAGGATGGCTTATAATAATATATAATTTAAAATAATAAATTACTACACTTGCACACACTGCACACACATATATTATTATAAAATATAATATATAAATTATTATAAACTTATATGAATATTTATGATTTTATTTAAAGATAAAACTCCTCGCTCTGGATTAGCAGTCTTATTTTTTCAATCTTATTCAAAATAACTCATATGACAAATCGATTTAAAGATTGTAACTCTTTAAGAAACAAAAAATAAGCTAATTCTCAATCTATTAATAATGGCTCTCAATCTTTTTTTTTTTTTTTTTGAGAACCTTGTCAATCCAATTTCACTAATTTATCTTCTATTCTTCATATTTCCAAAATTAGTTAAATATGTCTTATAATTTAAAACATAATATGAAGCGTGAGCTATCCACCAAATGGAAAGCATAAGGTGTAAAAAAAAAAAATTAAAATTATGTTTTACTTATAAGAAAAAAAAAAGAATTATATTTTACTTAAAGATATGTTAATCGCATATTTTCATTACTGAATAGTGGACATGGCTGCACCTAATATTTCAAAAGTGCAGCAGTTCCACACAAAAAATGCATCAATCATTCAGTAATTAAGTTGAACTACATTGCGTGGATAAGTTAAATTGGAGTTGGTGTCTACTTTATTGAAGAAAATATTTTATATTAGAGACCACAACTCCTTAACATTATATTATAATAAAGTAATATATTATAATATAATATATTATAACTCAATCACAAAACGCAGGGTCTATTTTTTTAACTAATCTATCTATATATATATATATATATATATATATATATATATTATATTTAAGATAGTAATTAAGGATGTAATTTATCAAATATTTTTGAGGTTTAGTGGAGATTTATAGGTATAAAGAAGAAGAGTTTTATATTATAATTTAAATAAATTTAAAAATAAATATTATGTAATAATAATATTATAAGGCTTAAACTTTTTAGTTTTATATAATTTAAAAAACAAATGTGACAAATTGCGTTTGATATAATCTAATTTAAAAAATCATTTTAGTTTTATTCTTTAAAACATGGTTTGTTATATTTAATATGGATGCATAAATCACTAGCTGTGTCACTGTCAGTAGGTGAAATCTGATGTTTACATTATTTGTTTAAGATATAAAAATGGTACAGTGTATCAAATTTATAAATCTATGCAGATGGTGACAAACAATACTGTTACATCACTATATCTATGTGGAATATCCTTTCATCTATTAATATATAAACAATTCTGACCAACAAAAAATTAATATATGTTCAATTTCTTCCAAAAAAAACAACCTTAATAATTGATGCATTTTTTCAATCCGTGAATAGCGGCAAAATGCTCAAACATAAGCACTCACCACCTCACTTGGACAATGACTAAATGAAAACAAAAGAGCGAATAAATTTAAAAAAATATAGGATAGAATATGGACAACAAATGGTGGAGTAGTTGTTCACAAATGTCATGGGGTGATCATTATTTTATTTTGATCATCTAGACGTTTATATTGAAGACATAATTTGAAGATACAAATTATGTATATCTTTGATCTGCCAACATTTTCCATTGCATTGGGACCCATCACTTTTTTATTTTTTCAAACCCCTTCAATTGCCTTCACGTGAAGGAGTTGGAAATATGGTCAGGCAAAAATCGCGTGAAATAACCCAATAGTAAACTTTATATCTTCCGTCTATGGTCCTATGCGTCTTATTTTAAAAAATATATATTACTATAATAATATATTATTTTATCATAATGAAAAAAAAAAGTGTTGGCTTCTGAGTATTAAAAAAAAAAAAAAACTCACTCACCTTTCTTTTTTTATACACACTCACCTTTCTTTTACTTCCTCGTGATCCCGTCTGTCTACCAGTACACTCAATAATTATCATCGTTTCACCATTCCATTAAAATAATAATAATAATAATAATAACAATAACAATGATTAACATTTATGTAGTTTTGTCTGGCTCTATCTCATTCACCATTCCATTAAAATAATAATAATAATAACAATAACAATGATTAACATTTATGTAGTTTTGTCTGGCTCTATCTCATTCACCATTCCATTAAAATAATAATAATAATAACAATAACAATGATTAACATTTATGTAGTTTTGTCTGGCTCTATCTCATTCATGCGTCTCGTATTGATGTGTACGTAAATCAGCCAGATGTGTACCTGATCAGCAAAGAAATGACATTTGTTCATGGGGGTGAGAATATAGATTTAACCTAAAAACCACAAGAGAATGAAAAACATATTAAATATAAAAAAGAATAATCAAGCTTATTATAATTCCAAGCTTATTTTTATCAATACTCCCAATTTTTTAAACACCGAATAATTGCTTTCGCCTTCCTTCTCTCTTTTTAAAAATGGGTTCTTAAGTATAATATTTACCGTAGGGTACAATCATGTATTTTCCCCACAAAATGTTCAAAACATCATCAGCAAAACACAGAGAAACAATTGTCTCCCACGATTAAGGCAATATTAAGATAATATTATAATAAAAATATTATATAATAATATACACTCCATCCGCCTCATAAAATAAAATATAATCAAATGGTAAAATAGGAAATAATAATATAATATTATATTATATCAAATATAATTTATCATCCAACACCCATCTGCACCCCATCATCCACTTTTGAATAAAACAATAATATAAGTTGCGGATGGCGTGGGCAATGAGGAAGAAAATATAAAAGGTGATATAGTACTATAATATGAAAATAGGCAATAATAGGATATGATAATATTATTATATAAAAAAATATGTATATTTTTTTTACCTTTGTTTTATTAATGACCCCACATTATTATTATTATTATTTATTCAAAATATAATAATACATCGTTATGAAACAATAATATATTATTACAGTATTTTGTTTTAAAGAAAACGCATAGGACCATAGACGGAAGATTATTATTATTTCATAATATATAGTTTTAAACCTCAAAAATATTTGATAAATCACATCCTAAAGTACTTAATTACTATCATAAATATATATATAGATATATATATAGATAGATAGATAGAGTATGATTAGATAAAAAAACATGATTGAAAATAACATGAATCATATTAAATATATATAGTGAAACACATGGGACCCGGCAAAGAAACTTTCTTCTTCATTCAGGTGAACGTTTGAAAAATAATATATATAATAATATATATTATATATTATCATTAAATATAATATATATTATCACTATGATTTATATAAATGATTAAATATTAAATAATATTTTAAAATATTACATATTTATATATATGATATTATAATATTACATATTTATTATATGATATTACATGTATTGGTTGAAAATAATGCGAAGTTCACGGGAGACCTTGACGTGAACGTTTGGGAATTTACAAAGCACAATTGAAAAATTGGGAAAGCATTATGTGGATTGGCGTGTAGGCGTTGTAATCAGAGGAATAAAAAGAAAAACATAAACGGATGTAGTAGTTGGCAGAATATATATTGATTGGTGTGTGTGTTTCTTTAATATATATTATTCTAAAGTGGGAGGCAACGTGTTTTCATCACAGGTTTTCATCCTTTTTTGACATTTATCTTCTCCAAGATGCCGTCTTCTACCATTCCTGAAGGTCGCTTTTGATCTCAAACTCCACCCTGTCAAAGCTCTTCGCTGCTCGTCCTCTTCCACCGCTCTTCCTCTCTCTCTCTCTGTCTCTCTTGCAAAGCGTATGAACGACAAATAGAAACCTCATCGTTGATACGATAGTAACGACAGGCTTGATCTGGAGAAAGAAGGGAAGATCTGGTAAGTTTTCCATAGTAGTTGTTCTAGATCTATGGAGTCGCAGAGAAAAAAACAATGAATCCTAACTTCGTACTCTCTTTCCGAGACACAAGAAGAAGAGGTGGATATCTGGGCCGGAAAACAATTTACACGGAGGCGTTCCGCCGTTTCCTTAGACACGTCCACCAGCTCGTCAGCTTCATCTGAAAAACCATCTCTGATCACCTTCCACAATGTTAATATGTTGAAACTTGAAGAATAAATATTTTGGGCAAAAGGCAATGATTAATTGTTCAGGTCTACCATCGTTGGTTTGAAGGTAGAGCAGCGTCTTCAGGTGTTAGGGCGGTGACCTTCAGAACCATAACTTTGTTCAGGAGCGTAGCTTAATATCTTCGTGGCAGCCTGCGATAACGGGGGAGAAAATTTGAAAATAGAAAGCAGTGGGCAGGGATAAAAGCATAACGATATTGCTGATCAGGTACACATCTGGCTGATCAAGCTTCCAAACAGTAATTATTAGACCTGAATAATTACTATTCCAAATTTTAACTATTTTTCCTCCGTGTGTTTCAAAGAAATATAATTAAGTAAATTACAACACGAATCATCTAATAAATAAAGACAATCACTAATTCATAATCAAAGTTAAAACTATGTTCACAAATAACTCACATAGTAGTAAAACATAAAAAAGATATCACTAAACGATATTAAGACGATGATTATTATTGTCATTTTTAAATCACTATCATCAATTTTAATGACATTTGATTGTTCTTCACTTTCAGAAGTAGTAGCTACTTAGCAGTTAATATAAAATTCTTCTCCCGCATGTTAACACATCCATAATCTTTATTTGTAATAAATTATAAATCAAATCATAAAATTAAAGTATAGTTATTATGTATTTGTAGTTAAATGGATAAACAACTCTATAACAAATACAATATATATATAAATTAATAAATTTAAAAAGAAAAAAGAAAAAAAAGATACAAATGAAAAAGCAGCGCAGGTTACTTATTTCCTCCGCCTCCAGAAGTTCTGTATTACCGTGCGCATGTACTTTCTGCGCTAATTTCAAATATCTCGTCATTTTTTAAGCCTACTGGCTGTCAAAAAGTAACTAAAATGCTCCGACGGGGTCTACCATTTTACTACGCCTACCCATCATTGAAACGAAAAAAAGGAGTAAAAACCAACTAAGAAATTAGTGATAACAAAATTTTAAAGGTGAATTTAGGAAGCATATAGTACCTATCTTTTTCTTCAACCTCTGAGACATTTTCTCCGAAACACATATCTCCGAAACACATATCGAAATTTTCCTCATCATCGCATCCCTTGGCAATTTCCTCAAGAAAATGTCCCTTCTCACTAATTAATGACCCTAGTTTCACCAAACTAATTTTTCTCACCCTCGTATTCGCAATCATGCCACGACAATCAGAGTTAGGACTTCCTCTGCAACAATTGCCAGGAGACTTTGGAAGTGGTGGTGACGGCTTCTTGCTGCCGATGAAGACCTTCGGGAGGCGTCGGCTTCAGAGTTGGAGGTAGGTAAAGGAAGAAGCATCGGCATTGACAGGTGAGGAAGAAGACAAAGATGACTTGCAATGGCTTTGTAACGCAAGGGTTTTGGCTTTGGTCTTTTTCGTTTCAGCGGAAGATCAACCATGTCACCAGAATTCTTTTCTAACGGACGTTAATGGGATCTAACGGATTTGTGATCATTTTACATTTTTAATTTTTTTGATATTTTTGTTCCACTTAAAAGTTATTTGTGCTTGGCTTCCCCGGAGTAAAGTTTATTGGCTAATTTGTTCCTTAACCCAAAAAAAAAAAAAAGTAACAGGCAATTCTGGCCCTCTGGATTTGGTATGTTGCTCAAAACTAAGTAAGAGGTTCCTAGCTAGTTCGATTACTGGCAGGCATCATGATGAAAAAAAAATTAAAGTAAGGGTATTATTGTCTTTTTATTAAGATGTAGTGAAATTTCAAAAACTTTTGAGAGGTTAAAATAAAATTGCTTCTATTGGGCCTAAGTGATATTTTCCTATTAAAAATGGCACATATTTTTAAAAATATATTTAAATAATTGATAGTAAGAAGACTAGTAAGACCCACGGTGCAAACAGTAACAGAGGGTTAACAACCTTACTATATCTGCCACCTAAAAAATTCAATATATATACTTTTGGACCTAATGAAAGTTAATTGTATTAGGTGTACATTGAGAAATAATTCGTTGCTAAATTTGTACATTCAGCCAACACAACTCAGTACTTTGAACATTGGAGAGGTTAGAACTATCCTAACTCAATTTCATCTGTTTATGCTAGAGACCATGCAATAACTAAATACCGCGACACCTTATGTTCCTTTAAACTTTGTTAAGTTATTTTTAAAATTTGGCTATAATTTCATCTTGGCTTGCACAATGTGGATATTTCTTGTCAAAAAACTTCATTGGTATTTTTCTTGAAGCAGAAGTCCAGTCATATATGGTGGAAGTACCTTATATAAAGTTGAAAAATTGTTGAACTTTATAAAAGAGTTAATGAAGTTTTAAAGTTTTTCTTAAATTGTATGAAACATATATGCTGGAAATACCTTATATATAAGACTGAAGAAATACTTTGTAATGCATGAGAAAGTAATATGATTGGTAATGAGAGAGTTCTTGACACTGTCTACAAAGTAATGGTTGTGTTGTTGAATGTCTCTTTTTAATAATTTTATAGGTTTTTTCATGATGAATTTGAGATTTTTAATACATTTCTTCGAACATTATTATATAATTAAATACTAATTTAAATTAGGTAGATTTATATTGAATTAAGTGTGATTTCCTATTACTACTTTCATTTTTAGTTGAGAAATCTTGCATTAAGTCATTTTGGTATCAATAATTAAACATAACCTAGCTAATTTAACTTACTTAAACAAAGTCGTCTATCCATTAATAAGTGAAATTGGATTAAAGCAAAACTTATCAAGCGAAACTTGGGTGCATTAGCTTATTTGGTTGGATGGCATGATAAAGCAAAACTTTGGGATCATTAAAAAAAAGAAAAGACGATTCATTTTCAGGAAAATGAAGTTACTTTTCTACCCATAACTCTGAGCAGAATTGTCCAGTTTGTAGGTCTTGTTTACGTCATATATATTTAAATTTATAGCCTCTTCAAAGGAATATATATTCTGTTTTCAATCAGAAAGTAATTAATTACTTTCTGAATTATTAAACGCAAAAATATTGAGATGCTCTATAATTTATTTATTTTTTCGATTTTTTCCTTCACCTGTTTGATTGGGAGTTTTTTTTTTTTTTTGAAGAACTCGAGTGGCATTTTCATGCGTGCTTCTAATAATTAAGGTCGAATCGGTGGGAAGAGAAAGGAAAATTAGAAAGTTCATCCGTTTCGCAGACATTTTGGACAAATCTTCGAGAATGGTCCACCAATCTTCCCTTACATGTGAGAAGATCATTTTGGTGGGATCTCAAGTTCTCACGTTACTGTTCACATTTTTTTGACAAATTTATCCCTCAAATTTGAACTTGCAGAACGTTTGAATTTAAGTTTGAACTTGGCGGGAAATTGTTTTACACAAGTTCAAACTTGATATATATTTTTAAAAAATATATTTTAGCAAAAAAATTATTTTTCGTTTTTATTTTGAATTAATTACTTTTGACGGTAAAATAGACATTTCTTGATTCTTTACCAACTACTACCCCTTCATTTTTTTCCTACCAAACAACTCACTTTCCCTCATTTTTCAAAATATTCCCTTCTCTTTGTTAACTCTTAGAAATTGACTACATTCCAAGACATTTTCTCACTCTTTTTTTACCTATTTTTGGTTCAAAATGTGCATATGAAATGAAGTGTATAGAAGAAAATGTGCATATCAAAGTGTCAAGCAAAAATCAAAGAAATTCTTGTTATATCCAATTGAGTTTGTGGTTTAACCGAGAATTGATAAATCCTCTTTTGTAGGAGGATAGAGACAAGTTTTGAAGCTCTATAAGAACTTAGAAACAAGGAAAGAAATAAAAGAAGTGAAGCGTTGCAAAGTCGAAGGAACTCAGATAACCGCCACGGAAAGTGAAAAATCGGCCGTGGCAGTGACAACCGCCGCGCCGCCGTGAAAAAGTGTAGAAAGTACAACTACACGTTTTTCATTTCAAAAGCGTAAAAACCCTATTTAACCTAAAGGAAGAAGGCCGAAAAACACACTATTGGCACAAAGGAACAAGTGGGCACACGAGGAAGAGCTTTGGAGAGAGATCTTGGCAACTTTGGAGGCTTGTGTGCTCAACCTAAGAGAGATTTTGGGGATTTCACCTTGGTTCTTCATCTATTCTCATCTTTTCTTCCTAGCTTCTTCATGTATTCAGTAGCTTTGTTTAGAATCTCTTTGTATTCAAACATGAGTAGCTAAATCTTTCATTCTAGGGTTTTTTTTGACCCTTTGTATGGATTAATACTTGAATATTCCTCTCTTTTGGTAGATAAATATATATATATGTGTGTGTGTGTGTGTGTGTGTTGATTTCAACCTTGGCTTAATGCTTCTAAGTGATTAGCCTCCATTTAGATGATTTATTCACTTAGGTTATGACTTGAGAGAGCTAATATAGGTGTAGAACTTGATTGAAATCATGCTTGTCTTGAAGTTTACTTGATAAATGGATAGTTTGTTGGTAAAATAGAGATATATTTACTAATCTTGCATTGTCACATTAATGTTGTTGCTTAAATATTGATTCTCATTAATTGTAGCAAGAGATTGTGCATCTTAATGAGAAGAGAAACTTGATTTTGACTCGAGAGAGCGTGTCAAGTGTTTTTGAACCTTAGATTAACACATATATGTATTGAAATGCTACTAGAGAGAAAATTAACCAAGTTTTATGAAATACAAAAAAGGGGAAAAAGAATCCTAGGCTCTACTATCCTTGAAATCAAAGAGTCATTTGCCTTTATTAATTTTATGTTTTAGAAATAGTCTTTAAAAATTCTCATTCCAACTCAACTTTGTTTTAGCTCAACTTGATGAAATTCACTAAGCCTCTTGCTTGACCAATTTGTTAAACAAATCCTCGAGGGAACGATACTTTACTTATCACTTTACTTTATTACTTGCGAAACTCGTGCACTTGCGAGGCGAACAAGTTTTTGGCGCCGTTGCCGGGGATTTGTGCAAACAAATCCTTTGGTCAACCTTTGGCTTGTGTTAGTAAATTTCGCTTGAGATTTTAGTTAGCTTTACAATTTTTCTTTTTCTCTTTCCTTTATTGATCTTTTGTTTTAGTTTGATACTCGCTCTTGCTTGTTTCTCTTGTAGGTACCATTTTTGTATATGCAAAACTTGCATCCGGACGGATTGGTAGTGGTGCTTGACGAAGTTCCTCTCATTGACGAAGGGCCTCTCATTGAAGAAGAGACTGAATCTGCATCTGAAATCATGGCAGACGATGAATATGATAGAGCTACCGTCAATGACTTTGCTAGTCGGAATATGCAAGGTCCTCAATCTTGCATTCGGATGCAAGAAATGCAAGCACGTACCTTTGAGATCAAGCCGGTTATGATAACAATGCTTCAAATGCATGGGATGTTCCATGGTCTTTACAATGAAGATGCCAACAATCTTCCAGAAGGATCTATCCATTCTTGGGCCGATCTTGAAGCTAAGTTTAGAGCTCGATTCTTTTCTGATGACAAATCTGTGAAAGCTAGGGATGCATTTCTAAGCTTTAAACAACATCTAGATGAGCATCTTTATGCTTCTTGGGAGAGATATAAGATGTTAATGAAGCAATGCCCTAATCATGGGGTGGACAAATGAGTTGTAGTCCAAATTTTTTGTACTCGACTTAATCCTCAATCTAAGGCAATGGTTGATTCTATGACCAATGGAGGATACTGGAATGTTCCTGTGAATGAGATGATTCGGTTGTTGGATCAGTTGTCTGGAAACAATACTCAAGGCAATGATAGGAGGACTAACCAAACCATGCCTAATGCAAAAGAAGACTCTTCTTCACAAATTGCTACTCTCTTATCCGCTTTGAATAAGCGTTTTGATGTACTAGAGTCTCAAATGCAAAAGAGCACTCCCTAAGGTGTGCATTCTATTCATGCCACACCAATTGTATGTGATCAATGCCATGATGTCCATATGCCTGACTATTGTCCTCTTTACATGGTTACTGAATCTGTCAACTACATGGGCAAGTTTCAACATCCTCAAGGCAACCCCTATTCACAAACCTACAATAGTTCTTGGAGAACTCATCCCAATTTTTCTTGGAATCAAGGCAACAGTTTGAATCAAGTACATGGGTCTACATCTGGCACTAAGCCTATTCCACCCGGTTTTCAAATGCAATCAAGGCAGCTTCCTATTAAGGAATAGGAGACTAAAACGGACAAGATGCTAGCTCGAATCTTGTCTCGAGGTGGAATCTTCAAGGGTTGAAACTAAGGCTACTTTTTCTCTCCATGAAACGCTATTAAAAATCTTGAAGTGCAAATGGGGCAATTAGCATCACAAGTAAATGTTTCGTCAAGAAGAAATCTTCCTGGTGATACCATTCCTAATCCAAAACGAGTTGGAAAAGAGGAATGCAATGCCATTAACTTGAGAAGCGGAAAAGTGCTACCGGATGTGCCTAGCTCAAGTACCCCTCAACCAAAGCAAGATGATCAAGTGATTGTTGAGGTTGATGAAGGAAGTGTGGGGGAAGAAGATGCAACTAAGAAGAGAAAGCAAATTGAAGAAAGTTTGCATGATGTTGCCAAAGACAAGAAGGTGGAGCAAGAAATGAATGATGAGAAAAAGAGAAAGCCAACCACTTCTACTTTTATGCCACCACTACCTTTTCCTCAAAGATTCAAGAAGAAGGAGGAAGATGCTCAGTTCAAAAAGTTTGTGAACATTCCTTTTGCCGAATCTTTGGAGAGCATGCCTAAATATGCTAAGTTCCTTAAAGATGTTTTGTCTAAGAAGCGACGATTCAATGAATTTGAGAAGGTGGCATTATCCGAAGAGTGTAGTGCGGTCATTCAACGGAAGTTACCAGCTAAGCTTAAAGATCCAGGAAGCTTCTACATCCCTTGCAACATTGGGACAAATTTTAATGGTAAAGCTCTTTGTGATTTGGGTGCAAGTATTAACTTGATGCCTCTAGCTGTTTTCAACCAATTGGGCTTGGGAGAGCCAAGACCTACTACCGTATCTTTGCTCTTGGCCGATCGAAGCATTTCTAAACCAAGAGGAATCATTGAAGATGTCCTAGTTAAAGTTGATAAGTTTATCTTCCCTGTGGATTTTGTAGTGCTTGATTGTGAAGTTGATTGAAAAATTCCTCTCATCCTTGGGCGTCCATTCTTAGCCACTGCAAGGACTCTCATTGATGTAGAGAAGGGACGAGGTCACTTTGAGGGTCGATAATGAGCAAGTGATATTCAACATGCAAAAAGCCTCAAAGTTTCATGATGATTCGCTTTCAAAGTGTTCGTTTGTAGATATATTAGATGCAGTTGTTCCTCAAGAATCATATGCCTCCATGATCAAAGACCCTTTAGGGCATTCTTGATTAGTGAGGAGAGCTTTGAGAAGGTTGATGAAGATCTTGTTGAAGAAATCTTTCATTTTGACCCATTTCCTCATTCTACACCGAGGACTTTTGAAACACTTAAGGTGTCTAATTCCTTAGGTATTCCATTGAAGCCTTCTATTGAAGTTCCTCCAGTTCTAGAGTTGAAGCCATTACCTTCTCATCTCAAGTATGCTTATTTTGGGAAAGAACGCTACTTACCGATGGAATTGGAGCATGGAGCGTATTGGGCTATCCAAAAGCTAAACTTTGATCCAAAAGCTGTGAGGAAGAAGAGGTTACTTCAACTCAATGAGGTAGATGAATTTCGCCTAAGTGCCTATGAGAAAGCAAGGATATACAAGGAGAGGACTAAGCGGGATCACGATAGCAAAATTATACCCAAAAGTTTTGAACCTAGTCAAAGGGTCCTCCTTTATAATGCCAAGTTGAGGTTATTTCCGGGAAAGCTAAAATCTCGATGGTCCGGTCCATTCACGGTGGTTCAAGCATCTAAATTTGGTGATGTGGAGCTGAAAAATGAGAAAGGTGAAAGATTCAAGGCTAATGGTCAACGATTGAAGCATTATTGGGGTGGAGATGTGGATAGGCTTGTGTCCACTATCTACTTAGTTAATGAGGAGTGACCACCATGAAGAGTCGAGCTAAAGACTATAAACTAAGCACTTCTTGGGAGGCAACCCAAGCTCTAAACTAAATCTTTTCAATTTGTGTGTGTGTGTGTGTCTTTATTTTTATTTAGTAGGTTTATGTTTGATTTTTTTGTTTTGTAGGAAGAAAAGGGTACCCAACTGGAAATGCTTTTGAGGAAAGTTCATTTGACTTTAAGCTCATATATATTTGATTCTGGGGTGAAATTGTGATGACTAGTCAATTTTGAGTAATCATGTGGCTATTGTGATTATTTGGTTGATTCTCTATGTGAAATCCACTTGTGACTATGACTTGAGTGCTAAAAATTTGATGTGTTGTGGTATTCCCTATGAATATGTGCGTACGTGTCTTATGGTCTTGGATGGTTTAAAGTGCTTGATCCTATAAGTAATTTAGTTGATACTTGGGTGGTATTAAGTTTATTGGGTGATTCTTGTGGCATTTGGGAATGTTTCTGGTGTTTTGCAATTGTGTTGGTTTTGTTTTGTGTTTGACAAAGAAACCGCCACATCAAGTTTACAACCGCCATGGCCATTGGTCCAAAGTTGCTCTCCGTGTTCACTTTTCCGTGCCGTGTGTTTTTTTTAAAATATTATTTTTATTCTTAAAAAAAAAAATCAGATTTTTTTTTTTAAAAAAATAAATAAATAAAGGGTTAAGGTGCAAAAATAGACATGTGCTTATCTCCGAGAAATGCCCAAGTAGCAAATATTTTTTTAGATGCAAAAGTGACTATGTGGTTACAAATTAGGTGCAAAAATAGCGTTTGACCGTTAAGTTTGACTTTGACCGTTAAGTTTGACTTCTTTTGCTTTGATTGGACGATGACGTGGCATTTCAAATATTTTTTCAAAGATCCTTTAGTACGGTCAATACCTGAAATAATTTTTCAAGATCCTTAAATAATTTTTCAAAATTACGAAATATTTTTTTGTACCCATTAGTATCCCGAAAATACTTTTTAGTACATCATAAGACCATGAAATATTTTTTTCATTATCCTTTTAGTACCTGGCCAATACCCGAAATATTTTTTTAAGATCATAAAATTATTTTTGCACCTTTGAAATGCCACATCATCGTCCAGTCAGCAAAAAAAGTCAAACTTAACGGTCAAACGCTATTTTTGCACCTAATTTATAACCACATAGTCACTTTTGCACATAAAAAAAACATTTGCTACTGGGCGCTCATCAAAGAAAATCACATGTCTATTTTTGCACCTTAACCCATAAATAAATATATATATATTTTCTTCCCACTTTGCCCTTCATTGTTTAAGTTAATTCCCGTTTTACCCAAATGAATTTAACCCCAATTGAAACCACATTCATCCCAAATTCAAAACCCTAATCTAAAAATGGAATTTCCCAATGTCCATCAAACCCTAATTCCATCAATTGATCCCTTCCCTCTTACTCTCCAAATCTCCACCCGCAGATCCCCAAATCCCATAGCCCTAATCTGAAAGCATCATTCTCACCTCCATATCTCTCGAACCTCCATCGACCATCACCGAATTCGTCACTCTCGCAAAACCTCGCCGTCCCTCACCGTCGCCCTTCTCCTTCCCTCCGGCCACACGCCTCCGCCACTTCCTCCATGCTCTTGCCTCTTCTTTCATCGTCCTCTTCCTTCCCCTGTTCACCTTTTTCATCGTCGCCGGCCTCTACTCCTCCTCTACTCCACCCTCTGCAGCCTCCTGAACAGTGTCGCCTTTGGAATAGCGTGTGATTCTTGGTATTTGTTTGCTTTCTTCGTCTCTGATCTGTTTGTGTTCTTCATTCCTGAGGTAAATCTCGTGCCCTTCTCTAATTCTGGGTTGGGTTTGGTTAGATTAGAGGCAACATTGATGGCATTAGTTGAAATGGCTGTGATTTTGATTCCTAATGCTAGCTGAGGCTTGAACTGATGAGTATTGATTTGAGGATTAGCATATTATATTGTTTGCTTTAGTCTCTCTGTAATGAAAGCATGTGAGGTCTTAATTTCCTAGTTCTTCGATATATGCATTGCTGTCATGAGAACTGAATTGTATTGTTAAATTATGAAAACTTGAAAGTTGAAATAGGTCTCTGCCAATGTTCATCTTAATCCCATATTCTTAGAACCACAAGGTTTAAATAGGAATTTGGGAATTTGATGAATTTTGCATCTTTAGGAATGTTCTGTTGACACCTGCATATGCCGAGTAACTCTGGGAAATTATGCTTTTTGATGTTCTATATTGTCAGAACTTAGGTATGAACAGGGGAAGCATTGAGATTAGCTAGTTTATAGGTTGTAGCATGTTCCCTAGCCTGTAATCATTGTGGAAGTCTGAGTACATGAGGTTGCTTTTGGAATTTGTTTTTCTACAAAATGCTTTGCAATTGTTATGAAGCATATTGGCCTCTAAGCTTGAATTTGAATGGTGATTTGAGGAGTAGCATGTTGCCATACTGCTATTTGCTGGTGATAATAGGTTCTGTGATTGCTGGTGCATTTTGATACATTTTCCATATTGTT
Source organism: Acacia melanoxylon (assembly GCA_019022615.1). Lineage (NCBI taxonomy): Eukaryota > Viridiplantae > Streptophyta > Magnoliopsida > Fabales > Fabaceae > Acacia > Acacia melanoxylon. Next base: position 15,580,470 of record JAFJYJ010000003.1, read on the forward strand.
CTTAGCATGAATGGTTAATCAAGCACTTTCACTTGCTCCTAAAAGAATGATGGTTTGAAAAATTTGGTTAGTGATTTCAAATGAAAAGAGTTCAACTCAATTTTTGGATACAATGGGTTTTGAAAAGCACTGCTATTATTTGGTTTTATGCAATTACTGATGATTGCATCTGTTGAAACTTTTGGTCACTGAGGGAGTAATTATATTAAGTAATTGAGCCCTGAAGCATTTGATCTCGCTCTTTTACACACCGGTTTGTGGCTGGACCGAGTTCTCGTTTTGGGAAATTTCGTCTTGATTGCACTCCAAAGGTTTCATGATTCATTTCGAACTTGAATGATTATTCAAGATTTTGATCTTTATCTTGATTAGCCCGAATATGCTGGATTTGATCATTCACTAAGTTAGGCATGGTTTTGAGCAATACCCTGAGAGTACTTGTTGGCAATTACTGATGATGCAATTGTGGAACCTGTTTTTGTTCTGAATCATGTGATTCTAATATGAGAAAAGCTTTTAGGTCAGTTAGAAGAAGTTCTTTTGTTGATTTAATGCTATTTTGATTAAGGGTTCTAAAAATTGTTTGTCGAACTAAATCCGTGACCTTTACTTTTCTCATGCTTATTGAATTGATCCACTCTTGAACTCAAATGGTTTCTTTGGTTTACCTCAATGCAATGGATTGATCGATGCCTCTGAAATCTTTGAAATTTCATTTTGCAAAAGTAAATGATTTTCTAGAGGTAGTGAGGATTAGGTTTAGGCTTGGAATGTTGATTGGCTGCTTGGTATTAGCTTGATTCTAAGTTTGGGGATCTTCGTTTCTTTTTAGGATAGGTTAAATAAGTTCCTTTTCATTTTCTGTGTTTGTTGTTGAATGTGATTTATTGTTTTTTATGTTTTTGTTTGTTTGTTTTATTTAGAATTTTGTTTAGGTTTGTGAAGGTTAGCTACAGGGCTCATACTTAGATTGTGTTGAAATTTTTGCTGATGGATGTATGCTTTATTGTGCCCATCTTGTTGTTGTTGATGTGCATGCATCCTGTGTCCAATGATTTAACAGCCGATGCCTTCCTCTGGTTTGGATTATATTGTTGATAGCTTTTTGATGTGGGTATCTGATTATGATTCTTGATGGTTACTGATGGCCACTGCTATTTGACACTCTTGTTAGCATGTGAATCTGACTTTCCTAGCTACTGATGGCTAGTTTGAGTGGTTTAGATAATTTTCTCTTTCAATGAATTGCCTGTTACGTTTGTTAATATCCTAGCTACTGATAGCTAGTAATGGAAGCAATTTTGAAAATGTTGTGGCTAGTCTACTGAGGGCCTAGTTGTTAGTTTGTAAATGCTGTGGATATGAGATGAATCAGGTACATGTGCTACTTCTTTACTTTCCCATCCTTTTAGTTGACAATGAGGACATTGTCCGTTTTAAGTTTGGGGGTGAAAGTTCACTGCAGGAAATTTTGAAAATTTTTGTTACTTTGATGCAGAGTAGTTAATAGCGCCAAATAGTGGCGCTATAGCGGTGGGGCGTCGCAGAACAGACCATTGACGCAACAGAAGCTCCATGGCGGAGCGCTTCAACGTCGCGCACGTCGCGGTGTGCGAAAATCTCGCGATGCGTCGCGAGATTACAGTGAAAAAAGCCTGTTACCTGAAGCCCGGAGATCACACTGGTCCATTCCATAAAATTGGAAAGACCGAAACCCTAAACCATTCACGATCGGTGCCTCTGAGTTCGAATTAGAATAGATAGAGCGAGATCTAATCACGATTGGCGCCTCTGATTTCTGCGTGCTATAGTCAAAGTTTGACGCTTTCAAACTTCAAAGTTCAAACCAGAGTGTGCGACGAGTTCTCTTCTTCTGCTTTGTCAGTTCGAGCGACGAGTCTCAGTTTGACTGACGCGTTCCACTTCCAACTTCAAACCAGAGTGTGCTACGGTCAAAGTTTAATTTCGTAAGCCTTCGACGCGTGCCTTATTATCCAATTCGATTTCGCTTGCTTTGTTCGTTCCAAGGTGCGACACGTGCATTATGTATGTTCGTAACAAAGTTTAATATTCGACTCCCGGCTCTAATATTCGACGCCGCACCTAGTTCTATTTTTTTTTATTCCCGCTTTACAAGTAAAAACAAGGAAGTCGCTACAAAGAAAAACAAGGAAGTCGCTACGGTAAAAATGGCCACATCGTCCCGATCCAACGCAACCACGAACTTTATCCACAGTCTCTTCTTGTGGATGGTTAAACCTACCGGTGAAAATATTGATATGGCATGGCAATGGAATAGCTTGCAAGATATAAATAATAGGAAGAGTGTGACATGTGATTTCGTAAAAAAGTGACTACGGGTGGGATTACTTGAGCAAAAAAGCACCAAATGGGAATTAAAGGAGATGTGAATGCTTGTAGCAAATGTCCACCTGAAGTTAAAAACCTACTCAAGGAAGTCACGAGAAGAAGAAGGTTACTCAAGCTTACACCGAGTTGCAAGATGATAATGAGGAAGATGAGATGGAAGAAATTCATACCTTAAAAAGTGGAAAAAGGCCAAGCAACATCAAGTGATCCATCTACCAAGAAAGTCAAAAGTGTGAAAGGCCCTATGGATTTACTTCTTTTTAAAAATCCGAAGCAACTATCAAATTGGGAAAGAACACAAAGCAAACAAGTATAAATGATGCTTGTGATAAAGAAGCAAGGGATAGAACTTGCCAATACATAGCTCAATTCTTTTATAGGAATGGAATAGCTTTCAATGTTGCTCGTACAAAAAGCTTCAAGTTGATGGTTGAAGCTATTGGAAACTATGGTAAACATCTAAAGCCTCCAAGCTATCATGAATTAAGAGTTCCATTCCTTAAGAAGGAGATTGAGCGAACAAACGAAATGTTGAAGAGTCACAAGGAAGAATGGGTGGACTTTGGATGTTCAATTATGTCGGATGCATGGACTGATAAGAAGAATAGGACCTTGATCAATTTCATGGTGAATAGTCCATCTCGGAACTATGTTTGTGAGGAGTGTTGATGCTTCATCATATATGAAGACCGGGGAGAAGATATTTCAAATTGTTGGATGATTTTGTGGAGGAGATTGGGGAAAAGAATGTGGTTCAAGTGGTAATCGACAATGGCAAAAGAACTATGTGTTAGCCGGTAAATTGTTAACAGCCAAAAGAACCAATCTTTATTGGACTCCATGTGCCGCTCATTGCTTGGACTTGATGTTATAAGACATTGGGAAGCTTCCTAAAGTTAAAACGCCAATACAAAAAGGCATCGTCTAGTAGGCTTTATTTATAACCACTCACCGGCCTTGAACATGATGAGGAGTACACAAAGAAGACCGAATTGGTTAGGTATGGAGTCACAAGGTTTGCTACAACCTTCCTTACACTACAAAGGTTGCACAAATTAAAGAACAACCTTAGAATGATGGTCACCTCAAATGAATGGTCCAAGTCTAAGGTCCGCTAAAGATGCTAAGGGGAAAAGGGCGACTGACACTATACTTTCGCCTACATTTTGGAATGGAGTTGTTTATTCTCTTAAGGCTATGGGGCCTCTTGTGCATGTTCTTAGGCTTGTTGATAAAGAAAAAAAGAGTGCAATGGGTTACATATATGAAGCTATGGATAGGGCTAAAGAAGCTATTCAAAGATCCTTTAATGGAAATGAAGAGAAGTACAGGGAGATCTTTGCAATTGTTGACGAGAAGATGGGAGAGCCAACTTCATCATCCATTGCACGCAGCAGCCTCATTTTCTAAACCCAGAATTGTATTATAGAAATCCACAAATTGAATTTGATGAAGAAGTGACTTCAGGACTTTATAAATGCATTGACAAAGTTAGCACCGATGTAAGAAGAGGCGAGATAAGATTATAAATGAGTTGTCATTATATAAAAGAGCCGGAGGCAACTTTGGTATAAGGTCAAAGAAGTAAGACAAAGGACCACTATGGCTCCCGGTAAGTAAAAACGCATTCATTGATAAAATTAATTACATTATAAAATAATTAAAACTAGTGGTTTTGCTAAATTGCTAATTAGTTCACTCATTACGTTGAGTGGTGGAGGTCAGATGGAGCATCTACTCAAAGTTTGCAAAAACTTGCCATCAAAGTGTTAAGCTTGACTTGTAGTGCATCCGGATGTGAGCGTAATTGGAGTACTTTTGAGCATGTAAGTATTCATTTAAATGATTCTACTTTATAGAATTTCAAGTAGTGCTTGTGAAATAAACATTCTTTTGTTGTAAATTATACAAAAGATTCATTCTAAGAAGAGAAGCAAGCTTGAGCATCAAAAGTTGCAAGACTTGGTTTTTGTCAAGTATAACCAAGCTCTTAAAGAACGCTTTGACTGTCATGATGTGATTGATCTCATTCTCCTAAATGACATTGATGATAGTAATGAGTGGTTGGTGGGGGAAATGGGTGGAGATGATGAAGTTCGAGGACGAGTTAGTTTTGAGGATGACACTTTGACTTGGGAGAGCTGTTCGATATAGTTGGGGTGGTGAGCCTAGAACATACACTAGGCAAAGAAAGCGTAGTAAAGAATAAATAAACATTGCAACTTCAACTGGCAATAATGGAAAGCGTACCATGGAAGACGAAGAGGAAGAGGCAAATGATGAAGAAAGTGACAAATGAGGAGGAAGAGATCTACAAGTCTAGTAGTGGTGAAAGCAAAGAATGATGAAGATTTCATGGAAGACTAAAGAGAATTTTTGCTTTTATTTTTTGGCATTTAAAGACTAATTTAATTATGAATTTTTTTATATGTTAATTTTTTATTTATAGCTATTAGAGATTTGGATTATTTATTGTTTAATGATGAATATGCCTTAAATTTTAAGTACATGTTTATTTTTGAGTATTTATGTGTATATCTTCGATGTAGCGGCCATCCCGCAATGCGCTATACCGCTATAGCGTTTTTTGGGTCAGCCGCTACGCGCCGCTATCTGAGATTGACTACTATGCTTTGATGAGTGCACAATGAAAATTTTGAACAGTTTTTATAAGAAAATTGTTGGAATGTTTGAAATTTCTCTTGCTTAAATTTTTGTTTGTGAAGTATGTTAAAAATGAATTGTTATTTGTCAAAGTTGCTTGAATGATCCGAGGATATAAATCATTGCTCAATCTTTTATGTTTGTTAGGAAATTTTGTTTAATGTGCCTTGATGGATGCTTTGTAGTGATAAATCATGTTATTCAGGAATTTTTAAACTATAAAAGCACTATTGGAGTTAATTTTATTCTGGATGTCCTTGTTGAAGGGCTTTGTGACAAATTAAGTTATATGCCTTTGTTTTAAACTGTTGATTTCAAAATAATCTTTGGACTTTTTCAAAGCTTTTGATTTATTTCATAAGATTTAAAAAAGGATTAGGGCATTTCATAAAATGCGATTGAGCCTTTCAAGCCTACCTAATTGATTCTATTCCCTTTTTGAACCCTTATTTTGAGCCTAATTGAAAAAAAAAACTCAATTAAAGATTCTTTTTTTGAAGACCTAACATCTACCTACCTTAGCCAAAGTGAAAAACCATGATTCCTTTGCTTTGAGATAGATGATAATTGATTGGGTTGTGGAATTTGGTGATGTGTGAAATTCAAATGAACAGAAAAAGGAGTGTAGAAAGTAAAAGGGCTCATAATGTATAGAAATCAAGCCAAAAAAAAGAAAAAAAAGGGTTACAAAAAAAAAGTTCAAGAAGGCTTGATATGGAAAAGATCAATTTGGTTTAAGTTTGGGGGAGTATGTTTAATGAGAAAAGGAAGAAACCCCTTGAGTGGTTATCATCTATCTTGAGGTATTTGTTGATTATCCTTTATCTTTTCTTTTGAAAACCTTAACCCCTGGCCTCATTACAAGCTGAAAAGTCCCTTTGATTTTTAAGTCAAGTGAAGTGAATTAGAAGAAAAGAGGAAGAAATGAGAGAAAGATGGAATTGATTGTTTGAATATAGTTATATAACATGAATTGTTGCTTTTAACTTTAGCAAGTGCCAAAAGAGTATAGGTCAACTCCATTCACACACTCACATTTGGAAATTCTTGAAAAGCATGTTTTAAATCTATGAAGTGTTCATTTTTGCATGTTTACTTGGTTTCTGTTTCATATAACTCTTTGAGCATAAATGAGGACAAATTTATTCATGCATCAATGGCAAATACTGACATAATTTTGTGGAGATACATGTTTTTACTTGAGGACAAGCAAATATTTAAGTTTGGGGGTGTATTAACTCTTCGAAATTGACTACATTCTAGTACATTTTCTCACTCTTTTTACCTATTTTTGGTTCAAAATGTGCATATGAAATGAAGTGTATAGAAGAAAATGTGCATATCAAAGTGTCAAGCAAAAATCAAAGAAATTCTTGTTATATCCTATAAAGTTTGTGGTTTAACTGAGAATTGATAAATCCTCTCTTTTGTAGGAGGATAGAGACAAGTTTTGAAGCTCTATAAGAACTTAGAAACAAGGAAAGAAATAAAAGAAGTGAAGCGTTGCAAAGTCAGAAAGAACCTGTACAACTGGCCACGGAAAGTGAAAAACTGGTCGTGGCCAATGACAAACTGGCCGTGGCAAGTGACAAACTGGTCGCGGCCAGTCGTGAAAAAGTGTAGAAAGTACAACTACGCGTTTTTCATTTCAAAAGCAGAAAAACCCTATTTAACCTAAAGGGAATGGCCGAAAAACACACTCTTGGCACAAAGGAACAAGTGGGCACACAAGGGTAGAGCTTTAGAGAGAGATCTTGGCAACTTTGGAGGCTTGGGTGCTCAACCTAAGAGAGATTTTGGGGATTTCACCTTGGTTCTTCATCTTTTCTCCTCTTTTCTTCCTAGCTTCTTCATGTATTCAGTAGCTTTGTTTAGAATCTCTTTGTATTCAAACATGAGTAGCTAAATCTTTCATTCTAGGGTTCTTTTGACCCTTTGTATGGATTAATACTTGAATATTCCTCTCTTTTGGTAGACATATATATATATATATGTGTGTGTGTGTGTGTGTGTTGATTTCAACCTTGGCTTAATGCTTTTAAGTGATTGGCCTCCATTTAGATGATTTATTCACTTAGGTTATGACTTGAGAGAGCTAATCTAGGTGTAGAACTTAATTGAAATCATGCTTGTCTTGAAGTTTACTTGATAAATGGATTGTTTGTTGGTAAAATAGAGATATATTTACTAATCTTGCATTGTCACATTAAGGTTGTTGCTTAAATATTGATTCTCATTAATTGTAGCAAGAGATTGTGCATCTTAATGAGAAGAGAAACTTGATTTTGATTCGAGAGAGCGTGTCAAGTGTTTTTGAACCTTAGATTAACACATATATGTATTGAAATGCTACTAGAGAGGAAATTAACCAAGTTTTATGAAATACAAAAAAGGGAAAAAGAATCCTAGGCTCTATTATCCTTGAAGTCAAAGAGTCATTTGCCTTTATTAATTTTATGTTTTAGAAATAGTCTTTAAAAAATCTCATTCCAACTCAAAACTTTGTTTTAGCTCAACTTGATGAAATTCACTAAGCCTCTTGTTTGACCAATTTGTTAAACAAATCCTCGGAACGATACTTTACTTATCACTTTATTACTTGCGAAACTCGTGCACTTGCGAGGCGAACAAGTTTTTGTTCTTCCTCTAAATTCCTTTCCTACTTCAAATTTTCCCCTACCAAACGGGCCCTAAAGATTCCATTAAGATTCCATTTTAATTTTTAGAAGTGAATTGTGGTTCATATTATCCTTCTAGATGGATAAACCAAACTCATCATTATCATCCCTACGCAAGAACAGCTTTATTATTCTTACCCAATAGCTGATAGCAACCAAGTTAGGTTAATTGATGTAATAAGTATAGCTTTCATGCATTGATTTAAGTTGTTGGTTAGATTTTTTTTCCCTCATTTCGTTTTCAGCTGTTACATATTAAATAAATCTACTTTAATAAAAAAATTGCTTATGTTGACCCTATTCATATTATAAGATCTAGTTTACAATACAAATTGCAATACTAAGTAGATCTTATATTAAAGATTGGAGAAAGTAATATATATATATATATATATATATATATATATATATATGGGTAAAGGATTTCTCCAAATCCGGAGATAAGTTATCTCCAAGAACCCCCAAAATTACGTCGTTTTAGATTAATAAAGGGTGTTTTCATAATTTTGTTTACTTTTTTATCATATAAATTTACCGAAACACCCTTCATTAATTCACCTAAAATTACAAACACACTCTTCATTAATTCAAAACGACGTAGTTTTTAGGTCACCTGGAGATAAACTTATCTCCAAAATGACGGAGAAATACTTTTCCATATATATATATATATATATATATATTATATCATTTAATTCATTACAGTTTTGTAAGTTCGCTATCTCATTCAAAATGCACAATATGCATGATCACCTTGTTATATTATCATGGTATTCATTCAATTTGGTGTACTTTGTGACCAACATTAATGATGTGCTAATCTCATTTTACATATAGCCACGTTTTCCTCTATGTATCAGATAAAGGATATAGTATAATGTTATTTATTGAGTACATTTGCACGTACTCTACTGTAATTATGTTCAAATTTCCCTCTTTTTTTCTTTTCACATTATAACTACTACTATAAATCACGTTAAAAAGCAAAAGGTAAACAGAGAGTATTATATATAAGGCAAACTTATTGCATAAATCTTATTAAATGTAAAATTCAGCAATATGATAATGAAACCCTCCAAGCGATTGCATGAAGTCGCTCATCGTCTAAATTGTTTTATTTTTTAGATAAAAATTCAATGGTTTTATAGTGGATAGTCAGGGAAGGAGATCCTTGTCTTCTCAATAGTTCTCACTATGACATCTCCACCCTTAAATAAAAAATAAAAAATAAAGGAATGCTGATCAAATTTAACGCTTGTGTTTTATAAAAATATTATTATAAATTAAAAATAGTTCTTTTTTGTACGGCAGTTATGAACCGTATGCACCACATTTTAGCTATTTAATTTTATTTATGTTTATAATAATTTCTTAAAATATTAAAAATGAATCACCTAGTTTTTTAATTTAAGAGTGAATATGTGATATTGAGATTAAGAAAAATACAGAAAATGAGTCAACCCGAACTGGATGCATAGTGATTGGCTACACTGTTCAACATGTCACTGTTCACCCTTGAAAACATATATAGTTTCTTCGGTTATTATAACTAATTTATTAACTGAAGAACTTATGGCTTTCAACACATATTTACTTTTTAAAAAAGAGCTAAAGAAAAAAATCACTTTTTATAAACATATTTATAATATCTAAAACAAATTTTATTAAATAAAACATTTTAATAGCCAAAGGTAACCTCCATTAATAGTAAGGCCAATATTACAATGTTTTGAAATATTTTTAGAGAAAATTGCACTGTACAAAAAAATATATTAGGAAAATTGGAGGGGAAATTCCCTATGAAAATTTTATTAATTGGTAAGAACCTAGTAAACTTTTATATATTATTGAAAGTAACCATACTTCCCAAACTTTGTACACAAGAGTACTAATGCTTTTTTGATATGGATACTTGTCACCAATAAAAATTTCAATATACCATCTCCAAGTCCTGATTATAAGATAGATTGATTCTTTATGGAGAAATTTAAAAAACTTAATAAGTTACATAACGATATCATATGTTGTGTATACTTAAATTATATATTAATTTATTACCAAACTAATTAGTTTTAAAAAAATTCTTTAATTAGGTTCTTTAATTTTTCAAAAGAAAAAAATCTAATATTATAATTAAGACGGTAGGGAGTAGTTTGACGACAAAGTTTTCTTAAAAGTATTACACCGCGAGTTGATATATTGATTCATAATGATCGTAGTTAAGGAGTGCACATGTTTTCCGGTGTGAACAAATGAAGGTGGGGTTTAAATATAAACGGCACATATTCCAATGAAAAGAGAGTAAAGTTCAATAGTGTTCTCTGATGATAAGAAGAGAGTGTAAACTGTGTTTTTGTTTTTGTGCACTCGGATAGATCGAATAGGTAATTAATCAGAAAACCATGGGAGCTGCAGCTTCTTCATCATCATCCTCTGCAATTTTTCCCAAGAAACATGACGTGTTTCTGAGTTTCAGAGGTGAGGACACTCGCAAAACCTTCACCAGCCATCTTCACACTGCGCTATGCATGAGCGGTATTCGAACCTACATAGATTATGAACTCCCAAAAGGCGATGATATTTCCCAATCACTGGTTCAAGCAATTGAAGACTCGAGCATATCTGTGGTGATCTTCTCTGAAAATTATGCTTCCTCAAAATGGTGTTTGAACGAACTGGTTAAGATACTAGAGTGTAAAGAGGTCCAAGAACAGCTTGTTATTCCTATTTTCTACCAAGTCGACCCATCTCATGTACGCAATCAAAAGGGAACTTACCAGGAAGCATTTGCAAAACACTTTACTCAACAAAACCCTGAGAAAGTGAACAAGTGGAAACGAGCTCTTTTTGAAACTGCAAACTTAGCTGGCTGGTATTCTCGGATCTGTAGGTCAGTGCGTAGTCTTCTCTCTCTAAAACTATATCTTTAAATTTTTAATTAGTTTGACTTTCATACTTTATTGTTCTTTTCTGGGTTAATTGGCAACTTGACTTCTTACTTGTATTTGTTTATTCTGTTGGAAAAACTTGTTTAAACCGTGCTATTTTAAAATTTTATACCTTCAGCTCTAACTTCAATTATTGTTGTACAACTTTAAGAAAACTTAATTGGAGTATAATGAAGAATAAAAAAATTAATCATGTATTGAGTTTTATAATGACACTTAGTAAAAATAAGGGAAAAATTGGAACAGAGAATTCAAATTTCTGTTTGTTGTGCACAAACATGTATTGTGTTCTATAATATATTCGAGAAAAAACTTATCTCAAAATCGTGTTTTATTAATGCAACTTAGTTTTTTGTCCAACAACAAACTTTTGTATTGTGACACTTGAGAAGAACTCTGCATATATATTCTGACAATGTTGCATGGCACGCTTAACTCTGTGCCATAGCACCAAAGAGGCTGACATGACTTAATTTTTAGTTACCTCCATGGACTCTTCCTTCTCTTGCTCAAAATGCTTAACTTCACATGCAAGAAATCTAACAAATATCAATGAAATACTTGTTCACTTTAATTCTATCAGTCAACTCATTTTCTCGTGTTGATGCTTTTTTATGCTAATTTATATTTAGGGACGAATCACAACTCATTCGTAATATTGTTAATGACATTTTGAAAAGACTGAACCACATGTATCCAATTAGTACATTGCAAGGTCTGGTTGGAATTGAGGAGAATGCTGATTGTATTGAATCATTATTGGAAAATGTCTCAATAATTGGAATTTGGGGCATGGGCGGTATAGGTAAAACAACAGTAGCTAAAGCTGTATTCACCAAGCTCTCCTTCCAATTTGAAAGTTGCTGTTTTTTTGAAAATTTAAGGGAAGAATCAGAAATATATGGACTAAAACATATACGAGATAAACTTCTCAGAGAACTATTGGAGGAAGAAGAGTCCAGGATGGTTGGGTCCACATTTGCCATGAGAAGACTTAGTTGTAAAAAGGTTTTCATTGTGCTTGATGATGTTAATAATATAAAGCAATTAGATTATTTGGCTAAAGAATGTCATTCTTTGGGACCTGGTAGTAAGGTCATCATTACGACGAGAGATAAACATTTGCTTCTTGGAAGAGTTAATGAAATATATGAAGCCAAGCCGTTGAGCTATTACAAATCGGTTAGCCTTTTCAACCTCAAAGCCTTTCACAAAGATAATTATGAAAGTGGATATGAAGAACTATCTAAGAGAGTTGTTGCTTACGCTAAAGGCAATCCTTTAGCTTTAATCACCTTGGGTTCATGTCTACATTCCAAAACTACAGAGGAATGGGAAAGTGCTTTGACAAAATTAGAAAACGCTACCCATGAAGATATTCATGCAGTGTTAAAATTGAGCTATGATGGACTAAATTATGAAGAGAGAGAAATGTTTTTGGAAATTGCTTGCTTCCTAAAAGGTGAAAGTGTAGCTAAAGTAGTAGCTCTTTTAGACAGCTATGGCTACCATGCAAGAATTGGCTTGAGGACCCTCGTAGATAAGGCTCTTATAAGCATTTCTCATTATGTGGAGATGCATGATTTAATACAACAAATGGGTCAAGAAATTGTTTGTCAAGAGTGCATAAAAGATCCCGGAAGACGAAGTCGACTATGGAATCCTGATGAAATCTATGCTATATTAAAAAATAATCAGGTAAGAAAAAGAAGCAATTGACTTTCACACAAGAAATGTCTACAGTGAAAACAATTACTAATATATGATGATATTTACATACTTTTATTTGAATTTTGTGTAATTCAGGTAACTGATGCTGTTGAAGGCATAAGTTTAGATATGTCTCAAGTTGGAGATATATGCCTAACCTCTAACACCTTAAAAAAGATGACTAATTTGAGATTCCTCAAATTCTATTCATCTGATACGGATAGAAGGTCATGTGTGAATATTCCCTCAAGCCTAGAGTCATTTTCAAATGTATTATGTTATCTTCAATGGGACAATTTTCCTTCCGAGGCTCTGCCATCGTCTTTTTGTGCAGAGAAGCTTGTTGAACTTAGTATGAATGGGAGCAAGCTCAAAAAGTTGTGGGATGGAACGCAGGTACAATATTCAAATATGAGTTTAAATTTTTCTTGTCAATTGAGAATTTTGACTTTTGTTTCCCATCTAATGTTTATCTTTTGAATCAATACAGGATTTGGTAAATTTAAGGGGATTAGACCTTGGTGGATCTAAGCAATTAACAGAGCTGCCTGATTTCTCCAAGGCACAGAATCTTGAATGGGTGAATCTCTTCTCATGTGAAAGTTTATGCCATCTTCATCCATCTATTTTATCTCTCCATAGATTAAAGTTCCTGTCACTTACTACTAATTGCATAAACCTGAAGGATTTGCAAAGTGAGACTCATTTAAAATCTCTAGAGAGCCTTAGTGTTGATAATTGCTATAGCCTGAAGGAATTTTCATTATCATCAGAGAGCATAAGATTCTTACAGTTAAATAGAACTGGCATTGAGTCATTGGGCTCCTCAATTGGGCATCTCCAGAAACTTACTAATCTCTCACTCAATTGCTCAAGACTGAAGAATATTCCTGTCAGTGAGTTTTATGGATTGAGATCTCTTAAGGATCTTTCTCTTTGTGACTGTGGAGAGATAATTGATGGATCAAAGTTACATATCCTATTTGATGCTTTACAATCTCTAATTAGTTTTCATTTGGATGGAAGTTGCATCATAGCTGAGCTCCCCAACAATATCAAGCATCTATCAAAACTAGAATTTCTTTCCTTGATGAATTGCAAGAGCCTTCAATCTTTGCCTGAGCTCCCACCATCCATCAAAGAGTTAGATGCTACCAACTGCACATCGTTGAAGACATTAATACTCACTTCTCATACGGAATTTCCATTGTTGCCACAACAAATAATGCAGCAGAATATAAAACCCTCTTCCTCAATCAGGTATCTCAGAAATCTGATACGGCTTATTCTTTCAGATTGCAATGCAGGGAACCATTCACTTTCCCATATTATGGCGTTTGCTTATTTCTGTTTGAAGCGTGGGGTACATAGAAATCAAATGGTTGATGTTTGCTATCCAGGAAGAGAAGTTCCAGATTGCTTTATTCATAACCGGATGACAACTAAAGCTCCCAACTTCATGACTATTGAGCTTTCTTCAACCATAAATAACTTGCAAGGCTTCATTTTCTACTCTGTTGTTCCGAAGTTTACTCCAAAGGAAAGCTGTTCTTACCGCTTGAAATGCCAAATTTATGATGAAGATGGTGATGAGTGTGGCACAAGCTTGAGTTTTGTCCTAACGAATGTTAACTCACATCATGTTTTCCTATGGAACACTTGTGGCAACATATTAACAAAATATCCAGACACCAATTACAAGCCAAGGCTTTCATTTGAATTCTATGTTGTTATATATGATAGGGATGATTTTATTGGGTTTAGTTTTATGAAGGAAATGAGACATGATGGCTTGATTGAAGCATGTGGAGTCTGCCCAATATATGCCCCAGATTATCACAACGTGCCTCAACAAATGGAATTGGAGTTGGGAACGAAGGAACACACTACTTTTGATGATTTTGAGGAGCTTTCAGTTCGTGGAATACTGGAATATGCTAGTTTCTCACTGAAACAAGCGACATGTGGTTGTTTTGAAAGGAGTATTATTCCAGAGTGGTTTGCATACAAAAGCTTGACAAAAGAGTCATCTGTCTTTGTTCAGCTTAATTCTAGTTTTGATGGCTTATTGGGTTTCATTTTCTGCTTTGTTATTCGTCAATTCTCCTTAACAGAAAGGAATCAATGTCGCTCATCATGTGGATACTATGATGAATATAACATTTATCAAGAAGGCCCTAGAGGATGGCACTATTCAATGATAGAATTGAATTCAAATAATGTTTTCCTATGGTATGATCCCCTCTATTGTGAACTCATTTTAGAGGATATTCAAAGCAGAACAGGCCCTAGTAAAACTGGGAAAGATAAATCAAAGGTCACATTTGAATTTAAGTTTGGTGATTGCTTGATCAAAGAATGTGGAGTTCACCCAATATATGCCTCAGAATACAGAGAGTTCCTTCAACAAAAGGAATTGAAGTTGGAGTCAATAACAGGAAGAAAGCGGGTCGGAATATTGATGATGAGCAACAACAACCCACTCCCACAAAGAAATGGAAGAAGTGTTCAATGCTGAGTTTGAAGTCTAAGATAACTCATGATATTGATGAGTTGCTATTTTCACTCTCACAATTGAATTTGGAATGAGTGAAGGACAGGATTCGTCATATATAAATTAGTATGATTCATTTAATGGTATTTATATGCCTTTCTCGTTTAATTAATCTAACAAAACTTAGAGTCATCTCTGCTAAAGCTGTTGACTTTCATAAATGCCCTTCTTGCTTTGTTCATCAGTTCACCCTTGATGGAACCACTGTTTCCAACAACAAAGTCTTAATTGGTCTTTCTTCCACCTCTTGAATTATTTTGTTTTTTAATAGATATGTATCTGGGATTATTCCTCTTTAATATGAATGAAATATATATTTCCTTTGTTGATAATTGAGTGGTATCTATTTTCAGCCAATGATCTGGAAGCTTTTGACTTTAGCCTAAAGAACCCGCAGCTGAAATTGCCTAATAATCTTGATAATTACGAAACTTCATTAATGCTCTTGTATTTTTAACACTGTTAAGTTGGTGTGGTATATCTTTATGAACTCAGTTTCATATGATCAAATGTGGTGTGGGGTGTTGATTATGCAATTGCTAGAATCATTTTGAGCTTCTCCATGATGCAAATCATGTGTTTGGTCCTTATATCTTTTTCAGCTAATATACTGTCTTTTCTTTTGCTGATTGACCTAGTATAAGTCAACAAGAAGATCATGAACCATTGGTATTAAAAAAATCAAGGTTCACCAGTTTAGGTTTCATTATCTCTGACAATCTGTTGTTTTACATAGCAACACCACTGACCACTAATTATATTTCATGTGTCAATATCTAGCAATACTATATGCTTGGAAAATATTTTTATTGGTCATGTGCTAACATAGTTGTAAAAAATTTGAAATTGTTTCATATTTACTTACTGTTTCATTTAGGCAGATCTTTCTCAAAATAACAATTGTACACATTAGTGATGGCCCCCTCACTCAAATGAATTTCCTTTGGAGTCCTTGAAATCAACAATTTGTTCTGACAATTGTGTCTGAATTTTTCAGGTGATATTTCTTATCCCTTTCCATATATATACACAATAAGAGAGAAAATTGTTGTATATCTTCACTATCTGCTTCATAAAATGGGATTAAAAATTCCCTCTCTGGTTTTTATACGGGTTAAAATTTTATCTAGCAAGCAACTGTCTTTATCTAGTAATTAAGCATTGTGTTGGCAAAAACTATAGGGATGATGAATAAATGTGTAAAGTGGATATTTTCCAAATTAAATACCTGTTCTGTTTTTAAGTAAAAAAGCTATTACCTTCTAATGTATTTAATTTTGTTGATATGCTTGAATCGCCTTATTTCATAACTTAATCTTTGATTTATTGTTGGTTAATTACAATGAGCAGGTTTCTTCTCGAGCTAACTATTGACCCTACCATCACTAACATTTAAAACTCTGATCCTACTGTCAATTGGTGAAAGTTGCTGGATTGTAACAGAGTAATTATTGTTACAATGAGCAGGTTTCTTCTCAAGCTAATTATATGGTGGTCAATTATGTAGCTATTAATGAGCACAAGAAACACAACAGTAAGCTTTCAGTGCTTATGCTTTTATTATTTAAGCTATTTCTTCTGTTATGTTTTCCCGCTTTTTTCCCTATGCTTCTTCTTTTCCTCTACTGTTAAAAGTCTATTGAATCATGTTCTGTGGCTCTGTAATTTAAACTTTAAATTTAGTTTTTTAGTGTTAGCCTAAGGGATTATTATCAACATGTTGATAACTTTAATTGTAGGTTGTGAAGAGAAATTGATTGTGCAGGAATTTATTTCCTTGGTTGGGCTATTTTCTGTGGCAGAGGATTTTTTTTTTTTTGGATTAAAAAGGACAAGATCCAGTCTTGGAGTTTAGTACAAAACATATAACATCTAAACAATAAGAAAAGAATTGATAACACATAGAATGCTGCATTTAACTATCTATAACAGCGATTGGCTAACAAAGCTGCATTTTCTGGGGCTTGCAGAATGATCAGATTGCCATTAGTTTCGTGCACCATCTTCGCTATCTGATCAGCATAGTCAATCACTTCTTTGTGGGCATGTATAAGTGGCAGAGGATATCTTGACAAGGCCTGATTATAACACACTACAAATGAACTGCTTCATAGATAATCTGAATTATACTAGTAACGAAGCTTGAAGCCTATCATGTACAATGGTATTATTTTATGCGCGTGTAGTGTGTATGATTGTTGCAATTTTAAATGTCTCTTTGTTATAATGATTACAAGTTACAGTAGTGCTTGATGGATATTTCAAGCCTGCCCCGGAATTTGCAATACCAAGATTATGTAAATTCAAGACATGTGAATTAAGAGTTCTTGTTTTCTGCATTGCTGGCAATTAAAAGTAAACTTTAATATTCTGCTTAGGGTAAACCAAAATTGGCTCTAAGGAGTCTCCAACTTCCCACAATTTTTTGTATCATTATATATAGTGTATAGTGTATGTTGTAAGCCCAATCACAATCACATGGGCTAATATAACATGAAGTTTCAAGTGCCATCTGTTGTAACTACAAGGTTTGAACCACTTTATTGTGACATGAAGTTTGCCAACCATGCAATTCTAACAAAACACTTGAGTTCAAAATGAGTATAGCAGATTTTGTTGCATCCGGCTTCTCTCCTATCCGCTGCCCTCCTTTTCCTTAAGATTGCGTTGTTTGGCGTAAAACAGTACCAGTTGGTGCTTTTTTTTTTTTCATGGTACTGTAGGTATTAATAAAAATACTTCATGATCTTAAAAAATTATTTTAAAATAATTGAAGTATTTTTTCAAGATCCTAAAATAATTTTTCAAGATCATGAAGTATTTTTTCAAGCATCAATCAATATCACAAGATCTTTTGAAGACCAGCCAAGACTCTAAAATATTTTTTCAAGATCCTAAAATAATTTTTCAAAATCATAATGTGTTTTTTTCAAGTCGATCAAGATCCAAGATCTTTTTAGTATCCTACAATACCCTGGAATGTTTTTTTAAAAAAAAAAAAGAAAAAGAAAAAAAAGAAAGCACTAGATGTATTGTTTTGTGTCAAAACCGGCACAATTTTAAGGAAAATGAGAGCAATGGATGGGAGGCGTAAGGGGGGAAAAGCTAGTTCTGATTTTGTTTTGGTCCAAAAAGTGACATATATTAATTAGGAAAAAAGACATTTAAATACCACTTTAACTTCTAAAACTCATAAAATACCATTAAAACTTGCAAAGGACGGAGAAGGGTGTGGGGTGGAAATATGAGTTTTCATGTTTTGGTTTAAAAACTAAAATGCCAGTTTCACACATTGTTTCAATGCTTTATGATTTTGTCAAAACCATTACTATTTTAGTCAATCTCATTATTAAATTGGTACAACCCACAAAATAGTAATGGTTTTGAAAAAAATCGTTAGATACTAAAAAAATGTATGAAATGGGCATTTTGGTCTTTAAGTCAAAACATGAAAAACCTATATTCCACCTCATCCCTTTTCTGTCCTATCTTTTGCAAGTTTTAATAGTCTCTCTTGGGTTTTAGAAGTTGAAGTGGTATTTAAATGTCTTTTTCTCTATTAATTATAACTTATTATTTAACATGATTTAAAACACAGTTGCTGGATTGTAACAGAATAATTATTGTTCCCCCAAACCAAGCCACTTTTTAAGTCAGAGGAACAGAGGAAGTTGCAGTAAAACAGCAAAGCAGTTCTGAGCAAAAAAAAAAAAAAAGGAACAGAGGAAGTTGCAGTAAAACAGCAAAGCAGTTCTGAGCAAAAAAAAAAAAAAAAACAGCAAAGCAGTTACATTATCTTCCACACAATTTGTTGGACCTTATTTACGTCCAATCTTTCACATGCAAATGCAATTCTGCAAGAGACTTGACTTCATACTAATTTGACCCCAAAAGAATAATTAGATACTTTGTTGCTTTGGTTCTAAATCTAAAAGCTATGCTACTAATTTAGGTATATTTTTGTATTTAAAAAAATGTGTTAGTTTCCTTAAACCCTCTCCCCATACTCATATATAGCCTTAAGATTCACATGAGACTTTTTTCCTTAGTCGGTTACTGCAAATAACAGCATTATGCACTGCCATTCACAGGCCATTTGCTTCCTTTCATTATACTGATTATCCAACCCTAATGGTAGTATCTAATTAATGGGTTTTATTTTTAGGCTCATGAGTTGAGAATATTTGCTACTTAAATTAAATTCAGCGGTTAAGACAATTCAAAAAGTAAGAAATATTTAGATCAAACATTACAAAGTTGGGGTTGTGTTTCACTAAATTATAACACCACTTTGCCCTAATCGATGGATCCTTCCTAGAATTTGCCGAGTGCCAACCCTTCATGTAATAATTCCTTTATAAAAAATAGTGACTTTTGATTTCATATAAAATGACTAATAGCTTTATTTTATTTTATTTTTTTCTAAATGGCTGGCCATGGGAGATTTCATCCATTTATTAAAACTTAATACTTGTGTAAACGCATGACAAGTCATCCTACAGGGTCTGTTTGCTCCCTCTCCTTGATTTTTTTTTTCCTAAAAAAAAATTCCCTCCCCTTTCCCTTCAAAAGTGGGGGATTTGGAGTGAAAGGCTAATTTTTTGACCTGTTATGACCAATATACCTATAGATATTTTCAATATGCCTAAACTACCCTTCCTTCCTCATCCTCACCAGAGAAACACTGCCTCCGCATCCAATGTTTTTAAAGGAATATGTTCTGTTTTTAAACAGAAAGTAATTACTTTCTGAATAAAAACAATAATATTGAGATGCTCTATATTGAATATGTTCTGTTGTTAAACAGAAAGTAATTACATTCAAGCTTTTATGGATAAAGTAAAAATAAGAATAACATCAGACATGGGATAACTTTGTAAGGGCTGATAACAAACTGCAGAAGAACTGCTTCATGGCTAATGTTAATAATAATTGTAATAAAGCTTGAAGCTTTGAATCTCACCTCCTAATGACTAACCACACTAGGTTATGATCCTCCAAAAGAAGAATTCAAGTAAGAAGAAAGAAAATTCCATGACTATGTTGTGCTATGAGTCATAAAATCAATAACCTGGCATATATATAATCTATGTAATATGAAGATCAACAAGTGATTGTATGTTAGTGTGGCCTTGAAATCATGATTTCAATATGCATGATCATGACTATTCAGATTAAGTTATTTTTAGATCACCCCATATGAGTTTCCTAGAATTACTAATGAGTTTTCAAAATTGGATCATGGAACTGAAATATGAAATGAATAGTAACCTAAGGATAAATATAGTTTTGATTTATGGGCTTTAATTGTCGCTTTCACCAAAGCGCTTCTGGATGTGTAGTAAAAGTGTTAAAATTAAGGATGCTACATATTGTCTGCATATCCACGATGAAGAAGGTGATATTTGTTCTTATTCATAACCTGCTTGATACAACACTTTGAAGCTTTTCCATTCAAGCGAACGATATTAAAAGAAGAACTGTTCGTTATCCATGGAAAGTAGCTAGAGTTCCAGAGTGATAGTATATTATTGTTGTTTTATTGCTAGCTAGGCACGCTTTCCTTAATATTTGAAGTAATGGACAACATCAGATTTTTTTAAGCAGTGGTCAGTCTTCTGCCTATTAAATAAAAGTGAGCAAAGTCACCGTAATACCCTAAAATTCCTATTTGTCATAAATACTATATTTTGATAAATAATACATATTAAATACAAAGGTGAATATTTGTCTCAAGAAATTATAATTTATTGATTATATTTTCATCCAAATTCCACTTTGGAATTAATTAACGAATGGTTAATTATGAGACATTATTTAGGAGCTATTTAATATGACATAAATAGCACATAAAAAGGTAATTAATTTAAAACCAAAAGGAGGAATGTAATATCCCAAATTTTTGGATTTGGAAACAAGAAATGTTTTATGGGAATTTATTATGAAAATTTGGCCTAAATAGTTTTAAAGCTATTTTCTGGATTTTGAGGCCTATTTTCCAAATAATTCAAGGAAAAATAGTTAGAGGATACTTTTTGGTCTAGAAATTTTAGAACCAATATTTTATGACCTAGAGAGTTAATTATGGAAGAAAATTCTTATATGGAATTAAGGATTTTATTTTCCAATACTTATTTAATATTTGTAAATAAATATTAAATGGTAGTTGGATATTGGTAGATATGTATAAGGTGGTATGAATGTTTGGTGTAAGAGTGTTTGGTGTAAGAGTGTTTGGTGTGAGTGTTTGGTGTATGAGTGTTTGGTTTGAGTGTTTGGTTTGGGTGTTTGGTTTGAGTGTTTGGTTAAGGAAGAAGTGTAGTTGGAATAGCCTTGAATTTCTTCTATAAATAGAAGACTCTTCTCTTCATATTCTTCACACCAAAATCAGCTCAAAACATTTGATTTTAAGATTAGAGAGTGAGTAGAGTGAAGTTCTTGGAGCAAGGAAGAAGTAGTAGCAAGGTTCTTCAAGGGTAAGTTCTCTAGTTCTTGAGTTCTAGTTTTAAATTCATAGATAAGTAGTGTTTTGATCTTTAATTTTCCAATATATTTTTGTTATCATGTTTTTATGGTTAAAAATGGTTTTATTTCGAAAAAATGATGGAAAAGGTTATATAGCAGAATTTTTGGAAGCAAATCATAAAGTAATAAACTACGGCGAAATTTTATCGGTAAGCAATTTTTGAAGTCGGGGGTAAAAACGTCAGTATTTTATATTGAAGATGATGTTCTTAAATTCTGAGAAAATTCATGTTCAAATTAGACATATAGGGCTTTTAAAATATACATAGAATGTATTATTTCAAGTTCTGTGCTAGGAGATAAAAATGTCCAAAGTTGGGCTACGTTTTTTTGGAATATTTCTGGACAGAGGATGAACACGTGAAAACTGTGAATTATTCTTAATATCTGGACAAGAACCAGTATTTTTCCTAAAAACTATACATCCTAAGGATTCCGGGGAATTTTACAGATCCTCGTTTCGATGTTTGTAGAATTAATTATGATTTTTCAAAGTTAATCAAAAATTCTGCCCAGAAATTCAGTATTGCATTTTTAAGAAAATGTAAGGGTAATAATGGAATAATAAATCCACCAAGGGTAGAAAGGTAAATTAACCTTTTGGATATTATTCTAAGCAATATGGTAATATGTTAGGATATCCGAGGATTTTGGAGTCAGATTTGAAGGACGGGCATATTACTATTCATAGTGCCGTATTTATGAATAGTACCGTATACATGAATAGTAAATTACTATTCACACAGAAGGAAGGTACGTTCGCGTACAGTAACTTTAACTCTAATATGTCTTGTATGCTTATATGTGATAGATGATTTCATAGAGTCATGGACAAGACTTGGTCTTGGGTCATGCACCGTGGTTAGGACTCTGTCTTGAATCACTGTTTATATACATTCAGCTTGATACGGGTTATAGTCTTAATAATGCCGTGAGATTGTTTTCCTAGCGCTGAGGACACGAGTGTACATCGTGGCACAGGTGGTGCAGACTATTTGACTATACATGGATTTGTATAGATAACTTTACATGTGTTGTGTGCTATGTATTGGTTAATGCTGAAATGTAATGAATATTTGTCATACATATACTGTTATATTTTTCATATGAGGTTAACTGTTACCTAAGATTCAATTTGTTTTGAATCTTAGACTTGACTAGAGGTTCAGGTAAAGGAACCAGGATCAGAGAAGGTACCAAGGGATGGAGCCGTAGATAAACACCAGTAAATGGAGCCGTGGGAAGGTACTAGTCAAAGGAAATGCTAGAAGAAAGTCAAATGTAACCTACCTTATGGCATGAATCTAATAAAGTTACTTCACATCATTTGGTGCTTAAACTAGAAGGGTCGTCTATGTGGTTCAGTCAATCAGTCACCCTAGCACGGTGAGACTTCCACTAGACCTACCCAGCCTGGCCAAATGAGATGATTTAACTGAGTTAGGTTCTATGCTCCAAGTCTACTCAAGGATTGGTTGAAGAGGGTATAGTTACATGTAAGAATGTAATTATAAAGTTTTGTATTACTGTATCACATGAACAATCCTTCGGGAAATTTATAATATATCAAGATACGTCGCATCGCAAAGATATGTCCGAGTATTTTATATCGATTACTCAATTGTTCAAATTTTTAGTACATGCTCTCCGTTTCCGCATTACGCTAAGTCAGCAAGACCTCAAAACTCTGATGAATATTTATAAAACCACGTGTCACCAGCACGATTTATGCTATAGAATTTGGGGTGTTACACCTGCCGGCTAACCTTTTGTTGTTTGATTACATATTAGCTGGTCACGTTGCACAATGTTGGGTAAAGCATCGAAATTGAAAACTGAGCATGAACAAAACACCCCGTAAATTACACAACGTCAGCTTACCACATTATGAGCTATATATGAAAGTGCTAATTACGAGGTTGGTTTTGAACATCAATATAATATCTAAATTTACTTTATCACCCAAATTTATATATATATATTTTAAAATTAACTAACCATATTGATTGCACGTGTAAATGGAGTTTCTATCAATGCAAATAATTTTCAATACATATGATCATTTGTGCTATTTTAGAATAAACCAATACATATTTTTTTTCGAAATAACTAACTTAACTAATTTTTTTAAAAAAAAGTATTTATGGGTTAATTATTTAGATCATATTGATATATCTCTATTTTAACATATATTTTCATATCATTATAGGCCCTATTACCATCACTTAAGCCCAAATGATATGTCTTCCTTAACCCAAGAGAGCAAAGGACATCTCCAACAATTAATGAAGGGAAAATGAGTGATTTCACAAAGCCTTCTTCCTAACCATGTCAAGAAAGATGCCGTGTTAGCTAATGATGGGTACAATAGGCATTGTGAATGGTTTTCTCTCCAATAAACACCTAAATGGGGTCACCCAACAACTAAAAAGAATAACCGAGCATCAAAGAACAAGGTTTTAGGAAACTCATGCATGAAACCTTCAAAAATCCTAAGAAAAGTTAGAAAAACCGAAGCCCTAGTAATCATATTCAAATTATGAAACTATACTGACTTACTCATAAAGCAAAAGCTCACCTTCATCACTATTATGACCAATTGATTTCATTCAAAGGACATTTTCGGAAACCTTAGAAAAGTGCTTAAAAATAGGCTTTCACGTTCACCTTTTATTCTCATGTAAAATTGGGTCATCACTCACACTAAAGCCTAGAACACTCAACCCTAGAGGCTGCCACTTGTACCCTAACTTGTTCCTATGTAAATGGCACGTGTTGGAGGCTCAAAAGTGGAGGATTAGGACATCAAATCATGAGAGGCTAAATTTCTTATGTTCCTTGGAGTTGGATGTTATGGCTTGAGTTTGGGAGCTTCAATTAGGGGAGTATTTGCTTTCCAATTAATTTTCTCTTGAACTTAATTATTTTCCTTCGTTAGGAATTATTTTGATTTGGATTCAAGACTGAGATTATGTGTTATAATATTTGTTAGTTGGATTATTATGGTTTGAATTGAGTTGTAAGACTTGAGTTTTGATTTTATGTATGTTTTCTATTTGCAACTAAATGAAATTGTTTTATCTAGCACGTTATTATGTACGATAATTGATTTGTGTTGCTATTGAGTGTCTCTACGAGTGTTCATTATTAAAGGAAGCAAGTTTTAGTAACTCAATTTTAAATTTTACACCAAGTGGTTTTTAAAAGTTCCTTAACAAGTAGTTGTTATCTAGTGTTTAGGACAACTATTTGTTAAGTACCGACCACTTGAATCACACCATGTTTGGGGTTTTCGATTAGATTTAGTGAATTAATTAACTCGCACATCATTAGACAAGCCAGGATAGCTATAGGTTCCCTTCTAAGGAGCATTACATCATATCATTTCCTTCATCCCATTTCATAATTTCATTAATTGTTTTATCAAAAATCCAAAAAAAAGTTGTTTAGGTTGTTTTCCATCCTTTTTTAAAAAATCAATTTCAAAACTCCTTTCATTGTTTTTGTCACTTAGTTTAGCCTATGAACTAAATAAAAGGCTCTTTAAGAAAACACGACCACGAGTTATGCCTTTCTTTCGTATAATTTAGTTTAGTTTGATTTAATCAGAGGCGATTAAAAGTTTTAAATCAACTATATATGTTATGTTAGGTAGAATGAAGTAGAGTATATTTCAAGCCAAACTTGCAGGATAACCCAACACACATATCTAGCTTCTATATACATATTGTTACATTAAAAGCTGAAAAATTATACTTCTCTCGTCTCAAATGTACGACCTAATTTATAATACAATTTGCATTACAAACTAGGTCCTACATTTAAAACCGAATGTAGTATAATTTTTTTTAAAAAAAATCTATTGCAAGATTTTAGTTCTGTAATTTTATAAAAAGAAATATATCACTTGTTTGTTTATTAATAATTATTTTTGGGGCAGCTATGTATATCACAATGAAACCCTAATTATTGTAGTATCTAATTGCAGGGTTTTATTTCTTAGATTTTGGTCAGAAAAAGGGGCTGAAAGGTGCAGATTTTTTTTCTTTTTAATCGGGTTTATAATATCTGCTCCGTAAATAAATGAAATGGTTGTGATGATTCAAAAATTAAGAAATATTTAAATCAAACACGACAAATTTGGTGTCGAGATTTACTAAATTATAACACCCACTTGCCCCCTAATCAATCAATAGTTAGATGCAAAAGCGTTCCCTTCTTAGAAGCTGGCAACCTCTTCTCCAAACCTCCTTTTCCTTTCGTTTATATCAAACATTTACCATTGCTTCTTGGATGTGATGTCCTGATTTCTTTGTCTAAATTTTATTAAAGAGTTAAAGATGCTTCCTCCAACATATCGACTTCATTAACAACAACCATAGTTTTTGTTTCTTTGTTTTTGCCCACATAACAACCATAGTTAAAGTGTGTACGAGTTTTCCAATGCAAGAATAAAATAACGTAAAGATCTGGACATGAAATGGAACCCAACGTGAAAAGAGCAAGTAAAATGTTTGTAGAGAAGAAAAAGGTAGCGACTTGAAAACAGAGCAATCATGACTTGGTTGCCATATTAAAGAAATGGAAAATATTTTACAACAAAAGTGTTTGCTACAAAAGGAAAATGAAGTGTGACTTGGGAACGAGGTCAAAGCGGCATCGAGATGTTGATGAAATGAATTGAAAATCAGTAAATTTGGAATTGGAGTAGGAAACTGTGATGGGAATGAGGCACTGCCTCTACACAAGAAATTGAAAATGAAGTTGTGTACTCCGTCTAAGGGACAAGAAGATACCGAGAATTGGAAGCTTTGCTCATGAGAATCAAAATCAGTTTGAATTATTTCTTCAACAATACTAACAAAGTATTAGTGGTATCAAAACTAACATTGCTTAATCATTAGTATCTCCTTACATTTTATTTTATACTTTTTTACGTGTGATTCCCTCAAAAAAGAAGGAGCATTTGCTCATACTTGATGATATCACTGATACTTGTTGGCAATTGTGAAAAATCGGTTTGGGCATAGTTAATGTTAAATATAAGCTTTTATGGGTAATGTGAAAAAATAAAAACCTCACACAAAATATCGTTGTCAAGTTTCAAAAATAAATATTGGTTTTTCTCCTTTTCATTTTAAACTCCATTAATCTATTCTTTGATGTCCTTATTTACAATTATTTCCTTCATGACTGTTTTTTGACTTGATGCGGTAAGCAGGTATTTTTTCAGAGAAATTTTGAAATGTGGTGAACTAGGAAGGAGTCTAGGACTGAAATAGTCATATTCTTGTTCATGAGTTTATGTTTCTTAGTTTCAGATGAAATGTTAAACATAAATAGAAAATGCAGAAACACAACAATTAATAGGTTCTCAACGCTTATGCTTTTGTTATTCAGGCAATTTGTTCTGTTTTTATAACCTTTTTTCCTTTCTTTGCTATGCTTTCTGTTAGTTCTCAATGTGTTTTGATGATTAATAACAATTGTAAACATGAAAGAATGATTTTTATTAGAAATTGGTAAAACATGTTGTTTGCAATTCAAAAACATTTTGGCTCCAAACTCGAGCTTGGGTCTCCAAACTCGAGCTTGCCCTTACGTAAAGCAAACCAAGCTATTTTGCATTTTCTAAACTTGAGCTTGGTCCATAAACTTGAGCTTGAAGGTTTTCAAAGTTTACTCATATACCGAGTAAGCTCGAGCTTGCACCGTAAGCTTGAGCTTACGAAGGTTTGAGGATTTTATCAAGTTACTCAAATTGCAAACTCAAGCTTATTAGTTATAAGCTCAAGCTTGCCTCTTCCGTAGTCTTTTCTCAATGAGTTTACAAATATGTAAACTCGAGCTTGCGTTACAAGCTCGAGCTTACCTCCGGCAAAATCCTTTAAACTTGAGCTTATCATTTTTGTAGAGTTTGTGAGTTTACAAAAGTTGTAAACTCGAGCTTGGCATACCAAGCTCGAGCTTGCACTGCATTAAAGTTTTCAAGTTTTTCCTTCAAAGAGTAAACTCAAGTTTAAGATGTAAACTCAAGCTTGCGTCGACAAAAATCTTTCAAAGTTTTTAAAACCATTGCCAAACTCGAGCTTGCCCTTGCAAGCTCAAGCTTGGGTCGACAGAGAGCAATGTCATATTTTGAGCTTAGCAAACTCAAGTTTACACCTCTAAGCTCAAGCTTGCATTTTGTGAACTAAAATTATTTTTGACATGAATAGTGCCAAACTCGAGCTTACTCACTAATAAGCTCAAGCTTGCGTTTTTCCACTTTGGCTCTCAAAATGAATTCAAACATATTTCCCGACAAATGCTAAACTCGAGCTTACTCATTTACAAGCTCGAGCTTGAGACTTCAGAGGCAAAACTCAAGTTTTAAATGAAGAGCAAACTCGAGCTTACATAGGTAAACTCGAGCTTGGAACTTGAAACGATGAACGCATCCGGGTGTATTTTGTTCGTTTGATTTATGCTTTAACTTGATTCTCGCGAATTGGTTGTATATGATTTATATGATTCATATCAATATTTCCTAACCAGATTTAACCAGGTTGCTTATGAGATTAGAAGATCTAGGTTTGTTTTAAAGAAGACTTTAAGACAAACAACTTGACAACTTGCAATATTATATTATATCTTCTTCTCCAAAAGCAATGGGTTACAACCTGGATAGCAACACAACCATTCTCCAAGAAAGAAAGCTAGCCTCCAAACAAACTGGACAACATCATACAACCGCCTCCACTAAACATAACAAAGCATGGGAACACACTCATGAGGAGCCAAATTTCAAATATTCAAATCTGCAACAACCATATTCAAACAGATTTGTCTACAACAAACTAGATTCATGGAGACACACTCACAACATGACTATATTTTCGAATCAGATCAAGTCACAACGGATCTACAACGTTCACAAGCTTCAAACCCGTATAAATACATGAGGATTTGAAGTCCGAAAGAAGAGAAGACATACACGTAAAACGCATACAAAGATCTCGTCTTTTATCGCTTATATTTCTCATTTGTATCTTTGATACATTGTGCTTGATGCTTATCTTTATTCACTCTTTGAGAGAGTTCATTTCGTAAATCATTCTTTGTAAGAATCTCAAAGTTGTGGGACTTTGAGGTTGGGTTATCGATTACAACTTGTAAGGGAGTGTATCCTAGAAGAGGATAACTTTCGAGTACGAGTGTGTATCGATTTGAGTGATAGTAGAAAAACCCGAGAGTCCGGGACCGGACGTAGGTCAAGAGTTAAGACCGAACCAAGATAAATCTTCTCGTGTCAAGCTCTTCTTCTCTAACTCCATTTATCTTGATTAAGCATCGTTGTGTGGGTGATGCGAAAAGAATTTTTAAAATCCCCAATTCACCCCCTCTTGGTGATTTCCTTCACTTTCATTTGGTATCGAGCCTGGTTATCTACATTAAGGATTAACATCCTAGATCAAAGATCCAATGGAAGGAATTCTACCCGATGGAGCTTCAATCACAGACCTCCAGGTTTCAATGGAGAACATTACTCTTCCGGAAGGCCAAGTTCGAGTCTATGTAATGGCAACCGAGTATGGCCTATGGAGGGTGTTCGAGAGAGGAAATTATGAACCGGCAACAACGAGAAGATGGTGTCGAACTCCTAAGCTAGAAGAAGAGTATGATGAGAATGATGGAAAGCAAGTCACTCTCAACATGAAAGCAATTCACATGCCGCAAAGTGCTCTAAGCCAAAAAGAGTATTTTCGAATTTGCACTTTGTCATCTCGCTAAAGCTATGTGGGATGCTCTTGAAATAGCCCATGAAGGGACAATTTGGAATCAAGGAAAATCGAGTAAACACTCTCATGACTGAATATGATTTATTTCGCATGAAGTCCGGAGAATCCATTAGTGAATTCCAGCTCGATTCACTCATCCGATCAATCAACTTGCCGCATTGGGAAAAGTCTATGACCAACCCGTCCAAGTGAGGAAAATACTAAATATCCTCGCAAGGAATGGGAAGCTAAGGTCACTGCAATCGAAGAAGCTCGCGGTGAATCAATGGCTTCAAAAGAGTAAAGACTATTTGCGCTCTTTCGAATATGAAGGAAAAATCAAATTCGAAAAGGGCTTGATGAGATTAATGGCAAGAATAAAGGAATTGCTCTCAAGACTGTCAAAGAGGTAAAATCAGATGATGAAGATAAAGATGAAGATGCTGAGCTAGGCATGATGGTCCGAAAGTTCAAGAAATTCTACAAAAAGGACCAAGCCTACAGAAAATTTCACAAGAATAGCTCTAGCACAGAAACAAAGAAACCCATCATATGCTATGAATGTGAGAAGCCTGGTCACATCAAGTCCGAATGTCCACGGTGAAGAACAAAGATAAGAAATTCAATAAGTTCAAAAGAAGAGCTTATGTTTCAGCTATATGGGGCGATAGCTCATCCGATGAAGATGAAAGTTTGAAGAAGAAGACAGAGCCAATATCTGTCTTGTAGCTCAAGAAGAGGATTCAGATAGTGAAGAGGTAAATAATTCTGACTCATCTTATGATGAACTTTCAACCGAATATAATTCTCTTTTCATTGAATTTCGAAAAATTGCAAAAGAGCTTTTGTCTTCAAAGAAGAAAATTAAATTGTTGGAAGAACAAGCTCAAACTGTTTCTTCTTCTGTTTCTCCTTGTGAAAACATTTCGAAAAGAATTGCGAAAAGATTTCGAAAAAGTTTGTGACAATTCTTTGTACTTTAGAGAAAAGAAATTTGCATCTTACAAAAACTCTTGAGAAATTCACTAGAGGTAGTGAAATGCTCAATGTTATTTTAAAACAAAGCAAAGGTTCACAAATGATAAGTCGAATTGGTTATAGACCCGATTCGATAAACGAAAAGGGAAGAAGAAGGTTGGACAAAGATCTTATCTCGAACTATTTTCGAAAAAAAAGTCCACTCCTCTAATCCTTTTGCTCATTGCAACTATTGCAATCGTAAAGGTCATGCAACTTCTTCTTGTTTTCATAAAAAGGAAAGAAGAAACAAGCCTATAGGTAATTATCAATGGGTGCCTAAGGGTTCCTATAAGATTCCTAAGACACAAACTAACCCAAAAGGACCCAAGAAAAAATGGGTACCTAAGTGTAACATCCCGTTTTCAAAAGCAGTATAATTTTTTTTTTTCATCAGAGTAGAGCATCGGAGCGATTGAGTAACTGATACTTATATTCAAAATGCCGTAAGTCTGGTGTTTACAACATCGGTACGAAGAATCGAGTGTTTCAAAAGTACAAAACATCGAAAGAAAGGCTTCCACGAACATCAAAAGTAAAGGACAACATCGGAAAGTCTTCATCCGGGTCCTTGAACTCGCTACTTTTCTCTCTCCTCGGTCCTCGGTCCTTCCGAACTTGATGCTAAGTTAAGAGCCGAGATCCAATTTACCACATTGGATCTCGTGTAACTGATTAACCTCATGTTTATGTATACACATACGTACAAATGTGACATCCATAATATCAACAAGACAACAATCACTCTACCACAACCCATGCATATGTATTGCCCCAAAGATGCGACACATTGCACCCAAAGATACGACCTATTGCACCCAAAGATACGAGACATATTGCACCCAAACAGATCGACATATGCACCCCAGATCGACATATTGCACCCAAAGATACGTACATATCCTCTAACCGCTATATGCACTCGCACAAGATAACACCTCTACAACACACATACCACATATATGTAAACCATAAACATCGAGATAAGGTTACCAAGACGCGAACGTACCTTTTTGGCGACAAATGAGAACTTTTACGGAAAAACGTGAAATTCGACAGCGGAAAAACAGCGGTATGACGGCGGCACAACAGCGGCTCGATTAGCTCAGATATCCTATAAGGACAACGTTTATCAACATTTGGCATCATAACAGGCCATTTGGGCGAAAATTACTATTTTGCCCCTAGTACCCCTATTTGGCGGAATTTCGCCGAGAGCTTCATTGTTTTCGCTCTATCTCTCCGAATTTTGACAGATCTTTTCCTCATCATATTTTCGAAATATGTATCATATTTACCCCTAAATATGATATCTAGACTATCTTGAAAATTTAAAGATAAATCTAGCATTCCTACTATATCTACCGAAAGAACTACCGAAACTAAAGACCGGGGACCGAAGAACTTACCCGAGACTTTGCTCGACTTTCTCCAGAGCTTCTCTCTCTAACTTCTCTCTAAGGGACAGATTTTTGGTGTGAAAAATGAAGAAGGTGCTCATGCCCTTATATAGGGAAAAATTGTGCCACTTTGGTAATTTCCATATTCCAAATCTTGTAATTTTCTCTTACCTTATAACCAAGTAAAATCAAAGCATAATGGTGTTTAATTCTTGACCATGGGCAGCCCTTAGTCGACATTGGGGAGTGATGTGGCAGCAAGCCATTGGTCCAAGAGTGGTGAGTCAACTTGCTTTATGGCCGGGTTCGGCGATTTTCCCCGTTCGGTCTCCGTTTCGCGTCTCTTCGGAGAAATCTCAAAATTCTGAATTCATAACTTTGAAGATCTTCTCTTCCTCATCAAGAATATCTAATTTAACTTAGATTTCGGTCCTTTACAGTGGTTCCAACAGTCCAGTTGAAGTTTTCTCGAAAAACGTGTCCGAACACGTCCGGTGTCGGAAATCGCTTTCGGAATTATCAATCTCTCGGATAATAATTCACCGATTCCAAATATGTCCAGATAATTATAAACTCATCTCTAGATGTTGAGTTATAATTATTTTCTTCAAATTCCAAAATATGACCATCGGTATTTTTCCCTATTTCGTCTTATTAGGAAAATGCGCTACGGGCCTCGGAATTTACTTAGGAAGAGGTCACTTAAAGGTAAAAACTCACCGATCAATATTTTACCTTGACTTTGGAATTCCTATTCCTGGTTCTCTAGATAGGATCCGTTTCCTATATATTAAATTACTATTCATCCTATTCAATTATATTATATAATATAACATGTGCTTTAATATCATGATATTAAATTTTTCACTCTTATCTTCCATTTGTTTGTCCATTTTCGGCTGAGCACTTTTTTTTTTATTTGTAAATATTTTCCATGATTTATTTAATTACATAATTAATTACTTAATGAAATTTTTATCAAAAATTCCACAAAATTCTCTTATTGGTCCATCCTTGTATTTAGGCTTAAAAATACCTAAACTCAACTATTTTTCACAAAAATCTCCAATTAATTAGTAAATATATTTTTACTAATTTCCAACTATTTTCCACTAATTTTTTAGCCTCACATAATTATCTCTAAATTTCCTTTGCTAAGACTTAAGTAATTAGCCGTAAATTACTTAATTACCTTATTATCACTAGTTGATAATTTTCTTAATTAGAATGCCCCATTACCTCCAAACTCTTGCATTAACACTTGTGTTTCCATGTCTCTTGTATTATTCTATAATTTACAAGGGTATTATTGTCATTACAATACTTTTTGGGCATTCTTCTTCAATTTCTCCAAGTTCGTAATTTATTAAATTACCATAATTAGAGATAATATATTCTCATAATTCAAATAATTATTTCATTGCCTTTTAGGATTTTTCACCATTTTCCTAAGTTATTTACCCTTCCTAGGGGTATTTTGGTCATTTTGGCACTTTGGCCCTTAAATTCCCTAATTCAAATTTCGGGGTATTACATTTCTCCCCGTTAAACAAAATTTCGTCCTCGAAATTTGTACTTAACCAACTATACTTTGTACTAACTAAACTCCGTCCTACTCGGACTCGACGGACTATACGCGTTCGGATCTTCACTTTGTCCGCACCGCTCCTCCCGATGATCGCGAATTGGTTTTAGTTTAACCACTACGATCTTGTCATATTGTACCTTGATATATGATGTTTCCCGTGGTTCCCATACACCGCGGTTAACACCACATACCAAAATGTCTCCATGGTTCCCATACACCATGTTAACACAAGATTACCAAAATGTCTCCATGGTTCCCATACACCATGACAACATAAGATACCTCCTACTCAATGACATGATCACGGTAGAAAAAAATAACGAGGAAACGCGGAATATGTCACGGAGATGGTTCACGTATCATACGATTTAGTTGAATAACTAACACATAGTTCATGCAATGCATAGAGAAAATTCCTTACTAAGAGAGATAGTACCTTGGACCATCTCGGAAGTTCTCTATCCCCCGCACCGGTTATTGCGTACATTCGGCCCGAGCTTTGTGGCCTTAACTTCGCAGCTACCTCGGGACGGTTGACACCGATGTGTCCAGGCTTCCCGCATCTCGTAGCGAGACTCGCCTCTCAAAGCATTTTTCTCGGGACGGTTCGAAATGATGTGCCCCGGCTTCCAGAGCATCCATAACAAACCCGTCTATCACCACGGCTACAGAATGGTACTTCCCTGATCGGGACACGGTCGGGTTACCGGTATCCTCGGGTTGCTCGCCTTTCATACCGGAATGATCTCTTGTTTTCCCTTTGCGAGTCACTCCATGGTGCCTCTCTTTCGCGAGGAATTCCCACGGCGCCCTCGCTACGATCCGCACTACTTGTGCTTAAGTGCCGAGGTTTACGCAGCTCCTTTCGTTTCGTTCAATCGTCGGCAAGATTCTACCGCTTGGGCTAGTTTAGGAAACCGCGAGACACCAGCCTCTTCTTTATCTCATATTTTAGCCCGTAAATCAACCTATTTGACTTCCGGCTTTCATCATTGTCACGCTTCAAATAGGATGAATATCGTGATAAGTTGGTGAAACGGGCAAAATAATCATCGAAAGATTCCTCGGAACCTTGCCGGATGCTAAGAAACTCGTCTCCTTAATTACTTGTGTCGAGGAGGAAAATACTGTTCATTGAATTTTTCCAGAAATTTCTCCCAAGTGACGGGGCAATATTGGGTTTGTAGCGTTGTAGCGACGCTCTTCCACCATCGATGCGCATCC
The DNA here is from genome assembly GCA_019022615.1 of Acacia melanoxylon. Lineage (NCBI taxonomy): Eukaryota > Viridiplantae > Streptophyta > Magnoliopsida > Fabales > Fabaceae > Acacia > Acacia melanoxylon. The sequence goes on from JAFJYJ010000003.1 coordinate 15,614,908, forward strand.
CCATCGAGTTTGTAAATTGCGAGTTGAGCCTTCCGATCATCTGGACACTCCATGACTTCAAATATCTTCTCCAGACTCAACAACCAATCCTCAGCCAACTCATTTTTCCCATGGAAAGTCGGTGGTTTGAGCTTACAAAATTGAGTGACCCGGTTTTGTGTGGTCCGTACATGCTCTCCCTCGTCGTGGAGGTGATTGGGACCTGTCAGATTCCTCAGCTTCCTCAGTGTGCTCGTCACTTTGCTCACTTTCTTCCTCTTCCTCAGCATTTCGATCCTCTCTTTGTCTCTCAGCTTGTCTTTCCCGCCTTTCTTCCAGCAGTTCCTCAACAAGAGCCCTCGCCCGTGTACGGTTCCTCTCATCTCCCGTATCTCATTCCCGTTCGGTTGGTTTGGTATTAGATCCACCCGAGGTTGTCTACCTCGTCCTCCACCACGACCCCCGCCCGGCCCCGGGGGTTCCGGCTCCTCTTAAATTCGCCATATTCCGTTCTTTTCCCTTCGTGCGAGAAAACGTTGGATTTTAAGAAAACAATGTTTAGTATATCACAGACTAATGTCTACACTACACTCGCACTTAAGATTCACACTGTACATAGACTCTATCGTACCCAAAGATTCACACTACAAACGAATGTACACCCGCAATATTTCCTCGTTAGGTTCTTTGTTGGTTCTTTCTACTCAAAACGTATACGGAAATACGTGTCGGAGTTCCTCTACATGAGTCAAATACGCATGTACGTGTCCTGGTTTGTCTCGGAGCTTCATCCGGCGTGGCCCAGCTCCAAGTAGAAGCCCTGGGCTAAGATGGAATTACCGTCCAGTACAAACTGACGATTATCAGAATTATCAGAATCATCAGAGATTGATATCAGAGTTATCAGAATTATCAGGGTCTGATATCAAATATGAATATGGACGATGGATTTACTGATTCTGGGTTAGAATGATGCACCGACAGAGGGTGGTACACGGTTCAGAATGGTATACCGTCCGCATCGGTACACCGACTTAGGGCTATATCGTACTCATTTTCAAAACATGCTCTTTAAAAAGGCGTAGAGCCTAACTCCGTTACTCAACCAATTTGGCCGGGTAGGTGTCTATCATGGGAGCCTCACCGTGCTAGGGTGACCGATTGGCCGATCCACATAGACTAGCCCGCCTTCGGCACCAAAAGGTTTTTAAAATAACTTAGTCGATCTATGCCAGGACAACTGCTCTGATACCAAAATGTAACATCCCGTTTTCAAAAGCAGTATAATTTTTTTTTTTCATCAGAGTAGAGCATCGGAGCGATTGAGTAACTGATACTTATATTCAAAATGCCGTAAGTCTGGCTGTTTACAACATCGGTACAGTAACCGAGTGTTTCAAAAGTACAAAACATCTGAAAGAAAGGCTTCCGCCGGAACATCAAAAGTAAAGGACAACATCGGAAAGTCTTCATCCGGGTCCTTGAACCTGCTACTTTTCTCTCCTCGGTCCTCGGTCCTTCCGAACTTGATGCTAAGTTAAGAGCCGAGATCCAATTTACCACATTGGATCTCGTGTAACGGTTAACCTCATGTTTATGTATACACATACGGTACAACAGACATCCATAATATCAACAAGACAACAATCACTCTACCACAACCCATGCATATGTATTGCCCCCAAAGATGCAGACACATTGCACCCAAAGATACGGACCTATTGCACCAAAGATACGTACGGACATATTGCACCCCAGATCGACATATTGCACCCCCAGATCGACATATTGCACAAAGATACGACATATCCTCTAACCGCTATATGCACTCGCACGTATAACACCTCTACAACACACATACCACATATATGTAAACCATAAACATCGAGATAAGGTTACCAAGACGCGAACGTACCTTTTTGGCGGTACAATGATAACTTTTACGGAAAAACGTGAAATTCGACGGCGGGAAAAAAGCGGTATGACGGCGGCACAACAGCGGCTCGATTAGCTCAGATATCCTATAAGGACAACGTTTATCAACATTTGGCATCATAACAGGCCATTTGGGCGAAAATTACTATTTTGCCCCTAGTACCCCTATTTGGCGGAATTTCGCCGGAGCTTATTGTTTTCGCTCTATCTCTCCGAATTTTGACAGATCTTTTCCCTCATCATATTTTCGAAATATGTATCATATTTACCCCTAAATATGATATCTAGACTATCTTGAAAATTTAAAGATAAATCTAGCATTCCTACTATATCTACCGAAAGAACTACCGAAACTAAAGACCAGGGACCGAAGAACTTACCCGACTTTGCTCGAGACTTTCTCCGAGCTTCTCTCTCTAACTTCTCTCTAAGGGACAGATTTTTGGTGTGAAAAATGAAGAAGGTGCTCATGCCCTTATATAGGGAAAAATTGTGCCACTTTGGTAATTTCCATATTCCAAATCTTGTAATTTTCTCTTACCTTATAACCAAGTAAAATCAAAGCATAATGGTGTTTAATTCTTGACCATGGGCAGCCCTTAGTCGACATTGGGGAGTGATGTGGCAGCAAGCCATTGGTCCAAGAGTGGTGAGTCAACTTGCTTTATGGCCGGTTCGATGATTTTCCCCTGTTCGGTCTCCGTTTCGCGTCTCTTCGGAGAAATCTCAAAATTCTGAATTCATAACTTTGAAGATCTTTCTTCCTCATCAAGAATATCTAATTTAACTTAGATTTCGGTCCCTTACAGGGTTCCAACGGTCCAGTTGAAGTTTTCTCTAAAAAACGTGTCCGAACACGTCCGGTGTCGGAAATCGCTTTCGGAATTATCAATCTCTCGGATAATAATTCACTGATTCCAAATATGTCCAGATAATTATAAACTCATCTCTAGATGTTGAGTTATAATTATTTTCTTCAAATTCCAAAATATGACCATCGGTATTTTCCCTATTTCGTCTTATTAGGAAAATGCGCTACCGGCTTCTAATTTACTTAGGAAGAGGTCACTTAAAGGTAAAAACTCACGATCAATATTTTACCTTGACTTTGGAATTCCTATTCCTGGTTCTCTAGATAGGATCCGTTTCCTATATATTAAATTACTATTCATCCTATTCAATTATATTATATAATATAACATGTGCTTTAATATCATGATATTAAATTTTTCACTCTTATCTTCCATTTGTTTGTCCATTTTCGGCTGAGCACTTTTTTTTTTATTTGTAAATATTTTCCATGATTTATTTAATTACATAATTAATTACTTAATGAAATTTTTATCAAAAATTCCACAAAATTCTCTTATTGGTCCATCCTTGTATTTAGGCTTAAAAATACCTAAACTCAACTATTTTTCACAAAAATCTCCAATTAATTAGTAAATATATTTTTACTAATTTCCAACTATTTTCCACTAATTTTTTAGCCTCACATAATTATCTCTAAATTTCCTTTGCTAAGACTTAAGTAATTAGCCGTAAATTACTTAATTACCTTATTATCACTAGTTGATAATTTTCTTAATTAGAATGCCCCATTACCTCCAAACTCTTGCATTAACACTTGTGTTTCCATGTCTCTTGTATTATTCTATAATTTACAAGGGTATTATTGTCATTACAATACTTTTTGGGCATTCTTCTTCAATTTCTCCAAGTTCGTAATTTATTAAATTACCATAATTAGAGATAATATATTCTCATAATTCAAATAATTATTTCATTGCCTTTTAGGATTTTTCACCATTTTCCGAAGTTATTTACCCTTCCTAGGGGTATTTTGGTCATTTTGGCACTTTGGCCCTTAAATTCCCTAATTCAAATTTCGGGGTATTACACTAAGACTTGATATTCTATATCATGCAGGTTTGTCTTAGAGCATCAAAATCCAACAAATGGTTCATTGACAGTGGATGCTCAAGACATATGACGGGAGATGAATCTAAATTTGCTTCAATTAAACCTAAGGATGGTGGCAAGGTAACATTTGGTGGAAATCAATCCGGAAGGATTGCTGGAATTGGAGAAGTTGGAAACAACGAAGGACCACAAATCAAGGATGTTTATCTTGTGGAAGGCTTATGTCACAACCTCCTTAGTGTGAGTCAAAGTACAGATAAAGGTAACTTAGTTATCTTTGATTCTGAAGAATGTTTAATTGTGAACAAAGATGTTCTCTCTTTAGACAACATTAGAGCTAAAGCTTCATTTAGAGCTCCTAGAGAAGGTAATTGTTATACTCTCAATCTCTCTAGTAACTCGTTTCGAAAATTGCTTTGTTGGTAACTTGGATGAAAGTTGGCTTTGGCATAAACGATTAGCTCATGTTAATATGTTTCAACTTGACAAGTTACTGAGAAAAAGGATCTGGTTATTGGTTTACCAAAATTACGGTTTAAAACGACATGATCTCGTGATGCATGTCAAAAGGGTAAACAAACCAAGACATCCTTCAAATCTAAAAATGAAATTTCAACTAATAGACCTCTTCAACTACTTCATATGGATTTAGTTGGACCGGCTAGAGTAAAGAGCCTTGGTGGCAATCTTTATACTTTGGTCATAGTTGATGATTTCTCTAGATTTGCATGGACCATATTTTTATCTTCAAAAGATGAAACATTTGATCAATTTGCTGTATTTGCCAAGAAGGTCCAAAACGAGAAAGGATTCTCTATTGCAGGAATTCGTACAGATCATGGTGGAGAATTTGAAAATCATGCTTTTGGAGAATTCTGTGATAATATGGGCATTGATCACAATTTCTCAGCCCCAAGAACTCCTCAACAAAATGGAGTTGTTGAAAGAAAGAATAGAGTCCTCACTGAGATGGCAAGGGCCATGTTAAATGAGAATCGACTTCTCAAGTGTTGGGCGATGCTATGAGCACCGCATGCTATATTTCAAATCGAGCATATCTCCGGAAGAAGTTTGAACAAAACTCCATATGAGCTGTACAAAGGAAGAAAACCCAATATAGCTCATTTGCACATCTTTGGATGCAAATGTTTCATCCACAACAATGGTAAGGACAACTTGGGTAAGTTTGATTCCAAGTCGGATGAAGGTATATTTTTGGGTTATTCAAACGAAGTAAAGCTTATAGAGTCTTTAACACTAGAACACGTATTGTTGAAGAATCTATGCATGTTGTATTCTCGTGAAACCAATCTAGACAAATCCTTGGATGATGATGATGATGTTTCTCCTATTTCAAATCAACTGGTTCAAACACTTCGTACTTTAACAAATTCTGAAAAATCTTTGGAAAAGGAACCTGAATTTGAAAATCATTGTGAAAATGTTTGTGAAAACACGATCAACACCAACCTAAATCATGGAGATACAGTAGGAGTCATCCTCTGGATCAAGTGATAGGTGATGTTAATCAAGGAGTAAGAACAGAAAAAGCACCTTGAATGAAGTCACATTTTTCGCATTCATTTCGAAAATTGAACCCTCTAAGATTGATGAAGCCCTTTCGGACAATGATTGGGTTATAGCAATGCAAGAGGAGTTACATCGCTTGAAAGAAATCAAGTTTGGGATTTGGTGCCTAGGCCTAAAGACCATCCGGTCATTGGCACTAAATGGGTATTCAAGAACAAACGTGATGAATCGCAATAATTGTTCGAAACAAAGCAAGGCTAGTTGCAAAAGGATATAATCAAGAAGAAGGAATTGATTATGAAGAAACTTATGCTCCAAGAGCAAGATTGGAAGCTATAAGAGTTCTTCTAGCTTTTGCTTGTATTAAAGGATTCAAACTTTATCAAATGGATGTAAAATCTGCATTTTTAAATGGTTTTATTCAAGAGGAAGTTTATGTTGAACAACCTCCTGGTTTTCAAAATGATCATCATCCAGATCATGTTTATCGCCTCAAGAAAGCATTATATGGTCTTAAGCAAGCTCCTAGAGCTTGGTATGAGCGATTAAGCAAATTCCTTCTTGATCAAGGATTTGTCGAGGTAAAGAGATACAACTCTCTTCATAAAGAACAATAAACTTAATGAAATTTTAATTGTTCAAATATATGTTGATGATATAATATTTGGTGCTTCTAACAATGCTTTATGTGAAGAGTTTGCTAAGAACATGCGGGGAGAATTTGAGATGTCCATGATGGGAGAACTCAACTATTTCCTTGGTCTGCAAATTAAACAAAGGAAAGATGGAATTTTCATTTCCCGAGACCAAGTATCTCAATGATCTCTTAAAGAAGTTTGGGATGAATGAATGCAATGGAGCCGATACTCCAATGAGTTCAACCACCGCCTTGGATGCCGATGAAGAAGGCAAGGACTTCAACATCACAAAGTATAGAGGAATGATTGGATCATTACTCTATCTCACAAAGAAGCCGTCCCGACATCCAATTTAGTGTGGGGATGTGTGCAAGATTTCAATCTGCTCCCAAGGAGTCACATGCCGAGAATGTGAAAAGAATATTCGATATCTTGCGACACAAAGACTCTTGGTCTATGGTTTCCCAAAGGTCAACCCGAACAATTGGTGGCATATTCGATTCAGATCATGCGGATATAAGACCGATAGAAAAAGCACAAGTGGCCAATGTGAATTTCTTGGTGGTTCACTTGTTTCATGGTTCAACAAGAAGCAAACAAGTGTTGCTTGTATCCTCATCGAAGCTGAATACGTGGCTGCATCTAGTTGCCGTGCTCAAGTCCTTTGGCTTAAGCAACAAGTTTCGACTTGGGAATCAATTTAAAGGAGATCCCAATTCTATGTGACAACACAAGCACAATAAGCTTGGCCAAGAATCCAGTTCAACATACTCGAACCAAGCATATTGATGTGAGACATCATTTCATAAGGGATCATGTTCAAAAGAAAGATGTTAAAGTCATATTCATCCCAACACATCTCCAACTTGCTGACATCTTCACAAAGCCATTAGCAAAGGAACAATTTGTGTTCATAAGAAGAGAATTGGGAATGGTAAATCCCAATGAGTTGTAAGTAGCTCCTACTTAAATGTTAGTTATGTGTTTTATGATTACAATTTACTAACTTAAGCATCGGAGTATCTAGATGTGTTTTATGCAGGACATTTATAATGATAAACAACTCTGACATGTTGCTGAAGTTTGCTGTCAAGAGAGGCAAACTCGAGCTTAGCAGTGTAAGCTCGAGCTCGAGGGAGTCAGAGAAAATAAAATTTTGGAGAAACCCAAACTCGAGCTTATAAGTGTGTAAACTCGAGCTTGCAGAGGAGTTTCAAGAGCTTTCACATACACTCTTGAAGTCCAGGTTAGTACAAGTTTATGCAAACTCGAGCTTAGCTTCCTAAACTCGAGCTTGCCGCGCATTTTATATATGTAAAACCTGACTGTTCCTCTTCACTTCACTCAACTCTCGAGCTTGCTCCTATTCCCTCTCAAAATTCTCTCATCTTCTTCGTCAAAACCCAGCGAAAATGGCCCCGTAACACTCGCTTCCGTCAATGTCTCCGATTCTCAATCCACTCAAAACCCCGAACGCCCTAGTAGATCAAAAATGCTGCCTAAAAGATTTAATGTTGGGATAGATACCCACATTCCCGGAGTAACAAACAACCCATTCGACTCCTCCATCAAGACCAAAAGGAATCGAAATTAGAGACAAACCAAGAGGCTCCCAAGAAACGACCAAATCCGAAGAAGCAACCAAAGCAAAGGGAAAGGCAAAATTCCAGAGGTGATCGCAACCTACAAGTCCAAACGAAGCAAGAAGGCAACCTCCGGGACTGGTCAAGCAAGCACACAAGTTCCCTCGAGTCTCAAAGAACAAGAGGATCCTACTACTCCTCGGTATCCAAGGAAACTCCCGCACTATATGATATTTACAATCACTCTACTATACCCGAAGGATTCTCTAGTGATCCTATTCGTTTGGAAGGAGATAATGCTATTAATTTTAAAGAAAAATTTGGTTCCAAAGTTTTTCGTCCCATCGTCTCTCGTGGACCTTGCTGCACTTAAGAGAGAATGCAATTTGGATCTCTTTCCATGGCCGAAACAATTTGAAAATCTGATTTCTATAAGTGTTTCTTACAGCCCCACTCTTGTCAAGGTATTCTACCATGGCATGTCCTACGATAACTTGCTAGACAGTGATGGAAATTTAGTTGAGGAAAGGGTTACCACAACCATTAGAAACAAACAAATAACCATTACCCCTTCCTATCTAAATTCACCCCGCAAATCTCCAATCCTCCACCCGTAGCTTCATTGAACTATACCGATAGGCAAATCTATGAACCGCTAAGACCCAATGAGCCTATTCCGCAGGGGTTAGAGATTCTCAATTTTGAACTGGATCAATGAACCCCACCTTCAGGGCTATCTGGTACATCTACACCAGGAATCTCATACAGAAAGGAGGTAGCTTCACCCATTTCGCAAAGAAGGATTATCCTATCTTTGCTTCCATTATTGCCAAGGTACCTCATAATGTTGGGTACTGGATTTTTCAAGAAATGGTAAAATTTCGTTTTGCTTCCGTAAAGACTTCTCGAATTCCTTTTGCAAGTCTTATCTCTATCATCCTTTTTCATGAGAAAATTTGGTATATCCCTACCAAAGAAAAACTAGAAAAACCACAAGTGTTTGGAAGGCACATTTTGAACCTCATGAGAATCAATATGGATGAAGGTTCGTCAATCAAGGGCCCCACCTCTATCAAGGCCAACCGGATCAAGAGCCACTCACTCCAAAGTGCAAGAAGCAATGAGTGCTCCTCCTCCTCCTCCTCACCTACTATGCCTTCGATTTGGATGCAAGGATCAAAGAGATAGTTGACAAAGCTATTTCTGATTTATCGAAGGAATCGGCGTAAATGGGAAAATTGGTCTACGAAGTAAATAAGGGTCATAACAATCTGGTGGATACTCGGGAAGGTTTCAATATAGGCCGGAAGAGCTGAAAGAAGGTCGATTTAACCGAAAAAGGAAGTTAAAGACCTTAGTGGTCAGCTTGGAGATCACTCAGCAAGTATTTCCACTCTTTTGGTGACCATGATGAGTCTGAACGACAAAATGGACCAAATTCTGAAAAATCAGTCTATATGCTTCTAGTTCGGTTTGGGTGCATCTTCTTGGTGAACCTAGTTCTACTATGCCCAACACAGACTCGAACCCGCCCCATCCACGCAAAATGCCATCTCCATTGAACCCGAGGCAACCACTCTCACCAATCGGCTGAACCTCCTCTCAACGCACCATCCTTCAACCCCGGTTACTACACCCCCGTTTGTCACGATGACAAAGGGGAGAAGAAAAGAAGTGAAGAGAGAGCAAAATAGTCTTATGTTTCTTTTGTCTTTGATCATTTCATTATAGTTTTATTATTTGTATTGTATATTTGCTTTTGAAACTCTATTTTGTCATGATCATTTCTTTTTGATTAGTCAAACTCTAATGGTTATCCTGCAATATATTCTGATGAATCGACAAATGACTAAGTTCTCGCATTTTGAAATTTGTTAAACTCGATATTTGCTTTATCGAATCTTTCAAAAGCTTATATCCGATTAATCTCACGTTAGTTGATTAACATGAATGTTTCATGTTTGCTTATCTGTTTCTATATTAAACCGAGTTAATCAAATTGCGCTTCGAAATTTCAAGTTTGCAAATATTTTTGTCAAAGTCTCTTTCAATGATTCTCAAATGATCAAATATGTTTTTGAAAAGAAACAAATGTTTACAAGTGTTGTCATCATCAAAAAGGGGAGAATGTTAGTTCTCAATGTGTTTTGATGATTAATAACAATTGTAAACATGAAAGAATGATTTTATTAGAAATTGGTAAAACATGTTGTTTGCAATTCAAAAACATTTCGTCGGCTCCAAACTCGAGCTTGGGTCTCCAAACTCGAGCTTGCCCTTACGTAAAGCAAACCAAGCTATTTTGCATTTTCTAAACTTGAGCTTGGTCCATAAACTTGAGCTTGAAGGTTTTCAAAGTTTACTCATATACCGAGTAAGCTCGAGCTTGCACCGTAAGCTTGAGCTTACGAAGGTTTGAGGATTTTATCAAGTTACTCAAATTGCAAACTCAAGCTTATTAGTTATAAGCTCAAGCTTGCCTCTTCCGAGTCTTTTCTCAATGAGTTTACAAATATGTAAACTCGAGCTTGCGTTACAAGCTCGAGCTTACCTCCGGCAAAATCCTTTAAACTTGAGCTTATCATTTTACCGTAGAGTTTGTGAGTTTACAAAAGTTGTAAACTCGAGCTTGGCATACCAAGCTCGAGCTTGCACCGATGTAAAGTTTTCAAGTTTTTCCTTCAAAGAGTAAACTCAAGTTTAAGACTCAGTAAACTCAAGCTTGCGTCCGACAAAAATCTTTCAAAGTTTTTAAAACCATTGCCAAACTCGAGCTTGCCCTTGCAAGCTCAAGCTTGGGTCGACAGAGCAATGTCATATTTTGAGCTTAGCAAACTCAAGTTTACACCTCTAAGCTCAAGCTTGCATTTTGTGAACTAAAATTATTTTTGACATGAATAGTGCCAAACTCGAGCTTACTCACTAATAAGCTCAAGCTTGCGTTTTTCCACTTTGGCTCTCAAAATGAATTCAAACATATTTCCCGACAAATGCTAAACTCGAGCTTACTCATTTACAAGCTCGAGCTTGAGACTTCCAGAGGCAAAACTCAAGTTTTAAATGAAGAGCAAACTCGAGCTTACATAGGTAAACTCGAGCTTGGAACTTCAGAATAGATGAACGCATCTGGGTGTATTTTGTTCGCTTTGATTTATGCTTTAACTTGATTCGCGAATTGGTTGTATATGATTTATATGATTCATATCAATATTTCCTAACCAGATTTAACCGCTTTGCTTATGAGATTACAGAAGATCTAGGTTTGTTTTAAAGAAGACTTTAAGACAAACAACTTGACAACTTGCAATATTATATTATATCTTCTTCTCCAAAAGCAATGGGTTACAACCTGGATAGCAACACAACCATTCTCCAAGAAAGAAAGCTAGCCTCCAAACAAATTTGGACAACATCATACAACCGCCTCCACTAAACATAACAAAGCATGGGAACACACTCATGAGGAGCCAAATTTCAAATATTCAAATCGCAACAACCATATTCAAACAGATTTGTCTACAACAAACTAGATTCATGGAGACACACTCACAACAGCTATATTTTCGAATCGATCAAGTCACAACGGATCTACAACGTTCACAAGCTTCAAACCCGTATAAATACATGAGGATTTGAAGTCCGAAAGAAGAGAAGACATACACGTAAAACGCATACAAAGATCTCGGTCTTTTATCGCTTATATTTCTCATTTGTATCTTTGATACATTGTGCTTCGGTGCTTATCTTTATTCACTCTTTGAGAGAGTTCATTTCGTAAATCATTCTTTGTAAGAATCTCAAAGTTGTGGGACTTTGAGGTTGGGTTATCGATTACAACTTGTAAGGGGAGTGTATCCTAGAAGAGGATAACTTTCGAGTACGAGTGTGTATCGATTCGAGTGATAGTAGAAAAACCCAGAGTCCGGGACGGACGTAGGTCAAGAGTTAAGACCGAACCAAGATAAATCTTTCGTGTCAAGCTCTTCTTCTCTAACTCCATTTATCTTGATTAAGCATCTCGTTGTGTGGGTGATCTGAAAAGAATTTTTAAAATCCCCAATTCACCCCCCTCTTGGTGATTTCCTTCACTTTCACTTTCTTCTTTTCATTTGCTATTAGAAGAAGTCTATTGAATCGGCTTGTGTGGCTCGTAATTTAAACTTTAAATTTACATTTTTTTCAATGTCACTGGAACAGGTTCTTCAAGATTTTATTAACTTCAAATGTTTTTTTTCTTTTTTTTTGCTAAAAAAAAAAGTTTTGGAGGGGTTCGACATCAGTCCCCCACCAAGGCTAGGGCACGGCCCCGGGCTCTATGAGCACTTACTGGGGACTTACGAGATCGCCTACCAAAGGAGTCCCAGCGACGGCAGAGGGGATCGAACCCACGACCCAAGGGCCTAATCCTGGATCCCTTACCATCTATGCCAACTCACATTGGTTTTAACTTCAAATGTTGATTATGAAGAGAAATTGATTGTGTAGAAATTTCGTATCCTTGCTTGGGCCCATTTTCTGTGGCAGAGGATACCTTGAAAAAGCTTGACTATAACACACTGCAGAAAAACCGCTTCATGCCTAATTTTAATTATAATTGTAACGAAGCTTGAAAGGTACCATATACAATGGTATTTTATGATGAGCATTGTGTGTGTATGATCATTATAAATTTAAATGTCTATTTGTTATAAGAATTCTAAGTCATAGTGCATCGTGGATGTTTGAAGCCTGCCATAATTCCATTTGATGAAGTGAATATTGATTTTTTTTTTAAAAAATATCTGTTAAGTAACTTCATTCCAGGGGAATGATAATTTTATAAACAAAGAAAATTAATTAAAAATCAAATGGATCCATCAATGCTCAACGCGTTCGATATATAATAATCAATAGACTATACTTTTTTAAGGAGGCTCGCTAGGCTCTAACAAAAGTTAGGACGTGATCAAGCATAAATAATAGGACACAAACAACGTTTGTGACCGTTAATGGATAAAAAAACTAAAAACGTTAGAGGATTCCCTTCTCATTTTTTCTTTTCATATTTTTTGAGAAGATGATAGAAAAATTAAAGTAATAATGTGATATTTTAAATTGATTAGATAAATATAATTTATAGATAATAAAAGATGATAAGAAAAAGTTTATAAGAGAGGAAAGCAAAAAGAGCTATGTCGGAAGTTGGTCGCCGGTGGTGGGGCCCACCTACGTGAGGGTATTTTAGTTTTTTTTTAATATTTAAAACTAAGGACAAAATGGTAATTTCACCTAAAACTAGGGGCAAAAGTGTAATTTTACCTGCGTTACTGTTCACTTCCATCCAAGTTAACATTGACTAGGGTTGATCATGGACACTGCACGGTCCGGCCCCTACCCGAGGTCCGGTCCAGGTATGTCCTTGGACAGTCGGGTCCAGTGGATCGCCTGGACACCCGAGACAATTTCTTGATTACGCCAGTTGAAACAAACCGTAGCTCGCTTTTAATTAATGGGAGTGGGTGGGGTATATTGCTTTTTGAATTGGAATGGAGTGGGTGGGGTATATTTCTTTTAATTAATGGGAGTGGGTGGGGGTGGACCAGTCCTATTTTGACACTTTCTCCTTTTTTTTTTCTTGAAGAGTGATGGAAGTTATTGGCAATTAGGAAAAAAAAAAAGAAAAGAAAAATAGTCGGGTCGACCGGACGGACCAAATGGTCTCGATCCCCGACCCGAGGTTTGGTCCAGTCTGAGAAAAATCAGACCAAACCGGGTTAGACCGGGTCAGACTACCTAGACCAGTGGACAATATGATCAACCCTGACATTGACCAAACGGTCAACTAACGACTGTGGTGCCGGGGCGCTCCCAAAACGTAACGTTTTGTGTATTTTTGTTTCGAAAAAAATGTCGTGATGCTGGGCGCTCCTTGGGGCAAAGGTCGTGTGTATTTTTGCACCTTCACCCATAAAAGTATATAGTATCAAATTTAAGGTAGATACCGATTCTAAATATAAGACAAAGTTAAATTTTTTTTTGGAAAGATTAAGGAAATTAAATAAGTTGTTTAATCATATCATATATTGAGGATCCTTAGATTATATATTAATTTATTAGTTAAATTAATTAATTTGAAGAAAAAGTAAAAATACTCTATAGTTATTTAATTAGCTTCCTTAATCTTTTTTAAAAAGTTATTTTTGTCTTATATTTAGGAATGGGATTCTAGTTCTTTTTATAGTGTAAGGAATATTTAGTCTTTTTCATCACACACATATAAGATATTTATTATGCTTTTCTAACAATATCTTTACTTAATATTAGTGTTTTTTTCCCCAAAATTACACCAATAAATTTAAATAATGATTAAAGAAATATGAATTTTAAGCTTTTCCTTAATATAAAGAAGAAGGATGAAAATGCCTCTAACAAGTTGGAAGGAGTAATTATCATGAATCAGAGGAAGTTGCAATGAAGTAACAAAGTAATTGGTATGAATGATCAACCTCATCTTTTAAACGTAGGACCTACTTTTTGTTGGACCTTAGTTATCCTCATTCTTTTCAGGTCCAATTTACGGTCCTCTTCCATCCTCTTCCTCATCTGGGTCGTCAGATGAAAATCTGGACGACTCAGATTTTTTTTAATAAAAAAATTGTTACCGCATGCGGTAAATTATTAAAAAAAAATTGAGTCGTCTAGATTTTCATCCGACTGTCCAAATGAGGAAGATGATGGAAGAGGACGGAATGGAAGAGAACCCAAGCCGGATCCTTCTTTTCACATATGCGACGCAATTTCTCCTTAAGACTCGACTTTGTGATTCATTTGGTCTCACAAGTCACAAGAACCTTATCATTTAACATGCATTGAGCCACGTCCTCCCATACCCATTTTTTTCCCGTTATTACTCTATACAAATTGTAGGGAATGAATTAATATAGGATTATGTTTAGCGGAAATGGTTAGTTTCTTGCAATGTGACAAACTTAAATTTAAATTTTCATGAATAAACACTTTTTGTTTAAATTAAATTAGCATTAATATATGAGTTGAATGTATCTCTCCAATCTTTTTCATAAGATAAGAAATTATTTATTCTTGTTATCAAGTAAGTATTGTATAAATATTTATTGTGTTTTTTAATCTCTTATTCAATGCTTGCTCTTGATGAATTTAAATAAGGGTATACCATGACCCTTCTTTATTTAAGATAAAATTCTAAATAAATGCTATTCGAATTCATGAAACCTTAAAAAGTTTAAGTCGGTTGATATATGAAAATGATATAAGGGTGATAATGATCAAAAATGAGATTTTAAAGTGTTTCCAATTTTACCCTTATACCTTTTAATTAAAAGGAGAAGAAAAGATGCACTTGTCGGAGCACCACCACCAAAGAATGCCTCGCACCCTCCGGCGAGACTATACTCGGGATGTAGGGTTTAATTTATCACTTGTATTGTAGTGTTTTATATCCATTCATAACGATTATTATATAAAAACTGTATTATATTATAAATATACCTGTCACTATAACCAATTTAATTAATTTTATGTCTATAATAAAAGGGAGTAATTGTGATCATTATTCTTTCCCGTCGTTGGTATTGTGAGGCGTTTGCATTATTAGTCTGTGTGTCGGGTCGACAAAATGGGTCCCGCCATAACTTTTCTTTTCCGTCAATATCATCAGTGGATTTTTTTTTTGGGGGGTCAAAGTCATCAAGTGGATTTTTTTTTTTGCTCGGACATCAAGTGGATTGAAGTTGCTGTGAAAGTAACATAAGGTACGGAAATGAAACGGAATCCAATGTGAAAAGAGTGAAGTTTCACTTGCTTGTTCATTAGACTCGAAGACTTGAAAGCGAGTAAAGTCTATTCACCGCCATCTTCACTCCATCATCACTTTTGACATTTCTCAGCAACAAGAGAGAGAGAGGGAGATCGTTGAATACGTGTCATGGGTGTTGCAGCTTCTTCTTCTTCGTCTTCAAAGAAATATGAGGTGTTTCGAGTTTCGGGGAGAGGATACTGCAGATCCTTCACCAGTCATCTCCATACAGCCTTATGCCTCAAAGGTATTGAGACTTTCATTGATTATGAGCTTCCAAAAGGGGATGACATCTCCCAGTCACTCATCCAAGCAATTCAAGATTCATCTCTGTCTGTGATCGTCTTCTCTGAAAACTATGCCTCCTCCAAATGGTGTTTGAATGAGCTCATTGAGATCCTTCACTGCAAACAACACCAGAAACAATATGTTATTCCTATATTCTACAACGTGGACCCATCTCATATACGCCATCAAAGGGGAACTTATGAGAAAGCGTTTGAAGAACATTTGAAGAAAAACCCAGACAAGGTGGATGAGTGGAGGCGAGCCCTCCTTGAAACTCGGAAAGTTAGCTGGATGGCACTCGAGCAATTGCAGGTCACCCTTCATTTTTTAAGTCTCAATAATTGAAATCGAGTTTCGTGCTTTTATTTATTTCTTAGATTCATCTTCGTTATGATAAAAACGCCTTCTCTTTTATTATAATATTAGCTTATCACATGGAAATTGATGAAATTTTCTTGGAGTTCTTCTTTTTCATTTTGAAAATGGCGGAGAATATTACCATAATTTTGATTAGAACTTTTGATGAAATTTGTGATTTCATTATATAATAATGTTATCGGTCACAAAAAAAATTGAAATACTGTCATCGTTGGCACTTTATTAAATAAATTATTTATTATTCATTTTCATTCTTCTTTAATTATTTTTCTTATATTAGGGATGAAGCAGAACTCATTCAAAATATTGTCGGTGACATCATAAAAAAACTAAACCATGGGTCCTCAAGTGCATTGGCGAATATTGTTGGAATTGACAAGAATTGTGATGCTATTATTGAATTTTTGCTAGAAGAAGTCTCAACCGTTGGAATTTGGGGCATGGGCGGAATAGGCAAAACAACCATGGCTAAGGTTGTGTTTTCCAAATTCCGCTCTCAATTTGACAAGCTTGCTACTTTTTGGAAAATTTTAGAGAAGAGTCGAAAAACATGGTCTAACATATATACGTGATAAACTTGTCAATGGACTATCAAATGATAGATCTCTTGAAGGGCTTTATCGTAGAAAAGTTTTGATTGTACTTGATGATGTTAGTGACACAAGTCAGTTAGATTATTTGGAAAATGAAGCTCCTCGTTTTAGACATGGTAGTAAAGTCATCATAACAAGTAGAGATAGACATGTACTTGAAGGGAGAGTTGAAAGACTACATGAAGCCATAGCATTGGGCCATGACAATTCTCTTGAGCTTTTCAACCTCAAAGCCTTCCGCAAAGAAGGTTATAAAAGTGAATATAAAGAACTAGTTGAAAGAGCACTTGCTTATGCCCAAGGTGTTCCATTAGCCTTAACCATGTTGGGTTCATTTCTTCATTCCAGAACTATAAAAGAATGGGAAAGTGCATTGAGCAAATTAGAAAGGAGGACCCATCCAAATATTCAAGTTGTGTTAAAATTAAGCTATGATGGACTTGATGATGAAGAGAAAGAGGTATTTTTAGACATTGCTTGTTTTTTTAAGGGTAAATCTGAAGAATATGTATTAGCAATGCTAGAGAGCTTTGGCTTTGATGGACACATTAGTTTGAGAACCCTTATGGACAAGGCGTTGATAAGTGTTGTTCATGGTACGGTATGCATGCAAAATCATGGTACGGTATGGATGCATGATTTAATTCAATCAATGGCTTTTGAAATTGTTCACCAAGAGTGTCTAACAAATCCTGAAAAACGTAGTCGACTTTGGAATCCTGATGAGATCTATGATGTACTAAAACATAATCGGGTAAGAAAAATATTTAGCTTTCTAGTTAGACATTTGACAACTACGGAAAATAAATTGTTAACTTAAAATAATTTATTCACTTTCTTTTCTTATTTTTGTTTTGTTTAGGGAAGTGATGCAATTCAAGGCATAAGTTTAAATATGTCTCAAATTAGAGATTTACAATTGAACACTGATACCTTCAAAAAGATGACTAAGTTAAGGTTTCTGAAATTCTATTCATCTTGGAGTCAAAGATTGTGCACTGTGAATCTTCCTTCTGGGTTTGACTCATTTTCCGAGTCATTACGTTATCTTCAATGGGACAACTTTCCTTTAGAATCTCTACCATTGTCATTTTGTGCTGAGACGCTAGTCGAGCTTCACATGCCTAATAGCCACCTTAAAAAACTATGGGATGGCATGCAGGTATAACATACAGTTTTGATTTTTTTTTTCTTTTACAATTAATTGAAATTTCAGACTTTGTTTCCTATGCAACATTTCTCTTTGTAATTGTTGCAGAACTTGGTAAATTTAAGAGAAATAAGTCTTCAAGGATCCAAATATTTGATGGAGTTGCCTGATATTTCAACAGCTCAAAATCTTGAACGGCTTTATCTTGAGAGTTGTGAAAGTTTAAGTCATATTGATCCATCGATTTTATCTCTTCCAAGACTGCATGATGTGTCTTTAATTAATTGCAGAAGCCTAAAGAGTTTGAAAACTGAGCGCCAGTCAAATTCTATCTCAAACATAATTCTCGATGGTTGCTCTAGGCTCAAGGAATTTTCATTCTCTTCAAATAAAATAGATACCTTATATTTAGACTCTTTACCTGTTGAGATATTGGACTTTCCGAGTGGGCATATGGAGAAGCTTGAGGTGTTCCGTCTTGACTGCTCAAAACTAAAGAATCATCCAATTGATGGTATGATTTGTTTCATGACATCTCTTGTGCATCTCTATCTTTATGATTGCGGTGGAATAATTGACAAATCAAAGCTCCATACCTTATTTGAGTCTTTGTTATCTCTAAAAACAATTTCTTTGACTGGGGCATGCAAATTAACTGACCTTCCACACAATATCAAACATATCTCAAGGCTAACATGGCTTACTGTAAGCAATTGTAAGAGCCTTCAATCTTTACCAGAGCTTCCTCCATCCATTACAGTATTAGATGCCTCTGACTGCACATCATTAACGACATTACAACTCACTTCTCACTTTGAATCTTCAACGTTGGCAGATCAAATAGTGTTGGGTTCAACTCTCTATTCCTCAGCTAGTTATCTCAAAGATCTTACTCTTCGTGGATGTGAACAATTGTCTGAACTCCCTGAATCCATCGGCTCCTTATTCTTATTATATTCATTAGATTTGAGAGGAAGTAATATAGAGAGCCTGCCTGCTAGCATCAAGGATCTTTTATATCTAGGAAATATTAACTTGAGCAATTGTAGAAGACTTTGTTCTCTGCCAAAACTGCCGTTCTTCATCGAAACTGTTGATGCTAATGGTTGCATATCACTAGAGATTGTACCCACTTTAGCAACCACACCACATCTGACGTCCCTCCTACTGAAAGATTGCTTGAAATTGGAGAATCGCTATATGGAAAGTGCTTGTTTCCCATTGAAGCAAGCAATATACACAAGTAAAGCATGTAGGATTTGTTACCCAGGAAGAAACGTTCCGGAGTGGTTTAAATCTAATCAGGGAATAGATGCTTCCAACAATATATCTATTGAGCTGTCTTCAACCACAACTGACCTAATTGGCTTTGTTCTTTGTTCCGTTCTTTCTCACCATGCTCATGGTCACTTGCAATGCCAACTTTATTACGATGGAAAGAAGCACACATGCTCAAAATTTAAAGGAGTAGTGACAAATTTTGATTCACATCATGTTTTTCTATGGTGTGTTTCTAACATGTTCATAAACTTCGGCAAAACAATGGATGACCAACACACCAATTACAGGCCAAATGTGTCATTTCAATTCTCTGTTGTTACAGATAGTGAGAAGTTTGTTGATGGTGTGATTGAAGCATGTGGGGTTTTCCCAATATATGCCTCAGAGTATCGCAAATTCATTCAACAAATGGAATTGGAGGCAAACTTGGGTGCCCAAAAAGAGACTTGTCAAGATGCTTGTGAGAATTCATTTGATGGAATTCTAAAATATGCTAATTTCTCATTGAAGACAGGAAAATGTGGCAATCTTGAAGGAACTAATATTCCAGAGTGGTTTACTTACAAAAGTTCGATGAAATATCATTTTAGCGGTTTAAAAGCGAGCGTTCAGCTTGCTTCAGATTTGGACAAATTGATGGGTTTCATTTTCTGCTTTGTTATACCTAATTTCTCCTCAAAAGAAAGGGATCAATGTTACTCCACTTGTTGGAGTGAATATTGGTGTAACGGTCCAAGTAGATGGCACTATTCAATGATAGAATTGAACCCAGATAATGTTTTTCTATGGTATGATCCCTTCTACAATGAATGCATACTAAAGAGACTTCGACGGCGAAAAGGTTGTGATGCCAAGCTTGACCTTATATTTTCATTTAATCTTGGTTATGGTTTGCTACCTAAATTTGGGGAATATAGGATTGGTGATTGTTTGATCAAAGAATATGGAATTCGTCCAATATATGTCTCTGAGTACAAAAACTTCCTTCAACAAGAAAAATTGAAGGTAAGTTTGCAAACAAAGAGGCATCAAAATTTTAATGATGACCAACAACAACTCCCTTCAACAAAGAAAGTGAAGGACTCTTCAATTGATCAATCTATTCCCATGAATTCTGATGAGCTCGATAAGTTTTGGAACCAAGTTTACAAGAGAAGGGCCAGACATAGTGGACCAAGCCCAACATCGGATACAGCCACAGAGACAACAAGCACTGAAGCTGAAGGGCAATATGGGGATATCCAGTTGCTGAGCCCTGACATTGCCGAGTAGTGGGAGTGTGTAAAAGGAGGGGAGGCACAATGGAATAGGACAGGCAGTGCGACAGTTGTGAGGAGGGTTCCTGGTCTCTCGAAAACCAGGGAGAGTTACTGTTTTATTGTCTGTATTTTGGGAAGAGAGTTGTAATTTCTTCTTCACTGTTATATTCAGTCAGTTGATCGGTCTTATCAAATTCTGAGTTCAATACATCTCATGATGTTGATGAGTTGCTACTTCTGCTGCCCCAATTGAATTTGGAATCTACAAAGAATCGCACTCATCATAAATAAATTACCCATAACCCATTACTTGATCGGTATGTATCTCTCTTCTACATTTCATCAATTAAGTTAGACTTTGATACACCAGAGCTTCCTTAGTCATATATAGATTATGCTTTTAAACATTTTGTTACTTTATAATATATTTAATCCTATTGATGTGCTTGAATCCAACTACTTCCAAAATTACTATTTTAATTTCTTAGTTTCTTACAATAAATATGTATCTTCTCGGACAACTTCATTGATATGTTTCTTGATGAAGAATCTCAGTAAAGCATAACATAATAGGAAACTTGGCATGTATATGTAGCCTAGCATCATTAGATACCGAGATAAAAATGCATCGGTTAATTGAAATAATCAACAAGAACTTAAGATAATTAGATTTAGTATAAAATGATTTATCTTCTTGTAACTTTGTCTATAAAAAAAAAAACTATGTATCATAATTCGTCCTTCTTCTTTGATAGATTTATGTTAGTTTAGAGAAGAGTTCAACTTCTGCAACAGAGGCAATGAAAGAAATCTTAATGATTTAGCAAATTGTTTTTGCAGGTGTAAATTGTGGTGAAGCCGCTACTCTTTTCTCTCCTCTGGATTTCATAACCAAGTATTGATGGTCAAAAGTGGGACAATATGTTGATTACATTGCTATCACAACAAATGCTAATTGCAGGAAGCAGATATTTGTGGGTAACTAAGAAAATTAAATTCTTGAAATTGACTTTTAGTTACCTACTTTTTAAATAAAAACCTATATTAAGTCATTAATATCGATTAACTAATATTATTACGCCCAAAAAGAATTCTGTGCAGTGATGTATTATGTTGTTGACAGAGTACATATTTTCAGTTATCATTCTCGGCCACGAAAAGCTGACAACAAAAACAATGGATGCTGCTGTGTTTCATGTGCTCTTCGCAACCAACTTCTTAATAAAAAAGTATGAGGTGTTCATCACTGTTAGAGGTGAGGACACTGCCACAAAAATGATGTGTTCATAGTGTTCTTGGAGATAAAAGAAAAGTGATGTTTGACATTTGTTTGGTTTGAGGGATGGGGATGGGAGGGGGTGGGGTGGGAGGGTAGGCAAAATTTTAACCCAAATGAATATTAAGGTGATGTACTGTTGGTCAAATCTATAATATTAAGGTGTTTTCTCAGATACTGCTATAGGATTGCAATTTAAGGTTTGATAATGTTGAAACTTGTTTAGCTTCCTGTAATGGTCAAGTCTGGTTTTTAATGTGGAACCCTAAGATGGTTAAGTTCACAGAAGTCATAGGCCTCTTGTTCATGTAGGCAGATCCTGGAGATCATTTGTTTTGCATTAAATGAAAACTAGGTAATGTCTTTTGCTCAAAAATAATGCTCTGATCTACTGCAAAAAGAAAAAGAAAAAATAAAAAAAAGGGGGCAAATTGTGTAAGAATATTCTTTTGAAACTCATTGTCATTTTTACATACGACACTTGTACTTTATGCTGACTGTAATTGCATTATACATTTATACTGCTTGTTATCATAGAACCATATTTGTTGAGTTATGTGGAGTTTCGTACATCTTTTATTCTTCTATGAATATCACTCTCTTGTTAAAGGTTGCACATGATATGCAACTGAGATGCAATTCTGCGTGAGAAATTAGTAAAAACCTTTATTACTTATGCTTACACTAGTCTTTGACCATTAGGTGGGATGGTTCCTTGACTCACATGGGAGGAGATTATATGTTTCATGTCATTTGTTGCAGAATACAATGCAGATTCAGTGAGCTTGGATGGGGTTACTCTACTGAAGGTAGCTTGTCTCCTTCCAAAATTTTCTTGCCTGAGTTTGATTTATTTTAGTTTCATGGATTCTTTTGTTTATATAACAGCTGAAGTAGTGCTTATTCCATTCTCAGGGAAGGGTCAATACGCAAGAAGTTTTTGGCTTATCCAACTCTGATTTAGTGCCTAGGAAATATGAAGGTATTGATATCTTTTTCATTGAATTTTCTATAGAAGTTGTTTGCTGCACGGGAAATTTTCTTCCCTAAACTATTGGAAACCTAAACTTTTTGTTTATAATAGATTCTGTGAATTCTCAGAATCAATTGTTTGCTACAGTGGCTGAGGCAATTAATAGAGGAACTGATGCACTAATTCAAGGAAATTTGGTTTTACAAAAAGCCTCCACCACAAGGATGCAACTGCCACAATTGTCATATGAATGAGCTTTGGAAAATTCTTAAAGAATGTGGATGTAATAGTGAAAGAATACTTGACATGTATTGCTTTCTCATGGGTGATATTGACAAGAGGATAGCGGTTCAGTGTCCACCTTCAGCCAGGAAAATGGTGATTATGAAGATGTTCTATAATTCACTTTAATTAATTGGTGATGACTTATATATATTTTGGTTGATGCTCAAAAAATATAGTTTTTGAGTATTAGGTATCACTTTTAAATATTGTTACATGCTTAAAATAGATATTTGGGCATGTAGTGATGACTTGTTGGTATGTACACTTTTAAATATTTTGTTACATGCTCAAAATAGGCATTTGAGCATGTTGTAATCACTTGTTTTTATGTAGATTATTGAATATTTTGTCTTCACTTTATTTTTTTAAAAAAAAAACATAGTTTGTTAGTATTATTGACTTTTACAATTTTTTATGCTCAAAATCACTTGTTCATATGTAGACACTATTGAATATTTTGTTACATGCTCAAAATAGACATTTGAGCATGTTGTAATCACTTGTTCATATGTAGACTATTGAATATTTTGTCATCACTTTATTAAAAAAACAAGTTTTTTAGTATTATTGACTTTTACAATTTTTTATGCTCAAAATAAAACTTGTTCATTTCATTACATTGATGAATTATATAGGGGATGAAATCGTGAGTTAAGAATGAGTAGATGCAAAATTTGGATGAATAGAGTATAAATAATCAAAAATTGAACAATTCTACCCAAAAAGTAATGAATCAATGGGTAAAGTGAAGATGTTTATGGATAAAAGAAAAAATTTGTTGATTTAGTATTTTTAAAATATTCATCATATTAGCTATTGATAAAAATACCATTTTTATACTCATATTACAATATTAGTATAATAATATAATTTAAATCCAAGTGTAGATTAATTTAAACAATCTATAATTGTTAAAGCATAAAGTGACATGTAAAGGTAAAAATGATCAATTAGTTATTACTACCCTCCCCCTCTCATCTCAAACCAAATGAATGATCTTTTTCCCTCTCTTTCCTTCTAACAAACCAAATAAGGTAACATACACTCCCCTCCCCTTAGACTAAACATACCCTAAGATGGTTTAATCTCAGCAGTTAGGCTTTCTTCAGTTTCCTTTTAAAATAATTGTTTTCTTCACTTTGATATGCTTGCTTTCTTCTTTTTCCCTGTCAGGATCTGTGCATGATTTTGTAGTTTGAAAATTGTCTTTAATCTGTCATTAAGTTAAATTGTAGATTATGAGAAGGGATGCCGATTGTGATGTTCAATTATTAGAACAATATGGAAAATAGATAGAGCTAAAAGTAACTAATTGTTGTGTCCTACTTTGTTACAAGTTTGTCATATTTATTGGAGGCCAAATTATACAAAAACCCACTGAACTTTATATCAATTGCATATAACCCTATGATATTTCAAAATTTAATTTAACCTGTCCAACCTTCATTTTTTAACTATTAACCACATGCTATTTAAGTGGTTGTTATCTTTTTAATAGAAATTGTCATGTCAAATTATGAAATGACATCTGGCATCCTATGTAAATTACTAATTTCATAAAATCCCTTGAACTTAAATCATTTATAAATAACCCTTTGACATTTCCAAATGAGTAAATACCCTTTCTGGTCCCTGACAAAAAACACGGACCACATTTTGGTCCCTCACACAAAGAAATGCCCTTTTAGTCCATGAAAAGGACGAATAAGGGTCGATTGGTGAACATTTTGATCCCTCGCAAATTTCTAAAAAACCTTTTTTAGTCCATAAAAAGGTCTTAATAGAGTCCGTGTTTTTTGTCGGGGACCAGAAAGGGTATTTAGTCTTTCCAAATTTAAATTTAAGTAATTGTGATTTATAATATTAAACCACATGCCATTACTTTTATCTTTTTAATAAATTTATTAATTTTTGTTACCATCATTGGTCAATTAAACTAATTTTCTTGTCTGGCAAAAAGTAGAAGAATAATATTTTACAAATATAAAAATAAAATGGTAATCATTTGTATAACATTTACTTATTTTCTTGGATAATTGAGCATTGATAATATAAAAATGTCATAATTTGTGTTAAAGATATTCTTGGAATGATTGAGCATTGATAGTTTAAATATTGCACTTATGTTAGAGGATAGTTTTTGTCACTTATTAATTTTTTGTTAGTAATGCATATTTTTACTTGAATTAGAGGTTCCATGTTTATCTTTATTTTTTCTAAATATTATTCTTCTAGTTTTTGTCATACAAATTAAAAGAACTATTTTAATTGACGAATAATAGTAAAAATCTTAATAAATTTATAAAAATGATAAAAGTAATGACATGTGGTTTTATATTAAAAATCAAAATTTTAAAGGAGTTAAATTTAAATTTTGAAATGTCAGGGTTATTTGTAGTTGATTAAAGTTTAGGGGGATTTAATGAAATTAATAATTTACACGTGTCATCTTATAATCAAGTGACATTTTTCATTAAAAAGATAACGATCACTTAACGCTAACGGTTAATAGTTAAAAAAATGAAAGATCATGGGGGTTAAATTTAAACTTTAAAATGTCGGGAGGGTCATATGCAACTAACTCAAAGTTTAGGCACTTTTTGTATAATTTAGTCTTTACTAAATGGCTAATAACACATTGTGAAAGGT
Source organism: Acacia melanoxylon (assembly GCA_019022615.1). NCBI lineage: Eukaryota > Viridiplantae > Streptophyta > Magnoliopsida > Fabales > Fabaceae > Acacia > Acacia melanoxylon. The sequence continues at coordinate 15,640,441 of JAFJYJ010000003.1, forward strand.
ATTTTATGACATGCAAGTGGTACGTGTGATTGTTGTAAATTTCATATTCTAGTTCGTTGTAAGGATTACAAGTTATACTACTCCTCTAGTCCTATAAAGAGAAGAAAATATTTGGTTCTATTTATAAAGTGGAGAGATTTTTTTTTATATAAATGTATAATTTTATCCTTCATTTATTATTGTATTGTCTTTATTGTCATTGGTATAATATATATTAAATATGTATAAATTTGGAAAGTTGTTGAACCTTATAAAAGAGAAAATGAAGTTAAATGTTTTTCTTAGTTTGTGTGAAACATGCCGGAAGTATCTTATATGTAAGATCGAAGGAGTATTTTGTAATGCATGGAAAAGTAATAAGAATGGGCTCCTTGCGATTTTGAGATCTTAAATTGAATAATCATTTCTAATGATTTTATAAAAACAACTACCAAAATAATCCTAGCTCTTATCTTTATGTAAGACCTACTTGAATAAAGAAATTTAACTGTAAAGTAAGTCTTATTTTATATTAAAAATAAGAGGTAGTAACAGTGACTTGATAAGGACATGTAACTTAAACTCCACTTATTTCAGTTGAGTCTCCAATCTTAAGCTCAACAAAATGGAGGACAAAATAATTATCGCTAACAAAGAAAAACTAAAACAATTCAAATATGAATAAACCCACTCATGCTCTTGTAAACATCATTTCAGAAGGGTTCTTGTCAAATGTTCTTTAGCTGTAGCCATGCTTGAGTTAATATCTGCAATATCAGAATCTGACCATTAGATTGAAGATCAAAGTCATCCAATCATCAACATCTACGATTTTCGGCACATCACAAGTCAGAAATGACTTGTGCACAACAAAATATAGCCTGCCAAAATGTGAATCCAATCCAAAAAAGAAGTTTGAGCGTTCCATAACACTAAAACATAATTTAGCAATTATGTATGGCGATTCATGTGACTTCAATTAATGTTACCTCAGTTACAGATGACAGTAAACAGCATATAAATAATGAAACACAATAAAAATAACTAGAGATCAAGTCCAGAATTGGCAATAACTTCTCAAGTCATTATTAAGTCAGGGCCCCACAATACAACTCAATTTCAAATAAGCATAAATTCATGACTCACATTAGAGGTTTTTAAGACATGCATGCATAACATAAAGCTTAAAAAAAATTATGTCACCTCGCATAATGATTAGTTTGTGTTCATTAGTAAAAACCTCTGTGCTGCATACCTTTTATCCGAGCATTTGTCTTCACTATAGTCTTACTGAATGCTAAGCCAACTTCTCAAAAGCTAATTTTGCGTTATTTGTTGGCCAATCATCTGAATAGTACTTAACGATACACGCTTCCCTTCCAAATCTTGAAGAAGAATGTTCTTTCATGATGGACGTAAGCCTTATACATGAGAAGACATGCCAATCCCAGTTGTAAAATGTGAAATATGGTATATAAACAACTCAACAGAACTCAATGCAAATAGATGCAAGCCATCCTAATTCAACTAAAGTATAAGGTCAAGCATCCAATTACCATTAACTATCACCATTTAGTATATGCATCAACAGAAAATGGATTTGTTCTTTAATCGCTGTGTCCCTCTCACAAGAAGTTGCCAAGGGGTCATACTTAGAAAATGTTATAATCCCCCTTTTTCTTAAACCCAAAAAAAAAAAAAGGCTTTAATTTCTTCTTGGCTTGTTACAATGTGGAGATTTCTTCTCAAACAACATCAGGAATTTTTTTGAAGCGGAAGTCCAGTCATTGGCAATAAGTAATGTGCAGTGCAATTGGATTAAAGCATAAATCATCAGGAAATTTGGTATGTGATCATCATAAATATTTAAAATGCTAAAATAAACAAAACTCGAGAAGGTTAGTTTATAGATTGGAATTACTTATCTTTTCATAGTTTTCTCTAACCACTCTTTTACATATCTTGTATGCCTTTTTATATATATGACAGTTCAACGTATGAAGCAAAAAGGGCTAGAAAAAAAGTTCCTCATGACTAGTAACTAAGTGCTGACCATGTTATAGAATTAAATTTTAGTTGCTTATCTTCTTTCTGATGCAAACCCTGCATTTACAGAAGGATTAATTTTGAGAACTTGAATCTATTGAGCTCTTCTTTCTATTGCAGGGTGCTTTCTTGTTGTTTGATGTAATGTAATTTAAATTGAATACAAGAACTATGTGACTTTGTTGCTCAGCTGAATAATATAAAAGGAAGAACTACTTGTTATTTGTTGAAGAGGCGTCTCTATTGAGACATCAACAAATGACAGAGGCATGCAACAGTGATAAACTTTTTTGTCCGATTCGGCAGTGTCTTGAACAAAATTTCCTTTCATTGGAGGATACCTGCACCTAGCATAACAAATCATAATCCCGTAATCATCTAAAAATGCTTTCATAAATTTGGAGAAAATAGAAATATTTAATTGATTGGATATAATTAATTTTACTTACATTGTCATCTATGAACATATCAGATAGTGGTCAGTCTTCTACCTATTAAATATAAGTGAGCCAAGACAACATCAACTTGCCATGTTCTATGGGGTATCGATAACAACAATGAAAATCCCCATTAAGAAAATAAATGAAAAAATTATTTGACTTGGCTCGAGCAACTTTCTTTAAAAAAAAAAATTCATTAACTTATTGAGAAGCAAAAACTTGCTTTATGTCAAACATGACAAAGTTGCTGTTGTAAATCACCAAATGACAACACACACTTGCCCTAATAAATGGTTAGATGCAAAACCGTTCCTTCCTAAAAGCTTCTAATGTCCCCATTGAAGAGTTCAATACTATAATTAAGGAAATTGTCGCTGATGTCAACAATAAACTGGAAACTGTTAAATTACAGTAAAAGACAAAATTGGAACTGGTGAAATGAATAAACCCATTGAGGAGTTACTGGAAGAATTTCACCATGCTGTTGAATATAATTAAACAGATTCTGATTGGCATATTGATGTTTGCAGATGAAAACAGAGCATGAAGGAGCCAACTTGACATATTTTAGTAATTATTCTTAGTAGATGATCAGCCTATGTTTTTGGTGAGCATCATTAGACTGCATATCGGTGAAAATTCCTTGTATAAAATCAAAATCAGTAATTATTATTCCATCCAGCCACATTATATCAGAGGGAAGTTGTAGGGAAGCAACACGGAAATTGGTATGAACCTATAATATTTTAATTGTAGGCCTTAGTTACGTACAGCCTTTCACATGCAAATCTAAATGTAATTCCCTCAGAGACATGACTTCGTAATCAATTTTGGCCCTAAAAGAGCCTATCATATTTTAGTTGTCGTAAATGTTCTTATGGGGAAAAAAAGGGTAACTGGCAATTCTGACCCTCGGGATTTGGGAGGTTCCTAGTTCGATTACTGATAAGCATCATGATGAAAAAATAAAATAAAGTAAGGGTATTATTGTCTTTCTATTGAGATGTAGTGAAATTTCAAAAACTTTTGGGGGTTGACTAAAATAAAGTTGTTTCTATGGGGCCTGATATTTTCCTATTAAAAATGACAGATATTTCTAAAAATATATTTAAATAATACTCCTCCAGCCTTTATTATAAGACAACAACTAACAATTCTCACAAATCAATAAAAACAATTAAAGTCAATAAAGTTATCCTACAATTTAAGTAACTTCCAATATTAAATATTATTTTAATTATTATTCTCCTCCACTACCCTTATTTATTAGGGGGCATATAAAGAAAAAAATAATTAATGCTTCTTGGAAACAAACAAGTCAAACTTTATAAAATGACTAAATAAACTTTATTTAGTTATAATAAGGACCAGAGGGAGTAGAGAGTAAGAAGACTGGTGAGACCCACAATGCAAAAAGTAACGAAGGGTTAAAGGCCTTACTATATCTACCACCTAAAAAATTCATTATATCTAGTTTTGCACCTAGCAAAAGTTAATTGTATTAGGTGTACATTGAAAAATAATTCATTGCTAAATTTACACATTCACCCAACTTTAAAAGACACAAGTCAGTACTCTGAACATTCAAGAGGTTAGAACTATCCTAACTCAATTTCATCTGTTTATGCTAGAGACCATGCAATAACTAAATACGGGGTCACCTTATATTCCTTTAAACTTTGTTAAGTTATTTTTAAATTTTGGCTATAATTTCATCTTGGCTTGTTACAATGTGGAGATTTCTTGTCAAATAACTTCATTGGTATTTTTCTTGAAGCAGAAGTCCAGTCATATATGATGGAAGTACCTTATATAAAGTTGAAAAATTGTTGAACTTTATAAAAGAGTTAATGAAGTTTTAAAGTTTTTCTTAGATTGTATGAAACATATATGCTGGAAGTACCTTATATGACTGAAGGAATAATTTGTAATGCACGGGAAAGTAATATGATTGGTAATGAGAGAATTTTTGACAATGTCTATAAAGTAGTGGTTGTGTTATTGAATGCCTCTTTTCAATAATTTTATAGGTTTTTTCATGATTATATTTGAGATTTTTAATACATTTCCTCAAACATTATTATATGATTAAACACTAATTAAAATTAGGTACATTTGTAGTGAATTAAGTGTGATTTCCTACTCCTACTTTCATTTTTAGTTGAGAAATCTTGCATTGAGTCATTTTGGTATCAATAATTACATAACCTAGCTAATTTAACTTAATTAAACAAAGTCGTCTATCCATTAATAAGTGAAATTGGATTAAAGCAAAACTTATCAGTTGAAACTTGGGTGCATGAGCTTATTTGGTTGGATGGCGTCGAATGATAAAGCAAAACTTTTGAATCATAAAAAGGAAAAAAAGAAAAAGAAAAAAAGAGAGACGATTCATTTTCAGGAAATTGAAGTTACTTTTCTAAAAATCACTCTGAACAGAATTGTCCAGTTTGCAGGTCTTCAAAGGAATATATATTCTGTTTTTAATCAGAAAGTAATTACTCCCTCCGGTCCTAATTATAAGACATAGTTGACCTTTTGGAGAAATTAAGGAAGCTAATTAAATTACTTTAGAGTATTTTTTTTCTTCAAAGTAATTAGTTTGACTAATAAACTAATATATAATCCAAAGATACACAATATATAAAATGATTAAGTAACTTATTTAGCTTCATTAATCTCTCCAAACAAAGTCAACTATGTCTTATAATTAAGACCGGAGGTAGTAATTACTTTATGATTTATTAAACGCAAAAATATTGAAATGCTCTATAATTTTCTTGTTCGATTTTTTCCTTCCCCTGTTTGATTGAGAGTTTTTTCCCCCCTCTTTTTTTAAGAACTCGAGCGGTATTTTCCATGCGTGCTTGTAACAATTAAGCATTCCATTTTAATTCTTAGCAGTGAATTGTGGTTCATATTTTCCTCATAAATGCATAAACTAAACTCATCATTATCATCCTTACGCAAGAAGAGCTTTATTATTCTTATCCAATAGCTGATAGCAACCAAGTTAGGTTAATTGTTGTAATAACCATAGCTTAATTTCGTGCATTAATTTAACTTATTGGTTAGATTTTCTTTTTCTTTTTTATTTCGTTTTCTGCTTTTACATATTAAATAAATCTACTTTAAAAAAATTGCTTACTTTGGCCCTATGGCTTCTGTTGCTTTCAAATAATACGTCTTCTTTGGAACAGCTCCAAAAGTCAACTTCATGAAGTTGACTTTGGCACATACCGTGTGTGTCATAGGCTGTTCATATTGTTTTGACTTCACTGTTTTATCAAGAAGGCCCTAGAGGATGGCACTATTCAATGATAGAATTGAATTCAAATAATGTTTTCCTATGGTATGATCCCCTCTATTGTGAACTCATTTTAGAGGATATTCAAAGCAGAACAGGCCCTAGTAAAACTGGGAAAGATAAATCAAAGGTCACTTTTGAATTTAAGTTTGGTCATTGCTTGATCAAAGAATGTGGAGTTCAACCAATATATGCCTCAGAATACAGAGAGTACCTTCAACAAAAGGAATTGAAGTTGGAGTCGGTAACAAGAAGAAAACGGCATCGGAATACTGATGATGAGCAACAACAACCCCCTCCCACAAAGAAATGGAAGAAGTTTTCAATGCTAAGTTTGAAGTCTAAGATAACTCATGATCTTGATGAGTTGCTATTTTCACTCTCATAATTGAATTTGGAATACATGACGGACAGCATTCGTCATATATAAATTATGTATCATTCATTTTCTGGTATTTATATGCCTTTCTTGTTAAAATTTCATCTAGTAAGCTACTGTTTTTATCTGGTATATATGCATTGTGTTAGCAAAAATTATAGAGGTGGTGAATAAATGTGTAAAAGTGGATATCTTCCAAAATTAAATATCTGTTCTGTTTTTAAGTAAAAAGCTATTATCCTCTAATGTATTTAATTCCGTTGCTTGAATCGCCTTATTTGCTAGCTTAAGCTTTGACTTACTGTCGGCTTATTACAATAAGCAGGTTTCTTCTCAAGCTAATATTGTTGGCATTTTCCTTGAATAAGCAATATGCAGTTGGTATGTAGCCTTACTTCATTGTATAACATGTTCAATCATCAAAAACCATTTGAAAAATAATCAAACAAAACTTAGAGTAATCTCTGCTTAAGTTGTTGACTTTCATAAATCCGCTTCTTGCTTTGTTCATTAGTTTACCCTTGCTGGAACCACTGTTTCCAACAGAAAAGTCTTAATTGGTCTTTCTTCCACCTCTCTGCTAATTGATTTTGTTTTTAATAGTATGTGTCTGGAATTATTCCTCTTTAATATGAATGAAATATATATTTCTTTTGTTCATCATTGAGTGGTATCTATGTTCAGTCAATGACCTGTAAGCTTTTGACTTGGGCCTAAAGAACACACAGCTAAAATTGACTAATAATCTTGATAATTACGAAACTTCATTAATACTCTTGTATTTTTAACACTAATAAGTTGGTGTGGTATATCTTTATGAACTCAGTTTCATATGATCAAATGGGGTGTGGGGTGTTGATTATGCAATTGCTAGGTAGATTTTTCTCAAATTAACAATTGCACACATTAGTAATGGCCCCTTCACTCAAATGAATTTCCTTTGGAGTCCTTGAAATCAACAAGTTGTTTTGACAACTATATCTGAATTTTTCAGGTGATGTTTCTTATCCCGTTCCCGTTCCATATATATACACAATAAAAGAGCAAATTGTAGTATATCTTCACTATCTGCTTTATAAAATGGGATTAAATCATGTATGATTCCCTTTCTAGTGTTTATAAGCCTCTCTTATTAAAATTTCATCTAGCAAGCAACTATCTTTATCTAGTAATCAAGCATTGTGTTGGCAAAAACTATAGGGATGGTGAATAAATGTGTAAAAGTGGATAGTTTTCAAATTAAATACATGTTCTGTTCTTAAGTAAAAAAGCTATTACCTTCTAATGTATTTAATTCTGTTTATATGCTTGAATTGCCTTATTTCCTAACTTGAGCTTTGATTTATTGTTGGTTAATTACAATGAGCAGGTTTCTTCTCAAGCTAACTATATTGTAGAGAATTATGTAGCTATGAATGTGCACAAGAAACACAAATATGAAAGAGGGTGTATATCATATAATTAATCCTTCATGACTGCATTTTGACATAGTCCGGTCAGAAGGTCTCTTTTCAGAGAAATTTTGAAATCTGGCCAACTAGAAAGGAGTATTGGACTGAAATAGCTGTCTTCTTGTTCATGCTGTTACGTTTCTTAGTTTCAGAAGAAATATCAAAAATAATTTGAAAGTACAGAAACACAACAAGCTTTCAGTGCTTATGCTTTTGTTATTTAGGCAATTTCTTCTGTTATTTTTTCCGTTTTTTTATCCTATACTTTCTTCTTTTCCTCTGCTGTTAAAAGTTTATTGAATCATGTTCTATGGCTCTGTAATTTAAACTTTAAATTTAATTTTTCAGTGTTAGGGTAAAGGATTATTATCAACATATTGATAACTTTAATTGTAGATTGTGAAGAGAAAAATGATTGTGCAGAAATTTCATCTCCTTGGTTGGGCCATTTTCTGTGTCAGAGGATTTTTTTTTATTTATTTTTTGATAAAAAAAAGGACAAGATCTAGTCTTGGAGCTTAGGACAAGATCTGTGCATTTAACCGTCCATAACGCAGCGATCGGCTACCAAATCTGCATTTTCTGGGGCTTGCAGAATGATCAGATTGCCATTAGTTTCATGCGCCATCTTCGCTATCTGATCAGCATAGTGAATCACTTCTCTGTGGGCATGTATAAGTGGCAGAGGATATCTTGACAAGGCCTGATTATAACACTCTAGTACTCTACAGATGAACTGCTTCATAGATAATCTGAATTATACTTTTAATGAACGAAGCTTGAAGGCTATCATGTACAATGGTATTTTATGATGTGCGTGTGGTGTGTATGATTGTTGCAAATTTAAATGTCTCTTTGTTATAATGATTATAAGTTACAGTGGTGCTTGGGATGGAATTTGCAATACCAAGCATTTATGTAAATTTAAGACATGTGAATTAAGAGTTCTTGTTTTCTGGATTGCTGTTGATCAAAAGTAAACTTGAATATTCTGTTTAGGGTAAATAAAAAATGGCTCTAAGGAGTCTCCAACTTCCCTTTTTTTGTATCATTGTATATAGTGTATGTTGTAAGCCCAATCACATGGGCTAATATAACATGAAGTTTCAAGTGTCATTAAAACTACAAGGTTTGGACCACTTTATTGTAACATGAAATTTAATCAACCAGGCAATTCTAACAAAAGACTTGAGCTCAAAATGAGTATAGCAGATTTTTTTTTTGGTCCAAAAAGTGACATATATTAATTATAACTTATTATTTAACATGATTTCAAACACAATTGACCCTATCATCATTGACATTTAAAACTCGGACCCTACCATTAATTGGTGAAAGTTGCTGGATTGTAACAGAGCAATTATTTTAATTCACCAAACCAAGCCACCTTTTAAGTCAGAGGAAGCTGCAATGAAATAGTTGATATATACATGAATCTGCTTTTTATTATTATGAATCAATAATACCGATTGTAGGAAAATGTCTTGTAGAAAAAATCATCATAAGCATTATAATTTGTTACATGATAGGTCTGAGGTCGGATGCGTATACTCTACTTCAAACATATCAGTCAATTTTTTGGAGGTTTTACTTTGGTCATAAGTTTGTGTTTGTTGATGGTCTTTCTACCCTTTTATTTCTTCTTACAAGCCATCAACTCTCATTTCTTGTGGACTAAGAATTGGAAGTTAATTGATTAAATTGGTCCAAAACTGATAAATATTTCCAATTTTATCCATGTTTTGGATTTAAATGAGTCAGTTAAAAATGAGAGCCTAATGAAAAAATAATAATAAATAAGTTAGTTAAAGACAGTTGATGCCTTGTAATAAGGACAAAAAATTGTTAGTAGTTGGTACCTTATAATAAAGACAAGATGGGATTAGTTTGTATACTCTGCCTTCTTAACTTTTGTGTAGCTATATTGGTGTTCGACGTGTGTTTATGTTTTGTGTGTGTTTATTTTTATGTACTCTTTCTTTTTAATGTATGATATAATTGGCTATCTTATAAAACATATTTTTTCTTCTTTTTTATTTATCAATATACATGTAGTAAATACTATTATTATTTCTCGGACTATAAGGGCAAATGGGAGATCCCCAAACTAGGCTTCTTCCGTTATAAGTTTCGAGAATTGTATCCCTGAGGATTTGCTTAAAATCATATTGTTTTCACAAATACAATAAATAACGTGGCACGAGGATTTACAATAAATTAAATTCTTACAAAAAAAAAAAAGCGTTTTTGGTAATCGACAGACTGATAATAGAAGATCGAAAAGTCAAACAATAGTATACGATTCTAAAGACAAACAACATGGGCCCATTTTATTAGCCATATACTATTAATTTCTTCATTGTCAGAAATGAACTTCCCATGAAACTATTTCCTTCGGCAGCTTGTTTTTTAATTTCAACATTTTGCCACACAAAAAAGCCTCACCTTCTGTTACTTTCTTTAGTTAATTAATTTCTTGGTTTATTCTCATTGATTATAGAAATTCATATTTTATACCACCGGTGTAACCAGCTATATATGAAACTGGTTGCGCTACATATATCAATCATTCGTTTTTATTTCGTTTTTTAGAAGGTTTAAGGGAAAAAAATATAACTTTTAATCACAAAAATTTCCCCAATTATCTTGCAGAGGGGAGAGAAAAAGGCCATTTTATAGATTAACTGAATAATTAATTATCAATCACATACATTAATTGAGGTCTCTGTGTTTGGTGTGCCTTCCAAAATGATATTGTATGTGAGTTTTAGAATATTACTTCCTCCGGGCCTTAATTATAAGAATGCATTACTTTTTTTGGAGAGATTAAGTTTAATTAAATTAGCTTAGAATATTTTTATTTTTTCTTCAAATTAAATAGTTTGACTAATAAAATAATATATAATCTAAAAACACAACATATTAAATGATTAAATAACTTATTTAGCTTCCTTAATCTCTCCAAAAAAGTCAATTACTCTTATAATTAGGACCAGAGGTAGTATTAAATAGAATATTATTCATGTAGCATCAAACATATATTTCAATAAAAAAAATGGAGTTTGCAAACTTGGCAATACAAAGTATTTATGTAAATTTAAGATATGTGAATTAAGAGTCCTTTTCTTTAAATGTCTCTGTTATAAGGATTCCAAGTTATAGTGATCTGTGAACGTTTGAAGTCTGCTGTGATATCATTTGATGAAGTGAATTTTGATTATTATTATTTTTTTTATCAGTTGAGTAATTCCATTCAGGGGAAATTATAATTTTATAAACTCCATATCAATGAAAGATTTTGCAGGTGGATAAAATAAACTGCTTTTAACAAATGAGTATGTTGGTTGTAAATGAAAACAGAGGAAGGAAAACAGAGCATGAGCTTATTACTCCTTCAAAGTGAGTTTTAGATGAGAGTTGGGATATTATGAAATTGAGTCTAATTCGTGTTGGTGGGGCTTTTGCATTATTAGACAGTAAAAATTTAAGATATGTGAATTAAGTGTTATTTTCTCTAAGAGTTATGAATTTTGCATTAAGTTTTTCCTTAATCAGAGGAAGTTGCAGTGAGGTAACAGATCGAGTAATTGGTGTGAAGCATCAACATCATCTTTTGAACGTAGGCCACACATTTTGTTGGACCTTAGTTATCTTCATTCTTTTGACATGTGCATCTGCAATTTCCCCAAAGACTTGACTTCATGATTAATTTGTCCTCCCAATAACCGTATCATTCAACACGCATTCAATTTAGACAAGCCCTCCCATACCTTCCTTTTTTATTTTTCCTGTTACTAGTCTATGAAAGTTGTAGGGAAGTAACTAATGCAGGGTTGGGTCTAATGAAAAAAATTAATCTCTCACAATATAACAAAATAAAGATGAAGAGGAAGAAAATTGACCATTCTATATGTGAAAAGTTTCTAGCGTAAATAGTGGTGCACTAAATTATGGCGTCCACTTGCCCAATCAATAGTCAAATGCAAAAACGTTGCTTCCTGGAAGCTTCGGATATTCACATCGACACTATTGAAGCAATAATAACCCTACCATCATGTGGTGGAAGTTGCAGGGAAGTGGCATAGGAAGGTGCCATGAAATAGAAAAGCTATTGGTAATATGATATGAAACCAGCTTCAACATCATCTTTTTTTTTTTTTTTGGAAAATGTTCTCTTTAATTTATTCATGAGCATTTGGAACTATGACATGATATAAATTCTTTAATAGATGATACTTTGAGGCAAAAGTTATAAATTAGGGACACAATTGCATTGAGTTTTTATATTTAGAACCAAAGTAAACCTCTTATCTAGCTAGTTCCTATATTTATGACCAAAGATTAAAAATTACTATCATTTAACATGGTTTCAAAGTTCGAACACAATTGAACCTACCATATCTCTAAAAATAACTAAACTATGACATTATTATCAAGATTGCAGGAAAACAAGAGGGCAACTGACTTTCAGAAAACCCTAAAATTCCTATTTATCATAAATTATATTTTGATAAATAAAGTAACACATATTAAAATAAAGATGAATATGTGTGTCAAATTTTTTTTGTAAGCTATTAATTAACATTGTAGGCAATTTCTCTTGAATGTTGTGAAAACACCTAAATTAAATAAAGGAAATTAACAACAATTAATGGGGAATTAAATTTACACTAATTAAATGTTTGTGTAATTCTTCAAAATTAATCAAGAGGCAAATTAAAAAGCATCAATTAGGGAATGTCTTAATTAAAAATCAATTGACCAATAAGAAGACAAAATTAGCCTTGAATGAAGCACTAATGACCACAATTAAACTAAGGAACCAATCACACTATGACAATTATACCTAATGGCATATAAAACACTACATTAAGGGATGCTAATTAGGATTAAATATCCATCCCCCAAAGTCAATAGCCAAGGACGAAATGCACATGAAGGAGATTGGAAAAGATTAAACAATAATATAACTAAGAGCACGTGTTTTAAAAATAAAGATCTTCAAATGGTTCTAGGATTTTTCTACATAATTGGAAGACCAAGATTAAATCTAATAAAGCTAAATCTAATAGTTCTAATTATTCACATAATTAATCAAAATCCATGTGATAATTGGAGGACCAATGGGAAGCTTGAGTCATTATCTATTAGACTCAAAGAAAACACAAATTCAAAGCCAGAGAGAAGGAGGAGGGGGTTCGGATGCATGTTGAGAAAGAAGGAGAATAATTGTTTATATTATAATAACACACACACGGGATAATTGAGGGGACAAATTGGAAGAGATAAGATAAGATAATTAATGAATGGAAGAGGATAAGGAGAGAGAGAGAGAAGAGATGTAATACCCGGGTAATTATTTATCTGGAATATTATATTTCGATAAATAATACCTATTGAAAATAGGTGAATATGTGGTTTCAAATAATAAGTAATAATTATCTTATTTCCTAAGGTAATTTCTATTGAAATTAGGGTGAATAAAGAGCTAAAAATCCCTAAATGCAATTGTGGGCCATAAAATACCCTGAAAATATTATGATAAATCCCAAGAGGCAATAAAATATTTATTAAAAATTAGAAAGTATGTTGTCTCTAATTTTAGGAATTTATGGGAATATTTTCCTTGGAAAATAATGAGGCAAGATTTAATATTATTTTGGGATCATAATTGACCCCATGATTTTTAATATTTTACATGGGATATAAAATACCAATGTAAGTAAAATAATTGTGAGATAATGATTTATCCTAATTAAGAAAATTATCAAAAATTAGTAAGTGGCTAATCTGGTAATTAATGGGATAATTAAGGTATAAAGTAAATGAATTAAAAATAATTTAAATAATTATTTTTAATTGGAGAAATTCGAAATTATTAAATAAAAAAAAAAAAAAAAGTAAAATATTAATAAAATATTTTATGCTTAGAAAAATAAATAAAAAATAAAAGAAAAAAAAATAAATATCATGATATTTTTGTAAAATTGTATTATTATATAATATAGTGAATAGTAATGGAATAAATAGGAAACAGATCCTATCTAGAGAACCAGGAATAGGAATTCCAAAGTCAAGGTAAAATATTGATCGGTGAGTTTTTACCTTCAAGTGACCTCTTCCTAGGAAGTTAATTCCGAGGTCGGTAGCGCATTTTCCTAATAAGACGAAATAGGGAAAAATGCGGATGGTCATATTTTGGAATTTGAAGAAAATAATTATAACTCAACATCTAGAGATGAGTTTATAATTATCTGGACATATTTGGAATCAGTGAATTATTATCCGAGAGATTGATGATTCCGAAAGCGATTTCCGACACCGGACGTGTTCGGACACGTTTTTCGAGAAAACTTCAACGGATCGTTGGAACCCCGTAAGGGACCGAAATCTAAGTTAAATTAGATATTATTGATGAGGAAGAGAAGATCTTCAAAGTTATGAATCCGAATTTTGAGATTTCTCCGAAAAGACGCGAAACGGAGACCGAACGGGGAAAATCGTGAACTCTGGCCATAAAGCAAGTTGACTCACCATTTTTGGACCAATTGTTTGCTGCCACATCACTCCCCAATGTCGACTAAGGGCTGCCCATGGTCAAGAATTAACCACCATTTAGCCTTTATTTTACTTGGTTATAAGGTAAGAGAAAATTACAAGATTTGGAATATGGAAATTACCAAAGTGGCACAATTTTTGCCTATATAAAGGCATGAGCACCTTCTTCATTTTTCACACAAAAAATCTGCCTCTTAGAGAGAAGTTAGAGAGAGAAGCTGGAGAAAGTCCGAGCAAAGTCTCGGGTAAGTTCTTCGGTCCTTAGTCTTAAGTTTCGTAGTTCTTTCGGTAGATATAGTAGGAATGCTAGATTTATCTTTAAATTTTCAAGATAGTCTAGATATCATATTTAGGGGTAAATATGATATATATTTCGAAAATATGATGAGGGAAAAGATCTGTCAAAATTCCGGAGAGATAGAGCGAAAACAAATGGGCTCGGCGAAATTCCGCCGATTAGGGGTTCGGGGGCAAAATGGTAATTTGTACCTAAAATGCCTGTTATGCTGCTAAAAGTTGTTAAATATTATCCTTATAGGATATCTCGTTATAATCGAACCATTGTCGAGCCATTGTTGTGCCGCGTCACACACATTTTTTTCTCGCTTATCGGAAATTTACCGTTTTCCGTAAAAGTACCGTTTTCCGTCAACGAAGGTACGTTCGCGTCTTGTAACACTAACTCGATGGTTATTGTATGCATATATGTATTTTCCTCTGTCATGCTGTATTTCTGTTGTGCCTTAACCTTACATCTCGATTGTATTGTTATTCGTCCATATCTCGATTATGTACATTGTCCGTTGTGCTTAACCTTACATCTGACTGTTTTGTTATTGCCGTCCATATCCGATTATGTCCAATGTCCGTTGTGCCTTAACCTTACATCCGATCGTATTGTTATTGCCGTGCATATCCGATCATGTACATTTCTCCTTGTGCCTTAACCTTACGTCCGATGTATTGTTATTGCCATGCATATCGATTATGTATACCCTACTTTGAACGTAGTAAGTGTCGTCAAAATTCCATGAATATCGTAGTACTTATATGATGTATGTAAACATGAGGTTAACCGTTACCGGGGTCCGGTGCATTGGACCTCGGCTCTTAACATAGCGTCGGGTTCGGGAGGACCGAGGACCGAGGAGAAAGGCAAGCAGCCGCATAAAGACCCTGAAGACTTCTTATGTTTTTTGTAGTTACACCGACATTAGACGTCCGAAAACAATGTCCCGTTATTGTAATCAGCCGGACTTACGGCATTTGAAATATATGTATCAGTTACTCAATCGCTCCGATGCTCTACTCTGATGAAAAAAAAATATACTGCTTTTGAAAATGGGATGTTACAGGAGAGGGACGGAAATTTGAAGAGTAAAGGGAGAGAAAAAGAAGATTTTTTGATGAAGAAAAAGGCACTTTGGGCAAATCACAAGCAAGGGCAATTGTGGTGTTTGTGCATGTGAAGCTTTTCCTATAAATAGGAGGGTTTGCTCACTTCATTCTTCATACCAAATTAGCTCCAAGAGGTGATTTCTAACGAGTAGAGAGTGAGTGAGGAGTTGCTTGAAGGAGGAGAAGCAAGGTTCTTGAGGGTAAGTTTTCTAGATCTTAAGCTTTAAAGTATTTAGTTTTTGTAGTTCTTAGTATAAATGTTAGTTTAATCTAGAAATTAGGAAATAAATTCCTACTCTTGTTTTTAGGACTCCTTGCATTGAAAAATGCTTAATGAGGTAAAAACATAGTAGGGAATAATTTTTGGAGATCAATGGATCAAGGTTGTGAAAATTGTAGGATTTTCAGTTTTAAAGCTTTGTGCAGCCAACGAAAACGATACTAATATTTTATGTAGAATATGAAGTCATTAAATTATAATTTTTTTTAGGAATAAAGTAGACATGTAGGGATTTCCAAATATATAAAATATGTAGCATTTTGAGTTCTACACAAGGAGTAATATATTTTTGAAGTTAAGCCATTTTTGCTGGAATAAAATCTGGGCAGCGTTGAGAAAATGAAAAATGGGAATGATTCTTGATGTTCTAGGTTTTTCAAATATTTTTCCTTGAAAATAGACACGCCAAGGGTCATGAGGAATTTTGAATCACCTCAAAATTATTTTTGTTGAATTAATTATGAGTTTTCAAAGTTGCTGCAAAATCTGCCCAGAAAATCAGCATAAGCGTTTTTAAAGAAATGTAAGGGCAAAATTGTAATAACAAATCCACCAAGGGTAGAAATGTCAAAATATGTGAAAATATCATTTTTGATATTATTCTAGGAGATATGATATTAATTATAATATCATGGAAAAAGGAAATAATCCGACGATAACATATAGGATATCCGGGAAGTCCGGAGTCGGGTTCAATGGTCGGGCATGTTGGCCATTACACGGTGAAAGGTACGTTTGCATACTAGTAACTTTAACTCTGATGTGTCTTGTATTCTTATGTGTGATAGGATGATTCATAGGATCATGGACAGGACTATGTCTTGGGTCATGTACCGTGGCTAAGATTCTGTCTTAGGTCACTGTTTATACATTCAGCTGTAGGCGGGTTATAGTCTTGATAACGCCGTGAGATTGTTTTCCTAGCGTTGAGGACACGAGGGGCCATCGTGGCACTGGTTAGTACAAACGTGGATAACATTACATGTGCTGTGTGCTGTGTATTGTTGTGTTGATAACATTACATCTGCTGTGTGCTATGTACTGTTGTAACCTTATATTTGCTGTGTGCTATATATGGTTGATGCTGAAATGTAGGGAATGTCTGTCATACATATATTGTTTGTACTTGAGCATGAGGTTAACTGTTACCTGAGGTCCAATGGGTATTGGACCTCAGATTTGTCTAAGGTTCAAGAAAGGAACCAGGATCCGAGAAGGCACCGATGGACAGAGCCGAAAAGAGGCACTGATGGATGAAGCTGGGAAGAGGCACCGGTCAAAGCAAATGCAGGAAGAGCTACATCAGAGCATTCTTTTTGGCAAGAATCTGACGAGGTTATTTCAAACCATTTGGTGCTGAAGGCCGAGCTAGTCTATGTGGTTCAGTCAATAAGTCGTCGTGAAAGACGGGGAGACTTCCACTAGACACCTACCTGGCCAATAGGTTTGATTGACTGAGTTCGGTTTTATGCCCCAAGTCTACCTAAGGCTTGGTTGAAGATTGTATAGTTACATATAGGAATTGTAATTATACAAAGCTTTGTAGTATTGTATCACTTGAATATTCCTCCTGTCACGCCCTGAAAGCTAAAGGGGTGACCGGCACGGAATATGAGTGGACTCACATTCCTTAAGCCTTAAACTTAAAAACATGTTTTCCAAAATACATGGATCCTACCTATAAATACATGGAGCATCAAACTTTAAATGTTAATACAACAATCTAGGGCTATGATTACATCCACTAATAACACTCCAGATGGATTAGCGAACTTTATACCCTTAAGGAGACTCTTCACTGTTCAGCAGGAGGTACACGATCGACAATACTATCTGATCCAAACAAATTTTTCGGTGAATAACGTCCCATTCTTATAATTTAATAAAATACAAGAGTAAATAATTTAAATATTTTTATCTTCTAATAATATCAATATGACAATAACTTTAATTTCAAAATCATAAGACCATGAAATAAAAACAAAACTCTATATAGGATCATCAATCAACTACCTCGAAATAAGTAATAAATTGTTTTGTTTGACAAAACCTTTGTAAAACCATAAATCATAAATAAAGTATAACTCTATATAAAATATCGTCAATCAAATATTTTCAAGTACGTAATAAAAAAACCTTTGATTCAACATAATCAATTTAAACCATAGTTCTCAAATCCACATCTTTCCGTAAAACTTCTTACAGAACGAATGACAAGCGTGGCCACACAGTCCACGAGGGTAACTAACCAAGCATGACACGAGGCCATGAAACAAGCATGGACACACAATCCATGAGGGTAACTAACCAAGCATTACTCAAGGCCATGAAACAAGCATGGACACACAGTCCATGAAACAAGCATGAGAACAAATCCCATGAAAATCAAGTGAGCTCGAGGTTAACCATGGTGCACCAAGAACTAACAGTACTGCTGTTAGTAACCAGCGTTCTGTATTCAGTCCTTTTCAAAACATTTTCAAGCATGTCTGGGGTCAATTTATCAAAGTAATAAATATTCTTCATTCAAGATAATAACAGCTCTATCTCAAACTTCATAATCAAATCCCCCAGCATGAAGTTTCACAAACAATATTTCAAAACCTTCCTTCAAGTTTAATCGTCGATAAAATCTTTTTAAAACATCAAGAACTCGCGTAAAAACATTCCATTTAAAATAATAAATTCTAACTTATAAACTTTCCAAAATCCAAGATCATTTCAATATAAAATTTATGAAAAATACATCAAAAATCTCATTTCCGTTGAACCACATAATCATGAATTATGCTTTGAAACCATTGGAAGAAAATACATAATAACGAATAAAATCACAATTCTTTAATCATATACTATCGACAAATATTCTTACTCAAAATCATACCTTTAAATATGAAAATTAACAAAAAGGTTCAACAATAAAAATATTATTTATAAAAATTAGGACGCTTATTCACTCACTTGTTACTCCTTTCAAAACTATACCTTTACCAAAATCCATTGGATTCATTTTTCTCTTGAGCTCTAGCAATTGTCAATTCCTATAAATTTTGAAATAGGTCATCATTAATAATCTTTTATCCTTATATATTATATAATCTCTAAGACATATTTAATTGCCTCTAGTACTACCCAAAAATGGATACATAAACCTCTAATGAAATTTACCTACTGATTTTTTTTTTTTTTAAAAATAAAATTAAAAATCCTTAAGTATCAAAATATCCTTCAATTACACCTATCACACAATTATTCAAACTTCCCAAAATAAATACAGGCCTTCATATTGAGTCTGGAAATTATTTTCCAGTTTTGAAATACTAATTAAATAACCCAAATAACATCAACTTAAGCATTCTAGAGCAGTCTTTTAACATCCAGAATCACTTATTTAACATTTAAGGACACCATAAATTTCAAACACCTTAAGACATAAGTAAAACATATAAAGTGCTTATCTAAACATATAGAAACACCAAACTGTACGTCAGCCCCTATATACTTTCAGCTTTATATAATTCTTAACCACTCCAAATAGTTTATGTTTTTAATCTAGAATATTATTTCAGCTTTTCATATTAGCGTTTAGATCATCATTCTAATAATCCTAGACATAATTTTAGTGATCCATAAAAGTGGCTAGCAATTCAGAGATAACAAACAGCATAGTGATCTATAATCCTATTATGCTATTAATTCACTCACGCATATACACATATACATGCTTCTCTCATTACTTATTTTGCAAAGAACCCAACACTTTATTTATCAAAACAGGGGCTTAAGTTTCGGCCAGCCCTCTTTACTTGGCATCTCCAACATATATGCAATCCATAAAAGAAGTCCATTAACCTCTAGACATCCCCTGTCACTAAAAATCAAATTCAAAACTACCCCCTCCAACTCAAAATCAACATGCATGCAACACTACCTTTACTCTCTTTAACCTTAATATCAAAGAAACTAAAACCATACACAATGAAACAGCAGCCTCTAATTCGGTTATCTCAGAACAGGGCAACCCAACTCATACAAAAAGGGAATGAGGACCAATGATTCAGCCATTATCCATTAACATAGAGGGTTTCGGTTCAGTTAGTTCTGATCAATAAATCCATCAGCATTGTCTCTCTAAAACAGTGAATCCCAAAATCGAAAGTCACTATCCAACATGCAAGCCATGAAACAAAATTCACACCACTTATATTCATCATCCAACAATGTTTTCACAAGCTTTGTTTTGTATTCTTCATTCTCTCTCTCTCTAAACTCAGATACGCCACAAAAGGAGAAAAGAAGGATGGGAGTAGGTTCAAGACACTCACCTTGGTCAAGAATCAAGCTTGCATGTAATGATTCACCTCCTTCAACCTCTTCGGTCTTCTTCCTTTTCTCTCGTAGCTCTCGGTTTGGAACTTTCTCTCACGCTCTCACTTTCTATTTTGCGCGAAATGAATATGAAATGGGCAATGAATAAATGCTGACTGAAATGGTTAAATGGGTGACGTAATGTGCTGGCGGAATTGAATTTGACTATGAATGAGGAATGGAGAATTGGTGTGGTGAGGTGGCGTCATTAGATTGAGAGGTAGAGATGTGAGGTGTCTGAAATTTAGAGAGGAAGAGGGTGTGTGTGATGTGGGACCCACTCCAAAATTATCGCACTTGATACTTTTATTTGCAACTTGGTCTTTTACTTATTTAGTTGCAAAAATTGGATAAGTGTTAAAAATTAATCCTTAATTCCCTATAAGGATTTTTATTCCTCAATTGGCTTCTCTAAACCATAAAATATCAACTCTAAAATTTCTATGCCACAATTTATCCTTTAACTATTTTTTCTTGAATTTTCGGGAAAGTAGGCCATAAATTCCAAATTATATCTTTAAAACTATTTAGGCCAAATTTATCATATTTAATCCCCTCGTAATATTTCTAAACCCTCAAAATGACATTTCATAATTTCATCCTAATTTTTTTCAAGATCCAAAATAATATCTAATAATTATCTTAAGCTATGAAAAGCTTAAGACTTTGAATTTTTACTCGCTTAGCAGCCTATTTATGTCAGTCATATTTCTAAACTCTTTGTCCCAAAATTTGGGATGTTACACCTCCGGAAGTTTTTAATATACCAGCTTATGCCTGGACATTTTATATCAGTTACTCATTATCCAAATGTAAACGCATGCTCTCCGTTTCCGCATTACTCTGAGTGGTAGCACCTCAAACTCTGTCAATTTTCTTAAAACTAAGTGTCAACTGACACAATTTGAAGTATGGAATTTGGGGTGCTACAACTTTTACTTCAAATTTTCTATTGAGTTGATTGTATGAGGGAGCATGTCATGTTATGATTATTATTTTTAATAAATTAAAGCATTAACAAGTTCAACATACTTCCTCCAATTCTTTTTATACAAGATAAAATGTTTTTAGTCTTTTTTCACATGGGGCACATTTAAGTTACACTAAATGAGTTTATTAAATAATGATAAAATTGAATGCTTTTATTTTTTTAAAAAGAATCATGAATTTTATGACTCTTCTTATTTCTTATTTCTAAATTCTCTATGTTTAG
The DNA here is from genome assembly GCA_019022615.1 of Acacia melanoxylon. Taxonomy (NCBI): domain Eukaryota; kingdom Viridiplantae; phylum Streptophyta; class Magnoliopsida; order Fabales; family Fabaceae; genus Acacia; species Acacia melanoxylon. The sequence continues at coordinate 15,661,860 of JAFJYJ010000003.1, forward strand.
ACTCCTCTAAAACACCAAATAAAGTTTCTATCAAATTTATCACCTTTCAGAACAATTAAATCAATAAACATAACATTATAGCTAATTAAAAGAAGAAATCATCATCCACTAATCCATAATCAGACTAAATAATCAAAAACCAAGTTTTAGCTACATAATTAAATTGAACATTCTCTTGAATAAAATAATAGCTATCCAAAGACAAAAGAAAAAAGAGAAAAGAAAGGTGAAACAAAACTCAATGATGAGTTTTCGTCCATGCTATAAATCTTCTACATTTCCAAGCTTTAATCTCCCTCCATTAAAATGATGAGATCTTGTCTTGTCATTACCAACCAAGAAAATAGAACACATTGTCCCCACTCTATGCCTCACATATATATAGGCATGTATTACCTCCTCCCAAAACTTCCAAAATAGTATTGTTTCTATCAATGAAAAGAAAAGGAAATCATAATAATGATAATAAATTGATTTTTTTTTTTGAGAAAACTTTCCATTATTTATTATTATTGCTTCTTTTCTGAGTTTTAAAACTTCTATTTTCATTTGAAAGCCTACAAATGATACATCAAATTAATATCTCATAAAATCTCAATTAAATCCTTTAAATTTAGTATTATGACTTATCAAAATATATTTCAAATCTATTAAAAATGAGAAGTCAACAACATAGGTCCATTTGATTGGGGCTACTTTCAACCCCATGTTATGCTAATTTCATTTATGCATGACAACCAAAAATAACAATCATATATCAAATTAATGAACATAGTTCATTTGAGTTAATGTATGAGATCCAATTTAATTCAATTTTTTTTTGGGGGGGGGGAAGATCGATATTTATAACAAAAGAAAACAAAATGTGTAGAAGAATCAAAGAAAATAATCATGAGTTAATATGTATATTTCTCATTTGGTATATATAAGACTTAGTTGAATTTTTCTAAAGAGATTAAAAAGCTAAATAAGTTACTTTATTATATCATATGTTGTGTATGATTAAATTATATATCAATTTATAAGTCAAACGAATCAGTTTAAGAAAATAATAAATATAAATACTATTTCAACTACACAATGGATGATAATGAGTATTCATAAGGGGAGGTATCAATAGGGATTACCAATTTTTTTTAAAAGATTATTTTAATGGATATATAATCTAAAATATAGATAATTTCTAAATTATTATTTGTTTCAAAAAAATACTTTTTTATTTAAAAAATCATCATTTAAAAAAAAATCAAATATGGACTACCTAAATCAAATTTGGATAGTCCATATCTAATTAGCTTTCCTTACTAAACATTTGCTTAGCAGGGAAACCAATTTCAGGATTGGAGAGTACCATAATATGAACTATATTGAATGAGGGTATTCTTTTTCATGTTTAGGGCAAACTCAAAAATGGTTCTAAGGACACCTTCCCACAAATTTATGTATCATCATTTATCTGTAGTGTATTTTATGTTATGAGCATAATCTCATGGTCTAATATAACATGAAGTTTCAAGGGTCACTTATTCTTCCCTTTATTTGCACACCTTTAAGGATATGGTCCACCAAAAACTTGAAACTTGCAAGTTCTAAATAACATATATTAATTTAATCCAAAAAATAAAGAAATTAGTTAGAACTTATCATGTAACGCACTTTCAACATACAATTGATCCTAACATCACCAACAGTTAACAATTCTGCTCCTACCATCACCATCAGTTAGTGGAAGTTGTAGAGAAATAAAAGAGCGATTGAACTTTGAATGGAATTTTCGACTGAATTCATTGTATAATGGAACTCGTCAAATCGTGATTTGTTTGTCTAAATTAAAGAATTGACAAATATTGAACTTTCCTAACTTCAACCTTTATAATATAAGGAATATTTAGTCTTTTCCATGATACAAATAAAAGATATTTTTTTTAATGTTTCCTTAACAATTGATATATTTAATATTGAAAAAGTATTTCTCCAGTCATTGGAGATAAGTTATCTCCAATGACCCCTAAACTACGTCGTTTTGAATTAATGAAAAGTGTGTTTGTAATTTTAAGTAAATTAATGAAGGGTGCAAAATTATGAAAACACCCTTTATTAATCCAAAACGACGTAGGTTTGAGGGTTACTAGAGATAACTTATTTTCAGTGACTGGAGAAATCCTTTACCCTTTAATATTAGTTGTTTTCCTAAAATTAAACCAATAAATTTAAATAATGATAAAATTGGGTGCTTCTTTGAATTTTTTTTTTTAAAATAATTATGAATTTTATAGCTTTTCCTTAATTTAAATAATAAGGATGAAAATACCTCTAAAAAATCGGAAGGAGTTATTATTCCACCTAGACACATTAATCAAATTAAAGGAAGTTGCACTGAAGTAACAAAGCAATTGGTGTGAAGCATCAACAACATATTGTAAACGCAGTCCACACATTTTGTTAAACCTTTAGTTTCCTTCAACCATTTTTGTTGAATTTTGCCTCACAAGAACACTACTAGAAAATGGCATATTTACGACAGAATTTGCGAGAGAAAAAAATTCCATCGCAAATTTTGGTAAATTTGCGAGAGAACTAAGTTTCCTCGCAAAAGGTCAATTTTGCGAGGGAAAAAAATTTTCCCTCACAAAATTGACGGAAATTTCCCCCCATTTTGCGAGGGAACTAGGTTTCCCTTGCAAAATGGCCATTTTTTGCGAGGGTTTGCGAGGGAATAGTATTTCCTCGCAAAGTAATATGTATTTTTTTTTTAAATATGTCGCAAAGTAAAATCAAGGCAATTAAAAAAAAAAAAAAATCAACTCTCTAATTCATTTCCGCCTCTACGTTCGACTCAAGTAGCATATTGATTAAAATCAAGACAATTTTCTTCTAAACAATAGTATTTTGAAATATATTGATAAACATTTGTCTTATAATTAATATATTTATTATTTCTATATATCTTCCTTTTTACCATTTAATCAAATAAATATAATGTACGAGATGACATATTTTTTAAAGATGTAAATTAATAAAAACCTTCATAAGAAATATATCGAAATTTTGAAATCACATGATTAAAAATGTTTAAATAAGTAAATAATTATTGCAACCGAATGTTAGAATAAAAGCCTTGAAAATCATGAACTATATGATTTAAATTTAACTAAATTTGCGAAGGAAATCTAATTTAACTAAATTTGCGAGGGAAATATCCTTTCCCTCGCAAAATTTAGCTGAATTTGCCTAACTCCCTCACTCGCGTCCAGCCGACACGTCCGCCATTTTCAGCCCTAGGTCTGCGATTTTGAAGTCCACCGCTCTCTCCCTTCTCCGCCTCAGATCCGCCGGTGTGAGGCAAGTGTTCGTCGTCGACGTCCCTATTTTTTTAATCTCCATGCCCCTATGCAAACGATTGGAAACTTAACCAGACCCCAAGTTCCCAACCCCCAGTCACTCCTCCTTTCACTTTCATCGCAGATCGGTTACCCTTTTTGTCAACCCCCAATCGCTGTATACTATCCCCTCTAAATCTATCTGCGCAATCCGATTCTCGATCAGGTTCGTTCACTTTTACGTTTTGCGATTTCATAATTTTGATTTCGATATGATTTCTATGATTCTCTGTACCATCGATTTAACAATTGAGCTCTTTATTTATCTCATCGATTTCTTGATTATTTGCGTTACAGAAGGGTATCATGTTTTAACTTTCTCATAATCAACCATGTTTACCCGAATTTTTGGAAAACCTAAACAGGAAGCCAATGCTTTAACGACTTTTGATAAGTTAAATGAGGTTAGTAGTATTTGATTTCTGATAAAAATCTGCCTGTGGATCTTTCTCTTGTGTAAAAGTCATTGTTATTATTTTTTTCGTCTGCGATTATTATTTTTGGTGTGAATTTATAGATGCGTTAAGCTTTGATTGGTGTGGTTTGGAATTTGTTGCTGTCATTAACCTCTGTCTTTGGATCATTGGATGGTGGCTTGTGTTGCTTTGGACTGGTCTTGTTGTCAAGAATTACTGTTACTTGAGTAATTTTGCTGCTAGCCAATTGTGTGCTTGCTCTTGAACTGCCATCCTTATTTAGACGTGTGTTTTGCTGCCATTATAAGGAAATTATTCACACATCATTGGGATTTTTCCATTTACTTGGTTTGAATTTTGGTTTATAAAAGTTTGCTTTCTCTGAAATTTTGATGAGAATGCACCATTTGATAATTGTTTCAGGTTTTGTGAACTGACAGATTCTTGAGTCTTGTTATTGAGTAATGAAAATTCTGTTTTTTGAGGATAAGTTCTGTATTTTATGGTTGTTTAATTTTGGTTTAGAAGGCATTTTTTGAAAAATAAATTAAAGGACTGCAGATAGATCATAGGAATGGACTCTTACTAAAGAATGACAAGAGAGTGATGCTTTACAACTTCCTTCCCAATGCTCGAAGGGCACAGAAAGAAATTATTTATTTCTGGAGTATTTGCCGAATTTGTAGGGCTCCTTTCATTAATGATGAAATCTGGAGTCTTGAGCTCAAGAATGAGTTTGACAAGGTTGCCAGAATTTCCATGTGATCTGTGAATAAAGATTGTGTAGGGTAAACAAAAACAAATTCTGGTTCAGAATTGTTCTAGAATTTGTTGTAATTATGAAATGCGCAATCAAGTGTGAATCTTGAGATTTCATTTAGGGATCATAATATACCCTAAAATTAAATATTTAATTTTAGTAAATAAATACTAAAAATACAAAGGTGAATTTATCAATTGTATTTTCATCCAAAATTCATTTTGGAATTAATTAACCAGTGGTTAATTATGTGACTACATATTATGATCTATAAAATGTGATATTAAATCACATAAAATAATAACTATTATAGATGATCATAAGGCAATTGGAGAATATCTAATAAAGGAAATGATTTTCAAAAATCAAGAGGCAATTATAATAAAATTGTCATGATTAAGCATAATCTTAATTTAATCATGAGAGGCAATTAAATGACATAGAAATTGTAATATCCAAATAATTATTTATCTAAGATATTCTATTTGGATAAATAATATATCTTAAATATTATATTTGAATAAGTAATACCTATTTAAAATAGGTGAATATGTGGTCTCAATTTTTCTATTATATTTATGTTATTTTCTGGGTAATTACTTCCTAGAATTTAGGTGATCACATATTTGATTTTCTAAATCTTATTAGGGATAATAAAATATCCTAAGATTATCATAAATAAGTATAATCTTAACTATATCACAAAAGGGAATCAAATATCATCAAAAGATGCCTAAATTAATTAGGGAAAATTAGCAACAATTATTGGGCAATTAAATTTTCAATAATTGAGAGATTTTTGTAATTTTCGAAATTAATTAATAATTAATTTTAAAAGGGCATAATTAAGAATATATCAACTTAATTAATATCCAAATGATATCTAAAGGCCAAAATTAGTACACAAGGGGTTTTTAATCATCAAGATTAATATTAGGCCTAATAACCCCTAAAACACTATATTAGCAAATATTAACCAAATATTAATTAATTCTCCCTTAAATTAATTAAGTGGCGAAAATTGCTAATTAAAAAGGCTTGGATTACGTTAATTCTTAATCCTAAATCATTAACAAATATCACTAATGGTGTTTAGATTTTTCCAACCCAAAATCAAAGGCTTGGATTAAAATTAATAAAGCTAAATCTTAAGGCCTTAATTAAGTATCATAAAGTGTAATCCATGTGAATTAAATTGAGCCAATAGGAAGCCTTAATACATTATCTATTAGACTCAAATGAAACACAGATGCAAAGCTAATTAAAGGGGGGATGAAGTACACGTTTTTTTCAATAAAAACTGAATGAAGAATTGGAGTAATTAATTAAATAAATTGTGCATGATAATCAAGCCATAAATAAGCAAAGACTTTCAAGGTAAATTGAGATTGAAATGAAATGCAAATTAAAGTTAAATTAAGAGGAGGAAAAAGATGAAGCAAAACAATATCTAGATATTAACTTAAACAAGTCTTAATCAAACTTAATGACAAGAAGACTTAATGGTAAATGATGATGTAAGCATAGGTAATAAAGGTATTAAATGGTTAATTAATTAATGGTAAGATAAAAATCATTGGGATAAATTCAGGACACAAGTAAGTGAGAACCAATAGAAAATAAATCGTATCTTGAAAACCATTAATCATAGAACAAATATAAGTAGATATTATGAACAAGCACAATTTAAGCTTGAACTTAATTATCTCCAAAGTGATTTTCACAAACTTTTATGATTCATACTTAAGTGATTTAAGAGTTTTTAAAAAGACCTTTAATTAAGCCATAAAATGGAGATTTGAAAAGTGGAAATGAATCTTGAATAAAATCACCAACTTGCACCTAACTAAATAAGCATTTGGGGTAACTAAAAGTTGAAACAAACTAACTAGGGGAGAGAGGAGTGAGAAGTCTGTTTTAGTAGGTGTAAGGGTGAGATTTAAACTTCTCAACTAAGTTTAATCTAAGGGCTAAAAATGAAGAAAAGATGTTAGGAAGTTAATGGCCAAATTGCTATAAATAGGGAGCTAAGGCCTTCACAATTCTTCACACCAATCAGCCCAAAGTGATCTGATTATAGAAGCTAGAGAGTGAGTAGAGTGAGTTCTTGAAGCAAGAGGAAGGAAGGAGCAAAGTTCTAGGTAAGTTCTTGAGCTCTAGCTTTGTGATTTATAGCTTAAATGTTGTTTTGATTCATAATCTTCCAATTATAGTGTTATTTTCATGTTTTTATGGTTATAATTGGTTTTATTTCGAAAAAATGATGAAGAAGTTATAGCAAAATTTTTGAAAGATTATGGTCAAAGTAGCGAAGCTCTGGCGAAAATTTGTCGGTTAGCGATTTCTGAAAGCTATTTCAAAAACGCGGGTATCTTATATTGAAGATGCTATGCTAAAATTCTGAGTAAATTCATGGTAAAATTAGACATATAGAGCTTTCCAAATATACCTATAGCATGTCATTTTGATTTTTGTGCTAGGAGATAACAATTCTACAAAATGGGCTACGAAATTCTAGAAAATTCTGAACAGATGATGAAAATACGAAAACTGGGAATTGTTCATAAAATCTGGGCAATAAACAATATTTTTTCTTAAAAGTAGACATCTTAAGGATTCCGAGGAATTTTACGTATCCTCGTTTCGATTTGTGTAGATTTAATTATGATTTTTCAAAGTTAATCAAAAATTCTGCCCAGAAATTCAGTATTGCGTTTTTGAGAAAATGTAAGGACAAAATTGTAATAATGAATACACCAAAGGTAGAAATGTCAGAATGGGTGGAAATATCCTTTTTGATATTATTTTAAGAGATAGAATATTAGTTGTGATATTATGGGAAAAAGAAATAATCCGACGATAACATATAGGATATCTGGGAGGTCCGGAGTCGGATCAATAGTCAGGTAAGTTGGCCAATACACGGTGAAAGGTACGTTCGCGTATTGTAACACTAACTCTGATGTTTATTGTATACTTTTATGTGATAGACGACTATACATGTGAAGTGTATAGATAACTTTACATGTGATGTGTACTGTTAACATAGATAACTATACATGTGAATTGCATAGATAACTTTACATGTGATATGTAATGTTAATATATATTAAAGATACATCTGCTGTGTGCTTATGTACTATTGGGATACATCTGCTGTGTGCTTATGTACTGTTGGGATACATCTGCTGTGTGCTTATGTATTGATTATTGCTGAAATGTCATGGATATCTGTCATACACATATTGTTTACATAAGCATGAGGTTAACCATTACCTGAGGTCCAATGGGCATTAGACCTCAGTCTTAACTAATAGTCAGGAAAGGATCATGGATCAGAGAAGGCACCATTAGATGGAGCCAAGAGAAGGCACAAGTAGACAAGCAGATAGGGCTATAATGGGACATCAAAGGACAAAGCCGGAAAGAAAGGCCGGTCAAAGAAAATGCAGGAAGAAGGTTAATAGAGCCTACCTTCTGGCATGAAACTAATATGGTTACTTCAAACCATTTGGTGCTTAAACTAGAAAGGGTCGTCTATGTGGTTCAGTCAATCAGTCGCCGTGAATTCGGGGAGACTTCCACTAGACTTTTACCGGCTGGCCAAATGGATTTGATTTAAGCGTGTTAGGTTCTATGCCCCAAGTCAAGAAATGGCTTGGTCTCGAAATAGTATAGTTACAATATAAATTCTGTAATTATATAAGTCTTGTATCACATGAATATTCCTTCGGGAAATTTTAATATACCAAAAGATACGTCGGGCATCAAGCATATGCCCGAGTATTTTATATCGATCACTCAGTTGTTCAAATTTTTAGTACATGCTCTCCGTTTCCGCATTACGCTAAGCTGTAGCACCTCAAAACTCTGACGATTTTTCTAAAACCACGTGTCACCGACATGATTGATGCTACGGAAATTGGGGTGTTACAAAACACATTGTTCTCTCTCTAGGCCTCACGTATATAAAGGTATTTATTGCCTTCTCCCAAAACTTTCAAAGTAGCGTTGTTTCTATCAATGAAAAGAAAAGGAAATCATTATAATGATAATAAATCTGATTTTTTTTTTTAAATTTGAGAAAACTTCCCATTATTATTTAGGGTTAAGTACCAATTTTGCTTCAAGTATGCGCCCAAGAGAAATTTTACCCCTTATGTTTTTGAAAGAGCAATGTTGCCCCTGAAGTATCAAAACGGAGCAATATTGCCCTTCCGTTAGAAACCCTAACGGTCAACTAACGGTCGACTAATGTTGATCGTTAGGGTTTCTAATGGAAGAGCAACATTACTCCATTTTGATACTTCGGGGGCAACAAATCGAACCATATTTTTATATGATTTTTCATAATTAAATCGGGAATTTTAATGTATTTCGGGACATTATTGCACGATTGAGCATCAATTTGAGTTAGGGACATTTGTTTTGAATTAAGCGAAATTAGAGGCAAAATGGTCATAATTTATTAATTATTCATGCAAATCATTTCTTAGACTTTTGATACTATATTGTGTTTAATCTTGCATTGTAGGTGTTTTGGAAGAAAATTGAAGAATTTGGAAAAATGTCATTTGGGTCAAAATTAATGTTTTTAGGACTAGGAGAAAATTACAAGAAAGTGCCCAAAAATTTCTAAAAAAATAGAAATCCATGAAGAAAGGGGCCAGAGAACAACTACAGAAAAAGACCCAAAATTTTTACAAATCAGAATTATGCCTCATATACATTTTAAATAATTTCATTCTAGTCCCTCATAAAAACTTTTGTTCTTTTCATTTAAGTCCCATGGTCAAAACTCACGTTTTGACCAAGGGAATTAATTAGGTCAGAGGAGGCGAGCTGAAAGAAAGAAAAGGGAGAGCGCTGCATACACAGGGAGTGAGCTGAGGGGAAATAATAATAAAAAAAACGCAAGACCCGACAAAAAAAAGGGGACCCGACACATTGAATAGAAAAAAGACAGAGTGCGCCGCGGGGAAGGAATTTTTTTTTGATTCATTGCTGTCCTGCACCATCGACCGGGACGACACAGACCAGGCATTCACATTCGACCTCTCTCGTCACTGTCAAAGGGTCGTCGGCGACCTCCTGTCCATCCATCATCGCCGGCGACTTGCAACACACCACCTTCATTTTACTTCCTCACCGTTACACCGCCGGAGACGCATATCATAGAAGCAGAGTCGGATTCACACGCACATACCAGAGGGATCATCTTCTTCCTTCCATCTCATCCTTGGCTCTTCCACCATCGCCTTCTACCGACTACACCACCATCACCCATCTTCTTCTCCACATTCAGACAGAGACGCAGCTGAGGGATTTTTGGAAGAGGAAAAAAAAAGAGGTGGACCTGTTTTGGCAGAGATTGGGCAATTCAGATTGGGTTCTTTCATGGCTATGCGTGGCTAATCATTGAGCCTCTTGGAGATGGGAATTTGTGCTTGAGTTCCAAAGCTTAATCATGGGAGTTTATTTGTTCAATTTATTTTCTCTAACTTCATTTTAATTTCCTAGTTTTAGGAATATTATTTTGTAATGTTGAGACTTAGTTTATCCGTTTGGAAAATTTTGTGGATTGGACCTATGTGATTGGATTGAATTTTGTGGTTTGTGAATTTATAAATTTGTACTTCCCTATTGATTCGGTGAAATTATGTTTTCTACGTGGTATTGTTAGATAACATGATTTAATTGGATTAATTGAGTGGCGTGGTATCGCATTCATATCAAGAGGAACCAAGTTGCATTAATTTAATCCTAATCACACACTAAGTGGTTTTAAACAATATCTTAAGAGGTAGTAGTTAGCTACGGTAGTAGGAGCTACTATTAATTGAGAATATTGGACTCAAGTGGTATCTTGGGGTTTTTCATCTAGACTTAGTGAAAATTTACTCCTATATTTAATTGAACTGTGATTGTCACTAGTCCATTTTTCAAGAGCATCCATACTCATTTTCATACCCCATTCCATTTTATTAAAAAAATACCAAAAATATTAGTTAACATTTGATTTAATTGCATTCTTATTTTAATTTATTAATTTGAAAAGTCAAAACCTATTTTCCCCTTGTTTTAATTGCATTTGCATGGCATTTAGATTACTTAGGATTCAATAAAAGGCTCCTCGAGAGAGAGAACGATCTTAAGTTTGCCTATACGCAATCTTTGGTTTATTTTTTATTGTGGACCCCAAGGCTAAAGATAGAAAAATCCATTCAATCAATGGCGCCGTTGCCGGGGAGCTAAGTAATTGGCTCCCTAGGTAATCTAATTGTCAAATTCATTTTTGACAAGGGGTTTCTCGTGTGAAGCTTGTTAGTTTTGCATTTTTGATTTTTTATTGCATATATTTTTGGATTTTTGCATTTAGGTAACTTGCATAGCATTCATTGCATTGTTATAACTTGGTAGCTTCTGTGTGGTGAGTTTGCATTAAATTTGATATGTTGTTGAGCTTAATTGTTTAAATTCACCATGTTTCCATGTTAATTCATAGCATACTTGCATTTTTTTCCCCTTTTCATTTTGAAATTTCTTTTTCTTTTTCTTTTGCATTTGCTTTTGCATTTTCTTAAATTCATTTTCTTTGTTTTTTATAGTTGATAGTTAGAAAGTGATCTTGTGATTCATTGGGAATTAATTGTATTGAACTGTCATGGCTTGGTTTAATGGTAATCAAGATTCACTCTCTAAATCCCACTCTTTTGTAGGAGATTCAACTAGAAGGGAAGAGTCCATCTCTCAAAGCATCGATTCCATTCTACAAACAATACGGACTATTCAAGCTAACATGGGAATTCAAGATGAGAATCCAATTGGTCAAGAATGTCATGGTTCATTCCACCACCCACATCATGAACCTTACCACCAACCTCCATTTCAACCAAATCACTCACCACACCTACCCTATAGATCATATCATGAGCCTTCTCCACCACCATACAACCGCATGCCATACCATGAACCTCCTCCTTCATTCCATCCCACTTCTCAACCATGTCATCCATCTCATGAATTCCTAAACCCATTTGAGCCACCTTCACGGACCTCATTCTCAACCATGTGTGCCAAACAGAAAACCTACCATTCGTGAAGTCCTTAGTAAATTGCCCTCGCACAAAAGTCGTCAAATGCCACTTCACAAGTGGAAGTTCCCAAACCTACCATTCGTGAAGTCCTTAGAAAATTGCAAAATCAAGAGACTCAGACTGTAGACGAGGAGCGGTCATCCAAGACCAACTTTGACCATCAAATGGACTCTACAATGAGACGAATGGAATATCAAGATAAAGAGAATGAGGGAATAGAAAAGGCAATTGAGCGTCTCACTCAGCAATCACAAGTGTTGAAGACTAATTTCCAAGAAAATCCTCTTCCCATGTTCACACAAACACAAGAGGTGAAGCAAGTAGAAAAGAGCATTGAAGAGTCTTCCCTGCCATTTGGTAATGATCCTATCCTAATAGAGGTAGACTCTCCTACTATTTTAACTAGTGAGGCAATTAATGATTTGAATGATGACGAGGTGGATGAGGAAATTATTGTTGAATCCCCTCAAATGTTTGAAAACGTAATTGCTCATCCCATTAGTTCTAGTAGTAGCAATTCGATTGTACTTGTTGATGAATGTGCTCCTACTTCTTTGTGTGATGCTTCAACTGTTGAAAATGCTTCTCTTCATAGTACTAGGGATGATTGTGATAAATTGAATGAAATATTTTCATGTTCTTGTCAGGAATATCAAATATGTGTAGACTGTTATCATGAAAAAGCCACTTACTTGTTGAGTTTCAAAAGAAAGCATTTAATGAAGTGGTTGATTCTACCATTGATCATAATACGTCCTCTTGTACTATTGATGATAGCAAGCATGCCAATTGTGAACACGTTGACTCTTGTATGGATGCCGATGTTGTTGATGTGAGTGAGAAAGATCAAAGCCTAGAAAGCCAAAAGCATAAAATTCCCATTGGATTATTTCCTTGTAGTCTTGTTGGTAACAAAGATTCTGAAATTTTAATTGATAAAATTTTGCATGTTGGTGAATCTTTCCAACAAGTACTTTCTTGTGATTTGCCACCCGATTTAGAAAAGAAAAATGATTGCTTTGAAATTTTGGAACCCTCGGGTGGTGCTAATTTGAAAAATTCTCTGCATTCTTCCACTCTTTTGCCTTCCATCTCTTGTGATTGCAATGATGATGTGGTGTACCCCAACACTAAGTTGGATTCCGCACTGTCCACTTTGCAAACACAAGAGAATTTTAAAAATAAAACTCTTTGTGTGACTCCTATTGATGGGAGTAGCATTGATTTCCTTGGATGTGATAGTTACTTGGAGAGTTTGATTCCCAAAGTATCTTTAATTCACTTGAAATCTCTCCATGTTTCTATTTTTGGATGGGATCTTCTTTGGTTGCTTGTTTTCTTTACAGGCACATTCTTGGAAAGGTCCTCGATGGAACCAACATCCACCATACATTCTTGGACCTCTTCCAATTGATCCTAAACCACCTCCACCAAGGAAATTCAATGCGGGAGAAGATGTTTTGAAAGATAAATACATGATTCTCATCAGGGATGAGAACTTCTCCTTCAAATGACTCAAGATACTCTAACACAGGTTGTCTCTTTCCTCACTTATTTTCTTCCTAATTCTTTTGATTACTTGGGTTTAATTATTGTATGAGGAAGATAAGTGTGGGGGAGGGACACAATCCAGTAGAAAATGTAGGAATAATTTAGTTTAGTAAGCAGAATAAGAACCCCCTATGTGTGCTTTGCATCTTTTTGGCCACTACCCTACTTAATTACCATTGTGCCTTGAATTTCAACTTGTTTATCATTCTTTTAGAGTGATTTTTCTACATTGAGGACAATGTGTTGATTAAGTGTGGGGGAGGGAAATACATTTTGAGTCCCAATTAATTGGTTGTTTTTAATTGAGAAAATGCCTAAAACTAGAAAAAAAAAATCAATTTTTTTTTTTTTTGTAGAATGACTTGCTTTAATGCATGTCCTAAGTGGTAAAGGGTCGCATTTGTCACTTTGGAAGTGTATAATTTGTGAGAAATTCTTTGAGCTTTCATGAGATCTAGTGTTTTGGCAACTTTTTAAAACCATGTTTTGCTTTTCAAGTGAATGAGAAGAGAAATGAGCCCACATTTGGATTTTTGTTTACTCATTATTTTGAAAATAAGAGTTTCAATATCATTAGTGCATTTAAGAGTTGAGCATTATTTTAACTGATTGCAATGTTTTGATTGGTTGAGTTTGTAAGGTTAGCACTTGGAATAGTTAAGTAGATGTTTTGTGGTTAGCTTATTATGCAATTGATTGTGTTGGAGTGAGCATTGGAGAAAAACCTTGTTGGAAGGATATTTGAGCCTTAAATTTCTTTTCATGTGTGCATACGTTCACTTAGTTTTTCACCTTCTAGAACTTGTTTCCACTCTTTTTCAAAACGGTATTTGCGTTAGTGAGATGAAAATGAAAGAGGCATTCAATTCTAAACCATTTTTACCCAGATACAAACCTACATTCATTTATCATTTGTTTACCCCTTTTGAGCCATTCATATGTTGTATGCATGTCATTATTCATAGTGTTCATAGTATTCTAAAAATCAAAAATGAATTGTCAATAAAAAATTGAAATGCCATGTATATTGAAAAAGAAAAAAAAAAGTGAGTATAGTTTGAAAAAGAAGAAAAAAGAAAGAAAGAAAAGAAAGGTATTGAAAAAAAAAGTATTTGGTAGATAAAAAGAAAAGCAAAAGAAATATGAATAAGGCATTTGTCCATGGATTAAGAAAAGAATTGGCAAAAGTTTGTAAAGTTATTTAGATGCTATGAACTTGGTCACTAACTTTGACTTGCATATCAACTATTCATTTTCTAATTAGTCCATTCCATTTAGCCTTCATCCATCATTACAAGCCCTTAAAGTCCTCTTGATTCATTTCATTAATTGCTATTAGTAGTGGAGATGTTAGAGTTGTTACAAGCTTATGGTAAGGTGTTGATTAAGTGAGCTAGAGTGAAATTATTCCAATAAGGTAAGATGAATGAAACACTAATAATACCTTGAGAGTTCTCCCATACTTCATTTTAACATTTTGGATTGTATGGTCAGCTAATTTCTTTACATCACTTGATTATCACTGGTGTTGGCTTGAGGAATTTGATTAATTAATTAATTGTTTTCTAATTATGAAATTGCTCATCTTTCAAATGCATCAGTGATTTGAACTTGGAATTTTGTACTCAATTGCCTTTGTTCAGGAGTACAAAGGTCTAAGTGTGGGGGAATTGATCGAACCATATTTTTATATGATTTTTCATAATTAAATCGGAAATTTTAATGTATTTTCTGGGACATTATTGCATGATTGAGCACCAATTTGAGTTAGGGACATTTGTTTTGAATTAAGCGAAATTAGGGGCAAAATGGTCATAATTTATTAATTATTCATGCAAATGATTTCTTAGACTTTTGATGCTATATTGTGTTTAATCTTGCATTGTAGGTGTTTTAGAAGAAAATTGAAGAATTTGGAAAAATGTCATTTGGGTCAAAATTAATGTTTTGAGGACTAAGAGAAAATTACAAGAAAGTGCCCAAAAATTTCTAAAAAAATAGAAATCCATGAAGAAAGGGGCCAGAGAACAACTACAAAAAAAGACCCAAAAGTTTTACAAATCAGAATTATGCCTCATATACATTTTAAAATATTTCATTCTAGTCCCTCATAAAAACTTTTGTTCTTTTCATTTAAGTCCCATGGTCAAAACTCACGTTTTGACCAAGGGAATTAATTAGGTCAGAGGAGGCAAGCTGAAAGAAAGAAAAGGGAGAGCGCCGCATACACACAGGGAGTGAGCTGAGGGGAAAATAAAAAAAAACGCAAGACCCGACAAAAAAAAAAGGGACCCGACACATTGAATAGAAAAAAGATAGAGTGCGCCGCGGGGAAGGAACTTTATTTTTTGATTCATCGCTGTCCTGCATCATCGACTGGGACGACACAGACCAGGCATTCACATTCGACCTCTCTCGTCTCCGTCAAAGGGTCGCCGGCGACCTCCTGTCCATCCATCGTCGCCGGCGACTTGCAACACACCACCTTCTTTTTACTTCCTCACCGTTACACCGCCGGAGACGCATATCATAGAAGCGAGTCGGATTCACACGCACATACCGGAGGGATCATCTTCTTCCTTCCATCTCATCCTTGGCTCTTCCACCATCGCCTTCTACCGACTACACCACCATCACCCATCTTCTTCTCCACATTCGCAGAGAGACGCGGTGAGGGATTTTTGGAAGAGGAAAAAACAAAGAGGTGGACTGTTTTTGCGAGAGATTGGGCAATTCGGATTGGGTTCTTTCATGGCTATGCGTGGCTAATCATTGAGCCTCTTGGAGATGGGAATTTGTGCTTGAGTTCCAAAGCTTAATCAGGGGAGTTTATTTGTTCAATTTATTTTCTCTAACTGCATTTTAATTTCCTAGTTTTAGGAATATTATTTTGTAATGTTGAGACTTAGTTTATCCGTTTGGAAAACTTTGTGGATTGGACCTATGTGATTGGATTGAATTTTGTGGTTTGTGAATTTATAAATTTGTAATTTCCCTATTGATTCAATGAAATTATGTTTTCTACGTGGTATTGTTAGATAACATGATTTAATTGGATTAATTGAGTGGCGTGGTATCGCATTCATATCAAGAGGAACCAAGTTGCATTAATTTAATCCTAATCACACACTAAGTGGTTTTAAACAATATCTCAAGAGGTAGTAGTTAGCTACGGTAGTAGGAGCTACTATTAATTGGGAATATTGGACTCAAGTGGTATCTTGGGGTTTTTCATCTAGACTTAGTGAAAATTTACTCCTATATTTAATTGAATTGTGATTGTCACTATTCCATTTTTCAAGAGCATCCATACTCATTTTCATACCCCATTCCATTTTATTAAAAAAATACCAAAAATATTAGTTAACATTTGATTTAATTGCATTCTTATTTTAATTTATTAATTTGAAAAGTCAAAACCTATTTTTCCCTTGTTTTAATTGCATTTGCATGGCATTTAGATTACTTACGATTCAATAAAAGGCTCCTCGAGAGAGAGAGAACGATCCTAGGTTTGCCTATACGCAATCCTTGGTTTATTTTTTATTGTGGACCCCAAGGCTAAAGATAGAAAAATCCATTCAATCAATGCAACATTGCTCCTTCAAAAACTTAAGGAGCAAAATTGCTCTTGGGCGCATCTTGGGGGCAAAATTAGTACTTAACCCTATTATTTATTATTGCTTACTTTCTAAGTTTAAAAACTTCTATTTTAATTTGAAAGTCTACAAATGATACACCAAATTAATATCTTATAAAATGTCAATTAAATTATTTTAATTTAGCATTGCTGACTTGTCAAATATATCAAAATATAATTGAAATCTATTAAAAATAAATATCGATTTTTCTCCTTTTGATTTTAAATTCCACTAATCTATTCTTTGATGTCCTTCATGACTGCTTTTTTGACTTGATGAGGTCAGTAGGTATTTTTTTAGAGAAATTTTGAAATCTGGTGAACTAGGAAGTAGTCTAGGACTAAAATAGTCATACTATTGTTCATGAGTTTATGTTTCTTAGTTTCTGATGAAATGTGAAAAATAAATAGAAAGTGCAAAAACACAATAGTAGGTTCCCAACGCTTATACTTTTGTCTGTTTTCATAACCTTTTTTCCTTTCTTTGCTATGCTTTCTTCTTTTCCTCTGTTGTAAGAAGAAGTCTATTGAATCAGCTTGTGTGGCTCTGTAATTTAAACTTTAAATTTACATTTTTCAGGGTTACTGTAACAGGTTCTTCAAGATTTTATTAATTTCCAATGTTGATTATGAAGAGAAATCAATTGTGCATGAATTTCATCTCCTTGCTTGGGCCATTTTCTTTGGCAAAGGATATCTTGACAAGGCATGATTATAACACACTGCAGAAGAATCGCTTCATGCCTAATTTTAATTATAATTGTAACAAAGCTTGAAGCTACCATGTACAAAGGTATTTTATGATGTGCATGTGGTGTGTATGATAATGGTAAGTTTAAATGTCTATTTGTTATAAGGATTCCAAGTCATAGTGCTTCATGGATGTTTGAAGCCTGCCGTGATTCCATTTGATGAAGTGAATTTTGAATTTTTTTTTATCCGTTGAGTAACTCCATTCCAGGGAAATGATAATTTTATAAACTCCATATCAATGAACAAATGAGGATATTGGTTGTAGAAGACACCAGAGCAAGAGCTATTTACTCCTTCAAAATGAGTTTTAGACATAGAATCCTTCTTCGAAGATCCTACAGTGACATACGACTGGAAAGCTTAACATAGCGATCCAGAACTCATCAAATTTTCTCGCTTGTGGTACGAAGTCACTCATAACGCTAGATGTGGAAGATCTTCGATTTACTTTCTCTTTTCGTACGAGGAGAGAGGAAGCCCCCCCTCTATCAATACCTAGTAATAGTCTGTTGATGGAGTCCGGGTGGCTCTCTGGTGGAATCTCAGGTACATCTTTCTTAGTCCAGTTGTGTTGGTTAAATTGATTCTAATTCGATATTGGTGAGGCTTTTACATTATTAGTGTGCATAAATTTATGATATCTGAATTAAGAGTTATTTTCTTTAAGCTCTGTCTGAAGATTGAATGAATGAATTGGCATTTATTATTTAACTTGGAAGTAATAAGAATTAGGGAAAAACACCAAAATAACAACTTTTTTTAAAAAATATAATCAAATAACATAGTTTTGAAACAATTTACCGAAGTAACGTTGTTTTGAGAAAAGCAGTCTTGCGTCGGCCGTACGACGGCACTTGAGTGCCGTCGTACGGCCTGACGGCACTTGTGCTCAGTGCCGTCAGGGTCTCTGACGGCACCAGGCAGAGACCGTCAGGGACACCTAGCCCCTGACGCTTAGTCCCTGACGGCACTAAGCACAAGTGCCGTTAGGCCGTACGACGGCACTCAAGTGACGTCAGGGTCCCTGACGGCACTCAAGTGACGTCAGGGTCCCTGACGGCACTACCAGTGCCGTTGCATTATACCCGACAAGACCGCCCCAAAACAACGTTACTTCGGTAAATTGTTTCAAAACTGTGTTATTTGGGTATATTTTTTTTAAAAAGTTGTTACTTTAGTCGTTTTTCCATAAGAATTATCATATGAATTTTGCATTAAAGGCTTGAAACTTACAGCTTCTAAATAAAAGATATTAATTTAGCCCAAAAATAATACAACTTTATCACTTAACATGTTTTCAACAAACAATTGATCCTAACATCACTAATAGATAACAACTCAGTCCCACCAGTGCATGTTGCGAAGAAATAACAGAGCAATTCAATCTTGAATGCAATGTTTCACTGAATTGATTGTATAATACAACTCATCATGCTGACATTTATTTGTCTAAATTAAAGTATATATACCTCCTAATTCTAGTCCTTTTTATAGTATAAGGAATATATAGTCATTTTCATGGTACACGTATAAGATATTTAATACGCTTTTCTGACAATATCTGTAATTCATATTAGTTTTCTTTTTCAAAATTACATCAATAAATTTAAATAATGATAAAATTGGGGCGGTTCTCTGATTTTAAAAAAGAATTATGAATTTTAAGCTTTTCCTTAATATAAAGAATAAGGATGAAAATGCCTATACAAATTGAAAGGAGTAATTATCATGAATCAGAGGAAGTTAGAATGAAGTAACAAAGTAATTGGCATGAATGATCAACATAATCTTTTAAACGTAGGACCCACATTTCGTTTATCTTCATTCTTTTCACATGACCAACTGTAATTTCCCCAAAGACTGACTTTGTGATTCATTTGGCCTCACAAGTCACAAGAACCTTACCGTTTAACACGTGCTGAGCCACGTCGTCTCATACCCATTTTTTCCTGTTATTAATATAGAGTTAAGTATATTGGAAGAGGTTAGTCTCTCACAATGTGAGAAACTAAAGTTTGAATTTTCGTTGGAAGAAGTGTTTACTTCAAACAAGATTACATTTAATATAAGAAGATACTTGGGCATAGAAAAAAAGTTGCAAGGAAGTAATAGTGGATTGAATTTTAATTAAATTCTTCTTTGAATTTATTATATGAGGCAATTTTATGTCCTGATCTTTTTTTTCCCAATTAAATTAGCGTTAAGATTTATATAAGTTGAATGTATCTCTCCAATCTTTTTCATAAGATCAGAAATTGTTTATTCTTTTTGCATTGTATAAAATATTTATTGTGTTTTTTTATCTCTTATTCAATGCTTGCACCATATAGATTTAAATAAGGGTAAAACATGACACTTCTTTATTCAAGGGAGAATTTCAACACGGCTACACTCAACTAAGTGAATCCAAGCCCAAATTCGTGTTATCAATATTATTTTACTCTCCTCTCGTGAGAGAATTTCCTCTCATTCCGTGAGAGTTCTTTCCCCCCGACGGCGATAGCCACCTCCCTGACCCCTGTCAGTTCACAGTCACCTCCGCCGGTTATCATCGTTTTGTGATTGCCACCCATCATCAACCCCCATTTTCGCAAGTCACCGAACACAAGATATGGAAAAAGGAGCCAACAACAGCGGAAAGAAGAATTCCAAGGCAGTTCATCTGAACCTGAGTTCACCAGTCAGCGTACAAAAAGGACGAGCTCTAGTTGGAAGACTGGAAACCGATAAGAATCTGAACAAAGGCATCGTGATCTCGATGATAAAGAAGGGCTGGGGCCTTGATAAAGATATGGAAATCCATGAAATGCCAGACAATAAAGCCTTCCTCTTTCGATTTCAGAAACAAAGCGACTATTTCAGAGTAATTAAGGGACGTCTGTGGTCAATCTTGGGCGCCTTGCTGAACCTGCAACATTGGGATGAGCATACTGTGTTTAAAGAAGTAAAGTTTGAATGGTGCCCATTCTGGATCCAATTCCATGGCCTCCCCCACATTGCCTTTGACAGAGATAACGCCATCACCCTGGGGAGTGCAGTAGGTCGAGTAGTCATGTATGAATCACCAACGATAAGGGGCAACTATCCAGAGCCTATGTTAGAGTCAGAGTCCTCGTCAATATTCAAGAGCCACTTGTCCCTGGTTTTTGGGTCCCCAGACCAAATCGGGATCCAATTTGGGTGTTAGTCAAGTATGAGAGGCTTCAAATCTACTGTTATGATTGTGGCAGAATTGGCCATGAAGCGAGAAACTACAAATTCCCTACTGATAACTCGGATGAAGACGAGAGTGATGATAAGGTTGGCAACTGGCTGAGCACTCCTCATGTGAAGACTCTCGATGAAGCGCTGGTGGCATACGATCAAACTTGGGATGAGGCCGCGGCGATGAAAGCAAAGTCGCCGTCGACGGTGGAGAGCCTGGCCGGGGGTCGAATGCATGAGACGAAGTCCAAAACAGGCAATATCAGCACCTCAGGCGAGATATCTGCTATCCAATTAATTAGTGGAGAGAGATTGGGAAATGAATCTGGAAGAATAACAGGTATTGAATGCGGTTCCATGCAAAAGGAAATAAGAATAACCGAAATTCCCTTAATCCCCACAATCCCGAATCTAATCCTAAATGACCATCAAATCTCGCCACAGCCACTACCCTTTCAAAAATCACCAACGGGAGGATGCAGTTCCATGCAAAAGGAAATCAGAATCATCAATATTCCCTCAATCCCCACAATCCCGGATCCATTCCTAAATAACCCTCAAATCTCGCCTCAGCCAACGCCCTTCCAAAAATCACCAATGGGAGGAATCCAACCTGTCATCATACAAGCCACTACTGACCCGTACCCGTCCCCCCACTCATGCCCCAACCCTATGATCCAACCCATGCACCCGACATACACAGTGGACTTCCCCGAAAGTGACACACCCTCTCAACCACCCACTCTCCCTCTCCCAGACCTCTCACCCATCTCAGCTGTCACCAATAGTCTTGACCGAATCCAATTGAAGTGTAAACAGGACCCATTAGAAGCAGACCACAATCTGAACCCAGCAAAGAAACATCTCCTGTTTAAAGAACTAGAACCTACTCCATTGCTTAGCCACCAGACCCACATAGTCAGTACTGGGACTCAACTTGCTAACTGCCGCAAAACAAAGAATCTCATACGTGGAAAAAAAGGGGCACGTAAGGCCAGAATTGTTGAATTATTACCCTCTGAGAACCCCAATTACTCAGCGTCCCTTGTCACTACAAAAAAACACACGATTAGTAGCGGTTAAAATGACATATTTGTAGCGGTTTTAGCCACCACTGATGACATTTGTAGCGGTTAGGAAAACCGCCACAAAAGCAACCGTGGCAAAACTATTTGTAGCGGTTAAAAAAAAACCGCTACTACATCCACCAAGACCGCTACTATATCTGTAGCGGTTACGAATGACCGCAACTATTTGACGTCAGACGTCTACCTTGTTGGAACATTAGTGTCGGTCTCTGAACCGCTACAAATTGAGAATGATCACGTTTGTAGCGGTTATTAAACCACAACTAAAAATATTCAAAAGTAGCGCCAATAATTTGAAAATATTTTGTAGCGGGTATATGACCACGAAAAATATTCCCGCGTAATTTTGGGAAACATTTTGCGGCAAATATTTGTAGCGGTTGGAAACCGCTACAAATAACTCCCGCCTTTTTGGGGAAATTTTTGGCGGCAATTTCTTTTTGAAATTTGTAGCGGTTCAAAACCGCCACAAAATATTCCCTCATTTTTTGTTTTTTTGTCCGTATGCTTTATTTTCATTATTTAGTAATTAAAAACCTAAACCAATGAAATTAAAAAAAAATATTAGTAATTAAATTAGTTAAATATTGTTTAGGCAATAATAATTTATATTTTGGATAAAAATAAATTATATTAAAATATTATATTTCATTATATAAGGTTAATATATAATAGAAAATAATGAGAATGGGAATGAGAATGAGGTAGAAAGAATGTGTTAAATAAAATCTAATTACTTTTATAAAAAATGTGTGTGAATGTGAATCGAATAGAAAATTGAAAGAAAGTGTCAAAAAATATGAAATTCATCTCGCAAAATAACAAAAGTTAGTATGAGTATATGGTAGAAAATAAGTATTAGATTTGATGCGGTTCAACAAAGACTTACCCCTTCAAACACTTAAGCTATTTGAAAAACGTGAGTAAATATGCGAGAGACAAGGTAAGTAGGAGTGAAGCAAATTAAATGGGGTTGGGTGGGGGTATTTATTACGATAGGTGCGAATCATTTTGTAGCGGTTTATTTTCCAATTTTTTGTAGCGGAAGTTGTTGGTTATAATTAGTTTTGATGATGCCTCATATAGATGTCATTATTAAAAGCAAAAAGATTGAGTAATATAGTTATCTCCTACATTGACTAACTGTTGTATTTAATGTAGATTAATCCAAGTTGAATTATAGAGATTAATCAAGAAGGAGATATTGAAGAAGATTATTCCAAGTTGAACTATAGAGATTGACCAAGAAAGGAGACAAAAGAAAGAAGCTCTTGCAATATAAATGGAATATCAGAATGTCAAGGAAGCAAGAAGTTATCAAATAACTTTGGGAATAAACAAGAAGAAGAGAAGAGACTAGAGAAAGACGTTATCAAAAGAACTTGCACAATATAATAGGAATATCAACATTCAAGTTCTTGTGATAATCGAAAGTCTCTATGATAGCAGAAGTTGGAATGAAGCTTCATCACTTTCCGGATATTGAAGAAGGTAGAAGCCGCAGAGAATGATGAGCCTAAGAAGAATGATCAAGTTGGGAGATGGAAGAAGGAAGAACTTCTTGAATGGAATGAAGATATCATTATTCAAGTTCTTATATTGATGCTAGAAGTCTCCAAGATCATATGGAAGTTGGAATGGCTCAATTTAGAGTTAAAGTCAGCACATATGAGGTTCAAGATGAGAAACCTCGAGTTTAGGACACAAACCTCGAGTTTGGAACACAAACCTCAAGGTTTGGAACTCAAAACTCAAGTTTAGATCCGGATCGAGAAACCTCGAGGTTTCCATCAAAACTCGAGTTTTCAAGTGCCTTCATCATCTCTCGGCGTCTCTGGACTAGCAAACCTCGAGGTTTCGTCAAAACCTCGAGTTTCCGCCTATCGCCTCTTGACTCCACACTGTTTCACGTTCGGCATGGGCGACGTACGGTAATTTGATGATATCTCCTAAACCAGAGATCGGATTGAGGTGAAACCAGTGGCATATGAAACTAGACTCCCAATGCGTCATTTTAATATAAAATCCAAGCCCAAAGGAGTTCATATCAAGGAGTTATAAATTGTGGAAGTTGACAGAAACATCCACGCCACACAGCAAACCAAGCTTCAATGTTTTGAGTATATCTCACAAACTACAAATCCAATTGAGCTGAAATTGGTGGCATATGAAAGTAGACTCACAGAGCTTTCCATCAAGAGTTAAATGGACCAAAACGGAGTTCATACCAGGGAGATATGGTCCCGAAAGTTGACAGTTATTTCAAGAAAGCTGAACAAAGTCAAAACCTCGAGTTTTCAATGGAAACCTCGAGTTTTCATCGACGAGAGCATCGAACTTCGAGCATCTTCAAACCTCGAGGTTTGGAACCAAAACCTCGAGTTTTGGTCGATTTAAAGCAACGGAGTATTGCAACCTCAAAACTCGAGTTTTGCAAATGAAACCTCGAGTTTTCATCTCAAACGAGAAAATCGAGTTTCGAAAATCGATTCTTCGATAAACATCAGATGATTACCCAAATGATTAATACTACTTCTTAACATCATTTATATCATTTGTGTATAAGTTTCAGGTGATTAAAGTTTGAGATTACATCAAACTTGACAGAAACCAAAATCTGTCATAAGCTTGAAGATGAACTTTGCTGCAGAATTTCAGAATCAGCAAAGAAGACGTAATTCAATGAGGAAACGAAATTGAATAATCAGCAGTAATGTTCTCTAATGGATTCGAATGTCCAATGTCTTTGATATGCTTTAACTTCAGACTTGAGAAGATTTGAATTTGCTTTAAAGTCAAATAAAGCAACTCCATGAGC
The DNA here is from genome assembly GCA_019022615.1 of Acacia melanoxylon. Taxonomy (NCBI): domain Eukaryota; kingdom Viridiplantae; phylum Streptophyta; class Magnoliopsida; order Fabales; family Fabaceae; genus Acacia; species Acacia melanoxylon. The sequence goes on from JAFJYJ010000003.1 coordinate 15,686,567, forward strand.
CACTTATATTATTTTATTATATCTTCTCAAACAAAGCAAATGGAAGATGACTGGAAAGAAGACCAACCATTCTTCAAGGCTGACAAAGCAAGGCTCCCTCCAACAAAAAGCGAACATCATGGGAGACATTCTTGAAGAGCCAATATTCAAATATTCAAGTCTGCAAATGTTCCCAATGACTATATCTCAAAAGCCATTTCTCAATGACTATATTCTACGTAAATGCACACAACAGCCTATATTTTCGAATGGGTTCAAGTCGAACGGATCTATAACGGTCATAAGCTTCAAATATCATAAATACCTTAAGATTTGAAGACTCCGGACGGTAATACACGAAATACGAGTACACAGAGAGCGAAAAAAAGCAGAGACACAAGCTGACATCTTCAAGATGTTAATACTCTGATTCTCAGATCATTTACTCTCTGTTCTTATTGTTTACATAGCTTATCATAGAGAGTGAGATGACTTGTAATTGTGCTTCAGTGCTTATCCATCTACTTCTGAGAGAGAGAAGAGTTATTGTACACATCCTATCATTCTATCTGTGAGATACTCAAGATTGGGTGATCTTGAGTGGGAAACACATTGTGATGATTACGGCTTGTAAGGGAGTGAATCCTAGGGAGAGGATTACTTCGAGTACGAGTGTGTGATCAAGCAAGTGTATTGATTACAATTTGTAAGGGGAGTGAATCCTAGTGAGAGGATTACTTCAAGTACAGATCGTGTAATCAAGTTGAAAGAAGATAGTGGATTGAAAATCTCAAGTGGAGCTTGGGACCGGACGTAGGTCAAGGATTGGGCCGAACTTAAGTATAAATCAGTTGCACATTCTCTTCCCTTATCTCTTATATTTCCGGCATATATATATATATCCGAATGTGCATACATGTTTGAATGATTGACTGTTGCTTTATCAATTATTATTGTCATTCAAACTGCTTTCAATAAGTTGCGAAAAGAATTTCAAAGTTCCTAAACTTTTATCAAACACCCAATTCACCCCCTCTTGGGTGATAGCCAGGTCTTTCAGAAGTAATTTGTAGCGGTTTTTTCTGTAGCAGTATTTTAGGTTTTGTAGCGGTTATAAAACCGCTACAAAAATTATTGTCTTTTTTTATTAAAAAAAACAAGATTATAGATGAACTATATATGGCATAATCTGTTCTCTCATTCTTCGTCACCATCCCTACAAAGAAAGTTTGGATAAAATGTTACCTGTGAGTTGAATATGTTTAAACACAAATAAAACTTTGGTTAAATGTTATTATTTCATAAAACGTATATTTAAAAACATACCGAATTATAGGTAAATTGTCATCGCTGCCTGGGAAGAAGTTTTCAAAACCGGGCCGTCGGAACGGCTCACAATCGTAGGCGACATTATCACCATCGCCCATATCGTAAAGGTCCCGAGGCTTTAAGTGAACTACCATATTCCAATCTACGTGACTCTCATCGGTGACATAATAAACCTGTTGGGCCTCGGAGGCAAGAATATACGGCTCGTCATCTTCAGACAGACCAGTGTGAATAGGCCGGGAGAAATTCACCGATGTGATGCCTATATACGGCTTGTCGTATTCGCCCACGAACACTTGAACAACGTCACGGGAAAAATGCCTTGGTAAGATATCCTGACCACATCAAGCAGCTTTCCATAATACGGGACGTCACCGAACTGCATGTTCCCGTCACTACTGCTTGCATAACTCCTCGTCCCAAACGTGCCATATACACCCGAGTTTTGGGTCGCAATCACGATCTCGTGAAACGGTGCAAAACTTGAAACCATTGACATTGTATGCCGTAAATCTTTGGGCGTGGTCAAGCGTGCCGAGTGCGAGAGCTCTAAATTCCGTGAGTGCGGGTTGTGGTCATTCATTATTCTCCTCCTAAACCAACCGCGAATTCTCGTGGACCTTTCTATCAATTTCGGATGATGTCTGCGTACGGATCCTCAGCTGACGCTTCACATAACTCTTGAATTCCCTGCAATTAAACATGCGATGACGAGCATTAAATGTTAGTATAAACTGAAAGGAAATATTTAGGATACCATATATGTATATATATATATATATCTGTGTGGAATCCTTACTGAAGGTATGGTTCAACTTTAGTGCAATTGATCAAGACATGTCTATGTGCTTGAATCTTCTCAAGTGCCGTGAGTTTGAAGTTCTCACTTCCGCCAACTGGTTTACCAACACGAGGGACTAACAACTCTATTCCTGATGGCTCTGGCGCTGGCTCAGGACAATCATCAACACGAGGCGGTCGGTTGAATAACGTCTCAATGTCATCAAAGTACCGGAACAAAAATACAAGACCTCATCCCCAATATAGCCTTTCGCTATTGAACCTTCCGGCCACGCCTTATTCCTCACGTAAGACTTCGATTTCCCAAGAAACCTATAAAGTAATGAAGGGAAAATTTTGATACATCAATGGTTAGACGTGGGACTAGGGAGTAATGCTAAAGTAAATAATTTTAAATGAGTACCTCTCAATAGGATACATCCATCGGTAGTGAACCGGGCCGCAAGCTTTGTTTCGTGAACAAGGTGTACCGTCGTGTGAACCATGACCGTGAAAATGACGGAGGAAAGATCATCTCCAAATGACACAAACAGAAGAATGATTTTCTGTTGCAGCTGGTCGAGCTCCTCCACGATCAAAACCTTAGAACACAACTTCCGAAAGAAAATACAAAGCTCCACCAAAACGATCGACACATCCAGTGGCAGCGTATTTTTGATGGCCAGCGGAAGTAACTGTTGCATAAGCACATGTGAGTCATGACTCTTCAGGCCAGTAACCTTTCGAGCTCGCACATCAACACATCGTGAAATATTGCTTGAATACCGTCAGAACTTTTATCTTCTTCAACGTTGCGAGGAAGCTTTCCTTATTCGGTTTTGTCAGTGTGAATTTTGCTGGTTGAAATCTGTCATGCTCATCCGGCCATACGTCTCCACGAACCCCCATGTCCCGTAAATCTTTCCTCACTTGAAGATGATCTTTTGACTTGCCTGGTTTGTTTAGAATCATGTACAACACATTGTCACACACATTCTTTTCAATGTGCATGACATCCAGACTGTGTCGGAGCAAATTATCTTTCCAATATGGAAGAGTGAAGAAGACGCTTATCTTCCGCCATTGCTGGGGCTCAGAACCAGAAGCCTTGGTTGTCTTTGTCCGCCTTTGCTGGATCGTCTTTTTCCCATACTCAACTTCAACATCCACAAGCTGCTCTATGATTTCTCGCACCGGATAAATGCCTAGGAGGTCCTCTTTTCTCTTGTTGCCCATTGAAACGATTGCGTTGCAACCTAAACCTGTGCGTACCATCGAGAAACCGCCGATGACCCATGAAGCACCACTTGTGACTGTGGGGAAGGCGCACTGAGTCAGCGTCAAAATTGCAAGCCGGACACGCAAGGCCGGTATGAACATTCCTCCCGATAATGTTCCCGGTGGGAAGTCACTGATAGTCCACATTAACGCCGCACGCAAGTTGAACAGTGTCTTGTCGTGCGCGTCATACGTCTCGACGCCAACATTCCACAACTCCGCCAACTCCTTGATAAGCGGTTGGAGATACACATCAATGTCATTTCCGGGTGCCTTTTACCCGGAATGATCATGGAAATAATGAAGGAGCTCTGTTTCATACACATCCAAGGCGGCAAGTTGTAAGGTATCAAAACAACTGGCCATATACTATAGCTTGTGCTAAGATTCCCAAAAGGATTAAAACTGTCGGTCCCCAAAGCAAGACGAATCTGTTGATGATCTTCTTGGCCTCATAGAAGGTTGTGGGAATGTCCGCGTCAGGGAAAGCATCTCGTAGTAATTCCAGCAACATCGACATTGCCTTATTAGTGACCCCACACAAGCACTTGATATGGTAAAATTTGATCAGAAAAGATAATTTTGAATATTTCTGACAACATTGATACAAAGGACGATCACTCTCATCCATTAGGCGAAAAATTCCCGAGCTGCATCATTCCCGAAGAAAGCGTTTACGGACCGAACTTCCGCAGTGAAGTTATCGTCTTGAACACCGAAAGCATCGTGAACAACTTCATTAACCGGATCATGTTCAAGTACTTGATTTGCTACTTGTGAGGTTTGAGGAAGGTGAGCCTCATATCTCATACCACGTTCTTCACATGAACTTGCCGTAATGTATATCCTTCTCGGGAAAGGTTTGATAAAAAGATGTTCCATAGCGCCTTCTCGTTTGCCACTTCTTGAACTTGCATCTACAACAAGGACACACAATCTTGCCATTAATGCTAGCATGAGAGAAGGCGAAATCTAAGAAATTTTTCAACCCCGCTAAAATACAGAGAACTAGCGGTAGCTTGATCCATGACTTATCCATCTCGTAGTAAACAAAGCTAGGATACACAATATAAATGTAGAGAGAATGTTTAATTACCTTCATAACAACACCGATGTTCAAATGCAACATGGAAACAATTTGTAGCGCTTAAAACCGCTACATCAACCGCCACAAATTGCAAAAAAATTAGTTGCGGTTCCGTAAACGCTCCACTAATCTTTGCTACAAATGAGCGAATTCGAATTGAAAATCCCGCCAATGCAACATGGAAACAATTTGTAGCGGTTAAAAACCGCTACATCAACCGCCACAAATTGCAAAAATAAATTAGTTGCGGTTCCAGAAACGCTCCACTAACCGCTACAAATGAGCGAATTCAAATTGAAAATCCCGCCAGATATTTGTCGCGGTTTTCATAACCGCTACAAAGTTAATTATTTTACAACTCCTATTTCGATTAGCTATAATAAATTTTACATTTGTACATTATATATTATAAGTAACATTATTAACCTAATATAAATGAAATATAAGTATTAAAATAGTCCTCGAATATATTAAAAACATACCATAGTCAAAGATAACAAATATTTAACCAAATAAAAATGTCAACCCGCCGCAATAACATAAAAAAGAAAACAAAGATCCAACGGTTCAAAATAAAAACTAACTATCGTGGAGCCGATGATCAGGTCCCGTGGCACGACCCGCAGGTAATCTCGTGCCGTCTTCACCGACGGAGGGAGAGAGGGGAGGCGGAGGCGGAGGCGAGGGGGAATCCTCGTACAAGAACGGAGCGGAGGCTCGGGAGATGGAAACCGTCTCGTCGCATCAATTCCGCCCAAGGCCCCGCCATAGCACACACAATCTCCTCCGACTCGCAGCCCAACGGTTGTACCTCTCTTGCATGCGTTTGTTCTTAGCATCTTGCGCGGCCTTCTGTGTAGCAACTTGCACAGTAACCTTCGCGGCAATGATGACATCAACCTCCTCCAGTGGTGGCCTTCTCGAGCCAGAGGTGCCGGCATAAGAGCTGGAGGCCTTACCGTACACCATGCTAGGCTTGGCGCCTAACCCCATACCCTTCACGCGGCCGGATGCTCTTTTGGGCCCACGCAGCTTTCAAAGGGGCCGTAGGATCCACGACCCCGTGACTCGGGTTGCGACGCCGCAGCCGCTGGCCCCGGGCTCGTCAATCCGGCCCGACGCAAAGATTTGGAAAACATTAATCAAACAATTTAATTCAATTTAAATATACAACATTAACTGTATAAATAATTTTTTTTGTAACTTACTATGATGTCCTCTGCAGCCTCAAAAAGTCGGCGTCCCATCACGGTGTCTATGGGTGTGTGTGAACAACTGCCCATAGTCCATCTCACGGTTCTCCTCCCGAGCCTTCTCTTGCGACGAGGTAAAAGAATATAAACTTTATTATTTCAAAAACAAAACATTCGTCATTTAAAACTAAAATTAATTGATTTTTGAACATACCATCTCACCGTAGGTCACGCAAACGTCTTGGTTCCCGGTGTGATGGACCGCGATGTGACCTACTTCGGTGTTCCTATGTGACGGGGCACCGCAAAGGAGGAGCAAACAAAATGTTTATTGAAATTAATTATAGGTTTAAACTATAAATTAAGTTAAACTATTAAATAATTTAAACCAAATGTAAACAATAAATTAATTTAATCTATATATATTTTTAAACTACACTCAAACAAAATTAATTTAAAGAAATGTTAAACAATAAATTAACTCATATTTAAACAAAACGTAAACTATGATTAATTAAACAACCTACCTGTGCATCTGCACTCCTTCGATATTGGACATAACCCACCCTGATGATTTGGGTCCACGCCGTCTGGGACGTTCTCCATCACCGCGAGTCATAGTCGAATCTCCATTCTGGCCGGGTGTAGAGACGAAGCCTCCAACTGTTCCACCCTTGCCCTTTGATTTGATCAGTAAGTACCTCTTTTGTGGCTCTCGCAATTTAAACTTTTTCTGTTACATAATGTAGTTATGTAGTTAGTAATTAAGTAATAAATAAATAATTAAACCCTAATTTATTACTATTAATATTTGAATTTAATTACACAACATAAGTTACCTGCACCACGTGAGTAAATGCTTTGTTCTTGTTATCCGAGGGAATCTTTCTCCAATCGTGGATATAGATCGGGAACCATGCCCAATTTCCGCCAAATTTTGACAAGAATCGGTTCATCAGATGACCACCATTTTCGATCGGCTGGTCCGTGTCCAAGTTCCAAGGGACTATGACGCGGTACTCGTCCATCAAAGTGACTGTGGCAACATCCAGCGTCCTCCTGCTGATATTCCCATGTCTATCTGCACAATTATAAACACATTGTTGTATTGCGTTTAAATAAATTAAGATTACATGTAAGAAATTTAAATTTAATTTATTGACTGAAAACTAATTATATTTACCTTCGACATCCACCAAAAATCCGGTGGAACGCGAAGACGACGGTCGGGGCTCCCCCGGTCCCGCCGGTTCTCCTCATCGAGAAACTACTCCGCCTCGCTCAAGGGAATCTCAATATGGATCTCCGGATTTTCGTCTATGTCGAAGGACGATTTAATTGCGTCTTTATCTCTCCCTACGGTCTCTAGGATTGGGATTTCTTCATCTTCAAAGAGGGCATCAAACTCCCTCCCCTCCACATTAGGGGGGCGGGGATATTTACTGGTCGACGCCTCTCGTACGGCCCCCTCTACTACTACCGCCCTTATAGGCCTTTTCCTCGTTCAATGCCTTTTCCTTTTCCCTTATCACCCATCACGTCGAAAGGTACAAGTTGAAAGGTTAAAAGGTGAAAAATCAAAACCTTTGCGAGGGGAAAATGAAAATGAGACGAACAGTTAAAAACCGCTACAATTTGTAGCGGTTTCATAAAACCGACATCTAAACCGCTACAAATTGTGAGTTGCGATTCTGTAGCGGTTTTCGCTGACAACCGCAACAAACTTGCCTCGTTCTTGGTGAACATCTGTAGCGGTCTTACAACCGCTACAAAAATATAGACCGTTGCGATTCTATAGCGGTTATAGCTTAACACCGCTACAAAGTAAACGTTGTAGCGGTCAAGGAACCGCTACAACATGAAGTCCCTGTCTTATCTGTAGCGGTATCATATTAACCGCTACAAAAAATACTTTTTTGACAAAACAATTCCAAACTAATTGGTTTACAAGTCCAACCAATTAGTTTGGTGAAAATAATTAAAAAAAAACTTTCAATTAATTTAATTATTTTCTTCGATTTTTCTCAAAACACTCGAGTTTAATAAATTAAGAATAATGAGTTTATGAAAATAGTCTAACATGTCCGTGAATATTCGCATTAGGTATAGCCACCAAACTCTCGGAAACACTCACGACTCATTTTGATCGTAGATATTTTACGAGAGATTGGCGGCTATAATGAAAACCAATCTTCGGTGCACGTTAGACTATCTTCGTAAGAGTAGAAGTATTCACGTCGAGAGATAAATCCAAATGTGGATTGTCACCGAAGGAACAGCCTCGACTACAAGGAAAGAGAGGCAAATATCTCGCAGCTCTCATCTCTTGACATAAGAGATCGGTCTTTGCCGATATATCTCGCATGCCTTCGACTACTCAGCCGAGAATGTTCATTCGGCGACAATGCAAACATTTGTAATTTCGAAAATTTATAATCAGTGTACGGACAGATTAACTATTTATAGCTTCACTATTTGTAGCGGTCTTACTAAAAAACGCTACAAAATCATATTATCTCGATACGGCCAGCCTTCGCTTCAATACAACCGCGACAAAACGCTTTTGTTCCGCCTTTCTTCGTTGCGGTTGCTTTCATATAACCGCTCTGTAATTACTACGACTAAGTTCGCGCCATTACGTGCTAATCATCGGCGCCAAATTTGTAGCGGTTTTACTAAGAAACCGCAACAAAGGTTGCGCACACAGATTCACGCCATGGCGCGCTAAGTCGGCGCCAAAATTTGTAGCGGTTTACACTATAGGAACCGCTACAAATATCTCAAAGAAACGTCCTCTTAATGATTCCGCTGCTAATTTGTTGCGGTTCATTAAAAAACCGCAACAAAAAGACGTTTCATAGTGATTTTGTGGCGGGTTTGTATGACCGCTACAGACGAACCGCTACTAATGATCTGTTTTTTTGTAGTGTGTGAAGCATGTTGAAACTAATGAAAACACCTCTCAACTCCTATCAGATACAGCTGTTAACGCCGATGGTTGCCACCAAGCAACTATCGGTTCGCCATGAGTCTTCTAGCTTGGAACTGTCAGGGGTTAGGGGTTCCCCTGTCAGTCAAATACCTAAAAGAGGTTTGCAATGCAAAAAAAACCCCAACTGGTCTTTTTGATGGAGACAAAAAATAAACGCTCGTACGTCAGTAGAATCAGGCAGCGATGTGGATTCTAGGAAGAGTGGATTATTGATCCCCAAGGTTTAAGTGGTGGCCTTGCTTTATTTTGGGAGAAAGATACTATTGTGAACATTATCTCCTCGTCCAACTACGTCATTCATACCTCTGTGTTTGACCCCTCCTTTGATTTCCCCTAGTACATATCATTTGTCTATGGCCCCCCAACAGAAAATGATCGACTTTCTGTATATGCAGACATTATCAGGTTTGCACAATACAGGTCGGAGAGCTGGATTTGCTTGGGGGATTTTAATGACATCACATCCCACCAGGAAAAACAAGGAGGCAACCCGAGGGCCATCCGAAAAATTCTGAATTTCTAGAAATTTATTTCCGACTGTTCTCTTATTGACTTGGGCTTTCATGGATCTTGGTTCACTTGGTGTAATAGAAGGGAAGGCGGAGCAATGATCAAAGAAAGAATTGATTGTATGGGCAATGATACTTTCTGTCATAGTTTTCCTCTTGCGCAAGTGTTTCATATTGATCCACTAGGGTCTGATCATCATATGTTGCTTGTTAATTTTAAACATGTCTCAAATAATAAAATTAGACCTTTCAGGTTTGAGGATTATTGGATTGCTCATAGTGATTTTTTGCAGGTTGTCCATGACAGTTGGGAAGCAGGAAATTGCTGGAATCTTAATGTTGTAAATAAGTTTGCTCTAACCCTAAATAATTGCAGGAAAAATTTACTCAAGTGGAGCAAACAGGAATTTCCCAACCGGAGAAAGATTATCGAGCAGTAGAAAGCCAACCTAAGTTTGGTACGACAGGGATACCATAATGAAGCTAATAAAAAGGAGGAAGCTATCCTACTGCAGCACATAGAAGAAATGATGGATCAAGAGGAAAGTTACTGGCGACAACGCTTGCGGGTCCTATGGCTTCAATCAGGCGATAAAAATACAAAATTCTTCCACCTCACTACACTTATTAGAAGAAGAAGAAATGCTATTTTGAGTATTAAGGATGATAATGGCATGTGGGTTAGTGATAAAAGCACCATCAATAATTTGTTCACTTCCTTCTTCACAAATCTTTTCTCTTCTTCTGGGCCCAGGCAAATATCAGATGTCACTACCATAGTGGTTCCCAAAGTTGATGAGGCCTCTAATGAAATACTTCTTCGACCAATCAGTAAGGAAGAAGTCCGTATAGCCGCATTTGAATTGGGGGGCTCCAAAGCTCCTGGCCCTGATGGCTTTTTAGGTAAATTCTACCAGTTTTCCTGGACGGAGGTAGGAGACACAATTGTTAAATTGGTAAAGGACTTTTTTTATAATAATCTCGCTCTTGATGAAATCAATGGTACCAATATTACCCTTATTCCAAAAGTACATAAACCAGAGTCAGTGTCCCACTTTCGTCCTATTGGCCTTTGTAACTTTTCATATAAAATTATTTCCAAGGTTTTGGCTAATAGAATGAAAGGGTGCCTTGATAATTGCATTTCCCAGAATCAGGGGGCTTTTGTTCCCAATCATGTTATTCAAGATAACATTATCATTCCTCACGAGGTTTTCCATTATCTTAGACGAAGGAACAATGGTAGTAAATATGAATTTGCTCTGAAAATGGACATGAGTAAGGCTTATGATAGGATTGAATGGGATTTTCTTAGGAGTGTATTAATCAAGTTTGGTTTTTGTCAGAAGTGGGTTAATCTTGTCATGCAATGTGTATAATCTGTTCATCTCAACCTTTGTATTGCAGGGGAAAAAATTACATCAATTAGCCCAGGTAGAGGTCTCCACCAAGGGGACCCTCTATCTCCTTATTTGTTTATACTTTCTTTGGAAGCCCTCTCTTGTATGATAAATAATTCCATGGATCAGGGTCACCTTACTGGGATTAAGCTTAATAATAATTGCCCAATCTTATCTCACAGCTTCTTCGCAGATGATGCCTTGCTTTCATGAATGCAGATATCCAGAACTGCAATACTTTGGCAAGTATCCTCCAAAAATACCGCCTCGCATCTGGCCAACTTGCAAACCTGGATAAATCCAGCATTGTATTCTCTGGGAACACACCTGAGCCAGTACGACGAGACATCTGCGGAATTCTAGGAATTGGAGAGAGCTTGGATCAAGGAAAATACTTGGGTATCCCAAGTGTTTGGGGCAAAACAAAGTACCAAACACTGGCATATTTTCGTGCAAAAGTGAGTAAGAAGGTACTTGGCTGGAGCGGTAAAAATTTGTCATATGCAGGAAGAGAAGTTATGATTAAGGCGGTCATCAATGCCATTCCTACATTCCCTATGACTTGCTTCAAGTTCCCAGTCAGAACATGCAAAGAACTTAACAGAATTGTGGCCAACTTCTGGTGGGATGGTCAAAATAAAACACATTGGGTCGCATGGAAAAAGCTCACTCGGCCCAAGTCGGAAGGGGGTTTGGGGTTTCGGGATTTCATAAAATTCAACAATACCCTGCTTGCAAAAACAGCTTGGAGATTAACACAAAATCCTGATGATCTATGGGTCAAAGTCCTGAGAGGGCTCTATTTTCCTAATGGCTTTTTCCTTGACGCAAAAAAGGGTCACAGAGCCTCATGGTGCTGGTACAGTATTCTGGAGGGATGCAACCTCATTAAGGATGACTTGTGCTGGCAGATAGGCAATGGGAGGAGTGTCCGCATTTAGCAAGATAAGTGGATTCCAACTTTACCCATATGCAGATTATTAACGGACGATGAGGCCTTAAAAAAATCACATCAGAGAGTGGTCACTCTCCTTTCGCATGACAACGCAAACTGGGAGTTAAATTAGATAAGGCCACGTATTAAGGATGAAGAATATGAGGCTATAAGGATGATCCCCTTACCTCGTTTCCCAACAAACAACAAATTGAGGTGGACTCTAACCAAAGTGGTAACTACACAGTCAAGTTGGGTTATTATCTCTCAGCTCCATTAACAATTGGGAGCATTCCATCAGCGGACCCCACACCACCTCTACCCAAAGAAATCTGGAAGCATGTTTGGAAAATTAAAGCCCTCCCCAAGGTGGTTAACTTTATTTGGAGGACTTTATCGGATGCAATAGCCACCAACTTTGCCCTTGTCGCAAGAAGGAGAGGAACAACAGATGCATGCCCAATTTGCCAAGTAGCCAGGGAAACAATCGAGCACCTCTTCTTCCAATGCTCATGGGTAAGATGTGTATGGTTTGGGAGTCGACTTACCCTTAAATGCGACATGACAAATAACCAAAGCTTCAAAGAATGGTGGCAGGAGCTCTTAGATCCACAAAGTCACCTCAATGAATATGATTTAGCGCACATATGCTGGCTTATCTGGTACATATGGAAGAGCCGAAATGAGAAAGTATTTAACGACAAAAACCCAGACCCTACAGCAGTAATAGAGTATGCCTCCCAGTCGTTAATCAGCTACTGGAAAGCCTGCCAGCTGGAACGTGAAGATGAAACTCCTAATGTTTCCAAGCCAGAGGTCTCCTGGACCCCACCACCGGATAGGTGCCTCAAAGTCAATATAGACGGATCGTTCCATGAGCAAACGAGATCATCTGCTATAGGTATTATATGCCGAGACCAATATGGAGAAATGAAGTGGACTTTCATTGACAAAGTCAAGTCGTTATCTGCGTTTATGATAGAGGCGCTTGCTCTCAAGAGGGCTTTAATGATCGCCCAGGACCTGGGGAATAAGAACATGATCTTTGAGACTGACTGCCAGACTCTTGTGCACAGATTAAATCAAAACCAGCCTAATATGTGTGAGTGGCAGACCGGCGGTATTCTCTCAGACATCCTTTACGTGATTCAGTTTGAACTCTGTTTTCTTCTACAGTTCATCCCTCGCCAGGGAAACAAAGCAGCAGATTCACTTGCTGCACTTACCAATAAGGGGGTGTGCCCAATAGGGTGGGTGGAAAGACCCTTACCCCCTTTGTCTACTGTTTTGGAGGAAGATATGAAGCAACAAAGGACTCCGGTGCATCCAACGGTTAATTAGTTTCCCTAGCGAATAATGCGCGCCATCGTGTTGCACTCTCTTTTGTTTGGTCCTGTATTTGCCTTGTTTATTTGTTGTCTTTTATCTGGTTTTTGTAGTCTGGCATCCATTGCCCTAGTATGTGCAATTGCTTTCAGCTGAAATGAAGTATTTTAGAGTTGTTAAAAAAAAAGGGAGAATTTCAAATGAATGCCATTGAAATTTATGAAACTTCAAAAAAAGTATGAAAATGACATGGTTCAAATTAAGATTTCAAAGTGTTGCTGTTTTTATCATTATATCCCTCAATTTTTTAAATAAGAAAGAGAAGAAAAGGTGCACCTGCCAGAACACCGTTGTCGGCCAGCCGGGCATGGACCCTCTGGCAGCCTGTTCTCATCAGGTGAGGTTTAATTTGTCACTTGAAGAGTTTTATATCTATACATAATGATTATTATATAAAAATTATCATGTATTATAAATGTATATGTCACGTTAACTAATTTATTAACTTTTTTAATCTAATCAGATTATCTAAATAAATATTATATTAATTGTGATCATTATCCTTTCCCAGTCAATTGGTATTGGTGAGGCTTTTACATTTTTAGCCTGTGTGTCAGTTCAGACAAAATGGGTCGTACCATAACTTTTCTTTTCCGTCATCGTGGATTAAAGATTGTGGGAAAGAGTTCGCTTTTTCAGGCGACCGCCTGCTTCACGCAAGTATATATTCCTCCAAAAGTTACTTTTGATGCTCAAGTTTTGGTTGATTTTGGCTTTTTAAAAATGTTGTTATGATTTTTTTTAATTACGTTTTTTTTTTAAAAAAAATAACTTAAATCATAAGCTAAAATTTCTTGTTTTTGGCTTTTCCCGAAAAAAAAAAACAGCTTATGAAAGAAAAATGTTGGATCCAACTTTTTTGAATTTAAATATTATTATGATCCTTATTATAAATCCTTATAGATGAAATTTTTTGTCGTAAATATAAATTCACTTAAAATTTAATAATTATGATAGTACTCTTATTTAGGTCAATAAGAAATTTAAAAGGTGGAAATTATTTGATAATTTTTTATATAAAAATCATGACAATATTTTGATTTAGATCATTTTCACCAATTAAATTTTTAGTGGATTTTCCTCCAATTTTCCTAAAAAAATTAAGTATTTTAGTATTGTAATTTTTTTTTCAAATAATACATTACCAATTCTTATTTTTTAAAATTTATGCATTTTTTTTTATCTTTAAAATTGCTTTTCCATTAATCATACAAGCATTTTTTGACATTTTTCACAACACACACATAATATATATGCATTATTTAATAAGATTGATGTCATTTTCCATCTAAACTTCATTTTCAAAATAATCATCCAAACAAGTTTCAGTTTCAGAAAAGCTATTAATGCTACCGTCAATCTAAACATAAATCACATTATATATTTTGACTTTTACTCAATCTTAAGTTTTGTATAAGTCGATTGTAAATAAGTCACTTTTCTCACCGCTATCCTCATCGACACTTTATCAAAGTGACTTTTGACTTCTCCATTTTTTTTATAAAAAAATTGATTTTTGACTGCATATAAATTGATTAAGGGTAAAGGTGCAAAAAAGCACATGGACTTTTACCCAAGGTGCACCCAGTATCATATGCTTTTCGGAGGTGCAAAAATGCACATGAGCTTTACAAATCATAGCAAAAATCCCATCACGATTAAATTCCCTTAACAGACATTAAGTACAGTATAAAAATACCAAAATACCCCTGAACCTCTCAGTCGCATCTTCTTCTCCTCCGATGAGCTCCATCCACTGCTCATTTTTCTGGAAAAACTCACCTCTTCAATTGATTTATAGATCTTTAATTCACAAACTTCAAATCACATAAAATTATAGCAGAGAATAGAAAGCCGCCCAGAATAGTTGTCCAAAACTCTATCATATTACGCACTATGAGCATTTATCAAATGGTCTGTTGTAACTAACCCCACCCCACCCCACCGTCTTCAATCTTTCTGTCCACCATTAATCTTCAAATAATATAATTGTCGAATGTTAAGCCTGGGGAAAGGAAGTTTTTTTAACAAAAACCCAGAAATATATATAGATAAGTGTTCGTCGATTTCCTTGATGGCAAGTGAACCAGTCGAACAAGTAATAAAGTGAAAGTAGAGTATCGTCCCACAGAGACTGAGATACCAAAGAGTGACGCTCAATTGCTATGATAGTTGCTATCAGAAAGTAAATGTAATTGGTTGGGAGATTTTGAGTGATTACGCTAATAACAGAAGTAAATAAAGGAAATCGAAGAAGATATCAGTGAGAAATTAGGCTGAACTCGAACTCCTCCTTAAGTGCATAATTCCCCCAGTTGCTCTACCCATTGCTGTAGCATCTATACTACACAGCTTCCACAATTGCTACAGCATAGTTACTAACTACAAAGCTATTCGATTAACCCACCGCTATGACGTATCGAAGCTTCCGCATCCGATACATTTGATATTAACTATACTCCTTCCATATTCCTATGGCAACTTTCTAGTTTTTATCTGCATTACTCTCAGGGTGTACTGGTTATGAGAGGTAGACCCATTCCTGAAGCCTACAATAAATAGGTCAAGCCTTGCACCGTACGCTCTAGCAAACACTTGTTTCTCAGAGGTCTAGCCTCGACTCCTTGCCAGTAAGCCGAGACCACAGATCTAGCCCTTAGATTCCTCTAATCGACTAGTAATTAATTTACTAATAAGCAAATCGAATATATTAAATTAAGAACTTGCAACTGGGTTCATACACGCTTAAGGATTTATCTCGTTCAGCCATCAGAAAGTTAGTTCATGATTGACGAAGGAAACACAAAACAGATAGTAACAGAATGACCCATGATCTAACTACGAAAATAGAAAGCTTGACGGCGTTCGACGTCGTGGGTGAAGGTCCGTCACGTCACCACTCCACGTCTTCTTCCCTCCGTCTTACTGCGAGGGAGGATGCTGGGTTATCCTGGAGCTCTCGTGCTCGTGAAGTCTCTCACTCTTCTTTTGAATCGGCCGAATGTGAAGTCTCGTGTTGGCTCTCTCCGACTCTCTCTAGGGTTGACTCGCTGCTTCCTTTTTATATTCAGACTTCCGTGTGACGCAAGTTAGGCTAGCCGGGCTTTCCAAATCTGTCGAGATCTATCACATCTTCTGTTTGTAGATTGATTTAACGATCTTGCGGGATTCTTCAAATCTTTTGTTTTGATCCTCTGTATCTTCTATTTTATTATGTCGCAATCTACCCGTTGATCTCGATCTTTTATTTCTATTCCCGAAATCGCCTAGATAAAAAGGTCGGAAAATATGTCGCATAGCATCGCGTCTTTTACTTTGCTATATCTTTCTTTATGCCTTTTATTGCAGTTCGAGCTGCTGCCGAAATGCTATAGCATCGTATGCTATACGTTCTTCCTAAAAACAATGTAACTTGCTCCTTCCTTAGCACATGTATTAGGATGTAAATGGTTTTCATCCCTCAGTTCCTTATGTCATGAATACATGCCTTTTTGCTTGGATTATTTGCAGTTTAAGCCTTTATACCACCTCCGTCGTGACTAGTCGCCGGTGAGCTCCTCCTCTTCACCATAGCGACCACCGTCGGAAGCTTTCAAGAGGGAAAAAAACAGAGTGCGTCGTGGTCGAAAAAGTGAGCAAGATTCGAACTAGAGAACTCAGATCGGACCTTGCTCCCATCACCTTCTTTGGCTGCGTTGGAAGACAGAGAGTTTGACGCCGTCGTTGGCATTGAAGAAGAGAATGGAAAAGATGAAGGAGGAAGGAGAGTGACGATAACGTTATGCTTCCGGTCGAAGGAGCTAGTGGAGGTGATGAATCTATGCAAGGATCTGAAGCACAAGGTGCCGGAGATTTTGGAAGTGGAGGTGGAACCAAAGGGAGGACCGAGGATTCAGGAGGCAGCGAAGAAACCGAAGAATGAGAAGTGATGAAACTGAAGAATGAGAAGGAAAGGTTCGAGATCTGACAAGAAAGAGGGAGGGCAAGTTGGGAATTGTAATACCCTAAAATTTTCACTTATTATAAATGTCATATTTTGACAAATAATACCTATTAAAAATAGGTGAATATGTGGTCTCAAACTTTAGAAGCGTATTGACTATTATTTTAAGTAATTTCTTCTTGAAATTAAATAAGCTAAAGACCAAAATATTCTAATTTCTTTTAGGGATCATAAAACATCATAAAATTATCATAATTAAGCATAGTCTTAATTTAATCATGAGAGGCAATTAAATGACATAGAAATACTTATTCCAATTAGAGAAAATTACCAACAACTATTGGGCAATTAAATTTGCAATAATTAAAGTAATTATGTTAATTTTCGTAATTAATTAATAATTAAATTAAAAATGCATAATTAAGGAATGTATGAGATTAATTAGTGATCAAAGGCTAATAAAAACCCAAGATTAGCATAAAGGGGATTTCTAATTATCATATTTAATATTATAACCAGTCATACTTTGACAATTAAGCTTAATAACACCTAAAATACTTTATTATGGAATATAACCAAGATTAATTTAATCTTCCCTATTTTAAATAAAAGTGGCGAAAATTCCTTTTGAAAGAGGCAAGATAATTGCACCAATATTAAATCCTAAGAGCAAATAATATATGAACAAATATCATCAATAATAGTAGGATTTTTCCAACACAAATGAGAGGCTTGAATTAAATCTAATAAAGTTAAATCTTAAGGCCTTAATTAACCCTCATAAAGTGTAATCCTTGTAAATTAAGCATCAACCAATGAAAGACTTTCTTCTAGATGCTATGAGGTAATGAAAACACAAAAATTGAAGAGTCAAAATAGGAGTGCATACACGGTTCACATGTCTTGTGAATGAAGAAGGGAAATTGATTAATTAAATAAAATTGTCAAATAAAAATCTAGATATTTTTGGGAACAAAGGCACATGGGTTCACATGGGGTCATTAATGGAGAATTGATGAAGAGAAAAGAGAGGGAGGGGGCGGTTTGTAGGAGTTGTGTGTGTGTGTAGGTGTGTAAGAGTTGTGAGTGTTGTGAGCCTAGTATAAGGAGAGAGAAAAAGTGTGTAAGAGTTGAATCATGAGTTAAAAACTATTGGGATTAATTCAAGACACAAGTAAATGAGAATCTATACAAAATAAATTGTATCCTGAGATACGTTAATCATAGATCAAATATAAGGATTTATTATGAACAAGCATATTTTAAACTTGGGATATGTTATCTCCAAAATCTTTTCCTCAACTTTTGGGATTAATTAGAGACTTTAAATTAAGCCATAATATTCAAAGTTAAGAAGCTAGTGTAAAGCCTTGAATAAGCTTCATAAAAACCCCTAAGTATATTTGTGCTTAGTTAGCAACCAATCATCATTTTCATCTAGTTACAAGGCACTTATTGTAACTAATAGATAAAGCATAAAATTAGAGAAAAAAAAGGGGAGGGGGGACGGTTTACCTAGCTTGAATAAGGGGGTAGATGTTTATTTAATATATGTATTAAAACACATGCAAATTCAAGCATTGATGAAGGGGACAAATTGGCAAAGTGCAAAGAGTACTTGCATAGACTTTTGGGGTAAGAAATGGAAGAGGATGAGGGAGAGAGAAGAGGGAGGTCGGTTTAGAGAGAGGAAGGGCGAGGATGAGAAGTTTCAACTTAACCTAGATCCAATGGTCCACAAACAAGATGAGGAAGTTCAAGAAAACTACCAAAATGCCGTGACATTTTACTATAAATAGAGGCCTTTGCTCTTCATAATTTTCACACCAAACTCAAACCAAATAGGTGAGTTTAGAGAAGAAAGAGTAGAGATAAAGTCATAGCAAGAAGGAGTAGCAAGGTTCTCCAAGGGTAAATCTCTAGTTCTTAAACTTTAGCTTTGAGTTTTATAGCTTAGATGTTGTTTTGATCTTTAATCTTCCAATATATTCTTGTTATCATGTTTTTATGGTTAAAAATGGTTTTATTTCGAAAAATTGATGAGGAAGAAGTTATAGCAATTTTTTTGGAAGATTATGATCAAAATAGTTAAGCTCTGGCGAAATTTTATCGGTTAGAAATTTCTGAAGTCAGGGGTAGAAATGACAGTATTGTATGTTGAAGATGAGGTTATAAAATTCTGAGGAAATTCATGGTTAAAGTAGACATATAGGGCTTTTCAAATATACCTAGAGTGAATTATTTTGAGTTCTGTGCTAAAAGATAAAAATGTCCAAAGTTGGACTACGTTTTCTGGAAAAATTTCTGGGCAGGAGTTAGGAACATTAAAACTGGGAAGGACTAACACAATCTGGGAAAAAATGAGTATTTTTCCTCAAAACTAGACATCCTAAGGATTCCAAATAATTTTACGGACCCTCGTTTTGATTTTTGTGGAATTAGTTATGATTTTTCACAGTTAGGCGAAAAATCAGCCCATATGCTGTCAAACAGCGTTTTTTTACGAAATTTAGGGAAAATAATTGATAAAAAAATACACCAGGGGTATAATGGTCATTTTTGACTAAGATATCTATTAGGATATTATTTATGAATTAATAAATACGATGGTACTATTATAGGCTGTCCGAGAACACAAATTGACAAACAAAACATACCACTATCTACACGTACTAACGTACGTTCGCATCGTAACTTTACCGACTCTAATGCTTATAGTATGTTTATATATGATAGTGATATTCATAAACTAAGATCTTTGTCTTGGTTCATTACTTACACATTCACTTTACACGGGTTATAGTCTTATTAATACCGTTGAGTTTTCATAGCGCCGAGGACACGAGTGGATCGTGGCACTGGTGAATAGTGCAGACCGAGATAACGGACATGTGAATCGGCTATGTCGTTATCTCAACTCGTACATCTGTTATGGGCTTTTGTATTGATAATTGCTGTAATGTCATGAATATCTGTCATAAATATATTATTGATATAAGCATAAGATTAATCGTTACCTGAGGTCCGATGGGCGTGGACCTCGCCATTATAGCTTCGTGGTCGGAGGACCAAGGATCAAGATAAGGGATAAGAATAAGCGTAACGCGTGAGGACTCGGTTGGGAGCTCTGTTTAGAGACGTATTATCATCGCTAGTGTATTTGTATTCTCAAACAAAAGTATCTATCTTATTAAGATACGCCACAGACAATGTTGTACTACAAATTTATCAGTTACTCAATATTTTACATTGCTCCGATGCTCAACTCTGATCAAAACGCTATGAAAATGTTTTCGAAAATTTGGGGTGTTACAGGAATTACAAAAATTTTGGTTTTTTTTAATGACGTGGGGCACACCTTAAAAGTAATGTCAGTTAGGGGTACTTAACGGCATGTGCACTTTTACACCAATTTTAAGAGTTCATGTGCATTTTTCTACCTCTAGAAAACATACGATACTGGGATTAACAACTTCTTTTGAGAATAGTTGGCCGTATTTGTTTTTGTTCCTTCCAAGATTTCTTTTATCAAAAGATAATACTTGTGTAAAGTCATGATCAATCATCCTTAAAAATGTAATTGGAATTGGTGAAATGATTAAATTCATTGAAGGAATATTGGAAAAACTTAACAAAGTTGTTAGAATATGATTAAAATATTTGTAGATAAGAACAAAGTAAAGACTTCTAAACAGATCATGAACCATGACTTGCACAGGCAAAGTGCCCATATTATAGTACTCCGCTTTCCCTTAAGAAATAATATGATGAGTTGATTTTAATTTTAAATATAAGATATAATTTTTATATTTATCAATATTTTCTTTATTTGTCAATTCCAATGTTCCATCAACAATAATACAATAATTAAGGAAAAAAAGAAATAAAGAAATCAATAAAGATGATTAAGATATTTTAAAAAATACATATCATATTAACTTTTTTTTTTTAGTTTAATTTAATTAATATATCTTATCTTAATCGGACGAGTAACTGTGGTCATTAGTTGGTATGGGTGAGGCGGTTGCATTATTACTCTGTGTCTCGGTTCAGACAAAATGGGTCCGACCATAACTTTTCATTAAAGTTGCTGGAAAAGTAACATAAGGTACGTAAATGAAATGGAAACCAATGTGAAAAGAGTTAAGTTTCAAACTTGGTGCCCTTAACTTTTCTTTTCCGTCATCAGTGGATTGAAGTTGCTGGGAAGGTAAAAGAATGTACGGAAATGAAATGGAATCCACTGTGAAGAGTGAAGAGTGAAGAGTGAAGTTTCAGTTTCAAATGCTGTTCATTAGGCTCTGAAGACTTGAAAGCGAGTAAAGTCTATTCACTGCCATCTTCACTCCATCATCACTATTTGCCATTTCTCAGCAACAAGAGAGAGAAAGACAGAGAGGGAGAGAGAAGGAGATCTGTTGAATACGTGCCATGGGTGTTGCAGCTTCATCTTCTTCTTCGTCTTCGAAGAAATATGAAGTGTTTCTGAGTTTCAGGGGAGTGGATACTCGCAGATCCTTCACTAGCCATCTTCATACAGCCTTATGCCTCAAAGGAATTGAGACTTTCATTGATTATGGGCTCCCAAAAGGGGATGACATCTTCGAATCACTCATCCAAACAATTCAAGATTCATCTCTGTCTGTGATCGTCTTCTCTGAAAACTATGCCTCCTCCAAATGGTGTTTGAATGAGCTCCTTGAGATCCTTCGCTGTAAAGAAAAGCAGGGACAGCTTGTTGTTCCTATATTCTACCAAGTGGACCCATCTCATGTACGCCATCAGAGGGGAGCTTATGAGGAAGCATTTGCCCAACATTTGAAGAATTACCCAGACAAGGTGGCTGAGTGGAGAAAAGCCCTTTCTGAAACTGCAAATTTAGCTGGATGGGACTCTTGCAATTGCAGGTCACTCTTCATTTTCTAAGTCTCAATATTTGAAATCACAGTGGAAATCGGTGAAATTTTATTGGAGTCCTTCTTTTTCATATTGAAAATGTTGGAAAATATTACCATAATTTTGATTAGAACTTTGACGAAATTTGTGATTTTATTATATAATAATGTTATCAGGTAACGAAAAAAAAAATTAAATAATGTTACCAATTGGTTGTCACTTTATCAAATAAAGTATTTATTATTTATTTTCATTCTTCTTTAATTATTTTTCTTATATTAGGGATGAAGCAGAACTCATTCAAAATATTGTCAGTGACATCATAAAAAAACTAAACCATGGGTCCTCAAGTGCATTTGTGAATATTGTTGGAATTCACAAGAATTGTGCTGCTATTGAATCTTTGCTTGAAGGATTCTCAACCGTTGGAATTTGGGGCATGGGCGGGATAGGCAAAACAACCATGGCTAAGGTTGTGTTTGCCAAATTCCGCTCTCAATTTGACAGTTGCTACTTCTTGGATAATTTTAGAGAAGAGGTAGAAAAGCATGGTCTAAAATATATACGTGATAAACTTGTCAATGAACTATCAAATGATAGATCTCTTGAAAGGCTCAGCCGTAGAAAAGTTTTGATTGTACTTGATGATGTCAGTGACACAAGCCAGTTAGATTATTTGGAAAATGAAGCTCCTCATTTTGGACTGGGTAGTAAAGTCATCATAACAAGTAGAGATAAACATGTACTTGACGGAAGAGTTGAAGGAATACATGAAGCCGTAGCATTAGGCCATGACAATTCTCGTGAGCTTTTCAACCTCAAAGCCTTCTGCAAAGATGGCTATAAAAGTGAATATAAAGAACTAGTTGAAACAGCACTTGCTTATGCCAAAGGTGTTCCATTAGCCTTAACCGTGTTGGGTTCATATCTTCATTTGAGAACTATAGAAGAATGGAAAAGTGCATTAGGCAGATTAGAAAAGACGACCCTTCCAAGTATTCAAGATGTGCTAAAATTAAGCTATGATGGACTTCTTCGCGAAGAGAAAGAGGCATTTTTAGACATTGCTTGTTTTTTTAAAGGTACATCTAAAGAATATGTAATGGCAATGCTAGAGAGCTTTGACTTTTATGGACCCATTAGTTTGAGAAACCTTATAGACAAGGCGCTGATAAGTGTTGTTCATGGTATGGGAAGGATGCAAAATCATGGTACGTTATGGATGCAAAGTCATGGTACGGTATGGATGCATAATCATGATACGGTATGGATGCAAAATCATGATACGGTATGGATGCATGATTTAATTCAATCAATGGCTTTTGAAATTGTTTGCCAAGAGTGTCTAACAAATCCTGGAAGACGTAGTCGACTATGGAATCCTGATGAGATCTATGATGTACTAAAATATAATCAGGTAAGAAAAATATTTAGCTTTCTAATTAGACATTTGACAACTACGTACGAAAAATAAATTGTTAACTTAAAGTAATTTATTCACTTTCTTTTCTTATTTTTGTGTTGTTTAGGGAAGTGATGCAATTCAAGGCATAATTTTAAATATGTCTCAAATTAGAGATTTACAATTGAGCGCTGATAGCTTCAAAAAGATGACTAATTTAAGGTTTCTCAAATTATATTCATCTTGCCGTCAAAGATCTTGTACTGTGATTCTTCCTTCTGGGCTTGACTTATTTTCCAAGTCATTACGTTATCTTCAATGGGACAATTTTCCTTCACAATCTCTACCATTGTCATCTTGTGCTGAGAAGATAGTCCAACTTCACATGCCTAATAGCCACCTTAAAAGACTATGGGATGGCGTGCAGGTATAACATACAAATATGAGTTTTGATTTTTCTTTTCTTTTACAATTAATTGAAATTTCAGACTTTGTTTCCTATGTAACATTTCTCTTTTTAATTGTTGCAGAACTTGGTGAATTTAAGAGAAATAAATCTTCGTGGATCCAAATATTTGACGGAGTTGTCTGATCTATCAATGGCTCAAAATCTTGAACGGCTTAATCTTACGAGGTGTGAAAGTTTAAGCCATCTTGATCCATCGATTTTATATCTTCCAAAATTGGATTCTGTGTCTCTAAATGATTGTAGAAGCCTAAAGAGTTTGAAAACTGAGGGTCAGTCAACATCTATCTCAGGCATTTATGTCGATAATTGTTGTAGGCTCAAGAAAGTTTCATTCTCTTCAAACAAAATAAAGTCGTTACTTTTATGGAATGTACCTATTGAGATATTGGACTTTCCAATTGGGCATATGGAGAAGCTTTATGATTTCCATCTTAACTGCTCAAAACTAAAGAATCTTCCAATTGATGACATGATTTGTTGCATGAGATTTCTTGGGTGTCTTGGTCTTCATGATGATTGCAGGGGAATAATTGACAAATCAAAGCTCCATACCTTATTTGATTATTTGTTATCTCTAGAATCAATTTTTTTGGCTGGGGCATGCAAATTAACTAAACTTCCACACAATATCAAACATCTCTCAAGGCTATTATCTCTTTATGTAAGCAATTGTAAGAGCCTTCAATCTTTACCTGAGCTTCCTCCATCCATTAAAGTGTTAATTGTCTACGATTGCACATCATTAAAGACACTACAATTCACTTCTCACATTGAATCTCCCTCAGTTAGTTATCTCAGAAATCTTAGGCACCTTACTCTTTGTAGATGCGAACAATTGCGTGAACTTCCTGAATCCATCGGCTCCTTATTCTCATTAGATTCATTGGATTTAAGTGGAAGTAATATAGAGAGCATGCCTGCTGGCTTCTACCATCTTTTAAATCTAACAAACATTAACTTGAGCAATTGTAGAAGACTTATTATCAAAAAAAAAAAATTGTAGAAGACTTCGTTCTCTGCCAGAACTGCTATTATCTCTTGACGTAAGCAATTGTAAGAGCCTTGAATCTTTACCAGAGCTTCCTCCATCCATTCAAGAATTATGTGCCGGCAACTGCACATCATTGGAAGATGAAATAATGTTGGGTTCAACGCTTTATTCCTCAGTTAGTCATCTCAGAAATCTTAGCAGCCTTACTCTTAGTGGATGTGAACAATTGTATGAACTCCCTGAATCCATCGGCTCCTTATTCTCATTACATTCATTGGATTTGAGAGGAAGTAATATAGAGAGCCTGCCTGCTAGCATCAAGCATCTTTTACATCTTTATAACATTAAATTGAGCAATTGTAGAAGACTTTGTTCTCTGCCGGAACTGCCATTCTTCATCTGTACGATTGATGCTGATGGTTGCATATCACTAGCGATTGTACCCAATTTAGCAACCACACCACATCTGAGGTCCCTACTTCTAAAAGATTGCTTGAAATTGGAGAATCGCTATATGGAAAGTGCCTGTTTCCTATTGAAGGAAGCAATCTACACAAGTTCAAAAGAATGCAAGTTTTGTTACCCAGGAAGGAAAGTTCCGAAGTGGTTTAAATCTAATCAGGGAATAGATGCTTCCAACAATATATCTATTGAGTTGCCTTCAACCACAACTGACCTAATTGGCTTCGTTCTCTGTTCTGTTCTTTCTCACCACGCTCATGGTGATCACTTGCAATGCCAACTTTATTACGATGGTAAGGAGCACACATGCTCAAAATTTGAAGGATTGAGGACAAATTTTGACCCATCCTCGAAATTTCAAGGAGTGAGGACAAATTTTGATTCACATCATGTTTTTCTATGGTGTGTTTCTGACATGTTCATAAACTTCGGTAAAACAATGGATGGCCAAAACACCAATTACAGGCCAAATGTGTCATTTGAATTCTCTGTTGTTATAGGTAGTGCGACAGATAGTAAGAAGTTTGTTGATGGTGTGATTGAAGCATGTGGAGTTTGCCCAATATATGCCTCAGAGTATCGCAAATTCATTCAACAAATGGAATTGGAGGCAAACTCGGCTGCCCAAAAAGAGACTTGTCAAGATGCTGATGAGAATTCATTTCATGGAATACTAAAATATGCGAATTTCTCATTGAAGACAGGAAAATGTGGCAATCTTGAAGGAAGTAATATTCCAGAGTGGTTTACTTACAAAAGTTCGACAACAATTGATTGTGCAGGTTTAGAAGTGAGTGTTCAAGTTGCTCCAGATTTTGACAAACCGATGGGTTTCATTTTCTGCTTTGTTATACCTAATTTCTCCTCAAAAGAAAGGGATCAATGTTACTCCACATGTGGGAGTGAATATTCATGTGGGGAATATTATGAGGCAAGTTTCACCGGTCCAAGTGGATGGCACTATTCAATGATAAAATTGAACTCAGATAATGTTTTTCTATGGTATGATCCCTTATACAGTGAATGCATAAAACATTATAACCCACGGAGAAAAGGTTGTGATGGCAAGCTAGACCTTAGATTTTCATTTAATCTTGGATATGGTTCGATGGATGATGAATGGCGTGAATTTAGGATTGGTGATTGCTTGATCAAAGAATTAGGAGTTCGTCCAATATATGTCTTTGAGTACACAAACTTCCTTCTACAAGAAAAACTGAAGGCAAGTATGAGAACAAAGAGGCATCGAAATATTGACGATGACCAACAACTCCCTTCAACAAAGAAAGTGAAGGACTCTTCAATTGATCAATCTATTCCCATGAATTGTGAGTCCAATACATCTCATGATGTCAATGAGTTGCTACTTCTGCTGCCCCAATTGAATTTAGAATCTACAAAGAGTTACACCCATCAAAGATAAATTACCCATAACTCATTACTTGATCGGTATGTATCCCTCTTCTACATTTCATCTATTAAGTTAGACTCGGTACATCAGAGCTACCTTAGTCATTGATGCGCTTGAATCCAACTATTTCCAAAATTACGATTTCAATTTCTTGGTTTCTCACAATGAATATTTATCTTGTCGGACAACTTCATTGATGTGTTTCTTGATGAAGAATATCAGTAAAGCATAACATAATAGGAAACTTGGCATTATATGTAGCCTAGCATCATTAGATACCGAGATAAAAATGCATCGGTTAATTGAAATAATCAACCGGGACTTAAGATAATTAGATTTAGTATAAAAATGATTTATCTTCTTGTAACTTTGTTCTATTAAAAAAAAACTATTTATCATAAGTCGTCCTTCTACTTTGATAGATTTCTGTCAGTTTAAAGAAGAGTTCAACTTCTGCAACAATGGCAAAAAAAGAAATCTTGAGATTTAGCAAACTGTTTTTGCAGGTTGTGGTGAAGCCGCGAATCTTTTCTCTTCTCTAGATTTCATAACCAATAATTGATGGTCAAAAGTGGGACAATATGTTGATTACATTGCTATTACAGCAAACAGGAAGCAGATATTTGAGGGTAACTAAGAAAATTAAATTCTTGAAATTTACTTATAGTTACTTACTTCTTTTTAAATAAAACCCTATATTAAGTCATTAATATCGATTAACTAATATTATTACACCCTAAAATAATTCTGTGCAGTGATGTTATTTTGTTTTTATAGAGTACATATGTTCAGTTATCATTCTCGGCGAAGAAAAGCTGACAACAAAAACGATGGATGCTACTGTGCTTCATGTGCTCTTCGCAATCAACTTCTTTATAAAAAAGTACAAGGTGTTCATCACTGTTAGAGGTGAGGACACTGCCACAAAAATGATGTGTTCATAGTGCTATTTTTTTGCTCAGATGTTCATAGTGCTATTGGATGATGTTTGACATTTGTTTGGTTTGAGGGATGGGGATGGGACTTGGGAGGGGGTGGGAGCAGTGCGGAGCCAAAGATTTTTTTTTTTGTGTGCACAATTAATAGAGGATTAGGGGTTGAGGGCTATGCCCGAATTTTTTTTTAAAGAAAAGTGTTAAATGAATTAAAAAATAAAAGAATATAAATAGGAGAAAAGGAAAAAAAAAAAGTTCAACTTAACATAGAAAAATAATAATCAATAATCAACTAAGCTATTACAGTAGAACGATTACAAAAGCATTATTCGATTATTCTTTTCATGATAATATTGCATTATATCCCCATCATCAATCTTATCAAATGAAATAATTATATATTTCTTTCTCCATTTTTTTTTGAATAATTTTCTCTTAAAAAACTTGAAAAAAAAATTACCTTTTCAGGTGTATTTTCATACATCTATCAAACAGGAAAACAACAGTTGCAGGGGTTAGCTATTGTTGATCACAATAAGCATATTTTCTCGTTTGAGTTTTCTTTCCATTCCAAAAAAAAAAAAAAAAAAATCATAAAAAAAAAATCCTAACCCATTTATTAACTTTATAATTTTCTTAAATACTCCCATATTTTTTACGCATACTAAACGTATTTCATAAAGGCATGCTTTAATGTAATATGAATTTTAGAACCTTTCTGAGAAAAAGAAGAAGAAGATATCGATGAAATGCAAAAAGTGGCTTTTTGACAAAAACAAAAAAAGAAAAAGTGGGACCGCGGAATAGGAATGAAGCAGATGTGGATAGGCATGAACGAGGGTTCGAACTGGGGACCTCTTTGTGAGACAAGAAAAATAACCAACAACACCATCTAGACAAATTGTTATAAAGTTCCATCAAATTATATATAGATTCTTAAACTTTTATGTCTGCACCTGCAGACAGATGCACCAGTGTGGCTCCGCCACTGGGTGGGAGGGTAGTAGACAAAATTTTAACCCAAATGAATATTAAGGTGATGTACTGTTGGTCAAATCTATAATATTATGGTGTTTTCTCAGATACTGCTATAGGATTGCAATTTAAGGTTTGATAATGTTGAAACTTGTTTAGCTTCCTGTAATTGTCAAGTCTAGTTTTTAATGTGGAACCCTAAGATGGTTAAGTTCACAGAAGTTGTAGGCCTCTTGTTCATGTAGGCGGATCCTGGAGATCATTTGTTTTGCATTAAATGAAAACTAGGTAATGTCTTTTGCTCAAAAAGTAATGCTCTGGGTCCACTGCAAAAAGGGAAAAAAAAAAAAAGTAAAAAAAGGGGGCAAATTGTGTGAGAATATTCTTTTGAAACTCATTGTCATTTTTACATACAACTGTTGTACTTTATGCTGACTGTAATTGCATTATACATTTATACTGCTTGTTATCATTGAACCATATTTGTTGAGTTATTTGGAGTTTCATACATCTTTTATTCTTGTCTGAACATCACTCTTATTAATGGTTGCACATGACATGCAACTGAGATGCAATTCTGCGTGAGAAATTAGTAAAAACCTTTATTACTTGTGCTTACACTAGTCTTTCATCGTTAGATGGGATGGTTTCCTTGACTCACTGAGAGGAGATTAATGTTTCATGTCATTTGTTGCAGAATACAATGCAGAATCAGTGAGCTTGAATGGGGTTACTCTACTGAAGGTAGCTTGTCTCCTTCCAAAATTTTCTTGCCTAAGTTTGATTTATTTTAGTTTCATGGATTCTTTTGTTTATATAACAACTGAAGTAGTGCTTATTCCATTCTCAGGGAAGGGTCCATACACAAGAAATTTTTGGCTTATCCAACTCTGATTTAGTGCCAGGGAAATATGAAGGTACTGATATCTTTTTCTGTGAATTTTCAATAGAAGTTGTTTGCTGCACGGGAAATTTTCTTGCCTAAACTATTGGAAACCTAAACTTTTTGTGTATAATAGATTCTGTGAATTCTTA
The DNA here is from genome assembly GCA_019022615.1 of Acacia melanoxylon. NCBI lineage: Eukaryota > Viridiplantae > Streptophyta > Magnoliopsida > Fabales > Fabaceae > Acacia > Acacia melanoxylon. The sequence goes on from JAFJYJ010000003.1 coordinate 15,715,953, forward strand.
GAATCAGTTGTTTGCTGCAGTGCTTGAGGCAATTAATAAAGGAACTGATGCAAGGAACTCTGGTTTTACAAAAAGCCTCCACCACAAGTGCCATAATTGTCAAGTGAAGAGCTTTGGAAAATTCTTGAAGAATGTGGATGTGATAGTGAAAGAATATGTGACATATATTGCTTTCTCATGGGTGATATTGATAAGCTTAGGATAGCGATTCAGTGTCCACCTTCAGCCAGGAAAATTGTGATAATGAAGATGTTATATAATTCACTTTAATTAGTTGGTGATGACTTATATATATTTTAGTTGATGCTAAAAAAATATAGCTTTTGAGTATTAGTTATCACTTTTGAATATTTTGCTACATGCTTGAAATAGATGTTTGAGCATGTAGTGATGATTTATTGGTATGCACACTTTTAAATATTTTGTTACATGCTCAAAATTGGCATTTGAGCATGTTGTAATCACTTGCTCATATGTATACTATTGAATAGTTTGTCATCACTTTTTTTTTTTTTTAAAAAAAAAAGGTTTTTTAGCATTATTGTCTTTTGTAATTTTTTATGCTCAAAATCACTTGTTTATGTGTGGACTATTGAATATTTTGTTACATGGTCAAAATTTTTGAGCAGGTTGTAATCACTTGTTCATATGTAGACTATTGAATATTTTGTCATCACTTTATTAAAAAAAGAGTTTTTTTTAGCATTATTGACTTTTACAATTTTTATGCTCAAAATAAAACTTGTTCATTTCATTAGATTGACAAACTATATAGGGATATAAAATCTAGATGAAATCATGAGCTAAGAAGGAGCACATGTAAAATTTGGATGAATAGAGTTTAAATAATCATAAGTTGAACACTTCTACCCAAAAAGTAATGAATCAATGGGCAAAGTGAAGATGTTTATATATAAAAGAAGAAATTTGTTAATTTAGTATTTTAGAAATATTTATTATTAGCTATTGATAAAAATATCATTTTTATACACATATTACAATATTAATGTAATAATTTAATTTAAATCCAAGTGTAAATTAATTTAAACAATCTATAATTATAAAAGCATAAAGTAACATGTAAGGGTAAAATGGTCAATTAGTTATTACCACCCTCCTCCTCCTCTCTTAAATCAAACAAATGATCTTTTTTCCTTGCCTTTTCCGTTAACAAACCAAACAAGGTAACATATCATCCCTTCCTTTCAAATCAAACACACCCTAAGATGGTTTAGTCTCAAGGGTTAGGCTTCCTTCAGTTTCGTTTTAAAATAATTGTTTTCTTCACTTTGTTATGCTTGCTTTCTTCTGTCTTTGTTTGTGTGAAGAAATCATGATGTGTGCGTATGACTTTGTAATTTAAAAATTGTCTTCAATTTGTCATTAAGTTAAATTGTAGATCATGAGAGGGGAAGTCGATTGTGATGTTCGGTTATTAGAACAATATGAAAAATAGATAGAGACAATAAGTAATTAATTGTTGTGTCCTACTTTGTTACAAGTTTGTCATATTTATTAGAGGCTAAATTATACAAAAATCCCCTGAACTTTAGATCAATTGCATATAACCCATGATATTTCAAAGTTTAAATTTAACCTCCCGACCTTTCATTTTTTTAACTATTAACCCCCTGCCATTAAGTGACTGTTATCTTTTTAACGGAAATTATCGTGTCATATTATGAAATAACACGTGACATCCTATATAAATTACTAATTTCATAAAATTCACTAAACTTTAATTAGTTACAAATAGCCCCATGACATTTTTAAATTTAAATTTAAGTAATTTTAATTTATAATATTAAACCACATCTTTGTTACTTTTATCATTTTAATAATTTTTTTACTATCATTTGTCAATTAAAATAATTTTCTTGTATGGCTAAAACTGGAATAACAATATTTAAAAAATATAAAAATAAAATTGTTATCATTTGTATAACATTTACTTATTTTCTTGGGATAATTAAGCATTGATGGTTTAAATATTACACTTATTTAGAGGATAGTTTTTGCCACTCATTAATTGTTTTGTTAATAATGCATATTTTTTCTTGGATTAGAGGTTTCATGTTTATCTTTATTTTTTTCTAAATATTATTCTTCTAGTTTTTGTAAGAACAATTTTAATTGACAAATAATAGTAAAAATAATAAATTTATGAAAATGATGAAATTAATGACATGTGGTTTAATATTAAAAATCAAAATTTTAAAGGAGTTAGATTTAAATTTTGAAATGTCGAGGTTATTTGTAATTGATTAAAGTTTAGAGGTTTTTATGAAATTAATAATTTACACGTGTCATCTCATAATCTGACGTGACATTTTTCGTTAAAAAAATAACGATCAATTAACGCCAGTGGGTTAATAGTTAGAAAATGAAAGGTTATGGGGCTTAAATTTAAACTTTGAAATGCCAATGGAGTTATATGCAACTGACTCAAAGTTCAGATGATTTTTATATAATTTAGCCTTTATTAAATGGCTAATAACACATTGTCAAAGGTATTTTATGACATGCAAGTAGAGCCGGGAAATTGGGCCGAGCCCATCGGGCCGAGTCCGTTTAAGCCCCTAGCTCGGGGCTCGCTTAAAAAATATCTTAAATAAATTTGAAATTAGCGCAGTAGGTCGGCCGCAGGGGACCGGGCTTAATTGGATGGCCGCGCCCGTTTAACTGTGGCTTTGTTTTTTTAAAAAAAATTAATTACTTAGACTTCTATTTAATGAATGTTTTTATTTCTAATTACTTAGATTTTTATAGTTTAAACTATAACCTTTTTTTTAATGTTTATTATTATTTTGTATTAAAACACATAATTAGTTATTATAAATTTTAAAGAAGAGATGTTTTCATATTAAATAAACACATACTTTGGTATTACAATATTATATAAGTAATAAATTATAAATATATTTTGTGTAAAATAAGTATAATTATTTTTACCTATCAGTAAAATCATGCATAAACTGAAGAAATATGCAGACACACACAAAATTACGAGAGGAAAAGACATTTTGTCGTGGGCATACATAAAGCAATTCCTTTGTTTAATATTTTTTTTAAAAAGGAAAAAAACATATTCTTTGTGTTTATTTGTTTTTTATTACGAATTAATGAATGTGTTTATTTGTTGAATGATTTATATTATTTAGATATTAATGTTGATAACATTTATTTGATGAATTAGAACTTTAATGATTGCAATTTACTAATTATATTTCTTTGAAAAAAAATCGAAGGAAAAATAGTTAAAATTTAGAATAGTAATTTGCAGGCCACAGTAGGTCAGCCACGCCCTGGTACTATTGGGTAGGGCTTTGAAAAAATGGGGATGTTTTCCTTGCCCGGGCACTTAGGCCCACTGCCCTGTGCCGTAGGGCCCCGATTCGATTCCCGACTCTGCATGCAAGTGGTACATGTGATTGTTGTAAATTTCAAATTCCAGTTTGTTGTAAGGTTTACAAGTTATACTACTCCTCTGGTCCTATAAAGGTAGAGAGAAAAGAAAATATTTGGTTCTATTTATAATATTTATAAAGCAAGAGATAAAATTTTTATATGAATGTATAATTTTACCCTTCATTTATTATTATTGTATTGTCTTTGTTCTTATTGATATAATATATATTCAATGGGTATAAATTTGGAAAGTAGTTGAACTTTATGAAAGAGTAAATGAAGTTTTAAGTTTTTCTTAGTTTGTGTGAAACATATTGGAACTACCTTACATATAAGTACTTTGTAATGTATGGGAAAGTAATAAGAATTGGCTCCTTGCGATTTTGAGAGCTTAAATTGAATAATCATTTCTAATAATTTATAAAAACGACTACCAAAATAATCCTAGCTCTTATCCTTTATGTAAGACCTACTTTAATAAACAAATTAAATTATAAAATATATCTTATATTAAAAACAAGAGATAATAACAGTAATTTGGTAAGTACATGTAACCTAAACTCCACCTATTTCAGATGAATCTCCATTAAGTTTATATTTTGTATTTGGGACGCAGTAGCTGAATGAATGAATGATTCGTTGATTCTTGATATTTTCATTCAAAAAATAACTATTCTCTTACATGTCTTCAAATCCTCAAAAAGCAATATTCTTCTATAATCTATAGCGTAACCACGAATAAAGCAACAAAATAATGGAACTCCAAATCTATTTTCCACTATTCCTTTGTTAAAACAGTATTACGAAATCATATTGGAGCATAATAAAATGTCACAAATTTTATCTCCTCAAGACACAGCTCATCTAACAAGCATGTCCTTTATATATTAATTGCTTCATCAGTATTTTCCATCACACATACTTAAAATATTAGCTCTGATCCTAAATATTAAACCCATTTGACTTTTTTTGGAGAGGTTAAAAAAATTAAATAAGTCATTTAATCATGTCATATGTTATTTATGATAGAATTATATATCATTTTATAAGTTAGACAAATTATTAAAAAAAAGATAAATATAAATACGCTAAAAAAGTTTAATTAGGTCCCTTAGTTTTGTAATATCTTGAATTTTGAGACCTAGAGACTGGGGAATAAGCCTATAAAAGGCAGTCGACTAAGCCCAGTTCGAGCACAGTCCCAAGAATGTTGAGGGATAGGAAGTCTATTGGGGGACTAAGTAACTCGGCTATACGGGTTAGTGGACTTAGTATGTATAAGCCATGAAATTAAAGTGTCAATGAAAAAGGGCACAGAAGACCCATACGGTGTAAATCCGGTTGGAAAAGATGCCACCCAACTATGTTTTGAGGTATAGGACAATTAGTTGAGAGAAAATAGGCCAGTATAAGTAAGTATGAGGCATTTTCAGGGTAGTCGGGTATGCCCTATGTTTTTGAAAATGACACCGGTATGTGGCGCCATGTGGAGGTCCGCACATACAGAGTCTAACCTGGTGTCAGTTGGCGGGTCTCGGTAGACGTGTCACAATCCTGAGTAGGCGTCGATAAAGTGACTTTAATAAAGTAAGGTCATGATGACATAGCTTTTGAGTCGTCACCACAAGATCATGACACCTGTCCCTCATCATGACAAAGCATAAAGCCGCTTTTGTGTTGGCGCAATGAGAACGTGACACGTGTTGACTTATCATGACAAGTGAAAAAGCTACTTTTGTGTTGGCGCAATAGAAGCATGACACGTGTCGTCTCATTATGACATACTTTTTTGTGTTGGTCCAATAGAAACATGACACGTGTCCACCATCATGACAAGTCAAAAGTTACTTTTGTTGGTCAAATAGGAATGTGACACGTGTCCCCCTCATTATGACATAGCTTTTGAGTCAGCGCCACAAGAGCATGACACATGTCCCGTAATCATGACAATGCATAAAGCTACTTTTATGTGGTCTAATGGAAAGAGGACACGTGGCACATTCTAGACCATACACGCGGCACATTATGGACCAGACACGTGGCGCGTTCTGGACCGCACCCATGTTCTATATATACCCCTTCCCCCTCATTTGTCTTTAGGCCATTCTTGGCCAAAACATGGAAAAGAGAGGGGGAGAGAGGGAAAAACGAAATGGAGAGAGAGGGAGGAGAAGTGGGGCTGATTTCACCTCCAATTTATTGTTTTCAGCTCCTAGAGCCTTCTCTAATGTTGTTCCTCTTGGCGAAAACAATATTTCTATGGTTTTGGATTCTTGATATGAGGTGTTTGGTGTCGTTTACATGGTGGAGGTGCTGTCGGATCTCCAAATTAATCACAAAATCAAGGTAAGTAGGGAGTTGATTATCAGTCTAAGAATTTACATTCCTAAGACTTTGATGAATGATTCTTGCGTGGTGTTTTGAAGTCTTGACTGAAAATACAAGGGAGTTCAAGGAGGAAAGATTTCAAGGAAAAGATAAGATCAAGGATAAGAAGTATCATTATTCGAAGCTTTAAGGAATTTTGGGAGTTGATTATCAGTCTAAGAATTTACTAGGTAGTAACTTTAATCCTCATATACTTTGTATGTCTCTGTATGTATGCTTTACCATGATTGTGTATGCATTCGGTGTTGTTATTTGCCAAGCGCTTTGGTACCGGAACTGATGTGTGCGACTAGGGCCTTGCTGTGCCCTGCAGTCTGTGCTATGTGATAGGCTTTGTGCCTCGCTGTGTGCGACCTACTGAATGCTTTACAGTTTGTGCTTATGGTTTTCTTACATGTTTTGAATATACTTTGTGTATGAGATTAACGGTTGCTCTGGGATCCTTCGGGATTCCAGTCTGTGTTGCTACCTGTGTATTTACAGCTTGTTGGAAGTAGCTCCCAAGATAAAGTGGTAAATGCTAGCACATGAAGGTGCCGAACTGGTTTCAGATCATTCGAGGAAGATTTGTAGATATTTTATGTATTTATGTTTTAAATTTGTAACCAAGATATGTAATATCCTACCAGTACACTACGCCGAAACCGAATGTATTCTCTGCTGCGTAATTTACTCTGATACATGTTGTTAAGTAATATAATATAAGAATTAAGAGGTATCACACTACCCGTCACCCGAAAGGGTGAGGCCGGTAGGGGTGTAACAAGTTTTTTCAAAAAGTTAACTGAATCTTATATTTAAAATCAGATAGCCACAGAGGTAGTATTTTAGCTTCACATAACGATTAATCAAATTAGATATTTTTGGGGGCGAATTTCAGACATACATATCATAATAGAACGAGGAGCCTCTAGGCCGCCCGTCATGTTTAATGAAAGGCTACAAGATGAAGTGAAGTTGACATGACAAATCCTTAAAGATGTATGCCAATTTCTTTCATAATAAAATTAATTATACGTTTCAAATATATATGTGGTCAAGATCAACTAAATATGTGATAAGCACATAGTTTTAAACATATTTCAGAGAAAAATAATAAATCACATCTCGAAAATCCTCAAGCAATGGAATCACCGGAATAGTGTGATCCTCCAATCTCAAGCTCAAAAAAATGGAGGACAAAATAATTGTCGCTAGCAAAGAAAAACTTAAACAGTTGAAATATGAATAAACCCACTCATGCTCTTGAAAACATCATTTCAGAAGGGTTCTTGTCAAATGTTCTCTAGCGGTGGCCCAAACTTGAGTTAATGTCTGCAACATCAGAATCTCACCATTATATTGAAGATCAAAGACATCCAGTTAGAAACATCCAAGACTTCCTGCACATCACAAGTCAAAAATGACTTTTGCACAATGAACATATATAGCTTGCCAAAATGTGAATCCAATCCAAAAAAGCAGTTTGAGAATTCCATAAGACTAAAACATAATTTAGCAATTATATATGGCGATTCATGTGACTTTGCAAAGTAAAATCAAATAGGAAGCAAAGACAAAAACTAAAATGCTTACCTACTCAGATAAGGGGGCGTCAGCATCAATGCTGTGAGATGTCACCTTTTCGGCAATAAGGGTCCATTTGTTTCAAGTATCATCCTTAAAGAAAGGTTAAAAAAAGGTAATCAGAAGGTTAATAAAATTTAATGAGAATGAAACATTGTAATTATTAATTAAGAGACACAAACCTACCCTCCATCAACAATCTCATCAAGACATAGAAGAATGGGATCCAAGTTCTCAAGCGCCTTCCTTTTGCCAACATTCCTCCTGAAATTTCAGATAAAATGTGAGCTCATTTTAAATCTTGAATAATATGTGTAACAGGGCACTCCTATTTCAAATCTAGAAAGAAAAATATAAGCTAAACTACCTCAACAAAAAGGTGATTGCATAAAAAAAAACCCTGAAGAACTAAGGCCAAAATGAGCTCATTTTCATCGTCACCACAAAGTGATAAAGAAATGCAAGTCTTGTACAAACTTGTATATAACAACATTATTCTCAATTAATGTTACCTCAGCTATTCGAGCAAAAAAAAAACATGTTACCTCAGCTGCAGATAATAGTAAACAACATATAAATAATGAAACACAATAAAAATAACTACAGATCAAGTCAAGATTTAGCAATAACTTCTCAAATCATTATTAAGTCAGGGCCCTACAGTACAACTCAATTTCAAATGAGCATAAATTCTTGACTCACATTAGAGGTTTTAAAGGCATGCATGCATAACATAAAGCTTAAAAAACCAATGTCAACTCACATAATGATTAGTTTGTGTCCATTAGTACAAACCTCTGTGCTGCATACCTTTTGTCTGAGCATTTGTCTTCACTACAATTTTACTGATACTAGACTAACTTCTCAAAATCTAATTTTGCATTATTTGTTGGCCAGTCATCTAAATAATACTTGATTGATAAACACTTCCCTTCCGAATCTTGAAGAAGAATGTTCTTTCCTGATGGACGTAAGCCCTATTCATGACAAGACATGCCAATACCAGTTATAAAATGTGAAATATGGTATATAAACAACACAACTGAACTCAATGCAAATAGATGCAAGCCATCCTAATTCCACTAAAGTATAAGGTCAAGCATCCATTTAGTATATGCATCAACAGAAAATGGATCTATTCTCTACAAACTGTGTCCCTCTCACAAGAAGTTGCCAAGTGGACAAGTGGTCATACTTAGAAAATGTTAAAATCCCCTTTCTTCTTAAACAAAAAAAAAAAGGCTTTAATTTCTTCTTCGCTTGTTACAATGTGGAGATTTCTTCTCAAACAACATCATTAGAATTTTTTGAAGCAGAAGTCCAGTCATTGGCAAGAAGTAATGTGCAGTGCAATTGGATTAAAGCAAAATATATCAGGAAATTTGGTATGTGGTCATAATAAATATTTAAAATGCTAAAATAAACAAAACTCGAGAAGGTTAGTTTGTGGAATGTAATAACTTATCTTTTCATAGTTTTCTCTAACCACTCTTTTACACATCTTTTATGCCTTTTTATATGACAGGGTGCTTTCTTGTTGTTTGATGTAATGTAATTAAAATTGAATACAAGAACCACGTGACTTTGTTGCTCAGCTGAATAATATAAAAAGAAGAACTACCTGTTTTTTGTTGAAGAGACTCTTTATTGAGACATCAACAAAAATGATAGAGGCATGCAACACTGATAAACTTGTTTGGCTGTTATGAACACATTAGATAGTGGTCAGTTTTCTACCTATTAAATCTAAGTGAGCGAAGACAACGTCAACTTGCCATGTTCTATGAGGTATCGGTAACAACAATCAAAATCCCCATTAAGAAAATAAATGAAGAAATTATTTGACTTGGCTCGAGCAACTTTCTTAAAAAAAAAAAAAAAATCATTAACATACTGAGAAGCAAAAACTTGCTTTATGTCAAACATCATAAAGTTGTTGTTGTAAATCACCAAATGACAACACCCACTTGCCCTAATCAATGGTTAGATGCAAAACCGTTCCTTCCTGAAAGCTTCTAAAGCCCCCATTGAAGAGTTCAATGGAACACTCCATTTTTCAAAAGCGGAATAATGTATTTTTATCAGAGTAGAGCATCAGAGCAAATAAGTGAGTAACTGATAAGTAAAAAGTTGACTACAGTGCATCCAGCTGGTTATAGTGGCGGTACATTCATCTGAGTATTTAAAATTCTAACTACGTAGAAATATAAATACATCTCCAAAATAAAACTCCAGCAAAGTCTTCACGCGTGCTGCTTACCCTTGTCGTCGGCTCTTGGTCCTCCAGACCCTGAAGCTATGGTAAGAGCTGAGGTCCAATGCCCATCAGACCTCAGATAATTGTTAACCTCATGCTCAAGTAAACAATATATGTATAACAAATATTCATAACATTACAGCAATAACCAACACATAAGCACACAACAGATGTAAGGTTATCGTAACAACAGTACATAGCACATAGCACATGTAAATTCACCCATGTTTGCACTAACCAGTGCCACGACAATCCCTCGTGTTCTGAGCGCTAGGAAAACTCAACGGCATTATCAAGACTATAACCCGTATAAAGCTGAATGTATAAGTAGTGATCTAAGACCGAGTCTTAGTCACGGTGCACGTCCAAGACCAAGTCTTGTCCATGACTCTGAAATAATCTATCACATATAAGCATACAATAAGCATCAGAGTTAGAGTTACAGTACGCGTCCGTACCTTATCCCGTTCGGATAGTGGTACGCCTGTCTGTTCGGTACGTCCCGTGATTTTTTCTCGGATATCCTATATTAGTATTACCGCATTATTTCCTCATAAATAATATCTTAAGAGATATTTTAGCCAATATTGACCTTTTTACCCTTAGTGGATTTGATATTCCAATTATATCCCTTTATTTTCCAAAAAAAACGCTGATTTCAGCATTTCGGGCAAAATTTTCGCTAACTTTGAAAAATCATAACTAATTTCAAAAAAATCGAAACGAGGATCCGTAAAATTCCTCAGAATCCTTAGGATGTATATTTTTAAGAAAAAAATACTGGTTTTCACCCAGAATTTAGTGAATCATTCTCAATTTAACATTTTCAAAGCTCTGTCCAGAATTTTCCCAGAAAACGTAGCTTTTCTTCAAGAATTTCTACCTCATTACACAAACCTCGAAATGATACACTCTAGGTATATTTGGAAATCCCTAGATGTCTAATTTAACCATGAAAAATTTCAGAATTAAATAACTTCATCTTCTACATAAAATATTAGCATCTCTTTTGTTGGCTGCACAAAGCTTTAAAACCGAAAATTCTACAATTTTCACAATCTTGATCTACTAATTTCCAAAAATTATTTCCCAACATGTTTTTACCTCGTTAGGCATTTTTCAATGCAATGAGGCCTAAAAACAATCATGGATATTTATTCTACCAATTTCTAGATCAAACTAACATTTTACTAAAAACTAAAGACTAAAGCTTCCTTCCTTCTAGCTCCAAGACAACTCTTACTTTCACTCTCTTAATCAAATGATTCAGAGGTGATTGTGGTGATGGTGTGAAGAAATGTGAAGGAGGGGGGGTCTCTATTTATAGAGAAAAATCAAGGACCTAATTGGCAATTAAATATGACCAACTTTTACCCTAACCCTTGGATTAAAAGAAGCTTTATGAAACTTCATCTTGACCCCTCATGCTTTTGGTCGACATGCCCAACCAATTAGCTAATTAATGAATGTTTCAATTTAATAAGTAGTCCAATTCTGGAGAGTTTGAAATAATTGATTTCTCACTCATACTTTATGCTTTATGCTTTATTGAGACTTCAATCCCTTCCCATATGTGTGTACCGACATCATCCATTTCCTTTAATCATTTAATCTAGTTTTAAATACCCAATTGCATTGCCCAATCAATTAAAAAGCTTCATCTGATTTATTCATGTACCATGCGCCCCTTTTGTTGACTTTTGGGGTAGCTTATTCAATCCTTAATTAGCATTGAAATCAAATGTTTTTATTTCCTTTAATCACAATCTTTAATTATAGGATTGGTTCATAGATTAATTATGGTACTTAGCAATTCATTTTATACTAATATTGAACCCTTATTGGTTCTTGATTTTTAATTAAGCCAAAATATCATATTTGATGACTTTTAATTGCCACTAGATTAATTATGAAAATTTATTCAATTATTTTAATTGATGTGAATTTGATAGTTGTTAATTTTCTGGTTTAGGTATTTTCTTAACATTTTATGGTTCTTTATGGTTAAATACAAACTATGTTGTAATATGAAAATTATAAGGTATTTTATGATCCCTAAATGAAAATTAGAAAGTTGAACTTTGGTTTATTAAAATTCAAGAAAAAATTGCCCAAGAATTAAAATAAATAAGTTACAAAATTTAGAGACAACATACTCTCCTATTTTAATATGGATTATTGATCAAAATATAATATTTAAAATTTTTTGGGTATATTCAATACTATAATTCAGGAAATTGTAGCTGTTGTCAACAATAAACTGGAAACTGTTAAATTACAGTAAAAGATAAAATTGGAAGTGATGAAATGAATAAACCCATTGAAGAGTTACTGGAATAATTTCACCAAGATGCTGAATATAATTAAACAGATTTTGATTGGCATATTGATGTTTGCAGATGAACAGAGTAGAAACTTGAAAACAGAGCATGTAGGAGCCAACTTACCATATTATAGTAATTATTCTTAGTAGATGATCAACCGGTGTTTTTGGTGAGTATCATTAGACTTAGTATCGGTGACAATTCCTTGTATAAAATCGAAAGCAGTAATTATTATTCAATCCAGCCACATTATATCAGAGGAAGTTGCAAGGAAGTAACAGGGCAATTGGGATGAAACTATCATATTTTAATTGTAGGCCTTAGTTACGTACAGCCTTTCACATGCAAATCTAAATGTAATTCCCTCAGAGACATGACTTCGTAATCAATTTGGCCCTAAAAGATCCTATCATATTTAATCCTGTTATGAAAAAGAAAAAAAAAAAGTAACCGGCAAATCTAGCCCTCTAGATTTGCTATGTTGCTGAAAACTAACTATGAGGTTCCTAGTTCGATTACTAGTAGGCATCATGATGAAAAAAAAAAAAGTAAGAGCATTATTGTCTTTTCATTGAGATGTAGTGAAATTTCAAACACTTTTGGGGGTTGAAATAAATTTTTTTCTATGCGGCCTAAGTGATAATATCCTATTAAAAATGGCACATATTTCTAAAAATATATTTAAATAATAGAGAATAAGAAGACTAGTGAAACATACGATGCAAAAAGTAACGGAGGGTTAACAGCCTTACTATATCTGCCACCTAAAAAATTCATTATATCCACTTTTGGACCTAGCAAAAGTTAATTGTATTAGGTGTACATTGAGAAATAATTTGTTACTAAATTTGCACATTCACCCAACTTTAAAGGACACAAGTCAGTACTCTGAACATTCAAGAGGTTAGAACAATCCTGACTCAATTTCATTTGTTTATGCTGGAGACCATGCAATAACTAAATATGGTGTCACCTTATGTTCCTTCAAACTTTTTCAAGTTATTTTTAAAATTTGGCTATAATTTCATCTCGGCTAGACACAATGTGGAGATTTCTTGTCAAAAAACTTCATTGGTATTTTTCTTGAAGTAGAAGTCCAGTCATATATGGTGGAAGTACCTTATATAAAGTTGAAAAATTGTTGAACTTTATAAAAGAGTTAATGAAATTTTAAAGTTTTTCTTAGATTGTATGAAACATACATGCTAAAAGTACCTTATATATAAGACTGAAGGAATAATTTGTAATGCATGGGAAAGTAATATGATTGGTGATGAGAGAGTTCTTGACACTATCTATAAAGTAGTGGTTGTGTTGTTGAATGCCTCTTTTCAATAATTTTATAGGTTTTTTCATGATTAATTTGAGCTTTTTAATACATTTCCTTGGACATTATTATATGATTAAACACTAATTTAAATTAGGTACATTCATAATGAATTAAGTGTGATTTCCTATTACTACTTTCATTTTTAGTTGAGAAATCTTGCATTAAGTCATTTTGGTATCAATAATTAAACATAACCTAGCTAATTTAACTTACTTAAACAAAGTCGTCTATCCATTAATAAGTGAAAGTGGATTAAAGCAAAACTTATCAAGCGAAACTTGGGTGCATGAGCTTATTTGGTTGGATGGCATGATAAAGCAAAACTTTTGGATCATTAAAAAAAAAAAAAAAAAAAAGACGATTCATTTTCAGGAAAATGAAGTTACTTTTCTACCCATAACTCTGAGCAGAATTGTCCAGTTTGCAGGTCTTGTTTACGTCATATATATTTAAATTTATAACCTCTTCAAAGGAATATATATTCTTTTTTCAATTAGAAAGTAATTAATTACTTTCTGAATTATTAAACGCAAAAATATTGAGATGCTCTATAATTATTATTTTTTCGATTTTTTCCTTCACCTATTTTTTTTTTTAAAAAAAAAGAACTCGAGTGGCATTTTCACGCGTGCTTATAACAATTAAGGCCGGAATCGGTGAGAAGGGAAAGGAAAATTAGAAAGTTCCTCCGTTTGGTATATAATACCCTAAAAACCCTAATTATCATAAATAGTATATTTTGATAAATACTACATTATCGTAAAAGGAGAATATATTGTCTCAAATTTTGGGATATTGTTTATTATAAATTTATGAGCAATTTCTTCTTGATATTTAAAAAGGATCAAGTGTGAATCTTGAGATTTCATCTAGGAATCATAATATACCCTAATATAAATATTGAATTTTAGTAAATAAATACTAAAAATACAAAGGAGAATCTATTAATTATATTTTCATCCAAATTTCACTTTGGAATTAATTAACCAATGGTTAATTATGTGACTACATATTAGAATCTTTAAAATGTGATATTAAATCACATAAAATAATAACTATTTTAGATGATCATAAGGCAAAAGAATGACACATAAAATAGTGATTAAATTATGATCAAAGGTTATGAAACTACTTAGTTATATTAAAGCAAATGTAATACCCAAATAATAATATATCTTAAATATTATATTTGGATAAATAATATCTATTTAAAATAGGTGAATATGTGGTCTCAAATTTTTCTATTATGTTTTTTTTTTCTAGGCAATTTCTCCCTAGAATTTAGGTGACTAGAGATTTAATTTTCTAAATCTTATTAGGAATCATAAAATATCTTAAGATTATCCTAATTAAGTGGAATCTTAATTTTGTCACAAAAGGCAATTAAATATCATCTAAATACCTAAATCAATTAGAGAAAATTATCAACAATTGTTGGGCAATTAAAATTGCAATAATTGGAATATTTATATTAATTTTCGAAATTAAATAATAATTAATTTTAAAAGGGCATAATTAAGAAAATATCAACTTAAAAGGGCCAAAATTAGTACACAAGGGGTTTTTAATAATCAAGATTAATATAAAATCCTATCAAATATCGACAATTAGGCCTAATAACTCCTAAAACATTATATTAGAAATATTAACCAAGATTAATTAATCCTCCCTAAAAACATACAAAAGTGGCGAAAATTGTTGATTAAAAGGGTTAAGAAATTGTATTAATCCTTAATCCTAAATCACTAACAAATATCACTAATAGTGTCTAGATTTTTCCAAAACAACATCAAAGGCTTAGATTAAATTTAATAAAGCTAATCTAAAGGTTTTCAAATTTATTTCATAAAGACTAATCCTTGTGAGATTAAAATCAACCAATAAGAGAATTTCACCATGGCTTTTGTGAGACAAATAAAATACAAATCCAAGAGTGAATTGAAGAAGGTGAATTCGTTTTTTTTTTTTTTTTTTGCAAGAGGAAGAAGAGTAAAAAAAAATTGTTAAATGTAATTTAGCCAATTAAACATCACAAACAAAGTAATTAATGAAGAAGACTTTCAAAGCATTTAAGACTAAGACATATATGAGATGAAATGCAAATTGAAGTGAAATTAGGGGGGGGGGTTTCGGTTTTAACAAAGAGAAAAGATTAACCAAAGTTAATATCTAGATATTACATAAAACATGTCATAATCAAGAAGACTTTTGTGGTTAAAAAATGATGTAAGCTGTAATACCCAAATAAATATGTGTCTTAAACATTATATCGGATAAACAATATATCTTAAACATTATATTTGGATAAATAATACCTATTTAAAATAGGTGAATATGTGGTCTCAATTTTATCGGTTGTGTTTATTCTATTTTCTAAGTAACTTCTCCCTAGAATTTAGGTGACTAGAGACTTAATTTCCTAAATCTTATTAGGAATCATAAAATATCTTAAGATTATCCTAATTTAGTGGAATCTTAATTTTATCACAAAAGGCAATTAAATATCATCAAGATGCCTAAAATAATTAGAGAAAGTTATCAACAATTATTGGGCAATTAAATTTGCAATAATTGAAATATTTTTGTAATTTTCGAAATTAAATAATAAATAATTTTAAAAGGGCATAATTAAAGAATATATCAACTTAATTAATATCCAAAAGATATGTAAAGGCCAAAATTAGTATACAAGGAGTTTTTAATCATCAAGATTAATTTAAAAACCTATCAAATATTTACAATTAGGCCTAATAACACCTAAAACACTATATTAGCAATATTAACCAAGATTAATTAATCCTCCCTTAAATTATTTTAAAGTGGCAAAAATTACTAATTAAAGAGGCTAAGTAATTGCATTAATTCTTAATCCTAAATCATTAACAAATATCATAAATAGTGTTTAGATTTTTCCAACACAAATCAAAGGCTTGGATTAAATTTAATAAAGCTAATCTAAAAGCTTTAAATTTGATTTCATAAAGCATAATCCTTGTAAAGCAAAAATCTACCAATGAGAGACTTTTCTTCTTGTTTTCATGAGACAAATAAAGAACAAATCCAAGAGTAAATTGGGAGGATGAAATCGGTGCATACAAGAGGAGAAGAAGAGTGGAAATTGTAAACTATAATTAACCAATTAAACATCACAATCAAAGTAATTAAGAGCAAAGACTTCTAAGGCAACTTGAATAAGACATTAAAGATTAAATGAAATGCAAATGAAATGTAAATTTAGGGGAGGGGGTCGGTTGTGATAAAGGAGAAAGATGAGCCAAGTAATATCTAGATATTACTTGAAACATGTCATAATCCATATTAAATACAAGAAGACTTTTGGGGTAATTGTGATATAAGCTTATGTAATAAAGGTAATTAATGCTTAATTAATAAATGGTAAGATAAAAACCATTAGGATGAATTCAAGACACAAGTAAATGAGAACCAATAGAAAATAAATTGTATCTTGAAATCCATTGATCCTAGAACAAATATAAGTAGATATTATGAACAAGCACCATTTAAGCTTGAACTTGGTTATCTCCAAAGTGATTTTCATAAACTTTTGTGATTCAAACCTAAGTGATTTAAAAGTTTAAAAAGACCATAAATCAAGTCATAAAATTGTGATTACAAAGGTGGAAATTGATCTTGAATAAAAATACCAACTTGCACCTAACTAAATAAGCATTTGAGGTAACTAAAAATTGAAACAAACTAACTACAAGGGAGAGAGTGAGAAGTCAGTTTTGAGTAGGTGTAAGGGTGAGATTTAAACTTCTCAACTAAGTTTAATCCATGGGTTAAGAATGAGTAAGAGTTGTTAGGTAGTTAACCCACAATTTGCTATAAATAGGGCCTTTGGCTCTTCATAATTCCTCACCAATTCACAAATCAAGAACAAGCTTAGAGCAGCTGAAACATAGAGAGAAAGTGAGAGTGAGAAGCTTTGGGAAGGAAAGAGCAAAGTTCTAGGTAAGTTCTTGAGCTCTAGCTTTGTGATTTATAGCTTAGATGTTGTTTTGATTCATAATCTTCCAATTATAGTGTTATTTTCATGTTTTTATGGTTATAATTGGCTTTATTTCAAAAAAATGATGAAGAAGAAGTTATAGAAATTTTTTGGAAGATTATGGTCAAAGTAGCAAAGCTCTGGCGAAAATTTGTCGGTTAGCGACTTTTGAAAGCTATTTCAAAAATGCTGGTATCATATGTTGAATATGCTATGGTAAAATTCTGAGTAAATTCATGGTAAAATTAGACATATAGAGATTTCCAAATATACCTATAGCATGTCGTTTTGAGTTTTTTGCTAGGAGATAAAACTTCTACAAAATGGGCTACGAATTCTGAAAAATTCTGTGCAGAGGTTGAAAATACGAAAACTGTGAATTGTTCATAAAATCTGGGAAATAACCAATATTTTTTATTAAAATTAGACATCTTAAGGATTCCGATGAATTTTACGGATCCTCGTTTCGAGTTCTGTGGAATTAGTTATGATTTTTCAAAGTTAGGCGAAAAATCAGCCCACTTGCTGTACAACAGCGTTTTTATGAAAATAAAAGGGAATTAAGTTGAAGATAATTAGTCCAGGGGTGAAATGGTCATTTGAGACTAAGATATTTATTAGAATATTAATTATGAATTAATAAATGTGATATTACCTTTATAGGGTATCCGTGATCACAATTTGACCGTCCAACGTACCGTGAACAACAACGAAGGTACGTTCGCGGCGTACTGTAATACTAACTCTGATGCTTATAGTATGTTTATATATGATAGTTGTATTAATAGACTAAGACTTAGTCTTAGATCTTTCATTATACATTCAGATAAACACGGGTTATGGTTTTAATAATACCGTTGAGTTTTCCTAGCGTTAAGGACACGACTGTACATCGTGGCACTAGTAGATCGTGCAGACTGGGATAACAAACATACTGCAGGGGCTGTGTATTGTTATGGCCCTACATATATGATTATGTTTTTCCTCCATCTGTTATGGGCTTTTGTAGTGATTATTGCTTAAATGCCATGAGTACCTGTCATACATATATTGTTTACATAAGCATGAGGTTAACCGTTACCTAAGGTCCGATGGGCATTGGACCTCAGTCTTAACTACTAGTCAGGGAAGGATCATGGTTCACAGAAGGCACCAGTAGATGGAGCCGTGGAAAGACGCCAACGGACAAAGCCAAGAGAAGGCACCGGTCAAATTGAAGAAAGCGAACAGGACCTACTTTATGACATGAATCTAATAAGGTTACTTCATATCATTTGGTGCTTAAACTAGAAAGGGTCGTCTATGTGGTTCAGTCAATCAGTCCCCGTTAACATCGGGGAGACTTCCACTAGACCTTACCCGGCTGGCCAAATGGGATGATTTAAGCGAGTTAGGTTCTATGCCCCAAGTCTACCTAAGGCTTGGTTGAAGAGGGTATAGTTACATGGAAGAGTTGTAATTATAAAGTTTTGTATTATTGTATCACATGAATATTCCTTCGGGAAATTTGTAATATATCAGTATACGTCGGGCATCAGCATATGCCTGAGTATTTTATATCAGTTACTCGTTGTTCAAATTGTTTTTAGTACGTGCTCTCCGTTTCCGCAAAACGCTGAGTTGTAGCACCTCAAATTCTGACAAATTTTATAAAACCACGTGTCACCGGCACAATTTATGCTACGAAATTTGAGGTGTTACATAAGCTTATGTAATTAATGGTTAATTAATAAATGGTAAGATAAAAACCATTAGGATGAATTCAAGACACAAGTGAATGAGAACCAATAGAAAATAAATTGTATCTTGAAAACCATTGATCATAAAACAAATATAAGTAGATATTATTAACAAGCACAATTTAAGTTTGAACTTGATTATCTCCAAAGTGATTTTCACAAACTTTTGAGATTCATACTTAAGTGATTTAAAAGTTTAAAAAGACCTTAAATCAAGTCATAAAATTGTGATTAGATAAGTGGAAATGGATCTTGAATAAAAACACCAACTTGCACCTAACTAAATAAGCATTTGGGGTAACTAAAAATTGAAGCAAATTAACTAAAGCAAGAGGAGAGTGAAGTCGGTCATGAGGCCAAGAACAAGAGGGAAAAGTAGTCACAAATCAAGTATTAATGATAAAGTAAAAATACATAATGAAGGGGGACAAAGTAATTAATTGTACAAGACTTTTGTGGTAGAAAAAAAGATGAAGAAGAGAGCAAGAGGGAGAGGAGTCGGTTTTAGGGTGTATGGGTGAGATCAAAACTTCTCAATTAAGTTAAAATCCAAAGTTTAAAATTGAATTAAAGTTGTTAGGAAGTTAACCCATAATTTGCTATAACTAGGAAGGTAATGTCTTCATAATTTCTCACCAATTCACAAGCAAAGGCAAGCATATAGAAATCGAAATCAAGAGAGAAAGTGAGAGTGAGAAGCTTTGGGAAAGAAGGAGCAAAGTTCTAGGTAAGTTCTTGAGCTCTAGCTTTATAGTTTATAGCTTAAATGTTGTTTTGATTTATAATCTTCCAATTATAGTTTTGTTTTCATGTTTTTATGGTTAAAATTGGCTTTATTTCGAAAAAATGATGAAGAAGAAGTTATAGCAAAATTTTTGGAAGATTATGGTCAAAGTAGCGAAGCTCTGGCGAAATTTTATCGGTTAGCGATTCCTGAAGTCAGGGGTAAAAACGTCAGTATTTTATGTTAAATATGAGGTTCTTAAACTCTGATAAAATTCATGGTTAAAGTAGACATATAGGGCTTTTCAAATATACCTAGAACATGTTATTTTGAACTCTGTGCTATGAGATAAACATTCTGCAAAATGGGCTACGAAATTCTGGAGAATTCTGGGCAGAGGTTGAAAACCTTAAACCTGGGAATGACTCAGGGAATTTGGGCATAAATGAGTATTTTTACTTGAAATTAGACATCCTAAGGGTGCCAAGGAATTTTACGGATCCACGTTTCGATTTTTGTAAAATTAATTATGATTTTTCAAAGTTAGGCAAAAAATCAGCCTATATGCTGTCCAACAGCGTTTTTACGAAATTAATAGCAAATAAAATGTAAATAATTAACCCAGGGGTAAAATCGTCATACTTACCCAAAATATTTCTTGGCATATTAATTGTGAATTAATAAATGCGATATTACCCTTATAGGATATCCGTAACCACTTTCCGACCGTCAAACGTACCGTAATCATCAACGAAGGTACGGACGCGTATTGTAACTTTAACTCTTATGCTTATTGTATGTAAAATAAGGAATATCACCAAGAGGGGGGGTGAATTGGGGATATAAAATTTTCTCGCGAAAATGCTCTGTTGGGATAGTGCGAAACAGGGATAAACAGAGTAAGGGTAAGAGAGATTTAACACAATGGGTTTATATTGGTTCGGTCCAAATCCTTGACCTACGTCCGGTCCCCGAAACACTACGAGATTTCACTATCTCGAAACTTGATTACATACTCGTAACTCTCGAGTAATCCTCTCACTAGGACTTACTCCTCTTTACAAGTTGTAACCAAATAACCACAGACACAATTACACACTCTGTAAACGAAGGATGATCCTCACAGACTCCACTCCCCCTTACAAGTTGTAATTGATACACCCTCTCTTAAGGTTCCTCAACCTTAAGATTCAACTGATAAACAAATATTCAAATAGTGTTTAACTCCTGTTTGAGTAGATAAATGATAAACATGAAGTACAATAATATCCGAAGATATTAAAAATGAAACTAATGAAACGGAAGATTGCAATAATATCGAATTGAATGCACATCGTTTCTCTCCGGGTCTTGTAGATTTGAATGCTTCTAACATTTATAGTTGGTGGCATTTATGACCGTTGTTGAAGCTTCAAGTTTATCCGTTGAGACTCTTCGAATTAGCCGTTGAGTGTCATAAATATTTCCGTTGAAGAATGTTTACTCGGACTAATCGTATTCGCTGAATCTCCAACGTTGACATTCCTTATCCAATTTGTCCGTTGAGACTTGGTGAGAATGTATCAAGGAAATAGCCGTTGTTGTTGTCAGAAGGTCATCTGCCCATAATGGTGAATATCTCTGCTTTGCATTAAATGCGTCTGACACATTGTGGCTTTATTTCAAATTAGCGTTAATCCCCATAAAACTCTTCTGAAACTCATTAACAAACTTGTTAAACATGATTAGGAACAATAATGAGTGAAGATATAAAATAAGTAAACCATACTCAGAGATTTAGCAAGGTTTAGAGATCTGGTTTTTTCAAACTGATAAATTTGGCTAGAGTCAAGTTCTTCTATAATAACATGCTAGGCTAGAGTCACAAGATACTGGCTCAAGTTTAGGTCAAGACTCAAGCCATATTGTGTAGGCTAGAGTCAAATAGTTCAAATGTAATATGCTAGGCTTGAGTCAGAATATTCAGGCTAGAGTCTGATTGTTCTAATGAAACGCGCTAGGCTAGAGTCAGAATATTCAAGCTAGAGTCAGGGTCAAAACTCAAGGTACATTGTGTTGGCTAGAGTCAATTTATCTCATGGGAGTGCTCTAGGCTAGAGTCAAAGTTATCTGGCTCCAGTTTGGGTCAAAACTCCAATTGCACAGAGGAGGCTAGAGTCAGAAGTTCATTTGAAAATAACGGTCAAAAACTTGGCTAGAGCCAATGCTCTTAGTGGAGTTTAAGGCTTGGCTCGAGCCAGTACAAATTGGCTAGAGCCAACATTTGCATTTTGTCAAATGTAGAAAGGTTATTGGCTCGAGTCAGCAGAGATTGGCTAGAGCCAATCTGACAGATAAAATGTAGACAGGATATTGGCTAGAGTCTGATGGGTTAGGCTAGAGTCCAGGGCTTGGCTCGAGTCAGCAGGAATTGGCTAGAGTCAAAACTTGCATTCTGACAAATTTAGATAGGATATTGGCTAGAGTCAGATGAAGTTGGCTGGAGCCAATCTGACAGATAAAAATGCAGACCCAATTTTCACAAGTAAATGAACTTTGTTGACCGAGTTCCTTTTACAAGGGTTAGTTATCATCAAAACAAACATTGGGAACTAACAGTATGCCTATATATGATAGTTGTGTTCATATACTAAGACTCTGTCTTAAATTGTTCTTTATTCATTCAAAGATTTACGGTTTATGGTTTTAATAATGCCGTTAGAGTTTTCCTAGCGCTGAGGACACGATAGGCCATCGTGGCACTGGTGAATACTGCAGACTGGGATAACATGCATACTGCAGGGGCTATGCTATGTTATTGCCTTACATATTGTTAATGATTTGAAAATGAGATTTTGTACTACTGTAATATCTGTCATACATATAATGTTTACATAAGCATGAGGTTAACCGTTACCTGAGGTCCGATGGGTATTGGACCTCAGTCTTAACTAATAGTCAGGAAAGGATCATGAATCAGAGAAGGCACCAGTAGATGGAACCGTAAAAAGACGCCGATGGACGGAGCCGTGAGGAGGCACCGGTCAAAGCAAATGCAGGAAGAAGGTTAACAGAACTTACCTTCTGGCATGAATCTAATAGGGTTACTTCAAACCATTTGGTGCTTAAACTAGAAAGGGTCATCTATGTGGTTCGGTCAATCGATCGGTTGTGAATTCGGGGAGACTTCAACTAGACTTTACCCAGCCTGGCCAAATGGATTTGATTTAACTGTGTTAGGTTCTATGCCCCAAGTTAGGAAATGGCTTGGTCTGAAAATGTAATACCTGGATAATTATTTATCTTAAATATTATATTTAGATAAATAATATACCTTAAATAATCTTTTTGAATGAATATTACGTATTTAAAATAGGTGAACATGTGGTCTCAATTTTTCTTATTGCATTTATTTTATTTCTAGGTAATTTCTTCCTAGAATTAAGATAGTTGAGGATTTAATATTCTAAATCTTATTAGGAATCATAAAATATCCTAAGATTATCATAATTAAGTATAATCTTAATTATATCATTTTAGCAATCAAAATCATCAAAAGATGCCTAAATCAATTAGAGAAAATTAGCAACAATTATTGGGCAATTAAATTTGCAATAATTGAAATATTTTTGTAATTTTCGAAATTAATTAATTAATAAATAATTTAAAAAGGGCATAATTAAGAATATATCAACTTAATTAATATCCAAAAGATGTATAAGGGCCAAAATTAGTACACAAGGAATTTTTAATCATCAAGATTAATTTAAAAATCTATCAATTTTTTTTTACAATTAGGCCTAATAACCTCTAAAACACTATATTAGCAATATTAACCAAAGAATAATTAATTCTCCCTTAAATTAATTAAAGTGGCAAAAATTGTTAATTAAAAGGGTTAAGAAATTGTATTAATCCTAAATCCTAAATCACTAACAAATATCACTAATAGTGTTTAGATTTTTCCAACTCAACATCAAAGGCTTGGATTAAATTTAATAAAGCTAAATCTAAAGGTTTTAAAATTAATTTCATAAAGCCTAATCCTTGTAAAATTAAAATCAACCAATAGGAGAGTTTTACCAAGGCTTTTGTGAGACAAATAAAACACAATTCTAAGAGCAAAATTGAAGAAGGAATTTGGTTATGAGAAGGGGGAAAAGAATGTAGAACCGGCTGAACCCAAGAGGGGGGTGAATTGGGTGAAGATTAAAAATTTGAAACTTTGAAAAACTTTTCGCGTCTTCTAAATCAACAGTTAGATATTCTAATAAGCATATACTTGAAATATAAGAGATAAGGGAAGAGAATATGCAAGCTGTGATTTATCTTTTGGTTCGGCCCAATCCTTGACCTACGTCCAGTCCCCAAGCTTCACTTGAGATTTTCAATCCACTATCCTCTTGTTTAACCGGGCACAAGAGAAGCCTCTACAAACACACAAGTTCACCCAGACACTTGTGAAGCCGAATCTCTCACTGAGATACTCCTTCTAATCAGTTACACACTCTGTACTCGAAGTTATCCTCTTACTAGGATACACTCCCCCTTACAAGTTGTAAACTGATAACCCAGTCTCCAAGTCCCACGACTTGAGATTCTTACAATGATTTAATAATCAGAAATGTTCTCTCTAAAAGAGAAGATAAATAAACACTGAAGTATAATACAAATCATTTCACTCTCCCTGATGAACTATACAAGCATTGAGAACAGAGAGTGTGTGAGCTAAATGTTGGATTCAGAATATCAGCATTCTCTCATCGTTATCTGCTCCATTTTGAATGGTTCTCCTTTTATAGTCAGTGAGGAACATTGAGCATTTCTTCCAGGTTTGAATATGATCGTTGTGAGCGTATATGACCAGTTGGAACTATTCGACCGTTGGAGAAATATTACCGTTGAAGCTTCCGACGTAATCATCTCGCTTTTTGATAATCGATGTTAATCCTTTGTTTGATAATCTGAAACTTGCTAAGAAACATGATTAATAGGATTGAGAAGTATAGCAAGTAGAAATCAATCGATAACAATCATTTCTGAAATCTCTGAGACGTTGGAAATTCTGCTGTCTGATAAACTGTGTATAAATCCTTCATATAATCATCTGGGACTCATTATCAAATTGATTAAACATGATTAAGAATAATAATGATAGATGATATGAAGAGCCTAAAGCCAATCATAGACAGTTAGAGAATTGGAAGATTCACACGCACAACATTTTCAGAAACATAGACATATTGGCTCGAGTCACACTTCTTTGGCTCCAGTTTGGGTCAAAACTCCAGTTTCACAGAGTAGGCTAGAGTCAGATGATTATTTGAAAGTAACGATAAAAAACCTTGGCTAGAGCCAATGCTCTTAAGTTGGAGTTTAGGGCTTGGCTCGAGCCAGTAGAAATTGGCTAGAGTCAAAACTTGCCTTCTGACAAATATAGACAGGTTATTGGCTCGAGTCAGATGGAGTTGGCTGGAATTTAACTTTAGACTCGAGTTGGCATTTGAAGACTCGAGTTAGCACGTCAGATTTGCTCTTCATCAGGTTGCTCTGGCTTGACTTGACTTGAGTTCAAGACTCTTGGCTCGAGTCAAAAACTCTTCTCAAAATGTCTAACTCTCCGCCTTCACTTAGACTTGAGGTGGAACTTCGGCTAGAGGCAACTTGCTCTTTTCGATTTCTTTGATCTTTGATTTGAACTTTGTTGCTTCCAAATTCTATGAAACACTTGTTGAGTCTAGATTCATATGTAATTGGTTTCACTTCATTTGGTTGTGTATCGTGTGAGCTATGTCCGGAAAGCGAGCCTATCTTTGAAATGAATCAGAATTTCGAGTGTCAACTTTGGAAGCCCGTAACTCCCTGGTCTGAACTTTTTTTGGCTAGTTCAACTCTTGATGGAACGAATTTTGAGTCTACTTTCATATGCCACTGATTTTAGCTCAATTGGATTTGTAGTTTGTGAGATATACTCAAAACATTGAAGGTTGGTCAGCTCTGTGATGTTAACTGATGTACCAACTTGTACAATTCATAGCTCTTTTATCTGAACTCCTTTTGGCTTGAATTTTATATCCAAAGGACGCATTAGGAGTCTAGTTTCATATGCCACTGGTTTCACCTCAATCGGATCTTTGGTTTGGGAGATATCATCGAATTACCAGACCTCGCCCAAGCTGAACGTGAACTGAGCAAAACAGAGATATCATTGAATTACCGAGACCTCGCCCAATAGTGTCGGCTCGAGTTTTGAGCCGACTCGAGTCTATGAACTCTGGCTCGAGTCAACTCCCATCGGATGCGCAAAATACTGTAGAAAAACATTCTAACTCGAGTTAAGACCCCTTGGCTCGAGTTAGTTCATCCCAAGGCTTGATTTTGCTTATCTTAACTCCGAATTGAGTCATTCCAACTTCCATATCATCGTGGAGGCTTCTAGAATTAATCTAAGAACTTGTATAATCATTTTCTCATTCCATTGAGCAAGTTCTTCTCTCTTTCTTCTCTTCTCTTGATCATTCTTCATAATTCAATTCTTTCTTTCTTCTTTGACTCATCATTCTTTGCAAATTCTACCTTCTTCAATATCTCCTCATCTTCTTGATTATTCCCAAAATATTTTCATAACTTCTTACTTCTTGACATTTTCTGCAAGTTCTTCTTTTAAAGCTCTTATCTCCTTCTTGATTAATCTTTATAATTCAACTTGAACTAATCTACATTAAATATACAAAGTAGTTAGTTAATGTAGGAGATAAATATAACATACAAGCTTTTTGCTCTTTAATAATGGCATCTATATAAGACATCATCAAAACTAATCAGATCCAACAAAGAAGAGTAAAATTGTTAATTTTAATTAACAAATAAACATCATAATCAAACATTAATGAAGAAGACTTTTAAGGCTACTTGATTAAGACATATAAGATAAAATGAAATGCAAATTCATGTGAAATCAAAAGGGGAGGGCGGTTTTGATAGGAGAAAAGATGAGGCAAACTAATATCTAGATATTAAACTTAAACAAGTCATAATCAAGAATAAATGCAAGAAGACTTTAGTGTAAATAATGATGTAAGCATAGGTAATAAAGGGGTTAATGGTTAATTAATTAATGGTAAGATAAAAACCATTAGGATGAATTCAAGACACATGTAAATGAGAACCAATAGAAAATAAATCGTATCTTGAAAACCATTGATCATAGAACAAATATAAGTAGATATTATGAACAAGCACAATTTAAGCTTGAACTTGGTTATCTCCAAAGTGATTTTCACAAAATTTTGTGATTCATACTTAAGTGATTTAGAAGTCTAAAAAGACCTTAAATCAAGTCATAAAATTGTGATTAGAAAAGTGGAAATGGATCTTGAATAAAAACACCAACTTGCACCTAACTAAATAAGCATTTGGGGTAACTAAAAATTGAAACAAACTAACTACAAGGGAGAGAGTGAGAAGTCAGTTTTGAGTAGGTGTAAGGGTGAGATTTAAACTTCTCAACTAAGTCTAATCCAAGGGCTAAGAATGAATAAGAGTTGTTAGGTAGTTAACCCACAAATTGCTATAAATAGGAGGCTTTAGTCTTCATAATTTCTCACCAATTCACAAGCAAAGGCAAGCATAGAGAAACCAAAATCAAGAGAGAAAGTGAGAGTGAGAAGCTTTGGGAAGGAAAGAGCAAAGTTCTAAGTAAGTTCTTGAGCTCTAGCTTTGTGATTTATAGCTTAGATGTTGTTTTGATTCATAATCTTCCAATTATAGTGTTATTTTCATGTTTTTATGGTTATAATTGGCTTTATTTCAAAAAAATGATGAAGAAGAAGTTATAGAAATTTTTTTGGAAGATTATGGTCAAAGTAGCAAAGCTCTGGCGAAAATTTGTCGGTTAGCGACTTTTGAAAGCTATTTCAAAAATGCTGGTATCATATGTTGAATATGCTATGGTAAAATTCTGAGTAAATTCATGGTAAAATTAGACATATAGAGCTTTCCAAATATACCTATAGCATGTCGTTTTGAGTTTTTTGCTAGGAGATAAAACTTCTACAAAATGGGCTACGAATTCTGAAAAATTCTGTGCAGAGGTTGAAAATACGAAAACTGTGAATTGTTCATAAAATCTGGGAAATAACCAATATTTTTTATTAAAATTAGACATCTTAAGGATTCCGATGAATTTTACGGATCCTCGTTTGAGTTCTGTGGAATTAGTTATGATTTTTCAAAGTTAGGCGAAAAATCAGCCCACTTGCTGTACAACAACGTTTTTATGAAAATAAAAGGGAATTAAGTTGAAGATAATTAGTCCAGGGGTGAAATGGTCATTTGAGACTAAGATATTTATTAGAATATTAATTATGAATTAATAAATGTGATATTACCTTTATAGGGTATCCGTGATCACAATTTGACCGTCCAACGTATCGTGAACAACAACGAAGGTACGTTCGCGGCGTACTGTAATACTAACTCTGATGCTTATAGTATGTTTATATATGATAGTTGTATTAATAGACTAAGACTTAGTCTTAGATCTTTCATTATACATTCAGATAAACACGGGTTATGGTTTTAATAATACCGTTGAGTTTTCCTAGCGTTGAGGAGGACACGTACATCGTGGCACTAGTAGATCGTGCGGACTTTGGGATAACAAACATCTGCGGGGCTGTGTATTGTTATGGCCCTACATATATGATTATGTTTTTCCTCCATCTGTTATGGGCTTTTGTAGTGATTATTGCTTAAATGCCATGAGTACACATCATACATATATTGTTTACATAAGCATGAGGTTAACCGTTACCTAAGGTCCGATGGGCATTGGACCTCAGTCTTAATTAATAGTCAGGGAAGGATCATGGATCAGAGAAGGCACCGGTAGATGGAACCGTAGAAAGACGCCAAGGGACGGAGCCGTGAGGAGGCACCGGTCAAAGTAAAAGTAGAAAGAAGATTAACATAACCTACTTTATGGCATGAATCTAATAAGGTTACTTCATACCATTTGGTGCTTAAACTAGAAAGTGTCGTCTATGTGGTTCAGTCAATCAGTCGCCGTTAACATCGGGGAGACTTCCACTAGACCTTACCCAGCCTGGCCAAATGGGTTGATTTAACTGAGTTAGATTCTATGCCCCAAGTTTACCTAAGGCTTGGTTGAAGATGGTATAGTTACATGGAAGAACTGTAATTATAAAGTTTTGTATTATTGTATCACATGAATATTCCTTCGGGAAATTTGTAATATATCAGTATACGTCAGGCATCAGCATATGTCTGAGTATTTTATATCAGTTACTCGTTGTTAAACTCGTTGTTCAAATTTTTAGTACATGCTCTCCGTTTCCGCAAAACGCTGAGTTGTAGCACCTCAAACTTTGACAAATTTTATAAAACCACGTGTCACCGGCACGATTTATGCTTTGAAATTTGGGGTGTTACAGAAAATGTATAATTACAATGTAAATTCTGTAATTATATAAGTCTTGTATCACATGAATATTCCTTCGGGAAATTTGTAATATACCGGTATATGTCGGGCATCAGCATATGCGAGTATTTTATATTAGTTACTCGTTGTTCAAATTTTTAGTATATGCTCTTCGTTTCCGCAACACGCTGAGTTGTAGCACCTCAAACTCTAACAATTTTTCTAAAACCACGTGTCACCAAAGACGTACGATTTATCTTTATGGAACTTGGGGTGTTACATGGTACGCATTTTGGACAAATCTTCCTGGATTCACCAATCTTTTCTTATATGTTAGAAGATCATTTTGGTGTGATCTCAAGTTCGCGTCACTTTGTTCACATTTTTTTTTTAAACAAATTTACCTCTCAAATTTAAACTTGGCGGGAACGTTTGAATTTAAGTTTGAACTTGGCGGGAAATTGTTTTACACAAGTTCAAACTTGATATATTTTTTTAAAAAAAATATTTTAGCAAAAAAAAATTGTTTTTATTCTGAATTAATTACTTTTGAGGGTAAAAGAGACATTTCTTGATTTTTTTTTATCAACTACTACCCCTTCATTTTCTTCTTACCAAACAACTCATTTTCCCTCATTTTTCAAAATATTTCCTTCATTTCCTTTCCTTCCTCTAAATTCCTTTCCTACCTCAAATTTCTCCCGTACCAAACGGGCCATAAGGATTCCATTTTAATTATTAGAAGTGAATTGTGGTTCATATTATTGTAACAACCAAGAAAAA
Organism: Acacia melanoxylon; assembly: GCA_019022615.1. Lineage (NCBI taxonomy): Eukaryota > Viridiplantae > Streptophyta > Magnoliopsida > Fabales > Fabaceae > Acacia > Acacia melanoxylon. The sequence continues at coordinate 15,745,905 of JAFJYJ010000003.1, forward strand.
ATTAAATAAGTTAATTATGTTCTTTTAATAAAAATATAAGATTTACTTGATATGTGAAATATAAAATTCTTGTTGGAAATTAAACAAAGGGAATTGGAGGACAAGTGGAACTTACATTAGGATCTTAAATAGTAAGTCTTGGGTCAAAATCCTTTGGTGTCAAATGGGTATTTTATTTTATTCCATGATTATAAAATTACCATAATGCCATCAAATAAATAAATATACCTTCAAATTTTTCCCTATCCCTCTTATTTCCCTTTTTCAAGCGAGAATCATGAGAGAGCAGGGGAGGAAATTTTCTGGATTCTTCTCGGATTTTCTTGCTCCAGTGATGTCGCCTACTTCTTCTTGCCGTTGGTAAGTGGGGCGGTCCGGATTATGCAGAGGGATCGCGGGGCTCCATCTTGAAGCGCCAAACTTCTCTTCTTTTGTTCTGTGATGCTGATTTCCACCGCCATTGTTCTCCTTCATTGCTTGTGTGTGGCTATGCGTCCCTGTTGGTTTTGGTCTTCTGTTGTTGTGGGAGTCATGGACGTTGAATTTCTCTTTTTCCCCTGTCTTGCTCATTCGTGTATGTGTGTGGGTGTAGAGCTTCGACTCTTCCTCCTTCGTCCTTGCTCTGCAACAACGTTTTTTATAATCATCTTCCTTTGGGGATATTGTTGTTGTAAGCATCTCTTCTTTCTCCATTTATCTCCTTTCTTCTTTTTAATTTGTGTATGTGTGGTTGCGTGAGGGAAGGAAGTCTTAATTTTTGCTGCTATAAAATGCTTGAACCGGGATGATAAATTGTGAGTCATTGTTAAATGTGGGAAAAAGGGAGCTCATCTCGATGCCTCGATCATCAATTATATGGTTTTGTTTCTATTATTAGTTGAAGTTTTGTTTTTCTTTTCTTTTCTTTCAGACCTGTAATATTAGAATGGGGGAATGAAAACAAGTGTAGCATCTTTAATTTCTTATTCTAATTGTGTGTGAGTATGTGTCGAGTTTCAATGATTTATTGGTGTTGTTTATGTGGGATTTGGGATGCATGAGGAATAATGAATTTAAACAAGTTGAAACTGTAGTTTATTATTAATATTTGATAATTTATTTTATGATTGCATTCAAGGTGTTTGCTATAATGTGTAAGAGAAGAATTTATTTGGATATTGTTGAAATGGCTTGCTGGTTAAGGCTAATGTTTTAAGAGGATTAAAATGGACCTGAGTGTTATTTTATTTTGATTATAAGTTGGACTTGGATGAGAAACTCAATCTAAGGGGCCTTATGCTTGGGAATGTATTACTTGTTAAATGTTTATATTGGGGTGGTTGTCAATGTGAATAGGCAAGTCATTGGGTTGATTAAAGTAGCTCAAACTCAATGTTGAAATTTAGATAAAAATGGTAAATGTTAATTGAATGTCTATGTGTATATAGTTGCTGCGCTAATTAAGCTTCGGTTGTTATACTGAATCTCGGAAGCATGTAATGTTTTATTCACCAAAGTGGGTTGGATGAGTTCTTTTTACTTGTCAAGTTTATTAATAAATAATCAAACATTATGTTTATATGTCTGAATTGTGAGGGAGATTTGAAGCTTGTTGGGTTTTCCAGCTATGGATATTATTAGGTTGACTTGAACTACAGAAGAATTTGAATGTATTGCGTCATAATAACCTGAGCAAGAAAGAAGGGTGTTTAAGTAGTAGAGGAATTTAGACTACATTGAAGTCTTCATGGGGTTGTTGGAGATTGTGGTTAAGTAAATGGAAGATGTGGGTGAGGGTCTGATGTTGAGAATGGTTTGTTGTGAAATGGATATCATTATGTAACTAGAAACATTTTATTAAATGAAGTTTATGGAGCTTATGAAAAAGTAACAAAATGGTTTTGTTTTCAGTTAAATTATTGGAATGTTGAGTGGAGTATGTAATATTAGAAGAAGAAATTCATTAAATGAAATATTTTGAGTATTTTATATAAAGTTGCAATGGGAGTAATACATGATTTGTTTGGAACATTAGGGGGATTAACGGGTGAATATAAGTCGAAAGCTGAGAAGGAGGAATGCTTGGGAGAGAATCAGGTGAGTGAATAACGTCCCAATTGTAACATCCCATTTTCAAAAGCAGTATTATTTTTTTCATCAGAGTAGAGCATTGGAGCGATTGAGTGACTGATACATATATTAAAAATGCCGTAAGTCTGGCTGATTACAAAGGCGGTACAATGACCGAGAGTTTTTATAGTAAATAACAACGAAGTGTCTCCTGGCAACACTCATCTTTGTGGCAACAAAAGAAATCTTCCGGATGGGACTCTAAGCGTCTTTGCTTGCCCTTATCTTGGCGCTCGGTCTTCCCGACCATGAAGCTATTTTAAATCGAGGTCCAAATGCACATCGGACCTCGGGTAACGGATTAACCTCATATTTATGGAAACAACATATGGAAGACATCATAGCATTAATCAAAACATAAGTATATAGCGAGATGGAAGATTAATATAACAACAGTACACTTCACGCGTAAAGTTATTTATGCTAACAGAACATTTCGCATGTAAAGTTATCTACGATAACAGTATACATCTCATGTAAAGTTATCTATACAATTCACTCGTAGAGTCGTCTATCACATATAAGTATACGGTAAATATCAGAGTTAGTGTTATAGTACGCGAGCGTACCTTCGTTGATGGTACTTTGGCACGTTTTACGAAAAACAGTAATTTTTGACAGCGGCCCAACGGCGGTACGACAGCGGATCAATTATCTCAGATATCCTATAAGGATAGTATTTATCAATATCTAGTAGCATAACAGGCATTTTAGGTACAATTTACCATTTTGCCCCTAGTTGGCCTAATCGGCGGAATTATTATTTTATTATTTATTTAATTAATAATTTCAAATTTCTCCCCTTAAATTAATTATTTACTAATTAATTTACTTATATCATAATCTAAACAATTAGCTACTAATTACTTAATTAGCCACTTACTAATTGTTGATAATTTTCATAATTAGGATTAATTATTATCTCACAACTATTTTATTGACATTGGTATTTTATATCCCATGTAAAATATTAAAAATCATGGGGCCAAAAAGTGCTTTTAATAATATTATATTTATGCTTCTCTATTTTTCAAGGAAATAATCCCAAAAATTCCTAAAATTAGAGACAACATACTTCCCAAGTTTTTGTCAAGTATTTGTTGCCATATGATATTTATCATAATATTTTCAAGGTATTACACCAATTAATTTATGAATAAGTTTTTTCTTTATCTCAACATACAGTTTAAAATAGTTTCACATGTATTTTAATATAATTCTTCTCATGATCTTAATTATGTTGTCATTTGAAGTATTTTTGTTATTCTAGTTCGTTTTTGAAAGAAAGTTGTATTTACTAATATTCCTTGTATCTTAATTATAATATTTGAATCTTTAACCTAGTTAGTGAAATATTTGATCAATGTGTTTTATGCATGAATACGGTGAAAAAAGAATGTTTATGTAAAATAAAGAATGTTTATGTATGGAATTTGGTCAAATGGAAAATAAGACAGATTATGATGAAGAATAAAGAATGTTTATGTATAGAATTTGGAAAGGTATGGTTTAGAGATATTATTTGCAATCCTTTATGCTAGGGCATTCTATTACTCTATCTTTAGCTCAAAAGGAAACTTTTTATTGCTTTTGATAAATTAGCCCCAGGGATGTTTGTGAATGTTTTTTTTTTAAAAGGACTAAATATAGAATGCTAGTTACTAACAGCAGTATTGTTAGTCTTTGGTGCACCAAGGTTAACTTGAGCTCACTTGATATTCGTGGGATTCGTTCTCACGCTTGTTATTCGAGTGTCTTGTACCTGCACTTGTTTCGTGGCTTCGAGCCGCGCTTGGTTACTTACCCTCGTGGACTGTGTGTCCACGCTTGTTTTTCGTGGCTTCCAGCCGCCCTTGGTTACTTACCTTCGTGGACTGTATGTCCACGCTTGTTTTTCGTGGCGTCCAGCCGCGCTTGGTTAATTACCCTCGTGGACTGTATGTCCACGCTTGTTATCCGTTCTGTTGAAGTCCTCCGAAAGGAAGGAAAATTGAGATTTTTTTGTTTTTAAGATGGTTTTGAAAACAAATTGTTTTATTACCTATTTGGTATTTATTCGATGAATGATCTTCTATACCGTTTTAGTTATGCTTAGTAATAATCTTTTGTATAAATCCATTTATGGTTATAATTTCGTATTTAGAAGTTGAAATTAACTGTTATCTTTGTATTTTATACTTTTGTCCTATCAATTTATTTATTTCAGTATTTTAGTTATTTTCATTAATGAGACGTTATTCACCGAAAAATTATTTTTGGTCTCAGATAGTGCAGCTGACTTTTGCTCCTCTTGTTGATCGTTAAAGATCCATACTGTAGTTTGAAGTTAAAAGCGTCAAGGTGAAAATTCCCAATTGACAAGAAATTCACTCCTATGTATTTATAGTTGTAATTTAGGTGCTCCACGTATGCTATAGATAGGATCCTCACTTGATTTGCATATTTTGTGTTTTTTGTTAAGGAGCAGAGCTCCTCTTGACAATATCAGGCTATTGTAGAATTTTTAGGAGGTCTCGCTTGTAGGTATGACTCTATAGTTAATAATTTATGTTATAATAAATATATTTATGATATTTATTTTACATATATTGTAAATATGTCTATATAAAAATATTGGAAATTCTATATGTTTTTAGGTTTAAGAAATGTGAGTTATCTCATATTCCAGGCCAGTCACTTCTCGATTCTCAGGGTGTGACAATTATCCTCCTAGAAGGATAAACCAAACTCATCATTATCATCCCTACGCAAGAACAGCTTTATTATTCTTACCTAATAGCTGATAGCAACCAAGTTAGGTTAATTGATGTAATAAGTACAGCTTTCGTGCATTAATTTAAGTTGTAGGTTAGATTTTTTTTCCTCATTTCGTTTTCAGCTGTTACATATTAAATAAATCTACTTTAATTAAAAAATTGCTTATGTTGGCCCTATTCAATTCATATTATAAGATCTAGTTTACAATACAAATTGCAATACTAAGTAGATCTTATATTAAAGATTGGAGATATATATATATCATTTAAATCATTACAGTTTTGTAAGTTTGCTATCTCATTCAAAATGTACAATATGCATGATCACCTTGTTATATTATCATGGTATTCATTCAATTTGGTGTACTTTGTGACCAACATTAATGATGTGCCAATCTCATTTTACATATAGCCACATTTTCCTCCATGTATCAGATAAAGGATATAGTATATAATGTTATTTGTTGAGTACATTTGCACATATTCTAATCTAATTATGTTCAAATTTCCCTCTTTGTTTCTTTTCACATTATAACTACTACTCTAAATCACGTTAAAAAGCAAAAGGTAAACAGAGAGTATTATATATAAGGAAAACTTATTGCATAAATCTTATTAAATGTAAAATTCAGCAATATGATAATGAAACCCTCCAAGCGATTGCATGAAGTCCCTCATCCTCCAAATTGTTTTATTTTTTAGATAAAAATTCAATGGTTTTATATTGATAGTCAGGGAAGGAGATCATTTTCTTCTCACCATGACATCTCCACCCTTAAATTAAACAAAAGGGGGGGGGGGGAATGCTGTTTTATAAAAATGTTATTATAATATTTTATAAATTAAAAATTGTTCTTTTTTGTACGGTAGTTATGAACCGGATGCACCACATTTTAGCTATTTAATTTTATTTATGTTTATAATAATTTCTTAAAATATTAAAAATGAATCACCTAGTTTTTTAATTTAAGAGTGAATATGTGATATTGAGATTAAGAAAAATACAGAAAATGAGAAAAATGAGTCAACCCGAACTGGATGCATAGTGATTGGGAAAATTACACTCAGGTCCCAAGGAAATGAATTAATTAAATAAAGTCCCTTGAAATCATGAAATTACACAGAAGTCTTAAGAGACTTCTGTGTAATTATTTGTGAATGTAAAATTACCATTTTGCCCTTCTATATTAACAACATAAAATGCATATATTAACAACATAAAATGCATATATTAACAACAACTTTTGAAAACCTGTATTTTTTCACTTCCAGAAGCTATTTACAACAAAAAATGCTAAATTAACAACATAAAATGCATATATTAACAACAACTTTTGAAAACCTGGATTTTTTCATCTCTCACTTCCAGAAGCTATTTACAACAACAAATGCTTAAATTAACAACAGAAAATGCATATATTAACAACAACTTTTGAAAACCTTGATTTTTTTCATCTCTCACTTCCAGAAGCTATTTACAACAACAAATGCTTAAATTAACAACATAAAATGCATATATTAACAACAACTTTTAAAAAGAGAGAGGAAAAAGGGAGAGAGACAAAAGAGAGGGAAGGTCAAAATGGTAATTTTACATTCACAAATAATTACAACCAGGTCCCTTGAGACTTCGTGTAATTTCATGATTTTAGGGACTTTATTGTGATTAATTCCCTTCCTTGGGACCTGAGTGTAATTTTCCCTAGTGATTGGCTATACTGTTCAACATGTCACTGTTCACCCTTGAAAACATATATAGTTTCTTCGGTTATTATAACTAATTTATTAACTGAAGAACTTATGGCTTTCAACACATATTTACTTTTTAAAAAATAGCTAAAGAAAAAAATCACTTTTTATAAACATATTTATAATATCTAAAACAAATTTTATTAAATAAAACATTTTAATAGCCAAAGGTAACCTCCATTAATAGTAAGGCCAATATTACAATGTTTTGAAATATTTTTAGAGAAAATTGCACCGTACAAAAAAAAATATTAGGAAAATTGGAGGGAAATTCCCTATGAAAATTTTATTAATTGGTAATAACCTAGTAAACTTTTATATATTATTGAAAGTAACCATACTTCCCAAACTTTGTACACAAGAGTACTAATGCTTTTTTGATATGGATACTTGTCACCAATAAAAATTTCAATATACCATCTCCATCTTCACTCCTGATTATAAGACTAGATTGATTCTTTATGGAGAAATTTAAAAAAAATTAATAAGTTACTTAATGATATCATATGTTGTGTATACTTAAATTATATATTAATTTATTAGTCAAACCAATTAGTTTAAAAAAAAATACTTTATTAATTAGGTTTTTTAATTTTTCAAAAGGAAAAAAAAATCTAATATTATAATTAAGACGGTAGGGAGTAGTTTGACGACAAAGTTTTCTTAAAAGTATTACACCGCGAGTTGATATATTGATTCATAATGATCGTAGTTAAGGAGTGCACATGTTTTCCGGTGTGAACAAATGAAGGTGGGGCAGAATATAAACGGCACATATTCCAATGAAAAGAGAGTAAAGTTCAATAGTGTTCTCTGCTGATATGAAGAGAGTGTAAACTGTGTTTTTGTTTTGTGCACTCGGATAGATCGAATAGGTAATTAATCAGAAAGCCATGGGAGCTGCAGCTTCTTCATCATCATCCTCTGCAATTTTTCCCAAGAAACATGACGTGTTTCTGAGTTTCAGGGGTGAGGACACTCGCAAAACCTTCACCAGCCATCTTCACACTGCGCTATGCATGAGCGGCATTCGAACCTACATAGATTATGAACTCCCAAAAGGCGATGATATTTCCCAATCACTGGTTCAAGCAATTGAAGACTCGAGTATATTTGTGGTGATCTTCTCTGAAAACTATGCTTCCTCAAAATGGTGTTTGAACGAACTGGTTAAGATACTAGAGTGTAAAGAGGTCCAAGAACAGCTTGTTATTCCTATTTTCTACCAAGTCGACCCATCTCATGTACGCAATCAAAAGGGAACTTACCAGGAAGCATTTGCAAAACACTTTACTCAACAAAACCCTGAGAAAGTGAATAAGTGGAAACGAGCTCTTTTTGAAACTGCAAACTTAGCTGGCTGGGATTCTCGGATCTGTAGGTCAATGCGTAGTCTTCTCTCTCTAAAACTATATCTTTGAATTTTTAATTAGTTTGACTTTCATACTTTATTGTTCTTTTCTGGGTTAATTGGCAACTTGACTTCTTACTTGTATTTGTTTATTCTGTTGGAAAAACTTGTTTAAACCGTGCTATTTTAAAATTTTATACCTTCAGCTCTAACTTCAATTATTGTTGTACAACCTTTAAGAAAAATTAATCTGGAGTATAATGACACGAATAAAAATAATTAGTTGTACAAACATGTATTGTGTTCTATAATATATTCGGAATATCTCCATAAGCTTAGTTGTACAAACATGTATTGTGACACTTGAGAAGAACTCTGCATATATATTCTGACAATGTTGCATGGCACGCTTAACTCTGTGCCATAGCACCAAAGAGGCTGACATGACTTAATTTTTAGTTACCTCCATGGACTCTTCCTTCTCTTACTCAAAATGCTTAAAACTTCACATGCAAGAAATCTAACAATTATCAATGAAATACTTGTTCACTTTAATTCTATCACTCAACTAATTTTCTCGTGTTGATGCTTTTTTATGCTAATTTATATTTTAGGGACGAATCACAACTCATTCGTAATATTGTTGATGACATTTTGAAAAGACTGAGCCACATGTATCCAATTAGTACATTGCAAGGTCTGGTTGGAATTGAGGAGAATGCTGATTGTATTGAATCATTATTGGAAAATGTCTCAATAATTGGAATTTGGGGCATGGGCGGTATAGGTAAAACAACAGTAGCTAAAGCTGTATTCACCAAGCTCTCCTTCCAATTTGAGAGTTGCTGTTTTTTTGAAAATTTAAGAGAAGAATCAGAAAAATATGGACTAAAACATATACGAGATAAACTTCTCAGAGAACTATTGGAGGAAGAAGAGTCCAGGATGGTTGGGTCCACATTTTCCATGAGAAGACTTAGTTGTAAAAAGGTTTTCATTGTGCTTGATGATGTTAATAATATAAAGCAATTAGATTATTTGGCTAAAGAGTGTCATTCTTTGGGACCTGGTAGTAAGGTCATCATTACGACGAGAGATAAACATTTGCTTCTTGGAAGAGTTAATGAAATATATGAAGCCAAGCCGTTGAGCTACTACAAATCGGTTAGCCTTTTCAACCTCAAAGCCTTTCACAAAGATAATTATGAAAGTGGATATGAAGAACTATCTAAGAGAGTTGTTGCTTACGCTAAAGGCAATCCTTTAGCTTTAATCACCTTGGGTTCATGTCTACATTCCAAAACTACAGAGGAATGGGAAAGTGCTTTGACAAAATTAGAAAAGGCTACCCATGAAGATATTCATGCAGTGTTAAAATTGAGCTATGATTGTAACATCCCCATTTTTCATGTGTCTTAATGTGGATTTATTGGCATACATGAAATTTTATGACGTTATGTGATAATGAATATAGGTTATTGTGTGAAATAATTAGAATAAGATGTGGCCTTGAAATTTTAGAAATAATATTCTATAGCTTAGAGAAGCTAATTAAGGAAGAAAAGTCCTTATAAGGAATTAATGATTTATTTCTAAACCCCTACTCAATATTTGCAACTATTCGAATAAAGAATCAAGTTGTAAATAAAAGTCTTATAGAGGATCAAATAAGATCATTTTAATATCCAATGTTTCCATTTTCACCTGATTAAAGTCGGATTGTACGTATCCGTCATTTTCGAACAACAAACAATTGGAATGAGTATTCAATGGTAGGATTGTAAATAGTGGCAAGTTGGTGTCTAATGATTTACCTTATGCTTTGACCAACTTTAATCTTCCCAATATCCATTAAATCTCATGCCTCTTTATGTCCCATTTCCGTCAGACTATTAGAAGAGAGAAGGAAGAGGTTTTCTTGACAAATGCATTGGTGGAGTGAGACAAGAAACATTATTTTAAAGGGGATTAATTCCCCAACGTATGGAAGAAGCAAAAGGGAATAATAAAATAATAAGAATAATCTCCCTTCCTTGCAAACCGCCGGCTAGACAAGGGAACATTGGGACAACATTGAATATGGAGAGTGAGCACGTGGAGCATGAGAGGAATACAAAAAGAAACAAAAGGAATTAGCAATGGGGTCTATTAAAAAGGAACTCATTTCCTCCTATTAGGTTGCTGGACGGTTTGGAGTGAAGGAAAAAAATAAGAAGAAGAAGAAGAGAGTAGCTCAAGTTGAAGCTAAGTCTGAAAATTTAAGGAGGAAGATTTAAGAAGCAAGTGTGACAAGGGTGCTAAGAGCTATCAAGTAAGTCACTTATAATCATCTCAACCATTTTTGGGTTGTTTGAGTTAGGAAATGTCTATCACCTTGAGCATATTTGTATATTTGGTTGGGTAGCTAATGAAAAGAAGGAACAAAGGTTTAAAGTTAAAGTTTATGGCCTAAAATGGTAGATCAAACTTAGTATATGGAAGATATGTAGTTGGAATGAAAATTTGGTATTTTGTTGATTAAATCATAAATTCGTGCAGCTGAGTTCTTCTTGATAATAGGAATGGATTTTGGTATTTTTGAGGGTTCTAAAGTGTTTAAAATGAGATTTTGTATAAGAGTGAACTTGGATCAAAATTTTGGAACCTTAGATGAAAGTGCAAAAACGTTGGAGGTGCTGTTCAGTGAAATTCTTGTGGAGTCAGATGTCTTCTTCTTAATTTTAGACTTATTAAATGGACTTAGAAAATTATGAAATTTTATATAGAGAAAGTAGACATCACAAGGATTAATTTGGTATATAAATCGTATTTTTATGAATTTTGTGCTAAGAGAAATAAATATTTCAAGATAGCCCCTGAAAACTGAGAATTATTTCGGACAGCAGGAGTAGTTTGGGCTATGGATGAATTTTCGACTTGGTCTGACCCAATGAGTATTTGTTTATAGAAACTAGACATATTAAGGGTCATTTGGGCTTTGGAATCAACCCAAAAGGAGTTTTCTAGATTTAGTTATGAATATTTGAAGTTGAGACTTTATTTCTGGAAATTTCTGTATATGGACGAAAATTAAGAGAATATAGGCCCAAATTAAATTCCTTAATAAGAAAAGGAATATAGTAAATATGGACACATTAATTGGGCTTATTTTAATTTTCCAGAGAAAATATTGTTGAGGAGGAATTAATTATTTTTTTTACATTTTATTATTTTAGGGATAATTGTGATATTTTGCACCGAGAAGGTTGTTTTTATCTGTAGCCGACTGCCAGGTAGTAACCTTAATCCTCATATACTCTGTGTGACTTGTGTATGTATATTTTACCTTGAATTTGCATACATTTGGTTATCATTTATTTCCAAGCGCTATGGAATCGGAACATCTTTGTGTGGGCTTTCTTTTGTCTTTGTGCCCAGGTGGTTCTTTGTGTGCTATTAGGACCATTGCAGTCTATGCTGTGTGCTATTAGGGCTGCTAGTTCCGGATTTGGCTTTGTGCCTTGATATTGAATGTTATGTGGTATTTGCTTATTTATGGTTTTTCTTACACGCATGGTATATACATTTTATATGAGATTAACGGTTACTCTGGGATTCGAGTTTTGAATCCCAGCCCTTTTTAAGCCATTTGGCAGTTCATCTGGAGCAGAGTAGAGAGATAGAGGTAAGGCTCCGGAGCAAGCTAGAATTTTGGTGGACATTGATGAATTTCTTTTGGGAATTTTATCTGGATGACTAGATGACTGTAGTATATTATTTTGGCCAGTCTGGGCACCGTTAATCGGATGACTGTATCTTTTGACCCCTCCGGGCAAGAATTTATCTTACCGTATCTTTATCAGTATATTATTGTCCAAACTGATGTGTGCTCTGCTGCTTATACTCTGATGCGTGACAATAATTAACCTGGGAAAAATAAGCTAGATTTAAATAAAGGTAAAGGACCACACTACCCGACACCCGTGAGGGCGAGGTCGGTAGGTGTGTAACAATGATGGACTAAATTATGAAGAGAGAGAAATGTTTTTTGGAAATTGCTTGCTTCCTAAAAGGTGAAAGTGTAGCTAAAGTAGTAGCTCTTTTAGACAGCTATGGCTACCATGCAAGAATTGGCTTGAGGACCCTCGTAGATAAGGCTCTTGTAAGCGTTTCTCATTATGTGGAGATGCATGATTTAATACAACAAATGGGTCAAGAAATTGTTTGTCAAGAGTGCATAAAAGATCCCGGAAGACGAAGTCGACTATGGAATTCTGATGAAATCTATGCTATATTAAAAAATAATCAGGTAAGAAAAAGAAGCAATTGACTTTCACACAAGAAATGTTTACAGTGAAAAGAATTACTAATATATGATGATATTTACATACTTTTATTTGAATTTTGTGTAATTCAGGTAACTGATGCTGTTGAAGGCATAAGTTTAGATATGTCTCAAGTTGGAGATATATGCCTAACCTCTAACACCTTAAAAAAGATGACTAATTTGAGATTCCTCAAATTCTATTCATCTGATACGGATAGAAGGTCATGTGTGAATATTCCCTCAAGCCTAGAGTCATTTTCAAATGTATTATGTTATCTTCAATGGGACAATTTTCCTTCCGAGGCTCTCGTCGTCTTTTTGTGCAGAGAAGCTTGTTGAACTTAGTATGAATGGGAGCAAGCTCAAAAAGTTGTGGGATGGAACGCAGGTACAATATTCAAATATGAGTTTAAATTTTTCTTGTCAATTGAAAATTTTGACTTTTGTTTCCCATGTAATGTTTCTCTTTTTAATCGATACAGGATTTGGGAAATTTAAGGGGATTAGACCTTGGTGGATCTAAGCAATTAACAGAGCTGCCTGATTTCTCCAAGGCACAGAATCTTGAATGGGTGAATCTCTTCTCATGTGAAAGTTTATACCATCTTCATCCATCTATTTTATCTCTCCATAGATTAAAGTCCCTGTCGCTTACTAATTGCATAAACTTGAAGGATTTGCAAAGTGAGACTCATTTAAAATCTCTAGAGAGCCTTAGTGTTGATAATTGCTATAGCCTGAAGGAATTTTCATTATCATCAGAGAGCATAAGATTCTTACAGTTAAATAGAACTGGCATTGAGTCATTGGGCTCCTCAATTGGGCATCTCCAGAAACTTACTAATCTCTCACTCAATTGCTCAAGACTGAAGAATATTCCTGTCAGTGAGTTTTATGGATTGAGATCTCTTAAGGATCTTTCTCTTTGTGACTGTGGAGAGATAATTGATGGATCAAAGTTACATATCCTATTTGATGCTTTACAATCTCTAATTAGTTTTCATTTGGATGGAAGTTGCATCATAGCTGAGCTCCCCAACAATATCAAGCATCTATCAAAACTAGAATTTCTTTCCTTGATGAATTGCAAGAGCCTTCAATCTTTGCCTGAGCTCCCACCATCCATCAAAGAGTTAGATGCTACCAACTGCACATCGTTGAAGACATTAATACTCACTTCTCATACGGAATTTCCATTGTTGCCACAGCAAATAATGCAGCAGAATATAAAGCCCTCTTCCTCAATCAGCTATCTCAGAAATCTGATAAGGCTTATTCTTTCAGATTGCAATGTAGGGAACCATTCACTTTCCCATATTATGGCGTTTGCCTATTTCTGTTTGAAGCGTGGGGTACATAGAAATCAAATGGTTGATGTTTGCTATACAGGAAGAGAAGTTCCAGATTGCTTTATTCATAACCGGATGACAACTAAAGCTCCCAACTTCATGACTATTGAGCTTTCTTCAACCATAAATAACTTGCAAGGCTTCATTTTCTACTCTGTTGTTCCGAAGTTTACTCCAAAGGAAAGCTGTTCTTACCGCTTGAAATGCCAAATTTATGATGAAGATGGTGATGAGTGTGGCACAAGCTTGAGTTTTGTCCTAACGAATGTTAACTCACATCATGTTTTCCTATGGAACACTTGTGGCAACATATTAACAAAATATCCAGACACCAATTACAAGCCAAGGCTTTCATTTGAATTCTATGTTGTTATATATGATAGGGATGATTTTATTGGGTTTAGTTTTATGAAGGAAACGAGACATGATGGCTTGATTGAAGCATGTGGAGTCTGCCCAATATATGCCCCAGATTATCACAACGTCCCTCAACAAATGGAATTGGAGTTGGGAACGAAGGAACATACTACTTTTGATGATTTTGAGGAGCTTTCAGTTCGTGGAATACTGGAATATGCTAGTTTCTCACTGAAACAAGCGACATGTGGTTGTTTTGAAAGGAGTATTATTCCAGAGTGGTTTGCATACAAAAGCTTGACAAAAGAGTCATCTGTCTTTGTTCAGCTTAATTCTAGTTTTGATGGCTTATTGGGTTTCATTTTCTGCTTTGTTATTCGTCAATTCTCCTTAACAGAAAGGAATCAATGTCGCTCATCATGTGGATACTATGATGAATATAACATTTATCAAGAAGGCCCTAGAGGATGGCACTATTCAATGATAGAATTGAATTCAAATAATGTTTTCCTATGGTATGATCCCCTCTATTGTGAACTCATTTTAGAGGATATTCAAAGCAGAACAGGCCCTAGTAAAACTGGGAAAGATAAATCAAAGGTCACATTTGAATTTAAGTTTGGTGATTGCTTGATCAAAGAATGTGGAGTTCACCCAATATATGCCTCAGAATACAGAGAGTTCCTTCAACAAAAGGAATTGAAGTTGGAGTCAATAACAGGAAGAAAGCGGCGTCGGAATATTGATGATGAGCAACAACAACCCACTCCCACAAAGAAATGGAAGAAGTGTTCAATGCTGAGTTTGAAGTCTAAGATAACTCATGATATTGATGAGTTGCTATTTTCACTCTCACAATTGAATTTGGAATGAGTGAAGGACAGGATTCGTCATATATAAATTAGTATGATTCATTTAATGGTATTTATATGCCTTTCTCGTTTAATTAATCTAACAAAACTTAGAGTCATCTCTGCTAAAGCTGTTGACTTTCATAAATGCCCTTCTTGCTTTGTTCATCAGTTCACCCTTGCTGGAACCACTGTTTCCAACAACAAAGTCTTAATTGGTCTTTCTTCCACCTCTTGAATCTATTTTGTTTTTTAATAGATATGTATCTGGGATTATTCCTCTTTAATATGAATGAAATATATATTTCTTTTGTTGATAATTGAGTGGTATCTATGTTCAGCCAATGACCTGGAAGCTTTTGACTTTGGACTAAAGAACCCGCAGCTGAAATTGCTTAATAATCTTGATAATTACGAAACTTCATTAATGCTCTTGTATTTTTAACACTGTTAAGTTGGTGTGGTATATATTTATGAACTCAGTTTCATATGATCAAATGTGGTGTGGGGTGTTGATTATGCAATTGCTAGAATCATTTTGAGCTTCTCCATGATGCAAATCATGTGTTTGGTCCTTATATCTTTTTCAGCTAATATACTGTCTTTTCTTTTGCTGATTGACCTAGTATAAGTCAACAAGAAGATCATGAACCATTGGTATTAAAAAAATCAAGGTTCACCAGTTTAGGTTTCATTATCTCTGACAATCTGTTGTTTTACATAGCAACACCGCTGACCAGTAATTATATTTCATGTGTCAATATCAGCAATACTATATGCTTGGAAAATATTTTT
Organism: Acacia melanoxylon; assembly: GCA_019022615.1. Classification (NCBI taxonomy): domain Eukaryota; kingdom Viridiplantae; phylum Streptophyta; class Magnoliopsida; order Fabales; family Fabaceae; genus Acacia; species Acacia melanoxylon. The sequence continues at coordinate 15,761,528 of JAFJYJ010000003.1, forward strand.
ACTGGTCATGTGCTAACATAGTTGTAAAGAATTTGAAATTGTTTCATATTTACTTACTATTCCATTTAGGAAAATATTTCTCAAAATAACAATTGTAGACATTAGTGATGGCCCCCTCACTCAAATGAATTTCCTTTGGAGTCCTTGAAATCAACAATTTGTTCTGACAGCTGTGTCTGAATTTTTTAGGTGATATTTCTTATCCCTTTCCATATATATACATGGTAAAAGAGCAAATTGTTGTATATCTTCACTATCTGCTTCATAAAATGGGATTAAATCATGTATGATTCCCTCCCTGGTGTTTATACACTTTTCTTGTTCAAATTTCATCTAGCAAGCAACTGTCTTTATCTAGTAATTAAGCATTGTGTTGGCAAAAACTATAGGGATGATGAATAAATGTGTAAAAGTGGATATTTTCCAAATTAAATACCTGTTCTGTTTTTAAGTAAAAAAGCTATTACAATGAGCAGGTTTCTTCTCGAGCTAACTATTGACCCTACCATCACTAACATTTAAAACTCTGACCCTACCGTCAAATTAAATAAATGCGTACAATGAGCACAAGAAACACAACAGTAAGCTTTCAGTGCTTATGCTTTTATTATTTAGGCAATTTCTTCAGTTATGTTTTTCCACTTTTTGCCCTATGCTTTCTTCTTTTCCTCTGCTGTTAAAAGTCTATTGGATCATGTTCTGTGGCTCTGTAATTTAAACTTTAAATTTAGTTTTTCAGTGTTAGCCTAAAGGATTATTATCAACATGTTGATAACTTTAATTGTAGGTTGTAAAGAGAAATTGATTGTGCAGGAATTTCATCTCCTTGGTTGGGCTATTTTCTGTTGCAAAGGATTTTTTATTTATTTATTTGGATAAAAAAGGACAAGATCCAGTCTTGGAGTTTAGTACAAAACATATGACATCTAAACAATAAGACATGAATTGATAACACATAGAAAGATGCATTTAACTATCCATAACCGCAGCGATTGGCTAACAAAGTTGCATTTTTTGGGGCTTGCAGAATGATCAGATTGCCATTAGTTTTGTGCACCATCTTCGCTATCTGATCAGCATAGTGAATCACTTCTCGGTGGGCATGTATAAGTGGCAGAGGATATCTTGACAAGGCCTGATTATAACACATTACAAATGAACTGCTTCATAGATAATCTGAATCATACTGGTAACGAAGCTTTAAGCCTATCATGTACAATGGTATTTTATTATGCGCGTGTGGTGTGTATGATTGTTGCAATTTTAAATTACAGTAGTGCTTGGTGGATATTTCAAGCTGCCCGGAATTTGCAATACTAAGCATTTATGTAAATTTAAGACATGAGAATTAAGAGTTCTTGTTTTCTGGATTGCTGGCAATTAAAAGTAAACTTTAATATTCTGCTTCGAGTAAACCAAAAATGGCTAGTGTATGTTGTAAGCCCGATCACATGGGCCAATATAACATGAGGTTTCAAGTGCCATTTGTTCTAACTACAAGGTTTGAACCACTTTATTGTAACATGAAGTTTGCCAACCATGCAATTCTAACAAAACACTCGAGTTCAAAATGAGTATGGCAGATTTTGTTGGGTCCGCTTCTCTCCTCTGTGCCTCCCATCCGTTGCCCTCCTTTTCCTTAGGACTGCGTTGTTTTAGCGTAAAACAGTACCAGCTAGTGATTTTTTTTTTTTTTCACAATACTGTAGGATATTAAAAAAATACTTCAGAATATTAATAAGTACTGAAAAAAATAGTTCATGATCTTGAAAAATTATTTTATGATCATGAACTATTTTTTCAAGATCCTAAAATAATTTTTCAAGATCAGGAATTATTTTTTCAGTACTAGTAAGTATCATAAAGTATCATTTTTTTAGTCGTCAAGATCCTAAAATATTTTTTCAAGATCCTAAAAGTATCCTAAAGTATCTTTAGTACCCAACAGTACCTTGGAATATATATATATAAAAGAAAGCACCAGATGTACTGTTTTGCGTCAAAACGGCATAGTTTTAAGGAAAATGAGGGCAGCGGATGGGAGGCGTAGAGGAGACAAGCCGGTTCCAATTTTGCTTTGGTCCAAAAATTGACAGATATTAATTAGGGAAAAAGGCATTTAAACACCACTTTAACTTCCAAAACTCAGAAAATACCATTAAAACTTGCAAATGACAGAGAAGGGTGTAGGGTGGAAATATGAGTTTTTCATGTTTTGGCTTAAAGATTAAAATGCCCCTTTCATACATTTTTTCAGTACCTAATGATTTTTTCAAAACCATTACTGTTTTAGTCAATCTCATTACTAAATTGGTACAGCCCACAAAAATAGTAATGGTTTTAACAAAATCGTTAATACTGAAAAAATGTGTGAAATGGGCATTTTGGTCTTTAAACCAAAATATGAAAAACCCATATTCCACCTCATCCCTTCTCTATCTCATCCTTTGCAAGTTTTAATAATTTTTTTAGGTTTTAGAAGCTGAAATGGTATTTAAATGTCTTTTTCTCTATTAATTATAACTTATTATTTAACATGATTTCAAACACTTTTGCTGGATTGTAACAGAGTAATTATTGTTCCACTAAACCAAGCCACTTTTTAAGTCAAAGGAAGTTGCAGTAAAACACAGCAAAGCAGTTATATTATCCTTTCAATGTAGGCCACACAATTTGTTGGACCTTATTTACATCCAATCTTTCACATGCAAATGCAATTCTGCAAGAGACTTGACTTCATACTAATTTTACACCAAAAGAATAATTAGATACTTTGTTGTTTTGGTTCTAAATATAAAAGCTATGATACTAATTTAGGGGCTTTTTTTTTCAATTTGCCCTTTTTAAAATAACTATTTAACAAAATGCCCTTATTTGGAAACTATTTAAGCATTTGCCCCTGTTTAGTCGACTAATGCCCCTGTTTAGTCGACTAAATCACGGGCAAACAATTTTTGAACATCCCCGCGATTTAGTCGACTAAACATAAGTGTTTAGTCGACTAAATCCTTTTTTTAAAACATCCACGCGATTTAGTCGACTAAACACTTATGTTTAGTCGACTAAATCAAACAAGCCTTTAAAAATCTGACCCACGCGATTTAGTCGACTAAACACTTAGGTTTAGTCGACTAAATCGATCAGGCGTTTTTAAAAGCCTCAAACGCACATTCGAACCCTAATCGACTATAGGAGCCGCATACACCTCTCCTCCTCTCTTTTTTTCACTCAAACCTTTCTTGAATCCATTGGTGGGTAGCGAAGGAAGCTTGATTCTAGTCTCATTTGTGTCGTATTCGGTATGTTTTCATCTCCATTGCGAATCTCCACCGTTGTTCTTGCGTTTTTTTGAACCCCATTTGCATTTTTTCATTTTGTGCTTTCATTGGGTGATTTTCTTGTGTATCTTTAATTGATTTGTGTATGTTTGTTATATTCTCATCTCGATTTCGAATTTCCGTTGTTCTTCTTGCGTTTCCGCCGTTCTTCTTGCGTTTATGCGAACCCCATTTGCGTTTTTGCCTTTTGTGGTTTGATTGGGTGATTTTGTTATGTATGTTTGATTGATTTGAGTATTTACTTATGATTTATGGATTAAAATGAGGAATGTACATGTGAAAGTGGAAATATTTACATCGGTTGATAATTTTTTTAATTTTGGACGAATTTCACTTCGTTTTTCATCAATTTATTTCTTGTTGGTTGTGTTTATTTGTTAAAATGCTGAATGTTTGTTGTTTATAATGATGAATGTTTGTTTATGTTGATTTTGTGTAAGTTTGTTGTTTATTTCTTGTTGTGGGTGATTTTGTTGTTTATGTTGATTGGGTGATTTAATTGTTTATGTTGATTGGGTGATTTTGTTGTTTATGTTGATTTGGTGATTTTGTTGTTTACGTTAGATGTTTATAGTCGTTTGTTTATGATTAATGTTTTTCGAATAACCTATAATGTCCATTTGTAGGTTGTTGTTGCCATCATGCGTTGTAGACAAGCTCCTTCTAACACCGACAATGAGCGTGGGAGGCGGATTAAGCAACGAGCGAACCGTGGGGCATCCTCCTCTAGGGCACATCAAGAAGAGCCGAGCCGTTGTGGATCTTCCTTTCGGTTATCTATTCGATAACAATGTACAAGAGCATGAGCGATTCATGGAGAAATTTGCCACGGACCCATCATCAAGCCAAAATCATTAGATTTCGGATTCTTTACGAATGAGGGATTTGACATAGTGGTGATGTTTGCGAATTCCCATCCGAGAGGCTTGGCGGAGAAGACTTGTCGGTATTCGAGAGGTTATGGTGAGAGCTTTCTACCATAACATGAGCTATATAAATGGTGATTTGCGGTCTCGCGTGCGGGGGTAGACATATATGTGACGCCTGACGACTGGAGGGTGTTACTTGGCTATGATTTTGATGGAGCGGGGGGTGTTCGGTGTGATGGGGATAGCATCCTGAACTTAGAGGGATTTCATCGGGTTGACGCAGTGCATGAGATTCGAAAGCCAGGAGCGATAGACCTATACTTTACGTGGGCACCGACCGTTAGTGCCGTATCCTCTTCTATGTCGTCACCCACATCTTGTTCCTCGGGCTTACAATCATTCGAGGGTGTTGGAGGGTGACATTCGTTATGTGGGCTATTCGTCATAGCACTAACGTGAATTGGAGGCACTTCGTTTGCAATATGATGTATAAGGCCAAACGAAGGCTAATCGCACTCCCTTACGCGTATCCGGTTCGGAGGATATTGGAGCATTTCGGTGTTCCTATGCACACCGAGCAAATGGTGAGTCGAAAACATGGAATGCCATCTTTGGACGGCGTCTCACGGAGCAAAGTGCAAGATCTCAAAGGGGCCAAATGGTGTGTGGCATTACTCTAATGTTGAGGAGGATCTTTGGCCGATTCCACCCGTTGTTGCTCCCGAGTTACATGATGATGATGACGACGATCGAGATGGAGGACTTTGTTGTGCCGAGGGTGGATTCTCCCTTGATGATGTCATGAAAGCCATCTATGCTAACACGAAAAAGAATGCCAAGATGGAAGCAAAACGAAAAAAGTGGCGGAAGAGCCACATTGAAAAAGAGAATGAAAGGTGGAGGTGGATGCGGGGTCGGATGAAGGGGATAGAGGATAGGCTTGGTCGGTTGCGGCTTGACGACGAGAAGCGGGAGGTCGGCGGTGACGATGACCAGGGAACTCCATCTGAGGAGGAGGCTGACACATCTGAGCAGGAAGCATAGATTTATTTGTACTGCCATTGTTGTTTTTTGACATTTGCGATTTCGTTTGACTTGATGTTGCTTTTTAGTTTGTGTGGTTAGACTTTGTCTAAGTGTAATGACATTGATGTTTATTTTTAATGAATTTTGTTGCTTTTGGTTTATGTGGTATGAATTTATCCAATTAGGTATGTAAAATTGCATTAGCCTCTTGAATTGTATCTTTGGAAATCGAATTGGACGGGTGAGGGTGCTTGCGCTTGATTTAGTCGACTAAACCATACCTGGTTTAGTCGACTAAACCTTTAGTCGACTAAACCAGTATGGTTTAGTCGACTAAATCAAGCGTAAGCACCCTCACCCGTCCAATTCGATTTCCAAAGATACACAAAACTGAAATATATCCCTTTTACATATCAAAGTGACTTGGGGCGGGTATTTTGATCATCAATTAATGGTCTTGCATACGATTGAACCGCTAATGTTACAATAAATCAAATGCAAAGTTTGAAGCCAAAACAAAAAACTAATAATCATAAACTCAATGCAAGACACGTTACATAGAATTCAAGATTGTCTAATCCTCGTTGGACATGTACGCACATTATGACCGACTTGGTTACAACTCCTACATCTTTGCTGACTACTCGAGGGTTGAGACTCCACCCAATCCATTTCATTTTGTATCCTTGTAGACTTTGGTCTTCCCTGTGTACGTGCCAAACTTGCGTTCGGGATAATTGTAGGGCCATCACCTTGTTGAATCAACAATTCATTGCCTATAGGGTACCAATGTGCAAAGCATATACCGACTTATGTATGGCATAGTGAATACCGGGTCAACATAATCATAATGGTTTAAATTTTCCATCTTGCATCTTTGCTAATACATGGCTGCGGGGATACCTTCTTGCTTAGTGAACCTCCCACATTGACATTTTCGATTGATCAAGTCAACCCTCACTATGTCACCGGCGTCATGTGTAGATTGGTTGTGTGCATCCTCAACCTCAAATAAGCGTAAATTTACGTCATAGAGTCGCACGCGTACGTGATTGTCAAATGATCCATTTTTACGTATGGCTTCTTCAACCTTTTTTGACACTATCCTACTGCAGCCACATGTTTGTTAATCTCAACACGCCTCGTGACGAAATATTCGACAAGTCGCTACAAGTCATCTTCACCAATGCCGTTATCGGCGATTACGCGCACCCCCGAGGACCTTGTTGACACACTCGGCTAGGTTAGTGGTCATGTGACCGAACCTCCGTCCATCTTCATCATAGGACCTACACCATTTCCCCTTTGGAAGTCGATCAAACCAGGACGCAACCTGTGGATGTGTTTCAATAAATTCTTGAAACTGAATGTCAAATAGGATCTTTGAACTCATGTACCCTGCATAGACATGATAGGCGTATGGAGGCTGCCAATTACGATGATCTTTAACCGCCTTTATGATACTGGCATGACGATCAGATATCAAACAAATACCCTGCCTCTGCGTCACATGATCACGTAAGAGACAAAGAAACCACCACCAATCATCATACTTCTCACCAGGAGGAACAACAGCAAAGGCAATGGGCAGGACCTTCCCATCCCCATCCTGTGAAGTCGCAATCAAAAGAGTACCTTTGTATTTTCCGTACAAGTGAGTGCCATCAACTTGTAGTATGGGCTTACGGTATTTAAAGGCTTCAATGGTCCGGTTAAATGTCCAAAAACCCTACGAAAGACGCGTAAGTGAACATAAAAACGACGATGGTCGGAACATTCATCATCGTATCAAGCTGAAAAAAGAACCCACGTTACAACTGCGTCATGTATGTCAACCAATTGGGCAAGAATGCATATGATTCCTCCCAATCACCAAATAACTTCACAATGGCCTTCATTTTCGCCTTCCAAGCCTTCATGTATGTTACATTATATCCATACAGACGTTGTATCCTCTCTTGTATCAGCACTGGTTTTAAAGCTGGATCTTCTCTTAACATACCTAATGACAACAAAGCAAATTATACACGTCATCAATAACTAAACCGAATGTAACTAAAAAACAAATGGAAAACTTCGATAATGGATGCACATATAACATCCGAATCTAGCGTCTATGATCCGGGTGAGATTCGGTTTAGGCAGTGTGCTCTTGACCCCACTTACGCACCACCCAACAATTTCCATTCTTGGGGAAAATTGCCCTCATATACCAGGGACAACCGTCGGCATGGTTTCGACACGCATCACAAACCTATTCTCATCGCTTTTTGCAACTTTGGCATGTACGATGAGACTTCATGCAATATAATTTCACGGCATGTTGCATTTCGGACTTAGAATGAAACTCGATACGAGATATAATGGATCACCTAAATGCCAACCACCTTGCCCCTCATCATCACCATACAACATGTCTATGTCATCATCACAGTATGCCCAATTAATGGAGGAATAGTGTGGGCTTTCGTTCCAAAATGGCTCACTCTCAGGTCCTACATTTGTCAAGATGTTTTCTTTGTCAGAACCACCAAATAAAAATTTCAAATACAAACACAAATACAAGTTTACTAACTTACCACTTCTAATTGGGTCAACACGAATTGGTGGCATTGTTGCGATACTCGAGTTCATCGGGTTCGTGTGGGCATCAAAATCACCCTCTACATCGATTAATGCGAGTCACCTAGTGAAATAAACCTCTCAAAATCGTCCTCTTCATCGCTATGCATATTCTCATATTCCTCATCCTCCTCTTCCTCTTCATCCGTCAATGTTACCGACTTAAGACTTGTGGAGGTGCGAGATACACGGACAGTGCATGTTGTAATACAGGATAATTATTTATCGGAATATTATATTTCGATAAATAATACCTATTTAAAATAGGTGAACATGTGGTTTCAAATAATAAGTAATAATTATCTTATTTTCTAAGGTAATTACTATGGAAATTAGGAAAGATAAAGAGCTAAAATATATTTTTAGGGCATTAAATGGCCTAAAAATATTATGATAAATCCCAAGAGGTAGTAAAATATTTATAAAAAATTAGAAAGTATGTTGTCTCTAATTTTAGGAATTTTTGGGATAATTTCCCTTGAAAAATAATGAGGCAAAATTAAGTATTATTTTGGGATCATAAGTGACCCCATGATTTTTAATATTTTACATGGGATATAAAATACCAATGTAAGTAAAATAGTTGTGAGATAATGATTTATCCTAATTAAGAAAATTATCAAAAATTAGTAAGTGGCTAATCTGGTAATTAATGGGATAATTAAGGTATAAAGTAAATGAATTAAAAATAATTTAAATAATTATTTTTAATTGGAGAAATTCGAAATTATTAAATAAATAAAAAATAAAAGTAATAAAAGTAATAAAATATTTTATGCTTAGAAAAATAAATAAAAAATAAAAAAAAAAAAAATAAATGTGAAGGTAATTAGAATAAAATAATAATATAATGCGGTGAGTCGAACTTATAGGCGGGCCAGAGGAAAAGTTAGAAATAAATTCTACGGGTAAACAGAAGTAAAAGTCTTTTCAGACTGATCAAATTAAGAACAAGTGAATTTTTACACGAAGAAAGAATTTACTGGCGTTGTTTCCGCAACCGAAAACCCCGATTTCAAATAAGACGAAAAGTTGATCGGATAGAGTAGAGTCGGATAGGCAAAGTGAGAACCTATAGAAACAATTGCATCTTTTTAAACACGAGATTAAGTTAGGCAACAACCGGACGTTTTACGATTGGTGAATTGTTGTCCGAGAAGTTGGTTCTATCGGAAGCGATTTAGAATCGGAGGATCGTTTGTCCGAATATCTTCCGACGCACCGGAGAATACCTGGATATGATCAAAAGAGGATCCAAATAGATAATATGAAAGAGGATGAAAAGATCTTCAAAGTTACACGCCGGATTTTTGAGTTTCGCGAAATCGCGAAACGGACACCGACGGTAGCTTTATCGGCGGAGGCCATAAAGCAAAGCCATCATGGATGACAACTCATCCATTGACTTTAGGGCTCTTAGATTTCGATCTTGACCATGGATGGCCAAGAGTGTTTTGTCCTCAAAAATGCGATCCTACGGTCCATATTCGTCAAGACCGAAGTTCGAATTATTTACCGATTCGCCATCCGTCTCTTCTATAAATACCAAGCTCCTCTTCTTCATTTCTCACACCAAAAATCTGCCTCTTAGAGAGAAGTTAGAGAGAGAAGCTCTGGAGAAAGTCTGAGCAAAGTCTGGGTAAGTTCTTCGGTCCCTGGTCTTTAGGTTCGGTAGTTCTTTCGGTAGATATAGTAGGAATGCTAGATTTATCTTTAATTTTTCAAGATAGTCTAGATATCATATTTAGGGGTAAATATGATATATATTTCAAAAATATGATGAGGTAAAAGATCTGTCAAAATTCTAGAGAGATAGAAATAAAAAAAATGAAGCTCCTGGCGAAATTCCGCCGATTAGGGGTTCGGGGGCAAAATGGTAATTTGTACCTAAAATGCCTGTTATGCTGCTAAAAGTTGTTAAATATTATCCTTATAGGATATCTCGAGACAATCGTACCGTTGTCGGGCATTTGTTGTGCCGCCGTCATACCATTTTTTTCCATTTGTCGAATTTCACGTTTTTCCGTAAAAGTTCCGTTGTACCGCAAAAAGGTACGTTCGCGTCTTGTAACACTAACTCGATGGTTATTATATGATTATATATGTTTGTTGTGTTCTGTTTGTTGTTGTAGCATACGTGGTTATGTTATATACACGGTTATGTCACATACGTGGTTATGTCACATACGAGGTTATTATTCTTTGTATTATACGTGGTTATGTTACATACGTGGTTATGTGTTTTTAATCATACATCTGTTATGGACTGTTGTATTGATTTCTTTGCATCGTGTATATGTAGTCGTATTTAAGCATGAGGTTAACCGTTACTCGAGATCCAAATTGCAATTGGATCTCGCTCTTATCATAGCGTCGAGTTCGGAAGAACCGAGGACCGAGGAGAATGGCGAGCAAGCCGTATAGAGTCCCAACGAAGACTTTCTTTCGTCGTTATTCATTTTGAAAACTCTCGGTCAATGTACCGCTTCTGTAAATCAGCCAGACTTACGGCAATTTGAATAAATGTATCAGTTACTCAATCGCTCCGATGCTCTACTCTGATGAAAAAAAAAATATACTGCTTTTGGAAATGGGATGTTACATCTGTCTTCTTGACCAAAATACTGTGCAGATCTTGTATTCATGGGTATAGATGATGATTCACCAGATTCAAGCTCAACATATATCTCAATAAAATTTTGTGCTCTCCGATTAGCAAATGCATCTATGACACATTCTACGTCTTCATCATCACATACATCGTTACTAATGTAGTACACACTATCCTTACCCACTATAGTCTCCACTTTGGCAATTAACCGATGAATACCTTGTCTTCCATGTAGCCCCAATTTTTGATAAATTCTTTCTTTGAGCTCGTTGTATGTAGTGCCCGTTTGATTTTCATCATCTTCGTGTTTCCTTCAAATTGAACACCATCGGGACCTACAAAATGCCTTCCACTATAGTAGATTACAGTAACGTGTGTGTTTGGACTTGAACTCATCCTTCACACAAGAATTTGGGAGCTGAAAAACGAAGGGTTTCAGGTTATAAACAAAAACAAAAGCTTAACAAAGTGAAACTACAAAGATTACACAACAATCATACCTTCAACTAGGTGGAATCGTATTAAACCTTGATGGGCCGCACTAAAACCGAGAAAAAAGAGAGTATTGGAAGGGAAAGGGCTCCTATAGTCGATTAGGGTTCGAATGTGCGTTTGGGGCTTTTAAAAACGCCTCACTGCGATTTAGTCGACTAAACCTAAGTGTTTAGTCGACTAAATCGCGTGGGTCATATTTTTAAAGGCCGTTGTCTTGATTTAGTCGACTAAACATAAGTGTTTAGTCGACTAAATCGCGTGGATGTTTTAAAAAAATTTCCCCAGCGATTTAGTCGACTAAACACTTATGTTTAGTCGACTAAATCGCGAGGATGTTCAAAAAAATTGTTTGCCGTGATTTAGTCGACTAAACGGGGCATTAGTCGACTAAACAGGGGCAAATGCTTAAATGGTTTCCAAACAATGACATTTTGTTAAATAGTTATTTTAAAAAGGGCAAATTGAAAAAAAAGCCCTAATTTAGGTATATTTTCTTATAAAAAAATATGTTTTAGTTTCCTTAAACCCTCTCCCCATACTCATATATAGCCTTAGGTTTCACATGAGACTTTTTTCCTTAGTCGGATTTACGCAAATAAAGACATTATGCCTTTGGCATTCACAGGCCATTTGCTTCCTTTCATTATATTGATTATAATCCAACCCTAATGATGGTAGTATCTAATTAATGGGTTTTATTTTTAGGCTCATGAGTTGAGAATATTTGCTACTTAAATTAAATCCAGCGGTTGTGACAATTCAAAAAGTAAGAAATATTTGGATCAAACGTCACAAAGTTGAGGTTGTGTTTCACTAAATTATAACACCACTTTGCCCTAATTGATGGATCCTTCCTGGAATCTGCCGAGTGCCAACCCTTCAAGTAAGTATTCCTTTATAAAAAATAGTGACTTTTGATTTCATATAAAATGACTAATAGTTTTATTTATTTTTTTCCTAAATGGCTGGCCATATTCATTTTTGGTTGGGAGATTTCATCCATTTATTAAAAGTTAATACTTGAGTAAACGCATGACAAGTCATTCCATAGGGTTTGTTTGGTTTGAGGGACGGGAGGAGATTGGAATGAGGGGAAAGGATTTTGCTCCCCTCTCCTTCATTTTTTTTAAAGAAATTTTCCCTCCCCTTCCCCTTCAAAAGTGGGGGGGATTTGGAGTGAAAGGGTAATTTCTTGACCTGTTAAGAACAATATACCTATAGATATTTTCAATATGCCTAAACTACCACCCTCCCTTCCTCATCCTCACCAGAGAAACACTGCCTCCGCCTCCAATCTTTTCAAAGGAATATGTTCTGTTTTTAAACAGAAAGTAATTACTTTCTGAATAAAAACAATAATATTGAGATGCTCTATATTGAATATGTTCTGTTGCTAAACAGAAAGTAATTACATTCAAGCTTTTATGGATCAAGTAAAAATAATAATAACATCAGACAGGGTATAACTTTGTAAGGGCTGATAACAAACTGCAGAAGAACTGCTTCATGGCTAATGTTAATTATAATTGTAATAAAGCTTGAAGCTTTGAATCTCACCTCCTAATGACTAACCACACTACTACACTAGGGGCCCGTTTGGATGGGCTTTTAAAAAAAGTGTTTTTTTAAGTGCTTTTCTTTTAAGCTCCAAATTGGAACTTTTAAAAAAAGCAGCATTATGGTTTTTTTTTTGTGACTTTTGTTTTTTTTTTAAAAAATATCATCTAAACACATAAATTAATAAAACAAGCATTTTTTTTGCATTAAAAAGTGTTTTTTTAATCAAAAAAGTCCATCCAAACAGGCCCTAGGTTATGAGCCTCCAAAAGAAGAAGTCAAGTAAGAAGAAAGAAAATTCCATGACTATGTTGTGCTATGAGTTATAAAATCAATAACCTGTCATATATATAATCTATGTAATATGAAGATCAACAAGTGATTGTCTGTTAGTGTGGCCTTGAAATCATGATTTCAATATGCATGATCATGACTATTCAGATTAAGTTATTTTTAGATCACCCCATATGAGTTTCCTAGAATTACTAACGAGTTTTCAAAATTGGACCAAGGAACTGAAATATGAAATGAATAGTAACCTAAGGATAAATATACAAGTTTTGATTTATGGGCTTTAATTGTCGCTTTCACCAAAGCGCTTCTGGATGTGTAGTAAAAGTGTTAAAATTAAGGATGCTACATATTGTCTGCATATCCACGATGAAGAAGTTGATATTTGTTCTTATTCGTAACCTGCTTGATACAACACTTTGAAGCTTTTCCATTCAAGCGAACGATATTAAAAGAAGAACTGTTCGTTATCCATGGAAAGTAGCTAGAGTTCCAGAGTGATCGTGTATTATTGTTGTTTTATTGGTAGGCACGCTTTCCTTAATATTTGAAGTAATGGACAACATCAGATTTGTTTAAGCAGTGGTCAGTCTTCTGCCTATTAAATAAAAGTGAGCCAAGTCACCTGCCGGCTAACCTTTTGTTGTTTAATTACATATTAGCTGGTCACGTTGCACAATGTTGGATAAAGCATTGAAATTAAAAACTAAGCATGAACATAACACCCCGTAAATTACACAACGTCAACTTACCACATTATATGAGCTATATATGAAATTGCTAATTACGAGGTTGGTTTTGAACATAAATATAATATCTAAATTTACTTTATCACCCAAATTTATATACATATTTTAAAATTAACTAACCATATTGATTGCACGTGTAAATGGAGTTTCTATCAATGTAAATAATTTCCAATACATATGATCATTTGTGCTATTTTAGAATAAACCAATACATATTTTTTTTCGAAATAACTAACTTAACTATTTTTTAAAAAAAAAATATTTATGGGTTAATTATTTAGATCATATTGATATATCTCTATTTTAACATATATTTTCATATCATTATAGGCCCTATTACCATCACTTAAGCCCAAATGATATGTCTTCCTTAACTCAAGAGAGCAAAGGACATCTCCAACAATTAATGAAGGGAAAATGAGTGATTTCACAAAGCCTTCTTCCTAACCATGTCAAGAAAGATGCCGTGTTAACTAATGATGGGTATAATAGGCATTGTGAATGGTTTTCTCTCCAATAAACACCTAAATGGGGTCACCCAACAACTAAAAAAATAACTGAGCATCAAAGAACAAGGTTTTAGGAAACTCATGCATGAAACCTTCAAAAATCCTAAGAAAAGTTAGACAAACCGAAGCCCTAGTAATCATATTCAAATTATGAAACTATACTGACTTACTCATAAAGCAAAAGCTCACCTTCATCACTATTATGACCAATTGATTTCATTCAAAGGACATTTTCGGAAACCTTAGAAAAGTGCTTAAAAATAGGCTTTCACGTTCACCTTTTATTCTCATGTAAAATTGGGTCATCACAAAAGTGTACTAAAATTTAGTGTAGTGGGGCCCACAAAATTTTCCTCCCCATTACATTTTTTCTCTCCCTTGCCCTCCCCTTCCCTCCCACTCCCTCAAACCATGCACACCCTAAAGCCTAGAACACTCAACCCTAGAGGCTGCCACTTGTACCCTAACTTGTTCCTATGTAAATGGCACGTGTTGGAGGCTCAAAAGTGGAGGATTAGGACATCAAATCATGAGAGGCTAAATTTCTTATGTTCCTTGGAGTTGGATGCTATGGCTTGAGTTTGGGAGCTTCAATTAGGGGAGTATTTGCTTTCCAATTAATTTTCTCTTGAATTTAATTATTTTCCTTCGTTAGGAATTATTTTGATTTGGATTCAAGGCGAGATTATGCGTTATAATATTTGTTAGTTGGATTATTATGGTTTGAATTGAGTTGTAAGACTTGAGTTTTGATTTTATGTATATTTTCTATTTGCAACTAAATGAAATTGTTTTATCTAGCACGTTATTATGTACGATAATTGATTTGTGTTGCTGAGTGTTCATTATTAAAGGAAGCAAGTTTTATTAACTCAATTTTAAATTTTACACCAAGTGGTTTTTAAAAGTTCCTTAACAAGTAGTTGTTATCTAGTGTTTAGGACAACTATTTGTTAAGTACCGACCACTTGAATCACACCATGTTTGGGGTTTTCGATTAGATTTAGTGAATTAATTAACTCGCACATCATTAGACAAGCCATGATAGCTATAGGTTCCCTTCTAAGGAGCATTACATCATATCATTTCCTTCATCCCATTTCATAATTTCATTCATTGTTTTATCAAAAATCCAAAAAAAAAGTAGTTTAGGTTGTTTTCCATCCTTTTTTAAAAAATCAATTTCAAAACTCCTTTCATTGTTTTTGTCACTTAGTTTAGCCTATGAATTAAATAAAAGGCTCTTTAAGAAAACACAACCTGAGTTATGCCTTTCACTGTATAATTTAGTTTAGTTTGATTTAATCAGAGGCGATTAAAAGTTTTAAATCAACTATATATGTTATGTTAGGTAGAATGAAGTAGAGTATATTTCAAGCCAAACTTGCAGCATAACCCAACACACATATCTAGCTTCTATATACATATTGTTACATTAAAAGCTGAAAAATTATACTTCTCTCGTCTCAAATGTACGACCTAATTTATAATACAATTTGCATTACAAACTAGGTCCTACATTTAAAACCGAATGTAGTATATATTTTTTTTAAAAAAAAAATCTATTGCAAGATTTTAGTTCTGTAATTTTATAAAAAGAAATATATCACTTGTTTGTTTATTAATAATTATTTTTGGGGCAGCTATGGATATCACAATGAAACCCTAATTATTGTAGTATCTAATTGCAGGGTTTTATTTCTTAGATTTTGGTCAGAAAAAAGGGGCTGAAAGGTGCAGATTTGTTTTTTTTAAAAATCGGGTTTGTAATATCTGCTCCGTAAATAAATGAAATGGTTGTGATGATTCAAAAATTAAGAAATATTTAAATCAAACACGACAAATTTGGTGTCGTGATTTACTAAATTATAACACCCACTTGCCCCCTAATCAATCAATAGTTAGATGCAAAAGCGTTCCCTTCTTAGAAGTCGGCAACCTCTTCTCCAAACCTCCTTTTCCTTTCGTTTATATCAAACATTTACCATTGCTTCTTGGATGTGATGTCCTGATTTCTTTGTCTAAATTTTATTAAAGAGTTAAAGATGCTTCCTCCTGTAGGAATCTCACCAGAAATGCAGAAGCGTATCGAACCGAGACGATGTAGAAAAAGATGAACCTTCATCGTTTTGATTACCTGGAAAGATGAGCGATCTAAAAGCTTCTTCTCGAACGGTCCAAGTCCGCTCTATGATCGATCTTCCATACTATCTCTCGAGGGGGATGAGATGGTTGTGTGGGCAACCGTTCGGATGATGAACGTACGCCTCTAGGGTTTTATTTACGATGAGAGCCTCCTTGTGAATTAGGTTTCTCAATGGGTGAAAGTAGGTTTATATACTACTACACCAAGACCTAACCCTAAACCCTAAAGGGGCATAGGGCTCTTGGGCTGTGGTCTCACTTAAGCCCAATTGGGCTTAAGTGACCAAAGAGCATATATTCCAACAATCTCCTACTTGCTCTTTGAGATACAAAACTTGAGCTCGTAAACCCAAGACCATGTAGCCCTTAAGCCATCATTATCTCGATAATTTACCCCATCCCTTGTTTCGAGCTAGCCGGGGATCTATCATTTGTCATTTATCGAGGCTCATGATAAATGAAGATTATCTAGTTCGGTGCTACTCCACTAAAAGCCCGAATGTGAACTCCAAGATTAATGACAATTATAACACGAATATGCATTACCCCTTTATAAAATGTCTATAATTTGATTGATTAGTTTTCTATAACTCAATCAATTATTTATTCCCTTGACTATGATAGTTTCTCTAATGGATTACATGCACTGGCCAGTGTCTTCAATATCCAAGTACCGAAACATATCAAGTGGACATTTCCTATAAATTCCACGTCGTTTATCTCATAAACACCGATAACCAAAAAGTCTCAATCCCAAAATACCAAGTTATTGGCCGTCATATAGATCAAACCTCACCTGTTGGTAAATCAAAGAATGAAAACTATTCGACTACCTATTTAAAATAAACTCAGGATTAAGAGCAACTACATGACTATAGTTATCGGAGATTTGATTCCTTATGACGTAAAAAAGAGCAACCTTAATCAAATCTCTCCTTGATCCATTCAATGTAAGTATTAACTTACACCAATATTTTATAATGATTCGGACAAAACCATTTCATAAAATATTGCAGCCTAAATAAAATGCCCAACTTAATTTAATAGTTTGTGAAGCTATTCATCAATTGTGAGTACCTATGACCATGTCCTCTATGAACGTATCCATATGATCATATACTCCACAATTGATCCGGACCTTTAAGTCTGTAAATAGTGTGTGAAATTTAAATGAAAAACACCTCATTTATACCATTCAGAAAAAAATGCAATGTCATAATGTCTTGCTCAAAGAGCACAAAATAACAAAATGAAATTTCAACTTCCTAAAGCTTATAGCAAACGGAATCCTCCAAAGACCCATAAATGTAACATGCCTCTCGAACACACGTTCGTGCAAACTCTTAGTAAAAGGGTCGCAAGGTTCTCTTCGATGCTATCTTTCTTTGCTACTTACTCGGCCTACGCGAGTCGGCCACACATGATTGTTTTACACTTCTCCAACAAATGGCACCGCCATTATGGGTGTACACATATCCCGAGGTGGATTTACTTGAGTCAATATCTCCTTGGAAATCGAGTCCGTATAACCAATGGTTTCAAGACTCCCACTAGAATAGACCAACATATAATCTCTCGTTCTCCGTAGGTACTTGAGTATATGTTTGACCGCTACCCCAGTGTTCCTCTCCGGGATTAGATTGGTGCGGCTTACTACTCCCACCGCATAACGAGATATCCGGGTGCGGTACAAAGCATAACATACACGAAACTACCTACTGCGGAAGCATAAGGTATCCTACTCATGCGTTCTCTCTGCTCAGGAGTTTTAGGAGATTGCTCCTTAGAGAGATGAATCTCATGCCTGAAGGGTATCATTCCCCTCTTGGAATTCTCCATGCTAAACCCGGCAAGTATTTTGTCGATGTATTTAGCACGGGATAATACCAAAACCCTATTCTTCCGGTCTCGCAAAGAGTTTAATACCAAGAATATAATTGGCTTCCCCAGGTCCTTCATAGCAAAATTCTTGCTCGGCCCAGGTCTTTATGCTTAATAATACCTCTCGTATCATTTCCGATAAGGAGTATATCATCCACATAAAGTACCGAAAAGATATCTGCGTCACCTTGGATCCTTTTATACACACACGGCTCATCGGGACTTTTCTCAAAACCATAAGACTTAATGGCTTGATCAAATCGATGTTCCATGATCGGACGCTTGCTTAAGTCCATAAATGGACCTTTGCAACTTGCATACCATATGTTCTTGCCCTTTGGCTATAAACCCTTTTGGTTGCTGCATATAGATCTCCTCTTCCAAATTTCCATTTAGAAAAGCAGTTTTGACATCCATTTGCCAAATCTCATAATTAAGATTTCTTTGCAATGCCTAAGAGAATCCGGATGGATTTAAGCATGGCAACCGGCGAAAAGGTTTCTTCATAATCCACATGTTCTATTTGGGAGTACCCTTTTGCCACCAATCTAGCTTTGAAGGTTTCAACCTTCCCGTCCGATCCTCTCTTTCTCTTGTAGATCCACTTGCACCCAATGGGTCTTACCCCTTCAGGTGCATCTACAAGAGACCAAACTGAGTTGGAATACATAGAATCCATTTCATGATTCATAGCCTCAAGCCATTCCGAGCATCAACATCTCCTAGTGCCTCGTCATAGCTTGTGGGATCATCATCTTCATCAATGATGACATCCTGATTTGACTCACCCAATAAGAGAAATCTTGTAGGTTTACGAATCAATCTCCCACTACGACTTTGTCTCACTTGATGTTGGGAATCTACAAGTGGGTCCATATTTTGTGGGTTAACAATTTCTTGATGAGGACCCTCATTAGGTGGATTAACCAATTCGTGATTTTGTTCTTCCATACGTTCATCATTATGCTGAACTTCCGGTTCTATTTCCGGGTTCTGTGTTTGTTCGGGTATGTTTTTCATATTTTCCCCTCTTTGAACAACCACGGGAATAAATGCCGGAACCGCGAGGAGGTGGCGGTGAAACTTGATCGAGACTAGCTCATCAAGAATAACCTTACTTCTTGGCTTATGATTTGCCATATAGTCCTCCTCTAAGAAAGTCGCGTGTGTGCTCACTATGACCTTCTTATCTTTTGGACTATAAAACAACCAACCTCTGGTTCCTTTAGGATAGCCTATAAACATGCATACTTCAGTACGCGAGTCCATCTTATCTGGTTTATGTTGCAAGACATGTGCCGGAGCACCCAAAATCCGAATATGTTTCATGGTGGGCTTACACCCTTTCCACAATTCTATTGGTGTCTTTGAAACCGACTTGGACGGTGTTAAGTTAAATAGATACATAGCGGTTTCTAAGGCATATCCCGAATGAATCGAAAGAGATGAATAACTCGAGCATAGATCTTGTCATTTCTAAAAGGGTTCTATTTCTCCTTTCAAAGAACTTCATTCTGCTTGGGTGTCCTTGGAGAGGATAATTGTGAAACTATCCCCTCTTTGATCGGTAAGACCGAACTCTCCGATAGGTATTCTCCCCTCGATCGATCGAAGGGTCTTAATTTGAACACCAAGATGCTTTTACGCCTCGGCCTTGAACTCTTGGAATTTTCCAAAAGCTTCAGACTTGTGACGCATCAAGTACACATGTCCAAATCTAGAGTAATCATCAGTAAATGTGATGAAATACCGATACCCTCCTTTGGCTTGGACATTTATTGGTCCACATACATCGTATGTACCAATTCCAGTGAAGTGTGGCACGTTTTCCTTGGCCTTGAAGGATCTCTTTGTCATTTTACCTTCTAAACAAGATTCACATACCGGTATCGGTTCAAAGTTCAGGGATTTTAAAATCTCACTTTTGACCAAACCTTGTATCCTGTTAGAGTTAATATGACCTAATCTCAAATGCCAAAGATATGTTTCATTGGAAACTTTTCTTTTCTTTGATGAATTATTATGCTCAACATCTCTTAATTCAACATGATTAATTTCACAGGGAACAGGATTAAGGAAATAAAGACTATTAATCATTACACCGAACAAATAAAAGAAGATTTGCTTCTTATTGGCGAGGAATTAAACTGAACTGTCAAACCATGTTTTTCCAAACAACTAACGAAATTAAATTCCTCTTAAATTCTGGAATAAATAAACGTCTTCTAAAACCAAAGTTCGCAATTATCAAAAGATAAAATAACTTGTCCCACTTGCTAGTGCAGACACAAGCTCCCCAATTCCAAGCTTCAAAACTCTTTGTCCTTCACTTAAAAGCAAGCTATGTTTGAACCACTGCATAGAGTAACAAACATGGTTAGTGGCTCCTGAATCAACGATCCATTTTTCATCGTACTTCTCCACTAAACAAGCCTCAATCACATGTAAATTACCCATACCTGGTTGATTCATCCGTGGGCAATTTTTCTTCCAATGCCCCTTTTGTCCGCACTTGAAGCACTTGCCTTTTGGCTACTTCATTGCAATTGTTTTGGCAACTGGAATACCTGATTTCTTCTTTTTCTTGTTCTTGTTCTTTCCCTTGGGTTTTCCCTTAGGTTTCACAGAACTTTCACTAGCAAATAATGCACTGCCCTGCTTGACTAGAGACTGTTCATCACTCTCAAGCTCGTGCATCAGTTGAGTGAGGTCAAGATGCATCTTATTCATATTATAATTCATCTTGAATTGATTGAAGTATTCAGCGGTGATTGTAAGAGAAGGTCAACTTTTAAATCTTGTTCAAATTTGATACCATGGTCATGCCTTCTTAAAGTTTGCTATCATTGTTAGACAATGATCCCGCACACTTCCCCCAGACATCACTATCTTGGTGACTGAATTCAGCGCATTTTACCTAGCAGAGCTGCTAGACGTAGCAAACATGCCATCAAGAGTCTGGAGCATTGTTGCTCCACTCTCAATCATGCTTACTTGCTCCTGAAGGTGACTGGCGAGACTGGTTAAAATATAGCAGCGAACTGCTACATTCGTCTTCTCCCATTTTTCCTTCTCTTGCTGAAATTTAGTATGGATTGTCACAGATGCATCTACAGCATTTGGCATGGCATAGGCGATTAGAACAAAGTTGAGCTTTTCATATTGAAGAACAATATCCAAATTTGTTTTCCATTGTTTGTAGTTTGTACCATCCTTAGGTTTTTGGCTCAAGATGGTAGCTAAAGGATTGAAAGACATTTTTTCGAAAATAAAGAAGAAGAAAAAATCACACTAATTACAAACTATAATTAACAACAAACGAGATATTGCGCTAGTAGATTCTAATAACTACTATTCGTTTATTGTTTAACAATCCATTAGTTATCTTTACAAGGCTTACGATGGGCAAGATACTTGTAAAACTAATATTGTTATTTTGGGCCTTCGGTTCCATTGCGAGCCTCGATGGGAGGGTTAACAATTTTACCAAAGTTGAATGTATTTAACCATTGTTTACTTTCAAAATTATCTTTAGTGTCTAAGTGTTGCCGACGATGGGCCGTACAAAACTTTACTAAAATTTTGAAAATATTAGGGTTTAATCTAGCGAAATCCGATTATCCTTATCCGATGGGGCTTCGGCGATAACCATTTCACTAATAAAACCCACAATTGGGGCCCGTAGGTTTTAAAATTAATTGCTTAATTTAAAACCTTCACCCATTCAATAATTTTTAAAATAAGAATTTTCTATTTCCAAGAATTGTTCAATTTAGAGTAATTTGAAATCAATCTCAAATATACAATTCTCTTAGGAAATTTTCTGGATTATTTGTCTAGATTTTAATTCCACAATTAATTAATCCAATTATTAATCTAGATTTTAATATAAAATCATAATAATTAATTTAGTGGATAACCTAAATAATCTTGCAAAATAACTATCATACTAGTCGAATCAAGACATAATAGCTACTATGCAAGTAATGACATGTGATTATGCATCAAATATGGCATCTTTCCTATTCTATATGACATGTTATTTCTAAAATCATGTTAATCGCACATTTAATTCATCAATTCAATAAAAACATTTAAAAAAATTAAACAAATAACTTTAATCCATGGCTTTCCTATTTTAAAAAATAAAATATAAAATTACAACTTTGGAATTTCTCTTTTGTCCAAACCTCTTAGGATCTGTCTCAAGCCCCTTTAGGGTATTCATGGGCAGTAAAAAACCCAAAGACCCACTTTTGGCGAGAAAACCTAGGATGCAAAAGAGGAACCCTAGCCGTCGATCTTCTTTGCGGTGTGAAGTCATTACAAAGACGATGGGCAATTTTTCTTCTTTTTCTTCGCAATTTCTCGATCTTCAACTTTTACAGAAATTTGGAAATTTACATAGAAATTGCAAAAAAAACATAAGAACAAGCAAGGAGGAAACCTAATCATATGGGATTAGCCTCCTTGTTACAAATCAAGAAATACACGAGAAAATCTAACCATGGATTAAAGCGATTAAAATTAAAACTAATATCAAATCTAAATTATAAAGAATAAAACTCATGAAATCAATAACAAATATAGAAATAGATGCCATATTTTTCAAAAAAATAATATTTTGAAAAATCGAGATTTGATCGCATAAACTAAATCGATGCCATATTTTTCAAAAAATAATATTTTGAAAAATCTAAGATTTGATCGCATAAACTAAATCAAAGCTGGTTCTTTTCTCATCGCCAACCGGCTCGATGCCAATTGTAGAATCTCACCGAGAAACGGAAGCGTATCGAACCGAGACGATGTAGAAAAAGATGAACC
This sequence comes from Acacia melanoxylon, assembly GCA_019022615.1. Classification (NCBI taxonomy): domain Eukaryota; kingdom Viridiplantae; phylum Streptophyta; class Magnoliopsida; order Fabales; family Fabaceae; genus Acacia; species Acacia melanoxylon. Next base: position 15,784,448 of record JAFJYJ010000003.1, read on the forward strand.
TTCATCGTTTTGATTACCTAGAAAGATGAGCGATCTAAAAGCTTCTTCTCGAACGGTCCAAGTCACGAACAGTCCAAGTCACGAACAGTCCAAGTCCGCTCTATGATCGATCTTCCATACTATCTCTCGAGGGGGATGAGATGGTTGTGTGGGCAACCGTTCGGATGATGAACGTCGCCTCTGGGTTTTATTTCGATGAGAGCCTCCTTGTAAATTAGGTTTCTCAATGGGTGAAAGTAAATTTATATCTACTACACCAAGACCTAACCCTAAACCCTAAAGGGGCATAGGGCTCTTGGGCTATGGTCTCACTTAAGCCCAATTGGGCTTAAGTGACCAAAGAGTATATATTCCAACACCTCCAACATATCGACTTCATTAACAACAACCATAGTTTTTGTTTCTTTGTTTTTGCCCACATAACAACCATATATAGTTAAAGTGTGTACGAGTTTTCCAATGCAAGAATAAAATAACGTAAAGATCTGGACATGAAATGGAACCCAATGTGAAAAGAACAAGTAAAATGTTTGTAGAGAAGAACAAGGTAGCGACTTGAAAACAGAGCAATCATGACTTGGTTGCCATATTAAAGAAATGGAAAATATTTTACAACAAAAGTGTTTGCTACAAAAGGAAAATGAAGTGTGACTTGGGAACGAGGTCAAAGCGGCATCGAGATGTTGATGAAATGAATTGAAAATCAGTAAATTTGGAATTGGAGTAGGAAACTGTGATGGGAATGAGGCACTGCCTCTACACAAGAAATTGAAAATGAAGTTGTGTACTCCGTCTAAGGGACAAGAAGATACCGAGAATTGGAAGCTTTGCTCATGAGAATCAAAATCAGTTTGAATTATTTCTTCAACAATACTAACAAAGTATTAGTGGTATCAAAACTAACATTACTTAATCATTAGTATCTCCCTACATTTTATTTTAGACTTTTTTATGTGTGATACCCTCAAAAAAGTAGAAGCATTTGCTCATACTTCTTGATATCACTGATACTTGCTGGCAACTGTGAGTGAAATATAGGTTTGGGCATAGTAAATGTTAAATTTCAGCTTTTATGGGTAATGTGAAAAAATAAAAACCTCACACAGAATATGGCTGTCAAGTTTCAAAAATAAATATTGGTTTTTCTCCTTTTGATTTAAACTCCACTAATCTATTCTTCGATGTCCTTGTTTACAATTATTTCCTTCATGACTGCCTTTTGACTTGATGCGGTCAGTAGGTATTTTTTCAGAGAAATTTTGAAATCTGGTGAACTAGGATGGAGTCTAGGACTGAAATAGTCATATTCATGTTCAGGAGTTTATGTTTCTTAGTTTCAGATGAAATGTTAAACATAAATAGAAAATGCAGAAACACAACAATTAATAGGTTCTCAACGCTTATGCTTTTGTTATTCAGGCAATTTGTTCTGTTTTTATAACCTTTTTTCCTTTCTTTGCTATGCTTTCTTCTTTTCATTTGCTATTAGAAGAAGTCTATTGAATCAGCTTGTGTGGCTCTGTAATTTAAACTTTAAATTTACATTTTTTTCAATGTCACCGGAACAGGTTCTTCAAGATTTTATTAACTTCAAATGTTGATTATGAAGAGAAATTGATTGTGTAAAAATTTCGTATCCTTGCTTGGGCCCATTTTCTGTGGCAGAGGATACCTTGAAAAAGCTTGACTATAACACACTGCAGAAAAACCGCTTCATGCCTAATTTTAATTATAATTGTAACGAAGCTTGAAAGGTACCATATACAATGGTATTTTATGATGAGCATTGTGTGTGTATGATCATTATAAATTTAAATGTCTATTTGTTATAAGAATTCTAAGTCATAGTGCATCGTGGATGTTTGAAGCCTGCCATAATTCCATTTGATGAAGTGAATATTGATTTTTTTTTAAAAAAAATATCTGTTAAGTAACTTCATTCCAGGGGAATGATAATTTTATAAACAAAGAAAATTAATTAAAAATCAAATGGATCCATCAATGCTCAACGCGTTCTGATATATAATAATCAATAGACTATACTTTTTTAAGGAGGCCTGCTAGGCTCTAACAAAAGTTAGGACGTGATCAGCATAAATAATAGGACACAAACAACGTTTGTGACCGTTAATGGATAAAAAAACTAAAAACGTTAGAGGATTCCCTTCTCATTTTTTCTTTTCATATTTTTTGAGAAGATGATAGAAAAATTAAAGTAATAATGTGATATTTTAAATTGATTAGATGAATATAATTTATAGATAATAAAGGATGATAAGAAAAAGATTATAAGAGAGGAAAGCAAAAAGAGCCATGTCAGTGGTCGCCGGTGGTGGGGCCCACCGGCCGGAGGGTATTTTAGTTTTTTTTAATATTTAAAACTAAGGATAAAATGGTAATTTCACCTAAAACTAGGGGTAAAAGTGTAATTTTACTGCGTTCATCGCTCACTTCCATCCAAGTTAACATTGACCAAACGGTCAACTAACGATGTGGTCTTGTTTGCGGCTCCCAAAACGTAACGTTTTGTGTATTTTTGTTTGAGAAAAAATGTCGTGATCTTTGGGGGCTTTGAAAAGAAAGGTCGTGTGTATTTTTGCACCTTCACCCATAAAAGTATATATTATCAAATTTAAGGTAGATCCGATTCTAAATATAAGACGAGTTAATTTTTTTTTGGAAAGATTAAGGAAATTAAATAAGTTGTTTAATCATATCATATATTGAGGATCCTTAGATTATATATTAATTTATTAGTTAAATTAATTAATTTAAAGAAAAAGTAAAAATACTCTATAATTATTTAATTTAGCTTCCTTAATCTTTTTTTAAAAGTTATTTTTGTCTTATATTTAGGAATGAGATTCTAGTCCTTTTTATAGTATAACGAATATTTAGTCTTTTTCATCGTACACGTATTAGATATTTATTATGCTTTTCTAACAATATCTTTACTTCATATTAGTTTTTTTTCCCCCAAAATTACAGCAATAAATTTAAATAATGATTAAAGAAATATGAATTTTAAGCTTTTCCTTAATATAAAGAATAAGGATGAAAATGCCTCTAACAAGTTGGAAGGAGTAATTATCATGAATCAGAGGAAGTTGCAATGAAGTAACAAAGTAATTGGTATGAATGATCAACCTCATCTTTTAAACGTAGGACCTACTTTTTGTTGGACCTTAGTTATCCTCATTCTTTTCAGGTCCGGCTACGGTTCTCTTCCATCCTCTTCCTCATCTGGGTCGTCAGATGAAAATCTGGACGACTCAGATTTTTTTTAATAAAAAAATTGTTACCGCATGCGGTAAATTATTAAAAAAAAATTGAGTCGTCAGATTTTCATCCGATTGTCAAAATGAGGAAGAGGACGGGAATGGAAGAGAACCCAAGCCGGATCCTTCTTTTCACATATGCGACTGCAATTTCTCCTTAAGACTGACTTTGTGATTCATTTGGTCTCACAAGTCACAAGAACCTTATCATTTAACATGCATTGAGCCACGTCCTCCCATACCCATTTTTTTCCCGTTATTACTCTATACAAATTGTAGGGAATGAATTAATATAGGATTATGTTTAGTGGAAATGGTTAGTTTCTTGCAATGTGACAAACTTAAATTTAAATTTTCATGAATAAACACTTTTTGTTTAAATTAAATTAGCATTAATATATGAGTTGAATGTATCTCTTCAATCTTTTTCATAAGATAAGAAATTATTTATTCTTGTTATCAAGTAAGTATTGTATAAATATTTATTGTGTTTTTTAATCTCTTATTCAATGCTTGCTCTTGATGAATTTAAATAAGGGTATACCATGACCCTTCTTTATTTAAGGGAAAATTCTAAATAAATGCAATTCGAATTCATGAAACCTTAAAAAGTTTAAGTCGGTTGATATATGAAAATGATATAAGGGTGACAATCATCAAAAATGAGATTTTAAAGTGTTTCCAATTTTACCCTTATACCTTTTAATTAAAAGGAGAAGAAAAGATGCACTTGTCGGAGCACCACCACCCAGCAATGCCTGCACCCTCTGGCAGACTATACTCAGGATGTAGGGTTTAATTTATCACTTGTATTGTAGTGTTTTATATCCATTTTTTTTTTTTGGTCAGGGTTTTATATCCATTCATAACGATTATTATATAAAAACTGTATTATATTATAAATATACCTGTCACTATAACCAATTTAATTAATTTTATGTCTATAATAAAAGGGAGTAATTGTGATCATTATTCTTTCCCGTCAGTTGGTATTGTGAGGCGTTTGCATTATTAGTCTGTGTGTCGGGTCAGACAAAATGGGTCCTGCCATAACTTTTCTTTTCCGTCAATATCATCAGTGGATTTTTTTTTTGGGGTCAAAGTCATCAAGTGGATTGAAGTTGCTGTGAAAGTAACATAAGGTACGGAAATGAAACGGAATCCAATGTGAAAAGAGTGAAGTTTCACTTGCTTGTTCATTAGACTCTGAAGACTTGAAAGCGAGTAAAGTCTATTCACTGCCATCTTCACTCCATCATCACTTTTGACATTTCTCAGCAACAAGAGAGAGAGAGAGGGAGATCTGTTGAATACGTGTCATGGGTGTTGCAGCTTCTTCTTCTTCGTCTTCAAAGAAATATGAGGTGTTTCTGAGTTTCAGGGGAGAGGATACTCGCAGATCCTTCACCAGTCATCTCCATACAGCCTTATGCCTCAAAGGTATTGAGACTTTCATTGATTATGAGCTTCCAAAAGGGGATGACATCTCCCAGTCACTCATCCAAGCAATTCAAGATTCATCTCTGTCTGTGATCGTCTTCTCTGAAAACTATGCCTCCTCCAAATGGTGTTTGAATGAGCTCATTGAGATCCTTCACTGCAAACAACACCAGAAACAATATGTTATTCCTATATTCTACAACGTGGACCCATCTCATATACGCCATCAAAGGGGAACTTATGAGAAAGCGTTTGAAGAACATTTGAAGAAAAACCCAGACAAGGTGGATGAGTGGAGGCGAGCCCTCCTTGAAACTGGAAAGTTAGCTGGATGGCACTCGAGCAATTGCAGGTCACCCTTCATTTTTTAAGTCTCAATAATTGAAATCAGAGTTTCGTGCTTTTATTTATTTCTTAGATTCATCTTCGTTATGATAAAAACGCCTTCTCTTTTATTATAATATTAGCTTATCACATGGAAATTGATGAAATTTTCTTGGAGTTCTTCTTTTTCATTTTGAAAATGGCGGAGAATATTACCATAATTTTGATTAGAACTTTTGATGAAATTTGTGATTTCATTATATAATAATGTTATCAGGTCACAAAAAAAAATTGAAATACTGTCATCGTTGGCACTTTATTAAATAAATTATTTATTATTCATTTTCATTCTTCTTTAATTATTTTTCTTATATTAGGGATGAAGCAGAACTCATTCAAAATATTGTCAGTGACATCATAAAAAAACTAAACCATGGGTCCTCAAGTGCATTGGCGAATATTGTTGGAATTGACAAGAATTGTGATGCTATTATTGAATTTTTGCTAGAAGAAGTCTCAACCGTTGGAATTTGGGGCATGGGCGGAATAGGCAAAACAACCATGGCTAAGGTTGTGTTTTCCAAATTCCGCTCTCAATTTGACAGTTGCTACTTTTTGGAAAATTTTAGAGAAGAGTCAGAAAAACATGGTCTAACATATATACGTGATAAACTTGTCAATGGACTATCAAATGATAGATCTCTTGAAGGGCTCAGCTGTAGAAAAGTTTTGATTGTACTTGATGATGTTAGTGACACAAGTCAGTTAGATTATTTGGAAAATGAAGCTCCTCGTTTTAGACATGGTAGTAAAGTCATCATAACAAGTAGAGATAGACATATACTTAAAGTAAAAGTTGAAGGAATACATGAAGCCATAGCATTGGGCCCTGACAATTCTCTTGAGCTTTTCAACCTCAAAGCCTTCCACAAAGAGAGTGATAAAAGTGAATATGAAGAGCTAGTTGAAAGAGCACTTGCTTATGCCCAAGGTGTTCCTTTAGCCTTAACCGTGTTGGGTTCATTTCTTTGTTCTAGAACTACAAAAGAATGGGAAAGTGCATTGAGCAAATTAGAAAGGAGCACCCATCAAAAAATTCAAGATGTGCTAAAATTAAGCTATGATGGACTTGATGATGAAGAGAAAGAGGTATTTTTAGACATTGCTTGTTTTTTTAAGGGTGAATTTGAAGGATATGTATTGGCAATGCTAGAGAGCTTTGGCTTTCATGGACCCATTAGTTTGAGAACCCTTATGGACAAGGCACTGATAAGTGTTGTTCATGGTACGGTATGCATGCAAAATCATGGTACGGTATGGATGCATGATTTAATTCAATCAATGGCTTTTGAAATTGTTCACCAAGAGTGTCTAACAAATCTGAAAAACGTAGTCGACTTTGGAATCCGATGAGATCTATGATGTACTAAAACATAATCGGGTAAGAAAAATATTTAGCTTTCTATTTAGACATTTGACAACTATGGAAAATAAATTGTTAACTTTAAAGTAATTTATTCACTTTCTTTTCTTATTTTTGTTTTGTTCAGGGGAGTGATGCAATTCAAGGCATAAGTTTAAATATGTCTCAAATTAGAGATTTACAATTGAACACCGATACCTTCAAAAAGATGACTAAGTTAAGGTTTCTGAAATTCTATTCATCTTGGAGTCAAAGATCGTGCACCGTGAATCTTCCTTTCCGGGTTTGACTCATTTTCCGAGTCATTACGTTATCTTCAATGGGACAACTTTCCTTCAGAATCTCTACCATTGTCATTTTGTTTGAGACGCTAGTCGAGCTTCACATGCCTAATAGCCACCTTAAAAAACTATGGGATGGCATGCAGGTATAACATACAGTTTTGATTTTTTTTTCTTTTACAATTAATTGAAATTTCAGACTTTGTTTCCTATGCAACATTTCTCTTTGTAATTGTTGCAGAACTTGGTAAATTTAAGAGAAATAAGTCTTCAAGGATCCAAATATTTGATGGAGTTGCCTGATATTTCAACAGCTCAAAATCTTGAACGGCTTTATCTTGAGAGTTGTGAAAGTTTAAGTCATATTGATCCATCGATTTTATCTCTTCCAAGACTGCGTGATGTGTCTTTAAGTAATTGCAGAAGCCTAAAGAGTTTGAAAACTGAGCGCCAGTCAAATTCTATCTCAAACATAATTCTCGATGGTTGCTCTAGGCTCAAGGAATTTTCATTCTCTTCAAATAAAATAGATACCTTATATTTAGAGTCTTTACCTGTTGAGATATTGGACTTTCCGAGTGGGCATATGGAGAAGCTTGAGGTGTTCCGTCTTGACTGCTCAAAACTAAAGAATCATCCAATTGATGGTATGATTTGTTTCATGACATCTCTTGTGCATCTCTATCTTTATGATTGCGGTGGAATAATTGACAAATCAAAGCTCCATACCTTATTTGAGTCTTTGTTATCTCTAAAAACAATTTCTTTGACTGGGGCATGCAAATTAACTGACCTTCCACACAATATCAAACATATCTCAAGGCTAACATGGCTTACTGTAAGCAATTGTAAGAGCCTTCAATCTTTACCAGAGCTTCCTCCATCCATTACAGTATTAGATGCCTCTGACTGCACATCATTAACGACATTACAACTCACTTCTCACTTTGAATCTTCAACGTTGGCAGATCAAATAGTGTTGGGTTCAACTCTCTATTCCTCAGCTAGTTATCTCAAAGATCTTACTCTTCGTGGATGTGAACAATTGTCTGAACTCCCTGAATCCATCGGCTCCTTATTCTTATTATATTCATTAGATTTGAGAGGAAGTAATATAGAGAGCCTGCCTGCTAGCATCAAGGATCTTTTATATCTAGGAAATATTAACTTGAGCAATTGTAGAAGACTTTGTTCTCTGCCAAAACTGCCGTTCTTCATCGAAACTGTTGATGCTAATGGTTGCATATCACTAGAGATTGTACCCACTTTAGCAACCACACCACATCTGACGTCCCTCCTACTGAAAGATTGCTTGAAATTGGAGAATCGCTATATGGAAAGTGCTTGTTTCCCATTGAAGCAAGCAATATACACAAGTAAAGCATGTAGGATTTGTTACCCAGGAAGAAACGTTCCGGAGTGGTTTAAATCTAATCAGGGAATAGATGCTTCCAACAATATATCTATTGAGCTGTCTTCAACCACAACTGACCTAATTGGCTTTGTTCTTTGTTCCGTTCTTTCTCACCATGCTCATGGTCACTTGCAATGCCAACTTTATTACGATGGAAAGAAGCACACATGCTCAAAATTTAAAGGAGTAGTGACAAATTTTGATTCACATCATGTTTTTCTATGGTGTGTTTCTAACATGTTCATAAACTTCGGCAAAACAATGGATGACCAACACACCAATTACAGGCCAAATGTGTCATTTCAATTCTCTGTTGTTACAGATAGTGAGAAGTTTGTTGATGGTGTGATTGAAGCATGTGGGGTTTTCCCAATATATGCCTCAGAGTATCGCAAATTCATTCAACAAATGGAATTGGAGGCAAACTTGGGTGCCCAAAAAGAGACTTGTCAAGATGCTTGTGAGAATTCATTTGATGGAATTCTAAAATATGCTAATTTCTCATTGAAGACAGGAAAATGTGGCAATCTTGAAGGAACTAATATTCCAGAGTGGTTTACTTACAAAAGTTCGATGAAATATCATTTTAGCGGTTTAAAAGCGAGCGTTCAGCTTGCTTCAGATTTGGACAAATTGATGGGTTTCATTTTCTGCTTTGTTATACCTAATTTCTCCTCAAAAGAAAGGGATCAATGTTACTCCACTTGTTGGAGTGAATATTGGTGTAACGGTCCAAGTAGATGGCACTATTCAATGATAGAATTGAACCCAGATAATGTTTTTCTATGGTATGATCCCTTCTACAATGAATGCATACTAAAGAGACTTCGACGGCGAAAAGGTTGTGATGCCAAGCTTGACCTTATATTTTCATTTAATCTTGGTTATGGTTTGCTACCTAAATTTGGGGAATATAGGATTGGTGATTGTTTGATCAAAGAATATGGAATTCGTCCAATATATGTCTCTGAGTACAAAAACTTCCTTCAACAAGAAAAATTGAAGGTAAGTTTGCAAACAAAGAGGCATCAAAATTTTAATGATGACCAACAACAACTCCCTTCAACAAAGAAAGTGAAGGACTCTTCAATTGATCAATCTATTCCCATGAATTCTGATGAGCTCGATAAGTTTTGGAACCAAGTTTACAAGAGAAGGGCCAGACATAGTGGACCAAGCCCAACATCGGATACAGCCACAGAGACAACAAGCACTGAAGCTGAAGGGCAATATGGGGATATCCAGTTGCTGAGCCCTGACATTGCCGAGTAGTGGGAGTGTGTAAAAGGAGGGGAGGCACAATGGAATAGGACAGGCAGTGCGACAGTTGTGAGGAGGGTTCCTGGTCTCTCGAAAACCAGGGAGAGTTACTGTTTTATTGTCTGTATTTTGGGAAGAGAGTTGTAATTTCTTCTTCACTGTTATATTCAGTCAGTTGATCGGTCTTATCAAATTCTGAGTTCAATACATCTCATGATGTTGATGAGTTGCTACTTCTGCTGCCCCAATTGAATTTGGAATCTACAAAGAATCGCACTCATCATAAATAAATTACCCATAACCCATTACTTGATCGGTATGTATCTCTCTTCTACATTTCATCAATTAAGTTAGACTTTGATACACCAGAGCTTCCTTAGTCATATATAGATTATGCTTTTAAACATTTTGTTACTTTATAATATATTTAATCCTATTGATGTGCTTGAATCCAACTACTTCCAAAATTACTATTTTAATTTCTTAGTTTCTTACAATAAATATGTATCTTCTCGGACAACTTCATTGATATGTTTCTTGATGAAGAATCTCAGTAAAGCATAACATAATAGGAAACTTGGCATGTATATGTAGCCTAGCATCATTAGATACCGAGATAAAAATGCATCGGTTAATTGAAATAATCAACCAGCACTTAAGATAATTAGATTTAGTATAAAAATGATTTATCTTCTTGTAACTTTGTCAATTAAAAAAAACTATTCTTCATAATTCGCCCTTCTAATTTGATAGATTTCTGTCAGTTTAGAGAAGAGTTCAACTTCTGCAACAGAGGCAAAGAAAGAAATCTTAATGATTTAGCAAATTGTTTTTGCAGGTGTAAATTGTGGTGAAGCCGCTACTCTTTTCTCTCCTCTGGATTTCATAACCAAGTATTGATGGTCAAAAGTGGGACAATATGTTGATTACATTGCTATCACAACAAATGCTAATTGCAGGAAGCAGATATTTGTGGGTAACTAAGAAAATTAAATTCTTGAAATTGACTTTTAGTTACCTACTTTTTAAATAAAAACCTATATTAAGTCATTAATATCGATTAACTAATATTATTACGCCCAAAAAGAATTCTGTGCAGTGATGTATTATGTTGTTGACAGAGTACATATTTTCAGTTATCATTCTCGGCCACGAAAAGCTGACAACAAAAACAATGGATGCTGCTGTGTTTCATGTGCTCTTCGCAACCAACTTCTTAATAAAAAAGTATGAGGTGTTCATCACTGTTAGAGGTGAGGACACTGCCACAAAAATGATGTGTTCATAGTGTTCTTGGAGATAAAAGAAAAGTGATGTTTGACATTTGTTTGGTTTGAGGGATGGGGATGGGAGGGGGTGGGGTGGGAGGGTAGGCAAAATTTTAACCCAAATGAATATTAAGGTGATGTACTGTTGGTCAAATCTATAATATTAAGGTGTTTTCTCAGATACTGCTATAGGATTGCAATTTAAGGTTTGATAATGTTGAAACTTGTTTAGCTTCCTGTAATGGTCAAGTCTGGTTTTTAATGTGGAACCCTAAGATGGTTAACTTCACAGAAGTCATAGGCCTCTTGTTCATGTAGGCAGATCCTGGAGATCATTTGTTTTGCATTAAATGAAAACTAGGTAATGTCTTTTGCTCAAAAATAATGCTCTGATCTACTGCAAAAAGAAAAAGAAAAAAAATAAAAAAAAGGGGGCAAATTGTGTAAGAATATTCTTTTGAAACTCATTGTCATTTTTACATACAACACTTGTACTTTATGCTGACTGTAATTGCATTATACATTTATACTGCTTGTTATCATAGAACCATATTTGTTGAGTTATGTGGAGTTTCGTACATCTTTTATTCTTCTATGAATATCACTCTCTTGTTAAAGGTTGCACATGATATGCAACTGAGATGCAATTCTGCGTGAGAAATTAGTAAAAACCTTTATTACTTATGCTTACACTAGTCTTTGACCATTAGGTGGGATGGTTCCTTGACTCACATGGGAGGAGATTATATGTTTCATGTCATTTGTTACAGAATACAATGCAGATTCAGTGAGCTTGGATGGGGTTACTCTACTGAAGGTAGCTTGTCTCCTTCCAAAATTTTCTTGCCTGAGTTTGATTTATTTTAGTTTCATGGATTCTTTTGTTTATATAACAGCTGAAGTAGTGCTTATTCCATTCTCAGGGAAGGGTCAATACGCAAGAAGTTTTTGGCTTATCCAACTCTGATTTAGTGCCTAGGAAATATGAAGGTATTGATATCTTTTTCATTGAATTTTCTATAGAAGTTGTTTGCTGCACGGGAAATTTTCTTCCCTAAACTATTGGAAACCTAAACTTTTTGTTTATAATAGATTCTGTGAATTCTCAGAATCAATTGTTTGCTACAGTGGCTGAGGCAATTAATAGAGGAACTGATGCACTAATTCAAGGAAATTTGGTTTTACAAAAAGCCTCCACCACAAGGATGCAACTGCCACAATTGTCATATGAATGAGCTTTGGAAAATTCTTAAAGAATGTGGATGTAATAGTGAAAGAATACTTGACATGTATTGCTTTCTCATGGGTGATATTGACAAGAGGATAGCGGTTCAGTGTCCACCTTCAGCCAGGAAAATGGTGATTATGAAGATGTTCTATAATTCACTTTAATTAATTGGTGATGACTTATATATATTTTGGTTGATGCTCAAAAAATATAGTTTTTGAGTATTAGGTATCACTTTTAAATATTGTTACATGCTTAAAATAGATATTTGGGCATGTAGTGATGACTTGTTGGTATGTACACTTTTAAATATTTTGTTACATGCTCAAAATAGGCATTTGAGCATGTTGTAATCACTTGTTTTTATGTAGATTATTGAATATTTTGTCTTCACTTTATTTTTTTAAAAAAAAACATAGTTTGTTAGTATTATTGACTTTTACAATTTTTTATGCTCAAAATCACTTGTTCATATGTAGACACTATTGAATATTTTGTTACATGCTCAAAATAGACATTTGAGCATGTTGTAATCACTTGTTCATATGTAGACTATTGAATATTTTGTCATCACTTTATTAAAAAAAACAAGTTTTTTAGTATTATTGACTTTTACAATTTTTTATGCTCAAAATAAAACTTGTTCATTTCATTACATTGATGAATTATATAGGGGATGAAATCGTGAGTTAAGAATGAGTAGATGCAAAATTTGGATGAATAGAGTATAAATAATCAAAAGTTGAACAATTCTACCCAAAAAGTAATGAATCAATGGGTAAAGTGAAGATGTTTATGGATAAAAGAAAAAATTTGTCGATTTAGTATTTTTAAAATATTCATCATATCAGCTATTGATAAAAATACCATTTTTATACTCATATTACAGTATTAGTATAATAATATAATTTAAATCCAAGTGTAGATTAATTTAAACAATCTATAATTGTTAAAGCATAAAGTGACATGCAAAGGTAAAAATGATCAATTAGTTATTACTACTCTCCCCCTCTCATCTCAAACCAAATGAATGATCTTTTTCCCTCTCTTTCCTTCTAACAAACCAAATAAGGTAACATACACTCCCCTCCCCTTAGACTAAACATACCCTAAGATGGTTTAATCTCAGCAGTTAGGCTTTCTTCAGTTTCCTTTTAAAATAATTGTTTTCTTCACTTTGATATGCTTGCTTTCTTCTTTTTCGCTGTCAGGATCTGTGCATGATTTTGTAATTTGAAAATTGTCTTTAATCTGTCATTAAGTTAAATTGTAGATTATGAGAAGGGATGCCGATTGTGATGTTCAATTATTAGAACAATATGGAAAATAGATAGAGACTAGAAGTAACTAATTGTTGTGTCCTACTTTGTTAAAAGTTTGTCATATTTATTGGAGGCTAAATTATACAAAAACCCACTGAATTTTAGATCAATTGCAAATAACCCTATGATATTTCAAAATTTAAATTTAACCCGTCCAATCTTCATTTTTTAACTATTAACCACATGCCATTTAAGTGGCTGTTATCTTTTTAATAGAAATTATCATGTCAAATTATGAAATGACACCTGGCATCTTATGTAAATTACTAATTTCATAAAATCCTTGAACTTAAATCATTTATAAATAACCCCTGACATTTCCAAATTTAAATTTAAATAATTTTGATTTATAATATTAAACCACATGTCGTTACTTTTATCATTTTAATAAATTTATTAATTTTTGTTACCATCATTGGTCAATTAAAATAATTTTCTTGTATGGCAAATAGTAGAAGAATAATATTTTACAAAAATAAAAATAAAATGGTAATCATTTGTATAACATTTACTTATTTTCTTGGATAATTGAGCATTGATAGTATAAAAATGTCATAATTTGTGTTAAATATATTCTTGGGATGATTGAGCATTGATAGTTTAAATATTACACTTATGTTAGAGGATAGTTTTTGTCACTTATTAATTTTTTGTTAGTACTGCATATTTTTACTTGAATTAGAGGTTCCATGTTTATCTTTATTTTTTCTAAATATTATTCTTGTAGTTTTTGTCATACAAAATAACTATTTTAATTGACAAATAATAGTAAAAATCTTAATAAATTTATTAAAATGATAAAAGTAATGAAATGTGGTTTTATATTAAAAATCAAAATTTTAAAGGAGTTAGATTTAAATTTTGAAATGTCGGGGTTATTTGTAGTTGATTAAAGTTTAGGGGGTCTTATGAAATTAATAATTTACATGTGTCATCTTATAATCTAAAGTGACATTTTTCATTAAAAAGATAACAATCACTTAACGCTAGGGGTTAATAGTAAAAAAAATGAAAGATCATAGGGGTTAAATTTGAACTTTGAAATGCCAGGGGATTATATGCAACTAACTCAAAATTCAGAGGATTTTGTATAATTTAGCCTTTATTAAATAGTTAATAACACATTGTGAAAGGTTTTTTTATGACATGCAAGTGATACGTGTGATTGTTGTAAATTTCAAATTCCAGTTTGTTGTAAGGATTACAAGTTATACTACTCCTCTGGTCCTATAAAGAGAAGAAAATATTTGGTTCATTTATAAAGCAGAGAGAAAAATTTTATATAAATGTATAATTTTACCCTTCATTTATTATTGTATTGTCTTTATTGTCATTGGTATAATATATATATTAAATAGGTATAAATTTGGAAAGTTGTTGAACCTTATAAAAGAGAAAAAAGAAGTTAAAGGTTTTTCTTAGTTTGTGTGAAACATGCTAGAAATGTCTTATATATAAGATCGAAAGAGTACTTTGTAATTCATAGAAAAGTAATAAGAATGGGCTCCTTGCGATTTTGAGAGCTTAAATTGAATAATCATTTCTAATGATTTTATAAAAACAACTACCAAAATAATCCTAGCTCTTATCCTTTATATAAGACCAACTTTAATAAAGAAATTAAACTGTAAAGTAAGTTTTATATTAAAAATAAGAGGTAGTAACAGTGACTTGGCAAGGACATGTAACTTAAACTCCACCCATTTCAGTTGAGTCTCCATTGAGTTTATATTTTGTATTTGGCACGCAGTAGCTGAATGAATGAATGATTCATTGATTCTTGATATTTTCATTCCAGGAAAATAACTATTTTCTTACATGTTTTCAGCTCCTCAAAAAGAAAGAACTTGATAAAAAAAAGCAGCATTCTTCTATAATCTATGACGTAACCACGAATAAAGAAACAGAATAATTGAACTCCAAATCTATTTTCCACTATTCCTTTATTAAAATAGTATCACGAAACCATACTGGAGCACAATAAAATGTGATAAATTTTATCTCCTCAAGACAGCCCATTTAACGAGCATATCCTTTATGGGATAGGATATTGTCACTACCAATTTTATGTCACTACCAAATCACTACCATTTTTTCACCGTTAGATCAGAATCTCAATATGAGAGAGAAATGATAAAGGTAGATGAGATTCTGATCTAACAGTGAAAACGTGGTAGTAACTTGGTAGTGAAATGAAATTTGATAGTGACAATATCTTATCTCATCCTTTATTATTAATTGCTTTCACAGTATTTTCCATCACACATCAATCTTGAAATCCTACCTCTAATTCTAAAAATAAGATCCAGTTGATTTCCTTTTTTTGAAGAGATCAAGAAAGATAAATAAATCACTTGATCATGTCATATATTGTGTATGATAAAATTATATATCATTTTATAAGTTAGGCAAATCAGTTTAAAGAAAAAACGATAAATATAAATACTTTGAAGTAGTTTAACTAGCCTCTTTAATTTCCTCCAAAATATAAAATAAAATCGAGTCTTATACTTAAAATCAGACATAGTATTTTAGCTTCACATACCGCTTAATCGAATTAAAAATCTTTGGCGGCAAATTTCACACATACTTGTCATAATAAAAAAGGTTGAGCCTTACCAAACAAAAAAAAAAAATGTCCGACTGTGAAATTTAGAATGTCTCCCCAAATGCTTATATTTCGACCAACTCCAGATCGAACCCCCTCCCTTTGGTGAAAGTGTCCGACCCCTTTGCCAGTTGAACCCAAGGACGAGGGGTACCCTTTATGTTTAATGAAAGAGTATAAGATGAAGTGAAGTTGACATGACAAATCCTTAAACATGTATGCAATGACCAACCCCAATTTCTTTCATTATAAAATTAATTATAAGTCTCAAATATATATGTGGCCAAGGTCAACCAAATATGTGATAAGCACATAATTTTAAACATATTTTAGAGAAAAATAATAAACCACATCTCGATAATCCTCAAACAATGGAGTCACCGGAATGGTGTGATCCTCCAATCTCAAGCTCAACAAAATGGAGGACAAAATAATTGTCGCTAACAAAGAAAAACTAAAACAATTCAAATATGAATAAACCCACTCATGTTCTTTTTTAAACATCATTTCAGAAGGGTTCTTGTCAAATGTTCTCTAGCTGTGGCCCATGCTTGAGTTAATGTCTGCAACATCAGAATCTCACCATTAGATTGAAGATCAAAGACATCCAGTTAGAAATATCCAAGACTTTCAGCACATCACAAGTCAAAAATGACTTTTGCACAATGAAAATATAGCTTGCCAAAATGTGAATCCAATCCAAAAAAGCAGTTTGAGAATTCCATAACACTAAAACATAATTTAGCAATTATATATGGGTGACTTCGCAAAGTAAAATCAAATAGGAAGCAAAGACAAAAACTAAAATGCAGTCACATTACCTGCTCAGATAAGGGGGCGTCAGCATCAATGCTATGAGATGTCACCTTTTCGGCAATAAGTGATCCATTTGTTTCAAGTATCATCCTTAAAGGAAGATTAAAAAAGGTAATCAGAAGATTAATAAAATTTTAATGAGAATGAAACACTGTAATTAAGAGACACAAGCATACCCTCCATCAACAATCTCATCAAGACAGAGAAGAATGAGATCCAAGTTCTCAAGCGCCTCCCTTTTATCAACATTGCTCCTGAAATTTCAGATAAAAAAAAAAAAAAAGAGAGAGCTCATTTTAAGTATTGAATAACATGAGGAACAGGGCACTCTTGTTTCAAATCTAGAAAGAAAAATATAAGCTAAAGTACCTCAACAAATAGGTGACTGCATCAAAGAAACCCTGAAGAACTGAAGCCAAAATGAGCTCATTTTCATCATCACCACCAGTAACAAAGAAATGCAAGTCTTGTACAAACTTGTATATAACGATGTTATTCTCAATTAATGTTACCTCAGCTGCAGATGATGGTAAACAGCATATCAGTCATAACTGAATAATGAAATACAATAAACATAACTCCAGGTCAAGTCAAGAATTGGCAATAACTGCTCAATTCATTATTAAGTCAGGGCCCAACACTACATCTTCATTTCAAATGAGCAAGAATTTTTTACTCACATTAGAGGTTTTGAAGACATAAATGCATAATATAAAGTACACACGCACACAAAAAAACAAAATCATGCACTTCATATAATGAGTAGTTTAGTTTCTGTCCATCAGTATAAAGCTCTGTGCTGCATACCTTCTGTCCGCGCATTTGTCTTCACAGTCTTATTGAATACTAACTTCTCAAAAGCTAATTTTGCATTGTTTGTTGGCCAGTCATCTGAATAGTATTTGACTGCTACACGTTTCCCCTCAGAATCTAGAAGAAGAATGTTCTTTACCGATGGACATAAGCCCTACATATGACAAGACATGCCAATCTCAGTTATAAATGTTTATCACTTCTCTGGTGAAGAAAGGGAAAGGAAACCCAAGAAACATTTACAAGACACACTCTATAGACTCTTCTATCTCAGTGGTAAAAAGTGAAATATAGCATGCCTGTATGTAAACAACACAAACAAACTCAATTCAACTAGATGCAAGCCATCCTATTCAACTATATAAGGTCAAGCGTCCAATTACTATTAACCATCGCACTTAAGGATACAACAACAAAAAACGGATCTGTTCTCTAATCCCTGCGTCCCTCACAAGAAGTTGCCAAGGGGTCATACTTAAGAAATGATAACTAAGCAGAAATAGATCTAGATACTGGAGACACCTTGGCTCAGTTTATTAGCCAACAATTAACATTCAAACCCTAACTGAAATTCTACTTGTTGTAGAAGCGAATTTATAGCTGTCAGAACTCAGAAAAGCGAAAACTAGTGTTCTAAACGGATCCCAAAGAACAAGCAGATACCCTAGATTTTGACCCCATTTCCCAGAAGAATTAAATAATTAAAATGAGGCAACTACAGATCCAACCAGTCGTTTCAGACCACAAGATAAAACTATCAACAGAACATAGATGACTAGAAAATCAACTCCCAGGCTCAACAAATTTCTATAATTCTAAGGATCCATTCTAATATCAAATACTTCAATATCAGATCCCTAGAGTTTGCTTTCTTTTCAAGACCTTTGTCAGAACTATCGAAACTCGAAAGTATCCGTAATGTTTAGCTACTGCATAGCGATTTGTGTTCAGAGCAAGATTTGTGCCATGAAAATACTCGGAAAGATAGGGTGCAAAAGTTGGAGGACTCAAGAGAGACTTACATGAGACGCCATTTCTAAGAGGAGAAGAGAAGAGTCGAGTCACAGAAGCTAGGACTTCGCAGATCTGCGATCTGGTGCAATTGAGGATCGTTTCCTTCCTAAAAGTGAAGGGCAATTTTGTAAATTGGACGAAAGCTTACTTATTGTTATTGGGACCTCTCTGACAAAAAAAAAAAAAAAAAAAAGTGAGCTTGTTGGGGACTTGGGTTTTTTTTGGGATCTTTTGGGACTGGGGTGAGAAAGGATTTATATTGAAAGAAAAATATAATCAAATTAAATTAGACATATTTGCTAGAATCTAAAATGAATTGCATTATTATAACATTTTTGGTGGAAAAAAATTGCATTCTTATATGGGGATAACTTAGCTCATAAATAATATAGCTGAATAATAACATTGTCCATGTATCATCTTAGAAAGAGATTCCATTTTTATTGAATGAAAGTTTTTAATTTATTAAATTTAAAAAATACACATTTTAAATTGACTAAATAACTACATTTTTTATAACTTTTTTTTTGTCAAAGACATTTTTTATAACTAAATATCTACTTTTTAAATATGGTCACTACTAATTTTGTTCTTGTCGATGTCATTTCCACCTTTTTACCATTAGATTAGAGATCCTGATCTAATGGTGAAAACGTGATAGTGAATAAAATTAATAGTGACAATATCCTATTCTTTTGAACATTAAAAACCATGGATGCAATTCCATGAGTCATAGTGAAAAATTACATCAAACTTTAAATGGTATTTTTTTTTTAAAGAAAGTGTGTGTATTAACCGAGGCTCTTATAATAAAGATCATTCAGTTTTTTTTTTTTTTTATAAAATGTCTTATAATAAACTTTAAAGGTAGTATCTGTTAATATTATTCTATCTTAAAAGATTTAGAAAAGTCAATCAAATTGAAAATGAACACAAATACGTTTTTCTGCTAATCTCTCCTCTCTTTTTGGTTAATATTATGTGATTGTCAACCACGGTTTCAAAAGTTTTTCTCTTAAGAAGAAATAAAACTTGGCGTAGATCTTATATATTTGTTTAGAATCGTAAAACTATTCTCCAAAAACTAATTTAAATTCTTGTTTATTTGGAATAGCGATTGGAACCTTCAAAAATAATTTTTTTTATTTTGATTTATATATATCGTAAAAAGGTAAATTTATGTTTAGAGAAATTTTTTTTTTTGATTTATATGTATAAAGACTTTTAAAAACCCAAAAGTCATCGGAAACAAGTATTCAAAAACCAGTGATTTTTGAGAGACTCTTTACTGTCTATTAGGGGCCATTGCGAAATCCGTCAAAAAGCTTATTGGGCAAATCAAATGGTTATGGAATGGGTCATGGTTCGATCCCCTCTACCGTCGCTGGGACTCTTTTGGTAAGCGATCTCGTAAGTCCAATAAGTCTTTTGAGAGACCGTCTTCACTGTCAGATTGGCAGTGGGATGTGTAACCCTCCAAAACTTTTATGTATCCAAAAAAAAAAATGGTTATGGAATGATTTTTATCCCACTTGGGCTCAATTGAATTGATTTCCTTTCGTAAAGCCTTTCTCCTACCTTGCGAACCAGGTGGGAAACCGGAAACAGATTATCTCAGAAGCCCATCTCTCAGCATCTTTTCATCTTAGCTGTCCAATTTTTTATCCAAACGTTTAGAGAGAGACACATCATCCACTTTTAAAATTTTCATATTTACCACATACGGTCTTTTGAAATAGATGACAGGTCTCTTTTTTGAAGGTTTAGATTAATTTTTGGACGGATAAGATAAAAAGCTACTAAGAGACGCTAAGGGATGGCTTTTAAGAGCATCCGAATGGGAAAGACGACGGTAATGGCACTCGACTCTTTCTCTTTGCTTCAGCAAGACAGCAACTTATTTTAATTTTATTAGGTATTTCGTATTTCCCTTTTTCCTTTTCTAACTTATTTTAATTTAGTATTTTGATTTAGCTTCCACTTCAGCCTTCCACCATTGCCATGTCACCATTTATGATCAAACTTTTTTCTCTCTCACCGTCAAAGTTATCAGAGCTAGGCTTATATTAAAATTACCTCATTTTATAAAATTTATGTACATTTTAGCATCCAAAAAATCGTTATATTACATTTGCCCAGTATCAAACATAAGAAACAGTCAGACATAATTTACTCTGGTAATAACTAAAAACATTCTGCTAATTACCAGAATTCCTAGATGGAATTATGGATTCCACAAAACACTTGTTCACATCTCACTATAAATGATAAAATCAATCAACTATATATATTATATACTAACATCAAGATAGGCTGGGTATGAAGTTGTATGAATGAACAGAACAATAATATTAAGTAATATTTCATTCAATTCAAGGGCTGTAGAAGGAAGGACCACACTTGCATTTCCAGCTCTCAGGCTCATAGTTTGCATACTGAATAGCCAAATGGCTTCTTCTGTTAATACTTGGCACTTGAATGGCTTCACATGGCGTACATCCATAACATTTGTGTTCACATCTTGGTGGACTCGACCCTACTTTACCAATAACCCCTCTTCTCTCATACTCCTCTTCTTCATCTTCTTCTTTTACCATACCTTTCTGCAAATAGACAATATTACTGATACAGGTTAATCTTTTAAACATTCAGGAAGACGAAAAGAAGAACACTGAACACACATGCATATAAATACACACACACACACACACACCTTGTTTGGTTGAATTGATTCTGTTGTGTATGGTGATGACTGTGGAGCTTCTTCTGGGCCTGGTATAGATTGAGCATTTGTGAACGAGTGTTAAGAATCTCAACGAAAGAAATTATTCAAAGATTTCATTCTCATATGGTACGTAGATAAGATGTTTGAAGAAATGTCACAGCTAAATTCATATAATATTCATAAGGGTGAACACAACACACATAATGCTTTGTACCTGGATGTGAAATAGCACCTATTTGTGGGAATGATCTGGTTGCTGCAGAAACCCAAACAAGAAATTGCAGGAATAGCATAAGGGAACAGAGTTTCCACTTCATGGTTTTTATCAGAAAGCTCAAATGATGAAACTTGGTGATGATGAAGATTGGAGATAGGTTTCTTTGGTTGGGTCACTCAGAGATCACAATATAGAGTAGTTCTCACAAGCAAGCTAAGCTGCTAGCTGGCTTTCAAAAGGTTCTTCTTGAGTTTGAGACTACGGATCACAAGTAACTCTCTCCTCTATCCTTCACTGGACTTCTCAGAGCCCAAGAATGGACTTTTCTCTCTCCTTCTGCTTCTATTCTTCCATTGCTTAACTTTCAATACAAGCAAAGTAAATCTCTTCCTCTCTCTCTCTCTCTCTCTCTCGAATCAATCTAAAAGAGGCTCACTATATATGGAGGACCGAAGGTTTCAGAGTAACAGTACCTTTTTTGGTTCTGAAGCGCCCTGCAAAATCCATATATATAATTATCTTATATATTATCTTTCATCATAAAGGTGAACTGATATGATATGACCTAGAATAAGAGAAAATGCAATAAAAACTACATGTGATCTTAATTTGGGTCGTTTTCTCATTAAATTGGGTAACAAAACAGTTATCAAAAACAGATGATTCTCTGGCCAGAGACTCAAGATGAAAGCATGTGTCAAATTTTTGTCTGATAGTCACTGTTATGATACCATACTAAAATTTAAATTTAACACGGTACTCTAACTATATCTGGGATTAGTGATGCAATGTTTGATCTTGACATAATAATAATAATATAAAAAGAAATAATATTTTAATCTCTATAATTTTGACTCAAGTGTAACTCGATCACTACATTTTGACTTAACACAATACCCAATCTTTAAACTTTAACTCATTACAACTCAGTTTATATAGTTTTAATCATTTAGTGTTTTAGTATTCTAAGTTTTATGAAATATATAATATATGGATTTTTTTTGCACTAAGTCAAAATTTAAAGATTGAGTTACTACCACTAAGGCAAAACTATAAGATTAATTTTTCCAATAAAATGTTCATTTCACATCATCATCGCACTAATTTCACACTCAGTGTTAATAACATATCTAGAGGATCAAATAAAAAAGTGGAGAATCAAAGGATCTGACAGAAATTGAAGGGAGGAGCGGAAGAAATAAATAAGGGTAGTTGATGGGATTAAATGAGGAGGGGTCAACTTTTTTTGGGTCGGTTGGTGGGAGAAAGAACAGACCAATGAAATCCTCCAAAATAGTATACAGCCACCCACCAATATATCCAATCTGGGAGCTTCATTATTCACTGAAAGCTATTCAATGATTCAAACAGATGTAAGAATCGTTAGTTCTCATTCATGATTCTGCATTTAATTAACATCGGCTTGCTCTGCTCTTTTGAGTGTCTCACTCCAATCCTGTACCATACCAGGATGCTGAATCTCCTTTGCTTCAAAATCCTCATTTATACTGTAATAAAGATATAGGCTTAACTATATCACTGAGGGTGGTTTATATACTCCTTTCATTTTATTTATAACTAGTTTCTAACATGTTTCATACATAATAGGGGAAAAATCATGAGAAAGTTTAGGTAAATTGGGTCCCGAGTTCACCAGAATAGAGCATGCTTCCAAAGTCAAAAAAACATTTAAAATGTATTTATAGATTGCCCACTAACAAGGTCTTTACATCATTGTCAGCGGAATTTGAACTCACAACCTTGCGGGCAATGAGCAAACTCCTTGCCAACTAGATTAGGAAAAACTTTAAACTTCATTAACCCTCTATCTTAAAATTCAATAACTTTTCAATTTAACCCTATTTAATATAAATTATATCTTAGGGAAACAAAGTCAATACAATAATATATTAAAGGTAAAATTATATATTTATATGAAAAAAATATCTCTCTCTGCTTAATAAATAGGATAGAAATATTCATTCTCTCTTTTCCCTATTTAAATAGGATCAGAGGGGATTTCATCATATTGTTAATCTAGCAGCTTTTTTTCACAAGCCACAATTAATTTTTGTTTTTAGAATCTTAATATTACACAAATTAAATTGGATTATGTGTTAAGGAAGTCATAATGTTTGAGTGGTTTTTAATACAATACTTTGAATAAATAGTTGAGTTAAAAAATCCGGGTCAAGGGACTTAACTTGTCTAGAAGTTTTCTTGTATGGGCATTGAGCATCTATAAGTTTTCGAGTCGGTAAATATACCTGAATTTTTAAAAGGTGGGGGCAATGTCACCGCTCTTACTTGTTTTTTGAGGGAGTGGGAGGGAAGAGATAAATTTTTTACCCTCCTCTTTACTGGGGGCTGTAAAAAATTTTGTCTAAAAAAAATATTCTTTTCCAATATATTAATTTCCATTTCTTTTCCTCCCACTCCCTCCCCTCAAACCAAACATGCCCTTAAAATGCCCAATGGTCAACATTTGTTGACCAAATTTTGTATAGGTGGCCTGCATACGTAGCATCACCTCACCCTTATTGTTCCATGTCAGATTTTTTAGTTGGGATTTTTTTTTTTTTTTTTTTTTTTTTTAAAAAAACAACTCATCTTCTACAATCCTCCCATTTCTACCTCAGACTCAACAAACCCTCATCAGACCTTTTCTCTCCGGCGAACCTCCTCCAATGGGTTCATCTCCGCCGCCACTCTCTCGGCATTCCAAGAAAGCTCGTCAATGTCACTTGTTCATCATTCAAACTCCTTCCTCTCATTCCACTCTCGGCGTTGCAGGAGCAACTTCCTCCCTGCAAATCTTAGACCTTTGGTGACGTTGCGGCGAAGAAGAGATTGATAGAGAGAATGAGAGGAATGGTTGGCGGCTAGAAGAGTCGAGTGGCCGACAATGATGAAGAGGGAGGTGCCACCCTAATCCATATCTGGACATCGCAACTTCCAACACCCGATCAATTCTTTGCTTTGAATTTGTGTGGAGGCATAGAAATAGAAGATTCTAACCAATCCATTTAATCTAAATGTGAATTTTTTGTTTGCTTTGGGCAATAATGGAAGCGTCAGACCATTTATGCGTTTTGGCCAAAGGATTATCCACCATGCTCTCCACTATTATTAGGGATTTCGATTACAGAGCTCAAGAAACCTTTAAAAGTCAAGAACAACTACATTTTGCGCCCGATCATCTTACACGAGGTTACTTTATGTCATGTGTCTTGCTCTGTTTTATTGGTTTAAAATTATGCCTCATGAGTTCTGTTTCATCATTCTGGGTATGCGGCTTTCTTAATTTGTAATCTCTTCCCTGCATTTTTTCTCATATTCTTCCCAGATTCTTATTCCTGATGTTTTACTATTGGCGATGTGTTTATTCCCTTTCAATGTGCGATGAATTGCCTTTAATTCCGGTCAACTGTGTTTGATGTATAGAGGTTAGAGGAGGATGGTGACCTTGTTTTCAGTCTTACTGAAGAATATGGTAGCCGGAGAACGCTTGAGAGTTTTTTTTTTTTTTTTTTTTGCTTTTTTTTTTTTTTTTTTTTTCGCTCAAGAGAACGCTTGAGAGTTGAAGAGAAGGAGAAGTATATATTTTTAATTTCCCCTACAAAAAATCTGATCTAAAAAAAAAAAGAGGTGGCATGCCTATGTAGCATCACCTCAACATAATGATCAAACGGTTGACCATTTGTGACAAAATTTCCTTGTTTTTTGAAGCTTCCGGAACACATTAGTCCACTGAAAACTTGAGTACACATTATTTGTTTATATTTGTATGCTTATTAGGTACATGTTGGATGAAGGCTAAATGAAATGAATTAATTAGAAAAATGAATAGTTGATATGCAAGTCAAAAGTTAATGACCAAGTTCATAAGATCTAAATGACTTTACAAACTTTTGCCAATTCTTTTATAAATCCATGAACAAATGCCTTCTTCATTTTTATTTTTTTCAAAACAAATATTTTTCTTCATAATTTTTTCAATACCTTTCTTTTCTTTTCTCTTCTTCTTCTTCTTCCTTTTTTTTTATGCCTTTTTTAGCTCGCCACGCGGGTGACCTGGTTCGATCCCAAGAATCTGGCGCCATTTGATTGGTGGATTTTTTCTATCTTAATTAGCCTAGGGTCACAATCAAAAATAAACTAAGGATTGCGATATATAACCCTAGGATCGCTTCTCTCTCGGGAAATTTTTTATCAATCCTAAGAATCTAAATGTCACGCAAAAATGCAATTAAAACAAGGGGAAAATAGGTTTTGGATTTTTCTAATTAATAAACTAAAATAAGAGTGCAATTAAATTAAATGCTAGCTAAACTATTGTTTTTTGGTATTTTTAATAAAATGGAATGGAGTGTGAAAATCAGCATTAACGCTTCTTGGAAATGGAATAGTGACTATCCTAGTTCAATTAAATATATGTAGTAAATTTTCACCAAGTCTAGATTTAAAACCCCAAAATACCACTTCAGCCTAATATTCTCAATTAATAGCATTTCTACTACCGTAAAGAAACTACTACCTCTGAGATATTGTTTGAAAAACCACTTAGCGTGTGATTAGGATTAAATTAATGCAACTTGTTCTCTTCGATATGAATGCGATACCACGCCACTCAATTAATCCAATTAAATCATGCTATCTAACAATACCACTGCGTAGAAAACACAATTTACTCCGAATCAATATCAGAAATACAAATTTATAAATCTAACAAGCCACAAAATTCAATCCAATCACATGTGCTCAATCCACAAAGTTTTCCAAACGGATAACCAAGCTTCAACATTACAAAATAATATTCCTAAAACTAGAAATTAAAATGTGATAAAGAAAATAAATTCAACAAAATACTCCCATGAAGCTTTGGAACTCCAGTCAATTAATCCATCTCCAAGAACCAAAAGATTAGCCACACATATCCACTAAAGAATCCCACATGAGTTGCAAATTGAATCTGGAAGTAAAGGAAAAAGGTTATGTGGTAACTGTGGTTGAATCAATTGTGTGGAGATGCGTGGAGAAAGGTGAAGGTCCCAGCTCGTGAAGGCGTCGTCGTCCAGGTCCAAGGTTGAATGTGTGTGCGAATCCCAAATCGATGTTCCTGAAGTCCGAATGTGAACTCGTCTCCCTCTCAGTTCTGGGTGGTGGTGGCTGATGGTGAAAGATGGTGAGGAATGGTCGCTCGCCGGCGACCGTGGTGGCAGAGGAAGTCACCGGCGAGGTGGGTGATGGGTGAAGGAATGGGAGAAGGGAAGGTCGATGGTCCTGCGTTGAAGCTCAGGTCCCTGCGTGAAGTCCCAATCGATGAATGAATATATCTTTAATTAGAGGTATGAAAAGTTTTTCTTGTTTTTTGTGATAACCCAATAAAAATAAAATAAATAATATTAGTGATGCACTTTTTTTTTTAATTTTTTTTATAGTCTCAATTACAAAACTTCAACTATAAATAGGGTTTAGCCAAACCAAACCAAATCACTTTGAATCCTCAGCATTTCTCCATTTCTCTTCTCCTCTTCTTCTCTTTCTTCTCATTTCAAATTGTTTCTCTTCTCTAATCGATTTGTAATCCTAATTAGAAGTTTAGGTTAATATTTTGATAAGAGAATTATGATCTCGATACCTTATAACTCATGATGATTGAAATAATAGTTGGATTTGGATTTTACTCAAATAAATATTTGAGTTATAATATGAGTTGGATCTTATATTTGAATTATTATGCTTTTGAGTAGTTTGGAAAGTTATAATGCTCTGAGCAACTGATATATTCAATGAAGAAATTTGATAATTGTGACAAGATTAAATTTCTTGATTGTGTGTGATTGTAATGAATTAATAGTGGGAGGATAGCTTTGGGATGGTACCTCCTAAAGTGATGAACACAACCTTTGGGCTTTATATCTCCAATATTTATATGATGTGAAAAGATATTATCCGTTCTTTTCAAAGTGGTCTTCGGGGTTTCCCAAGATAATCAACTTTGGAAAGATGCACACTAGGAAGAGATGTTTTGATGATGGCCAATTTGATGATTTGTGGATAGCGGGGTTTTCCGGTTGGGGTACGCGGGGTTTCCTGTGTCTACCATGGTTCTCTTCCTACTAAATAGACTAGCAGGGTTTCCTGAGTCTATATTAGAGCTGGGAATCAGGGTCGGCCTGGTCCGAAAGGGCCAGGGGCTCGTCCAACAGGCTCCGGGCCCAACATACTGGGAATCTTACAAAGGGCAAAATTCGAAAATTACTATTCCAAATTTTAACTATTTTTCCTTTGATTTTTTTAAAAGAAATATAATTAGTAAATTGCAATCATTAAAGTTCTAATCTATCAAATAAATGTTATGAACATTAATATCTAAACAATATAAATCATTCAACAAATAAACACATTCATTAATTCGGAATAATAAATAAATAAACACAAAAAATATGTTTTTTTCCTATTTTTTCAAAAAATATTATGTATGCCCACAACAAAATATCTTTCCCTCTCGTAATTTTGTATGTGTCTCTTCTTGCTCATGCATGATTTTATTGACAGTAAAAATAATTATATTTATTTTACACTAAATATATTTATAATTTATTACTTATATAATATTGTAATACCCAAGTATGTGTTTATTTAATATGAAAACATCCCTTCTTTAAAATTTATAATAACTAATTATGTGTTTTAATACAGAATAATAATAAACATAAAAAAGGGTTATAGTTTAAACTAAAAAAATCTAAGTAATTTCAAATAAACACATTTATTAAGTTGAATTTTAAGTAATTAATTTTTTTTAAAAAAAGTTACAATTAAACGGGCGCGGGCCGCCCGAGGCCTACAGTGCGACTCGATTAAGCGAGGCCCTGGGGGCCGACCCGGCCAATTTCAAATTTTTGACCTATTTTTCAACAGCCCCTACGGGGCTGGGGCTTAAACGGCCGGATGGGCTTGGTCCGATTTCCCGACTCTAGTCTATATATATGTAAATATATGATGAATATTGAAATTGATATTTGATTCTACGATTTTTTGTGTTTGTGTGATGCGATACTCTTTCGGGGAGCAAAGTTTCAATGAAACAAGGTGCAAATGATGGGTAGTAGGCTGTGAGTATAACAACTAAGAGATATCTAGCTAATTTTAGACTTTACATAATTTTTATGAATTTAATAAAATGTATTAGACATATTTTCGTTTGTTGAATCTTAGACTTTGGTTTTATTTTTAATGTAGCCTTGCACTTGTCTTAGTACAATAGGCGATAACATTTCCCAAATTTAGTTATTTAAATTTAACAGTCATTTATGATTATTAAAATTTTTATATTATTATAAATTGTTAGAAATCTGACATTACATTTTTTGAAGCTTCCGGAACATATTTGTCCACCGTATCGAAAACTTTTAAGATGTGAGAACTTTTGAGACATTTAAACCCAAATTTTTAAGGAAAACATGCATGCAGTATGATTAAAAAAATAATATATGTTTTATGACTAAAAATTAATTTAAAGAAATTGCAAAGTAGGAACAGCTAGAGGGCATGTGCAGCTATTAGTATTGTCAGAAAATGACACATAGCCTTCTGTGGTTTGTTATGGTTAGGAGTGAAAACATAGGGACCGCATATTGAATGGAATTATAGGATATTATTTTCCTCCTAATTTCTCTCTATTTGCCTGTAATATTATTATCTCATTTAATTCTTCCCTCTTTATATAGTTCGAAGTTCGAACAGTCTAATGAGAATATGACATCTTCTGTTTCTTTTCTTTTATTTTTTTATTTTTTTGGGGGGGGTTAAAACAATATGACTCCTTTTGTTTGATTGACTACAAGAATCTTTGAAAAATCTCTCAATTTAATGGGTTATATTGGAAAAGAAGTCCAAGTCGAAAAGTTAAACATAGTTTAAGAAAAAGATCCTAAATACTGTAGTGTTATATTTGAATTAAAAAACTTAAATAAATTTTTAATTAGGTCTTTATAATTTTTTAGTATTTGTTCTATAAATTCTAATAATATTATTCTATAAATATAAAATATAATGTTATTAAACATAATTTTTTGATATTCTTGTATAATTAATAATATTCTCTTTGTCTGTTCAAACCGGTAACATGTGACAAAACTACTTTTTCAACCAACCAACAACATGATACTTCAACATTGACTAATTAATAATATTCTATGAAAAAGGAAGTTATTCTATTTCTAATAAGTTTATTTTAATATTCTTTCAAACTTTTAGCTAAATATATTTTTATATTATTTGTTTAGTAGTTATTATTTTTAGGGAAATCCTATATAAAACTACTTAAAATAGAAAAATTCTAAATTAAGTTGGTAAATTCAATAAATCTTTAATTGAGTCATTAACCCAATTTAGGATTTTAAAATATGGGTAAAATAACTTTAATACCCTATCCTCTATCCTCATTAATGAGTTTTATTACTCCCTAACTTATGTTTCCCATGTATATATCAAAATTAATTTTAATACAATAAAATATGATTCGTTCAAATATATTAAGTATATCATCATAAGAATAAAAACCTACAATATTTTCAGCAAAGAGTTCATTTTATTAACATGAACAATTTTTTTTAGAAAACTTATAATATATAATATATATCACTATAAAAAGGACATATTTTGGTAGATATATTAATTAAGTATGAATTTTTCTATATTTTTTCACACAAATTATAGGTTTTTTTTTTTGAAATTGTTATATTGATGTAAATAGTTTTATGAAATTTTAAGTGCATTTTACATCTTTTTTCTAAAATATCCATAGAAGTATATGAAATTTAAACGTCACTTTTAAAAAAATAAATAATATTACTGATTTATATTAAAAATTAAAAAAAAATTGAAATATTAACTAAATTACTATCTAAAAACTCACATTTATGTATTAAGGAAAATTATTCTGGTTTAGGTTAATATAGGTAAAAATGACTTTTATTTCAATTCAATTTTGCAAAGGTGAAGTTGACATGGGATATGTTTTTTTTTTTTTTTCCTTTTATCTCACCCGATAAAAATAAAACTTTCTTTTTTTTAAAAAAAACCTCACATTAATTTTTTTATCATTAATACAATTAATTGACTTTCAATTAAAATATATTTAATTGATATCAAAGATACTATTATGGCATGGCATACTTGAATTATTCTTGATTATCCTTTTATATAAAGTCATAAAGTAATAATACTCTTTTAAGAAAGAAGAAAAGAAAGGCAGACAGAAGAGAGGGGAGGACCATTAAAGTTATTTTACACAGATTTTGAAATCCTAATAAATTGGATTGATGACTTAATTAATGATTTGTTGAATTTACCAACCCGATTTAGAAATTTTCTATTTTAAGTAACTTTATATGATATTTTCCCTTATCAATATCTATTTATTGATATAAATAAACTTTTACAAATTTATTATTCGTGTCCATAATATATTTTTACGTGATTGACAGGACCAGAGTTTAAAACTCCTGAGTTTCGCAACTTTTGTTGCAATGCCTGGTAGATTAACAAAGACATATTCCATTTAAATAGTAAGATATCAAGTATATATGTATGTCATGGTCTCATGATGGGTACGTAATGTCGCTTTCGACCAAAAAAATGATGGGTAATATCGGTAAATCAAGCCAGGTGCTAATCTTAACAATGCTAATTTTTTGGAGGATTGAAAAACTATATTTTTTTTTTATGTAAATCATTATAAATAGTCTTTAATTGAACCAGGGAGACAAAATTAATTGAAACTTATCTGGGCCATGTCCAAATCAGATCAACATAATTAATTATATACCAAATTGTTGGAGATAATATAATTAAGCGATTAATTATTATTAATCCCTCTTTTGTTTTTGCGTGGATCATCAACCTTTTATCATAACTGTGCTATTTTGTTGGAGAAACTGAAAACTATTTTTTCCCCCTTGGAAAGTCTCTTTGATCTAACACATTATTTCCAATTGTTTTTGCCTGCAACACATTATTTCTAATTTAAAACAAATGGGTGAGCATATACTTTTATATTTTTTTTTGATACAGCATATACTTTTATATGATTGATCGGGATTGATTTTTGGATACCTGATCGAGATTTATAATTATTCTGTGTATGGATGAATAATATCGCTTATTTGAATGCAAGAGTCATCATAATATACCCTCTGGTCCTAATTATAAGACATAGTTGACTTTTTTGGAGAAATTAAGAAAGTTAATTAAATTACTTTAAAGTATTTTTATTTTTATTTTTTTCCTTCAAAGTAATTAACTTGACTAATAAACTAATATATAATCAAAAAAATACACAACATATAAAATGATTAGGCAACTTATTTAGCTTCCTTAATTTCTCCAAACAAAGTTAACTATATCTTATAATTAGTACTGGAGGTAGTATTATATTATTGACATTAATTGATGATGAAGATTCAAAGGTTTTTGTCAATGCCTTTGCACCATGAACCAGATGTGCATTGTGCTGCTTCAATTGGTCTTAGCCATCAAAACAATAATTGGCCCATCCCAAATTGGAACATAACAACATACATTACTTATTATAATATTCTTCATTCGATAATAAACATTGATTTTAATTAATGGATGACGTCATCACTGTTTAAATACATATGAGATTTTTTTTTTGCCTACTTGGTTCATCGGAACATTCGGTTCCGACTAAATCGGATTCGCCCTGAGTCAGGCCTACAGTCGTGGGGGAAGAGCTCCTAACACCATTTTCTCTATTCTCATACCTCGAACCGAGGACGTAATTAAGAGAGAACAAGTCCCTTACCACTTGCTCCTAATGGATGTTGGTTACATATGAGATTATAATAATTATTTATGTTTAATAACTTTATGTAAATTTGGAAGACAACTTTGGAAAAGTTATCCTCAATTAAAACCCTTTTTTTTGGGATTGGATTAGTGTTTTCCCTTTCGAGACTTAGAACACAAAGAGTTTTTGCCTCTTTCCATAAGTGTACTTTTTGAGATTTAAACTTGTGTTTAAATTCTTACGGGATTAGACCTCTTATCATCTCAAGTCTCAACCAACAATTTATTTGTCAATTAGGACCTAATTTTATTCTAATCCAGAATAGTTGTGTGACTTATACCGGTTTTGTTAATTACCTTAAATATTTTTTATTTTTTTTTTTAACTGTACCCTTGTTGGGCTAAATATTTATAATTTCATTACATTAAATTCTAAGGATTTTCTTTTCTCTCTCCTGTTCCTCTCGACTGCTTGGGTAGTGGGAACTTTGCTCTCGTTGTTGGGCGAACTTTTTTCATGGTGTCTTCCTCCCCGATTTTGGATAGGGGTAGAAACATCCTTATTTTATGTTGATCTCCGTTTATTTTCATGTTTCTTATGGTGGTGTTGATTTTCTTTGTAGCAATAAATCGAGTGAGAGTTTCATATCAATGGTAGCAAATCTCACCTAGTGGTTACATTTCGCGGTTTTAGGGATTGAGAATGGGTAACTATAGTCTTTATATATTGTTGGCTCAATCTTTCAAAAGATTATTATGGATTGTTGGCAACGGCGAATAGGAATCGTATCTCAGGGTCGAGACTGTGTAGTTTGTTGTGAAATTGACGGCTTCTCTGTCTTCATCTTTTTTATTGGTGTTTGTGGATGCTTTTGCTTGCATGAGATGTTCTCATTGAGTTTCTTCAACAACCAATCTAGTTGTTTTATTGTAGATAAAAGTGGTGGATCCTTTGAGATGGTTCGTCAAACAACCACTTCTTACGATGACTTTGTTGCTGGTGACAACGTTTTTCTAACAATAGATTTCAGTGAAGGGATAATGAAGGCAGTAGGGTTCTTGACTGTGGTGGTAGCTCCTCTCACCTATTTTAGAGTTATATTAATTTTAGGGTTCTTTGCATTGCTATGTATTTGAGTTTTCTTTTTGCAAACTTTTTATTTTGAGTTTTTATCTCTCATAGGATTAGTGTTAATGAAATATATTTTCTGGCAAAAAAATCCAAGGATAATGACGCCAAAGAGCCACCTAAAAAATAACATTTGTTTTCTAGAATAAAAAATGAAATTGAAATATCAAAAAATTAAAATAAAGGACCTAGTGAAAATAATATTTATTATAAAAGACTATAAAATTATAATTACTTAGAAAGACCGAACATCCTAATATAAATTTAAAATTACTAAATTGTTCCTAACCAAACCTCCTATATCATCTCTTGTATTCATAATTAGAAATATATCTAAAATTAAAACTAAAATCGCCTATCATGATATAATAGATCATTTAAATCATCAAGTTACTAGAATTATATTATCAACATTATTATCAATTAAGATCTATTATATATATACACACACACTCATTTCATATTGTTCGGGATATAATAGATTATAATTTTTTTATTTTGATTAACATTAAAGATTTTTTAACGGAAATAAGTTTCTTCTAAAAAAAAAATAAGTCATATAAAATTTCTTAAAAAATGCTAAATTATAAAAGACCTTAATTTTTATTAAAATTATATAATTGTATTTTTAATTAATTTTTTTGTTGATTTTAAAGAAATTATAATTTTTACAAAATTGAAGAATGTGTAGTTTTTTTCCAAAGATATATGTGCAATTGTGAAAAATGAAAATTGAGAAAATTGTTATTTAATTGAGTAAAAATTAGAATTTTGTATTATTTTTAAAAGTAAAATGTGTGATTTGGATTTTCCAATTCAAGTTTGGATTGGATCTTTCTTGTGAGCACTTAAATTAGGGTTAGACTCTTATAAAATGTTGATTTTTTATATGCCCTTTTTATATGGACGTTTTTTTGAAGAAGAAAAAAAGGAAATAAATGTGATCCATCATCTTAAATACAATCTAACAATCAAGATATGAATATGATTCATCATATTAAATTCAATCAATTAATCAAAATGTGAATTTAATGTGACTTGGTTGACAAGTAGTGCACTTGTTTCCTAAAACCCTTTTCTTACTGCATTAGAGAAAATTTCTAAGGCAATAGAGTTAGAAATTTTTGGCCTGCCAAAGCTATAAAAGGGGGAAGGTTGGACGATTTTTCATTATCCTTATGCCCTCTAAATTTCGGTTTTTACCAAAGGTTTAGAGAGGAAAAGGCACCATCCATAAAAGGGTAAGGTTCCAAGTTCCAACCTTATTCATACTATCTTTAACCTAATCATAAGAAACCATCATCTTTTTGAAAAGATAAAAACTCAAGGAAACCAAAACTCAACCTTGTCTTCACCTAGCAAGCATCCAAGGAGTGGGAGATTTCAAGAGGAGTTCTCATTACAATTGGAGGATAGCCGTGTGGATCAACGTTAGAAAATATCAACAACCTTGAAGTCTTCGAGTGATCTAAGGTAGTTCTAATCTTATATAGGATTTTCTTATTTCAATTGTCTTTATATGAGATTCTCCCTAAATTAAACCCCAAAAATTCAGTTGTGAAAATTAGAAAATAAATTGATTAATTACTTGAGTTATTATTGAATCTTTTCTCACGCCATGTTGACCCTTTTCCTTTTGTTTTTGCATCACTCCTTTTTTTTTCTTTTGCCAGAAGTTTTGCATCACTTCATTGCATTTTTGTTGACCGATATTAACAAATAAAATTATGAAATAAAACCCTCACCAAACCCAACGCACAAATCTAAAGGTTTCTCAGTTGACCACTTTTTATGAACCATTAACAAAAAAGCCTACTCTAAATGACAATCGATCAACTATACCTTCTCAAACAAACATCATCTTTTTTTTTTTTTTTAAGAAAAAAAATTATTGCTGACTTAGTCACAAGCATTTGAGATTTACAAATCTTCCATAATTAATAATTTTTTGTAACCAATCTTTAATTAATTTTTGAGTCAAATACTCTAACCACCCTTATATTTTGCCTTAGTTATACAGACATCACATCTATTTTGAAAACATACATTTAAGTCAAAGATATTTTTTAATTAAAATTTATATAAAAATAAAATTTATTTACTAATTTTCCCTTAATGCTAAAGCCTAAATTTTAATTGATAACTTGTAAATATTACAAACTTTTAAAATTTTGAGTAAGCTTTTTAAATGTTTGTAGAAAAAGAATATCAAAATATATATTTAAATTACTTAATACAATCTCTCAAACATATATATTTTATTACATTTGATAGGAAAAAAAGGTGTTCGATATATATTTTTTAGTCATTTAAGAAACTACAAATAAATAAATTTCAATAAATATGGTAAAAATTTAAATTATAAATTTTATAATCTCAAAATTCGTAATTTTTTAACATATTAGAAAATGAAAAAAAAAAATCTATTAGGATACAAATTTGGTGGTATAATTTTTTTTTTCCCACATACATATATATATTTTTAAATAATTATAATATTATTGAAGGACATTTTGGTGTGAAACAAAATTTTAATTTAAAAGTCAAACTTAACGGTCAACTAAATATTTGGATGGATGAAAATAAAATATTAAAATATTAGAAAGGTTTGTGTAACATATATGTTAATTTTAAGGGAGGTCTATATGTGTTTTCAAAATAGAGGAGATGTTTGTATAATTAAAACAAAATAGAGGGTGGTTAGAATATTTTACTCTTAATTTTTATGTTTACAATTAAGCTTATAAGATTTACAAAATTTGTGCAATGTAAACCTATTAATATTTGCAATTAATTTTGAGTTTTATTACGATTAAACTTTCTTTTGAAATTCCTTAGTAAGCTATATTACGTACCAACCAAGTAAACATATTTTAATTTGTCTATTTACTCTTTTTTATTAAAAAAATGTGTTGATTGTTGTCATTCTCCCTAAATTCAAAATCGCATAAATTATACCGAAGAGTATGAAAAGGATTCACGAAGCATCCTCAAAGCTATAGAAATATAGTATAGCATTTTGCTTCTTGGCGTTGCTCCATTCCATTATATTAATTAATGATGATACATAATAAATATAATCTTAAAACTGTCTAATAAAGATATAATTTTCTTTAAAAAAACCATTTGAATAAAGGAAATTGTATGTGAAACAAAGAAAATTAGAGGTCAAACTCCAATTAAAAAGGAAAAAATATATTTCAAAATGGGTTCTTTATATATGAACATGTATAGAACGACAAAAGGGCGAAATTTTCTTGTTTGAGACCAAAACTGGTTGAACATTGAATGTCATGTATGCTGTAGCATGCTTTGGTCGGAAGAAACAGTATGTTTTTGGAATGTGACTTTCTCAGTTATTATGTCTTTGTGGAGACCTATGTTACAAAGCAAATTCAACATTGTCATCATATTGTAAGACTACTTCAATTCTAATTTGAAAGATATTGAGTCAACCCTTTGTTTTGACTACAATCACACAAACAAACAACAGCCTATGGGTTAGCCTGGTTAGGCTAATCTCTCCCATTCTAATTAATTCATGATAATTGTGTTTGTTCGATTTTAAGTCTAGGCCTCACCCTTAATGGGGATGGATTATTTGATTGAAAAATATGAAACCTTCCTCATTAATTAGAAAATTGATCCACCATTTGTTGTACCACTCAGGTTTATGCTCTAGTAGTCTAAATTCTGCCTGAACTTTGATGATTTGACTCGTGAATTAAATTGAAAAACTCTTTTAATGTTAGAATTTAAGGAATATTAAAATGAAGGACCTAGAAGAAAAGATATTTATAGAGAAGAACTAAAAAATTGTAATTATTTAGAAGGATCAAATAAAAAAATATAAAATTAAAAGTACTGAAATGGCCTCAACAAAATCTTCTACATTTCCTCCTACATTCTTTTCACATTTTATTTTTAAAACAAATACAAAATTCTAAGTTTCATTAAATTAAATAATAGTTATTTCATTTTTCACAACTTGAATATATATCTATATAAAAAAAATTATGCATTTTCAATTTGTAAAAATTATTTTTTTTAAAAAAAAAAATCAACAAATATTTTTAATTAAAAATGGAATTATATAATTTTAATAAAATTCAAGGTCTTTTATAATTTATCATATGTTAAACCAAGAAAGTTTGTATGATTTATTTTTGTTTTAGAAGAAATTTATGTGGGTTAAAAAATTCATGTAATGTTAATAAAATTTAAAAAAAATATAATTAACCTATTATATCCTGAAAAATATGAAATAAGTTTAATTTTTTTATATATAAAAAGAGCTTAATTGATATCAATGTTGATAATATAAATTAGGCAACTTGATGATATAAATCGGTGAAAAATAAAAATTTTAAAAATATGAGTTTAATAGTTGTTAATTAAATAATATATTGAAAATGAAAAAAAAATGATCATATCATGATGGATAGTTTTAGTATTAATTTTGGTTATTTTTTTTCTAATTATGAATACAAAAGATGATACAGGAGGTTTGATAAGGGGCAATTTAGTAATTTTAAATCTATATTATGATATTTGGTCCTTCTAAGTAATTACAATTTTTATAGTCTTTTATAATAAATATTATTTTTTCTAGATCATTTATTTTAATTTTCCCTAGAATTTAAGATTGAATTGAAAAATTATTAAACCCATTTGACAAGAATAAAATATTATTTCACTCTTCATATTTACCAAAGGAAAACTCCAAACTCATTGGCCCCTTCATTAGTCATAAACATCTCAATCCCTGTCGCATGCATCTCATTCTTGAGTTTGACTTGTTCTTTTTTTAAAATTTGCCTCTCGCAACAACCTTGCCACATTGTATGTTCCTATTATCACACTTTGTGATGATTACTCAGATATTACAAAACCATATATAAAAAGTTTTCTGTACTCTTCAATTCAAACCCTCGTGAAGTCTGCATTCCCAAATTCTCATACAAGTCAAAGCAAACTCATATATAATTTCTTGAAACTCACACAACCATTTCTGTTCTCTTACTTTAGTCTCGTTCAAACAACCTTTAAGAACTCTATATTTCTTTCTCTGCGACGTATTTGAAAGATTCTAAATTTTGAACACATCAACGCTACTTCTCATGTCCTCCAAACTCTTGCACCATAAAAGAGGAGCCAAATGCCTATCAACACAGCACAAAACCCAGGTTTCAGCTCTTCATAGAGATCAAAACATAAAGAACCAAACTTTTTCACTTTCAAGGCATAGCCCTTCTTATGATCCTTTTGGTTCCCTTAAATTTTATGACAATAATGTATCATCATGGCATTAATGATCGTGAATATTTATTCTTGAAGTGTTTTATGATTTTTGCAGAGGCACGGAGGAAATGCCAGCTCTAAGAATTGCAGGCATAGAGAAGGAGGACGAAGAAGAGACAGCTTTGAGGATTCCCGTTACTAGTTTAAACCTTGAAAGGCTCAATAATGAGAAGAACAAGAATGCAAGGGAAGAATCTAAATGTGAAGAGAGAAAGAAGGTGAAAGCTGAGTGGCTCCAAATTGCACCACTTTTTCTCAAATTTCTGGGATCACAAGATTTTCGTTTGGAAGGGTAAGTTGAAAACTTGGTTCATCAACCAAACTTTCATACTTCTGCTCCGAGGTGCTGCAGAAAGCTTGTTACTTTCAGACGTAGTTATAGTTAACACACACTAAATACGACTCTGTTGGACTTATGATCTGGACCCACCTTGATGGGTTGTACTATTTGATTTGGAAACATCAAATAAGATACAAATTATCATTAATTAAATGAGAAACAAGTTTATTAAGTAACTAATCAAGAATTAATTTTCTAATTATTACTAATTAGAGGACAATTAGGAGTGCACATAGCTTCTTAATTAGTGATCTCCCTATGCCTTTACAAATACAATGTGTCTCAATTAGTTGAACATTATTTCTGCCATTGAGCTATCTGTAAATCTTTTATAATTCCTAGCTACCATCTTTCTTGTTCTGGTGTACTAATGGAGCATTAATGGAGCTTTGACCCATATTCGAATGTTGGTAAGCCCTATTATGTACAGTGATTCTTATGTTAAGAACAAGAGGGGTATATATATGTACGTAAATAGCTTCTAAATTCTGAGGTTTGATATTTAAAAATGATGATAAACATGCAGGTGGAAAGCTTTGTACTCATCAGGCAGTGGGGCCAGGAGTAGTGAATCACGAAGTGAGAAATCAAAATCCTCAGTACTTTCAAAGTGGGCACGAATAGGTAGAATGGCTGCAAAGGTATGAAACCTTTCGGAGCTACAAACGTTCATGACCTTTTTGACGTTAATAATTATAAATACTTGCTTCACTTTAAATGTACTTTATTATATTTGATTATTGGCTCTTTGTTTCTATAAAACTTGCATATCATTTCTTAAAAGGGCGTACATAGTTTACTTTAACATTATTTCGCCTTTTCAAGTCGATTGAAGATCTTATTATATACTCCTCCGGTTGATCGTCCTAAATATATGACATAGTTTGTAGTGTAAGTTACACTATAAAATATATCATATATTTAAGACCGAAGGTAGTAATAATTACAGTTTTTAAGTACAAAGGAGGAGCTAGCTAGCAATCGATTAACCTTTTTAACGGTGTGTTGGTACGTAGGTGGGAAAAGGTTTATCCAAAGATGACAAGGGCCAGAAATTAGCGCTCAGACACTGGCTTGAAGTTGTAAGTTCACATACCTTAACCTAAGACTAGTGTTTTCCCCCCTTTCTTCTACTACCTTTTCTTTTAAATTTTAGATATATCGTTTGAGTGAACCAGTTTCTTTTTAATTTCAAGATGTGAGTAAAATGATTTTAATGCCCGCTCTTCTATCCTCTTAAAAGACTTTCATTCCTTTGTGACCTTTTTTTTTTCAATACACACACATTAATATATATAATCATCCCTAAACCATAAACATTAATATATATAATAAAATATGATTAGACTAAATAATAAAAATTTTATGTTCTGGAGGATCACCCGAATAATTGAAGCCAAAAAAAAAAAAAAAAAACGTCAAGAGTGGAGTTACCAACTGTAGCGAAGCTCTCTTCATTTTTTTTTTGGGGGTAAAACGAAGCCCTCTTCATTATTTCTTCTATATAATTAAACACCTCCAACTTTTTTATATCCGGGTAAATAAATAAAATAAAAAAAACACCTCGAACTGCTAATTCAACTTCATTTTCATCATTTTCTTCTTCTTTTCTTTTGTTTTCTCTGCCATTTGATACTCCCAGCAAAGACATAATGTTTTCCTTATATTGAGATTTTTTTTTTATTTTTCATCTTAAAGTTTGAGTCCATATCTTTTATTTCTTGAATTTTTGACTGGATTTTTGTGGAGAGGGAATGGCGGGTAAGTGTCAAAATTGGGTGATAATGGTGGACTCTGCTGGTCCTGGATGTTATTTTCTTCCTTGTTCTGCATGAATTATTCTTGATGACCCTTTTGAACATAAAAAATTGTTTTGATTTAGTGAATTTTATTATATAAAAACACACACACACACATATATATATATATATATATATATATATATATATATATATATAAAATTCTTCGTTTGTCAAATCAAAACAACGAACAGACTAGAGCAATCAGTCCCTGAGTGTACGAATTTCTTAAAGAAAATTTTTAGACCCTAATTATTATTTTATTAGAACGATCAAGAATTCAATTTCATTCAACTGTTAATCAAAATCAGATTCGGACGAAATTAATTGAGAAAACATTATTTTAGCTAAATTAAAAATTTAGTAATCTTAATTAAGAGTATGATACATGACAATACAAAGTTTCAAGTTTCTTAGCCTCTGTTCAATTTTTTTTTTTTTTTTTTTTTTTTCCAGATTGACACCCATCATCGTTATGGACACAATCTGCACATCTATTATAACGTTTGGGTTCGTAGCCATAGTTCTCAACCATTTTTTTCCTGGTAAATATTAATTATAATCACAAGTAGATTTGGCAACCATAGATTTCTGCACAATAATAATTAATTTTCTAATTTCTTAATTGTAATGCAATGATACGTGAAGGTTGGATGACGGCGATGGCAAAGATTTAGATCTTGAAATGTGCCCAAGAAGTGACCTACAAAAGCAGTGCATTCACTACTGCAAACCTGTAAGTTTGTTTCACCCTCATCATCACATTGATGGAGAGAAATATATATATATCTCTTAGGAGTTTAATTTTTATCATTCATATTAACATGTAACTGTATAGTTTAGTTTGAAGTGAAGTTTGAGATAACTGGTATATACATTGCAGGAAGAGAGGAAAGCGTATGCAGTGATAATAAAAAAAGGGAAGCTTGTGTATAGGCAAAACAGAGTTCCTGTAAACACACCTGAGGGATCAAAGTGGATATTTGTACTCAGCACTTGCAGAACTTTGTACATTGCTGAGAAGAAGAAAGGCTTGTTTCATCATTCTAGTTTTCTTGCTGGTGGTGCCACCATTGCCTCTGGAAGATTGGTTGCTTCCCATGGAATCCTTCATGTGCGTATAATAAGACATCTGTCCAACTTATATATACCTACATATTTTATGAAAACCAGTGAAAAGTAATTTTATTAGGTAGAAGGACCTGAATTTGAATACTACTAGATCCTTACTATTAGAGAGCTAGTTGACTTTTTTCTTGAGAGATTAAGAAAATTAATTAAGTTATATTAAGTGTTTATAATTCTTCTTCAAGCTAATTTATTTGACTTATAAACTGATATATAATCTAATGATGTACAACAGATACTATAATTAATAGTTTATTTAGCTTCTTTATTAGCTTTTATATTAAGAACCAAAGGGAGTAGTATTTTTTGTGTGTGCATAAAAGCATATCATCAGATCAAGTCCTTCTTATCGATAAAATTTCTAAATTGGGACGACTTTTCACTGATTTTCCCTTTTTTAACGCCACTCGATAAAGTACTTATGTGCTGATGTTATATATTAATTTTGTACAGGCTATATGGCCCTATAGTGGTCATTATTGTCCAACAGACAAGCATTTTCAGGAATTCATTAACTTCTTGAAAAAGTATAATGTGGACTTGACAAATGTGAAGGTAAACAAAAAATTATTAAAGTACACTAGAGGTTTCATAGTTTGCATCTGTATGTATGTATGAATAATATTTCGATGTTATTGTTATTGTCTCTCTGAATGCAGAAATGTGCAATCGATGATGATGTGCCTCCATCAAAGCCAGTTGAGGACCGAGAACTATTTCAATTTGATGGCAGAACTGACAACGTTAATGCTTGTCAGAAAGAAGAAGCCATTGTGGAATCTTCACAGGTGATCAAAGAGAAGAAGCCATTATTACCAGTGTCAAGCAAAAGGACTTGTGGGACTGTTAATGGTTATGGTGGAAGAGATTATAATTATCATCATCATGACCAGTACCCTGTATCAATAAAAGTGCCAGTTGATGAAGAAGAATTTGAAAACCTGCATATATCATCAGCTAGGGTTAACATTAGCCATGGAAAAGTTTTCAGAAAAAAAGCTTCTATACCTATAATACCTTCTCCTCCTCCAAGTGTTGCTCCAAAAGTCCATTTATCATCATCACCATCACCACCAATTGATCAGATTGTGCGTACGGATCAGCATCCTTCCACTCCAAGGCTACGTGTTCCTGCAAATTAGGTCTGGATCTATTTTGGATATATACGAGTAAAAGTCCTTGACGTCTGTTTTTTTAGCTCCCTTCGAGCCTTACACATAAACACAAGCACACATCAGTTAATTCATTTTTATTATTTTATTTATTTATTGTATTATTTGTTGAAAGCAGATATCATCAATGTGATTAATAAAATAAGGGAAAATTATAATAAAGGACCTAAGAAAATTAATATTTATTAAAGAGGACCATAAAAATGGTAATTATTTTAAAGGACCAGAAATTAAAACATTAAAATAGAAAGACTAAATTGCCCTTAATCATAT
This sequence comes from Acacia melanoxylon, assembly GCA_019022615.1. Lineage (NCBI taxonomy): Eukaryota > Viridiplantae > Streptophyta > Magnoliopsida > Fabales > Fabaceae > Acacia > Acacia melanoxylon. The sequence continues at coordinate 15,827,842 of JAFJYJ010000003.1, forward strand.
TTCATATATTCTCTCTAATTAAATCAGAATCTAGAGTGATTGATGGATAAAAAAACAAACTCATAAACCTACCCAACACAATCAGAAAAGGATCGGATAACCGCAATTTTCTTGGAAGGTTATATTTGAAGGACAAAATTCTAAATTGTTAGGAAGAAAATTCAGGAGGATCAGGGGGCGAAGTTCGATGAATACATCTGGTTAAATGACAAAGTAGTGGAGGAAACATGGGTATAACTCTAGAGCAAAAAAATAAAATAAAATGGAGAAAATAAGATATTAAACCATGAAGCAAAATCAAAACAAAAATAGAGAAAGTACCAACATTAGGAAACTGGCCAATACACGTGTGCAGACACTTCGGTTGCCTCATCGCAAGCGCATCCCTGCAATATATTTGTGCCTAAGAAACTTCACAGTAACCATGGCTAGTAGAAGGAAGCGTGAGGGTAGGAAATCTGTATATTTGGTGACTTAGCATGTAACACCCCATTTTTTAAAAGCGGAATAAAATATTTATCATCATAGTAGAGCATCAGAGCAATTTAAAAGAATGAGTAACTGATAAGTCTGTGGTACAATATTGTCTGTGGCGTATCTGGTTGGTTATAGTAGCGATACATTAATCCGAGTATTTCAAAAATTCTAGCTATGTAAGTACATCTCCAAAAAGAGGCTCCAACTGAGTCCTCACGCGTGCTGCTTACCCTTGTCTTCGGTCCTTTATCCTCCAGACCCTGAAGCTATGGTAAGAGCTGAGGTCCAATGCCCATTGGACCTCGAGTATGATTAACCTCATGCTCATGTAAACAATATATGTATGACGAGATATTCATGACATTACAGCAATAATCAACACATAAGCATATAGCAGATGTAAGATTCGTCACAATAGCAGTACATAGCCCACAACACATGTAAAGTTATCTCAGTCTGCACCACCTAGTGCCATGATGGCCCTCGTGTCCTCAGCGCTAGGAAAACTCAACGGTATTATCAAGACTATAACCCGTACAAAGCTGAATGTATAAGTAATGATCTAAGATAAAGTCTTAGTTTATGAAATCATCTATCACATATAAGCATACAATAAGCATTAGAGTTAATGTTACAGTACGGGTCTATACCTTAGTCCGTCCGGATAGCGGTACGTCTGTTTGTCGGTACGTTTTCTTGGATAGCTTATAATAGTATCACCGCATTATTCCCTTATAAATAATATCCTAAGAGATATTTTAGTCACTATTGACCTTTTTACCCCTGGTGGATTTGTTATTCCAATTATATCCTTTTATTTTCAAAAAAACGCTGATTTCAGCATTTTTGGCAGAATTTTCGCTAACTTTGAAAAATCATAACTAATTCCAAAAAAATCGAAACGAGGATCCGTAAGATTCATCGAAATCCTTAGGATGTCTAATTTTGGGGAAAAATACTGGTTTTTACCCAGAATCATGGAAAAATTCCCAGTTTTCATTTTTCAACCTCTGCCCAGAAAAACTCCAGAAAACGTAGCCTATTTTTGAGAATTTTTATCTCCTTGAAAAGAATTCAAAATGACACACTACAGGTATATTTGGAAATCTCTATATGTCTACTTCAACCATGAAAAATATCAGATTTAAATAACTTCATCTTCAACATAAGATCATAGCCTCTATGAAACTGACTCCAGGAACTCCTAACCGACAAATTTTCGTCAGAACTTTGCTACTTTGATCTTCAACTTCCAAAAATGTTGCTCCACCACATTTTTCATCAAATTTTCGAAATAAAGACATTTTTAACCATAAAAACATGAAAATAAAATAGCTCTTGGAGATTTAAGATCAAAGCATAAGTTAACTATGAATTTTAAAAAAACTACACTCAAGAACTAGGAACTTACCCTTGAAGAACCTTGCTCCTTCTTTCTAGCTCCAAGAAACTCTCACTCTCACTCTCTTAATCAGAGGTATTTGTGGTGATGGTGTGAAGAATTGTGAAGAGGTTGGGGGTCTATTTATAGGAAAAATTTAGGGACACAATTGGCATTTAAATGTGACCAAGATTCACCCTAGCCTTTGGATTAAAAGAACACTTTTTGAAACTTAATCTCCACCCCCCCCCCAAATGCTTGGTCGACATCCCTAACCAATAAGCCATTTTTTTTGTTTTAATTTACAATTAATTAATAGCTCAATTTTCTAATTGGAGAGTGAAATAATTGATTTTTCACTCATACTTTATGCTTTATGCTTTATTATACGATATAACCTCTTTCCTTCTCTTTCTTGTTGCAAAAATCGTTCCCCTCTTCTTGACTTTCGGGCTCCATAATTAATCCTTAATTAGCTCCCCTAATGTAGTGTTTAACATGTTACTAAGTATATTTGTTATTGTGTGATTGATAATGATCATCAATAATTTACTTTATTCTAATATTGAACCCTCATTGGTTCTTGATTTCTAATTAAGTTAAAATATCCCTAATTGATGACTTTTACTATGTCTTTTAATTAATTATGAAAGTTTATTCAATTATTTTAATTAATGTAAATTTGATTGTCCATTAATTGTTGTTGATTTTCTTTAATTGGTTTAGGTATTTCCATAATATTTTATGGCTCTTTATGGTTAAATATCAACTATGTTATAACATGAAAATTATAAGGTATTTTATGATCCTTAAATGAAAATTAGAAAATTAAACTTTGGCTTATTAAAATTCAAGGAAAATTACTCAAGAATTATAACAAACAAATCCCACAATTTAGAGACAACATACTCTCCTATTTCTAATAGGTATTATTTATCAAAATATTATATTTAAAAATTTTCGGGTATTACATAGCATATTCTTATTTGATCTCGATTTACCATTATTCATTAATCACTACAGATTCTGATTTAATTAGAGAGAATATAGGAAATCTGGATGAGGGCAATTTAGTCTTTTTATTTTAATGTTTTAATTTTTGGTCCTTCAAAATAATTACCATTTTTATGGTCCTTCTTAATAAATATTATTTCTCTTAGGTCCTTTATTATAATTTTCTAATCTTATTTTGTTCAAAGGGCTTTTGTAACATTTGTTAAAGTTAGCATGACGAATTTCATACTTAAGTCCATCCGTTTGTTATTGTTTTATATATGTTAGAAATTTTCAGTAATTACTGAGCTGTGTAATTTCATCTCTTAATATTAATATTTTTTTCAGTTGATTATTCTATGAAGTATGTGACGAGGGCCTTGAAAACTCTTTTGTGCTCTTTGAGCACAACATTTTGTTTACTAAAAGATTTGAAGGATTTAAATTGACGGTTTTATTTAGATTAATTATGTATTTTGATGATTTGGATATTGGACATCTTTATTTATTGGCTATATGTGACTATTTGGTTTGAGGTGTTACATAAAGAGCCTTTGACCTTGAAGTCTGTTATGTTTTTCCCTTGCAGCCTTACACACAAAAACACAAATCGTTTAAATTCATTTTTGTTATTTTATTTATTTATTGTATTATTTGTTGAAAGCAGATGCCATCAATGTGATAAATAAAAGATTCATAAGATTTATGTGGTTCAAAGAGCTTTTGGACATTTGTTATATGGTTCAAAGAGCTTTTGGACATTTGTTATAGTAATTAGCATGAAGTTCATACTTAAGTCCATCCATTTGACTAATAGATGGTTGGTCTAACGGAATGTGGCCCTAGATTCTCTTAAGAGGTCTAGGGTTTGAACTGCGGTAACGCACTTGTAATCCGCCTTGTATAGAGTTACCATTGTTGGAAGGGTCGTCCTTGCCACTGCAGAACCCGAATCCGGATTAGTCAGAACCGAAAGTTCTGATGAACCGGGTGGGACCAAAAAAAAAAAAAAAGTCCATCCATTTGTCACAGTTTTGAGTATTGTTCTGATAGGGGTAAAGAGAATTATTGCTCACCCAGTGATTCATGCTTTTCTATGAGGTGTGGGTTTTGTTGGTGCATTATCTGTACTGCGATATTTATTTTCTGTTATATATGTTGTCGCTGTTTCTGATTTGGCTAGGTATTTCTCTGCTTTGGATCTATTAAAAAGCAAATTATGATGATTATTAATTGATTATTGCTAATTTGTCAGGACTGTGCTCTTTGGATCAAAGGTTTTTGTAGTAATTTTATCAACGTGGCACGTTAATTTATTTCATACTCATTGTGCTTTTGTATGTGATTGTGAAATGTGAATTTAATTGACCAGAAAGTTTGTGATTAGTTACTGGATGATTTTCATTTTGAATACTGATAGAGAGAATTGCCGTTCTTCCAGTGATTCACAGTTTCCAGTTAAACAATTATTATCTATTGTTATTTGTGTTTTTTCCTCTCTTTTTCAATCATATATATATTATTGTCGTCCTGTGATTTATCCTTCCCAAACATTAATACTATTATATTTCGGTTCTTTTATATATATCTGCATTATTATGGGACAAAAAGTAGATGTGATAATAATATTGTTTCCAGCAATTACACATCCCCACGTATATGTTAAATGAAGTTTTCAGGGTGAGTCTTTTAACCTTGGGATCATAATATCATATCATAATTTACAAGACCACCAATAATATATACTCGTCTATGTTTGTGTGTGTGTATATTATTTAGAGAGAATGACATCTAGGTATCAATTAAAGGAAATAATATATTGACAACTTTTATAAGTTGTTAGTAGTAACTGATTCACTTGTTAATTTCACTTGTATATGAGAATTTTTCTGATATTATTTTTCTTAGTTGAGACCTAAAAATCATTCTCTCTATTATTTATAGGGATATACAATATATACTTACTTCAATTTTTGGCCCAAACTCCTGATCAAGCTGATTGAGTTGTTAAGGTATTCTTTTGGCTTCAAATGTAAGATTTTTTTTTTTTTCAAAAAAAAAAAAAAAAAATTACCTTTCATATTTATTTTCTTAAAACTAATTTACCCAACTTATAAAATGATATATAATCTAATGTAATATATAAATATTTTAGATAAATAATATAATATACTCTGTTCATACCTATATATAAGGTCTCATTTTTTGAATATGAATAAATGTATTTTTAACGTTTAATTTGAGTCAATATGAATAATAAATGTATTTTTAACTATTTTACCCTTAATTACTTTCACATCATTAATTCCCCATACATTATAGATCTCTATGAGTAATGGAACTGACAAAACGAATAACAACGCAAAATAGGAGGATCAGAATTACCGGTTAATTTTCCACACATTTTCTTTAATCATTTTTTTTTGTTACTCTTTCTTTCTTATTCATAAATAAAGGTATTTTTGAAAAAAAATTATATTTCTTACGTATTTATTATTTTTAATTATTTTTTAAATTCTATAATTTGGTTAAAAGAACCATATATTTAGAAACAGAAAGAGTATATTATAATTAAATAATTTACTTAAATTTCTTATATTTCAACAATAATAGAGTAATTTGAACCACTTTAGGCCATAATGTGAGACTCACCAGTCACCAAGTTTGTAAGCTCACAGTGAATAAGAAATTTTATTTTATTTTATTTTTTTAAAAAAAAAAAATTGAGTTGGGCCTCTAGGCCTCAATGGCTCCAAAGAGAAGCGACGTCGTTGGAGCGGGGTCGCATTCGTTGTACGATTGTCAAATCGGATGGAGCGTGAGGAAAAAATGGACCGAGGAAAGATGGAAATGTCTCGCCAGCAGATATCCGTTACAGTTAATCGATCCGCTTTTTCTGCACAAAAGAACATTTTTGATTTCAAATTTCAAAACAAATTTCAAGACGCTCTCGCTTCCCAGCTTGTCTCATTCTAGCCTTACTTAATAAGCAGAGAGACAGCTCTTCTCACTCAGAAATCCCAACCCAGCAACATTCACTTCACATTTTCAGAACCTGAATGATCTGATCTTTTTTGTCCTTCTCAAAGTTTTAATCTTTTTATCAAATGGGTGCTTCAGGAAGATGGTTTAAATCCCTCATTTCTCATAAAAGGCCCTCATCAAATGACCCTGTAAGTAGTACCTTGCGTATGTTCTTCTTGTTCTGTTTTCTTGTTACTTAAAGAGTGTGTTTTTATAACTGTTCTGCCTCTGGATTTTGAAAAGGAGAAGGTTGGCGAGAAGAGTAAGAAAAATGGAGGCTATGGAGAAGTTCTTCAGAAGGATTTGGATTTGGGTCCTCCACGAAAAACATGAAGAAGGGACGCGATGTTGCATCAGAGAGGTCTGATTCATCTACGTTTGTTGTGGATGATGAACTTGCTTTTGCCATGGCTACTGTGGCAATCCGAGCTGCTCCTAAAGATTTCATACTAATCAAGCAGGAATGGTCTGCGATTCGCATTCAATCTGTGTTTCGAGGTTTCTTAGTAAGTGAAATTTTAACTTCTCAGCTAATTTTTACCATATTACAGCAAACTATATATGCTTGTTGCTCTGCTTTTCAAATCCTTTTCTTCAGTTTTATATGGTTTTGAGTGTTTACGAGCATCTTCATTAACAGATATAACTTAGTTCTATAGTCCATGTAATTTAGGCCTCCTAATGTTGACACTCTCTTCAACTCTACAAGTTGCTTTTTCTGCGCCTTTTTTAAAGGATCTGAGTGTTTATGAGTATGCCATGTGCCAACGTTTTAGTAACAGATATAACTTGGTCCAGTAATTAAGGCCTTCCAATGTTGACACTATCTTCACCTGTAAAAATTGCTTTTTCTGTGCTTTTTTTAAAGGATCTGAGTGTTTATGAGTATGTCATGTATGAACATTTTAGTAGCTGATCTTAACAATATTCACCTGTAAAACTTGCTTTTGTGTGTGTGTGTGTGTGTGTGTGTGGCTTCTGTAGAAATAATAATAATAACTATAGTGTGCCATTGAATAACTTGAAATAAGTTCAGTCTTGTCAAATGTTGCTAGACCCAATCATATTTGCAGCTTTCTGAAATTCTCTTGGTTTGTAGGGGATTATAACAATAACATCTGTTACATTTCCTCAAGGTTTTCTTTAAATAAATACATTATTTGATTGCAGAATCACATCAAATAGATTCACTAAATACATTATTTGTTTCTTTTGTTTCAATGATTTCTTCCCCCTCCCACTGACAAATGCCTGGCACAAATCAGTTCTTTGGAAACTACTTATCACCATATAAGTTCAAATGATTGAAGAATCATATCAAATAGATTCACTAGTTATAATGTTTTTCAATATCCTTGTTCACAACTTCTGTTTTACATGTTTGTAGGCTAGAAGAGCTTTGAGGGCATTGAAGGCAGTGGTGAGGCTGCAAGCAATATTTAGAGGAAGGAAGGTAAGAAAGCAAACAGCTATAACACTAAGGTGCATGCATGCTCTTGTTAAAGTTCAGGCACGTGTGAGGGCTATGAATGTAAGGATGTCTCCAGAAGGGAAGGCTGTTCAGCAATTATTAGATGATTATCGCAGAGAAGCTGCTGATCCTGTTAAGCAGGCTGAGGTATTTATAATGTTTTCAACCTAACTTCTTTACAGTTTTTAGCAGATAGTGAGTTTTTTGTTGTTGTTGACATGTCAAATTCTGTACCTGAAATTTCCAGGAAGCATGGTGTAACATTCGAGGAACTGTGGATGAAGTTAAAGCAAAGATACAAATGAAGCAAGAGGCAGTCATCAAAAGGGAGAGAGCTATGTCTTATTCTTTCTCTGCTCAGGTAAACTATCTTTGAAACATCAAACTCTGACTCAGACTCAAGCATATACAATAAAAATCTTTAAAAAAAATTGGCTCTAATTTCTTAATTTGAACAGTCAAGAGTGACCGGTAGTCCAAAATCAAGAGGCAGAAAGACAGTGAACAAGAGCTTGTTAGAGCAATGGATGACAGTGAAGCCATGGGAAAGCAGGTTGATGGAAGAAGAAGGTACCTATTATGACTCACCTGAAATTACTCCTTTGTCCATGAAAACCAATGACCTTGTTGATGAACAAATCAAAGCAAGAAGGAATGGTGTGACCACAACTATTTTCAATGGCTCTCTTATAACAAGTCAATCGACTCTGACATCATTATCTTCAACCTCGAGTTCTGAATGCTGCACATTTGATGATAGCCCTGAATCATCAACTTCATACTCATGCACTTCCATGTCACAATCCGTGCCATTTAGCAGCAATATTATTCTTCAGGAGGAAACAAGAGAGGGAAGGACATTTAATAGACCTAGCTATATGAATCTGACAGAGTCAACAAGGGCCAAACAAAGAGCTTGTGGTTATGTTATGAATATGAGTGGAGATTGTAAAAGCATTTGTTCTGGTTCTGATCCTTGTGCTAATTTGTGGAAAGGTGTATGTGCAACACCTGAAAGGTTGTCTTACCAAAAGAGAAACTTTGGGAAACAACAAAGGTTGGCTTAGTCAACCTTACAAAGGGTTTTAATTATTCAACAACTTGTTGTGACCTGTGAGAGTTGAAGAAGAGGGATAGTGCAGTGTAGAGAATGAATTATGGGATAGTGTGTAGAGAATACAAGTGGACTTCAAATTTATGAATTTATGCATTATATGAATGATGAATAGGTCTTTTATATTTTTCAAAACAAGAATTTAAACTTTGTACAAGCACAGTTAACTTTAAATAAGAGAACTGATGAAGAGTAAAATATTTTTTTATTGCCAGAAGATAAAGAGTAAAATATGAGAAGTAGAAATGATTTGCAATGTGAACTAGAACAAGTTATGCGTCTCAACAAATAAAGTTGAGATTACATTTTTTTTTTTGCAACAAAATATAACGTTTATTAAATGGATCATGTAATTAAACAAAAACAGTTGACAATGCAGTGGGAGCAAAATATGTTTAGCCTAATTCTGCCGGGCAAAATAATTGTAACCCACTTGAAGAGTAAATGTGCTTAGTGTATTTGTGGATTGGTACAAATAAGAATAATTCATTCAGTACAAAATCTATAATTTTAGGATCTGAATATTATAATTTAATTTTAAAAAATATGTTTTTTCCCCTATGTTTGCGTAGTCTAAGCACATTTACTATTATTTTCCCCACAAAGAAGCTATTTATATTGAAATCAGCATGAATTAAAAATGTCTTAGAGGCAAAAGCTGAAACTAAACTGTTTTTCATTTTTGCACCTTAACCCTAAAACTAAATATATTTTCTCATGTATTTAAGAAGTAAACTGAAACTAAACTGTTTTTCATTTTTTTCAACTGAACTATTTATAATTGTACAATTCATAACTTATAAATAATGTACCTCATAATAAATACTACATATTAATTAAATTAATTAAATTTGATGATGTGATATCAACCACTAATCATATTAGTCAGCGCTCAGAAATATGATTTCTTGTGCATGAAGAAGTAAACAATAAATTTCATTATATGTATTAATATCAGTATATTGGTTGCAAAGTAAACCTTCTCCGGAGAATTTAAATTTAAATTCTTTGAAGTTTTGCAAAAATTCATAAAAACACGGACAATAAAACTATAATCAATATTGATACTTATAGAATTAACCATTTTATTTATTCTCTATTTGCTCTCTCCTTTAGATGAAAAATGAATATTAATTGGCCAAGTAGGATTGAACAAACAATTTTCTCAAACAAAATTTGCAAACACAAAATTAAATTCCATATAGGACAAAGTAAAGTCTAACATTGGCGTGTGCCACTAGGGGAGATGTTTAGTTAGTACGTATTCATGTTAGGTAGCTTCAACTTTATAATTAACATGTTAATTATAAATATATACCAATTTTAAATTATAATTACATGAAAGTGATCATAAAGAAAGTGACTCTTAGTTGACCAACAGAAGATCTTTTATAACCCATTTAGTTTGATTCCATGGTAGAGGATTATATGTGATCTTGATGTAATAGACCGATTACAACATTTGATTGAATTTATATAATATAAAGAGGATTACACTACGGAATCGATAAATGAGGATGCAAACATCTTGTAATTGAGTGAAAAAGATACTATTGCCATTATAGTTTTTAATTTGACCAAAGTGTCCACCCATAAATGCTGTTAAATATTAAATAATTACCATCATTAAATATTAAGAAAATTAATTAATTATAAAAAAAATATTCTCCCACTAAAAGAAGTTAAAAATATATATTTTACCATTAAAAATATTAAAATATCCTATTAAATAATATTCCCACCATTAAATATTAAAAAAATACCATGAACCCAACTAGCATAATATTTCCACCATTAAACTTTAAGAAATTATTATGAATCCAACGTGTACACATCACAAATTAAAAAAATTACTTTAAACCTAATGTGTACATGATACATATATGTGTAGATAGGGGTATTTTTTCTCTTGCTATATTATTCTCATATATTCTCATTTTAAATGTAATCCAACCAAACTTTTTAATGTATACGCATCATCTTTTCTTAATGGTGAGCCAACAAATTCATGTAATTATCATTACCTTACATTCTATTAGATTACCTCTAATTCCATAAATCAAAGAGGCACTTACTGTTAATGAAGTCCTGATTTTCACGAATTCTGGATTTTATTGATTATAAATATATTTTCTCCATTAACATAACGGGGTCATCACGGCTCCATGAAAAGTCAATTCAATAATATAAATAACTAAGCTTTATTGATTAGATATATCTTTTCTCCATTAATAAACAACAATATTTAAGGGTAAAATAATAGTTTAAAGAAATCTCAAGGACCATAATTGTGAAATTATGAACTGCATCATCATGTCTTGTATATGTGGCCCAGCTATTTATGCTGTGTCCATTGGACCACTTTCTCTCATACGATCAATCCCTTGAAAATATTTGATGCTTGCATCCATAATCACTTGTGCGTGCTAAACTTTTAAATAAAAGATTATCTTTAAGAATGCTACAAAATATATTTCATGCTAATAGGATTTTTTGTCATGTTTATTAAATCCTGATCACTTGCATTATTAACATTTATCATCATCTTAACATTAATTATTGTGCGGGGGCATTAATAACTAAATGAATAATATAGATCTTGCTTCAGAAAGCAACCGATATACCTAAAATAAACAAACACTAATACTTATCAGAATACCAAATTATATTTAAGATATATTTTTATCGAAAAAAAGATATATGTATTCACAAAATTTTATGACATCATGTATGAGTGTGTATCCCCCTAGCTGTCCGATCACCCAAACTAATTCAATATAACTGCATTATATATATACACATGTGCATTACAAAGCAAAGTTAAAATGAAGTTACACAAATCTCTATTTAATATCTAGCTTACTAATTAAGTCATAATAAACCAAAATCTGTTCAAGAATGTATCCGACCACATACCAAATAAGGAAGTTGATAGACCTTGCAGGTGATGATGGCAATAAAAATCTTCAGCAACAAATAGACTACACATGACACATGATGAAATGGTTCAAGGGTCAACTTCAGAAGCACACCATATGTGTGTGTATTTGTTGTGTGTGGGTGTGTGTGTGTGTGTGTGTGTTTTTTTTTTTTTTTTTTTTTTTGTTGAGGCTTGTTTGGGATATCGGTGAGCAATATGGAAAAATCCGATTGGATAAAAGTCAGATTGTGAAACGTAATTTATTTTTGGATTGATGGTTTCATAAGTAATTTATGGAAAAGTCCGATAGGGACAAACTTGTTTGGAATGACTTATGAATAAGTGACTTTGAGATAATTATAAGAATAAAATCAAAATCACCAAAAATATGAAAAATGCTAAATTACAAAATTTGGCAATGCTAAAATAATTTGATCAAATAAATGTTTGCACAGTGGGTAAAGGAGAAAACTGATTGATAAAGTCATGCATAAGGAGCTTTTCAGATAAGCACTTATCAAAAGTCAAGAATTGGAGCTTTTCAAATAAGCTTAGTTTGCCCCATAAGCTCGATTGCCAACTGATTTCATCCAAACAAAAAAGTTGAAGCAAAATTCATAAGCTCGGTTGAAAAGCTCCATAAGCTGCTCCCATAAGCTGTTCCAAACAAGGCCTACCCAGTGTCCGATTCGAAGTTTTTGGTGTCTTCTTTAGAACTCAAACTCGAGACATATAAGGATCTAAGGAAGTCTTATACCGTTAGATCAACTGGTTTTGTTGTGTGTGTATTAATATGTATGTATATACACACAGAGACAGAGATATATATTCATTGTGAAAAGGTTTTAGACTAATCTTGAATCCATGAAATCAGGATGCCGCCAAAAGTTACGTTGTAAAATTTCTTCCATCTGTCATTTGATGGGAAATTATGAAAAAGAGAATTAAATTCGAAAAGATATATATTGTGGGAATCTTTTCTTCAACTAGGAGACTAATTAAGTGTATGTGCAAGCTTCCTTCTAAATGAGGAGATCGCCATGATAAGGGTCCTTTTCTTGTGTACATATATATAAATATAATATCCCTTTATCTGTGGGGTAGTTTTGGTTTTGTTTCGTTGCTTTAAAGGGAATATAAGTTGTGGTTTCATTTTCCTTTATATTCTCAGGTTAATTATTTGTACTGATAGGACGACCAACGTGGCCCTTGTGTGTCATATATTGTTGTCAATCAGTAATTGACTTGGGAAAATTCAAAATAAAGTTTGTTTCATTATTTCTTCCTTTTTTCTTATGACTTATGGAAAGTTTGATTGCCAAATGGGAATTAATATATAAAACACACCTCGTATTATTATATTTTGTCCATTTCATTAAGTTAAAACTTGTTTATCAACTTTTTTCATCTTCGTCAGCTTGCTATAGCTTGTGCCTTGCTGTAAAAGAATGACCTGGGTAGCCTCGTGAATCTTGTGAAGGCATATCAATTAATAACTTTTTAATCAGCTCAGACAATCTGCTTATATTCACCAATCACATTGACACACGAATGAATTATTGAAGATCCACTAAGTTTTATGTTTCTGCAAATATATATATGTCATCTTATTATATATGGGCAAAACATATTTCTACTTTATGTTATGCTCAAAATTCAATTTTGGCAAATAGATGCTGGAGAATTTAGAACCAATGTTCTTGTTTTTTTTCCCCATGCACACCTATGATCCTAAACTTGAGTTATGGGGAAGAACTTTGGAGTCGAAGGGGACTTTTTTTATGAGTAGGAGCAATAGAGAGTATATGCATTGCAGTTTTAATAAGAGACAAGTTAGAAGTGATTTGGAGATTAAATTAGGAGATCAAATCATCCTTCAAGTGGCAAAGTTTAGATATTTAGGATCAATTATGCAAAAAGACTGTGAAATTGATAGAGATGTTATTTATAGAATTCAAGTTGGGTCATTTAAATGGAAAAAAGCTACAACAGTTATTTGTGATCGAAAAATACCTAATCAAGTAAAATAGAAGTTTTATTGCACTGCTATAAGACCAACAATGCTTTATGATAGTAAATGTTGGGCTTTAAGGTACAACATGAGCATAAAATAAGGGTAGCCAATCAGATAAGAGGTGTTAAGGTGAATATGCAGTCATACAAGAAAAGATAATGTGTAACGAACATATACATGAAAGAGCCGAAGTGGCATATATTGAAAAGAAAATGGTACAAAATTTCTTCGGTAGTTTGAACATGTTCAAAGAAGGTTATTGGATGCATCAATGAAGATAGTTTATCAAGCAGTATATATAGTCTTGGCAAAGTTATTGAGTGTATAGTTGGACATTTTGATCAACAATTTTTCCACAAATTTGGTTGTTAATAGAGTACATGATAAATTCATGTAGCCCATTCCTCTTAGAGATGGATGTTTTATTATATGGTTGTTGTACACCTATTATACTATGTCTACCCTACTTCAATGAGAGGATTTATATACTCAAACTCAAGACAACCTATATTCACATAGGCTCGAACTCAAAATATCTAATTAAGCTTGCACAATTCTCTTGTCAGTTGTACCAAGTGTTAAGTGGCATCCACAATTCATCTTTGAAACTGTATTATGTAAAAAAACCTTAAAAATTTCAATTCAACCTCTCAAGCTAAGTACTAGGTATAGGTTTTAAGAGCATAATTATTAGGTTAGAACTTTAAATTTGAGGAGATATATGCTGGTTCAATAATGTTAATAAATTACACTCCAGATTTAAATAACAAGAATTATAGCTCTAGATTATCCATATTCAAATTAACGACAACTACTACTGCAAATAATGTATACTATTTAAACACAACATGTAACAGAAGGAATATTGGATAATTAAAACAATTTTGACTTGTTTCAATAGCTAGGTTTTTATCAGAGTATTAAAATTTATAAATGAACGTGTTAATATTATATTTGATATAATAAAAACAAAAAATTACCTATCTAAAATATTCGATTCTATATGATTCACCATATATATGTATTGTGTGAGATAATGTGACTTGAAGATAGGTATGGGTAAGCCAGAAGCCAGCCCTGTTAATTTTGCTGTCTAAGATTTGTCAGTTATATCTGAAGGGACACTGATATTATATTGATCTCTTTTCTAATAACAGTGAGAGAGAGAATTCTGATCCATCCCTCTCACGATTCATGAAGAAAGAGAAAAACCATTAATTTTCTTTGACTGAAAATGACTCGTACCAAATTAAATTTAGTCAGAGATCATGAGAGGACAAAGAATTACCCAGCGATATATTATTATTCCTTCATGGTATTTTTTTTTTTGGGGGTTATGGTTCAGAGGGGGAAAAAAACCCAAGGACTTTGATAACAACAAGAGTCCTAACTGATAGTTCAACAAATAAAGCAAAAGAGCAACAGTAGTATTTAATGTTGCATGTGGCACACAATTAATTGTATATATAGCAATCTTGTTTATTAGGATTAGAACTAGCTGGTTATATTTCTTCTATCATAAGCATTATCTATGAAAGCTAGGTCTTACTTTTTCTTTCGCAAGCAACATATATTACAGCAAAACCCTAGCTTGCTTTGGCAATCTGTTTTTTTTTTTGTTTTTAATCCCAGCAAAGCATTTTGTTTGTAGATTATTATTTTTCTTTGAAGGTCCTGCATGCAAGATTTTAATTATGCAAAGTCTCAAGGGCTTACATTTTTGTGTAAAAAAGGAGGACTTACATTTTGTAAAAAAATATTTCTAGCTTATACATTTATAGCAGTTAAAGAAATCTATTATAAACAAACTTAAGAACTTGACTTGTGATAAAATGATTGGAAATCAAAAATATTTTATTTGAGAAATAAGTGAAAGAGAGTGACACTTAAGGCCGCAAAGATGAATTTAATGACAGATTAATCCCAATTAGACTGAAATAACTCCAGATGTAGATGTACAAGTTTTCCGGGGAAGTGCACACTAGTTAGAATTAAATATGAAAATCTTAGCAGCAAATCAAGCATATAGGTATCATTATTATGTGTCTGCGTGAGTGTGTTTGACATGGTACACAGGTGATTTCAAAAGGGGAAAAAAAATACAAAGAGAAGAAAGGAATTTGATAGAAAAATTTATTAATATAATAACCACCATATAAGTTGCATTAAACTCTTCTAATTACTCACTTTTATCCTAAATATAAGAGTTAGTTGACTTTTTTTTAATTAAGAAAAATAAATAAATTACATTAAATTATTTATATTTATTGTTTTACTCGAGACTAATTTGTTATGACTTATAAAAAATATATAATTTAATGATTGCACAACGTACATATGTTATGATTAAGTTAGTTTGTTTAGTCTCTTTAATCTCTAAAAAAAAAAGTCAACTGACTTTTATATTTTTTTAATCAGACTAATTTGTTTGACTTATAAAAAATATATAATTTAATAATTACACAATGTACATATTCTATGATTAAGTTAGTTTGTTTAGTCTCTTTAATCTCTCAACAAAAGTTAATTGACTCTTTTTTTTTTTTTTACCAAACAAATAACTCTTATACTAAAGATAAGAGTTAGAATTTTTTTAATTTGCGTCGAGTAACATCGTAAGGGTTACAATTTTTTTTTTACTGGGGCATATAGTCAAGACTTGAATTCGAAATCCCATTTAATTAAATTACATAACGCTACACACTCTTATCGGTTAATCATGCACTTCTTTGGTTAGAAAATTAATGTATAAAGAGAATGAAAAAGCATACTATTAATTAACTTTGGTCAATAAATTAATGTTTGAATTAATTAAAAGGTTGCATGTTGGACATATTACACAAAGTGGCCGGCAATTAGATTCCTCATGCTGTCCCCTTTACCCTCTTTTCATTTGGCAGAGTTTCCAGATAACTCCCTACAATAAAATAGATTCAGACCCAAGGAAAAAAAAAACTGAAAATAATTGAAAAGGAAAGTGTTTTTTTTTTTAATGATTATATAATTTAAACTGTACTCTTTATATTGAGCCATACACTTCATCTATCTGTAAACAAATCACTGGTCTCCCTAATTATGTATATGTACATGTTCATGGTTCATCATTCTTATTATAAGTTAAGCTACATTACTTTATTAAAAAAATTAAGTTAAGGCTATGTAAATAACTTTATCTATCTTTCGACCCAAAAAAAAAAATAACTTTATCTTAAAATAAAGCTTAATTAAAAGTTGATACATATACACACACACACACACATATATAATTTGACACGTTTTTATAGTGTTGTCTTTAATAATATAGTCTGATAAATTTCATACCATATTTTGTTTTGTGTGTGTGTGTGTGTGTTGATATTGCCCAAAAATCATATATTGATAGATAAAGATTAATATTGATGACTCTAATATTTACTCCAACACTTCTATTAACTTTATGCTAAATAAAATTTTGAATTATAAAGTAAATTAATAACGAGCATAGTTACACATACTCACTTTATATTCCCCATCTATTATCCAGTAAGGGATGACAATGTAAGTAAAATTAATTATATCCAGTCAATTAAATATTTCTATTTTCTCCAAATTTATGAAAGCATTTTTAGATGATTACGGGATTATGATTTGTTATGCTAGGTGCGGGTATCCGAAAGGTAATTTTGTTCAAGACACTACCGGTCACTAAATGTGGGCACATATGCTAATAAGGATTCAAACATTGATTTGTTACATTGTAAATGACAAGCTTTTTCTATTAGGCCCAACCCCCGATTTCAGTCAAACGAAGTGGCTATATTAATTAGTTGGGAGATAATATATAGATAATTAAATTGACATGTTGTATTTTTAGGGTATGAAATTAGGAACAAAATAATTTTTAAAGGACTGAAGCAAAACTTTGTCTCTAGTAGAGATCGAATTATAAGTTGGCAAAAACAAGAAGAGTCGAATTATTAAAAATATATATTTTAGGCTAAATTATTAATTATTTTTCCAACAAATTTAAATAAACATGATTGACTTTGGTTATAAATTGTCATTTAAGCATGTTGGAAAGTTGAAGTGGTTGAAAAAGCTAGCTAACATTTCTTGTTTGAAGATAGGTACGGAGTTCCATTTTTCTCAGTGATGATGAATGCAAGATGACGAGGAAAAGATAGGTAGCATTTTTTTTTTTTTTTCCCTTGAAAATAAAGGATAATGTGAAGATGATCACAATATTTACTATTAATTTAAATTAGAATGTATATATACCACGATATTAAAGCTCAACTAAAATCAACCAAAGCGGTGAACCAGTCCATTGATTAGTCTATGAAGAGTTTTGGATGGGTCGAACAATATTGGATTATGTGTGATTTATATATAAATGTTTCATTTACTTGTGGATTAATATATTTTTATTTAAAAATTCCTCATATCGGAGTTATATATGAATATTTTCATATATATTGATTAAATTAAATTATTTTGATTTTGATTGGTTGGCTCTGTTTTAATTATGGTAGAACTTTTGACGCCTAAATTACTTTCTCAACCGGTGGATTTTTAATACTTTAATATGTACACGCGTGACTTACCAGACTAAATAAACTGCACTTTGAAAATGGTTCTTGCATGTGAGTTATTTAGCTTAAGAAAACGAAAAGTCAGATTAGATATAAAATATATTTTAATAAAAATAAAGAAAGACTTTGTTATCATATAAACAATGATATGACATTACAACAAGTATTAGCAACACGACATCTTGAACTCGAGGGAAATGTGTTAACGCATGTGTTTGTATCGGATAAGTATGGGTTCAGCTTCTCTAATGATCTTGAACTCGATCTCCTCCCAACTTTTATCTAAAGAAAAAAATTATAAATGAGATAATAAAATAGGAAATTCGATGAAAAATTTCCTGTTTAATTATTTTATTAGCTATGAAGACCTGAATTGGAGTATTGATATTTTCTATGTATAAAATCCTACAGTACCGATACTTTTTGTATATGAAAACATATCAAGTCCTTCTAACTAATAAAGTTTTAAAAGAAAGACTTTTCACCAATCTCTGATTCATGTGTCTATGTTAATATCTTGATTTATTGTTTTGATAGCCCTAATAATACGATTTTTGTTTTGTGATACCATAAAATTAATTATTTTCTGACGAACTTAATAATAAAATTCTGCAGTGATTTGAATAAAAAAAATAGTAATTTTCTTTTAAAAAAACCATTTGATGTTGAAACCCAATTTTGTTAATGAACTAATGACTAATTTGGATTTGAGTCATATAAATAACTTTATATGTAAACAAATTTCTCCGACACAAATGTTAATATATTTATAAGACTCGAACCAAAATACTACACAACCTATAATGTTCATAAGTAATACTATGTTAGTGGTATGTGCCTATTTTGGCAAGTTTATGTGTCTATAATGGCAAATTATATATTGAAAAGTATATGTGCCTATTTTGACAAATTTATATGCTTATAATAACAAGTCAAAGAGTGGCCTATGTTAACTATTGTCATTTTTACAGTAAAATTTAAAACAGCTCCCGTTGACAAGTAAACGTAATTATATTGACAAGTCATAAAGTGAAGATTGACAAGCCCAACTATGTTAACTAAAATAACTCTCGTTGACAAGTAGTGGATACGTCTATATTAATAAGTCATAGAGTGACAACTGACAAGTATCTGAACCTAATCATATAACTTAATATCATATAATATCCAAATATCAATTACTAAGGACAATAAGGTAATTTCATATTCAAAATTTATATCACAGAGATCCTAGGGACTTTTTTGATAGGCATTTACAATAAGACTTTCTTATTATTTTTTCCGGTCCTTGTGACCTAAGTGTAATTTCCCCAAGAAAGAATTATTAATTATTGTTACTTTGCCACTATATTTACCTAAGCAGTTCATAAGAGGTTCGATAAAGTACAAAGAACAATTAACAATTATGTTAAAAGAAATGCTTTGAAGTGACATTAATAATTTCCTCTTTTATAAACTGCTCTCATATTAAAATTTGTTCATCTTTTTAGTTTTTATTTTACAGTATATTCTCCCCATATAGATATCCCTATCATTCCGCTATATTAATGAGAAATTTAATATGTTTGGCAATTAAGTTTCATGGTAACGTTCTATATAAAAACCCTTTTTAAGTTAAGTCTCCCTATGAATGTTTTAGGCCGGTTGAAACCTAGCTTAGTTGTTGATTAGTTATGAAACCCATCAAAACGTCAACGCTAAAATATTATATTATATTATATCATATTCTTTTCTTTTCTTTTCTTTGTAGATTATGTTTAAATGGAAAGGAATTTATAGTCTAAATATGAAATTTTGGGTCATGCAATTCTTTTTGTTTTTTCAAAAAGCTCTTTTTGCTAATTTTCAATGAATATATAGGGAGTTTATTTGTTGTTGTTTTTTATTAAAAAAAAATAGTGGTTTTACTTAGGGGTGAAGATTACAATTTTAATTGCATTTTAATGTGGTAATAAATTCCATTAATACTAGCAAGATGGTTAAAAATAACTTAGGATGAAAGGAAGTATTATTATATAGTATTTACATCAGTCTGATTAAATAACATATATATAATCTTGATGTGTGGATTTCTTCATCTTCTATTCTCTTCTTAAGAAGAGAACATGTCCAGAACTACATAATTCACTGAGTAATTTATTACACTATAGCACCAATTAATTCCGTAATCAAAACCATACTAATCAATTTAAAAAAAATACTCCCTCCAATCCTTAATATAAAACCCACTTAGTGAAGAAATTGAACTAAAAAATGGATTTTATATTAAGGACCGGTGGTAGTATATATAAAACTACTTTTTTCAGGATATTGGAGAGTTTAAAGCATAAACTTTTCTTGAAACTAAGTCTATGAATAGACTATTTATGACTTTAATTGAGGCTATTTTTAGGACGAATCACTCTTCAACTTATAATAGAAATATTCGAAGAATTTAATTCCATGAAAAATTTGACAAGTATGTCTGGGATATATGACTAATTTCTTGCGGTCTAATTAATTGAAACCCACTTATTAGGAAAAGAAAAAAGAAAACATAGACACACACACAAATAAGGATAAACAAGAGAATGGCACATGATGTAACTATGGAGGGCCAAGTTGCTGGAAAAGTAGACAGCTTTAATTTGGCAGTAAAAGATAAAATAACTGATCTAATCAACAATAGAATTCAAACCTTTGGCTTTTCATTATTATTTGCCTTAACTCCACCTTTTATTCTTTGAAAAACTTTTCCATCATCTTTTACAACTTTATGTAATATTTTCAATCAAATTATTGATGACGTTTTGGAGACATTTCCATATGATTTGGAGCTTTAATTTTCACACGTTACCAGACCAAAAAAACCTATAATTATATTTCTTTCACATTTATGCAGATATTAGTTTTACAATTCATACATAGACAATGATGTCTTTGATGAATCCCAATATATAGACAATACGGTTGCAAAAGATAATCATATGGGATTATACATATTAGCCCAAGCAATTACAGTTTTAAACGCTCAAAGTTTGATCTTTTTCATCTTTAGAGATAAAGAAACACAAAACTCTTATAATTTTGTTTGAAGCATTTCTACTTTGCTTTTAATTTATTTATCTTTTCTGTCTCTCTGTGAATTAGTATATATATAATCACTTTACGACTGTGGAAAATGCAGATTAATGAATGTGTTCAAACCAAAGAATGACCCTAATTCAAGGAAGACAGAGAGCTAATAGATGCAGTGAGACCATCCACAATAAGTATCAAGTTTTACTAACAAGTTATATGGTTTAACATATACTTGATCATCTTAAATACAAAGGGTCCCACAATCTGCATGCATGACACGTGTACTAGCCAATCCATACTCAGTATAGAAAGAAAAAAGGAGCCATTGTAAGGCACACAATTTCTGCAGTGATTCTGCATCTTTTAGCCTTTTCCCACAAAAACCCTAATTAAGTGGGCCACCATTGGGACAGATCTCTCTCCTCCACATTAAATTCACCACGTACCTCCACTCTTTTTCACACCATGATTTTTTCTTATTTTTATTCTTAGCAAGCTAGCTGGCGAGAGAGCTTATTACTTTCTCCTCTCCCCCACTCATGTTTCTTTATATATAATCTTTGAAACAGATCTTGTTTTGCACATTAATTGTGTGTGTACTATAGTTACTAATTCTCTCACAAGAAGATTAAGCTAATTGGAAGGAATCAATATGGGTCATCACTCTTGCTGTAACAAGCAGAAGGTGAAAAGAGGATTATGGTCACCTGAAGAAGATGAGAAGCTCATCAACTACATCACCACTTATGGCCATGGTTGCTGGAGCTCTGTCCCTAAACTTGCAGGTTTACTTCATCTACAAAATATAGTTTTTCTTCTCTCTTAATTGTTTTATATATACATATGGAGACTTATAGTCTGATTTATTTGTGTATCAAACACAAGCCAGCGTTTGAAATGCAAATGAACATTAAATATTTTGTGCAGCAAGTTCATACTATTGGGTTTCTGAGCTTGAAGCCTGCCCCTCCAAGCATATTCATATATATATATATATGTGTGTGTGTGTGTGTGTGTGTGTGTTTGGCTGACAAACTATAAAGCACTAATTTTAACAAAGATGAACAAGTTCATGTGATGTGTAACATCAATAGAAATGCTATATTGAACTGTATATTACAGCTATATAATTAATAAATAAGAACTGTATATTTTAGCTTGCAGGACTGAATCTGAAGTTATTTATGTGGTGTTTTCTTAACTGTGCAGGACTCCAGAGATGCGGAAAAAGTTGCAGGTTAAGGTGGATAAATTATCTGAGACCTGATTTGAAACGAGGAAGCTTCTCTCCTCAAGAAGCAGCTCTCATTATTGAACTCCATAGCATTCTGGGCAACAGGTGATTAATTATTAACTGATTATTGATGATGGGGGTTACTTTAGTTATTTTACCACTATTATTATAACTTTAATTATTATTTAACAGGTGGGCTCAGATTGCAAAGCACCTACCTGGAAGAACTGACAACGAGGTGAAGAACTTTTGGAATTCAAGCGTCAAGAAGAAGCTTCTTTCCCATCATGATCATCTTCTTCTTCCTTCTTTAACCACTTCTGTGGAAACCTTCTTCCCTCTCACTCCAAACCCTAAGAACACTAACATTATCCTAAACCCTCACCTTAATCATCACCAAAACCAGATTTACCTTCCCACTCCTTCATCATCACTTATTCAAGGTCTTCAATTTGATCATGAAGCTTCCCAAGATCTTAAGATACACAATCTCCTTCATGCTCCGAATCCTAATTTGCAAGAAATTACAACATCTTCTTATGAAGATACTTGGTCACTGGTAAATCAAGAAAATAATCTGTTATGCCCACATTACATTGATGAGAAATTCATGAATCCAAGTTCAACTTTTCAGAATCATGAGGGTCAACCTGTGGATCCTAGTATTGAACAGAAAATCTTTCTGAGTACTATTGAGAATTATAATGTTTCATCATCACAAGAACAAGACCCTCTTGTTGCAAGAAATATTCACAGCTACCCATCTTCTGGTGGTTTTGGGTATCCACCACAAGATCAAAGTCATATGGCTGACCTGGCAGCAAATCACATGGAGTTCATAGATGCCATCATATCGTCATTGCCATTATCATCGTCCTTGTCCTCGTCGTCCTCATCATCGTTATCATCAAACAATCAAGTTGTCACAAATACCCCTAGTTTTCCTTCATGTTGGGGGCCATGAAGATAACTAGCTTCTTACAAGATATGTTTTTGAGTTAAAACTTAGTTTGATTTCATACATAATCTTGATATATATATTAACTGACTTCCCCCAAGTTCTCTTATCTTACTTTAATTCTCAAGAGTATCATTTTGTTTCAAACCTATGTACAATCTGAATGATACTCTTGAGAATTAAAGTAATATAAGAGAACTTAGGGAAAGTGAATTAATATATATATAAAGATTATGTATATGAAATCAAACTAGTTTTAACTCAAAAGCATATCTTGTAAGTAGCTAGTTATCTTAGTTTTAACTCATAAGTGTTTGAGTATTGAAGTGATTAAGAATCTTTAGAGTATATTGAGATTATGTTTGACTGAGTCAAATGTAGTTTTATCACTTTGATGTTTATCTATATATACGTGAATCTCATCATTTGATGTCCTTATTTATGAATATTATATCATAGAACTTGTCTTGATCAGTTACATCTTTTGTAGTGAATATTATAGTCCTCTATACTCGGTCTCTTCCATAAGTAGTTCTTACTCATGTTCCATAAATATGCATGTCTCTCTTGCTTCTTTAGTGTGTTTGTCACCTAAAAGTATATTTCATGAGTCATAATTTCTCTTGTAAAAGCACTATATATTTATACACGAATCATATATATCATAAATGTGAGCTCTATAGTATATATATATATATATATATATATATATATATATATATATATATATCTTCTCTCTCTCTCTCTCTCTCACACGGACACACAAATAAGGGTCAACTTGAAGAGGCACTGGAGGACAAGATGCTCTTAAAATCAAAAACCGAAAGCGCTAGCAAATGGTTGTACTGGCTATTTTGTCACATAGCATACTTTAATTATTTCAAAAGTTTTATAGTACCATTACCAATATAGAACTTTCTTGCGATTGAAGGTGTGGTAAAGATTCCTCGGCATTGTTTGGTGAGATTATGAGCTTATGATGATTCAACAGTTAAAAAACGAGTCTATGAAAAACAACACTGGTAAAGCTAACTATAATAACACTTTTAATAACTATTATCCTTGGAAATCAATATGGAATTAATGTCAACATATGAAACAGGAAATTATATAATTGTATCATCAACATTAATTTATTTATTTCAAAGAATATATCAGCTTCAAAATTAAATTACCTCTGCATGCATTGACTTTCTTAAAGAGTCCATCCCATCAAAGAAAAATACGTCTTTTGCTTATAAATTGGTTCAACTTTTGAAAAAAGAACGCAAAACAAAGAGTCATTTCCAGCTTGTGAAAGAAACAAATTAAAGGAAAAGATAATGTCCTTTCCCGGCCCCCACCAATTTCCTTTCCTTTTATATATTTTTTTCTTAAAAACATGATAAAACCATGTGCTTTGATAATTACTTCAATCAATCAACGAGAAAGAAAACTAAATCTTTCATATATTGCATATAAGAATTACAAAAACTCCAAAATGTCTACTAAATTAACAAAAAGATAAATAAGTAATCTAGTAGGAACATAGGATTTTGAAGCTTGGGTATTGACAACTTGAGTATAGGAATTAGCAACTTGAGTAGGCATTGACAATGATAACTTGGGTAAATACCGTGACAACTTAGAAAGCTCAAAGTATCAATCTCTATACTTAAGTTGTTAATTATTATACCCAAGTTGTCAACAATCAAACTTCAAAAATCTCATATTCCTATCCGATACCTTTTTATCTTTTTACTAATTTAGTAGACATTTTGAGGTTTTATAATTTAAGTGATATTTTTCTGTCATTTTTCTATATATATATATATATAATCATCCATTTAAAAGGAGAATAATATTAAAAAGAAACTATGACTATATATCCTCTTTTATTTTCTTTTCTTTATGTCCTTGAATATGTTATACACATACACAGTAACTTTTGTAATCGCAGAAGATTGATTGTGTATCTATCAGACAAAAAAGAAAGGGAGCTAATGGTGAGATTGAGTTAAGAGCCAGCAAGGTAAGATTAGTACACGTAAGCTTCAATAATGGAAGGGCCCAGAATTTTGGAGGGGATGGACTACTATATATTGTGTGTCCGAGACAATCTTCTTTGGATTTTAAGCGACAAAGCTTCATCACTCAAAGTTGGCCCTTTTCCAGCATTCCAATCAGTTTCCACATTGAGGAATCTTCAAAAGTCCCTTTTCCATTTCTCATGGCCCATCTTCGTCTTCTTCATCACACTTTTTTCCCTTCAAACAGTGGGTAGGGTTTCAGTACGTTATTACAGCCAAAAGGAGATGTGAGAAATTAACATCATCTTTTCTCATTTGACTTTGTAACATCACAAGCCTTGATGAGGTTCAATCATATTATATACTGTAAGCTGCTATTGCTTTATCAGAACTTTCACACTGGATCATGACTTGTATATACATTTAAACGCAGGCAGGCCTATATTTCTTGGTTTCAATAGGACCCGTGGAAAAATATAAAATTCACATCTTCTAGGGGTTGTTGTGAATTATGATCCGTTTCAGATATGAACCTCTATTTCAATCTCATTTCATAATTAAAGAAAGGAATAGTTATGCCAAGCACTATAAGAACCTTGAACTCTACAATTTAAATAAAGAATTGGCTTTTGAATCAATTATGATCATGTAGAATTTAATTTCCATAGAGTAAAATTGAGAATTCATACTTTGTCAATGGAAAAAATTATTTTCAATTGAGCCCAAGAATATACTTGAATATGATATAACAATACTTGATATTAGATAATTATTTTTTTCCAAAAAAAAAAAAATTCAAGATTATTCCAAAAGCTCATACTCGGGACACGCCATTGTTGGCCCTTCTATTAGACAGTTGTATGTGGGCAAAGCCAATATCATCACCAGGTCCAACAAAGAGTGCTTCACAAAGTAAGACTTCACTAATTGAAGAAGATGGGAACTGATGAAGGTTTCCTTGTTCATATATGCTCAAGGTTCAACCTCATGAACTTTAAGGAGATTCATAGCTTGAAAGGTCATTTATCAGATTGACAAAACAAGATTCAAAAGTCTCACGTAAGAATGCCATGATGAAAAGCTACCTCTATGATAACGCCGTTATGTAATCTTGGGATGGAAGGCATGATAGAACTGTATTTTGTATAGCACTTCATATGCCATTTTGGGGTAACTAGCATGTATTTGGGTCATTATTTCAGAATTTATGGATAACTTGGGTTAAAGAATGATTGCATAGAAATTAGGTTAAAAGGGCATTTTTGTCTTATAAGTTCCACTTGCAATTACTCTATTATTGATTAAATCCTTGAGCTTTGATTTTTCATGCTTGCATTTAAAGAGTCTATTTGAATCCTCTATTTTTTTAAGCTAAAAGCTACTTTTAAGAAAAAAAGCTAAAAGTTGTTTGATGATTATATAAATTGTTTAGTTTAAAAACTACTATATTTCCATTTGGTCCTTATTATAAGGCACAACTAGCAATTGTATTAGGTCTGTTTTAGAAGATACTTACTTGTTTCCAAAGTGCATTATTATTTTTTCCATGTATGCCCATAATTAATAAGGGTAGTGGGTAAGAGTAATAATTAATATAATATTAGAGTTTAGTGCAATTAGTATGGGTAATATTGAAAATTACTTAAATTATAGGACAACTTATTGACTTTAACTGTTTTTATTGGTTTGTAAAAATTGTTAGTTAGTGCCTTATACTAAGGACCAAAGACAGTAAAAGCTAAAAAATGCTGTTAAAAATTATTTGAAGTAAAGAAAATCAGAAGAAAACTCAACCAAAATGCCTCCTATAGCATTGCAGTATGCACAACTTGTAAGGTCAATTGTGCACTATATATCAGTAAAAGTTATAAAAGGAGCCCGCTGTGACCATAGAAGATACTCATATGAGATATCAATACACACATTTTACAAGAACAAGTTTACAACAGTCAAATGTGATTTCGACCAACAAACTGAACCAAATTGGAAAGAATAAATAATTGATTACCAAAAAATGGTAGGAGGTTAAATACCCAAGCGATCGACATTAAAGAAAATAAAAACCCAAAAAATTTACAAGTCGGTAGAGCTATACTTCACGTATGAAAACCAAAAACCAAAGTGAAGGGAAGAAGAGGAATTGAATATGGAAAATTGATTACCAGAAGTTAAAATCCTAACTAAAGTGAAGGTTGGAACACTTCGGATCAACAATGTAAGAATGACAATGCAAGGCTCACACAAGGAGGAACATGAGACCCATAATTCAGAAACCCAATTTCATCTTGTTCGTTGTGACGAACATACACGCGGCAAACATGCGAATTCTATAGAATGCGGAAACTGTGCGTTTTGCATTTTAGAACTAGACCTTCCTGTTTTGTTTTCCTAAGTGTATTAGTGACTCCCAGTTTAGGTTTTAAATTCTTGTGGTTGAAGACATGTCCTTCTATTGTTAGATGCTTACATAGTTGAGCTATTTATGTATTTGGATTGAATGGTTTGTTTAAGTACTTTGATGCATTAATATATGATTTGGTTTGAGTTCTATGATTGTAATTCTCTAGCATGTTAGTGTTAGATGACTTGTTTGATTAGAATTTGCTTTAAGTCATTTATTGATCCATGTTTCATTAATTGGGATCATTAATGTTGAATGCATAGCATGCGTTATGTGCATTCCATTAGTCAGAGCTTATTTTAAAGGACAGAGTTGTTTGATCCAATCTAAGTGCATAATTTGTGTTTGGGACTAAGTTCTACGGTTTAAGTACTCCATCATAAATGATGGTTCGACTTCAAGTTCATCAATATTGAGTGGCATAGCTGTTTGGCCTTTGTCTGGTTGGGTTAATAGTAAAAGCTGTTTTTTTCAATGTGATTTGGAGTTTATAAGGTAAGTGTATGTGAGCAGGGGTGGATCTTAATAGAAAAAATGGGGGGGCCATGCCCCCCCCAAAAAAAAAGTTTGTTCAGATTTTTTTTTTTAAAATTTAATATAATGTAAAAATGTATATTATCTTATATATTAGACTTGTTAAAATACTTTTATTATACATTTGGCCCTCCAAATATTCAAGGGTGGATCTTAGTAGAAAAAAATGGGGGCACCCCCCCCAAAAAAAAAAATTGTTCGGAATTTTTTTAAAAAATTCAATATAATGTAAAAATGTATATTATCTTATATATTAGACTTGTTAGAATACTTTTATTATACATTTGACCCTCCAAATATTTTTATTTTAATTAATTAATGAGTAGATATTTGACCTTCAAATATTTATCCCAAAGTCTGCCAATATATGTAAATAGTTTTATTTTGACTTGCGTGAACGTGATTTTCTAACATCAACCTGAATAGGGCACAGATCTATTGGTTAGAGCTTGGATTTGACTTAGTGTATGGATGTGGGTTGGGTTGATTGAGTTCATTAATTTTGTTGTCTGACATGTTAGTGTAGGATAATATAGTTAACTTGATTCTCTCAAGGAACAAATTATATTGAACTAGGATAGCCTATCAAACCATTCTCAAGAGATGACACATCCATTCTCATATCCACTCATTCATCATATAAAAGAGACAAAAAAACACAACCATTCCCTTGTCAATATTGTGCTCTCGGTCATTTAAGTTATCTAGATTCAATAAAAGGTTCTTCGAGAAAGATAACGACCCTAGAGTTGCACTATACTGCACCTCTTGGATTTAATTTTTATTGGTACCCCAATTCTCCACAAGTCCTTTCAACTCAAGGCTGCCTCAAGACCTAGGTCATGAGATTGGCTAGGTAAGGCTCAAATATTAATCTCATGCTTTCAATATAGGACTCAAGTATCATTCTTTACAACTTGGGTTGGGGCAAAATGAGACATTTGTTGTGCCCACTAGACTTGAGATTAAGCATTAGAAAAGCTAAAATGCATAAGAATTTGTAACCGACAAGAATCTCCATCATGCATATTTGATTATTAACTGAATCTACAAAAAACTCGATACATCATATATCCCTCAAATACTCCACAACAAACTGCAAGCATAGTTTCCCATCAAATCTCTGGGAGTGAACATCCAGCACCAGATTCTGCGATACTAAGCTGTAATCCTTGACCGTCCTTTTGCTATTCTTCGAGCAATGACTCTTCTGCCACCCTTGGTTGCCTTCCTGCTCATTTGAAAGGAATATCATGTCATATAAATAATCACAGCTTTCCCCCCTCAAGTGGCCAACATGAATATTATTGACATCCATGATACATGAAAATTTATAGTTTTGTCCTACTCTACAACTAAGTGCTCAATGAGTATGTGATGACCATTTTGTAAAGGTGAGGAAGCAGGCCCATCTTTGGGCTTTAAGGCACCTGCTCAGTTTGCCAGGTCATAGTTCTGTAGTTTCATGCTCCATTTTCAGCCGTAAAATAATTTCTCAAATTATGTTATGCCAGAGGTATCAACTTGTCACTGCTACAGGGGAGAGAAACCTAATCTACAGCCGTAGGCACTAAAGGAAGTGATGCTCAATGTCATAATCCAAGCGACAAACAATATCTCATACAGGCATAGTTTAGTAATTTTGTTCATGCAAAATGTTTGCGTACGCTATGGATAAACTTCCATGTTACTCATATATGTCAAAGTGTCTAGTGATGACATTATCAACAAGACTTCTACGGTCCTCTCACTTTACAATCAGGTAGAAGTAAGGAACATAAGAGTTTATCAGTCTTCTTCCCTCTTGTTAGAGGATAAGTGGAGATATATATGTGAACAGATGAGATAGTTACCGAGCAAAAAAACCATGATTCCTCTTTCGCCGGATAAGGCTAGGTTGGAATGTCCTTTTGGGGAATAAAAGCATTGGGTTCTCTGATGAAGAAGCATCCCCTGCAGAGCAATGAAAACAGTTTACCCAAGAAGGAAAAGGAAAGAAAGAGAAGAAAACAGATTGATAGAGATAAGCTCAACTGCATATTACATATAAAGAGTACACCATCTCATTCCCAGGTTGGCAGGTATATGGCGCCATAGATATCAATAGCAGCTTGCAGATAACAGTTGGAAAAGAGCACTCATGCAGTTATTGGTCAACCACAACTCTTTCAGATCAAGAGGAGCGGGCAGAAGTGAGAAATTTAGCTCAGAAAGAAACTAAAAGCGGAAAGCTGCAACCTCTTTCAGTTCAAAAGAAGCAAATGGCAGAGCATAGCTCAATCAACTAAGTTTGATTTGAGGAAGAATGTTACGGGATGATATCACAGAGAATTTAGATAAGTTAACATTGTTAAGGCAGTCATTCACCGAGTTCTTCTCCATCCTATCTTTCTCTCTGATTTTCACAGAAACAAATTTCGCTGTCCTTTGCTTTCATTTCTGTCTCACACTACCTACCTTCATTTCACATTTATTTGTTGCAAAACTAACATTAAGTCATAACAGGCACAATCAAGGAAAAAGTTTTGCGTTCTTGAATACTAAAGACCACAAGTATACCCCTCGCCAAACCAAACAGAAATTGAACTAGAAAAACAAACTCATCATAAAATCATCTCATAGACAACTAGTGATCAAAATGTTGGATAGAATAAAGGCATTAGCGGAACAAATTGGCAAGATCAGATCAAAAGCATTCCGTGCACCACCTTCACCTCCATTTTCACCGTAAGAACCCATAAAATTGAATTGAATTTAAAAACAAAAAAACAAAAACAAAAGAGAAAAAGCATAATCTTTTGCACGTTATTCAACATTCCCAACAAATAAATATAACTAATAGCATCAAAGAATGCAAGCGTACCATCAGGTATTAAGAATGGAAGAGAGGGAAGGCCACAAGGGTACAGGAACCTTTCAGGGGAGAACTTATTCAGCGATTCGGCCTCATTTTGTGGAAGGTGTAAAGAAGTAGGGAGCTTGGAGACTGAAGGAAATAGCTTGGGAGCGATTTCAAGGGCAGGTGACACAGTTTGGTGATTCGAATGCAAACTTCGGTGAAGCAACGAGTTTGAAAGCCGCTTCAACAAAGAAATTTTTGAGTTATATGGGTCCTGTGACCATGATTTGCTTGTTTCTATTCTGCAGAAAACAAGCTGGAAAAACTTATTTGCATATATGGGTCCTGGGTTTCTTGTTTCTATTGCATATATTGACCCAGGAAAATTTCAGTGAGCGATGCCATCTTTCTCACTGAAATTTTTGAGTTTCCCTCTGAACCCTAGTGAACCAGAGCACAACAGAGAGGAAGAGTTTTCGGGCCGGTCCCAACTCTCGTAGTTGTTTTTTTTTTTTTTTTTTCTTACCTGATCGCAGAATCCGAGTGGGCTTCAAAGTTTAAAGCTTTCATCTTTCACTAGGATAATAGTTTAAAGCAGAATCGGTTTTTTTTTTTTTTTTTTTTTCAAGTTTTAACTTTGATGTTTCGGATTTAGGCATAGGATAATAGTGATAGAAGTGATTTTTGTTTCTATGGACTTTTCCTGATATAATTTGTGTTTAGAATAAAAGTGATTTTTTCATGATAGGCACATATTTGACATAACTTTTAAAAAAATAGTTAAAAAAGTCTAAACTCACAAAAACAAAATTGAAGATTACCAAACTGCTTTGATTTTAGGGACTCATGTTACAGTGAATCAAAATTTGAATTCCCACTAAAAAAAATATTTACATTTAGTGTCCGACAATAACTCACATTTAAGGAGGAAAAAAAAACAAAATTGGTATGCTATCAAAGATGTATGTAGAATTGCTGAGAAAATATAGCTGGTGTTTTTTAATATTTTCCCGGCTAGAAAACAAAAGGGGCCAAATCTTGCATGTTTTTTATGGTCATCTTCAACTTTCATGCATAAACAGGTCAAAGGAAATATCATGTTTTACAGTTTTGGCACATTTTTGAACGAGTCCCCAAGAAAATATATTTAGAATAAATTAAATATTAATTTTGTTTTATTCTGAACCATTTATCAACTCCTGCTCCTAAATTTGATACGAGTCAATGGTCAAAAAATTAAAATTAAATGTTTTAACTATTTATAATATTTTTACCAAAATTACTTTTTCATATTTTCATCTTTATCATGCATCTTAAAATACACAAATCATATTTTATCCCAATTGCCGCATGCCTTAATGTTTGTTCTGGGTGATATTTGTCCATTATAACTAAAGGCCGATGGGGTTGAATTTTCTGAACTAAGTCTGTCACCATCACAAGATTTTATTCCTCATACGCACATTCTAAGAAGTTTAACTATATTCAAACAGATAATTATATTGAAAATTACAGCTGCATCAGTGTTGCTAGTAATAAATTACAGGAAGACGAAATGGCATTTCCAAAATATGCCTTACCGATTACAAGAAGCATTTGCTTCACATAAGAAACAACAGGATATCAAAGAAGCAGAAACAATGAAGACGATGAAAAAGGGCAAAAAAAAATTATACAGGAAAAATAGTTGTGCTGATTGAAATCCAACTACTGAATTGGTGTGACTATTGATTCCTCCTTCCATCTTTGCTTTTCCAAAAAATGATGAAAACAAGAATAAAGAAAGAATTATCATTAACTCTCAAATGTACACAGGACTTTCTCAGGTTTTCATTGTTCACTTGGAAGCACAGTAGAGATCCAATCAAAAGCTGCCGTTTGGATATCCGATTCAGTATGAGCAGAAAGTGAGAGTGGGGTTACTGCAACCTGTTTCCCCAAAACAAATGTAATAATCAGAGTAAAATATATGAATACAAAAGAGAAAATATAGTTTTAAACTTCTTTTGTTTGGCCATCATACTTTTTTAAGACGAGGCCTCCCTATGTCTATTGTCTCTAAAACTTGCTATAGATTTCATTTGTAGAATTTGGTTAAACAATTCAAGATAGTCCAATGCCAACACTTACAAATCCACTTTCTAGTGCTCTATAATCCAGATCATCTTCTAGATCTTCATGCTGCTTTTCTGAAAACTGCATATACAAGTAGTGTAAGACTAAGCTCACTTCTACAAACAACTTAGACATAATTTAATTGCCATTAAAACAAGAAAATGCACCAACTTGAAATACTGCCCGAATCTAATGTGATGTAAAGATTAACATTTAGAAGACCATACTTCAAATGAATCTTTCAAAGATTTCACTCATCAAAGAAAACAATTATACATCCCTGGAATAACTTCTTACTAATTGATATTTTTCAGACTAAGCACAGAAAAACAGATCAGGATCAAAGTAAAAGGATCCTCCCATAGTGAAGAAGCTAATGTTTAATGAGGGATTTTGGTTTTTTCTCCCTCCTATTTACCTCTAATCTGAAATATTTCTTCACTCTGCTGAAATTAGGCTTTCCCGCAGCTCCAACTGATTCAACAACCTCCAAGTTCTTTTTCTGTGTAGTCAATCGACGAGCTGCACCCTGAAGTAACCAAGACGAGATTTTCAGATATTATCATCAATGGATGCACTCCAATCCCTAAAGATAATTACAACACACAATAATAACTAAGTAGGATACTCACAGCAGCAGAGGCATCTCGGCCAAGCTGTGCAAGCTGAAGGCCAAGGCCTTGTTGATTAGCCATGTGATGAGCAGGAGGGTGGCGAATACTTGAAACAGCTTGCCAATTTAGAGTGGATCTCCACATACTTTGCTTGGTCAATATGAAACCCTGCCAATAGAGCAATTTAAAAAAAAAAAAAAAAAAAAAACCATGAACTTGAGTGAATTGAATCTAAGAACAAAAGATTGCTAGCTAGAAAAGACTAAATGGAACATGGGTTTACAATAATATTACTCCATTACAAATAATACAAACAACAAAGAGTAGTCATGACCTTTTGAATCAAAAACAGGATGAACAAGATATTATGTTCAAGCTGTACAGCTCAAAAGATGAAATGTAGCAGGAATTTGCCAGATCAATCTGTCAAGATTGAACATAAGTATACAGAGTAAATATAGCCCTTGAAACATTTATGTGAAGCATTTCTCCCAAGAATCTCAAATTTGATAGATCTGAAGTCAAAATGAACAGCTAAGGCAGCGCTAAATGTCTAATAGCTTGATTGAAGCTGAAGATAACTGTATCATCATCACATAGTATCAGCATATCAATGTCTGCCAATATACTACTCTAAGAGCAGCAAATTTCCTAGAATTTCATCCACCAGTGCTAAAGGTCGGACAGAGCTTGTAATATTCAGAGGATATATAATTATTTTTGGTCTTGCTCACAAAATCAGTGTTCTGATATCCAAATACCCAGGTTTAGCCTAAGTTGTGAATGTTGAATGATAACCCCATTTCTATACTTATATTTAAAAAATAAAAATAAAAAATAAAAAATAAAAAACTTTACTCAAGAAGTCATCTAGAAGACTATAACTTGAGAAAAACAACTTCCATGTATTAGGTACTCCTCGACTTGTGCCTTAACTTTCGATCAGAGCTTATAAGATTATTTCAACATCAGTGACAAATATCGAGGATATGTAATGCATTAGCTTATTTAATCTTTATAACGCTTTTGCTAACAGCAGCATGAGCTTCCAAATAACACAAGAATAACATCCATATATTATTGCATTGCTGATTTCTTGGGACTAGCCTGAAGCCTCCTCTGCCACATCTCGAAGGTTCAAGCAAATAATTACGTTGAGAATTGAGATATATTGCAATTGATAACTTAACAGGGATCCATACAAACATCATATGGTAACTGAGGAGAAGGTTGAGAATACAAAATTATTTGTTAACAGCAACAAAAGCTGCAAAGTGAAAATTAAATAAAAAAACTCATGTTTTGACTAAAATTATTACAAACATAACCCAGATGCAAACATGATAACAGGCAATAACTATGCATAGAATGAAAGTTCACTTTCAAGCAATGATCTCAACCAGAAAGGTTATGTACAACATATGGCCTAAAACCAAAAGTATGAAATTTTCACAATAAAATTATCCATATCATGATAAAACTAGCAGACCTTGTTACCCAGAGGAGATGTAGGGATTTCTATACTCAAAAAGCAGCTTTTGGGGAAAGTTCCCTTTTCAATATCCCTAACAGCTGCCTTTATTACTGGTAAACAGACTGCTACTGCGTCCTTGAAATCTGTTTCTTGACTTTCATCCTTCTTCCTACAACAGGACATGATACCTTTTTTATAATCTCTGATAGGAAAATGCAGTTCAGACTACATATAACCTAGGAAGAAGAAAAAATTCTTGAACACACCAATTCAATGATATTGACAGTGATGGTACATCACAAAGTAATGCCTCTCTAGCTCCAGCAACAACACCTGAGTAGAACCTGGAGTATTTAAAACATGACATAAACTTAGATCACTACCTTAGAGCTAAAGTTCCAAAGGAAAAGGATATACATACACACTATTTGTCAAGTATGAGACAAGATAAACTTACATGTGATGACCAC
Organism: Acacia melanoxylon; assembly: GCA_019022615.1. Classification (NCBI taxonomy): domain Eukaryota; kingdom Viridiplantae; phylum Streptophyta; class Magnoliopsida; order Fabales; family Fabaceae; genus Acacia; species Acacia melanoxylon. The sequence continues at coordinate 15,863,515 of JAFJYJ010000003.1, forward strand.
AGCTTGACCCCCTATTAATTCCACTAATAACCTGAAATTTATATTAATTATAATCACTTTGCTTATGACAATAAGTGTGCGCATTATATCAGCACAAGTGGAAAAGGTAAGAGCTAACCAGCATAGGCTTTGACCATGAAAACAAAGCCCCTGATAAAGCTAGTGAAACACAATCCACAGGAGTTCCTGATGACAAAATATAAAAGAATATCAACAATCTGCCACTAGAATGATAAACCTATACATAAAAGATTATGCCCATTTGAAAAAATAATAATATTAAAACTACTATCTTTCAATAAAAAAAATTAACAGCTAGATGTATTGATGTCAAATTATTGGTATCACTATTACAAATTTAAAATTTTTCTGTACAAAGATTCAGGCCACTGAATCCAATTCATTTAAGCTCCGATTTCAAATGATATTGTAATGATGATATGTGCGGAGGCTAGTCAGCACAGAGAGGCGATGCACTGTAAACGATCAAATAAGCCATATTCGTTAAAATACGTTGATCTTATGCAAATTCAAACCTTAATAGAATAGAATCCGATCACAAAACCCTGTATGAATTTTGAAGAACAGACATCATGCTATGAGAGCCCTAAAAGAATTAAAAAATAAATAAATACAAGTTAAGTCATACCTGAAATCTCAAATGCAATGGCACCATCAATTTGTGCAGAACTCGCTTCCACCGTTTCTCTGAGCGTTACAGAGTGCCCTGCAGCTGTTTTGTCCCTAAAACAACCATTTAGACATTATCGAATTACAAAGATAACCCGGATTCGGTGGCAAACAAGAGATGGGTATAGAAAATTTCGAGAATTGAGTGTAATGACAAGATATTCAAAATACATTTAAAACGAAATAACAAAAACTACATAGAGAGAACCCAGAATCCGAAAAGTAGAGATCTCTACGAAGAGAAACAAAATGTCACTCGAGCAAATAATCTCACAAATTCCCAAGAATGCAAATAAGAAAACCAAGGTAGATAAATGGCACATTAGATTCACAAATAAATCAAGATTAGGGGGGACGAAACCCACGATTGAGGAACGCAAATATGAACATTGTAGAGGCCTTCGTGAACGAGAGCTTCAACCAGATAAGTAAGGCCAGGGGACTCAATTCCTTCACTATTGGTGATCAGGACAATAGGCTTCGAACAATCAATGAGCTCCGCGGAATCAGGCCCGGAAGTAGAAGAAGAAGGTTCGGCAGTTTCAGCACCGTTCTCTGATTGGTCGCCTTCATCGGCTCCTTTCCGGCTGAGCAGGACCTGTTGAAGATTGGAGACGAGACCAGGGGGCATCATTTTGTTCTTCACCGAAGTAGAGGTCATGAAGAATGAGAGATTCTTCGAAACAGGGAAACGAATGATTAGAGAAAGAGAGGGAATTTTAGGAATAAGGAAGATTCAAACCCTAGGGAGAGAAGAAAGAGCAGAAAAAGGAGGGCAGTAAAGCGCTGAAAATGAATGAAAAGGGTATGGAGTAGGGACTGCTTGAAGAAATGGATAGATAGACCGGTTCTAACGGCGTTATGAGGAAAGAGAAAAGAATAAGATAAAAATCGGGGAATTTGGGGAAATCCCATTTACAAAATTAATTGTTTTATCTTTGAAATTAATTTTTTTTAGACACCTGATCGTTACCAAACAAACTTGGTTAACTATAAAATACTGTAACTCTGTAGCATCTTGTAAGTTAGTGTGGCTGTTTGGATTCACTTAAATTTAAGCGTTAAAAGGCAAAAAAAAAAATGCGATCGTTTAAAAGCCTAATTTCACACGTGATTAAGGAAAAAGTCATTCTGCGCATTTGGATTCTTTCATTCGTTGGCTTAACTTTAAGTTAAAAAAGCTCAAAAAGTTAGTTAAGAAAAAGCTCGAGAATCTGAAACTTTTTTCCAAAACGCTTCGACTTTTTTATATGGACCCCGCCACTTCTACCACATTCAATCCAAACACAAATCATTATCTATAACTTAACTTTTTTTTACCGAGCTTTTTTAAAGTCAGATAGGCTTTTAGCCCACTACTCCTATCGTCAACCCAAACAGACCCGTCAAATTAAGAAGTTATTACTCCATTCATCTGCTACTTAATATAAAAACCAATTGTCTTTTTGTGGATATATTAAAAAAATTATTTAATTATAATATATATTGTGCATCATTAAATTATATATCATTTTATAAATCAAGCAAATTAGTTTAGAAAAAAATATAAATATAAATACGGTAAAATAATTTATTTAAATTCGTTAATCTCTCCAAAAAAAAAATCAATTAAGTTTCAGATTGGTATAAAATAGGTTGGAGGAAAAGGGTTAATTGTAATGCAAGTAAATCAGGAAAAGGGAACAAGGCTAAACTACTCAATCTTGTAATTTTATTCACAAACACATATAAATTAAAATTAAAAATACACACACATTTATGTACAGATTTAATATTCACCGTCCTATACATCCGACCAAGCTTTTAAAATTAATGGTATTTTAGTAAAACTAACATATATTTATTATAAATAACTAACATTTTTAATATATTAGTCAGTTATCCATTATATTAAAAATTGGAGATAGTATATAAAAGCATTAATCTTTTACAAGATAACATAACCAATACAAAGCATTATTTTATTTTATTTTTTAAAAAAAGTGAATTAAATATTTAGATATCTCTAAAGAATATCTTATAAAAAGAAACATATACATGTATTCAAATAACAATATCTTATAAAAAACAACGGAAGGAGTAATAAATATACTCAAACTAAAACTTAAAGTCTAGTACAAGATAAACCATAAAGACAAAATATAAATTAAAGCATGAAGTCCAAACACAAAACAGAACACCGACGCTTCAGATTGTGCACACCACTGAGTTATCGTACTAAAAAAAGTTGTGGGATATTAATATTAATGTGAGGGTTTTGCTTAGGTCAGCTGGTAAGGGGTTGTCCTAGCTTAACTACTGGTTTTGAGTTCGAGACGTGAGAATGTAGCGTGTGTGAGTGGTTAAGGCTTTCTTCTGAAAGGGACTAACTCGGTCTCGGTCCCGGTCCGAATTAGTCTGGGATCGTTGATGTACCTAAAAGATGATATGTCTTAAGACATCGGATACATTAAGCAAAAAATAATAATAATAATAAAAAGTGTGAGGGCTTTGTACGATACATGATGTGATTAATGTTGAGCAGAAGGGGTCATGTGATTGCAGATGCCTTGTCTGTGACACATGTAGTGTTAGCGTGATGTTGTGAAATAATGTTTGTGAAGGATAATGAAATTTTATGAGCCGTGTTGTGAGGTTTTGTGCAAATATATGCCACGTATGGATAAAATATTGTGAGGTGTGGCAGGTGCATTATATATTATTTAATGTTTTATGAGTACTTTTTAAAAAAAAAAAAAAAATCATTTCTCAATGAGGAGTGATACTATGAACTTATGAGGCATATGTTTCTTAAAATAAGGTAGCTGCTTTTGCGGCTATTGATGAAAGGTAAACAAATTATGTATGAATGATCATTGTTGTTAAACTCATAAGTTCACTCTTGGAGTTTAATGTTTTCATGTTTATCTTACTAAATCAAAAGTCGATTCTTTGGTAAACTTGTATTGTAAAGCTCGGTTAAATTCAAGAGTTTACACACCGAATTTACCATTTTCACGTTTTTAGAATACAAAATTGTATTAAGTCACTTTTAAATTTGTATTAACTTTTTCGATTTTGTCATCCTAAATAGCTTTATATATGAATTTTATAGAAATTTTTTTGTCAAATATAATAAATTATAAATGTTAATATATTTAATTTCAATTATTTGGATTTAAAATATATATAAATTAATTTTTTTCATTTTTATATTTTAATTATTTCATTATACACTATTAATACTTATTTAATTATAAAAGTAAACTCTTACGAGTTTACGATTCAAGTTCTCAATACGAGCGAGTTTACGTCGTTGTCACAAGTTTATTTAAACTCGTGAATTTAACAACCTCTTAAATGATGCTTTATTATTGAAATTATTGGTGATGAATAATAGGGGATATATGTGTGTGTGTTAATGCAATCTTTAGTGACGTGTCAATGAAAATGAAATGAAAAATAAAATAAGAAATGAGGATAATATTTGACTTATTCTTAAAATAAAAATATGAACTGAACTGGACAAAAATTAAGATTGGATCAGATTCAAATCCTGCCGATAAATATAAATATAAATATTTTATATTTTATAATTATAAATTGTGTCTTATCTTCAAGGGATAAGAGTGACTATGTATTGCAGATATTTATGTAACTTGAAAATTTTAAGAATGATGTTATTTCTAAACATGAAAATTCTAATTGTGATAGGATGATCAATAATCTCAAAGTTAGATGGAAACAATTGTTAGCTAATAAAAAATATACATACAAAAAGACTATAGGAGCTAGATTTAATATGTTTTGAGCTTTTAAGGGATGTGCCCATTTTGTTATGCAAATAGATTTTAAACTGAATATGTCTCACTTTTTCTTAAAAAAGTACAAATAAAATAATGTATTGATACGATACCATAGTAAATTATCAAAATGAAAAAAAAAAAAAAAAAAAAAAAAAAAAAAAAAAAAAAACATTCCACGTTTGCCTGCCTCCAACTGCCAAAGCCCCTCCAATTGCAAGAGGTCAAAACATACATATATACACTTAAGTGTTTATTTGGGATCACAATCTGAGAACTTTAAAATATTTATTTATGTAAATTAAGATAAAACTTTCATTATATACTTACTTTTTATACTTTAAGTTACGATTGAAAAACTGTTTTTAAATGCTTAAATCACAATTGCAACAAGCACTAATAGTCGCTTAGTTGCTGACTGGGATATTGTTAGCAAAGTTGGTGATAGCTAGTCAATATCTATTAAAATTAATGGCTAATTTGTTGTAGTAAGTGGCAAACATTAGATTTTTTTTTTTTTAAAAAAAAAAAAACTTGGCGTGAAGAGTTAGTAATTGCTACTATATTATAGCCAAAAGCTATTATATGGTAGATAATGACTAATATTTTATAGTTAGGACTTTGGATTTACACCATGATTTTCTTAAAATTGTTGGTTTAACTGAGTGGCTAATCGCTAACATGGTTCAATCAATAGCTATGATATTGTAATTAATTACTAGTAATTTGTTTTAGTTAGTGTCTTACACCATAAATTTCTTAACTTGGTAAGATGGGTGGGTAATCACTAATCTATTATGGTCAACAACCATTTGTTAAACTTAATACTCCTCTCTCACGTTCTTAATATAGGACATATTTAGCGAATTGATCTTAGTTTTAAATATAAGATAAAGTTTTTGTATTTATCAATTTTTTTTTTCTAATTTACCCTTATTGATACTTCCTCAACAATAATCAAAGAGGAGAAGGGAGGATGAAATTAAGGGAGATGACTAGAGTATGTATTCTAAAAAATACATGTTATATCAACTAACTTTCTTAATTTAATCAAATTAGATAAGTATGTTTTATATTAAGGACCTGACTAACTAATTTGTTGTGGCAAGCCAAAACTTTTTTAAAATTTGTTTGTGAAAAGTGGGTAATTGCTAGTTTTTTTTATAATCAATAGTTATTATATTGTAGTTTATAGCTAATCTACTGTAGTTAGTATCTTACATCATAACTTTCTTAAACTTGTTGGTAAAAAAATGTGGGTAATCACTAACCAATTACAATTAATAACTATTATATATATTGTAATACTTCATGTCCTTAATATATGTGTTACTTGGGGATTGGATTTGATCCTAATATAAGATATCAATCTATTTTATCCCAAAATTTACAATTTTCCCTCTAAATATCCATATCCCTATTCATTGTATAGAATAAGGAGTTTCTATCTAATAATAGTTAATGATGAAAGATGGTATTTTAGGAGAATTAATATATATTTGTTATAAATAAATAATATAACTAATTTTCTCAATCTATTTAAATTAGTCAACTAACTTTTATATTAAGAGTCAGAGATAATAGTTGATAACTAATACTCCCTTCGGTCATAATTATAAAAATACTTTTGTACTGCTTTTGTAATGCTTGCAGTACAAAAGTATTTTTATAATTATGACCAGAGGTAGTATGTTATAGTTAGTGCTCATGCCACAATTTTCTTAATTTGTTTGTGAAAACAGTGCTAATAGCTAATCTCTTATGATTAATGGCTGTTATATTGTAGTTAACGGCTGATCTATTGTAATTAGTGTCCATTAGAACGTCAGTAAACTTGTCAATAACTATTAATATTGTAGTTATCAATATGCATTGGTATTAGTAAAAAGAGTTTTGATTCTTTAATCACTAGGTTTTGAGTTTAAGTTCGTACGAAAGGTAAAATAGAAGACACCTACAATATTGTAATTAGTGATTTAGTGCCTTAGAATAAAAGTATTCCGCCACCGGCTGGAGTGGCTGCCAGTCTCTGATGAGGTTTGTCTTGTGTAAGAGGCAATTTTTTTTTTTTTTTTTTGAGTTAAGTAATAAATTTGTACCTGAAGTATACGCTTAGAAACAATGTTGTCTTAGAAATTTTTTTATGTTCAATGTCACCCTGAAATTTTTAAAATGTAATAATGTTGTCGAATATTGTCAAAAAACTCACGTTGACTGCTGAAAATTGACATTGACCGTTAATTTTTTAACAGAAAAATAACGACTTTGCTGCATTTTAAAACTTCTGGGATAATATTGAACCTGTAAAAACTTTCAGGGCAACCCTGCTTTTAAGCGTCTACTTCTAGAGCGGATTTACTACCTAGACTTTTTTTTTTTTTACAAAAGTTGGGGACAATATGGTAAAAGTACAACATTCACAAATTCTCAAATTGGTTCCTTAGATTGAATTAGGATTTATCAAATTGGGGGTGGATTTGGGGTTTAGGAATGTTAGAGGTATTTAATTGGAATTCTTTCTTTTATTGATAAGGAAAAAAAGTTCCCTTCTTGCACCATAGCCGCGAACATCTTCACAATCCTCAGTGCTTCACCCTCCACTTCCGGTTATCCTTATCTGCCATCTCGTCTTCACTTTCATCATCGACTACGACGTTATATTGTGATCTGTGAACTTGTGTTTCAGTTTCAGGTTATTTTCTTTCTCTTCTTGTCTAGGATTATGCTGATACTCTTTCTTCTTTATCTATATCGATCTTCCTAAGTTAATTTGCCCGTTAAATATTTCATCTCTGGTTGTAATTAATTAATATGTCCTTGCTTTCCTGGACCTTTGTTTCGTGGTAACCATTAGGGTAGACAAAATTTGTCAGAGGCGTGAGTTAAATGTAAAGTATGATGGGTGTTTGTGAGTTAAGGGAGGTATCGAACTACTTTTCTTGACAAATTACCCGGCTTTAATTTGTAATCAACATTCAAGATAACCTAAGAGGATTAGATTTGGGGTTCTTTGCATTTTCACAGTAATACCCATTGGATGTGCAATTTAAGTATCTAATCGTTTATGATTTAGAGATGTTGGAACTTTCATACTTTGTTTGGGTTCATTTTACCTTTTGGAAGGGAACCTCGGAAGTGATATATGCAAGTCTTCCTCTCCCATTGTCCGTGATAGAAATCTGTGGTTCTCCTTGAGGATTGTCTCCTCCCTTTCTTTTGTGATTATCCTTGAGGATTGTCATTAGCACAACTACTGAGTGATTTTGATAACCAATATTTTCAGATATTTTAGCGCGTGATTTTCAAGCATTTGAAAATTGAAAAATCCTAGACTACTGTGATCACATTTTACTGAGCTAAAAGCCATCACTTATCATATAACACTTAATTTTCAAGTGGCCATTTATATTGGCATCATAGAGAATTAATAGTGATGGCTTGAATATGTTGCTTCAGAATCACAATTGGGGCTAATTTTGGCGCTTCCTACCTTCATTTCCTGTATCTTGGACAGTTCCCCTAAATGGAGTTCAGTGAAGATCCTGGGCCAATCGATAAATCTGTACTTTATGATCAAGATAATCATGTCTCTTCAGCAGTTTGGGATGGGCAGGTGAGCAAATTTCTTGTTACTACTGCTATATATTTGTCAATATGCATATCAATGATGGATCTTAGTGAATAGTGCCCCCCCCCCCCCCCCAAAAAAAAAAAATTGTTTAGAATTTTTTCTTAAAAAATTTAATATAATGTAAAATTTAATGTATTTTTGCACAGACAAATATTTATCCCAAGGCCATGGTCCCCCCCAAAAAAAATTTGTTCTTAAGTTTTTTTAATTGCTTAATGAATATATATTTGGCCCCTCAAATATTTATCCCAAGGTCTGCCACTGATGCATATCATCGAATGCCTTGTTATTCATACTAAATCCTTAATTGCATATTCAGATCATGAGTTTATTAGATGTACAGAGGGATTGGGCAGCTTTGCCACATGATTAGGTTTCTTTCCTATTATAGTTTTGGTCCAGTACTTTATCTTATGAAGATACTTTACCATTTTCTTATTTATTTTCCATCCCTTCTTGATAACATTTCCTCTTGTATAAAAAATTAAGGAGCGTGGTGTTCTTAGATGTCATGAACACACTTCAATGCTTGATCAGTGGAAGCTCACACCTAAACAGATTGAGTTGGTTGAGAAGGCCGGTTTTGGTTACCTAAGATTGATTCCCGCTATGAGTCTTGACAATGCACTGATAGCAGCTTTGGTGGAGCGGTGGAGAAGAGAAACAAATACCTTTCACTTGACTGTTGGAGAAATGACAATAACCCTTGAAGATGTAGCTCTATTACTCGGATTAGCAATTGATGGAGATTCGGTCATAGGTCCAATCAGTACTCCAAGTTCAGTTTGTGAAAAATTGCTTGGGAGAGTACCAGAGGATCTGAACGGAGGAATGGTAAAGCTTACTTGGCTGAAGGAATTCTTTTCTGAGTGTCCCGAAGATGCCCCATTGGAACAGATTGAGTGTTTTACTTGTGCTTACCTTCTATACCTAGTGGGAAGTACGATATTTTCCACAACAACTGGGAACAAAGTCCCTGTTATGTACCTTTCTCTGTTTGAGGATTTTGACAAAGCTGGGAAGTTTGCTTGGGGTGCTGCAGCATTGGCATTTTTATATAGAGCCCTTGGCAATGCCTCCCTTAAATCTCAAAGTACGATTAGCGGCTGTTTAACTCTACTACAGGTCACAAATGTTATCCTTTAACTCTTCCTTTATTTGTCATAGCTTTTTGTTCTGCTAATGATTCTTCGTTCAAAGTGCTGACAAAGTAGTGTTCTTTTCAGTGTTGGAGTTATTCTCGCCTTAATGTTGGTCATCCAAAGTTTAATCAAGAACCAGAGAGTAATTGCTTTCCCTTTGTGCTTAGATGGAAGGGGAAAAGTAGTTCAAGAGCTAAATGTAATGTAGTGACCTACAGGAAGGCTTTGGATTCTCTTGATCCTTGCAATGTAAGTTTTAATAATGGTTAATATTTTCATCATGATGAAGATACTAAATCTGCTTTAGTTTTTGTGTCCAGGTCCAGTGGCTTCCTTATGGGGATATGGACTGTACAGCTATACCAGAAGATATAAGAGCCAGTCTAATGTTACGTGCATCTAGAACAATGCTATTATGTTTTGACAAGGCAGAAAGGCACCTTCCAGATCGCTGCTTTAGGCAATTTGGGATGCATCAAATAATCCCACAGGAAGTGCAACGATGGGAGAGAAAGAGTCGTATAGTGGACCATGGGGCGGACTTGTTGGGGAAAATGGATCTGCCACTCAAAGAATGGTCAGAGCGTTGGCTTTATATTGTGGAAAGTGATGACACTGTAAATGAGGATGAGTACATGCAATGGTACCAGAAGATTACTCGAAGATATATTGGGAGGGTTACATCATCTCTGGAGTCAGAGTATCAAAGAACGGTAAGTCTCTGTTAAAACAATCCATATTTATTTGTCCTTGATCAAGATATTAGAACCACCAGATATGGGTGGGCTGGCTGAAATTATTGTTTTAGTTCCACCGGTTACCTCAGTTTGGTTTGCATCTTGTAAATGACTGGATGAACTGATGGAAATCCCTCTATTTTTCAGGTTACTGCAATGAGGGAAATTGCAAACATAGCAGATATAGTGTCCACAGAAGGATTGGATTCTTATAATAGGGAGTTGCTTGATGAGGTTAGGAACATTGTACATAAATGTTTAACAGAGCAATTTGAAGATTTGCCAAATGACAAAATGAGAAAGAAGGGAAGTCGGAAACGTAGGCAAAGAGATTGCCTAACTACAGAGTATGAATAGCATGGTACCAGACTGCGTAACAATCACTTAGGCTAATATTTGACTCTAGCCCATGAAGAGGATGAGATTTATTTAGAATTGTCAAATTTTCTGACATTTGAATGCTGATAGAATATGTCTTGTTGGTAAATAATAATTGTAAATCTCCATCTGGTCATTTTGTTGTGTCCAATCGATGTTAATTAATTCAAGGTACTAGAATTGAGCAATTTTATATGCTGTTTGAAGCTTGGGATGGGGAATGGCTCATTTAACCAAAACATGTTGAAATTTTTGTTTATAGATAAAAAGACAATTGCGTAAAGCTACTATTAATAATCGGAAGTACAACGGCAATATGTAGCTGTATCAGATATTCTTCTTGTCTTTAATGAGATCACCTTTTTTCCTGTAGTTTTTGGATTATTTGACAAAATCCATGTTGTTTGACAAAGTGATTATGTCGTACAATTTTCAGAAACAGGGACTTCATTCAATCATCATTACAATAAGATGAACTCATTTGATGTCCTCTCTAATTTATCAATGTCATTTGCACATGTGACCATATGGAAGGAAACTATTCCTCTCAACCATCCAACATGACACTTGAAACGTTGATTAGATGAACTCAGCCTCTGCTTTAGCAGCATACAAGAAATAAATAGATTTGATGATGCTCTCCCCAGAATCTATAGGAAAGAGCAAGGACTAAGTAACAGCCTCATTTTAGTCCAATGCTCATCAGAAATATTAATGGGAAAGAATCTTCTCAGACATTGAATAAATCATTGGACTTTTCACAATCAGATAATCAAAGCTTGAAAGGAGGATTTCTAACATCATTCTTCTGTCAATTTGTCATTGCAGTACTGAAGCCCAGTCTGGATATTCTTCAGGTTTCATTTTTGGTCTAACCCCATTAACAATCAACAATCTTCATAACTGCAGGTCTCAACAAAAGGTATTTGATCGCAATAAATCAAAATTTTTACGCACTCCTCTCCAGAACTAGAATGTCGCCAAACAAATTTCGTATGGGGTCTTCATCTTCGGCTTCAACAAATCTGAAAAATGCCTCCAAGTTATAAATGGCTTGCTCGCTCAAGTGGCCCTTACACAATAGCAGCATTATAAATAGCTACAAGACATCAAAATATCAATAGACTTCTACATACATATGACAAACTAAGTGCTTTATTCTTTAAGATTTTTCATTCATTGCATATGTAAGAGTAAAAGATCAATTCACGAATTTGTATAATAGAAAAATGGATGCAATCGTGCAATAAAGTTGAGGTTATACTTGATGAAAAAAGCGAGAGGTACCTGTAAGGATAATCAGAGAAATATCATTTCTCTGCGGTGCTTTTGTTTCGTCATGGTTACTATGTCATCAACATGAGTATCCTCCCTCTTTCTTTTCCTATCCGACACGAACTCGCTCTGAGGCATATACAGTGCACAGTCCACATGCTTTGATGGAGACATTAGAATCAATAAACTCAATATTATCATCCCCATCTGTAGCAGAGAATTCACATGCAATCCTCCCATGATAACCTTGAGCTTCAATTTGGGTAAAATTGTGATACCATATAAAAACATGATCTGAAATATTGTAGCCCCCCGTAGGATAATAAAGATTATTATACTGGGACTTGAATCTGAGGTTGTTGTCATCAGAGTAATTACACCAAATGGTCATGTCCAATGGGTTTGAAGGAAGAACACAGCAAAACACCATGCCAATAAGTGATTGTTCATCATTACTTGATCCATCTGTTTATATGTCATCCAATTTGGAACTCTCCTTCCTGTGTAACAAGCACTATAATAATCAACATTTTTAGCAGCTGAAATAATTGAACACCGAATCAATTTCTCAATCAATACAAGTGAAGGCTCAACCAACTTTTCAAAAAAACAGCATATTCTAGAGTAATTTTTATTGGTTTGATCCTAGATTTCTATTTGTATCCCTTCGGTCCTAAATATAAGATAAAGTTGACTTTTTTAATGAGATTAAGAAATCTAATTAAATTATTTTAAAATTCTGTTAAAGTGCTGATATTGTCAGAGATTTCTGACAATTTGCTATAAACAATGCCATGCAGCAAATAGACTCTCTAGCTCTGTTTTGTGAATCACCAGATAGAAAATGTCTAGTCGAAACCTCTCAAGATTTATCAAGCAACGGAACTCATTTATTGGAAGACTCAACAGGTTTGAACCATTGAGACAAAGGTCTCTAAGTTCTGTAAACTGCCCAATTATTGGCAAATGCAATATTTCAACTTTGCTGCTCCATAAATCTAATCTTTCCACTTTTTTATATCCAACGGTTATCCACTCTAAGGTCAGAGAGAGATTTTAAGTGTGCCTCGCTTTCAAGACTCTCTAATTGGGAACAATACATACATCCAAATTAACAAATGTTTGAGATAAAATAGATGGACACACACTATGCAGATTTTTACAAAAATTCATGGATACTGTCTCAAGCATGCGCGTCATAGAGAAATCAGGTAACTCCATCAATTGTTGGATCCGCTCAGATTTATTATCTCTATATTTGGAAGATCCTATGAGGATGAAAAATCCGTTCTAAATGTAAGATAAAGTTGACTTTTCTGGAGATATTAAGGAAGCTAATTAAACTACTTTAAAATATTTACATTTATAGTTTTTTCTCCAAACTATTTTACCTAACTTCTTGTTAGGAAATCATGAAATATATTGTAATCAAGTAGAATCCCTATAAATCAGGGATTAGGGAAATCCTCATTAACATCCATTAAGAGCCATTATTACTAGGGATTAGGAATTATGAATGATTAGGAAATCAATCATCATAATGAGTCATTGCTCTCTTGTCTTCTCTCTTGTGTATAAATACCCTATTGAGTATATGAATAAAGACATCCATTTGAGAGTATATTTTCTTTCTCTATCTTTCTCTCTCTGGTTTCTACATGGTATCAGAGCTTGGTTAGTGCTCTTGGCCAATTTGAGTTTTCTGGTGGCCTCTGTCACTGTAGCGTGAACCGTATTGTCGCGTGAACAGTGACAGTGGCCAAACAGAGTGTGTGTGTCAGTGGGGTTGCTTTTCTGTGAGGTTCTCACTTCCTGCAAGATTTTCAGTTTCCGACGCACGTTTCCAGATTTCAGCGAACTTCTGAATTTCCAGTGTGTGTGTGTGTTCATGTCATCTCTGTTTCTGGTTTGGTTCCTTAGCCGGTGTCGAATCTTCTTTTTTGGGGGAGAGAGAAAGTGTTTGTCAATTCCTCTGCTGTTTGGTTGCTGCATTTTATGGTGGTGCTTCATTCTTTGACGTTGAACCTTCATTCCCGGTATGTGTAGGCCGGTTCTTTGCTTCAAAGGTTGCGTTGTGAAATTGGGTTTCTACTATTTCAGCACATTCGGCATTTCGTTTTGTGCACGTTCACTTGTTTCTAGTGGCTGGGTTCTTCGTTTGTTATGATTTCCAGCACGTTCGTGAAGTGCTCTTTTGTCTTGAATGCCGTGCTTGTGGTTGGGTAATTTTGTCGGTATCTGCTGTGCTTTGCCTCCTTTGGTGAGGAGTTTGGTGGTCCTTTTTGTGACCCGTTCGTTGCTTTGCCTCCGATGAGGTGTTTGTCTCAAGTGAGACGTTTGGTGTATCGTTTGGTCCTTTGTGAGACCGTTTGGTATTTGTCTCTAGTGAGATGTTTGCAGTATTATTTGGTCCCTTGTGTGACCATTTGTTGTGGCTTCTACTTTGGTTTAGTACCTTTTGTTGGTTGAGCTCTTGGTGAAGCTGTTAGATTGTAACTTTTGAATGTCTTCAATGTGACATTTGGTTGAACTATTCTTGGCTATGCCTGAACTTGCTGCTTGATCCAAGATCTGATGAAGAAGAAAGTTACTGAGGGGGAGTATGTGAAAATTGAGTGAAGAGGTTCTTAGGAAGACAATTATTTTGTTTGGATTTATTTATATTATGATTATCTTTGTAACAAGTTGGGCATGATTAACATCTATGCTCCAACTTGAGGGGGAGTGTTAGGAAATACATGATTAGGAAAATATATTGTAATTAATACATAGTCAATCAGTATCCCTAACAATCAGGAATTAGAGGATCATCATCATAAATTATCATTAAGAGCCATCAATACTAAGGCTCTCTCCTATTGTATAAATACACATCATATGGACATGAATAGATAAGATATTCAGATTATTTGCCTACATGGTATCAGAGCTTGGTTAGTTCTTGGCCAATTTGAGTTTTCCGGTGGCCGCTGTCACTATACAGTGATAGTGGCCAATCTCCCGTCTCTGGCGTTTGTTCGTGTCATTTCAGTTTCTGTCAATTCTTTGGTTATCCTTTGGTGGTGTTCCTTCTTTTCCGTTTGTGTCGATCTTTTTGCTGTTTTTTGGTACTATTTCGTCTGTTGTGTCGTGAACAATGACCACGTCGTCACTATTCACAGGGGGAGAGAGAAAGTGTTAAAGTGTGTACCTCGTTGTTTTGTCGTCGTTTGGTTGTTATGTTGTCCTGGTTGGCTGTCAGAACTTGTTCTAGTGGTTCTTTGAGTTTCGGTGAGAATTCTGTTGTGGAGGTTATTGATACCTCGTTTGGTTGCTTATAATTTAATGATACACAATATATGATGTGATTAAATAACTTCTTTAGCTTCCTTAATCTCTTTAAAAAAAAATTAACTATGTTTTATATTTAGAACCGAAGAGAATATACAGTATATTAAAGGCCACTGTGATATAATTAGACTTGATAAATAAAATATACTTAAGCATATGTATAAAGTACCTGTCCTCCATCCCAAGGCTTTTTCATCTTGATGTATTCCATGTGAAGTTCTACAAGGTACTCTGGACAAAACCCTAATTGGAAAGACTCCGAGGGATATATATCCCAATGAAAGTACCTTAAGTTATTAGGAAAAGTCTCAAAATCACGAAGAAGCTTTATATGAGATTCCATGTGCCATCCATAGCTAGAATAGAATTTGATGATTCTTGACTTTCTCATTTTGGTGAAGGTGTCAAGTGTCAACCCTCAATCGCACCTCTTTAATTTGAGCCACATTCACTGTGATACCTTGAGTTTTCTTTGTTCCCTGACATGAAAATGGCATTAAAGCTACACTACTACTACTACTACAAAAATGCATTTTAGACTGGATAAAATACATTTCTTAAGAATGGTTTTGAAACTAATCTCGACAGGCGGTCTTAAAAATCTGTTATTTTTTTAGACCGGTTGAGCAATGTAACTAGTCTTAAAAAATACTTTTTTAGATAGGACTTTTAAAATATGAGATCTTAGAAATCGGATTTTTAAGATCATATTTTTAAAATGAGGTCTTAGACTTTTAAGACCTCATACTTTAAAAGTTAGGTCGAAAAATTAAGTTGGCAAAAAAATAAAATTCTCCCCCTTACAAGCAAAGCCACAACCATCGGACCAAATCAAACAACATAGCCTCGTCATTACCGACCTCCTCCTTCGTCAATGGTGGCCATTAACATTGGAGAATGGCAGCGAACGAAGAGAACAAATCCGCATCGAGTCTGTTCCGACTCACATTTTTCTATATCACCTCCGGCGAGGGTGTTCAATACTGATCTGTTGATCGTACAGCCTCAATGATCTTCTTTAGTGTCTTCAGATCCTCGTCGCATTTCCACAATGCATTCAAGAGCCTTTCTCTTCTCTCTACCACGGATTCTGGCTTCTCCGATGCTGACGCCACTGCCGATAACAAAGGTCGGACCACTGATGGACGGAAACCAACTTCGAAACCTGTCAAGAAACCAGAACAAACGATTCAAGAGCCTGAGGAGAAGAAGCCAGCTGTTAATTCAGATCCGCAATGCATATTAGTACTGACGATTTTGAAACGCGGGATCATCATCAAGTTGTACTCAATTTTTCAATGCTTCCTGCTCATTTGATGCGTCATCAACAGATTTTTCAACTCCCAATCGAGCGTTATCGAGTGGGAAGGAGTTTTGGTGTTCAAGTGAGCCGTTGAAGAAGAAGAACTCTGGTTTGAAGTGGGGGAGGCGTGAAAAGGTTGGAAATTCAAGACGGAAATTCAATTATTGACGCAGCGAAAAAGGATATTCATCTTTTAGACTGGTTACGATAAAAATGAGGTCTTAAAAGTTACTAGTCATTATTATAAGGTACCAACTTGCAAATGTATTTGGTCCTTTTTATAAAGCACTTGATTATTCCCAAGAAGCATTCATTTTTTTTTCCATGTATACCCATAATTAATAAGGGTAGTTGGTAAGAGTAATAATTAATATGACATTAGAGTTTAGTGCAATTAATAAGGGTAATATTGGAAATTACGAAATTCTATAACAATTTTATTGATTTTAACTAATTTTCTTGGTTTGTGAGGATTATTAGTTAGTGTTTTATAATAAGGACTAGAGAGAGTAACTTTTATATTTATGAAACTGCTACTGGTCATATTTTATAGACCTAATCCTCTATAAATCCGGTCTTAAAAAGGTTTTTATATTTATGAAACTATCACTGGTCATACTTTTTAGACTTAATCATCTATAATCCAGTCTAAAAAATTCTTTATATTTACGAAACTGTCACTGATTATACTTTTTAGACCTAATCTTCTATAATCTAGTTTAAATGTGACAGTTTAAAGACACATTGAAGGCTATTTATTCCAAAGTTAGGGTAGAAATCATCACAAGCACCTAGAACCCTAATAATATCCCCCCCTCCAAAAAGAAGAAGAAGAAGAAGAAGAATACAATGCCTAAAAATGTCTTTTTATTTTTTATTTTTATGAGGTATCAAGTCTATTATAACTCACCTCAGTGCACTTTAAAATCCTATATTGGATACTTTTTGAGGGCACTATCCCATGTTTTGGTATCTCTAGTTTAAAATATTAAGTGCCACATCATTTGTCAGCCTGTACATTTTGGAGTCAAACTTTCTCATTCAATGGTCAATGTTAGGGTTCCATCCATGTAGGTTAATTGCTCGATTTTTCAAAATTTTGGGGCAAAAATGTTTCCTAAAACACTTCCAGTCTTTCAAGTGTCCAATGCATATATGTAAAAACTTCCCGGGTATTTTAAGCCCTTTAACTGTTATATATATAACTCTAATCAAACAATGAAAGATGTACAATTCATTTTCACAAGTCCTCAGATACTTGTTGGTGTGGCCCTCTCTCGTATCTATTGGGATCACTACTTTGAATCGCTATTCTTCCATGAAGAACACATGTTTGACTTTTTCACTTTTACGATCGTCTAATGAAATATATTGATAGTCTCAATGACGCCTGGACGCTCAAATCTGGATTTTAGATTTTGTTCTTTCAAATCTGATCCACTTGTTTGAGCTACTCCTTCGACCCATTTCAAATTATTGTTATTGGTACTTCTAAGGAGAAGCTGAACTATTATTGTTTTGTTAGAGGAGAACTTTTCTACAGCTAGTTACATGGGATTATTTCATTTAATGTATTTCCTGTTTAGACCACGTACCAACTGTTTTGACCCATAAAATATCAAAATGTCATTTATTTTATATAGAATGTAATGATAAAAATAAATAAATAAAATATTGGGGAAGCGCACATCCCCTGCCCTCATTTTAATATATATATATATATATAGAAACAAAGGTGCAAGAGCCACTCTTATATTCTTTTTTCTTTAGTATATATAAGGATTTGGACCTATAAAAGTATAAAACAATGATTAAACTTTGGGTTCACCATGTTATGTCCTTTTAGGTCTTGAGTTTGAGTTTTTAAAGAGACACCGGGATGCGAGTCCACGAACTCCAAGCAGGCTAATGATAATAATATATATATAAAAAAAATCAATTCTATGATTTTTTTTTTTTTAAAATGTTTGATATGCCACATATATACAATAATACATATTTGTGCAACCATTTTAAGTGTTTTTACTAATTAATGCCCCACACATGGAACATTTTTGTGTGTGTGTAATAATAGATTTCTTTTATTAGTCACTTCCAATATGTGTCATATAAATTTAAAAAAAACCACAATTTCCTCTCTAAAACTATGTTTTTGGAGAGTATCCAAACACACACTCCTAGTGGCTTTTCCTTTAGCGAAATTAATCTAAAACGCAATTTAAATTAAAATGGTAGCACTTCATTAATTAAATCCTACAGCTATAATTTTATAAAGTAATTTAAGATAATTCTTAAACCATATTAGTTTTTTTCTTAAAATTGAAACATTTTATAATTTTACCATGATTTAATACAAAATATACCCCATGAAAATAAGGTGAAACATAATAATAAATAGGGTTAAGGAGCGAGTCACCAAAGAAGTTCTTGCCAAGGAGCGTCCGTCTGCACAAAGTTTTTTTGGAGCGCCCAAAGTGCCACGAAGTTACGTTTTGGGAGCACCCGTCCATGACCGATTAGTTGGTTAGTTAGTTGACCGTCAACTTGGATGGAATCTTGACGTGGCGATGACGTGGCATTGACACGCGACGTGGACGATGACGTGGAATAAAAAATTAAAAAATAGGAAAAAAATAAAATAAAAATCGAAAAAATTCAAATAATTAGAAAAAAATTTCAAATAATTAGGAAAAAATTAGAAAAAATTCAAAAAATTAGGAAAAAAAATTAAAATAATTTGAAAAAAAATCAAATAATTAGAAAACAAATTCAACAAATTAAAGGAAAAATTCTAAATAATTAAAATAATTTGAAAAAAATCAAATAATTAGAAAAAAAAATTCAAAAAATTAGGAACAAATTAAAGGGAAAATTCCAAATAAATACTATTTGAATTTATAATTTAATTCTGTCGAATTTGTAAATACTATTTGAGGGATATGAAAATTCGGGTCAAATTACCCTTTTACCCTTTAGTGTTAAATAAATAAAAAAATAAAATAAAAAATAAATTGAAACATCCTAAATTTTGAGTTTAGGATATTAAAAATATTATAAGGAATCAATTATAGGAAATTTAGCCTGGATAAATTAAAAGGTTAATATTTGGAAGTAAAGGCATATTTTCCCGTAAAAATTAAGGACAAATAGTTGAATTTTTTTTCTAATTAGTTGAATTTTTTTCGATTTTTTTTTTTAATTTTTTCCTAATTATTTCAATTTTTAAATTTTTTTTCTATTTTTTTAAATTTTTTTATTCCACGTCAAGCGTGTCACTTCTAGGGGGCAGTACAAATTCAAATAGTATTTATTTGGAATTTTCCCTTTAATTTTTTGAATTTTTTTTTCTAATTATTTGATTTTTTTTTTCAAATTATTTTAATTATTTGGAATTTTTCCTTTAATTTGTTGAATTTTTTTTTTTTTTCTAATTATTTGATTTTTTTCAAATTATTTTAAATTTTTTCCTAATTTTTTGAATTTTTTTATAATTTTTTTAATTTTTTTTATAATTATTTGAATTTTTTTCTAATTATTCGATTTTTTTCCTATTTTTTTAAATTTTTTATTCCACGTCGATGTCGTGCCACGTCATCGCCATCATTAATTAAATTACAGCTATAATTTTATAAAGTAATTTAAGATAATTCTTAAACCATATTAGTTTTTTTTTTCTTAAAAAAACATTTTATAATTTTACCATGATTTAATACACAATATACCCCATGAAAATAAGGTGAAACATAATAATAAATAAAGGATATACTTATATATTATATAAAAAATTTAATGAGGTAAAAATAAATCTTCTCTCAATTCTATAATAGGACATAGGAGCAGTTTTAACTTTTAAGTGATAGCAGTCTATGATTTTTTTTTTTTTTTTTTTTTTAAAAATAATTTATCTAGGCAGCCCTTCTTGGGATCTATACAGAACGAATTTGGTTTCTTTTTTTCCCTCCAAAAAAAATAAGGTTTTAACCGCGAGACGCTCCTCGGGTTTGAATTTGGAGGTCGACCGCAATTTTTTTTTTTTTTTTTTTTTTTTTTTAAAAAAAAAAGTATCAACGGTCGGTCAGTGACTCAGTCGGTCACTAAAAACTACACCATATAACGGAAGAACCCTAAACAGGTCTTTCTATTTTTTGGTTTCTTTTTTGCGCCGTTCTGCTTCTCTCCTCCCCTCCCTTCCCTTCCCTGTAATATATCTCCTTCCTAAAAACCCTATATCCTTACTTGCTACTTGCTAGGGTTTAAATTTCGCTTAGTTTACATATATTGGGGAAATCATACGGAAGTTTCCTTAATATGAATTAAGGAATTTTCATGAACGGCGAAAATTCCTTATTACATATTGCGGAACTTTCGCATCTTGTTTCTTCAGGTTTCCGTGATTTTTGTTTTGCTTGCTCACTTTTCCTTTGAAGGTCTGGGTTTCTTTCTCTGGTAGTTGTGATTTATCTTCTGCTTGCTCACTTTCCGTTTGAACGTTTAGGTTTTTTTTTCTTCTTCTGGTTGTGATTTTTCTTCTGCTGGCTCACTATTCGTTTGAAGGTTTAGGCTTATGCTGGGTTTCCTTATGTTACTATATCAAAATTTTGTTTTTGTTTGTTGTAATTAACATTTCTTTGGCTTTATTCATTTGTGTTTGATATTTTCTGCGGTGTGATTGTTACCCGATTGGTCTGTTCTACTTAAGGTTTTGTTGAGGGACTGCCTTCGTCTCTTTATTCTCTGCATTCCCAGGTTGCTAGGGTCTAAATTTCTCATAGTTCACACAGTGGAAATCATAAGTAAGTTTCCTTAGTATGTATTAAGGAATTTTCATAAACGGGGAAAATTCCTTAATTCATATTAGGGAACTTTCGCATCTTTAATGTTCAACTGCCTTAGAAAGAAGCCATTGATTACTCTCCCTATGAAGGCGAGAGGAGGTATCTAATTTATTTGGCAGCTAATGTGTTTCTATCTTTGGTGGTTGTGATTTTTCTTTTGCTTGCTCACTTTTTGTTTGAAGATTGAGACTTCTTTCTCTGGTTTGTGATTTTTTCTTTCTCTTGTTGTGATTTTTCTTTTGCTTGCTCACTTTCCGTTTGAAGGTTTAGCCCTATTTTGGGTTTCCCTAATCCTTATGATATTATTGTCAGAATTTTGTGTTTGTTTATTGTGATTAACATTTGTTTGGCTATATTCATTTGTGTTTGATATTTTCTGGTGTGTGATTGTTTTCATTTGTGTTTGATCTGTTTTGGATTTGTACACATTTGTTGTGCCATATTTAGACTGTATTTTTGTGTTTTGTTTGCTATCAAGGGGATGTCAAAATTGTCTTTGTTTGTTTTGATCAACATTTGTTTAGCTCTGTGTCTGATATTTTCTGAAATGTGGTACAAAAATG
Organism: Acacia melanoxylon; assembly: GCA_019022615.1. Classification (NCBI taxonomy): domain Eukaryota; kingdom Viridiplantae; phylum Streptophyta; class Magnoliopsida; order Fabales; family Fabaceae; genus Acacia; species Acacia melanoxylon. Next base: position 15,885,181 of record JAFJYJ010000003.1, read on the forward strand.
ATGTGTACGAATTGGTTGTGCTTAGACTTTATTTATGTGTCTTGTTTGCTATCAAGGGGATAAAGTTTGTGCTTGCTTTGATGCTTTCGTAGGATCTAATTTTGGCTGAGGTTGTTTATTTTGATTTGGTTCCCTTTTTATCTGGGAAAGAAGTTTGTGCCATTTTTTTTTTAATCTGTGTTGATGTTCCTTCTATTTTCTTTCTGAACCTGTCAAGGGACCAAGGCTGAAGCAACCAACAAGTCAGTCATGTTGAAAGAGAGTCCTCCAATGTATGCTCTTTAACTCGTGTTAAATTCCGTTGAAACTAGTCTGTTATGTTATATGGCTGTTTTGTTCAAGTAACTGCTCCTCCTTCCTCCTATCTTCTCCTTGTAGTCTCCCGATAACTACTGTTTTTAAATTTATTCTTATTCTTATTCTATTCTGTTTATAAAGTTTATTGTTATTCTATTCGTTGATTGAATAATCTGGAATTTTAAAATAACTTTGTTTTTGTTATCTGAAAATTTTAAAATTCGCCATTTGAAATTTTTTGATCGTATTACTTTAAATCTGGTTTTGAACTATTTTTTTTCCAAACCTTATTTGATATTTTGCAATTTCAAAGTTATTTTATTTTGCAATTTCAAAGTAATTTTCTTGACTTTTTCCCAATATATTATGTGGACAATCCTTAATTTCAGATATTTGATTTGAAAATGAACCTTTTTTGAAGTGAAATTTTTTATATTTGATTTCAAAGTGAATTGTTTTGAAAGTTAATTTTCCTTGTTTTAATATTTGTTTGATTGTTTAATTCCAAACTAGTCTTTTTAAACTTTATTCTCATTCTATTCTTTGATTGAACAATCTGGAATTTTAAAATAAAAGTTGTTTTTGTTATCTGAAAATTTTAAAATTTGCAATTTGAAAAGTTTTGATCTTATTATTCTAAATCTGGTTTTGAACTATTTTTTTCCTATTTTTGTTCAAATATATTATGTGGACAATACTTGATTCCAGATATTTGATTTGAAAGTGAAATTTTTGATTTGAAAGGTTAATTTTTTGAACTTAGTATTCCTTGTTTTAATATTTTTTTGATTGTTTAATTCAAAACTACTGTTTTTAAAGTTTATTCTTATTCTTATTCTATTATTTGATTGAATAATCTGAAATTTTAAAAAAACTTTGTTTTTGTTATATGAAAATTTTAAAATTCGCAAATTGAAAATTTTTGATCTTATTATTTTAAATCTGGTGCACAATCCTATTTGAAAGTGAATTTTTTGAACTAAATTTTTTTATGCTTGATTTGAAAGGGAATTTTTTTTTTTGGAAAGTGAATTCTTTTTTGGTAGTGAATTTTTTGATGAACAAATATTCCTTGTTGTTTTATTATTTATTTGATTCAAAATTACTGTTTTAAAGTTTATTTTTATCCTTATTTTAGTGTGTTGATTGAATAATCTGGAATTTGAAAATTAACTTGGTTTTTCTTATCTGAAATTTTTATAATTCGCAATTTGAAAAGTGAACCTTTTATTTATTTATTTTTGTTTAAACTTGATTTGATACTTTGCAATTTCATTTTTTTTGCAATATATTATGTGAACGATCCTTGTTAGATATTTGATTTGAAATTGAACCTTTTTTTGAAGTGAAATTTTTGATATTTCATTTCAAAGTGAATTTTTTGAACTTAATATTCCTTGTTTTAATATTTGTTTTATTGTTTAATTCAAAACTACTGTTTTTAAAATTTGTTCTTATTCTGTCCTTTGATTGAACAATCTGAAATTTTAAAAATAAACGTTGTTTTTGTTATCTGAAATTTTTGAAATTTGCAATTTGAAATGTTTTGATCTTATTATTTTTTGTTTCATAAACTCTTTTCAGCGTTTATTTTGTTTTTTAATTGTTCTTTTTTTTTTATTTGATCGTTTTAAAAATCTTCAACTTCAAGTTCTATTATTTTGTTGTTTCAAAATTTCATTTTAAAATCCTTTTCTTATTTGATTGATTTACAAATCTTCATTTTTTTTAAAAACGCAATCTTATTTTTTGAAATTTGATTTGAAAATAAATTTTTTGTTTCATAATCTGTAATTACTTTTTAAACTCTTTGCAGTTTTTAGTTTGTTTTTTTATTGTTCTTTTTGTTTTTTGTTTTGTTTTAGAAAATCTTCAATTTTTTTTATACAAAAAAATCTTCAACTTTAAGTTCTATTATTTTGTTGTTTCGAAATTTCACTTGAAAATCCTTTCTTATTTTTTTTTTTTTTATTCTTTGATTTTATTCTTTGATTGATTTACAAATCTTCATTTTTTTTAAAAACGCAATCTTATTTTTCTAAATTTGGTTTGAAAATATATTTTGATTGTTGATAAATATTTCAAATGTTTTCTTTCATACTTTGTGATTACTTTTAAACTTTTTTAAGTTTTTATTGTTCTTCTTGTTTTTTTATTTGATTGTTTTAAAAATCTTCTACTTTAAATTCTATTATTTTGTTGTTTTAAAATTTCATTTGAAAATGTTTACTTGTTGATTGACTTACAAATCTGCATTTTGAAAAACTCAATCTTACTTTTTTAAATTTGATTTGAAAATAATTTTTTCGATTTTTGAAAATGTCAATTCTTATTAGTTTTCTTACTGTTCTTGTTTTTATGATTTGATTGTCTTAAAAAGCTTCAAATTTGAGTTCTCTTATTTTTTGTTTCAAAATTTCATTTGAAAATCTGTATTTCTGAAAATCCAATGTTGCTTTTTTAAATTTGAATTGAAAATAAATTTTTAAATTTTGATTGTTAATAAATATTTCTGATTTTTCGTTTCGTACTTTGTTTTATTTAAAAAACTAACTTTAATTTTCTTACTTTGTTTTTTTGGATTTGTTCTACATTTCTTTATTTGTTGTTTCAAAATCGCATTTATTGTTTCAAAATTTCATTTGAAAATCGTTTTCTTTTTTCTTATTTGATTGATTTAAAAATCTGTATTTTTGAAAATCCAATCTTACTTTTAAAATTTTATTTTTAATAAATATTGCTTGCTTTTTGTTTCATACTTTGTTTTAACTTTTAAAACTCATCTTTTTTTTTGTTTTTCATATTTTTTTATTTGATTTTTTTTAAAAATCTTCAACTTTGAGTTCAATTATTTTTGTTTCAAAACTTCATTTGAAAATCCTTTTCTTATTCTATTATTTGATTGACATTTTGAAAACCCAATCTTACTTTTTTAAATTGGGTTTGGAAGTAAATTTTGATTGTTAATATGTATTTCTTATTTTTTTTGGTTTCATTTTTGTTTTACTTTTTCAACTCGTTTCAGTTCTTTTTTTGTTTTGTTTTGTTTTTTATAATAAAAATCTGCATTCTATATTATATTTTTGTTTAAAAATTTCATTTGAAAATCCTTTTCTTATTTTATCATTTGATTGATTTATAAATTTGCGTTTTTGAAAAACCAACCTTTCTTTTTTAAATTTGATTTGAAAATAAATTTTGTGATGTTAATAAATATTTCTCATTTTTTTCGTTTCATGATGTGTAATTACTTTTTAAAGTCTTTTCAGTTTTTATTTATTTATTGTTTTTATATTTGATTGTTTTAAAAATCTTCAACTTTAAAATCTATTATTTTGTTGATTCAAAATTTCATTTGAAAATCCTTTTCTTATTGATTAACTTAAAAATCTGCATTTGGAAAAACCCAATCTTACTTTTTAAAATTTGATTTGATTTTTTTTTTTAATAAATGTCTCGAATTCTTTGTTTCATAACTTTTTAAACTCTCTTGAATTATTATTTAGTTTTCATTTGAGAATTCTTTTCTTATTTTATGATTTGATTGATTTAAAAATCTATATTTTTGAAAACCCAATCTTTATTTAATAAATTTTGATTCTTAATAAATCTTTCTTATCTTTTGTTTCATTTTTTTTTTTAACTTTTTAAACTCCTTTCAATTCTTATTTTGTTTTTTGGATTGTTCTTATTTGTTTTATTTGATTGTTTTAAAAATCTTGAACTTTAAGTTCTATTATTTTGTTGTTTCAAAATTTCATGTGAGACTCGTTTTCTTATTTTCTTTTTTGATCGATTTAAAAAGCTGTATTTTTGAAAACCCAATCTTACTTTTCATAATTTGATTGTTAATAAATATTTCTTATATTTTTTTTTCTACTTTGTTTTACTTTTTAAACTCCCTTCAATCCTTTTTTTCTTCTTATTTTCTTATTTGATTGATTTAAAAACCCAATCTTACTTTTTTAAAATCTGGTTTGAAAATAAATTTTTGTTGTTAAAAAGTATTTCTTATTTTTTTATACTGTTTTTAAAGTTTATTATTACTCTTATTCTATTCTTTGATTGAATATTCTGGAATTGTAAAATAACTTTGTTTTTGTTATCTGAAAATTTTAAAATTCGGAATTTGAAAATGTTTGATCTTATATTAAATCTGGTTTTCAACTATTTTTTTTGTTCAGATACATTATGTGGACAATCCTTTTATTTGAAAGTGAATATTTTGAACTAAATTTATTGATGTTTGATTTAAAAGGGATTTTTTTTTTCGAATGTGAATTCTTTTTTGGTTGTGAATTTTTTGATGAACTTAATATTCCTTGTTTTTTTTTATTATTTGTTTGATTCAAAATTACTGTTTTAAAGTTTAATCTTATCCTTATTTTATTTTGTTGATTGAATAATCTGGAACTTGTAATTAAATTAACTTTCTTTTTCTTATTTGAATTTTTTTATCATAATACTTTAAATCTGGTTTTGAATTATTTTTATATATTTTTAAATCCTGATTTGGTATTTTACAGTTTCAAAATTATTTTTTTGACCTTTTCCAATTATTCCTTGATTTCAGATATTTGATTTGAAAGTGAACTTTTTTGGAAGTGAAATATTTATATTTGATTTTAAAGTGAACTTTTTGAACTTAATATTCCTTGTTTTAATATTTATTTGATTGTTTAATTCAAACAACTGTTTTTGAATTTTTTTTTATTCTATTCTTTGATTGAACAACAAGGAATTTTAAAATACACGTTGGTTTTGTTATCTGAAAATTTTGAAATTTGCAATTTGAAAAGGTTTGATCTTATTATTTTCAATCTGGTTTTGAACTAATTTTTTTCTATTTTGGTTCAAATAATGTGGATTTGAATTACTGTTTTTAAAGTTTATTCTTATTCTATTCTTTGATTGAATAATCTGGAATTTTAAAATAACTTTGTTTTTGTTATTTGAAAATTTTAAAATTCGGAATTTGAAAATTTTTGTTTTCAACTGTTTTTATTTTTGTTCAAATTTGATTTGGTATTTTGCAATTTCAGAGTTATGTTTTTAACTTTTTCTAAATACATTATGGATTTGATTTCAGATATTTGATTTGTAAGTGAACATTTTTGGAAGTGAAATTTTTGATATTTGATTTCATAGTGAACTTTTTGAACTTAGTATTCCTTGTTTTAATATTTGTTTGATTGTTTAATTCAAAACTACTGTTTCTAAATCTTCAAATTTGAGTTGTATGATTTTTTTGTTTCAAAATTTCATTTGAGAATCTTTTTCTTATTTTCTTATTTGATTGATTTAAAAATCTGTATTTTCGAAAACCTTGAAAACCCAATCTTAATTTTTTTAATTTGATTTGAATATATATTTTTTAATTTTTAATCTTGTTCTATATTTTTTATTTGATTGATTTAAAAATCTTAAACTTTAAGTTCTATTATTTGTTGTTTCAAAATTTCATTTGATAATCCTTTTCTTATTTGATTTATTTAAAAAACTGTATTTTTGAAAACCCAATCTTACTTTTTTAAATTTGATTGTTAGTAAATATTTCTTATTTTTTGTTTCATACTTTGTTTTACTTATAAAACTCCCTTCATTTTTTTTTTTGATTTGTTCTTCTTGTGTTTTTATTTGATTGTTTGGAAAATTTCATTTTACTTTATTTGATTGTTTTAAAAATCTTAAACTTTAAGTTCTATTATTTGTTGTTTCAAAATTTCATTTGATAATCCTTTTCTTATTTGATTGATTTGATTTATTTACAAATCTGTATTTTTAAAAACCCAATCTTACTTTTTAAAATTTAATCGTTAATAAATATTTTTTAGTTTTTGTTTCATACTTTGTTTTACTCTTAAAACTCCGTTCAATTTTTTTTTTTTTGGATTGTTCTTCTTGTTTTTTTTTATTTGATTGTTTGGAAAATTTCATTTTAGAATTGTTTTCTTATTTTCTTATTTGATTGATTTAAAAATTTTATTTTTGAAAACACAATTATGCTTTTTTAAATTTGATTTGAAAATAAATTTTGATTGTTAATAAATATTCTTATTTTTTGTTTCATACTTTTTTTACTTTTTAAACTCCCTTCAATTCTTATTTTGTTTTATTTATTGTTCTATTGTTTTAAAATCTTAAACTTTCTATTATTTTGTTGTTTGAAATTTCATTTGAGAATCCTTTTCTTATTTGATTGATTTGATTTATTTAAAAATCTGTATTTTTGAAAACCCAATCTTAACTTTTTTACATTTGATTGCTAATAAATATTTTTTATTTTTTTGTTTCAAACTTTGTTTTACTTTTTTAACTCCCTTCAATTCTTATTTTGTTTTTTGGATTGTTCTTGTTTTTTTTTATTTGATTGTTTTAAAAATCTTAAACTTTAAGTTCTATTATTTTGTTGTTTGAAAACTTCATTTAAAAATCCTTTTCTTATTTGATTGATTTAGAAATATGTATTTTTGAAAACCCAATCTTTCTTTTTAAAATTTGATTGTTGATAATTTTTTTTTTCATAATTTGTTTTTTTTTTTAAAAACTTTTTAAGCTTCCTTCAATTTTTTTTTTTATTGTTTTAAAAATCTTCAACTTTAAGTTTTATTATTTTGTTGTTTCAAAACTTCATTTAAAAATCCTTTTCTTATTTGATTGATTTAAAAATCTGCATTTTAAAAACCCAATCTTACTTTTCTAAAATTTGGTTTGAAAATAAATTTGGATTGTTAATAAGTATTTCTGATTTTTTTTTTTTTTCGTTTCATTTTGTTTTACCTTTTCAACTCTTTTTTCAGTTTTTTTTTTTTAAAAAAAACTTTTGTCTCTGATTTGATTGTTTTAAAAATCTTAAACTTTAAGTTCTATTTTATTGTTGTCTCAAAATTTCATTTGAGAATCCTTTTATTGATTTAAAAATCTTTATTTTTGAAAACCCAATCTATCATTTGAAAATAAATTTTGATTACTTTTTAAACTCTTTTTCAGTTCTTATCTTGTTTTTTTTTTTATTATTTGATTGTTTTAAAAATCTTCAACTTTAAGTTCTACGACAATGTTTTGATGTATAAAGTTATGTTTTAAAATTTTATTTGAAAATAAGTTTTTTATTTTTAACATTTTTTTTAATTTATTATATTCACACACCATTCAAACTTTCTAATTGCTTTTTAACTCTTTCAATTCTTATCTTATTATTTTATTTATTTAAAAATCTACAGTTTTGAACTCCCTCTCTTACTTTTTTTTTTAAAAGTTTAAAATGTTATTTGAAAATTCTGTTCTTATTTTATTATTTGACTGATTTAAAAATATGCAGTTTTGAAACCCGCTATTTCACTTGTCCGATTTAAAAATAAATTTCTTTATTTTAATCAAATTTTGGGAAATTAAAGTTGCGTACCATTATTTAATATCTAACCATTCTTTTTTATCTTTTATTAGTCTGTTTTAAAAATCTGCAATTTTAATATCTACTTTTTTTTTTAAAAAAATTAATTTGAAAATCCATTTCTTATTTTCTTATTTGATAGATTTAAAAAATATTTTTTTTAAAAAAATTGAGTTGAAAATAAATTTTCTGACAAGCCATTATTTGAGAAATAACTATTCTTGCTATTCTTATTTTATTATTATATGGTTGCGCTCTGCAATTTCTAACATCCATTTATTTTTTTAATTTTTGATTTTAAAAACTTTCATGGTTAATAAATATTTTAAATTCATTTAGTAAATTCAATTCAAACGTTTTAATTGCCTTTTAACTCTTTACAATTCTTATCTTATTATTTGATTTATTTAAAAATCTTCAGTTTTGAAATCTATATCTTACGTTTTTGAAGTTTGATTTAAAGATAAATCTTTTACTAACAAATTCTTTGAATTTTTCAAATGTATATATTCCTAACAATTGTTTCTTATTCTTATTTTATTATTTGGTTGTCTTTAAGATTTGCTTTTTTAATTTTCATTAGTGATTGTTTTAAAATTTGATTTGTGAATCCTGTACTTATTTGATTATTTGACTATTTGAATTATACTTCGTAATTTTTATTATTTTTTAGACCTAATCATCTATAATCCAGTCTAAAAAGTTCTTTATATTTATGAAACTGCCTCTGGTCATACTTTTTAGACCTAATCTCTATAATCCGGTCTAAATAGTTCGTAATTAACTTTCTTTTTCTTATTTAATTTTTTTGATCATAATACTTTAAATCTGGTTTTAAATTATTTTTTATTTTTTAAATCCGATTTGGTATTTTACAATTTCAAAATTATTTTTTTGACCTTTTCCCAATATTCATTGATTTCAGATATTTGATTTGGAAGTGAAATATTTTATATTTGATTTTAAAGTGAACCTTTTGAACTTAATATTCCTTGTTTTAATATTTGTTTGATTGTTTAATTCAAAACTACTGTTTTTGAAATTTATTCTTATTCTATTCTTTGATTGAACAATAAGGAATTTTAAAATACACGTTGGTGTTGTATAAGGGAGATTAATGCATTTAATTACCTAATTGAATATGGGAAACCCTCTAGCTAGCTCAATAACACATATTTCACTAGAAAACTCAATGAAATAAGTGGTGGCTAATTAAACTCATTAAAAACCAATCACAAAATAATCTTGGAAATCTTGTTTACAATTATCCAATTGAACAACTAGAAAACCCAATCAAACAATTAAGATGATAAACCAAATTGACAATTAACTTAATAACAAAAACTCAATTATTAATTCAATTGACAATCCAAAGGTTGCAAACAAAAATCCAGCAATTGTCTCAAGCATAAGAAAACTTCAAATTATCAATCCAATCCAAAATAAATATGTTTACAATCTAAAACTAGATTGTTCTCAATTAATACAACTTGAAACCCTTTAAAACTAAAAAACCTCAAGTTCGGATTAAGAAGATAAAAAGAATAACACTCCCTTGTGGTCTTCAAGTGTAAGTTCCTAGGCTCTAGCTTCCTCCATGCTCCTCCCAAGTTGCCTCCCAAAGAGTTTAAGCTTCCATGGAAATTCTTCCTTCACGTGTGAAACAATTCCTCACGGCCATTTTCAGGGATTTTCAAACAATTTCTAATAACTGAATCAGCCCATTTAACAACTATATCAGTATCATGTTAACAACTATATCAGCCCCGTTAACAACAATTTTCTAACAACTGAATCATCCCATTTAACAACTATATCAGTAACCCGTTAACAACTATATTAGCCCCGTTAACAACTCATGGAGATTTTGAAAATCCCTGAAAAGAGGGCCTTTTCTGGGATTTCAGATTTTTGCGGGCCTTTTTCTGGGATTTTTACGCCAAAATGGGCCTTGAAAAGGATTTTCCCTTTAAATAATGTGACTTGATGAGTTAGCACTTTCTGTCAGATAAAACTAACGGTGTTAAGTTTCAGGGACTAAAAATATACTTTTTAAATTTAAGGGACTAAAATGATTCTTGATGCAAACATAAAGGATTAAGTGGATACTTTAACCTTTTTTTTTAATGACTGAGAAATTTGATTTTATTTGTATTTCATTTATTAAAATCACTTGTACGTGTATAATTACTAGAAAAAAAGGTATGAATTTAATAAAGTTGTTTGCATTATCTTTTGTGTGTGGAAGTTTACATTTTCATGATTATATTTACTAATCATTTTAAATTATTTTTATGATTTAATAAATTATTTGAATAATTAAATATTTTTTTATAATTGTTATTATTTAAAATAATTTAAAAATTCATGTTAAATGATGGGCAAAATAATATTATTTGAAAAATAATAGGCAAAATATGTGGAGAGAATTTTGGAGAGAGAATTTTGGAAAAAGGAGCAAAGGGTAAATTGGATTCTTGTTGTTGAAGTTTCATTGGAATTTTCTAATTGCAAAAGCAATCCCTTGTCACTTAATACTGGTTGATACTTTCTCAGATGATCCTTTTAAGGATACTTTCATGTCCACCAATTCTTCAAAAATTATCGTACAATTAATACTGATTGATAAATTCCAGCAAAATATATACCGAATTTAGCTTAGTTTGTAATGGCAAGGGTTAAATGAACAACAACAATTATATAATAGTTAAGATATTATCTTTATTTTAAATTATATACTTATTAAAATGTTTTTCTAAAAAACAAAGATAGAAATTGTTCGGGTATAGAACACAAATGTCTAGCTTTAGGCTTGCTAGTAAGTTAATATAGGATCTTTCACTCTTCTCTTAGATATCTATGGTGGAGATATCCAGATAGATGGAGATCACAGAGCTTAAACGCAGGGGTTTTCACCCAGAGGTGTGGGGTGTGTGCTCTGTGTATGCGATATGGTAAATAGGTTCAGAGAATGTGTGTACCGTGCACCTGTCGGATCCTTCCTATTTATAGAAAGGTCCTCACCAGCAGTTGGCCACTTTACTCGGCATGTCCTTCCCCCATTATTTATGATGATGGGGATCGTGGGATCCGAGTTCATGGGATCATGGGATCGTGGGGCCTGTGCCTGTAGGAGCACGTTGATGGGCCTTCTCGACCGAGGCCCATTTATCTCGGTCCATAACGGTGAGTTGCCCCCAAGCTAGGTCGGTCAGGTTTCTGATCGGCCGAGCTGATGTTATTCTGGACGAATTTGCTACACCCGAGTTTCGGAGTTGAGTAACCTCCGATCTGCAGCCTATGAATGCCCGACTTTAAACTCGGGTATCAACTTATACTTGGACGAGTTGCTTCCGCCCTGTCGATCAGCTAGGTTGGCTGGGCGCCCTTTCATTTACTGCGTAGCGACGGATAACCTCTATTCGACGCTGCGGCCATACGTCCTCAAACGCCGCCTTCGGTTATCGTGCCCATTAATGGCCCTTGTCGTTTCACGTCATTCGACATATCGTCATTATTGCCTTAGGATTTACGCCTCGTTATTGTCATGACGGTAGGCGTTTCGGATTCCTTCGCTTGGCTCTCGCCTATATATAGTTGGTGGACTTGGTCTCATCCTTTACGCACCCATCACCGCATTTGAAGATCTTGAAAGAGAACCCATTTGCGGCATCTTCACTCTCATTCGTTTTACTCCAAACGTAGTTCCATCTTCTTCCTTTCGGGTATTTTCTTTGACCTTTCGTTCGTGCTCTTCCATTTGAACCGTATTCCCTTTCCGCCCCTATACACGATTAGGTGATTTCTCTATTCGTCAGTTTTCTGGGTTTTCTTGGCGTTCTTGGTTTTCGGGGTGTTCGAGTCGAGCGTCTAAAGGTTATTTGCACGAAAACTCTTGCCGAAAATAAAAATGGATTCCGATCCCGAGATGCTAGACATGTATGGTAGACCCATCCGGAGGAAGACAGGGAAATTATTAAAAACACCCCTGGTACGGCCAAACAATGGCTATGGTCCCTTCTTCCTGCTGAAGAAGAAAGGATGGCAAGATTACTTGGCCCCACCCGGGGGGGTGGCTCTTCTCGGAGAGGTGGATCTCGGCTAGGTGGGAGAATTGGAGACATCCGAGGTTTTGCATCGCCATTTTTGTCGCCGCGCAAGTGCGCTTGCTTTGTCTTTGGCAACGTCTTCTTCGACGCCCGTGGTCGATAATCCGTCAACCGTATTCCGAGGTTGCAACCCGTGCGAAAATTGCCGTGATAAGGCGATAGAGCTGGCCCGTTACGGCCGAGATAGAGACGCCGATTTATTAATGGGCAGATGTCGTTGTCTCCTCAAACCACAGACGACTTTGGCTGTTGCTTCCCATTCCTCTGTTCCTTTGTTTTTCGATACTCGTCTTCACAATCCGTTATGTCGGGTATACTTCATGATTCTCCGATTCTACCCTTCGCTTTTTGTTTATTATAGGTTTTAGATGTCTTCCCTCTCACCCATCTCATCAATCCGAGACCGGAGAATCGCCCCTTAGGTCTTCTCGGATGGCGACGGCGAAGGAATGTGTCATTAGCAATCTTTGTAACCGAGTACGGAACAAAATGCACGAAAGAGAGCTTGACCGAATCATCCGGGGTGGCCGGGGTATAACGTAGTTTTGCCCTTATTGAACGAATCAATAGCCTCTGGTCGGTTGTCTAATAAAGGTGGCCATTTCTTTTATTTTTATCGGGACGTAATTACCCGTCTTGGCCTTCAGTTCCCATTTTCCGACTTCCAAATGTGCCTACTCCACCACTTGCACTTGGCCCCCTCGCAATTACACCTGAATGGTTGGGCCTTTGCCTTGGCGTTTGAGAATTACTGCAAAAAGCATGATCTCAAGTGTTCGGTACATGTGTTTTGTAGCTTCTTTTCGCCTTTAGAAACCAATATGACGGTGGAGGAGGAAAAGATGTGGTATGGTTGGACGTCTCTTCGCGCTTGTCACGGGCGTAAATTCTTAAAGCCGTTCATTTGATTCGTGGAAAGGGTTCAAAACTTCTTTTTCAAAGTTGTTGCTAAAGTCGGGGAGGTACCTTGGTTTCTACGGAGGAGTCCGTCCGGGGAAATTGAGGAACGCTTTCCTCTGTATTGGGGTGAAAGTCATCACAAGTTTCATTCCAAGGATTTCTTGCACTGCCCTTCGCGGCGTTCGATTAGAGGATGAAGCCATTGTTACTTTAACATCTCTCGTCGGCAAAAAGGGGCCTTTGGTGGACTCGCCGAGTATATTATTTGTGATAGATCAAAACCCGTTTTGGGTATGATATTTCTCATTGGCTCAAATTTTGTTGTCTTTGCTTAGATACGTGATGCGTTTGTCTTTTTTCAGGTGGGGAAATGGGGAAAAGGCCCGAGTATCTTGACGTGACTTGCCGCCGGGAAGCTGGTCCATACACACCGCGGGTGGGAAACGAGCCCCGAGTGGAGAGCCTAGCGTCCCCGGGTTTCCAAGAAGTCAAAAACTTCCAAGAACAAGAAAGCTAATGTCCCATCCTCTTCGGTTCTCGGGCCTTCAGTTCCCGAGTATGAGACTCAAGGAGGTGTGCCCTTAGGGTGCAGTTACAGTCCCGCGATCCGACTTCCCGGGCCTTGAGGGCACACCTCCTTGAGTCTCAGACTCGGGAACTGAAGGCCCGAGAACTGAAGAGGATGGGACATTAGCTTTCTTGTTCTTGGAAGTTTTTGACTTCTTGGAAACCCGGGGACGCTAGGCTCTCCACTCGGGGTGCTCGTTTCCCACCCGGGTGTATGGACCGGTCCAAGTCACGTCAAGATACTCGGGCCTTTTCCCCATTTCCCCACCCGAAAAAAGACAAACGCATCACGTATCTAAGCAAAGACAACAAAATTTGAGCCAATGAGAAATATCATACCCAAAACGGGTTTTGATCTATCACAAATAATATACCGAGTCCACCAAAGGCCCCTTTTGCCGACGAGAGATGTTAAAGTAACAATGGCTTCATCCTCGGAATCAGAACGCTGCGAAGGGGCAGGCAAGAAATCCTTGGAATGATCGGCCGAGTCGCTACGACAAATTTTGCATAATCGGGTTTTACCCTGAGTCGCTCATGCCTTATATTTATACCGCCTACTTTGTTTGGACTCGGGGTATCTTATTTCTTTGGCGGCCTTGCCGCTATGACAAATTTTGCGTAATTGGGCTTTTCACCCCGAGTCGCTCATGCCTTATATTTATACCCGCCGCTTTGTTTGGACTCGGGGTATCTTATTTCTTTGGCGGCCTTGCCGCTATGACAAATTTTGCGTAATCGGGCTTTTCACCCTGAGTCGCTCATGCCTTATATTTATACCTGCCTTTGTTTGGACTTGGGGTATCTTATTTCTTTGGCGGCCTTGCCGCTATGACAAATTTTGCGTAATCGGGCTTTTCACCCTGAGTCGCTCATGCCTTATATTTATACCTGCCTCACCTGTTTGGACTTGGGGTATCTTATTTCTTTGGCGGCCTTGCCGCTATGACAAATTTTGCGTAATCGGGCTTTTCACCCTGAGTCGCTCATGCCTTAGATTTATGAGTTAAAACTCGGTCTCACACCACATGATTTATGAAGGAGTTTCGAACCTCTATTCATACATGTTTAGTGTTCTTATATTCACTCACGGAGTTGCCAAATACGGGCTCCATGACCCTATATTCTTTATTTCTTGACCTAGTTACATCAAATTTGATTCACATGGGAATTTACATGTACCACATGGGAATTTACGTGTACTAGCGACCGATTTTCCTGAAAATAAAGTTAAGCGAACTAGCAAAAAGCAGAAAACAAAATGAACTGGAAATTAAACTCCCCGACTTTAACCGTAGTAGGCCTTAAGTTTGTCGCGTTCCGAGGTCCTTTTGATTGGTTTTTACTGTCGAGAGATTCCAGCATATAGGCCCCTTTTCCGAGTTCATCAGTAATACGGTAAGGTCCTTCCCAATTAGCGGCGAGTTTGCCATCTCGTGCGTTCTTATTGCCAATGTCGGCCCTCCGGAGTGCAAGGTTGCCCTTCACGAAGGAGCGTGGAATTACCTTCCTATTGTATCTCGAGGCGATGAGTTGCTTGGCGGCTAAATCCCGAAGGTGAGCGGCGGCTCGACCTCATCTATGAGATCCATTTCCACCGCCAACTCTTATTACGCCCGGCGCATGGTGTAGCCTTCTCCATGAGGGTTCCCGACTTCGATCGGGATCATTGCTTCGCATCCATATGTGAGCCGAAACGGGGTCTCGCCGTTGAAGTTTGAGAAGTAGTCCGATGTCCCCATAATACTGAGTGTAAATGTTCAACCCAACTACCTTCAGCGTCTTGCATCCGCTTCTTCAGTCCATCCACTATGACCTTGTTGGGCGCCGGCCGCTGTTGGATTTGTGGGTGTTCAACCGAGGCAAAATGATGTTTAATCTGAAAGTCGACTACTAATTTTTGAAAGTTTTTATCCACAAATTGGGTTCCATTGTCGGTCACCAATTCGGCTGGTATTCCAAAACACGAAATAATGCTTCTCTTGAGGAATTTCTGCACATTTGCCGAGGTGATGGTCGCCAATGGTTCGGCTTCAATCCATTTGGTGAAGTAATCACCGGCCCGGTAAACCCTTTCACCATTATATCAGTTTTAAAGTGACCGATGTGCAACTGCGGATCTTGACTCCCGTCATATTTAGGAAAGTCTTTGGTATCCAAGCGCTTTGGATATGGGGCGGCCATTATTTTATCCACGAAAGGACTCTGAATATTGTCATCATAGGCGTCGGCTCGGATGAAGTCGGCGTCGCATCTTTCTTTGAGTGCTTGCGGGTCCGTAGTGGTTCTTTTGCTTTTTCACCAATTAACTTTCTCGCCTCGCCCCATTTCGCCCTTCTTTGCCAATGTTTGCCCGAGAATTTGCTTCGATCGTGCTCACTTGGGTTCCCTCCGAGTTGTTTCAGGAATTCGATTTGTTCCTGCAAAGCTCGTATCTTCCGCGACCGCTCCTCGATGAATTGCTCTTGATCTTCCCCGAGCATGGGGTCTTCCCTCAATTGTGCCTGTGAGGTTCCCGCCTTCTGTGACATGGAAACTTCATCTCTGCCGTGACCGACTACTTTTTTACCCGGATCCGAGTATGGTTTCCTTCTGTCCGAACTGTCGCTCAAACATTCGCTTCCACTCTTCATTTTGACTGTTTAACTCCTCCCTGAATGCTCGGGCATCCTCTTCACGCAGTAGGCGATTCCAAGTTTCCATTGCCTCCATCCGGTTATATATGGAGCCGAGTGCGGTTTGCATAATGCGAATGTCGGGGTCTACATTTTGGGACTCTGATGGGTGTTCTTTGCGGTGGAATCTGCGGATTGATTTGCTTTGGATGACGGCGTTCCCGAGAGCCGGGGAATTTTCCGTATCCGATGTCTCATGCTCGGTTTCTACCATCACATTTTCTCGCTTCGGGTTGGTAGAGCCTTCCGGCGTGATGTTGGCTCCGGAGATTTTGCCCCGCTCCTTCTGGCAGTTGGTTGTGCCGAGTTTCTATGTTTTTTCTTCGGGTGTTCTCCATGCTTTCGGTTGAACCCGTAGCTTTGCGGTATGGGATTCGAAATTTATCGTCCCCACGGTCGGCGCCAATGTTTTGGTATAGAACACAAATGTCTAGCTTTAGGCTTGCTAGTAAGTTAATATAGGATCTTTCACTCTTCTCTTAGATATCTATGGTGGAGATATCCAGATAGATGGAGATCACAGAGCTTAAACGCAGGGGTTTTCACCCAGAGGTGTGGGGTGTGTGCTCTGTGTATGCGATATGGTAAATAGGTTCAGAGAATGTGTGTACCGTGCACTGTCGGATCCTTCCTATTTATAGAAGGGTCCTCACCAAAGATTGACCACTTTACTCGGCATGTCCTTCCCTCATTATTTATGATGATGGGGATCGTGGGATCCGAGTTCATGGGATCATGGGATCGTGGGGCCTGTGCCTGTAGGAGCACGTTGATGGGCCTTCTCGACCGAGGCCCATTTATCTCGGTCCATAACAGAAATAAATATGGAAGGTTCATAGATGGGTTATGTGTGCTCATTACTTTGGAGAGTTCTCAACCGATTTCGATTATAATGCAAACAACAACCAAGATTTCTCCCTTATTTATTAAAATTGTACATTTTGATGACGGTCATAGTGATCCTCATCACTTGATGAGTATGGAAACCGGATCCTCTCTTTTCAGGCTTCACCAAAACAAGCCTCTGACCTCTCATGATTGGTGATGACGACGTTCCCCATTTCAATGAAGAAAGATGCGAAGAGCTACACTCTCAGCCGCAGGATTATGCTTAGTGCCATCCTCATCTTAATGGTTTAATTTGCCTCACATATGTATTCGAAGAAGTGTTTCTGAAACTATAGTTTGAAAATTTCCCTAACAAGCACGAGGAGAGACATGAGTAGAGACGAATCAAGACTGCAAAACAAGGCCATGACAATAGTTGAAGAGCCTATGTACGTAGATGGTGGCGACTAGCTTGCAAGGGAAACCAACCAACGTATAAATGTGGAATATGCATGAGGATATATAGAGATTTTGTGTTGCAAATTCAGCATCACATGTTGTCCTTTTCTCATGTTTTAGCCCATAACATGAGATGTTATCTTTATACTTTAGAAAGCGTGTGAATCTATATATACTATGAATGTTCTGTGATAAAAAATACTATAAAAATATTGCATGCTTGTTAATCATAATTCATTATAAAAAATAATATAGTATCATTTAAAAATTTAAATATAGAAATTATTATAATTTACATATGATATATATAGCTTGCAAATTAAGTTAAAGTTGAAGAAATTAAGCTCGCAAGGACAGACACTAACAGCTTGAGTTATAAGTGGGATCGAATTTGCAACCTCCCCCTTATAGAAGAAGATCCATACCACTTGGCAACAAGACCATGTGTGAGAAGAAGCTAAGTTAGAGTGTTAGATTGTAAAGAAGATTGTCATATTGTGATTATTTCATTGTTAATGAAGGGGATATATATAGTAGAGTAAAGACTAAGCTTTATGTGCCTAACTTGCCTATTGCTTTCTTTCCATTCACAACCATAGCCCTCTCTGCTAACAAAGCCAAAAAAGGGGAAAAAAATGAAAAGAAAAAAAAGGGGGGGGGGGAGGGTGAGAGAGAGAGAAAAGAAAGAAATTTTAATACGTGAGTGATTTTGCTTAGTAACCCGTGCCATTTTGCTTTTATCAGTCGACTATTTTCTGCTTGTCTATGAGAATTTGACATGTTATAATCGTAGGCTTCTCTTCCTATTTAAGTTGGCGTATCAGTTTGCTTTTAAAATGGAAGAAATTATAAAATCCACAATTATTACAGCATTCTGCTGCAGGAATTCACACAATCCTCAAAGCCAACTCTCAAAAGCGAAGCCAGATCAAGTCCAGCTAGTTTGGAATTGCATGAAGAAGTAGAAGATGCAGGCAGAAGGGAGTGTTCCTTATGTTTTAATGAACCCAGAGTTTGAGAAAGGTAGGTGTATTATAAAACTTTGAAAGCCATAGTTTCACTTTGGCTTCATAACTATTTAGTCATTTTCTCTCTCTCCTTCTATCTCTTTTGGATTTGAAATTTGAAGAAACCAATGTTCCTTAAAGAGATGACTACGTACATTCTGTTTTTCAAAACAGAGATTTTATTGAATTTAAATACAAGTGACCCCTTCCATTTTCTGAAGCGAATCTGGAATTGAAAAATTCTACAATTGGGGAGGCTGAAAGATATAAACAGGATGAGTCATGGTCATTGTGTATGTTTAACCATCATATCCCTGCTTCTCCATAAAATAGAACAAAGCGAACGTTGAAGAGAGAGGTGTGAAACAAAAGCCAAATTGAGGTTTTCAGTGCCACCTTCACAAACAAAACCAACATGATGATGATGATGATGAGGTCACCTTAACTTCTAATACACTAAACAACATATATTTGGATGAAATAATGGTATAGCACAGGCAATTACCAATAAATTTTTTGATGGAACTTGCATTCTCTTATGTTTCTTTGGTTGTTATCCTCCGGTTATGAAAAAGCAGGGCATACAGCTCTGTCGCACACGTGTGCTTCTCCTAGCAGAATCACGTATGCGATGATTCTCCAGCTTTAATTCCGTTTCTTCAACTACCTCCTCTCGCAAGTCGGATGCATATATTGGCCAAATTCCACACCCTTTTATCCACTGATCATATTCGCCCTCACAATCACTAAATAAATCATCAACGAAGAATTCACATGCAAACTTATTATTGGTGCCCTCATCAAATCTCCTTTGGGTTTCCTTTAATATGCGTTCCATTGGATCATACCATTGATAAACATTATCTCCAATCCTACTCTGGAGGCCAGGGAATACCATTTCGCCCTTGTAATAGATCTCTTCATCATCAAAGTGGATTTTCCTAAAAATTGATGTTGTTGCGCCAGGGTGATAGCCCAATACAGAAATAAAACAACAGGAAGCAAAACCCAACAAATGGTCAGAAGAAGAAGATGGTGCATGCTCAATAGAACCAGAATTCTTGGTCGTCTGAGAATATTTGAAGCCCTTTGGAATTGTGCTTCCTGGGTAACGGACTTTAACCTCACCAGAGTAGTTGTTATATATTGCTCTCATCACTTTGAAATCTATGGTCTCCAATGATGTGCATCCGTCTGCATAAAAATGAGTAATGGAAGGTGGAAGTTCTGGTAATGACCTAAGTCGCTTGCATTCACCCAAATCAATTTCTTTTAGCTGTGAAAGATGCTTGGTGCTTTTAGGCAAACTCCCCACTTCACATCCTCGTAGTGATAGGGTCTTCAACAGCGACAGGGCACTGATATTGTCAGGTATCTCAAAAACCGCACAGTATCTCAAATACAAATTTTCTAATGAACGCCAGACATCAAATAGAATGAATAATTTTGATTTGTCAATATCTTCAATAAAATGAGAAAGAGAGAATATTTTAAGAGATGTCAAGCAACTTAGGTCATCTATTTGAAAGCTCCTGAGAGACCTACCGAGATATAGCTCTTCAAGTTTATTGAACCAACCAATTGGCAAATTCAATGTTTCGATACCAGTATCAGATAAATTTAAACTTGTCATTTCTTCTCATGACAACAAAAATTTCTTGAGACTATTGCAACCTTTAAGCGTGAGAAGCTTGAGAGATTTCATACGGTTGTCCTCGTGAAGACTCCTTAGTTTCCTACATCCCATTAGATTCAAATAAATAAGTTTAGGAAGATATAAGATGGATGGATGAATACTCCGTAGCTTCACACAACGTCGGAGGTCCACGTTTTCAAGTTTTTGTGCCATGGACAAATCAGGCAACTCCACTAACTTGAAGGAAAACTTCAGATTTATTGTCTTCAAATTCATAAGATTCTATGACAATTAAAAGAGACAAGTTACTGAAAATAAACCCTCATAATTCAATTAGACTAAAGAATAAAATATGCATGTATATCTCCTGCAGACCATGTTCTAATAGTTGATGTAATCATAGCCCTAGACTTTTGTATTATTATTTAAAGTTAGATGCTCCATGTAATTTATAGGTAGGATCCATATATTTTAGAACATATGTTTATAAGTTTAAGGCTTAAGGAATGTGAGTCCACTCATATTCCGTGCCGGTCATCCCTTTAGGTTTCAGGGCGTGACAGTTAGTAGAAGTAATAACCCCTAATTAAAAACACTAGACTCAAGCATTTACTTGGGGGGTTTTTCATCAAAACTTGGTAAAAATTTACTCCTACATCTAATTCAAATATGATAGCCACTAAGCATGGAAATAGGCCAGGCCAGGCTTTGGCTAAATAGGCCTGAGCCTGTAATGAAAATCTGAAGCTTGAGCCTATATGTAGGCTTTTTTTAGGCTCAGGCCTGAGCCTACATGAGGCCTAGGTAAGCCTGAAGCCTTTTTACAGGCCTATTTACAATGTAGGCCTCTAAAAAGGCCTCATATTGCAGGCCTTGAAAACCATAATTAGGCTTTGAACCTACTAAAACCTAAATAAATGTACGTAGGCTTAATTTGGTAAGTTTCAAAGCCAACATATTTACAAATTTTAGACTTTAACATAAAATTAAAATAATCATAATTACTAATAATAGAAAAATGTATCCATCGGTAGTCTAGCACTGAATATACTCATCATATCAATATAGTGATAAACCCAAAAACTCAACATCCATGATGCAATATATAAAAATATCATAAAAAGATAATATCACCATAATGAAAATTGTGCAAAAGATTAAACAACACAATAACATCAACATCAAGACTTCAGTATAATCTCCTCCTATTCCGATGGCTCCTACTCAATAAAAGAATAATTTAAAATAAATAACTAGTCCCAACAAACATGCAACAAATATAAAAATAAATAAGTATACAATATTCATACCTTCAATTTTCTCTTCAACCCATATTTGTGACGAAACCAATCCCCACCACATAAAAGAACTTCAACAGATTCTTCATTCAATCTAGCATGATATTCATCAATCACTCTTCCCCAAGCACTAAATGTAGATTTAGATGCCACAATTGAGATAGGGACAACTAATATATCAGATGCCATCCTCGATAAAACTTTAAATTTTGCACTATTGTTCTTCCACCACTCTAAAGCACAAAAAGATGAAGATTCAGAAGAAGGAATATAAGGATCATCAGCAAGATAAGTTTCCAACTCTAATTTAGTAGGAGGAATCGAATGCCTTTGACGAATGATGTTCAACATTCGTTGCATTCCTTTATCTTTTTGTTGTGCACTAGTATCTGTTAAGGGAACACTATCAATATTGACTTCATCAGATGCAGAACATGAGGAATGCAACTCCACATACTCAAGATATAATTCCTCCAATGCATTTTTCACCTTTTCCACATTTCGTATGGCCTCACTTTTTGATTTGTATATTAAAGGGAAGCTTATATCAATAGCCAGGAATTTGATCCTTGGATCCAAAACACTTGCAATAGCCATCAACAAGTTGCATTCCCCCCAATATTTATCAAATTTTTCTTTCATTGGTTTTGCCATCTCATACATGAACAAGTCAAGAGACTCCATTGCATCATCGATTACTTGTTTCACCCGATGAACTTCAGCAAGATATAAATTAGAAGTAGGGTATTCACTACCTAAGATGACATGAGTGGCATCATTAAAAACTTCTAAGAGATGACAAATCTTCTCAATCTTTTCGTAGTGCTCAAGATCAGGTACATAAGTATAATGGGGTTCTTTTTCATTATAAGCAGAAAATGCATGCTTGAATTTTATTGCAGTCGTCAACATCAAGAATGTAGAGTTCCATCTTGTAGGACAATCAAGAATAAGCTTCGTTTCTTTAAACCCTTTAACTCCACAACTTCACAAAAAGATTTTAGCCTTGAATTTGAGGCATTTATAAACTTGACACTTTCGCGAATTTTGTGAACGACATCTTTAATAATGCTAAGGCCATCCTGCACCAACAAATTTAAGATATGTGCGCAGCATCTAACATGAAATAGTTGCCCACCAAGTACCAACTTATTGTTCAATGACAAATTCTCTTTCAAAGTTTTTAAGCAAGTGTCATTGTAGCTAGCATTATCAACAGAAACCGAGAATATTTTGTTCTCGATACCCCATGATCTCAAACACTTGAAAATTTCATTTGCTATATCTACTCCTCGTCTTGGAGCAGGAACTTTAACAAAACTCAAAACTCTCTTCTGAAGATTCCACATATCATCAACAAAATGGGCAGTAACAACCATATATTCAGCTACTTGGTGACTTGACTTCCACATGTCTGTTGTAATGCTTACCTTGCTCACTTTTTGCAATATTTTTTTAAAGTATTCTTTTCATCTTCATACAATTTGAGGCAATCACTTCGAACAGTCTTACGAGAAACTTTTCTAAAATCCGGATTTGCATATTCAAATGCCCACATCAAAACATCATCTTCCACCATGCTAAAGGGACGCTCGTGTACCATAATAGCAGTAGCTAAGATTTCTCTCATCTTTTCATTAGAGTACTTAGTGCCAGGAACAATAAAAGAATTAACTCCTGATTCACTTGGTGGAAATTGTATGGTGGTTTGCTTATTTTGTCGAGAGACAAACAACCTATGTTTAAAGCAACCCACCAAATGCCTCTTAAGATGGCTAGTGCTAGCTCCCCTTCCACCAGTAGCTAGCTTTTCTTTACAGTACAAACACATTGCTTTTTTGACACCATCAACAAGTTGAACTTCTTCAAAATCTTTCCATACCATTGAAGTTTTTCGCCGCTTTTTTGTGATAATAGAATCTTCTTCACCCCCAGTTACTACCGGTTCAGAAGCATTATTGTCAATGTTCATTGCATCATTTGAAGGAGTTGCCACATGCCTACTAATTTGTTGTTCAGTTTGAACTCCTTGAGGTTGAGGAAGAACAGATTCACTTATGTTGTTGTTGCCATACATTACAGGGACTTGTTCTATATAAAAAAATAACAAACCATAGACAATATAAAATTCAAGCCATAAAAACTGCATAATGCGATACTGCCATTCATTAAATTAATACTAGAAAGCAGTAGAAACATGTGACATACAATTGTAATACTGCCTCCGGTCCTAATTATAAGAGCTAGTTGACTTTTTTTTGGAGAGATTAAGGAAGCTAAGTAAGTTACTTAATCATTTCATATGTTGTGTTTTCTTAGATTATATATTAGTTTATTGGTCAAACTATTTAGTTTGAAGAAAAAAATAAAAATAAAAATACTCTAAGCTAATTTAATTAGCTTCCTTAATCTCTCCAAAAAAGTCATCTAGCTCTTATAATTAGGACCGGAGGGTGTACTACTTAAAAAATGTCTCAGATCTTCATTGTTAATATTGAACCTAGAATAAAATAAATCGATCCAATAAAATAACAAACAAACAGTTCAAAATAAATTCCCTGATAGTCAAAGAAACAAACAGTCTGATGCTGTTGATCATTTAAAATAAATTCCCTGATGTTCAAAGAAATAAAAAACAGATAAAAATGTTGAACATAAATCGTGGAAAAAAAATAAATTCTTTAACAAGTGCAAATGGATCTTATGCATTCATCAAGTGCAAACAGTTGAACATGATCCGATAAAATAAATTCTCTGATGGTCAGACAAATTTTATTTAAGATGGTCAAACAAACAAACTGTGTAAAGAGTGCAATCAGTGATGCCTCCATTCTCATGATGAGAAGATAACGTCTGTATGTACCAAAGGCAAAGAAGCATAATTATAGGAATGAAATTCAAAGCACATAATTATTCAATCACCATTAAACTCTTTGTACTACTGTTTAAACTACCATTATAGTTTAAATTTTAAATTACAATATAATAATGATTGGAAAAAAATTAAAATTATATTATGATTTTTTCAACAGGCCAGGTTTGAAGGCTTACAGGCCAGACCTTAACAAAATAGGCCTGGCCTATTTATGCATTTAGGCCTTTAAATAGGCCTTAGCCTGACCTTTTTAATAAACAGGAAAGGCTAGGCCAGACCCTAAATAGGCCAGGCCATATGCCACCTGATAGGGGTCTGACCTATTTCCACTCCTAATAGCCACTAATCAATTTCCATGAGCATTAATTATACATTTCATAGGATACTTCTATTAAAACGTATCTCCAACAGCTAGACATCTAGTTATTAAATTCATTGACGAATTAACAAGAGGACAGCGACTCTCCCCTTTCATTATGATTATTAGAATAAACAATCATTCTTATAACCAGGCTAATTAAAAAGCTTTTCCATTGTTGAAAGTCATCAGTCAGACTTAATTGAAAGTTTAGAGCGCCATCTTTCTTGATTTTACACACACACACACACACACACATATATATATTTATATTGTTAGGTTTTGAAAGTTAAGAACAAAAGTGATGGATTCAAGTAGCAGTTTACTCTAATTACTTGCCACGTACAAAAGAACCACCTATTACAGATAATTGCTACATAGAATATTGCTTCTCAAAGTGAGCATCTAACATAGTAATTCATATAATTAATATAACCCTTTTCAGGATGTGTTCAATGCTGGGTCAGAGACATCATCTACTGCTCTAGAGTGGGCAATGTCTGAGTTGATTAAAAATCCATCAGCGATGGAGAAGGCTCAAGCTGAGGTAAGAAGGGTCTACAAGGGAAGAGAATTTGTGGATGAAAGTGAGATTCATGAATTGAAGTACTTAAGCTCAGTTGTGAAAGAAACCTTAAGGCTTCACCCACCTAGGGTGATTATTATTGCAAGAGAAAGCACTGAGAGATGTGTGATCAAGGGATATGAGATACCTGCAAATACCAGAATCATGGTCAATGCTTGGGCAATAGGGAGAGATCCCAAACAATGGGATGAAGCGGACACTTTCAAGCCAGAGAGGTTTTTGGACAACCCAATTGATTTTCAAGGACCAAACATGAATTTTATACCATTTGGAGGTGGAAGGAGAATATGCCCTGGAATTAACTTTGCTATATCAAGCATTGAGCTTCCACTTGCCGATTTGCTGTATCATTTTGACTGGAAGCTACCAAATGGAATTACTCCTGAAAGTTTTGATATGACTGAGAAGTTTGCTGCAAGTGTGAGAATATCCGAGAATCTCCAGCTAATTCCAATCAGTTATCAACCCTAGTTCTATGAACAGACGTATGCTTGTTCTACCTTGTTTGTGTAGTCATTCTGGTTGTTGTAAACTTTAATTTCATGATGGTAGAGAATAAACAAATAAATAATATGGTCCAATGATTAGAGTTTGAACTTGTGATTTTTTTTTTTGAAAAAAAAATGTTTAGATTAAGTTCATTGTATTTATTTTGTCAAGTTCTCCAATTACACGCGTATAAACCCACATGAAAAAAAAGGACACATGGAGATGTGTAATAGAATTGAACATAGTAGATACAACAAACCTGACCTAAGTTTTTTTCCTTGTTGAAACTATGACTTGTGTAATATCCTGAATTTTGGACCTAGCAATTTGAGAATTAGCTTATGACAGGATTTTCATGTTAATTATTGTATGAAGCTAATTAATATTATATTATTGAGATATATGAAATTTTCATTAAATCTAAAGGCAAGAGCTATTTGTTTCTATCTAATTGGCTAATAAGGGATTATCAATATGAGGTGGAGAGTGAAGCCAATGGAAAATACAAGAACATGTACACATGGCAAGTAGAAAGATTATTAGCAAAAAGCACTTTTGACTTTGAAAATGACATATACACATGGCAAGATTAAAATGACCATTAGTGAAATATCTCTGACTTTGGAGATGATTCCTTTATTAATGATGCTATTATCAATTGACACATGGGCATGAATCTAAGATATGAATAAAAGAACATTATATACCCCTTTTGTTCTTGAATATGGCGCATACATAGGAGGAAAAAAATGAGAAGACAAAGATTTACCACATGATTAGTAAGGAGATATCTAGAATAAGTCCACATGTCCTCTTATTAATTAAAGATTTACTAGAAAGGACACTTGGACATCTTCATCAACCACACAATTAAAGAAATGGACACCTAAGAGGACACATGGAAAGGTGGATGATTATGGAGAGACACCTAAACACCCATGTGGCAAAATAATATTTAAAGAAGAAAAATTGGGGACACATATGCATAGTTAATTAATTAAGGGGACACCTAAGCTACTAAGGTGGCAACATACAATTTAAAGAGAAAAGCATGAGGACACTTGGATATATTTTATGGACAACTTATGCCACCTAATCATCTTAACCATTAAGCAAATCATTTCCACCACAAGAATAAGCATGTGACTAGAAAATATTTTGGACCAAGTGGCGTGACATGCATGGAAGGGAGGAAGGGAAAAATCAATTTTTCTCAAGGAAATAGGAAGAATCTAGAGAAATCAAGGGACAACTATCAAGGGCAAAATAGTAAAAATACAAGGGGATATTCTTGGGAGCTTTACCTCTATAAATAAGACTTTACTCTCCTCATTTTGGGCAAGCAAGAGGCACCACCCACACTAAAGAAAAGAGAGATAGGAGAGTGTTGTGAGAATCACAAGCAAGGAGAATTTCAAGAGAAGAAGAGGTAAGGAAGTTATGGAAATTATCTTATTTCTTTCAAATTCATACAAGTATGTTTGAGACTTCAATTAGTGATCTTGTATAATATTATGGAAGTTCTAGCTACAATCACAAAGGAGATCAAGGAGAAGTGGCAAAGAAGTTAGAACTTAGAGCAAGTAAGTTCTCTTCTCTAACTTCTTGTAATATTGCAAAAGTTTAGGGAAATTTCGGAAAATATCAAGAACTTGGTGATATGATTTTATTTTAGTGATTTTAATGGTTTAGAAGTGTTTAAAATGAAATTTTGTATAGGAAAGGGTATGGACAATAATTTTGGAAGAATAAAAGTATGAATATATCCAAATTGAGAAGTTGAAAAACCAACAGGGGCATTTTTAGAAACAGGGAATAAATTACGTATCCCTGGCCTTAGAAAGTATTTTAGTCAAAAATAGAAATGTCAAGATTCACGTAGATTTTTGGAACACCTCAATCGGATTTTTCTACAATTAGTTTTGAATTTTTGAAGTTGAGTCAAATCTTTGAAATTTCTGGACCTTGTGTGAAAATTAAAGAAAAGTAACTAATGAAGGGATACTCATTAATAAAGAGAATTAATGAGTTTCAAAGAATGAAAAGACCCTTTATACAAGTCTATAGTTATATATTTTAAAGGAAAAGATTATATTGCCAATGACACCATTTATATTACATTACCTTAGGTCTATCATTCCTATTAGTAGCCGAGAGTTTGTTATTCAATTGATTAGTTGTTTGCAGGTAAGTAATGTAACGCCCCTAATTCTTACGTTCATTATGATGTCCATCTATGTCCTAAATCTCTTATTAGACTAATTGATGTGAAATTACTTAGAGTAAAGGCATTGACAGATCATAGTGAGTCACAACAGAGAGCATGCATAACGTTTGAACGAATGAGTGACTGATAACATATGCCTAGACATTTAAATTCCCGAAGGAATATAATTGTGATACAACTTAAAATTCAATAATAGTGAGGGTTAATCCCGTTGGAGGATTTTAGTTATACAATAATCCCGGATTGTCAGTCGAATAGTTAGCAAATATAATTCAAAACATTAAAGTATGAAATTCAACTTAATTAAATCCCCTCCTTTGGGGTCTTCTTCAGCTACTCCAGCTGCACAACCTTACTTCCTGATCCAGAGCATCTTCCTAGATCTTTAGGTGTGACTGGGATTCAGTGATCAGATGAATCTCAGGGTGACGGTTAATCCCATATTCAAAGTGTGAGAACATACATGACAAATATTTCATATATTGCAAAATAAAAGAAAGCATTCAACAAACACACCGATACCCGACTACATAGCACACAACACATGCATCGTTAATAGTGAAAGCACTCGCAAGTGCTGCGTGTTTTAGACATGAATCCTTAGTGCTAGGAAAAATAGGCATGCAACATTATAATATAAAACAATAATCCACATCTAGCTGAATAAAACGCATAGACTCGGGCATACAAACCCGACCAAGAATTCACAATACATGAACATACAAGGCATATATGAAAACACAAGGAATTGGAGATTAAGTTACCAACCTCAACTTCGCGAATAAATAAAATCCTCGGATGTTAGGAACTCGAACTTCTTCAGTGTCCTAAAGTAAGATCATCATAACTATTTACTAATTAATAACACCCTTTTCTATTTATTATTAATTAATAATTTCCTTTATTATTTATTATTTATTCCCCTTTTTCTATTTATTATTGATTCCTCATTTAATAATAATAATATTATTTATTACTATTTATTTATTATTATTATTATTATTATTATTATTATTATTATTATTATTATTTCTCTACAATTAATTTTAAACTCTCGAAGACTATCCTAACAATTTAAATTAGGAATTTATAAATAATTAACAATAGTACCCTTATCATTGCTACAAGCTATAGCTCATATCTAGTTGTACTCACTTTAATTAAATATGAGTCCAAAACATGATTTAATATCAAAATAGTGAGTTCCTTCCAATTTTTACGTCTAGTTCCAACTTATAATGTTCAACATCTAAATACTTAATATTAGTTGTACTGCACAGATTCACAAGTCATAACCTCAAAAATTCACTTCAACACACCATAGCAGCTCATGCACGTGTGCATCAGGGTATATGTATATTTATCATTTTCATTTCTTCTCTTCTTATCTAAACCAACGCTATACACTAGAACAGGGAGCATCAACGTGCACAAACACACATATCAGCAAAATCTTTCCCTTCCATTTCCTTATGCAGCAACATTTTGGGTTTCTATACAGTGAATTTTTGCTTCAGTTTCCTTTCTTTTCTTCCTATACATATACAGTGATATATATACATTCACACACACACACACACACACACACACACACTTATATAACCATAAGCTTTTCCTTCTTTCTTTTTACTCTATTTCAGCTTCACAAAATGCAGAACCGATGCGCAGAGATACAAGGGAACTAACGTGGGAAACTTCATTGAAACCGGAAGGAGAGAAGCTTAAGGTTACCTCTGTTTTCGGAACCTTTTGCAAAGAGTCTGAATGAGGAAGTTAACGTTGGACCTTTCTGAAACCGAACACCCCTGTTTCGAAGACGTTGAGAAGAGGAGGATGATCAACTTTGACTCTCTCTTTCTCCACCCCCCCCTCTCTCTCTCATTGTGCCTCAGTCTTTCCCTCACTCTCTCTATCCTCTGGTTGAAGCTCACATACGATGAGAATAAGAGGCAATGGCTCTATATAACGAACCAAAAATTTAGTTCGAGAGGGAAGAATACATTGGGCTCGAGGTGGCTGCATTTATTGTTATAAGAAGCATGACTTCTTCTGATTTGCTGTTACGTGTTCGGCGTTGTGTTTCTTTTCTTTCCTGATCTAGTGCAGTAGCTGGCCAAATAACGAAAGGGGGTCTGGTAAAATCTTTGCGTGTTTAATCAATCTCTTTTGCTGTGTCTTCAAGAGGATAAAAGTATTAGTTTAATGAATATAGTTGGTCAGGGAATAGGAATCAAAATGAGCTAGTTTATATAATAGGTAATGAGGTGGGGTTAAATGACTATTTGGGTTGTATTGCATTAGATGAAGCAAGTCTCAATGGATTGGGTTTAATGAATATTAATGGGTTGTTGTGTGTGTTATGTCTCCTGCGTTTTGGTGCTGAGGTTAATAATGGGCTATTGGGTTTATTGTTTATTCATTCATTTATTTATTTTATTTATTTTCTTGTTTTAATTTTCCATAATGTTACTTTTAAATATTATATGGAAAATATATTCCTAAATTTTTCCCATTTAATTAATTTAATCATTTGGCCAATTTCCACCGTTTAATTCTCATATATTATTTCTATAATTTTAGGCATAATTTATTCTTATTTGAATTTATTCTTTTTCCTAAAATAAATTAACGGAAAATATGCCTAAATTTCCAATAATTAATACTTTAATTATTCAGGCCAAATTTCATAATTTAATTTCCATAAAATATCTAAATTTCAAATCCCAAAATTTGGGATGTTACAAGTAACCTTAATCTCTTATGCTTTGTATGACGTTGTATGTATGTTTTACCATGATTGTGTATGCATTCGGTGTTATTGTGTTTCCAAGGGCTTTGGTACCAAAACCCGCTGTGTGCGACCCCTGACATGGTTATGTGCCTTATTGAGCAATATATGTTATGTGTGACTGCTCTATCCGGTTTAGGCTGTATGCCTCGCTGTGTGCGACCTTTGAATGCTGTATGATTTATGGTTTTCTTACATACTCTGTATATACTCTGGATATGAGATTAATGGTCACTCTAGGATCCTTCGGGATTCTAGCCTCTATTGCTACCTGTATGATGTACATTTTTTGGATATAGCTCCCAGGCGGATATTAGTAGATAAAGGTGTTGGACCAGTTCCAGAATATTCGAAGAATTGTTGTAGAGATTTTATGTAATTATATTTTAACTAAGGTTTGTAATTTATTATTAGTATACTACGCCCAAACTGTTTTACCACTATACGCTGCGCTATATTGCTCTGATCTGTGATATTATTGGAAAAGTGTAACAATTAGACTTAATAAATAAGAGGTATCACATTACCTGCCACCTGTGAAGGCGAGACCGGTAGGGGTGTAACAACTTGTAACTAAGCCTGATGTAGTATTGAGTTTTTGTTTCTAAGGATAGCTTCCAACAGTGGTTTGGTTTTAGAAAACCATTTAATTTTCATTTGAAAATCAAAAAAGAAGAGGAAGATAAAGAAAATGAGAGACTAGATCTGATTTTTTTTTTTTGGGGGGGGGGGGGGGGGGGAAGAGATAATGAATATCAATATTATAACATAATAATGAGCGTCATTCTTGAAACCTGAAAGCATTTGATTATTTGTTAGCCATGTCTGTGGAGGGAGGGTTAGAGGGAGAGAACTCTTGTTGATAAAAGCTCTTATTTTATGCTAGTATACCGATGTTTTCTAAACTATTCGTTAGTGAAATTAAACTAATTTTAATATGTCAAGGTAAAGTTGCACCACAAAATATTTGAAGGTGCTAGATACACCTCAAAAAAACATTTCTGGGTGGTAGATACATCTTAACCCGTATAATTATAAATACCTATGATGTAGTGGTAATTCTAGTACTAAAGTGGGCGGTGAATATTAATATAACATCGATTACTTCTTAGTATTTAATTTTCATTAAAATTATAATTAAAGTTATATTTACTAATCCAAGTCTCTTAATTACTCATTGGAATTTTTCCACTCATTAAAATGAGTATTCCAATCATGTCAACTGAAAGTTCATATTTTTAACTATTTGTATCCTCTTAATTTATACTTTTTAATGATTTTTAAACAAGAAACATTTTGATACTGATTTTAGATTAATTGAGATAAATTGGGTATTATTTGATTTCATTAGCCAATTTTAAATTTTAAATTTTAAATTCTTGATTTTTTTTTTAAATCTCTATTTAGAACACACAAAATGAAGAAAACGAAGCCCACATCTACTGATACTGTATGCTTTCGTTTAATACTATAAGCGGTCAGCCAAATCTACAGCTCTCTTTTCTATGGCAATAATTGAATATACATTTTGTCTCATATATATATATATATATTTGAGGTCTCAATAATTTGTTTTCTTTTCTTTTCTTTGTTTTTTGTTTCATGTGGAAGGTCTCAATACTTTTGTTTTGTGGCTTGGTCCTGTTATTTTAAAAAGGGTTAAATAGCAAATCCACATCGAAAGTATATGCCCTAGAACAATATTGTTTTGGAATTTTTTTTTAGTCTCAATGTCACCCCAGAAGTTTTACAACATAGCAATATTATCCGATACCGTTAAGAAACTAACGTTGACCGTTAAAAAATTGACATTAACTGTTAACTTTTTAACGGGAAATGATAACATTACTATGTTTTTAGATTTCTGGGGTGACATTGGGGGGAAAAAAAACCTTGCAGAGCAACATTGCTCCTGGGCGTATATTTCCGGGACAGATTTGCTACTTAACCCCTTTAAGAAAATTGCAAGTGGCGTGGGAGATGACATTTGCTGATTACAAGGAGCAAGTTATACATAATTTGAAAAACATAGTGACACAGTATTATTGGGTTAAATCGGAATATAATTATATTCCATACCCCTAGCCACATGACATGTGCATGAATACACTTCAAAGTAAGAAAACTTAGTATTATAAAGAGAAAATAATAGAGAAGTCTGCAGAAGAAAATTAATTACTAATACACTAGTATGTTTTTCTGGCCTTCTGTACAAGTTCTTCAAGGATCTCATTGAAACAGAAATGAAGGAAGAGATGAACGAGCAAAATGAAGGAGAGATCTGCGATTTGCTAGTCCTTTTGCGTTTAGTTATTATTCTTTTTTCCTTTTGATGGTGTCTGTTTTGTTTTGCTTAGATTTTGTATACATCAATTTAAATGAAAAGTCCCAGTAGTCATGATGGTGATTAAGGCTGCGAAGTTCTTGTTTTTGAGTTTTTTGCTTGTTTTTGGGGTTTGATGATTTCACTTTCTGTTCTTTTCTTTGTGTTGTTGTACCTGGTTTTTGTTTGGCTGTTATATTTTTGTGGATTTTGAGATTGGTTTTTATTGATTCAGTAATAAATACTACCTCTGGTCTTAATTATAAGACATAGTTGACTTTTTTTTTTTGGAGAGATTAAGGAAGCTAAATAAGTTACTTAATCATTTCATATGTTGTGTATCCTTAGATTATATATTAGTTTATTAGTTAAACTAGTTAGTTTGAAAAAAAAAATACTCTGAAGTAATTTAATTAGCTTTCTTAATGTAATACCCGGATTTTAGCAAACGGAATTTCGAGATAAAGGAAAATTAATGAATATTTTAATGAAGTAAATTCATGAGATAAAACTATTATATAAAATTGTTATAATTATAGAGTAAATTGTTGAAAAAGTTACGGAAAATCGATGAACGAGAATGACTAAAAATGATATAATGGTGATAAAAACGTCTAGAAATATTATGATAAATATTTGAAAGATCATGAAAAATTATGAGAAAAATATGGAAGTGTTATCCCTAATTATGAGAATTTAATAAATTATTTCAGAGGGAATAACATGAAGAAAAGTTTAAAAAACATTTCTAGAATCATAAAGTAAACGATGGGGTAAACATTTTTAATATTTTACATAGGATATAAAATGACAATATCGGTATAGAAGTTTGTGAGATAACAATATACTGTAAATTAGTAAAGATAAATATATGAAGAAACCTGATCTGAAAAGATCACTAAACGAAGAAATTAGGCCCGATTAAGCCCTAACGAAGGCGGGGGTAAAGCGGGAATTTTTGGTAAAAAATATTATATTTTTAAAAAATGGAAAAAATTATAGAAAAATAAATAAATCTGAATTTTTAAAAGAGGGGGCCGAAATTCTTAGTATTTTTAATTAAAAGAATTGTTTAAATAATTAAAATGGTAATTAGAATAAAATAATAATATAATGCGGTGAGTCGGCTTATAGGCGGGCCAGGGAAAAGTTAGAAATAAATTCTACAGGTAAACCGAGAGGTAAAAGTCTTTTCAGACTGATCAAATTAAGAACAAGTGAATTTTTACACGAAGAAAGAATTTACCAGACGTCGATTCCGCAACCGAAAACCCTAATTTCAAATAAGACGAAAAGTTGATCAGATAGAGTAGAGTCAGATAGGCAAAGTGAGAACCTATAGAAACAATTGCGTATTTTCAAACACAGGATTAAGTTAGACAACAACTGGACGTTTTACGATTCAGCGAATTATTGTCCAGAAGTTGGTTCTATCGGAAGCGATTTTCGTAACCGGACGCGTTTGTCCGAATATCTTCCGACGCACCGGAGAATACCTGAATATGATCAAAAAGAGGATCAAAATAGATAATATGAAAGAGGATGAAAAGATCTTCAAAGTTACATGCCCAGATTTTTGAGTTTCAACGAAATCGCGAAACGGCACCGTCGGGTAGCTTTATCGGACCGGAGGCCATAAAGCAAGATGACAACTCATTCTTTGACTTTTTGGGCCAAAGAGGTCGGCACCTATGGATGGAGGGCCAAGATTGCTCCTCCCAAAACCCTAGATCCAACGCGAGAATCATTTTACGAAGACTTTTTGGAAATTCCCACCTTGTCCCTATTTTTCTCTATAAATAGCAAGCTCTCTTGCTCTCATTCTTCACACCAAAATTCAGATCCTAGAGAGAGGTTCTAGAGAGAGAAGCTCGGAAAAATTGTGCCTTAGCTCCGAGTAAGTTCTTGTCCTTAGTTTTTAGTTTTAGTAGTTCTTTCGGTAGTTATAGTAGAATTGTTAGTTAGATTTAGGAAGTAGGTGATAAGATTCCTATGCTTGTTTTTAGGCCTCATTGCATTGAAAAATATGCCTAAAGAGGTAAAAACATAATAGGGGTCGAGTCGTAGAAAAGTTGGAACTTTAGCGAGTTCTTTTTAAAAAGTAAGGGTAGAATTTGTTAGAATAGCCTTTAAATTTCAAGTATGATTTGGGTATCATATGGGAGGGCTATTTTAGTCATTATTTTCGAAAATCATAGTTGCGTCGAAGTTCGGCAAAATTTCGGGAAGAAAATTTGCTAGAGTAACGAATCTTTGGTGAAATTCCGCCGATTAGGGGTAGAAGGGCAAAATGGTAATTTTTACCTAAAATTCCAGTTATGATGTCAAATCACTAATGAAAGTGATATTACTCGATAGGGCATCGAAACTTTGATTTGCCGTTACGTTGCCCCGACGTGCATTTGGTGAACATTTCACGTTTTTTTCCGTAAAAAGTACGTTTTTCCGCTAGAAGTACCTAACGTCGTCAACGAAGGTACGGACGCGTCTTGTAACACTAATCTTGTACATCTTAAATACTTATATGTCAATGATATGTTCGTAGACCGTTATACGAGACGGTTATACGGGTTATAGTTTTGGTAACACCGTTTTGTTTTCCTAGCGGCGAGGACACGAGTAATTATCGTGGCACCGGTGAATAGTTGTTTGTTATTGTTTACCTTATGGGGCTTTACATATTGCTTTGTGCTTATGTTTGTCGGCATAATGATCATGCATCGTTTGTATGCTTATGATATACTGTGGTATTAGCTCTAGAAATATCTGTTGTTTGTATATTGTATTGTTTGGGTATGAGGTTAACCGTTACCTGAGATTCAATATGGTGAATTGAATCTCAGTTGTAGCTTCAGGGTCAGGAGGACCACGGTTCGGGGATCGAGGCAAGTGCCCGGAATAGACGTGCGGCAAGACTATTTCTATCTTATCGTCTTCTCGTTATTCCGTTATTCTCGTCATTCCGCTATTTCATTTCTAAACCTTAGGACTATTGTAATCTATACAATATTACACAATGGTTGATGTTTTGGCTATGAACTCGATTACTCTTTCGCTCCAATGCTCTACTCGACGATTACTCGCTTGAAATATTTGGAAACGTTTAAAAAAAAAAATATTCCGCCGTTTTCAAATGGGATGTTACATTTATGGTATCGAGCGGTAGTCCCGGCATTGATATGACTATGTTATTACGAGATAGTTTGGTAGGGACAGTTAAGGCTAGTCTATGTGGGTGTGGCCAATAATCGTCGCCATAGAGTTGGTGAGGTCCCCATGATAGACACTTATATGGCCATTCGTTCGGATAACGGAGTTATGTTCAAAAAGCCTTTTAAATTGTGAGCACATTTTTGAAAATGAGTGCGAGATAGCCCTAAGTCGGTGTACCGGTCACTGGTATATCATTCGAACCGTGTACCACCCCTCGTCGGTGCATCATTCTAACCCGAATCGATAAATCCATCGTCCATATTCATATTTGATATCGGTTTCGATAATTCGACAATCGTCGGTTTGTCCGGACGACTATTCGTCATCCTAGCGCGAGCTTATATGTGGAGCTAGGCCACGCCGGATGAAACTCCGAGACCAACAAGGATAGATACATGTAGTATTTGACTCATGTAGAGGAACTCCCGATACGAAATTCCGTACCCGTTTCTAAGTAGACCGAATCAACGAAATCCGAACGAGGGGAAATAGTACGAGTGTACGTTCGTTTGTAGTATTAGTGTGATAAAGTCTGCGATAGACTAATCATTGTCTTCCTAAATCTAACGTTTTCCCCTATGGTTTGATAAATAGTTATCTTATTTGCCGCGAAAATTTTAGTTCCGATGCATATCTCTTGGTTACTACAACCGGACCGCGACCGTGTCATTAAGTAGGAGGTATCTTGTGTTGTCATGGTGTATGGGCGCCATGGAAACATTTAAGGTATCTTGTGTTACCATGGTGTATGGGCGCCATGGAGACATTTTGATATCTAGTGTTGATTTGCGGTATATGGGTGCCACGGGAAACACTATATATCAAAGTACGACATGACAAGATCTTTGTGGTCAAACCATAGCAAATTCTCGATCACCAAGAGGAGCGGCCGACATATAGAGAAAAGTTCTGGAGCGAATAAGTCCGAAGTGTAGTTTAGTACAGAGTCTAAATTAGCAGAGCTCTCATAGATGCACTCTTGGCAAGGCAACATCAACGGGATGAAGAAGCCCAAAGACAGTGGAAGCACGACAACACGAGGAAGAACGTGATGAGGAAAGTGACAATGACAACGACGAAGAAGAAGATGACAATGAAGAGGAGGAAAACGATGAAAATAACGATGAGGAAAATGAATCTGATTGATCCCGATCACCTCCACGACAAGGAAGAAGAGAAAGAACCACGAAAGCCGGGTCAACCGGTTACGCAAGCTTAAACCACCCGGTTTCCGTGGAAAGAGTGAATTGGCTGAGGATTGGCTTCTGAGTCTGGAGAAGATATTCGAAGTCATTGAGTGCCCGGGAAACCGGAAGGCTCAGCTGGCAATCTACAAGCTAGAGGGCGATGCCCGCGGGTGGTGGAAGAGTGTTTCCACAACCCTTCAAGGCCCCGTTACTTGGGAGGTATTCTGGAAGTTCAACGTTCAACGAAGTATTTTCCTCCCGGTACGGGGTGATTAAGGAAGAAGAATTTCTTCACATCCAGCAGGGGAAATGAAGAATCGTTCGACGATTACTTCGCGCGTTTCACCAACCTGTCTCGTTATTCATCATATCCGAATGCCCCACAAAAATGAGAGCTGGAAGGCGAATCGACTAGTGACCGGACTGAAATATGACATAAGGGCGAGGCTAGTATTGCGGCAGTTTCCGAGAATGGCCCAAGTGGAATCTGCAGATTGACCGAGCGCAATTTGAAAGAACTGCGCAAATTCCGGGGCCAAGAAGGAAACAATGCAACCCGCATGGGTTTAACCGCGGAGGCTCCTCGAAGAGGAAGGCGCCTTGGAGCGATAACCGAGGCGGAAACAAGAGACCCTACCAAAATGGACAATTGAATTACCCCAAACAGTAGGGATCCCAGACGTGTCCAAAATGCAAGAAGTACCATCCAGAGCCAAGCGTGATGCGAAACAAGTCTCATTTCGGGTGCCGGAAGCTGGACACATTAGCCGGGATTGCCCTGAGAAGGCTTCAGAGGCGAGACCTCAAAGCGCTGGCCGGATCTTTGCGTTGACAAACACCGAGGCCAGACAGTCTCCAGAAATGGTCCAAGGTACCATCTATCTTAAAGGGAATAAATTGCAAGCATTGTATGATTCGGGTGCCGGTCATTCGTTTATATCTTATGATTGTGCAAGTCGTTTAGGAATGCATGCTCGTAGTTTACCTTTTGATCGGTAGTGTCTACACCGCATTTGGGTGTAAAGTCTTTAGCTTCGACGCGTGTATGAACGTACCGCTAAAGTGGATGGGCGAGTTTCAAAGATAGATCTCATCCGTCTACCTCTTCACGGCATCGACGTCATTTTCGGTCTGAATTGGCTAACAGCCAACGGTGCAATGATCGATTGTGGCAAGAAGAAGATATCATTTGCCGGAGACAAGGTTGAAGTGAGCCTGAACTTTCTCTCCGCTACGGAAGCTGATCGGTGCGTGAAGCAAGGATGTCATGCTTTCATGGTATTCTTTTCTGTCAAAGCAGAAGCTAACCTTTCACTCCAGGACATCCCTGTGGTGAATGATTTTCCCCGATGTATTTCCGGAGGATCTCACTAAGTTACCTCCTATCCGAGAGGTGGAGTTCAATATCGAATTGATGCACGGCACAGATCAATATCAAAGGCGCCGTATCGTATGGATCCAAATGAAATGCAAGAGTTGAAGAAACAGTGGAAGAACTCCGAAGAAGGGGTTCATTCGACCCGAGTGTATCACCCTGGGGAGCCCCGATACTTTTGTAAAGAAGAAAGATGGAAGTTTCCGACTCTGCATCGATTCGCGAGCTCAACAAAGTAGCGTAAAAAACAAGTACCCACTTCCCGGATTGATGATCTTTTGGATCAATTGTCGGTTCCACGGTCTTTTCAAAGATTGACTTGCGTTCGGGATACCATCAGTTGCGAGTTAAAGATGGCGATGTTCCCAAGATGCTTTCGGAACCGGATATGGGCATTATGAATTCCTTGTGATGCCCTTCGGATTGACAAATGCACTGCGGTATTCATGGATTACATGAACCGTATCTTCCGACAACACCTAGACCAATTTGTGGTGGTGTTTATCGACGACATTTTGATATATTCTAAGAGCAAAGAAGAGCACGAAGAACATCTGCGAAAGGTGTTAGGCATACTCAGGGAAAAACAATTTTATGCTAAGCTGAGCAAATGTGAATTTTGGCTGCCGGAAGTGAAATTTCTGGGCCATGTTATATCTAGCGGCGGAGTTGCAGTTGATCCAGGCAAGGTGGAAGCAGTTCTGGACTGGAAGAGGCTAGAGACAGTGACGGAGATACGTAGTTTTCTAGGTCTGGCGGGATATTACCGCAGATTTATACGGGATTTCTCGCGTCTTGCCCTACCATTGACAAAGCTTACGAGGAAGAATCAACCCTTTGTATGGGGAGATGACTGTGAGGAGAGCTTTCAGAGATTGAGGGAGAGGTTGACTACAGCACCAGT
This sequence comes from Acacia melanoxylon, assembly GCA_019022615.1. NCBI lineage: Eukaryota > Viridiplantae > Streptophyta > Magnoliopsida > Fabales > Fabaceae > Acacia > Acacia melanoxylon. The sequence continues at coordinate 15,924,675 of JAFJYJ010000003.1, forward strand.
ATTGATAATCCCACATCCCGATGAGACATATGTTGTCTACGGTGATGCCGTGGGCAAGGATTGGGTTGTGTCCTAATGAAATTGGGCAGAGTGGTGGCTTATGCCTCTCGTCAGCTGAAGCCGCACGAGTCGAACTATCCTACACACGATTTGGAGCTTGCTGCCATCGTGTTCGCTTTGAAGATATGGAGGCACTATCTGTACGGTACGACCGTAGAACTATCTGCGACCACAAGAGCACGAAGTATCTCTTTGATCAAAGGAACTGAATATGAGGCAACGTTGTTGGATGGAATTGCTTTGAAAGACTACAACCTGGAGATCAAGTATCACCCGGGAAAGCAAACGTCGTTGCGAGATGCTCTAGCGGGAAGAAGGTGTAAGTGTCATACATGATGATACAAGAGCAGAAATTACTTGAAGATTTCGAGACTGAATCTTTCAAACCAAATCGCATGAATTTCAACGCACCAAGTGACGCCTACCTTGCAAATCTTTTTTTGTGAGTCAAGGGAGTACGACCGAGAGATGAAGTTGATAAAGCTCGAGACAAGATGATTGGGCAATCTCCATGCGGGAGAAGATCTCTCAAGGTGAAACCCAAGACCACGACCTTTCATCGAGTGGATTGGTCGACACAAGTGGGCGCATTTACATACCGCCGTTGATGAACCGAAGCGGAAAATCTTTGGATGAGGCTCATAAGAGTAAGTACACTCTCGCATCCGGGAATGGTCAAGATGTACCAGAACTTGAAGGCCGAAGTTTGGTGGCTGGAATGAAAAGAGACGTAACTCGACGTAGGCTGGGTGTCTAACTTGCCGAGAAAGTGAAGATTGAGCACCGCGACCCCACGGTCTTCTGCAAAGACTAGAACTACCGGAGTGGAAATGGGAGAATGTGACCATGGATCTTGTGGTAGGTCTACCTAAGATCAGGCATCACGATACCATTTGGGTGATCGTCGACCGATTAACCAAGTCGGCACATTTCATACCCATTAGCATCCACTACTCTCTAGAACGATTGGCTGCAATCTACATCAAAGAGATCGTGAGACTGCACGGAGTCCCTAAGAGTATTATCTCTGATCGGGATACTCGATTCCAATCCCGCTTTTGGCAAGCACTACATGAAGGAATGGGTACCAAGCTAAAGTTCGATTCGGCTTATCACCCTCAAACCGACGGTCAATCGAGAGGACGATACGGGTATTTGGAGGATATCTTTGCGAGCATGTGCCCGGATTTCAAAGGAAATTGGGACGAACACCTCTCACTAGCAGAATTCGCGTATAACAATAGTTATCATTCAAGCATACAAATGGCCCCGTTCGAGGCTTTGTATGGGCGAAAGTGCCAATCGCCTTTATGCTTGGACGGATGCGTCGTCGAAAGCGATTGCTTGGACCGGATATGCTAAAAGAGACCTCCGAGCGAGATCGCTCGATCAAGAAGAGACTCCTTACGCACACATGTAGACGAAGAGCTATGCGAGATAAGAGGAGAAGACCGTTGAAGTTTGAAGTCGGAGACCATGTGTTTCGAAATTATCTCCGATGCAACCGGTGTCGGCGAGAACACGAAGTGAAAGAAGCTTAGTCCGCGTTACGTTGGACCAATTGAAGTGTTAGCCGAGCGAGGACCGATTGCGTATCAACTAGCGTTACCTTCGAACCGAGTAATCTCCACGATGTTTTTCACGTGTCACAACCGAAGAAATACCTACGAGATCGAGATCATGTCATAAAGTACGATGATGTTGAAGTACGGCATGATAACACCTTTGTAGTCGAGCCGGAGCAAATTCTCGAACGCCGGGAGAAACGGCTTAGGACTAAAACTATACCGATAGTGAAGGTGGTCCGGAAGGGTTTGTCATCAAACGAGGCAACTTGGGAAACCGAGAGTGACATGAAGGAGAAGTACCCGAGTTTATGGCCCGTAGTCTAGTGAGTATAGATTAAATTTCGAGGGCGAAATTTTGTTTAAGGGGAGAGAAATGTAATACCCGGATTTTAGCAAACTGGAATTTCGAGATAAAGGAAAATTAATGAATATTTTAATGAAGTAAATTCATGAGATAAAACTATTATATAAAATTGTTATAATTATAGAGTAAATTGTTGAAAAAGTTACGGGAAAATCGATGAAAGAATGACTAAAAATGATATAATGGTGATAAAAACGTCTAGAAATATTATGATAAATACCGAAAGATCATGAAAAATTATGAGAAAAATATGGAAGTGTTATCCCTAATTATGAGAATTTAATAAATTATTTCGAGGAATAACATGAAGAAAAGTTTAAAAAACATTTCGAATCATAAAGTAACGATGGGGTAAACATTTTTAATATTTTACATAGGATATAAAATGACAATATCAAGTATAGAAGTTTGAGATAACAATATCTTGTAAATTAGTAAAGATAAATATATGAAGAAAACCGATCTGAAAAGATCACTAAACGAAGAAATTAGGCCCGATTAAGCCCTAACGAGGCGGGGGTAAAGCGGGAATTTTTGGTAAAAAATATTATATTTTTAAAAAATGGAAAAAATTATAGAAAAATAAATAAATCTGAATTTTAAAAGAGGGGGGCGAAATTCTTAGTATTTTTAATTAAAAGAATTGTTTAAATAATTAAAATGGTAATTAGAATAAAATAATAATATAATGCGGTGAGTCACTTATAGGCGAGGCCCAGAGGAAAAGTTAGAAATAAATTCTACAGTAAACCAGAGGTAAAAGTCTTTTCAGACTGATCAAATTAAGAACAAGTGAATTTTTACACGAAGAAAGAATTTACCAGACGTCGATTCCGCAACCGAAAACCCTAATTTCAAATAAGACGAAAAGTTGATCAGATAGAGTAGAGTCAGATAGGCAAAGTGAGAACCTATAGAAACAATTGCGTATTTTCAAACACGGGATTAAGTTAGACAACAACTGGACGTTTTACGATTCAGCGAATTATTGTCCAGAAGTTGGTTCTATCGGAAGCGATTTAAGTAACCGGACGCGTTTGTCCGAATATCTTCCGACGCACCGGAGAATACCTATATATGATCAAAAAGAGGATCAAAATAGATAATATGAAAGAGGATGAAAAGATCTTCAAAGTTACATGCCCTGATTTTTGAGTTTCAAGCGAAATCGCGAAACGGCACCGATCGGTAGCTTTATCGGACCGGAGGCCATAAAGCAAGATGACAACTCATTCTTTGACTTTTTGGGCCAAAGAGGTCGGCACCTATGGATGGAGGGCCAAGATTGCTCCTCCCAAAACCCTAGATCCAACGGCCGAATCATTTTCGAAGACTTTTTGGAAATTCCCACCTTGTCCCTATTTTTCTCTATAAATAGCAAGCTCTCTTGCTCTCATTCTTCACACCAAAATTCAGATCCTAGAGAGAGGTTCTAGAGAGAGAAGCTCTGGAAAAAATTGTGCCTTAGCTCCGAGTAAGTTCTTACGTCCTTAGTTTTTAGTTTCCGTAGTTCTTTCGGTAGTTATAGTAGAATTGTTAGTTAGATTTAGGAAGTAGGTGATAAGATTCCTATGCTTGTTTTTAGGCCTCATTGCATTGAAAAATATGCCTAAAGAGGTAAAAACATAATAGGGTCGAGTCGTAGAAAAGTTGGAACTTTAGCGGTTCTTTTTAAAAAGTAAGGGTAGAATTTGTTAGAATAGCCTTTAAATTTCAAGTATGATTTAGGTATCATATGGGAGGGCTATTTTAGTCATTATTTTCGAAAATCATAGTTGCGTCGAAGTTCTGGCAAAATTTCGGGAAGAAAATTTGCTAGAGTAACGAAGTGCTGGTGAAATTCCGCCGATTAGGGGTAGAAGGGCAAAATGGTAATTTTTACCTAAAATTCCAGTTATGATGTCAAATCACTAATGAAAGTGATATTACTCGATAGGGCATCGAAACTTTGATTTCTTTTTTCTTTTGCCCGACGTGCTTGCGGGTGAACATTTCACGTTTTTTCCGTAAAAGTACGTTTTTCCGCCGGAAGTACCTAACGTCGTCAACGAAGGTACGGACGCGTCTTTATGTAACACTAATCTTGTACATCTTAAATACTTATATGTCAATGATATGTTCGTAGACCGTTATACGAGCACAGTTATACGGGTTATAGTTTTGGTAACACCGTTTTGTTTTCCTAGCGCCGAGGACACGAGTAATTATCGTGGCACCGGTGAATAGTCTTGCTGTTATTGTTTACCTTATGGGGCTTTACATATTGCTTTGTGCTTATGTTTGTCGGCATAATGATCATGCATCGTTTGTATGCTTATGATATCTTGTGGTATTAGCTCTAGAAATATCGTTGTCTGCGTATATTGTATTGTTTGGGTATGAGGTTAACCGTTACCGAGATTCAATATGGTGAATTGAATCTCTGTAGCTTCGTGGTCGGGAGGACCACGGTTCGGGGATCGAGGCAAGTGCCGGAATAGACGTGCGGTGAAGACTATTTCTATCTTATCGTCTTCGTTATTTACGTTATTTCGTCATTCCGCTATTTCATTTCTAAACCTTAGGACTATTGTAATCTATACAATATTACACAATGGTTGATGTTTTGGCTATGAACTGATTACTCTTTCGCTCCAATGCTCTACTCTGATTACTCTGCTTGAAATATTTGGAAACGTTTAAAAAAAAAAATATTCCGCCGTTTTCAAATGGGATGTTACACTTAATCTCTCTAAAAAAGTCATCCAGGTCTTATAATTAGGACCGGAGGCAGTATCAGTGGCGGATTTAGGGGGGGTTAGGGGTGGCCCCCGCCCCCCCTATTTTTTTTTAAAAATATAAATCAATGAATAGGAAAGAACGTTATCAGCCCTCCCTTTACAGTCATATTTCTTTGGAACATTTTGGTTTGGTGCCAGGTCTATTATTTTGATTGGGCTTACTCGGATGCTTAGCCCATCTTGCTATGTCATATAAAAGAATGGATCATCATTAAGTTTGTACTACATCTCTCTTAAACTAGGGGCTCAAATTGCTACCTGGTGTTTTTCCCCCACGGGGTTTAGATATGGTAGTGAAGATGAAGTACTTTGGGTTCATAAAATAGTTTGCAATTAAGCACAAATCAGTTTTGAAAAGGGCCATCTATAGAGGGAGTGAACATTTATGGTGTGTTTGGTTTGAGGTGAGTAAAGGGGAAGGAGGGGAGATTAAAGTTAGAGGTTAATATTAGCCTCTAACTTTAGTCTCCCCTTCCCTCAAATCAAACACACCTTAGGGTGTAGGATTCATAAAATAGGACTATATGAGTAGTATTTTTAAAATTTTAGGACTAGTTTAAATATGAACGGATATAGTATTTTTTATTCCCCAAATACCTGGCTCCGCCACTGGGCAGTATGTATATACTCCTTTGCCGGCCAAAAAAAATGGAATGACAAGTAATTTTTAAACGGATGGAGAAATAAAGACACACTGCCAAGTCACATCCGGACACATATCATGACTCATTCACAAGTTGGACTGCTAAGAATAGGCACCCATGTTAGCGCACATATAAAAAATCGGGTTCTTGGTAATACCGATGGTAGATTGATTATGACAATATAACGGAGTTGAACATTGTTAATAACCTTGATATTTGGTCATTTTTTAAATCTATATTTTAGTATTTGGGCTTCTACATTATTACGAGTTTTACTATCCTCCCAAACAAATATCAGTTTACTCAAGGTCATGCTCTAATTTTCCCCATAAAATAAAAAATCAACTTGATTGAATAATAAATGCTTGGCAAAAAAAAAAAAAAAACTTGATAGAATGATCCAAGTTCCATGCGGCGCACTTGAATATAAATCATCCTACGTACCATGGACAATGCATGAACATCTTTGTTCTTTAGCCATGGAGATTCTTGAGATCTTCCTCTACTTCACCTTGTTTTGCTTCCTTCTTCTGACACACAAGCGATCAAATTCACAGAAATCCAAAAAAAACCTACCCCTACCACCAGGTCCACGGAAGTTACCTCTTATAGGAAACATCCATCAAATTGTAGGGTCACTACCCCATCATGTCCTCAGAAACTTGTCAAACAAATATGGACCCTTAATGCACCTTCAGCTAGGAGAGACATCCAACGTTATCGTCTCTTCCTCAGAAATGGCCACAGAGATATTCAAAACCCATGACCTTATCATGTCCAATAGACCTGATATTTTCGTTGCCAAGATCCTAACTTACAATAACACGGACATTGCATTTTCCCCATATGGAAGCCATTGGAGGAACCTTCGAAAAATATGTTCTTTAGAGCTTTTTACTGTTAATCGTGTTCGGTCTTTCAGGTTAATAAGGGAAGAGCAGGTATCTACACTTGTCAAAGATGTCATGTCTGGTACGGGGTCAGTCATAAATCTGAGTCATAAAATCTTCTTAACCGTAAGTTCTATGATTGTGAGAGCAGCCTTTGGGAGGAACTCAGGAATTGAAGAACAAGAAACTTTGTTATCCATAGTGGACGATATGGCGAAGCTAGTGGCAGTTTTTTCAGTTGCCGATCTCTTTCCTTCGATCGAAGTGCTTCATACGATCACAGGAATGAAAGCTAAACTTGAAAGGGTTCACAAATTGAGTGATCAAATGTTAGAAACCATCATTAGGGATCACAAAGAAAGAAAAGCCAGAGGCAATGAGAATGATGGAGAGAATCTACTTGATGTTCTTTTAAGGATTCAGGAGCAAAATGATATTGGATTTACCTTAACACACGACCAAATCAAAGCCGTCATTCTGGTAAGAAGCATATACAAAAAGTATAATTATTTTCGAGGTTTTGCAATTTTTTCTAACTAGTATGATTTTCTATATTATATGAAGTTTGAAAAATTAGGGGCTTATTACGTGCACAAGTTTTTAATATTATGTACAAGTCTAAGTTCTTTGAGTGGTAGGAGCCTCTGGGATCAGAACTTTTTTTCAACGCCTCAGGCTTCTATCCTACGTCCCACATCTTACGGCACTAGTTGTTTAACGATTTTGAGTTTAATGATGACCTTGACACTGGGCTTATCCATTTCACCAAAATGCTTATGCGCTAGGTGATTTCTCCCTCCGATCATATTTATAACTAACTTTCTTTTTCACTGGGCGATCCTTAATAGAAGCAACTTTTTTCTTGTGTGTGAAAATTCAAACTACTTTTTCCATGTTACCCTGTTAAATACAGATTTTTCTATTAATTATCCCACACTCACAAAGAATTGCATGTATTTACAAGGGAAGGAAAGTATTCCACTAATTTTCTTTCATTTAATTATTTATTACACTTTCTCTCTCACATTTTTTACTCATTTTCTCTCTTATACTCTTCTCATAAATAGGAGTATATTTGATTTTAAAAATTCCATTTTTAAAACATTTATTGTTTTTAACTAATTTTTAACTGTTAGTTCATTTTGTGTTATTTGGGTAGAGTTATTGTTTATAAAAAGGACTAGAGCGAGTATTATGACAAGACGGGCTTTATCCATCAATGTTTTTACTCATTTTTTTTTTTGTATTGGACCTTGTTTTATTTAAAGGGGCATACACTGCCATCATGAGGTTACAAACGAAATTGAACCGCAACCTTTCATTTATAAGGGAACTCTCATGTCACTAGGCTAAAAAGTCATTGGTTTCATAGCAGACTTCTCTTATCTCCAACAGCTAGACATCTAGTTATTAAATTCATTTACGAATTAACAAGAGGACAGCGACTCTCCCCTTTCATTATGATTATTAGAATAAACAATCATTCTTATAACCAGGCTAATCAAAAAAGCTTTTCCATTGTTGAAAGTCATCAGTCCGACTGAACTGAAAGCTTAGAGCGCCATCTTTCTTGATTATATATATATTTAGGTTTTGAAAGTTAAAAACAAAAGTGATGGATTCAAGTAGCAGTTTTCTCTAATTACTTGCCACGTACAAAAGAACCACCTATTACAGATAATTGCTACATAAAATATTGCTTCTCAAAGTGAGCATCTAACATATTAATTCATATAATTAATATAACCCTTTTCAGGATGTGTTCAATGCTGGGTCAGAGACATCATCTACTACTCTAGAGTGGGCAATGGCTGAGTTGATTAAAAACCCATCAGTAATGGAGAAGGCTCAAGCTGAGGTAAGAAGGGTCTACAAGGGAAGAGAATTTGTGGATGAAAGTGAGATTCATGAATTGAAGTACTTAAGCTCAGTTGTGAAAGAAACCTTAAGGCTTCACCCATCTGGGGTGTTTCTTCTTCCCAGAAAGAGCACTGAGAGATGCGTGATCAAGGGATATGAGATACCTGCAAATACCAGAATCATGGTCAATGCTTGGGCAATAGGGAGAGATCCCAAACATTGGGATGAAGCGGACACATTCAAGCCAGAGAGGTTTTTGGACAACCCAATTGATTTCCAAGGAGCAAACATGAATTTTATACCATTTGGAGGTGGAAGGAGAATATGCCCTGGAATTAACTTCGCTATATCCAGCATTGAGCTTCCACTTGCCAATTTGCTGTATCATTTTGATTGGAAGCTGCCAAATGGAATTACTCCTGAAAAATTTGTTATGACCGAGAAGTTTGCTGCAAGTGTGAGAATATCCGAGAATCTCCAGCTAATCCCAATCAGTTATCAACCCTAGTTATATGATCAGACGTATTGATCCTACCAAAATTTAACTAAGCACCGCAAATGTACGGGTCATGAAAATAATAAATAGCAAATCAAGGTCGTCCCACAGAGACTCAATTAAACTAGTGATCAGTTGTTAAAGTTCCTTGGTTTGTTTAAGTTGAGTAAATTAGAATTGTTTTTAATACGAGTAAAAAGAAAATTAATAAGAACAAGAAATTAATAATAGCAAAAACTTTGCACAACGAGTGAATTCCAAAATCAAAAAGTACAACCTAGAGTCACTAATTTATTATTTGTTTCTTAGATTTTATCCCTACTAAATTAATTTTGACTTAACTTAATCAACTAATTAAAAGTATTAATGTCTACAATTGTCTGTCGGTCCATTTATATACCTATCTCAATTAATTATACAATGTCTCACACAGCTAAATAAGATGCTCTTTAGATCAGGCTCGCTCTAATTTGAGTATGCAGAGCTTCTAGGTATATGTCTATCCTAGATGCAAATTAGATTAAAACTTAATTTCACATTATTTAATCCTAAGGTCAATTTAAGATTCCCTTCGCCAAATTCAATCCTAAATACCCAAAACATACTTAATAGTGGTCAATTACTAAGCAATAACAATAAAAACAATATTATATAAACTAAAATAAAATTAATCAAGATTAATTAATGGCAATAATCTCTAGAACCCAAACAAGTTCATAGATCCTCTAGGTTGAAAAGAAAAATTAGCCACACATGGCTATAATAAAATCCAAAACAGAAAAATAATGTTCAGATTTAAATTCAAAGAACAAGAGGGAAGAAGAACACAACGAATTTCTTCTCTACTGTCGCAGAACAAACGCGCTTGCCGTCAAGATGTTGATCCCCTTTGTTCGCTCCCCTGTCCGTTCTTTTTGCTCGTTGCCGTCCAGGTCTGTTCAATTGCGGCTGTCCACATATCCCCCTGTTTGCAGCTCTCTCTTTAATATATATTGCTTGGGCTGGGGCCTTGGCCTTGCGTCTCTGATCTCTTTTTCCGATTCTCCTATCAATCCCATACAATATATTATATAATATCTTAAACATATCTTTTGGCAATGGGTTTTTGTATCACGTCCATGCTGACAACTTAACGTAGGGTCCACGCCTTCTCATCCGTGTTTCCTCTTATATATATATATATATATATATATATATATATATATATATATATATATATATATATATATATATATATATCAATTGCTAGTTTTCCTGTTGATATTTCCTACAAAATAAGAATAGGATATGAGTAGATTTCATATCAAAATATCCTTTTATCCTATAATCAATCAAAGGATAGAAAAATATATATATAAAAAATTAAATAAGTATAAAATATTAATAAATTTAATCCAATATATCTCAGAATCTATACTTATTTAATTATAAAATATATACTCACTCTGTTCCTTATTATAAGGCATCAACTAGCAAGTGCATTTAATCTTTTTTATAAGACACTTGTTTGTTTCCAAGGAGCATTATTTGTTTTTTCCCATGTATGCCCATCATTAATAGGGGTAGTGGGTGAAAGTAATAATAATATAATATAATATAAGAGTTTAGTGCAACTAGTAGAGGTAATATTGGAAATTACTTAAATTTTAGGACAACTTTATTAACTTTAATTGTTTTTATTGGTTTTTGTGAATTGTTAGTTGATGCTTTATAATAAGGACTAGAGGGAGTACGTATCAAAGTCCCCCACACTTAAACATTTGCTTCTTCTCAAGCAAAGAAAGAGAATTCATTATTTGAACAAGAACATTGCGTAAGAAATTCCTAAACAGAGAGCAGTACACCACCACACTTAGATCATGTTATCAAATTTTATTCAAGTTAATGTCTTATAAGAATGAGTTACTAAGCCAAGAGCCTTAAACAATTGCAACAATCTTTTAATGTCTCGTAATCAAAGGATTGGCAAGTAATACGTTCAACCATAAGATTAGTAAAAGAATATTACGCTACTCAATTTCTCCAGAAAAATTCAAATGCCCCCACTAAACCAAGTTTTTCATTTAATTTAATGAGCATCCTCAGGTAGGAAACAACTCAATTCTTTTTTTTTTCCTCTTGAGCCGTTGTAGGTCCTCTTTTGACGCGACCCTACGCATGGGTGATGCAGCACTAGTTACTCAGTTACTCCAACAAGCACCTCAAGAGGCTTTTAGCTTAAAATTTTAACCCTCTTTGACTTTACCATTTGACGCGAGTGCCAATATTGCTGATGAAGTGCCCCCAGTTACTGAGTAAGGTCTAGAGAAGTCATTGGAGTTGTGTTTCTAATTCTTTTTTTTTTTCACCTAAATCATTTCCTTAAACAAAAGTTTTACTTAGCCAGCAAAGGTCATCATCTAATTTCCAAAAGAAATCATGTAGCAAAATATTCATAAACTAATAATTTGTTGATCATATTACAAACTACTCCCTATTCTCATTGTTCATCTCAAGATTGATACAAAAATTCAAGGCTTAAAGGCTTAGTTGAAACATTCTTTTCTATTTTAATTTTTGACTTGATAATATTTTCTAAGATGGGGAAGGCTCAAAGTCAAGGTCAATCCTAAATAATGCAAAAATTTCAAAAAAAATTTCAAAAATATTTTCAATTGTATAAGGACAAGCACCAAAAAAAAAATCATATATCTCCCCTACATTTAAATCAAACATTGTCCTCAATGTTGCAAAAATCATTAAAGAGGGAAAGGAACTAGTACTCCCTTAGTTTAGGTCACTAACTCTGATGTGGAGTTCTTCCTTTAGCACCATCCATGATGTTTCAAATTTTGAGGGAGGAAAGAGTGCACAAGCAAGATTATACAGCCACGAGAGGAGTGGTCATCTTTAAACCTGAATAAAAATTAATAAATGAAAGAAAAAATAATAATAAAAGATGCAAGCAAAACCATTGGGTTACCTCCTCAGAAGCGCTTGGTTTATAGTCTTCAACATGACTATGTCATAATGTCAAGGAGGTTGAGACAAGCAGTGCCAATGTGTCACAGAAAAGGATGCAGAGGTCGTCGAAATTTGTTCATTGCACCTATAAGTATTCTCCACATTATTTTGCTCAATGAAGATCATTTTAAGGGGCTCTTTAATGACAAATGCATCCAATTAAGCTTGATTGAGGTCATTTTTCTCAACAATCCTTGCACATTGTTTAAATTCATTTTGAGACTCCATTTCTTTGTCCCTCTTAAACTTCACTTGCTCATCACCAAGTCATAGAATTATCTCCCCTTGTTCGACATCTACTCCCTTAACCTTTTGTATAGACTCTGTTAGGATTTACTATCCTTATCTACTCCCTTAACCTTTTGTATAGACTTTTTATCATTTCCTACAAGACCCTCAGGATTTCTTTGCTATTAGAGACTGAAGGTTTCATTGTTGGTTGTTGTATCTCAGGTAATTCTTTACTACTACTAAGGGCAATGGCTTTACACTCTATTCTTTCATCTTTACGAGTATTAGGCACAGTAATACTTGGTAATTCTTTTTGTTATAAAATATTCACTGCATTTGCAATTTGTCCTACTTGTACCTCAAGATTGTTCATAGATGAGTATAATCTTGCATTGATAACTCCCGGCTCTTGAGTACTCTTTAATTGAAAACTTACTAGCTAAGATATCATTGCCTCAAGATCAAGGAATGACTTCCTTTTCTAGTTGATAGAACCCAGAAGGTGACACTGACTCGTCAGTTTTTTTTTTTCTTTCTTTTCAGATGGTACCATCTCTACCATCTGAAAAGAAAGAAAAAAAACTGAACACCTGGAGCATGACGATGAAATCGAATCACAGAGGGAGCTTCACCTTCATTCTTCCATTTCACCTCTCTTCTTCTTCACTGGTGACAACTTCCACCTTTATTGTTGCCGGTGAGCTCCTCCTCTTCACCATAGGCACCACCGTTGAAAGCTTTCAAGAGAAACAAAAAACAGAGTGTGCCGCGGCTGTGAGTTCGAAAGAGGGAGCAAGATTCGAACTAGAGATCTCTGATCGGACCTTCCTTAACTACGTTGAAGAATCAAGAAAGAGGCGGAGAGCTCAGAGAAATGGAATCTGCTCATGGGGATCTTCAAGCAGCAGTCAAATTCATTCACCCATATGCAGTTTTTGCCAAACCAAATCATATTTACTTTGCATTTGAATCATTCATATGTTTAATAATCTTCGAAGGTTTCAATTTCTCAAATTTTACAGTCCCGAATGAGCCAATCAGTGATAGAAAAGTACCCCACAAGCAAAACCAGAACCTTTACTTTGAGAAATTCAGAAAGATCCCGAAAATAGTGCCAGGAAAAGAAAACGAAAAGAACTAGAAAAAGGAATAGAAAATGCACCTGTTGTTTAACTCCAAGAGGATATATGTCTCCATAAGTGACATTCCAAGAGTAAAACCTATAAGGATCATCTGCATTTGCGAATATAACCAGCAAAACTAGTAGAAAGGGACAGGCCAAATTCCTAGACACGCCCATTCTCTTCTTTCAACTGTTTCTTCTTACCTCTCTAAGCCAAATGCAAGTAATGGAAAATGTTGAGAAAAGCCAAGTTCAAATATTTTTGTGCTTTTAACAAAGTCTCATGCTTCTTTTCGCAGAGAGGATAGATGATTCCTCAACTTTGCTTCTTCTTTAGTCTATCTGTTTTTGTGAGCTCGCTTTTTAGCTTTGGAAGTAATGTCGGTGGAGGAGAGAGAGAAGAAACCGAGTTTTAGAGCCAGGAGTGAGGAAGTTGTTGGTACCGACGAGCTTCGAGTGGGTTTAACAGTTAATAAAATGGTAATGCATAGTTTTATTAGTTTTTTTTTTCTTTTCAAATGTTAAATATGCGCCAAGTCAGCTTCAGTGTTAGTCAAAATCATTTTTAACGGTCAACAATTTTCTTTTAACGGAGAGTGTGATTTTTGCACCTATTTGATAACTATATGTGTATTTTTGCTCTCAAAAAAAGCATATGGTGCTGGGCGCTTTCGAAGGTAAAACACATGTATATTTTTGCTCATTTACCCTTAGTTTTGCCAAGAATAGGCCTCACAACATAACGATATGTCACAAAACCTTAAATTAAAATCAATTTCCCTGTTTCACACTACTCGCTATCCAATAAGAAAAGTTTTAATATTGAATACCTTATTAATTATATTTCATATGCACATTAATTGACAAGTGAAAAAGAATGCTTGGTGGATGATAGACTTGGTAGTAATTTTAATTTCAGATGTTACTTTTATCTCTCTAAACCTAGTGCTAATCTTGATTAGCAGTAATAACTGTGATAATTTTTATAAGCAACACTGTTTAATTATGATTTATGTTTGAACATTTTTTTAAGTGACTTTGAAAATTATGATTATGTTTGGATTTCATTTATTAAAATTACTTAAACATGATATGAATTAAATATTTAATAATTATTATTGGACACAAATTAAAAGGAAAATCTCATACAAAAATGGTTGAATTGCCCAAATTTAATTTGTCACTAAACTTAACAAATTACATATTAGGTTATTTGTAATAATTAAGGATTTAAAATTTGGGTCAAATTACCTCCATATCCCTTAGTTACTAAAATAGCAAAATTAAAAACATAACTGTTACAGACCTATATTAGGCCCAATAGCAGAATGGCCCAACAGAGAATATTTTGCATATTAGGATCTATCTATAATGAAGGAGGATCCTATCTTATCTATAATGGAGGAAGATCTTCATCTAGATCTGGCTGTTACGATACTTGCGCCATGGATCACATAAGGCCCATATCAACCTAAGGTACACTTTATAAATACAGAGGTCAAACCCTAAGGTACACAGATTCTACTCTCTCTGGCTATTTACAATTCAGCCTACACAGAGCACACACCCCACCCCCTTTGGCTAACCCCCTTTGGCTAAACGCCTATGTGTCTCTCGAACTACTTGGACTTTGATCCCTCTACAGGGTACGTAGGCCCTAGGCATTGTTCCTAGGTCAAGTCCGATTCAATCAATATCATACATGCTAATCCATTAGGACTAGCCACATCCTGTTCTTGAACAGAACATTGGCGCCGACTGTGGGGAACCGTAAATTTCGATTCCCACGACCAAAGATGGTCTTCCAGAAGCAGCATTCAGATGCGTTTGCATGGGCAATTCCTGAAAATCTGCAGCAGCAAAATCAAGAACCGTAGCAGTCTGTGAAGGGATTCAGAGAAACAATGGTTGTTTGAGCAACGACTTTGGTTTTGAGCTGCTTTACATGGGTTTCCTTTTAACTTTCCATGTGTCCACATGACGAGAAGATAGTTGGAAGGATCACCAGGAAGAACTCAGAGAAGTCTTTGATGACCTTAATAAAAAACTAGCAGACCTAGAGGATCTTGTTCGACAACTTCAAATCCTCCTATCATCGTGCCAGCAACCGTCGGCACAGCAGCCTCCGGGCCCACCGCGCAATAACAACCACTAGACAGAGGATGAGATCTAGGAATTGATACAGCTGCGGGTTCAATACCCGTTTGAGAATCCCAAACAAGCAAATCGAGATAGCTGAGGTTGTTGGTAAGCTGGGGCTAATTCAATGCCAAAGGAGTTATTTTCACGACTCGGTGATGCAATGAGGTCAATAATAGGATCACACTACTTTATGTTTGCCTTTGCTATATCTGCTTTGTGTTTGTCTTTTCTATATCATTCACATTAGAAAGAGTTAGCGGATTACTCGAACCCTCCAAATATATAACAATAGCGTCTGATCTCGTTGAACTATTATTTGGTCTATGAGAATTGTTTTGAGGCAGGGCAAACGAGCAAATGGAGATAGCTAATACTCCGGAAAAGTCGAGGCTGAGAAGATTTGGGAGAGATGTTTATCCTTTCTTCTACACAAGCTGAGGATTGATGAAGGCCATTTATTTGGAAAATCTTGCGACTTCAAAGATGTATCGTTATGCAACTCTACTGACTTATGAGTGGATACCAAGAACTCCATCAAGCATTTATTGAGCAAAAGCGTTATGCTGTAGTAACTCCCTAAGCTACATCCAGATGAGTATCACCCTCTATCTCATAGATGCTCAATCTTTGGTTATTATCAATTATCTATTAAGCATATATGAATTCATGGTGAAGAAACCCGTTTCTGAAAATCATGTCGGAGCTAAACATGTAGGAATCCGAGGTACATAAACCTGTTTCCGAAAATCGTGTCTGAGCTATACATGTAGGAATCTGAGGTACATAAACCCGTTTCCGAAAATGATGTCGGATTTAAACATGTAGGAATCCGAGGTACATAAACCTGTTTCTGAAAATTATGTCGGAGCTAAACATGTAGGAATCTGAGGTACATAAACTCGTTTATGAAAATCTTGTCGGAGCTAAACATGTAGGAATCCGAGATACATAAACTCGTTTTCGAAAATCATGTCCGAGTTAAACATGTAGGAATCTGAAGTACACAAACCCGTTTTCATGAATCATGTTGCGACGACTATGCCGCCAAGACTATTTAAGATTCAAATCAGAATCATTTACGATGGCTACGGCCGCCAAGTTATTTAAAGTCCTTTATGGGATTATCTGCTACGGCAAGGCCGCCAAGTCTATCCTAAATTCCTGTAAAGGAAAAAAAAGCGGACCCGGTTTTAATTGAATCTAGTTGAAATCCGGGATCCATGCAAAGTTTCGAAGGCGGACCCGATTACACCAATCTGGTTAAAATCCCGACTTCGTATGAATTTTTGAAGGCCGTTTGGAGATCCAGATTTAAACTGAATCTAGTTAAAATCCGGGATCCACGTAAAGTTTTGAAGTCATACCCGGTTAACTGAATCTAATTAACGTTCGGGATCCGCGTAAAGTTTTGAAGTCAGACCCGGTTACACTGAATCTAGTTAACGTTCGGGATCCGCGTAAAATTTTGAAGTCGGGCCCGGTTAACTGAATCTAGTTAACGTTCGGGATCCGCGTAAAGTTTTAAAGTCGGACTCGGTTAACTGAATCTAGTTAAAATCCGGGTTATGTGGAAATAACGGTTAAAACGTGTCTCCTTGGGAACAAACGTGTTTCCTCGGGAGCACGGTAAAACCGAGATAAATGTTAAAACGTATTCCTTCGGAATGCGGTAAAGCCGAGATAAAGGTTAAAACATATGAATATTATGCACAATATCTTTTTGACTCTGGCCCGGTCATCAAATGGAACCTGGTTACACCGCATCTCTATCAAGCCAATTTCTCTCATCGGTTTGTGGCTAGTATTAACGGTTAGTTTCTCGAAACTTCATTTTGATTCATAACCTATCTTATTGTAAATATTATCTACTTGTTATGGCACATCCAATTCGTCAAAACATCTGATGGTATAAGCCCGTGAAAAGTTTTGCGGGAGGCGAAAAGAAGCCGGACCGTGTTAAGCTTTGCGGGTTGAAAACCGAGTTCCGCGTGGAGTCCCTCCCTACAAAAGGGAACGAAGGCGGAACCCGGTTACACTGTATTCCAGTTAGATCTGAGTTCCGCGTAAAAATAAATCAAGGGTTACAACGCCCATGATGGAATCAAGGGTTACGACACCCATAATGGAATCTTGGGTTACAACACCCATCCCGAATAAACAAATTCCGGATTATACTTCAGCCATTGTACCCTACCAAAATAGATGAGAACAGAACCCGGTTAAATTGGATGAACAGTTAAAATCCAAGTTCTGTGTGGAGTCCGTCCCTACGAAAAAGAACGAAGACGGAACTCGGTTAAACTAGATGAGTAGTTAAAATCCGAGTTCGCCGTAAAATAAGATTCAAAAGAATAGTTAAATCGACGTTTCCATGATCATGTTGGAACCCGAATAATGGAGCAGTGAATCCAAGGTTATGACACCCAGTTTCAAATAAAGCATGGAGCAATGAACCTAGGGTTACAACACCCGTTTTCAAATAAAGCATGGAGCGATAAATTCTGGGTTACGACACCCATCTCGGATAAACAAATTCTGGGTTACGACACCCATCATGGATAAACAAATTCAAGAAAAATTTTGATGCATGAGTCCACCTCCAAAAGAAAAAGAAGGCGGACCCCGGTTACACTTTATTCCAGTTAAAATCAGGGCTCCGTGCAAATTTTTGCGGGAAGCGAAAAGAAGGCAGACCCCGGTTATAGTTAATACAGTTAAAATCTGGGCTTCGTGTAAAGAACGGTTAAATCCGCGTTTCCATGATTAGTTTGGAACCTGGTAACACCGAAAGAATGGTTAAATCTGCGTTTCCATGATCAGTTTGGAACCCAGTAACACCGAAAGAACAATTAAATCCGCGCTCCTTGATTGGACCCCGGATTAACTGAAGATTATCCAGTTCAATCTGCGCTCCTTAATTGGACCCCAGATAAAATGAACATTATCCAGTTGACTCCGCGCTCCTTAATTGGACCCCGAATAAACTGAAGATTATACAGTTGACTCTGCGCTCCTTAATAGGACCCCGAATAAACTGAAGATTATTAAATCTGTGCTCCTTGATTAGACTCCGGATAAACTGAATATTGACACCAGGGCTAACAAACCCGGGTTGATAATTACGCGAGGCCGCTGTTACAAGCCCTTGCAGAATTTTGATGCATAAAAAAAATGGCTCCCAGATAAGGAGGTGAATTGTCATCCCGACCCTGATTAGGTCAAAATGTTTAAGCGCGCGTTCCTACACCACGGCAGGACATGTGACAGTTTTCCCTTATCTTGGTAAATATCCCGGACTACGGACCTGGAACTCGGTAGCACGGTTAAGCTGACAACCCTACCCTGATACCTAGTCTTTGATACTGGAAGAATATTAGCGGATCCTGCATAATACATTTTTGACCTTGGCCCGATCATTCAATAGAACTCTAAAAGAATGTTCGAGTTCATACAGACAACTTGTGGTTGTGTTAAAGTTAAAACTCGGATACGAAGTCTGGGTTATATAATATATGCACCATGGCAGCCCAGAGCCTTTGACTGCCAGGCTGGGGGCAACAAGCATGACACTGTAAAGCTGTCAGCGATATAAGTAAATGCAGTCCATTCCTCTTTAGGATAATTTGGATTGGGGGAACCCGATGCTACAACAAACAAACCCGGAAACCCGGTCTGTTCCTCTTCAGGATAATTCGGATTGGGGGAATTCGGTGTTGTAGCAAACAAACCCGGAAACCCGGATGATTGATGAAGAAGAGATCCCGACGATCAAGAAAAGAAACAGTCAAAGTTTCAAAGAAAATTAACCCGGACCACATGTCTGGGGGCAATTCAATCAGAATACAAGTAAATCCGGGGTTCGTTGAAACTCGGATAGAAATTTTATCAAAATCAAACAAGTTGTAGCAACGCGGATACAATATTCGGGTTCAATAACAGATCCACCCCGACAGCCCAGAGCCCTTGATTGCCAGGCTGGGGGGCAACTACTATACAGTTGTCAATAGTGTAAGAAGAGTTAATGGAAGCCCTCACGGGGTTATTCTAACGGAAGCCCTTACGGGGTTATTTGAATTTTCAAATGTTATCCCGGTCGCTGGAACGTTGCTAATGAAAAAGCACATTCACCATCAACCGAGATTGAGGCAAGCGAAAACAAAGAACGAGGGAAAGACAAATAGATCCCGCCTTGGGAAAAACCTATCGCCTAAACAGGCAAATCGGTAGTAGAATGCAAATGAATCCGAATTCGTCAAAATGATGGCAATCGTAGCGGGAACCTCGGCCTAGAAGTCAAGCAAATTCCCGGATATTACCTCGGATCTTTGAGACACTACCTCGGATCTTTGAGCAGCAGACTACTACCTCGGATCTTTGAGACATTACCTCGGATCTATGAGTAAATGACTTCGGTCGCCAGGGTTAAACAATCAACGTAACCCAACTCGGACAATGTTCGATAGATAAACAAGATCCAGGGCAAGTTGGCTCGGATCATACGTTCCGGGGCAATATGCATCCTAGCAGCTCAGAAGCCTGAACTACCGGGCTGGGGGGCAACTGTTACGGACCTATATTAGGCCCAATAGAAGAATGGCCCAACAGAGAATATTTTGCATATTAGGATCTATCTATAATGAAGGAGGATCCTATCTTATCTATAATGGAGGAAGATCTTCATCTAGATCTGGCTGTTACGATACTTGCGCCATGGATCACATAAGGCCCATATCAACCTAAGGTACACTCTATAAATACAAAGGTCAAACCCTAAGGTACACAGATTCTACTCTCTCTGACTATTTACAATTCAGTTTACACAAAGCACACACCCCACCCCCTTTGGCTAAACGCCTATGTGTGTCTCGAACTACATGGACTTTGATCTCTCTACAGGGTACGTAGGCCCTAGGCATTGTTCCTAGGTCAAGTCCGATTCAATCAATATCATACATGCTAGTCCATTAGGACTAGCCACATCCTGTTTTTGAACAGAACAATGACATTATTATATGCTTAATTCCTTAGCAAGTACTGTACAATGGAGTACCATTTGTTCTCCTACTTCTTTCCAAACATTAAATATGCAGGCGTGATGAATGAAATATACACCATCAAACTATGAAAGCTCTGTTACAGGTTTGTTAATGTTATCCCAACGATAATTTTTTAGCAATATTCATTTTTATATAAGAATGTATTAGAATAAAGTGAAATATATTGTGATGGTAGATTTACATATCCACGCGGAGATCTATTACCTTCTATAAGTATTTATATTTTAATTCAAAATTTTATGACCCAAGTTTAAATTTTGAATCCTATATATATATTCTGAATATATATTCCATCATTTTTTTTATAAAAAGGGAAAACCCCATATAAAATATTCTTAAAATATTGTAGTATAAAAGAATTCACCTCTTTCAATTATATATATTCCTAATTTCCTATAAAACTGAATATTGTATGAAAAAAGAAAGAATATCGGGCATAATTAACGGTCGTATTGTACTTCCCAAAGAATTAATTGATAGAGCAAATAATAGATTATGTTTTTAATTTTTATGTTTTAATAACTAAGGGATATTGAGGTAATTTGGACCAAATTTTAAATTTCTAATTATGATTTATAACCTGATATATAATTTATTATATTCAGTGATCCAAAATAGAATTTGGGTACTTCAATTATCTTTACATGCGATTTTTTTCTAAATCAAACAAAAAGATATAGGGTGTTCAAAAAATTTGGATGCATATCCGACGAGTCAAGTTTCCAACAATAACATTACAATAAACATATAACTGTTCTATCACCCCAAAAAAAAAAACTGATATTAGTTAATCCTGATTTCCGTTTGATTTTTTTCTTTTTTCCAAGTAACTATTAGAATTTTGATTATTATTTTTATTTATTAAAATCACTTGTACACGTATAATTACAAAAAAGGACCATGATTATATTTAATGACCATGATCCTTAAATGCTTGATAATAATTTTAAAATATTATTACGATTATTAAATTATATGAATACTTAAATATTATTTTTATTTTATAATTGTTACTATTTAAAATAATTGAAAATTCATGTTAAATGATGAACAAAACAATATTATTTGAACTACTTTAGTTGAAAAACAATAAGCAAAATATGTGGGGAATATTTGGAGAAAGAATTTTAGGGAAGGGAGACAGGGTAAATGGGAAAAATTCTTGTTACGAAAGTTTCATTAGAATTTTCCAATGGCAAAAGCCACCCCTTATCAATTAAGCTAGAAGTGCGGTGAGAGGGTGAAATCATGGTTAATCGGGATCGGATTTTATAAAAATTATCCGAACATGATGAATGGGTTTATAACTACTTTTATAGGCTCAATCAAACTTATTTGAGTTTCACCACTAAACCAAGCAGAGACACGTACATGTCAGAATTTGGATGCTCTTTTTAACCATACCTTCACGTCTATCAAGTCTTCAAAAATTGTCATACAATTAACTCAATTTCTCATATGCTCATTTTAAGGATACTTTCATGTCCATCAATTCTTCAAAAATTATGGTACACTTAATTTTATTTCATCTCAATTATTTCGCGATAAATTCCAGCAAAACATATACCGAATTTAGCTTAGCTTGAAGTGGCAAGGGTTAAGTAAACAACAACAATACTATATATAATAGTTAAGATATTATCTTTATTTTATATTTATAAAAATATTTTTTATTTAAAAAAAACTAAAGGTAGAAAAAAATATGGACAGTCCATATATGATGGGTTTTGGGTGCTCATTACCTTGGCGAGCACTCAACCGATTTCGATTATAATAAAAAGGTTAAGGTATAATTTTATCCCGGAAGTTTTTGCTGAGAAACAATATTGCCTTGAAATTTGTTTAGATTCAATATTGCCTCAGAAGTGTAAAAAAGGAGCAATGTGGCCATGTTTTCTTTAGAAAGTTAATGGTCAATGTCAAATTTTTAACGATCAACGTAAGTTTTTTAATTGTATGGGGGCAACATTCCTACGTTTTGTGATTTTTAGGGTGACATTAAACTTAAAATTTTTTCAGGCAACATTGCTCCTCACTAAAAACTTCCATAACAAATTTACCCCTTAACCCATAATGCAATCAACAACCAAGATTTCTCCCTTATTTACTAAAACTATACATTTTGATGATGGGCATAGTGATGCTCATCACTTGATGAATATGGAAACCAGATCCTCTCTTTTCAGGCTTCATCAAAACAAGCCTCTGACTCTCATGATTGGTAATGACGACAACCCTCATTTCAATGAAGAAAGATGACAAGAGCTACACTCTCAGCCGCAGGATTATGCTTAGTGCCATCATCATCTTAATGGTTTGCCTCACATATGCATTCGGAAAAGTGTTTCTAAAACTATAGTTTGAAAATTTCCCTAACAAGCACGAGGAGAGACATGAGTGGAGACGAATCAAGACTGCACAACGAGGCCATGACAATAGTGGCAGAGCCTATGTACGTAGGTGGTGGATTGGTGGCGACTAGCTTGCAAGTGAAACCAGCCAACGTATAAATGTGGATATGCATGAGGATATATATATATATATATATATATATATATATATATATATATATAGAGAGAGAGAGAGAGAGAGAGAGAGAGAGAGAGAGAGAGAGAGAGAGAGAGAGAGATTTTGTGTTGCAAATTCAGCACATGTCCTTTTCTAATTTTTTTAGCCAATAACGTGAGATGTTATCTTTATACTTTAGAAAGCTTGTGAATCAATATATATACTATGAATGTTCTGAGGTAAAAGAAATACTAAAAAATATTGCATGCATTTTAATCATAATTGATTATTAAAAATAATATAGTATCATTTAAATATTTAAGGGTTAAGGTGCAAAAATGCACATGTGCTTTGGTCAAAGGAGCACCCAGCAGCAAATGCTTTTTTGAGGTGCAAAAATGTCTATGTGATTACAAATTAGGTGCAAAAATATCGTTTGACCGTTAAGTTTGACTTTTTTTGCTGACTGGAACATGGATTTCAAAAGTGCACAAACACACATGTGGTTTGGCAAAAAGAACGCCCAACACCAAGTGTTTTTTTTAGGTGTAAAAATATCGTTTGACCATTCGTTTGACTTTTTTTTACTAAATGAACGATGATGTGGCTTTCAAAGCAAATGTATGGAAAAAAAAAAAGCCGACTAGTCGCAAACTAAGTCTGAGTTGGGAAGAATTAATATCATCATTCTTATCTCTCTGTTTGCCCTTGTAATTAACAACATTACACCTGAAAATCACAACATGTCCAATGCGAATATGTCACCCTTTGCCCTACTAAAAATGCCATCGATGACTGTCGACATATCCTCCCGCTAGAAACTAGAGACCTTGCCTAGATTAGAGTTCTCAATGCCGTTGTCGCCTCTAATCCATTAAAATTGAACCGGCACAACGTCGGCTAGAGCGAGCTGAGTATGCATTAGACGATGCGTACCCGCCTTTACCTCAGAAATAGCCCTAAACTCTTACAGCTAAAGTGGCTTGTGGGTGAAAAATATATCCGCATTGGACAAGTTATGATTTTCAGGTACATTGTTGTTATAGGGGCGGATAGAGGGATATAGATGGTGATATTAATTATTCCTAGCTTAGACTTGCGACCAGTCGCCATGCGTTTTTCCACACAATTGCTTTGAAAGCCACGTCATCATTCAGTCAGCTAAAAAAAAAGTCAAACTAACGGTCAAACGGTATTTTTACACTTAAAAAACGTATTTGGTGTTGGACGCTCTTTTTACCAAACCACTTGTGTATTTTTGCACATTTGAAAGCCATGTTATCATCCAGTCAGCAAAAAAGTCAGATTTAACGGTTAAATGACATTTTTGCACCTAATTTGTAACCACATAGTCACTTTTGCACCTCAAAAAACACTACACGGGCGCTCTTCCGACCAAAGCACATGTGCATTTTTACACTTTAACCCAATATTTAAATATAAAAATTATTATAATTTACATATGATACATATAACTTGCAAACTTGAAGAAATTAAACTTGCTGTAGGCCAGGGAGAAGAAGCTAAGTTTTTCTTTGTATTACAAGGCATTCACTAACGGCTTGAGTTATAAGCGGGATCGAATTTGTAACCTCCAACTTATAGAAGAATATCCATACCACTAGGTTACAACATTATTGGTGAGAAGAAGCTAAGTTAGCGTGTTTGATTGTAAAGAAGATTGTTGTTTTGTGATAATTTTATTGTGTTGTAATGACTAAAAGCTTTATGTGACTAACTTACCTATTGCTTTATTTCCATTCAAAACCATAGCCCTCTCCACTCACAGCCAAAAAGGGGAAAAAGAAAAGAAAGAAAAGAAAGAAATTTAAAAACGTGAGTGATGTTGCATAGTAACCCATGCATTAGTTGACTAGTTTCTGCTCGTATCAGAGAAGTTGACATGCTATAATCGTAGGCTTATGTCCCTATTTAAGTTGGCCTATCAGTTCACTTTCAAAATGAAACAAATTACAAAATCCAGAATTGTTACAGTATTCTGCCGCGGGAATTCACACAATCTGTAGAGCCAACTCTCAAAAGCAAAGCCAGATCAAGTCTAGTTAGTTTGGAATTGCATGAAGAAGTAGAAGATACAGGCAGAAGGTAGTGTGTTCCTTATGTTTTAATGAACCCAGAGTTTGAGAAATGTAGGTGTATTATTAAACTTTGAAAGCCATACTTTAAGTTTCAATTTGGCTTCATAACTATTTAGTCATTAAGGATACAAAATAGCTCACTCACTCTCTCTCTCTCTCTTTTGGATTTGAAATTTGACGAAACCAATGTTCCTTAACAAGATGACTACGTACATTCTGTTTTTCCAAAAACAGAGATTTCATTGAATTTAAATACAAGTAACCCTTCCATTTTCTGAAACGACTCTGGAATTGAAAAACTCTACAATTGGGAAGGGTGAAAGATACAAACAGAACGAGTCCTTGTGTATGTTTTAACCATCATATCTTCTCCATAAAATGAAACAGAGCGAATGTTGAAAGAGAGCAGGTGTCAAATAGAGGCCAAATTGAGGTGTTAGGTGCCACCTTCACAAACAAAATAAACAAGATGATGATGATGATGTCACCTTAACATCTAATACACTAAACACCATATATTTGGATGAAATAAAGGTATAGCGCAGGAAATTACCTATGAAAAACTTGATGGAACTTGCATTCTCAAGTGTTTCTTTGGTTGTTATCCTCTGGTTCTGAAAAAGCAGGTCATTGTGTGCTTCTCCTAATAGAATCACGTGTTGGTATCCTTCTCCTAATAGAATCACGTATGCGATGATTCTCTAGCTTTAATTCCATTTCTTCAACAACCTCCTCTTGTAATTTTGATGCATATATTGGCCAAATTCCACACCCTTTTATCCACTGATCATATTCAATCACATGATCACTATGCCAATCTCCAACGAAGAATTCACATGCAAACTTATAAGCGGTGTCCTTATCAAATCTCCTATGGGTTTCCCTTAATAGGAGTTCCACTGGATCATACCATTGAAAAACATGATATCCAATGCAATTCTCGAGGCCAGGGGATTCCTTTTCACCCTCGTAATAGATCTCTTCATCTTCAAAGTGGAATTTCCTACAAATTGATGTTTTTGTGCCACGGTGATCGCCTGGTACATAAATAATACAACAGGAAGCAAAACCCAACAAATAGTTAGAAGATGCTGCAGGCTCAATAGTAACAGATTTCTTGGCCGTCTGAGAATATTTAAAGCCCTTTGGAATTGTGCTTCCTGGGTAACATGCTTTAACCTCACTAGAGTAGTTTTTATAGATTGCTCCCGTCACTTTGAAATCTATGGTCTCCAATAATTTGCATCCGTCTGCAAAAAAATGAGTAATGGAAGGTGGAAGTTCTGGTAATGACCTAAGCCGCGTGCAGTGACCCAAATCAATTTCTTCCAGCTGTGAAAGATTCTTGATGCTATTAGGCAAACTCTCCACTTTACATCCTCGTAATGATAGAGTCTTCAATAGTGACAGGGCACTGATATTGTCAGGGATCTCATAAACCTCACAATATGTCAAATGCAATTCTTCTAAAGAACGCCAGGCGTCAAACAAAATGGGTAATTTTGAATTGTCAATTTCTTCCATAAAATGATAGAGAGAGAATATTTTAAGAGATGTCAAGCAACTTAGCTCTTCTATTTGAAAGCTCATGAGAGACCCACCGAGATATAGCTCTTCAAGTTTATTGAACCTTCCAATTGGCAAATTCAATATTTTGATACCAGTATCAGATAAATCTAAACTTGTCATTTCTTCTGATGACAACAAAAATTCCTCAAGACTATCGCAACCTTTTAGCTTGAGAAGCTTGAGAGATTTCATATGCTTGTCCCCGTGAAGACTCCTTAGTTTCCCGCATCCCGTTAGCTTCAAACAAAAAAGTTTAGGAAGAGATAAGATGGATGGATGAATACTCTGTACAATATATGAGGTCCACGTTTTCAA
Organism: Acacia melanoxylon; assembly: GCA_019022615.1. Taxonomy (NCBI): domain Eukaryota; kingdom Viridiplantae; phylum Streptophyta; class Magnoliopsida; order Fabales; family Fabaceae; genus Acacia; species Acacia melanoxylon. The sequence continues at coordinate 15,951,384 of JAFJYJ010000003.1, forward strand.
GGTTTTGTGCCATGGACAGATCAGGCAGCTCCACTAACTTGACGGAATTGCATAGATTTATTTTCTTCAGATTCATCATAAGATTCTGTGACAATTCAAAGAGACAAGTTACTGGAAAGAACCTTCATAATTCAATTAGACTAAAGAATGAAATATGCATAAATATATACTTACAGGCACCCCATCCCATAGCTTTGCAACTTCGCTGAAAGGCATATGGATTTCAACTAGATTTTTTGCACAAAAGGCCAATGGTAGAGACTTCAAAGGATAACGTTCCCAATAAAAATAGCTCAGTTTATCACAAAGTGAGCCCAAACCATCAGGAAGATGCACAAAGCCGTACACCTCGAGAAATCTTAAATTACTCATTTTTTTGAAAGCGTCAGCCCTCAAGCTTAATATGTCGTGTTCCTTTAACTTCAATTTAATGCCTTCAATTGCATTAGTTCCCTAACATAGCAAAATTCAAATAATCTCACACAAGTGGAGTTTAAAAATTCTTCAATGAAATAATGAATGAAAAAGGAAGTTAAAGCATCTCTTACCATGTTATTTTTTAGTATATCTTGAATTTCCTTTGAATCATTTAATCGACTTCGTCTTTCGGGGTGCTCTTTAGATTCCCGATGAACTATTTCTTCAGCCATTTGTTGTAGCAGATCATGAATTCCTACTCTATTGTCGCTTGAAATGGTTATGAGAGCTTTATCTGTAAGGCTATGTATTACACTATCCGCATTATTGAAGTCATCACAAGCATCTAGCAAGCTTATAATAAATTCTTTTTTCTCTCCCCGTAAGAAGAATACAATGTCTAAAAATATCCTCTTTTCTGATATGTCAAGCCCATCATAACTCACCCTCAATACATTATAAATTCTTGCATTGGGATGCTTTCTCAAATTTTCAAGGGTACTCACCCATGTTTTTGTATCTCTAGAGTTCAAATACGTACCCAAAACTTCTAATGCTAAAGGAAGGCCTCCAGCATATTGAATTACTAGCTCTGATAGCTTTTATATCCTATTTTGGGATGGTCTTGCTTGAAAGCATGCCAATAAAAAAGTTGAAGTGATTCTTCCTTGTGTAACTCTTTCACCTCATGCACTTCATGAACTCCTCCATTGATAAGAGCATGTCTGTCTCTACTTGTTATGATGATTTTGCTATTTGGGCCCAATGAAAGATTTTCTTCAATAAGATACTTTAATTGCTTTGAGGTATCTACATCATCAAGCACTAGAAAAACCCTCATTCGACGTAGCATCCTTTGAGTGTTGGGTTGTCCTATATGTGTGAGATTTTCGTCATTTAATAGTGCAAAGAGAATATTTTTAAGCAAACAAGTCAATCCAATCCTTTTTGATTCCTCTCTCACATTTGATACAAAGTAAGAACTATCATATCAGGGGGAAAATTTGTCAAATACGACTTGAGCTAATGTTGTTTTACCTATCCCACCCTTACCCCAAATTCCAATAATTTTAACTTCATGTGAGTCAACTTTCATAAATGATTCAATAGCAGCCAAATTTTCCTGAAATCCAATAAGTAGATGCTTTGGCTCAATTGTAATACCTTCTATCTTTTTTGATACATCTTTGATTATTTCATCGATAATATCAGCTTCATTTCTGCCATATTAAAAGGAAGAAATTATTTTATTAACAAATCACACTGCTGTAAAAAAAAAAAAAAACATTCATGTATAGATATATTTTTGAAAAAAACTTTTTATGGGGAAAACACATGGATTATATTGATAAAGTATGACAAGTTATATTGACTAAACAAAAAGAGAAAATACTTAAAAAAAATTTGAGGAATGATAACCAGAGAATTCTGCAGTTTCATTCAAGACAGATTTCCAAAGTTGCACCTTCATCAAGTCATCTTTGAATTTTTGTTCATGTTGAGCGAATGCATCTGCATAAGATCCTTCTTGATGCCTTACGTGTGATGGCTCTGTGTTGTAAAAAATTGGAATTACAATCTGATTATTGACTCGCTTGCATTCCATGATTTTCACTAGCTCTTCTAAGCACCAACTTGAAGAAGCGTAGTCTTTTGAGAATATTACCAATGCAATTATTGATCTTTCTATTGCTTGCAGGAGTTTAGTTGATATTCCATCTCCCCTCTCTAGCCTCTCATCCACATACAAATCTATCCCCTTTTGCGTTAACTGCTTTGTCAAATGGCTAAGAAATTGATAAGTAGATATTTTATGATTAAATAAGTATAGATTCTGAGATATATTAGATTGAATTTGTTAATATTTTATACCTATTTAATTATCTTTTATATATTTATCTATCTTTTAATTGAATATAAGATAAAAGAATATTATAAGAAAATCTACTCATATCCTATTTTATTGTGCAGGAGATATTATTTGATCTAAGAGAGACAACAAATTTAATTGAAAAAGATATAATATAATATATTATTATATTATATTATAAAAGGATATAATACATCAAATTGACCAAGGATGAAAGCGTACCTGCGTAAAGAATGAAAAAGGAAATTGGAATAAGATGTGGACCCCGCACGTAAAGCAATTACCACGGAATTTTAATCGTTGAAAAGATATTGTGTAGATATGATATATATCTAACATATTGGAGATGAATATTTGACACACGCGGCCCAACACGGAATACCCTAAAGTATATCTATAAAATTGGGGAACGAACACGCATAAGGACATTCGGACGCAAGGATTAAGAGCAGGACGCAAGCCGCAGGACGCAGAGACGCAAAGACTCGGAGGACGCAGATCAAGAAACAATTCAAGAATTCGAAGAAGCTACGAGGAGGAGACTTGGAGAATCAGGAAGGATCGCAAGATGCGAGGCGAGGATTCTCTAGAGTCTTTATTTCTCTTTTCTTTTCTTTTCTGTCTTATTTTAAACCTGGCTTTTATTGATTTTATGGAGTTTATTATAGCCATGCTAGGCTAGTTTTCTTTTAGTAGTTAGGGCGAGGATGAACCCTATGCGAATTTAAAATATTTGATTTGATTCTTAATTTATTGTTATTTTCTTGATTGAATGAATTATTTGTGCGTAATGCTTTCTTGAAGATTGATCACCTTTTAGATTGTTCATAGGTTGATGTATGACAATAGAGATGTTGATGCATCTAACTAGAACCGTTAATTCATCATAGAATTGCATGACCTAGACATAGGCTTACGCGTTTATGCGATCTAATAATTCTGATTTATAAATATGATCTTTCCAAACAAAACTAAGACATTAGGTTGTTTTCAAAGATAACGGACTAAGGTAAAGCATCAAGACATTGGGACTTAGTCTAACTTTAGAGAATTGATCGTCAATCGTAGAAATAATAATCAATTAGGAATTCAATTTAAATACTTAGAGGAACATGGGGATTCTCACCCTAGTTGCGTTTTTAAATTACTCATCTTTTCTAAAAGTTGTTCTTGAATTTCTTGATTTTGAATTCTTATTTTAATTCTTTAAATTCTGTTTGGTTACAACTCATATTACTCGATTCATCCAACTAAAGCGAAAATAGCGAATTAGTGATTGGAGTACTATTCCTCGTGGGACGATCTTTTTCTCACTACTTTATTACTTGTAACGACCGGTGCACTTGCCGAAGTCGCTATCAGAAATCCATATCTAACGTCTGAACCTCTAAAACTAATAAAAACGTGGTACTTTTTCAGATCAACTCGAGAAGAAGTAGGAAAAGCTGCCATTACTGGACATAAAAAAAGCCTATCAGGTAATAAATTTGAACGCTAACGTCTCCACTCAAGTTTCCAATAATAATAACTTTAGAATTTTTTTTATTATAATAGCATTATAATAAACATAATAACACTGTTCAAATGTTATGTGTTTACTCTCATGTGAATTCAATTTATAATAATAGCATTATAATAAAAACATAAGGCCATTTTGAGATGAAAACCCTATATAATAAAATAGGAAAAAATTATGAATATCTGCACACTCAAAAGTAAAAAATTATGAATAGGTTTCAGATAAGGGACTCACTTATATAAATAAGTCGCGAAAATTTTCTAACAAATGGTGAAGTCCTAAAGTTCTTAAGTGCCGCTTTTTAAACATGTAAATGAATAAATTACTATTTACTCAAATTTTACATATGGATTCACAAGTTAACTTTCTAGATTTACAATTGAAACCTCTTATATTTTCAAGTGAATATACATAATTTTTGCACTACCTTATTATATTATGAATATATGTCATGTTACTAACTTCCTTAATATAATCAAATTACATAAATATATCTTATCTTATGAATAAGAGTTAGTTCAAATAATTTTATAAGGTTTCATCCCTTTTTATAAAAAAAAAATTATATGATCATAATAATTATTGTTTAATTTTCCTTGAATATAAAAAAGACCTGGCCTTTTTCTCAATTACTTTAAGTTTTGATTCTATATTTTTGTGGGAAAGAATAATAAACTAATCTAAATCCTATGATTTATTGGCTTTTAATTTTTCAAAGTTGGAAAAAACTCTTACTGCATACCCTACCTTTGGTGGGGGACATTGAGTGAAACTAAAAAAAAATGACTATTTACTCTTATAAAATTTAAATGAATTTTTCTCTCCTTTTATTTTGTTATCATTATATCAATATATATTATACAATTTATTAATCTTGACCTGCGACAGTAAAAATTACAGTATTTTTTTAATATCTTATTTGAGAACAAAATTGTACAAAAATTACAAATGTTATAATCATTTTTATTCAGCATAACAATAATTACAAATTTTTAATAATTTTCTTTTAATCCAATTAACCTTCTTAAAAAAATAAATCAAGAGAATAGATTTAACCTATCTGTCAATATATGTGTGTGTGTTCTGCAATGAAAATAAACATCCACACGACAAAAACTATGAAAGTGAAAGGATCAAACCTGTGTTCTTGGTGGAAGAATAGAAGAGGTAGAAAGCGGCGACCCCAATGGCTACGAGAGAGAGGGCCAAACCTATAAGTGTCCCAAACAACTCCATCCTCCAATCCTTCAACTGCTAGATTCGGATTCTATGAGATTCACAGCTCTAGGGAGTCAAATTATTTGTTGTGGGCATTGTATAAAACTTCCAAAGTAATTAAGAGAAGAATTATATTTATTTTACTAAGGTTAATTGAGTAATAAAAACTTTTATCTCTCATCTACAAACAATTCTTTTTCTTAAAAAATTTCACAGCCAGGGAGCAACTTAATTAATTGAAGTAGTTGATCTACTTCGAACGGAAATTCAGAATATATTATTAAGGTTCACTAAATCTCATACAAAATTTTATTTAAATTTTAATATATTGATCTGGATCATTATATATTTTGTTTTTAGCTGAACAAGTGGAAATGAAAGATGGCGAAACAGAGCTAGCTAGAACGCGATCGTGCTTCATCAAATCATATTCTTTATTTTTAGGGAAAAATTATGAAATACTTTCAATGTTTATAAAATTTTAGAAAGACAGCACAAACCACATCATGGAGCTCATTGGGAAGAAGATGATCATAGCTGGATGGATCAAACCTTGTCTTCCCAACTTAGAAACGTTAGGCACTCAAGTTTCCAATACTAACATTATAATAAACATGACAACTATTCAAATATAGTGTTTACTCCCAAGTGAATTTAATTTGTATCTATCGCATGGCGTGGGTAGCAAGTATATATAGAAAAAATTATGAATATGTCCCAAATAAATGCCGGGACTCATTTACAAATAAATCTGCGCGAATTTCTTAAAATATGGGGAAGTCCTAAGGTCCTTAAGTGCCATTTTTCACACATGCAAATGACCAAAATTACCCTTTACTCAAATTTTACATATGGATTTACAAGTTAACTTCTTAGATTTACAACTCAAACTTTCTAAGATTCACAAATGAATACACATAATTTTTGCACTACTTATTCAAATTTCATATAAAGATTTACATGTCCACTTTCTACATTTGTAAAATCAACCTCTTTTAATTTACAAGCACACCCCATAGATTAGTCAAGGGGTAGTTTGGTTTTTCACCTGTAAAAAATAACACTAAGAAAACTTGGAGTTTCACTGTATCTTGGTAAATTCATGATATTTATTTATAAACAAGTTCTGTCTTTGAAACATATTCATAATTTTTCCTAAAAATAAAGAATATGATTTGTAATTTTTTGGCCAAGTCATTTGTAATTGAAAGAGTAAACTCTTATTACACCTTTATTTTCGAAAAGTATTAAAAATAGTGCAGACATAACAATAAAATGATCACCCCTTTGATAGAATAAAAATATAAGATTATAATAATTATCGTCAGACTTTAATTTCTTTAAATACAAAAGACCATCAGGCAGCACACATAGGGTATAGAACCCATGACCTTCTTAATATTTGGAGGCATAGAGTGCCAATTGAGCTATAATCTATTGGCCAAAATTAACGAGCATTATTGCTAATTGGAGTTTTTTTTTTTTTTTTTTTTTTTTTTTTTTTTTTTTTTTTTTTTTTTTAATAAAAAAAACGGTGTTAGTTGGAGTTGATCTACATGGCCGAAAAATTCAGAATATATAATTAATATTCACTATGTGAGAGAAAATTTTATTTAAATTTTAATATATTGGTGCTGTATCATTATAAAATTCAAACAAGTGGAAAGGAAAGACGGTGAAACAGCGCAAGAACACAGTCGTCACCCAAAAAAATCAATGTCCCAATTACACAAAGACACATACACACAAATCTTATGCAAATTTAGCCACAATATTAATTCACAAATAATCATGCATACATGAACATCAACTTTGTAAGGTAGGAAAAAATGTAAGAAATGCTTTCAAGTTTTATAAAATTTTAGAAAGAGAGATCATCACACATCATGGAACTCGTTAGGAACACGGCTTTTCCTGACTGGTATGTGATGAATAAGGAAGAAGACAGTCATACCTGGATCGATCAAGCCTTCTCTTCCAAACAAAGAGCAATAGTATGATGATGTCTGGGTAGACTACAGCAATCCAATTTATAAGTGAAGAACAAGGTTTTCTGGGACCATTGCAACAAGGTTAACTTTTTTAATTGGTTTATAGATTAGTAGGGTTTTTTGTTTGACCTGAATAGATTAGTAGGGTTCGAAGCATTTAATTGATTTGTTGGCTATTTGTATTAAATATTAATCACTGAGCCATGGTTCACACTCACCGAACAGGGATGAACATTTTTTTTTTTTTAAAAAAAAAAAAGAATCAATGCGAAGCACTGGATGGAGATTTAAAACATCATTCACAATATTCAAACGCATCTAAGTTCTTGATTATATCTATATATGATTGGAAAATATTTTTATACGCTATGTTATACATGTTTGGATTACTTACTTACTATTTTTAATTTAATAATTCATTTTTCTCAACATTAATAGATTTTTAAATATTTGATTAACTTAATGTTTTGGAATTTGGTTTGAAAATAAATTTTACAGTTAAGAATTTTATATTTTTGTTCATATTTTTTTTATTTGAATGTGATTTTTAAGTAAATATTTGATATTTAATTTAATATTTTATTTTAAAATTATTTAATTATTTATATTTTAATTTCTCATTCAAAAATATTGAATTATTTTAGATACTTTTTTATGATCCTTTTACATTTTTTTGGTTGATTCTTCTTGTTCTTTTTTTTAAAAAGAAAAAAAAAAGGAAAAACCTAATATCTTTTTATTTGAAAATTTATTTAAGAATATATTTTTGTTTATAATAACTTGTTTTTCGTACCAGTATTTTAAAAATTTATTTATCTTATTGTTTTTTCTCAGCTTCTCATACTTTATTTTTAAAACTTAAATTAATAGTTAACAAATCGTTTTTCTTGTTCTTTCTCATTTAAAAAGATAAATTTTTTGAGATATTTTTTTTATAATTTTTTTTACATTTGATTCTTCTTTTTCTTATTTTCTTAAAATTTTACTTGGTTGATTCTGCTTGTTCTTATTTTTTAAAACCTACTATCTTTTCGTTTGAAAATATATTTTTGGGAAAATTATAATAAAGGACCTAAGAAAACTAATATTTATTAAGAAGGACCATAAAAATGGTAATTATTTTGAAGGTCCAAAAATTAAAATATTAAAATAAAAAGACTAAATTGCCTTTGATTCTACAATTTTTGCATAAAGGTGAAATATCTAATTAACCAAGAAAAAAAAAACTTAAAGGTCAATATCTGGGATCCTTTCATTCATAAGGAAAGAAAAATGAAGGACACTTTGCAAATTTCTTTTAAAATTGAGTAATTCATGACAGTTTGAAACATCCAATTCAAACTCACGTATACACCTGTAAATGAAAATGAAAAATGCAAATTTTTCTTTCGTAATTCAAAACAGAAGTTTGAAAAAGATACAATATTAAAGGGGCAAAGAATCAGGTTTTAATGATGATAACAAGAACCAAACCAAAAGAAAACGGAGAGATAAAAAATTACTAGGGAGATGAGCTTGAAGATCATAAACAAGGGGGAGGAGGCCTGGGAGATCTTCGTCAAAGGAAGAACCTACGGTTCCTTCACAGTGAGATAAAAAATTACCGATCCAGACTTTAACTTACATATTTTAGATTCTGATTGGATCTCTATATATCATTTTTTCAATCAATCACTTCAGATTCTGATTTAATTAGAGATAATATAGGAAATCTGACGAAGAGCAATTTAGTCTTTCTATTTTAATGTTTTAATTTCTGGTCCATCAAAATAATTACTATTTTTATAGTCCTTCTTAATAAATATTATTTTTCTTAGGTCTTTTATTATAATTTTCCCTATATTTTTTACTAATAATTCGTGTTTCTTACCCGATTTCTAACCATTTACTTATCTTATTGATTTTCTCAGATTCTCTTACTTTATTTTTGGAAATTATATTAACCGTTCACAATTCGTTTTTCGTTTTCTTTCTCATTTAAAAAGATGAAATTTTTACATACTGTTTTCCAATTGTTTTACATTTCATTCTTCTTTTTGTTATTTTCTTGAAATTTTATTTGGTTGATTATTCTTGTTTTTTTTTTTAAAATCAATTTTCTTATCATTAGAAAATTGAAATGATTTTTTTTTTGTTGCAAATAATTCGTGTTTCTTTCCATATTTTTAAACATTTACTTATCCTATTGTTTTTCTCAATTTTTCTTACTTTAATTTTTGAAAAATTAAATTAATAGTTACCAATTCATTTTTCAGGTTCTTTTCCATTTAAAAATCTGAAATTTTTTAGATACTTCTTTCTAATTGTTTTATATTTGATTCTTATTTTCCTTTTTTTAAAAAAATTTATTTGGTTGACTATTGTTCTTATTTTTTTTGAAACTTATTACCTTTTTATTTGAAAATTGATTTGGAAATATATTTTTCTGATAATATTTCGTTTTTCTTACAAGATTTTTAAACATTTATTTATCTTATTGTTTTTCTCAGCTTCTCTTATTTATTTTTTAAAATTGAATTAATACTTAACAATTTGTTTTTCTTGTTCTTCCTCATTTAAAAAACTGAAATTTTTGAGATATTTTTTTTGTTATTAGTTTCACATTTGATTCTTCATCTTCTTTTCTGTGTTTTTTGTTTTTACAAAATTTATTTGGTTGATTCTTCTTGTTCTTAATTTTTAAAATCAATTATCTTTTTATTTAAAAATATTTTTTTGGATAATAATTCGTTTTTCATACCAGATTTTTAAACATTTAATTAACTTATTGTTTTCTCAGATTCTTTTACATTATTTTTTAAAATTAATTTAATAGCTAACAATTCGTTTTCCTCGTTCTTTCTCATTTAAAAAGCAGAAATTTTAGATACTTTTTTCTAATTGTTTGACATTTGATTCTTCTTTTTCTTGTTTTCTTAAAATTTTACTTGGTTGATTCTTGTTCTTATTTCTTAAAACCTATTATCTTTTCATTTGAAAATATATATTTTTGCTAATAAATCGTGTTTCTTACCAGATTTGTAACCATTTACTTATCTTTTTGTTTTTCTCAGATTCTCTTACTTTATTTTTGAAAATTTAATTAATAGTTAACGATTTGTTTTTCTTGTTCTTCCTCATTTAAAAAACTGAAATTATCCTGGAGGGATTGTGCCGTTAAGGTAATTAAGCCACAGATTATTCCACATGTTATACCACGTTATCACTGAACCCCGTCGTCATCCTCATCACCAATCTTAGTACTTCCTCTTTGAGATAAATCCATGGTTTGATATGAGGGGAGGGGAGGGAAAATGAGCAGGACAGGGGGAAAAAAAAGATTGATGAGTTGCAGGTAAAAAAATAAGAAAATGGGGTTAAAAGTTTTTAATTAATTTTTTTCCTTTTTACTTTTACATTTCTCTTTATTAAAATTTTATAACCTCACTTCAATAATTTTTTAAAATCCAACGCATAAAATTTTTTCTTCCCTCCCCTTCAAATCTCTCATACCAAACAAACCCGATGTGGCCATGATTATGGAGTGAACTACCATATAATATATATTCCTAGTTTCAGCACCTAATCATGTATCTATCCCAAAAAATATATCAATAAATATTTTAAATGATCACCCAACAGCATGTTTAAATAAAATAGTCATTAATATAATCACCCAGCAATAATTAGAAACAAATAAACAATTCATGTCTCTTGCGTTGACCAATCATTTTAGAGATATTAGGACAGGAAGATCATTTGGCATGATGTGTGTCCACCACCTTCATTTTCCAACTGATTTTATTTCTGTTTCTCATCAAGTTTGTGTTCTTTATGTTTTAATGAACCCAGAGTTTGATAATGGTAGGTGTATTATAAAAAATTTGAAATTTTCTAAAACATTTTGAGAGTTAACAAATTCTTCTTGTTGGTGTGATTCTGATTTTAAAACTATTATTTTGAATTTGATTTGAAAAATTATCTTTTGGTAGTCACCACTATTTTGTAAACTTTTGGAATTTAGATTACTTACTGATTATTTTTCAATTTAATAATTAGTTTTTCATTTGATTTGGTTTTTAAAATCCATTATCTTTTTATCTTAAGTTTGATTTGAAAATATATTTTTTGTTGTTAACACTCAACACTTTAATTTGTTGTAAATGTTTGGTATTTAATAATAATAATTCGCTTTTCTTACTCTTATTTGATTGCTTTCTTAATTTTTTTAATATTTGATTTGATTATCTTTTTATATTTGACGCGTATTGCGTAAACAGGTATTAAGATAAAGTTATAATTTACTGAGGTATTGTTCCATCTATACTGCAATTCCTAAATATCATCTGAAACAATCAGATCGACAGCGATTTTTGACATGAATACCTCTCATATTTATTTTATACTCTCCAAATAATTGCATTAGTGAAACATCGACCAAAAAAGTGAAGCAGGGTTACGTTAAGAATATATATAATCAGAACAGTTTAACTCACAGTGTTTGCAAATTTTTCAAGTTACTAAGTTGTGGCAAAGGCGAATTATCCAGATCCATTCAGGTCATATTTAAAACCCCTCTTACGATGGAAATCATCACCCCATACGTACAACTCAATGAGATTTTTTATAAGTGAGAATTATGCTGAAGGAATTGGCCAACTTAAACCACTCCCATAAATCCTCCTCACAAAATGAAAAATCAATGATTCAGATTCAAGGGCATTTAGTGGTTAAAAGGTGAAAGCACTAATAGCTTTATTTTATTCATAACTGGACATAAGGAAAAAAAATTATTTGGATTTTTTTTAAAAAAAAATGAACGAAGTTCGGTTAGAAGTTTTAAATTAATTTTTTATGCTTTTATCTTACACATTCTCTTTATTAAAATTTTGTAATCCTACTTTCCCAATTTTTGTAAATCCAACTTATAAAATTTTTCTCTCCCCTCCGAAACCCTCCACTAGTGCAAAAAAGGGCTTTAAGACCGCCTCATTTAGACCGGAGTATTGACGCACCGGCCTTAAAAGTATGACCGGTGGCAGTTTTGTAAATATCAAGAACTTTTTGGACCGAATTATAGAGGATCCGGTCTTAAAAGTATGACCGGTGGCAGTTTTGTAAATATAAAGAACACTTTTAAGACCGGATTAAAAAGGATCCGGTCTTAAAAGTATGACCAGTGGCAATTTTGTAAATATAAAGAACACTTTTAAGACCGGATTAAAAAGGATCCGGTCTTAAAAGTATGACCGTGGCAATTTTGTAAATATAAAGAACACTTTTAAGATCGAATTAAAAAGGATCCGGTCTTAAAAGTATGACCGGTGGCAATTTTGTAAATATAAAGAACACTTTTAAGACCGAATTAAAAAGGATCCGGTATTAAAAGTATGACCGGTGGCAATTTTGTAAATATAAAGAACACTTTTAAGAACGGATTAAAAAGGATCCGGTCTTAAAAGTATGACCGGTGGCAATTTTATAAATATAAAGAAAACTATTTAGACCGAATGTTATAAAGAACTAGTCTAATTTTTTTAAAAAATATATATATTACTTTTAACACCGGATGTTTTTAATATCCGGTCTAAAAAGTTAGAAATAAAAAAAGAAATAAAATGTCTATTTTTTTTTTAAAGACCGGATGTTACAAAGAACCAGTCTAAAAGTTTAACTTTTAAGACTTCAATTTGATAACAACCGGTCTTAAAGATTTTCATTAGGCGCGGCAAACAAAAATTGAATTTTCATTATTCCTTTTCTAGTTCTCTCCACTTCCCATTGATTTCTCCGCTCTCTTCTCATTTTCACTTCCCCACCCCGCGTATTCACGGTGGCTATCGTAGCCTCAGATTTCGGAGATCTGTGGCTCAACAACAATCCGAGAATGATTCGTGCGGTTGAGTTCGTGTTCGTTGCGTTTATGTTTCCGTAGCTCAACAACAAAATATATATAAAATATATATATATATATATATATATATATATATATATATATGATATATATCTCAACAAATTGTTGTTGATATATATATATATATATATATATATATATCAACAACAATCCGAGAATGATTCTCGGATTGTTGAGATATATATATATATATATATATATTGTTGTTGAGCCACGGAAATAGAAACGCAATGGTAGTAAATCATTGACGTAGATTTTGGCTTAAGTTTGAAATTAAATATCAATTTCTTATTTTTTTTTTGTTTTATTGCTCATCTCCTCATTCTCAGCGACGACAAAGCTCCAAACTTGATTTCCATGGGGAACGAGTCTCGTTTGCAATCGCCGCTCTCTTGAGGTAAACCTATTATGTCTCTTTTTGCTTATTTCTCGCGTTCTCGATCGATTGTTTTTGTTTGTTGTTTTTTTGAATATATTGATATGTGCACACACAAAAATGACAGAGATAGATAAGCGAACGGAGGAGTAGAAGAAGATAGATGAATGACTTCCCATAACTTCTTTGAGGAACGCAAAATGATATTACTCTTCTCCTGACCTCCCTCTATGTCCTTGTATCATTTTTTTTTTTGCTTCCACCCAAAAATTTCTTTGTTCCTTCTTCTTCGTCTACCTCTTCTCAGAGTTCTCTCTAAGGCAGCTTAGGTACTTTCCTCTCTGAATCTATTTGTTGTTGTTCCTCTGGTGAAAGATCTGGAAACAGGGTTCTCTTTGAGGTGGCGGCTCAGGCGTCTACAATCTCACCTTTTTTTTCGTAGAAAGGAATTTTTAAGACCGGACTTGAAAATATATACGGTCTTAAAAGTTCATTCTTTTTTTTTTTTAAAAAAAAAATAGACTTTTAAGACTGGATGTTTAAAAAGTCCGGTCTTAAAAATGTTTTTTTAAGATCGGACGTGCATCCGGTCTTAAAAGTAACAGACTTTTAAGACCGTCTGGAACAAGACCGGTCACAGATCCGGTCTTATGATACCTCTTTCGTCCGGTCTTAAAAGCCTTTTTTCCACCCGTGTTCATACCATATAGGCACTTAGAGCTAATGAGGGGACAATTATAGGAAGAGAGAGTTTGTCACATTCCCTGGGACTTGTGCATTTTGAATAAAATCAGGCATCTTCTCAGAAAATTGATTGAATCCCAAGCCCCTATCCATTTTAGGTCAAGTTAATTTCCACCAAAGCTTTCATGAAATAAAAAGGGGACCAATGTCGAGATTATAAATGATAGAACTCACAAATTAAGGAGAGTAGAAATGTTTCCTAGCTCTCGCCGATTGTACACGTCAGTCGATGTGCAAAAACCGAACTACCATAATTAAGAACAATGCATCATCAGATTCACATTAATTACAGCAAACCGTAATCATATTCTCTAAGCTCAAAATCAAAATGTGAGAATGAGAGAGTACATTATGGTAAGTTGAGTGGAACCCCATCCTGGAGGGATTGTGCCGTTAAGGATATTATGCCACAGATTATTCCACATGTTATACCACTTCATCACTGAAACACCGTATATTGAATGATTATTGAATGAACTATCATATATTCCTAGTTTAAGCACCTAATCATGTATCTACCCCAAAAAATATATCACTAAATATTTTAAATGATCATCCAATAGTATGTTTAAATAAAACAGTTATTAATATAATCACCCAGCAATAATTAGAAACAAATAAACAATTCATGTCTCCTGCGTTGACGAATAGTTTTGGAGATATTAGGACAGGAAGATCATCTTGCATGATGTGTGACCACCACCTTCATTTTCCAATTGATTTTATTTCTGTGAGATATTGTTTTAAACTATTTAACGTGTAAATAAAATTGGAATGATGCAACATGAGTCTTCAAGTACTAAACAACCTCTCAAGGTACAAATTAACTAGACAATAACACACTAATTAACATAATCTCATTGCAACCACAAAGAAATTTAAACATGTATTTTTTTCACACTACAAAATCTAATCTCAATTACAATTATCAAGCCAACAGAGATAATTAACATTAATCTTTGTTCCAGAATCATATACAATAATTCCTAAAACTAGGCAGTGTAAACCTATGTAATCCATTGAGCTAAATAACATATCCTCATCACCAAGAAGCAAAAGAATCAACCTCTCATTGCCTTAGAATAATCAGTGCTTAGATTCTGAGCACTGGCGGAAAATTCAGAGACTCGTCGGAATCTGGAAAAGTCACCGGACAACTCAAAACTCTCCCTGCGTGCTGGTTCAGTTGCGCTCTCGCTCTCCGTTAGTTCTAGGTATGAGACAATGGCCGCCTCTCCCAAAATGACGTCCTCCTCTTGTCTCAGTCGCAGGTCCGAGCTCTCTCTCGGTCTTCAGCACAAGGCGTGGTGGAATGCGACGGCGCTGGTGATGCAGACTGGTGGTGGCATGGAGGACGATCGATGGCGCTGTGAAGCTCTCTGGGTTCGATCTCTCTGTCACGGCGATCTAAGCTCAGTTTTTCGATGGTACTGAAGTTGGGCGGCGGTAATGGAGGTGACGGCGTGGTGATGGGAAAATCTCACCAGCGACGGTGAAGGTAAAGGATGTCGCCGGTGAGGAGGAAGAATGAAGACTAAGGTCTCGTTACAGTTGCTCCGCGGCGCTCTCCTGTGTGAATCCCGGGTCTGCGTGTTCTTGTTTTTTGAAGAAGAGGGTCAAAGCTGACCTAAAGCAATTCAGTCAAAACCACGCAGGGACCTAAGTGAAAGATTTAAAAGTTTTGGAGAGGAACTCAAGTGTGAATTTTCGAAATACTTTTGGGGTATAAATGATATTTCTGAAAAATATGGGCCATTTTATGTAATTTTTCCTGGCTCCTTCTCTTCCTTGATTTGCAATTTCTAGAAATTATAAGGCAGTCTCTGTAATTTTTCCAGCCCTCAAAAATATTAATTCTGACCCCAAAATCTCAATTTTCTTCTTAAACACCTATAATGCAAGATTAAGTAAAAGGTAGTATCAAAGGTCCAATAGATCATTTGCATAAATAATTAACAAATTATGACCATTTTACCCCCTAATTACACTTAATTCAATCCAAATGTCCCTGACTCAAATTAGTGTTTAATCACGCAATAATGTAAAAAAATCATTAAGAATCCCAATTTAATTATAAAAAATCATATAAAATATGGTTCAATCACTTATTTGTTATTTTTTCAATTAATAATTCATTTTTCTTATCCATAAAACTTTTTAAAATTTTAAAAATTTAGTTATCATATTGTTTTGATTTCTCGTTTGAAAATAAATCTTATTGTTACCAATTCCATCGTTTGTTGTTAGTTTTTATTTGAATTTACTTACTTATTATTTTTTTAATTTATTAATATATTTTTCTTAATTAATCTTGAACTAAATTACCAGATTCATAATTATTTTGTTACAAAATTCATAAATTATGTCTATATTTTTTTCCTCCATAACTTGTTTGAGCATTCTTTAATGCTACTCATACCATGGAATAACACGATCCGAGTTTAAAGAATGCCTCTCATAATCATCACGCTTTACGAAAGCCAATAATTGAGTGTAATAGATACATAAACTAGAATGACTTTCTCAAGCTAGTTACACACACACACACACACGAAATATTAATAATTAATCTTCCTGAACTTGATATCCTAAATAGTGGCATTCAAATAACATCATATCCTATCAGAGGAGCCGTAGCACTCAACTCCTTTGTAAGAAAACAGAATCTGGAAAGCAGGGGACTAAAGCACGTGAATAGAATTATATACAGTCATGTACCCCTCCTGACTTTTTCATGGATGAAAGAAGTTAAATGAATTATTTAATGATGACATATTTTACATATCATTAGAATATATATCAATTTATAAGTAAGATAAATTGGTTTGGAGTAAAATAATATAAATACTTTAATGGACTATATTTAGCTTTCTTAATATATTCAAATTAAATAAATAAATCTTACATTAAAGACTAGTAGAGTAGGTATATAATTTAATAATTTTAAGAAAAATATTTAAATTATAAATACTAAAAAGAGACAATGCATATTTAGAAAAAAATTAAAGGCCTATTTTGTTCCCGATGTTTTCACATAGGGGTAATTTAGTCTTAGAAGTTTTTAGGGGCTAATTTTGCCTAATTGTAGAAAATGAAACAATTTTGCCCATTCCTTACAAAAGTTATTTTCACCCTTAGTCTGACTTACATGGCACAATCAGCACAGCCACGTCATCATCCACAACACGTCATCTCTCTCATGTTCTTAACTCCACCCTCTTCGAGGAAGAAGAAAGAGGTTATGTATCGGATGGGGTTGCTCATGGAAACTGGAATGATAGTAAATTGGCGACAATTGTCTCTAGCGAAGTTATTCAGAGATCGATTACTCTGTTTCCTCGAAACCGCAGTGCTGGAAGTGATATTATGGTATGGTCTGCCACTACTGACGGTACTTTCTCCACTGCTTCCTTACGAGACTGGGTTGCTATCAATCTGAAAAGGAAAATGGGAAGGTCTGGAGATTCGGATTAGGACCTGTTATGGGGAGTATGTATGTATTTGGAAGTTATGTATTCTCGATTTTCCTCTCAATCCATTGTCGCAGCTCGACCTTGCGATTCCCTTGGGAGAGAAATCAATGTCATGACGATCAAGAACCTCAGATCCAAAAGTGTTCACGGCGGAGATCAAGCTCTGTTCCGTCAAGGCGATAGGGGAAACATTTTTGGCACCGCATTTAGCAAGGTAACAGGACCAACATCTCTTGTTAAAATAAGCAGCAGGCAGATCGAAGAAGAAGCTAGCTTCCGGGGATAAAATAGTCCTTTAACCCATTTTTCAATGTTTAATTATCTTATTCTTTTGAGATTTGGTTTGGAAATTAATTTTATAGTGAACAATTCCATCCTTCTGTTCTTAGTTTTTATTTGAATGCGATTTTTAATTAATTTTTTTAATATTTATTTGAAATATATAATATATAATTCAAAACTTAATTTGTTATTTTTCATTTTGTTTTCCTTGTTATTTCTTATTCAAAAAGTTGAACCTCTTAGATGCTTTAACTAATTTTTTTACATTTAATTATTGTTCTTATTTTATTTTCGAAAATTTGAAATTTGATTTGGTTGGTTCAAAAACTTGTAATTTTAAAATATATTATCTTATTATTTAAAAATTGACTTGAAAATGTTTTTTATACGCTATGTTGTTCATATTTCTATTGTGTACTTACGACTTTTAAATTTCATGATTTTTGTTTTCTAAATATAATTATTTTTTGATATTTTTTTAAAAAATAAATTTTATGGTTAACAATTCAATCCTTTTGTTGGTATTTTTATTTGAATTTTATTTTTAAGTAAATATTTCCATAAATCTTGAATTCAAATCTTATTTTATTACTTTTCGTTTTATTTTTCTTATTCTTTCTTGTCAAAAAGCTGAAATTCTTAGATCCCTTATCTAAGATTTTATATTTGCCTTGAGAATTATAAATAATTTTTTTAGTTAGCAAATGATTTTTTTTTAAAAAAAATTATCATTAAAATTTGATGAGTTGGTTTATTTAAAAATTTTCATTTTAAAATATAATATCTAAATATTTTAATTTTGATTTGAAAATATATTTTTTGGTAGCCAACACTTTATTTATAAGTATTTTCAATATATTTAAATTTAGAAATTAATCTAATAAAATTAGTATTTTCCTATCATTATTCCTATTTTAATACGTTTCATTTAATTCTTTGGAAAAAGTTGAATTCGAGTTTAAATCAGAATCCTTGTTCTTATTTTTTTAATTATTCATTCATTCAAAAATCTGAAATTTTCTGAGACATTTTGAAAGTTTGGCAATTTCCTCTTGTTCTGATTCTGATTTTTTTTTAAGAAAAAAATATGCCATTTTAAAATCTACAATCATATTATTTTTATAGTTAAGAAGTAAGTAAATTTCTTATTTCAATTCATTTAATAAAATTTTATTCAAAATTTTAATTTCTTATTTGTTCTTATAATTTTAAATTTTATTTTTCAATAATTTTTCTTATGTAATAGTCAACCAATCTTTTTAAATAGTTATTTAATTTCAAATACATTTAATTTCGTTGTTAAAAATTCCTATATTATTGTTCTTATTTTATTATTTGATAGTTGATTGATTATCTTATTTTGTTAATATTTAAATAAAATTTATGGCCAACAGTTTCTTAGATTTGTTCTTATTTTTTCAATTGGATTATCATGTTCTTATTTTATTATTGTTATAGATTTGGTTTTGAATAAATAAATATTTATTTGTCAACACAAATATTATTTAAATTGATTCATTTAGTTTTTCAAACTGTTGAATGAATTTTTCCTGTTATGATTTTTATTATTTAATAT
Source organism: Acacia melanoxylon (assembly GCA_019022615.1). NCBI lineage: Eukaryota > Viridiplantae > Streptophyta > Magnoliopsida > Fabales > Fabaceae > Acacia > Acacia melanoxylon. The sequence continues at coordinate 15,970,743 of JAFJYJ010000003.1, forward strand.
TTAGCCAATTCAAAAATTTGTAATTTCATTTGAAAACAAGTATTTATACTGTTAAGATTTTATTATTTGATCTATCATTTTTTTCCCCTATACTTTCAACTGGTGTTTGAAGCCTTTTTTGAGATCATATGATTTGATCTATCTTTATCTTTATAATTATAAATATTTTTGTTAGTTTAGAAGTATTTTAAATTCGAAATTCATTCAATAACGTTAGTATTTTATATAGTATTATTTTTCCTATTTTAATACGTGTCATTTAATTCTTAGTATAAAATTTGAATTGAAACTTATTAACTTGTTTTTTCTGTTCACTTTCCTTGTTCTTATTTTTTTCTTATTTCATTCATTCAAAAATTTGAAATTTTCTTAAACATTTTGAAAGTTGATAATATCTTCTTCATGTTCTAAGTCTGATTTAAAAAAATCACCCATTTTTAAAGTGATTCTTCTGTAACATCCCATTTTCCAAAAGCAGTATAATTTTTTTTTTCATCAGAGTAGAGCATCGGAGCGTAAGAGTAACTGATACATATATTCAAAATGCCGTAAGTCTGGCTGTTTACAGTAACGGTACATTATACCGAGTGTTTTCAAAAGTAAATAACAATAGAAGAAAGTCTTCAGCCGGGTCTCTGTGCGGCCTGCTTGCCTTTCTCCTCGATCCTCGGTCCTCCTGAACCTGACGCTATGTTAAGAGCTGAGGTTCAATGCCCATTGAACCTCAGGTAACGGTTAACCTCATGTTTATATACACCACATAGACCGTATATGAGCACACTAACAAGCATATCCCAACATCATATAAGCCCCTGGCAGATATGTCGCACTTAGCATACGTTTCGCATTTAGCAATGGTTTCGCACTTAGCCAACGTATCCCAACACCCAGCAAGCATAATAACAGTACAATGAGCATTCCACAGAGCTATCAATTACCTCACATATGCATACAATACACATAGCACATATACGCATATAATAAACATCAGAGTTAGTGTTACAGTACGCGAACGTACCTTCGTTGACGGTACTTCAGTAAGTTTTACGAAAAAGCGGTATTTTTGACAGTGGTCCGACAACGGCGCAACAGCGGTATCACAGCGGTACAACAGTGGCACAACAGCGATACGATTATCACAGATATCCTATAAGGATAATATCGCATTTATTAATATTTAGCATCATAACAGGCATTTTAGAATCGGCGAAATTTCGCCAGAGCTTCGCTACTTTGGTTCTAACCTTCCAAAATTTTGCCATATCTCTTTTTCCAATATGTTTTTGAAATAAATATCATATTTACCCCTAAAACATGATATCTAAACTAACTTGGCAATTTAAAGATCTAACTAGCATTTCTACTATAACTACCGAAAGAACTACTAAAGCTTAAGACTAGGGACTGAAGAACTTACCCAGGGCTTTGCTACAACTTTCTCAGAGCTCTTCCTTCTCTCTAACCTCTCTCTATTTCGAAAATAGCTCATGGATTTGGTGTGAAGAAATGAAATGGATGGAAGGGCTATTTATAGGAAATTCCGAGACACTATTCACACTTTTTCATGTCGGATCTCAACCGTTGGATCATGTTCACTTTGCAAGGTTTCTTCTTGGCCATTGATATGCCATAGCCGACCTCCTTGGCCCCCAAAGTCAACAAAGTGATGTCATCCATGATGTCACAAGCTTGCTTTATGAGCCGGTACCGATAAAGTTCCATGTTCGGTGTTCTAATCGCGTATTCTGGGAGAATCTTAAAAATATAGCAGCACGGATCTGAAGGTCTAGTCTTCCTTTTTCAAAATACTTGGGTTAACTAAATTTTTGATCCCATTAAGGGTATTCTGTTGCCTGCTGAACATTTTCGGATGAACGCTGTCGGTTACGGAAATGACTTCCGGTAGCACCAACTTTGGGACAAAAATTCACTGATTCATAATATGTCCAGACCTAAGAAACCTAGTTCATGGTTTGTCACAACATGTAACATCTCATTTCCAAAAGCAGTATATTTTTTTTTTCATCAGAGTAGAGCATCGGAGCAATTGAGTAACTGATACATTTATTCAAATTGCCGTAAGTCCGGCTGATTTACGTGAAGCGGTACATTGACCGAGAGTTTTCAAAATGAATAACAACAAGAAAGTCTTGTAGGGGGTCTCAGGTGCGGCTCGCCGCTTTCTCTCCTCGGTTCTCGGTTCTCCGAACTCGACGCTATGATAAGAGCGAGGTTCAATGCACATTGAACCTCGTGTAACGGTTAACCTCATGCTTAAATATGACAATATATACACGACAACAACAATCAATACATGTGACCACAATGAGATGTATGATTAAAAATACATAACCACGTATGTAAGATAATAGCCACGTATGTAACATAACCACGTATGATACAGCAATAATAACCTCGTATGTGACATAACCGTGTATGTGACATAACCACGTATGCTACAACAACAAACAGAACACAACAAACATATATAATCATACAATAACCATCAGAGTTAGTGTTACAGTACGCGAACGTACCTTCGTTGGTGATAGCGGATTACGTACGTCGGTCGGTATGTGTTCTCGGATAGCTTATAATGGTAATATCGCTTTATTAATCCATGAATAGTATCCTAAGAGATATTCGACCACTAATGACAATTTTTCCCTTGATGGATTTATTTTACAATTTATTGCCCAAAATTTCGTAGAACCACGTTGGTTACAAACTTTCAGATTTTCGTCTAACTTTGAAAAAATCATAACTAATTCTAGAAAAATCGAAACGAGTATCCGTAAAATTATTTGGAATATTTAAGATGTCTAATTTTGATTAAAAATACTTCTCTCAACCCAGATTCATTATAAAATTCCCAGTTTTTAATTTCCAAAGATCTGTCCAGAATTTTCGTCCATAAAAATGGCCTGATTTCAAAAATTCATAACCACTTGCACAAAACTCATTTTGACATGCTATAAGCATATTTTAAAAGGTCTATATGTCTACTCTAGCCATGAAAAATTTCAGATTAAAAAGACTTCATCTTCCCATAGATTTAAGGTTTTTGCGAAGCTAACTTCAGAAATCGCCTAACCGATAAAATTTCGCGTAACTTCGTTACTTTGATGTTTCTCTTCCGAAATTTTGCTCTAGGACTACCCTCAGTATTTTTTTCGAAATAAAGCTAATTGTAACCATAAAAACATGAAAATAAAATTGCTTCTAGGAATTTAAGATCAAAGCATAAATTTCTATGAATTTAAAAGCTAAAACTTAAGAACTAGAGAACTTACCCTTGAAGACTTTGCTACTACTTCCTTCTTGCTTCTCACTAGCTCTCTTCTCTCTTTAGAAAACCACTACTTGGAGTTGGTTTTGGTGTGAAGAATATGAAGACACAAGGTGCCTATTTATACTAAAAGGTCATGGCACACTTGGTAATTATTCCTAACCTAATTCATCTTGCATGAGAACCATGGGTTTACACTAAATAATCTGAATTCTTCTTCAAGCCAAGGCCAAAAACGTGGCCCTCTCTCCCTCCATCACTTTCTTCCAATTCCAAGAGGATATCCTATCCAAAGGTACCTTATCCTCTTCCTGTAATACCCTATTTTTCATCATTCATATAAATATTGTATTTTGGCAAATAAAATACAAAGGTGAATATGTGTCTCAAAGAATTATAATCTATTGATTACATTCTTGTCCAAATTTCACTTGGGAATTAATTAACCAATGGTTGATTAATGAGACCACATATTAGGAGCTATAAAATGTGACATAAATTCACATAAAATAATGGCTATTTTAAGAGTAAATGAGCCATGGAAGAGTTATAAAACACTTAATTAAATTAAGTGTCAATTAGAAAATAATGGGCAAATTAGCTTGCATTAATTAGGATTAATGGCATAAATTCTCCTAATTAATTAAAGACAAATTAAAAGCATCAAAAGAGGGCTAATTATATTCAAAAATAATTAAGCCAAAGAGAATGAAACAATACTTGTTTTAATAAGCACTAATTACCATGATTAGCTAATAAACAAGTCCAACAATGACAAGGGTAATTAAAGGGCAATTAAAGCACTTGTTTAATATATTAATTAGCTTCATAAAACAACCCCAAAAATTAGAAAAAACGTGCAGCTGAAATTGAAGGAGGAAAAGAGATGATTTATCATACAATTATACAAGCTTAGAGTTGAAAAGTCAAACTTTTCAACTAACCAATCAAAAGCCATGAAATAAACAATATTTTGTTAATAAAAATAGACACTAAATGGCTGAATTAAGAGAGTATGTCGGCCAGCACATGGTATCTTTGGTTTCAATTAAATGATTAAATCAATTAGCTTGCTATTTCAAAACATAATAAATGACGCATGGACCAAAAGCAAAAGCCAAACACAATTAAATGGATAAATAGGAGGGGCATGTCGGCACTAAAGGAGAGGTGGAGATTAAAGTTAATAAAGTGTCATTTTAATCCAATGGTCAAGGTGAGTGTTAGTCAAATTTAATTTCCACTTGTGTCCTTAAAATTTCCCTATAAATAGAGGGCTTCCCCTCTTCATTTCTTCACACCAAATCAGCCTAAGAGTGATCTGATTTTAGAAGTTCTTGAGTGAGTAGAGAGAGTTCTTGAGGCAAGAAGGAAGGAGGAGCAAAGTTCTAGGTAAGTTCTTATGCTCTAGCTTTTAGTTTTTAGCCTAAATGTTGTTTTGATTCATAATCTTCCAATTATAGTGTTATTTACATGTTTTTATTATTATAATTGGCTTTATTTCAAAAAAAATGATGAAGAAGAAGTTATAGCAAAATTTTTGGGAGATTATGGTCAAAAGAACGAAGTCCGCGAAATTTTGTCGGTTAGCGACTCCCGAAAGCAATTTCAAAAACGCTGGTATCTTATGTTGAAGATGCTATGCCAAAATTCTGATAAAATTCATGGATGGAGTAGACATATAGAGCTTTCCAAATATACCTATAGCATGTCGTTTTGAGTTCTGTGCTAGGAGATAAAAATTCTACAAAATGACCTACGAAATTCTGAAAATTCTGGGCAGAGGTTGAAATCATGAAAACTGGGAATTGGTGTTGAAATCTGGGCAAGAACCAATAATTTTTTCTAAACTTAGACATCCTAAGGATTCCGAGGAATTTTACGGATCCTCGTTTCGAGTTCTGTGAAATTAACTATAATTCTCCAAATTAGGAGCAAAATCAGCCTATATTCTGATTAATAGCGTTTTTACGAAATTAAATGGGATTAAGTTGAAAATAATTAATCCAGGGCTAAAATGTTCATTTATGGCCAAAATATCTCTTGAAATAATATTTGTGAATTAATAGAGGCGATATTACCCTTATAGGATATCTGTGATCGCCTACCGTCAAAACGTATCGAAAAACGTCAACGAAGGTACGTTCGCGTACTGTAACACTAACTCTGATATTTACTGTATACTTATATGTGATAGACGACTATACGAGTGAATTGTATAGATAACTTTACATGAGATGTGTATTGTTAGCATAGATAACTTTACATGAGATGTGTCGTTAGCATAGATAACTTTACATGAGATGTGTCTTGTTGTTATATTAATCTTCCATCTCGCTATATACTTATGTGTTGATTAATCTGTGTTTGATCTTCCATATGCTGTGTATATAAATATGAGGTTAACCGTTACCTGAGGTCCGATGTGCATTTGGACCTCAGCTTCTAAAATAGCGTCAGGTTCAGGAGAACCGAGGACCGAGGTGAAAGGCAAGCAGGCCGCACAGAGACTCAGCTGAAGACTATCCCTTGTCGCTACGGCATGAGTATTGCCGAAGAGACACTTTCCTCTCTTGCTATTTACTTTTGGAAAACTCTCGGTCACTGTACCGTTTCTGTAATCAGCCAGACTTACGGCATTTTGAATATAAGTATCAGTTACTCTTACGCTCCGATGCTTTACTCTGATGAAAAAAAAAATTATACTGCTTTTGAAAATGGGATGTTACACTTCCAAAATTGAATATTATTATCACATGTGTGTTTTTGTTTATGTTAAACAATTCTTGGCTTGAAGAAGGCATTGGTGGCTTCTCCACCTTCATCCATTCTCCAAGCAAGCCTTGGTGGCCTCACCACCATCATGCATTTCCCATTGGTTGCTTAATTATCATTAAGTTCAATTTCAAGATTAAATTAGAACCATTAAATTTACTTTATGAATCTATGATGAGAATTAATGTTTAATTAGGCAAATATCACCTATGGAACCCTTGATCCACAATGTGCCAACAAGGCCAATTAACTCTAATCACTCCAACCCTTGATCCTCATTGTGCCAACAAGGCCTATTGGATTTAACTACTCCATTGATTAACTTTACCATAATTGCATTTAAATAAATTTCTCACTCCTCCACTAGACACACATCACTCACTACACACATACAACATGTCTCCCTCTCATACACTTTTCTTAATCTTTTCTATTTAATTAGAAAGTATACTTTATGCTAATCTTAGCCATAAACACTTAATTAAAGGGTTTTACATACTTTACCTTGAATTTTCTTTTATTCAAGCTTAAACAATTAGCCATTAATTACTTAATTAATCACTAACTAATTGTTGATAATTTTTTAAATTGAGATTAATTATTATCTCACAACTATTTTACTGACATTGGTATTTTATGCTCCATGTAAAATATTAAAAATCATGGGGTCAATTATGATCCCCAAAATAATATTAAATCTTGCCTCAATATTTTCCAAGGAAATTAATCCCAAAAATTACCTAAATTAGAGACAACATATTCTCCAATTTTTTATAAATATTTCATTGCCTCTTAGGATTTATCATAATATTTTCAGGGCATTCTATGACCCACAATTGCATTTAGGGATTTTTAGCTCTTTATTCACCCTAATTTCAATAGAAATTACCTTAGAAAATAAGGTATTTATTAGACTAGTTTCGAGACCACATATTCACCTATTTCTAATAGGTATTATTTACTAAAATATAATATTCCGGATAAATAATTATCAAGGTATTACAGTCTTGTTTTACATTGGTTCTCATTTCTACTATCTCGCTCTTTTCCTCTCTCATCCGGTCTCTTAATCATTCCGCCGGTTTCGGAAATGACTTTAGAGACAGCCCACTCCGGGATAAAATTATACTCGTTTATAATAAGTCCTGATGTTAGATACTTAGTTCACCTATTTTGAGATAAGATTTAATTTCTATCGGTTCTCATTTAGCCAACTGGTCTTTCTACATAATATCCCATTTATATTATTATTTAATTACTAAATATCATGATATTATTTTACAAAAACCACAACCCTTTTCACACTCAATTTTCGCCCCTCTATTCTTATTTTCTTTTTTATTTATTTTTTAATTACTTTAATAATATATTTTAATTTAATTAGAAAGCTTAATTAGGGTCTTAATCCTATGATTAGCAATCTTTTAGGATTTAGGGTTTTCATGTACTTAATCTCATACATTTTTCTTAATCTTTTCTAATTAATTAGCAAGTATACTTTATGCTAATCTTAGCCATAAACATTTAATTAAAGGGTTTTACATAATTTACCTTGAATATTCTCTTATTCAAGCTTAAACAATTAGCCATTAATTACTTAATTAATCACTTACTAATTGTTGATAATTTTATTAATTGAGATTAATTATTATCTCACAACTATTTTACTAACATTGGTATTTTATGCTCCATGTAAAATATTAAAAATCATGGGGTCAATTATGATCCCCAAAATAATATTAAATCTTGCCTCAATATTTTCCAAGGAAATTAATCCCAAAAATTACCTAAATTAGAGACAACATATTCTCCAATTTTTAATAAATATTTCATTGCCTCTTAGGATTTATCATAATATTTTCAGGCCATTTTATGCCCCATTAATGTATTTTAGGGATTTCTAGCTCTTTATCTCTTCTAATTTCCATAGTAATTACCTTAGAAAATAAGATAATTATAACTTATTATTTGAAACCACATATTCACCTATTTCCAATAGATTTTATTTACTAAAATATAATATTCCGGATAAATAATTATCCGGGTATTACATCTTCCACGTTTAATTATTTCACCTCATATACTACATTAACTCCTCCACTAACAAGAACATGTATGTCTGTCCCAATGAAAGATTTTCTTCAAGAAAATACTGTAATTGGCTGGAGGTGTTGACAACATGAAGGACTAGGAGAACTCTTGTGCCACGTAACCTTCTTTGAGTGTTGGGTCTTCTTTTTCATTGTGAGATTTTCGTTGGTTAGTAGTAGGTTACGGAGAGAATTTTTTCAAGCAAACAAGTCAACCCAATCTTTTTTTATTCCTTTCTCACATTTGATACAAAGCACGAACTATTAAATTGGCAGGAAAATTTGTCAAATATGACATGAGCTAAGGTTGTTTTGCCTATCCCTCCCTTGCCCCAAATTCCAAGCACTCCAACTTCTTGTGAGTCAACTTTCATAAATGACAAATGATTCATCAATAGTAGACATATTTTCCTCAAATCCAATCAGCTGGCACTTTGCCTCAATTTGTCTTTATCTTCCAACTTGTTATGTACATCTTTGATTATTCCATCAATAAGATCAGGTTCATTGCTGGCATGTTACAAAGGAAGAAATTATTTGGATTAATATCATTGCTTGTTCTTAAAGTTTGATCAAATTATGGTTTTAGTCCAAGTAATTTTAAATAATTAGTTTTCGACCCTATAGTTTCATAAAAACTGTCTTAATTTAAGTGTAGGAACCAAAACCAAAACTTATTAAAAGTAGGGGTATTTCAGAACAAGTCCTTACGAAATTAGATGGATCAAAACCAATAATTTGAAACTATATGGACCAAAATCAAAATTTGATCAAATTATAATGATTAACAATATTATTAATTCAAATTATTTGTTCAATCAAATTACCCAAAAAGCTCTTAGAAATAATACATTCATATATTTTTTTTAAAATTTTATGAAAACATATATAGTAATTGATAAACTATGAAAAGATATATTGAATAAACAGAAAGAGCAAAAACTTACTGAAAATTTGAGGAAAGATAACCAGGTAAGCTTGCAACTTCTTTTAAGACAGATTTCCAATCTTGCAACTTCCTTGAGTCATCTTGGACTTTTTTGCATTCTTGCAAATTCATTAAGTAATCTTTGAATTTTTCTTCATGCCGAACGAATGCTTTTGCATAAGATCCTTTTTGTTTCCTGACGTGTGATGGGTCTACATGGTAGAAAATTGGAATTACAATCTGATTATTGCCTCGCTTGCATTCCATGATTTTCACTAGCTCTTCTAAGCACCACCTTGAAGAAGCGTATTTTTTTGACAATATCACCAACGCAATTGTTGATCTTTCTATTGTTTCCTGGAGCGAAGTTGATATTTCATCTGGCCTCTCTAGCCTTTCATCCACATACACATGTATCCTCTTTTGCCATAACTGCTTTGTCAAATGGCTAATAAATCCATATCTAACCTTTGGACCGCTAAAACTAATAAAAACGTCGTACTTTTTCATCACTTGGTTTTTTGATACATCTTTGATTATTTCATCAATAAGATCATATTCATTGCTGCCATATTAAAAGGAAGGAATTATTTTCTTAACAAATTACACTACTGTAAAAAATTAATACATGCATATATATATATATATATATATATATATATATATATATATATATATATATATATGCATGTATATAATTTTCTTAAAATTTTTATTGGGAAAACACATTGATAATATTGATAAAGTATGACAAGATATATATATATATATATATATATATATATATATATATATATATATATATATATATATATATATATATTGAAAAACCAAAAAGAGAAAATACTTACAAAAAATTTGAGGAATCATAGCCGGATATGTTTGCAATTTCTTTCAAGACAGATCTCCAATTTTGCAACTTCATTAAGTCATCTTTGTAGTTTTGTTCATGCTGAGCGAATGCATCTGCATAAGATCCTTTTTGATGTCTGACGTGTGATGGTTCTACATTATAGAAAATTGGAATTACAATCTGATTATTGACTCGCTTGCATTCCGTGATTTTCACTAGCTCTTCCAAGCACCACCATGAAGAAGCGTAATATTTTGAGAATATCACCAACGCAATTTTTGATCTTTCTATTGCTTTTAGGAGCCTAGATGATATTTCATCTCCCCTCTCTAGCATCTCATCCACATACACATCTATCCCCTCTTGCTGTAACTTCTTTGTCAAATGGCTAAGAAATCCTTGTCTAACATCTGAACCTCTAAAACTGATAAAAACATCATATCTTTCTCGCGGAACTTGGGAAGAAGTAGCAAAAACCGCCATTACTGGACATAAACAAAAAATATAGGGTGTTTACAAAATTTGGATGCTAATCCGACCACTCAAGTTTCCAATAATAATAAATTTCGAAAAAAAAGTTTATAATAATGGCATTATAATAAACATAATATCACTGCTCAAACGTTATGTGAATTCAATTTGTATCTATAGCGTGGCTAGCATGGATATAAGGCCATTTTGATATGAAAAACCTAAATAATAAAATAAGAAAAAAATTATGAATATTTGCAATAACAAAAAAAGTAAAAAATTATGAATAGATCTCAAATAAGGGACTCATTTATAAATAAATCTCCCAAATTTGCTAACAAAGGTTGAAGTCCTAAATAAAGTTCTTAAGTGCCATTTTTTTCAAATGTATAAATAACCCTTTACTCAAATTTTACATATGGATTCACAAGTTAACTTTCTAGATTTACAATTTAAACCTTTTCTATTTACAAGTGAATTTACATAATTTTTGCACTATTTATCATGAATACATGTCATGTTAACTAATTTCATTTATCTAATCAAATTAGGTAAATATGTTTTATATTATGAATAAGAGAGTACAAATTATTGTATAAGGTTTCATCCATTTTTATAAAAAAAATTATATGATCATAATAATAATTTTTTAATTTTCTTTGAATATACAAAAGACATGGCCTTTTTCTCAATTACTCTAAGTTTTGATTCTACATTTTTATGGGAAAGAATAATAAACTAATCTAAATCGTATGATTTACTGGTCTTTAAATTATAACAGATGGCAAAATCTCTTACCCTAACTTTGATGGGGGATATTAAGTGAAACTAAAAAATGACTATTTTACTCTTATAACATTTAAATGAATTTTTCTCTCCTTTTATTTTGTCATCATTATATAAATATATGTCATACAATTTATTAATCTTGACCTGCGACAGTAAAAATTACAGAATTTTATTAATATCTATCTTATTTGAGAACAAAATTGTACAAAAATTACAAATTACATAACCATTTTTATTCAGCATACCAATAATTAATTTTTTTATCAAATTTATTTTAATCCAATCGACCTTCTTAAAAAAATAATGGCTAAAGTATACTTTTAATCCTTTAAGTTTACATGAGGTATACTTTTGGTCCCTTAACTTTATAAAGTAAACTTTTAGTCCTATAATTCTAACACCGTTAATTTTGCTAATGGAAAATTCAAACTTAAGTGATAATAATGTAATTTTAAATGATGATTGTGTAATTAAATACTATTAAACTTAAATTAAAAATATGGTAAATTGAAAAATATATAAAATTTGTGTAATTAAATGCTATTAATCATCACTTGAGTTCGCCACGTCAGCATTTTCCGTTAGCAATATTAACGGTGTTAGAATTTTGGGACCAAAAGTATACTTTATAAAGTTAAGGGACCAAAAGTATGCATTGTGTAAAACTTAAAGGACTAAAAGTATACTTTAGCCAAAAATAATTTAAGAAAAAATGTATTTGACTTAATCTTTCAACATGTGTGTGTTCTGCAATGAATTATAAACATCCGCACGACAAAAAATAGAAGAGGTAGAAAACGGCGACACCAATGGCTACGAGAGAGAGGGCCAAATCCACAAGTAATTGATACTATGAGATTCGGATTCCTCCAACTGCTAGATTCGGATTCTATGAGATTCACATCTCTAGGGAGTCAAATTATTTGTTGTGGGCAGTGTATAAAACTTTCAAAGTAATTAAGAGAAGATTATATTTGTTTTACTAAGGTTAATCAAGTAATAAAAACCTTTATCTCTCATCTCCAAACAATTCTTTTTCTTTAAAAAAAAAAAATCACAGCCAAACAAAAGGAGGGGAGCAACTTAATTAATTGAAGTTGATGTACTCCGAACGGAAATTCAGAATATATGATTAAGGTTCACTAAATCTCACAGAAAAAATTATTTAAATTTTAATATATTGATCTGGATCATTATATATTTTGTTTTTAGCTGAACCTCATTATAAAATAAATTCAAACAAGTGGAAATGAAAGATTGCAAAACAGAGCTAGCTAGAACGCATTCGTGATTCGTGAACATTGAATCTGATTCATCAACTCTTTAATCAAGGAAAAAATTATGAGATACTTTCAATGTTTAATTTTAAAAAGACAGACCAAACCGCATCATGGAACTCATTAGGAAGAAGATGACCATACCTGGATGAATCAAAACCTTGTCTTGCAAACTAAGAGCGATGGTGATGATGGCTGTGTTAACTACAACAATCCAATTTATAGAAATGAAGGAAGTTTCTGGAAAACTTCCTTATCAATTGGGGGAGCAGTTTTTAATTATTTAAAATGGCAAGTTGGCTTCTGAGCATTTCCTCCATTTGTCATGCTCCAAAATAAAATACGGTTGGGGTGCCTAATGTGCTCCCCATGATGCCCTCCCTTCCACCCCTCATTCTTTAGGGAGCTTCCCAAATGTTTTTTTTTTTTTTTTTTTTTTAGGTTTCTTTCATCATTAGATTTTACATAAAATGAGTGACATTTTGATATCTTATAGATAAAAAAATGGAATCATTTTAATTTTTTTAATGATTTTTCAAAGATTTAGTGCTGAAAACTACACCTTTCAGTTTTCTGAAAAATCTATGAAAAGTCATAAAAAATTGAAAATAGCTCCATTTTTTACCTATAATTTATCAAAATGTCACTCATTCTAGATAGAATCTAATGGTAAAAACAAACACACACACAAAATCTGAGAAGTCCATCAATTTTAAGGGCAGCAGGGAGGGCATCATAGAGGTACATTAGGCACCCCAGCCCAATAAAATAAAATGGCAAGTTTCAAATTTTTGCCCGTATTTTGATCTTCCTTCCACTTACAAATAATTAAGCTTTCAATAATTGAAGAGAGAAAAATAATATATTAGGAATATTCCATTTGTTGGTTATTATATCTGATGACTGAGCCTTTTGAAGAATGAAGTGGGATGGGAATAAGTCAAACTTATTATGCAGACTATTTCAAGAGGATAAGCCTTCGAATCACTTTCAGAGGCTTTTGAACAATGAATTTTCTGATGAAGTTCAGTTTGTATTCAGGCATATGCCTACAGCAACAGGGAAGAAAATATTTTCAGGAGTTAAAAAAAACATTATGGGTTTATTTATATTAATTATTTCATATTGATGGCTGCATTGGTTGTGCACAGGGAATATTAAAAATAAAATCCTTTCATCATCATGCGAATATTTAACTACGAGTGGTAAGCAATAATCTGCATTTATCAAAATGAAAAATCAAACGGGTACAGACTTTTAAAAAAAAAATGCAAAATTTACAAAGTTTTGATCAGTAGTTGATATTTTATTTTTCCAAACACATCATGAGTTGTTGCTTATGCAAGTTTAACAGATTATCAACAATTTCTCTATTTGAATTCGATGTAAAAAACTAAAAACAAATAATCCTACATTTTTAATTTGTAAGTAATTGACTGGTAGTATATACTAGTATATTTGTCAACTTAATTACATCTATTATAAAAATGTGGTTAGAGACATACAGCCGCTATGAAATCATCCATTAACGCGTCAAAATCAATGAAATTTGAATTCTGAAGACATATGCTGAGAAAGTTTAATTCTTAAGAATAATCTTTTTTTTTTTTAGAGTGAGAATATCTTTTAATATGAGAAGTTATATCACAGGAAGCTAGCCACCAATTTCTTTGAAAAAAATACATCCTTATCCCGTTCTAATACATATCTTTTAACATAAATATCCTATCAAATCCGTACATTATATTAATACATTTATTTTTGTAGAATGTCAATGCTTCCTTATCCCGTTCTAATACATTTATTTTTGTATTCATATATTAAATTCTACCTCCAGTCCAAAATATAAGATCTATGTAGCTCAGAATAGAACTATGTAGCTGTGGGATTATATGAACAAGCCCAGAATAGAACATGGAAAGACCAGGTATACGACAGATGTTAGAGTCGGTTGCTATCTCCTTAAGTTTCTGCATAGACATCTTATGATTTAGCTCGTAGTAGTACTTCCTTCGGTAAACTTCGTTCCGAACGTACATGATGGTCATTAGAATTGCAGCAAAAGCCAGAGGAAGAAACCCACCCTCATTGGTCAAATTAGTATAGGGCTGAGCTCAGATGGAGAAGCTCCACAAAGTCAATGATAAGGACAAAGCTGATAACCAGAAGAATGTGTTCCTTCCATATCATGATCATGACCAATACAAGAAAAAGCATATATGCATGTGAAATGTGAAAACCATTACAAACACCACTGCTATCCCTGCACGTGCATATATATATAATTGTCTGTTAGAAATTGATTTTATTTAATGGATGTTGAATAAAAGAGGCCGAGTGAGTGGAAGGATTATTACCATAGGCATTGCCAACATTTCTCCCTTATTAAGACTGGCCATTTCGATGATAAGCAGTGAGCACAATGGTGATCATCACTTGATGAGTATGGAACCCGTATCCTCTTTTTTTAGGCTTCATCAAAGAACCCCCTGACTCTAATGATGCGTAACGACGACCCCGATTTCAACAAAGAAATATGCTAAAAGCTACACTCTCTTTTTCATTGTTGATTGTGTATCCATGGAGTCTAGTTGATTTTATCATTGTGGGACTTTCTCTTTCAAAATGAAACAAGTTACCTGATTCAGAATTGTTACAGAATTGTGCTGCAGGAAATCACACGATCTTCAGAGGCGGCTTTCAAAAGCGAAGCCAAATCAAGTCCAACAAGTAGAAGATGCAGAAGGTAGTAGCCAGTTTCTACAATTTTCCTGACTAAGGGCAATGTATGTGATGATTAAGGGCGTGACATGAAGCATAGCAAAGAATCATGAAATATGAAAAAATCCAACTGAAAACACAATACTTACTGCAATCTTTTAAGATTGAATATCGAAAGGAAATTTTTGGATTACAAGTGGTGCCATAAATTTTACGCGCCTTCAGGTTCAATGAAAAGAAATCTGCATATGACAACAAACTACAATAGAATAAAATCACATCTATAAAAAAAATGTAAACATTCTAATTCTTTTAAAAGGATATTAATTCCATTCAGTGTCTATATAACATTAAAACTTGAATTCATAAATTATGTCTATATTATTTTTTCCCCATAACTTGTTTGGTCATTCCTTAATGCGACTCAATACCGTGGGATAACACGATCCGAGTTTGAAGAATGCCTCTCATAATCATCATTAAAAGCCAATAATTGAGTGTAATAGACACACAGGCTAGAATGACTTTCTCAAGCTAGTTATATACTCAGACTAAATATTAGTAATAATTAATCTTCATCAACTTGATCCTAAATACTGGCATTCAAATAACATACTACCGGACGAGCCATAGCATTCAACTTCTTTGTAAGAGAACAGAATTTGGAGAGCAGGGGACTAAAGCATATGATGAGAATTGTATACAGTGATATACTCTCTTCAGTCCTTAATATAAGACTCACTTAACTTTTTTTTAGAGATTAATGAAGTTAAATAAATTATTTAACCATAACATATTTTGTGTATAAATACTTTAATGTAATTTATTTAGCTTCTTTAATCTCTCTAAAATAATCATTTGGATCTTATATTAAGGGCCAAAGGAAGTATAATCTAATGTTATATATGCCTAAGTATTTTTGAGAGAACATATTGCATTTGTTATAATTAAATAATTTATTTAGCTTCCTTAATATATTCAAATTAGATATATAAATCTTATATTAAGGACTAGAGGAGGAGGTATATAATTTGATAATATTAAGAAAATATTTAAATTATAAATATTAAAAAAATACTTGTGTGTGTGTGTAAATAAAAAATTATAAGGATATAAATTTTTTAACTACATAATATGGAAATATCAAAGAATTGCAATATCATCTAGTCAAATTGTAACACCCCAATTTCAGTAGCATAAATCGTGCCGGTGACACGTGGTTTTATAAAAATTCAGTAGAGTTTGAGGTGCTACAGCTTAGCGTTTTGCAGAAACGGAGAGCATGTACTAAAAATTTTGAACAACGAGTTTAACAACGAGTAACTGATATAAAATATTCAGACATATGATGATGCCTGACGTATACTGGTATATTAAAAATTTCCCGAAGGAATATTCATGTTATACAATAATACAAAACTTTATAATTACAACTCTTCTATGTAACTATACCCTCTTCAACCAAGCCTTACGTAGACTTGGGGCATAGAACCTAACTCAGTTAAATCATCCCATTTGGCCAGGCTGGGTAAGGTCTAGTGGAAGTCTCCCCGAATTCACGGCGACTGATTGACTGAACCACATAGACGACCCTTTCTAGTTTAAGCACCAAATGATATGAAGTAGCCTTATTAGATTCATGTCATATCGTAGGTTCTGTTATCCCTCTTTTTGCATTTACTTTGACCGGTGCCTTCTCACGGCTCCGTCATCTGCGTCTTTCCATGGCTCCATCCACTGGTGCCTTCGTTGATTCATGATCCTTCCCTGACTATTAGTTAAGACTGAGGTCCAATGCCCATCGGACCCCAGGTAACAGTTAACCTCATGCTTATGTAAACAATATATGTATGATAGGTATTCATAACATTTTCGCAATAATCACTACAAAAGCCCATAACAGATGTAGGAAATACATAATCATATATGTAAGGCAATAACAATACACAGCCCCTAGCAGTATGTTTGTTACACCAGTCTGCACATATCACCAGTGCCACGATGGCCTATCGTGTCCTCAGCGCTAGGAAAACTCTCAACGGTATTATTAAAACCATAACCCGTATACTCATGGCTGTATCAAAAACAATTGAGACCGAGTCTCAGTATAAGAACACAGCAATCATATATAAGCATATCACAAGCATCAGAGTCAGTGTTACAGTACGTCGCGAACGTACCTTCGTTGACGGTGTTTGGTACGTTTCGATGGTAGACAATCACAGATATCCTATAAGAGTAATATTGCCTTTAATTAAAACACAAATATTATTTCAAGAGATATTTTGGCTATATAAGACCATTTTACCCCTGGATTAATTATTTTCAATTTATTACCTATAATTTCGTAAAAAAAAAGTCATTATTCAGAATATGGGCTGATTTTTCACCTAACTTTGGAGAATTATAATTAATTCCACAGAACTCGGAATGAGGATCCGTAAAATTTCTCGGAAACCTTACGATGTCTACTTTTAGATAAAAATATGAGTGCTTGCCCAGAATTAATAAAAAATTCCCAGTTTTTGCAACATGTTCTGCCCAGAAATTTCCAGTATTTTTAGCTTATCTTCGAACATTTTTATCTCCTAGCACAGAACTCAAAATGACATGTTATAGGTATTTTTGGAAAGATCTATATGTCTACTTTCAACATGATATTTGTAATACCCGGATTTTAGTAAATCTAGAATTTTTGAGATAAAGGAAATTAACGAATATTTTGATAAAGCAAAATCATGAGTTTAAAACTATTACAGAAAATTGTCATAATTATAGAGTAAATTGTTAAAAAATTTACGGAAAGATCAGATGAACAAAATGACTAAAAATGAAATAATGGTGATAAAAACAGTCTAAAAATATTATGATAAATACTGAAAGATCATGAAAAATTATGAGAAAAATATGGAAGTGTTATCCCTAATTATGAGAATTTAATAAATTATTTCAGAGGAAATAACATGAAGAAAAGTTTAAAAAGCATTTTAACCATAAAGTAACTGATGGGGTAAACATTGTTAATATTTTACATAGGATATAAAATGACAATGTCAAGATAAAAGTTTGCAAGATAACAATATACTGTAAACTTGGTAAAGATAAATATATGAAGAAACCTGATCCTAAAAAGATCACTAAACGAAGAAATTAGGTCGATTAAGCCTTAACGAAGGCGGGGGTAAAACGAGAATTTTTGGTAAAAAATATTATATTTTTAAAAAATGGAAAAAATTATGGAAAAATAATTAAAACTGAATTTTTAAAAGAGGGGCCGAAATTATGGTTATTTTTAATTAAAAAGAATTGTTTAAATAATTAAAATGATAATTAGAATAAAATAATAATATAATGCGGTGAGTCAAAGCATATAGACAGTAGGGGGAAAGTTAGAAATAAATTCTACAGGTAAACAGAAGTAAAAGTCTTTTCGACGATCAAATTAAGAACAAGTGAATTTTTACACGAAGAAAGAATTTACCCTGCGTTGTTTCCGCAACCGAAAACCCTAATTTCAAATAAGACGAAAAGTTGATCGGATAGAGTAGAGTCGATAGGCAAAGTGAGAACCTATAGAAACAATTGCGTCTTTTTAAACACGAGATTAAGTTAGGCAACAACGGACGTTTTACGATTCAACGAATTATTGTCCGAAGTTGGTTCTATCGGAAGCGATTTCCGAATCGGACGCGTTTGTCCGAATATCTTCCGACGCACCGGAGAATACCTGGATATGATCAAAAAGAGGATCAAAATATATAATATGAAAGAGGATGAAAAGACCTTCAAAGTTACACGCTCGCATTTTTGAGTTTCTGCAAAATCGCGTGAAACGGACACCGATCGGGTAGCTTTATCGGATAGGAGGCCATAAAGCAAGAGCCATCATGGATGACAACTCATCCATTGACTTTTGGGCTCTTAGATTTCGATCTTGACCATGGATGGCCAAGAGTGTTTTGTCCTCAAAAATGCGATCCAACGGCCGGAATCCGATCTGAAGACTTTTGTGGAAATTCCCACCTTGTCCCTATTTTCCCTATAAATAGCAAGCTCTCTTGCTCTCATTCTTCACACCAAATTTGAAACCTAGAGAGAGGTTCTAGAGAGAGAAGCTCGCAAAAATTCCGCCTTGCTCCGAGTAAGTTCTTTTGCTCTTAGTTTTTAGTTTCCATAGTTCTTTCGGTAGTTATAGTAGAACTGTTGTTTTGATCTAGGAAGTTTCAGAATATATTCCTATACTTGTTTTTATGCCTCATTGCATTGAAAGATGCCTGACGAGGTAAAAACATAGTGGGGAAAATTTTGAAATGGAATACGGTCAAAGTAACGAAGTTCTGGCGAAATTCCGCCAATTAGGGGTAGTAAGGGCAAAATGGTCTTTTTCACCTAAAATTCCTGTAATGCTTCCAAATATTCATAAATGTGTTATTATTCTGATTAGAATACTTCTGACGTTGAACCGCTGTCGAATTTCACGTTTTTCCGTAAAAGTTCCGTTGTACCGCCAAAAAGGTACGTTCGCGTACTGTAACACTAACTCTGATGGTTATTGTATGATTATATATATTTGTTGTTGTAGCATACGTGGTTATGTTATATACACGGTTATGTCACATACGTGGTTATGTCACATACGAGGTTATTATAGCTGTATCATACGTGGTTATGTTACATACGTGGTTATTATCTTACATACGTGGTTATGTATTTTTAATCATACATCTCGTTATGGATCGTTGTATTGATTGTCTTTGTCGTGTATATGTAGTCGTATTTAAGCATGAGGTTAACCGTTACCTGAGATCCAAATTGTAATTGGATCTCAGCTCTTATCATAGCGTCGGGTTCGGGAGAACCGAGAACCGAGGAGAAAGGCGAGCAAAGCCGCACGAGACCCGATCGAAGACTTTCTTCGGGTGTTATTCATTTTGAAAACTCTCGGTCAATGTACCGTTTCGTAAATCAGCCAGACTTACGGCATTTATAAATATATGTATCAGTTACTCAATCGCTCCAATGCTCTACTCTGATGAAAAAAAAATTATACTGCTTTTGAAAATGGGATGTTACAATATTTCTCAGAATTTTGGCATAGCATCTTCAACATAAGATACCAGCGTTTTTGAAATTGCTTCCGGGAGTCGCTAACCGACAAAATTTCGCCAGAGCTTTGCTAATTTGACCATAATCTTCCAAAAATTTTGCCATAACTTCTTCTTCATCAAATTTTAGAAATAAAGACAATGGTAACCATAAAAACATGAAAATAACACTATAATTGGAAGATTATGAATCAAAACAACATCTAAGCTATAAATCACAAAGCTAGAGTTCAAGAACTTACCTAGAACTTTGCTCTTGCTTCCTCAAAGCTTCTCTCTCTCACTTTCACTCTTGATTTCGGTACCACAAGCTTCTTGCTTGGCTTTGTGAATTGGTGAGGAATGAAGTATGCACTACCTCCCTATTTATAGATTTTCATGGGTTCATCTAATTGGTGGATTCCAAATGTCACTTAAATCAAACCTATAACTCTCTCTCTCTCTCTCTCTCTCTCTCTCTCAACCGACCTCTTCCCTCTCTCAACACTCTTCTTCTTTCCATTCCCAAATGCTTAATTAGTTAAGTGTAAGTTGGTGTTTCTCTTCAAGATCCACTTCCACTTTTGGAATCACAATTTTATGACTTGATTTATGGTCTTTTTAAACTTTTAAAATCACAATAGTATGAATCTCAAAAGTTTATAAAAATCACTTTGGAGACCACTATGTTCAAGCTTAAATTATGCTTGTTCATCATATCTACTTATATTTGTTCTAGGGTGGATTTCAAGATATGATTTATTTTCTATCGGTTCTCATTTACTTGTGTCTAGAATTTATCCTAATGGTTTTCATCTTACCATTTACTTAATTAACCATTAATCACTTTATTACATATGCTTATGTCACACTTACTCCAAAAGTCCTCTTGCAATTATGTGTGATTAAGACATGTTATTAGCAAATATCATGATATTTCATTTGCTTCATCTTTTCACCTTAGCCAAACCGCCACCCCCTTAATTTCATTCCAATTTGAGTTTCATCTTGCTTTATGTCCTAATCTTAATGCCTTGAAAGTCTTTGGCTTTAATTATTTGATTGTGATGTTTGTTTGGCCAATTACATTTAACAAATTCACTCCCTCTTCCCTTTATGCTTGCACCGAAAATCACTCCTCATTTTTACTCTTGGATTAGTGTTTTATTTGCCTCACAAAAGCTATGGTAAAACTCTCCTATTGGTTGATTTTAATCTCACCAAGATTAGGCTTTATGAAATAAATTCTAAAACCTTTAAATTAGCTTTATTAAATTTAATCCAAGCTTTTGATGTTGGGTTGGAAAAATCTAAACACTAATAGTGATATTTGTTAGTGATTTAGGATTAAGGATTAATAAAATTTCTTAACCCTTTTAATGATCAATTTTTGCCATTTTTAGTATTTAAAGGGGAATTAATTAATCTTTATTTAAATATTGCTAATATAGTGTTTTAGGGGTTATTAGTCTTATTTGATAAGTTTTAAAATTAATCTTGATGATTAAAAACTCTTTGTGTATTAATCTTGGCCTTTAAATATCCTTTGGACACTAATTAAGTTGATATATTCCTAATTATGACCTTTTTAAATTAATTTCGAAAATAAGAAAAATATTCCAATTATTGCAAATTTAATTGCCTAATAATTGTTGCTAATTTTCTTTAATTGATTTTGTCATCCTTTGATGATTTTATTGTTTAGTTTATACTTAATTATCACAATCTTAGGATATTTTATGATCCCTAATGAGATTTAGAAAATCAAATATATGATCCCCTTAATTCTAGGAAGAAATTTCCTAGGAAAATAAGATAAACCTAATAGAAAATTTGACACCACATATTCACCTTTGTATTTTTAGTATTTAAAATTCAATATTTATTTTAGGGTATGTTATGATCCCTAAATGAAATCTCAAGATTTATACTTGATCCTTTTAAATCTCAAGGAGAAATTGCTCATAATTTATAATAATCAAATTACAAAATTAGAGACAATATACTCTCCTTGAAGTATTTATCTAAATATATCCTTTATGTTATTAAGGTTTTTAGGGTATTACACAAATAGATAAAATGAAAGATACAAGTATTCAAATAAACATAAAAAGACTAGAGAGATTACAAGTATTCAAATTTCAAACCCCAATCAATCAATTCTTCCACGGGGTTGGCTACGGTCCTCTTCCCTTTCCATCCACTTCCCATCATCTTCCTCATCTCAGCCGTTGGATTGAAATCTTAACCGTTCAGATCTAATATTATATAAAAGTATTATTTTTATATATTTTTTAATATAAAAATAATATTTTTATAAAAGATGAAATCTAAACCGTTCAGATTTCATTCCAACTACTTTCGAGATTGAGAAGAGGATGAGAAGTGGATGGGAGGGGAAGAGGATGGGAGCTACTCCCTTCTTCCACCACCTCAGGAAATAAATGCAAGAAAAAGAGTACGTTGGGGAAAAAAAGTTTCGTTGAACTAACAAGTTGTTAGTTAATGTTTACTCCCATAAAGAGGAGAACATAAGTTCGAAAGATCAATTACCCAAATTTGGAGCCAGGGCCAAAGAAAAAGAAGAGAGAGGGAGTCGAATGAAGGGAGGGAGAGGAGGACATTTTCATCTTTTAAAAACAATAAATTAAGAGGATGGTATGTGAATTGAAATGATATAAGGTGGAACATTTCAAATATATGGTTGTCGCTGTGAAGTGTAACACCCCAAATTTCGTAGCATAAATCGTGCCGGTGACACGTCGTTTTAGAAAAATTGTCAGAGTTTGAGGTGCTACAGCTTAGCGTGTTGCGGAAACGGAGAGCATGTACTAAAAATTTGAATAACGAATAACTGATATAAAATACTCAGACATATGCTGATGCCTGACGTATACTGGTATATTAAAAATTTCCCGAAGGAATATTCATGTGATACATTAATACAAAACTTTGTATAACTACAGCTCTTACATGTAACTATATCATCTTCAACCAAGCCTTAAGTAGACTTGGGGCATAGAACCTAACACGTTAAATCAAATCCATTTGGCCAGGCTGGGTAAGGTCTAGTGGGAGTCTCCCTGAATTCACGGCGACTGATTGACTGATCCACATAGACGACCCTTTCTAGTTTAAGCACCAAATGGTTTGAAGTAACCCTATTAGTTTCATGCCAGAAGGTAGACTCTGTTAACCTTCTTCCCGCATTTGCTTTGACCGGTGCCTCCTCCTCACGGCTCGTCGTCTGTTGTCTTTCTACGGCTCCATCTACGGTGCCTTCTCTTATCCTTGATCCTTTCCCGAACTATTAGTTTAAGATCGAGGTCCAATGCCCATTGGACCTCGTGTAACGGTTAACCTCATGCTTATGTAAACAATATATGTATGACAGATATTCATGACATTACAGCAATAATCAACACATAAGCACACAGCAGATGTAAGATTAATATATCAACAATACATATCACATGTAAAGTTATCTATATAATTCACATGTATAGTTATCTATGTTAACCATACACATCACATGTAAAGTTATCTATGTTAACAGTACACATCTCATGTAAAGTTATCTGTTAACAGTACACATCTCATGTAAAGTTATCTATATAATTCACATGTATAGTTATCTATGTTAACAGTACACATCACATGTAAAGTTATCTATGTTAACAGTACACATCTCATGTAAAGTTATCTATGTTAACAGTACACATCTCATGTAAAGTTATCTATACAATTCACATGTATAGTTATCTATCACATATAAGTATACAATAAGCATCGAGTTTAGTACAAAGACGCGAATGCACGGGTCGATATTAATCTAAGACGTGCGCTCGTCGTTGACGGTATTCATGCACTGTAATCCTATAAGGGTAATATCGTCTCTATTAATTCATAAATATTATTTCAAGAGATATTTTGGCTACATATGACCATTTTACCCCTGGATTAATTATTTACAATTTATTTCCTCTTATTTTCGAAAAACGTATTTAACAGCATATAGGCTGATTTTTCACCTAACTTTGGAGAATTATAATAAATTCCACAGAACTCGAAACGAGGATCCGTAAAATTCCTCGGAATCCTTAAGATGTCTACTTTTAGGAAAAAATATTGGTTGTTGCCCAGATTTTATAAAAAATTCCCAGTTTTCGTATTTTTATCCTCTGCCCAGAAATTTTCAGAATTTCGTAGCCCATTTTGTAGAATTTTTATCTCCTAGCACAAAACTCAAAACGACATGCTATAGGTATATTTAGAAAACCCTATATGTCTAATTTTACCATGAAGTTTCTCAGAATTTAAGCATAGCATCTTCAACATAAGATACCAGCGTTTTTGTAATAGCTTTCAGAAATCGCTAACCGACAAATTTTCGCCAGAGCTTCGCTACTTTGACCATAATCTTCCAAAAAATTTGCTATAACTTCTTCTTCATCATTTTTTCGAAATAAATCCAATTATAACCATAAAAACATGAAAATAACACTATAATTGGAAGATTATGAATCAAAACAATATTTAAGCTATAAATCACAAAGCTAGAGCTCAAGAACTTACCTAGAACTTTGCTCCTTCCTTCTTCTTGCTTCAAGAACTCACTCTACTCACTCTCTAGCTTCTATAATCAGATCACTTTGGGCTGATTGGTGTGAAGAATTGTGAAGGCTACTCAAGCTTCCTATTTATAGCAAATTGGCCATTAACTACCTAACAACTTTTCTTCATTTCAAGCCCTTAGATTAAACTTAGTTGAGAAGTTTAAATCCTACCCGTACACCTACTAGAAACCAACCTCTCCTCTTCCTTCCTTTAGTTAGTTTGTTTCAATTTTTAGTTACCCCAAATGCTTATTTAGTTAGGTGCAAGTTGGTGTTTTTATTCAAGATCCATCTCCACTTTTCAAATCTCCATTTTATGGCTTAATTAAAGGTCTTTTTAAAACTCTTAAATCACTTAAGTATGAATCATAAAATTTTGTGAAAATCACTTTGGAGATAATCAAGTTCAAGCTTAAATTGTGCTTGTTCATAATATCTACTTATATTTGTTCTATGATCAATGGTTTTCAAGATACGATTTATTTTCTATTGGTTCTCATTTACTTGTGTCCTGAATTTATCCTAATGGTTTTTATCTTACCATTAATTAATTAACCATTTAATACCTTTATTACCTATGCTTACATCATCATTTACCATTAAGTCTTCTTGAGTTTAATGTGAGATTAAGACACTTATGCCTTAAAAGTCTTCTTGAGTTTAATGTGAGATTAAGACACTTATGCCTTAAAAGTCTTCAACCTTTTAATACTTGATTGTGATTTGTTTTTGCATGTGATTTGGTTAATTAATAACCAATTCAATTCAGATTTTTCATGCCCCAAAACCGTGTATTACTCCCTCAATTTGCTTCTCAAATCTTGTGTTTTAATTACTTATTAAATCATCTAGAAAGAATTCTCTCATTGGTTGAAGCTTAATTCACATGGATCTCACTTTATGATACTTAATTAAAGCCTTAGGATTTAGCTTTATTAATTTTAATCCAAGCCTTCAATTTGGGTTGGAAAAATCTAAACACTATTAGTGATATTTGTTAATGATTTAGGATTAAGAATTAATGCAATTACTTAACCTCTTTAATTAGTAATTTTCGCCACTTTAAATAATTTAAAGGGAGAATTAATTAATCTTGGACAATTACTTAGCCTCTGTCCAATGCGAATATGTCACCCTTTGCCCTACTAAAAATGCCATCGATGACTGTCGACATATCCTCCCGCTAGAAACTAGAGACCTTGCCTAGATTAGAGTTCTCAATGCCGTTGTCGCCTCTAATCCATTAAAATTGAACCGGCACAACGTCGGCTAGAGCGAGTATGCATTAGACGATGCGTACCCGCCTTTACCTCAGAAATAGCCCTAAACTCTTACAGCTAAAGTGGCTTGTGGGTGAAAAATATATCCGCATTGGACAAGTTGTGATTTTCAGGTACATTGTTGTTATAGGGGCGGATAGATGGATATAGATGGTGATATTAATTATTCCTAGCTTAGACTTGCGACCAGTCGCCATGCGTTTTTCCACACAATTGCTTTGAAAGCCACGTCATCATTTAGTCAGCTAAAAAAAAAAAAGTCAAACTAACGGTCAAACGGTATTTTTACACTTAAAAAAAGTATTTGGTGTTGGGCGCTCTTTTTACCAAACCACTTGTGTATTTTTGCACCTTTGAAAGCCATGTTATCATCCAGTCAGCAAAAAAGTCAGATTTAACGGTCAAATGACATTTTTGCACCTAATTTGTAACCACATAGTCACTTTTGCACCTCAAAAAAACACTTGCTACTGGGCGCTCTTCTGACCAAAGCACATGTGCATTTTTACACTTTAACCCAATATTTAAATATAAAAATTATTATAATTTACATATGATACATATAACTTGCAAACTTGAAGAAATTAAACTTGCTGTAGGCCAGGGAGAAGAAGCTAAGTTTTTCTTTGTATTACAAGGCATTCACTAACGGCTTGGGTTATAAGCGGGATCGAATTTGTAACCTCCAACTTATAGAAGAATATCCATACCACTAGGTTACAACATTATTGGTGAGAAGAAGCTAAGTTAGCGTGTTTGATTGTAAAGAAGATTGTTGTTTTGTGATAATTTTATTGTGTTGTAATGACTAAAAGCTTTATGTGACTAACTTACCTATTGCTTTATTTCCATTCAAAACCATAGCCCTCTCCACTCACAGCCAAAAAGGGGAAAAAGAAAGAAAAGAAAGAAATTTAAAAACGTGAGTGATGTTGCATAGTAACCCATGCATTAGTTGACTAGTTTCTGCTCGTATCAGAGAAGTTGACATGCTATAATCGTAGGCTTATGTCCCTATTTAAGTTGGCCTATCAGTTCACTTTCAAAATGAAACAAATTACAAAATCCAGAATTGTTACAGTATTCTGCCGCGGGAATTCACACAATCTGTAGAGCCAACTCTCAAAAGCAAAGCCAGATCAAGTCTAGTTAGTTTGGAATTGCATGAAGAAGTAGAAGATACATGCAGAAGGTAGTGTGTTCCTTATGTTTTAATGAACCCAGAGTTTGAGAAATGCAGGTGTATTATTAAACTTTGAAAGCCATACTTTAAGTTTCAATTTGGCTTCATAACTATTTAGTCATTAAGGATACAAAATAGCTCACTCACTCTCTCTCTCTCTCTTTTGGATTTGAAATTTGACGAAACCAATGTTCCTTAACAAGATGACTACGTACATTCTGTTTTTCCAAAAACAGAGATTTCATTGAATTTAAATACAAGTAACCCTTCCATTTTCTGAAACGACTCTGGAATTGAAAAACTCTACAATTGGGAAGGGTGAAAGATACAAACAGAACGAGTCCTTGTGTATGTTTTAACCATCATATCTTCTCCATAAAATGAAACAGAGCGAATGTTGAAGAGAGAGCAGGTGTCAAATAGAGGCCAAATTGAGGTGTTAGGTGCCACCTTCACAAACAAAATAAACAAGATGATGATGATGATGTCACCTTAACATCTAATACACTAAACACCATATATTTGGATGAAATAAAGGTATAGCGCAGGAAATTACCTATGAAAAACTTGATGGAACTTGCATTCTCAAGTGTTTCTTTGGTTGTTATCCTCTGGTTCTGAAAAAGCAGGGCATTGTGTGCTTCTCCTAATAGAATCACGTGTTGGTATCCTTCTCCTAATAGAATCACGTATGCGATGATTCTCTAGCTTTAATTCCATTTCTTCAACAACCTCCTCTTGTAATTTTGATGCATATATTGGCCAAATTCCACACCCTTTTATCCACTGATCATATTCAACCACATGATCACTATGCCAATCTCCAACGAAGAATTCACATGCAAACTTATAAGCGGTGTCCTTATCAAATCTCCAATGGGTTTCCCTTAATAGGAGTTCCACTGGATCATACCATTGAAAAACATGATATCCAATGCAATTCTCGAGGCCAGGGGATTCCTTTTCACCCTCGTAATAGATCTCTTCATCTTCAAAGTGGAATTTCCTACAAATTGATGTTTTTGTGCCACGGTGATCGCCTGGTACATAAATAATACAACAGGAAGCAAAACCCAACAAATAGTTAGAAGATGCTGCAGGCTCAATAGTAACAGATTTCTTGGCCGTCTGAGAATATTTAAAGCCCTTTGGAATTGTGCTTCCTGGGTAACATGCTTTAACCTCACTAGAGTAGTTTTTATAGATTGCTCCCGTCACTTTGAAATCTATGGTCTCCAATAATTTGCATCCGTCTGCAAAAAAATGAGTAATGGAAGGTGGAAGTTCTGGTAATGACCTAAGCCGCGTGCAGTGACCCAAATCAATTTCTTCCAGCTGTGAAAGATTCTTGATGCTATTAGGCAAACTCTCCACTTTACATCCTCGTAATGATAGAGTCTTCAATAGTGACAGGGCACTGATATTGTCAGGGATCTCATAAACCTCACAATATGTCAAATGCAATTCTTCTAAAGAACGCCAGGCGTCAAACAAAATGGGTAATTTTGAATTGTCAATTTCTTCCATAAAATGATAGAGAGAGAATATTTTAAGAGATGTCAAGCAACTTAGCTCTTCTATTTGAAAGCTCATGAGAGACCCACCGAGATATAGCTCTTCAAGTTTATTGAACCTTCCAATTGGCAAATTCAATATTTTGATACCAGTATCAGATAAATCTAAACTTGTCATTTCTTCTGATGACAACAAAAATTCCTCAAGACTATCGCAACCTTTTAGCTTGAGAAGCTTGAGAGATTTCATATGCTTGTCCCCGTGAAGACTCCTTAGTTTCCCGCATCCCGTTAGCTTCAAACAAAAAAGTTTAGGAAGAGATAAGATGGATGGATGAATACTCTGTACAATATATGAGGTCCACGTTTTCAAGGTTTTGTGCCATGGACAGATCAGGCAGCTCCACTAACTTGACGGAATTGCATAGATTTATTTTCTTCAGATTCATCATAAGATTCTGTGACAATTCAAAGAGACAAGTTACTGGAAAGAACCTTCATAATTCAATTAGACTAAAGAATGAAATATGCATAAATATATACTTACAGGCACCCCATCCCATAGCTTTGCAACTTCGCTGAAAGGCATATGGATTTCAACTAGATTTTTTGCACAAAAGGCCAATGGTAGAGACTTCAAAGGATAACGTTCCCAATAAAAATAGCTCAGTTTATCACAAAGTGAGCCCAAACCATCAGGAAGATGCACAAAGCCGTACACCTCGAGAAATCTTAAATTACTCATTTTTTTGAAAGCGTCAGCCCTCAAGCTTAATATGTCGTGTTCCTTTAACTTCAATTTAATGCCTTCAATTGCATTAGTTCCCTAACATAGCAAAATTCAAATAATCTCACACAAGTGGAGTTTAAAAATTCTTCAATGAAATAATGAATGAAAAAGGAAGTTAAAGCATCTCTTACCATGTTATTTTTTAGTATATCTTGAATTTCCTTTGAATCATTTAATCGACTTCGTCTTTCAGGGTGCTCTTTAGATTCCTGATGAACTATTTCTTCAGCCATTTGTTGTAGCAGATCATGAATTCCTACTCTATTGTCGCTTGAAATGGTTATGAGAGCTTTATCTGTAAGGCTATGTATTACACTATCCGCATTATTGAAGTCATCACAAGCATCTAGCAAGCTTATAATAAATTCTTTTTTCTCTCCCCGTAAGAAGAATACAATGTCTAAAAATATCCTCTTTTCTGATATGTCAAGCCCATCATAACTCACCCTCAATACATTATAAATTCTTGCATTGGGATGCTTTCTCAAATTTTCAAGGGTACTCACCCATGTTTTTGTATCTCTAGAGTTCAAATACGTACCCAAAACTTCTAATGCTAAAGGAAGGCCTCCAGCATATTGAATTACTAGCTCTGATAGCTTTTATATCCTATTTTGGGATGGTCTTGCTTGAAAGCATGCCAATAAAAAAGTTGAAGTGATTCTTCCTTGTGTAACTCTTTCACCTCATGCACTTCATGAACTCCTCCATTGATAAGAGCATGTCTGTCTCTACTTGTTATGATGATTTTGCTATTTGGGCCCAATGAAAGATTTTCTTCAATAAGATACTTTAATTGCTTTGAGGTATCTACATCATCAAGCACTAGAAAAACCCTCATTCGACGTAGCATCCTTTGAGTGTTGGGTTGTCCTATATGTGTGAGATTTTCGTCATTTAATAGTGCAAAGAGAATATTTTTAAGCAAACAAGTCAATCCAATCCTTTTTGATTCCTCTCTCACATTTGATACAAAGTAAGAACTATCATATCAGGGGGAAAATTTGTCAAATACGACTTGAGCTAATGTTGTTTTACCTATCCCACCCTTACCCCAAATTCCAATAATTTTAACTTCATGTGAGTCAACTTTCATAAATGATTCAATAGCAGCCAAATTTTCCTGAAATCCAATAAGTAGATGCTTTGGCTCAATTGTAATACCTTCTATCTTTTTTGATACATCTTTGATTATTTCATCGATAATATCAGCTTCATTTCTGCCATATTAAAAGGAAGAAATTATTTTATTAACAAATCACACTGCTGTAAAAAAAAAAAAACATTCATGTATAGATATATTTTTGAAAAAAACTTTTTATGGGGAAAACACATGGATTATATTGATAAAGTATGACAAGTTATATTGACTAAACAAAAAGAGAAAATACTTAAAATTTTTTTGAGGAATGATAACCAGAGAATTCTGCAGTTTCATTCAAGACAGATTTCCAAAGTTGCACCTTCATCAAGTCATCTTTGAATTTTTGTTCATGTTGAGCGAATGCATCTGCATAAGATCCTTCTTGATGCCTTACGTGTGATGGCTCTGTGTTGTAAAAAATTGGAATTACAATCTGATTATTGACTCGCTTGCATTCCATGATTTTCACTAGCTCTTCTAAGCACCAACTTGAAGAAGCGTAGTCTTTTGAGAATATTACCAATGCAATTATTGATCTTTCTATTGCTTGCAGGAGTTTAGTTGATATTCCATCTCCCCTCTCTAGCCTCTCATCCACATACAAATCTATCCCCTTTTGCGTTAACTGCTTTGTCAAATGGCTAAGAAATTGATAAGTAGATATTTTATGATTAAATAAGTATAGATTCTGAGATATATTAGATTGAATTTGTTAATATTTTATACCTATTTAATTATCTTTTATATATTTATCTATCTTTTAATTGAATATAAGATAAAAGAATATTATAACAGAAAATCTACTCATATCCTATTTTATTGTGCAGGAGATATTATTTGATCTAAGAGAGACAACAAATTTAATTGAAAAAGATATAATATAATATATTATTATATTATATTATAAAAGGATATAATACATCAAATTGACCAAGGATGAAAGCGTACCTGCGTAAAGAATGAAAAAGGAAATTGGAATAAGATGTGGACCCCGCACGTAAAGCAATTACCACGGAATTTTAATTGTTGAAAAGATATTGTGTAGATATGATATATATCTAACATATTGGAGATGAATATTTGACGCACGCGGCCCAACACGGAATACCCTAAAGTATATATATAAAATTGGGGGAACGAACACGCATAAGGACATTCGGACGCAAGGATTAAGAGCAGGACGCAAGCCGCAGGACGCAGAGACGCAAAGACTCGGAGGACGCAGATCAAGAAACAATTCAAGAATTCGAAGAAGCTACGAGGAGGAGACTTGGAGAATCAGGAAGGATCGTAGTACTGAGACTGAGGATTCTCTAGAGTCTTTATTTCTCTTTTCTTTTCTTTTCTTTTATTGATCTTATTTTAAACCTGGCTTTTATTGATTTTATGGAGTTTATTATAGCCATGCTAGGCTAGTTTTCTTTTAGTAGTTAGGGCGAGGATGAACCCATCATGCGAATAATTTAAAATATTTGATTTGATTCTTAATTTATTGTTATTTTCTTGATTGAATGAATTATTTGTGCGTAATGCTTTCTTGAAGATTGATCACCTTTTAGATTGTTCATAGGTTGATGTATGACAATAGAGATGTTGATGCATCTAACTAGAACCGTTAATTCATCATAGAATTGCATGACCTAGACATAGGCTTACGCGTTTATGCGATCTAATAATTCTGGATTTATAAATATGATCTTTCCAAACAAAACTAAGACATTAGGTTGTTTTCAAAGATAACGCTAACGGAGGACATGAATAAGGTAGCGGAAATCAAAAGACATTGGGAATCTTAGTCTAACTTTAGAGAATTGATCGTCAATCGTAGAAATAATAATCAATTAGGAATTCAATTTAAATACTTAGAGGAACATAGGGGGGATTCTCTGAACTTCCTTTGCTATTGGGAAGACCTTCTTCTAACGCTAAAGCGGTAATTGATGTAGCGTTGCGTTTTTAAATTACTCATCTTTTCTAAAAGTTGTTCTTGAATTTCTTGATTTTGAATTCTTATTTTAATTCTTTAAATTCTGTTTGGTTACAACTCATATTACTTATCCTGCTATTGTTAGCGCCGAGTTGTCGATTCATCCAACTAAAGAATAATGAATTGATACCCACTAAAACTCAAGTTATTGGCCGGAGAATGCGTGTGGATTATAGGAGGTTGAAAATAGCATGGATCGATGCTTGAGAGGCTTCGCAGTCACTCTTATTATCTGTTTCTTAGATGGAATTAGTGATTGATACTTGAGTAACTATTCCTTGGTCGGAGGTTTATCAAGGATTTTTCCAAGGACGATCAAAGATGAAGACTTTAACTTTAACAATAATTGTCTAGTGGCATTTAACTTGTTGAAGGAGAGATTTTCTCACTACTTTATTACTTAGGGGCTGTTTTGGGGCAAAGGAAGAATAAGTTGTTGCACGAGTAAAGTTCGAATGAGGCACAACCGTGCGAGAAGGAGACAATTATTTATGCATTAGATAAGTTTCAAGTTGACTAAGCAAGACGCTAAGCTACTCAAGAGTTTGATATTAAAATCGAGACAAGAAGGGGGGTGGAGAATGTGGTGGTAGCCGATCACTTATCTAGGAAATCCATATCTAACGTCTGAACCTCTAAAACTAATAAAAACGTGGTACTTTTTCAGATCAACTCGAGAAGAAGTAGGAAAAGCTGCCATTACTGGACATAAAAAAAAGCCTATCAGGTAATAAATTTGAACGCTAACGTCTCCACTCAAGTTTCCAATAATAATAACTTTAGAATTTTTTTTATTATAATAGCATTATAATAAACATAATAACACTGTTCAAATGTTATGTGTTTACTCTCATGTGAATTCAATTTATAATAATAGCATTATAATAAAAACATAAGGCCATTTTGAGATGAAAACCCTATATAATAAAATAGGAAAAAATTATGAATATCTGCACACTCAAAAGTAAAAAATTATGAATAGGTTTCAGATAAGGGACTCACTTATATAAATAAGTCGCGAAAATTTTCTAACAAATGGTGAAGTCCTAAAGTTCTTAAGTGCCGCTTTTTAAACATGTAAATGAATAAATTACTATTTACTCAAATTTTACATATGGATTCACAAGTTAACTTTCTAGATTTACAATTGAAACCTCTTATATTTTCAAGTGAATGTACATAATTTTTGCACTACCTTATTATATTATGAATATATGTCATGTTACTAACTTCCTTAATATAATCAAATTACATAAATATATCTTATCTTATGAATAAGAGTTAGTTCAAATAATTTTATAAGGTTTCATCCCTTTTTATAAAAAAAAAAAAAATTATATGATCATAATAATTATTGTTTAATTTTCCTTGAATATAAAAAAGACCTGGCCTTTTTCTCAATTACTTTAAGTTTTGATTCTATATTTTTGTGGGAAAGAATAATAAACTAATCTAAATCCTATGATTTATTGGCTTTTAATTTTTCAAAGTTGGAAAAAACTCTTACTGCATACCCTACCTTTGGTGGGGGACATTGAGTGAAACTAAAAAAAATGACTATTTACTCTTATAAAATTTAAATGAATTTTTCTCTCCTTTTATTTTGTTATCATTATATCAATATATATTATACAATTTATTAATCTTGACCTGCGACAGTAAAAATTACAGTATTTTTTTAATATCTTATTTGAGAACAAAATTGTACAAAAATTACAAATGTTATAATCATTTTTATTCAGCATAACAATAATTACAAATTTTTAATAATTTTCTTTTAATCCAATTAACCTTCTTAAAAAAATAAATCAAGAGAATAGATTTAACCTATCTGTCAATATATGTGTGTGTGTTCTGCAATGAAAATAAACATCCACACGACAAAAACTATGAAAGTGAAAGGATCAAACCTGTGTTCTTGGTGGAAGAATAGAAGAGGTAGAAAGCGGCGACCCCAATGGCTACGAGAGAGAGGGCCAAACCTATAAGTGTCCCAAACAACTCCATCCTCCAATCCTTCAACTGCTAGATTCGGATTCTATGAGATTCACAGCTCTAGGGAGTCAAATTATTTGTTGTGGGCATTGTATAAAACTTCCAAAGTAATTAAGAGAAGAATTATATTTATTTTACTAAGGTTAATTGAGTAATAAAAACTTTTATCTCTCATCTACAAACAATTCTTTTTCTTAAAAAATTTCACAGCCAGGGAGCAACTTAATTAATTGAAGTAGTTGATCTACTTCGAACGGAAATTCAGAATATATTATTAAGGTTCACTAAATCTCATACAAAATTTTATTTAAATTTTAATATATTGATCTGGATCATTATATATTTTGTTTTTAGCTGAACAAGTGGAAATGAAAGATGGCGAAACAGAGCTAGCTAGAACGCGATCGTGCTTCATCAAATCATATTCTTTATTTTTAGGGAAAAATTATGAAATACTTTCAATGTTTATAAAATTTTAGAAAGACAGCACAAACCACATCATGGAGCTCATTGGGAAGAAGATGATCATAGCTGGATGGATCAAACCTTGTCTTCCCAACTTAGAAACGTTAGGCACTCAAGTTTCCAATACTAACATTATAATAAACATGACAACTATTCAAATATAGTGTTTACTCCCAAGTGAATTTAATTTGTATCTATCGCATGGCGTGGGTAGCAAGTATATATAGAAAAAATTATGAATATGTCCCAAATAAATGCCGGGACTCATTTACAAATAAATCTGCGCGAATTTCTTAAAATATGGGGAAGTCCTAAGGTCCTTAAGTGCCATTTTTCACACATGCAAATGACCAAAATTACCCTTTACTCAAATTTTACATATGGATTTACAAGTTAACTTCTTAGATTTACAACTCAAACTTTCTAAGATTCACAAATGAATACACATAATTTTTGCACTACTTATTCAAATTTCATATAAAGATTTACATGTCCACTTTCTACATTTGTAAAATCAACCTCTTTTAATTTACAAGCACACCCCATAGATTAGTCAAGGGGTAGTTTGGTTTTTCACCTGTAAAAAATAACACTAAGAAAACTTGGAGTTTCACTGTATCTTGGTAAATTCATGATATTTATTTATAAACAAGTTCTGTCTTTGAAACATATTCATAATTTTTCCTAAAAATAAAGAATATGATTTGTAATTTTTTGGCCAAGTCATTTGTAATTGAAAGAGTAAACTCTTATTACACCTTTATTTTCGAAAAGTATTAAAAATAGTGCAGACATAACAATAAAATGATCACCCCTTTGATAGAATAAAAATATAAGATTATAATAATTATCGTCAGACTTTAATTTCTTTAAATACAAAAGACCATCAGGCAGCACACATAGGGTATAGAACCCATGACCTTCTTAATATTTGGAGGCATAGAGTGCCAATTGAGCTATAATCTATTGGCCAAAATTAACGAGCATTATTGCTAATTGGAGTTTTTTTTTTTTTTTTTTTTTTTTTTTTTTTAATAAAAAAAACGGTGTTAGTTGGAGTTGATCTACATGGCCGAAAAATTCAGAATATATAATTAATATTCACTATGTGAGAGAAAATTTTATTTAAATTTTAATATATTGGTGCTGTATCATTATAAAATTCAAACAAGTGGAAAGGAAAGACGGTGAAACAGCGCAAGAACACAGTCGTCACCCAAAAAAATCAATGTCCCAATTACACAAAGACACATACACACAAATCTTATGCAAATTTAGCCACAATATTAATTCACAAATAATCATGCATACATGAACATCAACTTTGTAAGGTAGGAAAAAATGTAAGAAATGCTTTCAAGTTTTATAAAATTTTAGAAAGAGAGATCATCACACATCATGGAACTCGTTAGGAACACGGCTTTTCCTGACTGGTATGTGATGAATAAGGAAGAAGACAGTCATACCTGGATCGATCAAGCCTTCTCTTCCAAACAAAGAGCAATAGTATGATGATGTCTGGGTAGACTACAGCAATCCAATTTATAAGTGAAGAACAAGGTTTTCTGGGACCATTGCAACAAGGTTAACTTTTTTAATTGGTTTATAGATTAGTAGGGTTTTTTGTTTGACCTGAATAGATTAGTAGGGTTCGAAGCATTTAATTGATTTGTTGGCTATTTGTATTAAATATTAATCACTGAGCCATGGTTCACACTCACTGAACAGGGATGAACATTTTTTTTTTTTAAAAAAAAAAAGAATCAATGCGAAGCACTGGATGGAGATTTAAAACATCATTCACAATATTCAAACGCATCTAAGTTCTTGATTATATCTATATATGATTGGAAAATATTTTTATACGCTATGTTATACATGTTTGGATTACTTACTTACTATTTTTAATTTAATAATTCATTTTTCTCAACATTAATAGATTTTTAAATATTTGATTAACTTAATGTTTTGGAATTTGGTTTGAAAATAAATTTTACAGTTAAGAATTTTATATTTTTGTTCATATTTTTTTATTTGAATGTGATTTTTAAGTAAATATTTGATATTTAATTTAATATTTTATTTTAAAATTATTTAATTATTTATATTTTAATTTCTCATTCAAAAATATTGAATTATTTTAGATACTTTTTTCTGATCCTTTTACATTTTTTTGGTTGATTCTTCTTGTTTTTTTTTTAAAAAGAAAAAAAAAAGAAAAACCTAATATCTTTTTATTTGAAAATTTATTTAAGAATATATTTTTATTTATAATAATTTGTTTTTCGTAGCAGTATTTTAAAAATTTATTTATCTTATTGTTTTTTCTCAGCTTCTCATACTTTATTTTTAAAACTTAAATTAATAGTTAACAAATCGTTTTTCTTGTTCTTTCTCATTTAAAAAGATAAATTTTTTGAGATATTTTTTTCTAATTTTTTTTACATTTGATTCTTCTTTTTCTTATTTTCTTAAAATTTTACTTGGTTGATTCTGCTTGTTCTTATTTTTTTAAAACCTACTATCTTTTCGTTTGAAAATATATTTTTGGGAAAATTATAATAAAGGACCTAAGAAAACTAATATTTATTAAGAAGGACCATAAAAATGGTAATTATTTTGAAGGTCGAAAAATTAAAATATTAAAATAAAAAGACTAAATTGCCTTTGATTCTACAATTTTTGCATAAAGGTGAAATATCTAATTAACCAAGAAAAAAAAAACTTAAAGGTCAATATCTGGGATCCTTTCATTCATAAGGAAAGAAAAATGAAGGACACTTTGCAAATTTCTTTTAAAATTGAGTAATTCATGACAGTTTGAAACATCCAATTCAAACTCACGTATACACCTGTAAATGAAAATGAAAAATGCAAATTTTTCTTTCGTAATTCAAAACAGAAGTTTGAAAAAGATACAATATTAAAGGGGCAAAGAATCAGGTTTTGATGATGATAACAAGAACCAAACCAAAAGAAAACGGAGAGATAAAAAATTACTAGGGAGATGAGCTTGAAGATCATAAACAAGGGGAGGAGGCCTGGGAGATCTTCGTCAAAGGAAGAACCTACGGTTCCTTCACAGTGAGATAAAAAATTACCGATCCAGACTTTAACTTACATATTTTAGATTCTGATTGGATCTCTATATATCATTTTTTCAATCAATCACTTCAGATTCTGATTTAATTAGAGATAATATAGGAAATCGACGAAGAAAGAATTTAGTCTTTCTATTTTAATGTTTTAATTTCTGGTCCATCAAAATAATTACTATTTTTATAGTCCTTCTTAATAAATATTATTTTTCTTAGGTCTTTTATTATAATTTTCCCTATATTTTTTACTAATAATTCGTGTTTCTTACCCGATTTCTAACCATTTACTTATCTTATTGATTTTCTCAGATTCTCTTACTTTATTTTTGGAAATTATATTAACCGTTCACAATTCGTTTTTCGTTTTCTTTCTCATTTAAAAAGATGAAATTTTTACATACTGTTTTCCAATTGTTTTACATTTCATTCTTCTTTTTGTTATTTTCTTGAAATTTTATTTGGTTGATTATTCTTGTTTTTATTTTTTAAAATCAATTTTCTTATCATTAGAAAATTGAAATGATTTTTTTTTTTGCAAATAATTCGTGTTTCTTTCCATATTTTTAAACATGTACTTATCCTATTGTTTTTCTCAATTTTTCTTACTTTAATTTTTGAAAAATTAAATTAATAGTTACCAATTCATTTTTCAGGTTCTTTTCCATTTAAAAATCTGAATTTTTTTAGATACTTCTTTCTAATTGTTTTATATTTGATTCTTATTTTCCTTTTTTTTAGAAATTTTATTTGGTTGACTATTGTTCTTATTTTTTTTGAAACTTATTACCTTTTTATTTGAAAATTGATTTGGAAATATATTTTTCTGATAATATTTCGTTTTTCTTACAAGATTTTTAAACATTTATTTATCTTATTGTTTTTCTCAGCTTCTCTTATTTATTTTTTAAAATTGAATTAATACTTAACAATTTGTTTTTCTTGTTCTTCCTCATTTAAAAAACTGAAATTTTTGAGATATTTTTTTTGTTATTAGTTTCACATTTGATTCTTCATCTTCTTTTCTGTGTTTTTTGTTTTTACAAAATTTATTTGGTTGATTCTTCTTGTTCTTAATTTTTAAAATCAATTATCTTTTTATTTAAAAATATTTTTTTGGATAATAATTCGTTTTTCATACCAGATTTTTAAACATTTAATTAACTTATTGTTTTCTCAGATTCTCTTACATTATTTTTTAAAATTAATTTAATAGCTAACAATTCGTTTTCCTCGTTCTTTCTCATTTAAAAAGCAGAAATTTTAGATACTTTTTTCTAATTGTTTGACATTTGATTCTTCTTTTTCTTGTTTTCTTAAAATTTTACTTGGTTGATTCTTGTTCTTATTTCTTAAAACCTATTATCTTTTCATTTGAAAATATATATTTTTGCTAATAAATCGTGTTTCTTACCAGATTTGTAACCATTTACTTATCTTTTTGTTTTTCTCAGATTCTCTTACTTTATTTTTGAAAATTTAATTAATAGTTAACGATTTGTTTTTCTTGTTCTTCCTCATTTAAAAAACTGAAATTATCCTGGAGGGATTGTGCCGTTAAGGTAATTAAGCCACAGATTATTCCACATGTTATACCACGTTATCACTGAACCCCGTCGTCATCCTCATCACCAATCTTAGTACTTCCTCTTTAAGGTATCCCTTGAGATAAATCCATGGTTTGATATGAGGGGAGGGGAGGGAAAATGAGCAGGACAGGGGGAAAAAAAAGATTGATGAGTTGCAGGTAAAAACATTAGAAAATGGGGTTAAAAGTTTTTAATTAATTTTTTTCCTTTTTACTTTTACATTTCTCTTTATTAAAATTTTATAACCTCACTTCAATAATTTTTTAAAATCCAACGCATAAAATTTTTTCTTCCCTCCCCTTCAAATCTCTCATACCAAACAAACCCGATGTGGCCATGATTATGGAGTGAACTACCATATAATATATATTCCTAGTTTCAGCACCTAATCATGTATCTATCCCAAAAAATATATCAATAAATATTTTAAATGATCACCCAACAG
The DNA here is from genome assembly GCA_019022615.1 of Acacia melanoxylon. Classification (NCBI taxonomy): domain Eukaryota; kingdom Viridiplantae; phylum Streptophyta; class Magnoliopsida; order Fabales; family Fabaceae; genus Acacia; species Acacia melanoxylon. The sequence goes on from JAFJYJ010000003.1 coordinate 16,011,123, forward strand.
CATGTTTAAATAAAATAGTCATTAATATAATCACCCAGCAATAATTAGAAACAAATAAACAATTCATGTCTCTTGCGTTGACCAATCATTTTAGAGATATTAGGACAGGAAGATCATTTGGCATGATGTGTGTCCACCACCTTCATTTTCCAACTGATTTTATTTCTGTTTCTCATCAAGTTTGTGTTCTTTATGTTTTAATGAACCCAGAGTTTGATAATGGTAGGTGTATTATAAAAAATTTGAAATTTTCTAAAACATTTTGAGAGTTAACAAATTCTTCTTGTTGGTGTGATTCTGATTTTAAAACTATTATTTTGAATTTGATTTGAAAAATTATCTTTTGGTAGTCACCACTATTTTGTAAACTTTTGGAATTTAGATTACTTACTGATTATTTTTCAATTTAATAATTAGTTTTTCATTTGATTTGGTTTTTAAAATCCATTATCTTTTTATCTTAAGTTGATTTGAAAATATATTTTTTGTTGTTAACACTCAACACTTTAATTTGTTGTAAATGTTTGGTATTTAATAATAATAATTCGCTTTTCTTACTCTTATTTGATTGCTTTCTTAATTTTTTTAATATTTGATTTGATTATCTTTTTATATTTGACGCGTATTGCGTAAACAGGTATTAAGATAAAGTTATAATTTACTGAGGTATTGTTCCATCTATACTGCAATTCCTAAATATCATCTGAAACAATCAGATCGACAGCGATTTTTGACATGAATACCTCTCATATTTATTTTATACTCTCCAAATAATTGCATTAGTGAAACATCGACCAAAAAAGTGAAGCAGGGTTACGTTAAGAATATATATAATCAGAACAGTTTAACTCACAGTGTTTGCAAATTTTTCAAGTTACTAAGTTGTGGCAAAGGCGAATTATCCAGATCCATTCAGGTCATATTTAAAACCCCTCTTACGATGGAAATCATCACCCCATACGTACAACTCAATGAGATTTTTTATAAGTGAGAATTATGCTGAAGGAATTGGCCAACTTAAACCACTCCCATAAATCCTCCTCACAAAATGAAAAATCAATGATTCAGATTCAAGGGCATTTAGTGGTTAAAAGGTGAAAGCACTAATAGCTTTATTTTATTCATAACTGGACATAAGGAAAAAAATTTATTTGGATTTTAAAAAAAAAAAATGAACGAAGTTCGGTTAGAAGTTTTAAATTAATTTTTTATGCTTTTATCTTACACATTCTCTTTATTAAAATTTTGTAATCCTACTTTCCCCATTTTTGTAAATCCAACTTATAAAATTTTTCTCTCCCCTCCGAAACCCTCCACTAGTGCAAAAAAGGGCTTTAAGACCGCCTCATTTAGACCGGAGTATTGACGCACCGGTCTTAAAAGTATGACCGATGGCAGTTTTGTAAATATCAAGAATTTTTTGGACCGAATTATAGAGGATCTGGTCTTAAAAGTATGACCGGTGGCAGTTTTGTAAATATAAAGAACACTTTTAAGACCAGATTAAAAAGGATCCGGTCTTAAAAGTATGACCGGTGGCAATTTTGTAAATATAAAGAACACTTTTAAGACCGGATTAAAAAGGATCCGGTCTTAAAAGTATGACCGGTGGCAATTTTGTAAATATAAAGAACACTTTTAAGACCGGATTAAAAAGGATCCGGTCTTAAAAGTATGACCGGTGGCAATTTTGTAAATATAAAGAATACTTTTAAGACCGGATTAAAAAGGATCCGGTCTTAAAAGTATGACCGGTGGCAATTTTGTAAATATAAAGAGAACTATTTAGACCGAATGTTAAAAAGAACTAGTCTAATTTTTTTAAAAATATATATATATTACTTTTAAGACCGGATGTTTTAAATATCCGGTCTAAAAAGTTAAAAATAAAAAAATAAATAAAATGTCTATTTTTTTTAAAGACCGGATGTTACAAAGAACCAGTCTAAAAGTTTAACTTTTAAGACTTCAATTTGATAACAACCGGTCTTAAAGATTTTCATTAGGCGCGGCAAACGAAAATTGAATTTTCATTATTCCTTTTCTAGTTCCCTCCACTTCCCATTGATTTCTCCGCTCTCTTCTCATTTTCACTTCCCCACCCCACGTATTCACAGTGGCTACCGTAGCCTCAGATTTCGGAGATCTGTGGCTCAACAACAATCCGAGAATGATTCGTGCGGTTGAGTTCGTGTTCGTTGCGTTTCTGTTTCCGTAGCTCAACAACAATAAATATATATATATATATATATATATTGTTGTTGATATATATCTCAACAAATTGTTGTTGAGATATATAATATATATATATATATATATATACATATCAACAACAATCCGAGAATCATTCTCGGATTGTTGAGATATATTATATATATCTCAACAGAGAGAGAGAGAGAGAGAGAGAGAGAGAGAGATATATATATATATATATATATATATATATATATATATATATATATATATATATATATATCAACAACAATCCGAGAATCATTCTCGGATTGTTGAGATATATTATATATATCTCAACGAGAGAGAGAGAGAGAGAGAGATATATATATATATATATATATATATATATATATATATATATATATATATTTATATTGTTGTTGAGCCACGGAAACAAAAATGCAATGGTAGTAAATCATTGACGTAGATTTTGGCTTAAGTTTGAAATTAAATATCAATTTCTTATTTCTTTGTTTTATTGCTCATCTCCTCATTCTCAGCGACGACAAAGCTCCAAACTTGATTTCCATGGGGAACGAGTCTCGCCGAATCGCGCTCTCTTGAGGTAAACCTATTATGTCTGTTTTGCTTATTTCTGCGTTCTCGATCGATTGTTTTTGTTTGTTGTTTTTTTGAATATATTGATATGTGCACACACAAAAATGACAGATAGATAAGCGAACGGAGGAGTAGAAGAAGATAGATGAATGGCTTCCCATAACTTCTTTGAGGAACGCAAAATGGTATTACTCTTCTCCTGACCTCCCTCTCTGTCCTTGTATCGTTTTTTTTTCTTCCACCCAAAAATTTCTTTGTTCCTTCTTCTTCGTCTACCTCTTCTCAGAGTTCTCTCTAAGGCAGCTTAGGTACTTTCCTCTCTGAATCTATTTGTTTTAGTTCCTCTGGTGAAAGATCTGGAAACAAAAACTTGATAGCGACTTCGGCAAGTGCACCGGTCGTTACAAGTAATAAAGTAGTGAGGAAAAGATCGTCCCACGAGGAATAGTACTCCAATCACTAATTCACTATTTTCGCTTTAGTTGGATGAATCGAGTAATATGAGTTGTAACCAAACAGAATTTAAAGAATTAAAATAAGAATTCAAAATCAAGAAATTCAAGAACAACTTTTAGAAAAGATGAGTAATTAAAAAACGCAGCTAGGGCTGAGAATCCCCCTATGTTCCTCTAAGTATTTAAATTGAATTCCTAATTGATTATTATTTCTACGATTGACGATCAATTCTCTAAAGTTAGACTAAGTCCCAATGTCTTGATGCTATCTTAGTCCGTTATCTTTGGAAACAACCTAATGTCTTAGTTTTGTTTGGAAAGATCATATTTATAAATCAGAATTATTAGATCGCATAAATTCGTAAGCCTATGTCTAGGTCATGCAACTCTATGATGAATTAACGGTTCTAGTTAGATGCACCAACATCTCTATTGTCATACATCAACCTATGAACAATCTAAAAGGTGATCAATCTTAAAGAAAGCATTAAGCAAAGATAATTCATTCAATTAAGAAAATAATAAATAATAAAGAATCCAAACAAATCCTTTAAATTCGCATAGGGTTCATCCTCGCCCTAACTACTAAAGAAAACTAGCCAAGCATGGCTATAAGAAAAATCATGAAAGTAAAATAATATTCAGATTCAGACAGGAAAGAAAAAGAAAGGAGAAATCAAGACTTTTAAAGAATCCCTTAGTCTCATATGCTCCTCCCCGCCGCGTCTTCAAATTCCTTCTTGAATTGGTTGTGCCTCCTGCGTCTCTGCGCTCTTCAATTGTTGTTTAGCGTCTTTTCCGAATTCTGAATTGTCTTTTTTTCTTCTCCTGTGCGTCTCAATTTATAGCTATTTGTTAGGTTATACTTTTCACGCGGGTCCCACGGCTTTATTCCAATTGCTTTAAAGATAGGATATAGCATATCTTCTGAATCATCCATCCTTCACGTGTTTCATCTTTTTGCATATTATATTATTTAATATAATAATATAATGTACTATATTCTTTTTAATTTAATTCCTTGCCCAATAATGATGAGCCTTCTTATATTTTCTCCTCTCTTAGATCACATCATATCTCCTACAAAATAAAATAGAATATCAATAGATTTTCTGTTATAATATTCTTTTATCCTATATTTAATTGAAAGATAGATAAGTACATAAAGATAATTAAATAGGTATAAAATATTAATAAATCCTATCCAATATATATATCAGAATTTATACTAATTTAATTATAAAATATTTACTTATCAACAGGGTTCTCTCCGAGGTGCGCGCGGCTCAGGCGTCTACAATCTCACCCTTTTTTTTCGTAGAAAGGAATTTTTAAGACCGGACTTGAAAGTATATATGGTCTTAAAAGTTCATTCTTTTTTTTTAAAAAAATAGACTTTTAAGACCGGATGTTTAAAAAGTCCGGTCTTAAAAGTGTTTTTTTAAGACCGGACGTGCATCCGGTCTTAAAAGTAATGACTTTTAAGATCGCCGAACAAGACCGGTCACGAGATCCGATCTTACGATACCTCTTTCGTCCGGTCTTAAAAGCCTTTTTTCCACCCGTGCTCATACCATATAGGCACTTAGAGCTAATGAGGGGACAATTATAGGAAGAGAGAGTTTGTCACATTCCCTGGGACTTGTGCATTTTGAATAAAATCAGGCATCTTCTCAGAAAATTGATTGAATCCCAAGCCCCTATCCATTTTAGGTCAAGTTAATTTCCACCAAAGCTTTCATGAAATAAAAAGGGGACCAATTCGTCGAGATTATAAATGATAGAACTCACAAATTAAGGAGAGTAGAAATGTTTCCTAGCTCTCGCCGATTGTACACGTCAGTCGATGTGCAAAAACCGAACTACCATAATTAAGAACAATGCATCATCAGATTCACATTAATTACAGCAAACCGTAATCATATTCTCTAAGCTCAAAATCAAAATGTGAGAATGAGAGAGTACATTATGGTAAGTTGAGTGGAACCCCATCCTGGAGGGATTGTGCCGTTAAGGATATTATGCCACAGATTATTCCACATGTTATACCACGTCATCACTGAATCACCGTATATTGAATGATTATGGAATGAACTACCATATATTCCTAGTTTCAGCACCTAATCATGTATCTACCCCAAAAAATATATCACTAAATATTTTAAATGATCATCCAATAGTATGTTTAAATAAAACAGTTATTAATATAATCACCCAGCAATAATTAGAAACAAATAAACAATTCATGTCTCCTGCGAATCGTTTCGGAGATATTAGGACAGGAAGATCATCTTGCATGATGTGTGACCACCACCTTCATTTTCCAATTGATTTTATTTCTGTGAGATATTGTTTTAAACTATGTAATTAAAATTAGAATGATGCAACATTAGTCTTCAAGTGCTAAACAATCCTTAAAGTACAAATTAACCACATTAACTAGATAATAACACACTAATTAACATAATCTCATTGCAATCACAAAGAAATTTAAACATGTATATTTTTCACAAAACAAAATCTAATCTCAACTACAATTATCAAACCAACCGAGATAATTAACATTAATCTCTATTCCAGAATCATATAAAGTAATTCTTAAAACTAGACAATCTAAACCTATGTAATCCATTGAGCTGAAGAACACATCCTCATCACCAAGAACCAAAAGAATCAGCCTCTCATTGCCTTAGAATAATCAGTGCTTAGATTCTGAGCACTCGCGGAAAATTCAGAGACTCGCCGGAATCTGGAAAGTCATCGGAAAACTCAAAACTCTCCCTGCGTGCTGGTTCAGTTGTGCTCTCGCTCTCCGTTAGTTCCAGGTATGAGACAATGGCTCCCTCTCCCAAAATGGCGTCCTCCTCTGGTCTCAGTCGCAGGTCCGAGCTCTCTCTCGGTCTTCAGCACAAGGTGCGGTGCTTTCGTGGTGGAATGAGACGGCTCTGGTGATGCAGACCGGTGGTGGCGTCGAGGACGGTGGTCAATGGCTCTGTGAAGCTCTCTGGTTCGATCTCTCTGTCACGGCGATCTAAGCTCAGTTTTTCGATGGTACTGAAGTTGGGCGGCGGTAATGGAGGTGACGGCGTGGTGATGGGAAAAGCTCACCGGCAACGGTGAAGGTAAAGGATGTCGCCGGTGAGGAGGAAGAATGAAGACGAAAGTCTCGTTACAGTTGCTCCGCGGCGCTCTCCGTTGTGAATCTCGGGTCTGTGTGTTCTCGTTTTTTGAAGAAGAGGGTCAAAGCTGACCTAAAGCAATTCAGTCAAAACGTAGAGTTTCAAGCAGGGACCTAAGCGAAAGATTTAAAAGTTTTGGAGAGGAACTCAAGTGTGAATTTTCGAAATATTTTTGGGGTATAAATGATTTCTGAAAAATATGGGCCATTTTTTGTAATTTTTCCTAGCTCTTTTTCTTCCTTGATTTGCAATTTCCAGAAATTATAAGGCACTCTCTGTAATTTTTCTAGTCCTCAAAAATATTAATTCTGACCCCAAAATCTCCATTTTCTTCTTAAACACCTATAATGCAAGATTAAGCAAAAGGTAGCATCAAAAGTCCAAGAGATCATTTGGATGAATAATTTAAAAAGTATGACCATTTTACCCCCTAATTACACTTAATTCAATACAAATGTCTCTAACTCAAATTAGTATTTAATCATGCAATAACGCCCCAGAAAATGCATTAAGAATCCCAATTTAATTATAAAAAATCATATAAAAATATGGTTCGATCACTTACTTGTTATTTTTTCAATTAATAATTCATTTTTCTTATCCATAAAACTTTTTAAAATTTTAAAAATTTAGTTATCATATTGTTTTGATTTCTCGTTTGAAAATAAATCTTATTGTTACCAATTCCATCGTTTTGTTGTTAGTTTTTATTTGAATTTACTTACTGATTATTTTTAAAATTTATTAATATATTTTTCTTAATTAATCTTGAACTAAATTACCAGATTCATAATTATTTTGTTACAGAATTCATAAATTATGTCTATATTTTTTCCCTCCATAACTTGTTTGAGCATTGTTTAATGCTACTCATACCATGGAATAGCACGATCCGAGTATAAAGAATGCCTCTCATAATCATCACGATTTACGAAAGCCAATAATTAATCTTCCTGGACTTGATATCCTAAATACTGGCATTCAAATAACATCCTATCAGAGGAGCCGTAGCACTCAACTTCTTTGTAAGAAAACAGAATTTGGAAAACAGGGGACTAAAGCATGTGAATATAATTATATACAGTCATGTACTCCCTCCTGACTTTTTCATGGATGAAAGAAGTTAAATGAATTATTTAATGATGACATATTTTACATATCATTAGAATATATATCAATTTATAAGTCAGATAAATTAATTTGGAGTAAAACAATATAAATACTTTAATGGAATATATTTAGCTTTCTTAATATATTTAAATTAGATAAATAAATTTTACATTAAGGACTAGGAGAGTAGGTATATAATTTGATAATTTTAAGAAAAATATTTAAACTATAAATACTAAAACGAGACAATGCATATTTACAAAAAATTAAAGGCCTATTTTGTTTCCGATGTTTTCACATAGGGGTAATTTAGTCAAAGAAAGTTTTTAGGGGCTAATTTTGCCTAATTGTAGAAAATGAAACAATTTTGCCCATTCCTTACAAAAGTTATTTTTACCCTTAGTCTGATTTACATGGCACAATCAGCACAGCCACGTCATCATCCACAACACGTCATCTCTCTCATGTTCTTCACCTCCGCCCTCTCCGAGGAAGAAGAAAGAGGTTATGTATCGGATTGCGTTGCTCATGGAAACTGGAATTATAGTAAATTGGCGACAATTGTCTCTAGCGAAGTTATAGTAAACTGGAAGTGATATTATGGTACGGTCTGCCACTACTTACGCTAATTTCTCCACTGCTCCTTTACGAGACTGGGTTGCTATCAATCTGAAAAGGAAAATGGGAAGGTTTGGAGATTCGGATTAGTGAATTCTAAATAGAGTTATTAGTGAATTCTATTTTGCTCTCTTGAAGTACTCGGATGACATTTTGAATTTGCAAGAAAATAAGGTATTAAAAATCAGAACGGGCAATGAACCGTTCTTGCTAACAGGTCAATGGTGAATGGGTCAGATCGGGTACACCTGGAGTCAAACCGATAATAATATAATTTAATTAAAAAGTGCAAAATAATTCAATTTTTTAGTGAAAAAATACTTTAATAAAAATAATATTGAAAATATTCCACTAAATATAAATACAAATTATATATTATATTATTATAATTAATAAAGCCTATGGGACTACTTCCCTCCTCCTCTAAATACTATACAGTATATACGTATATCTTCCTATAGATTAAGATCATGGGAGAATGTGCAATAGTGTAATATTAGTTTGCATATTTACAAGTCAAGTAGTCAAGGAAGATCAGAGTTACAACTCACAAGGCACGCTTTGAATCGGGCTCAGCTTTTAGTGTGTTATATTAAATGTATTTTGGTTTTTTCACATTTCGATTTTATTGTACTAATGTCTCACAAAATTTGCCTATAAAATGTAGATTTCAAGGAATTTCTGTATCATATTTTGTCTAGTTTGGGACCTCAGTGCAAATTTTTATATTTTGTCAATGACATGACGATCACGAACCTCAGATCCAAAAGTGTTCACGGCGGAGATCAAGCTCTGTTCCGTCAAGGCGACGGGGGAAACATTTTTGGCACCGCATTTAGCAAAGTAACAGGACCAACATCTCTTGTTAAAATCAGCAGGAGGCAGATCGAAGAGGAAGCTAGCTTCCGGGGATAAAATAGTCCTTTAACCTATTTTTTAATGTTTAATTATCTTATTCTTTTGAGATTTGGTTTGGAAATTAATTTTATAGTGAACAATTCCATCCTTCTGTTCTTAGTTTTTATTTGAATGCGATTTTTAATTAAATCTTTTTTATATTTATTTGAAATATATAATATATAATTAAAACTAAATTTGTTATTTTTCATTTTGTTTTCCTTGTTATTTCTTATTCAAAAAGTTGAACCTCTTAGATGCTTTAACTATTTTTTTTTTCATTTAATTATTGTTCTTATTTTATTTTCGAAAATTTGAAATTTGATTTGGTTGGTTCAAAAACTTGTAATTTTAAAATATATTATCTTATTATTTAAAAATTGACTTGAAAATGTTTTTTATACGCTATGTTGTTCATATTTCTATTGTGTACTTACGACTTTTAAATTTCATGATTTTTGTTTTCTAAATATAATTATTTTTTGATATTTTTTAAAAAATAAATTTTATGGTTAACAATTCAATCCTTTTGTTGGTATTTTTATTTGAATTTTATTTTTAAGTAAATATTTAATATAAATATTTCCATAAATCTTGAATTCAAATCTTATTTTATTACTTTTCGTTTTATTTTTCTTATTCTTTCTTGTCAAAAAGCTGAAATTCTTAGATCCCTTATCTAAGATTTTATATTTGCCTTGAGAATTATAAATAATTTTTTTAGTTAGCAAATGATTTTTTTTTTAAACAATTATCATTAAAATTTGATGAGTTGGTTTATTTAAAAAATTTCATTTTAAAATATAATATCTAAATATTTTAATTTTGATTTGAAAATATATTTTTTGGTAGCCAACACTTTATTTATAAGTATTTTCAATATATTTAAATTTAGAAATTAATCTAATAAAATTAGTATTTTCCTATCATTATTCCTATTTTAATAAGTGTCATTTAATTCTTTGGGAAAAAGTTGAATTCGAGTTTAAATCAGAATCCTTGTTCTTATTTTTTTTTAATTATTCATTCATTCAAAAATCTGAAATTTTCTGAAACATTTTGAAAGTTTGGCAATTTCCTCTTGTTCTGATTCTTATTATTATTATTTTTTAAAAAAGATCTGCCATTTTAAAATCTATAATTATATTATTTTTATAGTTAACAAGTAAGTTAATTTCTTATTTCAATTCATTTAATAAAATTTTATTCAAACTTTTAATTTCTTTACTTTCTTATTATTTTATTTTATTTTTTTCAATAATTTTTTCTTATTTAATAGTCAACCAATATTTTTAAATAGTTATTTAATTTCAACTACATTTAATTTTGTAGTTAAAAATTCCTATATTATTGTTCTTATTTTATTATTTGATAGTTGATTGATTATCTTATTATGTTAATATTTGAATAAAATTTATGGCCAACAGCTTCTTAGATTTTTTCTTATTTTTTAAATTGGATTATCATGCTCTTATTTTATTATTGTTATAGATTTGGTTTTGAAATAAATAAATATTTATTTGTCAACACAAATATTTAAATTGATTCATTTAGTTTTTCAAACTGTTGAATGAATTTTTTCCTGTTATGATTTTTATTATTTGATATTTAGCCAATTCAAAAATCTGTAATTTCATTTGAAAACAAGTATTTATACTGTTAAGATTTTATTATTTGATCTATCATTTTTTTCTATACTTTCAACTGGTGTTTGACGTGTAATACCCGGATTTTAGCAAATCTGGAATTCTTGAGATAAGAGAAATTAATGAATATTTTGATGAAGCAAATTCATGAGTTAAAACTATTATAGAAAATTGTTATAATTGTCGAGTAGATTGTCGAAAAAGTTACAGAAAAATCAGATGAACAGAATGATTAAAAAATGCAATGATAGTGATAAAAACAGTCTAAAAACATTATGATGAATACTGAAAGATCATGAAAGATTATGAGAAAATTATGGGAGTGTTATCTTTCATTATAAGAATTTAATAAATTATTTCAGAGGAACTAACTTGAAGAAATGTTTAAAAAGCATTACAGAACCATAAAGTTAAATGTATGGTAAAATCCTTAATTAAGAGATTAAGGTTGGTAATTAGCATAAAATACATTTATTAATTATGTTAAGAAGGATTAAGGAAAAAAATAGTAAAGATAAATGTGTGAAGAAATCTAATCCTAAAAAGATCACTAAACGAAGAATCTAGGCCTGAATAAGCCTTAACGAAGGCAGGGGTAAAATGAGAATTTTTGGTAAAAAATATTATATTTTAAACAAATGGAAAAAATTATGGAAAAATAATTAAAACTGAATTTTAAAATGAGGGGGCCGAAATTCTTAGTATTTTTAATTAAAAAGAATTGTTTAAATAATTAAAATGATAATTAGAATAAAATAATAATATAATGCGGTGAGTCGAACTTATAGGCGGGCCAGGGGAAAGTTAGAAATAAATCCTACACCAAGGTATAGGGATTTAGTCTAAGTCATCGGACTTTTTATAAACCCGTGAAATTCTACCTCGGAATGACCTGTCTCCGAGGTCAGTTCTGAAACCCACTACAAAAAAAATAGTTTTTTGCGGTGGATACATTCCCTCGCAAAACAGACATTTTCCGTCGCAAAAATGATTTGCGGCGGAATTTGCGAGGGAATTGTTGCCGTCGCAAAAATCGCCCTCGCAAAACGATTTTCCGTCGCAAAAATGCTATTTTCCCTCGCAAATTTCTAAATTTGCGAGGGAAGTATTCCGCTCGCAAAAGATGAAATTTGCGAGGGAAAAGTCTCTTCCCTCGCAAATTCAAAAATTTTGCGAGGGAACATCTTCCCTCGCAAATTCAAAAATTTTGCGAGGGAACCTCTTCCCTCGCAAAATCATAATTTTGCGAGGGAAATATGTTCCCTCGCAAAATTATGACTTTGCGAGGGAAGATTTTCCCTCGCAAATTCATAAGTTTGCGAGGGTAATATCTTCCCTCGCAAAATAAAGTATTTGCGAGGGTATAGTATTCCCTCGCAAAATTATGACTTTGCGAGGGAAGAACTTTCCCTCGCAAATACCTTAATAATTAAAAAAAAATAGATAAAAGAAAATAATTACAAAAAATATATTAAAAATTAGAAAATAAAAAAACTTGTATATCATAAAAATAAGTTGTAACAATCATAAAGTTTACAAAGCAATAACAAAAATTACTAATTATAATGGTTCGACTAGAATGAACTAAAAAAAAAGTCTAAACTGAAGCGAGCTGGTTATGACCACCACCAGTATCGTCATCACCACCAGGACCCTTGTCCTTCAATAAGGACTGGAGAAGTGCTCGCATCTCGCAATCATCTCTCCTTGCTCCCTCATCTTCGCTTCTTGCTCCTTCGCCCTCTTTTCGTGCTCCTGCGCCCTCGCTTCTTGCTCCTTCACCTTCTCTTCTAACACCTTTACCCTCTTATCTTCTGCAAAACCAACATTACGAAGTCAGTTTATTTTTTGTACTTCATTTAAATGGACGAGGGAATAATGGTTTGCGATTGGTAGCAAAAGTATTACGTCTACCTGTAGGACCACCTCCACTAGTCTTTGGATGAGAGCGCTTCATAGACAACTTCGGTTCATTTGGCAAAGGCACCCATCCCGAAGACTCTCCCCTCTTGTCAAATCCGCTGCGGCTGAATGAAGAGACTCTCGTTATCTGAATAAGAGGACGTCGGGTTGTTCTCAATCTGCGAGTCTCTCTCCTGCGTCAGCTGCTGAAAGGTCTCCTACAAGCACACAAAAATACGACATGTAAAATGAAATAAATGTAACAAATAATAAATCTAATTAATATCTCACCGCGCATTGCTGAGACTTGGCGTTAATCCAGCGCCTCTCACCTTCAATCTCCCGGGAATGGGTCCGCTCAAAGGTAACCCAAGGAATCAAATGTGCAGGAACTTCCCCAGACTCTGTCTTCAAACACAAATTGATAACCGTCAATTAATTACTTCAAAGTATAAAATATTGAAAGCTAAAATAGAAAATAACGTATACTTACAACTTTTCGTCGATGCTCACTAAATGGAATGCGTGCCAAAGATATGACGGTCCATCCATACGGGCCCTATTTGACTTATTTCGTTCACTTTGCTTTATATATTTCTCGTCGGTTTCCATCTTTGAAATAATTGTTCTGCGACCTCCGTTGAATCCAATTTTTCTTTCCCTTCCACATCTCAATTTATAAAATCTGTCGACATCCACTTTGCGGCCCTGAAGTTATAAGCTTTTTTAAATTTTCCGAATCAACCGGCAACCAGCTAAACTCTCCCTGAAAATCAATAATAAACAATTAGTGCTCCAAAGTATAAAAGTAGTTAATCAGTTTGCATTTTGTTGAGAAGAAATTAATAACCATAAATCACATAACTTACCAAAAACTCCTTGAACCAACTATCTCGGTCATCCGAGGAATCTCTCGTCCAAGTGGCCCAAGGCCGATTGAAATTACGGAACATTTGATCCTTTAAGAATTTCTTCACCGTCTTATTAGGTGAAACACGAAAACAAAGAAAATGTTACAAATATTAGCATACAAACTAAAGGTAAAAAATCATAACATTACTAGTAACTTTAGAGAAGTGACTTACTCGGTGTCGCCGACAGGACGAATCCACATCTTCCCTGTCTCAGGATCAAATGTTCCCCAAACTGGTGTGTCAGAGGAAGTAGCTTCCCCAACCTGGCTCTGAGGCGACGAGGTGTGCTAAAGGAAGAAGTATTGAAAATGTTAGAACATAGATGCTTAAAGAAAACAAAATATATGTAAATCAGTCAGAAATCGTAAACTCAACCTGCTCTGCCCCTTGCTGTGGATCAATCGGAGAGACAGGCACACCTCTACCGCCCAAAACAGAGTCGGTAGTAGACGGTGAAGATGAAAAAGTAAATGACGGCATATCTGGGGAAGAGCCAAAACCTCTGCCTATAGTGGGGGTAGATGATGTCGTCCTACCCCCTCTGATAGGACGGGGCCGGGAGCTACCACTACTACGTCCACTACCTGAACGCCCTCCTCGATGCTCCATCTCTGAACACGTATAAACATTATATCAATATATATATAAATATAAGAAATTTAATGAATATGACACTGGCGAAGTAACAAAGTATCTAGTATACACACAAAAAACACTAACTCAAATCAACCGGACGATTCGTTGTTCTTCGACCTCCGCCGCACACCTTCCTCGGCGGCGTCTCATAGTCATCGAATTCAGATTCACTAGTTGAGTATATCTCTTGTGCCTCATCATCTGATTCCTCAACGTCAATATGGATAGGAATCAACTCTAACTCCGCAGCGGAATCAAAGAGATTGCTTGGTAGATCGTCCTCGGCAATACTTACGGCAAGTACATGTTCCACATCAGCTTGGAACGGTTCAGTCATATCGTCATTTGTTTCTGACTTTTTCGACTCAGGTATAATGTTTCGTGCTTTGGTTTTGATAACTCCCATCCACCCTTGGCGAGATGTGGGGTATGATGTATAATAAACTTGTTCCGCCTGTTGAGCAAGAATGAATGGGTCATAACTAACTGTATATCTCCTTGACCAGTGAATCTCAACATTTCCATATTTGTCCACTTTTGTCCCACGCGAAGTGTTATCAAACCACTCACATTTAAATAGAGTCACCGACTTGTCCCACTTGTAATCCAGCTGAATTATGTCAATTAACTTCCCGTAGTAGTCGCCCTCGACCCCGTCAACTTGGCCACCTCGACAATATACACCGTAATTGCAACATTCCGTATTCTCGTTCGCTTCAACAGTTGCAAACCGATACCCATTGATTACATATTTTTTGATCCGGGTAACAGCTGTTGCAGATCCGTAAGATAAACTCCACACAACATCCTGGGGAGCTGATGGGTTGTGCACGAAGAAGGATCGTAACCAATTAGGAAACTCAGCGTTCATGAATTGATCAACATCGGAATCTGACATCAAAGGACTTGTCGATCGGACCGAATTAGAGAAGTGACTGTAACAAAAAAAATTGAATTTATTACTTTAATACTTACCGTAACAGTAACAAAAGAGGAAATCTTACTTTAAGTATTGGGCGGCCTCGTCACAGTTGTTTAGAATGTACCACTCCGCTATTTTTTTATCGCGACCTTCCAGAGTTGACGTACAATGTTTTCGCACGACTCGGCCAGGATAATTAAATATTGATATCTGACCACTCGGTTCACCGCCATCATCGTTGCGAGGTACCTCTCTCCATCTTGATATAACTTCAGGGGGATAATAGTATGAGGCAAATTTAGTGGCCTCTTCGACTAGAAACGCTTCAGCGATAGATCCTTCGACGTACCTTGTATTTTTGATCTTCTTCTTGAGTGTACGTAAAAACCTACAATGGACAATCAGAGGATATTTATAACCTATAGCACAATGTGTTTCAATTAATCACAGACAATATATATATATATCTATTACCGTTCAAACGGATACATCCACCTATATTGTTGCGGACCTCCTACCCTTGCTTCGTATGCCAAGTGAATAGGCAAATGTTCCATTGAGTCAAAGAAGCTAGGAGGAAACACCATTTCTAACTTACATAGCATTATTGGCACGCTCTCCTCCAGTTGCCGTAACTGATCAACATTAAGCTCAGAAGCACAAATTGTTCTAAAGAACAAGGAAAATTCTGTCAGAATACTCCATATATTCTTCGGTAGTGCTTTGAAGGCCCACGGCAACAATCTCTGAAATAAAACATGACAATCATGACTCTTCATCTTGGATAACTTCACCCCGTTCATGTCAACACATCTGGATAAGTTTGATGCATAACCGTCCGGTAGTTTCACACCTTTAACCCACTGCAACAATTGTAAATTTTGCTCTTTGTTCAATGTGTACGGCGCTCTAGGTTTGGAAGTCCGGCCCGTGGAATTCTCCACTAAATGCAAAGCAGGCCTGTTGCAAATCTGTTGTATGTCACGTCTTGCGTTGACTGTATCCTTCGTCATCCCCTTGGTGTCCATTACGGTGTACAAAATATTACAAAACACATTCCTCTCAATATGCATGACATCGAGATTGTGTCTTAACAATTGATCTTTCCAATATGGTAGTTCCCAAAAGATGCTGCGTTTGTTCTAATGATGATCAACACCATATCCCGAAGGTTCGCTGGAAGCAGCCCCCTCTTCGACACTTTGAATGTACTTGATCCTGTCCCATATTTCTTGGCCACTTAAACGACGAGGTTCATCTTCCTGTTCAACCACATTCCGCGTGAAGTCTTTTCTATTCCTCCTAAACGGATGATCGATAGGCAGGAATCGCCGGTGCCTGTCAAACCAACAAACCTTGTGACTATATTGCAAGCTATAACCCTCATTCTGTTCAAGACATACCGGACATCCAAGCTTCCCCGAAGTTTGCCAGCCACTCAACATCCCATATGCAGGGAAATCATTTATCGTCCACATTAAGGCAGCCCGCATGGTGAAATTCTGCCTCAATGATACATCGTACGTAAGAACCCCTTCACTCCACAACATCTTCAATTCGTCTATCAAAGGCCTGAGGTATACATCTATTTTCTTTTTTGGGTTAGATGGCCCAGGGATTAACGCGTTGAGGAACAAAAACTCTCTTCTCATGCACATGGAAGGTGGAAGGTTGTACGGAGTCACAATCACAGGCCAACAGGAATAATTCCGCCCGTCGGTTGAAAGGAGCGAACCCATCCGAACATAAACCAAGACGGACATTACGGGGATCGCTTGCAAACGAAGGATTCGCCTCGTCAAATTTCAGCCAAGCTTCGGCATCGGATGGATGCGTCACCAAATTTTCATCCCTGCTATGCTCCCAGTGCCATCTCATGTGAGCAGTTGTTTTTTGTGATGAATACAATCTCTTAAGTCTGGGCACGAGAGGAAAGTACCACATTTTGCTCAATGCTTTAAAGGTCTTTTTTCTTTCATTCTTCACAACTTTGTACCTCGCATGTTGACAGAATTTACATGTAGTTCGCTCAAAGATCATCCTTGTAATAGAGCATACATCCTGCGGGCGGCAATGAATTTTTTCACATCCCGAGCCCTAGCTCTTTCACCTTTTTCTTTGCTTGGTAAAAATCTTTCGGCAAATTATTGTCATTGGGAACAATCTTACTCATGATCTGCATCATTTCATTGTAATTTTTCTCACTCATATGGTGATCAGTCTTCAAGCTTAGTGTTGCTAAAGTAGCCGATAGCGATGAATATTCACTATTTTCAATGTGTTCGCAACCTTCCCATAAAGGACGTTGCGCATCTTGAAGCATTTTATAGAACCTCTCCGCTTCCGGATTAGGATCCTCTCCTATGTATGATGGTTGAGTATGTGCACCGGTCTCCTCTCCCAAGTATGACGGTTCAGCATGAGTAACGGGATCAAAGTATTGGCCGATCGACGGTCCTGCGGCATCCATAACCAACTGTTCATATTGATTAATGTTGTATTGATGAGTACTTTCTCCGTAATAACCACTCGGTGTCTGTTGTCGGGCTTCCCCATGAAATTCCCAACATTCATAATTCCTCATGAATCCTTTTTGACACAAATGGATTTGAACCGTGCTCGGATCTTGAAATTGCAAACACCTACATTTCACACACGGACAACTGATCGAGGTACTTGAATTAGCTGCGTGCTGAGCAAATTGGATGAAATCTTCCAAACCCTTCAAGAATACTCGAGTAAGTTGTTTTTTCTGAGTTAGACGATTGTACATCCAACTCCTATCACGATCGCCTTCCATACTTCCCCAACCCAACCCTACACAAAGACTTTTGGAACAAACATAGTAATACTAACTAATTCAGCTATTAACCGAAGTGGCAAATACAACTGGCTGCCTATACCAGCCAATTGTCACTTAATCAAGAAAGTGGCACACAAACACATGCAGTGAACAAAAAGCAAATCTCAGCAAGCAACCAGAGAATGAGGATAGTACACAAGAAGATGGGAACATGCATGTGGAGGGGGCATGAATACAGATATAAGTGAAATACAATAAAAATAAATTATCACTTATTGTCTAAAGCAACATGCAAGGAAAAATTATTATGGTTTGTCATATGTGATAGGATATTAAAAAGTCAAATATCAACGAAGGAGCATAACAAATGCAGCTTATCTAAATAATTTAGGCAAAGTTCAGAGCAAAAGAAATCAAAAGAATTACCAAGTATAGATTATGTACCTTATCTAAATATGAAAGAACCAGGCAAACTTCCTAAAACGTTTGTGTGAGGAGGGATACCGAACTTGACAGAATTAGCGAATTCAAAATAACCTATAACATTATTTAAGAAAACATATAAAATTAGTTAAAAGCAATAAATATATAAAATTTCAATCAAAATAGTACGAGATCGGAATAATTAAAGCAAAACAGAAAAGGAGAATAGGAGATTAACAGTAGATAAAAAGTAGATACAATGGGATGTTATTCACTCACCTGTAAAGATTATGCTATACCTCTTTCTCCAACTTATCAGTTTCCAAATAATTTTTCCTTCTCCTCCTAACACCCAACAAATACATCAATTATAGCTTTCCACAAAATTTACTATTTCCACATTCAATAGACACCTTCCTTAGTTGGCACACAATTATGCTGATCATGTATGTACCTTCTTCATAACCTTATGAAATTCATAATATCATTTACTAAAATCCTTTTAATTAATAACAATAACAACCACAACTTCATAAAGCATAGGAACCTCAACATAATTTCCCTAAATAAATCAGGGTATAATTTGCTTAGTCAATGAAGACAAATTATACTTCAATATTTTACACATAGTGTGAGCAAGAAGCATTCCTAAGATCATACAAATTAATCTTTGAATTATTACCCAAATACCTTTAAATTCTTTTTGCCTAAATGCCATCTCATATAACAATTTGACATACTTTCCAATTTATAATAGATAACAAAGTTCCCTAAATTAAATTTCTTAACATATAACTAATGACTACCAAAACATCATAATCTTCCTTATCTCATTCTAAAATTTCTGTTTTGAAAACAATATTTAAACCCTCGCTTTCATTCTATAATTTGGGACTTATTGCTTCTCCTTAATATATATGTGTGTGTGTGTGTGTGGGTGTATTTCCTTGCAAATGAACCATATTCATATCCAAGAATAATCAAACTTCAATTTTAAAATGCTTCATCCGGCCAAACTGTCATGCGTGCATACATATATTTATTTCCACAACATTAAATAATTTAGTCCCCTGTACAGCGCATACTATGCAGCCACAACAAAACAAAATGTGCAACATTGCAGCATCAATCTACTCACAAATATTGATATACTATAATTTCCAACTCTACTGGCGCATATCCACAACACCACCCAACAAGCACGGATGAATAGTAATCTGAAATAATCATTGAAGATTCATAAATCCCCCTTACCCCAAAACCGACAACCAGGGAAAAGAACAAAGGGAAAAAAAAATCAGCAATGAACCTATATAAAAAAAAACTTGAAGTCCCTCCTTTCCAATACTCCTTCCACCTAGAATAGCCTCTAAACTACCTACTTTCTTTAACCAACCAGCAGCAAAAATGAAATAATTCTTCAATCCTAAATTTTTAGAAATCACAGCAATAAATAGAACCAACAGAAAAGAAATACTGCACATCTAAATCTTCATAAATGCCATAGATAGATGAAACATACCCACACAATCATGCCATAGATAGGAGTAATTGTAAAGATCGAAAGCAACTTTTGACTCAATTCCGCTCTTAATTATTTAATAATATCTCACGTTTAAAAGGCAGAGAGACGAAGATACAAATTAGAACCAGAATCAGAATTAACCAGAATCAGAAGAATCATGTCCAACATATTACATTACCAAATGGAATTCGAATTAGAACCAGAATCAGAATTGCATGTAAAAATGCACCTTTAATTTCATTTAGACGTATGCCTCAAACAAGTTTTGCAACTGAGTGAATAATTAACAAGAACATTAGGAATTTATATATGACATGATAAGACTGTGTCTGAGTCAAGCAGATGAAGACAAAGAGGACCAGAGAAGCTATCCTCACAGAATCAGAGAATTTGAGGTCCTTTTCCAGTGAGGTTTCAGCAAATTGGGATCGGAAAAAAAAACTGAGAATAAAAAAAAACTGAAATTTGAGAAACAACTCACCCAAGTGACTGAAGTGAGACGACGCTGTGAGAATTTGAGAGACCGAGTGTGAGACGACGGCGACGCTGGTGAAGATCGGGATCGCCGAGACGGCCGAGTTTGAGAGCCCGAATGTGACTGTGTGAGAGGCGAGAGAGAGTGTCGGCCTGTCGGGAGGGGAAGTCAGGGAACATTAGGGTTTTGTTTTTTTTTTGATATGATTAACTTAGAAATTTGAGAAACAACTCACTCAAGTGACTGAAGTGAGAGACGACGCTGTGAGAATTAGAGAGACCGAGTGGGAGACGACGGCGACGCTGGTGAAGATCGGGATCGCCGAGACGGCCGAGTTTGAGAGCCGACTGTGTTGTGTCGTGTGAGAGGCGAGATCGCGAGAGAGAGTGTCGGGAGGGGAACTGGGGAAGTCAGGCTCAGGGAACATTAGGGTTTTTTTTTTTAATATGATTAACTTAGAGTTAGAGGAGGCAGGCTGCCGAACAGATGAGTTTGGCCGTTTGGGCCTCCATATATTGTTGCGATGGCTCAACACAACCAAATAAAAAAATATATAAATAAATATAAATTAGAAATATATAAATAATAAATCTTATTTAATATATTTTCTATTTTATTAAATTAAAATAATAATATAAATTCTGAATATACATATACAATACAAATAAAAAATATTATTTTAATGAGTATAAAATCTAAAATAAAGATAATATCTTAACTAATATTTTTTTTAAAATGATTTGTTTAAATATTTCTGTTAAGAAAGGTGCTTAGCAGCTAATTAGAACTGAATTAGTCTAGATAAGATCTAGCCATCTAAATTTATTTTTTATAAATATTATTTTAATGGGTGTAAAATTTAGAATAAAGATGATATCTTAACTAATATTTTTTTTAAAAATGAATGTTTATTAAAAAAATCATCATTTTAATAAATTAAAACATAGATTATGAATAGTCCAGATGAGCGCTCCCTCCCAATCATTCACAACTCATGGAAATCAGGTCTTGCTAGATTCATGTCCGCATATATTGAAAAATAGTGAATTAAAATTAAAGTCTAAAACTTGCCCGGAAATGGTTTCAAAAGCAGAAATTATCATCACGTAGATCATTTGTTACTTGATCGACACAAGAGACGTAGCAATTTGGGTAGTAGGGATTTATTTCATTTCCTATGTACAACGCAAACACACATAACCTATGTAACATCCCATTTTGAAACGCAATTTTTTTTTTCAATCAGAGTAGAGCAATAGAGCGAAAGAGTGATCAGTTCATAGCCAAAACATCAACCATTGTGTAATATTGTATAGATTACAATAGTCCTAAGGTTTAGAAATGAAATAGCGGAATGACGAGAATAACGAAAACGATAAGATAGAAATAGTCTTAATTTGCACGTCTATTCCGGCACTTGCCTCGATCCCCGAACCGTGGTCCTCGACCCTGAAGCTACAAATGAGATTCAATTCACCATATTGAATCTCGTGTAACTGTTAACCTCATACCCAAACAATACAATATACGGACAAAGATATTTCTAGAGCTAATACCACAAAGTATATCATAAGCATACAAACGATGCATGATCATTATGCCGACAAACATAAGCACAAAGCAATATGTAAAGCCCCATAAGGTAAACAATAACAAACTGCACTATTCACCGGTGCCACGATAATTACTCGTGTCCTCGGCGCTAGGAAAACAAAACGGTGTTACCAAAACTATAACCCGTATAACGTCTGTATAACGGTCTACGAACATATCATTGACATATAAGTATTTAAGATGTACAAGATTAGTGTTACGAAGACGCGTCCGTACCTTCGTTGGCAACGTTAGGTACTACCGGCGGAAGACGTACTTTCACGGAAGAACGTGAACTTCAAAAGCGGTTCGTCGGGCAGCGAACGGCAAAGAAATCGAGATTCCGATATCCTATAAGAATAATATCACCTTTATTAGCGATTTGACACTATAATCGGCTTTTTAGGTAAAAATTACCATTTTGCACTTCTACCCCTAATCGGCGGAATTTCACCAAAGACTTCGTTACTCTAGCAAATTTTCTTCCGAAATTTTGCCGAACTTCGACGCAACTATGATTTTCGAAAATAATGACTAAAATAGCCCTCCCATATGATACCCAAATCATACTTGAAATTTAAAGGCTATTCTAACAAATTCTACCCTTACTTTTAAAAAGAACTCGCTAAAGTTTCAACTTTTCGGCGACTCGACCCCTACTATGTTTTTACCTCTTTAGGCACATTTTTCAATGCAATGAGGCCTAAAAACAAGCATAGGAATCTTATCACCTACTTCCTAAATCTAACTAACAATTCTACTAACTACCGAACTAAAGACTTAAAAGCTAATGGCCAAAAGACTTACCCGTTGAAGAATTTGCAGAGCTTTTCCCCGAGCTTATCTCTCTACTTTCTCTCTCAAGAAATTCGGTCAAGACAAGAAAGAAATGGTGTGAGGATTTCTCAAGGAGCATGCCTCCTATTTATAGACTTTGGTTAAGGCTTTGTTTGGAATTCCAAATTGTAAAGAACCCATTAATGCAACTTGAACAAAAAGTCACAAACTCCACCTCACCCCCTTTGGTCGACATCTTTGGGCTGTTTGGCAGCCAAGGATTGGCCAAGAAGTGATGACTCACCTCACTTTATGGCCGGTCCGGCCGTATTTCTCGATCGGTACCCGATTCGCGTAATTTCGGAGAAATCTCAAAATTCTAGATTTAGAACTTTGAAGACCTTCTCTTTCTCATCAATAATATCTATTATAACTTGAATTTTGACTTTAGACGGGGTTCCAACTGTCCCTCCTCGAAGTTTCTCGAAAACGTGTCCGTACGCGTCCGGTGTCGAAATCGGTTCCGGAATCATCAAGCTCTAGATAATAATTCACTGATTCCAAATGTATTTTTATAATTATAAACTCATCCCTAGATGTTGAGTTATAATTTATTTCCTTATTTTCCCAAAATGTGACTAGCAAAGCATTTTCCCTATTTCGTCTTATTAGGACAATGTGCTACGGGTCTCGGAATTGACTTAGGAAGAGGTCACTTGAAGGTAAAAACTCACTTATCAATATTTTACCTTGACTTTGGAATTCCTATTCCTGGTTCCCTAGATAGGATCTGTTTCCTAAATATAAGATTACTATTCATGCTTTTTAATTATATTATATAATAATCAAAAATTTGCAAAATATCAAGATATCAAATTTTGCTTTTTATCCTCAAATTCTTTGGCCAATTTTCGGCAGCCTTCTTTTTTTTAAAAAAAAAAATGTTTTTCAAGAATTAATTAATTACTTAATTCAATTTTTATTAAAAATTCTACAAAATTCCCTAATTGGTCCATTCTTGTATTTAGGTTTAAAAATACCTAAACTCAACTATTTTTCTCAAAACTTTCCAATTTAATTAGTAAATACATTTTATTAATATTCAACTAATTTCCACTAATTTTAGAGCTTCACATAATTATTCTTTGAAATTTCCTTTGCTTATGCTTAAGTAATTAGCTATTAATTACTTAATTACTCTTTTAACCATAGTTGGTATTTTTCTTAATTAGAATGCTTCATTACCTTCATATTCTTGTATTAACATTAACATTTCCATGCCTCTTGCATTGTTTCATAATTACAAGGGTATTTTGGTCATTTTATTACTTTATGAGCATCCTTTCTCATTTTCCCAAGTTTGTAATTTATTTAATTACTGTAATTAGAGATAATATACTCTCTTAATTCAACTGGTCATTTTCTTGACTTTTAGGATTTTTCATGAATTTTCTAAGTTAATTACCCTTTGCGGGGGCATTTTGGTCATTTTGGCACTTTGACCCTTAAACTCCCTAATTTCTTGCAGAAATTCTACCTAGAAAATAGACTATAATTACCCAAGAATGGAGATTGCAATTTCACTTATCAGAAATATCCAACTTTTATTTATAATATTCCAGATAAATATCTGGGTATTACAACCTAACATAAACAAAAAATATTGTTGCGATGGGTCAACACAACCAAAAAAAAAAAAAAGTCCATATATTCGGTTTTTTCGATGGGTCAACTATTTCTATTTATTTTTTTAAAAAATAGAGATTCAAAATATTCTTATTCAAAAAAATAAATAGCAAAAAATATAGAATTAGAATTCCAAATTTTAATAGAAGATTTTTATTTATTATCAAAATCCAATTTAAATTTAAAAATTTATTAATTAATATTCAATATGAAATATATTTTTAAATATATAAATTTATTCTAAATATAAATTAGAAATATATAAATAATAAATCTTATTTAATATATTTTCTATTTTATTAAATTAAAATAATAATATAAATTTTGAATATACATATACAATACAAATAAAAAAAAATCTTTTTGAATCTACATTTTCAAAGTGACTCGATTTAGAGATGAATCATAAAAAAAAAAAAAAAAATCACATTCTACCCAATATTATATACTCTTAAACAAAAGGTTTCTAAAAAAGGGGCAATCTTTATTATGATATATAATTTATATTCAGATATGATATATATCATGAATGTGAGGTCGACGGAAAATTAGGGTTACAAGGGTCTGAGGGAGGGGCGGAGCCAAAATACATTAATTAATAATAATTACATATTTACAGTTTTAATTACATATTTAAAATGAAAAGCAAACATAATTTACTCAAATGCAAATCGATTTAGGAATTAGGGTTAGGGATTTTTTTTTGACTACCTTGGTTTGAAGAGGCAAATTGATTTAGGGTTTTGAAAGGAATTGAATGCCACTACGCGAGGCTCTGTCTCTTGAGTCTAAGGGAGGGGTGGAGGGATATTAATTAGTATTATTTTATTATATAATTTTTTTTAAAAAAAACACTCTTAACAGGCCGGTCTGATAGGCCTAACAAGCCTATTTGGAGGCTTAGGCCTGGCCAGTTAAGACAAACAGACCTCAAAATAGGCTTTGGCCTGGCCTTTAGCCTGACACGTCAGGCTTGAACAGGCTTTTAACAGGCCAGGCCACAGGCCCCTGGCCTATTTCCACCCCTATGTGTAGGTAAAGCTGTCAAAACGGGCCACCCCGCGCGGGCTAGGGCCAAAAAACCCGCATGTTAAACAGCCCGCACGGGCCAAAAAATTATATAACCCTAAGGGTTAGGGCCAACCCGCGGGCCAAAAATCATTTCAAGATACAATAACCATTTTTATTTTTTATATAAATGATTCAATTATTTTGCTCGAAACTCTTTCTAAATCATGTGATCTGTTCAGTAGCAATAATTATTCGCTTATTTAAACATTTTTAATCATGTGATTTCAATTTTTTTGATATATTTCTTATGAAGGTTTTTATTAATTTACATATTTAAAAAAATATGTCATCTGTTCTATTATATTTATTTGATTAAATGGTAAAAAGGAAGATATATAGAAAAAAAAAATATTAATTATAAGACAAATGTTTATAAATATATTTCAAAATACTATTGTTTAGAAGAAAATTGTCTTGATTTTAATCAATATGCTACTGAGTCGAACAGAGGCGAAAATGAGTGAGAGAGTTGAATTTTTTTGGTTTAATTGCCTTGGCTTTACTATGGAAAAATATTTTTTTAGGGAAAAAACAATTGCGAGGGAACAAAATTTCCCTCGCAAAATGACCACTTTTTGCGAGGGAAAGAAGTTTCCCTCGCAAAAATCCCCATTTTGCGAGGGAAAGATGGCTCCCTCGCAAAATTGGGGAAATTGGCGGGAATTGTCCCCCCAATTTCCCTCAAGTTTGCGAGGAGTCATATTTCCCTCGCAAAAAGTGATCATTTTGCGAGGGAAAATTTTGTTCCCTCGCAAAATGGGGATTTTTGCAAAAAAATTTTGCGAGGGAAAATGAGTTCCCTCGCAAATTTGTCAAAATTTGCGACGGAGTTTTTTTCCCTCGCAAATTCCGTCGCAAATATGACATTTTCTAGTAGTGTACCAACAGTGTATTTAAGACACTGGGTAGGAGAGAGAAAATGCAGATAGAGGATTTAGAGTCAATACTGAAACAAGTAGTTGCCGTGAATTAGGTATCTAGTGACTTAGGTCAGATCATATTACAAACCAGTGGATTTTTGCCTAAGCGCGACGCTTCCTAATTCAATTCCGTAACTGAGGGCGTCTAACCTAAAATCTTCAGCAGATAACGGAATACTCTTAATGAGATCATAAATGTCATTAAACTAGATATTCCTAATGAGAAAGAAAGAAACTTCGAAACTCTGCCGTCAGCATTTCACGATTCGTCAAGATTACGCGAATCGGGTACCGATCAGGGGAGACGATCGAGGAGTCAGCTAGGGTGACATCATCAATGATGATGTCACAAGGGGGGAGATGTCGACCAAGAGCTCCCATGGACAAGAATTAACCACCATTTAGCCTTGATTTTACATGGTTATAAGGTAGGGAAAAATTACAAGATTTGGAATGTGGAAATTACCAAAGTGGCACAAATTTTGCCTATATAAAGGCATGAGCTCCTCTTGGATTCTCACATCCATTCTCAAGCTAGAATTCGAAATCTAGAGGGAGAAAGAAGAGAGAGAAGCTCTGGAAAAAATTGTGAAGAAGTCTTCAACGGGTAAGTTCTTCGGTCTTAGCTTATAAGTTCTGGTCTTTAGTTTAGTAGTTGGTAGAAATGTTAGTTAGATTTAGTAAGTAGGGAATGAGATTCCTACTATTGTTTTTAAGCCTCATTGCATTGAAAGATGCCTGACGAGGTAAAAACTTGGTAGGGATTGAGTTCCGAAAAGTGAAAGTTAGAGTAGCGAAGTCGGCGAAATTCCGCCAAATTAGGGGTAGAAGGGCAAAATGGTAATTTTTACCTAAAATGCCAGTAATGATGTCAAATCACTAATGAAAGTGATATTACTCTTATAGGGCATCGAAACTCGATTTTGTCATTCTACGTTGCCCGACGTGCCGCCGAGTGAACATTTCACGTTTTTCCGTAAAAAGTACGTTTTTCCGCGAAGTACCTAACGTCGTCAACGAAGGTACGGACGCGTCTTTGTAACACTAATCTTGTGCTGCTTAAATGCATATATGTGATAGATATATTCGTAGACCGATATACAGACAGTTTTACACGGGTTATAGTCATAATAACGCCGTATGTTTTTCTAGCGCTGAGAACACGAGTGGTATCGTGGCACTGGTGAATAGTGCAAGCTGTTATTGTTGTTTTACATTGTGGGGCTTTACATACTGCGTAATGCTTATGTTTTGTCGGCATAATGATCATGCATCTCGTCGTATGCTTATGTAGTGATATACTATTGTATTGTCTAGAATATCTCGTTATCCGTATACCGTATTGTTTGGGTTTGAGGTTAATTACCCGAGATTCAATGCGGTGAATTGAATCTCGCTATAGCTTCGGATCCGGAGGAATACGGATCGAAGATCGAGGCAAGCGACAGAGACGTGCAGCCAGAGACTTATCTATCTTTACCGCTTTCGTTATTCACTTTCAAACTCTAGGAGTAATGTAATCATTACAATGTTACACTATGGTTGATGTTTGTTATGAATCAGTTACTCTTTCGCTCCAATGCTCTACTTTGATTATTCTTCTTGAAATATTTGGAAACGTTTTTTAAAAAAAATATTCCGCCGTTTTCAAATGGGATGTTACATGACGCCTTTTTCGGATCATATGATTTGATCTATCTTTATCTTTATAATTATAAATATTTTTGTTAGTTTAGAAGTATTTTAAATTCGAAATTCATTCAATAACGTTAGTATTTCGACAGTATCGTTTTTCCTATTTTAATACGTGTTATTTAATTCTTAGTATAAAATTTGAATTCAAACTTATTAACTTGTTTTTTCTGTTCACTTTCCTTGTTCTTATTTATATTTTTTCAATTTCATTCATTCAAAAATTTGAAATTTTCTTAAACATTTTAAAAGTTGATAATATCTTCTTCTTGTCCTGAATCTGATTTAAAATCACCCATTTTTAAAGTGATTCTTCCATGTTTAATTATTTCACCTCATGTAATACATTAACTCCTCCACTAACAAGAACATGTATGTCTGTGACAATGAAAGATTTTCTTCAAGAAGATACTGTAATTGGCTGGAGGTGTCTATATTATCAAGGACTAGAAGAACTCTTGTTCGAGGTAACCTACTTTGAGTGTTTGGAGGTGTCTATATTATTAAGGACTAGAAGAACTCTTGTTCGAGGTAACCTACTTTGAGTGTTTGGTAGTACAGAGAGAATTTTTTCAAGCAAACAATTCAACCCAATCTTTTTTATTCCTCTCTCTCATTTGATCCAAAGCACGACGAAAATATGACATGAGCTAAGGTTCTCTTGCCTATCCCTCCCTTACCCCAATTTCCAAGCACTCCAACTTCGTGTGATGAGTCAACTTTTATAAATGATTCAATAGTAGACATATTTTCCTCAAATCCAATCAGCTGGCACTTTGCCTCAAGTTGCCTTTATCTTCCAACTTAGCTTTTTATATACATCATGGATTATTCCATCAATAAGATCAGGTTCATTCCTGGCATGTTACAAAGGAAGAAATTATTTGGATTAATATCATTGCTGGTTCTTAAAGTTTGATCGAATTATGGTTTTAGTCCATGTAGTTTCAAATAATTAGTTTGGGACCCCATAGTTTCATAAAGACTTGGTCTAAAGATTTAAGTATAAGAACCAAAACTAAAACTCATTAAAAGTAGGGGTATTTTAGACTAAATCCTTATGAAACTATATGTACTAAAACCAACAATTTAAAACTACAGGGACAAAAATAAAAATTTGATCAAATTATAATGATTAACAATATTATTAATCCAAATTATTTTTTCAATCAAATTACCCAACGGTCTTAGAAATAATATATCCATTTTTTTTTATTTTTATGAAAACATAGTAATTGATAAACTATGAAAAGATATACTGAATAAACAGAAAGAGGAAAAACTTACAGATAATTTGAGGAAGGATGACCAGATAAATTTGCAGTTTCTTTCATGACAGATTTCCAATCTTGCAACTTCATTAAGTCATCTTTGAATTTTCTACAGTCTTGCAACTTCATTAGGTCATCTTTGAATTTTTTTTCATGCTGAACGAATGCATCTGCATAAGATCCTTCTTGATGCCTAACGTGTGATGGGTCTACATGATAGAAAATTGGAATTACAATTTGATTATTGACTCGCTTGCATTCCATGATTTTCACTAGCTCTTCTAAGCACCACCTTGAAGAAGCGTAGTCTTTTGAGAATATCACCAACGCAATTGTTGATCTTTCTATTGTTTCCTTTAGCGAAGTTGATATTTCATCTCCCCTCTCTAGCATCTCATCCACATACACATTTATCCACTTTTGCCGTAACTGCTTTGTTAAATGGCTAAGAAATCCATATCTAACATCTGAACCTCTAAAACTAATAAAAACCTTGTCCTTTTTATCCAAATCAACTCGCATTTTGTCTACAACTGTTTTGATTATTTCATCAATAAGATCAGATTCATTGCTGCCATATCAAAAGGAAGACATTATTTTCTTAATAAAT
The DNA here is from genome assembly GCA_019022615.1 of Acacia melanoxylon. Classification (NCBI taxonomy): domain Eukaryota; kingdom Viridiplantae; phylum Streptophyta; class Magnoliopsida; order Fabales; family Fabaceae; genus Acacia; species Acacia melanoxylon. The sequence continues at coordinate 16,041,041 of JAFJYJ010000003.1, forward strand.
CACACTGCTGTAAAAAATAATAATGCATATATAGACAATTTTTTTAAAAATTTATGGGGAAAACACATTTGATTATATTGATAAAGTATGACAAGTTATATTGACAAAACGAAAAGAGAAAATACTTACACAAAATTTGATAACTGATGGCCAGATAAGCATGCTGTTTCTATCAAGACAGATCTCCAAATTTGCCAAAAGTCATCTTCAAAGTTTCGTTCATGCAAAGCAAATGCATTTGCATATGCTCCTTTTACATTCTTAACGAGTGATGGTTCTACATCATAGAAAATTGGAATTACAAGCTGATTATTGGATCGCTTGCATTCCATAATTCTCACTAGCATTTTTAAGCACCAACTTGAAGAAGCGTAGTTTTCTGAGAATATCACCAATGTAATTTTTGATCTTTCTATTGCTTTCAGGAGCCTATATAACCTTTCATTCCCCCTCCCTAGCATCTCATCCACATACACATGTATCCCCTCTTGCCGTAATTGCTTTGTCAAATGGCTATGAAATCCAAGTCTAACGTCTTCAGCTCTATAACTGATAAAAACATCATATCTTTCTCGAGGAACTTGGGAAGAAGTAGTAGAAACCGCCATTACTGGACATAAACAAAAAAATATAGGGTGTTTACAAAATTTGGATGCTAATCCGACCACTCAAGTTTCCAATAATAATAAATATCGAAAAAAAAAAGTTTATAATAATGGCATTATGATAAACATAATATCACTGTTCAAATGTTATGTGTTTACTCTCATGTGAATTCAATTTGTATCTATAGCGTGGCTAGCATGGACATAAGGCCATTTTGATATGAAAAAACTATATAATAAAATAGGAAAAAAAATATGAATAGGTTCCAGATAAGAGACTCATTTATAAATAAGTCGGGCAAATTTGCTAACAAATGGTGAAGTCCTAAAGTTCTAAAGTTCTTAAGTGCCATTTTTTACAAATGTAAATGAATAAATTACCCTTTACTCAAATTTTACATATGAATTCACAAGTTAACTTTCTAGATTTACAATTTAAACCTCTTATATTTACAAGTGAATAATGTACATAATTTTTGCACTATTTAGCATGAATATATGTCATGTTAACTAATTTCCTTGATCTAATCAAATTAGATAAATATGTCATATATTATGAATAAGAGTGAGTACAAATTATCGTATAAGGTTTCATCCATTTTTATAAAAATATTATATGATCATAACAATTATTGTTTAATTTTCTTTGAATATACAAAAGACCTGGCCTTTTTTCTCAATGACTCTAAGTTTTTATTCTACATTTTTATGGGAAAGAATAATAAACTAATCTAAATCGTATGATTTATTGGTCTTTAATTTATAAAAGATGGCAAAAAATCTTACCCTAACTTTGATGGGGGATAATGAGTGAAACTAAAAAATGACTATTTTACTCTTATAAAATTTATATGATTTTTTCTCTCCTTTTATTTTGTCATCATGATATAAATATATGTTATACAATTTATTAATCTTGACCTGCTACTGTAAAAATTACAGTATTTTATTAATATCTTATTTGAGAAAAAAATTGTACAAAAATTACAAATTCTATAATCAGTTTTATTCAGAGCATAACAATAATTACAATTTTTTAACAATTTTCTTTTAATCCAATCGACCTTCTTAAAAAAATAAATTAAGAGAATAGATTTAACTTATCTTTCAATATGTGTGTTCTGCAATGAAAATAAACATCCACACGACAAAAAATATATGACTAAAGTTCACTAAATCTCATAGAAAATTTTATTTAAATTTTAATGTATTGATCTGGATCATTATATATTTTGTTTTTAGCTGAACATCATTATAAAATAAGTTCAAACAAGTGGAAATGAAAGATGGTAAAACAGAGCTAGCTAGAACGCAATCGTGATCAATATTGAATCTGATTCATCAACTCTTTAATCTAGGAAAAAAATTATGAGATACTTTCAATGTTCATAAAATTTTAGAAAGACAGACAAACCCCATCATGGAACTCATTAGGAAGAAGATGATCATACCTGGATGGAAACATTAGGCACTCAAGTTTCCAATACTAACATTATAATAAACATAACAACTATTCATATACATTGTTTACTCCCATCTGAATTTAATTTGTATATATAGGAAAAGTTATGAATATGTCAAATAAGGGGCGGGACTCATTTACAAATAACAGTCTGCGCGAATTTGTTAAAATATGGTGAAGTCCTAAGGTCCTAAAGTGCCATTTGTTACACACACAAATGACTAAATTACCCTATACTCAAATTTTACATATGGGTTTACAAGTTAACTTCTTAGATTTACAACTCAAACTTTCTTAGATTCACAAATGAATATACATAATTTTTGCACTACTTCTTCAATTTTCATATGAAGATTTACATGCAAATTTTACATATGGGTTTACAAGTTAACTTCTTAGATTTACAACTCAAACTTTCTTAGATTCACAAATGAATATACATAATTTTTGCACTACTTCTTCAATTTTCATATGAAGATTTACATGTCCACTTTCTACATTTATAAATCAACCTTTTTAATTTACAAGCAGACCCCATAGATTAGTCAAGCGGCAGTTTGGTTTTGCACCTGTAAAAAATAACACTAAGGAAACTTGGAGTTTCACTGTATTTTGGTAAATTCATGAGATTTGTTTATAAACAAGTTCTGTCTATGAAACAAATTCAGAATTTTTCCCAGAATGAAAGAATATGATTTGTAATTTTTTTGCCAAGTGATTTGTAATTGAAAGAGTAAACTCTTATTACACCGTTATTTTCAAAAAGTATTAAAAATAGTGCAGACATAACATAATATGATCACCCCTTTTATAGAATTAAAATATAAGATTATAAAATTTTAGAAAGAGAGAGATCACCACACATCAAGGAACTCGTTAGGAACACGGCATTTTCCTGACTGGTATGTGATCAATAAGGAAGAAGACAGTCATACCTGGATCGATCAAGCCTTCTCTTCCAAACAAAGAGCAATAGTATGATGATGTCTGGGTAAACTACAGCAATCCAATTTATAAGTGAAGAACAAGGATTTCAGTGAAACTTCCTTATATATATATACTACAGTTTATATTAATACAGGGGTTAAAGAGTAAAAATATACATATGGTTTTTTAAAAAATGAATCCAACATCAAGTGGTTTTTTTATGCGAAAGTGATTATGCAGTTGCAAAAGTCACATATTTCGTTAATGTGATTGTAAGGCTCCACCAATATAAAGAAATGGAATATATGATTATTGCTCTATTTTTATAATCACATAGTCACTTTTACACCTAAAAAAGTATTTGATCTTTGACGCACTTTTAAAAAAAGAACCACTTATATATTTTCCCATATTAACCCTTATTTGAAAACCAAGGAGCACTATGGATCGGAGATTTGGAGGGAGCATATTCCTTGTCTCTTTTTTTCCCCCTCCAGAGCTTATTCTTTTCCCTTGGTTGTAACTTGTAAGCATATGAATTGAAAATTCTAAATACGTAAGAACAAAGTGTTCGCCGGACACGGCTTTCGTTTGATACTCATTTCATCCGCTATGCTCCTTTTCTCTTAAAACGGTACCGTTTTGTGTAAAATAAACTGTTCCTTTTTCTAAAAAAAAATATTAACATTCACCACCCTGTAATATTTTGTTAAGTAGTAGTCAGTGCCTCGAAATATTTTTTCAAGACCCTAAAATATTTTAGGGTCTTGAAAAAATATTTTAGGATACTGACGGATACTTAAAAAATACTACAATATGTTGACTGACACTGAAAAAATATTTTAGAGTACTAAATGGTACTCAAAAAATACTACAAAATGGTGAATGCTATTTTTCAAGATTGTAAAATAATTTTTAAAGATCATGAAGTATTTTTCAGTACTAATAAGTATTCTGAAGTATCATTTTATGTATTCAGTGTCCTTAAAACATTTTAAACATATGTGGGATCGATTTACCATTTTTAAACAAAAAAAAAATCCGATCCTCAAAAATCATATTGAATATTTCATGTAAGTGATCTCAACGTAAATTTATTCCACAGATCTCCCTCTCTCCCTTTCCCCAGTTTGTTGAGATTGATGGAGTGTATAAGGCAGTGAATAGACTTTACTCGCTTTCAAATCTTGAGAGCCTAATGAGCAGCATGTGAAACTTCACTCTTTCCACATTGGATTCCATTTCATTTCATTACCTTATGATACTTTCCCAGCAACTTCAATCCACTGATGACGGAAAAGAAAAGTTATGGTACGACCCATTTTATCTGAACCGACACACAGACTAATAAAGCAAACGCCTCACCAATATGCATGTTTGGCACACCGTTTGAAGAGTCTAATCAGATTTGAGTACTGGCAACTTGGCTTGTACAAGTCATGGTCCATGCTCTGTTTTCAAGTCTTTGCTTTGTCTTATCACCAAACATTTTAATCATATTCTAACAACTTTTTTTAAGTTTTTCCAATATTTTTTTGGGTTTAATCATTTCATCAATTCTAATTACATCTTTTAAGGATAACTGATCATGGCTTTATACAAGTATTATCTTTTGATAATAGAAATCTCGGAGGGAACAAAAATAAATACCGCCAGCTATTATCAAAAGAAATTATTCATCAAATTATTTATTTTTTATCAAAGGAAATTATTCATCAATTGATATGAAGTGAAAAGTCTCTTATTTTAAAAATATGGAGAAGTCAAAAGTCACTTTGATAAGGATCCCTATCTTACTTTCCCAGCAAAAAGAAAAGTTAAGGTAGGACCCATTTTGTCTGAACCAACACACAGACTAATTATGCAAAAGCGTCACCAAATATGATACATTTTTTAGAGGGAAAAAAATATAATGATCACAATTACTCCACTGTCCTTCATACAACACATATTTATCTAATTTAATTAAATTATTTAATATAATATTTTTTTTAAAAAAATATCTTAATCATCTTACTTAATTCTTTCTTTCTTTTTTCTCCTTAATTATTATTGATGAAGTATAAATAAATATATATATATATATATATATCAAAATCAAAATTAACTTTTTAAATACGTAGAAGTCATGGTTCATGCTATGTTCTCAAGTCTGTACTTTGTTCTTATCTACAAACATTTTAATCATATTCCAAATATTTTGTTAATTTTTTTCCGTTTTTCTTCAATGGGTTTAATCATTTTATCAATTCCAATTATGTCTCTTAAAGATGACTGATCATGGCTTTACACAAGTTTTTTTTTTTTTTTGTCAAAACACAAGTTTTATCTTTTAATAAAAGAAATCTTGGAGGGAAAAAAATAAATACCGCCAGCTAAAAAGAAGCAATTGATATGAAGTCAAAAGTCACTTATTTAAAAAAAGAAATGGAGAAGTCAAAAGTCACTTTATAAAGGAATACTCCCTCTAGTTTTTATTATAAGGTACTAATTAGTAAGTGTATTTAATTAATTTTATAAACTATTTATTTGTTTGCAAAGAGTATTAGTTATTTTTTTTTCATGTGTGTCTATAATTAATAAGGATAGTAGGTGAGAGTAATAATTAATATAATATTAGAATTTAGTATAATTAATAGGAATATTATTAAAAATTACTTAAATTTTAAGATAACTTTATAGACAGGCTTTAACTATTTTAATGAATTTGTGATAATTGTTATTTTATAACAAGAATTAGAGGGAGTAAATACTTACATGAAGGATGGGCAGTCACCCTATTTGAAAGTTAACTCTTTTCACATTGGATTCCATTTCATTTCCGAACTTTATGTTACTTTCCCAGCAACTCTAATCCGCTGATAACGAAAAGAAAAGTGATGGTAGGACCCATTTTATCTGAATTCCGCACCCAGACTAATAATGTAAGAGCCTCGCCCATAACGATCAATTACGTTATAAAACTAAAGAAAATATAGGATAAAGAAGAAAAGATTAGAGAGAAAATAGAGAGTTATTCTCATTATAACAACTGTATAAAATTCTCTCATACAATTCTCCAGAGCTCTCTCTCTCTCCTCACTCTCGTCTCTTCATCATCTCATCACTTTTTCTTCTTTTTCTTCTCAGGCTCAGACGGCATGTATATATAGATAGGAAATGGGTCCTTAAGTGTAATTTCCACCTTGGGTCATTTGGTGTAATTTTCCCCTTGACCAATTTTCAATCAGCCGCCGCACCTTCTGGGGAATGAGAAAACGCGTGGAATCCGTATACAAATAATATTTGAGGATCAAGAGTCAATGGACATCCACATAATTAGTATATTCATAACACTCCCCCTTGGATGTCCATTTATGAATGCGCCGTTAAAAACTTTAACTGGAAAAAACCCAGGTGGGATAAAAACCTACCAAAGAAAAGAAAGACAACATTCATCGATACACTTTCCAAGTCTTTTCGCTCATTAAAAACCTTTCTAGGAAAAAAAGGTGGACAAAACCTAGATAAGGGAAAAAAAATACTGGCGATGTGTATCGACTCCCTCTTGATAACATCAGTTTTACTCCCCGATGACAATATCAATTTTTCTTTTCGATGCCAATATTGCTTCCAATGTCTTTGTGTTGAAGAAGAATTGTATCTTGCTAATAAGCATGATATATTAATACTCCAATAGTACTAAGATATGGTACTTACGGAACAGTAGTTAGTTCTTCAACAATTAATTGCTTTTTGAAGCTCTTCGTGAGTTACTGTGATGTTGATATCATCAACATAAACTAGCAATTATAGTCAATTCATTTCTAGATCTTTTCATAAAGATGCATAGGTATATTGGGTTATTTTTGTACCCTTCTTTTCATCAGATATTCTTTGAAATAATTATACCACATGCACCCTAAAAGTTTCAGGCCAAGGGACGTATTTAACTTAATTGAGTATTGTTCTTGAGAACTTGAATCAGATGCTCCTAACATCTTGAATCCTTCAGGGATTTGTGCTTCTGGCACATTAAGTCTTTCGGGGATATGTGCTTCTGGCACCATAAGTCCTTCAGGAACTTTCATATAAATATCACTATCAAGTGAATTATACAAATAGACAGTTACAACATTCACTAGATGCAAACCAAGCCCTTCATTTACTGTGGGACGAATCAAATAATGAAAATATTTGCATCCACTAGTGATGAATATGTTTCTTCAAAATCAATGCTAGGTCTTTGTGTAAAGCTTTGGGCTACGAGACATACCTTATATCTTGTGATTTCACTCTTTTCATTTCTTCTCGTACAAAAACCTATTTGTATCCAACTGGTTTTACATCACTGGCCTTAGATCATCAGTTGTATGGACTGCAGGTCCAAATACTTTTCGTCTTGCCAATATTTTAATTCTGCATTAATGACATCTTTCCATAGGGGCTAATTCTTTCACTGTTGGCACTTGCTAATGGATTTTGGCTCGTGATCCTCATCATCATCATTCATTACATCATATGCTATATTATAAGCAAAGATGTCGTCAACGTTGACTTCATTTCGGTCCCATCGGATTCTTTTCATAATTTATTGAGATCTCATTATTTTCACATATTTCAGGTACCTGGGTCTCTTCTGGGACTACAACATTCTCTTCTGGAGATATCTCTACTGGAGATAATATCTCTTCAAGAGATGGCTCTTCTGGAGCTACTAATTTTTTCTTGATTATTCTCAACTTGATCATCTATATTCTTAGCTCCTTTTCTCTTTCGAGGATTTTCTTTGGAACCGATGGACCTACCACGCTTCAGGCATGCTATCAATTCATTCATAATAATATGAGCATTAGCAGCTGGGACATGTGACTTTGTCACTTTCTTTGGGTCAGTAAATGCTTTTGGCATTCGATTAGCTAAATTCTGCAAATGAATTATCTTTTGAACTTTCAGTTCACATTATTTTGTACGAGGATCAAAATGAGCCAATAATAATTCATTATAGCTAATCTCTTTACCCAACTGCCTATTTTCTCCCCCTCATGTTGGGAAAACAATGTCAAATCATAATTGACTAATCATGTAGTGTAAGTCTCCTAAATCCATTTGTTACCTTTAGAAACATCATTCTGTTCCATTTAGAGACAAACAAGAAGAAGGAGGTCCTTACATAACATGTATCCCAACTTTCTTTCTATATCCATCTATATGCATTATGGTGGATTTATAAGCATTGCATATTCAAAAACTTTCTAGATGGAATTGTCTGGTTTCTGACCAAAAACCAATTTACAGGGAGAATTTTGTTGGCTTATATAAATGCTGCAATATATAATATCAAATATACCAACATAGTATTATATTCTCATAAGCATTAATCCAGCTCTTTATGGATGCTTTAATTCATGATTTCTGGATCGTATAATCTGGAAATAGCGCGCTTAATTTATTCAAACATTATCGCAACTTCAGGTTGCGTTCTTACAAACTTCTGGTTTGCAATGGGCCCATATAGATTTGTTTGATATATTTCCAGAGATCCATTACCATTACCAATCACCTATGATATTTACATAGTCATTTTTATTTGAGAACAAGCAGCACATAATTATTCTTGAACAATATGTTGGTTATTTATGACTCGGATGATCAAACAAGTCATGCCAACAATACATTTATTTGGATTTAGTAAACTTCTGGTTTACTGTAACATATGTCTCAACCAATAATAAACATATCAATATTCTGACATCCATTTTGGGAGATCTATTAAATTTTGTGTAAGAAATATATAACTTTTCAAACATTAGCTCACACTTGTATTTTAACTCACACTTGTTTTCTAACAATCTCCCCCTCAAGTGTGAGTCATAAAAACATGCTATCTTTATATCAGTGTTTCAAAATTACTTTCAAATTCTTTAAACTTTGAAAGAAAAATTTATGTTAATTCTTCATGAATAAACATATAATATTGCATCACTAGATAATCTCATTATGCATGATTAATATACTTCAATTAACTTATATATGCATAAAATATATGCAGTCTATCATATGTGAAGATATTCATGATTAAAATAACTTATAATAACACAGATTTAGAGTCACACATATGATAATTTTCTAGCAGAAAATTTTCATGGCAATAAATTTATGATATCTAATCATAATAAATTTAAATAATAATAACAACAAATTAAATGTCGTATTACCTTGTAGGCTTATTCTTTATTTTGAGCCTTGGCTTCAATAATTCTCTGTAGCTCATTTCCTCTTGAATATTTCATAAATTGCTAGAGCTGATTTGTATTAGCAACCTTTTGATTTGCTACATTTGTAAACTTCTGGTTTACAATTCCAATCTATTGATTATCTGTAAACTTTCTAGTTTACCGCAAACTTCCAATTTGCATGATTATCGTAAACTTGGTTTACTGAATAACATGTATTTTATACATGATATTTTTACATGAGATATCTTTAAAACTCAATAAGTTTTTTTTTTTTAATACTTGGTAGAATAATCAATGAATAATTTTGTTCCTTCAAGTAACAAAATATTAACTCTTCCAGAACCTTTTGTGAAATTTATACTGCCATATAGATTATATAGTCAAAACATTAGTTCCTCAAAATATGCTAATTAGTCTCCAGGACTATTAGCCTTTATACATATTATAACATAAATCTCTGCAATTTATTATTTTCTGGACAATACTTTTCCAAAACTATTAAAATATGTATCATACAACACTATTCATGAATAGTGCCCGTAATAGCAATAATAATATAATATTTTATACATGGGACCCACACGCAATTTTTTTTTTCCAAAATTTTCCGTGGTAGGTTACTGTGCCAATAGTAATAATATTAAAATATAAATATGTGGGGCCCACATGCAATTTTTTTTCAAAATTTACTATTCATGAATAGTAATAATAATATTATATAAAACACGTGGGGCTCACATGAAAATTTTTCAAAACAACCATGCGTTTTCTGTCGGCCGCCGATTACTGTGTAAATCGTAACAATTTTTTTTTATTTTTTTACTCTAAACAAGGATCTTGTTCGTTCGTAATTTATAACAAAAATTTCTCCACTTCTAGTGGGAACTTAGATCAATTATGATCACAATAATGACAATACCCAGTCATATTTACATACATGTCAAATTTCTCCACTTCTGGTGGGAACTTAGATCAATTATGATCACAATAATGACAATACCCAGTCATATATACATACATGTCCATGGCCATAATTAAATTCATTCACTACTGGAAATGATAAATTCATTCACTTCTGGGAATGGTGTTAAGCCAGTACAATATTCATAATTCTTGTAACTCATTGTTTTGTTTGGCTACATGATGTCAATTAAGTAATTCATAATATTTCTTAAAGCCTCTTTCACAAATTGCTACTACAGGAGCAAATTAGATACATCAATTTATAATAATCATTTAGAAGAACAACCATCTTCTGGTGGTTATATAATCCCTTTAATTTGTTCAAGGGGGTCTTTTAATGCCAAATATTCAATTTCATAGATCTGGCTTCACTCTAATTTGTCTTGTGGCTTCAGGCCATATTTATCTCCTGCTCGTGGCTTCAGGCCATTTTTTGTCTCATGGCTTCAGGCTAAATTTGTGCCTACTTATGGCATCTGTGTCTTCTCATGGCTTCAGGCCAATCTGTGTCACACATATCCAAAAATTTAACTTACAAATGACTCCCAAAGAAGTATAAATAATACCTCCAATCTTAGAACGTAGATGGCGTGAATTGCAGGGTGGACACAACACTATACATTCACATGCAATTTTCTCTTAATTATTTCAATTATTATAAGGTGACACACATCACCCTTTCCTTACTCATTTGTCCTCCATTTCATTCATCACTTTCTTAAAATTCAATCACACGGTCCCATACGCATATAAACCACTCATTTCTATATTCAATTAATCTATCCAAACCACCTTTCTCTCTCACAGATTACACACTATGCCACCGATGTCTCATGGGGTGCAAGAAAATTATACCATAGTTAGCTAGTAGATTAATACTTTCTCCATAATGATGACAACTCCCACTCACAAAGAATTTAATTAAATAATGAATCTATAATATAATATAAATATCTAGGCTATATATATACTGTAATGTTATGAAAAGTTTTCTTCCTCCCGTGACCATTTATTCAATAAAATAGGTCATATCATATAAACTAGTATTGTTGAAAAGTTAAACATGGCATGTGAGCATAGGATCTTATTGTTGAATATAACTTCTATGTACTGCCAGTTAGAATACCGATAGAATAATCCACACAGCAATAATAGAGTGGGAGCATCACATCCTATAATATCCTAATAAATAAACACCAGGCATCTAATGTTCTGAACTCTGAATGATTATGTTTGCATAGAAATTTCAATATTCTACTTACCCACTTTCAACTATTTTATTATTATCTCACCACTACCATTATAAAATATTTAATTGTGGGTCCGTCAGTTTTGCTTTTCATATGAGTGATAATTAAGTATGGGCTCTCATTATTTATTTCATGAAAAACTCAAATTGGCTTTGGAATGCAAAAACGTACCTGGATTCAATGCATAAGAATAAGTCCACTGGCAAATATTTTTCAATATTTGCGTCTTGCTCAGTTCTTCCACAATATCAACTGGATTCCACTACGAAAAATTCAACCACACCGATGGAGAATTCTGGACCTCAAGGTTGAGCTCTGGAATCTGAAAGAAGAAACAAGGAAGAAATAATTGGGATCATTTTGTTCTTCCTTCTGTAACTCCACCGATTGGGACGTTCCACAACGAGCTGCCATGGTCCTGTATCGTCGGCAAGACTTGCAGAAGTGGCGAGGTTGAGAGATTCCAGGCTATTGTTCCGACGAGGAAACAGAAACATCGGATTTTTGGAAGTCGTGATCGGAGATGATGAACAAAGAATGATGATGACTCTTGATCATGATTCTGGTTTTCGAATCCAATAAGCAGGATCGCAGCTAGGTCTCCAACTACACCTAGAAGATGAGCTGGGACGATTGCAAGGTAGAAGAAGGCAATCGTGATGATGAATGATACAGGAGGAGGCTCAGTTGGTTAGAGCCTCGTGCTGATAACGTGTTATAAAACTAAAGAAAATATAGGATAAAGAAGAAAAGATTGGAGAGAAAATAGAGAGTCATTCTCATTATAACAATTGTATAAAATTCTCTCATACAATTCTCCAGAGCTCTCTCTCTCTCCTCACTCTCGTCTCTTCATCATCTCATCACTTTTTCTTCTTTTTCTTCTTAGGCTCAGACGGCATGTATATATAGATAGGAAATGGGTCCTTAAGTGTAATTTTCACCTTGGGTCATTTGGTGTAATTTTCCCCTTGACCAATTTTCAATCAACCGCCGTACCTTCTGGGGAATGAGAAAACGCGTGGACCCCATGTGAATAGTAACTTTGTATGAACAGTAAAATCCGTATACAAATAATATTTGAGGATCAAGAGTTAATGGACATCCACATAATTAATATATTCATAACAAATTACTCTTTTTATTCTTAATACAATATATATTTATCTAATTAAATAAAATTAAATTATTTAATGTAATATGTACTTTCTAAAATACCTTAGTCATTTTATTTAATTCTCTCATTCGTTTTCCTCCTTATTTATTATTGATGAAGTATAATAAGGATAAACTAAAAAATTATTGATAACTATAAAACTGTGTTTTATATTTAGATTAAAATTAACTTTCCAAATATATTATGTATTAAACACGGGAGTTTTCACTTTTCTTTTTATTTTTATTTTTTTTCAAAAGAGATTTTATTAATAAAACTTTAAAGAAGTGACAGTTACAAATATGAGATAACAACAGTTTGGATAACAAACAACGGAGCATGACAGCAACAAAAAAAATACAACAAGAAACAAAAATAGCAAACAAGTAAACTAGAATAAACAGCTTAGCCACCATCAAATGAAAGACCGGTGTGCGAATGATTATCAGCATCATCACTAGTCTTCAAAGCCTCCAGAGTTAGAAGTGACAACAACATAGGTGTTGGTCATGAAACTCACCCAATAGAGAACATCCCTTTATAAGTATCAGCTGCAAGGAGATCCGCAGCACGGTTGCCCTGTCTTGGGATAAAGGACAAGGAGAACCCAACCTTATTAGAAGACAGAAGACAAATAACATCCTCGATAATACTTCTACATCTCCAATCGTACAAATCCGGTGACTTTGTTTCAACACAGGTAAGCAGGGAGAGACAATCAGTTTCAAAGATCACTTTATCATGGCCAAGGTCCACAGCTAGAAGCAGGGCCCTTTTTAGAGCTAAAGCTTCAGTCATAAAGGCTGAAATTGATCTAACTTTATCTACAAATCCCCATCTAAAAAAGCCAACAAAATCACAGCAAATTACCCCAATAGTAGCATTTTCCTTATAAGGTGAAAAAGCTCCATCACAATTAATTTTAAGGCTATCTAATGCAAAGGGGACCATTTAATGCCAAGACTATCACAGCCCCTCGACAAGAAAGGATCCCTAGGCCCTATATTATAGTTAGCCCAAAAATCAAAGTTACATTTCCTAGCTAATTCAATAACAATATCTGAGTTTGGTGGTTTATGGTCAAAAATCATTTCATTCCTAGCTTTCCAAGTAAACCACAGAAGCCAGCAAATCAAAGAAAGATCTTGCTTGCTCAGCAGGGACATACCTGTTATCGAAATCCACCAAGCATTAAAGTTTGAGATTTTGGAAACATCAACTCTAGCACTTAGCAAGCAGTCAAACCAAATACATTGAGTCTAGGGGCAATGGAAAAATACATGCTCAATAGTCTCATCCGCTTCTTCACATACTTGACATTGGCTATCTGAGGATCTTTTGCGCCAATACAGTGTAGAATTGGTAGCAATTGCATTACTTAAAAGGCGCCATATGATGTTGTACTCGTGGGATCACCTTAATCTTCCAAATTAATTTCCAGCATGCAGTGTGGATGACAGTTGATGACCCCACTCTATCTACCCGATCAGAATTTCAATCTCTCCGGCAATGGTATCCTAACTTCACCGTATACACTCTATTCTTGGCGCTGGTCCATAATAGCTTGTTTTCCAGTCCATTGGAGGGGATATATGGATTTTATATATTGCATCTTTGACTTCAGAAGACAAATATTGGTCAATAGGCATAAGATCCCATTGCCCATTAGTTATGAGGTATAGACTCAACCCTCTGAGATAATTGGATCACCAGTGATGTTAGGTTTCTTCAGAAAATTAACCTTTGGGACCCAAGGGTCGCCTCATATTTTGATTGCAGAACCATCTCCAATATCCCACCTCAAGTCTCTTCTAAGAAAATTTCTACCATCCAAGATACTAGACCAGCACCATGAGGCCCTATAGCCTTTTTCCACCCCAATAAAGTCTTGTTTAGGGAAGTACACGCTTGCCCATAGATCATTTAGCCTCAAGAAAAGCCTTCACGCCGTTTTAGCCAAGAGAGCATCATTCATAATAGATAGATCCCAGAACCTATGCCACCAGAGCTTTTACCACTAGTCATGGATTCCCAAGCTTTTCAATGAGTCTTGCCTCCAAAAGCATTGTCATCCCACCAGAAGTTAGTTATAAGGCTATTTATCTCCTTACATGTCTTAAAGGGAAATCTGAAACAATTCATCAGATAGATTGAGATCACTTGGATAATAGTTTTAATCATTACTTCTAGGCCGGCAAAAGATAGAAGAGACTGGCTCCATCCTTAAAGTTTACTCGTTACTCATTCTCTGATATAAGCCAATACCTGGTGTTTAGTTTTTCCCCAAATGCTTGGTATACCAACAAGTCGCCTACCATATTTCTCACTGCAATTGGAGTGTTAGAGGAGGAAAAAAAATACTAGATTTGTCAAAATTAATGACTTGACTTGAAGCTGCGCAATACAAATACAAAATATTATCCAGATAAACACAATTACGATGACTAGCATGCATGTATAAGAGGGCATCATCAGCAAAAAAAAAAAACTATGAGTGAGAACTGGACACCAATTACTCAACTTGATTCCTTTCATCTGCTTGTCATTTTGGCTTTTACCGATCATAATAGAGAGTACCTTAGCGACAATAATGAACAAATATGGTGAGAGGGAGTCTCCATAGCAAATACCTCTACTACGGGTAAATGATTTCACATTTTCACTAGATAAACAGATATTTAAGCTAATCGACGTCACACATTTCATAACAAGAAACACCCACTGCGTACAAAAACCAAATCGAAGTAGACATTCTTAAGGAAGTCCACTCAACCTGGTCATACGCCTTACTTGTATCCATCTTGAGAGAAAATTCATACTTACCTCCAGATTTCTTCGAGCGGAGATAATGGTAAACCTCATTGTGCAATAATGATATTGTTGTGAATACAATGTCCAGGGACAAAGGCGCCTTGATTTTGGGAGATACAATCATCAAGCAATGGTCACATCCTATTGGCCATGATTTTTGAAATAATTTTATAAGAGAAGTTACATAGGCCAATAAGACGAAAATGTGAAACATATTCTGGTTTATGAATCTTGGGGATAAGTGTGATGTTAGTCATATTAATCTCATCTAAAATAGATTGACCTGCAAAAAATTCATGAACCATAGAACTACAGAGTTATCAATTTCAAACCATGCAGAATGATAAAATTTACTATAAATACCATCAGGTCCAGGTGCCTTTGTACTCCTAAGACTAAAAGCTGCAGATTTAATATCCTTCCTTGAAATGGGTAACATAAGACTTTGATTCATTTCCTTAGATATTTTGGGGTCAATATAGTTTAAGATAGTATCCATTGAGTGTGAACCAGAGGTAGCAAATAGGTCTTGAAAAAAGCTAGCAATGTTTTTGGAGATAGCATCCTTTTCTAGTAACCAGTTGCCAGAGTCATCTTTAAAGCATGATATCCTATTTCTCTGTCTCCTTTTGATAGTTGAGAGATGAAAGAATCGAGAATTCTTGTCCCCAGCTTCTAACCACTGAATACGAGAACGTTGCCACAAGTATTGTTCTTCTAAATCAAAAGTTCTCTTAAGTGCCCCTTTAACATTCAATATCTCCCGAGAGTTTCTTGGATTCAGTTCACCTTGGGTAAGAGTGGCCAACTGAGATATCAATTGATCAATAAACTTGGCATTATTGGGAAACTCCTTTTTGCTCCATTTAACTAAGTCCTTTCTGCATCGCATCAATTTGCCAATGAAGATCTCAAGATTCGTCTGGTCACAGGAAGACATCGCTTGCCAGCTTTCTTTGATTACTTCCATAAAACTTCCATGAGACACCCAAATTGATTCAGATCTATAGACCCGGGAATTTCGATGAGTCTCAGCCTGACTTCAAATGAAAATGAGATGATGATCAGACCCAACAGGATCCACATTAAAAACTTGGAGATTTGGAAATTGCTTCCTTAACAGAAAATTGCCAAAGGCCCTGTCAATACGTTCTCGAATGGTATACGAGCTCTCTCTATTATTGCACCAAGTAAAACAAGACCCATTAAAACCCAAATCCTCAAGTTCGCAGTCAATTACAAAACATTTAAAATTAAGGATTTTCCTCTATGCTCTAGCTCTACCACCTTCCTTTTCATGTTGAGCTAAAATATCATTAAAGTCCCCAAAGACACAACCAAGAATCATTGATATATTTCTACTGATCCTTCGAACCTCTTACCAGCACAACAGTCTTTCCTCTTCATTAGTTGGGCCATAAATGAAAGTGATATAACAAGGAGTAGAGAGTACATCAGATGCAACTTTGGTATGAATAATATTAGGTGATGAAAAGAGAATATTAACCGTGATATCATCAAACCACCATAATGCAAGACCACTACTTCTACCCACTGGGTCAACAAGCTATTCTTCGTTGAATCCATATCGCCTTCTAACCTTTCGCACTTCCTTGCTTTTTGCTTAGTCTACATTATGAAGACTAAATGAGGTTTTTTCCGGAAGCATTTTCCGTCAGATTTCTGGCTGTCAAGGCAACCCCCAAGCTTTAATAGTTCCAAGCTAATAGATTCATGGCGAACTGGTGGCTGGTCTCATCCAACCACCGGTGTTCTTTGACGAAGGAAACTCCTAAACAGCACTACTACCATCTCCTATACCCAGGAAACTGTGAAGAAAATCAATCTCAATTGAGGAATGAATATCCCCAGTCGAGTCTAACTTCGTTTCGGCACCAAACCTACTAAGATATTTTTTAACTGACCAAAAATTCCTTCTATGCCTTTTCTGTGCATTACCAACTGTTATTTTCTTCGTGCTTGATTCCTCATCAGATTCAAAGGTCAATTTCCTACACTTATTTTGCACTGGTACTCCATGCTACTCCTCATATGGCCTTTTAATGTGAATCCCCTTCAAAGTTGCAGACATGGTCGAAATAGGAGATAGCCCATTAAAAGGAACTATAGAATTTAATTTTAGGGCGTCATCACTTGGATATTCAATTTTATAAGGCAGGGAATCATCTTTAAAATAAAGGGGATCAACATCATATTTAATTGGGCTCACCAAATGGGCAGTTGGAGGTTCAGCATTTGTACAAGGTGGAGTCACAATATGGGCCGAAATCAGGTTAAGGTCCCTCATTGTATGTTGGGCCGAAGTGTGAACTGAAGATGTAAGAGCTTTAACAAAAGCTGGCCCATTTGGCGTTAAGTCCTTCAATTGGGCTGGAGTAATAGCTTTAAATGATGCTGGCCCATTCAGTGTTAATTCACTCAACAGGTCCAAAGAAATAGATCCGGCTTCCACCTGAGTTCTTTTCTCTGCTGAAATCATCAACTACCACATCTGTCTCCATCAAAGCTGTAGCTTTCAGCGTTGAATCAATCTCTTCCTGCTTCATAGGCTGAGCTCCACCTGAGTTCTTTTCTCCGCTGAAATCATCGACTACCACATCTATCTCCATCAAAGCTGTAGCTTTTAGCGTTGAATCACCCCTTTCCTAATTTTTTTTATCAAAAAAAAAAACCTCTTCCTGCATCATAGGCTGCAAATTAAACTAGGTACAATAAATTTTAATGCTCAATCATATCTGAATTTGACCGTTGGGCTTGGAGATTGACTGGGTGGCCGTTTTTCAATCTAAACCATTTCGCTGGTCGACGACGAATTCCGCTGAAACATGTCAGCTGGATTTCTCTTATATGAGAATTTAGCTTCCAACAATTCCTCCTTGCAAACCTCCAAAATGTCTTCGAAAGTGTGAACTCCAAGTGTACTCAGCCAACTACCATATCCAACTTTATCACCCTCTCTAGATGGGATATATATTGGTATCCTTACACCCTCTACCTTTATGACCAATCCGACCACATTTGTAGCAAAAAAAAATTGTAATTGCTCATACCGAACTGAAGCCCAAACATGATCTTTTTCTCCCCTCGGCACCCAGAAGCCAGTAGTCAAAGGGACATCCAAGCAAAGAAGATCTCAGACCCTTATAAAGCTTTGAACCATTTTTCCTTCCACTACTGGTTTTTCATACATCATAGTCTCACCCACTACATCTCCTAGGATTTTCGCATTAGGGTCCTCAAACTCCAAAGAGAGGCCATGGAATTATAACCAGAAGGGCTTGTGGCTGAAGTCTACATCCTTTAGCACCATGTATTTTTCCCAGATCTGAAGGTTTAACAAGTGACCCTGTATAGACCAAGGTCTTCCTTTAAGTATTCTACCATAATCTTCACTCTTATTAAAGTGAAAGAGAAAAATAAGCTGATGATTTTGGTCAAGTACGTGCCCTTCCATACCTTCATCTAACTGCCATCCTTTCTTGATCATAGAAACAACTGTTAGAACATTTAGATTTTTTTCCAGTCAAAATCTTTCCCACCAAAGTACCCCTTGCTCCTCATGCCCGTTACCCAAACTTAAAACCATGTGTTTCGTCTTCATCAAACTACTGCCCTGTCCTTCCTCCATATCTTCAACCACTAACAAAGAAAAATTTAAGACACCACCACAACACCCTCACTAGAACCCAAAACACCAGAGAGGAAAGAAGATAAAAGAGGGCCATCGTTTTACTGGAAAAAAGGCTGGCTGGAATGACTCACAGGGAGTCTCTTAGACTCTCACTAGAGGAGAGAGAATTTTGTTACTTCAAAAATATGTACAATGTAACATAATGATTTACATCAAGAAAGAAGAGAAAAACTCCTAACAGTGTGAGCTATTGTAGATCTAATTTGTACTAATATGTCATCAATAGTAAAAGTTTCATGCGCAAAAATGCATCGATTCCTAATTTCCCATAATTTCCAAAGTGTAATGCAAAATCCAATTTGCTAAGTAGTATCAAGATTGCTATTTGTGAGCTGCTAGGAGTGTTTACTTTAATAGGGCAACATATCTTTTGAAAGTCATGGTTCATGCTCTGATCTCAAGTCTCTACTTTGTTCTTATCTGCAAACATTTTAATCATATTCCAACAATTTTGTTCAATTTTTCCAGTATTTCTTTTCATGAATTCCAATTACATCTTTTAAGGATGAGTGATCATGGCTTTACACATATATTATCTTTGCTCTGTTCCATTACAATGATGTGACGCAAAAATAAAATCCACTAATTAGATGCTACCACCAGTAGGGTTGGATTATGAAATCCAATACAATAAAGAGGAAGCAAATATATCTATACTCTGTTTGATTGTAATGATGTGACGCAGAAATATATCCAACTCAATATGTTATCTCTTCTTTTCATTACATTAGATTGGTTCTCCTGGTTCATAACACCCAAAAACAAGAAAGATTTGACCTGCGAATATAGGGCAAAACCAACATTCAATACGATACTATTAAACTGTTAGTAACAATAGTTACAGATGCTAATGTTGGTTCTGTAACGAGCTATTGATGAATTTCCATCAGATAACTGTAGCTAAAGCTAAGGTTATCACAATCCTTACAAGTTATTAGTCTTACCAAGTTACAGATTGTTTTATGCAACAAGTTTTGCAATGTTTTTTTTTTTTCATTTGATCAAGGATTTCCTTCGAGGGATTAGGAGGTAAAAGCTTTTTGCCTTTTTCAATAAGTGCGCTTTTTGGGATTTAAATCTGTATTCTTTCCCTTACAGGAGTAAGGTCCTTTACCACTTTAACCAACCGCCTGGTAGTTTTTTTTTTTTTCTTTTTTAATCAATCAGGTTTTGCACGTTTTGGTTCATTAGGCACGCCGTTTGAAGTTTTTTTTGGGGGCCAGGCCGACAACCATTTGAAGTATTAAATAACTTTAAAAACTTCATTGTGATTGAAAAATATATTTTAATACATTTCAAATGTTAATTGAAGCATTGAATAAATCAACAATTCTCACAGCAGAAAAAGTTGATGCTCCACACCTCTCAGGCTCAGGGTATGCATTTCAAATAAAGCAATCACCTTCATGCTTGAATTCTAATGTAACCTTTGTGTTGTTAGTGGTCTCTGGCAAACATATCGAATTGAAATCAGCGATCAATTTAGATATATTTTAAGCGTATCTTATAAATATGTCCGTGCATACCCAAAAACTGTATCTTATTAAGAAGATCCAAAGTAGGGTAACTTTGTCACATAATTTTTTTCCCCATCACCTTTGTCTGATAATTAAAGAAGTAATCAATTTCACCCTGATCAAATTCATATGGTGTAACATTCACTACTATAAAAAATTCTAATATATGACGGTTATTAATTGCCATACATCACGATTCTAAGCCGTCATATATACGGGCCCTATAAAAGTTTGGCGCAGATATATTATAGTTCCGAATCTTTATTTATTTTAGACCTATTATACCTATTATAACGGTTATAATATAACACATATCGCTATGGATTGAGGTTTGATGAGGCTATGATCTGCTCATTGCTGTGAGAATATTGGAGGCAGGAGAGGTATATGTAGGGTAAGGATGAGGAAGGAAGGAAGGGTAGTTTAGCCATATTGAAAATATCCATAGGAACATTAGTGAGAAATGGTCAAAAAATTATCTTTCTCTTCCAAATGCCCCCACTTTTGAAGGGGAGGGAGGAAAAAATTTCCTACATCTTTTAAGGTGCCAATCAAGGAGAGGGGAGCAAAATCCCTTCACTTCCTTCCTATCCCTTCGCCTGCCCTCAAAGCAAACAGAGCTTTTGGGACGAGTGAATTCTGGGGTTAGGGTTAAAAGTTAATAGAAATTTGCAATTAAGAATCTTCAATTTTTTTAATTATAAAAGGGTATTATGATCTTTTAACAACATTTATAAATCTCTTATCAGGCCTACAGGCCTTATAAGAGATTTGTTAAAAGTGCTAGCATGATTCTGGATTTAGATATTTCAAATAGATTTAAACGGGATTCTCCCCATTTATAAACACATTATATATATATATATTTTTGGTGAAAAAAACACATTATATATTTATTAAAAGGATCAATCAAATTTTTAATCAAGTTCTTTTATCTACATTAACTAAATTAATTGAAGGGAAATTTCTAAATAAATACCATTTAAATTTATAAAACCCCAAAAAGTCTATTAACACATGGAAATGAAAATAAGGTTACAAAGGTCAAATTGAAATTTTAAAGTGTTGATGATTTTACCATTATACTCCCTCTTGTCCTTATTATAAGGCACCAACTAACAATTCTCATAAACCAATAAAAATAAATGAAGCCAATAAAGTTGTCTTAAAATTTAAGTAATTTTCAATAATATCCCTACTAATTACACTAAACTCTAATATTATATTAATTATTATTCTCACCCACTACCCTTATTAATTATGGACATACATGAAAAAAAAAACAATTAATGCTCTTTAGAAACAAGCAAGTGCCTTATAAAAAGGACCAAAAAACACTTGATAGTTGGTGCCTTATAATAATGACCAGAGGGAGTACCTCTCAGTTTTTAAATAAACGAAAAGAAAAGAAAAGAAAAGGTGCCCTTGCAAGAGCACCACTGCCAGCCGGCCACCGGAGCTCCGACTCTGACTAGTTTGCACTTGCTAGCGGCTTGAACTCCGGCCACCGGAGCTCCAACACCGAGGGCTTTATTATTATTATTATTATTATTATTATTATTATTATTATTATTATTATTATTATTTTGGGGGGGGGGTTGGGGTTTAATTCTTTTTTTAAAAAAATGGAAATAAAGGAGTAAGGGGTGGGATTTGAACCCAGACTATCAATTTGGCCACCAAAGCCCCTTTGTGTGTGTGTGTGTGTATATATATATATATATATTCATGAGTACATATGTATAATATAAATAAAGACATAATGACATTGACAAAATAAGTAATAAAAATGACTAAATGCATAATGATATTGACTAGAGGTATAATTATATTGACTAAATGCATGATGAAATTAACTAAAGGCGTAATGATATTCACTAAATGAGTAATGATATTCATTTAATGAGTAAATAAACTGACTAAAGGCGTAATGGTTAAGTGTTGGCAAAAACCCGGTGGTCCGGTCCACGCTCATTCCTATTGTAGCGACTTCGGCAAGTGCACCGGTCGTTACAAGTAATAAAGTAATGAGAACAAGATCGTCCCACGAGGAATAGTACTCCAATCACTAATTCGTTATTTTTGCTTTAATTGAATGAATGAGTAATATGAGGTGAGTTTGATAAGTATAAGAATTTAAAGAATTAATGAAGAATGAGAATTCAAATCAAGAAATTCAAGAAAATGTTTAGAGAATACGAGTAATTAAGAAAAACGCGGTAGGGTTGAGAATCCCCCTATGTTCCTCTAAGTATTTAAATTGAATTTCTAATTGATTATTATTTCTACGATTGACGATCAATTCTCTAAAGTTAGACTAAGTCTCAATGTCTTGATGCTACCTTAGTCCGTTATCTTTGAAAACAACCTAATGTCTTAGTTTTGTTTGGAAAGATCATATTTATAAATCAGAATTATTAGATCGCATAAACTCGTAAGTCTATGTCTAGGTCATGCAATTCTATGATGAATTAACGGTTCTAGTTAAATGCACCAACATCTCTATTGTCATACATCAACCTATGAACAATCTAAAAGGTGATCAATCTTCAAGAAAGCATTACGTTACGAGATAATTCATTCAATCAAGAAAATAACAATAAATAAAGAATCAAATCAAATATTTTAAATTCGTATAGGGTTCATCCTCGCCCTAACTACTAAAGAAAACTAGCCAAGCATGGCTATAAGAAAAATCATGAAAGTAAAATAATATTCAGATTCAGACAGGAAAGAAAAAGAAAGGAGAAATCAAGACTCTTAGAGAATCCTCAGTCTCCTTCTTGTTCCGTCGCGTTTTCCCTTGCTCGCTCCGTCTTGATCTTTGCGTCTCTTGCGTCTCGTCCTTTGTCGTCCGTTCTTGCGTCGTGCGTCGTCCTTCAAATTCCTCTCCTCGTTCTAATTGTGTTGCGTCTTCCGTGAACTCCCTTCGTTCCCTTGTGCGTGACTTTATTATATATTGTTGGGATCTTATCTTTTTTCATTAGATATGATATATTGTTATATCTATTATAACAATATATCTTCTTTCCAGCTCACGCATCAGCCCTTTTCATTTAATTGGTGTGGGGTCCACGTCTTTCCAATTGCTTTTTCATTCTTTACGCAGGTATGTCTTTCATCCTTGGTCACTTTGATATATTATATCCTTTTATAATATAATAATATATTATGTTATATCTTTTTCAATTAAATTTGTTATTTTTATTGTCTTCCCTATATTTTCTCCTTTCTTAGATCCCAAAATATCTCCTACAAAATAAAATAGGATATCAATAGATTTTATGTTATAATATTCTTCTATCCTATATTTAATTAAAAGATAGATAAATATATAAAAGATAATTAAATAGGTATAATATTAATAAATTCAATCTAATATATCTCAGAATCTATACTTATTTAATCATAAAATATATGCTTATCAAACTATTAAAGGGATTTACTAAAGGCATAATGACATTGATTAAATGGGTAATAATATTGACTAAAGGCGTAAAGGTATTGACTTAATGAGTAGTAAGATTTACTAAAGGCGTAATGACATTGACTTAATGAGTAGTAAGATTGACTAAAGGCGTAATGACATTGACTAAATGAGTAATAGTATCAACTAAATGAGTAGTCAGACTAGCAAACTAGTAGAGTGGGCTCGAATCCCACCCCTTACCCCTTTGCTTCCATTTTATTCTTAAAAAACAACCCCCCCCCCCCAAAAAAAAGCCCCTGGGGCTAGAGGTTCGCACAGCTGGCGACCAGAGTTCAAGCCGTTGGTAGATGTAGGCCGGCCAGAGCCAAAGCTTTGGTGGCAGGTCGGTGGTAGTGCTCCAACATCGGCACCTTTTCTTTTTTATTTAAAAACTTATGGGTATAAGGTACAAAGGGATAGACCTAGACTTGTGTTTGGGAATTGGGATTAAGTTCAAGACTTGAGCAGCACAGAAAGAGATCAACATAGAGACAATGGAAACAAACAAGGAGAAAAACCCAACAAGAATCTTCAAGGGCAAAGATCGACGATAATGCCGGTATTGATCGTTTCTGAGGAGCATATGGCAAGAAACGCAGCTAAACAAGTGATGGAGAAGCAAAAGGAAACAAGTGCCGTTATAGCAAACAATTGAAACGCAGTGGTTGATCCCACAATTGGTGTGCCGTGTTCGCTTTCACAACCCCCTGGGATTTGGAAGCACGTGGCAAACCATGTAATTCCCTCACATTTCCTTCACCCACGATGTTCAGCCTCAAAGATCATCCATCATTTACTTTATTCATCAAGTAAGCAGGCTTGAGTTCCTTTACGTACTGTGAATAATGAATGAATGTTAACCTATAGTATATGGTAAAACTAATCTCTTGCCACTCTAGCCCTATTTTTAAGTCTCAATTAACTAACTCTCATATATCAAGGAGAGTGAGTTAACTCATTTATTATGGGTTAAATTTTCAATTTTGCTCTTATTTATGTATAGTTTCAAAAGTCTGCAGGAATAAATTCTTTTTATTTATTGCAATTAATAGGAGCTAAATTGTAAAAATTACATTTATTAGTGGACTTATAAATAGAACTAGAGTGATAATTCCTATAATTATTTCCGGTCTTTGCTGTTATCGGTTAATGTGGGCCGACTTGTAACTAGTAAGGGGTTGGGGATAAAAACAAAACCATGAAGGGGTTAGACCCGGTCCAAATTTATCTTTGGGCCCAATAAATCGGGGCTTTAGGAGGCGAAACCCTAATGCCTTCTCATCGCTTATAAAAT
Source organism: Acacia melanoxylon (assembly GCA_019022615.1). Classification (NCBI taxonomy): domain Eukaryota; kingdom Viridiplantae; phylum Streptophyta; class Magnoliopsida; order Fabales; family Fabaceae; genus Acacia; species Acacia melanoxylon. Next base: position 16,066,425 of record JAFJYJ010000003.1, read on the forward strand.
AGAAGCCGGAAGTATAGTCGGTCATCACATAATTCCCGACTGTAAGCGGCGTAGCAGGGTATGAAAATCTTATTCTTTGAGGCTCATCTGAGTTCTTTTGTTCCATTGCTGTATTCTACTTTCCTCTGAGGTTGTTTTGTTTTTCAAATTTGATTTTGAGGATTGATTAATGTGTTCTTCTCCATGATCAAAGTATGATGATGAGTCCGATCTCTTCCATTCATAAAAATTATGTCGACAAATCGAGGCATTTGTCTGAGAGGAATTCACTTTTTCAACCGTTTTGAACTTCTCGGTTAATATAGGTGATTATTTTGTTTTTTCGAGTGAGGCTTTGTTGTTTTAGTTTTTTCTTCTGTCCATCGATATGTTTTTGTTTCTATTTTTCGATTTCTTTAAAAAATTGATTTTTAGGACTGAATGATGTTCTTATAATAAAGGATTGAGCGATGTGGCTTTCTCAATGATGATCAAATAATGATGACGAGTCCGATCTTTTCCATTCTTAAAAATTATGACGACAAATCGAGGCATTTGTCTGAGAGGAATCCACTCTTTCATCTTTGGATTTTGAACTAATCAATCCTTTTCTCGTTGAGTATTCGACATAATTAATCGATGATCAATTATCTAGGATGATTTCTTAAAAATATTTTGACCTAGTCTTTAGCGATATTACTGGGAATCAATTGCTTGGCATAATGATGATAACTCCAAATTATTCATATGATAATCATATGATGATACAAAACCTCCTACTCATTCTGAATGCCGTGATTATTCCAAAGTTTTTCTAATAATGTTGTCTTCTTAATTTGACCTATCAAGAATTGTATGAGACAACTTGGGAAATCAAGGAAAGACGGGTCATTCTTTGACTAAGAATGAGAATTCGACAAAGATCACAAAAAAAAAAAAAAAAATAAATGATCTAATACAAGGGATTTGGTGAGGATGCGTTGAAACAGTTTTATCCCTTAGGTTCTTCTTGTCCATAATATAAGAAATATTTTCCTTATTTGATAAGATTAGTTAAGTTAGTTAAAATCCTTGAAAAATTGTAGAAAATTGAAAACAGCACCGTTTTTTGTCCATAAGATATCAAAATATCACTCATTTTATGTAGAATCTAATAGTCCAAAGAAACAAAAAAAAAAATATTTGGGAAGTGGGAGAAAATTTGGGGGCAGCAGACACCCCCTCCCCGAGAGTGAGTTGCTTATGCACGTTTGATTGATTCTCAACAATTTCTGAAATCAACGTGAAAAGCAAGGGAGCAAGAATTTCCAGCTAGGGATGAAATATGGTCTCTCAAATATGGATTTAATGGAAATCAATGTGTATAGTTGACATGCTCACATGTCGTCTATGCATACTTCGCTCAGTACATTTAAGAATTTTGTTTTAAACCTGAGAGGTTTTTGCAAAGCAAAAATAACACTTTACACTTAATTTTTTTATGGGTGACCCCAAGTTTGAAAACACACATTTGATATCCACAAAAATACCATAATGTATGTGTACGCGTGTATTATCTTGAACTATTTATAACCTGGTTAAGAGAAGTAATATATGCATTTAACCATATTTAGACCACACCAACTGCCAATGGGCCACCAAAGCTCTGGCGCCGGTCACTGGGTGTTTAATTCGAAACCTGAATATATTTTCCTAACCTGTGGACATAAGAAATTAAATTCTTGCTTATATTCGATTCTAACGCAACAAAACTTAACTGTTCCACAACAGTATACATGGAGAACACCATCTTCACCTCCTTATGCATCAATGGCGACTCAACAGCCAAAATGTATTGAATTAATAAAAAACAATTAGGAGATATATGCTGGAACACAACATACTACCTATCCTATCAAATCCGTACATTATATTAATACATTTATTTTTGTAGAATATCAATGCTTCCTTATCCCCGTTCTAATACATAGAACAAAAAATAAGTTTATTCATATATTAAATTCTACCTTGGGTCCAAAATATAAGATCTATGTAGCTCAGAAAAGAAGTAAAGAACTATGTAGCTCTGGGATTTATGAACAAGCACAGAATATAGACATGGAAAGAACGATGTAGTTTCTGCATAGACATCTTATGATTTAGCTCGTAGTAGTACTTCCTTCGGTAAACTTTACATGATGGTCATTAGAATTGCAGCAAAAGCCAGAGGAAGATACCCACCCTCATTGGTCAATTTTGTATAGCGCTGAGCTATGATAGAGAAGCTCCACAAAGCCAATGATAAGGACAAAGGTGATACCCAGCAGAATTTGTGCTTTCCATATTACCAAGATCATGACCAATACAAGAAAAAGCATATATGCATGTGAAATGTGAAAACCATTACAAGCACCACTGCTATCCTTGCACGTGCATATATAATTATCTGTTGAATAAAAGTGGCCAAGTGAGTGGGAGGATTATTACCATAGGCATTGCCGAGATTTCTCTCTTATTAAGACTGTGCATTTTGATGATGAGCAGTGAGCACAATGGTGATCATCACTTGATGAATATGGAAACCGTATCCTCTTTTTTTAGGCTTCATCAAACAAACCCTCACTCTAATTACGCGTAACGACGACCCCAATTTCGACAAAGAAATATGCTAAAAGCTACACTCACTTTTTCTTTGTTGATTGTGTATTATTTCTCTATTTCTGTTCCTGACTATGAGTGGTATCCATGTAGTCTAATTGATTTTATCATTGTGGAACTTTCTCTTTCAAAATGATGAAACAAGTTACCTGATTAAGAATTGTTACAGAATTCTGCTGCAGGAAATCACACGATCTTCAGAGGCGGCTTTCAAAAGCGAAGCCAAAGCAAGTCCAACAAGTTTGGAATTTCATGAAGAAGTAGAAGATGCAGAAGACGTAGTAGCTAGTTTCCACAATTTGCCTGACTACAACACACATTCATTAAGTCAATGTACGTGATGATTATGATTAAGGGCGTGACATGAAGCATAGCAAAATAAGAATCATGAAATATGAAAAAATCCAACTGAAAACGTACACAATACTTGCTGCAATCTTTTAAGATAGAATATGTCCTCAAGAATCGAAAGGAAATTTTTGGATTACCAGTGGTGACATAAATTTTTTGCGCCTTCAGGTTCAATGGAAAGAAATCTGCATGTGACAACAAACTATAAGATAATGAGAATTGAATAAAATCACATCTATAAAAAAAATGTAACCATTCTAATTCTTTTAAAAGGATATTAATTTCATTCAGTGGGTATATAACATTAAAACTTGAATTCATAAATTATGTCTATATTATTTTTTCCGATAACTTGTTTGGTCATTCCTTAATGCTACTCAATACCATGGAATAACAGGATCCTAGTTTAAAGAATGCCTCTCATAATCATCACTAAAAGCCAATAATTGAGTGTAATAGATTACACAAGCTAGAATGGCTTTCTCAAGCTAGTTATATACACAGACAGACTAAATATTAGTAATAATTAATCTTCCTCAACTTGGTGCAAAATACTGGCATTCAAATAACATACTACCAGACGAGCCATATATAGCATTCAACTTCTTTGTAAGAGAACATAATTTGGAGAGCAGGAGACTAAATCATATGAAGAGAAATATATACAGTGATATACTCTCCAATCCATAATATATAAGACTCAATTGACTTTTTTAAGAACCAATAAAGTTAAATAAATTATTTAATCATAACATTTTTTATGTATAAATACTTTAATATAATTTATTTAACTTCTTTAATTTCTCTAAACAAATCAGTTTGATCTTATATTAAAGGCTAAAGGAAGTATAATCTAATCTTATGTTTAAGTATTTTAGAGAGAACACATTGTATATGTTACAATTAAATAATTTATCTAACTTCCTTTATCACCTCCTTGTTGCTTGATCGGATGGGAGTACAACATGATAGGAGGGGACTGAGATTTTAATCGCTTTTAGCTTATTTTGTTTGTTTTATCTTTCCTTGTATATATAAAAAAAAAGACATATAAATCTATATATATTATTTTATTTATTTGACGGGATGATAATGCAATTCTTTGACATTTACATACATTTTTAGATACATTTTTCTAATTGTTTTACATTTGATTCTTTTTCTTTTTTGAAAATTTATTTGGTTGATTCTTCTTGTTCTTATTTTTTGAAACCTATTATCTTTTTATTTGAAAATTGATTTGGAAATGTATTTTTCTGATCATAATTCGTTTTTCTTACAAGATTTTTAAACACTTATTTATCTTATTGTTTTTCTCATCTTCTCTTGATTTATTTTTAAAATTGAATGAATAGTTAACGTTTTGTTTTTCTTGTTCTTCCTCATTTAAAAAACTGAAATCTTTGAGATATGTTTTTGTTAATAGTTTTACATTTGATTCTTCATCTTCTTTTCTGTCTGTATTTTTTAAAATTTTATTAGGAAATATTTTTGTGATAATAATTCGTTTTTCTTACCATATTTTTAAACATTTAATTATCTTATTGTTTTTCCCGGCTTCTCTTACATTATTTTTTAAAATTAAATTAATAGCAAACAATTCGTTTTTCTAGTTCTTTCCCATTTAAAAATAAACAAATTATTATCACAAAAATAGCTAGAATGAATGAACGAATTCTTCAAAAAAATAAACAAATTTATTATTGAATTACACATTGCGTATGTATATTTACAAATGAATTTAGGACTTAATTAGGTCATACAGAGATATTCACAAAACACATTGCGTATGTGCTCCACTTCATCATCGGAAAGGGAGCGGGATCGACAAACCCTCGTAACATCAAAGATTTAAACCGAATTAACTTGCGTGCATATTTCATATGTAACATTAAGCCGTAAACCGAATTGACCATAATATGTAACATCAAATACATTTACCTTTGCGAGTTAATTTAGTCGTTCCTTTCGTGATAATATCATATATGTGTTTCATGACGTAGATGCCACATAAGTTGGACCCCGTTGGTTGCCGATGGGTCTAAAACGAACAAGAAATATATATAAGAGCTAGCATATATAGCTTACTGACCAAGTTCACAAGGAAGTGTGCCAGTGTCCAAATATGTACTAACCTGTGGTTTGCACCATTTAGGATAAGTGGCTTGAGACCCACGCCTTTTGTTTACCTCGACTTGGAAGGTCCTCATGGCACTATCATCAAAATCACAAACTTATCAATAATGTTCACTGAAAATTCACAGTATAGATTTCACACAAGAGAATCAAAATGACATGCTTACTCGTTGAAGGTCTGCGTCAACGTAGGCCCTAGTTCACTGTGAGTGGAGCATAAGAAGATAACTTTATGATCCTCCATGCACATGAAAACCAACTGCCAGTGGCGGCTGAAAATTCACAGCAGTAAAGTACTCAGTGATATATGTAGCAGAATTAAGTGAATTTCAGACAAGAATTGTGATATGTACCCGTGGTAGTATGGAAACACGTACACCTTTCTTCTCACTTCACACACCCTCTTTGACATGTATTGTTGTCTCAACACCAAGGGTGTTGTACTTGCATAGACTGGGCACAAGAATCCAAAATCATTGATTCTTCCCTGTTCAACCAATTCTTGATGCATTAACCTACAATAATGACATCGATCAGGGGATTAGTATATATGTATGTATGTCTAAACGATGCATTTAAATTATGTACTCATAGAATCAGATACTTACTTCATAAACAGTTGAAGGATTGGATTAGTAAGCTCCCGCCCGGAAAGCGCCAGGACGTTACATCTTCGTTGTCAACGTAAACCTCTTCAGGATGAGGGACCCCTACTACTAACAGGCCACGATTTATCTTTAAAATATCCTTTTTTTTTTACCAAATCAGATATTTTTTCCTTGGCAATCAACTTATCAGTAGGGGATGGAACTTGAGGAGGAGGGGATGCAGCTTGACGAGGGGATGGAAACTTGAGGAGGAGGGGATGAAGCATCAGGAAGAGTAGAGACATGTACAAGCTTCACTGGTCAAGAGATGAAGGTTCCCTTGACATCACTCACAAGCTTCAGCTGATCAGTTGGGAGAGGGAGAGGTGCATCAATGATCACCTTTTCAACTGACACTCTGACTTCATCATCAGCTATTTGTTGGTGGTGTACAGTTGATCCCAAGTTGTGGACAATCCCTTTTGCAACTAATCGTCTATGACTATCACGATCCTCCATATACAGGTCACAAGGTTGCTCTGACTGTCCAACAATGCAGCTCCCCCTAGTGCTCTGCTGCATAGGTACAGGTGAATGTGTGACGGGAACATTGGTCTCTGGACGAGAGCTCAAAAGCAGCCTCATCTGATTCATTTCCTCCTTCATCTGGCTCATCTGGGATTGAAACATTGCTTCTTTAGCCGCGCTTCCTCACTTAATTTGGGTATCTGCTCCATCTCCTCCCGGTAACCATACTTTGTTTGTGGCGTTTGGATTTACCAAAGTATTCCTTCAGGCCTACCCGTCCTCCAACCCCCCCTTACACACCCCGCGTGATCCAGTTTTCCGGTCGCAACGGTCAGAACATCATTTCTCCCGTCCGACACAAAAGATCCCTATGCTTCTTTCTTTTTAAGATCTTCCTATAAGATACAGATAACGAGAAGTTTAGTAATGAAACATGTTTAGTAACTAAAAAATAACAATAACGATACTTACAATTCTTTCAGCAACTACACAAGTTTGTTCACTCGTGTAGGCGCCACTTGGCTTTTGCCGAATTTGCAACCACAACTCCTCGCGACGTATTGGAGATGGCTGATCAACTATCGCAGAAGGATTAGATTCAGCTTCATCTTCCAATCTCTTCCGCTTGGCCGCCATCAATTCTTTTTCAGCCTTTTCATATCCACCGCGAGAAGCCCTATGTGGGCAATCATTCTTTCTCCCTATCTCCTGTGCTTGTTCCCTTCTTTTCTGTGAATCAGAATTGAAAAAAACTATTAATTATGAATTCCAGCCATGTCACTAACAGAAATTAGAGAACTTCTGCTTCATATGAAGGTCAAACATTAGTCAAATTCACTTCATCAAGTTTCAACATTTTATTTAAGAAAGATGTAGAATTGTAGAAGAAATTGGAAGAAACAGAGGAAAGGGAGTTACAGAAATGCTGCCAACTCAGTCAATTCATTCATTCATCATAACTGGTTCCTACGCATATTAGACTAACCTCTTATATATAGTTAGAGGCTTGACTCTTAAGGCCGAATAACAGCTTGCACCGAAACCATTACACGGTTAACATACTAACTAACTAACAACAATGTCTAACCACTACCTACTATAACAGAACTAAGACTATAATAATGGCTTGACTCTTATGCCATTATTATTTCCCTAATTACCTTATTAGTATTTTACCTTTCCAGGGTTTACATATTAGACTTGCATAGACAAAGGCAGGAAATGTATACTTCTATTCACACATAAAACCATTTAACTAACAGGATTAGATGAACACAATAACATTCACATATCCGCATAGGTTAATAAGCAAACAAAAGGGCAAACAAAACTAAATATAAACTCACCAGAGCTTCAGGAGTGGTCCACAGCTGAACAAATTGTTGCCAAGTTTGTTCATCAATAAATGTGTACTTGTCCCAAGGATTTTCTTCATTGCGCACCTCGGCAAAAATATACTTGTTAGCTAGAAAGGTCTTAAACTTCCTCCACCGATCAGCACAATAAGACAATGTCTTGTCTTTCAACTTCTGATAGTCAGGGACAGTGTATGTAAGCCGGATAGTGTCCCAAATAGGATCCTTTATTATGCCAAAGTCCACATTTTTCCACTCATCTGTCAAGATGCTAACCTTACTGCGTACTAGATAGCGAACAAAACTAGTATATTTGCATTTATTGGGACCAAAAGGTTCCAAATTTTCATCAAATTGAATCTCCAGCCTTGACCCAGAAGTCTGACTTAGGGTTACATCCATCATTCATGTGCCTCTTCTACTACGGCGTGCAGGGCGGTTACGAGGCTCATTGTGAGATGAAGAGGGTTCGTTCTGACTCACACCAGTCACACCAGTCACACCAGTAACTGGCGTTCCCAAAACACGAATAGAATCGTTTTCACCGTTCATTTTCGAGATAGGAAGAGAGGTAATGCAACAGGAAGGGTTTCGCAACGTGAACAGAGGTTCTTCAGTGAGAGTAACAAAAGCTTTCGCGCGAAGAAATGTTTATTTGGCGGTTCATTTTTAAGACCGGATAAACAAAGAGATGATCTTAATAATTAATATTCAAGACCGGTCATATTAAAGTCCGGTCTTAAAAGTAATTAATTTTTTATGCACACTCTTTTTCTATATTTTATACCGGCCGTATTTTATGTCCGGTCTTAAAAGAATAACTTTTAAGACCGGCTTTTAAATATGTTCGTCTTAAAACTTTATTACCTTTATATTTAAATTTTTCCTTCTTATTTTGGACCGCATAATATATTAGTCTGGCTGTGTGAGATTTCTCCATAAAGTAATTGATATTTGAATTTTTTTAATAACATTTTTAAGACCGGTTTGTTTTTTAACGGGTCTGAATAATATATTTAAGACCTATGAAAAATGATCTGGTATAAGAAGTTCTTTATATTTGAAAGTCATACGGTCATACCTTTAAGGGCGTTGATAGTCCGGTCTAAATGAGGCGGTCTTAAAACCCTTTTTTGCACTAGTGCATGTTCAGAGCATTTTTTGATTAGGGATGAATCTTACCTCATGAGTTATTGAGATGCATATGAATAAATTCTAGGATGCTTTTAGATGTTTCAAAGAACAAACACGAAATCTGCACTGAAATGTAGTGTAGTCACGGGTGGAAAAAATGATTTTAAGACCAGACAAAAGAGGCCCTGTAAGACCGGACTCGACACCGGTCTTGTTCCAGCCGGTATTAAAAGTCCGTAACATTTAAGACCGGACTCGAACCGGTCTAAAAGAAACTCTTTTAGACCGGACATTTTAAAAGTTTGGTCTTAAAAGTCGTACTATATAGACGATATGTATTTTGTTCGGTCCTAAAAATCAACTTTTAAGACCGGACGAAACCATAGACCGGTCTAAAAATATCGACATTTTTAAGACCGGATAAAGAAACTCCGGTCTAAAAAATACCGACTTCTAAGACCAAACGACTAACTAATCCGGTTCTAAAATTAATTAAATTTAAGCCTGGTCTTAATAAAGCCGGTCTTAAAAGTTGAACTTTTTAGACCGGTCTTAATAAACAACGGTCTTAAAGGACCAATTTTTAAGACCGGACATATAAATTCATCCGGTCTTAAAATTTGAACTTTTAAGACCGGCGCTATTATTTACCGGTCCAAATTTTCCAGAATTTTTCCCTGTTCTGTTCTTCCTGATCATATATATATATATTTACACACATCCACCACCCAATCCAACACAAAAAAGTCGATACTTTAAGCTACAAGCTATGAAAAATCCATTATGAATAAATTGAATTGGGAAAAAAATACAAATATCACCATGAGTTATGTGGCCTCTTAATTTAGTACAACACCGTAATGAATATATACATGTAATAAGATAACTTACAAATACAATGATGAGTTACAAATACCGCACCATGTCTTCATCTGATCCCACCCAACAACGTAACATGATATCCCCTTTATAACATATATATCGAATCTTGCCACAAAATAAAACAAGAACAAAAGCTTCACAGTCAGTGACATTTTTGTTTAAGAACATGGAAGGAATATAGTTAAAACCTTAAAGTTTTCAAAGAATTCTGCATATGAATATTACCATATGAATTGACTCTTTTATAAAGGGATATCCTCCCATATCCATTCTTGATGATCATTTCTTATTTTGGGTTCATTATCCGCTTCATCTTCTTCGTTCATGTCCGGTAGACCCCTTGAAAAAGGAGTACTCTCAGGAAGACTGTAATTTGAATGAATTTCATCATCAATATCAATGACCCTTTTTCCTTGGAGAGCTACAGACCACATTTTATTTTCCTGATCGGTGATATAGAACACTTATTTTACCTGATCTGCCATAATAAAAGGTTCATCTCCAAAACTTCTACCATTGATATCGACTAATGTAAGTCCTAGCCGATCGATCCAAACATCATTTTTGACATTAACCCACTTGCATTTGAAAATGGGAAATCTAATTTTAACATAGTCCACCTCCCAAATCTCTTCAATAACCCCATAATAAGGCATGACTGCCAATTTAGGCCTCTTGTCTTTGGAACTAGAGAAGTGCATAGATTCAGCATCTATCATAACACCATTGTTCTGGACGGTGCTCCTATCATCTAGGGACTTCGTGTAAAATGTATAACCATTGATCACATACGAATTCCAACTCATAACATCAACCTCCGGACCACGTGCTAACCATTTGATTGTATCAGAAACACATTCCTCTCCCTCGACCTTTTGTTTGAACCAGTTTGCAAAAGTTCTGTTGTGCTCCCTAATCAACCTTTGTTCGGTCATTCTATGATTTTCTTTCCTTACTGCTTTTTTATGTGCAGCTATCTATGCGGCTTGAACTTCATCAACATTATTCAAGATGTATAAGTGGACTTGTGACAATTCATCGGATCCACATTCTTTATCGAAGCCACTCGCCTACCCCCTTCAACATGCTGATGTTTAGGAAGGCCAATATGTCTTACTTTGGCCAAATAATTTTGACAAAATTCCATGGCTTCTTCAGAAACATATTTCTGAACAATTGATGCTTCTGGATAGTATGCGTTCTTCAAGTACCCTTTTAGGAATTTCATAGATCTTTCAATTGGGTACATCCACCGTAAATGGATAGGGCCGCACAACTTTATCTCCTCACTAGATGAACAATTAGATGAACCATGATGTCAAAAAATGTAGGAACAAAAAGCTTCTCAAGGTGGCACAAGATAATATATCTTTCATTCTCCAATTCATCCAACTTCTCAATCTCAAAAACTTTACTATAAACTGCATTGAAGAAGAAACAAAGTCTAGTCAAGACGACCCGAAGATCATATTCGGCGATGCCTCGAATAGCTACTGGGAGTAGTTGTTGCATCAAGACATGACAATCATGAGACTTTTGGCCTACTAATTTCAAGTCCTTCATCGAAACAAGCCTCTTAAAATTTGAAGAATACCCCGAGGGAACTTTTATGCCATGTAAACACTCACAAAAACTTAGTTTCTCATCCTTAGACAAAGTATGAGAAGCCGGGGGACAATAAGTTTTCTTCCCGTATGGCCTTGGATGTAAGTCTTCACATATTCCCATTACTTGCAAATCTAATCTTGCCTTCACACCATCCTTGGAACTACCTTGTATGTTGAGAAGCGTGCCAACAATACTATCACATACGTTTTTCTCCACGTGCATGACATCAATACAGTGTCTCACATCAAGATTGCGCCAATATGGAAGATCGAAGAATACATATCTCTTTTTCCATATATTTGTTTCTTTTCTACTCTTTGCAATCTTACCGAAGATGACACCGATATTTTTCACCTTTTCATAAACTTGCTCCCAAATCAATGCCACCGGAGAATCTTCATACTCCCGGCCACCAAAAAGGCTTTCTTTAATCGACGATATGGGTGGCCCCGTCTAAGAAATCTCCTATGTCCAAGATAAACCGTCTTTCTTCCATGTTGAAGTTGATGGTAGCATGTGCCTTTTTCACAAACCGGACATGCTTTATGGCCTTTTACACTATACCCTGACAAGTTCCCATATGCTGGGAAGTCGTTTATTATACAAAATATCATGGCTCGCAGTTTAAACACATCCTTCTTGAAAGAGTCAAAAACATCGACACCGTCTTCCCACAACTCCTTCAAGTCTTCGATCAAGGGCTGAAGGTAAACATCAATGTCATTTCCGGGTTGTTTTTGGTCCCGAAATCAACATAGACAGCATGATGTACTTTCGTTTCATGCATAACATAGGAGATAAGTTGTAAATAATCAGGAGTACGGGCCATGAACTTTGTATGCTGCTAAGGCTTCCATAGGGATTCATGCCATCTGTGCTAAGGGCAAGCCTAAGGTTCCTAGGTTCTTCGCCGAAGCTTGGAAATAATTGATCGATTTTCTTCCATTGAGAAGAATCGGCCGGATGTCGAAGCTTTCCATCAGAAATCCTCTCATCAGCATGCCACCTCAAATTTTTTGCATCATTTTCATTAGTAAACAATCGCTTGAACCTTGGTATGATTGGAAGATACCACAACACTTTTGCAGGCCCCTTATTTGACTTGTACCTTGGGTTTCACATATCGGACAATTCTGCTTCTCTTCAAACTCTTTTCTATACAATACGCAATCATTCGGGCATGCATGAATCTTTTTGTACTCCATCCCTAGTGGACATAGTATTTTCTTAGCATCATAGTATCGATACGGCAACACATTATCATCCGGAAGCATGTCCTTAAAAGCCTCAAGCATTTCAGAGAAACTCTTGTCGCTCCATCCATGACGTGCCTTCAAGCTTACCAATTTCAATACAGCGTTCAACAATTGGTATTTTTTACACCCGTGGGGTATAGCGGGGTCTCGCATCACGCACATATTACCATATGCATGTGATTGCTCAAAAGCCTCTTCTCCTACATCACGAATAATGTCCTCTATGCGATCATCCATATCCGTGTCATTATCATCAAATGCCACTTCCCCATGTTGAGACCCACTTGGCATTTTTTCACCATGCCATGACCATACCGTATAAGTCTTACAAAATCCTTCACAAATTAAATGTGTGTGTATAAGTTCAGGACTTAGTCGCCTCTCATTCAAACATTCTACACAAGGGCAATAAAACTTCCCACTATCATCATGGGCATTTTGTTTAGCAAATTCTATAAATTCCCTCACCCCATTCTGATATTCAACACTCGTCCGTAAATCATTTATCCAACTGTGATCCATAGAAGAATTCCTATATATATGTGGAAAGATTTAACATACATAATCTGAAAAAATTGAAACTTGCATATAAAATAAGACATACATAATCCAAATGCATATATATGCTCAAATGTCGGTTATGTCTTTTTTTTCTTTACGGAGAAACTGGCCCATTAAATGCATAACGAAGCATCACTTTTGGTCATAAATGTATCACAGTGAATCCAAGAAGCAAAATAAATGCATGACGAGGAAATTAAATGCATCGCATGAAGGTCTTGTGGACTCACCTGTAGCATATAAATTCAAATGGGTTTGCTATGTCTTTCTTCTCCAGCCACAAATGTTGATGTTGCAGACAGCAAGAGTAACCTAAAAATACTAGTTCGTCAGTTCGGTAGGTCCAAAGTGCAAATATAATCTTCAATATATAATATTCATTAACAACAGAGAAACCCACAAGAACATTTCATCGATTTCGTTCAACCCATGAAAAACCCGAACCATAACCAGGAAAATAATAAAGTTATATAACCGAAACACCTCGTACATGCTTGGTCTATAGACGTTTAGCTAAGGAACCGAGAAAGTGATTGTCGAGAGAGCAACGCGAAGCGCGACGACGCAACAAGCAAAATGTGGAGACAGAACCGAGTAATCACTCTCGCGACAAGAGAAGTTACGAGAGGGAGATTTAATTTTCCCGTGAAAGAGACATGTTTTAGTATTTTGGATTTTATTAAGATCGGTTAATTATAAAGTGTCCGGTCCTAAATATATAATTTTATTATTAAGACCGGTTAGTTATAAAGTATCCGGTCCTAAAGATATAATTGTATTAATAATACATTTTTAAGACCGGAAATTAAGAATACTTCGGTCCTAATATTTACTATTGATTTAATTTTAAGACCGGTGTTTTATAAACATCCGACCCTAAAAGTCAAATACTTATAGAGTAAACCTCTTCGTTTATTAATGAACCAAACTTAAAAAAAATGAGGCGAGCGCAACAGAACTGAATTAATAAAATAAATAAAGGAAAACTGGAGAATATGAATATAAAAAAGGCACAAGCTTAGTTCTTACTGCTTCCATACATAACTGGAGAATATGCACGTACACAAGAAAAAAAAGAAAGAAAAACAATAATTGAACATTATCAACGACAAGAATCTAACAAAACATCCAAAAGTTTATTATCATCCAATGCCTTGGCGATATCGGCGTGAAAAGCATTAACTTTCCGCAAGAGATCAGCAAGTTCCTGTCTTATTCGCATCAGCCGCAATGCATCATTAGAGGAAAGAGGAGAGGAGTCAGCGGTAGGCGCGCTGGGGCCAACTAATTGGAGAGGGGGAGCAGGAACCTCTGCATGGTCTCGAATCTTTGGAGGGGGTGCGGCAACCTCTTCATCATCCGAAATAACAATGGGTCAAACGACCCGAGATTCTTCGGTCACAATAGAACGCACTCTTCTTTGGAGGAGGCGCACCGTATAATGATCTAAGGATGGCAAGAGCTTCGGGTGTAAGAGAACCCCTACGAGGAGTTCTCTTGTATCTAACCATGGTTTGAGGCTTTGAGCGGTTAGGGCGAGAGAGCTCCGGTTGTGAGGAGTTAGGAACTGAGAGGTATAGTGAGGAGTTAATAAGGACAGGGAGGTAACTAGCTAGTGTGAGGAGTTAATGAGGATAGAGAAAGAGATACACAATTGATACACTCTTTTTATTATATGTGTTAACCGAAAAGTATATTATTTATTTTTTCAATTAAAATACTTTTAAGACCGTATTTTTAGAATAATTCGGTCCTAAATGTCCACTATTTATATTTCCATACAATTCAATTACTTTTAATACCGACCATTTATCTTATATCCGGTCCTAAAAGTCAATTATTTTTTTATCGATTATTTATTTTTGTAAAGTAAGAATTTTTCCATAAAAAATATTACTTTTAAGAACAGATCTTTTACATAATCCGGTATTAAATGTTCAGTCACTTCAAAATTACTCAGATAACAGAGTCGTATCCTTAAACTCCGTTCACATGATCCAGAGTCTCTTCGGCTTCAAGGTAAACTGCCCAACTATGCGTCTCCTCGTATTCTGAGGAACTATGCATCTCCTCGTAAAAAGTTCCCAGCGTTTCATATTCTTCAGGATAGGTTCTCTATTTAAACCCGTTGTTACTTTAGTTTCTTCACATTCTTCTCCATCACTTCTACACGGCCTCCTCCACCGCCTAGCCTCTACTGTAAGGCTGCTCCACCAGGTCCTCCTTTTCCTCCTCCTCCTCTTCAACCTCAGCCCCCTCCGCCATTGCCTCCAAATTCGACTGTCAAGCAGTTGGTGCAGAACATTGAGGCCCGCGTCGATCACATCGACCGACGCTTGGGCAAATTGTTTCAGCTTGTTCATACCATCAACCAGAAGCTGAACATGGTACTCGACGCCAATGACGTCGAGTACGATCCTACCTCCTCCGACGCCGACATCGGGGAGGATTAGTTGTTTTATAGTTTTTTTTTCCTTTTTTTGTAATAGTAGGGCAGCGAAAAAAATTAATATATAAAATATTTCCATATTTTGTTCTCGTGGGAGTTTTAATTAATTAGTTTATATGCATTATCTGAACCTGGAAAGCAATAAGAAAGTCAATTATGAAATATGGAAAATGGCAGACTCAAAACACCAAAATAAAAAAAAAAGACAGAAAAGCAATTATGAAATATGGAGGTTGTAATATGTACAAATATTTAATTTAATGTTTTGATGCGATTAAAAATATATTAATAAATATATTTTCCGATGAAAGATTTTAGAACCGGCTATTTTTAAATCTACGGTCTGAAAGAATGGCATATTTTCCAATAATAAACGAAGACTTTTAGGACCGGCTATTTAGTAAACCTACGGTCCTAAAACACTAACATATTTTTCCAATAATAAACGAATACTTTTAGGACCGGCTATTTAGTAAACCTACGGTCCTAAAAGACTAGCATATTTTTCAATAATATGCCAGACTTTTAGGACCGGCTATTTAGTAAACCTACGGTCCTAAAACACTAACATATTTTTTCAATAATAAACGAAGACTTTTAGGACCGGCTATTTAGTAAACCTACGGTCCTAAAAGACTAGCATATTTTTCAATAATATGCCATACTTTTAGGACCGGCTATTTATAAAACCTACGGTCCTAAAAGACTGGCATATTTTCCAATAATAAACGAAGACTTTTAGGACCGGCTATTTATAAAACCTACGGTCCTAAAAGCGCATATTTTTCCAATAATAAACGAAGTCTTTTAGGACCGGCTATTTAGTAAATCTACGGTCCTAAACTTCTCGCACTTGTAAATTAAGCAATAAAAAGTTTTATCCACCATCCAACAATACATTCAGCAACCACTAATGGACACAAGGAAATTGTTTGAAAAGAATAAAAAAATTATTATTGTATACTATCACAAATTGGACAATTGTTCATTATACAGACCGAAGATGTTTACAATGAATTCACAAATCAACTATTTTTCTGATTTTCCGAGATCAGTAGATCATACGAGATATTCACATAAGACATTGCGTGTGCGCTCAATATCACCATCGGGGAAAGGGTCGGCACGGTTAAACGTATATAGCATCAAAGACAGAAATATATTAGTGGTCCTTCCTTGCATATCAAGGGGTCGGCGCACAAGCAAAGTTATGTAATACATTTACATTTGCTTGGATGTTAGTCTTTGGTTGCATGACAATATTATACATGTGTGTCAAGACATAATGTCCACATAAGTTGGACTCCTTCGGTTTGACGGGTCTAAAAACAAACAAGAAATATATATAAGAGCATATATTGCTCGACCAAGTTCACAAGCCGGTGTGCCAGTGTCCAAATATGTACTAACCTTTGGTTTGCTCCATGTAGGCTCTTTGACTTCAGCCCCAAACCTGTTCTTGACCTTTTCTTGGAATGATTTTAAGGACCTATTGTCAAAATCACGAATTTACTCAATAATTGTGTCAAAAAATTTACAGCAGAGATTTCAGACTAGACAATTAAAATGACATATGCTTACTTGTTCACCATCTGCTGCAATGTAGGCGGTGGATCGTAGTGAAGGGAGCATAAAAAGACCACTTTATTTTCATTTAGGCAAATCAGGACCAATTGCCAATGGCGACTGAAAATTCACAACAAACAAGTACTCAGTAATATGTAGCAGAATTAAGGGAATTGTAGAAAAGAATTATGATATGTACCTATTGTAGTATGGTGCCAAGTACCACTTTTTCCTATTGTTGGACAACCTTCTTTGTTATGTATGATTGTCTCTCCGCTAAGGGTGGTTGACTTATGTCTTGTGTGGGCACAAGAATCCAATATCTTGGCTGTCGCCCCTTGTTCCAATTCACGATGCATTAACCTACAATAATGACGTCGGGGAATTAGTATATACGTATGTGAGTGTCTCACATTTATGTTATGTACTCATAGAAGAAGATACTTACTTTATAAACATGAGAATCATTGAATCGATAAGCTCTGTTTATCAAACAAGCGGGGAAATTATATCATCTTGGTCAACCAAAACCGGGTGCTTGTTTTTAAGACCTACTTTTGTATTGACAGGCCACTGATTAAGTGCAACTTGTTTATTGGATACCATAAGGACAAGCTTGTCCTTGGCACTCAACTTAGCCGTGCTGTCCAATTCAGCAGGGGCTGGAGCATCAGGAGGAGTAGAAACATGCACAAGCTTCACTGGCCATGAGATCAAGGTTTCAATGACATCACTCACAAGCTTCAGCTCATCAGTTGGGAGAGGGAGAGGTGCATCAACGATCACCTCTTCAACGACACTCGACTTCATCATCGGCCATTTGTTGGTGGTGTACGGTTGATCCCAAGTTGTGGGGTCCCTTTTGCAACCAATCGTCTATCATGATGTTCGGGATCCTCCACATAAAGGTCACAAGGTTGCTCGATGTCCAACAATGCAGCTCCTCTAGTGCTCGTTGCATAGTTTGTAGGTGAGAGTGGCAAGGAGCACTGGTCTCTGCGCATGAGAGCTCACAAGCACCTTCATTTGATTCATTTCCTCCTTCATCTCCCTCATTTGGGATTGAAAATAGGCGATCAATGAAGCTTCTTTAGCCGCTGCTTGCTCATTCAATTTGGCCACCTCCGTGCCACCGTCATTCCACCGTCTGCATTCCATCTCCTCCCGGGTAACCATACTTTGTTTCGGCGTTTGGCACTACCAAAGTATTCCTTCGAGGCCTACCCTTCCTCCAATCCCCTTACACGCCCCGCATGATCCGGTTTTCGGTCGTATCTGGTCAAAACATCATTCCTCCCGTCCGACACAAAGATCCCTCCGCTTCTTTCTTCTTTAGATCTTCCTGTAAGATACAGATAATGAGAAGCTTAGTAATGAAACATGTTTAGTAACTAAAAATTAAAAATAACGATACTTACAATTCTTTCAGCAACTAGACGAGTCTGTTCACTCGTGTAGTCGTCGCTTGGCTTTTGCCGAATATACAACCATAACTCATCACGACGTATTGGAGATGGCGGATCATGTATCGCGGAAGGATTGGATTACGCACGCTTCATCTTCCAATCTCTTCGCTTGGCCACCATCATTTATTTTTCAGCCTTTTCGTATCCGCGAGAAGCCCTATGCGGGCAATCATTCTTTCTCCCTATCTCACGTGCTTGTTCCCTTCTTTTACGTGAATCAGAATTGAAAACAACTATTAATTATGAATTCCAGCCATCTCACTAACAGAAATTATAGAACTTCTGCTTGATATGAACCTCAAACACTAGTCAAATTCACTTCATCAAGTTTCAACATTTTATTTAAGGAAGATGAAGAATTGTAGAAGAAATTGGGAGAACCGAGTAAAGGGAGTTGCGAACAGAGAAACCTTTACACGGTTAACATACTAACTAACTAATAGCAATGTCTAACCACTACCTACTACAAAAGAACTAGCTAAGACTATAATAATGGTTTGACTCTTATGCCATTATTATTTCCCTAATTACCTACTTAGTATTTTACCTTTGCACGGTTTACATATCAGACTTGCATACAACTAAGACATGCTCCTCTTATGCAGGACAAATGATGGAAATATATACTTCTATTCACAAACCAAACCATCTAACTAACAAGATTAGATGAACACGTACAATAACATTCACATATCCGCACAAGTTAATAAGCAAACAAAAAGAGGGCAAAAGAACTAAATATAAACTCACCAAAGCTTCGGGAGTGGTCGGTGAACAAATTGTTGCCAAGTTTGTTCATCAATAAATGTGTACTTGTCCCAAGGATGATGGTCGGAGCCTAACATCGGCAAAAATATGTGTTAGCTAGAAAGGTCTTAAACTTCCTCCGATCAGCACAATAAGACAATGTCTTGTCTTTCAACTTACGGGAGTCGGGGACGGTGTATGTGAGACGGATAGTGTCCCAAATAGGATCCTTTCTTTTGTGCGACGGTCGACATTTTTCCACTCATTTGTCAAGATGCTAGCCTTCTTTGCGTGCTAGATAGCCGACAAAACTATTATATTTTTGTTTATTAGGACCGAAAGGAGCCAACTTTTCATCAAATGAATCTCGAGCTTTGACCCGGAGGTCCGACTTACGGATACGTCTTTCATTCGTGTGCCACTTCTACCACGGCGTGCGGGGCGGTTCTGAGGCTTATTGTGAGATGAAGAGGGTTCATTCGACTCACACTTTGAGTCGCACCGATGGCGGCGTTGAAGGAATAGCGGAAGAACCGTTTTCTCCGTTCATTTTCGAGAAAGGAAAGAGGTGAGAGTGGTGGTGCGAAAAGAGAACGCCGCTGAGAAAGTGAGAGAGTAACGAGAGGATGGTAGTGGTGGGCGAGGAAGAGAAGTAATGCAACGGGAAGAGGGGTTTCACAACAAGAGCGGGGTTTCAAAGTTCGAGAGAGCAATTCGAGTCCTAACTATTAAGGCAACGTTCGCGCGAATATTTGGCGCTTTAGTTTCCATATCTTAGGACGACCTAAAGGCCGGTCTTAAAGGTTAAGCTTTAAGACCGTCCATAATAAAAAGCCGGTCTAAAGGTAATAAAATTTTTGAATAATTTTTTTCAATATTTTGTACCGGCCATACTTTAAGTCCGATCTTAAAAGTATAACCTTTAAGACCGTTTTTATATATATACGGTCTTAAAAGTTTTAGACTTTATATTTAAATTTTTACGATTATTTTGGTCGCTTGAGAAAATATAAGTTAAAATTTGTACGAGATTTCTCTATAAAATAATTGAAATTTTAATTACATTTTTAAGATAGGTTGGTTTTTAAGCGGTCGAATAATATATTTAAGACCCATTAATAAAGGATGCAGTCAGAAGTTCTTAATATTTACAAAAGCGTCAGGTCATACCTTTAAGGCCAGGTGCGTCAATCTTCCGCTCTAAACGAGACGGTTTTAAAGCTTTTTTTTGCACTAGTGAGTACCACAGTTGAAATAGACTCAAAAACTTAAATAGAGAAACAAAACAAAAAAATTGAGCTTAAGCTAGCTATCACCATAGACAATGAGATCTTGTTTGTATTATTGCATTGATGTTGCAAGAGGGGCTAGAAATTCGGATAATATACAAATATAAACTAGATTTTTTTCCGTGTGATGTGCAAGATAGACATTTTTTTTATGTGGACAATACTTGATTCCTGATATTTTGATTTGAAAGTGAAATTTTTGAACTAAACTTTTTGATATTTGATTTGAAAGTGAATTTTTTGTACTTAATAATCCTTCTTGTTTTCTTATTTGTTTGATTCAAAATTATTGTTTTAAAGTTTATGCTTATTCTTATTTTATTCTGTTATTGAAAAATGTGGAATTTTAAAATAAACTTTGTTTTTATTTTCTGAAATTTTTGAAATTGCTATTTGAAAATTTTTGATTTTATTATTATAAATCTAGTTTTGAACTATTTTTTTTTTTATATTTTTGTTTGTTCAAATATATTATGTGGATATTCATTTGATTCATTACAAAAAAAAAAAAAAAAAAAACACTATTATTGACGGAAATTACGACAGAATTCCGTCAGATATTTGATTTGAAAGTGAATTTTTTGAACTTAATATTCCTTATTGCTTTATTGTTTGTTTGATTCAAAATTACTGTTTTGAAGTTTATTCTGTTATTGAATAATGTGGAATTTTAAAATATTTTTTTTTTTTTTTCTGAAATTTTTGAAAATCGCTATTTGAAAATTTAAATCTGGGTTTGAACTTTTTTTTGTTCAAATATATTACGGGGACAATCCTTCATTTCAGATATTTTGATTTGAAAGTGAATTTTTTGAACTAAATTTTTTTATCTTTGATTTTAAAGTGATTTTTTTTCTCAATATTCCTTTTTGTTATATTATTTATTTGATTCAAAATTACTGTTTAAAACTTTGTTCTTATTCTTATTTGAATGATTGAATAAAATAAACTTTTTTTTGTTATCTGAAATTCTTAAAATTCTCAATTTGAAAATTTTTGATCTTATTATTCTTAATGGTCTTGAACTATGTTTTATTTTTGTTTAATTATATTATGTGGACATTCCTTGATTTCTTTTAATTTTTTTCCTGTAGTTGTTATTTTTTATTGGTTAAAGAATATGAAATTTTGAACTATACGGTTGTTATTTTAAATTTGAATGGTTTGGAAATATTTTTTTTTATAGATCATAAATATTTGAATTTAATATTTATGTTCTTTTTTTATTATTTGTTTGGTTGAGAATTAAGTTTTAAAGTTCGGTTTGAAATATTTCTATCTATATACTAAATTCGTTTTCATTATTTTTTCTTGTTCCTATTTTATAATTTGATTATTTGTTTTTAACTACATGGTTATTAGTTTAAATTTGATGATTGTTTTGGAAACTAGTTTTTTTATAGCTCAAATATATTCTGAGTTACTTATTAAATTTATCCAGTAAATTTTGAATTCTAACTTAAATCTGAAAATTTTAAAATCCACTATTTAAAAATAGCAAAAATGATAGACAAATATTACTTAAACTTTAAAATTTTAAAATATTGTTGTCAGAACAACAAAACAATTGACAAATGTAGCAGGGCATGATGCAGCACACGATCCCGAGTCTTTGAATAAAGTTCTTTGGTTTTGGCATCTCTATTTCTGTACCCATCTCCAGCTTTAATTCCATTTGTTGAGCTATATCTTGTAATTCTGATGCATATATTGGGCAAAGTCCGCACACTTTTATCAAGTCATCAAGATAGTCCAAACGTTGATAAGCGCCACTGATGAAAAATTCACTTCCGAACTTATAAGTGGTGCCCTCATCATATCTCCGTCTTTGAGTTCCCTTTAATATTTGTTCCATTGGATCATACCATACAAAAACATTATCTCTCATGATGTTTCTGAGGTTAGGGAAATCAATTTCATCCTTGTAATTGATTTCATCATCTTCAAAGTGGAATTTTCTGCAAATTTCAAGGGAACAGCAAGAAACGACACTAGTTGGGTATGCATGAAGAATACAACAACAAACGAAACCCAACAATTGGTCAGAAGAAGAAGGTGGCGCAAGCTCAATAGTAATGGAATTCTTCCCCGTCTGAGAATATTTGAAGCCCTTTGGAATTGTGCTTCCTGGGTAACAAACTTTAACCTCACCAGCGTTGTTATATATTGCTCTCATCAGTGTGAAATCCATGGTCTCCAATGATGTGCATTCACTGACATAAAAATGAGTAATGGAAGATGGAAGTTCTGGCAAGGTTCTAAGCCACCTGCATTCACGCAAATCAACTTGTTTCAGCTCTGAAAGATGCTTGATGCTATGAGGGACACTCTCTATGCTGCATCCTCGTAGTGATAGAATCTTCAACAATGACAAGCTACTGATATTTTCAGGGATCTCTAAAACCTCACAGTATGTCAAATGCAATTCTTCTAAAGAAGGCCAGACATCAAACAGAATGTGTAATTTTGATTTTTCAAGTACTCCTCTAAAATAAGAAAGAGAGAATTTTTTAAGAGATGTCAAACAACTTAGCTCATTTATTTGAAAGCTCTCAAGAGGCTGACCGAGAGTTAGATCTTCTAGTTTATTGAACCGTCCAACAGGCAAGTTTAATGTTTTGATGCCAGTGGCAGATAAATCTAAACTTCACATTTCTTCTGATGATAAAAAAAATTTCGTGAGTCTTGTGCACCCTTCCAGTGTGAGATGCTTGAGAGATTTCAAATGATTTCCCCGGTGAAGATTCTTTAGCTTGTCGCAATGGCTTAGATTCAAAGAAACAAGTTTAGGGAGAAATAAGATGGATGGATGAATACTACGCAAATTACTACAATATTGGAGGTCCACTATCTCAAGGTTACATGCCTTGGATAAATCAGGTAACTCCTTTAACTTATCGGAGAAGCTGAGATTTATTATCTTCAAATTCATTAAATCCTGTGACAATCAAAAGAGAAAAGTTACTAAAAAAGCTATCTTAATTTGAATAGATTAAAGGCTGAAACATCAATTAATTAGTATATAATTACCTGCACACCATTCCATAGTTTTTTTATACCGCTATTCCAAATCAAATGGATTTCAACAAGTTTTTCTGGACAAAAACCCAATGGTAGAGCATTGAAAGGATATTCATCCCAATAAAAATACCGTAGTTTATTTGAAAGTGAGTTCAGACCATAAGGAAAATAAACGGTAGCAGGATCTCTGACATAATCATATCCAATCTTCAATCGAGGAGATTGGATCTTGAGAAATCTTAAATTACTCATATTCTGGAAAGATTTAGCGCTCAAGTGTAGACTTTCAAACTCGAATGTAATGCCTTCAATTGCACCCGTTCCCTAACATAGCATAATTAAAATAATATTAGATAAGGGTAGTTAGAAAATTCTTTTTTTTTAAAAAAAAAAAAAAACATAACAAATGAAAAGGGAAGTTAATGCATCCTTCTCGTACCTTGTTATTTTTCAGTACATCTTGAATTTCCTTTGCATCATTTAATCGGCTTCGTCTTCCAGGATCTTCGATAGACTCCTTATGGACTATATCTTCAGCCATTTCTTGTAGTAAATCATGAATTTCCACTGTATTGCCTCTTGAAATGGTTATGAGAGCTTTATCTATGAGGTTATCTATTCCACAATCTATGTAGAAATCATTGCAAGCATCTAGCATCCTTATAGTATCTTCTTTCTTTTCTCCTCTGAAGAAGAACACAATGTCTAAAAATATCCTCTTCTCTGGTATATCAAGTCCATCAAAACTAACCCTCAATACAGTTTGAACTTCCACATTGGGATGCTTTCTGAATTTCTTAAGGGCACTATCCCATGTTTTTGTATCTCTAGAGTTCAAATATGAACCCAGGACTTGTAACGCTAGAGGAAGGCCTCCGGCATATTGAATTGCCTGCATTGACAACTTTTCATATCCCATTTTGGGATAGGCTTGCTTGAAAGCATGCCAACAGAAAAGTTGGAGTGACTCTTCCTCATTTAATTCTTCCACCTCATGTACTACATGAACTCCTCCACTAACCAAAACATGTCTGTCTCTACTTGTTATGATCACTTTGCTACTCGGTCCCAATGAAAGATTTTCTTCAATGAGATACTTTAATTGCCTAGAGGTGTCTACATCATCAAGCACTAGAAGGACTCTTGCTCGGCGTAGCCTCTTTTGAGCGTTGGGTCTTCCTTTCAGTGTGAGTTTTTTGTTGTTTAGTAGTACAGAGAGTATTTTTTCAAGCAAACAAGTCAATCCAAGCTTTTTCGACTCCTCTCTCACATTTGATGCAAAATAAGAACTATCAAATTGGCGGGAAAATTTGTCAAATACAACTTGAGCTAATGTTGTTTTACCCATCCCTCCCTTACCCCAAATCCCAAGAACTCCAACTTCTTGTGAGTCAACTTTCATAAATGATTCGATAGTAGTCAAATTTTTCTCAAATCCAATCATGAGGCGCTTCGGCTCAATTGTGCTTTTATCTTCCAATTTATTCCAGACGTCTTTGATTATTCGATCAATAAGATCAGATTCATCGCTGGCATGTTGATAGGAAGAAATTATTTTAGGAAAAAAAATCACACAGTTGTTAAAACAACAATACGGAGTAATATTAACCGTAAGTATTATTACTTTTAGATTTTTATGGGGAAAGCATATAATTGATAAACTATGATTAGATATATGGAATAAACATAAAGAGAAAACAACTTACATAATATTTGATGAATGATAACCAGATAAGTTTGCTGTTTCTTTCAAGACAGATCTCCAAATTTGCAATAAGTCATCTTCGAACTTTTGCTCATGTTGAGCAAATGCATCTGCATATGTTCCTTCTTGATGCCTAACGTGTGATGGGTCAATATTATAGAAAACTGGAATTACAATCTGACTATTGACTTCCTTGCATTTCATGATTTTCACTAGCTCTTCTAAGCACCACCTTGAAGAAGCGTAGTCTTTTGAGAATATCACCAAGGCAATTGTTGATCTTTCTATTGCTTCAAGAAGCGCAGAAGATATTTCATCTCCCCTCTCTAGCCTCTCATCCACATACACATCTATCCTCTCTTGCCGTAACTGCTTGGTCAAATGGCTTAGAAATCCATGTCTAATGTCTAAACCTCTAAAACTGATAAAAACATCATATCTTTGTCGAGGAACTTGGGAAGAAGTAGCAAAAACCGCCATTACTGGACATAAACAAAAAATATAGGGTGTTTACAAAATTTGGATGCTAATCCGACCACTCAAGTTTCCAATAATAATTAACTTTAGAAATTTTTTTCTAATAATAGCATTATAATAAACATAATAACAATGTTCAAATGTTATGTGTTTACTCTCATGTGAATTCAATTTGTATCTATAGCATGGCTAGCATGGATATAAGGCCATTTTGATATGAAAACCTATATAATAAAATAGGAAAAAATTAAGAATATCTGGAAATAAAAAGTAAAAAGGGAAAATCCTAAAAAAAAAATACGACTTGAATTTCAAAATCTCGAAATGATAATTTTCCAATAAAACAAATTGTCAATTGCTTTATTGTTCTTGTTAATCTCATTACTATTGTTAGTAATAAGATTTTAAAGTTCAATTGTTCTGTCATTTTCCCAAGTAAAAAATTATGAATACGTTATAAATAAGTGATTGATTTATAAATAAGTCGTGCAAATTTGCTAACAGATGATGAAGTTCTAAAGTTCTGAAGTTCTTAAGAGCCACTTTTTACACATGTAATTGAATAAATTACCCTTTACTCAAATTTTACATATGGATTCACAAGTTAACTTTTTAGATTTTCAATTTAAACCTCTTATATTTACAAAATTTACATAATTTTTGCACTACTTATTCAAATTTCATGTATGGATTCAAGTCAACTTTTCATGAAATACAAATCAACATCGTTGATTTGCAAGTAAACCCATTGGATTAGTTAAGAAGCAATTTGATCCTTTTGCACATGTAAAGAAACAACATACACTCAGGGGACTTGAAACTTTTCACTGTATTTTAGCAACGTCATGATATTATTTATAAACAAGTTCTGCATTTGGAATATATATTCATAATTTTTTCTATAAAAAAAAAAAAAAAAAAAAGGAGATTGGCGATGTTTGCTTGATTGCTTCCATGTTGTGAACTCTGAAGTTTGATCCTATGTTTCTAACTCCAAACGCTTATACTAAAGAAAAAGAATAAACTAAAAGAATGAATTTGATT
The DNA here is from genome assembly GCA_019022615.1 of Acacia melanoxylon. Lineage (NCBI taxonomy): Eukaryota > Viridiplantae > Streptophyta > Magnoliopsida > Fabales > Fabaceae > Acacia > Acacia melanoxylon. The sequence goes on from JAFJYJ010000003.1 coordinate 16,093,203, forward strand.
TTGTAATTGAAAGAGCAACTCTTTTACCTTCATTTTAAAAAAGAATTAAAAATAGTACAAATTAACAATAATAAGACAACCCCTTTTATGGGGAAAAATATAAGCATAATAATTATTGTAAAATTTTCTTTGAAAACAAAAGACCCAGCATGTTTCTTGATTACTTTGAGTTGATTCTATATAAACTATCTAAATCCTATGATTGATTGTCTTGTTATTTATAAAATATGCCAAAACCAATCTCTTACTTAGCTTGGGTTACATGAAAGTAAATAGTTTTAAACGCTTAACGAGCATTTCCATTAATTGAAGTTGGTCTATATGGCAGAACGGAAATAAATTTAGAATATATAATTAAGATTCACTATCTTACAGAAATTTTATTTAAGCTTTAATATATCATTAAAAAAACTGAAACAATCGGAAATTAAAGATGGTGTGAAAGTAACAGATCAAGAACACATGTGATCACCAAAGAAAAATAAAAATCATTGTCCCAATATATCATTATCATGAAATTAATGCACAGTGTTCACAATCATGAAATTTGCACAGCTGACTCATTAACTCTGTAATATAGGAAAAAATGTGTGAAATCCTTTCAAATTATATAAAATCTTAGAAACAGACGACCATCATTGAACTCATTAGGAACATGGCTTTTTCCGGAAGCATGTGATGAATAGTTCAAACATATAGACATTTTAATAACACAAGGAACGAGGAAGAAGATCAACATACCTGGATCGATCAAACCTTTTCTGGCAAGCTAAGAGCAATTGTGATATCTGAGCAGAGAGCATTGCAATTTTAAGCGAATGCAGAAGAAGGTTTCTGGGAAGCTTCGTTATCAATACGGGGAATCTTCGTTACAGAGCAAGTTGACAATTATATTGGGTTGTTGCTCAAATAGCCTGTGGATAGGCATCACATTAGCACTTGTTGTGCAAGTGGCATGTCTTTTTCTCGTAACCTTGTTCACCAACCGCCAGAAACAAGTAAGCTGCTTCCTCTTATCTTCAACTTTTCTTGGCACGTGCTCTTGTTATGCTTTTATCTTTGGCCGTCGGAGAGCCTTGTCAATTGTTACAGAGCACGTTGAATCTTCAAAAGCGCGTTTTAATTTTCTTCTTATCATGCTCCAAAATGACAATATAAATCAAATAAATCTTTGACTTTTTTACTTGATTGTTTTATAGTGTCAAAATTTATCTTCTCAACCAACGAGGTTGTATTAACAAGAGGTTTTGGGTTCATACTTTGGGCACGTAGCTATATTAAATATTTGTTAGGAGAGCCTTGTCATCTTTGCGCAAACCTAGTGGTTTAATTAAAAAAATATGATATATTCAAGGGTTAAGATACTAAAATACACGTATCTTTATAGATGATGGCCAACACTAAGATTTTTTTTTCGGTCTGAAAAGTCACGCACGCGTGGTTACAAATTATCTTCTCAACCAACGAGGTTGTAAACTTGTAATAGGGACCGTGTTAACTGTAGGGCCATAAGATTTCACTATTAGGTGAAGGATCAAAATTTTTACTGCTGCGATTGGAAAAAGATTTTTTGTCAGACCTCGCTGGAATTCGTTGTTGTGGGTGTTTCAAACAGAACCGCCGGTTTTCTTACTCATCCATTAAAATATATTTTTTGAAAAAAAAGTAAAATAAATCTGGATTGTCCAGATCCAATTTAAACGGTTCAGATTGGAGGAGCTCTCCTTGTTCATCCTTTGGATAGTAGGAAATTGGTTCCATTTCAGACATTGATCTTGATTTCGTCGGTCTGATAAAACATTGGAGTCCTCAGCCTAGCTCAGAATGCTTGTGAATTGCGGTTCATGATTACTGTAGTCTGTCTAAGCGATCTCGATCAAGCAAATCAAACCATTAGATAGTCATTTGTGGTTCATCAAGCTGAAATTTTGTGAATCATTTGAAACACCCAAACCTTGAATCTAAATGGTGAGGTCATCAATTGGATCTTCCTATCTTCCTCAGATTTGGCTTGAACGTTAGATAGCAATATAGGAGTCTTCGTTAGAAAGCAAATTAAAAATTCAAAAGCATGTTTCCTCCCTTTGTCATACTCGAAAAATAACAAAAAAATCAAAATCAAATTCTTTTATTTGTTGACTTGGTCGTATTTGTAACATCCCAAATTTTGGAATTGGGAAATTAGAAATGTTGAATGAGAATCTATTGTGAAAATTTGGCCTAAAATGATTATGGAAATAATTATTGGAAGTTAAGGTATATTTTCCTTGAAATGTTTTTGGGAAAATAATTATTGAAGTTTAATGGCCAGAATTAAAAAGAAAAGAAGAATAAGGAATTAATGGTTTTATCCTATTTGTGCAGCACGCCACTGGAAATTCAATTAGAAATCATTGTGGCAGAAAAGAGAATGTTATAAATATTCAAAATGATGCAAAGATTGGAGACAAAACCCAACACGTACAGATGGAATAGAAGTGCATAAAAAGTCATGGTCCATTATGCACAACACTATCATTTTATATTCATTTGCTAATTGGACAACCCAAGACGGAGCACACAGATATACTCCTTCGTTCTTTCTTATCTCATTCGGCCCATACTCTTGGCATAACACTCAGCCAATTCTCTCCACATACTCCCTCAATGTCCATCGTATTTTCAGCCCAATACCGAAAGCAGAGAATGAACTGAGGACAAGAAAATCAGAGCATGTGCGTCTGCATTTCAAGACACTAAAGGCAGACATATTCTCCTTGGAAATTCAGAATGATAACTTCCATACTCCACTTCTTTTCCTTGAATTCAGAAACAATGCAGCGCATAAACACACCATATGCTCTCATATTTTCTTCTACATTCCTGTCTCATTCAGCTCCCTTTTAACCGAAAAGAGAATGAGTTGGCAACAAGAGAACACAGCTGTTGCATGCATGTTTGAACAGCGCAACTCGTCATTCGACGCCCATGATCCACTGCCTCTTGTATCTCAGTTTGTGCGCCATTATACTCCTCTTTTCAGCAACTCCCATGCTCCGCTGTGTGTTTTGAACTCCGCCGCGTATAATCATTGGGACAGAACCATCTCATCCCATTTCTTCATTCTCATTCACCTCTACGCAGAAAATCAGAGCCGAGAACTTGCAGAAAGTGAGAGACTGAATGAGAGCATGAAAGAGGTAGTGAAACCGTGAGCATAAGAGTCTGGAAGTCGAAGGAAAGGAAGAAGGAGACGATGCATACAGAAAAACAGAAACGCTGAAGTGAGAGACCGAGCATGAGCTGAGTATTTGGAAGAGAGCAAGAGAGTTGGAGGAAGGCATCCCTTCGGCCTTCACAGAAGACACAGAACAGAAATGAGAATGTGGAAGAAAGATGAAAGCAAGAAAGTTGGAGGTAGACGAGAATGTTGGAGATGAGACCGAGAGGGAGATGAAGCTGAAACCGAGAGGCAAGAAGATGAACGTGCATGGAGGCTTGGGTTCAAACAAGGTGAGTCTTATGAGTCTCTTCCTTCTAGCTTCTGTGATTTCTACACGTTGGCTTCTGCATATTAGATTATGGGGCTGAAACGGAGAAAATAAAAGCATGTTTCTCACGTAGGAGATGTCTAGATAGCCACCCAAACCACTAGAGAATAAAGTGGGTGCTTAAATGATGTTGCATGTACGTGATTACTCTGTTTTTGTGTGCTGAAACAGAGTCAAAGACGTTAGCTACAGTAAAATCGTAGATGAACAGTGCATGTGTGAACAGGATTCATATGCTGATGTCATTTGCTGGAAAAACTGAATTGCTGCTGAAACATTAATATTTGAGCAAGGTAAAACCATGGCAAACGAACTCTTTTGACCCTGAATTTTTGTGGATAATTAGTACACATCATACTCTTTAATATGAGCCAAAGAACACCCAAATCCGATGTGTACAATGAGAATTATGAATTTCCAAAGTTAGAAGATGAAAACTGGAAAATGTCATTTTCCAGAAATGAACAGTTGTTTTCGGGCTCAATTTTGAAATGGTAAATGATTGATTTTTGCCATGAAATTTACCAGATAGAAACTAGACATAACAAGGTTTAATTTGATAGCACACGCCTTATTCTGAGTTGTTTTCAGAGAGATACAAATATTTGAAATTGACCTATTAAACTGGAACCTTTTCTGGACAGCGAAGAAAGAATGAAAAACTGGGAATGATACAGAAGAAATAGGTCTAGTGATTATTTTTATATGAAACTAGACTTAATTAGTGACAAATGGAAATTTGATCCACCCCAATCGGAGTCCTATAGAATTAATTATGATTTTCGAAGTTTGGCCAAAATGTTGACAGCTTTTAGCTACCTCTTGCGAAATTAAGAAAGAAATGGCCAAAGGTAATAAGAATGAACTCAAGGGTGTAAGAAAACCTATGAGGCTAAGGTAGCCCATTAGGTATTTATTTCCATGGCTCTAATTATATGAATGCATGTTTAGGGCCATGAGAAGTCAAGAAAGAAAGAAAGAAAAAGAATAGAAGATGCTTCAAGCAACTTCAGTGGTTGGAAGAAAAGGTACAAGCGGAGGACACAGTCTAAGGTAGTGGACTTACCCTACTTGCGTGTATTGATTTATCTGCTTGTGTGTTAATATGCATGATTGCTTTACTTGCTTGTTTAACATGTTTGAATGGTTGAAGCTCGTTTCTAATTATGCTATGACCATGAGTATATTTTATGAAGCATTGAAGCATGCGTAAATGTCATTATGTTAACATGAGCCTATGTAAGGCAAGCATATCATACACTAGCATTTATCTTACATGCATTGTTCGGTAATGTTTGCTACTGAGATTCCCCAAAATCTCACCCCCCACAACCAACCATTAGGCAGGTGAGCACGGCAGAGAAGTGTTGCACCAGACTGCAGAATGGAGTGTCACTTGAAGACGGCACACTGAAGAGAGTGCTTGAAGTTCTTTGTAGAAAGGATGAGCGAGTAGAGAGCAAAGACACTCGAATAGCTATGACAACGGCCCGAAGAATGTTGACGCTTCCGTACGAATAGCAAAAGGCCGGGTGTCTACTTTTGAGTATGTGTTTAAGAACGCTTCCGCATATGCCAAATAAAGAAGATCCAGATGGGTTGTTAGAATCACACTACCCGCCACCGAAAAAGCGGGCCGGTAGTAGGGGTGTTACAGTATAATGGTATCAGAGCATTCATTCGGCTTGAATGCTCTGATGAAGTGAATGGTATATGTATCGATACTTGGATAATTCTGATTGATAAATCAGAATTAGAATGGAAATTTTGGTAATAGAATTATCTGCTCTGAATTTAGAAGTTCAATCAGAACTTAGGTTCTAACTACTGATATTTGGTTACATAATCACAAGTAACGGAGCAATAATGATGTATACCTAATCGAATAGGGTACAAGCTCCAGAGAATTTGATGCCTAGCTAACCTTTGGATTAGATCCTAATGGAAGTCCAGGATTAAGTGTGCTTAGGCAAGAGAAATCCCATAATGGATAACCCCTGGGAAGGGTCATAGAAGTTTGAAACCTCTTGATTTATGGTCTGAGTGCCTTGAGGTATGAAATATGGTGATCCTTACGGATGCCATGAGAATACTAGAATGAATACGGTAAGATTGTTGAACCTAGAAGTTGGATAAGCATCCAGAGGGATTGCTACCAATTGAATCAAGACCTAAGAATTAGATATTCGTTGAATTGATTCTTTGGGCAATTGAATTGATTTGAATGAATTGAGGTACTAGAATAGAGTACCGATTGAATTGAATGAATTAAGGCACTAGAATGTTGTGTCAATGTGTATGAGGGCTACCTACGGAGGATACTCACCAGAAGGACTGACCAATTAGAGTAGCGCAGTGGAAGCGTGGTGAGCAAGATAGGCATAGAATGGACTGAGAGTCCTATGAATGGCCTGGGTAGCAATGATAAAGTCTGGAATGTAATTAGAAGTAATGACCTTCTATAACAGTTGTCTAGTTCCTGAGTATATTTGAAAATTTGAATTTTGAACTGCCAATGCACCTGCAGAATTGTGAATTTTTTTGAATGAAATGTTTTGAACAGAATTTGAGACCCATTTTGTGGTCACTTTTGAACGATATTTTTTTTCATGGAAGGGATCCTTGTGGAACCCAGAATTAGAATTGAATTTTTGAATTTTATGAACTGAATCTTTGAATGAAAAGTTTTCAACAGAATCTGAGACCAGGGTAATGGTCACTTTTGAAATGATGTTGTCTCAAAGAATGGGTTTGAACCCAAAATTTGAAATTGAATTTTGAATTATGTGGTTGTGAAAAAGCAAGACAGAACTGGAAAGGTCGAAACTCGTTGTAGTAATACTCGTTCATCGGATCTTGCATATGTGTTTAGAATGTGTTTGAAACGCTTGCCATTGAAAAAGCTCATTTGAACTGAGAATTGAAAGAAAGAATTGTGCACACCAGAATTGAATATTTCGATCTGAGAATGAAAGAAAACTCATCGCCGGTTAAGGCCGGGAGGTAATCCCTAGAATATGGGGTAACCTAGATACCATCACGGTTAAGGCCGGGGGTGGTTGTTCGATGAGGGAATTTGAATACTGTAAACTCATCGCCGGTTAAGGCCGGGAGGTAATGCCCTAGAATGTGGGGTAACCTAGATACCATCACGGTTAAGGCCGGGGGTGGTTGTTCGATGAGGGAATTTGAATACTGTAATCTTGTCGCGGTTAATCCGGGAGGTAGTGCCCTAGAATGTGGGGTAACCCTGAATGCCATGGCGGTTGAGGCCGGGTGTGGTACTTCGGCAAGGGTATATTACAGTTTGAAATGAAGCGACCATCATGGTCTGCAATTGAATGAAGGTATTTTCTTGAACTTGAGCTGGCAGCGATTTTGTTGAAAATACAAAAGAACTATTTTTGTATAGAATGATTTTGAAAATGTACTGCTACCACAGAATTTTGAATGTTGAATTTGAAAATCAGAATTTTGAATATGAGACAACATAGAAGAATTGAAAAGTGATGATGTAATTGTCATCGCTGATGTTTTGAATTGAGAAGCGGTGCAGTTGGTGACTTTGTTGATACAGGAACAGAAACTGATAGAATGGTCTAGAAATTTGAACTGATTAATCCAGATAATACTTGCTAGCTACAGAGCTAGTCAAGAGGAAGAAGTTTGAGAACTTAAATTGAAAAAGCCTAGCACTGTGTTTGTTACATGGCATGGTGACATTAGACCAGTGTAACTAGAATTTATTTTGAGGATAGAAGAATATTCGGACTGTACCAAATTGTAGTTGTGATGCCTATGGCTTGAGGGTAATTCCCTGAGCAGTAAAGCCAGAATATCCAGCGCTGTGGTAATTGAATGAGCCGAAAGGCTAGAATGAAAGAAGCTGAAAGGTTGAATGAATCGGGCAAAGAGGCCTGAGTAACCAAGCGCTGTGAAAATGGACCAATGAGTCCTATGAATGAATACTATACACTGGGTACAGGAAGAATGAGAAGATTGTTTGATATGATGTATGCTTAGTGAGCATGCACATGAAGAGGACATACTAAGTATCTAGAATTATTCCCCGAAGTATAAACGTTCAAATTTCGAGGACGAAATTTTATTGAACGGGGGGAGTATTGTAACATCCCAAATTTTGGAATTGGGAAATTAGAAATGTTGAATGAGAATCTATTGTGAAAATTTGGCCTAAAATGATTATGGAAATAATTATTGGAAGTTAAGGTATATTTTCCTTGAAATGTTTTTGGGAAAATAATTATTGAAGTTTAATGGCGAATTAAAAAGAAAAGAAGAATAAGGAATTAATGGTTTTATCCTATTTGTGCAAAGACGCCATGGAAATTCAATTAGAAATCATTGTGGCGAGTAAAAGAGAATGTTATAAATATTCAAAATGATGCAAAGATTGGAGACAAAACCCAACACGTACAGATGGAATAGAAGTGCATAAAAAGTCATGGTCCATTATGCACAACACTATCATTTTATATTCATTTGCTAATTGGACAACCCAAGACGGAGCACACAGATATACTCCTTCGTTCTTTCTTATCTCATTCGGCCCATACTCTTGGCATAACACTCAGCCAATTCTCTCCACATACTCCCTCAATGTCCATCGTATTTTCAGCCCAATACCGAAAGCGAGAGAATGAACTGAGGACAAGAAAATCAGAGCATGTGCGTCTGCATTTCAAGACACTAAAGGCAGACATATTCTCCCTTGGAAATTCAGAATGATAACTTCCATACTCCACTTCTTTTCCTTGAATTCGAAACAATGCAGCGCATAAACACACCATATGCTCTCATATTTTCTTCTACATTCCTGTCTCATTCAGCTCCCTTTAACCGAAAAGAGAATGAGTTGGCAACAAGAGAACACAGCTGTTGCATGCATGTTTGAACAGCGCAACTCGTCATTCGACGCCCATGATCCACCGCCTCTTGTATCTCGGTTTGTGCGCCATTATACTCCTCTTTTCAGCAACTCCCATGCTCCGCTGTGTGTTTTGAACTCCGCCGCGTATAATCATTGGGACAGAACCATCTCATCCCATTTCTTCATTCTCATTCACCTCTACGCAGAAAATCAGAGCCGAGAACTTGCAGAAAGTGAGAGACTGAATGAGAGCATGAAAGAGGTAGTGAAACCGTGAGCATAAGAGTCTGGAAGTCGAAGGAAAGGAAGAAGGAGACGATGCATACAGAAAAACAGAAACGCTGAAGTGAGAGACCGAGCATGAGCTGAGTATTTGGAAGAGAGCAAGAGAGTTGGAGGAAGGCATCCCTTCGGCCTTCACAGAAGACACGAACAGAAATGAGAATGTGGAAGAAAGATGAAAGCAAGAAAGTTGGAGGTAGACGAGAATGTTGGAGATGAGACCGAGAGGAGATGAAGCTGAAACCGAGAGGCAAGAAGATGAACGTGCATGGAGGCTTGGGTTCAAACAAGGTGAGTCTTATGAGTCTCTTCCTTCTAGCTTCGTGATTTCTACACGTTGGCTTCGCATATTAGATTATGGGGCTGAAACGGAGAAAATAAAAGCATGTTTCTCACGTAGGAGATGTCTAGATAGCCACCCAAACCACTAGAGAATAAAGTGGGTGCTTAAATGATGTTGCATGTACGTGATTACTCTGTTTTTGTGTGCTGAAACAGAGTCAAAGACGTTAGCTACAGTAAAATCGTAGATGAACAGTGCATGTGTGAACAGGATTCATATGCTGATGTCATTTGCTGGAAAAACTGAATTGCTGCTGAAACATTAATATTTGAGCAAGGTAAAACCATGGCAAACGAACTCTTTTGACCCTGAATTTTTGTGGATAATTAGTACACATCATACTCTTTAATATGAGCCAAAGAACACCCAAATCCGATGTGTACAATGAGAATTATGAATTTCCAAAGTTAGAAGATGAAAACTGGAAAATGTCATTTTCCAGAAATGAACAGTTGTTTTCGGGCTCAATTTTGAAATGGTAAATGATTGATTTTTGCCATGAAATTTACCAGATAGAAACTAGACATAACAAGGTTTAATTTGATAGGTCACACGCCTTATTCTGAGTTGTTTTCAGAGAGATACAAATATTTGAAATTGACCTATTAAACTGGAACCTTTTCTGGACAGCGAAGAAAGAATGAAAAACTGGGAATGATACAGTAAGAAATAGGTCTAGTGATTATTTTTATATGAAACTAGACTTAATTAGTGACAAATGGAAATTTGATCCACCCCAATCGGAGTCCTATAGAATTAATTATGATTTTCGAAGTTTGGCCAAAATGTTGACAGCTTTTAGCTACCTCGCGAAATTAAGAAAGAAATGGCCAAAGGTAATAAGAATGAACTCCAAGGGTGTAAGAAAACCTATGAGGCTAAGGTAGCCCATTAGGTATTTATTTCCATGGCTCTAATTATATGAATGCATGTTTAGGGCCATGAGAAGTCAAGAAAGAAAGAAAGAAAAAGAATAGAAGATGCTTCAAGCAACGGTGGTTGGAAGAAAAGGTACAAGCGGAGGACACAGTCTAAGGTAGTGGACTTACCCTACTTGCGTGTATTGATTTATCTGCTTGTGTGTTAATATGCATGATTGCTTTACTTGCTTGTTTAACATGTTTGAATGGTTGAAGCTCTGTTTCTAATTATGCTATGACCATGAGTATATTTTATGAAGCATTGAAGCATGCAGAAATGTCATTATGTTAACATGAGCCTATGTAAGGCAAGCATATCATACACTAGCATTTATCTTACATGCATTGTTCGGTAATGTTTGCTACTGAGATTCCCCAAAATCTCACCCCCACAACCAACCATTAGGCAGTGAGCACGGCAAGCAGAAGTGTTGCACCGTGATCAGAATGGAGTGTCACTTGAAGACGGCACACTGAAGAGAGTGCTTGAAGTTGCTGTAGAAAGGATGAGCAGAGTAGAGAGCAAAGACACTCTGAATAGCTATGACAACGGCCCTGAAGAATGTTGACGCTTCCGTACGAATAGCAAAAGGCCGGGTGTCTACTTTTGAGTATGTGTTTAAGAACGCTTCCGCATATGCCAAATAAAGAAGATCCAGATGGGTTGTTAGAATCACACTACCCGCCACCTGTAAAGGGCGAGGCCGGTAGGGGTGTTACAGTATTAACCAGAGGTTTTGGGTTCATACTGTGGGCACGTAGCTATATTAAATAGTTGTCAGTAGAGCCTTGTCATCTTTGCGCAACTTGACCCAAATTAGTTAATTAAAAAATATGATATATTCAAAGGCATTTTTACCCTTTAATCCAATATTCAAAGGCATTTAAGTTTGTTGTGATGCATGCAGTTTTGGAGGATTCTTCCAAAAAATAATAGCTTGATTTCGGTCCACTTGTTGTAAATCTCAAAAAGATGCTAATTCGATCCATATTTCTCCTTTCTTTTCATAGAATTATATTTAGTCATTTTTTATAACTAAAGTAATCTTCCACAATTTTCACTTAATAAATCAAGTCAATAAACAAATTAATAGGTTATATATAATAGTGATCTAACAAATATATGAAATAACAATTTTTCGGAAGTACAATATTGGCAATTCAGTACTAGTCTCATTGGCTTTCCTTGATCGCTTTGTATATATAAATACATCATACTTTTTTCCCTAGCTTTTGGATTTGAAAATGGGACTAAACCAGTGTTGTACTTGAGAAAATCAGAGGCCTTTATTCAACCATCATCCAATATGACATGCATAGCAAATAAGCTTACTTTCTAAAATTAACCATGAGACCTAGTACAGTTAGTATTTAGCTGGGTTCTTTAAGCATCTAGTCACGATTCAATCTTTGATGGTGTGCATGGAAAAGATCTTATGGCCAGTACTAAAACACGTCAGGCCTACCAAAAAGAAGAAGTCAATGTACATGAATAGTGTAACACCCCAATTTCCGTAGCATAAATCGTGCCGGTGACACGTGGTTTTAGAAAGATTATCAGAGTTTGAGGTGCTACAGCTTAGCGTTTTGCGGAAACGGAGAGCATGTACTAAAAATTTGAACAACGGTATAACATCGAGTAATCGATATGAAATACTCGACATATGATGATGCCCGACGTATACCGATATATATATATATATATTAAAATCTCCCGAAGGAATTATTCATGTGATACAGTAATACAAAACTCTATAATTACATTTCTTCTATGTAACTATACCCTTTTCCGCCAAGCCTTAGGTAGACTTGGGACATAGAACCTAACTCGCTTAAATCATCTCATTTGGCCAGCCGGGTAGGTCTAGTGGGAGTCTCACCATGCTAGGGTGATCGATTGATCGAACCACATAGACGACCCTTTCTAGTTTAAGCACCAAATGATGTGAAGTAACTTTATTAGATTCATGCCATAAGGTAGGTTCGTTGACTTTCTTCCGCATTTCCTTTGACCGGTGCCTCCTCACGGCTCCGTCCATTAATGCTCCTACTCATGGCTCCATTCACAACGTCTTCATAAATCCGGTTCCTTTCCCGAACCTCTAGTCAAGTCTAAGATTCAAAACAAATTGAATCTTATGTAATAGCTTAACCTCATATGAAAAGTATAACAAGATATGTATGACAAATATTCATTACATTACAAAGCAAAGAATCAACACATAAGCACAAAGTAGATGTATGATCGTACAATGACAGAACATAAGCACAAAGCAATATGTAAAGTCCCACAACATGTCTGCACATACCCTGTGCCACGATCACAACACGTGTCCTCAGCGCTAGGAAAACTCAAACGGCATTATCAAAACCATAACCCGTGTATAAAGCTGAATGTATATGTAGTGATCTAAGCCCCATAAACTTAGTCACAGTGCATGACCCAAGACAGAGTCCCGTCCATGACTTTATGAATCATTCCATCTCATACATGCATACAAGACATATTAGAGTTAAAGTTACTGTATGCGAACGTACCTTCCTTCCATGTGAATAGTAATTTACTATTCACGTATACGGTACTATTCATGAATAGTAATACGCCCGTCCTTCGAATCTGACTCCGGAATCCTCGGATATCCTAACATATTACCTCATATGGCAATTTTCAATGCAAGGAGGCCCTAAAAACAAGTATAGGAATTTATTCTCAAATCTTATGAATTAAACTACAATTCTACCAAGAACTAAAAGCTATAACTCAAGAACTTAAGAACTCACCCTTGAAGTTCTTGCTCCTTCTCTCTAGCTCTAAGAATTCTCACTCATCTCTTAAACTCAACCATTTTGATCTGAGTTTGGTGTGAATAAAAAGAAGAAGTGAAGCCTCTATTTATAGGGAGGAAAATTGGTCCTTAAGTGTAATTATTTCACTTGGGTCTTTGAGGTAATTTTCCCTAAAATATAAAATTCACCTCACTTCCCTCGTTTCATACGTCTGAAACGTTTTAATATTTTAATAATATAATATTATATTATTATTCCAATAGTAAATCACTATTCCTAAATAGTAAATACTATTCCCGTGGGTCCCGCATGACATTTTATTCAAATTCACGTGAATTCGTCGGCAAAAGTGATATAATTGTTCGTGGGTCCCACATGAATAGTAAATACTATTCATGACCCATAAAATACTGATTCCGCTTTTGTCACTTTCAAAAATAGGGCCTAGTAGTCTCCCAAAAATAGGCAAATTCTCAAATTTTTAGGTCCAAAATTCAGGATGTTACAAATAGGGTCTCATGGCCAGTACTAAACCACACTGGGCCTAAAAAATAAAGCTGACTGTCTAAACTCAGTAAACAAAAGCATGAAAGCCTGAGACAACTAGACAAGCGATCATAACCATCAATTTTGGTAATTATATATCCAAATGGCTGAGAATCACAAGCAAAAACACAAGAAACAACTTTTTTAACAACTCAAATAATTCAAAGCTTTTCACTTGAGATGAGTAATTGGAAAAATGAAGGCGTTTATTCAACCATCATCCAATAGGGAATTCATTACAGTATGATTGTCTCACCTATATTTGTGGGGATGGGATGAAGGAAAAAGGAAGATGCTTTTGAACAAATATGACATGTATGCAAAAAAAAAAAAAAATTGAGTGGAACAAATAAGCTTACTTTCTAAATTAACCATGAGGAGTGGTATAGATGACATTTAACTGGGTTTCTTAAACATCTAATTAGGGTTTGATCCCTGGCGGTGTGCATGAAGAAGATCTTATGACTAGCACTAAAGCACTTTGGGCCTACGGAAAAAAGCTGACTTTCTAAACTCAGCAAACAAAAGCATGAAAGCCAGAGATCAACAAGCGATCATAACCATCAAGTTTGGTAATCATACATCCAAATGACTGAGAATCACAAGCAAAAACACAAGAAACAACTTTTATAACAACTCAAATAATTCAAAGCTTTTCACTTGAGATGAGTAATTGGAAAATTGAAGGCGATGCTCACGTTCATGACACACACCTTAGGGTGTGTTTGGTTTGAGGGAAGGGGAGGGATGGGGACTTGTTTCCTTCATTTGGTGTAAATATTTAAATGGGAGGGAAGGCAAAATTTTTGCGTTAAATTTCTTTCCCTTCCTTTATTTTAAATAAAAAAAATACTTTCCCCTCTCATTCCCTCTAACAAACCGAACAAAATAACTTACCCTCCCCTCTCCTCAAACCAAACACATCCTTAAGGGTCTGTTTGACATGGCTGTAGAGAGCATAGAAACCTAGTGTGTAATATCCTGAATTTTGAAACTAGCAATTTGAGAATTAGCTTGTGATAGGATTTTCATGTTAATTATTGTATGAAGCTAATTAATATTATATTATTGAGATATATGGAATTTTGCATTAAATCTAAGGAAAGAAATATTTATTTCTATCTAATTGGATAATAAGGGATTATTAATATGAGGTGGCATGTGAAGGCAATAGCAAATAGGGAAAATCCTTTTCAGGGCCCCTTTTGGCGTAAAAATCCCAAAAAAGGCCCGCAAAAATCTGAAATACCAGAAAAGGCCTTAGGGCCTTTTCAGGGATTTTCAAAATCTCAATGAGTTGTTAACGAGGCTTATATAGTTGTTAACGAGGCTGATATAGTTGTTAACAGGATACTGATATAGTTGTTAAATGTGCTGATTTAGTTGTTAGAAAATTGTTGTTAATGAGGCTGATATAGTTGTTACTTAACAACTATATCAGCCCCGTTAACAACTTACGCAAGATTTTGAAAATACCTGAAAAGGCCCTAAGGCCTTTTCTGGGATTTCAGATTTTTGCGGGCCTTTTTTGGGATTTTTACGCCAAAATGGGCTCTGAAAAGGATTTTCCCTAGAAAATACAAGAACATGTACACATGTCCTCATATTAATTAAAGATTTCCTAGAATGGGACACTTGGGCACCTTCATCAACCAAAGAATTAAAAGGTGGACACCTAAGTGGACACATGGAAAGGTAGGTAATTATGTAGCGGACACCTAAGCACCATGTGGCAATATAATAATTAAAGAAGAAAAGTGGAGGACACATATGCACAATTAATTAATTAAAGAGGACACCTAAGCTATCAAGGTGTCAACATAATATTTAAAGAGGAAAGGAAAGGGACACATGTACATATTTTATTGCTAATTTATGCCACCTAATTATCTTACCTATTAAGCAAGATATTTCAACCACAAAATAAGCATGTGATTAGAAGATATTTTTGACCCAAAAGATCGGCCAAGTATTTTCATGGAATTTAATTTGACTTTTGTAAGGGACACTTGGACACCTTATTTAATGTGTTTTGAAGATAAAAATCCTTCCTCCATAAGCTATCAAATTCGTCCAAAATAAGGAGGAAGAGAGAAAGTCAACAAAACTTGCAAAATAAGCCAAGTTTAAGGGATATTTTGCAAGGGCACTTTGGTCATTTGACTTGGGGGATTTTTAAGTGCCTTTTTGACATATATATATATATATATATATATATATATATATATATATATATATAAAAGACATTTTACCCCCTTTTTGCATGAGTATTTCAATCAAAGAGAGAGAACTCAAGAGAAGTCAAGAATTTTCTAGAAAAGGGGAGAAAATTCAAGAGAAAGAAAGGATATATAAGACCAATGGGTAAAATGGTAATTGGTCAAAGGAGATATTTTTGGTTGGCTCATGACCTTTATATAAGGACTCCTTCCCCTCATTTGTAAGGCACCAAGTTGCCATAAGAGAGAAAAGAAAAGAGAGTAAAGGTTAGCTCAAGTGAAAGAAGAAAGAAGGAAGCAAGCAAAGTTGAGAACTAAGGTAAGTTAACTATGGTATTTTGTGAAACTTCCTTCTATAGCTTCATGAACATGTTGAAGGTCCTAATGAGCAACTAATGTATGGTATGTAAAAGCTTAGGCCCACTACTACAAAAATTCGATATTACTACCCTAAAAAACGTCCTTATTTAAAAATAGGTAGTAAAAAATGAAGTCAGTGGCATTCTTGTAAATATATGAAAGGAAAACTAGCCTTCAGCGACCTGAAAAATAATTTAGGACTTGTAAAATTGCTTTTTGGCGTTCTAACATTATTTAAGGACGCTTTAAGTAGTTTCGCGCGAGAATTTTATGTCTGGCGCCATGAAAAACATCCAGAAAAAGTCATTAAGGCGACCTGAATCACAATTCAGGTCGCCAATATTCTGATAAAATTTTTGTTTGGCGCCATGGGATTTTTTTGGAATAAAATTTATTTGTTTGGCGCCGTGGGTGGGTTTTTTTTAAAAAAAAAAAAACTGGCGACCTGAATTTACTTTCAGGTCGCCCATGTTTCAAAAATTGGCGACCTAAAAGTATTATCAAGTCGCCAATAGTTTTGTAAAATTAAAATTGGCCACCTGATTAAAAATCAGGTCGCCAATTTTCCACAATTGGCGACCTGATTTTTAAATTAGGTCGCCAATATTCATTTTTAAACCTAAATCAGTATCAAATCCACGCACACTCCTGAGTCGAAATTAAACCCTTCGTCATTTCCCTCTCGCGCCGCCGCCCCTGTCATTTCCCTTTTCTTAGGCGTCTCCTACCTCCATCGCGCCGCGCAAATCGACTGTTTGCTTTCGGCCAACTCCACTCCACTAAAACCAATTCAGCTCCCCCTAGGTCCTCATTTCGGTTCTAAAAACAACAGAAAAAGAGATACAGAAACACAGAGAGGTCGTGAGGAGGAGATTCACGGAGAAGAAGTTCGAGCTTGAAGGAGACACCTTTTGGACATGCAAACATGATTTTGGACTAAGGTAAGCTTCAAAACCATCATTCTACCTAATTTAATGATTATAAACTATTGGGGCCATGTACAACAAAGTGAGCATATTCATAAAGTGAGACCGATTGTAGAGTATTAGTTTTTGTCTTTCAAAACTTCGTTCTAAAGAATGTGGGGATTTGTACGGGATTGGCCATAGGAGTTCTAAATCTTGCTATTGTTTTTCCACGGGTAATTTAATTTGGTTATTGTCATATGTTGTCTATTAGTCTCTCTTTTCTAGCGGAGCAAATGCTTCTGAAGTAGCATTAGTATCTTGTTTTTAACTTGTCTTCCGTGAGCTTTATTGGGTGTATCCTATTGTGTTTCTGTCAAGATGCTGACTATTTATAAATCAATCTTTTGTCCTGTTGTATGCCATTAATAACTTTTCCTTGCTGGAGAATGGAGCTCATACCAAACATGTTTGTGTAGATGAACTATTTTGAATATATATAGAAAATAGAAACCAGCGTTGGGGTAGGAGTAGGAAAAGAAAATTGGGGTTTAATCATCTAAATTACATGTTCTCATCAAACGCTTATCTGATTGATTCCAATTTATTTTTCTGTTGCTAGTATATATCCGAGAATCTCTCCACTGGAGAATTCTAATGTTTTGTCCCATGCAAAGAATCTTAATTCCTACCCCCGATTCTTGTCCTTGCATTTTATTTAATAATACAAATAATGGTAGTTGTGTTTAATTGTTTATTGCTGCTTTTGTCTGAATCTAGCAGTTTGTTTTGTCCTCATTCTTTCCAATAGATAAAGCCATTATTTATTTATACAATAGTATTAAATAGCATGTCCTGGTATTATTTGTGATTCCATTACAAATTCAGGTGCCATTGGGTGGTATATTATTTGTCCTCATTCTTTCCAATAGATAAAGCCATTAAATTATGGAAATGCATATGGAAACTTCGTCTCCTAAAGCCTAGCTAGTTTTTGATTTGGAATTTCATATGGTTTGCTTTCTAAATTATCTTTCATATATCTTGTAACTACCTAACTCGTTTTAACTTGGCCTCCTTGCTTTTTATTATAAAGTTTTCAACATCCTATGTATCAAAGGTTGCTCCACACATTCTATAGACAAATCCTCTTCTTTATGGTTTGTGTGTGTTATGGAGAGTGAAGCTCCGTAAGCTATGTCATATCTGTTGATTCATTATAAGCTATGTCAAATTCTCTTTATGCTTCTGTAAGCTTATGTTCTATAAGCTATAGAACTAAGACTTGAGATTCTTGGTTCTATAAGTATATGTTTATAAGATGTCCATTCAAACCATTTATGAGTAGATGATAATGGATGTTTTAAATATGAAAGGCATAAGGGATGTGGATTATCTCATGTTTTGAGCCAGTCACGCCTAGATTTTAGGGTATGATATATGATGGTTAATATTATAATATAGAACCTTTTTTTTTTGTGGCTTTTACTACCTCTTGAACTTCAACATTGATCCTGTCATTTATGACTTGAAATTCAAATAAGATTCCTTGTTTGTGTGAATCATTTGAAATATGTTCAATATGCACGTGGAGTGTAGCAACTACCAACAAACGTTTTTGGTTCCCTTCCAACTTTTAGGCTTTCAAAATCCTTTTTAGGGCTTATGGTGCGTTCAACTTTGGAAGGAGTGATTTATATTCTGGGAGTGGAACTTGTGTGTGAATAGTATCTCACTGTAAGTTTTATTTGAATTATTTCATTTTCACATTGATATTGAAATAAGTAAAGAACAAGTATCTTATTTAATATTGTTTGCTCTTTTTGAGTTTTCTATAGAAATTTTTCTTGCACTTTGAATTTAAGTAATATGTGAAGTATTTGATAATAGTGATTCATGCATGGACATATAAACCCTTTTCTCAAATAGCCCTCATCCGACACCCACTCTTATAATTTTTCAGGTATTTCCTTCGCTTCTCTCGTTGAACCCTATCGCTCGGTCCCTTGCTCGATTAACGCCGAACTCATGGGTAATTAATGACTTCTTCAAGTGCAAATATCATATTGAATAACTTTGATAAATTTAGTTGGCGTAAAAGAGATTTGATGTGTTTAATTTCAATTAGAATGAGTTCATTGTTTTTTGCATTTAACTTTACGATGAGCTCATGAATAACTTGATTTTTTTTTTTTTTTCACTTTTCAGGTCTTGCTCTCGATTTGCTCCCTCTTGACGGATAGTCATCTTTGTCTTTTATGACTACCTGCGAAGAAATCTTGGTCAAAGTTTTATAAAATTTTAGAAAGAGAGATCACCACACATCATGGAACTCGTTAGGAACACGACTTTTTCTGACTTGTATGTGATGAATAGTTGAAACATAGACATTATACATAAGGAATAAGGAAGAAGCTAAGACAGTCATACCTGGATCGATCAAGCCGCCTTCTCTTCCAAACTAAGAGCAATCGTATGATGATGTCTGCGTAAACTACAGCAATCCAATTTATAAGTGAAGAACAAGGTTTTCTGGGAAACTTCCTTATATATTAAATATTAATGCAGGGCGTCTTTGTTAGAAAGCAAGTTCAATTATTTAAAATCCAAGTTAGTTAGTTTGTCATCTCCATTGCAACAAGGTTAACTTTTTTTATTGGTTGATAGATTAGTTTTGTTTGACCTGAATAGATTAGTAGGGTTCGACGGAGCTCACGATGTCAGAGTGGCTGTGGTGGGATGATCTAGCTGCTGGCATTCCTCGGAAATTCAGCCTTAGCATTTCATTGATTTGTTGGTTAATTGTATTAAATATTAATCACTGAACCATGGCTCACATTGTAATATCCTAAATTTTGGATTTAGAAATTAGAAATAATATTTGGGAATTTAAATTATGAGAGTTGGCTAAATGATTAAAATTAATTATTTGGAGAATTGAAAATTATTTTCCTTGTAATATTTTAGAAACAAAATCATGGAAATATTTGCAAAAGATGAAATTTTGAAGCCATCTAATAACCCATAAGCCCAGTGTATATAATATCAGCCCATTATCCCCATTAACTCTCTCAGCTGAAGCATGTGCCGATATTTATGCATCAGCAGGATATATATCTATATATATATAATCATTCTCCCTCAGCCCAACATCAAAAAATCACCCAACCCATTATACTTTGGCCCAATCCAAACCATTCCCATATTTATTAGGTCTATACACACTTTAATCATTCTTCAATTAATGATGAGCTACTGTAATTGCCTAGAGGTGTCTACATCATCAAGCACTAGAAGGACTCTTGCTCGGCGTAGCCTCCTTTGAGCGTTAGGTCTTCCTTTCAATGTGAGATTTTTGTCGTTTAGTAGTACATAGAGTATTTTTTTCAAGCAAACAAGTCAATCCAAGCTTTTTCGACTACTCTCTCACATTTGATGCAAAATAAGAACTATCAAATTGGCGGCAAAATTTGTCAAATACGACTTGACCTAAGGTTGTTTCACCCATCCCTCCTTTACCCCAAATCCCAAGAACTCCAACTTCTTGTGAGTCAACTTTCATAAATGATTCAATAGTAGTCAAATTTTTCTCAAATCCAATCATGAGGCGCTTCGGCTCAATTGTGCTTTTATCTTCCAATTTATTCCAGACGTCTTTGATTATCGATCAATAAGATCAAATTCATCGCTGACATGTTGATAGGAAGAAATTATTTTATGAAAGAAAAAATCACACAATGCTAAAATAACAATAATATTAACCGTAAGTATTATTACTTTTGGATTTTTATGGGGAAAGCATATAATTGATAAACTATGATTAAAGATATGGAATAATAATATTAACCGTAAGTATTATTACTTTTAGATTTTTATGGGGAAAGCATATAATTGATAAACTATGATTAGAGATATGGAATAATAATATTAAACGTAAGTATTATTACTTTTAGATTTTTATGGGGAAAGCATATAATTGATAAACTATGATTAGATATATGGAATAAACATAAAGAGAAAACAACTTACATAATATTTGATGAATGATAACCAGATAAGTTTGTTGTTTCTTTCAAGATAGATCTCCAAATTCGCAATAAGTCATCTTCGAATTTTTGCTCATGTTGAGCAAATGCATCTGCATATGTTCCTTCTTGATGCCTGACGTGTGATGGGTCAATATTATAGAAAATTGGAATTACAATCTGACCATTGACTTCCTTGCATTTCATGATTTTCACTAGCTCTTCTAAGCACCACCTTGAAGAAGTGTAGTCTTTTGAGAACATCACCCGCGCAATTGTTGATCTTTCTATTGCTTCAAGAAGCGCAGAAGATATTTCATCTCCCCTCTCTAGCCTCTCATCCACATTGTAACGCCCCTAATTCCTACGTCCATTATGATGTCTATTTATGTCCTAAATTCCTTATTAAACTAATTGGTGTGAAGTTATCAGAGTGAAGGCGTTAACAGATCAGAGTAAGTCACAACAGAGAGCATGCTTAACGTTTGGACGAATGAGTGACTGATAACATATGCCCAGACATATGCTGGTTAATTAAAATTCCCGGAGGAATATAAGCGTGATACAACTTAAATTCTTTGCGGTGTAGGCACGTTAGTGGTACAATTATCCGGCTATTCAAAAATATTATACATAATACTGTCCCAAAATAAAACTCCGGCTGAGTCCTCATGCGTGCTGCTTACCATTGTCTCTGGCTCCCGATCCTGAAGCTAGGGTAAATTCTGAGATTCAATGCCCATTAAATCTCAGGTAACAGTTAACCTCATGCTCAAGTATAACAATATATGTATGATAGATATTCATTTACATTTCAGCATTAACCATACATAGCACACAGCCAATGTAAAGTTCACAACACAACAATACATAGCACACAGCAAATGTAATGTTCACAACGTTTGCACTCACCAGTGGCACGCCCCCACGTGTCCTCAGCGCTAGGAAAACATACATACGGCATTATCATGACTATAACCCGCACAAAGGTGAATGTATATAAATTGGTGACCTAAGACCGAGTCTTAGCCATAATACATGACCCAAGACCTAGTCTTGTCCATGACTCTATGAATCATCTAATCATATATAAGCATACAAGACAACATAAGAGTTAGAGTTACTGAAGACACGTCCGTACCTTACCGCATTGCTAGCAAGATCTGTCACCTTTCTAAGATCGATTCCCGACTTTCCGGATATCCTATAATAGTATCACCGCATTATTTCCCTCATAAATAATATCCTAAAAGATGTCATTGCCACTATTGACCTTTCTACCCCTGGTGGATTTGTTATTCCATTTATACCCTTTTTAATCATTATTAATTAATAATAACACTCTTTTATTTATTATTAATTAATAACTCCCTTTATTATTTATTCCCTTTTTACTAATTAATAATTCCCTTACTAATAATACCCTTCTTAATAAATAATAATATTTATTATTATTATTTATTTATCTATTTTATTAAGAGTCATGTCCTTTAAAAATGTTAAGAAGGTTTGTCATTGTCTCTTTAGAGTCTTTATAATCCCTTAATAGACAAGTTATCCAAAAGAAAAACCTTTACTTTAAAGGTTATGCATAATTAACAACTTACGTAACTATTTTAAGACTTATGAAAAATTCAGCCTCTAACTCTGAGAATTTAGAAAATTCATAACTGGACCGATACAACTCCAAATGGAGTGATTCCATTTTCTACTCAAACCTTGATAAGTCTATTTTCATAAATTAAAGTCACCAGGTTGATTTATAACTGAGAAAATTTCTAACTTTCGAAAAACCTAACAATGTCCAAAATTTTCCCAGAAAACTTTCCAAAATTATGATTCAACTTCTAAAAATCATATCTCGCTTTCTACACTTCTGATTTAGGTGTTCTTTGACTCTTTGGAAAGCTTGGGATGTCTACTATTTACTGTAAAAATTTCAAGGAAAAAATCAAATGTCTTCCATTTCAAAATCAAGCCCGAAATTGACTGTTCACCGGAAGTGCAGAAAACGTTCCAAGTTTTTGACTGAAATTTGGAAAATCATATCTCCCTCGATACTTATCGGAATTTGACGAATTACCTATCAAATTAAACTTCTATGTGTCTACTATTTATCTGGAAAATTTCATGTAAAAAATCAAAGTTTTAATGGGTCCGAAATCCAACGTCATTTTGCTGCTCCAGAACTATACCGAAAATGTTACAGATTTTTGGCTTAACTTCGAAAAATCATATCTCGAGCTATAGACCTCCGTTTAAGGTGATCCAATGCTCGTTTTAAAGATCATGATGTGTACTATATGTCCACAAAATTTCAGGTTCAAGAGAGTTTATTTGCCTGGGTTTTACCTCGCTCAAAGGTCACTGTTCCAGCTGCATGTTCAGTTTTTTCTCCAGAAAATGACAGCAAGTTTCTTCTTATTTTCTAAGTTTGCGTTGTTGCATTGTGTGTGTGTGTATATATAAAAGCAAGGTTCTCCTATTTTTCCTGACAGTAACGTTATATATATATATATATATATATCTTACCATTTACCAAATGTATCGTTTATATATATATATATATATATATATATACACAACTTATACGATAGCAAAGTCTTTCCATATGCTGCAATATACATATATAAACTGCAAATATATATGCATCTACTTGACTGACAACGAGCTTCCTATAAATTCCTGAAGGTTTACGTGGCTGCTTGGGCTTCTATCATGAGACGCGTTAAAGGTGTTTTAACTTTTAAGAACAGGGATTTATTTGCAGAACCCAGGGCATAAATACATGAGACTAACGTTGGAAAAATCACAAAAACTAAAAGGAGAAGGCTCAAAGAGTTCACCTTGGTTGGTTTATGAGTTTTCATACAACAGTCCAACCCTTCTTCATTCTCTTTTGTCTTTTCACGCTCTGTCACCGTCTCTTGCTCTATTTCTCCGTTTCTGTGCAGAGGTGAATGAGAATGATGACTCACAAAAGTGGTTCCTTCCTTCAACTCTCTTTCACTCTCTTGCTTTCGGTTTCACTCCCTCTTTCTTATGGTTTCTGGCCGAAAGGATGAGAATGAAAAACTCTCACTCCGTCCGTCTCTTGTTCTCAGACTCGGTTTCTTTCTTTCATGGCTGCTGCGAGAATGCAGCTTGGTTTATAATGAGAGGGGAGGCGGCGTTTGGCTCAAGACGTATGGGAGTTGCTTCTGACGCAAGGAGATATGGCGTGATCTGACCCCTGTGTAAACGGCGCTGCGACTCCAGGATATGGGTTCAGTTTGCGTGATCTGTCTTCCTTTCTCACGTTGCAGCTGATATACGTATACAGGGTATGTTGCGTTTTGGAGCATGGTTTAAGTTGATGCTATAATTGGGCCAGAATAAATGGATTAGGTTACGTTTTTTTTTTGTCCAATCTGCTTTTACGTTGAGACTGAGAGAAATGGGTGTTGGATAATTAAATAATGAGAATAGATGGGTATTCATATGCCTTGCTGTTCAGTCACGTATTGGGCCAAATGTAGTGGGTTAATGGATTGTTAATGGGCCGAGGGGTTATCTAATCAGATGGGCTGAAGCAACAAATTGGGTATTACCTTGTAAAATAATAAAGATGTGTTGGGTTGTTGTGACACCCATAAAAATTATCCTACTTGATCCTTCAAGATTATTATTAGCAATTATATACTTAGCTCAATTAATTGCAAATATTGAAAAATTGATAAAGATTTAATCCTTAATTCAATTAAAGCATTTTTTTCCCTCAAATAAATCTTCTTTTGGCCTTAAAATATTATTTCTAAATTTTTTTAGGCATAATTAATTCCTTATTTGAATTATTCTATTCCCAAAATAAATTAAGGGAAAATAAGCCTAAATTCCAATAATTATTCTCATAATTACTTCAAGCCAGAATTTCATAATTAATCTCAATATATTATTCAAATTCCAAATCCCAAAATTTGGGATGTTACACACATACACTTCTATCCTCTCTTGCCGTAACTGCTTGGTCAAATGGCTTAAAAATCCATGTCTAATGTCTGAACCTCTAAAACTGATAATAAAAACATCATATCTTTGTCGAGGAACTTGGGAAGAAGTAGTAAAAACCGCCATTATATTACTGGACATAAACAAAAAATATAGGGTGTTTACAAATTTGGATGTAAATCTGACCACTCAAGTTTCCAATTAACTTCAGGAAAAAAAAAAGTTTATAATGATAGCATTATAATAAACATAATAACAGTACTGTTCAAATGTTATGTGTTTACTCTCACCTGAATTCAATTTGTATCTATAGCATGGCTAGTATGGATATAAGGCCATTTTGATATGAAAAAACTATATAATAAAATAGGAAAAAATTATGAATATCTGGCAATAAAAAGTAAAAAGATAAAATCTTAAAAAAATACCACTTGAATTTCAAAATCTCAAAAATGTGATTTTTCAATAAAACAAGTTGTCAATTGCTTTATTATTTTTGTTAATCTCATTACTATTGTTTTTAATAAGATTTTAAAGTTCAATTGTTCTATCATTTTCCCAAGTATAAAATTATGAATACGTTATAGATAAGGGACTGATTTATAAATAAGTTGCACAAATTTGCTTTCAAATGGTGAAGTCCTAAAGTTCCTAAGTTCTTAAGTGCCACTTTTTACACATGTAATTGAATAAATTACCCTTTTCTCAAATTTTACATATGGATTCACAAGTTAACTTTTTAGATTTACAATGTAAACCTCTTTACAAGTGAATGTACATAATTTTTGCACTACTTATTCAAATTTCATATATGGATTCAAGTCAACTTTTCAAGAATTACAAATCAACATCTTTGATTTGCAAGTAAACCCATTGGTTAAGAAGCAATTTGATCTTTTTGCACTTGTAAAAAAACAACATACACTCAGGGGACTTGGAACTTTTCACTGTATTTTAGCAACGTCATGAGATTTATTTATAAACAAGTTCTGCATTTGGAATATAAATTCATAATTTTTTCTATATAAAAAAGGAGATTGGCGATGTTTGCTTCCATATTGTGAACTCCGAAGTTTGATCCTTTGTTTCTAACTCCAAACGCTTATACTAAAGAAAAAGAATAAACTAAAATAATGAATTTGATTTTGTAATTGAAAGATCAACTCTTTTACCTTCATTTTAAAAAAGTATTAAAAATAGTACAAATTAACAATAATAAGACCACCCCTTTTATGGGGAAAAATATAAGATCATAATAATTATTGTAAATTTTCTTTGAAAACAAAAGACCCAGCATGTTTCTTGATTACTTTGAGTTGATTCTATATAAACTATCTAAATCCTATGATTGATTGTCTTGTTATTTATAAAATATGCCAAAACCAATCTCTTACTTAGCTTGGGTTACATGAAAGTAAATAGTTTTAAACGCTTAACGAGCATTTCCATTAATTGAAGTTGGTCTATATGGCAGAACGGAAATAAATTTAGAATATATAATTAAGATTCACTATCTTACAGAAATTTTATTTAAGCTTTAATATATCATTAAAAACTTGAAACAAGCGGAAATTAAAGATGGTGTGAAAGTAACAGATCAAGAACACATGTGATCACCAAAGAAAAATAAAAATCATTGTCCCAATATATCATTATCATGAAATTAATGCACAGTGTTCACAATCATGAAATTTGCACAGCTGACTCATTAACTCTGTAATATAGGAAAAAATGTGTGAAATCATTCAAATTATATAAAATTTTAGAAACAGACGACCATCATTGAACTCATTAGGAACATGGCTTTTTCCGGAAGCATGTGATGAATAGTTCAAACATATAGACATTTTAATAACACAAGGAACGAGGAAGAAGATCAAGTTGACAATTATATTGGATTGTTGCTCAAATAGGGTCTGTGGATAGGCATCACATTAGCACTTGTGCAAGTGGCATGTCTTTTTCTCATAACCTTGTGCACCAACCGCGAGAAACAAGTAAGCTGCTTCCTCTTATATATCTTCAATTTGGTAATTTGTATTGTGCGGTTAGCTGAGATGCTAACAAAAATCGTTGATAATTGTGTAGGTAGGGTGGGGTTCTGTCATGGAATTGGACAATTGAAGAATAACACGCCAACATTGACTATTCAAAAGTTACAAGCAGACAACTATATTAGTATTTCATTTATGGTAATTCATTAATGAAATGAAAGGACAGGAATTGATGCCCCATGCAAGTGTTAGCCTCTCTATATCTGTTTGGTTTTTCTTCCACACATTTATTCTATATGAAGTTAATAATCAATTTTTCTTTATATGCTTTTCTTTTATTGGCACGTGCTCTTGTTATGCTTTTATCTTTGGCCGTCGGAGAGCCTTGTCAATTGTTACAGAGCACGTTGAATCTTCAAAAGAGCGTTTTAATTTTCCTCTCTTATCATGCTCCAAAATGACAATATAAATATAAATATAAATCAAATAAATCTTTGACTTTTTGACTTGATTGTTTTATAGTGTCAAAATTTATCTTCTCAACCAACGAGGTTGTATTAACAAGAGGTTTTGGGTTCATACTGTAACACTTCAAATTCTATGCTACTTACTGTGCTCGAAGACACATAGTTTTAGGAAAATCGACAAAGTTTGAGGTACTACCACTCAGAGTAATGCGGAATGGAGAGCTTGCACTTACGTTTGGACAATGAATAACTGATATAAAATGCACACATAAATGTTTGGTATATTAAAAAATCCTGAAGGAATATTCATGTGATACAATAATATAAAACTTGTATAATTACAACTCTTGACATAGTAACTATATAATCTTAAACTAAGCCTTAATTAGACTTGTGGCTTAGAACCCAATACCATTAATCAAACTCATTGGCCAGGTAGGTGTCTAGTGGAAGTCTCCCCGTCTTTCATGGCGACTTATTGATTGAACCACATAGACTAGCCCTACCCTCGGCACCAAATGGTTTGAAACAACTCTATCGGATTCATGCCATAAAATATACTCTGCTGAATCTCCTTTGGCATTTGCTCTGACCGACGCCTCTTCTTGGCTCCGTCCATCGGTGCCTCTTCCCAGCTTCGTCCATCGGTGCCTCGTCGGACCCAGGTTCCTTTCCTGAACTATTAGTCAAGACTGAGATTCAATCGAATTGAATCTCAGGTAATAGTTAACCTCTATAGCAGATATAACAATATATGATGAGATATTCATTATATATCAAGATCAACCATACATAAGCATTGTGAGCGAGATGTAAGGTTACAACAATACATAGAACACAGCAGATGTAATGTTAACAACATTTGCACACTCACCCTGTGCCACAAATCCACGTGTCCTCAGCGCTAGGAAAAACATACTTGCGGCGTTATGAAGACTATAACCCACACAAAGCTGAATGTATATAAACATGTGATCTAAGCCCCATAACTTAGTCACGGTGCATGACGCAAGACCTAGTCTTGTCCATCACTCTATGAATCATTCAATCATATATAATCATACAAGATATAGGCGATTAAAGTTACTAGTACGCGAACGTACCTTTCACCGTGTAACGCCAAAACGCTCGATCTTTTGAATCCGACTCCGGACTTCCCAGATATCCTATACATTATCGTCGGATTATTTCATTTTCCCATGATATTATAATTAATATCATATTTCCTATAATAATATCAAAAAAGATATTTTCACCTATTTTGACATTTCTACCCTTGGTGGACTTATTATTCCACTTTTACCCTTACTTTTTATTAAAAACGCAATTGCTGGATTTTCTGTGCAGATTTTGCAGCAACTTTGGAAAATCATAATTAATTCTAGAAAAATTATTTTGAGGTGATGAAAAATTCCTCATGACCCTTAACATGTATATTTTCAAGGAAAAATATTCCCAGAAGCTAGAACATCACAGATCATTCCATGTTTTTCGTTTCCAATCACTGTTCAGATGTTTCCCAGAAAACGTAGCCTAAATTCAAGAATTTTTATCTCCTTGTACAAAACTCAAAATGCTACACAGGTATATTTAGAAAGCTCTAGATGTCTACTTTAACCATGAAAAATTTCAGAATTTAATAACTTCATAGTCTTCATAAAATCATGGCCTCAACGTTGCTGACTCCAGAAAAATTCCCAACCGTAAATTTTACCCACATTTCACTACTTTGATCTTCAACTTCCAAGAATTTTGTTCCACCATATTTTCCATCAAATTTTCGTTCTAAATTCATTTTCACCCTCAAAAACATGAAAACAAAACTACTTTTGAAGATTCAAGATCAAAACATAATTTAACATAAATCTAAAGACTAAAACTCAAGAACTTACCTTGAACTTGCTTCTACTCCTTCAAGCTTCTCCACACTCACTCTCTCTACTTTAGAAATCACCTATTGGAGCTGATTTTGGTGTGAAGATTATGAAGAGAATTGCTCTATATTTATAGGGAATTTTCAAGAGCCTCCACCATTGGATCATTTTTCTTCAATTCATCATTGGTTCATATGAATTGGTTTTCCATGAAGACACAATTTATGGCTCAAAGGTTATTGGTTAGTTTTAATTACATAGGATTAAGCCCATTTATTTCTTGATTTTTTTCCATTGGTTGGTTCAAGACTTGTGGGCCCCACTTGTGCATTTGCCAATTATTTACCCTTTTCTTCTTCAATAAGTTTTCTCCTTTCTCTCTATTTTCCAAGGTTATTAAAATCGGACCGGTCACTGAACCGGTCGAATTACTGGGTCAAGGGTTAGTGGGTCAGACCGGAGTCAAACCGGAGTCGAACCGGGGTCAAACCGGAGTAATTAAGTCTCCAAGTTTTATTATGTAATATTTATTAATGAGAATTCCCACAAAGTTAAAAAAAACGACAAATTGTGCCTTCTGCTACTCATTTATGACCCTGCCATTTCACTTCTTTTTATAGCAATTAACTGACAAAGCACGTGAACCTTTCTTTCTTCATCTTTTCCCATCTTCATCTACCCAAGGTCCCAAATGCCAAACCCATACGCTGCTATTCTGCAAGCTTTCTTTCTCTTCTTCTCTTTCCCCATGACTCCTTCCTTGGCTTCTTCTTGAAGTTCAACTCTGACCTCACCGCGAATCATAGCTCAAGCAACCACATACAAAGCAAGTGCAAGAGGAAGAGGACAAAGGAAGCTACATCTCCGCCATACAACTGGTCTCTTCCTCTGTTCTCTCCATGTCTCTTTGTTTTCGGAGTCTTTGACGCCGTCACCGGAGCCGGTGGAAAAGCAAGTCTTGGGCCGCCATAATATCCTCATCTTCCCATCTCTTTATCTGTAAACGTCTTCCTCTTTGGTTGAAGTTTTTTTTTAAGACTCTGACCCTGATCGGTGTTTCTATGGCAGACCGGACCGGTCTCATGGCCGGTTCGCCTGTTTCTGGTCCGAACCGGCCGGTTCGGTCCAAGTTTGATAACATTGCTATTTTCCCTCTCAAAACCGTGCCCCTCTCACTCTCTCCTTATCCTCTTATCATCTTCCATGACATTATAATGAGATTCCACAAAATCCTATCCTCTTCCACAAACTCAACTTCATCATTTATCACTCCATATGCTTCAATTAAAATAGATGATTTTCTTTGGCAAGATTTATGAAGTGATTTGATGACTCAATTAATTTGTAAATAAATCTTATAAAAAATCTTCTCTCAATCTTCCCCCATGTGCTGGCCGAAATTCCCTTTCCTTTTAGCTATTGAATGTGCTTTTTCATTGGCAAAATATCCAATAGTTAAGTGTTTCCATGGGCAAATTCAATTACACAAGGATTAAGGTTAATTATAGAATGAATTAGGACCATTGGATTGAATTATGTGTTAGTTTAAGTTCAATCCTCACCATTAATCCATGGTTCAAGTCTCCCATTAGTCCATTTAATTTCATGAGGATTTAGCTCATTTTCTTCAATAATCAGCCCCTTTTTGATTATCTTAATTTGCCTCTAATCATCTTGAAGAATTATGCAACTAATCTCAATTAGTGCAAGCTTATTTTGTTAAGGATAATTGTTAATAGATAACAATTAAACTAAGTGTTTCCTTAATCCATTTTCTTGTCTTATGATCATTTAAAATAGCTATTATTTCATGTGATTTAATTTCACATTTTATAGCCCCTAATATTATGTAGTCTCATAATTAGCCATTGGTTAATTAATTCCAAAGTGAAATTTGCACAAAAATATAATCAATAGATTATAATTCTTTGAGACACATATTCACCTTTGTATTTTGTATTTTGCTAATTATTTACTAAAATACAATGTTTACATGAATTATGAAAATTAGGATATTACATATACTATGCGCACATAGTTATATTAAATATTTGTTAGGAGAGCCTTGTCATCTTTGCGCAACTTGACCCAAATTAGTTAACGTTTAATGTGGGCCACTTGATACCTAGTGGTTTAATTAAAAAATATGATATATTCAAGGGTTAAGATGCAAAAATGTACATGTGCTTTATCTCGAGGAGCGCCCAATACTAAGTACTTTTTTTTAAGTGCAAAAGTGCATATATGATTACAAATTAAGTGCAAAAGTGCATATATGGTTACAAATTAAGTGCAAAAATACCTTTTGACCGTTAAGTTTGCTTTTCTTTTTTTTACTGACTGGACTATGACGTGACTTTCAAATATGCAAAAATACACATGTGGTTTGTCAAAAAGAGCGCCCAATACCAAGTTTTTTTTTTATTTACTAATTTTATTTTAATTAAAGGAAAAGTATAATTCTTAGAAGACCAAATTTTTTATTTCCATAATTTATTTTCTTTAAAAAAAATCCTCATTAAATTTTCTAATTAATAAATGTAAGCATTTGAAATTGATGATTCGAAGGCTGAATGATGCTCGAGGGTCTCAGGCATTTCAGATTTGTCTACGTGAACCAAGAGAATCACAAGTCACAACGACACATTTTCTAAACGTCCTCATGCTTGCTTCTTTCTCTGACACCGTAAAAGAGAACGTAGCTTAATTTATGGAGGAAGGAAACAGGAGGTGTTTAATCTGGGTACTTGAATTATTGCAGTAGAACCCAAATAATTATATCCTTTCCTCTTGGGCGTTGCCACTCAACTCCACTGTCTTATTATCTCCTGCCAGTGGACGAAAACTTCATTTTTCTTCTATAGATTAGAGATCCTACTATTCCTATATATATATATATATATATATATATATATATATATTGCAATCGAAGCAGTTTCAAGCCTCATTTCACGTCAAACAAGTTGTCCACCATAATACTCTTTTTGACCGTGACAATCTTGTAACCTACCACCTTTAAATCAGTTGCAACAATATGGTCCGTTATTGATTTTTATTTTTAATTAAATATAGTATTTATAATATTAAATTTCAAATGCATACATTTATTAATTATTAATTAGCAAATTTAATAAATAAAATATTTTAAAAAATAAAATAAATTATAGAAATAAAAAATTTGACCAGGAATTATATTTCTAGAGAAAGAATAATTTTCCTTTAATTAAAATAAAATTATTAAAAAAAACTCGAAATAAAGTGCATGTGCATTTTTACCCTTTAATCCAATATTCAAAGGCATTTAAGTTTGTTGTGATGCATGCAGTTTTGGAGGATTCTTCCAAAAAATAAAGTATAGCTTAATTTCAGTCCATTTGTTGTAAATCTCAACAAGATGCTAATTCGATCCATATTTCTCCTTTCTTTTCATAGAATTATATTTAGTTATTTTTGATAACTAGAGTAATCTTCCACAATTTTCACTTAATAAATCAAGTCAATAAAAAAATTAATAGGTTATATATATTAGTGATCTAACAAATATATGAAATAACAATTTTTCGAAAGTACAATGGCGATTCAGTACTAGTCTCATCATTGGCTTTCCTTGATCGCTTTGTATATATAAATACATCATACCTTTTTCTCTAGCTTTTGGATTTGAAAATGGGACTAAACCAGTGTTACTTGAGAAAATCAGAGGTGTTTATTCAACCATCATCCAATATGACATGCATGCTAGAACAAATAAAGTGACTTTCTAAATTACCAATGAGACTTAGTATAGTATTTAGCTGGGTTCTTTAAGCATCTAGTCACAGTTCAATCCCTAACGATGTGTATAGAGAAAGTCTTATAGTTAGTACTAAAACACTTGGGCCTACCAAAAAATATTCAATGCACATGAATAGAGTCATATGGTCAGCATTAAAGCATGCTGGGCCTAAAAAATAAAGCTGACTTTCTAAACTCAGCAAACAAAAGCATGAAAGAGACAACTAGACAAGCGATCATAATCATCAAGTTTGGTAATTATATATCCAAATGGCTGAGAATCACAAGAAACAACTTTTTTAACAACTAAAATAATTCATAGCCTTTCACTTGAGATGAGTAATTGAAAAAATGAAGGCAGTGCTCACGTTCATAACACACGCTTTAGGGTGTGTTTGGTTTGGTTTGAGAGAGTGGGAGGGGAGGGGACCTCTTTCCTTCATTTAATATAAATTTTTAAATGGGAGGGATGACAGAATTTTGGGTTAGATTCTCTTCCCTCCCTTTATTTTAAACAAAGAATATTTTCTCCTCCCCTTCCCTTTAACAAACCAAACAAGCGTAACATACCCTCCCTACCTACTTCTTCCCCTCACCTCAAACCAAATACACCCTAAAGCGTGTGTCGTGAGCATGAGGGAAGATGAGTTGTTTGGTAAGAAAGAAAATAAAGGAGTGGTAGTTGATAAAGAATCGAAAATGTACTATTTTACCCTCAAAAGTAATTAATTCAAAATAAAAAAGAAAAATACTTTTTTTGCTAAAATATATTTTTTAAACAAATATGCTCTTGTCAAGTTCGAACTGTGTAAAAAAAATTACCGCCAAATTTGAACTCTCTCGCCAAGTTTAAATTTGAGGGGTTAATTTATCAAAAAAAAAATGTGAACAATGACATTTGAGAAGCTTGAGATCCCACCAATTTTGGTGGGATTTGATCTTCCCACATATGAGGGAAGATTGGTGGGCCCGGAAATTTAGGTTCATGGGAAAATTTGTCAAAAATGCATATTAAACTGAGGAACTTGCTTATTTTCTTTTTCTTTCCCACCGAATCTGTGTACCAAATGGGGCTTTAGGGTCTGTCTAGCATGGTTGTGGAGAGCATAGAAGTCTAGTGAAATTGAAAAAACCCCAATAGGAGAAAATATAGGTGTTTGAGATGGCTTTTGTGGTTGATGGACTTTTGCAAAAAGAAAAAGTCATTTCTTGACTTTGCGCGTAGGGGTGGGAATAGGTTAGGCTCCTATCGCGCAGCCTTAACGCCCTGGGTCTGTTTAGGGTGCAGTCCGACCTATTTGTTAAAAAGGTCAGGCCAATGCCTATTTAAAAGCCTATATGTGTAAACAAGCCAGACCTATTTCATTAAGGCCGGACACATTTTACACATTAAATAAATATATTTATATTTATATCATATAGTAACACAATATTTATATTTTCATTCTTATATTTATATAGATTTTGATAGGCTTTTTTTTATACATAAATTTTAGGAAAGTGGTTGGGCTCACCCATTACGTCCAAATGCATGGCACTTGGAGCCCGTCACGCATTCTTCGCCGCTTCATAGACCCCTAAGATGCCTCCCCGCGCTTGACTAACTCCAGGATCGAACCCCTCCCTTTTGGTGAGGAAGTCCGACCCTTTCGCCAGTTGAACCCAATGACGAGGGGTGGGTTAGATTTTGATAGGTTCAAAGTGTATGAAGCCTACTTATGACCTTTAAGGCCTACAATATGATGTCTTTTTAAAGGTCTACATTGTAAAAAGAGGCTTTAAAAAAGTTTCGGGCGCCTTATAAAGGCTCGCGCTGGTGAGCCTAAAAAAAAAAAAGCATGCATTTAGGCCCAAGCCTTTTAACCCCATTACAGGCTCAGATCTATTTAGTCAAAACCTAACCTGGCTTGGCTTATTTCCATGCCTATTTGCGGGTAAAGCAAGCGACTGAATTCAATTGTTTATTTGGGTCCCGCCTCCCTTTTTCCCATAAAATTTCCTTTCCTTTGAAATAAATATGTAATTTTGACAGGTAATGGCAACTAAATTATGGATAATAATGTTGTTATTTAATTTCGTATATCCGAAAAAAAGGACAATTAAAAATTACTACCTCCGGTCCTAATTATAAGAACACTTTTATAATGTAATTTGCACTACAAAAACTTTCTTATAATTAGGACCGGAGGGAGTACTAGTTATTTGATTGGTCAAAATAATCAGAATAAATTACAAGTCAAAAATAGCAGTTATTAGTGTTTAATCGTAAAGACACTTATATTAGTAAAATTAATATAATTTGTATTAAATGTTTATATAAATAAAATACATATTTATAATTTATAAAAAATATTATTGTTAAAACTTAAAATAATCACCACTAATATAGGAAATTTCTGAAAATTTATAGAATTTAAATAAAATAAAATTATATTTAATTTTGTTAGATGAAAAAAATGTAAACATAAAGTAGTCTACTCCTCTTCTAATTTGTATATGATTTAATCCATTAAATATATTTAATTAAGCACTTCAGTGTTTTTAATTTTTTTAATAATAATTTTACTATTTTTTTAGCAAATTTAAAATTTTTCCTTCAATTATCACATTACATATAACTTGTGTAGGGATTCAATAAAATTTATGTTATTTTTAGTCATTTTCTATTTCAACCGACTTTTTAAACCTATTTCAAACAATAGCCAATTTGAAAAAAAATCATTTTCGCCACCGCTATCTCAAACACAAATCATATTTACAATCTTACTTTTATCTTATCTTCCAATTGCAAAAGTCAGATTAAAAAAAGTCATTTCTATCATTTGTTATCCTAAACCAAAGACTTAATCTTCCTATGCCTGTTGTTGATGATGATAGTGACGTAATACTATCTGATGTGATATGTCATCATATTATAAGTCTGTTTGAATTGGCGTTGAAAAATCACGTTTACACAAATTAAGATAAAACTCATCTCACAAACCTACAAGGCACTGTATCCCAAATAAGGGCGAATGAATGTGATCAATAATTATGATTAACTAAGGGCATGATGACATTTTTTTTTGGGTCAAGAGGGCATGATGACATGAAGCACATCAAAATCAGAAACATAACAAAAGTTGGCATAAATTATTAAAAATCTAACTACTAAAACCACAATAGGATGGGACCTGAAAGATATATCATTAATGACATATATGTGTGTGTTTTGGTTTACGGCCCAGTGAGAAAATAAACTTATCCCCAAGCCTCCTTGTACCATAGAAAAACATGCATGTGTTGCCCAAGCTCTTTTGTTTCCTCCTCATGCAAGAAGAAGCTGATCATGTAGTGCAAATGTGCTTATGGTTCCGGTGGGGGCGAATATGAAATTTCAGTTTACTGAACTAATCTTCACTGTCTGATAAACGAACGGTATAGATCTGCGAAGAAATTTAACACGGCGTCGTTTCTTGACGGGTTGCAGACTGTGCATATTCAAGACGCCTGTTTCATCCAATTCTACTCACTTAATCCCAATCGTAATCTCGCCCTCGCCCTCTCCTGCGCGCCCTATTGGTTTCAATCTGCGTCTTTTCTTTTGCCAGAAACTCTCCGATTATCAATTTCCCTCTCTTTCTGATGCCAATCTCTCTAGTCTTCTCAAATATTTGGGTTTTCTTCTCCCTGAAATGCTAGGGTTCTAATAATTTGATTCCGACGGATCCGAGATTGATTGGTGATATGCACTATTCTCGAATCTCTGTTTGAAAGTGTTGTGTGGAGACGGCATTTGGAGTTGATCCTTTTCCTTCCAGCTGTAAGACCCTGGAGCTGACCATTGACACCTCTACTTAAAATTGGTACTGCTCTGATTTTTCAATTTGATAATAATTCGTTTACATCGGAAACTTTCTGAACTTCATATTCTGTCTGGATTTTGGGGTTTGAATTGAACAGTGAAGAGCACCAAGTAGGTGCTTGAAAGTTGTTTGAATATCAGTTGCTTTAGATTACTGCGTCTAATTTAAAATTGAGTTCAGTATTTTCTGTTCTGCTATAGAGTATTGGAAAGGGGAAGCCAGCCAAGATAGATTTTGACCTAAGCATGTTCAGAACATTATTTTGATTAGGGATGAATCTTACCTCATGAGTTATTGAGATGCATATGAATAATTTCTAGGATGCTTTTAATGTTTTAAAGAACAAGCATGAGATAGACAATAATTTGAGGTAATATGACTTATTTGAAAGGATAATATTGAAAAATGTTAGAGAGGAAAACAAAATCAATTATAAAAAATGTGTGATTGTTGCACTGTGTGAAAAATGAGAGAGAACTGCTAAGAAGTAAAAGATAAGGAGAGAAAAAAAAAAAAAAAGGAAAAAATGATTTCATTGACATTCTGGTCTAGTGAACTTTTATGCATCTTAAATAAGGTTCTATTGAAGTAGATTGATGAAAACAATTGCAGATATAGTTTAGTGGTGTTATGAATATGCTTTTTTCATATTTTTTTTTCATGTAGGGTTTTCACTCTCTATTGATGTTTCTGTGACTCTTTAGCTGGTGGTTGTTATACTCCAAACTATATATATCTGAGATTGAAAATTTCACTCCTGTTGCCATTTGTATTCTGTATATCTTAGTGAAGTTTTCTATATCCATTCAGGTATTGTGGCTTTGAGACTATTAAGAACATACTTTGTGTCTATCCACTGGGGCAGTACATGCAGACATGTGACATGGTACTTTTATGAGTGAAGAGGATCTGAGTTTTGCCACTATAATTATGGATTCTTCTTTTCTCATGGGCAGTACAATTTCAGAGCCTCGTGATGATATGGAATTTGAATCGCATGAAGCTGCCTATGCATTTTATAAGGAGTATGCTAAGTCTGTGGGGTTTGGCACTGCCAAGTTGAGCAGTCGTCGGTCTAGAGCATCAAAAGAATTTATAGATGCCAAGTTTTCATGTATAAGATATGGTAATAAACAGCAATCTGATGATGCAATTAATCCTCGCCCATCTCCAAAAATTGGTTGTAAAGCAAGCATGCATGTGAAAAGAAAACCAGATGGCAAGTGGTATGTCTATAGCTTTGTGAAAGAGCATAATCATGAGCTTTTACCTGCTCAGGCTCATTTTTTCAGGAGCCATAGGAGTAGTGATCCACTTGGTAGTGATGTTCGGATGCGAAGGCGGAAGAATTTAACTGCAGTTTCCAAATTGTTTAATGCGTATCAAAATGTTGATTTTTTAGAGAACTTTTTGAGAAATCTAAATGATAAGGGACGGAGTCTAGTTCTGGAAACTGGGCAAGCTCAATTGCTTCTTGAACTCTTCATGCACATGCAGGAAGAAAATCCAAAATTCTTCTACGCCGTTGATTTAAATGAAGAGCATCGACTGAGAAATGTGTTCTGGGTTGATGCCAAAGGTGTGGAAGATTATACTTACTTTGGTGATGTTGTTTCTTTTGACACAACATATTTCACCAGCAAGTATAAAATACCGTTGGTACTTTTCATGGGAGTAAACCATCATATGCAACCCACATTGCTTGGTTTTGCATTGATTGCTGATGAAACCAACTACACTTTTGCTTGGTTACTGCAAACATGGTTAATTGCAATGGGGGGACGAGCTCCACAAGTGATTCTTACTGATCAAAATGAGGCCATGAAAACAGCTGTTGCTGCAGTTCTTCCTGGTACACGTCATTGTTTTTGTTTGTGGCATATTTTGGAAAAGATACCCAGACAGCTTGAATTTTTAGGTGCATGGCATGGTAATTTTATGGAAAAATTTGACAAATGTATATATAAATCATGGACAGAGGAACAATTTGAAAAGAGATGGTGGAAGCTGGTTGATAAGTTTAATTTGAGAGATGTTGAATGGGTCCGATTCTTATACAATGATCGGACACGTTGGGTGCCAACTTTTATGAGAGAGATCTCTTTTGTTGGACTGTCCACTAGTTCTCGTTCAGAAAGTTTAAGTGCTTTGTTTGACAAATATGTCCAGTGTGATACTTCATTGAGAGAATTTATAGAGCGGTACAAAATGATTCTTGAAGAAAGGTATGAAGAAGAAGCCAAAGCAAATTTTGATGCCTGGCATGAAACACCAGAATTAAAATCTCCTTCACCATTTGAGAAACAAATGTTATACATCTACACGCACGAAATTTTTAAGAAGTTCCAAGTTGAAGTTCTGGGCGCAGCTGCTTGCCATCTTAAAATGGAAAATGATGGTGTGACCGCAACATATACTGTGAAGGATTTTGAAGATGATCAAAATTATGTGGTTGAGTGGAACAAATCTAACTCAGACATATGTTGCTCTTGCCGCTCATTTGAATATAAAGGTTACCTTTGCAGACATGCTATTGTTGTTTTGCAAATGTCTGGGGTTTTCTGCATACCACCCAAGTATGTGTTGCAACGATTGACAAATGCTGCTATGAGCAAGCATCCTATCAGTGAAAGATTAGATGAGGTGCAATCTAAGGTCCGACGGCTCAATGATTTATGTAGACGGGCCATAATATTGGGTGAAGAAGGTTCTTTGTCCCAAGAAAGTTACTATATTGCTTTAGGTGCCATAAAAGAAGCCTTAAAGCAATGCACAAACATGAATTCTGTTGAGAATGATGCAAGACTTGATGCCCTAGTTACTCAAGTTTGCATTGTTGAAGAAGAGCATCAACCTGGTAATGCTTGTAACAAGAAAGTTCCTGATCCAAGGATGACTACTGGTAATAAGGCTGCAAGGACTGCTGGGGTTGCTAGGGAAGTAGGAAGTGCGGAAAATACTGAAGGGAATAAAGGGAAGGTCAGTGAGCTTTTAGATACATGATTGATCTTTGTTCTTTTTTAATTCTGAATTATTTACGAGTTTTCCTTCTTTATGTAATAGGTATCTCAACTAGAAGTGGTGGGCAGCCAAGATGGTTTTCACCAAATGGTATGCCATGTCCTTACATTTTTTTTTTAATTATTTGAAAAGATAGAAATGTGCCCTTTCCTTTACTTTTGGCTTCAATTGTGTATAGATTTTTTAGTGCAAAGCTGCCATTCAAGTGATTCAACATATCTCTATTCTTGATTATGTTAGTTTATTATCTTGACGTTTTTGTTGAATATGATGAAGCATGAATTTGGAATGACTTTCTGTAAATGTTGTTACAGGAACTGACAGATATGAGGCAACATAATGTCATGCCTATGCAGTTTCACAGTATGGTGCCTTCTCTGTTCCATACATCAACACAGTATCATAACGCAGCTTCAACTCACTTGCCCGAGAATTGCCTTCCTCGTTAGCCGAATGATGATAATAGTTTACTTTGTAAAGAATCCAAGATTTTGTATGTAAGTTTAAGGAAAAAGAATGTTTGAAAATGCATTAGGAACTGCTTCTGGAAGGTTCAACATGTTTCATTGTTTTAGTATAATATATTCTGTAGAGAATAGGTATATAGGCATCTTTCAATCTTGGTTCTTGTTCATGGGGGAGTTTGACTTTACTCAAGTAATTTTGCATTGTATGAGATGGATACGTGGGAAGAATTTTGTAAAGTATAAAAGTGTGTTTTTTTTTTTTTCAAGTGAAGGTAAACAAGCGGTCAATGCTAATCTGAAAAATAACCTGTGTTTAAATATCTTATGTGCTTCTTATTGTTATACTATTAGAAGTATGAGCACATTTTTTTTTTCTAATTTTTTTATATATTGTATTTATTTAGATAAAAATCTGAAAAATAACTAAACTAATTTATTGTAAAAAAATGTTAGAGATCATTATATAATTTAAATATAAATAAATATAATATATAAAAAAATTAAAAAAATTGTGCTCATCCTTTCCGTACAAGGCACTCAGAAGGATTTAATATACTTACTTAAAACTGGTGAAATCAAAATGCTGAAAAATGACTATATAGATTGAAGTAAAAGGTAAAGTTTACAATCTTAAATTCGATAACTGCGGAATTACTATTAATTAGTTGTATTCTCAATTTTGGTTAAAAAAAATTGCATTCTCAATTGTGTGGGATGCAAAGGCGCAACAATCGTTTCTCTTGGAAAAATTATACGAGTATCACTTATCAAGATGTTAAAGTTTAATTTAAAAATACTATTACTTTAAAGTATTAAACATAATAATCAATTACAAAATATGTTTGAAAGTTCAATAAATATTTTGTAGATGATAAAACTATTTGCTTTTAAAGTTCTTAAAAATATGATTTTTAGACTTAACTTAGTACGAGAGTTTTGTATGGTATACATGTAACATGAAAAATGAATTTGTAACTTGTGTGTGTGAGAGAGATTTATAAATATTTTTTAAATTTTTAATTTTATTATATATAGGGAAAATTCATTTCATGGCCTAAATTAGTAAAAAAATGTCAAAAAATGCTCAAGAAAAAGTCACATATAAAAAAAAAATGTTTTTTTTTTATTTTATAAAATGTTAGTTGTTAACGACTATTGATATAATTTCGATTTAGTTGTTAATGATCTTATTTAGTTGTTAATATATTATTGTTAATTTCTTGATTTAGTTGTTTGTACTTGATTTAGTTGTTAACATTTATAAAAGTTTGACTTTTTTTTTTTTTTTGGCCTTTTTGACATTATTTTTTTGCTAATTTGGGCATTTTCCCATATCTATATAAAAATAATTTTATGATCTTAAAAAATATTTCAGGTTTATTGATTTTTATAAGGTACTTAAAAGGAGGATCATTGAAAAAAATATTTTTTCCATGTATATGCCCCTAATAAAAAAGTAGTTGAAAGTAATAATTAATATAACAAAACAAATATTTAGTGTAATTTTGTAAAAATTATTTTAGGATCTTGTAAAAATATTTATTATTTATTGACCTTGTTTTTATTGATTTGTGAAAAAATATTTGAAATGCTGCTTGAGATAAATAACGATGATATTGATTTGGGAAAAAAGTCCTTTTTGGGAAAAAAAAATCCCAAAAAAAAGTCAAACTGGAAAACGGGCCCAAACGCTTTTTTTAACTGTTTTACCTATTTTGATATTGTTGTAAATATATTTGTTTTAGTTGTACCTAAAAAAATATTGTTGTCGATGTATTTGTTTTAGTTGTAAACGGAGCGATATTGTTGTTAATTTGTAACCCTATTTTAAATTTTTTCGATGGAATTTTTAATTTGATTATATATATTGATAGTACACAGATAAATAATGATGATATTGATTTTCCTCCCTTTTATCTCTAACATTTTATCCAAACCGAGAGGCGCGTTGCCTAGAAATGCGATCCGCTGATTTTTGTTGAACTCAAAGCCAGCAAGCCCAAGAGGGAATAATCCTTTGGTCAAGTCACATTACTTTCCCTGCTTCTCAAACGCCATGGCAATGAGCTCGAGCTTCTGTCCTCAAATTTCACATTGCTTCAGAGGAAGAATCGTCTATCCTTTCTCTATTTCGTCACCAAATTCTGTATCTTTCAGAGCGTTTTCGTCTCAGATATCCAATGCTTCAGCTCAAGGTATTCAATTCAAATTACCCCTTGTTCCAAATTTGAGCTGCGATTTCATGACGGGCATGCCTTTTTTCTTTGTAAAGTTTTTTTTTTGGGGGACAATTTCCTTGTGAAGTTTGAAATGATAAAATTAATAAACATTGATAATGAGCTGCACTTGTAAACTTTATGCTCAGTTGTGTAAAGAACAGTTTTATAATAACAGTTATGACAAGATTAAAAATTGCAGTTACTAAGGCTCTAATGGTGTAGTCAATGTAATAGAACCGAAATGTACTGTGGCTGCTAGCTTATTTTTACTTCATTGAGTGACATTTTCAAGTTAACTTGACTCTGATTTAAAGTCATCATGTAATAAATAAACTTCAAAGCATATATTTTCAGTACCATCTCTCCCTTTCGAGGAAGAGTAATGAGTGTGTGTGTACATATCTCGCATTATAATCCTGAAGAGAAAGCATTCACTTGACACAATTTTATTTATATATACATACATGAAAAGTTTTGTTTGTTATAAATATACAATTCCAGGAGATGAGTAAATCACATGGCATTGAGGACTTGAGGTTGAGTCGCATTTACAGTAGCATTATATAATTTCAGCTAAATGATTCAAAGATTTGTTAGAAATTGATTTTCTAATTGTGACATGAGAAACTGAAAAGGGTGTATCAGATCCACATGGTATTCTAGCAACACTGAAGCAGATATAAGGTTAAAATACCAGTATGCACGGGCAGGGGGTGGGTGCTGCCCCTTAAAAATTGAGGGGCTTCCCAAATGTTTTTTTGTGTTTCTTTTTACCATTAGATTTTACATAAAATGAGTGACATTTTGATATCTTATGAGCAAAAAATGGAGTTGTTTTCAATTTTTTATAATTTTTCAAAGATTCAGTGCTCTAAGTGAAAAAGAAAACTGCACCATTTTTCTGAAAAATGATAAAAAATTGAAAACAACTTCATTTTTTGCTCATAATATATCAAAATGTCACTTATTTTATTTAGAATCTAATGATAAAAAGAAACACGTACAAAACATTTGGAAAACCCCTCATTTTTGGGGGCAGCACCCACCCCTGCCCAGTATGCACCGTGCCAAACTGCCAATATGCTTTTCCATCCACTTAACGAAACTATTATTTTGTTCTTTCAGTAAATGAGGCAACACGTGTTGGCTTTTTAGGCATCGGAATTATGGGCTCTCCAATGGCACAAAATCTGATAAAAG
The DNA here is from genome assembly GCA_019022615.1 of Acacia melanoxylon. NCBI lineage: Eukaryota > Viridiplantae > Streptophyta > Magnoliopsida > Fabales > Fabaceae > Acacia > Acacia melanoxylon. The sequence goes on from JAFJYJ010000003.1 coordinate 16,136,859, forward strand.
CTGGGTATGGATCAACATAATTCTTGATTTTAGTTGTAGGAATAGTTATCATGTAACAAAGGGTAAATTTTAGATGTTACCCAAATAGTAAAGTTAGTCTGCATCATGCATTTTTTTCTTGGTTTTTGTATGAGTGTGTGTTTACATGGTTGAATTAATAGTGGGATGCTTATGGAAGTTCTTGTTTGGTTTGTGTCATTGCTCGAGCCAATGATTTGTGTTGACATTAATTTCTCATTAAACTATTTAGATTGAATAGAGGTGACAATGACAAGTCTATCACAAGCTTAAGCAGTCGTGCATTTCTTCAGAGTTTTATTGATTATCTTGGTTTTGTGCTGCAGATGTGACCTGACCATTTGGAATAGGACCAAGAGCAAATGTGATCCGCTGATTAGCTTGGGAGCAAAGTAAGTTTTTTGATGTATAGGTTTCCATATAAATGCTTCTTTTCCACATGACGTTATGATGAAATTTCCACACCATTTGGAGGAGTTATTGAGGTTCTTTTTTCCAAGTCTCTGGTATTAGTCTGTAACATAGACATGCTTTAGGATGTGCAGACGCACATTTTTGTGCATGACAATAGCTGTATCTCTGCTGTTTATAAAGAAAACAGAAAGTATTCATCCGTCTTCACTTTCTGTCACCAGAAGTTCTGAAAGTATCCTCATTTAATTGACGTTCTAGTGGTGGTAGACTGGTGGTAGTAGAAAAACTTGTTCAGCTTTCTGAACTTATCTGGAAGGAAGGATGTGTCTTTACTGCTCATGGTACTTATATTTGAAAATAAATATGACTCAACTGGATATCTCAATTTTGTTTCACATGACTTCGTTTCTGTAGATATAAATCATCTCCTGAGGAAGTAGCTGCATCTTGTGATGTCACATTTGCCATGCTTGCTGATCCTCAGAGTGCTGTACGTATTTTTCAGCTTTGCTAACTTGGTATCCAATTGTATGCCAGCTCTGAACTGTTATCTTTACCCCATTCCAGGTGGATGTTGCTTGTGGAAAACATGGGGCTGTGAATGGATTGGGTCCAGGAAAAGGGTGCAATGTGCAAATTCAAACTTTTTTCAGCATTTTTCTACAATTTGACGCATACTGTCATTTGAAATGGTTATTGAATCTTTTCCATATCAAACAGATAAATTCTTTCTTCCCCATCTCCTCGAGCCTTTTGGCCCTACTTCCTAGAAACTTTACTTCCAATCTGTTTTTAGTGTACCCATCACTGCCAAGAGTTACAACATTGCTATTTTTGTAGATTACATGCTACTATATATGCAATCCATATGCTTAGTTGCTTGTTTATTTTTCAAAAGAAGTGTTGAAGATGCATTATGTACAACTAATGGTCTTTGCTGCATTTTTATTATGTAGTCTGACAAACTGCTTGGTACCATGTATATGTTCAGATATGTGGATGTTTCAACAGTTGATGGGGCAACGTCTAAATTGATTAGTGGGCATGTCAAGTCTACTGGAGCATTTTTTTTGGAGGTGCGGAGCCTTATAGTTTCAATTTAAATTCTCCATGATACTTGATTGATGCAATTAGGGTATGCATCATTTTGGTGCTTTTGTTTGGAAAATGGCGTTATTCCTACCAAGTCATTCTCTGGTGCCCACAGGCTCCAGTTTCAGGTTCCAAGAAGCCTGCAGAAGATGGACAATTAATATTTCTAACGGCAGGTAAAGTTCTGTATTGTTAATAATCAGTTCAATAATTTTTCATGTGACAAAGTTTTCAAGAAACTTTTCAATTATACCAGAATGAAAGTTAAATGGGACATGCAATATAAAATTGAATCAATACCTGGCAACCGCAGATGTTTGAAATTTCCTTTAACAAGTTATAATGTCATCCACTGGATAAATTTTCTTTCCATATCACCATCCTTATTTGCATAAATTAAGAGCACACACGACATCCTGAATTCCTGATGGCACTCAGACTTTATTTTGTTAACTAGCAAATCGGACCTAACCAACTCCAAAATATATATGATGTTTCAGGTGATAAAGTTCTTTATGAAACGGTTTCTCCTTTCTTGGACGTAATGGGGAAAGTATGTAGTCCTTCTATCATTCCTTCCTTCATTTTGAGTAAAATAGTTCATTGATGCATATGTAGTAATGTTTTATGCCCCCACGCAGTCAAGATTTTACCTTGGAGATATTGGAAATGGAGCTGCAATGAAACTTGTTGTCAATATGATTATGGGCAGGTTTTGTTCAGTTGGTTGCTCAGTGTTTGATGTGATTTATCCTTACAAATGATTGAGGAAATGATATTTCTATCTATATTTTCCCATTGATCACAGTATGATGGCATCCTTTTCTGAAGGATTACTTCTCACAGAGAAAGCTGGCCTAGATCCTAAAGTACTAGTGGAGGTATTTCCTACTCCATGAAATTTCACTACCGTAGTCTATGAAAAGTTCTAGGAAGATAGCCATCTCTGAAGTGGGTGGGACAATCACAGACAGAATGTTCTAGAAAGACTGCTTGCCCATAGCTTAATCTGTCTTTCTTTCTTCCTTCCTTCTTGAATTTTTTTAGTTGTTATAATCTCATGATTCCTCGTTGTTGGTCATTGAAAAACAAGTATTTATTTTGTGATCACTAAAAAGTAAACATTCTGTAGCAGCTTTATAAATGGTGATATTGCAGGTTGTTTCACAGGGTGCCATTAGTTCACCAATGTACTCAACCAAGGGCCCATCCATGATTCAGTCACTTTATCCAACTGCATTCCCCCTAAAGCATCAGCAGAAGGTATCCCCACAAGCTATAATTTCGAAATTGGACTAGACTAGCAAATTTAACTGATAAAAACCAGTAAGTTTACAGGCTCAGTCTTTGAGCTTAACCAACCCGCTAGAATCCTGATTAAACGCCATTGATCCTCTACCTTGTGGATGGAATAATGCCTGAACTGCTTCAATAGATGTTCTTGATAATAGTTAGGGTTAGAGATACATTCAGTATTCTGAAGTATTTTTCTATTAGCATTTAGTATTCGAAAGTAATTGTTGGTTCAATTTTTGCCCTTAAAGTTTTTTTTTTCTTAGTAACAATGAGTACCCAAATTTTAAGATACTAAGTGCTACTAAAAATACTTTAGGACCTTGAATACATCAAAATTATTTTAGGATACTGAGTACTATTGGAAAATTACTGTAGGTGTTGGATACATCTTAACCCTAATAGTTATGTTGAGAAGTGGAGTTATTGCCTAACACTAAATTCATGGTGGCAGGATATGAGGCTTGCCCTAGGGTTAGCGGAATCTGTTTCACAATCTACTCCAGTTGCTGCAGCTGCGAATGAGTTATATAAAGTTGCAAAATCCCATGGCCTTGGGGATCAGGACTTCTCTGCAGTCATTGAAGCATTGAAAGCCAAACTGCAGAATTCTTCCAATGAGTGACAACTGCTTGTTTTAATGGCAGACACTGGTTTCCCAGTAATGCAGCTCCAACAAATGAACCTGTTCTGTTTTCACTCTTTTCTTTCAGAAAAATGAAATTTCCTCGTCGATTTTTCCTTTCTTCTTATTACAACTACACTGAAACTGATGATGATGCTGATGCCATCCATGACACCAAGTTTTCTATTTCATTGTAGAGTTCATGAGCACAAATGAAGAATCCTCCTCCTCCTCGTATACTAAAAAATCTACTGAAGTTAACATATTTCATTGTAGGGTTTTGATTACAGATTAGGCTAACTTAAATAGGAGCATGTAACTCAATGAGGAGTGTCTTGAAAATATTTAAACTTTTTAGGGACTTAATTGAAATATCATCTATACTATAGAAACTAATTTATTAATTTTTCATATATTTATAAATGTAATGTAATATTTATAGAAAATATCAATAAAATTGATCCGGCTTTCCTCCTTTTCCCTTACCCCCTTACCCGAAAATATTTTTACCTGTCACTGCCATCATTTTCTTTTTCATTTTTCAAATTTATAAATGTAATTTTGGTGCAAAATGCAAATTTTCTTTTTTTTTTTTTTTTTTTTTTTTTTGAAAATAATATTTATTATCCCGAAATATTTTTTTAGTATTAATCAATCTGCGAAATAATTTTTTAAGATCATGAAATATTTTTTTCAGTATCATGAAGTATCTTTTAGTACGGGTATTGACCGTACTAAAAAAGATCTTGAGAATAGTGGATCAGATCTTGAAAAAATACTTTATATCTCTAAAAATTATTTTAGGATATTGAAAAATAGTTTAATATAATAACTGATCTTGAAAAAAAATTAGATATTGATTAAAAATACTTTCAAGATATCGATTGATACTAAAAAATACTTCATGATCTTAAAAAATTATTTTAGAATCTTGAAAAAATATTTCACTACTAAAAAAAGACTATTTCAATATACTGAATAAGTTACTTCCGTTTTTCATTAACTTAATGGTGTTAATAATCACATTTTAGAAGTTAAAAGTCTTAACATGAAACAAAATTAAATTAAAGGGATAGAAAATTCAAAAACATATTGATGGTAGTGAAGATTGTTTAAGGAAAAAGAGAGGAAAGCGTAGTTGGATCTCAATAAAATACCCATTGAGCCTCACTCAATTGATTAATAAATAGTTTTTAGATAAGAGCATTGAGAAAGTTACTTCCGTTTTTCATTAACTGTGGGCCCAAAATATGGATTAATGGTGTTAATAATCGATTTTCATATTTTTGAGAAACAGGTGCCGAGGTATGAGATTTTCATTGCCCCCGCCATGTGGCGTCCGGGTTAGTTGAAGATTGAAAGTTAAAAGTTCTCCCAAACCAAATTATCTTACGGTGCCACGCTTGTCTTGTCGTCCCCCGGCTGGCGATCAAAGTGGTGCACTCGGTTCTTCCGGCCGGGATGCACTCTTGCCCTCGGGCCAAGGTGTTATGCCGAGTAACCTATTCGATTCATGGACCCAAGGTTGTTTATCCGACTCCTGGACCCGAGGTAGTATCTCAAAGGTCGGTACTCCCGCCGTTGATTTCGAAATCCTGAGGTAGTGTCAGATGGTCGCTTGGCCTCGAGGCTGAAACCCTTTCGACCTCGCCATCATGACCTCCCGAAACCCGCCTTCGTGGATTGGAGAGGGTGCAGAACCGTCGTTCCTAGTGACTTCGAGATCCGGGTCGTTTGACGAGGAGGTTCGAGGTGGGGAAGAAGATCCTTCTTTGGGTGATGATGGTGGAGAAGGGACTTCGAGATCCGCTCCGGCCGAGGTGGTCCCTTCGGAAAACATTGCTCCTCCGAGCTAAGAGCCGGAGTCTTTTTGTTGTTGTTCCTACCGGTGTATCGTCTTAGGGTTTGTAATTGTAACTTTGTAAACATTGCTACCTTGATTATATATAAACTTGATTTCAACCAATCGGTTTGTCTTGTCAACTTCACTTAAGTTAACATTACATTGTTTTTTATGGCCGGGCGCGGGGCCTTTATATGCGCGATGATCTCGCTAAGTGTTTCTTCCGATAGGTTGACTTCGGGAAAAGGGGTAGGGGAGTAACCCGAGCTACCGAGATCCGGATATGGGCACATGCAGGGTTGTTTTATCGAGAATAGGGGCAAAATGTCGGATGCACAATCGCGGTGTACGAACGCGGTTTGTACATGTCGGCTGATCGGGGCTGCGTGACAATTCACCTCCCTATTTAGGAGCATTTTTCGATGCATCTTTTTTAAAAGAGATGAATGAACCGGGCGTGGTAGCCGGGTGTAGTACCGCAAATCGGGTGTCGGTAATGCCACAAATCGGGCTATACGCAACTGGGTGTGGTAACCCGGTGTAATCCCTTCTTTTGGGACATGAAACAAAATTAAATTAAGATACAAGATGTGTCTCGCATGGGTTAATTTTTTTTTTTAAAGGAACAGTGTGCAATGCCATTTGAAAGAAAAGGATAGCAGTGAAGGGTAATGGAAAAAGAGGAAAGTTAGATCTCAATAAAATACCCCTTGGGCCTCACTAAATTGATTAATAAATAGTTTTTTAAGCATGAAAGTTACTTCCGTTTTTCATTAACTTAATGGTGTTAATAATCACATTTTAGAAGTTAAAAGTCTTAACATGAAACAAAATTAAATTAAAGGGATAGAATGAATTTTACGTAAATTAAAAGATTCAAAAACATATATTTTCCCCCTGTTTAAAATATTATTAATATTAATATCAGTGCTGGTAAAAAAAATATTAATATCAGTGTAAGAATATAAAAAATGTACAATAAATCATACTAGTACTATTGTTTTCCATTATTAGTTGTACTTTACCATGTGACTCATTTAATTGCATCCTAACTTACCATAATGGTATATTTTAATTTTAATTAAAAAATGTAATCATCCGAATATATACCAGATTCCAATCCAAGATGCAATTAGGTTTTCTGATTTCGGCCAGGATTAGGCTAATTAAACGTGTTTTTCTGAGGCGGCCACATCACCGTTACCTAGTACAACTGACACAACCACTTCCTCACAACTCTATTGGTCCGTGTTCGCACGCGCTTCATTCGCACGTGCAGAGATTAATCCCCATTCTTCTACACTGCCGTACAAGTCACATCTTCCTCATCGTGCCGTCGCGCTTTTATATAAAATTCTCTCTTAAATCCTTTTTTCCCTCCTCTCTTACTTTTTCTCTCGCTTTCTTTCTTTTCCTTCTCTGATTTTTCTCGTCATCGAAACAATCTCAACAATGAGTAACGATGCTTCTAAAAGCGATGCCGTAGGCGTTTCTGAAGTTGACGCCGATCTCCCCGCTGCCGCAGCCGGTAATTTCAATCGGAACCCTTAATTTTGTTTTTGCCGTCATGTTTACCATCACTCGTATCTCTGTGTTCGTAATTTCCTGTTATATGAATCTTTTATTTGATATTAGCATGAATTCTTCATATTCGTGCTGCCGGAAGCTAATTTCTTCTTCTCCTTCTCCTTTATTTATTTTCCGGTGCTCGTTTACTTATCACCTTCCCTATAGTTTGTGTTCTATTTAAAACTGAGAATTTATTATTATTATTATCACTACTGGTACTGATTGAAGAATATGACATAAATTAAAAAAACTTTTGTTTTTGTCTGTAGCTCTCAGTCCCGAGGATCGTGCTGATCTCGTTAATGCGCTTAAGGTAAGTTTTTATTGATATCCTCGTCCTTTTCTGTTGAAAAACAGGGTGAAATTTGACTTAGGACCGCCTTCTTGGTTGGTAACTTTTACTTTCGGGATGTGGGATGGTGATACTGTTGGCACAGTTTATCTAGAATTCTTTATTCGGTACTTTTTCATGTCCTAGTTATTTGGAAGAAACAAAGTTGGAGTCTTTTTTTCTTTCGGAATAAAAGTGGAGCCTATAGTTCATGGATTGAAAATAAATATCTACGAAAGCTAACTTCTCAACCAAAGTTCTGCTATCAATATGCAATATTCACCAGTTTTTATAATACATTTTTAACTAATTTGCGCTTTGTCTACTGTTTTTGCAGGATAAACTTCAGCTCTTGGCTGGGCAGCATGTGGATATCCTTGACACACTGTCACCGAAAGTCAGGGAACGCGTGGACGTTCTGAGAGGTCTGCAGGTATGATGTTCTTGGAAAATTTAGATCCCCGGAGTGAAGTAGAGAAATAGGAAGAAGGTTGTGGGACCCATCTGTAGAGTCCATGTGTAGAGGTGGGACTCACTATTCTTGCCATGTCTCTCTATTCACCAAGGTGAAATAGTTCAGAGGTTCTCAAATCTCAATTCTGCCAACTATTTCTATTCCTCATAGTGTTCGTTGTATTTAATAGCTTATATATATATTTTTTACAACTGATTTTTTAGCATTGTTTAAGTCTTATAATTACTGTGGTATTTATAATTACTAGGGGGACAAGGCTTTGTTTAAGTCTTACTAATGGGTCGGCTTTGTTGTTGAAGTCTTATAAGTTATAATGACTGCGGTATTTGTAGCTTAAAAAGTGTGTGTGTGTGTGTGTGTGTGAGGTTTGCTTTCTTTCATGAACCAAGTCAAGTTCTTTCTGTTTTAAGTTTCTGATTAAAATGGTGATAACAGAATTTAGCTTTTGTGACTCAAACAGGTTGTGTTAGTCTGATTGATCTCAATGTCATGTTGCAATACTTTATTATTCAGTTGCTTCAAGCCTCAGTAATGTTTGACATGCCATGCTTTTAAATTCTTTTAGTCTCGTCTCGTCTATATCCTTGTGAGTTTATTGCCTCAGTAGCAATTGCAGTGAATTAGAATGTAACATATGGTTTTGTTGTCATGGGTGCTATTTTTGTTATGCTCCTGAATAGAGTCTATTTCCTCTGCTTCTTTCAATGAAGTGTCATTTTATCATTAGTTAGGGTTAGGTACTCAAATGAAAGTTTCTGTTTTTTTTCCCTCGCAGAGCCAACATGATGAGCTGGAAGCAAAGTTTTTGGAGGAGAGAGCTACATTGGAAGCTAAATATCAGAAGCTTTATGAACCACTTTACACAAAGGTGTGCATATTATTAATTGTTAGTGAGTTTCTGGTCTTGTGTATTTGTTAGATGTGGCTTTCTGGCTTCTAAGATTGTTTTTTTTGCTCAAATACATTTTGTAATTTCATGGGCTATGTTCTACAGTCTATTTATTCGCAGAATTACATATGCTTTTGCTTTATAGTTAATGCAAATAATTTTTGTTCTCTTTTGAATTTTTTCGACGGTTGCTATAGAGGTATGAAATTGTCAATGGCATAGTCGAGGTTGAGGGAATTACAGCTGAAGCAGGGACAGACAAAGAGAAATCTACGGAAGGTAACTCTTACTCTCTGCTCTTGCTTACTCATACAGTCACTGGCATTGTGAAAGAACCCCATTCATTGGTAAGACCTATGCAAGAAAACTTAGGAAGACACAAACAACACAAGCAATAGGGAAAGATGCTTTTTAAGGTTGCAGGGCTGACTTTCCTATTTTGGTGTAATTGTTAGACACTTAGCCGCTGCATAGAGTGGCTCTAGTATTTAGCACTGTAGCATTTTGAATACTGTGCACAGATGCTTTTTGACTATATTAGGCGTAGGAAGGAACAGTAGTGGTAAGCTTATTTTTTCAGTGAAGACTGTAGGAGAGGGAAACTGGTTCTGAGTAACAGAACAGTGACTTTCTTGGCTATGGGAGTAGTATTGCTCTCGACAGATTGTAGGAGAGGGGGAACAAGTCTATTAGCACAGATTTGCTTCTGTTCTTGGCTGTGGGAGTCTTTGTACTCTTATCAGATTGTTGTAACCACTTTGTTATCAGTTAAGAACATTTGATTCTATTATAAAAAAAAAAAAACATTTGATTCATCATTATTTCGGGTTTTTCTGTTGGTTCCTAACACATTGATGTTTAATACTATTCTGGATTTTCCTTGCAATCAGAGAAAGGAGTTCCAGGCTTCTGGCTAACTGCAATGAAGACCAATGAGATGCTGACCGATGAGGTAGTGGAATTTATTGTTTTCTGTATGGTTTTCATCAACTGAAGCTTCATAGATATATAATTGATTTTTTTTTTCCTGGGGTAGATCACTGAACGTGATGAAGGAGCTCTCAAGTATCTTAAGGATATCAAGTGGAGTAAACTTGACGATCCCAAGGGTTTCAAGCTGGAGTTCTTTTTTTCTACGAATCCATATTTTAAGAACTCTGTTCTGACAAAAACATATCACATGATCGATGATGATGATGATCCTATTTTAGAAAAAGCAATAGGGTAACTAATACCACTTAATATTCTCATGTTTTTTTATGTTGATATTCTATGCATATCTTATGTTGTTTTATTTTGTAGAACGGAGATTGAATGGTATCCAGGAAAAAACTTGACGCAGAAGATTTTAAAGAAGAAGCCAAAGAAAGGGTCAAAGAATGCTAAGCCAATCACAAAAATAGAACAATGTGATAGTTTTTTCAACTTTTTCAACCCACCCCAGATCCCTGAAGAGGAGGAGGATATCGATGATGATGCTGTAAGTTGCTATTAGTTATTTTACTTATTTATTTTATTGGATGTTGCAGAATTATTTTTAAGAATAATTGTCTTTTTTGTGTATATTGTGATAGGTTGAAGAGCTTCAGAACATGATGGAACATGATTATGACATTGGGTAATGATCATAGTTGTTTCTTACATGTTTTTGCATCATTAGTAAATTGTTTCATTCCAATTATATTTTCTGGGTGACACTGTATGTGTCATGAGAGCAAAATGAAGTTAAAAAGATTAGAATGTATGAATCTTGAATTGACCTGTGGAAAGCATTGTTGGATTTTGCAAAATCTTGTGACAATAGATTTATCCAAAAGAATGTTCATGGTGGTGTATTATTTTCTTGTCTTGAGTTGTAATTTACCTTGGTGTAATATGCAGTTCTACAATTCGGGATAAAATTATTCCCCATGCTGTGTCGTGGTTTACTGGGGAGGCAGCACATAATGACTTTGAGGATATGGAAGTTGATGATGATGATGAAGATGACGATGAAGATGAAGATGACCACGACGAAGAAGATGATGATGACGATGATGAAGAGGAAGAGGAAAGCAAAAACCAGAAGGTACTGCATGTTTCTTATTTGTCTATAGAGGTTGACAAGGTAAAAAGTGGCATGATGTGTGATCTCCGAAGCTTGTTCAATGGTATAAGATGCCACTGAAAATAATGTCCTCGTATGACACTTTACTAGTTAGGATAACATACATTATCTTGAATCTCATATACGGAACCTAAGTATCCTGTACACTGCCTTGTATTAAAGATGTTTTTCTTTACCAGACCAGTATTTAAAATATCAAGGTCCAGATAAGGAGGCACTAAATGCCTGGGCAAAACAAATAGGAGGCGCTAAATGGTTCTTATATTTTCAATCATTTATGTTATATCTAATTTATGATCGATGCTTTTATGGATTTTGCTGCAGAAAAGTGGCAAGGCCAGGCCTGGAAAGGGTCAGCGAGGTGAACAGCCACCTGAATGCAAGCAGCAGTAGGGCATGGGTCGCACGTGGCAGACATAGATAGGTTTAGTGTCAGTGGAGTAAATAATGTGAAAAGTTCTAGTTTACTTTTGTCAAAATTTACAAGTTACAATGGAAATTTTTACTGTTTTTTTTTTTTTTTTTTTTTTTTTTTTTTTTTTTTTTTTTTTTTTTTAAAGTTGATTTTTTTGGCCACATGATATTAGGTTTTCTCGGTTTGGCTGTGATGTGGATTTTATTTCCATCATCTTTGAAGTTAGAAGTATTTATGTGTGCTTTCACTGATTTGTCCATATTTGTCGGGTAATATCCGACATTGTACATATATTCTTACATTTCTCCGCTTATTCTACAAAAGTTCAAATTGTGTCAACTTGTCTGTGTCAAAAAGAACAATAAAAGTTACAACCATGGGATCAGGGTGTTTGAATGAAGAATCATGCAATCCCAGTGAAAAGCAGCCACAGCCCACAAAGACACAAGTTGCCTATTATTTATTCTATCTTTTCTATTTTTTAAGGCCCTATTACTTACCATCTTAAAATTAAGAAAATTAGAAAGAAACCTTATTTTTTTGCCAAATTAAAAAATTTATAACTTTATAAAATTACCCCTTAATCAGTATGATTTGTTGGGTGATATGAAAAAGCTATTGTAAAGAGGCTAGATCATCTGTTTGCTAGTAGTTATACATATTTCATTAAGCTTATTAAAGAATCCTTTACGAAGGACCAATGATAGGTTTTTATCATTAATTTTAGTCGCAAAGGATACTAGTGTGGTGTGAGGGGCAGCCGTGATAGATTTTTAAGCTATGATGATCTTCTTCCTCGTTCCTTGTGTGTACTGGATGAGCGCTTTATGTAATGTTTATATTCCACTGTTCATAATTTACGTCAACATACAAGCCGGGTTCCTACTAAAATGCTTGTCGTTTATGTTCAGATTTATATGGCAAAACTTCACGCTATTGATCTTTTTTATGCCCAGTTAGAATATGATGTGTTTATAAGCTTTAGAGGTTCAGGGATCAGTACTGGGATTCTTAGCCATCTGCGAAAGGAATTGTGCCAAAATCATATTGATGTGTATCTGGACGAGAAGCTGGGGAGAGGAGAAGAAATATCACCAGCACCCATGGAAGCAATAGAATGATCAATGATATCATTGCTGATATTCTTAAAAGACTATACTTCTTCCAAGTGGAACTTAGATCAGTTTGTCAAAATCATGGAATGCATGTTCTCCACAATCTCTCTTAAATGTGTCCTGCATCTAGTAATTGAATCTCTTTTTCAGTATTCTTCAGTGAACGTGAGCTCATTCTCTATTTGCAACTTCTCTTTCTTCACTGTTAAGTACAATGCTAGCATAGTATATTTGATCAACTAATGATAAAACAAAATTTGGATAACAGTCAGGACGACGTTGCTACAATTTAAAAACTTAATAATATGAAACCCAAAAATCTTTCGAGGTATTGCTCCTAAATCAAAAGTTTCGAGATAAATTTGCATATTAACGAGATTGAGATGTATATAATTATATTATGAAGCCTATTTTGGGCCAAAACAATAATGAATCCTACTAAAATATTGCCCGAGAGGAACAAAATAATATTTGGAAAACATTGTGATGGGTGTGAAATCATCTTCCATGTGCCCAAATCGTTAAAAACAAAATCACAAATTAATAAAATATTAAATATTAATTTATGTTTAAAGTGAGGGTGAAACAGGGAAAGCATCTTTATGTATTCAAATTGTTCTTTTTTTCTCCCTTTTTGCCAACATGAGTTCAAAGTCAAAAGAAGAAGAACATCCTCCCATAATTAGTACCGTCAAAAGATATTTTAATTAATATTATAAACTTTTAAAATTTAATAAAGGTGCTTGAAATGAGCGTCCATATTGTTTTTTTTTTTTTTTTAAAAAAAAAAATTATTTACCCCTAACCTAACCCTTCTAACAAATACTTACATTGAGTCTCAACCAACTCGAGTCAAGTCGGGAGAGCCACAAAGAGTGGGAAAAAAAACCAAAAGAAAATATTTGATGCTACTTTTTCCGGTTCTTAATATGAGACTTAATTAACTCTTTTTGGAGAGATTTAAGGAATCTAAATAAACTATTTAAAAGTATTTTTATTTATCATTTTTCTTTCAAATGGTCTGATTTATAAATTATATAGCATATAATTAAGTAATTTCTTAAATTTCTAAAAAAAAGTCAAATCGTATATTATAGAAAGGAGGAAGTGTATAAAAAACAATCGAGATCCGAGCCAAACCAAACGATTTCTATTTGTTTTCGAGACAAGGTTCGATCAATCTGGGTATGATCATCTTCTTCCTTCGTCCCTCATGTAATTCGGATGTCTATGTTTGAACTATTCGTCACAAACGTGTCAGAAAAAGCCATGCATGTTCCTGATGAGTTCAGTGATGATGGTCAGTTTTATATTCTGAATTTCCATTCTACTAGGGAGATCAACTTCAATTAATGGAAATGCTCTTTTTTCTCTTTTTTTGACAGAGAATGAAAACACTTTAGTTCCTTCGCTTTGGTCGTCATGAGTAATATAATGATAAGGATTCAAAAAAAAAATGTAAGGACCCGATTCAAAATTTTTGTAAAGTATAAGGATTGCCAGATTAATTTTCTGTTATAGTATTTGTACTTGTGAGCTCAACTATTGTTGTTAGAGGATAACTTTTCTACGTTTATTTTATTTAAATTGTTTTCCTGTTTATGGGTCTGAACAATTGTAAATGAGCTTGTCCTTTTCTTCTGGCGTTGACAAAGGTTTTTGGTGGCTCATTTCGTCAACTATTTCTTTGGAAAATTACGAATATATATGTTCCAAATACAGGAATTGTTTATAAATAATTCTCATGAATTTGCTAAAATACAACGCAGTCCCAAGTTTCTTGAGCGTTTTTTTTTTTTTTTTTTTTTTTTTTTTTTTTTTTTTTTTTTTTTTTTTTTTCATGAGAAAAAACCAACTTGCCGCTTGACTAATATAATTGGGGGTTGCCTTGTAAATCTCGAAAGTGGACTTATAAATTCATACGTGAAATTTGAAAATTTTGTACAAAAAATGTGGTTCACTTGTAATTAAATTTAGGTTTGAGTCGTAAATCCATATGTGAGATTTGAATCAAACCAGCCTTGTATGTCCAAGCTACCCTGGGAATAACATAAAATATTTGAACAGTTATATGTTTATTATAATGTTATTATATATTGGCAACTTGAGTGATTAGATTAGCATCCAAATTTATTAAGAATAATTAACACCCTGAAGTTTTTGTTTATGTCCAGTAATGGCTGCTTTGGCTACTTCTTCCCGAGTTTGTCGGGAAAAATGTGATGTTTTTATCAGTTTGAGGTTTAGACATTGGACATGGACTTCTTAGCCATTTGACAAAGCAGTTACGACAAGAGGGGACAGATCGATGTGTGTGTGTCGATGAGAGGCTAGAGAGGGGAAATGAAATATCATTTGCACTTTTGGAAGCAATAGAAAGATCAATAATAGTGCTGGTGATATTATCACAAGACTATGCTTCTAGGTGGTGCTTAGAAGAGCTAGTGAAAATCTTAGAATGCAAGCAAGTCAATAATCAGATTGTAATTCCTGTTTTCTATAACGTAGACCTATCTCATGTTGGGCATCAAAAAGAACCTTTTGCAGATGCATTTACTGAGCATGAGGAAAAGTTCAAAACTGACTTACAAAAATGGCAAATTTGGAGATCTGTCTTGAAAGAAAATGCAGTCTTATCTGGCTATCATTCTTCAAATTTCTGTAAGTTTTTTTTTTCTCTTTTTGTTTATTTAATATATCTTGTCATATTTATCAATTAGGTGTTCCCACCATAAAAATTTAATAATAATTATATCTATGCATGTATTATTTTTAACGGTTGTGTATTTTAAAATAATAATGATAATTTCTTCCTTTTAATAACATGCCAGCACTGAATCTGATCTTATTGACGCAAAAATTAAAGATGTATAAAAAAAAGTTGGAAGATAAAGACACCATTGAGCCAAAGCAATTGATTGGATCTGAGGAAATTTGGCTACCATTAAAACATTTATGAAAGTTGACTCACAAGAAGTTGAAGTTATTGGAATTTGGGGGTAAGGGAGGGATAGGTAAAACAACTTTAGCTTGTGTAACACCCCAAATTTTGGGATTTGAAATTAGAATATTTTATGGAAATTAAATATGAAATTTTGGCTTAAAAATAATTATGAGAATAATTATTTGAGATAAAGGCCTATTTTTCCCTTGATTAATTAATTCAAAAAAAAGGAATAAATTCAAGTAAGGAATAAATTATGCCTAAAAATTATGAAAGGGATAATTTATGGCCTAAAATAATTATTGGAATTTAAGGTATATTTTCCCATAAATTAAGGACAAATAATTAGAGAATAATTTTTGACATAAATATTTTAGAGATAATATTTTAAGGCCAAAAGAAATAATATATGGGAATTAAATAGTGAAAATTGGCCAAATGATTAAATTAATTGTTTGGAAAATTAGAGATTTATTTCCTTATAATAGGTAATAGTAAAAGTAGGGAAATCATGACAAAAGATAAAATGTTGCACAAAGCCCATTAACTTCCTTAGTTTATTTAACTCCTTCAGTTATTATATGCAAATGTAAATTCCCACGCGAAACTCAATTATAAAAGTCAACTCAATCAGCTTTATATACTCACGTGATAATAACCCAACCCATTATTCATTATCTCATCCATCCATTCAACTTTTTTTTTTTTTTTTATTCTAAAAAAAAGTTTTTGACCACACAGTAAACAATCCTAATTCATGTAAATCATCCATTCAACTTGACCACACAGTAAACAATCCTAATTCATGTAATCTCCAAGCCCATATTCTGCTAGACAAAAACGCATTTTTTTTTCTTTTTCTTTTTCATTCTCATTCCTCCAGCCCATACCCACACGCCATTCAACCAACATAAAATAAAAAGAAAATAATAATAAAACAAACAGCAGATGAAACGCAACACACAAGAAAATATATATGATGGAACACGTTAAGCAGAAAAGATAACAGCAGCGTCAAAATCTCACTTTCGGCCATCCAACTGTTCACGCAATCTGCGACCTCCATGCCCCTTCCATCAGAAAGTTCAGGCGTACCATACCTCTTAATCCCAACACCTTTATCCGCTGGCTCCTTCTCGGACTGCACCTTTATATGTATAATCATCCACGTTTCACTTCCTCCAGCAAAGTGAATCCAAGATTGAGAAAGAGGGGAGGCCGAGAGAGTGGGAAACCGTTAGAGGAGAGAAAAAGAAAGAAAATCCATCTGCTTTTCTCTGTTTTAAAACAACAAAACAGAGGTGTGTGTGTGGCGTGGATTAGCAGCGAGTTTCTGTCTATCGGAAAGATTAGCTAGGTGATTATTACTATAATACCCCGAAATTTGAATTAGGGAATTTAAGGGCCAAAGTGCCAAAATGACCAAAATACCCCTAGGAAGGGTAAATAACTTAGGAAAATGGTGAAAAATCCTAAAAGTCAATGAAATAATTATTTGAATTATGAGAATATATTATCTCTAATTATGGTAATTTAATAAATTACTTAACTTGGAGAAATTGAAGAAGAATGCCCAAAAAGTATTGTAATGACAATAATACCCTTGTAAATTATAGAATAATACAAGAGACATGGAAACACAAGTGTTAATGCAAGAGTTTGGAGGTAATAGGGCATTCTAATTAAGAAAATTATCAACTAGTGATAATGAGGTAATTAAGTAATTTCTGGCTAATTACTTAAGTCTGAGCAAAGGAAATTTAGAGATAATTATGTGAGGCTCAAAAATTAGTGGAAAATAGTAAAAATATATTTACTAATTAATTGGAGATTTTTGTGAAAAATAGTTGAGTTTAGGTATTTTTAAGCCTAAATACAAGAATGGACCAATAAGAGAATTTTGTGGAATTTTTGATAAAAATTTCATTAAGTAATTAATTATGTAATTAAATAAATCATGGAAAATATTTACAAATCCAAAAAAAATGCTCAGCCGAAAATGGACAAACAAATGGAAGATAAGAGTGAAAAATTTAATATCATGATATTTTTGTAAAATTGTATTATTATATAATATAGTGAATAGTAATGAAATAAATAGGAAACGGATCCTATCTAGAGAACCAGGAATAGGAATTCCAAAGTCAAGGTAAAATATTGATCAGTGAGTTTTTACCTTCAAGTGAACGGAAGTTAATTTCGAGGTAAAAGCGCATTTGCCTAATAAGACGAAATAGGAAAAAATGGAGATATTCACATTTTGATTTGAAGAAAATAATTATAACTCAACATCTAGAGATGAGTTTATAATTATCTGGACATATTTGGAATCAGTGAATTATTATCCAGAGATTGATGATTCCGAAAGCGATTTCCGACACCGGACGTGTTCGGACACGTTTTCGAGAAAACTTCAACTGATCGTTGGAACCGTAAGGGACCGAAATCTAAGTTAAATTAGATATTATTGATGAGGAAGAGAAGATCTTCAAAGTTATGAATCCAGAATTTTGAGATTTTCCGAGACTACGCGAAACGGACACCGATCGGGAAATTTATCTATCTGGGCATAAAGTGAGCTTGAGTCACCATTCTTGGACCAATTGCTGCCACATCACCCCCTTATGTCGACTAGGGCAGCCCATGGTCAAGAATTAACCACCATTTAGCCTTTATTTTACTTGGTTATAAGGTAAGAGAAAATTACAAGATTTGGAATATGGAAATTACCAAAGTGGCACAATTTTTGCCTATATAAAGGCATGAGCACCTTCATCATTTTTCACACCAAAAATCTGCCCCTTAGAGAGAAGTTAGAGAGAGAAGCCGGAGAAAGTTTGAGCAAACTGGGTATGGTCCTTAGTTTTTAGTTTCGTAGTTCTTTCAAAGTAGATATAGTAGAAGTGCTAGATTTATCTTTAAATTTTCAAGATATTCTAGATATCATATTTAGGGGTAAATATGATACATATTTCGAAAATATGATAAGGGAAAAGATCTGTCAAAATTACGGAGAGAGAGAAATTAAAATATTTCATAAATTCGCCAAATAGGGGTACTAGGGGCAAAATAGTAATTTTCACCCAAATGGCCTGTTATGATGCCAAATGTTGATAAACGTTGTCCTTATAGGATATCTGAGCTAATCGAGCCATTGTTGTGCCGCCGTCATACCGTTTTACCCGTCAAAAATCACCGTTTTTCGTAAACGTACCGTAGTCGACAACGAAGGTACGTTCGCGTACCGGTAACCTTATCTCTCGATGTTTATGGTTTACATATATGTGGTATGTGTGTTGTAGAGGTGTTATCGTGCGAGTGCATATAGCGGTTAGAGGATATGTCTCGTATCTTGGGTGCATATGTCGGTCATTGGGTGCAATATGTCGGTCATTGGGTGCAATATGTCTCGTATCGGGTGCAATAGGTCCGTATGCTTTGGGTGCAATGTGTCCGCATGTCTTTGGGGGCAATACATATGCATGGGTTGTGGTAGAGTGATTGTTGATTGTGATGATATTATGGATGTGCAGCTGGAGTGCATTGAGTATACATAAACATGAGGCCCCCACACCTTGAGATCCAATGGTAAATTGGATCTTTTATCTTAACTTAACATCAAGTTCGGAAGGACCGAGGACCGAGGAGAGAGGAAAAAAAAAAGGACGGATGAAGACTTTCCGATGTTGTCCTTTCTTTTGATGTTAAGCCTTTCTTTACTTGTTTTTTTTTTGAAACGTTGCGTTTTCGTTTTCGATGTTGTAAACTCGCCGTTTTTACGCATTTTAAATATAAGGTTACGTCAATTCTTGTTGCAATGAAAAAAATATATACTGCTTTTGAAAATGGGATGTTACAATTACCTTCAACTTAATACACGTACATATATATATATATATATAGAGAGAGAGAGACTTGTATCAGTTTTGCATTTGGGGAGGTAAAAATAAAAATAAAAATGTGTTGCTGGATACATGAAAGGAAAAGTTTGACTAATTAATAAGTGTTTATATATTCACTTAGCTTATCAAAAAGAGAAGAGTGTGTGTAAGCGTACTAGCAATATATATACACACACACTTTAGATTCCATATATGTATATGCATCAGCTTAGCTTATAAAATATTAGAGAAACAAAGCTTTGCTTGCTACACATATTGGTATACATATTAAATCAGGGTATTTGTTACATATATATAGGTGTGCGTGCGTTGCGTGTGTTCTCATTCCAAGCTGTGCACATATGAATACATACCTTAAAGCTATATAAAGAAAAAGGAAGTGTGGTCTTGCTTATATGGCTGCTACTTAAGGATGTTACTGTCATGTAGACTTTTGATTATATAAGTATATACACATAAATAAATAATGAAAACCGTGGCTTTACATTTGGAAGATAGAAATAAGTGGAACACCTACGGTCATCCATTTTTGTAGATATTAGAAAACCATGAGAAACATTAAATTTGTGCATTAAATCATATTTTATATGATGATTGGTATTTTATAAACTCCTAATTTAAAGGATTAGGATAACTCCTGAAAGTTTAAAGTAGTTATAGAGGAATAATAATAAATTGTATAATAATAATAATAATAATAATAAGGAATTATTAATAAACAATAAAGGGAATTATTATAGAAAGTGGTATTATTAATAAATAATAAATAGAAAGGGGAAATTAATAGTTACAATTATTTTACTTTAGGACATTGAAGAAGTTCGAGTTGCTAACATTCGGAAATTTTATTTATTCGCGAAGTTGAAGTTGGTAACTTAATCTCCAATTCCTTGTGTTTTTTTTTTTTTTTTTTTTTTTATATATATATGCCTTGTATGTTCATGTATTGTGGATTCTTGACCGGGTTTGTATGCCCGAGTCTATGCATTTTATTCAGCTGGTTGTGGATTATTGTTTTATATGATAATGCTGCATGCCTATTTTTCCTAGCGCTGAGGATTCGTGTCAGGGACACGTAGCACTTGCGAGTGCTTTCACCGTTAACGTTGCATGTGTTGTGTGCTATGTAGTTGGGTAGCGATGTGTTTGCTGAATGCTTTCTTTTATTCTGCAATATGTGAAATATTTGTCATGTATGATTTACACTTTGAATGTGAGAATAACCGTTACCTTGGGATTCATCTTATCAATGAATCTCAGTCACACCTAAAGATCTAGGAAGATGCTCTGGATCGGAAAGTAAGGTCGTGCAGTTGGAGTAGTGGAAGAAGACCCCGAAGGAGGGGATCTAATCAAGTTTGAATTTCATACTTTAATGTTTTGGATCATTGTATAACTAAAATCCTCCAACGGGATTAACCCTGACTATTATCGAATTTTAAGTTGTATCACGTTTATATTCCTCTGGGAATTTAAATCAACCAGCATATGTCTGGGCATATGTTATCAGTCACTCATTTGTCCAAACGTTAGGCATGCTCTCTGTTGTGACTCACTCTGATCTGTTAACGCCTTCACTATGATAATTACACACCAATTGGTCTAATAAGGGATTTAGGACATAAATGGACATGATAATGGATGTAGGAATTAGGGGCGTTACAGTTTGACTTGCCGGCCTATAAATCGGTCCGATCCGAGAACTAACCCGGTTTTTTTTTTTTTAAAAAAAATGATTTTTTTTTTAAAAAAATTTCTTTATAATTTCATATTAATAACCATGAAATCTTCACTAGTTTGGCCTCGAGTTAGCTTTAGTTTGACTTCGATATGACCCACTGACCCTTGACTTAGTACTCCAACCGGTTCAATGAATGTTTCGATTTTAATAACCTTGATATTAGCAAATATTTGACAACCTGTTGAATTTGCATAAGCAGCTTACATGAATTTGAGAAAATATGATATCTTCATATCAACAAATATCCATTCTTTCTTTTATAATTCCATTAATATATTGAATATGTAATGTGGTCAACTTGTGTGGTTCATGTGAATTTTCTCTCCATACTGACTAGTGTTAATGAATTCAAATAAATCTGAAATGAGGTAAATTTGGAAAATAATAATAATCAATTTTAAGGCATATTTAATTACTTAAGTTTCATTCTTTAATACTATGTGAGAATTAGTGAAAATAAATTTATATTATAAATTCAAAGGTATAAAAATCAGAACTATAATAAAAACTGTAACTTAATTATATATAACAGGGAAGGAGTTAGGAAGTACTTCTATTTAAAATTCTCTCGTTTACTGTGTTTAACGAGCTTAAATAAAAAGTACTATGAAATTTACATTTACTGGGCTGGTGGCATAGGGTCAATAACAATTTTATAATATAAATTTTCTATTTATTTTTTCCATTGTACCATAACCTTTCATTATTTCACGTGTATTTTAAGTTAGAGTGTAAGACTTAAAGACTACATTGGTTTGGCACGTTGACTGATAAATTATTATTCTATACGCGGAATTTATATAGAGAAATATAGGGTAAATGCAAGAAAGACACGCATACGTGCTTTACCCTCGGAGTCTGTCCAACACCATATATTTTTTGTTGGTGTAAAAGTAACTACGTGGTTAAAAAACTGGTGCAAAAATCCCACCTACAGTGACATTGACTGTTAAACTTGAAATTTTGACTAACAGTGCTGACATGTATGCTGAAGTGGAAGCTAAATTGCTGACTGTGAAACATTAAGAATGCCACGTCAAACATTCATAAAAGCCACGTGGCTTTCTTGTTCGATCTGTCTTCCTTTCTAACATATCGACTCCGGCTAAGGCTCCGATGACTTGCAAAACAGATAGACAACGATGTTCTTCCTTCCCCTCCATTTTTTGCCAACCGTAAGCAAAAAAAGTAGGAAAATATTAGAGAACAATGAAGCTTTGAAAGCTCAGAGAACCCAACCAATAGCAGATGAGGGAGTTATGGTCGTACTGGGACCTTGGGGGGAACACATGATCTCAACATTAGTTTCAGACTAAACCTCATTAGTTTTAACAAGCATTCCTGATACCCTACCACAAATTGTTAGCAAAATATTGGCCTCCTGAAATAAAATTGAGTAATTTAATTTACAAATTTCAGTACTCTGTTTTCAATTTTATTCAAAGATAAGGGGGGAACAATATACTCATCAATGGCATTTTCAATTCGACGGCAGCAGCCTTGGCCTCCTGAAAGCTGGGGACCTCGCCAAACACCCTGGGTGTAGGCTCACCGGTCTCCATGGCGAGTCCATCGTCATGGGCGAAATCCCATTCGTCCAAGCCCCAGGACGCCGCCGTGCGCAAAGGCGCAGCGTCAGCAGATTTCTCTCCCTCCGAAGTCAATACTGCCGACACAGGTCTCGACTCTCTGCGAATCGACTGCTCGGTAGTCGGCACAACGCGCACGCCTCTCAGGTCGGTGGAAGCCATGCCGACTCCGGCCACCTTTGCTGCGGTCCTCAAAACTCCTCCGCCTCCCATGATCACTCTCCCTTGAGGCTATCTCATCATACCGTACAAGACTTCGGCGAGCACTGATAGTCAAAATTTCAAGTTTAACAGTCAACGTCACTGTAGGTGGGACTTTTGCTCCACTTTTTTAACTACGTAGTTACTTTTACACCAACAAAAAACATATGGTGTTGGACGCTTCTAACAAGAAACACACAACATTTTTATACCTTTATCTAAAAAATAAGAAATATATAGTAGTTCAGAATCTGTCAAACTAGCTAAGCAAGAACTCGAGTTAGGAAGTACTTCTATTTAAACTGCTCTTGTTTATTGTGCCTAACGAGCTAAAATATAAAGTACATACATTATGTACTATATTTAGGATTGAAAATAGTAATATGAAATTTCATTTATTGGGCATGTGTAGGCATAGATAAATTATTATTCTATACGCGGAATTCATACATACATACATATATAATAGTTAAGAATTTGTCAAATTAGCTGAGCAAGAACTTGAGCTAGGAAGTAGTTCTATTCAAACTTCTCTCGTTTATTGTGCTTAACGAGCTTAAAGAAAAAAGTACTACCTTCAATCCTAAATATAAAATATAGTTAACTTTTTTTTTTGGAGAGATTAAGGAAGATAAATAAGTAATTTAATTATATCATATATTGTGATCATTTGATTATATATATCGGGTTATAAATTAAGAAAATAGTTTGGAGGACAATGACAAATTTAAATACTTTAAAGTAATTTAATAAAATTCCTTAATCTCTCCATAAAAATCAATTTTTTCTTCTATTTATTTAGAACCAAAGGGAGTACTATAAAATTTACATTTAATGGGCATGTAGGCATATTCAATAATATATATATATTACTATCTTCAATCTTAAATATAAGATATAATTTATAGTGCATTTTACATTATAAACTATGTATTATATTTAGAACTAAAGGAGTATTGCATAATGAAAAGATTACAATGGTTTGGCACGTTGACTGATAAATTATTACTCTATCCGATCCTAAATATAGGATAACATTTATAGTGCTGAGATTATTCTATACGCGGAATTCATATAGAAGTGTGTGTGTATTTATATATAATCGTTGAGAATCTGTCAAACTAGCTAAGCAAGACAGGGACGTGTTTGGAATAAAAACAAAATATGTCATGGATCAAGTGGACACGCGTTTGTTCGAAAAGTTTGCATTAGAAATTGACGTTTTAAATGAATCAATTACTTACTTTTCTGACGAAGTCACCCACCAGAAATTAACCTTCTTTTTCACTTATAACATGACAGCTTTTTTTACCGGTGTTTTTCTTGGTTATTTTCTTTATAAAATTACATAGGCACACATTCATACTTATAAAAAAGAAGACAAATCTCTTCCAACAATATTAATTTTTCACTTAATAACCTTAATAACTCAATAGTCTTTATCTTTCACTTTCCTTGTTTAAACACACCATAAGACTTATTTCACCAAGCAAGCCTCTTTGTTTCAATATCACTATGATGCATATAAATCTTTTCCAAGTTTAACATTCATATTAAGTGGTTTCCATACTATATAATTATGTCAATGCTACTTTAACATAATGATGAATTCAATTTAATAAAGTTCTTTTTTTTTTTTGAAAATTTAGTAAAGTTCTTTCATTTAACATTCCACACTTTATATGCCACCCAAATACTAACAGAAGAATAAACAACTTAATCTTTAGAATTTTCCAATACTCCTCTTTCCAACTTCGCCACGAAGATATATATAAAGTTTTCAAATTCCACATCTACGCAAGACTTAAATTCAAGTTGGTGTGTATGAATAATTTCTTCATCACCATAAAAATACTATAGAAACATAACAAAATTAACTCTCATTCCTTTCAAACATTTTAATGAACACCTACTAAGCACTCAAGATTAACTAATAAAGCAAACATCTTTGTCATACTTGCTTGTCACAATATCTCAAAATCTCACAAACCAAAGGATTCATCTAGCGCCACATGATAATCAAAGTTTAAATCACAACTAATACCATCTAACCCTACCTATTCCATTAGTAAAAATGGTTTTCTTAAAGTTTCCTCGGTTCCATTATTTAATTAATCACATTTTCACCATTGCAGGTTTAAATTCTCCTCTCAAGTATTTTATCAAATACCCTATGTGCACTTCATTTTACAAGCTTCAAGAGTAATCTTTTTAAAATTACAATCCCACGTTTCATATATTAAAACTACAATCTAATCTTAAGTAATTACCAAACTCTAAGACAACTCAAACCAAGTACCAGTTGGAAGAATAAACATCTTTTCCAAACAACAAACGAAAGAACAACTTTAAGAAGGTAAAGCAATATTCTCTACTCAATCATAGATTCAAGCAATGTGGATATCGAAACAGGAGGAAGTTGTTGATACATACCATGTTGTCCCCACCCTCACACAGCAACACCATAGAACAGAGAAAGAAGAAATGAACATAACAGAAACACAACCGAGTATCAATACCAAGAAAGGTGAAAGAGAAAGCTGAAAAGTCCTAAAATTCTCCCACCTTGTTTCTGTTGCAAATATGTTGACTGGAAAGGAGAAAATAAACAGAGAGGAAGCAAAGTCCAACGATGTTGAGGAGAGGAAGAAGGAGAACAATTGATGAAGATGATGGTCGAACACACAAGCGATGGACATGGAGAGAAGATGAGAAAGACGGAAGAACGACCATGAGATTTTTGATTTCTCATAGCTTCTTGAAGCTTCCTTTGGTCTCCATTCATATCAGAAATAAGAAGAAGAAGAAGAAGAGAGAGGGTGTATAGAAATATCAATTAAGGGTTTTTTTTTTAATAACTATTAAGGTAATTATTATTATTTTAAAGAAGGGTTTTATGATAATCTTACAATGTAAAATACAAAAATTACCATTTATATTAGCAGGACTTACTCCCTCTTATAAGTTGTAATTTAACAACTCTACTAAAATTCCCACTACCTTGAGATTTTACAGAGTTGAAATCGTTTGCAAATGACTCTCTCACTGAGTAGATATATAATCACTTATGAACAATGAATATAAGAAGATATTACAAAGAAAGTATATGAGCAATAAATGAACAGAAGATTAATCGCTTAGTTAGCTGCTCCATATTGAATGCTTCGCTATTTATAGTTGAACACCATTAATAACCGTTGTAAGCATTCAAACTTTCTCTTAGAGACAAATTAAAGTCGTTGGAAGAATTCAAGGTTTAGTCGATTTCGTCTTCGTTGCAATAAAAGCTTCAGACGAAATCCCTTTGGTCTGCTTTGTGATTGCTTAAGGTTCAATCACTTTCGTCTTCGCTTCAATAAAAGATTCAGACTAAATCCTTTGGTATGCTCTATGATTGCTTTCATGTGCTCTATTTTTTGCTATGCATTTAATGTTTTGACACAGGAAATTTCTTTCGTGCTTTTGGGGTTAATCAATGATTTTAAACATCTGAAACTTATACATAAACAATATTAGTAGCATTGAGAAGTAGTATAAGTAATGATCAAGTATAAATAGATGTTAATCACAATATTTGAATTCTCAGATATGTTGTGATTTGAAGCAAGAACTTGCACTCGAGTGTGATTCCTGAATCACTCAAGTGAATACTCATCACTCGAGCGCTCAACAAGTTAACTCGAGTGTTAGATGGATTTTGGGTTCTGGTAGCAAAATGTTGAAGGTCTGTATTACTCGAGTGATCTTTTGTTTGTTTGAAAATAGGTTCAACTCTACCAGTGACTCAAATGCATACTGCAAGTGACCTTGAGTCACTCAAGTGACTCTTAGGCTCACTCAAGTGGACTTCAGATGAGAAGCCCTACACTCTTAGTCCATCGAGTAACTTGTAATAAACTCTTGAGTTGCCTACCATCACTCGAGTGGCATTTTGATCACTCAACTAAGCTTCACTTGAGTGATTACCTGCACTGGAGTGCTTTAAGCTTATCACTCGAATGATGAAATCCATCATTTAAGTGATCTGCCATAACTTCCAAAAATCCTGCGAGTAACTTGTTGATTTCCTGTAAGTGACGAGGGATTACTTGAGTGCTAACTTAGCCACTCGAGTGATATTGCATTACTCTTCATTCTTTAAGCGAATGACTAGCAAAATCACTAGAAGTTAGGATAATCACTTGAGTGCATTAACTAACACTCGAGTGATCATCTCATATCACTTGAAGTGAATATTCTTGTTGATTCAAATTTTAGTTCAAATAAAGTTCTATCACTCGAGTGTCTTGAAACACAAAACTCGAGTGACTTGAATCATGAAATCCTCATTGTATTACAAGATTTGTTATCATCTCTTTGATCAGTAGGATGAGCATACTGAGAGGATTAAGTGTATTGAGCAAGCTTTGAGCACTCATCTAGGCATATCAATCCCCAAGCCTTCCTCTACCTCAGCTCCCCAGTCCTCTACACCCTCTGATTCCCCTCTTGTTCCTCAATCCACTCCTGACATTCCTACCACCATCCTCGACACCACCACTGTAGGTAATTTGCCTACTTCTCAGATCCTCTCCCTTCTCTTATACCTCCCACCTCCACTAGTCCTATTCATGTCTTCATCTCTAGCTCTGTTGAGCTAGAGCCTACTCCTAACCCTCACTCTACTTCTCACTCAACTTCTTCCACATCTGACACCACTTCCCCTCACTTTGACCCCGTGACCGCACTTGTTGTTTACACTCCACCACATGTTTCTATACAAGCCTCTCCTGCTCCACCTTTAGATATCACCTTTCCTACCCTTTTTCCTGATGACAAAAGGGGAGAAGAGTAGTTTGATATGTTTTGTTTAATGTATTATGTTTAAGTGTTTAATGTATTGTGTTTATTGCTTTATGTATTGTGATTGTTGCACTAAAACTAGGCATGTCCATGGACCAGACCAGACCGGGTTGGGGGTCAACCCGAGGTCTGGTCCAGGAGGGACCTCGGACTGGACAATCCAGCCTCGAGGTCCGGTCCGGTCCAGTGGCCGGGACCGCACGGTCCAGGGGACTGCACTCGGACTAGTCCAGGACCAATTTTTTTTTCCTTTTCCCACTTCTAGAACAATAATTAAATCAATGAAACACCTACGGGACAATAAATAAACATGCAAACATCTTAAATCCAATCCTAAACCCATAATAATCTCTAACAACATGTCATTGAACAAGAATACAATATAAAATAGAGGCATGCTTTTATAGAGCCAAGTAAATTTTATAAGCCAAACCACAAATCAATACTTTGGAGTGAAAGGGAGTGAAGTCACAAATTTGGCTAGGGTGCCCAATGAGAGATTGATGCAATGGATTTTTTTATAAAAGAAAATTATTATTATTTTTTAAAAAAAAAAACTTTCAGCCGACCGGACTACCCATAGGATCGAACCCTGGACCGAAGTCCGGTCTCGCCCGACTGCACCGGCCTGTCCGGCTCGGGTGAATGGTCTCGGACCGGGTCGGGCCACCTGGACCATCGGGTTTTTTGGACATCCCTAACTAAAACTATCTATATGCCATGTAACTTGTTAATTATTAATGAAAATGATATTTTTAATTTGTCCAAATACTAACCGTATTCTTTCTTTGTGATCTTCAAAAATTTGCTAACATTCTCAAGTTTTGTCATTATAAAAAATGTGGAGAATGTTAGTTCTTAGATTATGTTTTTATCATAACAAATCTTGTAATACAATGAGGACTTGATGATTCAAGCCACTCATTGTATTACAAGATTTGTTATCATCAAAACATAATCCAAGAACTAACATATTTGAATCCAAAACACAATGATGAGGAGTAACACAAATTTCATTAGACTACCATTAAAATTTGAAACATATTTAAAACAAATAATTACAACATTAATTAAGAATGAAATAATTATTTAATTCTAACTTCATGACCATAACAATTTCTTTCTCCTTTCTCTCTCTCATTTTTTTTAACTTCCATGATTAATTATTGCTATAGCTAACCAAAACATATAGATGAATGTATGAATTAAAAGTAATAAATATATAAGATATATAGTTTTTTTTAATACACCCTTATTTATTAAGAGAGTAAGTTGGAAAAAAATGAGTGGGTAATTCTTAATTAATGTAAAGCATGTAAAGGGGGTAAAAAAAGAAAAGAGAAGTTTGAAATTTCAACAATTGTAGATTATACTCTTCTAGTCTTATTTATAAGGCACTTTCAACATTTTTTATACAGATTAAGAAAAACCTTAAACCTCATTAATTCTACAATAAAATTAAACAACTTTCCAACTCTACCCTTATGTAATATACATAATACCAAATGAAAACAAAGGGACATGGCTTTCCTACCATGCTATTTAGCGTCCGCTGCCATCTTTTTCAGTTAAACTGTGTCGTTTTGGTGCAAAACAGTGAGCTAGTGCTTTTTTCAATATTTTAGGGTACTGATGGGTACTAAAAAGATATTTCAGGATACTAACCGGTATTGAAAAATACTTCATGATCTTAAAAAATTATTTTAGGATCTTGAAAAAATATTTGAGGGTATTGACTGGTACTAAAATGATACTGATTGGTACTGAAAAAATACTTCATAATCTTGAAAATACATTGCAAGGTATTGACTGGCACTAAAAGGATATTCCAAGATACTGGCTGGTATTGAAAAAAAAAATACTTCATGACGTTATTATTTGAAGATTTTGAAAAAAAAATCCATAAGTATATTTTTTGTGCGAGTCATTACCCTGAAATATTTTTTCAAGATCCTAATATAATTTTTTCAAGATCATGAAGTATTTTTTCAATACCAGTTAGTATCCTGAAGTATCCTTTTAAGACAAATCAATACTCTGAAATATTTTTTTCTAGATACTAAAATAAGTTTTCAAGATTATGAAGTATTTTTTAATACTAGTTAGTATTTTTAAAGTATCTTTTTAGTACCAACCAATATCCTGAAATATTTTTTAAGATCCTAAAATAATTTTTCAAGATTATGAAATATTTTTTTAGTATCCTTAAGTATCTTTTTGATACCAATCAGTATCCTAAACTATTAAATAAAAAAAGGCACCAGCTCAATGTTTTGTGCCAAAATGTTGCAGTTTTACTGAAAAGGATGGCAGCAGACGCTAAGTGGCATTGGAGGAAAGCCAAGTCCAAAACAAAGTCAATATAATAATAATAATAAGTGAATGGTTAAATTGTATATTCACATCTAAACTTTAATGAGGTATCTTATAAGTAGGACCAATAAAAGCTTCTCTATAACATCTAATTTTCCAAAAGCAGTATATATTTTTTTTCATCAGAGTAGAGCATCAGAGCGTAAGAGTAACTGATATATATTCAAAATGCCGTAAGTCCACTGTTTAAGAATAAGACATTATACCGAGTGTTTTTAAAAGTAAATAACAATAGAAGAAAGTCTTCAGCCGAGTCCCTATGCGTGCTGCTTCCCTTTCTCCACGATCCTTGGTCCTCCTAACCCTGAGGCTATATTAAGAGCTGAGGTTCAATGCCCATTAAACCTCAGGTAACGGTTAACCTCATGTTTATATATACAACATAGATAGTATATGAGCATACAACAAGCATTTCCCAACATCACATAAGCCCCCTGGCAGATGTGTCACACTTAGCATACGTTTCACACATAGCAATCGTCTCGAACCTAGCAAACGTATCCCAACACCCAGCAAGCATAATAACAGTACAATGAACATACCACAGAGCTATCAACTACCTCAAATAAGCATGTCATACACATAGCACATGTACGCATACAATAAACATCAGAGTTAGTGTTACAGTACGCGAACATACCTTCGTTGACGGTACTTCGGTACGTTTGACAGCGGTACGACAACGGTACAACAGCGGTACGTGATCAAAGATATCCTATAAGGATAACATCGCATTTATCAATATTTAGCATCATAACAGGCATTTTAGGTACAAATTACCATTTTGCCCCTAGTTTGACTAATCGGCGAAATTTCGCCAGAGCTTCGCTACTTTGACTCTAATCTTCCAAAATTTTGCCATATCTCTTCCTCCAATATATTTATACCTAAAACATGATATCTAAACTATATTGGCAAATTAAAGATCTATCTAACATTTCTACTATAACTACCGAAAGAACTACTAAAGCTTAAGACCAGGGACCGAAGAACTTACCCAGGGCTTCGCTACACTTTCTCCGAACTCCTCTTTCTCTCTAAAATCTCTCTAGGTTCGAAATTTTGGTGTGGAAATTGTGAAGAGAGGTGAGGCCTATTTATAGGAAATTCGGAGACACTATTCACATTTTTTCATGTCGGATCTCAACCGTTGGATCATGTTCACTTTGCAAGGTTTCTTCTTGGCCATTGATATGCCATAGCCGACCTCCTTGGCCCCGAAAGTCAACAAAGTGATGTCATCCATGATGTCACAAGCTTGCTTTATGAGCCTGCATCGATAAAGTTCCCCGGTTCGGTGTTCTAATCGCGTAATCTTGGAGAATCTAAAAATCCGGCAAAGCAACGCCCGAAGTTCTATTCTTCTTCTTTAAAACTACTTGGGTTAACTAAATTTTTGATCCCATTAAGGGTATTCCGTTGCCTACTGAATATTTTCGGACAGACGCCATCGGTTACGGAAATAACTTCCAGAAGCACCAGCTTCTGGACAAAAATTCACTGATTCGTAATATGTCCTGACCTAAGAAACCTAGTTCATGGTTTGTCACAACGGATTTATTTTCCATTGGTTCTCGTTTCTACTATCTGCCATTTTCCTCTTCCATCCGGTCTCTTAATCAGTCCGCCGGTTTCGGAAATGACTTCGGAAATAGCCCACTCCGAGATAAAATTATACTTGTTTATAAAAAGTCCAGATGTTAGCTACTTAATTCACCTATTTTGAAATAGGATTTAATTTCTATCGGTTCTCATTTATCCAACCGGCTTCTTCCACAAATATCTCATTTATATTATTATTTAATTTATAAATATCTAGATATTATTTGAAAAATCTCTAACCCCTTTCACACTTGAAAATTACGCCCCTCCCCTTCTTCTTCTTTTTTTTTTAAATTTTTTTTTGATTTATTTAGTTTTTAATTACTTTAATATTAGATTTAATTAGAAAGCCTAATTAGGGCCTTAATCCTATGATTAGCAATCTTTTAGGATTTAGGGTTTTCATGCACTTAATCTCATACATTTTTCTTAATCTTGTCTTATTAATTAGCAAGTATACTTTATGCTAATCTTAGCCATAAACATCTAATTAAATGGTTTTACATAATAATCTCTTGTTCAAGCTTAAACAATTAGTCATTAATTATTTATTTAATCACTTACTAATTGTTGACAATTTTCTAAATTGAGATTAATTATTATCTCACAACTATTTTACTGACATTGGTATTTTATGCTTCATGTAAAATATTAAAAATCATGGGGCAACTTATGTTCCCCAAAATTATATTTAATTTTGCCTCATTATTTTCCAAGAAAAATAATGCCAAAAATTCCTAAAATTAGAGACAACATACTTTCTAATTTTTAATAAATATTTTATTGCCTCTTGGGATTTATCATAATATTTTCAGGCCATTTTATGCCCCATAAAATGCATTTTAGGGATTTTTAGCTCTTTATCTCTTCTAATTTTCATAGAAATTACCTTAGAAAATAAGATAATTATAACTTATTATTTGAGACCATATATTCACCTATTTCCAATAGGTATTATTTATCGAAATATAATATTTCAGATAAGTAATTATCCGGGTATTACATTCTCTCTCTCTATCCTATAAACATGACTAGAGGAGTATACTACTATGGTCTTTATTATAAGTTCACTTGTGGATGAATTTTTTTATCATAACTATAAGTCCACTTAGATGTCATTAATAATTGTTTTTCAATTTACCCTTATTTAATTCTCGTTTGAAATAGAGAAAAAGAATAGAGATGCGTGAGAATGATTTATAAATATAAAGAGGGAGAATTTTAATAAGGGTAAATTTAAAAATTTATCAAATTAAGGCATATTTAATAACATAATTGTCATTCTTTAATATATGAGAATTAGTTAAAATAGACTCATAATAAGAGCAAGGTGTAATAAAAATCATCAGTATGAGAAAAAAATGTAACTTAATTATATATAATAGGAGAGGAGCTAGGAAGAACTTCTATTTAAACTTCTCGTTTGTTGTGCTTAGGGCTAAATATGGATCAGACCGGGTTGA
This sequence comes from Acacia melanoxylon, assembly GCA_019022615.1. Taxonomy (NCBI): domain Eukaryota; kingdom Viridiplantae; phylum Streptophyta; class Magnoliopsida; order Fabales; family Fabaceae; genus Acacia; species Acacia melanoxylon. The sequence goes on from JAFJYJ010000003.1 coordinate 16,169,702, forward strand.
GCAGGGCATTAGCCTGTGGTCTGGTTTGGGTTAGTCATCCCAACTTGAAGCTCGGTCCAGCCTGATGGAGAAGCTGCCATATGCCGGGTTGGGGACCGGGTTAGTTGTCCTGTTGGTCTAGTCTACTCCATCTTACTTCTTTTTTTAACCTGAAAATGAAACAAATCCTGCTTAAAAACGGAGAAAAAAAGCACCTAAATGAGAAGTACAATCCATTGATATATTTACAATAAAAAAGAAAATTGCAATACGTAGATAAATATCCTGAGAAATCCGGTAATGAATCTCTCCACTTCTCATCATTGTAAACTTTAATCTAAAGGGGACAGAGTAAAAATAGAAAACACATATTGAACAAGAAATTTGGCCAAACAAAAAGTAATAGCGATAGAGATATAAAAATCAGCCTCTTCAAAATACAAGTTCACAAGCATTTTTTGATTTAGCATACATATCATGGAAGAGAAATAGCGTTGAAGGGGACTTGGAAGGTGAGTACGGACCAAGCAGAGAAGATAAGTAAGAAGAGGTAGGGGATGAACCGACCTCATGGCTTGTTTGATATGAGGGGGGAGGAGAGGGCAATTAGGCCGAGGGGAAAAAAATTTGAGTTGGATTTAAAAAATTAGAATAGTGTGTCTAAAAGATTTTAATTAATTTTTCTTACTCTTATATTTTATATCTTATCTTTGTTAAAATATTGCTACTTCAATTTTCTTAAATCTAACTTATAAAATTTTTCTCTCCCATCACTTTCCCACCAAATCTCTCATACTAAACAAACCCGAAGGACTATGACCCAAGATTGAAGGAAATCATCAGATTGGGGTGTAGGGATGAAAAGAGCTAAAAGCCTTGAAGAAGAGAAGTTGAAAGAGGAGGCACTTAATCGTGACTGAAGAAGGAAGAAGGAAGAAGGTGGATGCACCGGCCGTCGAGCTTAGGACCTAGGGCCCGTTTGGTACGAGGAAGATTTAAAGAGGGAAAGGAACTTAAGGGAGGGAAAAGAATGGAAGGGAAGATTGAGAGGGAACTTAAAAAGTTAAGCTGTTTGGTAGACATGGGAAGGGAACTTAAGTTGCGGGAAAATGAATTGTTTGGTATGCAGAATTGGGTGTTGGTTAAGTGGGAAGGTGAGGTGAAATTCCTAAAATGCCCTTCGGAAGTTCGAACGAAAAGGTTACGTTCGAATGTAACAGAACCCAATCGCCCGTGTTCGAACGTAAAATCTGACAATGGCTTGAGGTTTACATCAGCAATTTCACAACCCTATAGACAAAAAACCAGACCACCAGAACACAGAAACTAAACAGAGACGCATGTAGAGAATGGATGAAGGAATAGTTTAAATGGAAAGAACAGAGGGTTGAGAAGAATTCAGAAATAGAGGAAGCCGACGGTGGTGGTCTAGTCTTTCCTCTCTGGCTACAATGCTTGGAAAAGAGGAAGAAGAAGGTGAAGATGATGGAAGAGAGTCGAAGCTCTCTCGTTCTCCTAAGACTCGGGTTACGCTTCCGACATCGGGTCGTCGCTGCTATGTTGGAGGGTGAGGGAAGAAAAGAATGTCACCGGCGATGATGATGAAGAAGGTGAGAGTCGCCGGCAACGGAAATGGAGAAGGAAGGCTGTAATACCCGGGTAATTATTTATCTGGAATATTATATTTCGATAAATAATACCTATTGAAAATAGGTGAATATGTGGTCTCAAATAAGAAGTAATAATTATCTTATTTTCTAAGGTAATTTCTATGGAAATTAGGAGAGATAAAGAGCTAAAATCCATAAAATGTATTTTTGAGGCATTAAATGGCCTAAAAATATTATGATAAATCCCAGGAGGCAATTAAATATTTGTTAAAAATTAGAAAGTATGTTGTCTCTAATTTTAGGAATTTTTGGGGATAATTTCCCTTGAAAAATAATGAGGCAAAATTAAGTATTATTTTGGGATCATAAGTGACCCCACGATTTTTAATATTTTACATGGGATATAAAATACCAATGTAAGTAAAATAGTTGTGAGATAATGATTTATCCTAATTAAGAAAATTATCAAAAATTAGTAAGTGGCTAATCTGGTAATTAATGGGATAATTAAGGTATAAAGTAAATGAATTAAAAATAATTTAAATAATTATTTTTAATTGGAGAAATTCGAAATTATTAAATAAATAAAAAATAAAAAAAAATAAAAAAGTAATAAAATATTTTATGCTTAGAAAAATAAATAAAAAATAAAAAAAAAATAAAATAAATGTGAAGGTAATTAGAATAAAATAATAATATAATGCGGTGAGTCACCTTATGCGGGACCGAGGAAAAGTTAGAAATAAATTCTACAGTAAACCGAAGTAAAAGTCTTTTCAGACTGATCAAATTAAGAACAAGTGAATTTTTACACGAAGAAAGAATTTACTGTGCGTTGTTTCCGCAACCGAAAACCCCGATTTCAAATAAGACGAAAAGTTGATCGGATAGAGTAGAGTCGATAGGCAAAGTGAGAACCTATAGAAACAATTGCGTCTTTTTAAACACGAGATTAAGTTAGGCAACAACTGGACGTTTACGATTGGTGAATTGTTGTCCGAAGTTGGTTCTATCGGAAGCGATTTAAGAATCGACGCGTTTGTCCGAATATCTTCCGACGCACCGGAGAATACCGGATATGATCAAAAAGAGGATCCAAATAGATAATATGAAAGAGGATGGAAAGATCTTCAAAGTTACACGCCCGGATTTTTGAGTTTCGCGAAATCGCGCGAAACGGACACCGTCGGGTAGCTTTATCGGCGGAGGCCATAAAGCAAGAGCCATCATGGATGACAACTCATCCATTGACTTTAGGGCTCTTAGATTTCGATCTTGACCATGGATGGCCAAGAGTGTTTTGTCCTCAAAATGCGATCCTACGGTCCATATTCGTCAAGACCGAAGTTCGAATTATTTACCGTTCGCCATCCGTCTCTTCTATAAATACCAAGCTCCTCTTCTTCATTTCTCACACCAAAAATCTGCCTCTTAGAGAGAAGTTAGAGAGAGAAGCTCGGAGAAAGTCTCGAGCAAAGTCCGGGTAAGTTCTTCGGTCCCGGTCTTTAGTTTCGGTAGTTTCGGTAGATATAGTAGGAATGCTAGATTTATCTTTAATTTTTCAAGATAGTCTAGATATCATATTTAGGGGTAAATATGATATATATTTCAAAATATGATGAGGAAAAGATCTGTCAAAATTCTAGAGAGATAGAGCGAAAACAAATAAGCTCGCGAAATTCCGCCGATTAGGGGTTCGGGGGCAAAATGGTAATTTGTACCTAAAATGCCTGTTATGCTGCTAAAAGTTGTTAAATATTATCCTTATAGGATATCCGAGATAATCGTACATTGTCGAGCATTGTTGTGCCGCCGTCACACACCGTTTTTTCCCGCCGTCGGAAATTTACCGCTTTTTTCCGTAAAAGTTCCGTTGTATCGCCAAAAAGGTACGTTCGCGTCTTCGTAACACTAACTCGATGGTTATTGTATGATTATATATGTTTGTTGTGTTCGTTTGTTGTTGTAGCATACGTGGTTATGTTATATACACGGTTATGTCACATACGTGGTTATGTCACATACGAGGTTATTATTGCTTTGTATCATACGTGGTTATGTTACATACGTGGTTATTATCTTACATACGTGGTTATGTATTTTTAATCATACATCTGTTATGGACTCGTTGTATTGATTTCTTTGTCGTGTATATGTAGTCGTATTTAAGCATGAGGTTAATGTTACCGAGATCCAAATTGTAATGGATCTCGCTCTTATCATAGCGGAGTTCGGAAGAACCGGGGACCGAGGAGAAAGGCGAGCAGGCCGTACGAGTCCCGATCAAGACTTTCTTCGTGTGTTATTCATTTTGAAAACTCTCGGTCAATGTACCGTTTTCAGAATCACCGGACTTACGACATTTATAAATATATGTATCGCTTACTCAATCGCTCCAATGCTCTACTCTGATGAAAAAAAAATTTATACTGCTTTTGAAAATGGGATGTTACAAAGGCAGAGGAAGGAAGGATCATATCTGAACCTGCGACGCTCTATTTTTTTGTAGATTATTTGAGCAAATTAAAGGGCTTTTTTGTCAACAAAATTCACTCTCCTAGGAAAATGCTACTATCCTGCCATTTTGTGAGGAATTCAATTTTCCCACCTTTGTGGGAAGATGGCCTAGGCGGGAAATGAAGAATCCGGGAGAGAGGCGCGCCAAACTGTATTTTTCAGTGGGAAAATAGCCATCTTCCCATTCCCTCGTGTGAATTCAGCGTACCAAACGGGTCCTTAGGGTTCACACTTTGCCTTCTCGCTCTCGCACTTTACTGTTCGCAACAGGAAGAAAAGAACGAGGAAAAACCATATATTTGCATAATATAGATATTAAAAAAAACTACTACATTCAGTCACTACAAATTATGTCCTATATTTAGAACTGGATGAGTATATCGCCAGGTATCCCTAGGTAGGACCGGGCTAATTAGTCGAGAAAGCTTACCAGAAAGTTGGTCCTACCAGGTGATCAGACGGCACTACAAAAAACATCAGATTAGCCACGGAACTACCGACGGAAAAAATTCCGTCGGAAATTACCAACGGAATTCCGTGGGTAAAAAAAAAATTCCGTCTTAAAAAACACCGTTACAAAATTTACCAACGGTGTTTTTTCTGACAAAAAATTTCCGTCAGTAAATTTTTTTACCCATGGAATTTCGTGGATAATTTCCGACGGAATTTTTTCCATCGGTAATTCCGTGGCTAATCTGATGTTTTTTTTAAGTGCGGTCTACCCTGAATTTTTCAAGCTTATTTTTTCTCTTGAGAATCGGTCAAACTATCGTCAGCAAAACTTTGGACGTGATTGGAATAAAAACAAGGTATGTCATCAAGTCAACACATATTGTTTGAAAAGCTTGCGTTAGAAATTGTCGTTTTAAATTAGCCTATTACTTACTTTTCTGACGAAGTCACCCACCACCAGAAACCTTCTTTTTCTTCACTTATATAAATTGGATTGCCGTTGTCCACACAGATCACCACATCACTTTTTCTCTTAGCTTAATTTGCATTCAGAAAAGGTTTTATCGATAGCCCTATAAGCTTTATTGCAGGTATGATGATCTTCTTCCTCGCTCCTTGTGTGTTACGTTCTGAATTATGAACAATTTATATAATAATTATTCTTGCGTACTCTTGATACTGAAATTTCTGTTGCTTATCTTCAGATTAATACATCAAAGTACAATTCAAACCCTATTGACCTTGTTTCTTCCCAGTTGATAATGGCTGCTTTGGCTTGTCCCTTTTACTATGAAAGTTGCGAAAAATATGATGTGTTCATCAGCTTTAGAGGTTCAGACATCAGACATGGGTTTCTTAGCCATATGCAAAACGAATTGGACCGAAAGAATGTTGATGTGTTTGTGGATGGGAGGATAGAAAGAGGAAAAGAAATATCAAAAGCCCTTAAGGTAGCAATAGAAGCATCAGAGATATCATTAGTGATATTCTCACAAGGCTATGCTTCTTCAACGTGGTGTTTGGAAGAGCTTGTCAAAATCATGGAATGCAAGGAAATCCATCGGCGAACTGTAATACCAGTATTTTACAATATAGATCCATCACATGTCAGGAGACAATTAGGCACTTATTCAGATGCTTTTGCCAAACACGACGAGAACTTCCAGAATACTTCGGAGAAGCTACAAAGTTGGAGATCTGCTTTGACTAAAACTGCTAACTTGTCTGGGTACACGTATTTATCAGATAATCAGTAAGTTTGCTTACTCAACAAATATATATATGTACAAAGTTTTCTTAATTTTTCCAAAAAGTGATAAAGTTATCAAATTATATCAGCACATTTATTATTTCTATCATATGCAAGCTAATTAATTATTCCTCTTTCCTTTTTATGTGCAAGCTAGGAATGAATCTAAATTCATTGGTGAAATAGTCAGCGGCATCGTAAAAAAGTTGGCAGCTAAGAACTCAATGAAGTCTAGAGACTCTAAACTCCTTGGTGGGATTCGTAAAAAATTTACTGAGGTTGTATCAAGTATGAAAATTGAGCCACAAATTGAATTGGGCTCCAGAGAAAAAGGTAAAATAACCCTTGCTTGCTCAAGAATTATTTAATCATTTTTCTTCTCAATTTGAAAGGTCTTTCTTCTTGGAAAACGTGAGATCAATTTTTTTTTTTTTTTTTTAAAGATCGTTGGTTTCAAATTATTTGCGTCAAGAACTTCTTTCTGAGCTACTAAATCAAAGGAGTGTCCAAGTTAATGTCATAAATGTAAAATTGAAAGTGTTTTATGAGCTTATGATGAGGAATTAACCAAAGACGTCAAATAGGTATTATGTTAATATTATTAAGAAAATGATGTAAAACTGTTAAAAATTGAAGCAAGTTTCTCACTTATAAGTGTTTGTATTTTTATAGGTAAAGATGGAAATTCCAAGGAAGAAAAAAGGGGTTCATGGGTAATATGAAAGTCAAGTTCAGCAGTGTTGCAAATTAGACTTCAAGGCCCAAGAATGCAGACCATTTTAAGGATAATTAGCTTTTTATGTTATATCTCTTATCCTGTACTTATCTAAGTAGATTAGACACTACAAAAAAAATTCAGATCAAGGACGGAATTACCGACAAAAAAAATTCCATCGGTAAACATCAATGACGGAAATTTCAATTACCGACGGAATGTCTTCTTTTTAATTTTAATTTTTATTTTTGATAAACCCGACGGAATGTCTTCTGTCATGCCTTTTTTTGCGATGAACGTTTTCCGTTGGAAATCCAATTACCAATAGAATTCCGTCCGTAATCCGGCGTTTTTTTAGTGAGATATTCCGTTATCTTTAATTCCTTATTTAGGATTTACTTTTCATATCTACTTAGTTAGATTATCTTGGGTGTTTAGTGTCACGTATGTAAACTCTCATTTATAGAAAATAAATGCAAAGTATATGTTTGGTCCTTTAAATTTATATGAAAATTCATTTTTTCCTTTTAAATTTATAAAGTATATTTTCAATTCCCTACCCTATGTTTGGATGGAGAGAAAATTGAGGGGAAAATAATACTATGAGGAAAAACTCCTAATGTAAACTCTCATTCATAGAAAATAAATATATTTTTTCCATTATTCTTTCCCCTCCTATTTTCTTCCCACTTTTCCCTCCATCCAAACATGCCTTTAATGTTAAAAAAATTAACTCTAGTAAAATGCTTGCATGGCGAATTTAATGCTGATTCAGAAGTAAAATACTAACAAAACACGCTTAAATTTTAATTATTAAATATAATATTTTTAATATTTTCAAAATTAAAATAAAAACAAAAACTGAACAAAACTTTGGATGACATATTTATCTCTTGCCCATATTTATTCTTGTATAATTTGGTTTGAAGGGTTATCAATTAGACCCCCTATTTGAGACTTTCAAAGCTTCCAACTTTGGATTAAAAGGATTATTAAATTTGCAGCAAGATGGGTTACTGCAACTACTTCATTCTATAATTTTACTCGTTGATGTTCTCCAGAGAAAAAGGAATATGGCTCCATCACTCCACCACAATAGGTTATCAAAGAAACTCGACGGTTTTTCTTTTGTCTCGTTGACTTTTCCATCCTGCTCATCATCATCTTTAAATGAGAATTCATTGAGTGCTTTGGGAGGTTCGGATCATAATCTCCATTAACAAGGATGGTCCATTTTCTTGCACAAATATAAATATAGAATGAAGCAACATTGTAAATCTTGGATCTGTTTCCGTGGACAAGCAATACAACAGTTTCACTGGGGGAGAGATTCAAATCACATTCTTCAGCGTGGTCTCTTATTTTAGAGACAACTTGTTTTGTATTAAAAATTCAGTCTTCTTTTTATGCTCTAGAAAGGACTATTTGTAAGTCTTCTGTTTTTTTTATTAAAAAAAAAAAAATTTCTTCCACTAAAAGGCAGAGGACAAAGATGCAGCAAATGTTCTCCACCAAGAGATAATTGATTTTATGTAAGATTTTCATTACCAAAATATTTTAGCTGCTAGAAAACTCTATTATAGTACTTGTTTTTCAGGAAGTAGAGTTCCAAATAGGATGGCATATGAACAGATGGAAATAGCTTCAAATACTGTTTAATTTAATTTACATGTAATGATGAAAAAATCACTCATGGGCAAGGTGTTTTGCTGTGTTCTTCCTTCCACCCTTTGGTGTAATTACTCTGATGATAGCAACCTCAAATTCAAGTCCCAAGCTATTAATTATTATAATTATTAGTGCCGATTTGTTTTAACTTTTTAAAAGTGTTTTTATGGCTCAATAAGTATATGAAAAAAAATTTATCTCGACTTTTTTTTTTTTAAAAAAAAAATCTTTGTTCCCAAACAATCACTTGTCATTATACGAGGGGCTGCAATTTGGATCATGTCTTTATATGGTATCACAGCTTTTCCCCACATTTTGACAGACATTGTGTCCATGTGAAGAAACAAAAGCACCACAGAGAAATAGGATTTCTCTGATCATCTTTACAGGTACCTCTTGCCTTTTTCACTAATTTTATGCTCAACTTTAATGCATAATTATTGCAGATGCATTTTACCTATACTACCTTGGCACAATGCAATTTACGTATGCTCTTAATAATTTTGAAGTTCTTAACATTAAATATTAAATCTATTACAGTTATCCTTAAATTAAAAATGATAAAGAGACGATTCTTCAAGATTGATCATGGAGATCGGGATGACGCCTCTGATTCATCTTCATCATCCTTAGACTATGACCAGGAAGCTGAAGCCACTGAACAATCAGAAGAACATGTAATACCAGATGTGAATGACGATAATGAATCTGGCTCCACATCCTCTGGTTGGCGGATTGTTATTTTAATAATTCTTTTGTCTGTCTAATTGTACATCATTTCCACTTTGTTGTCCTTAGTTGAATAAAACCCCATTTGGTCTTATATGCGTCTTTTTTATGTGATTCTCATCAAATGTCATTAGAATATTGACCCTTCAAAGTTCGTGCTTCAATTTCTTTCAATATCATTTTTCTTTGATTCTCCATTGAGGTAGTTAACAAAAGTGATGACATGTAGTTCAATTGAGTCCTCAAGATGTAGGTATGCAGATTCTTCCCTTCTTGCATTAGGCTTTCTCCTGCATGGATGTATGTTGAACTAACTTCTTGCATGGATGTATATTGAAGCTTTTTTTGTTCTATACTGAAGGGCTTAAAATGTTTTCCAAATTAACTCTGTAATAAGGATTGGTTCACATTATTATTAGGACACTCACTATAATTCTTATCTTCACTTTTCTCCTTGTTTTAAAATTTGCCGTCCAATTCAGGTTACAAAAGTGAGGATGGTTCTGCAAATGATGTTGATGTCAACTCGCCAGGTAGCATTTGTTTTTGTTGTCTGCTTTACTTGAATTTCCTTTAGCACATAATTTTTATTCAACTGGTGTTATTTTTGGACTTGCTGTTATCTTAATGTGCTGCAATGGACTATAGATAATGCTTTAGTGGCAAGTTGACTGCCTAGTGCACGCAAGTTTGAACCTTCAAATCGTTTGTGTTTGTATGCTTCTCACTTCTATAATTGTATAGTTAACTGCATAGAATTTTGTTTGTGTGGCCCCTAGGTTTGTAGATAATAAAAATAGAAAAGCTTTTTATGTCAGTCATCCTGTTGTGTGAAGATGTGCTGTGTGCATTTGGTTATCAGTATTTTTACTTTCAGATATACAAAATGCATTTGAGATTATAATTGTGATCCTTAGGTCTACTTCTTTCTTACATGTCTGAACTTTTTCAGTTGATAAGGAACAAGTTATGTCACCATTATGTTTTATTATGCGTGTGATTCAATGCTTATACCTTATGGACCTTTGGAGATCTATGCTTAACTAGTTTAATTGTGATGCATTAACTGGTTATATTTTCATGTGGCCAATGTTTACGGTGTTAAACTTCTATGATAGCAGGTTTTACCAATATCCCCTCGGCTTGTTGATCTTCCACTGGAAAAGTTCCAAATGGCTCTTGCTCATGTACTACAGATATATCCAAAGGCCTTTGATGCTTGTTCTGGGTTGCGTACGCATCTTGGGGCTGTTATTGTATTTTGAATTATTATAGTAGGATTTTTTATGAGCAAAAACTGAAGTTTGTAAATATGACCGACTCTTTCGTTAGAGTTTAGACTTTTTTTAGTTCATTTTGGTTGCAACATTATAATTTGTAATATTTTGTTTTTGTTATGTAAACTCTTATGATTGTTACCATTTATTTTTATGATATACAAGTCTTTTTATTTTCTAATTTTTAATATTTTTTTATGTATTTATTTTACTTTTTTCTGATTTTTTATATATTTTTTTAAAAATAAATTAGAATTTGCGAGGAAACTTCTTCCCTCACAAAATTTGAAAACTTTGCGAGGGAAAGGTTTTTCCCTTGCAAATTCTAGGATTTGCGAGGGAAAAGTGTTCCCTTGCAAATTTCTGAATTTGTGAGGGAAAAAGGCATTTTTGCGACGGAAAATTGTTTTGCGATGGTGATTTTTGCGACGGAACTTTTTCCGCTGCAAATCAGTTTTGCGAGGGAACTTTTTTCGCCGCAAAAAAAAAAAAAAAAAAAAAGTTTTTTTTTGTAGTGCAAATATTAGTGCGTACGCTTTCCGTTTCCGCATTACTCTAAAGTTCGCAGACCTCAAACTCGTCAATTTTCTAAAACCGAGTGTCACCCGACACGATTTCAAGTATGGAATTTGGGGTGTTACAGATTTACTTTTCATATCTACTTAGTTAGATTATCTTGGGTGTTTAGTGTCACGTATGTAAACTCTCATTTATAGAAAATAAATGCAAAGTTTACATTTGGTCCTTTAAATTTATATGAAAATTCATTTTTTCCTTTTAAATTTATAAAGTATATCTTCAGTCTCCTACCCTATGTTTGGATGGAGAGAAAATTGAGGAAAAAATAATACTATGAGGAAAAACTCCTAATGTAATTAAACTCTCATTCATAGAAAATATTTTTTTTTTCCAGTATTCTTTCCCCTCCTATTTTCTTCCCACTTTTCCCTCCATCCAAACATGCCTTTAATGTTAAAAAATTTAACTCTCGAAAAATGCTTGCATGGCGAATTTAATGCTGATTCAGAAGTAAAATACTAACAAAACACGCTTAAATTTTAATTATTAAATATAATATTTTTAAGTTTTCAAAATTAAAATAAAAACAAAAACTGAACAAAACTTTGGATGACATATTTATCTCTTGCCCATATTTATTCTTGTACAATTTGGTTTGAAGGGTTATCAATTAGACCCCTATTTGAGACTTTCAAAGCTTCCAACTTTGGATTAAAAGGATTATTAAATTTGCAGCAAGATGGGTTACTGCAACTACTTCATTCTATAATTTTACTCATTGATGTTCTCCAGAGAAAAAGGAATATGGCTCCATCACTCCACCACAATAGGTTATCAAAGAAACTCAACGGTCTTTTTTTTTTGTCTCGTTGACTTTTCCATCCTGCTCATCATCATCATTAAATGAGAATTCATTGAGTGCTTTGGGAGGTTTGGATCATAATCTCCATTAACAAGGATGGTCCATTTTCTTGCACAAATACAAATATAGAATGAAGCAACATTGTAAATCTTGGATTTGTTTCCATGGACAAGCAATACAACAGTTTCACTGGAGGAGAGATTCAAATCACATTCTTCAGTGTGGTCTCTTATTTTAGAGACAACTTGTTTTGTATTAAAAATTCAGTCTTCTTTTTATGCTCTAGAAAGGACTATTTGTAAGTCTTCTGTTTTTTTTTTTATTAAAAAAAAAAAAATTCTTCCACTAAAAGGCAGAGGACAAAGATGCAGCAAATGTTCTCCACCAAGAGATAATTGATTTTATGTAAGATTTTCATTACCAAAATATTTTAGCTGCTAGAAAACTCTATTATAGTGCTTGTATTCAGGAAGTAGAGTTCCAAATAGGATGGCATATGAACATATGGAAATAGCTTCAAATACTGTTTAATTTAATTTACATGTAATGATGAAAAATCACTCATGGGCAAGGTGTTTTGCGGTGTTCTTCCTTCCACCCTTTGGTGTAATTACTCTGATGATAGCAACCTCAAATTCAAGTCCCAAGCTATTAAACGATCACTTACATGGGTACCTCTTGTGCCCAAACAATCACTTGTCATTATACGAGGGGCTGCAATTTGGATCATGTCTTTATATGGTCTCACAGCTTTTCCCCACATTTTGACAGACATTGTGTCCATGTGAAGAAACAAAAGCACCACAGAGAAATAGGATTTCTCTGATCATCTTTACAGGTACCTCTTGCCTTTTTCACTAATTTTATGCTCAACTTTAATGCATAATTATTGCATCCATATTTATATTTTATGTTTAAAAAAAGTATACAAATTTATGAATTGATCGTTTACTCTTTACATATACAATGATTGAAAAACATTACAAAATAAAGCATTTAGTTTGTCTTATGTATATACAAGTCTATTGGTATGCTTGAATAATCAATTTCGTCATCACTCGTGTGTGTTTGTGTGACTTAGGTACTCATATAGTTACTCTAGAAATAACATACTCCCCCGCTTTTAAATATAAGATAAAGTTTGACTTTTTTTAAAATATTAAGAAAGCTAATTAAATTATTTTAAAATATTTATATTTATTATTTTTTCTTTAAACTATTTTGCTTAGATATAAACTGATATATAATCTAAAGGATACACAACATATAATATGATTAAGTACTTATTTAGCTTCATTAATTTCTAAAAAAAGTTAACTCTGTTTTAGATTTAGGACTAGAGAGAGTATCAAAATATGGTTGATCAAGGTCCTTCCATATGCATTCAAATTCAGATACCTCAGCCTTCCCAAACTCATTCACTTCTTCAAACGAAATCTCAACATCCGCCTACAATGAAAGGAAAACAAAAATGATTGTTTTCATTTGAAAAATATAGGTAGATATGTGACCATCTCTTTTGGCTGTTTGGCCCTCTCCTTGTCCTCTTTTTCATTTTCTTTTCAAAATCTCATAACCACCATTAGATAAGAAATGGATAGCTTTAATATACTATTTTATAAAATTATTATTATAAATATAAACATATAAAATTAAACCTTTAAAATTTAACTTGCATACATTTATAACTGAAGTATATAAAAAAAATAGAAAAAATGAGTTTATAAAATATTTTAATAATATTTCTAAAAATATTAAATCGGAACAATTCATTTTTTTTTATCTAAGAATAGAGATGTGATTCTAACAAAAAGAGTAAGAGGAAAATGAGAGGATTTGCTTCCTCTCTTTTGAGACTCATTTATAGTTGCATTGTTAGGGCCTACTTAGGGGACTGACATTTTAGATCCTTTATTTTTACCAAATGAAATATAGTGCAATCAACCTGAGGGGACCAACCCGGTCTAGTCTTGTGTTCCGGTTTGATGGGTCCTGGTCCGGCCAGCTCAAATATACTCCCTCTACTCCTTATTGTAAGTTTCAAATTTGAGAAAGGTTGTATCCCAAAACATACCATTTTAGGTTTTGTCTAAACATTTAGTGTTTTTTTTTTTCAACTTCACCCATTGTTGACTGTATTTATTACATTTATTCTCCCTCACTTATCCTCTTTACACCTAAGGACATAATTGAAAAAATAATAACTATTTATTGTTTTTAACTAATTATAACTGTTTTTTTTATTAACACTATATATATTTGAAACTTATAAGAAGGACGAGGGAGTAAAATCCTAGCATACTTGTAATACCCAAATAAATTTATCTTAAATATTATGACTGGATAAATAATATATCTTAAATATTATATTTGTATAGATAATATATCTTAAATATTATAATACCTATTTAAAATAGGTGAATATGTGGTCTCAAATTTTTCTATTTTATTTATTTTATTTCCTAGGCAATCTTTTCCTAAAATTAAGGTGATCATGTATTTGATTTTCTAAATCTTATTAGGGATCATAAAATATCCTAAGATTATCATAATCAAGTATAATCTTAACTATATCATCAAGATATGCCTAAATCAATTAGCTAGAGAAAATTAGCAACAATTATTGGGCAATTAAATTTTCAATAATTGAGATATTTATATTAATTTTTGAAATTAATTAATAATTAATTTAAAAAGGGCATAATTAAGAATATATCAACTTAATTAATATCCAAATGATATTTAAAGGCCAAGATTAGTACACAAGGGGTTTTTAATCATCAAGATTAATTTAAAAACTTATCAAATATTTACAATTAGGCCTAATAACACCTAAAACACTATATTAGCAATATTAACCAAAATTAATTAATCCTCCCTTAAATTATTTTAAAGTGGCAAGAATTACTAATTAAAGAGGCTAAGTAATTGCATTAATTCTTAATCCTAAATCATTAACAAATATCATAAATAGTGTTTAGATTTTTCCAACACAAATCAAAGGCTTGGATTAAATTTAATAAAGCTAATCTAAAGGCTTTAAATTTGATTTCATAAAGCATAATCCTTGTGAAGCAAAAATCTACCAATGAGAGACTTTTCTTCTTGATTTTATGAGACAAGAGGCAAATGAGGGAGCATTTACACGTCTCTTTGAGAAGGGAAAAGAAGAGGAAAAATTTGAAGCAAATAATATCTAGATATTTACTACAAACAAGTCTTAATCAAGCCTTAATTAAGTAAAGACTTTGGAGGTAAAATTAATAATGACAAAGAAGACTTTAGTGTTAAAGATGATGTAAGCATAGGTAATAAAGGGATTAAGTAGCTAATTAATTAATGGTAAGATAAAAACCATTAGGATAAATTGAAGACACAAGTAAATGAGAACCGATAGAAAATAAATTATATAGATATTATGAACAAGCACAATTTAAGCTTGAACTTGGTTATCTCCAAAGTGATTTTCATAAACTTTTGAGATTCATACTTAATTGATATAAAAAGTTTAAAAAGACCTTAAATCAAGTCATAACATTGTGATTAGAAAAGTGGAGATGAATCTTGAATAAAAACACCAACTTGCACCTAACTAAATAAGCATTTGGGGATAAAAAGATGAAGTAGAAAGGAAGGAGAGGAGGTGGCGGTTTTGTAGGGTTAGACGGGTGAGATTAAAACTTCTATACTAAGTTTAAATCCAAGGGTTAAAATTGATTAGAAGTTGTTAGGTAGTTAACTCATATTTTGCTATAAATAGGAGGTTAGTGTCTTCATAATTCCTCACCAATTCACAAAGCAAGAACAAGCTTAGAGTAGCAGAAATATAGAGAGAAAGTGAGAGTGAGAAGCTTTGGGAAAGAATGAGCAAAGTTCTAGGTAAGTTCTTCAGCTCTAGCTTTTGAGTTTTTAGTTAAATTGTTGTTTTGATTCATAATCTTCCAATTATAGTGTTATTTACATGTTTTTATGGTTAAAATTGGCTTTATTTCAAAAAAAAAATGAAGAAGAAGTTATAGCAAATTTTTTGGAAGATTATAGTCAAAGTAGCGAAGCTCTGGCGAAAAATTATCGGTTAGCGATTTCTGAAAGCTATTTCAAAAACGCTAATATCTTATGTTGAAGATGCTATGCTAAAATTCTGAGTAAATTCATGGTAAACTTAGACATATATAGATTTCCAAATATACCTAAATAATGTCATTCTGAGTTTTGCGCTAGGAGATAAAAATTATACAAAATGGGCTACGAAATTCTGGAAAATTCTGAGCAGAGGATGAAAATACGAAAACTGGGAATTTTTCATAAAATCTGGGCAATAACCAATATTTTTTCTTAAAATTAGACATCTTAAGGATTCCGAGGAATTTTACGGATCCTCGTTTCGAGTTCTTTGGAATTAGTTATGATTTTTCAAAGTTAGGCGAAAAATCAGCCCACTTGCTGTACAACAGCGTTTTTACGAAAATAAAAGGGAATTAAGTTGGAAATAATTAATCCAAGGGTAAAATGGTCATTTGAGACTAAGATATTTATTAGAATATTAATAATGAATTAATAAATGTGATATTACCCTTATAGGATATCCGTGATCACAATTTGACCGTCCAACATACCTTGATCAACAATGAAGGTACGTTCGCGACGTGCTGTAACACTGACTCTGATGCTTATAGTATATTTATATATGATGGTTATGTTCATATACTAAGACTCTGTCTTAAATTGTTCCTTATACATTCAAATATATACGGGTTATGGTTTTAATAATGCCGTTAGAGTTTTCCTAGCGCTGAGGACACGATAGGCCATCGTGACACTGGTGAAAAGTGCAGACTGGGATAACATGCATACTGCAGGGGCTGTGCTTTGTTATTGCCTGAAATATTGTTATTGTTTTGAAAAAGAGATTTTGTACTACTGTATTGTCATGAATATCTGTCATACATATATTGTTTACATAAGCATGAGGTTAACCGTTACCTGAGGTCCGATGGGCATTGGACCTCAGTCTTAAACTAATAGTTAGGAAAGGATCATGGATCAGAGAAGGCACCAGTGGATGGAGCCGTAAAAAGACACCGATAGACGGAGCCGTGAAGAAGCACCGTTCAAAGTAAATGCAGGAAGAAGGTTAACAGAACCTATCTTATGGCACAAATCTAATAAGGTTACTTCATATCATTTGGTGCTTAAACTAGAAAGGGTCGTCTATGTGTTTCAGTCAATCAGTCGCCGTTAACATCGGGGAGACTTCTACTAGACCTTACCCAGCCTGGCCAAATGGGTTGATTTAACTGAGTTAGATTCTATGCCCCAAGTCTACCTAAGGCTTGGTTGAAGAGGGTATAGTTACATGGAAGAGTTGTAATTATAAAGTTTTTGTATTATGTATCACATGAATATTCCTTCGGGAAATTTGTAATATATCAGTATACGTCAGGCATCAGCATATGTCTAAGTAATTTATATCAGTTACTCGTTGTTCAAAATTTTAGTACATGCTCTCCGTTTCCGCAACACGCTGAGTTGTAGCACCTCAAAACTTTGATAATTTTTATAAAACCACGTATCACCGGCACGATTTATGCTACGGAATTTGGGGTGTTACAATACTCACATCACTCTTCACATTCGAAGTCAACCGGGGCAACTTAGTTTTCTAGATCGATAATCCAAGGAAGTCTAGAGACTCTAAGCTGCTTGTTGGAATTTATCAAATTGGCTAAGGAAGGATCACAGAACTTGGGCGTCCTTCCGTTCATTCAAATACTTCAGCATTTCCCATTCTCTTTCACTTCAAACCAAATCTCAGCATCATCCTGCAAAAGAGAGCCCAAAAAAAAAAACATTGTTTTGACGCTCGGGCCAATCCGGGTTAGATACTTGAACTGGTCCCGAGCTAAAATATAAAACCTGAGTATATTCAGATCAGTGTTAACGTTCGGAGTCCACCGGGTCAACTTGCTTTTCTAACATAGTCACGACTTGTAACATGATATTTTCCCAAATTATCCAATGGTAGGGGCCATGACCTCCCTTTCCACCCTACATTTATGATATTTATGTTGACTACGTAATCTATTATTATTCTATAAACGTATTTAATATAGACTACAATCTGTCAATTTTTTTAATAAGCAATTAATTAACTAACTTTTTCTAAGGAAGTTACCCAGTAATAACCTTCTTCTTCCCTTATAAATTAGGTTGCTGCTCTTAGTTTACTTGCATAAAAGGTTGAATCCATAGCCGCTACCTAAGCTTTGTGCAGGTACGATGATCTTGTTTCCCTCGTTCCTTTTGTGTACTGGATTGGATTAACACTCTACATATAATGTTTATGTTTGCATTATTCATTTACTTCAACATAAGTCCTGTTCCTTCTGAATTCCATCAACTGATCGATGGCTTATTTTTGTCCAGATTTATGATTAGCTTCAAATAAAACCCAGTCGATCCTGTTTTTTTTTTTTGTTTTTTTTTTGGGTAAGCCTTTTTTATCCTGTTTTGTTTCTTCCCCGGATACATGCTTATTTTCAGATTGGATACTTATCGTCTACTTTAGTATTTTGTTTTAGGTTAAGTACCAATTTTGCCCTGGAAGTTTTTCTTGGAGCAATGTTGCCCCGGAATTTTTTTTTGGAGCAATGTTGCCCCTCCGTCAACGGTCAACGGTTAGTTGACCATTAACGGAGGGGCAAAATTGTTTCCAAAAAAAACTTCGGGCAACATTGCTATTTAACCTAAAAAAATGTTAAACTGTTATTTATGATATCATATATTTTTAATTCACATTTATATAATATCTAGGGGTGAAAAACAGCCGGGCCGCCTAAGGCTTCACCCTTAACAGTCGCCCGTTCGACAACAAAGTCGCCGAGCCTTGCCTATGGCCTATTAGAGGACATTTTTTTCACCGAACGTGGCCTATGCCTTGTTAAGGCGGCCTATATTTTTTAAAATTTTATAATTAGGCTAATAGGCCACATGCCTCACTGCAAAACAAGTCTACTTCAAACAAGCCAAAAATATGCCTATTTTAAACAGCCGAATTAAGGGTGAAGCCGGGCCGGCCGGGCCTATTTCCACCCCTAGATATTATATAAATAATAATTTAAAATATATGATATCATAAATAACAGCTTTAACTTTTTTACCCCAGAGCAATTTTGCCCCGGAAGTTTTTTTTTTTGGAGCAATGTTGCCCCTCCGTTAACAACCCTAACGGTCAACGGTTAGTTGACCGTTAGTTGATGTTGACGGAGGGGCAACATTGGTCCAAAAAAACTTTCGGGGGCAACATTGCTCCGAGAAAACTTCCAGGGCAAAATTGCTCTTGGGAGTATACTTTCGGGGCAAAAAGAGTACTTAATCCTTTTGTTTTTAATTTTACTACTTTTATTATTACTATTTGAAATATATTTTTTGTATTATTCCAAGACATCACAAGTTTTAATTTTTCTATTGTGGTAAATTATTTGTTCAAGTTTTAGTATCATAGCCTTATCCATTAAGTGGAGTCAGCTACATCAATCATACGACATTATTGTGCTCTATCAAAAATCAGATCTTTAGATAGATTATAAACCAAAATACCCACTCTACAACCTCATTGAGTGTTTTCGTTGATCTTCCGCTATCTCTTTTTAGAAGACTCTATACTGCTTGATCGATCATTCTCACCTGCACACCCAAGACCTTCTTTGAACGTGTCCAAACCCCCAAATGATTTTCTACTATTTTTTTTTATCAATGGATGTCACTCCAACACGTTTTCATATATGATCATTATGAATATTATCTTTTCATGTATGATCACACATTCATCTCAGCATCCTCATCTCTGCTACCCCGAATTTATATTCATGTTGTCCCTTTAAAACCCATTAGTCTCTACCATATAGCATTGATGATCTTATAACAATGTGATAAAAACTTCCCTCTTACCTTATTAGGTTATAATCATAAATAACTTTGGTAGCTTTTCTCTATTTATACTACTCAGGCTAGTTTGAATTCTATAATTAACATCTCCATCAATTCTCCAAATTGTTGTATGATTGATCCCAAATTTCTAAACTTTGCCTCTTGTGGAATAAACCCCCCCAAAAAAAACTAATCTCCACATCACTTTTAATTTGTTTCTTATCAAAATTGCTATCCATGTATTCTATTTTTCTCCTATACTAAGACGAAAACCCTTCAACTCTAGTGTTATCACTATAAAAAATCTGCTCATTTATAGCAGTTAAAATAGCGGATTTGTAGCAGTTTCAACTGCTACAAACGCCAATAGTAGCAATTACAGAAACTACTACAAAACCTATCATTGCAAGCATATTTGTAGCAATTTATAGGAACCACTATGCATGTCAAGAAAACCGCTATTATTGTTGTAGCGGTTTCAGTAGATCGCTACAAGAAGCATCTGTAAATCAGACATTCTAGGAACATCTTGTAACAGTTTTCTAATTGAACAACAGTCATTTGAATTTGCACTATTAAATTTTGGCAAAAGCACAACATTTCAAAATTACAGATTCTTCTCTAAGGACATATTTGTCATTTCCATGTGTTAACAAATTTGTTTTTGGTTTTCAAGTTCTAATGGCATTTAGATGGAATTTTCCCTAATAATTATTATATTTATGCTTTAAAGAAGCAGCTTTTGAATCAAGTTATTATTATTTCATAATAATATCCTGCAAATTTTCAAAAGAACATCTAAATTCACAATACTTATTGTGTTTAATTATTAATAATATAATAACGTTATATTTATTGTTTATCAGGAAAGCTCTAATGGCGGCTACTGCTTCATATATCTAAGCCATTTGACGAAAGGGTTGCGCCAAAATCACATTGATGTGTACGTGGAGGATGAGAGGCTGGAGAGAAGAGAAGAAATATCATCAGCACTTATGAAAGCAGTTAGAAGGATCAATGATATCATTGGTTATATTCTCAAAAGACTATGCTTCTTAAAAGTGGTGTTTGGAAGTGTTGGAAAATATGCTCTTTGGTCACTTAAGCCCAATTGGGCTTAAGTGAGACTACAGCCCAAGAGCCCTATGGCCCTTAGGGTTTAGGGTTAGCTCTTGGTGTAGTAGTATATAAACCTACTTTCACCCATTGAGAAACCTAATTCACAAGGAGGCTCTCATCGAAATAAATCCCTAGAGTGCGTACGTTCATCATCCGAACGGTTGCCCACACAACCATCCTATCCCCTCGAGAGATAGTCTTGGAAGATCGATCATAGAGTGGACTTGACCGTTCGTGACTTGGACTATTCGAGAAGAGGCTTTTAGATCGCTCATCTTTCTAGGTAATCAAAACGATGAAAGTTTATCTTTTTCTACATCATCTCGGTTCGATACGCTTCCGCACTTCTGGTAAGAATCCTACAATTGGCATCAGAGCCAATTCGCGATGAGGAAAAGAACCAGTTTTGATTTAGTTTATGCGATCAAATCTCAGATTTTTCAAAATATTATTTTTTGATTTAGTTTATGCAATCAAATCTCATATTTTTCAAAATATTATTTTTTGAAAAATATGGCATCTATTTCTATATTTGTTATTGATTTCATGAGTATTATTCGTTTATAATTCAGATTATTAGTTTTAATTTTAATCGGTTAATCGCTTTAATCCATGGTTAGATTTTCTCGTGTATTTCTTGATTTGTAACAAGGAGGGCGGCTAATCCCATATGATTAGGTTTCCTCCTTGCTTGTTCTTATGTTTTTTCGAAATTTCTATGTATTTTTCCAAATTTCTGTAAAAGTTCGAGATCATGAAACTTCAAGAATATGAACATTTGACGATGTACGACACGTTTCGTGGACTTCTGGACCTTGGATTTGGACAAACCATATATGGTTGGAAAGAGGACGGAAAGACGAACAAAGTGGGAGTTGCACCGACACCAGGGGAGCTGGCACGCGCCCCCACAAGCCCTGCGAGTGGGCTTCACGCGCCAGCAAAGAAGCCACGCGTGAGGGCGCGTGGGGCCACCTTTCAGGGTGGTTCCGGCGGCCTTGTGGTCGACTCCCCATGGCGGTCCTTCCCCTGGAGTTTCGTGCTGAGATGACTTCGGCTGACGGCGCGACAGTACTGACGGCTAGGGTTTCTCTTTTGCATCCTAGGGTTTCTAGCCAAAAGTGGGTCTTTGGGCTTTTGGGCCCATAAACACCCTAAAGGAGCTTGAGATGATACTATGGGTCGGACAAAAGAGAAATTTCAAAGTTGTAATTTTCTATTTTATTTTAAATAGGAAAGCTATGGATTAAAGTTATTTGTTTAATTTAATGCTTTTATTGAATTGTATGAATTATATGTGCGATTAACATGATTTTAGAAATAACATGCCATATAGAATAGGAAGATGCCATATTGTTGCATAATCACATGTCATACATGCATAGTAGCTATTATGTCTTGAATCGACTAGTATGATAGTTATTATGTGAGATTATTTAGGTTAT
This sequence comes from Acacia melanoxylon, assembly GCA_019022615.1. Lineage (NCBI taxonomy): Eukaryota > Viridiplantae > Streptophyta > Magnoliopsida > Fabales > Fabaceae > Acacia > Acacia melanoxylon. The sequence goes on from JAFJYJ010000003.1 coordinate 16,191,773, forward strand.
CCACTAAATAATTATAAATTATTATGATTTTATATTAAAATCTAGAATAATAATTGGATTAATTAATTGTGGAATTAAAAATCTAGACAAATAATCCAGGATATTTCCTAAGAGAATTGTATATTTAAGAGTGATTTAAAAATACTCTAAATTGAACAATTTTTGGAAATTAAAAATTCTAAATTTAAAAAATATTGAATGAGTGAAGGTTTTTAAATTAAGCAATTAATTTTAAAACCTACAGGCCCCAATTGTGGGTTTATTAGTGAAATGGTTATCGCCGAAGCCCAATTGGATAAGGATAATCGGATTTCGCTAGATTAAACCCTAATATTTTCAAAATTTTAGTAAAGTTTTGTAATGCCCATCGTCGGCAACACTTAGACACTAAAGATAATTTTGAAAGTAAACAATGGTTAAATACATTCAACTTTGGTAAAATTGTTAACCCTCCCATCGAGGCTCGCAATGGAACGAAGGCCCAAAAAATAACAATATTAGTTTTACAAGTATCTTGCCCATCGTAAGCCTTGTAGAGATAACTAATGGATTGTTAAACAATAAACGAATAGTAGTTATTAGAATCTACTAGCGTAATATCTCGTTTGTTGTTAATTATAGTTTGTAATTAGTGTGTTTTTTCCGTAAAAATGTCTTTCAATCCTTTAGCTACAATCCCGAGCCAAAAACCTATGGATGGTACAAACTACAAACAATGGAAAACAAATTTGGATATTGTTCTTCAATATGAAAAGCTCAACTTTGTTCTAACTACCCCTATGCCTTGACCGCCGAATATGCGTCTCGTGGCAATCCGCACAAAATTTCAGCAAGAGAAGGAAAAAATGGGGAGAAGGCGAATGTGGCGGTCGCTATATTTTAGCCGGTCTCGCCATCACCTTCAGGAGCAAGTGAGCATGATTGAGAGTGGAGCAACAATGCTCCAGACTCTTGATGGCATGTTTGCTACGTCTAGCAGCTCTGCTAGGCAAAATGTGCTAAATTCAGTCACCAAGACAGTGATGTCTGGAGGAAGTGTGCGGGATCATTATCTAACAATGATAGCAAACTTCAAAAAGGCTGAAGATCATGGTGTTAAATTTGAACAAGAAGTAAAAGTTGACCTTCTATTGCAATCACTGCCTGATTAATTCAATCATTTCAAGATGAATTATAATATGAATAAGATGAATCTTGATCTCACTCAACTGATGCACGAGCTTAAGAGTGCTGAACAGTCTCTAGTCAAGCAGGGCAGTGCATTATTTGCTAGTGAAAGTTCTGTGAAACCTAAGGGGAAACCCAAGGGAAAGAACAAGAACAAGAAAAAGAAGAAATCAGGTATTCCGTTGCCAAAACAGCTTGCAATGAAGCGGCCAAAAGGCAAGTGCTTCAAGTGCGGACAAAAGGGGCATTGGAAGAAAAATTGCCCACGGATGAATCAACCGGTATGGGTAAATTACATGTGATTGAGGCTTGTTTAGTGGAGAATTACGATGAAAAATGGATCGTTGATTCGGGAGCCACTAACCATGTTTGTTACTCTATGCGATGGTTCAAACATAGCTTACCTATAAGTGAAGGACAAAGAGTTTTGAAGTTAGAAACCGGGGAGCTTGTGTCTCGCACTAGCAGTGGGACAAGTTATTTTATCTTTTGATAATTGCGTAACTTTGGTTTTAGAAGACTCGTTTATTTATTCTAGATTTTAAGAGGAATTTAATTTCGTTAGTTGTTTGGAAAAACATGGTTTGATGATTCAGTTTAATTCCTCGTTTCAATAAGAAGTAAATCTTCTTTTATTTGTTCCGGGGTGTAATGATTAATGGTCTTTATTTCCTTAATCATGTTCCCCGTGAAGTTAATCATGTTGAATTAAGAGATGATGAGCATAATAATTCATCAAAGAAAAGAAAAGTTTCCAATTAAACTTATCTTTGGCATTTGAGATTAGGTCATATTAATTCTAACAGGATACAAGGTTTGGTCAAAAGTGAGATTTTAAAATCCCTGAACTTTGAACCGATACCAGTATGTGAATCTTGTTTAGAAGGAAAAATGACTAAGAGATCCTTCAAGGCCAAGGGAAAACGTGCCACACTTCAGCTGGAATTGGTACATACTGATGTATGTGGACCAATAAATGTCCAACCCAGAGGAGGATATCAGTATTTCATCACATTTACTGATGATTACTCTAGATTTGGACATGTGTATTTGATGCGTCACAAGTCTGAAGCTTTTGGAAAATTCCAAGAGTTCAAGGCCGAGGCGTAAAAGCATCTTGGTGTTCAAATTAAGACCCTTCGATCCGATCGAGGGAGAATACCTATATGGAGAGTTCAGGTCTTACCCGATCAAAAGGGGATAGTTTCACAATTATCCTCTCCAAGGACACCCCAAGAGAATGGAGTTGCCGAAAGGAGAAATAGAACCCTTTAGAAATGACAAGATCTATGCTCGTTATTCATCTCTTTCGATTCATTCGGGGATTTGCCTTAGAAACCGCTATGTATCTATTGAACTTAGCACCGTCCAAGTCGGTTTCAAAGACACCAATAGAATTGTGGAAAGGGTGTAAGCCCACCATGAAACATATTCAGATTTGAGGTGCTCCGGCACACGTCTTGCAACAGAAACCAGATAAGATGGACTCGCGTACTGAAGTATGCATGTTTATAGGCTATCCTAAAGGAACCAGAAGTTGGTTGTTTTATAGTCCAAAATAAAAGAAGGTCATAGTGAGCACACACGCGACTTTCTTAGAGGAGGACTATATGGCAAATTATAAGCCAAGGAGTAATACATTATGAATCCCAATTTAATGATGAAAAATCATATAAAAATATGGTTTGATCAATTCCCCCACACTTAGGCCTTTGTACTCCTAAACAAAGGCAATTGAGTACAAAATTTCAAGTCCAAATCACTAATGCATTTGAAAAATGAGCAATTTCATAATTAGAAAGCAATGAATTAATTAATCAAATTCTTCAAGCCAACACCAATGATAATCAAGCGATGTAAAGAAATTAGCTGATTACACAATCCAACATATTAGAATGAAGCACAAGAGAACTCTCAAGGTAATTCTATTTCATTTATCTCACCTCATTGATTGGGATAATTTCACTCTAGCTCTCTTAATCAACACCTTACCATAGGCTTGTAACAACTCTAACATCTTCACTATTTATAGCAATTAGTCAAATGAATCAAGAGGACTTAAAAGGCTTGTAATGTTGGATGAAGGCTAAATGGAATGAATTGATTTGAAAAATAAATAGTTGATATGCAAGTCAAAGTTAATGACCAAGTTCATAGCATCTAAATGACTTTACAATCTTTTGCCAATTCTTTTACAAATCCATGAACAAATGCCTTCTTCATTTCTTTTTTCTTTTCTTTTTTTAACTATATATTTTTTTAATACCATTCTTTTCTTTTTCTTTCAATCTATTTTTTTTTCCTTTTCAATTCTTTTCATATACATGGCATTTCAATTTTTTTTTTTGGCAATTCTCTTTTGATTTTTAGAATACTATGAACACTTTGAATAATGACAAGCATACAACATATGAATGGCTCAAAAGGGGTGAACAAAGGGTAGATGAATGTAGGTTTGTGTTTGGGTGAAAATGGTGTAGAATTGAATGCCTCTTTCATTTTCATAACACTAATGCAAACACCGTTTCGAACAAGAGTTGAAACAAGTTCTAGAAGGTGAAAAACTAAGTGAACATGCACACATGAAAGACTTTAAGGCTCAAATATCCTTCCAACAAGGTTTTTCTCCAATGCTCACTCTAACACAATAATTGCATAGCAAGCTAACCACAAAACATCTACTTAACTATTCTAAATGCTAAACTTACAAATACAACCAATAAAAACATTGCAATCAATTACAATCATGCTTAACTCTTAAATGCACTAATGATTTATAAACTCTCATTTTCAAAATAATGAGAAAGCAAAAATCCAAAAGTGGGCTCATTTTTCTTCCCATTCACTTGAAAAGCAAAACATGGTTTTAAAAAAAAAATTGCCAAAACACTAGATCTCATGAAAGCTCAAAGAATTTCCTGCAAATTATACACTTCCAAAGTGGCAAATGCGACCCTTCACCACTTAGGACATGCATTAAAGCAAGTCATTCTATAAAAATATTTTGAAATTTTTTCTAGTTTTAGGCATTTTCTCATTTAAAAACAACCAATTAATTGGGACACAAAATGTATTCCCCTCCCCCACACTTAATCAACACATTGTCCTCAATGTGAAAGATCACTCTAAAGAGAGTGATAGAGAAGTTAAAATTCAAGGCACAATGGTAATTAAGTAGGGTAGTGGCCAACAAAATGCAAAGCATACATAGGGGGTTTTTATTCTGCTTACTAAACTAAATTATTTCTACATTTTCTACTGGATCGTATCCCTCCCCCACACTTATCTTCCTTACACAACAATTAAACCCAAGTAATCAAAAGAATTAGGAATAAAATAAGTGAGGAAAGAGACAACCTGTGTTAGAGTATCTTGAGTTGCTTGAAGGAGAAGTTCTCATCCCTGATGAGAATCATGTATTTGTCTTTCAAAACATCTTCTCCCGCATTGAATTTCCTTGGTGGAGGTGGTTCAGGATCAATTGGAAGAGGTCCAAGAATGTATGGTGGAAGTTGGTTCCATCGAGGACCTTTCCAAGAATGTGCCTGTAAAGAAGACAAGCAACCAGCAGTATCCCATCCAAAAATAGAAACATGGAGAGATTTCAAATGAATTAAAGATATTTTAGGAATCAAACTCTCCAAGTAACTATCACATCCAAGAAAATCAATGCTACTCCCATCAATAGGAGTCACACAAAGAGTCATATTTTGAAAATTCTCTTGTGTTTGCAAAGTGGAAGGTGCGGAATCCAACTTAGTGTTGGGGTACACCACATCATCATTGCAATCACAAGAGATGGAAGGCAAAAGAGCGGAAGAATGAAGAGAATTTTGCAAATTGGTGCTACCTGAGGGTTCCAAAATTTCAAAGCAATCATTTTCCTTTTCTAAATCAGGTGGCAAGTCACAAGAAAGCACTTGTTGGAAAGATTCACCAACATGCAAACTTTTATCAATCAAAATTTCAGAATCTTTGTATCCAACAAGGCTACAAGGAACTAATCCAATGGAAATATTGTGCATTTGAGATTCTAGGCTATGGTCTTTTTCACTCAAATCAACCACATTGTCATCCATGCAAGATTCAACATGTTCACAATTGTCATGCTTACTATCATCAATAGTACAAGAGGATGTATTATGATCAATGGTGGAATCAACCACTTCATTAAATGCTTTCTTTTGAAACTCAACAAGTAAGTGGCTTTTTTCATGATAATAGTCCACACATATTTGATATTCCGGACAAGAACATGAAAATGTTTCATTCAATTTATCACAATCATCCCTAGTACTATGAAGAGAAGCATTTTCAATAGTTGAAGCATCACACAAAGAAGTAGGAGCACATTCATCAACAAGTACAATCGAATTGCTACTACTAGAACTAATGGGTTGAGCAATTACATTTTCAAACATTTGAGGGGATTCAACAATAATTTCCTCATCCACCTCATTATCACTCAAATCATGAATGGCTTCATTAGTTAAAGTAGTAGGAGAGTCTACTTCTATTAGGATAGGATCTTTACCAAATGGTAGAGAAGACTCTTCAATGCTCTTTTGTACTTGCTCCACTTCTTGTGTATGTGTGAACATGGGAAGAGGATTTTCTTGGAAATTTGTCTTCAAAACTTGTGATTGCTAAGTGAGACGCTCAATTTCCTTTTCCATTCTCTCATTCTCTTTCTCTGGATATTCTATTCGTCTCATTGTAGAGTCCATTTGATGGTCAAAGTTGGTCTCGTATGACCGCTCCTCATCTACAGTCTGAGTCACTTGATTTTGCAATTTTCTAAGGACTTCGCGAATGGTAGGTTTGGGAGCTTCCACTTGTGAAGTGGCATTTGACAACTTTTGTGCAGGCAATTTACTAAGGACTTCACGAATGGTAGGTTTTCTGTTTGGCACACATGGTTGAGAATGAGGTTCGAAGGTGGCTCAAATGGGTTTAGGAATTCATGAGATGGATGACATGGTCGGGAAGTGTGATGGAATGAAGGAGGGGCTCATGGTATGATCTATAGGGTAGGTGTGGTGAGTGATTTGATTGAAATGGAGGTTGGTGGTAAGGTTCATGATATGGGTGGTGGAATGGACCATGACATTCTTGACCAATTAGATTCTTATCTTGAATTCCCAAGTTAGCTTGAATAGCCTATATTGTTTGCAGAATGTAATCGATGCTTTGAGAGATGGACTCTTCCCTTCTAGTCGAATCTCCTACAAAAGAGTGGGATTGAGAAAGTGAATCTTGATTACCATTAAACCAAGCCATTAAAATTCGACACAATAAATTCCCAATGAAAAACAAGATCACTATCTAACTATAAACTAAAAAAAATTAAGATAAGTAATCTAAAAAAAATTACAAATGCAAATGCAAAAGAAAAAGAAATTTTAAAATAAAATAAAATAAAAAATGCAAGTATGCTATGAATTAACTTGGAGACATGGTGAATCCAAACAAATAAGCTCAAAATCAAATCAAATTTAATGCAAACACACCACACGTAAGCTACCAAGTCAAAACAATGCAATATGCTATGCAAGCTACCTAAATGCAAAAATCCAAAAATATATGCACCGAAAAATGCAAAATGCAAAACTAATAAGCTTCACACGAGAAACCCCTTGTCAAAAATGAATTTGACAATTAGATTACCTAGGGAGCCAATTACTTAGCTCCCCGGCAACGGCGCCATTTGATTGGGCGGATTTTTGTCTCTATCTTTAGCCTTGGGGTCCACAATCAAAAATAAACCAAGGATTGCGTATAGGCAAACCTAGGATCGTTCTCTCTCTCGAGGAGCCTTTTATTGAATCCTAAGTAATCTAAATGACATGCAAATGCAATTAAAACAAGGGGAAAAATAGGTTTTTGGATTTTCAAATTAATAAACTAAAAAGAAATGCAATTAAATTAAATGCTAAACTATTATTTTTGGTATTTTTAATAAAATGGAATGGAGTATGAAAATGAGTATGGATGCTCTTGGAAATGGAATAGTGACTATCCTAGTTCAATTAAATATAGGAGTAAATTTTCACGAAGTCTAGATGAAAAACCCCAAGATACCACTTGGGTCCAATATTCCCAATTAATAATAGCTCCTACTACCGTAGCTAACTACAACCTCATGAGATATTGTTAAAAACCACTTAGTGTGTGATTAGGATTAAATTAATGTAGCTTGCTTCCTCTTGACAAGAATGCGATACCACGCCACTCAATTAATCCAATTCAATCATCGTCTAACAATACCACGTAGAAAGCACAATTTCACCGAATCAATAAGGAAAATACAAATTTATAAATCCAACAAGCTACCAAAATTAAATCCAATCACAAATGTTTAATTCACAAGAGAAGTCCAAACGGCAACAACTCGTCTCAAGCATAAAATGATATTCTTAGAACTAGGAAATCATAGAACACAAATGAGAAAATGAATCAAACTAAAAACTCCCCCTCATTGAAGCTCCAAAACTCTAGCCACTTTCCATCTCCAAGAGACAAAGGGATCAGCCACACATGACAATCAGAACCCACATAATCGGAAGTAACGAGAGAAACAAACGTGGGAGGATGGGGTGGTGTTTTTGTGAGGAGGTGATGGAGAGAGGAATATATCCCGAGATCGTGCTACTCTCCCTCGGTCTCGTTCGCGTTCCGATCCGTATAAATCAGCTCGTGTGTGTTCCGCCACCAATGGAGGTTGGTCGAAGATGATGGTGTTTGAGGGTGTGGAGGTCGATGAAGGCGATGGTGGAAGTCGATAGTCGGCTCCCCTCCCGCGGCGGCGCCGTCTCCCGGATTTTTCGATCCGGGTTTGCGGTGCTCTAAGCTCGGCAACAATGGAGATCGCCGGCGTCACCAATGGTGAGGGAATGTCGCCGGCGACGGTGAAGACAGCTCCTAGGTCGCCGGCGACCAAGGAGAAATGGAAGGTCGTGGTCGATGCGTGAAGGTGTGATGAAGATGATGATATCCCAGGTCTGAATGGTGAAGACGATGAAGTCTGTTGCAGCGTCAATCCATCCCCCCAGCTAGCGGCGCTGAATTCCTTTCTTTATTAAATCTGTCGGATCCCTTTTTTTTTTCTCCCAGCTCCACATTCAATGTCGAGTCCTTCAGCTCGTCTCTGTTCCTCGGGTCATAGGTCTGTCTCACGCGTCTGAATAATCAATTCATAAATCTCCCTCAGCTCCACGGGTTTACCTTTTCTTTGTTCTCACGGCTCTAGCTCTTTTATATTTAATTAATCTTCTTGGGTCATTGTTTGCGTTTTCGGATCTCCATCTGGTTGAAGAAGGTCAAACATTCAAACCTAATATAATACTATCAAAACGTTGAGTTTTTATATAGGACCAAAGTGAAAAGTTTAAAAAGTTTTGAAGAGGGACTAAACCGAAACTTTTAAAACTTTCATTTTCAAATTTGATTTAATTTTTTCAACCATCCATAGTCAAAATAATTAATCTAGCATCAAATATTCTCAGAAAAATCAATTATTAAGAGTAATTACATTTTTTTGACAATTTTGCCCTTTTTAGCCCTAATCAAATATATTTACTCTTAATCTCAATTTATCATAAAAGAAGCATTTTAAGCCCAATAACTATGATAAAATGCATTATGAATCCCAATTTAATGATGAAAAATCATATAAAAATATGGTTTGATCAGTTATTCTTGATGAGCTAGTCTCAGATCAAGTTTCACCGCCACCTCCTCAGGCGGTTCCAGCATTTATTCCTGTGGTTGTTCAAAGAGGGGAAAATATACATGAACATACACAAGAACCAGAAGTTCAGCATAATGATGAAGTTCTAGAAGAACAAAATCATGAATTGGTTAATCCACTTAATGAGGGTCCTCATCAAGAAATTGTTAACCCACACAATATGGACCCCCTGTAGATGCACAACATCAAGTGCGACAAAGTCGTAGTGGGAGATTGATTCGTAAACCTGCAAGATTTCTCTTGTTGGGTGAGTCAAATCAGGATATCATCATTAACGTAGATGATGATCCCACGAGTTATGACATGGCACTAGGAGATGTTGATGCTCAGGAATGGCTTGAGGCTATGAATCGTGAAATGGATTCTATGTATTCTAACTCAGTTTGGTCTCTTGTAGATGCACCTAAAGGGTAAAACCCATTGGGTGTAAGTGGATTTACAAGAGAAAGAAAGGATCGACGGGAAGGTTGAAACCTTCAAAGCTAGATTGGTGGCGAAAGGGTACTCCCAAATAGAACATGTGGATTATGAAGAAACTTTTCGCCGGTTGTCATGCTTAAGTCCATCCGGATTCTCTTAGTCATTGTTAAAGCAAATCTTGATTATGAGATTTGGCAAATGGATGTCAAAACCTGCTTTTCTAAATGGAAATTTGGAAGAGGAAATCTATATGCAGCAACCAAAAGGGTTTATAGCCAAATGGCAAGAAGAAATGGTATGCAAGTTGCAAAGGTCCATTTATGGACTTAAGCAAGCATCCAGATCATGGAACATCAGATTTGATCAAGCCATTAAGTCTTATGGTTTTGAGAAAAGTCCTGATGAGCCGTGTGTGTATAAAAGGATCCAAGGTGATGCAAAGATCTTTTACGGTACTTTATGTGGATGATATACTCCTTATCGGAAATGATACATAGGTATTATTAGGCATAAAGACCTGGTGAGCAAGCATTTTGCTATGAAGGACTGGGGAAGCCAATTATATTCTTGGTATTAAACTCTTGAGAGACCGGAAGAATAGGGTTTTGACATTATCCCAGGGCTAAATACATCGACAAAATACTTGCCAGGTTTAGCATGGAGAATTCCAAGAGGGGAATGATACCCTTCAGGCATGGGATTCACCTCTCTAAGGAGAAATCTCCTAAAACTCCTGAGCAGAGAGAACGCATGAGTAGGATACCTTATGCTTCAGCTGTAGGTAGTCTTATGTATGCTATGCTTTATACCAGACCATATATCGTTATGCGGTGGGAGTAGTAAGCCGGTACCAATCTAATCCCGGGAGAGGAACACTGGGTAGCGGTTAAACATATACTCAAGTACCTACGGAGAACGAGAGATTATATGTTGGTCTATTCTAGTGGGAATCTTGAAACCATTGGTTATACTGACTCAGATTTTCAAGGAGATATTGATTCAAGTAAATCCACCTCGGGATATGTGTACACCCTTAATGGCGGTGCCATTTGTTGGAGAAGTGTAAAACAATCATGTGTGGCTGACTCTGCCATAGAGGCTGAGTATGTAGCTGCTTCTGAGGCTGCAAATGAAGCTACATGGTTAAAGAAGTTCCTAACAGACCTTCAGGTGATTCCAGGTGTTAATTGTCCTATCACACTTTACTGTGACAACAAGCGATAGTACGTCCAAGGAACCAAGGTTTCACAAGAGACAAAAAAACACATACAGAGGAAGTACCACTTGATCTCGAGAAATAGTTGAAAGAGGAGATACATTGGTAGCAAAGATAGCATCGTAAGAGAACCTTGTCGACCCTTTTACTAAGAGTTTGCTCGAACGTGTGTTCGAGAGGCATGTTACATCTATGGGTCTTAGGAAGATTCCAAATTTGCTATAGCTTTAGGTAGTTGAAATTTCATTTTGTTATTTTGTGCTTTTTTGAGCAAGACATTATGACATTGCATTTTTCTGAATAGTATAAATGAGGTGTTTTTCATTTATTTTTGCACACTATTTATAGACTCTAAGGTCCGGATCAATTGTGGAGTATATGATCATATGGATACGTTCATAGAGGACATGGTCATAGGTTCTCACAATTGATGAATAGGTTTACAGCTATTAAATTAAGTTGGGCACTTTATTTAGGCCGTAATATTTTATGAAATGGTTTTGTCCGAATCATTATAAAATATTGGTGTGAGTAAATACTTACATTGAATGGATCAAGGAGAGATTTGATTAAGGTTGCTCTTTTCGTCATAAGGAATCAAATCTCAGATAACTATAGTCATGTAGTTGCTCTTAATCCGAGTTTATTTTAAATAGGTAGTCGAATAGTTTTCATTCTTTGATTTACCAACGGTGAGGTTTGATCTATATGATGGCCAATAACTTGGTATTTTGGGATTGACACTTTTTGGTTATCGGTGTTTATGAGATAAACAACGTGGAATTTATAGGAAATGTCCACTTGATATGTTTCGGTACTTGGATATTGAGGACACTGGCCAGTGCATGTAATCCATTAGAGAAACTATCACAGTCAAGGGAATAAATAATTGATTGAGTTACAAAAAACTGGTCAATCAAATTATAGACATTCTATAAAGGGGTAATGCATATTCGTGTTGTAACTGTCATCAATCTTGGAGTTCACATTCAGGCTTTTAGTGGAGTAGCACCGAACTAGATAATCTTCAGCAGATTATCATGAGCCTCAATAAATGACAAATGATAGATCCCCAGGCTAGCTCGAAACAAGGGATGGGGTAAATTATCAGATGATGATGGCTTATGGGCTACATGGTCTTGGGTTTACGAACTCAAGTTTGTATCTCAAAGAGCAAGTGGGAGATTGTTGGAAAATATGCTCTTTGGTCACTTAAGCCCATTGGGCTTAAGTGAGACTGACCCAAGAATGGCCCTTAAGGTTTAGGGTTAGCTCTTGGTGTAGTAGTATATAAACCTACTTTCACCCATTGAGAAACCTAATTCACAAGGAGGCTCTCATCGTAAATAAATCCCTAGAGCGTGCGTACGTTCATCATCCGAACGGTTGCCACACAACCATCCTATCCCCTCGAGAGATAGTCTTGGAAGATCGATCATAGAGTGGACTTGGACCGCATTCGTGACTTGGACATTCGAGAAGAGGCTTTTAGATCGCTCATCTTTCCAGTAATCAAAACGATGAAGGTTCATCTTTTTCTACATAGTCTCGGTTCGACACGCTTCCTTGCTTCGGTAAGAATCCTACAAGAAGAGCTTCTCAAAATCATTGAATGCAAGGAAACCAATCAACAGATTGTAATACCAATATTTTACAACATAAATCCATCAAATGTCAGGCATCTAAAACGCACTTATGCAGATGCATTTGCTAAACATGAAGAGGAGTCTATGAATAATATGGAGAAGCTTCGAATCTGGAGATCAAGTTTTACAAAAATTGCTAATTTATCTGGGTATTACTATTCATCAGATTTTCAGTAAGTTTACTTACTAACATATATATATATAAATTATTTTTATTATTTTTTCTAAGAAGGAATAAAGTTATCAAATTATATCTGCACATTTATCGCAAACTTATAAAATATTCGCTTTTCTTTTTATGTGATAGGAATGAATCTGGACTCATTGATGAAATAGTTCACAATATCTTGGAAAAAATTGGCAGATAAGTGCTCAAGGAAGTCTAGAGACTCTAAACTCCTTGTTGGGATTTATCAAAAATTTTCAAAGGTTGGATCGTTAACGAAAATTGAGCCACAAGTTCAATTTCTTGGAATTTGGGGTGCAGGAGGAATAGGTAAAACAACCCTTGCTCAATGAATATGAAGAATACATACATGAAGTGAAGGAACTGAACTTTGAAGAATCGCTCAAACTTTTTACCTTGAATGTCTTCAAACAATATTATCCCAAGATAGGATATGAAGGGCTATAAAAAAGGACAGTTGCCTATGTTAAAGGCATTCCTTTTGCTTTAGAAGTTTTGGGTCGCCATTTTTCCTATAGAAGTAACACATATTGGGAAAGTGACCTTAGGAAACTCCAAATTAAAAGTATCCAAAACAAGACATTCAAAATATATTGAAGGTAAGGTATGATGGATTAGATTATGTTGACAAGCAAAAACTTTTAGACATTGGATTCTTTTTTGTGGGAGAACAAAAAGATAAGGTTACAATTATGGCGGATCTAGAAAATTATTGAAGGGGGCATTATTGGCAAGGGGATTGGGGGGTTCGAGGGTTTGGGGTAAAGCACCCCTGAATTTTTTTTTTTTTAAAGGAAAGTTTTAAATGCATTAAAAAACAAAAAAATATAAACAAGAAAAGACAAGAATATCAAAAAAAAAATTCATGAAATCAAGTGAATACTGATGGTGTAATAAGAGAGACAGTTTGATAAATCTCAATTGATGACTTCTCATTTTTAATAGATTTAAGATATATTTTAATATATTTGAGAAATCATTATTACTAATTTAAAGAGACTTTATTGAGATTTTAAGAGAAATCAATGTAGATGCATCTTTTATGGGGTTTCAATTTAAAATAAAAGTTTTTTAGTTTAGGAAATAAATAATAATAATTAGAAGCTTTCAAAAAAATAAAAATTTATTATTATTATTATTATATATTTTTTGGTTTTTCATAATCAGAGAAGCAAGAGAAGCATCAGGGGCACAATTTATTTCCAATCAACGTTGGGGCATTGAATGTATTTTGGGCCAACAAAATTGAAAGGCCTAAAGACCTAAAAACGAAAGGAATTATTGAGTGGCTGGATACACGAGCGTCATTCTCGGCTGGACTTTAGAAGGGAAATCGCAGAAGGCACAGAGTAGCACCGCGACTCCAAATTTTCAACCATCTTCTTCCTCTCTCGCCAGGAGCGTCATTCACCACCAAGGCCGCCGGCGAGCTTCATCTTCACAGTCGCTGGAAAGGGAGACGCGGAACAGAGCATGAGAGTAGAGAACTCCAGCGCCACGGACCTGGAACGGAGAAGCAGAGGAAGAGGCTTTTGTTGAGTTTGATTCTTGTTTTGATTTCAGTTTATTTCCTTCTCAGTATATGACTTTGAACTTTGGAATTTTCTATGCTGTGATGATTGTTAAAGCCAAGTTTGGTTAATTTCTCTTTGCAACCTAGAGTAGCTATGAACATATAGGTGGATTAAACTTTATTTTCATTTTTTAGTTATAATTAGTGTTAATTTTGGTTACTTAATCCGGTTTAGCTTTATCTATTTAGTGATTGGCCATCATTGAATATGAATTTGAGAATTAGGATTTATCTTGACGAAGGGAATTTTAATTAAGCTCTGAGATTAAGTAATATGGGATTAGATTGCGATTTAATTTGTGATTAGGATAGACATATACCTAATGGTCCCATATAATTGTTGAAGAGTGTGTCCGAGTTTTATTGCCTCTTGAGTAATTATGTTAGACATAACAAATTATACTCAAGAGAGGGTTGTAAGTGGACCGACAGGCACTTATAGCTATTTATACTCTAGATTAACAAAATTGATATTAAGGCTAATTAAATTAGTGAAAACAAAGTTTATGAAGCTAATAAGGGATTAGTGACTCTAAGTAGCTTATTTTATTATTGTGATAGTTTGCTTATTTAAATTTTAGTTTTAATTCCTTTTCCCTTAATTAAATTTAATTTGGTTTACTCAACTTAAACAAAAGTGTAAAATCAATGCTTAACTGAAGTTGTGGGTACAAAGTCTTCGTGGGAACGATACTTTTCTTATCACTTTATTACTTGGTACGACCCATATACTTGCGGAGTTATAGGCTATAAAGTTTTGCCCTATCACCAATTTTAATATATTTTATCCCGTCTTATTCATTTATTTTAAGGACTATTTTAGGCTAATTTAGAATTATTATATAATATTTGGATTGTTAACCAATTTTAGGAAATAATATAAATCTGAATTAATTATAAGATTATTGGGTTTAAATTATTAATGTTCTGATTGCTATCTTGTGATTAAATAATATCTCTTAATATATGATAGATCACAATTTTATCATATTAGAAGATCCATGGTGCAGAATTTTTCAAAGAAGCTAAAAAGAAATCTAACGATGAAATTTTATTGGGCTTCTTAAATTTTAATGGGCTCAAGTTAATACCTACAAACCATGTCTTCCTCCTATTAATTAACCTAACCGCACACTAACACGGAAGAGACATACAGACGTACGCGGAGAAGCAGGAGAGACGCAGCCGTTGGAATTGGTGCTGGAGGTTTTATATTCATTCACCACGGGAAGTCATTTAAAGAGAACAATCATAATCAATTCCCATCATCTTCTCTATCCACGCGACCCACCATTATTTCCTGCGAATCAATTGAATCTTCTATTCATCAATTTTAATGGCTGCGACTTGCTTAACACGTGAAGGAGGGACTTCGATGGTAGCTTAAGCTTATTTGGGAGACAATTTGGGAGGAGCATGGAGGAAGCTAAGCCCTAGGAACTTACACTTGAAGACCACAAGGAGTGTTATTCTTTTTATCTTTTTAATTCAAACTTGAGATAATTTTGTTTTAAAGGGTTTCAAGTTGTGTTAATTGAAAACAATCTAGTTTTAGATTGTAAACTTATTTCTTTTGAATTGGATTGATAATTTGAAGTTTTATGCTTGAGACAATTGTTGGATTTTTGTTTACAACCTTTGGATTGTCAATTGATTTAATAATTGAGTTTTCATTATTAATTTAATTGTCAATTGAGTTTATCGATTTAATTGTTTAATTAGGTTGATAAATTGTCTAGTGGTTCAATTGAATAATTATAAACAAGATTCCAAAATAATTTAGGAATTAACTTTGATTGGTTTTTAATGAGTTGAATTAGCCATCACTTATTTCATCATGAGTTTTCTAACGGAATAAGTGTTATTGAACTTGAAGGTTCTCATGTTTCAATTAGGTGATTAAATAAATTAATTCCAATATTTCATTAATCTCCCTTTGGTCTAATTAATTAATTTGAGCTAAGAAAGTTAACTTCATGTGAATCATAAGTTGTCCTCTTCATCGTCATAACTGAACTAGATCTTTGTTGTTTGATTTGCTTTTAATCAATCTTCTTCTTAGGATTTTAATTATTCTCTCATAACAAAAACCCCCCAAAAATTACATTCAAATTCATATAGATTAGTTTCATTTTCATTTAAGTTTTAGACTCAATTTTCATCTTGCATTTAGTTAGTTAATTGCATCTAGGTAGTAGTGTCTTGCATTTTAGTTTAGGTTCATTCCATTGTATTTTTATCACCTAAATTCAACCTAAAGAAAAACTCATAGATTGCTTCTTGGGAGAATGACCTAGGTTGTCACTATATTGCATTATTAGTTGTTCATAGTTTAATTGATTGCTTTAGCGACAAAAGCAACGCATCACAATTATTTTACAAACCTGTCATTTAGAAAAGTAAGGCTAAATGCGGTTAGAAATACAACTACATAAATTACAATGAAGGGTGGGTACTCAATAAGTTCAAATACATATATTTTAATAACAAAAGTATATTACAATAAAAATAATTACAATGTCCTCCTTCTAGGCTTTATTTTTTGGAATTTCATCATAATTGTCTTATTATCAATGCTATCAAATACATCTTTTTCAATATAAAGCACTAAACAATCATTCAACCATTCATCTTTTCGATCCCTTGATGTATTAAGAGTTAACATTAATAAAGATGCAATCATTCAAACATGTATTTATTTTTATTAATTATTATTTTTTTTTAACACTCAATTAAAGGATGAGCACTTACCCCCTTAATCATACCTAATCATGTATGTAGATCCGCCCTTGGTTACAAGCATGCTAGAGGCTTGCAATGTCGAAACAGTCAGTGGAATTGAAAATCTTGTCAATAAAACTGTTATAAAAATTTCAGATGAAAGCATTATAGAAATGCATAATTTGATTCAAGCAAGCAAATAGTTTGTGAGGAATCTCCCAAATATTTTGAAAAACGCAGTCGATTGAATGGAAATTTTTGACCTGCTAAAAAATAATATGGTAAGAGAAAGATACATGAACTTTTTATTTTTTTTTTCAACGACCAATTTTTAAAGCTTCCTCGTGGTCTTGATTCTTGTTCTTTTCCTCATAACTTCAGTTACTTTCATTATGATGTATATCACTACAAAAAAAATCTGAAATTACCCACGGAAATTACCCACAGAATTCCGTGGGTAATTATGTTTACCGACGGAACAAAAAGCGTCGGTGAAAATGCCGTGGCTAATCATATTATCGACGGAATAATATTCCGTCGGAAACTTACCGACGAATTAGTGACGGAATAATTCCGTGGGTAATTTGAGACGGAATTTCCATGGGTAAATTCCGTGGGTAATCAGAGACGAAATTTTCGTGGGTAAATTCCGTGAGTAATCTGAGACGGAATTTCCGTAGTAATTCCGTGGGTAATCTGAGACGGAATTCCGTGGGTAATCCGTGGGTAATTTGAGCAAATTTTCACGTCTCCCTTATCTACGGTTTTTTTGTTTTTTTTTTTTACTTTCAGCCAAAAATCTACGTTTTTTAAGCAGTTTTTTTTAATAATTAAAATGCACTAAAACGAAAATAAGCATTTTCATATAGATAGAAAGTGAACAAGTTCAAAGCACATGTTCATATAAATGTCACAATAAAAAGTCACTAAAAGGCAAATAAATATAAACAATCTCCAAGTTAATTTTTACAACAGTAATGAAAATATTCATTCGGTGTCTTCATTTGCATTGGTAGCACGGGGAGCCTCATCATTGGCGGGGTTAGAGAGATTAGGTAACTAAATCCCAAGTGCTTGCAATCCGACATAATCATTTCATTCTCGTTGTTTCAAGCTTGCAACTTCTTTCATTTCAGTCATCTCCATTTGCATTTTCGGATCCACCATAGAGTTGTGAAGGAGGTGTGTGAGAAGAACCAATATGTTCATCTTCGATCTCAACCCATAGATTCAGCCCTTCTTGTTCTTACCACCAAGTAAATCTCTAACCACAAATTAAGTTCGTCTTGATTAGATAGGATACCTCCATCAGAATTGAAATTCATCCTGCAAACAAAGTACATAAAAATAAAAACAACAAAATATTAATCTTTACAAGATGAACAAAAACAAAATTCATTCAACAACATAGTTTGATTTTTAATATGCAACTTCTTCCGCATGATTACTTGGATAATGGGATACATAAATTACGTACATAGCAAGAAGTTAAATAAAAGCTAAGCAAATGGACTTGAATATATAATACCAATAGTAACATTAATCACAAAGTCAAATACTATAGACTATTTGATTTAGGAACTTACATGAATTGCAGCCACACGATAATCTCGCAAATTGTCCAATTTTCTCATTATAGTGAGTCTTTTTAAACAATTCAAAGACCGAAGGCTCTCTTCCCAAATTATCTGCAGTATTTATAAAGATGTATTACACGAAGCATTATATAAAATGTCAATGATGAGTGAATCAGTTGAAAATAAAGTCTTACCATCCTCCTCTTAAGCTCGTATTAGAATACTACCCCTTTGTGTTGAGTTCTTCCTTACTCAAAGCAGAAAAATACCCATTACAAATACATAATCACAAATTCATGCCTCTCTGTTTTCTTTTTTGGCTCCAAAGAATCCTCCAATTGATCTCCACACACAAATTTTAGTCGCTCGGTGAAGGATTGAGTGTATTAGACCCTTACTACCATTGATTCAAATTCTGTTTTACTCATAAAAAATAAAATGGCTAGATTTTGATTCAATTTCATCTTTACGTGATTAGAAAAGCAAAATATGCAGTTCAAGATTTTCTCTCCATCCAGGGTGAATTTGAGTTGACTCATCTGGACTTGTCAAACCTACTCCATAACTCACACGAGGCCATCAAACATAAACCTTAGCGGAGAATGGAGAAATGTAAAAAAATGATGTTTTGAACCTTTCTATAAGCATTAAAGAAAAATTATGCTATAATCAAAACAATTTTTCAAGACCAATCAAACTTGCATTGAATTTTCAACGGCCAAAGAAAACATATTCCACATATAATCAAAATGTTTGCAAATTCATAAGAGCTTAAAGAAATAGAAAAACAAAAGGGCAAAAACCGATAGAAAGGAATCGAAGCCACCCGAGAAAAAGCCCATCGAACTCGAAGACGCTCACTCAATGAAAAAAGCCGTAAAAAACCAGGTGGTACTGCGCGAAGCCACCGAGAATGCCAAGCCTGGTATTGATAGGTGATCGAGTGATATATACGATCAATTAGATTGAGGAATCGATTACGCTTGACGGAGGACTTGAGACAACCAAAGAAGAGGAAGGTTTCGGCTACAAATGTTTCGATTATTTAGGACTGAAGGTCTCGCATGGGAGCTAGGGAAAGAGGCAGACGATTATTTAGGGCTGAAGGTTTCGCATGGAAGCAAGGGAAAGAGGCGGACTGAAAATGAAAGGAGCGGCAGACTGAAAATTAAAATGGGGCGCTCAAATTTTAGGGATTTAGGGTTTTCAATTTTTAATCTAAATAAAATAAATTTTGCAAGACATTCTAGTGAATCTCCTAGATCAGTTGGTTAGGCGGTTTCACTTATACTCCTGCGTCCCGAGTTCGATCCAAGGTGTAACCTGAAACTTGTTTTTTTTTTCATCCAAGATTTTAACAATTAGCTAACACGAACAAAAAATTTTAAAAAAAGTTACAACAATTCACCGTCACGAAGAGTCGAATTCAGGTACTTGTGTTGTAGATTTCATCAACCACACCAACATAACAAGAATATCCAAATGATAAGTGACGACCACAAAAAGATAAAAACAAATGCTTAGCTTGTTCACTTACTTTTTTATAAAAATTAGAACCAAGGACCTAGAGGATATGATATTTATTGAGAAAGACTGTAAAAATTGTAATTATTCAGAAGGACCAACAGCTAAAATATAAGTTTAAAAATACTGAATTGCCCTTAATTAAACTTCCTACATTCTCTCACACATTCTATTTTAAAAGCAATTTAAATTTTATTTTCCACAAATATTACAACCACCCAAATCATCATTTTTAAAACTTTAACTAACATTTACATAATCATATCATCAATATATTATTTAATTTTTAATACAAATATTGGCCCATTTAAATCATTAAGTTTTTGTTTGTTTTCCTGATTTATACAATCTTATATAAAATTAACTCTAAGTAAAATAGACTAATTGAGAAGATGTTAAATTTTTTATCTAATATCTTAATCGCTAAAATAGCTTTTATCTCCAAAAAAACATTATTATTATTTGAATATTATAGACTTTATTGATTATATTAACTTTTTTCTTAACATTATTTTTTTGATTTACACACGAGTATTCTCGGGGAGGCAAATATGTAGACCATTCTTGAATAACAAATATAATAGATTATCTATCTTTTTATAAGCTTATTAACGTAACATTACTTAATTTTCAGTCAAGAAACATTCTTTAACATTTATAATAAATTATAAAACATTTTAAGTTTTCCTAAGATTATGTAATTTTTATTTTCAATTAATTTTTTGTCAATTTTTTTTATACTGCACAATTTCTTTAAAACTAAAAGTTCGTATCAATTTTAAAAGTTATAATTTTAACAAAATGAAATACATTTGTGTGATTTTTTTCAATAGATACCGACATATGTAGCAAAAAATGAGAGAAATTGAGTTTAATATAATAAAATTAAAAAATTTGTATTAATTTTAAAAACAGAACATGAGAGAAAATGTAGGGGTTTAGTAAAGGGCAATTGAGTATTTTTAAATTTTTATTTTGATTATTGGTCATTCTAAATAATTACTTTTACGGTCCTTCTCAATAAATATTATTTCTTTTAGACCCTTCTTCCTAATTTTCCCTACTTTTTTTCAAGTGTATCCTTCAAAGTCTCTACCATTATGCTTTTGTCCAGAGAATCTTGCTGATGGAATACAACAAACTGGAAAGGCTTTGGGATGGAGTACATGTGCTTTAAATATATATATATATATATATATATATATATGAGTTAAGTTCATGTAATTTATCTTCATTCTAACTACAACGAACTTTAATGTAATGTTTATCATCCATTCTTATAGGATCTTCCAAATTTAGAGATAATAAATCTGAGTGGATCTCAACAATAGATGGAATTGCCTGATTTCTCTATGACGCACAAGGTTGAGATGGTATACCTGGATTTTTCGTGAAAATCTGCGTAGTGTTCATCCACCTATTTTATCTCACACACTTGTTAATTTGGATGTATCATATTGCTCCAAATTAGAGTGTCTCAAAATCGAGGCACACTTAAAATCTCTCTCTGACCTTAGAGTTGATAACTGTGGCAGCCTCAAGAAATTTTGTTTATCATTAGAAAAAGTGGAAAGATTAGATTTATTTAGTAACAAAATTGAAAGTTTGCATTTGCCAATAATTGGGCAGTTACCGAACTTGGAGATCTTTGTATCACCGGTTCAAGACTGATTAGTCTTACAATTTGCTTGATAAATCTTGAGAGGTTTCGACTTGACGATTTCTATCAAGTGATTCACAAGCGAAGCTAGAGATTCTATTTGAGCTAGGAAATATCTATCTCCTTGAACATATGTTTGCATTTTTGGTTGGGTAGCTAATGAAAAGAAGTAATAAAGGTTTAAAGTTAAGGTTTATGGTCTATAATGATAGAATAAACCTAGTATGTATATGGAAGATATGAAGTTAGAATGAAAGTTTGACATTTTGTGATTAAATAATAATTTTCGTGCAGCTGGTTTTTCATGTGGATATAAATTGATTTTGGTGATTTTGAGGGTTTCAAAGTGTTTAAAATGAGATTTGATATGAGGATGAACTTGGATCAAAATTTTAGAAACCAAGATGAAAGTTTGAAAAATGTTGGTTTGCTGTTTTGTGAAATTCCTGTGAAGTCAGTCGCCTTTTTCATGATTTTGACCTCATAAATGGACTTGGAAAATTATGAAACTTTATAGGGAGAAAGTATACATCCCAAGAATTAATTTGATAGGTAACGCGTATTTTTCTGAAATTTTTGCTAAAAGAAATAAATGTTTCAACATAACCCCGAAAACTGGAAATTATTTCGGACAGCAGTGATGTTTTGGGCCATGGATAAATTTTTGACTTGGTATGGCCCAAATTAGTATTTTTAGTTAAAAAATAGACATATTAAGGGTCATTTTGGATTTGGAACCAACCCAAAAGGATTTTTCTATATTTAATTATGAATTTTTGAAGATCAGTCACTGTTTGCTGGAAATTCCTGAAAAATGACGAAAATTAAGGGAATATAAGCTCATATTAAATTCCTTAATAAGAAAAGGAATTTAGTAAATATGGACAAATGAATTAGGCTTATTTTAAATCATCAAAGGAAATATTATTGAGATGGATTTAATTATATTTATATTTTATTATTTTAGGTCTGATTGTGATATTTTGCGCCGGGGAAATTATTTTTATCTGTAGTCGACTGCCAAGTAGTAACCTTAATCCTTGTATACTCTGTGTGATTTGTGTATGTATGTTTTACCATGTATATTGCATACATTTGGTTATCATTATTTTCCAAGCGTTATGGAACCGGAACATGCTGTGTGCATTAAGGCTTTGTTGTGTGATGTGCCCGTAGTCTGTGTTGTGTGCTATTAGGACTACTACAATCTGTTTTGTGTGCTATTAGGACTACTAGTTTCAGATTTGGCTATGTGCATTGATACTGAATAATATATGGTTTGTGTTTTTATTTGTGGTTTTCTTACATGAAATGTTTATACATTTTATATGAGATTAACGGTTACTTTGGGATTCAATTTTGAATCCCAGCCTTTTTTAAGCCCTCTGGCAGTTCATTTAGATCGGAGCAGGGAGACAGAGGTAAGGCTCCGGAGCTAGACTAGTGTCGTGGTGTGTAACGCCCGTAATGATTTGAACGACTTAATTGCGGAATAAATCTTTCATAAAATAACTTAGTTCAAAAATATGAGGATAATTTTTTTTGCGATTTGAATCGATCTCTTAGGGGTATCTTACTACAATAATCCAAAAATAGACAAATGATAAACGATACAATACAATCTATCTAATCCTATTTTTCCAAAAAGCTCAATTTGCTGTAACCCTTATAGCTGCATCTTCCCTCTTAATCCTGATCCACTACCTGTTTCTTTCATGCGGTTTGGAGTTCAAATGAATGAACACCAGGGGTAACAGTTAATCTCATATGCAGGTATGAAATGTAAATGATATTATAACACATGTATAAGCATAGAATAATTCACAATAAATAAGTCGCACTGTAACCGCAGTTAACAGCCAAGGACCGCAGCCCTTTAGGACACGCAGCTCAATGAGAAACGCAGCCTCAATCTATAGCTAAGATACACACATGCAAATTATCTAGCAACCATGATCAATCATTCATATAATACATACATACAGGCTAATAAGATAACAGTTACCCACCTCAAGCTTGAATCCTGAACTTTGTCCGAAGGTGTTATGATGGGTAGAGGTGTCAAGGTATGCCTAAAAACATTTATCATTGTCATTAGTCACTTCTTGCTCACTTCTTGCGTCGCAAAGTAACTAACTACGCCAATTATTTTTAGAGGATTAAAAATAATAATTAATCCCTAAAAATTCCCTTAATATTAATACCCCTTTTATTAATAACCCTTTTCTCTTTATCATTAATAATTCCCTTTATTGTCTATTTCCTTTCTTAATAATAATAATAATAATAATAACATTTATTTTATTGTTATTATTATTTTTCTACAATTATAAACTCTCACGGACTATTCCAATATTAAGCATGACATCCATGCTTTAAATCGGAAGTTTAATAATTACTAATCACCAAGTAAAATATGTTGTATCATATATATATATATATCAAAATGAAGTAGAGAGGAATTTAAAGCCATCAGAAGGAATTTGCATTTATTTTGGTACATATATATAAAGTAATTTAAAGCCATGCATAAAGCAGGGTGTCATTTATAGATATATAGCAAGACTTATATATACCTATATACCTATCCTTTTTTTTTTTTTTTTTTTTTTTTTTTTTTTTTTTTTTTTTATTGCACCTCGTTCACACTTTGGTTTTGCAGCAACTTTGCTGATATATATCAACAAGCTTCCAAGGTTCTAAGAATAGGTGTGCAAAAAAAAAAAACAAACAAACAAACAAATATATATCAGCAAGTTTGCCTCTCTTATTTCTTATGTTTGCGGCGATAATATATGTCTCCATGTACATTCATAACAAAGTCAAAGTTCCTTCTTTCTATATATATATATATATATATATATATGCAGCGTTAAGTTAATATATATATATACATCATCAAAAGCTTCCTTTTTACTCCCAAAACCATCGTCATATGTGTATATTTATATGACAACCACTTTTCTTATATTTTCTCAAAGGCAATGACATATACATATTCACATCACAGCAAGGCTTTTGGTTTCATATCTATTATTCAAGTCCTATTAGTTTCTAAACCATACACACACATATATATATATACATTATTACGTGACTATATATGATTCAACAAAACTCTAGTTTACATCCTTCCAGTCACCACGAAACTATATAATCATATATGTCCTATATACACTTTATATCCCAGTACCCATATATTAGCAACGTGGGGGGTGTGCCTATATATATATATATATATATATATATATATATACACACACTTTTCTTATTCCTTTCTCCATCCCATGCAGCGACGTAGTATATATATATATATATCTATAGTGTGGCCAGTGAAGACAAGTTTCAAGATTTACCTTGTTAGTTTTTGAGCTTGTGCACTCAGTTTCAGTGCTTATCACCGACACTTCCACCTCTGTCTTGTGGATTCAAAACAGAGCAACCATCATTGGGACTTTCTCTCTTTGCTTTCAGACTCTCTCTCTTTCTCTAACCGTCAAACTCTCTCGTCACACTCTTGGTTTCCCTTGGCTGGAGGAAGTGAGTGAATGAAAAACAAGAACGACTTTTAAATAAGCAACCACAGTCCAGTCCGAGATGAAGAAAACGCTGGTTTGAAGAGAAGGGTGATGGACCATGGGTTAATGACGTACGTCTCGAGGAGTATGGCTTACTGGTTTTGCGTGTGCAGTGGTAAGCCGAAAGTGAGATTTGGTGTACCGCGTGTGATTTACTATTGCGTTTTTGGTGACTGGTCTTTCACGCCGCTGATTTTTTTATTTTTATTTTTTATTTTTATATCGTGTTACTGCTTCTGCCATGTTTTTTTTAATATTTCATGCATTACCCAATCAATGCTTGTTGGGCCGAGATGAGGATATGAGAGAAATGAGATGGAACGGACTGGACGGAGAGGGTGTGTGTATATAGAAGTGAAAGAAAATGGAACGTGTGTGTGTTTGTGAATAGAAATTGAGTGTGTGTGTGTGTCATGTGTATATAAGCTGTCAGGAAATAAATGAGTGAAGTGAGGTTATGGTGTGGCAGACATGCATCTCTTTGGGTTCTATTGTTGGGCCACTGTAATGGGTATTATATTGGGCTAATGGGATGGCAATTGGAAAGAACATATGGGTTGATTTTTGCTGCAAAAAAAAATTCGTGCTGGCCGATGGAAAAAGAATGAAGAAATGGAATATATAATAGCTAAGTAAGATTATGGGAAGTGGGTGTTGTGGGACCCAAAAAAAATCATAAAATACCACAAATTCCATGTTCTCCTTTTCTTTCTAATTTTAGCTATTAAACTTCGATAATTTTTTTCCCAAAAATTCAAGGAAAATAGGCCTTGACTTCTAATAATTATTTTAGGTCGTAAATTATCCCTTCTAAATATTCCTTGAATTTATACTTTTCCGTAAATTTCTACAGAAAATAGGCCTCAATTTCCAAAAAGTAACACTATAATTATTCAGGCTAACAAAATTTGGGATATTACATGGTGGAAGTTGGTGATTGTTATTTTTGGATATTTATTTTGGTTTCCGAATGACTGTAGTATATTATTTTGGCATGTTCGGGCACCATTATCCGGATGACTATATATTTTGATACCTCCTGGGAAATTTATCCTTTCGTATTTTTATCTTATCAGTATATTATTGTCCAAACCGGTGCATGCTTTGCTACTAATACTTTGATGAATGTCGTAAATTAACTTGGAAAAATAATTTAAAGTTGAATAAAAGTAAAGGATCACACTACCTGCCATCCGAAAGGACGAGGCCGGTAGGTATGTAACACCTAAAGTATAAGGGTGGGAGGAAGTCCAAGTATAGACCTAAGCATCCCACAATATGTGTGTGTTTATATCTGGGAGTAAGGACACTGTTTAAAGCTTGTTACGTCATATAGTTATCACTGATTCTTATTGCGCTTCTAGCTTCTGGTCACTATCTGTAGTTGGACTTATAGAATTGTTTGAATCTAAAATTCTGAAACTAAGCAGATTTGGAATTAGGAATTGATGATAATGCGTATACCAAGATGACTATGTTCTCAGACATTTCATCAGAAATGAGTCTCATGTACGTAACACAAAGTCTAAGATAAGGCATGCCAATAAATATTTCAACTTGCTTTTTCTTTTTGACTTGTCATGGGTAGGTTTTCTAAGCAGTTATAATTGCAATTGTGCTCAGGAGAATGAGAAGACAATGGTGTCAGAAATGCTTCTTTCAACCCAAAACTTGCTCCTTTCCCAAAGATATTTCCTGTGAAGAGCATATGTTGGACTAAAATGAGGCTTGTTGCTTGGTCCTTCCTCTTTCCTACAAATACTGGGGAGAGCATAATGAAGTCTATTTCTTGTATCTTACCGCACAAGGAGCTCTACAAAAATCTGGGATTCATAAATGGATCCCTTTGATAAGTACCATTAATCTCATATAAACAGTGTATGTATGTAACCATAATCAGGAAAAGACTAAATAATAGCATTCAGTAACAAACGCGCAGTAACACAAATGCAACATACCATGTGTACCGTATTAACTGCGGAAGGACTACATGTCTTAGAAACAAACGCATGACTGCTCAACAAAGCAAGATTCCCGGATCCATAACCATTAATCTCATATAGGAAAGTCACGTGAAAAGACTAAATAATAGCATTCTCCGAACCCGAGACCACATTAAATGCACACAAACGCATGTCCCTTTTCAGGAGACACGGGTTCACAATCATGGAAAATCAGACATACAAAGCAACACAAGACATATGAGGATTAATGTTACTACCTGGTAATTGTTAACCAAAATATCAGTAAGATTTTTCTCTGGGTGTACCAAATCAAAGTGATCCTTAAATAACCAAAATATATAAATATAAGTAACTCTTCTTCAAAGTATTTATTTGTTGACTCAAAATAAGCCTTCTTCGACTAACAAGAATCTCTCAATCTTATACTAAGATCCTATTTTTGAGCACTTAAAAAGCATTAAAAACGTCCAGAAATTTATTTCACACGTCCTTGTGATTTGTTGTTACAACAAACTCCCATTTTCTACAGCCATTCCTCATCTATCATATTAATCTTTCTTCCTAAACTCCAATCCTTAAGTTTAATCCTTTATTCATCCTTTAACCTATTATTCAGTCCAATTTCATGCACAAAAATGCAGGGGTATTACCACCTTCACAACCATAAAATCGTAAGGTAGTTAAAATAATCACTTACTTGTTCATGGTATCTCACTGGCTTGAAACTTGATCCTCAATGTTTCTTCTTCCTTCCTTCAACCTTCACCTTCACGCACCAAAGGGAGGTTTTCCTTAAAAACAAATCTTGACTTACATGAAAGGAAGTAGAAGAAGGTGAAATAAATACCCAAAAACCTTACCTTCATCTTGATGTTTATTGGAGCTCTTCTGAATGTGTTCATCTTATTGTGATGAAAGAGGTAAACACTACAAAAAAAAATGCCAGATCAGGGATGGAACTACTGATAGAAAAACTTCTGTCGCAAATAATACCGACGAAATGCTGGATCAGGGACGGAACTACCGATGGAATAACTCCAAGTGCACACTCCCTTTTATCCATTGGAAATTACCATAATTTAGATCTGAATTTTCTTCTTCTCCCCTTAATTCCGTCTTCTATTACACTTTCAATGTCTTTTGCCATAACATGGTGTCTTTTTTAATGTGACGGACATATTTTTTTCCGTCGGAAATCCAATTACTAACGGAATTCCATTGATAATTTTCATCGCAAATCAAATTACCGATGGAATTCCGTCGGTAATCAAATGTTTTTGTAGTGAAAAACTAAGTCTGGCTTTCAAAGTTTTATAATACTCAAACCTGCCTTTCTCGCCGATGTAAATTATTACTTATTCAGTACAACGTCTAACAAAATAAACCAGTTACATAAAAAATGTTGCCTAATAAAACTCCAATATAGGGCGGAGACAACAAGAAAGAACTTTTTTCCCACTAGGAATAAAACAAAATTGGCTTTGAAGATTTCATCCATTCATAGAACTTGCCAATTACCTACGCGGGCTGTTTGTTTAATTAATTTTCTAAACCAGAAGGTCCTGTCTGCAGGTGCCAACGTTGTAAAAAAAATCCCACATGTAATATATATGTTTGATAATTATTTAATAATTATTGGCTAGGTTATTTCATAATTAAGTAAGTTGCTAGATGTTCATATCTATTCCCTTTTCTTTCTCAGAAAGATTAATTTCTATGTAGTTTCTGTAACATCAGGGTTACAGGAGGATATCTGATCATACGGGATGGATCTTTCCCAGAATAGTCGTTCATCAGCTTGGAGTCGCTGAAATAAGATACTCCCTCATCTCCTTAATATAGGAGCTACTTGCGGAGTTGATCTTAACTCTAAATATAAAACTTATTTCCTATATTTGTCAATCTTTTCTTAATTTACCCCTACTAATGCTTACTCAATAATAATCAAATAAGAGAGATAGAGAGAATTAAGGAAGATAATTAGGCGTTGTAAAAAAAAAATCATATTAACTAACTTAATTATCTTCCTTAATCTAATCCAATTATGTAAATAGGCCTTACATTAAGAACCAATGGATTATGTATGTCGATTATATCTTAACAGTTACTCTCATGGTTCTTAATATAAGACATATTTAGGGTGTTAATCTTAGTCTAAATATCAGACATAAGTCTTTATATTTGTCAATATTTTCCTAATTTGCCTCAATTGATGCTCCCTTCACAATAATCAAGAAGGAGAGGGAATAAGAAAATTAAGGAAAATGAATAAGGTATTTTAGAAAATACTTGTCATATTAACTAACTTAACCAACTTCCTTAATAGTAAATGTATCCTATATTTAGGATGGAGAGAGTAGAATATTATCTAAAGAGTAAACTGATGCAGGTAGCAAATAATGGTGTTTGACTTGAGCCATGAAGGAATCTGTGCTGCAGGTTGCATATATATTCAAAGAACTTAGACGGGTTGGAATGTGAATGATGATGTTTAAAAATGAAGGTCAAATCAAACCCATGTTTGAAAATCTCCATCCCTGCGTCTGATAAATGTGAGCCGCACGTGGCTCAGTGATCAATATAATAACAAACAGGTGGATATGACTTATGAATCTTGATTATTGAAGATGCAATATCTATGAATTACCGACATCTTTGAAGCCTCTAATGTGCCTCTCTCTCTCTCTCTCTAATGCCATTTATAGTGCCACAACCATTTAATAAGATAAGATATCAAAATGTTACTCATTTTAGGTGAAATCTAATGATAACAAGAAACAATAACAAAAAATTTAGGAAGTTGAGAAATTTCAAGGGGCATTAGATGAGGCGCATTAGAGGCCCATAGCCCGAGCCCTGCTAATTTATCAACCAAAACAAAAGAATCTTAAGCTTGTTGTAATGGAGGTGACAAGCCAATTGCCATTTTAAATAATTCAACTTGCTTTCTAGCAAAGTCTCCCCAGGAAGTTTCCCAGAAACCTCGTTCCTCCCTTAAATTAAAACTGCATTAATTACTGTCTAATCAGACGTTGCTGATGCTCAGTATTTTTCCAGAGAAGGCTTGACATTTATCCATCCAGGTATGATCATCTTCTTCCTATTCCTTCTTCCAACCCAAAACTTGCTTCTTTCCCATCAATATTTCTTCTAAAGAGCATTGATTGGACTAAATTGAGGCTTGTTGCTTAGTACTTGCTATTTCCCCACAAATATCGGGGAGATCGAGCATCACCAAGTCTATTTCTTGTATCTTAGAGCACAAGAACGTGTCCATCTTATTGCAATGATGATTGAATCAAGTCACTGTTTTTGAAAAACAGAATGTAGACATAGTCATTTTGTTAAGCAGCAATGGCTTTGTCAAGTTTCCAATCCAAGAACTGCACAAAATGAGCTATTTTGTATCCTTAATAATGACTAAATGGTGATGACACCAATGTGAAAACTTGGCTTTCAATGTTTCATAAATACCTACCTTTTTAGAACAAACAATCCCTCACATTCTCTTTTTCTATTAAAATTCCTTCACTTCCCTTTTTGAACCAAACACTGCAATGTCTAACAAATTAAACCAGTTACATATAAAAATATTGCCTAATAAAACTCCTTTGAAAAATTATATATATATATAAAAAATATATGAAAAATATATTTTTTTATATATATATATATATATGAATTTAAAAAAATATTTTGTGGGTGTTTTGGGGGGGGGCAACAAGAAATATTTTTTTCCCTTGGAATAAAACAAAATTGGCTTTGAAGATTTCATCCTTTCATAGAACTTAACAATTACCTCTGCCGGCTGTTTGTTTAATTAATTTTCTAATTCTGTAGACAAACACACAGATTCAAAACATGATACATCTAGGATTGACTCAGTTTTCTGTAGTCACTGAAGACCGAGATTCTATGGCGGCTTCTTCTTCTTCCTCCTCCCAAGTTCCTCCAACAAAGTATGATGTTTTCATCAGCTTTAGAGGTTCAGACGTGAGATTTGGTTTTCTTAGCCACTTGAGGAAAGAGTTGCATCAAAAGCAGATAGATGTCTATGATGATGAGAGGCTGGAGAGAGGAGAAGAAATAGTACCTGCCCTTTTTGAAGCAATAGAAGGATCAATGATGTCATTGGTGATATTCTCAAAAGACTATGCTTCTTCAAAGTGGTGCTTGGAAGAGCTTGTCAAAATCATGGAATGCAAGGAAACCAATGAACAAATCGTAATACCGGTTTTCTACGATATAGATCCATCACATGTTAGGCATCAAAAAGGTTCTTATGCAGATTCATTTGCCAAACATGAAGAGAAGTTCAAGGATAATATGGAAAAGCTACAAACTTGGAGATCCTCATTGACTAAAATTGCTCACCTATCTGGATATCACTATTCATCAGATTTTCAGTAAGTTTAAGTTGAATTTTTTGTTCAATATATCATTTCATAATTCTCCTGGAAACGGCCTCTCTTCCTGCGGGGTAAGGTTGGCTACATCTATCTCTCGCCAAACCCTACCTAGCGGGAGTCTTATGCACTGGGCTACCTTTTTATATCATTTTATAGTTCACATCTTTTATCTTTGTCGTGTGCTGTTGCTAATTTTTCCTTTTCTCCCTCATTATTTACATATGCCAGAAACGAATGTAATCTCGTTGATGGAATAGTCAAAGATATCCTTGATAAGTTGGAAGAAAAAGTCCCAATCAAGCCAAAGCATCTAGTTGGATTTGATGAAAATTTCGCTAGTGTTGAATCGTTCATGAAAATTGAATCATTAGAAGTTCGAATCGTTGGAATTTGGGGAATGGGAGGCATAGGCAAAACAACTCTTGCCCGTGCTGTGTTTGACAAATTTTCTTCCCAATTTGAGAGTTCTTACTTTGTGGAAAATGTGAGAGAAGAATCAACAAGAATTAATGGATTGAAATATTTACTTGAGAAAATTCTTTCTGTGCTACTAAATGAAGAAAATCTCGCAATGAAAGGAGAGGCCAACACGTTCACTAAAAGAAGACTACAACGTAAGAGAGTTCTTTTGGTACTTGATGATGTGGACGCAACCAACCAATTACAGTATCTAATAGCAGAAAATCTTTGCTTGGGATCAAGTAGCAGAGTCATCATAACAAGTAGAGATAGGCATGTTCTTAAAAGTGGAGGAGTTCATGAGTTGCATGAGGTCAAAGAACTAAACAATGAGGCATCACTAAAAATTTTCTGCTTGCATGCTTTCAAGGAAGGCCATCCTAAAATGGGATATGAACAGTTATCAAAACAAGCAGTCAAATATGCTAGAGGCCTTCCCTTAGCATTAAAAGTTTTGGGTTCATATTTGAATTCTAGAGATGTTAATATATGGGAAAATGCTCTAAAAAAATTTCAAAAGTATCCTAGTGTGGAAATTCAAACTCTGTTGAGGGTGAGTTATGATGCATTGGATGAAATAGAGAAATGCATATTTTTAGACACTGCATTCTTCTTCAAAGGACAGAAAAAAGATGATATTACCAGGGTACTGGATG
Source organism: Acacia melanoxylon (assembly GCA_019022615.1). NCBI lineage: Eukaryota > Viridiplantae > Streptophyta > Magnoliopsida > Fabales > Fabaceae > Acacia > Acacia melanoxylon. Next base: position 16,224,280 of record JAFJYJ010000003.1, read on the forward strand.
CTTGTGGTTTTTATGCACATTGTGGAATACAAAATCTTGTAGATAAATCCCTCATGACTATTTCAAAAGATGACATAATAGAGATTCATGATTTACTACAAGAAATGGCTGAAGAAATAGTTCGTGAAGAATCTAGAAAACATCCTAGATGTCGAAGCCGATTAAATGATGCTGAGGAAATTCATGATGTACTAGAAAATAGCCTGGTAAGAGAGGTACATTAACTTTGTTTTTCTATTCATTATTTGATTGAAAAAAATTTAAACTCCACCCTTTGATATGATGTGATTTTTTTTCATGTTAGGGAACTGGTGAAATTGAAGCCATTGTATTGAATGGAGGCAAATTTGAAAAGCCCTTGTGCTTGAGTGCAGACGCTTTCCAAATGATGACAAATCTAAGATTACTACATATCAATTGTGAAGTGTATATTCCTATGGAATTGAAGCTATCTTCTAAGAAACTTAGATACATTAATTGGAACCATTATCCTTTGGAGTCCCTGCCTTTGGGATTTTATCTGGAGAAACTCGTTGAAATCCATTTGGAAAATAGCAAAGTTAAAAAGCTATGGGATGGTGTGCAGGTAATTTTTTGTGTGTGTGTGAATTTATGGTTCAGTTTTCCAATCAAGATAATTCAATAATTATGAGGGCTAGCATCTCCAGTGATTTTCTCTTTTAATTATGACAGGATCTTAAGAATCTGAGGATCTTAAATCTCAGCTCCAAAGTGCTGGAGGAGTTGCCTGATTTCTCAAGGGCACCTAATCTTGAAATCGTGAGCCTCAAAAATTGTCAAAACTTGTGCAGTGTTCATCCCTCTATCTTATCTCTTCCTAAACTTGTTTCTTTGGATCTAAGTTTTTGCTTTCAACTAAAGAGTCTTCACAGTAAGAATCATTCGAAATCTCTCAAGCATCTCAAGTTGGGAGGCTGCTATCGTCTCGAGGAACTTTTGTTGTCATCATCAGAAATAAGAATTTTAAACTTACTAAGTACTAGAGTCAAAACATTGATCTTGCCTAGTGGAGGGTTCAATAAACTTGAAGAGCTGCGTATCGGTGGGTTTCTCAAGAGCTTTCAAATAAATAAGTGTTGCTTGACATCGCTTAAAGTACTTTCCTTTGGTGGTATGAAAGAAGGAAGTAACAATAGGAAACTGGGCATCTTGTTTGATACCTTACATTCTTTAGAAGAATTATATTTGAGGTCATTGGTGGTTTCTGAGATTCCTGACAATATCAGTGCCCTGCCCTTGTTGAAGATTCTATCACTAGAAGGAAGCAGTGTGATGAGTTTGCCTACTAGCATCAAGAATCTCTCAAAACTGAAACAACTTGTTCTGAGCAGATGCAGGTGGCTTAGGTCCTTACCGGAACTTCCACCTTCCATTACCCATTTGGACGTCAGTGAGTGCATATCTTTGGAAACCATTGAGTTCAGCTCAACAACTTGGATGTTAGAACACTATGAGAAAGCGAGATTGTCATTTTCATTTGAAAATTGTGTGAAGTTGGGATTTGCTAATCGTGACGTCACAGAATTTGTTCATTTCTCGCTGATTAGAGCAATAGACAACAATTTCTGTGGTGCTAGAGTTTGTTACCCAGGAAGCACAATTCCAAAGTGGTTCAGATACACTCAACCTACAAGTTCTTCCATTACTATTGAACTTGCACGTGCTTCTTCTGACGATTTGTTGGGTTTTATTTGTTGCTGCCTTCTTCCTCAGTATGAGATAGACTATGATGAACCCTTAGCATTAGACTATGATGAATCATTAGCATTGTACAAGATGTTCAGCTGTGAAGATGGAGAGATCAAATCTATGACAAACTTAGTGTCCAATCTAAGCAATGAATTGAGAATGGATCACATTTTGCTATGGTATGAACCTTTAGTACGCACATCAAACGGAACTCACAACAGACGAGAAGATGAAGAGGGAATCACTTCTAAGTTTGACTTTTATTTCTATCTTGAAAGATATATTGAGACTGGATTAGTGACTGATATTGAGAGATGTAGCATAACACATTGGTGCAGAGTTTGCCCAATATATGCCTCAGAATGTCACAACATAGTTGAACAAATGGAATTGGAGAGGAAGAAGGGTACAAAAAGAAAGAGGTCTCATCATTTTGATGATTTATTGCTCTACAATATTGGAACTTAAATAGGATGCATACAGTACTCAGGTAAAAGAAAAGCTCCCCTGCTAAAAACTAATACAGGTTTCCCTCTTTCCCTTAATTGGTCCTTTGATTTTATGAGATCAAGGAGTAGATATTGTTATGCTCCTAGAAATAAGATTCATTATGTATTTTTAAGAGTGAATGCTTACTATTTATAATCCTATTGTAATGCTGTTTCCTGTCCTTTTTTCTCAAAATTGAACTCTAATTTGTTTTCAATTGTGCTGCTATGATCAGGTTTCCATTCGGAAAAATTTAATGTTATTTCTTCCGTAGCAAAACTCCAATGATGAAGCAGTATAGGTACTTTGTCTAAACCTAGGTTCGCTGTATGGTTTTGTGTCATCAGTCCCACATTGATTGAAAGAAAAGCCTTATAAGGCCTTGGGCTCTCCAACTCCAATGGAGATTTGTGCTTGTTACATTTTGATTATTGTTGTTGATCTCTTTACTTTTCTTTCATTCCATGCCCGTGCTCACAATTTTGTCCATTCTAGTTAGGAATCAACCTATTAAGAGTAAGTGGGTGGTAACTGGTTCTACCTATAAATCATCGAGTCAACAAATCTATTTCATTTAGGGATATAAGAGTTTGCCTGCTACCTTCTACATCTTCAAACTACCATATGCTAATGGTTAGCTGAAACTAGCTAGAAATTCAAACTCACCTTTTAATAATGGGTTAAGGAGCAAATTGGCCAACAAACTTTTATCTCAAGAGCGGCCATCACAATTAACTTTTAAGTGGACCAAAAATACCAATAAACTTTTAAAAATGTGCAGCCAGCACAATAAACTTTTAAAAATGTGTAGTCAGCACAACGCCAGTAGAAAAAGATAACGTCTGTTATCTAAGGTGTAGATTGGCCAACGAACTTTTACTCCAGGAGCGCTCAACACAAAAAAACTTTTACTTAGGAGCGCTGAGCACAAAATTCTAAATTTCACTAAATTAAATAAATTTTTTCTCAATTGTCATTATTCAAAACTATTTGTATAGATATTTATGAACAAAAATTACTCATTTGCTAAAATAAACAAAAAAATTATTAAAAACATAATTATATGATTTAAATAAAAATCAAGGTGTTTTATAATTTATTATATATGTTAAACAAAAAAAATTATATATTTTTATTTTAGAAGAAATTTATGTGAGTTAAAAAATTCATTTAATGTTAATAAATTTTTTTTAAAAAAATCTATTATATCCGGAAAGAAATGAAATGAATTTAATTTTTATTTTTATAAAAAGAGATTAATGGATATCAACGTTGATACTTAATAATATAAATCCGCAACTTGATGATATATTTGTTAATTAAATGATCTATTGATTATATGAATATGAGACTTGTTGAAAAAAAAAATATCCTAAAAAAAATTAAAAGTTCGTTGGTCAAATTGCTCCTTATCCCATTATTAAATTATCCTTAATCAAACCCCTTAAATTATCTTCCTTTTTTTCAACAAGTCCTATATTCATATAATCAATAGATCATTTAATTAAAAAATATATCATCAAGTTGCTAGATTTATATTATTAAGTATCAACGTTAATATCCATTAAGCTCTATTTATAAAAATAAAAATTAAACGCATTTCATTTCTTTCCGGATATAATAGATTTTTTAAATTTTATTAACATTAAATGAATTAATTAAATCACATAAATTTCTTCTAAAATAAAAATAAATCATATCATTTTTTTGTTTAACATTTATAATAAATTATAAAACACCTTGAGTTTTATTTAAATCATATAATTATATTTTTAATGAAAAGTTTTGTTTATTTTAGCAAATGAGTAATTTTTGTCCATAAATAACTATACAACTAGTTTTGAATAATGACAATTGAGAAAAAAAAATTATTTAATTTAGTTAAATTTAGAATTTTGTGCTAGGCGCTCCTGAGTAAAAGTTTGTTGTGCTGGGCACTCCTGGAATAAAAGTTCATTGGTCAATCTGCACCTTAGATAACAAATGTTATCTTTTTCTAACGGCGTTGTGCTGACTGCACATTTTTAAAAGTTTATTGTGCTGGCTGCACATTTTTAAAAGTTTATTAGTATTTTTGGTCCACTTAAAAGTTAATTGTGCTGGGCGCTCCTGAGGTAAAAGTTTGTTGGCTAATTTGTTTCCCTTTTTTGGGGATATGGTTCCATACCTTCCAATGCATAAATGTTTGTTACAAAAACTTTTGTAGATGTACTTATGTTGCCTTAACTCACCTTTGAATGAGTCTCTCCTTAGTATTAGAAATGGTTCCTCTTATATAGAATTTACGTTACTCAGAACTCTGCTTCTGCTTCACTTCTTCACAAGCTTCTCAATTCTTCACAAGCTTCTCAGTTTCATGATTCTAATAAATCTCATTCTCTTCTAGTGGTGTTTAGTTATATGTGTCCTATATCCTTGACCAACCTCATGTATAGCATCAATGGGCTAGAGTCAAAATTAGCCAAAGTGATTACTGTTACTAACCTCATTAAGCAACTCTCTATCACAAGAATCCAGCCCTTCTGTGGACACCATCTACAATGTTTGCAATTTCCCTCATTGCAGTAACCTGAAAAATAGTACTACCCCCGTCCTTAATATAAGATCTCGTTCATAGCATAGACTAAAGGTAGTATGGTTGTCAGATATAAATAATTACCAGGGATTTCCATCAGTTCAGTGAAGTCATTTACAAGATGAAAACCAAACTGAAGCAACCAGTGGAACTAAAACAACAAATTCAGCCCACCCATACTTGGTGGTTTGAATCTCTTTATGTTGATCGTCAAGGATCAATTGAGTCATTACTCGTACTTGTTAACTAATGCTTACTCTACAAAAATTAATATGAAACAGCTTTTAGCTGATAAGCCTCTGACCTGTAACTTTATCCGACAGAAATAACGTGCTGTTTGCTTCATTATCCAACAGAAAACCAAACCAATTGATTAGATTTCAGTTAAAAGCAAGAAGCAGTTGAATTGGGTTCATGTGTGCGACTGATTTTTTGGTTCTGAACATTTAAAAATATAAATTCAATAGACAAATAAATAGTGATGGTTTAGCAGAGACTTACAGGTCTTTGATACTCTGCCAGAGATGATGTAACACTTCCAATATGCTATCTTGGAGTAATCTTCAGGTACCACTGCATGTACTCGTCCTCATTCAGCGTCATGATCACTTCCCACAACTGATTCCGAAGGAAAACCACACAGGCCCTTATTAGTTGATGACGTCAAATATCTTATACAGTCCCTCCTATCCTAATTATAAGAATAAGTTGACTTTTTTGAAGAGATTAAAGAAGCTAATTAAATTACGTTAAAATATTTTTATTTTTATTTTTTTTCTCCAAATTAATTAGTTTGACTAATAAACTAATATATAATATAAAGATACACAACACATGATATGATTAAGTAACTTATTTAGTTTCTTTAATCTCTCTTAAAAAAGTCAACCCGGTCTTATAATTAAGACCGGATGAAATAGTTGTTAAAAGATGAAGGCAATTATCTTCCAACACTCTTAGTCACTAAACTAAGGCACCTCTATTAACAGTGATTCATTCAAACTTTAGTGCGTCACACATTGTCTAAAACTAGCTCTCACTCAACCCCGTTGATAATTTTAGTTTATGTCTTTTTTTGTTTGTGCATAGAAGGTTAGGTGAATTGAGTCTACCCACCAATAAAATCCTTACATCCTTACAACAACAGTAAAATTTAAACTCTCAATTTTATAGTTATAAACCAACTCATTTACTAAAGGCTTTTACCTCTAGCGATGTGAGCCAAAGGGCTTAAAATGTCCATTTGGTAGTGTCTTGTTCATTTCAAGTTATGCCATTTCGGGTTGCGGTCATCTGGCCCAAGAAAAATCTGTTTAATTTGTAAAAAGGGTAAGCTTCATCTAATGTGGTTAAATTATCGATTCCAATTAAGGGTAACATGACATTTTGCAAACAGAAAAACACAATTAGGCAATCAACTGTTTTTTTTAAACCATGACAATCAATTTGGTTGAAATATAGTTCTATTAATAAGTTCTTAATTTTAATTAATATGAGATCCTTTTTTGCCAGTGTTTTTAATATATCATCTGAATGTGCTATTGGATGATATTCTAACATTGCAAGATTTTGAATAGAGATAAATCATATTCTTATAGGACCCATACTTATTTACAAGGAGGAAGTATACATATTTTACTCTATTTTTGGATGAAGAGAAAAATAAGATAAAGGAAAGAAGATACTATTAAGAGGGAAAATTTTCAAAATAATAAAAATATTTTTTTAAAGTTTTCCCTCCTATTATTTTTCCTCTTTAATTTTCTTCCCATCCAAATATAAGGTTAAACTCAATGTTTACTGAAAAAAGATTTGAGCTACAATAATTAAATATCATAAAGACTTTCATACTTGGGGATTATGTTAAATAGAAATAGTAAAAAATAAGAGCTTGATTGTTCTAATTTCCAAATAGCCAATACTAATCAAATTTTCAATGTAAATATACTAAATATTCTAAAACTTGGTTTCCAATTATGGAATCAATATGTAACAAGAGCTTCCATTTATGCATCTACAAATGTTCATACTACCTTTCCACTTAATGTAAAAGCTTGGAAACTAGTTTACGAATAAAAAAAATGGTTAAATTTATTATTTATAACAAATGAGTATTAATTTTGCTAAAGTATCCTATTGATAAAAACCTTCTTAATATATATAATTATTAAAGACACTCTTGAAATATAAATTGTAAATTTATATGATAAAATGAATTGAAATATTATATTTAAAAATAAAATATTCCTATATGGAATTTTTATATTTAAGAACGAGGGGAGTAATGTATATCGCAACTTTTTTTTTTTAATTGATGGAATCTGGGAGCAATCATTCAAGATCCGTACACGTGTGATCATCGTACGGTGTTGACGTGGTCGAGAGAGAAGACGGTGAACAGCATTCATGTTTGAACTTTGAAAGGGAGAGGGACCCACCTCAATAATTTGTAATGATTTCCATGTGGGGTCCACTACTTTATTTCTTGCCTGGCTCGCTCCTCTCGTGACCGCTGCGTTGGAAGATTGTACTCCCTTTCTCACTCATTGTGTCCAGGCCATAGTACCATCCTGCCTAGAAATAATTATATAAAGAATAGTACATTATTAATATAATTGTTTGTTGAATTTTAGTTTTATTATGTATAGTTTTATAAGTACTCAGTTTAAATTAAAATATTTAATTACAGGGTTAGACTAAAACTAAAACATGTTAAAAGTAAGAGGAGTTTTTAGTTTTGGTTAACATATTTTCAATATGTTTTGCTTTTGTTCCTATATTTAATGATGCTAACTAAAAGCTAAATTAGCACGGTTAGCCTTAGACTAAATCCTTATAAAAATTTTAGGGACTAAAAATCACAATATGAGATTATGGAATTAAAATCAAACTTCAATCAAATTACAATAACCAACAATTAACAATATGTGAAGTGTGTGTATCAAGACTCGGAGATAGTTTTTATTTTTTTTGTGTGCTTTAGTCACTTAAGTTTAATCTAAAGAGAGTAAGTAATTAGAGAAAATCCCTTTAAGGTCTCAAATGACTAAAAAATATTTTAAAAAATCCCAAAAAAAAATTAATATTTAAAAAATCTCATTGATAACTCCTTAGTAAAGTATTAACAATTCCATTATGGGTTTTAACAATTCCTTAAGATCCTTTTTATATTACATTTTTCTTTGAAATATTTTTGACATTTTCTTAATTCCTGAGACCTTAAAGAGATTTTCCCAATTAATTATCCATATATGCAAATATAATAAAGAAGCGGGCCATAATGAAATTAGTAACGTTTTGGGGGTGATCATATATGGCTGTGATAAAGAACCGAAATGAAACAAATGGGGAAATATTAATAGAGAATATAATGGAGCTTTGAAATTAATTAAGACATATATAGTTTGCATGATTGAAGGGATTGTAATAATATTCAATTTGGACCACTAATTGATTAGTGTATAAATTACTTAATTGATGATTTAATTAGGACTTAGACAGTATATATCTTTTGAGCTTAATTAATTAGTGTCCAATCATTGTCTCTTAATTACTTTTTTTTTTTCATTGTTGCTTTTCATGCTTATCTTGATCAAACTTTAATATCCCCCACAACAAATTGTACTACCTCCCTAAACATAATTCATGAATCGCGTACGTAATTCTTTTGTAGTTGACTTCATAAATTCCACGCTCATTTGAACTTAATTTGAATCACCATATCACATTAATTTCCAAAAACCTCAAGTTCATTACAAAAGTAATATGGGAGTGATCACATGACCACCTCATTCTTGATGCATTTCTCATGTACTAGTCGTAAAATAGCATTTTTACAATGAAGGTGTTACACCAATTACTGCAAGAACGAAATAGAAAGTGTGATCGGTGACATTTTCATAATAAAATATATAACTATTTATATTTTACACTAATTCTAACAATTGGTTAACCTTTTTTACTCCAGTTAACTGGTAGAATTTTTTAAAAAAATATAAGAACTGGTTCAAATAATAACTAGATATAACCATAAGGATATTACTATCAATGTCAAATTATTATTTTATTGCTGTGAAACTTAAAACAGCAATAGAAAAAAATTGGCTACTTGTAATACACAATAAAAATAAATATCTAATTAATTAAACATGATGACTACTAATTAATCTGCTAATGGAGGAAACTAGATGCCTCTCTCTATATATATGTGTGTGTTTGTATATATAATTCATGAATTTGGTGAAGATGTCTCCACTCTGAATTGACTAGCAACCCGCCAGTCTACTAAACAATTTAAACGCAACATTACTTTAATGTTATACATGGCAACTGTATATGTGTTGTGTATGTGTGTATGTATATTTCAAGAATATAAAAAATAAATTAATTAATTGTCGCAGAAACAGTATATTATTTTGCATCAATATGAAAAATGACTTATTAATAATTTATATGGTGTATATATAGCAGGGATAGAAAAAGTCAAGCGTGATTTGGAAGATATCATTTAAATTTGGCTCCACGATCACTTTAATAGTCATGAGATTTTCGGGTCGACATCACAATATTACTTATTATACAATATAATATAAGGTGACGATCATTTTCTATGATAGTGATTTTTGACTATACATTTTTTGTATTTATTTAGAATAATGCTAGTCCCCCTCTTGAAAACTTTCTCTCAAATAAAAAAATTCTTCTTTAGTAGGAAGTGTACCTTTAACAAGAAATTTAGTCTACATAGCATTATTTTTGTGATGAGGTTTAAAATTTGATCTGATTTTACTATTTTAATATTGGCTAAAATATACTTTTAGTCCTTTAAGTTTACATGAGGTATACTTTTGGTCCCTTAACTTTATAAAGTATACTTTTAGTCCTATAATTCTAACACCGTTAGTTTTGCTAAGGAAAAATGCTGACGCAGCGAACTTAACTGCTGATTAATAACATTTAATAAACACACCATCGAGTATGAAGATCTAATGGTACACAATCACTAAATGTTGAGCTCACATACACTAACATGTCAACACCTAGCTTGAATATGGGACCTCATCCAAACATGGCAATTAGGCGATGCCGCTAGGGCGACTAGCCGTTGACATCGAGTTTTTCAACCAAATATTTATAATAATTTGATAGCCAGTGGTAATAGTAGAATGGTTTTTTATTACTTATGTATGAGGTCTCGATTTTAAGTCCATGTAAATGTAGAAAAAAGCATTTAGAAAATTTGGTTACTTCAAGGTTTGAAGGGTTTAGTGGAATTGTAAGGAGGGTGGTCAATAAGATGGAGCATATTCAAGCAACTTTTGGTGGTTTCAAGGTTCCTGAAGAGGTTCCCTACTTCTGAGACACCCTCTCGGATGCATGAAGCATCACAAGAAAGGCACTGCCTTGTTGTCCATCATTTTCAACATTGAAGTACAATAGAGGAGAACCCACTTCAGCATCAGGGTTGGAGCACTCTTTCGTCAGAGCTACACTCTCCTCGTCCTGTTATGGCAGCCCCCTATCGAGAAGTGGTATCAGAGTTAGCCTCGGGTGACAAGTGTTATCAGAGCCACCCTCTCCTTGTATCAAAAAGTGGTATCAGAGCAACCACTCCTGGTATTAAAGTTAGCCTAGTGCATGACAAGCGGTATCAGAGTCAGCCTCAGGTGTGACAGGTGGTATCCGAGCCACCCTTTCCTTGTAACAAAAATTGGTATCAGAGCCAACCTCTCCTGGTATCTAAGTCAACCTAGTGTGTGACAAGTGATATCAGAGTCAGCCTCAGGTGTGGCAAGTGGTATCAAAACCAACCTTTCCTCTTTTCTCGGAGGTAATAATATTTTCTCTCATTCACTCTCACCTTCTAAACTCCATTTTCTTTATTGTTTTTGTTTTTGTTTTGCTTTTCCAGAACTCCGTCTCTTCTCACCATTTTTCTTTCCCTTTAAAGGTCCTCCACTATGGTTCGTGTCTGCCTCAACCTGAACAAGTTGTGTCTCAGTGTCACTAGGGTGGAGGACAGAATCATGTTCACACTACTCAAACGGACCATGTACTCTTACAACCGTTCGCTGTACAATATGCACACCTCCCTCGATTTTGAGAACAAGTAAGGAATGCTCAGGAGGGTTGTGAGCAAGATGGAGCACCTTCAAGCAGCTTTCGGGGCTTCAAGGTTCCAAAGGAAGTGCCCTTTTTTTCCGGAGAACCTGCAGGAAGAGTGTTCCGACACTTACCCTGATGCTGCAGTGCCAGATAACCCACTGGTCTTTGACCCAGTTGCCATTGCCCACTACTATAACAGCAAGCTATAGTCACCCTACAACGTAGGAATCCTTAGCTCGATGAACCTGAAGGTGGAAAACGATGGGCAACAGGGCAGCACCCTTATTTTTTATGCTTCATGCATCCAAGCAATATCGAAGAGGGTTTACTGCGGGAAATTCTTAGCGGAAGCCAAGTTCCAGAGGAGTCCGGACAGTTTCAAGCAAGCTGTAGAAGCTTAAGACCTCCAACTCCTAAACGATGCTCTAATGTGCCATGAGCATAGGGACACCGCGGTGAAAAGATACAGGGATAAGTGGTATCAAGTCATCATCTCCTCGTCCCTTTGTGGTGGCCCCCTATTGAAAAGTGGTATTAGAACCAACCTCTCCTAGTATCAGAGTCAGTCTCGGGCGTGAAAAGTGGTGTGAGAGCCGCCCTTTCTTGGTATTGAGAAGTGGTAACAGAGTTAACCTCTCCTGATATCAAAGTCAGCCTAGGGCGTGACAAATGGTATCAAAGTCAGCCTCAGGTGTGACAAGTGATATCAGAATCACCCTTTCCTGGTATCAAAAAGTGGTATTAGAGCCAACCTCTCCTGGTATCAGAGTCAACCTAGTGTGTGACAAGCGGTATCAGAGTCGCCTCAGGTGTGACAAGTGGCATCAGAGCCTCACTTTTCCATGATAGTGATTTTTTACTATACATTTTTGTATTTATTCAGAATAATGCTATTCCCCTACCTTGAAAACTTTCTCTCAACTATTTTTTTTTCTTTAGTTGAAAGTGTACCTTTAATGAAAAATTTAGTCTACATAGCATTATTTTTGTGATGGGGCTTAAAATTTGATCTGATTTTACTATTTCAATATTTTATAATTCAAAAATTTTGATAAACATAACATCAAGTATGAAGATCTAATTGTGCACAATCACTAAACATTGAGCTCACGTACACTAACATGTCAACACCTGACTTGAATATGGGACCTCATCCAAACATGGCAATTAGACGATGCCGCTAGGGCGACTAGCCGTTGACACCGAGTTTTTCAACCAAATATTTATAATAATTTGATAGCTGGTGGTAATAGTAGAATTTTTTTATTACTTATGTATGAGGTCTCGATTTCAAGTCCATGTGAATGTAAAAAATGCATTTAGAAAATTTGGTTACTTTAAATTGGCCCAACAACACTCGAATATGATTTACACAAATAGTTATAAAGGGAAAAAATAAATTAGGTGGTGCACTTTTTTATCAATTTATCATTTTAAATAATATATGGATCATAAAATTTGTCAGAAAAATTGAACCTTGATCAATGGATGTTGAATACAGCAGGGTACAAATGTGCGCGTGAAATTTTCTAAGTCTCGCACTCACGCATACACAGAGATATGATATGATAATGACATTTATTTCAAATTTGGGAGGGGACATGCATAAAGGTTAGTTAGGGTAACAGTGTGTGACTTAATGAGTAAACGGGTAAGTGCCCTCCAAAAAGTGACACCCAAAGAATCTAACTTTGATCAAATTTGACCACCCAAAATTAATTATTCCTGCATTAATAAATCTCATTTCAGACTTAAAGCAAACACAAACATAACTAGCTAATTAAACAATTAGGATCTCCCTAAGTCTTCGCACAATCTCTTTACAAACACAATACATTATACTGCCTCATTTCTTATGAATTGCAAGTTAGATTTTATATTAAGGATTGATGTTGTATGTACTCCCTACAGTCCTATTTATAAGAGATTAATAACCGAATTACGCGATTTAAGAAAATGATTAAAGTTAGTTAAAAATAATAAGTATATATGAAATAAACTTTGATCATTTTCAAGTATGCCTTTATTTATGAAGGGCAAAGAGAGAAAAATAAAGTAAATATAAATATCACGAACTTTTAATTAATGCAATACATATAATTAATTAGGGGTAAAAAAAAAAAAAACTCACTAAATGTTCAAACATCTTTTGTTGGGCTCTTATTTTTTTTTTAAAAAAACTAAGATAATTCAAATTTTGAGCTCTTATAAAACAGACTATTGAGTAGTATCTATTGGAAATAGTTTGACCAAGATTCTTCTTGTAATTCTATGGGTTTAACATTTCAACTCATGAAATGATGATTAGTGCAATTCCTCGAGAATGCTTAAGAAAATAGAGCTGTGCCGTGACTAATAACTATAACTTTAGGCTTGGTTGTAGCTAGTGCGCTTGATCATACAGTAGCATTAAGTCAATTTCAAACATTGCTAGATCCAATTGGTAGTAACTCTATTAACGTAATTTCATTCATTTACACAAAATTCAAATTGATCACCGTACCCGCCTTAACTTTGCTTAAGCATAATCGAATAATTTCCACACAACCCAATCGCCAAATATATATATATATGTGTGTGTGTGTAAGTTTAACCATTCTACCATGTTAATTCGTAGGTGTTTTAAAGATTGATTTGAGTGTAAACAATTTTTTTAAGAAAAAGGCAGAGATAGATGGTGATGAGGTGGGAGAGCATATTGTCAAATTGAGAGAGAGGGATAGTGAAACCCCATTTTCAAAAGTTTAATGATTGATAGAATAAACACAAGAAAATGACAACCAAAATCACTGTCTGTTTTCCCTTTTTATATTTTGAGCTCAGACATGGAGCGTGCGTTGATGGGAAACAAAATCTCATAGAAATTTCAACACATCCAAACATCAACTAATATGTTTATACATATATGTACACAATTCTTCTGGGTTGTTTACACCCACAAACTACTTAAATAACTGTTATATGTTTAATTACAATAAAATATATCTTTATTAGTGTGTGTGTGTGTGTGAACTCGTGATGAGTTAACGAATTTAATTTTTTTCAATGCTTTAATTCTTCCGTCGCTAAAAATAAGAAAGATACTTGTTATTGTATATACCAGCACCAATGATTTTAAACAATATATATTTATAGCCACGTTGTGAAATGAAGGCAGGGACGATAAAGTTTATGTTTACTAAAAGATATGGAGGCACATAACGTGGTTGTTTTATAATTCACACACACATAATTGATTCTGAGGATTTTTAGCATGTAGCTCAATGATAATATATTTGACCAATTAATAAGGAAAGTAAACAATAATATATAATGCAGAGAGATTAGGAAAGTGAAAAAAAAAAAAAAAAAAAAAACTGAATGTGAATGAAAAGCTTTTGGCCATACCAGTTAGAACCTTAATCCATTGGAAGTTTGAACAATCATGTCGCAGTAAAATTGTAGAAAGCAGGGAAGGGGTCTACCAACCATGATATGTTAATTAAATAATGGAAAATTTGAAAAAATTATAATTTCTTACTAACTATTTTATAATCAATTTTTGATAAATTAAATAATACTAGTACAATAATTGTATTTCTTATATATTACTATATAGTTTTCTTCATATTTTATACTTATAAAAAAAATATAATGCACATATTTAGTTTTATTTTTTATTTTTTAAATTTGCGAGGTTCCTATCTTCACCTAATTAATTTTATACAGATGGATGATGGATCTAATTGACAGGACCATCGAGTAAAATATTGCCTTTTTTTTTTCTACAAGGCATAATCATTTCAAGGAGACTAATTCATGAAAATGAGGATAACAACTAAATTTTTAGTTTTACGTACATAGATGAATAGCTATATATAATTATATATAATGCCATCTCCATCGTTGAAATCGTGGGGTTTTTTTAACAAAAAAGACATTAATATTATAAAGGGAATAATTCATCATCCCATTCATCTTCATATAAAAATGAAAAAAAAAAAAAGTTTAGTTTAAGCAAGGAAAGGAAAGGCAAGGACAATATAACGTTGTATTCAAGCATATAATGTTACAGAAAATATATATAAACTTTATTCAAAAGCAAAGTATATTCTATAAACAATACAACAATAATAATATTAAAGTAAGAAAAGTTTTTGCTGGTAAAGAGAAAGAGAACAAAGGAAAAGACAGAAAGTTCACGTCAGAGTTAGCAGTAGTAAGTAGTAGGGTTCCACCTTGGGGGTCTGGTTTTTGTTGTACAGAAGGAATCCCACCTCTTCTCTCTCTCTCTTTCTCTCTGAGTTTAAACTTTAAACAACTGGGTCTCTAACTTTGTTTCTATTATATATTGAGATTGTGGATTTTTCTTGTTCTTATATCCACCATGGTTTAATTTAGTTAGCTAGCTAGCTATTATATAGCTATATACCCATCTGGGTTCATTTCTGATTTACTTCTCTTTATACATATATGTGACAGTCTGTCTTGTTTCTTCTTCTCTTTCACACAAAACAACACAAAGTTTCATTGTCTCTCTCTCTGTGGATGGTGCCAAGCCAGAAACTATATCTAGATTATTGTTTTATTTATTTTTCTTAATCGGCTGTGGATATTTCAAAGAGTATTACTCCTCTTTCCTCTTCCTTTGATTCCAAAATCTTTTTAATAATATAATATGTGAACAACAAGATCCATGTTATTAGGATTATTCGGAGAATTTCCATGTTTGAGAAAAAGATAGATGTTGTGTTGGATCCATGTTCCACCTCCACCTCCATCAACAGAAATATGTCTAGTTTGATGACTTCTTCATCAGCTGAAGCTAATTTTTCAATTTATCCTCCTCCTCATCAACAACAACAATACTTGTCTTCTTCTTCTTTGTCTCAATCTCATCAGGCAGTGAAGAAAAAGAGAAACCTTCCTGGCAACCCAGGTATTGTAACATCTCAGACCTTCGCCGTCGTTCAATTTTTTTGTTCTCTCCAAAAAAAAAACCTTGAAACCACACTTCTTAATTTCTCTAACATCATAAGATTTCACTCTCATTATTCTTGTTAATTTGTCTTATTAATTTGTGTGTTTTTCGTCAGACCCAGAAGCACAAGTGATTGCCTTGTCTCCAAACACTCTTTTAGCAACAAACAGGTTCATATGCGAGATCTGCAACAAAGGGTTTCAGAGGGACCAGAATCTGCAGCTACATAGAAGAGGGCACAATCTGCCATGGAAGCTGAAGAAGAGAACGAGCAAAGAGATAATAAGGAAGAACGTGTATGTGTGTCCAGAACCAACGTGCGTTCACCATGACCCTTTAAGAGCACTTGGAGACCTAACAGGAATCAAGAAGCACTTTTGCAGAAAGCACGGTGAGAAGAAGTGGAAATGTGATAAGTGTTCTAAGAGGTATGCTGTTCAATCTGATTGGAAGGCTCACTCCAAAACCTGTGGCACAAGAGAGTACAAATGTGACTGTGGCACTCTCTTCTCTAGGTAACTAAATTTAAACTCTAGCTAAATTCTCTATATATGGTTGCTACACGTTTCTTTTACACATTGCACTTTTCCATATACTCTCAAAAGGATTTCAAGCTCTCTGGGTTGTTACTAAGAAGAAGTAATTAATTTTTTTAACCACTGACCTAAGTTATATTGCTTGTCCAGTTTAATTAGGATATATCATAGATATGCGGGCCGATTCAGACATTTTTAACGTAACTATGGTAGATGTGTCTATTAGAATATGCAACAATATTCACATTGTCTGGACAAGTGATATATAGAAGGGTGTGATTTATACATAGCAGACTCCTATATATTAATTCAATTAGTTTATATGAGAGTTGTGAAGATAAATTATTATATAACCATGGCCTTTTTTGTGTGTGCCAAAAATTAAGTTAAAGTTGGTTTTATTTAGCTTCTTGTTGTTGCCTTTTCTTCATATTTGGAATTTTAAAACTGCTTTCTCAATATATCATTCAAACTTTTGGTAAAAAAGACATCATTTAAACATGTTTTTGTGAAATTGTTTTTTTTTAATATAAACACATTTAAACATAAATCACGATACACCATTCCACTCTTAACCTAACTATAGTTAGTTTGCAAAATACGGTTAGGATAAAAGTCACTTTTGATAAAAGTTCATCCAAATAAATCCTGAGCATGCAAAAAATGAAGTGATGGAATCAATAAAGAAAAATATGCTGAAAAGAAAGATTATACCCTTAGTTAAAATCAAGAATGTATTTCATCAATTGAGAGTTTAATTTAGAGATGTGAAAACTCAGAATAATTTGAAGAAAATCTGGAAGATGATGATAAGAATAAATATAATAAAAAGAGGGAAGAATATTGCAGATGATGACAAGACTAAGAGATGAAGTCAATGCTTGTGTAGTGTCAATGTGTCGAACAACAATGAGTGACATGTTGTGATGATATATATATTTTGTAATATTATTATTATATTATTTTTCAGGAGGGACAGTTTCATAACTCACAGAGCATTCTGTGATGCATTAGCAGAAGAAAGTGCAAGATCATCATCATCAGGAAACCACCAAGTTCTTCTTGTTCCCTCATTACAGCCACCCTTAAACACTTCTTATACTAATAATAATCTCCAAACCCAGTTCTTGAAAAACGAGATCACTCTCACTTCTAGTTCTTCTTCTTCTTCTTCTAGTCTCATCAGGCAAGGCATTCAGATTCCCTCTTGGCTTGGTGGGCCCCCCACTAATTCTCAGCTTCATCATCTTCTTAGCCATGAAAGTCCAAACACTAACCCTAGTAGCCTGGGCCCTACCACCACCACCACCACCACTAGTTTTCTTCCAGGTCCAGCTCCTTATTCTTCTCACATGTCAGCCACAGCCTTGCTTCAGAAAGCGGCTAGAATCGGTTCAACCCTCAGCAAAACCGGTTCACCCACCCTCAGGACCCACACCAACCCTACCCATCACGTGTCTGCTGCTTTGAATCCTCAAGGTCACGTGACCATCACAACCAGCCATGGCTTCTTGTCTCCTTTCTCTTCCTCTACTTCTGATTTCGACGAGGCTTTGATTATTAATGGTGGGATTTTGAATAATCCCTTCAAGAAAGATGCCGACAACTTGCACCGCGGCCACGGTGATCTTTTCAGAGCAACCGACTCCGGCGGTGGCAGCGGGAGAACAGGCAGCGGCGGCGTTGGGAACGTGGAGGGTTTGACGAGAGATTTCTTGGGTCTTAAACCTCTTTCCCATAATGAGATTCTCACCATGGCTGGTTTTGGAAACTGCATGAGCTCCTCTACTTCTTCCTCCCACCACGATCAACCAATTCGTCCATTCCAATGGCAAGCTTAATTAATTTTTAATTATACTATATATAATATATATGTTTATGAGTTTCTTTTTAAAATTTTATTTTCCTATATCAATTCAGGATTTCGCCTGTGTTATAATCCCAAAGGCAAGGAATATATTGTAACTCCTTATGTAGTTAATTATATTTGACGAAATTTTCAGTTCACGAAAACCTTAATCTACATTATGGTATTTTATTCCCCTAACATTATTATATGAAAGCATTAAAATTATGTTGAATACAAAATGGCTTGTCATGGTTCATTTTAGTATATAAATTATTAAGTACGTAGTAATATTGTTCGTATAAAACCTATAGAGAAATGTGTTAGTGATATTTTTCCATCTATTATTTTAGGGTTAAGGTGATGGAGCAAAATACCATTTGTTTGATTGAAGACCACATGGACATTGGTGTGGCCAAGAGAGTATGGTAAAAAAATGGTTTAAGTTGCAAATTTACCTAAGTGAACATTATAGTGTCAAGTGCACATTCATGAAAAATTCATGAGTAAATTTGCACGTTAACTCATTTTTTACCAAACCCTGTGAGCAACATTAACATCCATGTCATCATCTTCAGTCAAACAAATGGTCAACAAGGGAATAATTAACGAAGGTGGTATTTTTATTCCATTTAGAGGAGTTCATGTGTATTGTTTCATCCAATCGAGTTAAGATTATGGTGACAGGCGCACATTAGCAAAAAGATAACAGGTATATGTGCACCTTGCCCATTATTTTATTATCTTTCGGTGATAGATTGATTAAAATATAAAAGGTGTGTTGGAATTTAGTTATCTTTGCTTTTCTCTCACGTTATTATTATCTTCATATTTTTTTGGCCATACTTGATTCAGTTTGAAGGTTTTGTTCTCTTTTTAATTAGGCTCATAGCTAGTAATCACTTGATCATCCCTCATCACTCCTTCGCAATCTTTCTTTGTTTTATCCACCACTATATATGTGCGCTGGCGCTCTTTCTAAAGGAAGTAGAAGAAAGATTCAAATTAACAAACTAAACTAAGACAAAAAGTAATTTAGTCATTTCAACCACATGATATTCGCCTATAATATACTCTTTCAATTCTTTTTCTTCCAAATGCTTTTTATATTTCTATCTATAAATCAATTTGCAAAATCTATAACACAACATTCTTCTTAATGATGCCTTGGATATGCATATTACTTAATAATATCCATATGGAGATAAATAAGTAATATATGGTGGGGTAATATTGAAAAATACGAGTAATATTGAGTTAGAATAATTCACTACACTTAATTAGTGTGTATTATTTTTTTAAAAAAAAATAGATAGTTTTAACAACATAAACTAATCTTAACTAAATTATTTAGTTTATGCAAATTAGTTAAATAGTAATTGTAAATATAAATGGAGGTGCGTAATATATAATTCTTAAAAATTAATAACTTTCATGTTCTTGCTTCAAAACAAGAGCCGAGCCAGCAAACCTAGATAAAATCATATTGTCATTAATGACTATATATATATGTCGCTCTTCAATTTCAGCCATAATAATCAAATTCAGAAAAACCATATCCATAATTGCTCCTCATGTAAGGAAATTAGTTGTCCTCATTTAACATGGCATTATCTGTTTTTCACTAATTAGATCTTGGGTTTGTTTGTTTTTTCAACCAACGTCATTAGTTACAATGTGCAAACAAATACAGTGCAAGCTCAGATTCTAGTCCATATAAATTACAACCATGACCATTGTTTAATATATATTTTTAACCTAGCTACTTGATACTTGAAGTGGGTGCAAAGTTTTGGGGGGGTGTTCAATCCCGAGAAAATAAATGACCAGTCCCTTGCACACAGTGGTGGCTTTTTGATTTTGGATATTCACAAAAATAGATCAAAGCATAAATCTACTTTTCATTAGATTCCCTTATTATTTTCCTCTTTCTTTTTTGTTCCTTTTTTGATTTGTGTTTGTTTAGCTGTCAAATGGGGATTTACCATCGTGTTCTTAGAAAGTTGTCATCGGAACATTCAAGACTACTCCACCACATACACACATAATCACCTTCAATTGACACCCAATTTAATTAAGAGCTTGTTCTTTAAAGCTTCAGTTAAATTATACTCCATCCAGTCCTAATTATAAGACCTAATTGATTTTTTTGAAGAGATTAAGGAAGCTAATTAAATTGTTTTAGAGTATTTTTATTTGTATTTTTTTCTTCAAACTATTTAGTTTGACTAATAAACTAATATATAATCTAAAGATACACAACATATGAAATGATTAAGTAACTTATTTAACTTCCTTAATCTCTTCAAAAAAAGTCAACTAGCTCTTATAATTAAGATCGGAGGTAGTACTATAATTCAGCTTGGACTTAATTTAGACAGGCACTTCAAGCAGTGCAAGCAAATGTGAAATATATTTATTAAGCTTTGGTATTATTAATTACTTCATGTTGAGAAGAGAAACACAGTAGATCATGCGTCTCAATCCTATGCTGTAAAGTGTCAAGTGGCCTTTTCTTTTTATTTTTCTGTCTTTTCAGATGAACATATCTAAGCAAAACAAGTTATAGCTATTGTACATAATATTGCTTTTAGGAAAAATTACTCATACTTAGTTGCGAGCCTCAATCCAAATTAGTCACTTACTCAAATATCTAATAATTAATAGGATACAAAAAACACAGGATACCGAGTGGCTCATATATAAATCAATGAGAAAGGTATATCCCTGGTTATAACTTGATTATTAGGAAGGGAAGTCCAACATTATGTGCACATAATTATGTACTTCTTATATGCTCATATCTCTATTAGAGGTATGAGCATATTTTTTTATTTTTTATTTTTATTTTTTTTTAATTGTATTTATTTAGATTTAAATTATATGTTGTTTTTTTAAGATGTTTTTTGCAGATTCCGAGTATCTTTTCCGCAAGTAACACATTATTATGAAAACTAATTAATTTGAGATATTGGGTGTAAAAAACATCTCAGAAAGCAACATATAATTTAAATCTAAATAAATACAATCAAAAAAAATATGCTCATGGGTGCCTTTAGTGGGGAAAAAACAGAAATATAATGCAAGGCAGGTAGGAAGATGTCCCTATAAATATTGTCTGAGATAAGGTATGTTAGGTCAATGTACGTGTCCTGTAACACCAGTATATATATATGTTAAGGTATGTTAGGTCAAATGAAAACTAATTAATTTGAGATATTCGCATTGATGTGACGGATCGCTTCATCAACAAAAAAGTACTAAGAAATCTCAAGGGGAATGGTTGATGGGTTTCTACAAACATATAATTTAAATCTAAATAAATACAATGGGATTCCAAAAAAAATATGCAACATCATGGGTGCCTTTAGTGGGGAAAAAACAGAAATATAATGCAAGGCAGGTAGGAAGATGTCCCTATAAATATTGTCTGAGATAAGGTATGTTAGGTCAATGTACGTGTCCTGTAACACCAGTATATATATATGTGCGTATATATATATTATAAAGCCAACTTTGAAAGTGGTGTTTGCCAACATCTCTCTGCACCAAAAGATTCCTCTGAATCCCAATGCAATGCTCTCTGTACTCTCTGTGTGTTTGTGTATATAATTTTCAACTCTTACACAAAAAAGCAGCAGAAAGGAAATGATCAAATCATGGGTACGTGTCGGATTATATAAAATTGTCTTTCTCATATTGACACATTTTACTATGAAGTTTATAAAATAAAGAATAATGATTAGATGTTTTTGCAATGAGATGATGTTTTTTATGGTGTATCACCATTCTCCACGAACCCATAATAGATCGACTCCTCACAAACAGCACATATACAATAATTTTCTTTTGGCTAAAATAATAATTTATATTATATGAAAAAGGATAAGTACATCAAGATAGTTATACATAAAACAACAACGTAAAAAACACCAGTTGACAGGAAAATTTACTTGGCGGAACATAAAAACTTTGGATGCAGCTAGTACAATCATTCAAATTAAAGCCTCTAACAACTTGAATGATAAAGAGAGATATACGACAATCAACTTCTAGAAACATGAGTAAAGCTGTGATTACAAACCAAGACGAAGAGATTTTATATATAGTAATTTCTGCAAGTTTATTTAGGAAAAATCACTATTAAGATTTTAAAAGATAGAACGTACATAATCATGAAAAAGTATAAGACCAAGTGAACAATATGCAATAATAAATTTTAGTTTAGGACATGATAACAGATCCATACTACTCACTTGTTAATGAGATTTTATTTTTTTTTTTTGTGATCACATTTCTAAAACCTTATAATGATGTTCTCTTTTATTTATTGTATGACAAAGACTCCAAACTAAAAAAAATGGGGGAAATAAACGAGTTCCACTTTTATGACCGTCCCATTGAGAGTAGCATTTCTAAAAGCTTGAGTGCTAAAACATTTACATTTTAGGAATAATACGCACACGACACAAGTTGTTACATCAAGTTGTTATTAGGGTTTTGATTTAAGAGCTACTGGAGTCTGGAGAGAAAGTAATGTACGAAAAATTAACAGTGATTATGACAAAAAAGGAAAGGCTAGTGGTCTAGCTAGCTAGGAAAAGAAGCATATGCACCAACACCCAAGGAAATTAAAGATGTATATATATACAACAGTATATATCAATATGTATATATATATAGAGAGGGACAGACGGTAAGTATTTGATTGAGCAGTGTTTCTGATGGGACTTGACTTTTGTCTTGGAGTTTGCAATATAATTATGTGCGTGTGTTTATATGATAGCAAGCATATGTGCAAGTCTAGTTGAATAATTAATGAAAATGAAGAGCATGTGTGTGTGTGTGTGTAACAGAGAGAAGGAGTAAAAGAAAGAGCTGGGTAAGAGTAAATGTGGGTGGTTTTAGGATTTAAAAGCTGATGAAAAACAAGGCCAAAAAGAATCAATTAACAATCATAGTTATATTCATTAGTTGGCCTATATATCATAAAACCCAGAGTTGACTAGTCTTTTTCAACCATGCATGTTTATATATATATTCCCTCTCTTTTGTCTGTAAAATAATAATGCTGTCATTTCTTTTGGATTCAACACCCCACAGCCACACACACACACTTCCATCAATATATTCACTTTGTCTCAAAAGTTGATCAACTTCACTTACTCATTCAGTCTTTCTGATGTTACTTTTACCCTTTACAGATAAATTATTTGATTGATCATTCAATTCTTTGATGAGAAGAATAAAATATTTCAATATTTATACACTGTATGTATGTATATGCAGGACAAGTTGGAATTGCAGACGGGTCAATATATAAGGCCCACAAAGCACCCCCTTATATGAGATTAAGGACTCATCACGATATAAGCTTGAAACAATCACAGAAACAAATACATATACTCCCTTCCGATCCTAATTATAAGACTAAGTTGACTCTTTAGAAAGATTAAGGAAATTAATTAAATTATTTTAGAGTATTTTTATTTTTATTGTTTTCTCCAAACTAATTAATTTGACTAATAAACTAATATATAATATAAGGATACATAATATATGATATGATTAAGTAACTTATTTATTTTCCTTAATCTTTCTAAAAAAAGTCTGGTCTTATAATTATGACCGGAGGGAGTATATACTTTGCTAGAGCTAGCTTACGCTAATTTCTCAAATTAATTAACCCAAATTCTTTGAATCTATATATTGGTTTTATGTAGTTCATTTAGGACCCCACTCATTGTTAACATCAATATTATGATATTTTCAAAATTACTGAATGTTAATTAGTGCTTACTTCAATTCCCTCGTCTTTTAGGCACGTCCAGTCTCTTATCTATAATTAACTTCAGTCTCATCAATCAAGTAAGCATGATTTATTTTACCAGCTTCTACATCCGAATAAATGGGAAAAGTGACCTCAAACTGATTGATCTGGGTCTGTTCATGGATGAAGAACGTGTTACTAAATGTTTCCAACTTTGATTTTTGTTACTCCTTCTAGTTTTTAATATAAGACATTTATTTAATTTGATTAGATTAAGAAAGTTGGTTAAGTTAGTTAATATGACATGTATTTTCTAAAACACCTTAATCATCTTCCTTAATTCCCTCTTTCCATCTTCTCTTTAACTATTATTAATGAAATATCAATAGGGATAAATTAAGAAAAGATTGACAATTATAAAAAAATAAGTCTTATATTTAGGACCCAAATTAACTCACCAAATAAGCCACAGGAGGGGGGGTGTTTATCTTGAGTTCTGTTGTCAATATAGAACAAATTGTTTGAATTTACACATACGCATTAAACCACGATCTTGAATTGTAATATGGACAAAGCAAAATATATACAGCACACCACTATATGACTTCATCATTGAGTTTGGGTTAGCGACAGAATTTTCCCTCATTTCTTCAAAGCCCATCAGTGTGGATGAATTAATCATGGGCCTCATTTTATTAAACATTATCATTGTTTTTACTTTCTTAAACCTACACAAATGGATGGTTCTGCAAACACGGAAGCAGAAATTCTAATTTAATAACAACAATGGTGACGTGAAAGATGTAAAACCTGAATTCAAAGTCAAAAAATATATATTAACGCAACTGTGTTGATTTCATTTGTGTCTTGCTATAAAAATAAAAATTGGTTTCATTTGCTTCTGCTACTGTGAAACCCGTCCCCTCCTTCTGCTGGCAGTATTTTCCCGTAATAATCTACTAACGCAACTGTTGATTGCCGTAATAATTAATTAACTGATCTTTGACCCCAAAAAAAAAAAAAAAAAAAAACATAACAGATGATACAGTTAGATAGATCTATGAGTAACCAAAACAAGACAAAATAATGAAAGTTGATGGCTGAGTGTGCAGGTTTGAGAGGATAAAAGTGAAGGCGACAAGGAGTGCAGCTGAAAGTGATACCAGGGACAATGGTATTACATGCCTGGAAACTGTGAATCTGCGCATGCGTCTATATGTGTATAATTGTAAAAATTATACTTACCCGGATCCATGATATAAAGTCACTTTAATCAATTTATCATAACTAAAACATAGTAATTAACTTATTAAATTTATCATAAATTTTAAAAAAAACTTACAACTTTACTCATATTAAATGAAATTTTGAATAAGAGATACAATAATTCATATTTAAACATTACAAGAATAAAATTGTCACACACAAAAAAAGTATTAATTGCATTCTAAAATATTTATATTGTGGATCAAATCATTTTTCTGAAAGTGATTTATATTGTAGACAAGAAATTTTTTATAATTTTAAGTCCAAATATCTACGTGAAATTTAATCCGATTTAATAATCTATTCTAATTAGAAGGACATGATAGTAGTCTAATGAGTCATGACAGTAATAATTTTTTTAAAAAAATCATAATATAACTAAAAAATTAAAAACTGGGCTAGCTCTCTAACATATAAGCCAGGTAGTGTGGTGGGTTGGAAGTCCACCAGTTTAGGCGGCTGGGGCCTGTAGGCCCAAGTTCTGTATTTTCGTCTCTTAGCCCGTATTCAAAAAATTATTCCAAAAAAATATACTCAATAAATTATGTCGTTTTCAATTGGTATTATCCTAATATTTTTTTCGTTCAATTTTTTTTAAAAAAAATACTTTTTTTTTTTTATTTATAATAACATCTGGTTCTAGTTTGAGGTTTGTGGTTATTCTCCCAAGACAAGTGTCTCCTCTAAAATTCGAATTCAAGACCCCAAGAGATATAGTGGGGCCTTACATCGTTACACCTTACACCAACTTCATATTAATGTTATTATCCTAATATTTTATCAGACTATTGTCAATCCCATTATCTAATTCAACAGGTCGTAATCCTGGACATAATTAATCGTCCTTTTAATGTCCATAATACACTCATTTTGTCGTTGGGAAAAAAAAAAGTTAAGGTCCAATAATACACATGTGTTTCTTAAAAGTGCACCCAACACCAAGTGCTTTTTTGAGGGGTAAAAGTGACTATGTGATATCAAAAGTGGTGTAAAAATACTCATTGCCCGTTAGTTTGACTTTTTTATATTTATAAGGCTGGCATGGACGATAACTCAATTAAATTTCATCCTAACTGGCAGTGAAGAACTGGAGAAAATTACAGAAAAGGGCCCAAATAGTTTTAAAAATAACAAAAAGGTGGCGACAGCGTTGAGGAGGCGGAGATGGGTGGCCCAGAGGGTAAGATCGGGATTGAGAGAGAGAAGGGCTGAATTGTAATTTTCAAAATATCTATGTCATTTTATGTAATTTTTTCGAGTTCTTTACTTCTAGATGAGATGAAATTTAGCTGAGTCATCGTCCATGTCAGCCTTAAAAATACAAAAAAAAAAAGTCAAACTAACTGTCAATGGGTATTTTTTTTCTCCACTTTTGTCACTACATAGTCACTTTTGCACCCAAAAAGTGCACTTAGTGTTAGGTGCACTTCTAGGAAAATCACATGCGTGTTTTTATACATTAACCCAAAAAAAAAAAAACTGTTTTGTTTCCTTCATAAGACATTATTCCCTTTTATTTAATACAAGGGAGAGATGATTCTAATTATTTCACTTAATTACTTGATTTGCATGCAACTTATGGCAATTTTTTCGTCAATATTGGAAAAATATTGAACCTTTATCATCATCATTCTTTTCTATGTTTTGTAAATGATCTCAAATAACATGCGAATATATCAAGGTTAGATCCATTCTTGGTATCGAGAAGTGGTATCGACGAGCCACCCTCTCTTGGTATCAAGAAGTGGTATCAAAGTCACCTTCTCTTGGTATCGAGAAGTGGTATCAGAGCCAACCTTTCCTGATATTAGAGTTAGCCTCGAGTGTGACGAGTGGTATCAGAGTCAACCTCGAGCGAGGAGATCGGGGTCTATCCCATGACTTCGTAGTAGGAAGGTGAAGGAGAAAGAAGCTTTTTTTTTTTTTTTTTTTTTTTTTTTGCATAGAAGTAAAGTTTTACTATTTAAAATTGAGTGTAATATTGTTTTTTAAAATTTTAGCCTCTAACTTTCTTTTCAAGCACCCCTCTCCCTCTCCCAAGTTACATCGTCTTGCAAAATTTAGAGATTAAACCTCAACTTAAAATGTGGTCCCTTTCCATCCAACGTTTCCAGCGCCCCTGAACTTTTCTTGCCCTTCATGGAGGTAATAATATTTTCTCTTGTTCACTCTCTCCCTTTACACTCCATTTTTGTTTATTGTTTGTGTTTTTGTTTTGCTTCTTTAGACCTCCTCTCTTCTCACCATTTTTCTTTCCTCCTTAAGGTCCTCCATGATAGTTCATTAGTGCCTCAACCTGAACGACCTGCGCCTTACTGCTTCCAAGCTGAATGATTGCATCGTCTTTAAACTAATGGAGCAGACAATCTAATCTCACAATCATTCCTTGTTCTCTTGATTATGAGAACGATAGTAAAATTGTAAGGATGGTGGTCATTAAAATAGAGCATATTCAAGCAACTTTCGACGGTTTCAAGGTTCCTGAAGAGGTGCCCTACTTCCGAGACACCCTCTTGGATGCATGAAGTATCACAAGAAAGGAACTATCTTGTCGCCCATCATTTTCAACCTTGAAATACAGTGGAGGAGAATTCATTGCAGCATCAGGGTAGGAGCATTCTTCCGGCAAAGCCAACCTCTCCTAGTATCAAAGCCACCTTCCCCTCGTCCCGTTGTGGAGGCCCCTATTAAGAAGTGGTATCAGAGCCAACATCTCCTGGTATCAAAGTCAGCCTCGGGCATGACAAGTGATATCAGAGCCACCCTCTCCTAGTGTCATAATTGGTATCAGAGTCAACATTTCCTGGTATCAAAGTAGCCTAGTGCGTGACAGTCAGTTCAAGTTAGCCTCGAGTGTGACAAGTGGTATTAGAACCAACCTCTCATGGTATCAGAATCAGTTTCGGACGTGACAAGTGGAGTTAGAGCCACCCTCTCTTGGTATCGAGAATTACAAGTAGTTCCAAATCTCACATAATAAACCGGATAAAAGAAATATATGACAAAAGGTAATAATATTTTCCCTCGTTCACTCTCACTCTACACTCCATTTTTCTTTATTGTTTCTATTTTCGTTTTGCTTCTTCGAACTTCCTTCTCTTCTTACCATTTTTCTTTCCTCCTTAAGGTCCTCCATGACGGTTCGTTCTTTCCTCAACCTAAACGACCTGTCCCTCATTGCTTCCAAGCTGGATGATCGCATCGTCTTTAAACTAATGGAGTGGACAATCTACTCTTACAATCATGCCTTGTTCTCTTGATAATGAGAACAATGGTGGAATTGTAAGGAGTGTGGTCATTAAGATGGATCATATTCAAGCAACTTTTAGCAATTTCAAGGTTCCTGAAGAGGTGCCCTACTTCTGAGACACCCTCTTGGATGCATGAATCATCACAAGAAAGACATTGCTTTGTAGCCCATCATTTTCAACAACATTAGGGTAGGAAGAAGTGCTACCTTTACTGGAACTTTGAAGCTGTCGAAAGTTGCTAAAAGATGTTCCATTTTACTCACCACCCTCCTTAGCATTATGTCATCCTTCTCATAATCGAAGGAATAAGGAATGGTTGTAAGAGTAGATTGTCCGCTCTGATTGTGCAAAGACGATGAGATCGTCTTGCTTGTATGTAGTGAGGACCAACGTGCATAAGTGGTATCAGAGTTAGCCTCAGGCGTGCCAAGTGATATTAGAGCCACCCTTTCCTCGTCCCTTTGTGGCGGCCCCCAATTGAAAAGATGTATCAAAGCTAGCCTCTCCTGGTATCAGAGTTAGCGAGTCATCCTCTTATAGTATCAGTGGTATTAGAGCCAACCTCTCCTGGTATCAGAGTCAGCTTCAAACGTGAAAAGTACTATCAAAGCCTCCCACTCCTGGTATCGAGAAGTGGTAACAGAGCCAACATCTCTTTGTATTAGAGTCATCCTAGGGTGTGACATGCAATATTAGAATCAGCCTCGGGTTTGACAAATGGTATCACAGCCAACCTATACTTTTCCCGCTGTGGTGGCCCCTTCAGTGAGAAGTGATATCAGATCCAACCTCTCTTGGGTATCAGAGTTAGCCTAGGCGTGACAAGTAGTATCAGAGAAAACCTCTTCTCGCCTCGCTGTGGTTAGGTTGGAGGACATAATGTGTTCACACTACTCGAACGGACCATGTAGTCTTACAACCGTTCACTGTACAATATGAAGGAATCCACTAGTCTTGGATTCAATTGCCACTGCCCTCAACTGTAACAACAAGCTATAGTTACTTTACAACGTAGGAATCATTAGCTCGATGAACCTGAAGGTGGAAAACGATGGGCGAGAGGGCAGTGCCCTTATTTGTGATGCTTTGTACATCCAAGTGATATCAAAAAGGATTCACTGCGAGAAATTCTTAATGAAAGCCAAGTTCCAGAGAAGTCCGGACAGCTTCAAGCAAGCTGTGGAAGCTCAAGACCTCCAACTCCTGAACGATACCCTAATGTGCCACGAGTACAGGGACATTGAGGTGAAAAGATACAGGGACAAGTGGTATCAAAGTCATCCTCTCCTCGTCCCGTTGTGGTGGCCCCCTATCAAGAAGTTGTATCAGAGCCAACGTCTCCTAGTATCAGAGTCAGCCTTGGGTGTAACAAGTGGTATCAGAGCCACTCTCTCCTTATATTGAAAAGTAGTATCGAGCTAATCTCTCCTGGTATCAGAGTCAGCCTAGTGCGTGACAAGCGGTATCAGAATTAACCTAGGGTATGATAAGTGGTATTAGAGGCAACCTATCGTCGTCCCGCTGTGGTGGCCTCCTGAGCAAGAAGTGGTATCAGAGCTAACCTCTCCTGGTATCAGAGTCAGTCTCGGGAGTGATAAGTGGTATTAGAGCCAACCTCTTCTTGTCCGAAGGAATTTCAGACACTATAACATTTATTGCATCTTTCTCTCTTGATTTTTCCTGACAAGACGAATTACAGTGGACATTACAAGCAGTTCCGAAACTCACATAATATGCAGGATAGAAGAAATATATGACAAAATAGATATAAATATAGTTGTATATAAAGCAATATTCATAAGTGTGGCAAAACTAATATGTTGTTGGTAGAACCAGTAAAAAATATGGTTTGAGTCATGCCTGAATACATTGACTTTAAGAGTCATTCCACTACACACGAGAACTACAACATATTCCTGACGCTTATAGAAGTTCAATTTTAACGTGTACATATTGTTGGAAATTATGCCCTAGGGGCAAGTCATTGTACTTTAAACGTTTATGTTATTTAAAGTATTCTCATTTAGTTATCATTTTATTTGCATGTTTATAGTGATAACTGATCCTTGAATATATCTTATAGATTATCCTAAATGTCCCTAGTCGGTCATCTATGCGAGAGCAAAGATGAAATAAGACCAGCATGACTTTGGTAAGTATGGACATACGAATCAAAGTCATAGGCACTTGTAAGAGTACAAGGTGCTGGACCAACCCACTATGAGAAAGCTGCATGGATTAAGTCATAAGCTTTTCTCATGTATAACCGCGTCACAACGCCCTTTGACCTGAGATCATCATGGATTTCTACATGATGAGTCGCTGCTCTTTGACCTAGTCAAAAATCACCTTTGACCAGGTGATGATAAAGGCTTGGATCGGGATCAATGGTTTTCATGCAGAGGAATGTGAATGATCAAGATGGAATTTGTCCCTCACATTTGTAGAGAGATAATACTAGGCCCCTCGATGAGTGAGTCTGAGAAATGTATGGCCATACTATGATGGAAAGGAGTTTCCATTTCAATTGTTAGACTACTAAAGAATCAAGAAAGTAATGGTCAAGAACAGGAAGTTGACATTATCCATGCCTCATCCTTGACCAAATTATCGCGTGACAAAAGGGACATGACATGGTTGTACGATAAGTTGTATCGTATCATTTGATCCCCATATGAATTGGGTAGTCGCAATGTCTTGCTAGAGGCCACTTGAGACTTGTGGGGTGATACAGTATTGACCCACTGCCAATCTCATGTGGGCCTGCAGGGTCGCACACAAGAATAGCCCAACACAAGCAAAAATGTCCAGATTCATTGAATCTTAGATATGTCTAAGATTTAATGAATACTGTATTTAATTTTGGATGGATATATATATATATATATATATATATTATTAAATTCGAAATTTATAATGATATTATTTATAGATAATAATAATAATATATAGTATTTAATTTATTTGATAAATTAAATTACTATAAAAAATTGAAATATTGTATCTCGATTTAATTTTCGAATAAAGATATAGTATCTCATATTTAATTAAATAAAAGATATCATATCTCAAATTTAATTTATAAAGATAAATTAAATCTGTAGGCTTATAATTCGGATTAAATAAATATATTAGATTAGATCTATTTGATAGATTTAATTAATATATTATTTTAATTCAAATTCGAATTTCAAGATTAATTGGATTAATTTTGAATATTTTAATACGGCTTATTATGGTTTTAGAAACTCTAAAATAGATATTGATCTAGTCGTATTAAAAAGACAGATGAATTAGAAAAGCCGCGAGAAACCCTAGAAAGAAAAAAAAAAAGACGCAAAAATACTGAAGGCGCTAGCACGCTGCCGTCGGTGTTGGAGGCTGTTCGTGTGGATACCGGTAGAGGGAGGGGATTCGCAGAGTCTGCTCCTATTGATTG
Organism: Acacia melanoxylon; assembly: GCA_019022615.1. NCBI lineage: Eukaryota > Viridiplantae > Streptophyta > Magnoliopsida > Fabales > Fabaceae > Acacia > Acacia melanoxylon. Next base: position 16,256,227 of record JAFJYJ010000003.1, read on the forward strand.
AGTAGGTAGCCCACTAGATCGAATTGAATAAGACGCTCACAAGTTCGCATAGGTATGGTTTCTAAGGAACCTTGATTTAAACACCATTAATGGATCCTCTCAAGGGATCCATAAGTTTTTATTTTTATTTTTTTTTTATTTTTATGGATAAGAATCTTTTCGCTGCGTATATGGATCCCAACACATATATCACATGGAAGCTTCTAAAAGTAAGGTCATCAGGCTCCGACTGCTATTGATTGACACCAATATTATCCTTTGCCCATTCCAATGCCAAGTTCTTGGTGATTTGATTAATGGCTCCTGAATCAAATTGTATATATATGTGCAGATTTTGAAACAATGAAAATACTCAATGATCATACAGAATTTGATTATCACTCGATATTGATGAGAATGAGGAGGTTTACCTTTAGATGCTGCATAAATTGAAACACCATGAAAAGCTTTCAAACCAGAAATAGAGGAAATATTTACTATGGAACCATATCCTGGTGCTTTTAAAAGTGGATATGGAAGTTGGCTCAAATGGTAATTGGTAAGTTGACTCAAAATTGGTTTGCATTACAGTTGATATATCTTCAGTAGTATATAATCTTTGCTTTCTTTAGCTCATTGTTTATCTAAGCACAATTCATTCAGCAAAGAAACATGGTCATGCGGTACGATGGATTGAGACTTGAAAATGTTAACAAATCGACTTAACTATTGTAGTCTTGTTCCCCCCATAAATATCCATTCATAGAACTCAACTACAGAGGCATAGAAGTAATGATGAAAATCAGAAGTGTTTAGGTTTGGGCAAAACCCTCAATTTATAAAATTTCTCTGGGTCAAATTTAGGCGAAAATAAGAAAAGTTGAATACTTGAATGCCTCTTTAATTGAACTTAGGATCAAATTCACAGTTTCTCACATAGAATTTCATGTGGCTTCATCTGAGATGCAAAAGGAAATTTAGCAGAGAAATATGAAGTCACTTGCATAGAGAAGTTACAAGTTCAGTGAATCATCACCAAGCCTTCCACTCTTCCTTGAGTTACAAGGGTCTTCTAGAGTTGTTTCAATGACAAATACAACAACAACAAAACCAACAACAAGATTAGGATGAAGTAAATTGAAGAAAGAGCAGAGAGAGACTTACAAGGATGTTGAGGTTCCCATGACAAATGGAAGCAACAGTTTCCATTAAATTTTGACGTTGATCGCGAGAGAGTACATCACAGACTGATCCAGTGACACTAAATCCTTCGATTGTCCACTCTTTCAAACACATATTGATGTCAGCTTGGTTATGTAACACCCCAAATTTTAGGATTTGGAGTTTAGGAATAAGACTGGGATAAATGGATTGTTAAGTCAGTATTAGACAAAAGTCTTAAGCTTATTATAAGAAAAAGCTTAAGATAATTGTTAAAGATTTTTGTTTAGACCGCCAAAAATAATAAAAATTAAATTAAATTAAGGAGAAAAAAATTATGAAATGTTGTTTTGAGGATTGAGAAATATTATGAGGGGATCAATATGGTGTGGAGCCCACAAACCATCCTCCCCATTTGCACTTCTCATTTGGCCTAATAAATTACACGTCACCTTACCTCTCATGTAGAATACACACTTCTCATTTATCCAACAATTCATTCGGCCCACATATTTTGTACAATATTCAGCCTATTATTCTCCATTTCGGCCCGTATACCCCAACACTTATATTAATCATTTCATTTATCAATTCCCATTCCTCATTGACGTCGGCCTGAGAAATAAAAGAAAAGAACCGAGAGAGAGATCACAGCGCACTTCCTCAATTCATTCTTCTTCTTTCAGCCCGAGGAACAGAGGAAGAGAGACAGCAAGAAACCACGGCAAATACACCTGTTGCATGCACTCCCAGAAACTAAGTAGGGTGAGTCCCCTAAATCTATTTCCAACTTCAGATTTTTCAGATTTGGGGTTAGTTGGGTGTGAGAGGAGCGAACAAAATTAAGCTTGGGGAAGGAAACCACCATTTTTACATGTAAGTTAAGATTAAAGTTGGTAACCAAGATCATTGGTGCTGCATGTGTTTGATTTCTTCTGGTTTGTGGCCTTTGAATCAAATGCTTGTTGTCTCTAAGTGTAAGGCATTGGGTTCTCTAGAAATAAGGATAAGGAAAACGAAATCATTGCATGCATGTCGACTTTGGAGTTGTTTTTATTAGGTTGTGTGAGGCTGCTGCAAATGCACTGAAACAGAGCATCAATGTATGGTTTAAGGTTAAGGTCCGAACTTGCGTGTCTCTGTTCCAGAGGAGTATCTGAAATAGTTGAGGTTGAACTTATAGAAAAATGTTATTGATGCATATGAGAGTGATGTTTTGAGAGTTTTGGGTTGATGCAATTCAAAGCTAGGCAAAGAGATACCACCAGATAAAGGTTGTAGGAGTATATTTGAGTTAGATTAAAGATAACATTTGAGGTTGCATGTGTTATTGGTTTTGATTTGTAATAGCCGAACCTCCCTGTTTTGGTGGGTGAGTGTCAGGTTTTGAAATGAAAATTTTTAAAGGAAGTCTAAATAGAGTAGAGAGAACATGGTGCTTATATATCTATGCATTCATTAGACCATATTCGATGCTAGGGAATGTGGGGTCTGAATTTGTGATTTTTTTTTTTTTTTTAAAAAAAAAATACTTTTCTGCTTTTTATTTAGTATTTCAAAGAGATGGGACATGAATGTTTTATCACTGTACGTATTGGCAAGGACGCCGACGTGGACCCGTGTATATACAACTTCTCCTCTAATAGCTTACCCTAGTGCATCTTTAATGACTTATCCTAGTATTTTTGGTTATCCGCCGCCGCCGCGGGTGGTGGGACCCACTGGTAGAGGTATTTTAATTTTTTTTCTAATTATTTTAATTTTTCCCAAATTATTTGAATTTTTTCCTAATTTTTTGAACTTTTTTCTAATTTTTTGATTTTTTTTTCTAATTATTAGAATTTTTCCCTATTTTTTTTTATAATTATTTCAGTTTTTCCCTATTTTTTGAATTTTTTTTGTAATTACTTCTTTTTTTCCCTAATTTTTTGAATTTTTTCTAATTATTTTAATTATTTTCGATTTTTTTCTAAGTATTTTTTTTAATTTTTTATTCCACGTCAGCGTTTCAGTCCAATCATCGCCACGTCAGCGTCCACGTCAGCGTTAACGGTCAACTAACGGCCGTGGTATTTTTGCACCCAAATTGTAACGTCGTATGTATTTTTGATCCCTTAATAAGAACGAAGAAAGGACTTTGGTTGGAGTGAGAATTGGTCATTATAGTTTTATAGTATGGAAAGGAACAATGTTTTCCCCCCTGATTCTTTAAGAGTAATTCGAGTATAAAGGGGGAATATCATAATAATTTTAAACTAAGTCAATTATTATGGTTTCATAAATTTCTATAGTTAGTTATCATGACCTTCTTATATTGCAATGTTTCAGGAGGGTGAATGATGTTGTGAAGAATATTAAGGGGAAAAACTGAAAATAAGTTGGAAGCTGATAAATAGGAATAGATTATATAATTGGAAGTCAACAGGTGAGTGAATAGCGTCCCTAATTTTTTTTAGAAATAATATTTTTATTGTTGAACTTTTATGTTAATTTTCATATTTAAAAGTATGATTTTGAGTAAAATATTTGTTGATGGTATCTGATTAAAGAATTCTGATTTTTATTCGTTATTAGGTATTTTCTTTCAATTGTTTTAAAGTACAATTTATGATTGCAGTTAAATAGAAATGAGACTTTTGAGATATTTTTCATAAATTTTATATTGAAATGATCTTAGATTTTGGAAAGTCTATAAGCTATAATTTACTATTTGAAATGGAATATTTTTACGCGAGTTCTTGATGTTTTGAAAGGATTTTATCGACATATTGAATTTTGAAGGAAAGTCCTAAAATATTGTTTGTGAAACTACATGCTGAGGAATTTGATTATGAAGTATGAGATAGAGCCGTTATTATCTTGAAAGAAGAATTTTTATTACTTTGACAAATTAACCCCAAGCATGCTTGAAAATGTTTTGGAGAGGATTGAATACAGAATGCTGGTTACTAACAAGAAGATCTTGTTAGTTCTTGGTGCACCATGGTTAACTTCGAGCTCGCTTGATATTCATGGGATTTAGTTCTCATGCTGTTTCATGGACCTGTGTGTCCATGCACGTTTCATGACTTCGAGTCATGCACGGTTAGTTACACTCATGGACTATGTGTCCATGCATGTTTTCATGGTTTCGAGCCATGCCTGGTTAGTTACCCTCGTGGACTGTGTGACCACGCTTATCATTCGTTCTGTAAGAAGTCTACAAAAAAAAAAGATGCAGTTTGAGAATTATGTTTTAAATTGATTACGTTAACTCAAAGGTTTTAGCACGTGCTTTAAATTATTTGATTAATGATATTTTGTATAGAGTTCTATTTTATTTATGATCTTATTATTTTAGAAATTGAAGTTACTGCCAAATTGTTATTATTAGAAGATAAAAATGTTTAAATTATTTTGCTAGTATTTTATTAAATTATAAGAATGGGACGTTATTCACCGGAAAATTTATTTGTATCAGAAAATAGAGTTGACCCTATACCTCCTGCTGAGCGGTGAAGGACTTCCTTAGCAACTTAAAGCTCGCGGTCTCATTTTGGAGTGCTACTAGTTGATGTAATTATAAACTTAGACTTTTTGTATTATTATTAATACTAGATACTCCACGCAATCTATAGGTAGGATCCCTACCTCCCTTTTGCTGTATGGAACACATGAACATTCTAAATTATGATATTATGTTTTTTAATTAGAATCTGTATATAAATTTTAAGGCTTAAGGAATGTGAATTCTCTCATATTCTGTGTTGGTCACCCCTTAGGTTTTCAGGGCGTGACAGGTTACGTGAACATATATGCACAGCTGCTCCAAATTCTGCCAATTCTTCAACTATGGCATGCCGCATGCCTATTTTTCCAACTCATTGAACATAAATCAGTATCAGAAAAGTAGAGACCAAATTAAATAGAAAAGAGGTTTGAAGAAAATGAAAGTAACGAATAACTAGGTTGCTCCAGTGACAAGAGCAGTCACCACTTAGCGATCATCTTTTATCTTTGAGTTCCGCTTCAGCCATTTGTATTTACTTCTTTGCTAATCAGTAGAGAGAAATAACTTGCAGACCTCTAAGGTCTTAACTTTAATGTACATGTGACCTCTACTCACAATTTACTCAAGTGATGTCATTTCATTGACTGTAAATTAAAAATATTTTATTTACCAATTAAATACATTATAAAGAAGTTCATGTTTCTACCTTGAAGTCAAGGAGAAAAAAAGAACTGTTTAAACAGAGAAACCTCCATCTGCATAGATAATTTGACCACCAGTGATGTATGAAGCTGGCAGGAAGGCAAAGGAATTAAAGCAACTATTGCTGATATTTCTTTAGGCTCTCTCCTACGCGTTTCATAGGAGTTTGAGATACAATAGAATTCACTGCACTTTGTCCGCCAGGTTCTTTTTTGTGACAAGAACAAAGATATTGAGCATCAAATTCTCACTTGAAGTAACATGATTTCATGTACAAGTAAGAAAAATATAACATGACTTATACAAATATTCTCTTGGGGAGATCCTAGGCATGCAATTTTTTCAGCATGTTACTCTACAGTGGCTTGCAGATAATTCAAACTAAGTTTATTAGAGATATAATCTCCTTTTACTAAGTAAAATGACTTTCAATGCAATACTTTTGAAAAGTGACCAGATAATAATGAATAGTGAATCAATACTTTTAGAATATTTGTGTTTGTAAGTTCCATACCAAGCTAGACTCCAAAAGTGAGGTCTTTATAGTCCTTGGTGCGACTGCATTTACACAAATATTTTCCTTCGCCCTTCGAAAGCCAAGTTCTTTGTGACTTGATTCATAGCTCCTGAATGAAATCACACAGATCATGAGTTAGTTTGCTATAAATTATCATGATAGAGATTATCACAAGTAATGAGAAAAGACGGAGGAAAATGTAATGCTTGGAATTTAAAATCATGTTTCCTTGCAAATACACACACACACATCCCTCTGGATGCTGCACAAGCTGAAACAAGAGGCAAACCTTTGGCACTGACACTGGAGGAGATATTTACGATGGTACCATATATCCTGAAGCTTTAAGAAGTGGGTGTGCAATTTGGCTCAAATGGTCAACTGATTCAAAATTAGTAACCATAACAGTACTTATATCTTCTGATGTTTGATCTGTGGCTTTGTTGTCTATGATTGTCCCAGCATCGTTTATCTGACAGAAAACAACTTTTGAAGTCAATTTGATCACCAATTTAGGAAAGAAATGTAATCTCTCATTAGTCCTATTTATAAGGTATTTCCAGTATATTTTACACAGATTAAGAAAAACCTTAAACTTTATTAATTCTACTTTAAAATTCAACAACTTTCTAACTCTACCCTTATTTAATATACTACCTCCGGTCCTTAATGTAAGGCCCAATTGACTTTTTTGGAAAGATTAAGGAAGTTAAATAAATCACTTTAAAATATTTATTCGTCTTTCACCAAACTAATTTATATGACTTATGAACTAATATATAATCTAATGATACATAACATATGTTATAATTAAGTAGTTTATTTAGCTTCATTAATCTCTCCAAAAAAAATTAACTAGATCATATATCTTAGGACATGAGCGAGTACAATATACTACATCTAGTCCTAATTATAAGACTGTGTTGACTTTTTTTTTAGAGAGATTAAATAAGCTAAATAAGTTACTTAATCATATCATATATTGTGTATTTTTATATTATATATTAGTTTATTAGTCAAACTAAGTAGTTTGGAGGAAAAAAATAAAAATAAAAATAGTGTAAAGTAATTTAATTAGCTTAATTTTTTTTTTAAAAAAATCAACTTAGTCTTATAATTAAGAATGGAAGAGTACATAAGAACAAAATCTCTATAATAATAAATGAAGAGTGAAATTGCACATTAAAAAGTTCTCATTCTACCCTATTAATAGGAGTACATTTTTTTCCCTCTCTTTCCTATATAAATATGACGAGAGGAGTATCGACATGCCTAAAGGATAACAAATAGAGACTTGAAAACTAATAGTCCTTAGAATGAAATTTGTACTTTTATTTTCCCACCAATTAAACAATCAAGAGCCAGCCTGATGAGAGAAACTTACAAGGATGTTGAGCTTTCCATGGAAAATGGAGGCAACACTTTCCATTAAATCTTGACGCTGGTGACTTGAGAGCACATCACAGACGGATCCAGTAACACGAAATCCTTTACTTCTCCATTCTTTCAAACACTTATCGATCTCTGCTTGTTTACGTGAACATATATGCACAGTTGCTCCAATTTCTGCAAGTTCTTCAACAATAGCATGCCTACATACTGTATACATACACACACACACACACACACACACACATATATATATATATCTAAATCATATAAACATAAAATCAGTAGCAGAAAGTAGAGAGCAAAATAAACAGAGATGAAATTTGAATAATGAAACGGAAGTAACAAGTTACCCGATTCCTCGAGTTGACCATCTCTTGTCTCTGCAAATCAACTTTGTTTCACTCATTTCTTTTTTTTTTTTTTTTTTTTCTTTTTTTGTCTGCTAACAGTGGATACACTTGGAGTGGATGATACTAAGAGCCAACAATAATGAAACCCAGCCAGTTTCTGTGAGGTACTTGTGATATGAAAATGAAATGCACGTCCAAGATATTTGTGGTTATATTATATACTTATATTTAAAGACTTGCACGCGATAGTAACAAGGTCGTATTTAATTATATATTGAGGATCTATGATTGAGCCACTGGAAACAAAAGTACGGAAGAAAAACACTGTCCACGAAAAAGAAAATAATAGTAATAAACAGAAGTTTGAAATAGTTCACGTGTTGGCTGAATGCAATTAGGGGAAATCAAAACTGAAACTGAAAACCGAATCCAACTGAACTTAATTCAGTTTTTTTGGTTTTCGGTTATTAAAATATTAAAACTGAAAAACCGATATATATATATATATATATATATATAAATATATGTTTATATTTAATAGATACTATTTGATAAATTCGTATTTTTATAATTAAAAATGGTTATATTTTGAATTATATTAGATAAAATCTATATATATTTTAATCTATTTATTTTATTTTATATAATTTTCCCCTAAAGAAGATGAAAATTAATTTTTTATTCATATAAATTTTATTTTGTAGGTAATAAATAAGAAATTCGGATAATAACCGAATGGAAATATTTCAGTCAATTCAGTTTGGCTAATTTGATTAATCGGCTTGGTGCTTAAAATTAACTATATTCAGCTATTTCGGTTTTCACCCAAAGCCGAACTGAAAAACTAAATGGTCACCCCTACAATTAACTAAAGGTATTTGATTTGCAAGGTTTTGAACAGTAGCCATGTATTAAGTAAGATAAAGAAGAGTGAAACAAAAAACTGAAAGAAATAAAATGGTCCATCATCATTGAGTGAGTGGAGTTGGACCTAGACTCATTTATATGGTTTCAACCCTCAAGGACATATCTGGTTCTGCTTCAATTAGCTAGGCACCTGAAGCATTTGTGTCTACGAGAATCACTACTGTTAGATCCTTTGAAATGAATGTAATCATCAAGAAAACTCTAAAATAAGTGAACAACATGAAATAACGAGTTCGGGTATAAAAATAATAACCCGACATTGCCATTTGTTATTAGTAAATTTTAGTAATTACATTCATTTTTTGAGATTTTACAGTGATTCTTCCTTTATTTCTATTACTAATCACACTGTTAGGCATGCAGCTAGAACAAAAATTAAGTTCTTTGTTTTCTTTTGAGGCTTGGCCTTTCTGTTTGTATTTCTTGAGACTTCTTGGTGCTGTTATTTTGGTTGTATATTTGCATTAGGCTACATTGTTCTATATTCATCATTTGGAATGAAATTATCTTTTCATTTAAAGAAACAAAATAACAAATACCATTTTTTATATGATATAATACTAGAACACCTATACAAGTATAATATTTAAATTTAAGCTAGAATATACAAAACTCCTCTAAATTTTGGATCAGTTACAGATAACCTTCTTGATGTAAATTGGCATTCTTTATTTTTAACTAGCTAGTATTTTGTTGTGTTGCAAGTGTTAGATATTTTATATTATTTTATAGGTTTCCTCATGAGGAAGTTACCTTATTATATTTAGTTTATGTTTTCCTTAAGGGGAAGTAAACCTTAGCTCATAAATGTAAGCTATTTTGTGCTTTGAAATCAAACTTTGATGAATGAATATTTTGAAACTATGTGATCTCTCTCTCCCTCTTCTGTCTATTTCTCTCTGTTTCTATTCTGTTTTCCCTTCCCCCTCCTCTGTTTCATTGCAGTTTCTCGACCTGCTTCTTTCTGTCACAACAATAAAGATATACATAGATACATATTGAGCATTGAAGATAACTGGAACACAGTTTTGTTAGAGATATTATCTCCTTTTACCAATTGAACTGACTCTTTGAAGCAAAGTTGTTCATAATTGACCAAAATAATGAATATTGATTAACAATGAGGGCAGAGATATATACTACTGATATGCTCCACCATATGGAATATGGATGTAAACTAATTAGAATATTTATTTTTGTAAGTTTTAAAGCAAGCTAAACTCCAAAAGAGCAGTCATCTCAACTTTGCTTCACTCATTTCCTCTCCTTCATTTTCCTAACAATAACGGCGCCAAAAACCTGATAGGGTAAAACTTTATAGCCTATAATTCCGCAAGTATACGGGCCATATCAAATAATAAAGTGATAAGAAAAGTATCGTTCCCACGAGGACTTAGTATCACCAACTTCAGTTAAACATTAATTTTACACATTCATTTAAGTTGAGCAAAACAAATTGAATTTACTTAAAAGAAAAGAAATTAAAAATAAAATTAAAATAAATAAACTACCACTAATCAAACGAGCAACCTAGAGTTACTAATCCTTATTTGTTTCTTAGATTTTATCCCCACTAAATTAATTTTGACTTAACTTACTTAGCTAATCTAGAGTATCAATGTTTATAAATGCCTTCCGGTCCATTTATATACCTATCTTAATTAATTATGTAATGCCTCACACAACTAAATAAAATGTGTTTTAGATCGGGCTCATTCTAATGTGATTATGCGAAGCTTCTATGTATATGTCTATCCTAGATGCAAATTAGATTAAAACCTAAATCCACGCAAATTAATCCCAAGGTCAATTTAAGATTCCCTCTTCCAAGTTCAACTCTAAATCCCCAAAACATGCTCAATGATGGTCAATCAAAGAAGCAATAACAATAAAGACAAGATTAAATGAACTGAAATAAAATTAAGCAAAACTAAATAATGAGAATAATCTCTAGAACCTAAACAAGTTCATAGGTCCTCTAGGTTGAAAAAAGAATTAACCACACATGGCTATAACAAAATTGATAACAAAAAGATGAAACTCAGATTGAAAGAATAAAGAAAAGAGATGAAAGAAAGTTTCTCCGTCGCCTCCACAGTCCTTCTGTCCTTCCATGGAGATGATGAAGAGAACCGAAACGTTTCAACCGCTACTCCTTTGCTTCTTCGTTCCTTCTCATTCTGCATCTCTCGATCCTCTTCTAGCTTCTTCCTTTCTTCATATATATAACCTAAATATAACTTAGGCCGTGAGTCACTGATTTTCCTTTTTCTTATTAAAAAGATATCTTATATCTTGTAATCTACTCCACCAGATCACGCAATTGATTTTGTTTCTATTTTTCTTGCGTGGGACCACCGAGTTTGGCTGATTGCATATCATCTTAATTGCTTTTTTTACTTCTTTCCAAATCAGCTAATATTTCCTGCAAAATATAATAGGAAATAAGTAGATTTTATATCAAAATATCTTTTTATCCTATAATGATAGTAAAGTATATAAAAGATAATTAAATAGGTATATAATATCAATAAATCCAACTAATTCTCATAAAATATACACCTATTTAGTCATAAAATATATACTTATCAACAAGGAACCCTCGCAAAATACCACATACTTATAAAATACTTGCACGTGGTTGATTTGATTTTTTTTTTTTTTTTTTTTTTTAAAAAAAAAAAGGCAATTGCATTCCATATAGAAAGATAATTGGTACAAAAAGACTCCAAACCTCACATGTCAGCATAGACATTGAAGCAAGAGTCAAGAAAAGTTTGAAAATCCGGTGGCGTCAGCACAATACACCGTATAAATTGTTAGTAGTAGCACATGAAGAAACACAATAAAAGTATAGTTCGATTCACGTCCAATGACACTGTCATCAGGAGATATTCCGCAACCCCTTCTTAATAAATTAGGAAGCAGCACTTCCCAAAATAAAACGGACTCTTCCTACAAAAAGCAAGGTGACATAACAACAGAAAGATAATAGTGTAACTCAAAAGAAGATAGAGGAGAGGAGCTATAGAACTCGGTATCATATGACCTTGGTGCTCTGAATTTGGTCCTTCTAAGCTTAGACCATACATTTCCTTTTATAGGCAGAAAACATGTTGCCGTTGAGTAGCAATTATAGCGATTAAAGACGGTTTAATGACAATTAAAATAACATCTAAAAACCAAATTTTAATGAAGATTTAATGTAATAAAACTTTTAATTGTCATTAAAACCCATCAATTAAAACTCCAATGGTTAGTTTAAAGACTCCTCTTATCATATTTTTTACTGACTCAAACTCATATTTAATTGTATACCAAGGTGTTCTTAATCTTGAGTTATGTAAGACTTCTTCTTTTGACACACTCCCACGCATAATTTACAAAAATATGTACATTCAAAAACTCTATAGTAAATAAATCTTATTGAAAATAAACTGAGAAGAAAAGAATTAATATCATAGTGGATGCAGTTAGTCGATGGGATGATTGCTCCTTTTGGTAGGAGAAATAGTTTCTTCATGCACATTGCTTTCAGTTCCTGCTGCAGATTGTATCAATAGAAAGAGAAGACAGGAAAATCCATGATAAGACGACTATGAAGCACATAAGAGCAAAACAATTGGTTCTTGTGGTTCTCTTCCATTTTATGGCAATAACTAAGTCTTTGAAAACCAATGCATACCTGACAAAATTTATGTACCTTTTCTTTGAATTTGTCCAGAAAGACAATCCTTCCTATCAATGGAAGAGCACTTTGTGATTTAATAAGAAAGAATAAGAACTAGAATGCGAGGTAAGACCTCCCTCATTGTTAACATCAATTTGATGATAATATTGTCTAATTTCAATTTCATCGTCTTTTAGGTACGTCTCTAGTCTCTCATCTAATTAACTTACAGTCTCATCAAGCACGACTTATTTCACCAGCTTCTACGTACACACACAAATATCTGGGGAAGTGATCTCTAACTGATCTGGTCTTCTTCTTTGATGAATATAAAACACGGTTGTTTGAATTTACACATACACAAACCACGCTCTTGAATTAATTGTATATGGACACAGCAAGATACTATTCAGCTATATATATATGTCATTGACCCCTTCATTATTGTGTTTGGTCTAGCGATAGATTTTTCCCTCATTTTTTCAAAGCCTATTAGTGTGGATGAATTAATTAATAATCATGGTTGAAGCCTTCATTTTTGTTTTCTTTGGCTCTTTAAAAGTGCTTTTATGGCTTTTAAAATAAGTATGTAAGAGAACATTTATCTCAACTTGTGAAAAATAATCTACTACTTCAAGCATCATCTTATACGAGAGGATTCAGTCTGCTCTACTACTTAAAGTGTCATCTTATTAAACATTATCTTTGTTTTTACTTTCTAAAATCTATTCAAACTTATGGGTTGTGCTGTTCTAGAGCCCATGAAGCCTAGCCCAGTGGCATAAAGTCTCCTTATAAGCGAGATGTCGTGAGATCGAGCTTGCTCGTAATTTCAGGTTGTTATTAGTGTCTATGCTATAATTCAAAGAAATTCTAATTTAACAATAATGGTGACGTGAAAGAAGTAAAACCTGTTGACCAAAAAAAAAAGTAAAACCTCAATCCCAAGTTAAGGGATAATTTACTTCCTCTAGGGGCTAGTAGAAACAGTAATTTTTTTGGTATCTCACCCGGTTCACCGGATCATTGGGCAGCAACAACAACTATATCTATGTTGTTTCATAATCTAGGCGGGTTGGGTCTTTGGGCCCAAGTTCTGTATTACCGGATATTAGCCCATAGTAAAAAAATAATTCATATAAAATTGCAATAAATCGCTTGGTGTTCTTTGCATGGTTCTGAAAACCGAACTAGTTATTGAACCGGTAGGTGTACTGGGTCAAACCAGAGTCAAACCGGAGTAATGTGACTAAACATATTGGAAGATGTGATGTGATTAAACATATTGGGAGATGTGTAATATTGTACTAGTATTGATTTTTTTAATAAAGCAAAGACCTTCGTCTCAAAATTTTGCAACGGATTTGTTTTTTCGTTGCAAATTGCGACAGATTTTTTTTTCGTTGCGAATTGCGACGGATTTCATTTTCTGTTGCAATTTGCGATGAATTTTTTTCCGTCACAAATTCCTTAGCTATTTTAGTATTTTTTTTTTCTAGTAGTGAATCATAGCTCAGGCATGTAGAAAATGTTTGCGACCATTTACTCCTCTAAGAATTTATAGGCAGCTTGTTATTGAAAGCTACCCACGTGAAAACTATAATCCTTTTCATCACCTTTTGCTCAATTTTTTTTTTTTTTTTTTTAATAAAGTTGTACATTTTACTCAACTGTCTTGAGAAAATCGAACATGGGTATATTGGACCGAGCGTTGTCTGTCCATGCTCTCTGTAAGTTGAGCAAGGAATTTTCATTATCAATAATCAAACACCTAGCAGTTTGTATAGAAAACTACCAAAACTATAATATAGAGGGGATCAGCATTTAACACACATGCGCAATATATTTTTAATATCATTTGTAATAACTTGACCTGATGCTTTTATAATACAAGTAATACTAATAATACATGAAACTAAACAGTGCTCAAATCACAAAGACCACCACACTCAAATACAAGGAAACAATTTTTTATGCGAAGATTTATATATTCTTTAAAAAATTATATATATGAAGACTCATGAGATTCATAATTTATTTAAACAATAAAAAAATATAATAAAAAAACATATCAACAATTACATCTTGAATAGTAAAGTGACTGTGCCTCTTGAATAATAAATGAGATGGTTTCTTATAACGTAGTGAACTAGGGATGAAAGAGGCGCCCAACAATATCTTAAACAGAAATGCATACATGCTTTGATACGAACCAAAGCAACGAGTGACCCCAAAAGTGATAGTAGGGGCAAAGAAATCAAACCATGAATTAATGTTAATTAGGTGCGATCATGACTCAGGAGAATACAAATAATTGCTTGGATTTTCATGGTGGATCATTATTTTGAAAATTGAAATACAAATTAAACAATTATGTTTATCCCTACTTATGCACAAAGTCTGAAATAAATTTGGGAATAGTTTTCTCCGATTGCTACTCATATATGTGAAAACGGACGCTGTAAATTAAAGTAAGAAAATGATATTTAAAAGGGACTAATACCTAAATAAAATGGGGTCCATGCCCTACTTATCTGCTCTTAAATGTAAGTCACCTCTTAGATCATTAATTATTTTTCTATATGGACAATTTTTTTTTTTTTGTTTACATCTCTATATGTACATTTAATTAATAAATGTAGAGTAGGATGGAATAAGTTAATATAATATAATACTACATACGGTTCTTAATATAAGATTTAGTTGACTTTTTTTTGGAGAAATTAAGGAAGTTGAATTAATTATTTGACTCGATTTGGTAAACTAAAAACGTAAAAACGGTAAATTTAGAAAGTCAATTCGCGAGTTTGACAACTATGCCGGAGATAGTATTATAGTTTGGTGTAATTAATTAATGAGTTAATATTGGAACTAACTGAAAGTAACTTGCAGTTTTAATTAGATCAATTTGAAGGGATACTATATAATAGTTTTATATATTTACAGCATTGAATATTTAACACATGACAAAGAGCTGATAATAACATAATTATACTAATTTTATGAAGTAAGAAGAAGTGAACAACTCATGGATTTTTTTCCTCTTCCACAAAATAATGCCAAAATATTTGATAGTATAAACAAATTTAAAATAGAAATATACCTGCCCATAAACACTTGGGCTCATTTACATTGCACAGATTCGAAACCAAAAGTAGATATTTTGTGAAGAAAAGTTTGAGATTGGAATTAAGAAGCATTTTGATTTCAACATTCATGGAGATGAGATGAGAGGATCATAAGGTTGATTATCGTCTTGGTTGAAATTGATGGCAGATTTAGGACTTCTGTACATTGCATACACCACCAACTGTGTCGCTCCCAGCAAAAACCCACTTCCGTTTGGCACCTACATTTTTTGTTTCAATCCACACACTTTTTATTATTATCCATCACTAATATAATATATCCGTAAATTAAATATTTTCTGTGCTTCTAAATGTAAGAGCCCATTAGTGGGTTTATTCTGATCATAAATAGAAGACATCATTTCATTTTATCTCCCAAATTTATAATTTCTCTCTCAAAATATTCCTATTAATTGCACATATATTAAAAAGGTACAGATCTCATCAAGATGAGATTTTAGAGGAACCAACATATTTTTTATATATAAATAATTAACTCAACTAATTAATATATGCAAATTAGTTATCTAGCTTCTACATTAAATGCCAAAAGGATTATACATATATCTACTACATCAAGTGTGCCTATATATATATATATATATATATATATCTTACTTAATATATATATATATATATATATATATATATATATATATCTTACTTAATGCATGATTAACGTGAACAGATGCAAATAAATATATACACCATTATGAGTATTACGTACATTAGGAACCTCCCATGCAAATTGATAAATGTTTTTAAGGTAGGTTCTGTGTTTAAACTTATTATTAATATATTACTTACCCCCAAGATCCAATCGCTTTCAAGGATGGCATACAGCAACCAAACGCCACCGTTTAAAAACATGCACAACGAAAATAAGAATGGAATATATTCCACGCTCTTCGTCCTCACTACTAATCTCTGCAGATTAATTCATAACCACTTATTATTTCAGTTGTAAATTAAATATCTATCAAACGGTGATTTATATGAAATTAAATATATAATATAAAATAATGACAAAAACAAAACAGATAATAAATCCTAATGATGAGAAAAGCCTCACCAAATATATATGGGTGAGAATATGACATGATGTGGGGAAAAGATTTTCAAGCACGTTGTGGAATTGTTCATAACAACAAAGCAAAAACGACCCACTTTGTCTGTCAACTTTCAATTATTAACTCTTCAATCATGCATATTACGATTATATTTATTATCTTGGCCACTTTTGCAAGGCGTTGCCCGGAGGTGGGGAATCAACGAGACGACATCTAAGCCACATTTAGCATATGTGATATTTTTAACTTATATTATAACGTATAAATTTAAATTATTTATATAATATCTTTAATTATATTATTTATGCTATATGATAATAAAAATTGTGTTTGAAACATGTTTTTATCTATTAAAAAAAAATACGTTTCAAGAAATTAAATATGATAAAAACTAAAATTAAATTTTTTAAAAAATATAATCAAAATTAATAATTTTTTAAAAATATTATAATTTTGAAAATACAATCAAGATTTATTTTTTGATTGTATAATTATTTTTGCAAATATAAATGTTTAGATAATTATTGTTAAATAGGGATACTTTGGTCAAAAAAGTTTAAAGGTCAAACTTAACAATCCACTAATAGATAGATGGATAAAAATGAATCTTAAAAATATAAGTGAGGTTTATGTAATATACATTTTAATTTTAAGGGAGGTTTACATATGTTTTCAAAATAGATTGGAGGTCCATGTAATTAAGGTGGAATAAAGGGGTGATCAGAGTATTTTAATTTATTTTTTTATATTCTTAGCTTGCCGACATTAATATCTCACCCGTCATTTTGTTTTCTTGGTGAGCTAGCTAGACATTTATTTTGCAACCACCACTAAGTTAATTCTTCTTTTTTTCATCCGATATCAAGAACTTCTCCCTTATTAATCTGAATCCGACCCGGATTGCACACCTGGCTATGGTGGGTGAGTCTCCCAACGGAGCTTTTCTGCATTCATAAGGCTCGAACTCGAGACCTTACTTAAGCGACACAAGCCGCTTACCACTTGTGCCAACCCCGTTGGCACCACTAATTAAGGCCCCGTTTGGATCAAAGAAAATGTGGGCATGGAAATGAATGGAAAGGAAAATATTTTCCCTCGATGTGTTTGTTTCGCAATGGAAAAGAAAATGGGTTGATAAGAAAAATTTTGTTTGGTTAGAAGAAAATAAGGTAGGAAAATGACGCAAAATACAATTTCACCCTTGACAAGGTATTATGCGAGAATGCATTTTCAGGCATTCTCGCAGAATGCCCAAGGCATTTTAATGAGAATTAGATTTTTTTTAATGAAAATTAGTTGGCCCAAAAATTTAATGAAAATTAGATTATTTTTTTATATACATTATTTGGCCCAAAACTTTATACATTTGTCCCACAAAGTTATACATTTGGTCCCCCAAATATTTTTCCTTTTTAATTAGTTAATGAATATACATTTGGTCCCCCAAATATTTATACAAGGCCCAAAAAAAAAGTGTCCCAGAGGGAGGAGCAATTAAGCAGCTCATAAGGCAACACTCCAGCACCACATCGGTTCCTCAGTGTTCTGTTCACAGTTCCTCTTGTCAATCTCCTTCTCTATGGCTAGCAATCTTTATCCCCTAATGTGGGCTCATGCGTTCACGAGCGTGACTTAGGTACAGAGATAAGCTTGCCCTTTCCCTTGTTTTAGTATGTTCACCGTTCACGGGCATGCCACGGGGCACTTGAATAATAAATATAAAAGTATTTATAAATCGCGTACCAATAAAATAGTTTTATATCGTAGGAACCCACGCGACCTCTTTTCAAATGATAAACCGACCGATCAACATGTGAATGTTTCTGTGAATATGATGCCTTCATCTCTTTTTCAACTATGCACACTTCCCATCACATACCTCACTTATTAGGCCAGTGACTTCAAGCACAAAAAAGGGAGTTGGCTTCTCTCTTTTTTCTCATTCTTTGCTCTCCTTTTTACATTTCCACCATTAAATGAAAATTTCAATGGCTTAAATTTTACATCTTATAAAAATATTATTATAATTTTAGTTTAAAATACATAAATAAATTTTAATTTTTAAAATTTATTCAAAAAATAAGTTAATTATTATTATGGAGTAAATTTAGGCTCTTGAAATTTTCATTCAATGGTGGAGATGTGAAAAGAAGAGCAAAGAATGAGAAAATGAGAGTAAGGGAAAAGTAGACAAGCCAACTCCAAAAAGAAGACTCATAAAGACATTCATAGATTGTTTATCAATAAGGTTCTCCCATTGATGGCAAGATTTAAGCTTACAATTTTACGAATTATGGATTATGACTCAATTCCTCATCAACTATCAACTGGATCAATATTTTTATTGGTCAAATTCTGTCATTTCTAATATCGAACTTCTTTACCGCTAGAAAGTTTTCACCCGAGATAATCAATACTCTTTAAAGGGAGAAATTCTTTTAAACCCATAATACATTATTTTAAATAAGTAAAAGATTCTTAAATTACATTGCAAAGGCATAGGACTAGGGACAGACCTTGGAAGAAATTTTTGAGGGGTCAAATGTTAACTATTTTTTAAAAAAAAAATATTTGGGGGGCCAAATGTATAAATTTTTAAGCCAAATATATAAATTTTTGGACCAAATGTATAAAAAAAAATGCAATTTGTATTAAAAATTTAGGACAATTTTTTTTTGGGAGGCCATGGTTCCCTATTGTATACACAAAGGTCCATCCCTGCATAGGACCAAAAGAAAATTATGGTTTTGATGTTAAATGAATAAACTGTCATTTTTGGCTTATGAACACTTTTTATTTTATTATTGTTCATTGTTAAAATGATTATGTGCACTTCTAGTTAAATTTATCTATGAACACTTATAAATTTTGTAACAGTTGTTGTAAATTAGGATTTGTAAATTTCTATGTGTGAACTTGTAAATTTTTGCTATCAATGCATACGATTACAAACCTCAATATCCAAATCCATAACGATACATATACAGAATGATCAGAAATCACCAGAAAAAGGGAAGCACAGAAAGATAACTAGAAACCAGAAAGAGATGAATTTAGAGATGAGATGTCAGAGAGAACAATCACAAAATCCGCGCACACATATTAATTATCACAAGCTAGAGGTACAGGTGGGATGAAAGCCTGGGCTTAATAACAGCTTCAAGAGGTTGTTTTCTATTATTAGTAAGCCTAGTAATTTCCTCCATGTCCAAGTCCTCCAACTTCATATGACCCGGCAAGCTCCATGAAAAGCCATGCACTAAATTGGCCAAACTTACCTGAACAACCTTAAGACCAAGAGAATAAGCAGGACAGATCCTTCTTCCAGCTCCAAAGGGCAATAACTCAAAGTGGTGTCCTATCACATCAATGTCCTTCCCTATGAACCTCTCTGGGTTAAACTCATTAGGGTTTTCCCATATTGCAGGGTCTCTACCTATTGCCCACACATTGACGATCACTTGGGCCCTTCCCGGGATATCATACCCTAAAACTTTGGAGTCCCCGTCCACGGCCGACGTTGTCGGAGGCAACACAGGAGCTGCAGGGTGTAATCTCATTGCTTCTTTGGTAATGGCTTCAATATAAGGCAGGTTCACTATGTCCATGTCTTCTACCCACCTGTCTCTTCCGACCACTGTGTCTAACTCTTCTGTGGCTTTCTTTAAGATTTCTGGGTTTTTCAACACCTCTGACATTCCCCATTCTGTAGTTGCTGATGAGGTATCTATCGCACCTATCAAAAGGTCCTGAGAAATACATAGGCAGCATATACTATATGCATGAGTAAAACTATTTGGTTTTTTGAATAACTAAATACTAGAATCTAGGCAATATTACAGAACGGTTCAATAAACAGCTACCACCACACAGAACTAGTTTCGGTGCTTATCGAGCGCTTATCTTTTTTGAAAGTTCGGATTTGATATTTTTTAACTTGTTATTTTTAAATGAAAAAAAAATCATTTTTTAAAAAAAGGAAAATGTTACTATCTTTATTTTAGATTCTTTATCCATTAAAATATTTTTTTAAAAAATAAAAACCAAAAAAGTTAAATTCTGACGGTCAAGTTAAGATGAGCGCTTGGTACGCTTTCGCGTAATAGATATACATAACCTTACATATCTATAGTTATTTCTAGGATTTGAACATTTGACTTCTTTATCATATATAACAACACCGCCTTACCAATATATTATGACTTACCCTATAATACTCTAGATAATATTGACTAGGAAAAAAAAAAAGATATCTTTCACATCATCATGACATTTAGGACGAAAAAGCTTATTAACATGAACAAAAGGTACGGATGTTGTTTAACTAAGATTCAATTAACTTAAAGTAGAAAGAAGTGAAATTGAATGTATACATGCAGGTATATATACCTGGGTTATTGCTTTGACACTGTGCCTTTGAAGCTTGACCTCAAGAGTGGGGTCTTCAGTAAGCTTCAAAAGTACATCCACCATGTCTTTGCCCACATAATTCTCAACCCCTTTTCTCCTTTCTTCATGTTCTTTCAACACATGTTCCAGAAACCTATCAAACTTTGCACTAAAATCCTTCGTTCTCTTTATATAACCCTGCAAGTCCAAGAAATTGAGCCAAGGGATGAGATCCCCAATATTTGCAACCCCACTATTTATCACTGCAAAATCATCCACTAGTTTTCTGAACTCTTCCCAGGTCACAAAGCCGCCATAACCCTTCTCCACGTACTTCTTCCCCAACACCATGCGACTTATAATGTTTAGATTTAAACTATAAAGGTAATCTTTCAGTAATACGGTTGTGCCCGAAGAAATGAAAAGGTCGTTCAACATGTTTTTCATCTCTTCCTTTCTGATATACTCGCTGGACTCTATGCTTTTCTGAGAAAATAGTTGTGTGAAGCATATCTTGCGAGCTTGGCGCCAGTGAGGGCCGTAGGGGGCCCAGAGGATGTCGGAGTAATTGTAGGCTGCGTACTTTCCGGCGGTGGTTTTTGGCCTCGACGAGAAGGTGTGGCTGTGGGTTTTGAGGAAGGCTTTAGCCGCGTCGGCAGAGGATATGACGACGAATTCTTTAAAGCCTAACTTGAGATGCATGATGGGTCCATATTTTTGGGAGAGTGCAGATAAGGAGGAGTGAGGAACAGGGCCTATGAGGTTGAGGTTTCCAATGATAGGCCATGGTTTTGGTCCTGGCGGAAGGTTATATCGGCGGCAATGCCGGACGAGGAGGCGGAGGAAGAGGAAGAGGATAAAGATAGTAAGCCATGGTGCCAAGTTGCTTGCCATAGATCAGTTGGTGAGGTTTGTGATATGAGAAGTTTTCATGGTTGAGAGAATATGCAGAGAAAGGCATTATATATAAATGGAAAGACTCAAATTAAAGGACCCGTAACCCTACGGATTCAGATTCCATGCCTATCTTTGGATAGGCTGGGAGGAGAGCTAAGCATCCACCCCAGTAAAATAAAAAAATAACAAGTGGCAGAATCCCAGTAAAATAAAAAAAAATAAAAAAATCTCTATGTGGACACAGATCAATAGACCATCCACCCCACCCTTAGAGAGAGTCTAAGAATAAAAGCAAAATATTTGCATGTCTGTTTGAATTATGGAAGATTAGAGAAGGAAAGCCACTCTGAAATAGCAAGCATATCTGTAAGTGCAATGCTCCGAGTTGGCCCCCAAAAAATAAAAATCCGAATAAAGCCAAATTTGTAAGGATTATGGATAAGTGCAAAACGCTTTCTTTCTTTTTCTGTGAAGGCAACAGTAATTATAAGATAATAGGATTATTACTAGCTAGTCTTCATTCATGCTAATAGCTTTGAGCTTGAATCTTAACTGACGAATCTGCTATTGTTTGGCTTAAGAATGAATTTTTCACATGTACTATAATACTAGTAAATCTCCATTCAATCACGCCGATTAGAATAATTGCGACCAAAATCTTAAAACTCTCGTTACTGCAAGAATTACTGAATGAATAAGCAACTGTACGAGATTAAGATTTGGTAGTAATGAAAAGTGACTTTGATTAATTGAAGTGAAATTAAAACAAAGTAAAATTTATTTCCTTAACGAAAAAGTGAAATTGCTTTTATATTTGCGTTGGTATTAAACAAATTAAAGTGATGATTTTTCAGCCGCCCAAAAGATTTGCCGCACCCACAATTTGTCTCTCCTTTCACTAAGCATAAATTGCATTTGAAGATAGAATTAATTTGCAAACTCTTAGATAAATTTTATTTTAGAGATTTCACAGAATAGGAAAAATTGTATTTGAAGATAAAGTTACAACATTTTGAACTTAACATTCCTAAACATCCAAATTTCATTAAGTTATCAACTACATCTAAATTATGTCAAGGGCTAACAAGAATTGGAAAGTCCATCATCATTTACCTTCTTATTTATAAAGTAATTAGATTTATATTCACTCTTCCAATTTCTACAGCAACTACTGAAAAAAAATTCTTTGCTATGAAGATAATCAGGAACATGCTTCGAAATAACATGGAAAACCAATTTCTTGATGATTCTTTGATATGGTATTTTTTATTTTCGCCCCATCAGTAAAATTTCTGGGTTCGTCACTGCCCAGAATTGATAGTATGGGCAAAGAAGTCAAACCATGAATTATTGTTAATTAGGTGCAATCATGACTCAGGATGATACAAATAATTGCTTGGATTTCCATGGTGGATCATTATTTTGAAAATTGAAATACAAATTAAACAATTACGTTTGTCCCCTACTTATGCACAAAGTCCGAAATAAATTCTATAGGGCCTGTTTGGGTTGGCGGTAGGAGCAATGGCTTAAAAACTATCTGACTTTTATAAAAGCCCGGTAGGAAAAAATTCAGGTTGTAAATGGTGATTTGTGTTTGGATTGCCGGTTTGACTTTTTGCGAAGTATTTTTTTCTTAATCGATGAGTGTTTGGATTATTATTTGAAAAGTCAATTAAGATGGAAAATGACTGAAAAGGGCATGAATCATATTGAATACTACTATACTTATTAGTTGTATATATTAGGATAATAAAAAATTTAATTTGGGAAAAATTTAAATGATTATTAAAAATTAATAAACAATAAAGTCCTTAATTAAATATATTTAATGGATAAAATCGTTTATAAAATAAAATGCATACACATAATACAATAATTTCTCCTATTTCTATCACGGACAAATTTTTCTCTCGATTCTATCACGAATTCATTTGTGGTGAAGATCATCTCTTTCGCAAACTCAGGATCCACTAAAAGGTTTGCAAGATTAGGATTCCTGTCATAAGCTTTCTTGATTCTGTCCAAGAAAATCGCTCTTATAATGCAACCCCTTTCCAAATCCTAGCCAATTCTCCCAACTTCAAATCCCATCCCTTTTCAATACTCTTCGCACGGATCAGATTCATTCCCTGTGCATAACTGCAGATTTTTGCCGCATAAAGAGCTTGCCTAACATCATCGATCAACTTCTGCTTGTCCACAGGCTGATCAGTCAAGATATCACCAAAGCCACCTGATTTGAAGACCTTTGCAGCTTCAACTCTTTCTTCCTTTAACCCACTAAGGAACCTAGCATCCAAAGAAGATTCAATAATAGGAGCAGCAACTGACAATTCAGCAGCTTGCTGGACAGTCCACTTACCAGTGCCTTTCAAATGTCAAAGTTGTACAACCAATAGGGTAGGTGAAAATCGTCGAGTAAATAAAAACCGTCGATTCCGGTAGGAGAGAATTCAAAGCCGTCAAGCTCAAGTCTGAACCCGATGATCGTGCATGATTTTTGTTTAGGCGATGTCCAGGCGATTCCAAGCTCTTTCTGAAGGCACGCGATGTCCAAGGATGAAGACTCAGTGCGTTGGAGCAAAAGCTCCAATTTGGGGCGTCTATTAAGCCCGGTGGCGTTTGGGTTTGAGTGATAAGCCCAGCCAACGTACTGGGTATTCCAAACAAGACAAGTTGGGCTTTTTTTCTCCCTGGTTCAGTGGTTTAAAAGCCACTGAAAAATTTGCTCACCAACGCTCATAAAAAAGACAGCCCAAACATGCCCATAATAGCTTTCTCCGATATGACTACTCATATAAGTGGAAACCAACGTTGTAAATTAAAGTAAGAAAATGATACTTAAAAGGGACTAATACCTAAATAAAATGGCGCGCCCAAGCCCTACATATCTGCTCTTAAATGTAAGTCACCTCTTAGACCATTAATTATTTTTTCTATATGTAAAGTTTTTTGTTTTTGGTTTACATCTCTATCTGTGCATTTAATTAATAAATGTAGAGTAGGATGGAATAAGTTAATATAATACTATATTTGGTCCTTAATATAAGATTTAGTTGACTTTTTTTAGAGAGATTAAGTAAGTTTGAATAAATTATTAGGTTTAATGTTCATGTTTTTACTACAAAATTTTTTTTTCGCTATACTCACATAAAAGTGAGTGGGTCCCACAATATTTTATTCTCTTCTCTTTACAATGAAAACCACTCACTTTTATGTGAGCGTAACGAGAAAAAAAAATTGCCGCAAAAAACGTAAAAACATTAAACCCTCAATTATTTTAAAGTATTTATATTTATAATTTTTATACCAAATTAACTTTCCTCACTCATAAATTAATAGGGAAAATGTGCAAAAATGCACATGTGCTTTGCCCTCAGGAGCGTCTAACATCAAGTATTTTTTTAGGTGCAAAAATGCACATATAGATATAAAATAGGTGCAAAAGTCACACCCTCTGTTAAAAGCAAATTGTTGACTGTTAAAAACAAGAATTTTGACTAACACTTGATGAATGGACGCTGACTTGGCATATACATCTGAAAAAAAAATGAACACCTAAAGCACAGAGCACGACCACGTAATTGAATCGGGGAGCTTCACCTTCATTCTTCCATTTCACCTCTCTTCTTCAATTCCTCACCGGCCACAACTTCCACCTTCACTGTCACTAGTGAGCTCCTCTTCTTCACCATAGCCACACAGTGACATCATAAGTTAGCGTGGGAAAAAAAATAAGGAGACAGGATCCTAGCCCAGGCGAAGCATGGAGTTCAATGCTTTACTCGCAACTCCAATTCAAAATACAACAAACATAAATCAATAGCAAAAGATCAATTGTCTTCACACTACGCACAGAAACATCAAGCCCTTCCCCACACAATATTATTTTGTCTCCAACCTGCAAATATATACCTCTTAAATTGAACTTGTGATCATGGCCTTGAAGATATCCATTAGATAGAAGCAAAAGCCGTGAAATCAGGGTCATTTGCCATGCCCTCTAAAGTCTGAAAAGGTAAGCAAAGTTCAATGTCAATATTACCTTCTTCGCTCGGCAAGCAAACACAATAAGCTTTCCATTAGCTTTATTTGCAGCACCACTTTGAACCAGTATTGAAGAGCAGGGAGCTTGGATCCTCTGTTCAAACCTTGAGAGATTTCGGCCCAAGAGTTCAAGAAATGCCAAAACGAGCTGCCATCAACAACAGAGTGATTCATTGTGCATCCGATGAAGATGTCGTCTACTAGATCTGTAACTTGAACGGACAACAATGGCTTGGAAAATGAATGAACGGCTGTCTCCGAGGGCAACGTGGGATCTACTATGCGCTGCCATTGGTGAAGTGGAGAGGATGACGATGAATGAAGATGGATATGACTTCAACCATCAACAAGGGTTGGCACCTTCTAGGAAGCCCTCTCTCGTGACCTTACTTATGAAGAATCCCAATCCTAATGTTGGGTTTCACAACCAACTGTCGCTTTCTCACCATCAATTGCAGATAGCCCAAGTATGACCAGTCGTAGTTCTATGATGTAATAGTTTGGTTTCGTATTTTTGCTTGTTTGAGGCTAATTTGTGTTTTTCCCTGTTACAATTTCAAATGCTCTCTAACAGGGGAGTGAGGAGTGGCGAAGCTATTGGTGGTTGCAAAAACACTGGTCGGCCTGTGGGTTTATCTTCATCCGTATGGCCTCCTCTCGCTTCAGCCGAAGCGAAGAGCAGGTTAGTGCGGAATGAGAGCCGTTTTTCTTGAGAACCCTACCAGAAAAAGGGAATGTGTCGGAACTGGTGTCTTCTTGTCTCGTCGAGTTGACAATCCTGCAAAATCACGAAGGAAGCCAGGTAAACTCTTACTTTCTCAACAAAACTCCAAAGAATTTCATCAAAGTTCTTGCAAATCGCTGCACTGATAAACATTTTCAGATGCATATGCCAAGTCAGCGTCCATTCATCAAGTGTTAGTCAAAATTCTTGTTTTTAACAGTCAACGTTTTTCTTTTAACAGAGGGTGTGATTTTTGCACCTGTTTTATAACCACATATGCATTTTTGCACCTAAAAAAAACATTTGGTGTTAGGCACTCCAGAGGGTAAAGCACATATGCATTTTTGCACCTTTACCCTAAATTAATATATAATTTAATAATATACAACATATATTACGATTGAATTATTTATTTAGTTTATTAAATTTCTCTTAAAAAAATATGCTGAGTTTTATATTGAGGACAGGAGATAGTATATATAGTTTGATATAATTAATTAATGAGTTAATATTGGAACTAATGAAATGAAAGTAACTTGCACGTTTGGGATCAATTGAAGGGATACCATATAATAGTTTTATATATTTACAGCATTTGGATATCTACCACATGACAAAGAGCTGATAATAACATAATTATAATAATTTTATGAAGTAATAACAAGTGAACAACTCATGGATTTTTTTCCTCTTCCACAAAATGATGCCAAAATACAATATTTGATAGTATGAAAAAATTTAAAATAGAAATATACTTGGCTATAAACACTTGGGCCCATTTACATCCCACAAACTCGAAACCAAAAGTAGATATTTTGTAAAGGAAAGTTTGAGATTGGAATTAAGAAGCATTTTCATTTGAACATTCATGGAGATGAAATGAGAGGATCATGAGGTTGATCATCATCTTGGTTGAATTTGTTGGCAGATTTAGGACTTCTGTACATTGCATACACCACCAACTGTATCGCTCCCAGCAAAAACCCACTTCTGTTTGGCGCCTTCATTTTTTGTTTCAATCCACGCACTTTTGATTATTATCCATCACTAATATAATATATCTGTAAATTAAATATTTTCTGCGCTTCTAAATGTAAGAGGTCATTACTCCCTCTGATCCTTGTTATATGGCACAAACTAGAAATTGTATTTAGTTCTTTTTATAAGCACTTCTTTGTTCCAAAAGAGCATTAATTATTTTTTTTTCCATGTATGCCTATAATTAATAGGGGTAGTGGGTGAGAGTAATAATTAATATAATATGAGAGTTTAGTGCAATTAGTAGGGGTAATATTGGAAGTTACTTAAATTGTGGGATAGCTTTATTGACTTTAATTGTTTTTATTGGTTTGTGAAAATTGATATAGTTGGTGCCTTATAATAAGAACTAGAGGTAGAGGGAGTAGTTGGTTTATTTTGACTATAAATAGAAGACATCAATTCATTTTATCTCCCAAATTTATAATTTTTCTCTTAAAATATTACTATTAATTGCACATATATTAAAGAGGTACGGATCCCATTAAGAGGAGATTTTAAAGAAACCAATCATTTTTTTATATATAAATAATTAACTTAACTAATTAATGTATGCAAATTAATTAGCTATCTAGCTTCTCCGTTAAATGTCAAAAGGATTATACATATATCTACTACATCACCTGTGCCTAAATATATATACACACACACACACACAATTATGAGTATTACGTACATCGATAACTGTTTTTGAGTTAGGTTCTGTGTTTAAACTTATTATTAATATATTACTTACCCCCAAGATCCAATCGCTTTTAAGGATGGCATACAGCAACCAAACGCCACCGTTTAAAAACATGCACAAAGAAAGTAAGAATGGCATATATTCCACGCTCTTCGTCCTCACCACTAATCTCTGCACGTTAATAATTAATAACCACTTATTATTTCAGTTGTAAATTAAATATCTATCAAACAGTGATTTATAGAAAATTAAATATATATTATAAAATAATGACCAAAAAAAAGGACAGATAATAAGTCATAATGATGAGAAAAGCCTCACCAAATATATATGGTTGAGAATATGATATGATGTGGGGAAAAGATTTTCAAGCACGTTGTGGAATTGTTCATAACAACAAAGCAAAAATGGCCCACTTTCTTTGTCAATTTTCAATTATTAACTCTTCAATCATGCATATTACGATTTCTTATCTTGGCCACAAATATTTTGCATGGCGTTGCCACTTCGTGAAATAATAATAATAATACTAATGAGACGATGTCTTAGCCACATTTAGAATATGTTATTTCTTTCGGTTTTAAATATAAGACAAAGTTAATTTTTCTGGAGAAATTAAAGAATCTAATTAAATTACTTTAAAATATTTATACTTGTCATTTTTTCTCCAAACTATTTTGTCTAACTTATAAACTGATATATAATCTAAGGATATACAACATATGGTGTAATTAAATGACTTGTTTAATTTCATTAGTCTCTCCAAAAAAATTAATTATGTCTTATATTTAGGGGATAGAATGAAGTATCTTTTTTATATTCTTAGCTTGCAACTTGCGACATTAATATCGCACCCATCATTTTGTTTTGCGGTGAGCTAGCTAGATATTTATTTTGCAACCACCACCAAGTTAATTCTTATTACCTTTAATAAAGGTAATTTATTTGAAATACCTTTTGGAAGAAAGAAGTGAGATTGAAGATAAGAAAAGTTAGCGAAAAGTCTCTATTTGAAAATATTATTATCAAGAAAAACTTGAATTCAAATTCCAATACTTTGTGTATATAAAATCACTAATCAAGTATAGTATTAGTATTTTATGTGTATAAAAAGTCGATCATGGCCAACAAAATTTTCAAACGGACAATTTTAAATGATCTCCCCTTGAAGATATTAGAGATGGTTAATTATTTTAGACATACCAGTGCAGATAGAGGAGAGCGTTTAAAGCACCCATAATTCCGACGACGTCGATCCGAACTTCGCTGTGCAACGCTATCTGAGTAAATATTACGGCCACTCCGAAGAATCCCATATCTAATAATCCAACCAGAATCCCAGTTTTGGCCTGCCAATATGCTCACTAATTAAGTAACCATCATATATATATACTACCTCCGATCCTAATTATAAGACCTAGTTGACATTTTTTGAAGAAATTAAGGAAGTTAAATAAGTTACTTAATCATTTCTTTTGTTGTGTATCCTTAAATTATATATTAGTTTATTAGTCAAACTAATTTGTTTGAAGAAAAAAATAAAAATAAAAATACTCTAAAATAATTTAATTAGTTTCCTTAATCTTTCTAAAAAAGTCAACTAGGTCTTATAATTAGGACCGAAAGGAGTATATATGACCACTGGTATATATAGATTATATTGGCTCACTCTCATCTTGGTCGGTGCATATACAAGAAATAGAATTAAGTAGGTAGTTTCCACCACGACCCCGAAGCCGTTGACGGTGGCCACAGGATATTCTCCGGCCTTTATCACTCCATATACGTCCACAAGGAAGAGTTTAGCAATGTGCAAATGTAAGGAATTGAAGACTCTCGAACTCTTCCGTAGATCCACGCTTCAGTATTCTCCAGAATGTTGACCTGCAATTTTGTAACAATTAATTAACTTATTATTAATTTATACAAGTATAGATACATACATGCATTTAATAGATTTTGCTAAACTTGTTGGTTTCCAACTTTACTTGACATGTACAGATAGATAGTATATATATATAGTCAGAGCCTTACACTGGAGAAAGAAACATGATTTTTATCACTAGCGTTCCAACTTTGTCCCTTACACGTGCCACACTCACTAGAATAGAGGCATTAAACGGAAGGGACAAACCCATCAATGTCACAATTGTGTCTGTCCAAAATCGTCATACAATCTTAGCAATGGAAAGTGACGGAGTCCTCGCAGGGTGATGATATTGTTCATTCTCTCTCTATTTCAATTTTGACTTGCCACCAACTCCTACTTCACTCTCTGGATTGTCTTTTTTTTTTTTTTTTTTTTTTTTTTTTTTTGGGTTTTGTCTCGCATCTCTCTCAGTCACTGTGACTAGTAAGAAGGTTACGAATTTTTAACTGTTCATGGAGCTTATAGGTCTATAACACTTCAGATCTCTCTCTACACCTGTTTCAAACTTCAGTTTTCAAATCTCTCTCTCTCTCTCCCTCTTCAGATATGGCTCTTTCTCTTCCCTCCTTCTCATTCTCCTTCCCTCCACAGATTGTTGCTCCTTCAGATCAGTCGATTTTTTTTTTTTTTTTAAAAAAAAGCCAATCTTTACACTGACTCCGCCGGTTCAGGCCAAGTTGACCGAGTTGCCTTCGGGTCAACTCAGAACCCCGGTTGTACCCCTAACTCAGACCAGTTTTATGATCGGTTCGTCGGTTTCCAGTCTAAACCGGCCGGTCCAGTCTGGGTTTTATAACCTTGGTTCTTTGTCTGGAGTTAGCTGGCTTCTGCTTCTTTCTTGCTTTTGACCGTTTGAGTTAGCGGTGGGAGAAGTGACTTATTTTCTATCTGACTTTTACAGAAGTAAGATAGGGAAAAAATCAGCTTGTAAATGAGATTTATGTTTGGATTGACTATGACAGAAGTGAATTTTTCCAAACTAAGACGTGTTTGAATTATTATTTGAAAAGTCAGTTGAGATGTAAAATGACTGAAAAAATGTATGAATCTTATTAAAAACTATCTACATTAATATTAGTTGTATATATGCGATAATTGAAGATAAAACATTAAAAATTATTTAAAAAATTAATAAACAATAAAGTCCTTAATTAAATATTTTTTTAATGGATAAAATTGTATATACTATAATGTAATTTCCTTATATCATTATTATCTTCATCATCCATATTTCCTTATTCAACTTGAAAAAAAAAAATCCCTCCTCTTACTCTTACCGTAATTTCAATTCCTCTATTTTTTTTTTTTTTTTTTGGTGAAGGGTCAATTTTACACACGACCTTTGCCTCAAGGATCGCCCAGCACCACGACCTTTTTTCTGGATCAAAAATACACACGACATTACGTTTTGGGAGCGCCCAGCACCACTGCCGTTAGTTGACCGTCAACTTGGATGGTGTAATACCCTAAAATTCCTATTTATCATAAATACTATATTTTGATAAATAATACATATTAAATACAAAGGTGAATATTTGTCTCAAGAAATTATAATCTATTGATTATATTTTCATCCAAATTCCACTTTGGAATTAATTAACGAATGGTTAATTATGAGACATTATTTAGGAGCTATTTAATATGACATAAATAGCACATAAAAAGGTAATTAATTTATAACCAAAAGGAGGAATGTAATATCCCAAATTTTTTGATTTGGAAACAAGAAATGTTTTATGGGAATTTATTATGAAAATTTGGCCTAAATAGTTTTAAAGCTATTTTTGGATTTTGAGGCCTATTTTCCAAATAATTCAAGGAAAAATAGTTAGAGGATACTTTTTGGTCTAGAAATTTTAGAACCAATATTTTATGACCTAGAGAGTTAATTATGGAAGAAAATTCTTATATGGAATTAAGGATTTTATTTTCCAATACTTATTTAATATTTGTAAATAAATATTAAATGGTAGTTGGATATTGGTAGATATGTATAAGGTGGTATGAATGTTTGGTGTAAGAGTGTTTGGTGTGAGTGTTTGGTGTATGAATGTTTGGTTTGAGTGTTTGGTTTGGGTGTTTGGTTTGAGTGTTTGGTTAAGGAAGAAGTGTAGTTGGAATAGCCTTGAATTTCTTCTATAAATAGAAGACTCTTCTCTTCATATTCTTCACACCAAAATCAGCTCAAAGCATTTGATTTTAAGATTAGAGAGTGAGTAGAGTGAAGTTCTTGGAGCAAGGAAGAAGTAGTAGCAAGGTTCTTCAAGGGTAAGTTCTTAGTTCTTGAGTTCTAGTTTTAAATTCATAGATAAGTAGTGTTTTGATCTTTAATTTTCCAATATATTTTTGTTATCATGTTTTTATGGTTAAAAATGGTTTTATTTCGAAAAAATGATGGAAAAAGTTATATAGCAGAATTTTTGGAAGCAAATCATAAAGTAGCGAAACTGGCGAAATTTTATCGGTAAGCAATTTTTGAAGTCAGGGGTAAAAACGTCAGTATTTTATATTGAAGATGATGTTCTTAAATTCTGAGAAAATTCATGTTCAAATTAGACATATAGGGATTTTCAAATATACATAGAATGTATTATTTCAAGTTCTGTGCTAGGAGATAAAAATGTCCAAAGTTGGGCTACGTTTTTCTGGAATATTTCTGGACAGAGGATGAACACGTGAAAACTGGGAATTATTCTTAATATCTGGACAAGAACCAGTATTTTTCCTCAAAACTATACATCCTAAGGATTCCGGGGAGTTTTACGGATCCTCGTTTCGATGTTTGTAGAATTAATTATGATTTTTCAAAGTTAATCAAAAATTCTGCCCAGAAATTCAGTATTGCGTTTTTAAGAAAATGTAAGGGTAATAATGGAATAATAAATCCACCAAGGGTAGAAAGGTAAATTAACCTTTTGGATATTATTCTAAGCAATATGGTAATATGTTAGGATATCCGAGGATTCGGAGTCGATTTGAAGGACGGGCATATTACTATTCATAGTGCCGTATTTATGAATAGTGCCGTATACATAAATAGTAAATTACTATTCACATGGAAGGAAGGTACGTTCGCGTACAGTAACTTTAACTCTGATATGTCTTGTATGCTTATATGTGATAGATGATTTCATAGAGTCATGGACAAGACTTGGTCTTGGGTCATGCACCGTGGTTAAGACTCGTCTTGAATCACCTTTGTTTATATACATTCAACTTGATACGGGTTATAGTCTTGATAATGCCGTGAGATTGTTTTCCTAGCGAGGACACGAGTGTACATCGTGGCACAGGTGGTGCGACTATACAACTATACATGGATTTGTATAGATAACTTTACATGTCTTTGTGTGCTATGTCTTGTTGTTGTGTTGACATTACATCTTTGTGTGCTATGTATTGGTTAATCTTTGAAATGTAATGAATATCGTCATACATATCTTTGTTATACTTTTCATATGAGGTTAATGTTACCTAAGATTCAATTTGTTTTGAATCTTAGACTTGACTAGAAGTTCGGGAAAGGAACCAGGATTTATGAAGACATTGTGAATAGGAGCCATGAGAAGGAGCATTAATGGACGGAGCCGTGAGGAGGCACCGGTCAAAGGAAATGTAGGAAGAAAGTCACGAGAACCTACCTTATGGCATGAATCTAATAAAGTTACTTCACATCATTTGGTGCTTAAACTAGAAGGGTCGTCTATGTGGTTGGTCAATCGGTCACCCTAGCACGGTGAGACTTCCACTAGACCTACCCGGCTGGCCAAATGAGATGATTTAAGCGAGTTAGGTTCTATGCCCCAAGTCTACTCAAGGCTTGGTTGAAGAGGGTATAGTTACATGTAAGAATTGTAATTATAAAGTTTTGTATTCTTCGTATCACATGAACAATCCTTCGGGAAATTTATAATATATCGGTATACGTCGGGCATCGCATATGTCCGAGTATTTTTATATCGTTACTCAATTGTTCAAATTTTTAGTACATGCTCTCCGTTTCCGCAAAACGCTAAGCTGTAGCACCTCAAAACTCTGATAAATATTTATAAAACCACGTGTCACCGGCACGACTTATGCTACGGGATTTGGGGTGTTACAGATGGAACGCTAACGTAGCGCTGATTTGGACTGACACGCTGACGTGGAATAAAAAAATTTAAAACATTAGAAAAAAAATTAGGAAAAATTCAAATAATTCGGAAAAAAAAAAGTAAAAAAAAAATTAGAAAAAAAATTCAAAAAATTAGGAAATAATTAAAATAATTAGAAAAAATTTCAAAAAATTAGGAAATAATTAGACAAAAAAATTAAAAAAAGTAAAGAAAAAATCAAATAATTAGAAAAAATTCAAATAATTAAGGAAAAATTAAAATACATCCGCCAGTTGGCCCCACCACCGGCAACCGTCGCCGGCGGCGGCGGGCGGATAACCAACTGGTGGAGGAGGAGTTGTATATACACGGTGCAGTTGTTGAATATGCACTAGGGTAAGCTGTTAATTGAAAAAATATATTAATTAATTAATTAAGATAATCTTCTTGTCAATTCTCCCTACAGAGATAAATCTAATCTGATGTGTGAAGTCTGACTAAGAACTGGTGAGGGATATTTTAATTTTTTTTCTAATTATTTTAATTTTTCCCTAATTTTTTGAATTTTTCCTGATTTTTTGAATTTTTATTTATTTTTTCCTAATTTTTTTTCGAATTATTTGAATTATTTCCTAATTTTTTTGATAATATTTAAAACTAAGGGGCAAAAGGGTAATTTCACCTAAAACTAAGGGCAAAAGGGTAATTTCACCCGCGTTACTGTTCACTTTTATCCAAGTTGACGGTCAACTAACGGCCGTGGTGCTGGGCGCTCCCAAAACGTAACGTCGTGTGTATTTTTTATCCAGAAAAAAAGGTCATGGTGCTGGGCGCTCCCTGAGGCAAAGGTCATGTGTAAAATTGACCCTTCACCTTTTTTTTTTTTTTTTTTTTTTTATTGTTTTACCAATCACTTAGCTGTCCAAAATAACCTATATACTGTATCACTTTTCGCTCCAATCCTCCTCAGATTTCGGATTTCCTACTGACAGTCTTATCTCACCCAAAGAGCACTTTTGACCACTTTTTATAACTCGGAAGCTTTGGCCAATTGTTATCTTCACCTGCTCAAGCTCCATAAAATGCTTTCCAACACTTACCCTCTACTCTACTCTAGCCTTCCCTCAACTTTCTTGTTTATTTAACTACCTCATGCGTCCTGGTGTGTGTCACTGAGCCTGATCTATAGTTTCTCCTACCATTTTTACACCTCAAGGCTGTAGGATAGATTGTTGAACCTCTCCTCCTCATTCGGTGTTTAAACTCACATGGATGAGATATGCTCTTATATGGTTTTTTCATATGTGGTGTTCCTGATTTGGCTCCCCTAATTTTTTAAGTGGAAAATGAATATATTGCATCTAAAATATGTACACAACTAAGAAGAATGGGATTAATTATTGAGCTCCTATACCAAGATTGTGATTGTTATAATTAAGCGGTCAATTATTCATGCAAGTTAGCATAATACAATTTCGACCGGTCGCGAGATTAGATATGAATTTACCTAACGTAACACTCCTTATCCAAAAAAAAAAAAAAATTGTTATATATATATGTGTGCTCACCTCATTTCAATATCCGTCGTTCTTCTTTCCTAAATGTGTTGCACGTGTCTCTTGCTCCCCCTGTCGTGCGCTTTTCTTTGTGTTTCTCAATATTTCTCATCCTTGTACTAGCCCAATAGCCTTTTTACAGTAACTTTTTGTAATACCTAAATAATTATTTATCTTAAATATTATGTTTGGATAAATAATATATCTTAAATATTATATTTGGATAAATAATATATCTTGAATATTATATTTGAATAAATAATGCCTATTTAAAATAGGTGAATATGTGGTCTCGATTTTTCTGTTATGTTTATCCTATTTTCTAGGTAATGTCTCCCTAGAATTTAGGTGACTAGAGATTTAATTTTCTAAATATTATTAGGGATCATAAAATATCCTAAACATATCATAATCAAGTATAATCTTAACTATATCATAATAGCAATCAAAAATCATCAAAAGATGCCTAAATTAATTAAAGAAAATTAGCAACAATTATTGGGAAATTAAATTTGCAATAATTGGAATATTTTTGTAATTTGTGAAATTAATTAATTATTAATTTAAAAAGGGCATAATTAAGAATATATCAATTAAATTAAGGTCTAAATGATATTTAAAGGCCAAGATTAGTATACAAAGGATTTTTAATCATCAAGATTAATTTAGAAACCTATCAAATTTTTACAATTAGGCCTAATAACCTCTAAAACACTATATTAGCAATATTAACCAAGATTAATTAATTCTCCCTTTAATTATTTAAAGTGGTGAAAATTACTAATTAAAAAGGCTAAGTAATTGCATTAATTCTTAATCCTAAATCGTTAACAAATATCACTAATAGTGTTTAGATTTTTCCAACCCAACATCAAAGGCTTGGATTAAAATTAATAAAGCTAAATCCTAAGGCTTTAATTAAGTATCATAAAGTGAGATCCATGTGAATTAAGCTTCAACCAATGAGAGAATTCTTTCTAGATGATTTAATAAGTAATTAAAACACAAGATTTGAAGAGAAAATAGGGAGTACACGGTTTGTGCATAAAAATCAGAATAGAGGATTGAAGTTATTAATTAAATAAATGGTGCAATGATAAATTAAGCACATGAAAGTCTTAATCAAGGAAGAAAAATTGCACTTCACATTAATGCAATTAAAGGGTTCACATGGAGCATTAAAATCATGAAGACTTTTAAGGCAAATATGTCTTAATCTCATTTAACTCAAGAAGACTTAATGGTAAATGATGATGTAAGCATAGGTAATAAAGGGATTAAGTGGTTAATTAATTAATGGTAAGATAAAAGCCATTAGGATAAATTCAGGACACAAGTAAATGAGAACCAATAGAAAATAAATCGTATCTTGAAAACCATTGATCATAGAACAAATATAAGTAGATATTATGAACAAGCACAATTTAAGCTTGAACTTGATTATCTCCCAAGTGATTTTCACAAACTTTTATGATTCATACTTAAGTGATTTAAGAATTTTAAAAAGACCTTTAATTAAGCCATAAAATGGAGATTTGAAAAGTGGAAATGAATCTTGAATAAAATCACCAACTTGCACCTAACTAAATAAGCATTTGGGGTAACTAAAAGTTGAAACAAACTAACTAGGGGAGAGAGGAGTGAGAAGTCTGTTTTAGTAGGTGTAAGGGTGAGATTTAAACTTCTCAACTAAGTTTAATCTATAGGCTTGAAATGAAGAAAAGTTGTTAGGTAGTTAATGGCCAATTTGCTATAAATAGGAAGCTTGAGCCTTCACAATTCTTCACACCAATCAGCCCAAAGTGATCTGATTATAGAAGCTAGAGAGTGAGTAGAGTGAGTTCTTGAAGCAAGAGGAATGAAGGAGCAAAGTTCTAGGTAAGTTCTTGAGCTCTAGCTTTGTGATTTATAGCTTAAATGTTGTTTTGATTCATAATCTTCCAATTATAGTGTTATTTTCTTTTTTTTATGGTTATAATTGGTTTTATTTCGAAAAAAATGATGAAGAAGAAGTTATAGAAATTTTTTTGGAAGATTAAGGTCAAAGTAGCGAAGTTCTGGCGAAAATTTGTCGGCTAGCGACTTCCGAAAGCAATTTCAAAAACGCTGGTATCTTATGTTGAAGATGCTATGCTAAAATTCTGAGAAAATTCATGTTCAAATTATACATATAGATATTTTCAAATATACCTATAGCATGTCATTTTGAGTTTTGTCCTGGGAGATAAAAATTCTACAAAATGGGCTACGAAATTCTGGAAGATTCTGAACAGAGGATGAAAATACGAAAACTGGGAATTGTTCATAAAATCTGGGCAACAACCAATATTTTTCCCTAAAATTAGACATCTTAAGGATTCCGAGGAATTTTACGGATCCTCGTTTCGATTTTTTTAGATTTAATTATGATTTTTCAAAGTTAATCAAAAATTCTGCCCAGAAATTCAGTATTGCGTTTTTGAGAAAATGTAAGGGCAAAATTGTAATAATGAATACACCAAGGGTAGAAATGTCAAAATGGGTGGAAATATCCTTTTTGATATTATTTTAAGAGATAGAATATTAGTTGTGATTATGGGAAAAAGAAATAATCCGACGATAACATATAGGATATCTGGGAAGTCCGGAGTCGGATCAATAGTCAGGCAAGTTGGCCAATACACGGTGAAAGGTACGTACGCGTACTGTAACACTAACTCTGATGTTTATTGTATACTTTTATGTGATAGACGACTATACATATGAATTGTATAGATAACTTTACATGTGATGTGTACTGTTAACATAGATAACTATACATGTGAATTGTATAGATAACTTTACATGTGATATGTACTGTTAATATATATTAAGGATACATTTGATGTGTGCTTATGTACTGTTGGGATACATCTGCTGTGTGCTTATGTATTGATTGTTGCTGAAATGTCATGAATATATGTCATACACATATTGTTTACATAAGCATGAGGTTAACCGTTACCTGAGGTCCAATGGGCATTGGACCTCAGTCTTAACTAATAGTCAGGAAAAGATCATGGATCAGAGAAGGCACTAGTAGATGGAGTCAAGAGAAGGCACAAGTAGACAGGCAGATAGGGCTGTAACGAGACATCAAAGGACAAAGCCGGAAAGAAAGGCCGGTCAAAGCAGATGCAGGAAGAAGGTTAACAGAGCCTACCTTCTGGCATGAAACTAATAGGGTCACTTCAAACCATTTGGTGCTTAAACTAGAAAGGGTCGTCTATGTGGTTCAGTCAATCAGTCACCGTGAATTCGGGGAGACTTCCACTAGACTTTACCCAGCCTGGCCAAATGGATTTGATTTAAGCGTGTTAGGTTCTATGCCCCAAGTCAAGAAATGGCTTGGTCGAAATAGTATAGTTACAATATAAATTCGTAATTATATAAGTCTTGTATCACATGAATATTCCTTCGAGAAATTTTAATATACAAGTATACGTCGGGCATCAACATATGCCTGAGTATTTTATATCAGTCACTCAATTGTTCAAATTTTTAGTACATGCTCTTCGTTTCCGCATTACGCTAAGCTGTAGCACCTCAAAACTCTGACGATTTTTCTAAAACCACGTGTCACCGACACGATTTATGCTACGGAAATTGGGGTGTTACACTTTTTATCTTTTAAATAAATTGTCCTTTTTATATATAAAAAAATAATTAGTCATAGTGCTGCACGAGAAGGAATGCACTGATATAAAATTGGTCAATGACTAAAAAGGATCATAAATGAACTGAATAATACAGTTGAAGAACATTGGCCGCTGGGCTTATATATGGCCCCTCCACTTATCTAACATGACAATAAGAAGGAATGCATAAGGAACAGACATCTAATAGTGGCTAGAACAAGTGAGTGGCTGCATAGTTTGTGATTAGGGAGTGTAATTGTGTTGGAGGGGTGTCGGCGTTATTGCCGCAAATCTTGTGACTAGGCATGTTAGTCTGCTGGGCCAGCTTGTGTTCCTGACATGGGCTGTCAATCGCTTGATCAAAGTTTTCCCTTTCTATGGCAAGTTTTTCCATCATTAGAAAACGTCCTCTCTTTTCAGTGATGGATCCGTTTTATGAAAATTATTATCACGTTTCACATACGGCCTTCATGTTGAGATAACTTGAGTTGTAGCTTTTCTTTTGTTTTAAGTTGAGTTTTGTTCTCTCTTGACCAAGTCCACTCTCTTGTAATTGTTATCAGGTCACCAAGAAGTTTGAGATCAGCAATGATATGTTTTGGAAAGATGGTCATCCCTTCCAGATCATTGGTGGTGACTTGCATTATTTTCGGGTGATTCCGAAGGTATATATGTTATGGACATCTCCCTGTTTAATGATAGATGATTCTTGCCGAATCATTCTTTTCCATTTCGTAGTCAATGAATTCTATTATTCTCATATGCCGTTACATGTGTTGGAAATTATGCCCTAGGGGCATATCATTGTACTTTAAACGTTATTCATATTTAAAGTATTTCTCCATTTAGTTATCATATCATTTGCATATTTCTTATGATAACTATATCCTTGGACATATCATAAAGATTGTCCTAAATGTCCCTGGTCGGTCATTTATGCGGGAGCAAAGATGAAATAAGACCAGTATGACTTTGATGAGGTATGAAGATAAGAATCAAAGTCATAGGCACTTGTAAGAGTACAAGGTTTTGGACTGACCCACTATGAGAGAGCTGCATGGATTAAGTTATAAGCTTATCTCATGTATAACCGCGTCACAATGTTCTTTTACCTGAGATCATCATGGATTCCTACATGAGAGTCGTTGATCTTTGACCTAGTCAAAAGTCACCTTTAACCGGGTGATGATAAAGACTTCGATCAGGATTAGTGGTTTTCATGCAGAGGAATGTGAATGGTCAAGATGGAGTTTGTCTCTCACATTTGTAGAGAGATAATACTAGGCCCCTCGATGAGTAAGTCTGAGAAATGTATAGTCATACTACGATGGAAAGGAGTTTCCATTTCAATTGTTAGACTACTCAAGAATCGAGAGAGTAATGGTCAAGAACAGGAGGATGACACAATTCATGCTTCATTCTTGACCAAATTATCACAGGACAAAAGGGACATGGCATGGTTGTATAATAGGTAGTATCGTATTATCGATACTAATATGAGTTGGGTAGTCGCAATGTCTTGCTAGAGGCCGCTTGCGACTTGTGGGCTGGTACAGTATTGGCTCGTTGCCAATTTCATGTGGGCCTACAGGTCGCACACAAGAATAGCCCAACACAAGCAATAATGTCCAGATTCATTGAATCTTAGATATGTCTAAGATTTAATTAATATAAAGTTTAATCTAGGGTGGATAGATATAGATATATATATATATATAAAATATAAATTCAAAATTAATAATATTATTATTATTTATGTAGATAATAATATTATTATGCATTATTTGTTTTATATTTAATTTATTTGATAAACTAAATAACTAAAACAAATAGAGATATAGTATCTCGATTTGATTTTCGAATAGAGATATAGTATCTTAGATTTAATATAAATTTAAATTAGTATCTCGATTTAATTAAATAGGAAGATATCATATCTCATATTTAATTTATAAAGATAAATTAAATCGTAGACTTTTAATTCGGATTAAATAAATATATTAGATTAGATCTATTGACATGATTTAATTAATATTATTTTAATCCAAATTCATATTTCAAAATTAATAAAGATTAATTTTGAATATATAATACGCATAGTAGGGTTTGAAAACCCTAAGAGATAATTCGTAAGACGTATTAGAAAGCCGCGAAAGTAAAACCCTAGAAAAAGAGAAGAGACAAAAGGTTGAAGGCGCTAGTACGCTGCCGTCGGTGTTGGAGGCTGTTCAGTGTGGATACCGGTAGAGGGAGTGGATTCGCTGAGTCAGCTCATGTTTGATCGAACAAGACGCACACGAGTAAGCAAGATACTTACCAATCTGATTTAAACACCGTTGATGGATCCTCTCTATGGGATTCGTAAAATTTTAATGGATCCTTCCGCTGCGTGTACGGATTCCAACAATATGGTGATATCATATACCTTCTATTTTTGCAGTACTGGGAAGATAGACGGTTAAAAGCCAAGGCATTGGGATTAAATATCATTTAGACATATATTCCTTGGAATCTGCATGAACTAAAACCTGGAAGGCTTGATTTTGAGGGTATTGCCAACATTGAAGCATTCCTCAAACTATGTCACCAACTTGGTCTGCTTGTGATGCTTCGACCTGGACCTTACATATGTGCAGGTTAGCTCTGACTTTTGGGGCTATGAATGTACTTATCCTGTGATCTTGGAGCTTCACTATTATGCCGAAACGAACTTGCTGATTTGCATTTATATATTTATGATTGATATTGCCGTTGGGTATGTAAGCCGTAACTAACTTTATTTTTCCTTGGCAATGAAATGCACTCATAAGTCATAACCTAGTTACTCTGCTAGTTTTGCTGACATTTGATTATTGATTTAATTTAGAATGGGATTTAGGTGGTTTCCCTGCTTGGTTACTTGCTGTGGACCTATCTCCAAAGTTAAGATCATCTGATCCTACTTTTCTTCAACTGGTATATTTTTCTTATAGAGTTCAGCCATGAATTCATGTTAGTTATTATTTTATAGATTTAAATATTTTATATGTCCATTTCTTTCTGCATTTCATTGGAAAATTTGGAAAATGGAAACACAGCTTTATGATCTATCTTTCAAATTTTTCTTCCATTGTCCTTCCTCATTTTCCCATGTTCTTTTTGTTGACACATCTTACATTCATAGGTTTTCTATGTTTACACTCACAGTTTCTGGATGTCCACAGAATAATCTCAACACATGAGGAATGTTGACCCTTGTCCGCCCCCAACCCCTTTCTCTCTTTTTATTGCTACTGGTCCTGCATCAGTAAATGACTCGTTCCTTATAATATATATACCACCTTTTATCATTTAGCTTCAAATTATGGGAAGTGGTAAAACTACACAATTCCCAGGAGGGAGAACTGCACTTTTTCTGCCAAAACTTGCATTTGGAAGGACCCCTACTGTTAGAGCTCTGCATACAAGCTTTGCTGTCAGAAGTTTTGTTTATTTAAACCATATATTAATAAAAATTAAAATATGCTATTTTCACTCCATTTAGAGAAGTTTTTTTTTTGCTCAACCATTTAGAGAAGTTCATGTGTATTAATTATTTCACCCAATCGAGTTAACATTATGGTGACAAACGCACATTAGCAAAAAGATAACAGGTAAATTTGCACCTTGCCCACTATTTTATTATCTTTTGGTGATGGATTGATTAAAATATAAAACGTGTGTTGGAATTTAGTTATCTTTTCTTTTCTCTCACATTAATATTATCTTCATATTTTTGTTGGCCATACTTGATTCAGTTTGAAGGTTTTGTTCTCTTTTTAATTAGGCTTATAGCTAGTAATCACTTGATCATCCCTCATCACTCCTTC
Source organism: Acacia melanoxylon (assembly GCA_019022615.1). Classification (NCBI taxonomy): domain Eukaryota; kingdom Viridiplantae; phylum Streptophyta; class Magnoliopsida; order Fabales; family Fabaceae; genus Acacia; species Acacia melanoxylon. The sequence continues at coordinate 16,299,480 of JAFJYJ010000003.1, forward strand.
GCAATATTTCATTGTTTTATCCACCAATATATATGTGCGCTGGGGCGCTTTTTAAAAGAAGTAGAAGAAAGACCCAAATTAATAAACTCAACTAAAATAACAAGAAATTTAGTCATTTCAACCACATGATATTCGCCTATAATATACTCTTTCAAATTCATTTTCTTCCAAAAGCTTTTTATATTCCTATCTATAAGTCAATTTGAAAAATCTATAATAGAGTCAACATTCTTCTTAATGATGCCTTGGATATGCATATTACTTAATAATATCCATATGGAGATAACTAAGTAATATATGGTGGGGTAATATTGAAAAACACGAGTAATATTGAGTTAGAATAATTCACTACACTTAATTAAGTGTATTATTTTTTAAAAAATTAGATAGTTTTAACAACATAAACTAATCTTAACTAAATTATTTAGTTTATGCAAATTAGTTAAAAAGTACTTGTAAATATAAATGGAGGCGCGTAATATATAATTCTTAAAAATTAATAACTTTCATGTTCTTGCTTCAAAACAAGAGCCTAGCCAGCAAACCTAGATAAAATCATATTGTCAATGACTATATATGTCGCTCTTCAATTTCAGCCATAATAATCGAATTCAGAAAAACCATATCCATAATTGCTCCTCATATAAAGAAATTAGTTGTCCTCATTTAACATCGCATAATGTGTTTTTCACTAATTAGATCTTGGGTTTGTTCCTTTTTTTAACCAGCGTCATTAGTTACAATGTGCGTAAAAATACAGTGCAAGCTCAGATTCTAGTCCATATAAATTACAACCATGGCCATTGTTTAATATATATTTTTAACCTAGCTACTTGATACTTATTTGATACTTGAAGTGGGTGCAAAGTGGGGGGTTCAATCCCGAGAAAATAAATGACCAGTCCCTTGCACACAGTGGTGGCTTTTTGATTTTGGATATTCACAAAAATATATCAAAGCATAAATCTACTTTTCATTAGATTCCCTTATTATTTTCCTCTTTCTTTTTTGTTCCTTTTTTCGTTTGTTTGTTTGGCTGTCAAATGGGGATTTGCCATCTTGTTTTTAGAAAGTTATCATCGGAACATTCAAGACTACTCCACCACATACACATATAATCACCTTCAATTGACACCCAATTTAATTAAGAGTTTGTTCTAAAGCTTCAGTTAAATTATAATATAATTCAGCTTGGACTTAATTTACACTGTACAGGCACTTCAAGAAGTGCATGCAAATGTGAAGTATCTTTATTAAGCTTTAGTATTATTAATTACTTCATGTTGAGAAGAGAAACACAGTAGATCATGGGTTTGAGGGCCGCGCTCCCGAATATTTTTTTTTTTAAAAGGAAATTTTTTAATGCATTAAAAAACAAAAGAATATAAATAAGGAAAAAAAAAAGAATATCCATGAAATCAAGTGAATACTGATAATGTAATAAGAGATGCAATTATTTTATAAACCTGTCATTTAGAAAAGCTTGCATAAATTACAATCAAGGGTGGGCACTCAATAAGTTCAAGTACATATATTTTAATAACAAAAGTATATTATAATAAAATAATTACAATGTCATTCTTTTAGGCCTTATTTTTTGGAATTCCATCATAATTGCCTTATTATCAATGCTATCAAATATATCTTTTTCAATATAAGGCACTAAACAATCATTCATCTCCCATCCGATTACGAAGTGCAATCTTGATGTATTAAGGGTGAACAATCATTCAAACATATATTAATTATTTTTATATATATAAATTTTTTTTTAAAAAAAAAAACAAATTCAAGGGGGCACTTGCCCCCCAATCCAACACGCGTGTCCGCCCATACGCATAATAAAAAAGGGAAAATAACACTCAGGTCCTAAAGAATATATAAAATATTAAAAATGTCTCAACCCAAAATCACATATTAAAAAGTCCTTAGAGACTTTTTTGATATTATTTATATTGAAACAAAATCCAGGTGTTTAAATTTTATTGTAAATATAGCACTTCTTGTTGTGAATATAGTTTTTTCTGTTGTGAATGACAGGTTTTAAATTTTATTGTGAATATAGCACTTCCAGTTGTGAATCTAGCTTTTCTTGTTGTGAATGACATGTACGTTTAGGGATCTGAGTTTGAAACAAAATCCAGGTGTTTAAATTTTGTTGTAAATATAGCACTTACTGTTGTGAATATAGCTTTTTCTGTTGTGCATGGCCAGGTTTTTAAATTTTATTGTGAACATAGCACTTCCTGTTGTGGATATAATATTTCCTGTTGTTAATACAAATAATATCAAAAAAGTCCTTAGAGACTTTTTTTATATATGATTTTGGATTGGGACTTTTTTGATATTTTGTATGTTCCTTAGGACTAGAGTGTTATTTTCCCAATAAATTAAACTATACTCACAAGCAGCACATATAATATAATTTTCTTTTGGCTAAAATAATAATTTGTATTATATGAAAAAGGATAAGTACATCAAGATAGTTATACATAAAACAACAACGTAAAAAACACCAATTGACAGGAAAGTTTACTTGGCGGAACATAAAAACTTTGGATGCAGCTAGTACAATCATTCAAATTAAAGCCTCTCACAACTTGAATGATAAAGAGATATATACGACAATCAACTTCTAGAAACATGAGTAAAGCTGTGATTACAAACCAAGACGAAGAGATATTATATATAGTAATTTCTGCAAGTTTATTTAGGGAGAAACACTATAAGATTCTAAAGAAAAAAAACGCACGTAATCATGAAAAAGTATTAGAATAAGTGAATAATATGCAATAATAAATTTTAGCGTAAGAAATGACAATAAGTCTATACTACCTAACTTGTTAATGAGATTTTCTTATTATTATATTTCTTTATTAGAACCTTATAATGATGTTCTCTTTTATTTACTGTATTGCAAAGACTCCAAACTAAAAAAATGGGGGAAATAAACAAGTTCCACTTTTACGACCGTCCCACTGAGAGTAGCATTTCTAAAAGCTTGAGTGCTAAAACATTTACATTTTAGCATAGGAATAATACGCATACAACTCAAGTTGTTACATCAAGTTGTTATTAGGGTTTTGATTTAAGAGCTACTGGAGCCTGGAGGGAAAGCAAGGTACGAAAATTTTAACAGTGTGATTATGACAAAAAAGGAAAGGCTAGTGGGCTAGCTAGCTAGGAAAAGAAGCATATGCACCAACACCCAAGAAAATTAAAGATGTGTATATATACACTCACAAACACACACACCAATATGTATATATATAGAGGGACAGACAGTAAGTATTTGATTGAGCAGTGTTTTGATGGGACTTGACTTTTGTCTCGGAGTTTGCAATATAATTATGTGCGTGTGTATATATGATAGCTAGCATATGTGTAAGTCTAGTTGAATATTGAAAATGAAGAGCAAATGTGTGTGTGTGTGTAACAGAGAGAAGGAGTAAAAGAAAGAGCTGGATAAGAGTAGATGTGGGTGGTTTTAGGGTTTAAAAGCTGATGAAAAACAAGGCCAAAAAGAATCAATTAATAATCATAGTTATATTCATGAGTTGGCCTATATATCATAAAACCCAGAGTTGACTAGTCTTTTTCAACCGTGCATGTTTATATATATATTCACTCTTTTGTCTGTAAAATAATAATGCTGCCTTTTCTTTTGGATTCAACACCCCACAGCCACACACACACTTCCATCAATATATTCACTTTGTCTCAAAAGTTGATCAACTTCACTTACTCATTCAGTCTTTCTGATGTTACTTTTACCCTTTACAGATAAATTATTAGATTGATCATTCAATTCTTTGATGATCGAGAAGAATAAAATATTTCAATATTTATACACTGTATGTATGTATATGCATGACAATTTGGAATTGTAGACGGGTCAATATTTAAGGCCCACAAAGCACCCCCTTATATATGAGATTAAGGACTCATCACTATTATAAGCTTGAAACAATCACAGAAACAAAAACATATATATACTTTGCTACAGCTAGCTTACGCTAATTTCTCAAATTAATTAACTCAAATTCTTTGAATCTATATATAGGTTTTTGTAGTGTACGTACCGACTTGTTATGAAAGCCTTGTAAACTAAAGCCGTATATAGATGGATATGCAATTTATTTAGGACCCCACTCATTGTTAACATCAATTTGATGATATTTTCAAAGTTACTGAATGTTAATCAGTGCTTACTTCAATTCCCTCGTCTTTTAGGCACGTCCAGTCTCTCATCTAATTGACTTCAGTCTCATCAAGCAAGCATGATTTATTTTACCAGCTTCTACATCCGAATCTATGGAAAAAGTGACCCCAAACTTATCGATCTGGGTCTGTTCATGGATGAAGAACGTGTTGCTAAATGTTTCTGACTTTGGTTTTTGTTATTCTCTCTCGTTCTTAAAATAAGATATATTTATTTAATTTGATTAGATTAAGGAAGTTTGTGAAAATTAGTTAATATACATGTATTTTCTAAAATACCTTAGTCATTTCCTTAATTCCCTCCTTCCATCTTCTCTTTAATTATTATTGATGAAGAATTAATAGGAATAAATTAAGAAAATATTAACAAATACAAAAAATATGTCTTATATTTAGGACCCAAATTAACTCATCAAATAAGTCACAGGAGGGAATGTTATCTTGAGTTCTGATGTCAACATAGAGCAAATTGTTCGAATTTACACATACACATGAAACCACGATCTTGAATTGTAATATGAACGCAACAAAATATATATAGCAGACCACTATATGTGTGGTTGAGCGGTTGAGCCTTCATTACTGAGTTTGGGTTCGCGACAGAATTTTCGCTCATTTGTTCAAAGCCCATCAGTGTGGATGAATTAATCATGGGACTCATTTTATTAAACATTATCATTGTTTTTACTTTCTTAAACCTACTCAAACGGATGGTTCTGCAAACACAGAAGCAGAAATTCTAATTTAATAACAATAATGGTGACGTGAAAGATGTAAAACCTGAATTCCTAATCAAAGGTCTCGTGTCCACACATGACGCAATTGTTGATTGCCGTGATAATTAATTAACTGATGATACAGTTAGATATATATATGAGTAATAACCAAAACAAGACAAAATAATGAAAGTTGATGGCTGAGTGTGAAGGTTTGAGAGGATAAAAGTGAAGGCGACAGGTGTGTAGCTGAAAGTGATACCAGGGACAACGGTATTGCATGCTTGGAAACTGGGAATCTGCGCATGCATCTATTTTTTTTATAATTAAAAAAATTATACTCACCCCAGTGCAACTATAAAGTCACTTTAACCAAGTTATTATAACCAAGAAATATTAGTTAAAATTTATCCTAAATTGAAAAAAACCTATAGCTTGTCCTATATTAAATGAGGTTTTGAATCAATGAATCATAGTTAAACATTAATTATAGGGGCAAAATAATATTTATAGGGGAAAAATTGTCAAAAAAAAGTATTAATTACCCTTTAAGTGGCTTATATTGTGGACTAAAGTCATTCTTTTAAAAGCGACTTATATTGTAAAGATAAAAGAGTATTATAATTTTAAGTTCAAATATCTACGTGAAAATTAATCTGATTGAATAATCTATTCTAGCTAGAAGGACATAAAAGTAGTCTAAAGAGTGTAATATTTTTTTTTAAAAGAAAATAATAATGTGACTCAAAAATTAAAAAATGGGCTAGCTCTCCAACTTTTAAGCCAGGTGATGTGGGTTCGCAGCCCACCATTTTAGACGAGTAGGGCCTGCGGGCCCAAGTTCTATATTATTGTATTTTAACCCGTATTCATAATCTGGATACTGGATGGGCAACAAAAAAAGAATTGTTTCAATATATAATACTCAATAAATTATGTCATTTTTTCTTTAAAAAATTGATGAAAAAATGCCACTTGAATTTTAAAATCCCAGTGACAAAAATAATAATGAGATTAACAAGAATAGTAAAGTAATTGACAACTCATTTTTGTTGAAAAATCACTTATTTAGCGTTTTGAAATTTAAATGGTATTCTCTTATGATGTTCTCTTTTTCCTTTGGTGTTGTCCTAATATTTTTTTGTTCACAAAAAAATTGTTACATAATTCTTTTGTTTTTTATATTAACATCTAGTTCCGGTTCAGAGTTTGTGATTGCTCCTCCAACACAAATGTTTTTTCTGGGATTTGAATTCGAGATTCCGAAGGATTTAGCAAAGCTTTACATCGTTAGACCAACTCTTTATTATTGGTTAGTGTTATTATATATCCTAATATTTTAGTCTTGTCAATCCCATGATCTAATTCAACGTGTATCCAGGACATAATTTTAATGTCCAATACCCTCATTTTGTTGCTGGCGAAAAAAAAAAACACTCATTTTTTTTCCTTCCTAAGATATTATTCCCTTTTTTTATTACAAGGGAGAGATGATTCCGAATATTTCAATTAATTAGTTGATTTGCTGCAACTTCCTTGATCCTTGTCTCTGTCACAGCGAACCTTCGTTCCTGTTTTCGCTTCTCTTCCTTCTCCTTTATCTCACCACCATGGTAAATAATTGTTCTCAGCCCAAGAAGAATGTAAGTCTCGTTACCCTTTTACCTAGTACAGGCTAATTCTGTCATGAGCAAGCATGCTTGATCTTTAGTATGAAATTTAGTTTCTGGACGGTGGGAAAGTAGGGAATGAACTTGCTATTGTTGTGATAGTTGGAATCTCAAATGAATTTACTTTTTATTGAGCAAACCAGACATGTTTGGCTGACGGGATTTGAAGTTTTCTTCTTCGTGATTCTTGTTTATTTGAGGTTCAGAACCTTCTCAGTTAATTTTTTTTTTTAAAAAAAAAACTTTGGAATAATAATGAGTTAAATAAAATTGTGAAGAAGTTTGAAGCTTATGCTATTACTCAATCATATCTACCCCGCATCTTTTCTCTCGTAAGTTTTTCCATCATTAGAAAACGGTGAGCTATTCTCTCTTTTCGTGAAAATTATTATCGCATTTCACATACGGCCTTGGTGTTGGGATAATTTGAGTTGAGTTTTATATCCTCTTGATCAAGTCCCTTCTCCTGCAATTGTTATTAGGTCAGCATGAAGTTTGAGATCAGCAATGATATGTTTTGGAAAGAAGGTCATCCCTTCCAGATCATTGGTGGTGACTTGCATTACTTTCGGGTGCTTCTAGAGGTATATATGTCATTGACATCTCCCTGTTTAATGAGAGAATGAGGATGTTTACCACTGAGCACATCATAATTACATCACAAGGAATGGCTATTAGTTTACTTCTCCATCCTATGGAAGGCAATATCATTTCAAGTCATTTCTCACCAGAAACTACAATTGAGATAGGTAGTGATATTGGAAATTGGGGGCATTTTGGCCCCTAGTTGATTCTACCCTGGAGGCCTCAAAATGAGATCCTTATCTCTCTTTTTCAAAATAAAGATTCGTGCCTTCGACTTTTTTTCCCCACTGTAATAAGAGATACAACCATGCAGAAATGAGTGATGACTTCATTCGAGATTTTGTTCTGAAAAAATTTATGACAACTGAATAGTCTTTTGTAGTTTCTTATCAAACATACTTAATATATTGTAAGATTGAGTGAAGTGTGAGCTATCACCATCTGTTGTAGTCATCCTCATTATGTAGATTTGACAGATGATTCTTGCCCAATCATTCTTTTCCATTTTGTAGTCAGCGATTTCTATTATTCTCATATGTTGATATCATATATCTTCTATTTTTGTAGTACTAGGAAGATAGACTCTTAAAAGGCAATGCATTGAGATTAAATACCATTCAAACATATGTTCCTTGGAATTTACCAAGTGGTATAAGAGAATCGAGTATCAGAGTCAACCTCGGGTGTGACAAGTGGTATCAGAGTATCGAGCGCAACAAGTGCTATCAGAGCCAACATCTCCTCGTCCCGATGTGCCTTGAGTGAGAGTGGTATCAGAGCCAACCTTGGTATCACATGACCTTGGTGCTCTGAACTTGGTCCTTCTAAACTTAGACCATACATTGCCTTTTATAGGTAGGCAACACGTTACCGTTGAGTAGCAATTATAGCAATTAAAGACGGTTTAATGACAATTAAAATAATTTCTAAAAAACAAATGTTAATGAAGATTTAATGCAATGAAACATTTTAATTATCATTAAAACTCCAATGGTTAGTTTAAAGACTCCTCTTATCAAAATTTTTACTAACTCAAGCTCATATTTAATTGTATACTAGGGGGTTCTTAATCTTGACTTATGTGAGGCTTCTTCTTTTGACACACTTCCACACATAATTTACAAAAAAATGTACATTCAAGACTTCTTGTTAACCAGCTTCTACGTACACACGATCGAATATCTGGGAAAGTCGTCTCAGGCTTATCTGGTCTGCTTCATTGACGAATATAAAGCACGTTGTTTGAATTTACACATACACAAACCACACTCTTGAATTAATTGTAATGGACACAACAAGATACCATGCAGCTATATATATGTTGTTGACCCCTTCATTATTGAGTTTGGTTTAGCCACAGATTTTTCCCTCATTTTTTCAAAGCCAATCAGGGTGGATGAATTAATAATCATGGTTGAAGCCTTCATGTTTTCAAAGAAAAATATCATGCAACTATATATATGTTGTTGGCCCTAGTGCTCTCGGGCCGGATTTTAAAAAACACATATATTTTCTTACTCAGGCCCTGATTCCCAACTCTAGCTCCGATTGTGTAAAGACGATGAGATCCCGTTAGCCTCGAGCGTGACAAGTGGTATCAAGGCCACCCTCTCTTGGTATCGAGAAGTGCTAACAGAGGCAACCTCTCCTGGTATTAGAGTCAGCCTAGGGCGTGACAAGTGGTATCAGAGTCAGCTTCGGGTTTGACAAGTGGTATCAAAGCCAACCTATCCTCATCCTGCTGTGGTGGCCCCCTGAGCGAGAAGTGGTATCAGATCCAACCTCTCCTGGGTATCAGAGTCAGCCTAGGCATGACAAGTGGTATCAAAACAAACCTCTTCTCGTCCCGCAATGATGGCCCCTGAAGGAGGAGATAGGGTCCCACTGTGGTAGCCCCCTAAGCGAGGAGATGGGGGTCTACCCCCATCTCAGAGTCATCCTTGAGCATGACAAGTTGTATCAGAGCCAACTTCTCCTCGTTCCACTGTGGTGGCCCCCCACTCAGTGAAAGGTGACTTGTAAGAAGTTCCTACAATTGGTATTAGAGCCAATCTTTTCTCAAACCTTCAAGCTTCTTTCTGGGGCTTCAAGATTCCAGAATAGATACCCTTTTTTCCAGAGAACCTGCCGGAAGAGTGGTCTGGCATTGACCCTGATGCTACAATGTTGGAGAACCCACTGGTCTTGGACCCAGTTGCCACTGCCTTCAACTATAACAGCAAGTTATAGTCACTCTACAACGTAAGAATCCTTAACTCGATAAACCTGAAGGTGGAAAATGATGGGCGACAGGGCAGCGCCCTTATTTGTGATGCTTTGTGCATCCAAGCAATATCGAAGAGGGTTCACTGTGGGAAATTCTTGGCGGAAGCCAGGTTCCAGATGAGTCCGAATAGCTTCAAACAAGCTGTAGAAGCTCAAGACTTCCATCCCCTGAACGATGCCCTAATGTGCCACGAGCACAAGAACACTGCAGCAAAAAGATACAGGGACAAAGTGGTATCCAAGACATCCTCTCCTCGTCCCGTTGTGCTGGCCCTCTATAGAGAAGTGGTATCAGAGTCAACCTCAGACAGGAAAAGTGGTATCACAGCCACCCTTTCTTGGTATCGAAAAGTGGTAATAGAGCAAACCTCTCTTGGTATCAAAGTTAGCCTAGGGCATGACAAACAGTATCAGAGTCAGCATAAGGCGTGGCCATAGCTTGTTGTTCATGTTGAGAGGAGCAGCAACAAAATGTGACAAGTAGTATCATCGAATCGAGTATCAGAGTCAGCCTCAGAGTATCGAGCCAACAAGTGGTATTAGAGGTAACATGTCCTCGTCCTGATGTCCCTTGAGCTAGAGTGGTATCAGAGCCAACCTTTTCTCGTCCCACTGTGCCCTTGAACGAGAATGGTATCAGAGTCAACCTTAAGCGTGACAAGTAGTATCAAAGCCCTACGAGAAGTTGTATCATAGCCAATCTCTCTTTGTCCCGCAATGGTAACCCCCTGAGTAAGGAGATAGGGTGGACCCTCATTTGTTGCTAGTTAGCCTCGGGAGTGACAAGTAGCCTCGAGCATAAAAAAGAAGATGAAAGTGTAAAATGTAAAGCATGTTTGTGGCACCCTCCCTTATAGGATATAATACAGTTTGGAGCAATCGCGAGATCAGATATGAATATACCTAACCTAACACTTCTAAAAAAAACTCTTCTTTGTTAAATGTTTTGCACGTGTCGTTGTTCACTCCTAAATGTGGTATCAAAACCACCTTCTCCTGGTATCAAGAAGTGGTATCAGCCAACCTCTCTTGGTATCAAAGTCAGCTTAGAGCATGACAAGCAGTATCAGGTTCAGCCTCGGGTGTGACAAGTGGTATCAGAGCCAACCTCTCCTCATCCCATTGTGGTGGCCCCCTGAGCGAGAAGTGGTATGGGAGTCAACCTCTCATGGTATCAGAGTCAGCCTCGGGCTTGATAAGTAGTATTAGAGCCAAGTAACGATGGTAAGAGTAGATTGTCTAGAACGATTATTTAAATGAAGATAGTTGAATCACTAGAAATAAGATCTGGGTATTCCAAAAAGCAACATATTAGAAGGCTTATAGTAAATAAAGGTGAAGAGAAACACTGATTATAACTACCCACCTTCCACCCAAGAACTAGAACAAATCGTCGCCAGGAAAGGACTGGAATTGTCGACCAAGAAACATTATGTGCAGAGCAGAGCAATGGGAGCTCTACAGAGCTACAAGACTCAAAGCTTAGTCAGGAGAAGTAAAATACCAAAATGAAATGAAGGAGTTCATTTATTTTTAGGAGGGGTGAAATTGTAAACAATTTCACAAAAACCCCAATCTGAGGCATCCAAAAAAATGAAGGGAAAGGAATGTGCACCAAAATTTCGGTGGCTTCAGGCTTCCTAAAGAGGTGTCTTTCTTCATCGACACCCTCTTGGATGCATGAAGCATCAAAAGTTAGGGTACTTCCTTGTTGCCCATCATTTTCACCCTTAAGGTTCATGAAGTTAAAAATGTCTATTTTACAATTACCATAGCTTGTTTTTCATGTTGAGGGAAGCAGCAACAAGGTGTGACAAGTGGTATCAAAGAATCGAGTATCAAAGTCAACCTCGGGTAGGACAAGGGTATCAGAGAACCAAGTATCAGAGTTCGACTCAAGCGTGACAAATGGTATCAAAGTATCAAGCACGACAAGTAGTATCAGAGAATCGGGTATCAAATTAAGCCTTGCGCATGACAAGTGCTATCTTTCGAGAAACCCTATTGGATACATGAATCATCACAAGAAAGGCATTGCCTTGTCGCCCATCATTTTCAACCTCGAAGTACAATGGAGGAGAACCTGTTGCAGCATCAGGGTCAGAACACTCATCTGGCAAGTTGTCTGGGAAGAAGTGCTACCTTTGCCGGAACCTTGAAACTGCCGAAAGCTACTAAGAGATGTTGCATCATAAATATACATGCTTAAGATTTTTAATAAAATAGGAAACAATCAAAGAAAGCCTAATAAAAATAAATTAGTAAAACATCATGGTATATGTGTGGCTGCTAGTTTTGAAGGTCCAGCCTGACTTTTGTAAAACTCAGTTTTGGTAATGCTTATTTGAGTAACTCAAAAGTGACTTTTGAAAAATGGAATATTAACCTAAAATTGGTTTTGTAAATGGTAAGAGTGTTACTTCTAGGAAATTGGTTTTTGAGAACGAAAAATGGTTTGGCAAACTAGCAGCCTCACATACACATAAATGTTTCCTAATTTTCCTTCAGTGAGATATGCTTGTATCTTCTAGAGTATAGTTCATTCTTACATTTGATATTGCTTAGTTGACTCTTGATTATTTTTTTTTATGTTCAATTGAAGTTTTCTTTTCTTTTCTTGTCTATATTCTTTTGTTTTTTTAATACATTTAAAACTTCTTTAAAAAAATAAAAAATCGGGGGCGCTGCCCTCGAACCCCCGAATCCCTCCATTAATTGTGCACCCACAAATATGAAATCCTAGCTCCGTCACTGAACCCCTTCCTAATAAATTAGCAAGCAGCACTTCCCAAAATAAAAACGGACTCTTTCTGCAAAAGGCAAGGTGACAGAACAACAGAAAGATAATAGTGTAACTCAAAAGAAGAGAGAGGAGAGGAGCTCAAGGATAGAACTCGATATCACATGACCTTGGTGCTCTAAATTTGGTCCTTCTAAGCTTAGACCCTACATTGCCTTTTATAGGCCGGAAACATGTTGCCGTTGAGTAGCAATTATAGCAATTAAAGACGGTTTAATGACAATTAAAATAACATCTAAAAAACAAATGTTAATGAAGATTTAATGTAATAAAACTTTTAATTGTCATTAAAACCCGTCAATTAAAACTCTAATGGTTAGTTTAAAGATTCCTCTTATCTTATTTTTTACTGACTCAAGCTCATATTTAATTGTATACTAAGGTATTTTTAATCTTGAGTTATGTGAGACTTCTTCTTTTGACACACTCCCACGTATAATTTACAAAAATATGTACATTCAAACTCTATAATAAATAAATCCTATTGAAAATAAACTGAGAAGAAAAGAATTAATATCATAGTGGATGCAGTTAGTCGACGGGATGATTGCTCCTTTTGGTAGGAGAAATAGTTTCTTCATGCACATAGCTTTCAGTTCCTGCTGCAGATTGTATCAATAGAAAGAGAAGACAGGAAAATCCATGATAAGACGACTATGAAGCACATAGAGCAAAACAATTGGTTCTTGTGGTTCTCTTCCATTTTATGGCAATAACCAAGTCTTTGAAAACCAATGCATACGTGACAAAATTTATGTACCTTTTCTTTGAATTTGTCCAGACAAACAATCCTTCCTATCAATGGAAGAGCACTTTGTGATTTAATAAGAAAGAATAAGAACTAGAATGCGAGGTAAGACCTCCCTCATTGTTAACATCAATTTGATGATAATATTATCTAATTTCAATTTCATCGTCTTTTAGGTACGTCTCTAGTCTCTCATCTAATTAACTTCAGTCTCATCAAGCACGATTTATTTCACCAGCTTCTACGTACACACACAAATATCTGGGGAAGTGATCTCTAACTGATCTGGTCTTCTTCTTTGATGAATATAAAACACGTTGTTTGAATTTACACATACACAAACCACACTCTTGAATTAATTGTATATGGACACAGTAAGATACTATTCAGCTATATATATGTCATTGACCCCTTCATTATTGTGTTTGGTTTAGCGATACATTTTTCCCTCATTTTTTCAAAGCTTATCAGTGTGGATGAATTAATAATCATGGTTGAAGCCTTCATTTTTGTTTTCTTTGGCTCTTTAAAAGTGCTTTTATGGCTTTTAAAATAAGTATGTAAGAGAACATTTATCTCAACTTGTGAAAAAATATTCTACTACTTCAAGCATCATCTTATACGAGAGGATTCCGTCTGCTCTACTACTTAAAGTGTCATCTTATTAAACATTATCTTTGTTTTTACTTTCTAAAATCTATTCAAACTTATGGGTTGTGCTGTTCTAGAGCCCATGAAGCCTAGCCTAGTGGCATAAAGCTTCCTTATAAGCGAGATGTCGTGAGATCGAGCTTGCTCGTAATTTCAGGTTGTTGTTAGTGTCTATGCTATAATTCAAATAAATTCTAATTTAACAATAATGGTGACGTGAAATAAGTAAAACCTGTTGACCAAAAAAAAGAAGTAAAACCTCAATCCCAAGTTAAGGGATAATTTACTTCCTCTAGGGGCTAGTAGAAACATTAACTTTTTTGGTATCCCACCCGGTTCACCGGATCATTGGGCAGTAACAATAACTATATTATCTATGTCGTTTCATAATCTAGGCGGGTTGGGTCTTTGGGCCCAAATTCTGTATTACCGGATCTTAGCCCATAGTAAAAAAATAATTCATATAAAATTGCAATAAATCACATGGCGTTCTTTGCATGGTTCTGAAAACCGAATTAGTTACTGAACCGGTAGAGGTACTGGATCATACCAGAGTCAAACCGGAGTGATGTGACTAAACATATTGGAAGACGTGATGTGATTAAACATATTGGGAGATGTGCAATATTGTACTAGTATTGATTTTTTTTTTAATAAAGCAGAGACCATTGCAAAATTCTGCAACGGATTTATTTTTTCGTTTCAAATTGCGACGGAATTTTTTTTTTTTTGGTTGCAAATTGCGATCGATTTCATTTTCCGTTGCAGTTTGCGATGAATTTGTTTCCGTCACAAATTCCGTAGCTATTTTAGTATTTTCTAGTAGTGAATCATAGCTTAGGCATGTAGAAAATGTTTGCGACCATTTACTCCTCTAAGAATTTATAGGCAGCTTGTTATTGAAAGCTATCCACGTGAAAACTATAATCCTTTTCATCACCTTTTGCTCTTTTTTTTTTCTTTTTTTTTTTAATAAAGTTGTACATTTTACTCAACTGTCTTGAGAAAATCGAACATGGGTATATTGGGCCGAGCGTTGTCTGTCCGTGCTCTCTGTAAGTTGAGCAAGGAATTTTCATTATCAATAATCAAACACCTAGCAGTTTGTATAGAAAACTACCAAAACTATAATATAGAGGGGATCAGCATTTTACACACATGCGTAATATATTTTTAATATCATTTGTAATAACTTGACCTGATGCTTTTATAATACAAGTAAGGGGTTTAATTAATAAATGTAGAGTAGGATGGAATAAGTTAATATAATATAATACTACATACGGTTCTTAATATAAGATTTAGTTGACTTTTTTTAGAGAAATTAAGGAAGTTGAATTAATTATTTGACTCGATTTAGTAAATTAGAAATGTAAACACGGTAAATTCGGAAAGTCAATTCGTGAGTTTGACAATAATGCCGGAGATAGTATTATAGTTTGGTATAATTAATTAATGAGTTAATATTGGAACTAACTGAAAGTAACTTGCAGTTTTAAGATCAATTTGAAGGGATACTATTTAATAGTTTTATATATTTACAGCATTGAATATTTAACACATGACAAAGAGCTGATAATAACATAATTATACTAATTTTATGAAGTAAGAAGAAGTGAACAACTCATGGATTTTTTTCCTCTTCCACAAAATAATGCCAAAATATTTGATAGTATAAACAAATTTAAAATAGAAATATACCTGCCCATAAACACTTGGGCTCATTTACATTGCACAGATTCGAAACCAAAAGTAGATATTTTGTGAAGAAAAGTTTGAGATTGGAATTAAGAAGCATTTTGATTTCAACATTCATGGAGATGATCGAGATGAGAGGATCATAAGGTTGATTATCGTCTTGGTTGAAATTGATGGCAGATTTAGGACTTCTGTACATTGCATACACCACCAACTGTGTCGCTCCCAGCAAAAACCCACTTCCGTTTGGCACCTACATTTTTTGTTTCAATCCACACACTTTTTATTATTATCCATCACTAATATAATATATCCGTAAATTAAATATTTTCTGTGCTTCTAAATGTAAGAGCCCATTAGTGGGTTTATTCTGATCATAAATAGAAGACATCATTTCATTTTATCTCCCAAATTTATAATTTCTCTCTCAAAATATTCCTATTAATTGCACATATATTAAAAAGGTACAGATCTCATCAAGATGAGATTTTAGAGGAACCAACATATTTTTTATATATAAATAATTAACTCAACTAATTAATATATGCAAATTAGTTATCTAGCTTCTACATTAAATGCCAAAAGGATTATACATATATCTACTACATCAAGTGTGCCTATATATATATATATATATATATATATCTTACTTAATGCATGATTAACGTGAACAGATGCAAATAAATATATACACCATTATGAGTATTACGTACATTAGGAACCTCCCATGCAAATTGATAAATGTTTTTAAGGTAGGTTCTGTGTTTAAACTTATTATTAATATATTACTTACCCCCAAGATCCAATCGCTTTCAAGGATGGCATACAGCAACCAAACGCCACCGTTTAAAAACATGCACAACGAAAATAAGAATGGAATATATTCCACGCTCTTCGTCCTCACTACTAATCTCTGCAGATTAATTCATAACCACTTATTATTTCAGTTGTAAATTAAATATCTATCAAACGGTGATTTATATGAAATTAAATATATAATATAAAATAATGACAAAAACAAAACAGATAATAAATCCTAATGATGAGAAAAGCGTCACCAAATATATATGGGTGAGAATATGACATGATGTGGGGAAAAGATTTTCAAGCACGTTGTGGAATTGTTCATAACAACAAAGCAAAAACGACCCACTTTGTCTGTCAACTTTCAATTATTAACTCTTCAATCATGCATATTACGATTATATTTATTATCTTGGCCACTTTTGCAAGGCGTTGCCCGGAGGTGGGGAATCAACGAGACGACATCTAAGCCACATTTAGCATATGTGATATTTTTAACTTATATTATAACGTATAAATTTAAATTATTTATATAATATCTTTAATTATATTATTTATGCTATATGATAATAAAAATTGTGTTTGAAACATGTTTTTATCTATTAAAAAAACAAAAATAAATACGTTTCAAGAAATTAAATATGATAAAAACTAAAATTATTTTTTTTTTAAATATAATCAAAATTAATAATTTTTTAAAAATATTATAATTTTGAAAATACAATCAAGATTTATTTTTTGATTGTATAATTATTTTTGCAAATATAAATGTTTAAATAATTATTGTTAAATAGGGATACTTTGGTCAAAAAAGTTTAAAGGTCAAACTTAACTGTCCACTAATAGATAGATGGATAAAAATGAATCTTAAAAATATAAGTGAGGTTTATGTAATATACATTTTAATTTTAAGGGAGGTTTACATATGTTTTCAAAATAGATTGGAGGTCCATGTAATTAAGGTGGAATAAAGGGGTGATCAGAGTATTTTAATTTATTTTTTTATATTCTTAGCTTGCCGACATTAATATCTCACCCGTCATTTTGTTTTCTTGGTGAGCTAGCTAGACATTTATTTTGCAACCACCACTAAGTTAATTCTTCTTTTTTTCATCCGATATCAAGAACTTCTCCCTTATTAATCCGAATCTGACTCGGATTGCACACCTGGCTATGGTGGGTGAGTCTCCCAACAGAGCTTTTCTGCATTCATAAGGCTCGAACTCGAGACCTTACTTAAGCGACACAAGCCGCTTATCACTTGTGCCAACCCCGTTGGCACCACTAATTAAGGCCCCGTTTGGATCAAAGAAAATGTGGGAATGGAAATGAAAATATTTTCCCTTGATGTGTTTGTTTCGCAATGGAAAAGAAAATGGGTTGATAGGAAAATTTTTGTTTGGTTAGAAGAAAATAAGGTAGGAAAATGACGCAAAATACAATTTCACCCGTGAATATAAAATATTATTTTAAACCACACAACACCAACGCCTTTTCGATCCTTCCTTCCTTCTTCCTTCGTCCTTCATCCTTCATCCTTTAGAGGGAGAGAGAGAGAGAGAGGTGAACCAGATCTCAGGCTCCGATCCGATCTCAGCTCCTCCATGTGCCGTGATTCTTGACATTCGCCGTCGACGGTCGACGCCGCACACCTGTGAAAAAGGAAAAAAAAGAAAGAAAAAAGACGATCGCCCCTGACAAGGTATTATGCGAGAATGCATTTTCAGGCATTCTCGCAGAATGCCCAAGGCATTCTCCAAATGCCTAAGGCATTTGGAGAATTTAATGAGAATTAGATTTTTTTTAATGAAAATTAGTTTGCCCAAAAATTTAATGAAAATTAGATTATTTTTTTATATACATTATTTGGCTCAAAACTTTATACATTTGTCCCACAAAGTTATACATTTGGTCCCCCAAATATTTTTCCTTTTTAATTAGTTAATGAATATACATTTGGTCCCCCAAATATTTATACAAGGCCCAAAAAAAAAGTGTCCCAAAAATTTAATAAAAATTAGATTTTTTTATACATTTGGATAAAAATTTATACATTTGTCCCACAAAGTTATACATTTGGCCCCTCCAATTTTTTTTTTCTTTTAAATTAGTTAACGAGTATATATTTGGCTTCCCAAAATATGTATCTCAAACTCCGTCTCTAGGTGTGCATATATTTATAAATATATATATATGGCAGTAATTAATGAACTATTAATGTCTCCCAAAACGAACACCCCTATTTTCAGAACAACACGTGAATTGAGGTTCTTATTTGGTTTTTTGTCTGTTTTCAGGTGGACACACTGTTTGGAACACCTCTACATGTGACGCCGGGTTCAGAGGGAGGAGCAATTAAGCAGCTCATAAGGCAACACTCCAGCACCACATCGGTTCCTCAGTGTTCTGTTCACAGTTCCTCTTGTCAATCTCCTTCTCTATGGCTAGCAATCTTTATCCCCTAATGTGGGCTCATGCGTTCCAGTGGCGGAACTAGGAAATTATTTTAGCCCGGGCCAAAAAATAAACATATTAAACTATTTACTAAATAAAATCGCATAATATTTAAAATACAAATAAATAATAATCGACAATTAAAAATCAAAAGATAACCTAGTAAATAAAAATTCTATCACATTTAGAAGGAGACTCATTAGAAAGTGCATCACTTTCAGAAATTATTTTCTTAGAAATACCACTTTCTGAAGTTATTTTCTTCTTAAAGAAGACATTTATGCTTTTCTGTTTATCCTTACTCATTTTTTTCAACCTACAAAAAATTTGGTGACTCAGAATATATATTGATGTCAGTGTTAATTAGTATCTTGTGTCACTAAACATTAATTCTTATAGTACTACTCAATCCACAAAACTAACATTTAAATGTGTATCCCACTTACCTCAAAACAAAATAATTAGAGAAAATAAAAGAAATATAATATGAACCCAAAAAATATTTTTAAAAAAAACATACAAATTTGATTCAATTTCTGCTAAACAAATAACCTATTATAATCTATTCTTTTAAAGAGAAATTCATTATAAAATCATAAGACAACCAAATAATAAATTCAAACCGATTAAAATTAGTCATTAATCATCCTCTACATATATATAGTCATCTATTGTCAAAACTCAAGACTTTCCCGAAATCATAATCCCAAACTTTTCACTAATCAACACAATATTACCCTCATTAGAAAGATAAAAATATATAGAATAACTTTCATAAAAGGAGTGAGGTGAAAAGAAGTGATTTTGAGTACCTGTTTGGTCCTTAAAATGAAGATGAACAACATCAGATATAAGATGATACTAATATTTTCAATTGGTATCTCAAACAAAAATTTTACTTTCCTCTCACATCCCAAAAAAAGAGTATAATTATAGAAAAAATAAGAACTTAGCTGGGGCCAAATTAGTGGCCAAAATAAAATATTATATAATACATACATATAAATATATAAGATAAGAAAAAACCAGCTGGGGCCAAGGCCCCAGCTGGCCATAAGGTGGCTCCGCCACTGATGCGTTCACGAGCGTGACTTAGGTACAGAGATAAGCTTGCCCTTTCCCTTGTTTTAGTATGTTCACCGTTCACGGGCATGCCACGGGCACTTGAATAATAAATATAAAAGTATTTATAAATCGCCCACCAATAAAATAGTTTTATATCGTAGGAACCCACGCGACCTCTTTTCAAATGATAAACCGACCGATCAACATGTGAATGTTTCTGTGAATATGATGCCTTCATCTCTTTTTCAACTATGCACACTTCCCATCACATACCTCACTTATTAGGCCAGTGACTTCAAGCACAAAAAAAAGGAGTTGGCTTCTCTCTTTTTTCTCATTCTTTGCTCTCCTTTTTACATTTCCACCATTAAATGAAAATTTCAATGGCTTAAATTTTACATCTTATAAAAATATTATTATAATTTTAGTTTAAAATACATAAATAAATTTTAATTTTTAAAATTTATTCAAAAAATAAGTTAATTATTATTATGGAGTAAATTAGGCTCTTGAAATTTTCATTCAATGGTGGAGATGTGAAAAGAAGAGCAAAGAATGAGAAAATGAGAGTAAGGGAAAAGTAGACAAGCCAACTCCAAAAAGAAGACTCATAAAGACATTCATAGATTGTTTATCAATAAGGTTCTCCCATTGATGGCAAGATTTAAGCTTACAATTTTATGAATTATGGATTATGACTCAATTCCTCAACAACTATCAACTGGATCAATATTTTTATTGGTCAAAACTGTCATTTCTAATATCGAATTGAACTTCTTTACCGCTAGAAAGTTTTCACCCGAGATAATCAATACTCTTTAAAGGGAGAAATTCTTTTAAACCCATAATACATTATTTTAAATAAGTAAAAGATTCTTAAATTACATTGCAAAGGCATAGGACTAGGGACGGACCTTGGAAGAAATTTTTGAGGGGTCAAATGTATACTCATTAACTATTTTTAAAAAAAAAAAAATATTTGGGGGGCCAAATGTAAATTTTTAAGCCAAATATATAAATTTTTGGATCAAATGTACAAAAAAATCCAATTTGTATTAAAAATTTAGGACAATTTTTTTTTGGGGGCCATGGCCCCTATAGTATACAAAAAGGTCCATCCCTGCATAGGACCAAAGGAAAATTATGGTTTTGATTTTAAATGAATACTGTCATTTTTGGCTTATGAACACTTTTTATTTTATTATTGTTCATTGTTAAAATGATTATGTGCACTTCTAGTTAAATTTATCTATGAACACTTATAAATTTTGTAACAGTTGTTGTAAATTAGGATTTGTAAATTTCTATGTGTGAACTTGTAAATTTTTGCTATCAATGCATACGATTACAAACCTCAATATCCAAATCCATAACGATACATATACAGAATGATCAGAAATCACCAGAAAAAGGGAAGCACAGAAAGATAACTAGAAACCAGAAAGAGATGAATTTAGAGATGAGATGTCAGAGAGAACAATCACAAAATCCGCGCACACATATTAATTATCACAAGCTAGAGGTACAGGTGGGATGAAAGCCTGGGCTTAATAACAGCTTCAAGAGGTTGTTTTCTATTATTAGTAAGCCTAGTAATTTCCTCCATGTCCAAGTCCTCCAACTTCATATGACCCGGCAAGCTCCATGAAAAGCCATGCACTAAATTGGCCAAACTTACCTGAACAACCTTAAGACCAAGAGAATAAGCAGGACAGATCCTTCTTCCAGCTCCAAAGGGCAATAACTCAAAGTGGTGTCCTATCACATCAATGTCCTTCCCTATGAACCTCTCTGGGTTAAACTCATTAGGGTTTTCCCATATTGCAGGGTCTCTACCTATTGCCCACACATTGACGATCACTTGGGCCCTTCCCGGGATATCATACCCTAAAACTTTGGAGTCCCCGTCCACGGCCGACGTTGTCGGAGGCAACACAGGAGCTGCAGGGTGTAATCTCATTGCTTCTTTGGTAATGGCTTCAATATAAGGCAGGTTCACTATGTCCATGTCTTCTACCCACCTGTCTCTTCCGACCACTGTGTCTAACTCTTCTGTGGCTTTCTTTAAGATTTCTGGGTTTTTCAACACCTCTGACATTCCCCATTCTGTAGTTGCTGATGAGGTATCTATCGCACCTATCAAAAGGTCCTGAGAAATACATAGGCAGCATATACTATATGCATGAGTAAAACTATTTGGTTTTTTGAATAACTAAATACTAGAATCTAGGCAATATTACAGAACGGTTCAATAAACAGCTACCACCACACAGAACTAGTTTCGGTGCTTATCGAGCGCTTATCTTTTTTGAAAGTTCGGATTTGATATTTTTTAACTTGTTATTTTTAAATGAAAAAAAAATCATTTTTTAAAAAAGGAAAATGTTACTATCTTTATTTTAGATTCTTTATCCATTAAAATATTTTTAAAAAAATAAAAACCAAAAAAGTTAAATTCTGACGGTCAAGTTAAGATGAGCGCTTGGTATGCTTTCGCGTAATAGATATACATAACCTTACATCTCTATAGTTATTTCTAGGATTTGAACATTTGACTTCTTTATCATATAACAACACCGCCTTACCAATATATTATGACTTACCCTATAATACTCTAGATAATATTGACTAGGAAAAAAAAAAGATATCTTTAACATCATCATGACATTTAGGACGAAAAAGCTTATTAACATGAACAAAAGGTACGGATGTTGTTTAACTAAGATTCAATTAACTTAAAGTAGAAAGAAGTGAAATTGAATGTATACATGCAGGTATATATACCTGGGTTATTGCTTTGACACTGTGCCTTTGAAGCTTGACCTCAAGAGTGGGGTCTTCAGTAAGCTTCAAAAGTACATCCACCATGTCTTTGCCCACATAATTCTCAACCCCTTTTCTCCTTTCTTCATGTTCTTTCAACACATGTTCCAGAAACCTATCAAACTTTGCACTAAAATCCTTCGTTCTCTTTATATAACCCTGCAAGTCCAAGAAATTGAGCCAAGGGATGAGATCCCCAATATTTGCAACCCCACTATTTATCACTGCAAAATCATCCACTAGTTTTCTGAACTCTTCCCAGGTCACAAAGCCGCCATAACCCTTCTCCACGTACTTCTTCCCCAACACCATGCGACTTATAATGTTTAGATTTAAACTATAAAGGTAATCTTTCAGTAATACGGTTGTGCCCGAAGAAATGAAAAGGTCGTTCAACATGTTTTTCATCTCTTCCTTTCTGATATACTCGCTGGACTCTATGCTTTTCTGAGAAAATAGTTGTGTGAAGCATATCTTGCGAGCTTGGCGCCAGTGAGGGCCGTAGGGGGCCCAGAGGATGTCGGAGTAATTGTAGGCTGCGTACTTTCCGGCGGTGGTTTTTGGCCTCGACGAGAAGGTGTGGCTGTGGGTTTTGAGGAAGGCTTTAGCCGCGTCGGCAGAGGATATGACGACGAATTCTTTAAAGCCTAACTTGAGATGCATGATGGGTCCATATTTTTGGGAGAGTGCAGATAAGGAGGAGTGAGGAACAGGGCCTATGAGGTTGAGGTTTCCAATGATAGGCCATGGTTTTGGTCCTGGCGGAAGGTTATATCGGCGGCAATGCCGGACGAGGAGGCTGTTGGACTTTCTGGATCAACTGGGCATTGGTAAACATGAATTTGAGAGAAAATAACCTCTATTACTCACAAGAATAGATTACAAAACTCATATAAAAAAAACTCTCAAACAAGGATCACTCTCTAGGATCACTCTTGTTCTCACTCTTCTTGGTGATGAACACCGATTTTCGAGATGCTTTACAAATGAGGTATCCACCTCTATTTATAGTATGAGTTTTGGGGTAGGTGAGGTGTGAATAAGGGTGGTTGGTGGAGGCTGCTTCAACAATGGTGGCTGGTTGGTGGAGGCTGCTTCAACAATGGTGGCTGGAATATTCAAAAACCTTTCCGGAGGGTGGTGGAAGTCTTCAATTCTCCCCTCCGCCCATATCCGAAGAAAAACATTCCAGCTATGTTTCGCATAACTCTAGCTTCTCTCGAGTCACCACCTTCGTCATCATGTCTGCCGGGATTCTCCTTCGTATGGATCTTTACTAGTCTCAACAGGTTGTCGATCCATTACCTCGCGTATCCAATGATAGCGAATATCAATATGTTTTGTACGGGAATGGTACATAGAGTTCTTGCTCAAATCTAGAGCACTCGACCTGTCACAATGTACCTTATACTCCTTTTGCTTGATTCCAAACTCTTGGAGATAACGCTTTAGCCACAACATCTCTTTTCCGGCTTCAAACGCGGCAAAGAATGTATTCAGCTTCGTTGTGGACAAAGCAACGCACTTCGTAGTCGTGGATCGCAATGAAACAGCCTCCCCCGCAAAAGTATAAATGAATCCCGAAGTAGATTTTCTACTATCAAGATCTCCGCCATATCTCGCATCTCGTATAGCCTTCCAAGATTAGATCAGCTCCCCGTAACAAAGACATAATTTCAATGTACCCTTAAGGTATCTCGAGAATCCACTTTACGCTCCCAATGCTCTTTCCGGGGTTGGAGAGAAAACGACTCACCTTTCCACTGCGTGAGCAATATCGGGCCTTGTACACACCATAGCATACATCAAACTTCCGACCGCCGAAGAATATGGCATGCAGACGACATCTCCCCAATCTCTTCCTTGGATGAGGGACACGATCTCTTGCTCAACTTGAAATGGTTGGCCAATGGAATGCTAACTGGTTTGGCATTGTTCATATTGAACCGTTCAAGTACTCGTTCAATATACTTCTCCTGAGATAGCCATAACCTCCGTTTTTCCCCGTCTCGGGTGATTTGCATTCCCAATATCTCGTTGAGCTGGTCCTAAGTCTTTCATGTCAAAAGACTTAGAAAGTTCCTTCTTCACCGGGCCGATCTTCGTTTGCGTCTTTCCCCACGATCGAATATCGTCTACATATAGTAGAAGAGCAACGAAATTTCCATCGAAAACTTCGAATGTAGACACACTCATCCGCGCAGTTTTCTTGTACCCTTGACTCACCATGCACGAGTCAAATTTCTTGTACCACATTTGTCTAGGTGCCTCGCTTCGACCGCAAGCTTTTCTTCAGCTTACAAACGAGGTTATCCCCTGAAACCTCAAAACCTTTTGGCTGCTCCATGTAGATTTCTTCTTCTAAATCTCCATGAAGAAAAGCTGTCTTCACATCCATTTGTTCAAGCTCTAAGTTCATACTTGCGACCAATCCAAGTATGACTCTAATTGAAGTCATCTTGACTACGGTGAAAAAATCTCATCAAAGTCGATCCCCTTCTTCGCCGGAATCCTTTGACTACCAACCGTGCTTTGTATTTCACCACTTTTCCACCGCCATCTTTCTTCGCCTTGAACACCCATTTATTTTTCGTGCCTTCTTCCCTCGTGGAAGTTCTACGATCTCATAAGTTTGATTTTTCTCGAGAGATTCCATCTCGTCTTGCATTGCGAGCAACCACTCGTTCTTTGTCCTTATGAGATACCGCTTCATGGAAACTCTCTCGGTTCTCCATCCTCGTAAGTAGAAGGTATTCGATTCGGATATCTTCTCGACGGAATCGACCTCGTTCGATCTACGAACTTCGGAGCAATTTGAGGAAATCCACCATCATCTTGGCCTTGTGATGGTTCGGGAACGTCCGGGTACTGGGGTTGTGGCTCCCCGCTCGCACCGTCATCTTCCTCATTGTCTTCTACTTCGGCATTTCTTCGGCACTATATCATCATTTCTCACGAATGATTCCGATGTTGCCTCCGGCTTTGAAGAGCAACATTTGTCTTCGAGATATTGTGGGCTTTTCAATATCTTCTATTGTCTCGGCTTTCATGGAACACCACGTCCCTACTTCGATTACCCTTTTTCCTTAGGATCCCATAATCAGTATCCAAACTCTTCATTTCCATAGCCTATGAATATGCATGGAGTGGTCCTTGCATCCAGCTTCGCCGAGCTCTTTGGATACATGTGCGTACGCTAAACACCCAAATACTCTCAAGTGGGAGTATGATGGATCCTTTCCGGACCAAAGTTTCTCAGGAACTTCAAAATCCAATGGTACTGATGGAGATCGGTTGATCAAGTAACAAGCGGCTCTGACTGCTTCTCCCCAGAATGGCTTTGGCAGCTTAGCCATATTGAGCATGCTCCGAACACGTTCCATAATTGTTCGGTTCATTCTTTCAGCTATACCGTTGTGTTGAGGGGTGCGTGGGACCGTCTTTCTCATGTCGAATGCCATATGATCTCGCAATAGGCATTGAACCGCTCGGAGGAGTATTCACCTCCATTGTCGGATCGAAGACACTTCAACTTCTCTCCCGTCTCATGTTCTACCATGACATGGAACAGTTTGAAGTAATCAAATACCGGTCCTTCGTCCGCAAAAATACACCCACACCTTTCGAGAAGCATCATCGATGAACGTCGAAAGTATCGGTTGCCGCCGAGTGATTCAACCTCCAAGGACCGCAAACATCGAGTGTACCGCATCGAGCAACTCGATCTTCTCGTTGAAGATGAATTAAACGAGACTCTATCTTTACCAAACAAACAATGATTGCAAGGATCTAGTGCGGCGTCCTTGTCTACATTGATAAGCTCCTTCTTTACTAGGGTAGACAACCCTTTCTCACTCATGGCCGAGTCTCCGGTGCCACGATTTTGTGACGCCTCCTTTTCGCAACGTTGAGGCCGTCGGTGCATATCTTCACATGAGTCTTGTATAGCGTGCCACAAATATGTCCTCGAGCGACTATCATAGCGCCTTTTGACAACTTCCATGTGCCTTTACCGAAGTGACTATCATAGCCCCGTTTGTCAAGAACTATTCCCGACAATAGATTCGGGGAAGGTCCGCACATGGCGGACATCCTTCAAAGTGATTGTGCTCCGAACTTGTCTTTATCTGAACATCACCAATTCCGACAATCCCCGCGAAACTGGAATTTCCCATTTTCATGACTCCAAAGTCACCGGCTTTGTATGTTGTGAAGTATTCCTTGTATGGAGTCACGTGGTAGGACGCAAAGATCTACCACCCATTCCGTGTCTTCTCGTGAGACGTGAAGGCATGTCTCATCTTGGGTTGAACAATAAGCTACATCACCGAGAGATAGTAACTAATGTTTCTCCACCCTTGTTCTTCGGGCCGCGAACCGCTTCCGGGTCTTGCTCCTTTTTCCATTTGTAGCAGTTCTTCTTCATATGTCCTTCTAATCCACAATGATGGCGGTTATAAGATGGTTTTCTACCATCAATGGACTCCGCCCCCGCTTCTTGCTTCGCCTCTCGATTTGTTATTACTCTTCTTTTGTTGCCTCCCCTCATTCTTCGTGACAAGGGCATGGGTCCGATCGTGCCCATGTCCTTTCTCCTTGCTTCTTCATCGAATAGGGCATCCTTGACCATTGACATGGTAAGTTTGCCATTTGGGGTGGGATTCTTGAGTGACACGACCGCGTTTCCCAACTATCGAAGGGAACCGAGTAGTAGCAACGCCCGAACTTCATCGCCAAGTGGCATCTCTACGTACGACAACCGGTTGACCAAGCTCGGGAACTCACCTGGTATGCTCGGCAATCGAAGTTCCACTTTTAAGCTTCATGTTGACTAAACGCCTCATCAATGAGCTTTATTCCGAGCGGTCTTGGCCTGGTACATATCCTCCAACTTTTTCCGAGGGCATATGCGTCTGTTTCTTGTGCAACATGGTGGAAGACACTATGATCAATCCATTGACGGATTTGACCAATAGTTTTTCGATTTGATTTCTTCCACTCTAACTCCTTGGCGGGATCAGGATTTTTACCCATCAATTCTATGGGATCAAACAAATCTTTACAGCTTAGGAGATCTTCCATCCGAGGTCTCCACAGCGTGTAATTTGTGGCGAAGCGTAATCATTGCTCCGAAAGATGATGTTGACTCTTCCGTGGACATTATCACCTTACAAATAATTTTTCAACACGATCGGGGTTGAATCTTTAAAAATGGAGCTCACCGTTACGCCCGGAACGGTCAAAAAAAGATGGAATTGACACTACGGGGTCAAAATTCCACTCTAGGGGCAAAACAGCAATTTCGAAAACTTTGAGGACCAAACTGCAATTTTCGAAAAGATCGGGGTCAAACCGGAATTTCGTAAAGATCGGGGTCAATATGAAATTTCCGAATATTTGGGGACCAAACTGAAATTTTAAAAAATTGAGGGGTCTTTCTTCAATTTCCGAAAAACTGCAAATTCCGGCGAGGAACAGTATTCCCGGTCGTCTTCTCCGGCGGAACTCCGGTGAACAGTGTCGTCTTCTCCGCGAACTCCGTCAAGGTTGACCAAACTTTGACCGTGATTTTCGGGCTCGTTTGAACTCCGATTAGGTCGCCGTTTGGTGCGTTGGACTCGTGTCGATGAGACGAATCCAATGGTACACTCAGAATTGGATTTTGAGTAAAACTCAGAAAACCCAAATTCGTCCGGTGAACCAAAAAACTCAACCAACACCTCTAACCAGGCTCTGATACCACTTGTTGGACTTTCTGGATCAACTGGGCATTGGTAAACATGAATTTGAGAGAAAATAACCTCTATTACTCACAAGAATAGATTACAAAACTCATATAAAAAAACTCTCAAACAAGGATCACTCTCAGGATCACTCTTGTTCTCACTCTTCTTGGTGATGAACACCGATTTTCGGATGCTTTACAAATGAGGTATCCACCTCTATTTATAGTATGAGTTTTGGGGTAGGTGAGGTGTGAATAAGGGTGGTTGGTGGAGGCCGCTTCAACAATGGTGCCATTTGGTTGGTGGAGGCCGCTTCAACAATGGTGTTGGAATATTCAAAAACCTTTCCGGAGGGTGGTGGAAGTCTTCAGAGGCGGAGGAAGAGGAAGAGGATAAAGATAGTAAGCCATGGTGCCAAGTTGCTTGCCATAGATCAGTTGGTGAGGTTTGTGATATGAGAAGTTTTCATGGTTGAGAGAATATGCAGAGAAAGGCATTATATATAAATGGAAAGACTCAAATTAAAGGACCCGTAACCCTACGGATTCAGATTCCATGCCTATCTTTGGATAGGCTGGGAGGGAGAGCTAAGCATCCACCCCAGTAAAATAAAAAAATAACAAGTGGCAGAATCCCAGTAAAATAAAAAAAAATAAAAAAATCTCTATGTGGACACAGATCAATAGACCATCCACCCCACCCTTAGAGAGAGTCTAAGAATAAAAGCAAAATATTTGCATGTCTGTTTGAATTATGGAAGATTAGAGAAGGAAAGCCACTCTGAAATAGCAAGCATATCTGTAAGTGCAATGCTCCGAGTTGGCCCCCAAAAAATAAAAATCCGAATAAAGCCAAATTTGTAAGGATTATGGATAAGTGCAAAACGCTTTCTTTCTTTTTCTGTGAAGGCAACAGTAATTATAAGATAATAGGATTATTACTAGCTAGTCTTCATTCATGCTAATAGCTTTGAGCTTGAATCTTAACTGACGAATCTGCTATTGTTTGGCTTAAGAATGAATTTTTCACATGTACTATAATACTAGTAAATCTCCATTCAATCACGCCGATTAGAATAATTGCGACCAAAATCTTAAAACTCTCGTTACTGCAAGAATTACTGAATGAATAAGCAACTGTACGAGATTAAGATTTGGTAGTAATGAAAAGTGACTTTGATTAATTGAAGTGAAATTAAAACAAAGTAAAATTTATTTCCTTAACGAAAAAGTGAAATTGCTTTTATATTTGCGTTGGTATTAAACAAATTAAAGTGATGATTTTTCAGCCGCCCAAAAGATTTGCCGCACCCACAATTTGTCTCTCCTTTCACTAAGCATAAATTGCATTTGAAGATAGAATTAATTTGCAAACTCGTAGATAAATTTTATTTTAGAGATTTCACAGAATAGGAAAAATTGCATTTGAAGATAAAGTTACAACATTTTGAACTTAACATTCCTAAACATCCAAATTTCATTAAGTTATCAACTACATCTAAATTATGTCAAGGGCCAACAAGAATTGGAAAGTCCATCATCATTTACCTTCTTATTTATAAAGTAATTAGATTTATATTCACTCTTCCAATTTCTACAGCAACTACTGAAAAAAAAAATTATTTGCTATGAAGATAATCGGGAATGCGCTTCGAACTAACATGGAAAACCAATTTCTTGATGATTCTTTGATATGGTATTTTTTATTTTCGCCCCATCAGTAAAATTTCTGGGTTCATCACTGCCCAGAATTGATAGTATGGGCAAAGAAGTCAAACCATGAATTATTGTTAATTAGGTGCAATCATGACTCATGATGATACAAATAATTGCTTGGATTTCCATGGTGGATCATTATTTTGAAAATTGAAATACAAATTAAACAATTACGTTTGTCCCCTACTTATGCACAAAGTCCGAAATAAATTCTATAGGGCCTTTGGGTTGGCGGTAGGAGCAGTGGCTTAAAAACTATCTGACTTTTATAAAAGCCCGGTAGGAAAAAATTCAGGTTGTAAATGGTGATTTGTGTTTGGATTGCCAGTTTGACTTTTTGCAGAAGTAGTTTTTTTCTTAACTGATGAGTGTTTGGATTATTATTTGAAAAGTCAATTAAGATGGAAAATGACTGAAAAGGGCATGAATCATATTGAATACTACTATACTTATTAGTTGTATATATTATGATAATAAAAAATTTAATTTGGGAAAAAGTTAAATGATTATTAAAAATTAATAAACAATAAAGTCCTTAATTAAATATATTTAATGGATAAAATTGTTTATAAAATAAAATGCATACACATAATACATTAATTTCTCCTATTTCTATCACGGACAAATTTTTCTCTGATTCTATCACGAATTCATTTGTGGTGAAGATCATCTCTTTCGCAAACTCAGGATCCACTAAAAGGTTTGCAAGATTAGGATTCCTGTCATAAGCTTTCTTGATTCTGTCCAAGAAAATCGCTCTTATAATGCAACCCCTTTCCAAATCCTAGCCAATTCTCCCAACTTCAAATCCCATCCCTTTTCAATACTCTTCGCACGGATCAGATTCATTCCCTGTGCATAACTGCAGATTTTTGCCGCATAAAGAGCTTGCCTAACATCATCGATCAACTTCTGCTTGTCCACAGGCTGATCAGTCAAGATATCACCAAAGCCACCTGATTTGAAGACCTTTGCAGCTTCAACTCTTTCTTCCTTTAACCCACTAAGGAACCTAGCATCCAAAGAAGATTCAATAATAGGAGCAGCAACTGACAATTCAGCAGCTTGCTGGACAGTCCACTTACCAGTGCCCTTCAAATGTCAAAGTTGTACAACCAATAGGGTAGGTGAAAATCGTCGAGTAAATAAAAACCGTCGATTCCGGTAGGAGAGAATTCAAAGCCGTCAAGCTCAAGTCTGAACCCGATGATCGTGCATGATTTTTGTTTAGGCGATTCCAAGCTCTTTCTGAAGGCACGCGATGTCCAGGGATGAAGACTCAGTGCGTTGGAGCAAAAGCTCCAATTTGGGGCGTCTATTAAGCCCGGTGGCGTTTGGGTTTGAGTGATAAGCCCAGCCAACGTACTGGGTATTCCAAACAAGACAAGTTGGGCTTTTTTTCTCCCTGGTTCAGTGGTTTAAAAGCCACTGAAAAATTTGCTCACCAACGCTCATAAAAAAGACAGCCCAAACATGCCCATAATAGCTTTCTCCGATATGACTACTCATATAAGTGGAAACGAACGTTGTAAATTAAAGTAAGAAAATGATACTTAAAAGGGACTAATACCTAAATAAAATGGCGCGCCCATGCCCTACATATCTGCTCTTAAATGTAAGTCACCTCTTAGACCATTAATTATTTTTTCTATATGTAAAGTTTTTTGTTTTTGGTTTACATCTCTATCTGTGCATTTAATTAATAAATGTAGAGTAGGATGGAATAAGTTAATATAATACTATATTTGGTCCTTAATATAAGATTTAGTTGACTTTTTTTAGAGAGATTAAGTAAGCTGAATAAATTATTAGGTTTAATGTTCATGTTTTTACTACAAAATTTTTTTTCTGCTATACTCACATAAAAGTGAGTGGGTCCCACAATATTTTATTTCTCTTCTCTTTACAATGAAAACCACTCACTTTTATGTGAGCGTAACAGGAAAAAAAAATTGCCGCAAAAACAGAAACATTAAACCCTCAATTATTTTAAAGTATTTATATTTATAATTTTTATACCAAATTAACTTTCCTCACTCATAAATTAATAGGGAAAATGTGTAAAAATGCACATGTGCTTTGCCCTCAGGAGCGTCTAACATCAAGTGTTTTTTTAGGTGCAAAAATGCACATATAGTTATAAAACAGGTGCAAAAGTCACACCCTCTGTTAAAAGCAAATTGTTGACTGTTAAAAACAAGAATTTTGACTAACACTTGATGAATGGACGCTGACTTGGCATATACATCTGAAAAAAATGAACACCTAGAGCACAGAGCACGACCACGTAATTGAATCGGGGAGCTTCACCTTCATTCTTCCATTTCACCTCTCTTCTTCAATTCCTCACCGGCCACAACTTCCACCTTCACTGTCACTAGTGAGCTCCTCTTCTTCACCATAGCCACACAAAGGATGCATAAGTTAGCGTGGGAAAAAAAATAAGGAGACAGGATCCTAGCCCAAGGCGAAGCATGGAGTTCAATGCTTTACTCGCAACTCCAATTCAAAATACAACAAACATAAATCAATAGCAAAAGATCAATTGTCTTCACACTATGCACAGAAACATCAAGCCCTTCCCCACACAATATTATTTTGTCTCCAACCTGCAAATATATACCTCTTAAATTGAACTTGTGATCATGGCCTTGAAGATATCCATTAGATAGAAGCAAAAGCCGTGAAATCAGGGTCATTTGCCATGCCCTCTAAAGTCTGAAAAGGTAAGCAAAGTTCAATGTCAATATTACCTTCTTCTGCTCCGGCAAACACAATAAGCTTTCCATTAGCTTTATTTGCAGCACCACTTTGAACCAGTATTGAAGAGCAGGGAGCTTGGATCCTCTGTTCAAACCTTGAGAGATTTCGGCCCAAGAGTTCAAGAAATGCCAAAACGAGCCGCCATCAACAACGAGTGATTCATTGTGCATCCGATGAAGATGTCGTCTACTAGATCTCGTAACTTGAACGGACAACAATGGCTTGGAAAATGAATGAACGGCTGTCTCCGAGGGCAACGTGGGGATCTACTATGCGCTGCCATTGGTGAAGTGGAGAGGATGACGATGAATGAAGATGGATATGACTTCAACCATCAACAAGGGTTGGCACCTTCTAGGAAGCCCTCTCTCGTGACCTTACTTATGAAGAATCCCAATCCTAATGTTGGGTTTCACAACCAACTGTCGCTTTCTCACCATCAATTGCGAGATAGCCCAAGTATGACCGATCGTAGTTCTATGATGTAATAGTTTGGTTTCGTATTTTTGCTTGTTTGAGGCTAATTTGTGTTTTTCCCTGTTACAATTTCAAATGCTCTCTAACGGGGAGTGAGGAGTGGCGAAGCTATTGGTGGTTGCAAAAACACCGGGTCGGCCGTGGGTTTATCTTCATCCGTATGGCCTCCTCTCGCTTCCAAAAGCGAGAGTGTGTGGGTGCGGAATGAGAGCCGTTTTTCTTGAGAACCCTACCAGAAAAAGGGAATGTGCCGGAACTGGTGTCTTCTTGTCTCGTCGAGTTGACAATCCTGCAAAATCACGAAGGAAGCCAGGTAAACTCTTACTTTCTCAACAAAACTCCAAAGAATTTCATCAAAGTTCTTGCAAATCGCTGCACTGATAAACATTTTCAGATGCATATGCCAAGTCAGCGTCCATTCATCAAGTGTTAGTCAAAATTCTTGTTTTTAACGGTCAACGTTTTGCTTTTAACAGAGGGTGTGATTTTTGCACCTGTTTTATAACCACATATGCATTTTTGCACCTAAAAAAAACATTTGGTGTTAGGCACTCCAGATAGTAAAGCACATATACATTTTTGCACCTTTACCCTAAATTAATATATAATTTAATAATATATATACATTTTTGCACCTTTACCCTAAATTAATATATAATTTAATAATATACAACATATATTACGATTGAATTATTTATTTAGTTTATTAAATTTCTCTTAAAAAAATATGTTGAGTTTTATATTGAGGACAGGAGATAGTATATATAGTTTGATATAATTAATTAATGAGTTAATATTGGAACTAATGAAATGAAAGTAACTTGCACGTTTGGGATCAATTGAAGGGATACCATATAATAGTTGTATATATTTACAGCATTTGGATATCTACCACATGACAAAGAGCTGATAATAACATAATTATAATAATTTTATGAAGTAAGAACAAGTGAACAACTCATGGATTTTTTTCCTCTTCCACAAAATGATGCCAAAATACAATATTTGATAGTATGAAAAAATTTAAAATAGAAATATACTTGGCTATAAACACTTGGGCCCATTTACATCCCACAAACTCGAAACCAAAAGTAGATATTTTGTAAAGGAAAGTTTGAGATTGGAATTAAGAAGCATTTTCATTTGAACATTCATGGAGATGAAATGAGAGGATCATGAGGTTGATCATCATCTTGGTTGAATTTGTTGGCAGATTTAGGACTTCTGTACATTGCATACACCACCAACTGTATCGCTCCCAAGCAAAAACCCACTTCGTTTGGCGCCTTCATTTTTGTTTCAATCCACGCACTTTTGATTATTATCCATCACTAATATAATATATCTGTAAATTAAATATTTTCTGCGCTTCTAAATGTAAGAGGTCATTACTCCCTCTGATCCTTGTTATATGGCACAAACTAGCAATTGTATTTAGTTCTTTTTATAAGCACTTCTTTGTTCCAAAAGAGCATTAATTATTTTTTTTCCATGTATGCCTATAATTAATAGGGGTAGTGGGTGAGAGTAATAATTAATATAATATGAGAGTTTAGTGCAATTAGTAGGGGTAATATTGGAAGTTACTTAAATTGTGGGATAACTTTATTGACTTTAATTGTTTTTATTGGTTTGTGAAAATTGATATAGTTGGTGCCTTATAATAAGAACTAGAGGGAGTAGTTGGTTTATTTTGACTATAAATAGAAGACATCAATTCATTTTATCTCCCAAATTTATAATTTTTCTCTTAAAATATTACTATTAATTGCACATATATTAAAGAGGTACGGATCCCATTAAGAGGAGATTTTAAAGAAACCAATCATTTTTTATATATAATTAATTAACTTAACTAATTAATGTATGCAAATTAATTAGCTATCTAGCTTCTCCGTTAAATGTCAAAAGGATTATACATATATCTACTACATCACCTGTGCCTAAATATATAGACACACACACACACAATTATGAGTATTACGTACATTGATAACTGTTTTTGAGTTAGGTTCTGTGTTTAAACTTATTATTAATATATTACTTACCCCCAAGATCCAATCGCTTTTAAGGATGGCATACAGCAACCAAACGCCACCGTTTAAAAACATGCACAAAGAAAGTAAGAATGGCATATATTCCACGCTCTTCGTCCTCACCACTAATCTCTGCACGTTAATAATTAATAACCACTTATTATTTCAGTTGTAAATTAAATATCTATCAAACAGTGATTTATAGAAAATTAAATATATATATTATAAAATAATGACCAAAAAAAAGAACAGATAATAAGTCATAATGATGAGAAAAGCCTCACCAAATATATATGGGTGAGAATATGATATGATGTGGGGAAAAGATTTTCAAGCACGTTGTGCAATTGTTCATAACAACAAAGCAAAAATGGCCCACTTTCTTTGTCAATTTTCAATTATTAACTCTTCAATCATGCATATTACGATTTCTTATCTTGGCCACAAATATTTTGCATGGCGTTGCCACTTCGTGAAATAATAATAATAATAATAATGAGACGATGTCTTAGCCACATTTAGAATATGTTATTTTTTCGGTTTTAAATATAAGACAAAGTTAATTTTTACGGAGAAATTAAAGAATCTAATTAAATTACTTTAAAATATTTATATTTGTCATTTTTTCTCCAAACTATTTTGTCTAACTTATAAACTGATATATAATCTAAGGATATACAACATATGGTGTAATTAAATGACTTGTTTAATTTCATTAGTCTCTCCAAAAAAAATTAATTATGTCTTATATTTAGGACCGAATGAAGTATCTTTTTTATATTCTTAGCTTGCAACTTGCAACATTAATATCGCACCCATGATTTTGTTTTGCGGTGAGCTAGCTAGATATTTATTTTGCAACCACCACTAAGTTAATTCTTATTACCTTTAATAAAGGTAATTTATTTGAAATACCTTTTGGAAGAAAGAAGTGAGATTGAAGATAGGAGCAAAAAGTCTCTATTTGAAAATATTATTATCAAGAAAAACTTAAATTCAAATTCCAATACTTTGTGTATATAAAATCACTAATCAAGTATAGTATCAGTATTTTATGTGTATAAAAAGTCGATCATGGCCAACAAAATTTTCAAACGGACAATTTTAAATGATCTCCTCTTGAAGATATTAGAGATGGTTAATTATTTTAGACATACCAGTGCAGATACATGAGAATATTTAAAGCATCACCCATAATTCCGACGACGTCGATCCGAACTTCGCTGTGCAACGCTATCTGAGTAAATATTACGGCCACTCCGAAGAATCCCATATCTAATATTCCAATCAGAATCCCAGTTTTGGCCTGCCAATATGCTCACTAATTAACTAACCATCATATATATATACTATCTCCGATCCTAATTATAAGACCTAGTTGACATTTTTTGGAGAGATTAAGGAAGTTAAATAAGTTACTTAATCATTTCTTTTGTTGTGTATTCTTAAATTATATATTAGTTTATTAGTCAAACTAATTTATTTGAAGAAAAAAATAAAAATAAAAAAACTCTAAAATAATTTAATTAGTTTCCTTAATCTTTTTAAAAAAGTCAACTAGGTCTTATAATTAGGACCGAAAGGAGTATATATGATCACTGGTATATATAGATTATATTGGCTCACTCTCATCTTGGTCGGTGCATATACAAGAAATAGAATTAAGTAGGCAGTTTCCACCACGACCCCGAAGCCGTTGACGGTGGCCACAAGATATTCTCCGGCCTTTATCACTCCATAGTAAGTTCACAAGGAAGAGTTTAGCAATGTGCAAATGTAAGGAATTGAAGACTGTCGAACTCTTCCGTAGATCCACGCTTCAGTATTCTCCAGAATGTTGACCTGCAATTTTGTAACAATTAATTCACTTATTTTTAATTTATACAAGTATAGATACATACATGCATTTAATAGATTTTGCTAAACTTGTTGGTTTCCAACTTTACTTAATATGTACAGATAGATAGTATATATATATATATATAGTCAGAGCCTTACACTGGAGAAAGAAACATGATTTTTATCACTAGCGTTCCAACTTTGTCCCTTACACGTGCCACACTCACTAGAATAGAGGCATTAAACGGAAGGGACAAACCCATCAATTTCACAATTGTGTCTGTCCAAAATCGTCATACAATCTTAGCAATGGAAAGTGACGGAGTCCTCGCAGGGTGATGATATTGTTCATTCTCTCCCTATTTCAATTTTGACTTGCCACCAGCTCCTACTTCACTCTCTGGATTGTCTTTTTTTTTTAGGGTTTTGTCTCGTGTCTCTCTCTCATTCACTGTGACTAGTAAGAAGGTTACGAATTTTTAACTGTTCATGGAGCTTATAGGTCTATAACACTTTAGATCTCTCTCTACACCTATTTCAAACTTCAGTTTTCAAATCTCTCTCTCTCCCTCTTCAGATTTGGCTCTTTCTCTTCCCTCCTTCTCATTCTCCTTCCCTCCACAGATTGTTGCTCCTTCAGATCAGTCGATTTTTTTTTTTTTTAAAAAAAAAGCCAATCTTTACTCTGACTCCGCCGGTTCAGGCCAAGTTGACTGAGTTGACTCCAGGTCAACTCGGAACCCCGGTTGTACCCCTAACTCAGACCAGTTTTATGACCGGTTCGCCGGTTTCCAGTCTAAACCGGCCGGTTCAGTCTAGGTTTCATAACCTTACTACTAGAAAATGTCAAAATAGCGACGGAATTTACTACAGAAAAAAATCCGTCGCAATTTGTGACGGAATTTGCTACGGAATTGAAATCTGTTGCAAATTGCGACGGATTTGTTTTTCCGTCGCAAAATTTTGCGGCGAAATTTAAAATCCGTCACAAATTTATGACGGATTTGTTTTTCCGTCACAAATTTGCGACGGATTTTAAATTCCGTCGCAAAATTTTGCGACGGAAAAACAAATTTGTCGCAATTTGCAACGGATTTCAATTCCGTCGCAAAACTCCAAAAAAAAATGATTTTCTAGTGGGAAAAAGCCCGCCAATTTGCGACGGAAAAATAAATCCGTCGCAAAGATAACTATTAGAAAATACCAAAAATTCGATGAAATTTGCGATGGAATCAAAAATCCATCGCAATTTACGACGGAATCATAAATCCGTCACAAATTTGTGACGGAATCATAAATCTGTCACAAATTTGCGACGGATGGAAAAAAATTTCCGTTGCAAACTACTAAGAATAAATCTTTCCACTACTTCCCTCTCTTTTCATCAAGTTGCGAGGTTTGCTTTGGCGCTTACACAGTCTCTTCTCATTTTATGCATCGTCGATCTGCGAGAGTTCGGCGTTCTAGTCAAATTTGGGTATGCTATTTGTTGAAGCCCTAATTCTCTTGCAGGTTTTTTTTGTCTTTACTATTTTTTTCCCGATTTGTTTGCTTTGGGTGACGAGGAAGGTTGAGGGTAAGATTCAGCAGGGGCGGAATTAGGGGGCTAGGGGTGGCCCCCCAAAATTCCAGAGTTGGACCAAAAAATATAGGGAATTATGCTTTAGCCTCATAAAAATTTTAAAATATTCACTTTAGTCCCTATTAAGAAGTCTCATGGAGGGACTAAACTGAAAATGTTGAAATATTTATGAGGCTAAAGCATAATTTTCAAAAAATTTGGGTCCAATTCTGTAATTTTCTCCCCCTAATTTCAAATACTGATTTTACTAAGTTTTATTCTGTAATTTCGCCCCCCTAATTTCTATTCCTGGCTCCGCCCCTGGATTCAGGAGATTGGAATTGTATAGGCGTTGTGGTTCCTTATATTTCATTACAGCATGGGGCGAAGTGATGATGACTTCGAATAAGTTTTGGGGCTGTTGCTTGTTTGAACCTTCCCATCGCTTCCCTTTGTTTTTTTAATTCAGTACAGAAAAAATTAGAAAAACCCTAACTTATTTTGGTATCTTTGAAAACCCCCCAATAACTATCATAAACTTGATTTGTGTCGCTTCAATCCAGCTATTTCGATGGCAGCTTCTTTGCTGAGAAACTTTCTGAACAATTTGGTTTGTTCTGTCTCCAGATTAATGATTGTGAGTTGTGACGATGTTGAAATATATGTTGAAACTGTTGGACTGATGTACTGCAAAGATATGAAGCAGAGGCTGATGAAGCAGAGCGTTTCTCGAACGCTTAGCTAGAATACTCAAGGTAGTTTGATAATTTTCCACTTCAATTGCGGCAGCTTTTATGTAGTTCTTTTACTTTATATCAATGTAGGGAAATATTTGTTGCTGCTATTATTCTTTCGTTCTTATAGATGTGTAATGCACCACCTTTTTGAATTGGCGGAAGGTGCCTATTTTGTTACTTTTTCTGAATACAGACTGTTTGGAAATTATCTGCTGATGAATATTCATGATATTCTTGTTGATGGATGACATTCCTTGATTAACTAATTCATGCTGCTAAGTGCTAAGTTATATATCATTTCAATATTATTTTTGAGTCGCAATAGAGTTTCATTTTTTTACATGTTTCTCAGTTAGAATAATGTTATTATGTGCATTTAATGACTGGTGTACGTGGCAATTAAGTTTTACGTGCTGCATATTCATTTGTTTAGAACAGATAGCTAGTGATTCATACTCACAAGTAGATTATTACTAATGTATAGTTGATGGAAATATCTGAAGTTGCATAAAGAGTGGAATGCACTATGAAATATGAATGAACATATTGACTCACTATGTGATTCCTCTCAATTATCACTTAAGTTGTTATATATTCCGAAGTTCAAGATTGGCTTTAAACCCATTTGTTATGTGTCTTATTTAAATGGTGGCAATGGTATAAGCTTCAGAGATGATCCACGGAATTTGTTGATGTTTGTTGTTAACATGTTTCTTTCAGATACAAAATTAGGCCGTATCAGGTTGTGAGATAATGAACGATCTAACATGTAATTATAGGCCAACAGCTTGCTTTGAAGATACTAGGATCAGGGTGAAAGGATGTTTTGGGAGCATTGCATTTTGACTGAAGAAAGGACCTAACTTAATATGATCCCACTTAACCCACAGATATTTTTTTAACTCCATTGGCTCCCTTGGATTCTTAAATTTTTGTTATTCCTTTTGTTTATTTTTAAATCTGGACATGAAGATTTTGACTCTTCTTATGGGTTTTATGTAAATCCTCCTTCCATTTTATTACTTATCCTCCAAATAGAGAAAAATTCCTTATTGAAGTATTGCAGACCCCCGAAGATTGTGAACGATGCAGAAAATTTGGGAGAGGTTCTTCTGGGGGGACCGCATAGAAAATTCAGTATATACGGTTTATACGGTACATATCTATTACTGATTTTTCAACCAAATTGATTTATTCCCTTTTCAGTTTAAAATGAGGAAGGAACAATCTTGTACTGTAGCTTGTCGTGTGACTTTGGATGCTGAGTCTGCAAAGAATTTTCAAGAAAAAATTGATGATGAATATCGAGTAATCATGTAAGTGATTAACATATATTTTCTAGTGCTGTGCTATTGCTATATAGTATAGGTGCTTTTATGCTGTCTTAAAAATTTCTTTTTGGTTGCCTTGTTGTTTTTTACTGTGTATATCCTTGCTGAGACAAGTTACTCATGAAACTTGCTGCTTTTCTGCACTTACTTTGATTAATAAATAAAGCCTTGAAATGAACATGCAGGATTTTGGATAATCTTCCAGTTGCTGTTCTTAGACAGAGGAGGGATGGAGGGCAATCAACCGCATATGAACATGGGTTTCGTGCTGGGTTCAAAGGAAACTATCTCTGATCAAAAGAAAAAAACAAGGAGATTGTATTCATTTATGATGTTTCCTTCAAGGTATCTCTGATCATGCCTTTGGCCACTCTCTTCTTCTACCTCATCTGTGATGCACATTAATTCTGGTTTAATGATTTTTTTATTTGCAGAAAAGTGAAATCAAATATTTGTGAATTTGCAGAATTGGGAATGTTGTATATAATTGGACATCAAAAGCACAGGAAAAAGTAGTTCCTCCTTACTTAATTTCTGAGGCGTGACTAAATTTAACTTAAGGGTAGAAGAGTTTTATATAATTGGCCATCATATATTTATTAAATTTGAATCATTTCTATTTTTATTTTTGCTATTTTGGAAAATATAGTTATAATACAAATTTTTTTTTTTTTAAACCAGGCGTTGGGAAATCATTTCTCATCACATTAACATGTTTTGCAAATATTAGGTGTCACTTTTTTATTAACTATCTAAGTTTGATTGATTTCTAACTTGTGCTTTGTTATAAGTTTGATTGATTTCTAACTTGTGCTTTGTTATGATGAACTGCTTGGAGTTTATTTGCATCTGTCATAAGTAATATGACAATTTTTTGTTCTCAATCCCACTCAACACAAGTAATATGATAATGATACTTTTGGAACTTTTGTGACTGACAGTGGATGGAAAAAAATCACCTTCCTGTTTGATATTAATGGCAAGGTTCTTTGATTTTTGTTTTAGGTCGAAAACAAGGTTCTTTGATTTAATCTTATAAGGCATTGTTTATATTTTAGAACGAAATATCTAATCAACTGTACATGTGGTTCCATCTAATTTAAGTGACCCTATTCATATTCATATTTTTCCTATTAATCTCATGTTGAGCTTGATGGTTGATTGTGGATGCAAAATCTATGTAGGTAGTATAATTATTGTTTATATTTTACCTTGTAAATAACTAACACATTTCATTGCACTACAGAGAATGTGCTCTTTGGAGGAATGGGTGACCAAACTTTTGTCAGACATTGATGTATCTAAATGTGCTACAGTGGCGTCCTTTTTTGTGCTTTTTAGTTACTTGGTGTATAACTTATTTACGATTTTTAGTTTATATTGTTGGCAACATTGGTGTTTATATTTCGTTTTGTTTATTTATAATTTTTTAGGATTGCTATTGTACATGTTTCTACATACACTTTTTTAATACAATATTCAGTAGTACTTATATACATTTTCTTATTTGTAATTTTTCCTATAATTTTTATATTTTTAATTTGTTATTTATTTGTATTTATTTATATAATTTTTTTTGGAATTGAGATTTGCGATGGAAAATAAATTCCGTCGCAAAAAATGAAATTTTGTAACATAATCAAATTCAGTAATTTTTTATATTTTTTTATGTAATTTTCATATTTTTTAAATATTTTTTTAAATAAAATACGTTTTGCGACAAAAATCCAATTCCGTAGCAAATTTCTGAAATTTGCTACGGAATTCAATTCCGTAGCAAATTCCTGAAATTTGTGACGGAAATGAATTCCGTCGCAAATTCCTGAAATTCCTGAAATTTGCTACGGAATTGGATTCCATCGCAAATTCCGAAATCGCACGGAATTGGATTCCGTCGCAAATTTCGAGGAATTTGTGACGGAATTCATTTTCCGTCGCAAAATTCAAAATTTGCGACGGATTTTCCCTTTTCCGTCGCAATTGCAACGCGTTTTTTGCTACTGACAAAATCCGTCGCAAATCTATTTTGCTACGGAATTTTTACGTAGCAAAAATTGATTTTTTTTTTGTAGTGTTGGTTCTTTGTTTGGAGTTATGGGCTTCGCTTCTTTCTTGCTTTTGACCGTTTGGGTTAGCGGTGGGAGAAGTGACTTATTTTCTATCGACTTTTATAGAAGTAAGATAGGGAAAAAGTCAGCTTGTAAATGAGATTTATGTTTGGATTGATAGTGACTTTTTCCAAACTGAGACGTGTTTGAATTATTATTTGAAAAGTCAGTTGAGATGTAAAATGACTAAAAAAAATGTATAAATCTTATTAAACACTATCTACATTAATATTAGTTGTATATATGCGATAATTGGAGATAAAAATTTAAAAATTATTTAAAAAATTAATAAACAATAAAGTCCTTAATTAAATATATGTTTAATGGATAAAATTGTATATACTATAATGTAATTTCCTTATATCATTATTATCTTCATCATTCATATTTCCTTATTCAACTTGAAAAAAAAAAAAAAAAAAATCCCTCCTCTTACTCTTACCGTAATTTCCTCTATTTTTTTTTTAATTGTTTTACCAATCACTTAGCTGTCCAAAATAACCTATATACTGTATCACTTCTCGCTCCAATCCTCCTCAGATTTCGGATTTCCTACTGACAGTCTTATCTCACTCAAAGACCACTTTTTATAACTTGGAAGCTTTGGCCAATTGTTATCTTCACCTGCTCAAGCTCCATAAAATGCTTTCCAACACTTACCCTCTACTCTACTCTAGTCTTCCCTCAACTTTCTTGTTTATTTAACTACCTCATGCGTCCTGGTGTGTGTCACTGAGCCCTGATCTATAGTTTCTCCTACCATTTTTACACCTCGAGGCTTTAGCATAGATTGTTGAATCTCTCCTCCTCATACGGTGTTTAAACTCACATGGACAAGATATGCTCTTATATAGTTTTTTCATCTATGGTGTTCCTGATCTGGCTCCCCTAATTTTTTAAGTGGAAAATGAATATATTGCATCTAAAATATGTACAAAACTAAGAAGAATGGGATTAATTATTGAGTTCATATACCAAGATTGTGATTGTTATAATTAAGTGGTCAATTATTCATGCAAGTTAGCATAATACATTTTGGACCGGTCACGAGATCATATATGAATTTACCTAACGTCACACCCCTAAAAAAAAATTGTTATATATATATATGTGTGTTCACCTCATTTCAATATCCGTTGTTCTTCTTTCCTAAATGTGTTGCACATGTCTCTTGCTCCCCCTGTCGTGCGCTTTTCTTTGTGTTTCTCAATATTTCTCATCCTTGTACTAGCCCAATAGCCTTTTTACAGTAACTTTGTATCTTTTAA
This sequence comes from Acacia melanoxylon, assembly GCA_019022615.1. Taxonomy (NCBI): domain Eukaryota; kingdom Viridiplantae; phylum Streptophyta; class Magnoliopsida; order Fabales; family Fabaceae; genus Acacia; species Acacia melanoxylon. The sequence continues at coordinate 16,343,541 of JAFJYJ010000003.1, forward strand.
ATAAATTGTCCTTTTTATATAAAAATAATAATAATTATTCATAGTGCTGCACGAGAAGGAATGCAATGATATAAAATTGGTCAGTGACTAAAAAGGATCATAAATGAACTGAATAATACAGCTGAAGAACATTGGCCGCTGGGCTTATATATGGCCCCTCCACTTATCTAGCATGACAATAAGAAGGAAGGCATAAGGAACATACATCTAATAGTGGCTAGAACAAGTGGTGGCTGCATAGTTTGTGATTAGGGAGTGTAATTGTGTTGGAGGGGGTGTCGGCGTTATTGCCACAGATCTTGCGACTAGGCATGCTAGTCTGTTGGGCCAGCTTGTGTTCCTGACATGGGCTGTCAATCACTTGATCAGAGTTTTACCTTTCTATGCCAAGTTTTTCCATCATTAGAAAACGGTCCTCTCTTTTCAGTGCTGGATCCGTTTTATGAAAATTATTATCACATTTCACATACGACCTTCATGTTGAGATAACTTGAGTTGTAGCGTTTCTTTTGTTTTAAGTTGAGTTTTGTTCTCTCTTGACCAAGTCCACTCTTCTGTAATTGTTATCAAGTCACCAGGAAGTTTAAGGTCAACAATGATATGTTTTGGAAAGATGGTCATCCCTTCCAGATCATTGGTGGTGACTTGCATTATTTTTGGGTGATTCCGGAGGTATATATGTTATAGACATCTCCCTGTTTAATGATAGATGATTCTTGCCAAATCATTCTTTTCCATTTCGTAGTCAATGAATTCTATTATTCTCATATGCCGTTATATGTGTTGGAAATTATGCCCTAGGGGCATATCATTGTACTTTAAACATTATTCCTATTTAAAGTATTTCTCCATTTAGTTATCATATCATTTGCATATTTATTATGATAACTATATCCTTGGACGTATCATAAAGATTGTCCTAAATGTCCCTGGTCGGTCATTTATGCGGGAGTAAAGATGAAATAAGACCAGTATAACTTTGATGAGGTATGGAGATACGAATCAAAGTCATAGGCACTTGTAAGAATACAAGGTTCTGGACTGACCCACTATGAGAAAGCTGCATGAATTAAGTCATAAGCTTATCTCATGTATAACCGCGTCACAATGTCCTTTGACCTGAGGTCATCATGGATTCCTACATGAGAATCGTTGATCTTTGACCTAGTCAAAAGTCACCTTTAACCGAGTGATGATAAAGACTTCGATCGGGATTAGTGGTTTTCATACAAAGTAATGTGAATGGTCAAGATGGAGTTTGTCTCTCACATTTGTAGAGAGATAATATTGGGCCCCTCGATGAGTAAGTCTGAGAAATGTAGTCATACTACGATGGAAATGAGTTTCCATTTCAATTGTTAGACTACTCAAGAATCGAGAAAGTAATGGTCAAGAACAGGAGGATGACACAATTCGGGGTTGGCTACGGTCCTCTTCCCTTCCCATCCACTTCCAATCCTCTTCCTCATCTCAGCCGTTGGATTGAAATCTTAACCGTTCGGATCTAATATTTTATAAAAGTATTATTTTTATATATTTTTTTAATATAAAAATAATATTTTTATAAAATATTTAATCTCAACCGTTCAGATTTCAATACAACGGCTGAGATTGAGAAGAGGATGGGAAGTGGATGGGAAGGGAAGAGGATGGGAGCCACTCCCACACAATTCATGCTTCATCCTTGACCAAATTATCACGGGACAAAAGGGACGTGGCATGGTTGTATAATAGGTAGTATCGTATTATCGATCCTCATATGAGTTGGGTAGTCGCAATGTCTTGCTAGAGGCCGCTTGCGACTTGTGGGCTGGTACAATATTGGCTCGTTGCCAATTTCATGTGGGTCTACAGGGTCGCACACAAGAATAGCCCAACACGAGCAATAATGTCCAGATTCATTGAATCTTAGATATGTCTAAGATTTAATGAATACAAAGTTTAATCTAGGGTGGATAGATATATATATATATAATATAAATTCAAAATTAATAATAATATTATTATTTATGTAGATAATAATATTATTATGTATTATTTGTTTTATATTTAATTTATTTGATAAACTAAATAACTAAAACAAATAGAGATATAGTATCTCGATTTAATTTAAATTTAGATATAGTATCTCGATTTAATTAAATAGGAAGATATCATATCTCGATTTAATTTATAAAGATAAATTAAATCGCAGACTTTTAATTCGATTAAATAAATATATTATATTAGATCTATTGGACAGATTTAATTAATATTATTTTAATCCAAATTCATATTTCAAAATTAATAAAGATTAATTTTGAATATATAATACGCCTAGTAGGGTTTGAAAACCCTAAGAGATAATTCGTAAGACGTATTAGAAAGCCGCGAAAGTAAAACCCTAGAAAAAGAGAAGAGACAAAAGGTTGAAGGCGTTAGTACGCTGCCATCGGTGTTGGAAGCTGTTCGGTGTGGATACCGGTAGAGGGAGTGGATTCGCTGAGTCAGCTCATCTTTGATCGTACAAGACGCACACGAGTAAGTAAGGTACGGTTCTTACCAATCTGATTTAAACACCGTTGATGGATCCTCTCTATGGGATTCGTAAAATTTTAATGGATCCTTCCGCTGCGTGTACGGATCCCAACAATATGGTGATATCATATACCTTCTATTTTTGCAGTATTGGGAAGATAGACTGTTAAAAGCCAAGGCATTGGGATTAAATATCATTTAGACATATATTCCTTGGAATCTGCATGAACTAAAACCTGGAAGGCTTGATTTTGAGGGTATTGCCAACATTGAAGCATTCCTCAAACTATATATGTCACAAACTTGGTCTGCTTGTGATGCTTCGACCTGGACCTTAGATATGTGCAGGTTAGCTCTGACTTTTGGGGCTAATAATGTACTTTTCCTGTGATCTTGGAGCTTCTCCAGTATGCCGAAATGAAACTTGCTGATTTGCATGTATATGTTTATGATTGATATTGCAGTTGGGTGTGTAAGCCCTAACTAACTTTATTTTTCCTTGGCAATGAAATGCACTCATAAGTCATAACCTAGTTACTCTGCTAGTTTTGCTGACATTTGATTATTGATTTAATTTAGAATGGGATTTAGGTGGTTTCCCTGCTTGGTTACTTGCTGTGGACCTATCTCCAAAGTTAAGATCATCTGATCCTACTTTTCTTCAACTGGTATGTTTTTCTTATAGAGTTCAGCCATGAATTCATGTTAGTTATTATTTTATAGATTTAAATATTTTATATGTCCATTTCTTTCTGCATTTCATTGGAAAATGGAAACACAGCTTTATGATCTATCTTTCAAATTTGTCTTCCATTGTCCTTCCTCATTTTCCCATGTTCTTTTTGTTGACACCTCTTACATTCATAGGTTTTCTATGTTTACACTTACAGTTTCTGGATGTCCATAGAATAATCTCAACACATGAGGAATGTGGAGCCTTGTCCGCCCCCAACCCCTTTCTCTCTTTTTATTGCTACAGGTCCTGCATCAGTAAATGACTCGTTCCTTATAATATATATAGTTATATACCACCTTTTATCATTTAGCTTCAAATTATGGGAGGTGGTTAAACTACACAACTCTCAGGAGGGAGAATTGCACCTTTTCTGCCAAAACTTGCATTTGGAAGGACCCCTACTGTTGGGGGCTCTGCATACGAGTAAATTTGCACCATATATTAATAAAAATTAAAATATGCTATTTTCACTCCATTTAGAGAAGTTTTTTTTTTCTCAACCATTTAGAGAAGTTCATGTGTATTAATTATTTCACCCAATCGAGTTAAGATTATGGTGACAAACGCACATTAGCAAAAAGATAACAGGTAAATTTGCACCTTGCCCATTATTTTATTATCTTTTGGTGATGGATTGATTAAAATATAAAACGTGTGTTGGAATTTAGTTATCTTTGCTTTTCTCTCACATTAATATTATCTTCATATTTTTGTTGGCCATACTTGATTCAGTTTGAAGGTTTTGTTCTCTTTTTAATTAGGCTTATAGCTAGTAATCACTTGATCATCCCTCATCACTCCTTCGCAATATTTCTTTGTTTTATCCACCAATATATATGTGCGCTGGTGCGCTTTTTAAAAGAAGTAGAAGAAAGACCCAAATTAATAAACTCAACTAAAATAACAAGAAATTTAGTCATTTCAACCACATGATATTTGTAACACCCCAAATTCCGTAGCATAAATCGTGCCGGTGACACGTGGTTTTATAAATATTCATCGAGTTTTGAGGTGCTACTGAGCTTAGCGTAATGCGGAAACGGAGAGCATGTACTAAAAATTTGAACAATTGAGTAGGCGATATAAAAATACTCGAGGACATATGCGATGTCGACGATATCTTGATATATTATAAATTTCCGGAAGGATTGTTCATGTGATACGATGTAATACAAAACTTTATAATTACAATTCTTACATGTAACTATACCCTCTTCAACCAAGCCTTGAGTAGACTTGGGGCATAGAACCTAACTCGTTAAATCATCTCATTTGGCCGAAATGGGTAGGTCTAGTGGAAGTCTCGCGTGCTAGGGACGTGATTGGTGAACCACATAGACGACCCTTCTAGTTTAAGCACCAAATGATGTGAAGTAACTTTATTAGATTCATGCCATAAGGTAGGTTCTGTTGACTTTCTTCCCGCATTTCCTTTGGGGGTGCCTCCTCACGGCCCCGTCCATTAATGCTCCTTCTCATGGCTCCATTCACAACGTCTTCATAAATCCTGGTTCCTTTCCGAACCTCTAGTCTAGTCTAAGATTCAAAACAAATTGAATCTTAGGTAACGATTAACCTCATATGAAAAGTATAACAAGTATATGTATGCATTTATGAGGATATTCATTACATTTCAAAGATTAACCAATACATAGCACACAGCAGATGTAATGTCAACACAACAACAGTACATAGCACACAACACATGTAAAGTTATCTATACAAATCCATGTATAGTAAAATAGTCTGCACCACCTGTGCCACGATGTACACTCGTGTCCTCAGCGCTAGGAAAACAATCTCACGGCATTATCAAGACTATAACCCATATCAATTTGAATGTATATAAACGGTGATTCAAACAGTCTTAACCACGGTGCATGACCCAAGACCAAGTCTTGTCCATGACTCTATGAAATCATTCCATCTCATACATGCATACAAGTCATATAAGAGTTAAAGTTACGTACGCGAACGTACCTTCCTTCCGTGTGAATAGTAATTTACTATTTATGTATACGGTACTATTCATAAATACGGTATTTATGAATAGTAATATGTCCAAAATCCTTCAAATCTGACTCCGGAATCCTCGGATATCCTAACATATTACCATATTGCTTAGAATAATATCCAAAAGGTTAATTTACCTTTCTACCCTTGGTGGATTTGTTATTACCATTTTGCCATTACATTTTATTTAATAAAAACGCTACTTTCAGCATTATGGCCAGATTTACTTCTAACTTTGAAAATTCATAAGTAATTCTAGAAAACTCAAAACGAGGATCCGTAAAATTCCTCAGAATCCTTAGGATGTCTACTTTTGTGGAAAAATACTGGTTGTTACCCATATTTAGTGATTCATTCCCAGTTTTCACGTGTTCATCCTTTGCCCAGAACATTTTCAGAAAACGTAGCCCAACTTTGGACATTTTTATCTTCTAGCACAGAACTCGAAATAATACATTCTAGGTATATTTGAAAAGATCTATATGTCTACTTTAACCATGAATTTTCTCAGAATTTTAGAACTTCATCTTCAATATAAAATACTGACGTTTTTACCCCTGACTTCAAAAATTGCTTACCGATAAAATTTCGCCAGAGTTTCGCTACTTTATGATTTGCTTCCAAAAATTCTGCTATATAACCTTTTCCATCATTTTTTCGAAATAAAACCATTTTTAACCATAAAAACATGATAACAAAAATATATTGGAAAATTAAAGATCAAAACACTACTTATCTATGAATTTAAAACTAGAACTCAAGAACTAGAGAACTTACCCTTGAAGAACCTTGCTACTACTTCTTCCTTGCTCCAAGAACTTCACTCTACTCACTCTCTAATCTTAAAATCAGATGCTTTGAGCTGATTTTGGTGTGAAGAATATGAAGAGAAGAGTCTTCTATTTATAGAAGAAATTCAAGGCTATTCCAACTACATTTCTTCCTTAACCAAACACTCAAACCAAACACCCAAACCAAACACTCAAACCAAACACTCTTACACCAAACACTCACACCAAACACTCTTACACCAAACATTCATACCACCTTATACATATCTACCAATATCCAACTACCATTTAATATTTATTTACAAATATTAAATAAGTATTGGAAAATAAAATCCTTAATTCCATATAAGAATTTTCTTCCATAATTAACTCTCTAGGTCATAAAATATTGGTTCTAAAATTTCTAGACCAAAAAGTATCCTCTAACTATTTTTCCTTGAATTATTGGCAAAATAGGCCTCAAAATCAGAAAATAGCTTTAAAACTATTTAGGCCAAATTTTCATAATAAATTCCCATAAAATATTTCTTATTTCCAAATCCAAAGATTTGGGATATTACATTCCTTCTTTTGGTTATAAATTAATTACCTTTTTATGTGCTATTTATATCATATTAAATAGCACCAAAATAATGTCTCATAATTAATCATTCATTAATTAATTCCAAAGTGGAATTTGAATGAAAATATAATCAATAGATTATAATTTCTTGAGACAAATATTCACCTTTGTATTTAATATGTATTATTTATCAAAATATAGTATTTATGATAAATAGGAATTTTAGGGTATTACAATATTCGCCTATGATATACTCTTTCAAATTCATTTTCTTCCAAAAGCTTTTTATATTCCTATCTATAAGTCAATTTGAAAAATCTATAATGTGCCTGTTTGGATTCACTAAATTTGAGCGTTAAAGGCAAAAAAATGCAATAGCTTAAAAGCCAACACTCATACAGTTAAGGAAAAGTCAACTGCCTGTTTGGATTGCCCATTGCGTTGGCTTAACTTTAAGTCAAAAAAGCTCAAAAAGTCAGTTAAGGAAAAAGCTCCAGAATCTAGCTTTTTCCAAAACGCTCTCAGCTTTTTGATGTAGGCCCCGCCACTTCTACCACCATCAACCCAAACACAAATCATTATCTATAACCTGAATTTTTTCCTACCGAGCTTTTTTTAAAGTCAGATAGCTTTTAAGCTACCGCTCCTACCACCAACCCAAACAGGCCATTATACAGTCAACATTCTTCTTAATGATGCCTTGGATATGCATATTACTTAATAATATCCATATGGAGATAATTAAGTAATATATGGTGGGGTAATATTGAAAAACACGAGTAATATTGAGTTAGAATAATTCACTACACTTAATTAAGTGTATTATTTTTAAAAATTAGATAGTTTTAACAACATAAACTAATCTTAACTAAATTATTTAGTTTATGCAAATTAGTTAAAAAGTACTTGTAAATATAAATGGAGGCGCGTAATATATAATTCTTAAAAATTAATAACTTTCATGTTCTTGCTTCAAAACAAGAGCCTAGCCAGCAAACCTAGATAAAATCATATTGTCAATGACTATATATGTCGCTCTTCAATTTCAGCCATAATAATCAAATTCAGAAAAACCATATTCATAATTGCTCCTCATATAAAGAAATTAGTTGTCCTCATTTAACATCGCATTATGTGTTTTTCACTAATTAGATCTTGGGTTTGTTCCTTTTTTTAACCAACGTCATTAGTTACAATGTGCATAAAAATACAGTGCAAGCTCAGATTCTAGTCCATATAAATTACAACCATGGCCATTGTTTAATATATATTCTTAACCTAGCTACTTGATACTTATATTTGATACTTGAAGTGGGTGCAAAGTGGGGGGTTCAATCCCGAGAAAAATGATCAGTCCCTTGCACACAGTGGAGGCTTTTTTATTTTGGATATTCACCAAAATAGATCAAAGCATAAATCTACTTTTCATTAGATTCCCTTATTATTTTCCTCTTTCTTTTTTGTTCCTTTTTTTGTTTGTGTTTGTTTGGCTGTCAAATGGGGATTTGCCATCTTGTTCTTAGAAAGTTGTCATCGGAACATTCAAGACTACTCTACCACACACACATAATCACCTTCAATTGACACCCAATTTATAAGAGCTGATCTAAAGCTTCAGTTAAATTATAATATAATTCAGCTTGGACTTAATTTAGACAGGCACTTCAAGAAGTGCAAGCAAATGTGAAATATCTTTATTAGGCTTTGGTGTTATTAATTACTTCCTGTTGAGGAGAAACACAGTAGATCATGGGTCTCAATTCTATGCTGTAAAAAGTGTCAAGTGGCCTTTTCTTTTTTTGTTTTTCTTTTTCTGTCTTTTCAGATGAACATATCTAAGCAAAACAAAGTAGCTAGCTAGCCTTTGTATATAATATTGCTTTTAGGAAAAATTACTCATACTTAGTCGCAAAGCCTCAATCCAAATTAGTCACTTACTTAGATATTAAAGATATCTAATAATTAATAGGATACAAGAAAACACAGGATACCAAGTGGCTCATATATAAATCAATGAGAAAGGTATATCCTTAGTTATAATTTAATTATCAGACAGGGTGCCTTTAGTGGGGAAAAAACAGAAATATAATGCGAGGCAGGTAGGAAGATGTCCCAATGAATATTGTCTGAGATAAGGTATGTTAGGTCAATATATGTGTCCTGTAATATGCAATATATATATATATATATAAAGCCAACTTTGAAAGTGGTGTTTGCCAACATCTCTCTGCACCAAAAGATTCCTCTGAATCCCAATGCAGTGCTCTCTGTACTCTCTGTGTGTTTGTGTATATTATTTTCAACTCTTATACACAAAAGCAGCAGAAAGGAAATAATCAAATCATGGGTGCGTGTCGGATTATATAAAATTGTCTTTCTCAGATTGACACATTTTACTATGAAGTTTATCAAATAATGAATAATGATCCGATGTTTTTGCAATGAGATGATGTTTTTTATGGTGTATCACCATTCTCCTCTAACCCATAATAAACTATACTCACAAGCAGCACATATACTATAATTTTCTTTTGGCTAGAATAATAATTTGTATTAGATGAAAAAGGATAAGTACATCAAGATAGTTATACATAAAACAACAACGTAAAAAACACCAATTGACAGGAAAGTTTACTTGGCGGAACATAAAAACTTTGGATACAGCTAGTACAATCATTCAAATTAAAGCCTCTAACAACTTGAATGATAAAGAGATATATACGACAATAAACTTCTAGAAACATGAGTAAAGCTGTGATTACAAACCAAGACGAAGAGATATTATATATAGTAATTTCTGCAAGTTTATTTAGGGAGAATCACTATAAGATTCTAAAGAAATTAACGCACGTAATCATGAAAAAGTATTAGAACAAGTGAACAAGATGCAATAATAAATTTTAGCGTTGGAAATGACAATAAGTCCATACTACCTACTTGTTAATGAGATTTTCTTATTATTACATTTCTTTATTAGAACTTTATAATTATGTTCTCTTTTATTCACTGTTTTGCAAAGACTCCAAACTAAAAAAATGGGGAAATAAACAAGTTCCACTTTTACGACCGTCCCACTGAGAGTAGCATTTCTAAAAGCTTGAGTGCTAAAACATTTACATTTTAGCATAGGAATAATACGCATACAACTCAAGTTGTTACATCAAGTTGTTATTAGGGTTTTGATTTAAGAGCTACTGGAGCCTGGAGGGAAAGCAAGGTACGAAAATTTTAACAGTGTGATTATGACAAAAAAGGAAAGGCTAGTGGGCTAGCTAGCTAGGAAAAGAAGCATATGCACCGATACCCAAGAAAATTAAATATGTGTATACACACACACTCAAACACACACCAATATGTATATATATAGACGGACAGACAGTAAGTATTTGATTGGGCAGTGTTTTGATGGGACTTGACTTTTGTCTCGGAGGTTGCAATATAATTATGTGCGTGTGTATATATGATAGCTAGCATATGTGTAAGTCTAGTTGAATAATGAAAATGAAGAGCATATGTGTGTGTGTGTAACAGACAGAAGAAGTAAAAGAAAGAGCTGGATAAGAGTAGATGTGGGTGGTTTTAGGGTTTAAAAGCTTATGAAAAACAAGGCAAAAAAGAATCAATTAATAATCATAGTTATATTCATGAGTTGGCCTATATATCATAAAACCCAGAGTTGACTAGTCTTTTTCAACCCTGCGTGTGTGTGTATATATATATATATATATTCACTCTTTTGTCTGTAAAATAATAATGCTGCCTTTTCTTTTGGATTCAACACCCCACAGCCATACACACACTTCCATCAATGTAAAACCTTAAAATTTCTAATTATCATAAATACTATATTTTGATAAATAATGCATATTAAAATAAAGGTGAATATGTGTCTCAAAATTTTGTAGTTACTTAATTATAATTTTAGACAATTTTCCCTTAGAATTAATTAAACAAAAGGCCAATTCTAAGGCTACATATAAGGATTATAAAATATGATATAATTATCATATTAAATCACAATTCTTATGTAACCAAAATAAGCAAGGAAATGTTATGAAAACACTTAAATTAATTAAAGGGAATTAACAACAATTAATGGTCAGTTAAGCTTTCATTAATTAAAATGTTTAAGTAATTCTTCAAAATTAATCAAGAGGCAAATTAAAGAGCAACAATTAGGGATGTCTTAATTTAAAAATCAAGGACTGATTAGAAGACACGTTTAGCCTTGAATGAAGTACTTATGAGCATGATTAACTCAAGAACCAATCACACTTTGACAATTATACCTAATCACATATAAAACACTACATTAGGGGAGTTGATTAGGATTAAATTATCATTCCCCCAAAGTCAAAGTGATAGGGACGAATTCACATTGGAAAGAGAAAGGGAAGGATTACACAATGATATTATTAAGAGCAATGGAATTTGAAATAAAGATCTTCAATAGTAAGTAGGATTTTTCTAACACAAATGGAAGGCCAAGATTGAGTTTAATAAATTGATTTTCCATCCAATGGTTTAAGAAGAAAGATGAGATTTTGGTTCTCTTGTTGATTACCATTTTAACCCTTGAGCTTCGCCTATGAATAGAGAGCTCCTCCCTTCACAATTCTTCACACTAAACTCATACCAAATTGGTTGAGTTTAAGAGAAGAGTGAAGTTCTTCGAGCAAGAAGAAGAAAGGAGTAAGATCTTCAAGAGGTAAGATTTTTAAGTTTTAGCTTTAGTCTTTAGTTTTGTGGTTCTTAGTATAAATGTTAGTTTAATCTAGAAAATTAGAGAATAAATTGCTACTCTTGTTTTTAGGCCTCCTTGCATTGAAAAATTCCTAATGAGGTAAAAACAAAGTAGGGAATAATTTTTGGAAAGCAATAGATCAAGATTGTGAAAATTGTAGGATTTTCGGTTTTAAAGCTTTGTGAAGCCAACGAAAAAGATGCTATTATTTTATGTTGTAAATAAAGTCCTTAAATCATGAAATTTTTCATGAATAAATTAAACATGAAGGGTTTTCCAAATATATAAAATATGAAGCATTTTGAGTTCTACACAAGGAGTAACATATTTTTGAAGTTAAGCCATTTTTCTGGACGAAAATCTGGGCAGCGTTGAGAAACAATTAAACTGGGAATGATTCTTGATGTTCTAGCTTCTGGGAATATTTTTCCTTGAAAATAAACATATCAAGGGTCATGAGGACTTTTTCATAACTCAGAAATGATTTTTTTTATAATTAATTATGATTTTTCAAAGTTGCTGCAAAATCTGCCCAAAAATGTTGAAGTAGCGTTTTTAATAAAATGTAAGGATAAAAGTGGAATAATAAATTCACCAAGGGTAGAAATATCAAAATAGGTGGAGATATCCTTTTTTGATATTATCTAGGAAATATGATATTAATTATAATATCATGGAAAAGGAAATAATCCAACGATAATGTATAGGATATCCGGGCATGTTGGTAACTACGCGATGAAAGGTACGTTCGCGTACTAGTAACTTTAACTCTGATGTGTCTTATATGCTTATATGTGATAGATGATTTCATATGGTCATGGACAAGACTTGGTCTTTGGTCATGCACCGTGGCTAAGACTCTGTCTTAAGTCACTGTTTGTACATTCAGCTTTATACGGGTTATAGTCTTGATAATGCCGAGAGATTGTTTTCCTAGTGCTGAGGACATGAATAGCTATCGTGTCACTGGTTAGTGCAAACGTGGATAACTTTACATGTGTTGTGTGCTATGTACTGTTGTAATGTTATAACCTTACATCTGCTGTGTGCTATGTATTGGTTAATGCTGTAATGTTATGAATATTTGTCATACATATATTATTCATACTTTTTATATGAGATTAACTATTACCTGAGGTCCGATGGGTATTGGACCTCAGATTTGTCTAAGGTTCAAGAAAGGAACCATGATCCGAGAAGGCACCGATGGACAGAGCAGAAAAGAGGCATTGATGGATGAAGCTGGGAAGAGGCACCGGTCAAAGCAAATGCCGAAAGAGCTACATCAGAGCATTCTTTCTAGAAAGAATCTGACGAGGTTATTTCAAATCATTTGGTGCCGAAGGCAGGGCTAGTCTATGTGGTTCAATCAATAAGTCGCCGTGAAAGACGGGGAGACTTCCACGATAGACACCTACCTGGCCAATAGGTTTGATTGATTGAGTTGGGTTCTATGCCCCAAGTCTACCTAAGGCTTGGTTGAAGATTGTATAGTTACATGTAAGAATTGTAATTATACAAAGCTCTGTATTATTGTGTCACATGAATATTCCTTCAGGAAATTTTTAATATACCAGCTTATGTCTGGACATTTTATATCAATTACTCATTGTCCAAACATTAGTGCATGCTCCCCGTTTCCGCATTAGTCTGAGTGGTAGCACCTCAAACTCTGTTGATTTTCTTAAAACTACGTGTCACCGACACGATTTGAAGTATGGAATTTGGGGTGTTACAATCAATATATTCACTTTGTCTCAAAAGTTGATCAACTTCACTTACTCATTCAGTCTTTCTTATGTTACTTTTACCCTTTACAGATAAATTATTTGATTGATCATTCAATTCTTTGATGAGAAGAATAAAATATTTCAATATTTATACACTATATGTATGTATATGCATGACAATTTGGAATTGTAGACGGGTCAATATATAAGGCCCACAAAGCACCCCCTTATATGAGATTAAGGACTCATCACTATATAAACTTGAAACAATCACAGAAACAAAAACATATATATACTTTGCTACAGCTAGCTTACGCTAATTTCTCAAATTAATTAACCCAAATTCTTTGAATCTATATATAGGTTTTTGTAGTCTACGTACCGACTTGTTATTAAAGCCTTGTAAACTAAAGCCGTATATAGATGGATATGCAATTTATTTAGGACCCTACTCATTGTTAACATCAATTTGATGATATTTTCAAAATTACTGAATGTTAATCAGTGCTTACTTCAATTCCCTCGTCTTTTAGGCGCACGCCCAGTCTCTCATCTAATTGACTTCAGTCTCATCAAGCAAGCATGATTTATTTTACCAGCTTCTACATCCGAATCTATGGAAAAAGTGACCCCAAACTTATCGATCTGGGTCTGTTCATGGATGAAGAACGTGTTGCTAAATGTTTCTGACTTTGATTTTTGTTGTTCTCTCTGGTTCTTAAAATAAGATATATTTATTTAATTTGATTAGATTAAGAAAGTTTATGAAATTAGTTAATATACATGTATTTTCTAAAATACCTTAGTCATTTCCTTAATTCTCTCATTTCATCTTCTCTTTAATTATTATTGATGAAGAATTAATAGGAATAAATTAAGAAAATATTAACAAATACAAAAAATATGTCTTATATTTAAGACCCAAATTAACTAATCAAATAAGTCACAGGAGGGAATGTTATCTTGAGTTCTGATGTCAACATAGAGCAAATTGTTCGAATTTACACATACACATTAAACCACGATCTTGAATTGTAATACGAACGCAACAAAATATATATAGCAGACCACAATATGTGTGGTTGAGCGGTTGAGCCTTCATTACTGAGTTTGGGTTCGCGACAGAATTTTCGCTCATTTGTTCAAAGCCCATCAGTGTGGATGAATTAATCATGGGACTCATTTTATTAAACATTATCATTGTTTTTACTTTCTTAAACCTACTCAAACGGATGGTTCTGCAAACACAGAAGCAGAAATTCTAATTTAATAACAATAATGGTGACGTGAAAGATGTAAAACCTGAATTCCTAATCAAAGGTCTCGTGTCCACACATGATGATTGCCGTAATAATTAATCAACTGATGATACAGTTAGATAGATATATGAGTAATAACCAAAACAAGACAAAATAATGAAAGTTGATGGCTGAGTGTGAAGGTTTGAGAGGATAAAAGTGAAGGCGACAAGGTGTGTAGCTGAAAGTGATACCAGGGACAACGGTATTGCATGCTTGGAAACTGGGAATCTGCGCATGCATCTATTTTTTTTATAATTAAAAAAATTATACTCACCCCAGTGCAACTATAAAGTCACTTTAACCAAGTTATTATAACCAAGAAATATTAGTTAAAATTTATCCTAAATTGAAAACAACCTATAGCTTGTCCTATATTAAATGAGGTTTTGAATCAATGAATCATAGTTAAACATTAAATATAGGGGCAAAATTGTCAAAAAAAAAGTATTAATTACCCTTTAAATGACTTATATTGTGGACTAAATCATTCTTTTAAAAGCGACTTATATTGTAGAGATAAAAGAGTATTATAATTTTAAGTTCAAATATCTACGTGAAAATTAATCTGTTTGAATCATCTATTCTAGCTAGAAGGACATAAAAGTAGTCTAAAGAGTGTAATATTTTTTTTCAAAAGAAAATAATAATGTGACTCAAAAATTAAAAAATGGGCTAGCTCTCCTACTTTTAAGCCAGGTGATGTGGGTTCGCAGCCCACCATTTTAGACGAGTAGGGCCTGCGGGCCCAAGTTCTATATTATTGTATTTTAACCCGTATTATAATCTGGATACTGGATGGGCAACAAAAAAAGAATTGTTCCATTATAAAATACTTAATAAATTATGTCATTTTTTCTTTAAAAAATTGATGAAAAAATACCACTTGAATTTTAAAATCCCAGTGACAAAAATAATAATGAGATTAACAAGAATAGTAAAGTAATTGACAACTCATTTTTGTTGGGAAATCACTTATTTAGCGTTTTGAAATTTAAATGATATTCTCTTATGATGTTCTCTTTTTCCTTTGGTGTTGTCCTAATATTTTTTTGTTCACAAAAAAATTGTTGTTTTTTATATTAACATCTAGTTCCAGTTCAGAGTTTGTGATTGCTCCTCCAACACAAATGTTTTTTCTAGGATTTGAATTCGAGATTTCGAAGGATTTAGCAAAGCTTTACATCGTTAAACCAACTCTTTATTATTATTAGTGTTATTATATATCCTAATATTTTAGTCTTGTCAATCCCATGATCTAATTCAACGTGTATCCAGGACATAATTTTAATGTCCAATACCCTCATTTTGTTGTTGGCGAAAAAAAAAAAACACTCATTTTTTTTCCTTCCTGAGATATTATTCCCTTTTTTTATTACAAGGGAGAGATGATTCCGAATATTTCAATTAATTAGTTGATTTGCTGCAACTTCCTTGATCCTGGTCTCTGTCACAGCGAACCTTCGTTCCTGTTTTCGCTTCTCTTCCTTCTCCTTTATCTCACCACCATGGTAAATAATTGTTCTCAGCGCAAGAAGAATGTAAGTCTCGTTACCCTTTTACCTAGTACAGGCTAATTCTGTCATGAGCAAGCATGCTTGATCTTTAGTATGAAATTTAGTTTCTGGACGGTGGGAAAGTAGGGAATGAACTTGCTATTGTTGTGATAGTTGGAATCTCAAATGAATTTACTTTTTATTGAGCAAACCAGACATGTTTGGCTGACGGGATTTGAAGTTTTCTTCTTCGTGATTCTTGTTTATTTGAGGTTCAGAACCTTCTCAGTTAAATTTTCTTGAAAAAAAAACTTTGGAATAATAATTTGAGTTAAATAAAATTGTGAAGAAGTTTGAAGCTTATGCTATTACTCAATCCTATCTACCTCCCGCATCTTTTCTCTCGTAAGTTTTTCCATCATTAGAAAACGGTGAGCTATTCTCTCTTTTCGTGAAAATTATTATCGCATTTCACATACGGCCTTGGGATAATTTGAGTTGAGTTTTATATCCTCTTGATCAAGTCCCTTCTCCTGCAATTGTTATTAGGTCAGCAGGAAGTTTGAGATCAGCAATGATATGTTTTGGAAAGAAGGTCATCCCTTCCAGATCATTGGTGGTGACTTGCATTACTTTTGGGTGCTTCTAGAGGTATATATGTCATTGACATCTCCCTGTTTAATGAGAGAACGAGGATGTTTAGCACTGAGCACATCATAATTACATCACAAGGAATGGCTATTAGTTTACTTCTCCATCCTATGGAAGGCAATATCCTTTCAAGTCATTTCTCACCAGAAACTACAATTGAGATAGGTAGTGATATTGGAAATTGGGGGCATTTTGGCCCCTAGTTGATTCTACCCTGGAGGCCTCAAAATGAGATCCTTATCTCTCTTTTTCAAAATAAAGATTCGTGCATTCGACTTTTTTTCCCCACTGTAATAAGAGATACAACCATGCAGAAATGAGTGATGACTTCATTCGAGATTTTGTTCTGAAAAAATTTATGACAGATGAATAGTCTTTTGTAGTTTCTTATCAAACATACTTAATATATTGTAAGATTGAGTGAAGTGTGAGCTATCACCATCTGTTGTAGTCATCCTCATTATGTAGATTTGACAGATGATTCTTGCCCAATCATTCTTTTCCATTTTGTAGTCAGCGATTTCTATTATTCTCATATGTTGATATCATATATCTTCTATTTTTGCAGTACTAGGAAGATAGACTCTTAAAAGCCAATGCATTGAGATTAAATACCATTCAAACATATGTTCCATGGAATTTACCAAAAAAAAAAATTGTTCCTTGGAATCCGCATGAACCAAAACTGGAAAGCTTGACTTTGAGGGTATTGCCAACATTGAAGCATTCCTCAAACTATGTCAAAAACTTGGTCTGCTTATGATACTTCGAGCTGGACCTTACATATGTGCAGGCTAGCTATAACTTTTAGGGCTGTGAATGTACTATTCTTGTGATTTTGGAACTTCTCCAGTACTAAGGCGCTTTTGGCGTGAATAAAGGCGAAATGCTAAAAGGGGTGGTCAATAAGATAGAGCATCTCCAAGCAACTTTCGGTTGCTTCATTGTCGCCCATCATTTTCACCCTTGAGGTTCATGAAGTTAAGAATGTCTATGTTGTACAGTGACCATAGCTTGTTATTCATGTTGAGGGAAGTAGCAACAAGGTGTGACAAGTAGTATCAGAGTTAGCCTTGGACATGACAAGTGGTATCAGAGAATCGAATATCATAGTCAACCTCGGGTGTGACAAGTGGTATCAGAGTGTCGAGCGCAACAAGTGCTATCAGAGCCAACATCTCCTCGTTCCGATGTGCCCTGAGTGAGAGTGGTATCAGAGCCAACCTTGGTATCACATGACCTTGGTGCTCTGAACTTGGTCCTTCTAAACTTAGACCATACATTGCCTTTTATAGGGTAGGAAACATGTTACCGTTGAGTAGCAATTAAAGACGGTTTAATGACAATTAAAATAATTTCTAAAAAACAAATGTTAATGAAGATTTAATGCAATAAAACATTTTAATTATCATTAAAACTCCAACGGTTAGTTTAAGGACTCCTCTTATCAAATTTTTTACTAACTCGAGCTCATATTTAATTGTATACTAGGGTGTTCTTAATCTTGACTTATGTGAGGCTTCTTCTTTTGACACACTTCCACACATAATTTGCAAAAAAAAATGTACATTCAAGACTTCTTGTTAACCAGCTTCTACGTACACATGAATATCTGGGAAAGTCGTCTCAGGCTTATCTGGTCTACTTCATTGACGAATATAAAGCACGTTGTTTGAATTTACACATACACAAACCACACTCTTGAATTAATTGTAATGGACACAACAAGATACCATGCAACTATATATATGTCGTTGACCCCTTCATTATTGAGTTTGGTTTAGCCACAGATTTTTCCCTCATTTTTTCAAAGCCAATCAGGGTGGATGAATTAATAATCATGGTTAAAGCTTTCATTTTTTTCAAAGCAAAATATCATGCAACTATATATATGTCGTTGGCCCTAGTGCTCTCGGGCCGGGTTTTAAAAAATAGATATTTTCTTACCCAGGCCCTGATTCCCAACTCTAGCTCCGATTATGTAAAGACGATGAGATCTCGTTAGCCTCGGGCGTGACAAGTGGTATCAAGGTCACCCTCTCTTGGTATCAAGAAGTGCTAACAGAGACAACCTCTCCTGGTATTACAGTCAGCCTAGGGCGTGACAAGTGGTATCAGAGTCAGCTTCGGGTTTGACAAGTGGTATCAAAGCCAACCTATCCTCATCCTGCTGTGGTGGCCCCCTGAGCGAGAAGTGGTATCAGATCCAACCTCTCCTGGGTATCAGAGTCAGCCTAGGCATGACAAGTGGTATCAAAATAAACCTCTTCTCGTCCCGCAATGATGGCCCCTGAAGGAGGAGATAGGGTCCCACTGTGGTAGCCCCCTAAGCGAGGAGATGGGGCTCTACCCCCATCTCAGAGTCATCCTTGAGCATGACAAGTTGTATCAGAGCCAACTTCTCCTCGTTCCACTGTGGTGGCCCCCCACTCAGGGAAAGGTGACTTGTAAGAAGTTCCTACAATTGGTATTAGAGCCAATTTTTTCTCAAACCTTCAAGCTGCTTTCTGGGGCTTCAAGATTCCAGAATAGGTGCCCTTTTTTTCAGAGAACCTGCCGGAAGAGTGGTCTGGCATTGACCCTGATACTGCAATGTTGGAGAACCCCTGGTCTTGGACCCAGTTGCCACTGCCTTCAACTATAACAGCAAGCTATAGTCACTCTCCAACGTAAGAATCCTTAACTCGATAAACCTGAAGGTGGAAAACGATGGGCGACAGGGCTGCACCCTTATTTGTGATGCTTTGTGCATCCAAGCAATATCGAAGAGGGTTCACTGTAGGAAACTCTTGGCGGAAGCCAAGTTCCAGATGAGTCCGAAATAGCTTCAAACAAGTTGTAGAAGCTCAAGACCTCCATCCCCTGAACGATGCCCTAATGTGCCACGAGCACAGGGACACTGCGGCAAAAAGATACAGGGACAAGTGGTATCCAAGACATCATTTCCTCATCCCATTGTACTGGCCCTCTATGGAGAAGTGGTATCAAAGTCAACCTCAAACATGAAAAGTGGTATCACAGCCACCCTTTCTTGGTATCAAAAAGTGGTAATAGAGCTAACCTCTCTTGGTATCAAAGTTAGCCTAGGGCATGACAAATAGTATCAAAGTTAGCGTAAGGCGTGGCCATAGCTTGTTGTTCATGTTGAGAGGAGCAGCAACAAAATGTGACAAGTAGTATCATTGAATCGAGTATCAGAGTCAGCCTCAGAGTATCGAGCCAACAAGTGGTATTAGAGGTAACATGTCCTCATCCTGATGTCCCTTGAGCTAGAGTGGTATCAGAGCCAACCTTTTCTCGTCCCACTGTGCCCTTGAACGAGAATGGTATTAGAGTCAACCTTAAGCGTGACAAGTAGTATCAAAGCCCTACAAGAAGTTGTATCAGAGCCAATCTCTCTTTGTCCCGCAATGGAGACCCCCTGAGTAAGGAGATAGGGTGGACCCTCATTCGTTGCTAGTTAGCCTCGGGAGTGACAAGTGGTATCAGAGTTAGCCTCGAGCATAAAAAAGAAGATGAAAGTGTAAAATGTAAAGCATGTTTGTGCCACCCTCCCTTATAAGATATAATACAATTTGGAGCAATCGCGAGATCAGATATGAATATACCTAACCTAACACTTCTAAAAAAACTCTTTTTTGTTAAATGTTTTGCACGTGTCGTTGTTCACTCCTAAATGTGGTATCAAAACCACCTTCTCCTGGTATCAAGAAGTGGTATCAGCTAACCTCTCTTGGTATCAAAGTCAGCTTAGAGCATGACAAGCGGTATCAGAGTCAGCCTCGGGTGTGACAAGTGGTATCAGAGCCAACCTCTCCTCGTCCCATTGTGGTGGCCCCCTAAGCGAGAAGTGGTATCGGAGTCAACCTCTCATGGTATCAGAGTCAGCCTCGGGCTTGATAAGTGGTATTAGAGCCAAAGAACGATTGTAAGAGTAGATTGTCTGGAACGATTATTTAAATGAAGATAGTTGAATCACTAGAAATAAGATTTGGGTATAACAGAAAGCAACATATTAGAAGGCTTATAGTAAATAAAGGTGAAGAGAAACACTGATTATAACTACCCACCTTCCACCCAAGAACTAGAACAAATCGTCGCCAGGAAAGGACTGGAATTGTCGACCAAGAAACGTTGTGTGCAGAGCAGAGCAATGGGAGCTCCACAAAGCTACAAGACTCAAAGCTTAGTCAGGAGAAGTAAAATACCAAAATGAAATGAAGGAGTTCATTTATATTTTTAGGAGGGGTGAAATTCTAAACAAATTCACAAAACCCCAATCTGAGGCATCCAAAAAAAATGAAGGAAAAGGAATGTGCACCCAAATTTCGGTGGCTTCAGGCTTCCTAAAGAGATGCCTTTCTTCATCGACACCCTCTTGGATGCATGAAGCATCAAAAGTTAGGGTACTTCCTTGTTGCCCATCATTTTTACCCTTAAGGTTCATGAAGTTAAAAATGTCTGTTTTACAATTACCATAGCTTGTTTTTCATGTTTAGGGAAGCAGCAACAAGGTGTGACAAGTGGTATCAAAGAATCGAGTATCAAAGTCAACCTCGGGTAGGATAAGGGGTATCAGAGAATCAAGTATCAGAGTTTGACTCAAGTGTGACAAGTGGTATCAAAGTATCAAGCACAACAAGTAGTATCAGAGAATCGGGTATCAAATTAAGCCTTGCGCATGACAAGTGCTATCTTTCGAGAAACCCTATTGGATGCATGAACCATCACAAGAAAGGCATTGCCTTGTCGCCCATCATTTTCAACCTCGAAGTACAATGGAGGAGAACCTGTTGCAGCATCAGGGTCGAAACACTTATCTGGCAAGTTGTCTGGGAAGAAGTGCTACCTTTGCCGGAACCTTGAAGCTGCTGAAAGCTACTAAGAGATGTTCCATCTTACTGATCACCCTCCTTAGCATTTTGTCCTTGATGAGGGCCTTTTCGTCTTTAGCCTTGGGGTCCACAATCAAAAATAAATCAAGGATTGCGTATAGGCAAACCTATGATCGTTCTCTCTCTCGAGGAGTCTTTTATTGAATCCTAAATAATCTAAATGTTATGCAAATACAATTAAAACAATGGGAAAATTGATTTTGGATTTTCAAATTAATAAAGTAAAGAGAAATGCAATTTAATTAAATGCTAAACTATTGTTTTTGGTATTTTTAATAAAATGGAATGGAGTGTGAAAATGAGTATTAATGCTCTTGGAAATGGAATAGTGACAATCACAGTTCAATTAAATATAGGAGTAAACTAAGTCCAACAATTCAAAATAATATTCCTAAAACTAGGAAATCAAATCAAATTAGAGAAAATAGATTGAACAAAATTAACTCCAACAAGCTACCAAAATTAAATCCAATTGTTCAATCCACAAAGTTATCCAACCGGGTAAACTAAGTCCAACAATTCAAAATAATATTCCTAAAACTAGGAAATCAAATCAAATTAGAGAAAATAGATTGAACAAAATTAACTCGATGGAGAAACGATTTGTCGTTCCGAAGATGGCGGGATGAAGCTCGCCGATGATGGAGAAACGATGGTCGCCGGCGATGATGGGGAAGATGGTGTTTGTCGCCGGCGACGATGAGTGAAAGTGGAGGAGGATCTGGATGAAGGTCCAGGCGTGAATGTCCGACCTTATTCGCGGCGCTCTGTCTTTTTTTTTTATATTCCCCTCAGCTGCGTCTTCTGACCTAATTAATTCCCTTGGTCAAAACGTGCGTTTTGACCAAGGGACTTAAATGAAAATAACAAAAGTTTTCATGAGGGACTAGAATGAAATATTTTAAAATGTATATGAGGCATAATCGTGATTTGTAAAACTTTTGGGTCTTTTTCTTTAGTTGTTCTCTGGCCCCTTCTTCATGGATTTCTATTTTTTTAGAAATTGTTGGGGCATTTCTTGTAATTTTCTCTAGTCCTCAAAAATAATAATTATGACCCAAATGACATTTTTCCAAATTCTTCAATTTTCTTTCAAAACATCTACAATGCAAAATTAAGCACAAGGTAGCATCAAACGTCCAAGAAATCATTTGTATTAATAATTAACAAATTATGACCAATTTACCCCTAATTACACTTAATTCAATACAAATGTCCCTAACTCAAATTAGTGCTTAATCATGCAATAATGTCCAAGAAAATGCATTAAAAATCCCAATTTAATTATGAAAAATCATATAAAAATATGGTTTGATCAGTCCTCCTTCTCATATTCGAAGGAACAAGGAATGGTTGTAAGATTATATTGTCCACTTCGATTGTGTAAAGACGATGAGATCCTCTCGCCTGGAACTAGTGAGGACCACCGTGCATAAATGGTATCAGAGTTAGCTTCGGGCGTGAGAAGTGGTATCAAAGCCACCCTCTCCTCATCCTATTGTGGTGGCCCCCTATCGATAAGTGTTTTTAGAGCCAACCTATCCTGGTATTAGAGTTGGCCTCAGGCGTGAAAAGTGGTATCAGAGCCACCCTCTCTTGGTATCAAGAAGTAGTAACAGCCAACCTCTCTTGGCATCAGAGTCAGCCTAGGGCATGACAAGTAGTATCAGAGTCAGCCTCGGGTGTGACTAGTAGTATCAGAGCCAACTTATCATCATCCCGCTATGGTGGCCCCCTGAGCGAGAAGTGGTATCAGATACAACCTCTCTTAGGTATCAGAGTCAGCCTAGGTGTGACAAATGGTATCAAAACAAACCTCTTCTCGTCCGTTTAAGTTTTACTATTTAAAAACTCTCATTTAAAAAAACAAAATTGAGTGTAATATTGTATTTTAACACTACTCAAACGGACCATATACTCTTACAACCATTCACTGTACAATATGCACGCCTCCCTCGAATATGAGAATGAGGAAGGAATGCTCAGGAGGGTTGTGAGCAAGATGGAGCACCTCCAAGCTGCTTTCGGGGGCTTTAAAGTTCTAGAGGAGGTGCCTTTTTTTCGGAGAACCTGCCGGAAGAGTGGTTCGGCACTGACCCTAATGTTGAATTGTCGGAGAACCTAC
This sequence comes from Acacia melanoxylon, assembly GCA_019022615.1. Lineage (NCBI taxonomy): Eukaryota > Viridiplantae > Streptophyta > Magnoliopsida > Fabales > Fabaceae > Acacia > Acacia melanoxylon. Next base: position 16,367,099 of record JAFJYJ010000003.1, read on the forward strand.
TGATCTTAGACCCAGTTGCCACTTCCCTCAACTGTAACAGCAAGCTATGGTCACTCTACAACGTAGAAATCCTTAGTTCGATGAACCTGAAGGTGGAACACGATGGGCGACAGGGCAGTGCCCTTATTTGTGATGTTTAGTGCATCCAAGCAATATTGAAGAGGGTTCACTGGAGGAAATTCTTGGCAGAAACCAAGTTCCATAGGAGTCCGGACAACTTCAAGCAAGTTGTGGAAGCTCAAGACCTCCAACTCTTGAATGATGCCCTAATGTACCACGAGCATAGGGACACTGCGGTGAAAAGATACGTGGAAATGGCAAATGCAACTGGAGACAAGCAACTCGCACTTGTTGCGAACGTCTGTCTCTGCCTCGTTCTTCCTTTCGCAGAGGAGATGGAGAAGGGTTACATTGTCGCTAAGCTGTCTTGATGGGGCTAACCATAGGTAAAATATCTTGTTGATGAAGACTCTTTTTTTATACAATGTTGATGAAGAGCTTTTGTGGGACTGGTATACTTGTTTATTTATTTGTAATTTTACATCTTAGTTGGTGTGTTTATGAAACTGGGGCGTATGTTATAGCTCATTTGACTTAACTGTTTATTTGTTAGCCTCGAGCGTGACAAGCACCTAAGCATGATAGTTAGCCTCGAGCGTGACAAGTGGTATCAGAGTTAGCCTTAGGCGTGACAAGTGGTATCAGAGTATCGAGCGTGACAAGTGGTATCAGAGCCAACCTTTCTTGATTTTAAAGTCACCCTCTCCTCGTCTCGTTATGATAGCCCCTATCGAGAAGTGGTATCAGAGCCAACCTCTCCTAGTGTCAAAGTCAACCTCGGGCAAGAAAAGTGGTATCAGAGCCACCCTCTCTTGGTATCAAGAAGTGGCATCAGAGTTAGCCTAGGGTGTGACAAGCAGTATCAAACTTAGCCTCGAGTGTGATAAGTGGTATCAGAGCCAACCTATCCTCATCCCACTATGGTGGCCTCAGAGCGAGAAGTAGTATTAGATCTAACCTCTACTAGATATCAGAGTCAGCCTAGGCGTGACAAGTGGTATCAGAGAAAACCTCTTCTCGTCCCACTGTGGTGGCCCCTAAACGAGGAGATAGGGTCCCATTGTGGTAGCTCCCGAGCGAGGAGATAGGGGTGGACCCCCATCTCTGAGTCATACTCAGGCATGACAAGTTGTATCAGAGCCAACCTCTCCTCATCCCGCTATGGTGGCCCCCACTCAGTGAAAGGTGACTTGTGAGAAGTTCCTACAACTAGTATTAGAGCCAATCTTTTCTCAGATGTTGTGGTGGCCCCCTGAGCGAGAAGATGGGGTCTACCCCCATGATCCTTGAGCGAGGAGATCGGGGTCTACGCCATGAATTCGTAGCAGGAAGGTAAAGAAGAAAGAAGCTTTACGTTTTGGGCATAGAAATAAAGTCCATAATTTCCTTTAGAGAAAGTCCATTTAAGTTTTACTATTTAAAAAGTTCCATTAAAAAAAAACAAAATTGAGTGTAATATTGTATTTTACAATTTTTAGCCCCTAGCTTTCTTTTTAAGCACTCACTCTCTCTCTCCCAAGTTACGTTGTCTTGCAAAATTTAGAGATTAAACCTCAAAACTTAAAATGCGGTCCCTTTCCATCTAACGTTCTGGCGCCCCTAACTTCTTCTTGGCTTTCTCGGAGGTAATAATATTTTCTCTCGTTCACTCTCTCCCTCTAAAGTCCATTTTTCTTTATTATTTTTGTTTTCGTTTTGCTTCTTCAGACCTCCCTTTCTTCTCACCATTTTTCTTTCCTCCTTAAGGTCCTCCATGATAGTTTGTTCGTGCCTCAACCTGAACGACCTACGCTTCACTGCTTCAAAGCTGGATGATCACATCGTCTTTACACTAATGGAGCAAACAATCTACTCTTACAATCGTTCCTTGTTCTCTTAATTATGAGAACGAGGGTGAAATTGCAAAGAGGGTGGTCAATAAAATGGAGCATATTTAAGTAACTTAAAGTAACATGATTTCATATACAAGAAATAAAAATATAACCTGACTTGTAAATACTCTCTTGAAGAGATCCTAGGCATGCATTTTTTTTTTCAGCATGTTACTAAATAGCCATGGAAAATTTTCAATATTTTAAAAATACACTTTTAACAAAAATGAATATTATTCTCATTAATAGCAATTTGGTTAATATTCTCCCTAGGACTCTTCCCCTCCCACTCCCTCCCCTCAAACCAAACAGGCCCTTAGGCTCTCTCCTATGCATTTCATAGGAGTTTGAGATATAATAGAATTCACTGCACTTTCTCTACCAGATTCTTTTTTGTGACAAGAACAAAGATATTGAGCATCAAATTTTCACTTAAAGTAACATGATTTCATATACAGGAAAGATAAATATAACATGACTTATAAATACTCTCTTGGAGAGATCCTAGGCATGCAATTTTTTCAGCATGTTACTCTACAATGGCTTGCAGATAATTCGAACTAAGTTTATTAGATATAATCTCCGTTTACTAATTAAAATGACTTTTCAATACTTTTGAAAAGTGACCGGATAATAATGAATAGTGATCAAATACTTTTAGAATATTTGTGTTTGTAAGTTCCATACCAAGCTAGACTCCAAAAGTGAGGTCTTTATAGTCCTTGGTGCGACTGCATTTACACAAATATTTTCCTTCGCCCTTCGAAAGCCAAGTTCTTTGTGACTTGATTCATAGCTCCTGAATGAAATCACACGGATAATGAGTTAATTTGCTATAAATTATCATGATAGAGGTTATCACAAGTAATGAGCAAAGACGGAGGAAAATGTCATGCTTGGGATTTAAAATCATGTTTCCTTGTAATATATATATATACACACACACACGCACGCACACCTATGGATGCTACACAAGCTGAAACAAGAGGCACAGCTTTGGCAGTGACGTCAATGGAGGAGATATTTACAATGGTACCATATATTGAAGCTTTAAGAAGTGGGTGTGCAAATTGGCTCAAATGGTAAGCTGATTCAAAATTACCCATAACAGTACTTAAATCTTCTGATGTTTGATCTGTGGCTTTGTTATCTATGATTGTCCCAGCATTGTTTATCTGACAGAAAACAACTTTTGAAGTCAATTTGATCACCAATTTAGGAAAGAAATATAATACTCCCCTAATCATATTTATAAGACACTTGCAGCATATTTTACATAAACAAACAAAAAAATCTTAAACTTTATTGACTATACTTTAAAACTCAACAACTTTTCAATTTTACCCTTATTTAATATACTACCTCTAGTCCTTACTATAAGACCCAATTGATTTTTTTAAGAATTAAAGAAACTAAATAAATCACTTTATAGTATTTATATTTATTCGTTTTTGGAGATATTATCATGGTTTAGAAGTCTAGTATTATTATTTAATCAATTATTTATAACTAAAGATTTTTTTTATATAATAATAAGAAATTAGTGACTCGGTGGCTAATTTGATTATTGTGATAGTTTGTTTATTTTAATTTTTTTATTTAATTAAATTCAATTTAAATTACTCAACTTAAATAAAAGTGTAAAATAAATTCTTCCAAACTTTCGTCCCAATTTACTATAGGAGCTCGCTTTTTTTTTTTTTTTTTTTTTTTTCCATCCTTAATGATACAAATTCACATTTCCTTCTGAAGTCAATCATCATCAATAAGATTGTTTTTTTTTAAGGAAAAAAAAATCCTTTTTAAAAGTCAAACTCACAACAAACTTATCGAGAAGCCAATACTCATCAAATATTTTTTATTTATTTTTATTGTTTATTCCTCTTCTTGATTTATTTTTGAAAAAAAAAACAGAAAAATATCACATAAATTTCGAAATTTTCAATTGATGATTTCATAATAAAATAAGTTTTTAATTGATTTATTGTTCTTCTTAATTTTATTAGGTTGTCGTCAACCGGATTTAAAAATTTAAATGATATTTTTCTTTATTTTTTAATTTGATTGTAATTTTAAGGTTATTCTAAAAATTATCAGGGTTAAATTGAGGCTTATAAATAGCTGAGCCCGCGCAAGAGCATATGACAATATTTTCTTCTCGTCTGTTTGCCCGGTTCCCCTGTTTCTCCTCTCCGGGCTTTCTCTCGCTTTTCCCTTGACACTATGGCTTCCACCGCCACCAGTTCCTCCCTCCTCCATTGCTTTCAAAGTTCCAAATTCATATCTCCAAGATCTTCCATCGAATTGAACCGGAAGTGTGTTTCTGTGTCGAGCCCGGGTCAAGGTTGGAGCCTAAGGGCATTCGCCCATTCGTCTCGAGTTATGAATCAGTTCACTCCAAAGGTGGAGCATGGAGTTCCCAAGATCGTTGAGGTCGATTTGCGCAATCGGAGCTATCCCATTTATATTGGTTCGGGGCTGCTTGATAAACCTGATCTTCTCCAGAGGTGAATATAATAATAACACCCAAATTCATATTTCATTTTAGTCATGACCCTTCATTATAGAGTTACGGCCTTGTCTTCTTCATCTTCGTTTTCTGAAGTTCTCCATCTGATTAAATACTCCTTTATGTGGATCTTATTTTAGGCAATAAAAACTAAGGTTGGCTACGGACAGTGGCTCCATGGAGAGGCTGTTGCAGCTGGCATGGTACATCACCCTAACTGTTGTTTCATGTTCTCATGTTTTTGGGCATATGAGCGTCTTGCTTGTTACATCAGATCTATGTTGTGAGTATTGTAATTCAATGAACACAGGTAATGGCTGTTGATTTATCGCATCGCCTTGGCTTGATCGAATATTCTGTTGTGCACCGAGTTCATGTTATTGTTCAGCAGGCAAACCTACCCACAGCCCCTCCTGAAAATATGACTGTGGATATGTTCAAGTCAGCCATGGCGGTAAGGGGCTGGTGTTTCATTCTTTTTAAATTTAAGAAATAGAGTGAAGGTGCACCCAAAATTTGTTTTCCCGGGCCCATTGAGTACACTAAAGTATTTTGTGGTGCTTGAAGTATCTTGTTAGGTGCATCAATCACCTTGAAGTATAAAAATACTCTAGATGCTGGATGTATACAAACCCTGAAAAATAAGCTAAACTTTTATTTGTCTATGACTCTACCTTTTGATTAAGGTTTAATTTTGCTGTGTTCTGTCAGCGAGCTGAGATGATAGCTGGTGGGTTGTTGAAGCTTATCCTTCCAAGGGGCGCTCCAGGAAATTGTGTCTTTACTGGGGATTATGATAGAAAAGCCCTTGACGCTACTCTACGCAAATTCTGTAAATCTTGATCCTAGGCCTGGTTCTTTCAATTCCAGCTTCATGCAATTATCTTGGCTAGTGTGCTTTTACCATATGTAGTCTTGATGTCATTTGTGGTGCGTTGGAAGAGTCTTTCCCTTTGCCTTAATATTATTAATTAATAAAATCATGATTAGTGACTCCTGTTTGAAGAGATCAAATTCTTTTGTTTCTCTGACTTGATTCTATTTTGAGTTATCAGCAAGCCTTATCCTATTTATTATTGCCGGCTACATCAACATTAAACTTTTTAATAATAATGTGTACATTCAGATCCTATTGTGTAGATTCACTTAAGACAATCCCCTCGGGCAGACCAAATTTGCTTTGCAAGATCATCCAACAGAAACTGAGTCTAGTACTATAATTTATAACTAAAGATTTTTTTCATAATAATAAAATAATGGAAATTTTAAATAATTAATATATTTCACAATTATATGTGTCATCCCTTTCTCTTTCTCTGGCATCTGCTTCCAAAGAAAATTAATCTGATTTTAGATTGGAATTAATTTTTTTGAATATTTTCACCACCAACCGAGTTGTGGTACATTGATTCTAAATATATCATAAGATTTATATGCATATGTGTGCGTACATAGTCATGTGTGTCTGGGTAATAACATATGGTGATAATAAGGTACAGAATCTTTGTTTTTTTGGCATAGAAATAAAGTCCTTAATTGCTTGAAGAGAGAGTTTTATTTAAAAAGTCTCATCAAACGGTTCGTTAAAATAAAATAGAGGGTAATATTGTATTTTACAGTTTTAGGCCTAGCCCGTCCCACCCACATGAGGCTATTCTTTTTAAGTACTCCCTCTCACTCTTCTAAGATTAAACCTCAAACTCAAAAGCCGAGATGAAGGAAAGGGACCACATTTTGAGTTTGAGGTTTCATCTCTGAACGCGGCGATGTACTTGGAAGAGGGAGAGGGAGTGTTTAAAAAGAAAAATGGTTAGTTCAACGGAATGTGGCACTGTATTACCTTAAGAGGTGTAGGGTTCGAGCTGCGGTAAAACCACTCGTAATCCGTCTTGTATGGAGCTACCACTGTTGGGAAGGTCGTCCTTGCCACCAGAACCCGAAATGGTTGCACACTTGCCACCATTTTAGTAGCAAAAAAAAAAAAAAAAAAAAATCCTCGAAGTGGGGAGGTGGGCTAGAAACTAAAATTATACTCCCTTTAATTTTTATTATAAGACACCAACTAACAAGTTTATTTGGTCTTTTTTATAAGGCACTTGCTTGTTCCCAATGAGCATTAATTATTTGTTTCCATGTTTGCTCATAATTAATGAGGGTAGTGGGTGAGAGTAATAATTAATATAATATTAGAATTTAGTACAATTAGTAGGGGTAATATTGGAATTTATTTAAATTGTAGGACAACTTTATTGACTTTAACTGTTTTTATTGGTTTGAGATTTGTTAGTTGGTGCCTTATAATAAAGACTAGAGGGAGTACTTCCTTTAGTCTTTATTATAAAACACCAACTAAAAAAACAAATCTCACAAAACAATTAAAATATATAAAGTTGTCATAAAATTTAAATAATTTTCAATATTACTCTTACTAATTGCACTAAACTATAATATCATACTCCATCTGGTCCTTATTATAAGACACCAACTAAGAAATCTTACAAACAATAAAACAGTTAAAGTCAATAAAGTTGTCCTACAACTTAAGTAACTTCCAATATTACATTTACTAATTGCACTAAACTCTAACATTATACCACTCTGATTATATTTATAAGCCAATTTTTGACCAAAAAATTTGGTCATATTTATAAGTCTAATTTCATGTAATAAATGAAATTGTAACAAACCCATGTTAATTGTACCCATGAAGATAGAGAAAGAAGAAACATTTTAAAAATATCTAATCATAAATGAGGGAAAAGTTAAAAATTTACCCTCATAATCATTGAGTTAACTACCCCTTCATAGTATGTGAGATTTAGTCAAAATGGACTTATAGATAGGACCAGAGTGGTATTAATTATTACTCTCACTCACTACCCTTATTAATTAGGGGCATACATAGAAAAAAAAAACTAATTAATGCGCTTTGGAAACAAGTAAGTGACTTATAAAAAAGACTAAATACAATTACTAGTTGTTACCTTATAATAAAGACCACTAGATGAAATATTAATTATTACTTTTAGCCACTATCCTTATTCATTAGGGGCATATATGGAAAAAAAATTAATACTTCTTGGGAACAAGCAAGTGCCTTATAAAAAAAATCAAATATATTTATTAGTTGGTGTTTTATAATAAGAACAAGAGCGAGTAAAACCAGTAGATTAGTAGCTACCTCGTCTAGATGCATTTTTCCGGTGCAGGCGCCTCCATGATACTTGACAATGGGCCCCACTATTTTAACCATTTCTGCTCCTGCATTTCTAGATGATTAAATTAAAACACTTTCAAAACACCAAGCAGCTCCAAGCGGCTTGCAGGGGAGGGATAAATAATGCTTAGGATGAATGGCTGGGCTTCTACAAAACCTTCGGCCGTCCTTCATATCATTATTGAAACTGAAATCTATGTCGTCATGATAGGGTTAAAAATCGGACTCCAGATGGGTTTTCAACGAATCAGCATCTACTCTGACTCTCTAAATGCCATCAATATCTTTACGAGAGATTGTCCTACAGACCACCCTCTTTGAGACATTATTAGGGAGACTAGAGATCTTTTGTTTCGAGACTGTGACGTGGAGTTACACCATACTCCAAGAGAAAACATTTCATGTGCCGACTATATGGCCAAAGAAAGTCATAATGGTGCTGCTACTAATGTAGTTTTGATTTCAACAATACTCAGAGGATGCCTCGATATGGTTTTAAAGGATCAACGGTCTTGTCATTTATAGTTCACTTTCCTCTTTGTTGTATCATGGGCTTGACTCCCAATTCTCTTTTCCTTATCAAGCTTTAGTTTGCCTATATCATTCAAAAAATAATAATAATAAATAAACACTTTCAAACTGCAAACAATGAAACCTGCCACCGTGTGGATCCCTCCTGATTCGATTCATTCTTTGTTCTCTTCATCTAGAGGATATCGTCACCCCTACTTTAAAGTGTCTCTCTATCGCCTCTGCCCCTCACATAATCTTGTATATATTTGAACACTTTATTGCTGTCTCATCAATTTAAACTTGAAAAATCACAAAATAAAGCTAATAGTTGGAATTTCATATTAAACTTGAAAAATCACAAAATAAAATTACAACATTTCAAAATTTTAAATTCTTTCTTAAGACTTATGTGTCATTTCTATGTGTTAACAAATTTTTAGGGTTTTCTAAGTTTAAATAGAATTTTTCTTTTTTATAAGGCATCCACTAGCAATTATATTTAGTCATATTTATAAGGCATTTACTTGTTTCCAAAGCGTATTAATTATTTTTTTCATATATGCCTATAATTAATAATGGTAGGGGTGAAAGTAATAATTAATATAAAATTAGAATTTAATATAATTAATAGAGGTAATATTAAGAGTTACTTAAATTGTATGACGACTTTATTGACTTTATTGTTTGCATTGATTTATGAGAATTGTTAGTTTTTATCTTATAATAAAGATTTAAAGGAGTAGAACATTAATCTGCATGTCGCGGGCCTTATATTTCAATTGGGGGGAGCTTCGGTCCACGTAGTGGACCGTTCACGGCCCCTAATGCTGTGAACCTCTGTCTCTTTTTTAATTTTTAAAAAATAAAAATAAAGGCAGTGAACCTGGTAGTTGTCCCCATTTCAATCAAGTCCCCTATCAATTCACATATATCCTGAACTTTCCCGTTCGGATACTGCAAAGCGCCCACTGTAGCCTCATAAAGCGAGCTCATCCATCCACGTACCCAGATGCAGTCTCATCATAAATTTGTTTTCCTTTTTCCAAGCAAGTAATTGAATGTTTCGTGTTGGGTTGGAATGGCTATATTATTAATATTAACATTATGATAGAAAATGTGATAAAGGAGCATTTTAAACAACATGAAATACTCATATTTCTTTTTTTTTCCATCTCTTTCTTATCCTTTGAAAGTTTAATGGTCTTTTTTAATTATAATTCAGAGTCATCCCCCTCTCTCTCTTGCCATCTGCTTTCTGTAACGTCTTGCTCTTCCCTCTACCTCTACCCCTCTCTCTCGAGTTTGAGCATCAAGAAAACAAAGCACCCAAATTTTTAGGGCTTCTGAGTTTGCCCTTTTAGTGTATTTGGGGGGAGACTTAGGAACAAGTAGCCTGAGTAAAAAGATCATTTCTCACTAAATAACAATTAACCATAATGTTTTTATAAAATCGGAGTAGCAAGTAATTATGGAAACCCTTTTTATTTTCAAGACAACACACCTAGGAGTTCAGGGTATAAATTCTGCCCACAAACCATCACAGAAAATCCATAACCTTGGGCACAAATATCGAATAGGAGAATACATAGCCCACGAGTCTTACAACATTAATTATACAACAAAGAGTCTACACAAAACAATTTCCACATAAGATATAATTGTGGATCCACTATAATATGATAGTGTATAAAATAAGGCCTTCAGAAAATTAACAGTCATCCAAAAATAGTTAATGTAATATTTCAAAAATATGAGGTTCCTAGGATGACAATATAGAAATCAAATATAACACTAATACCAAAAAGAGGCTTACAAATTCCACGACTTCTATGCTTTTGGTTACTTCCCTTGTCCTCTAATAAAGTTAGAGGTCTCGCCTGAAAAATTTAATAATGACGGGTGAGACATAAAGTCCCCATAACCGAAATTAATTTTTCAAATATGCAGGAAAGGATTGCAAGTCAGAGAAGCAAGTTTATTAACATAATTATAATATCAACAATAATTAAATAATACATAATAATTAACAATATTTAGAATCATCCCTACCCATCCATCATACTCCTCCTTATATCTTTTGGACATGGTACAGTCTATCAGTGCTAGTATATCCGGTCAAGGTTAGCTAGTCACTTCAAGAATACTGTTTCCTCTCATTCCACCACCGATATACTCTAACAGAGAGGTGTCCACCCAAAACACTCAACTCAAATCCGGGCCACGAATGAGAAAGTCAATGGGCACACAATTTCACCCTCAATCTCTTCTACACAACCCAACATAATCCGCAACAGAAGAAATAATATAATACTAAAATTTTCAACGACATTTTACTAAATTATTGTTCCATATACATTTTCTCACAACAAACATTTTAACCATCACAACAATAACAACCCTAATAATAATATTCACTTATATATGCAGACTGGAAAATACATTGTTTCACTAAAATAATTTCATATGCAAACATACACATAATTTTTCAAAACACATACAAGTAGTATATATGAAAGTAAGGCTTAAAAAAACACCTTACAACCCAAAACAAACATATAAAATAAATTAACCTCGGTTACCTCAATTTCAAGCTTAACCTTAGCTTGAGGAGCACAACCTGAACAATAACTGGTCACAAGAAAGCTCTACATTATCACAATTATAACTTTTAATTTCCTATAACTTAAAATATACAAATTATAATAATATATTATTATAACGAAAATTGAAAAATAACATTTTTGGGTTTAAATTTTGAAAATGACCATTTAGTCTTTCAAATTTCAAAAATGACATTTTAGTCCCACGAATTCCAGAAATGACGTTTTAATCGCAAAATCCAGACATGACAGTTTAGTCCCAAAAAATCTAGAAATAAGTCCCAAAATTTTAGAAATGATGATTTGGTCTTTCATATATCAAAACTAAACTGATTAAAATTTCAATAATATCCCCGCAAACCCAAATAAATTATTTACATAACATTTAATCAGAAACATTTTATAGGATATAAAATCCTAAACTTTTTAAATAGAAAAATTCATTTCAAATTCCGGTAACAACCAAACAATAAATCTAAACCGATTAAATTTACTATTAATAATCCACTATATATATATAGTCTTCTATTGTCAAAACTTAAAACCCTTCAAAAATCTTAAAAAAAAATTCACCAACCAACATAATTTTACCCTCATTATAAAGAGAAAAATATATAAAATAACTTTCATGAAGAAGGTTTATTGAAAAGAAGCTAGTTTAGCTACCTAAATAATCTTATAAGATAAATAACATACCTTAAAATACATTGAAAACCTCCAAACTTCTCTTTCTCCTCTCATTCTTTCTCACCCTCGCTCTCTCCTCTCTCTGTGGTGCGTGCATGTGTGTGTGTAAGTGTTTTAGGGGAAGGTGTTTAAATAAAAGGGGGAGAGAAATGGTTGGAGGGAGTGGTTCTCCCTAGACCATTCCCTCACGCAAGGATGGGGGCAAACCTGCCCCCATCTGATGTGCACAGACCCTTTTTTTTTTAAAAAAAAATCACACTGTAAATATCTTCATAATTATAATTAAATCCTAAAAATAAAAATTAGGATGGTACATGACATATGCCCTTCTCCCACTCCAACCCATGATGGTTCGTTAAAAAAAACAAACAAAAACAAAACAAAATTGAGTATAATATTGTATTTTACAATTTTAGCCCTGAGCCCATCTCACCTGCAACGAAATGTCCTTTTTAAGCACTTTCTCTCCTATCCCGAAGTCACATCGTCTTGCAAAATTCAGAGATTAAACCTCAAACTCGAAATGCAATCCCTCTAACGGGTTTTGGCTAGGTAATAATATGTTCTCTAATTCACTCTCTCCCTTCGCACTCCATTTTTCTTCGTTTAGCTTCTTCACACCTCCCTATGTTCTCACCATTCTTCTTTTCTCCTGAAGGTCCTCCATAATGGTTCATTTGTGCCTCAACCTGAATGACCTACGCCTCATTGCTTCCAAGCTAGAGGATTACATTGTCTTTATACTATTGGAGCGGTTAATCTACTCTTACAACCTTTCTTTGTTCCCTCCATTATGAGAACGAAGGCTGAATGCTAAAGAGGTTGGTAAGTAAGATGAAGCATCTCCAAGCAGCTTTCGATGGCTTCAAGCTTTATGAAGAGGTGCCTTTTTTCAGCGACACCCTCTTGGATGCAAGAAGCATCACAAATAAGGGCACTTGCTTATCGCCCATCATTTTCACCCTTGCGTTCATGACGTTAAAAATGCTTATGTTGTACAGTGATCATAGTTTGTTGTTCATGTTGAGAGAAGCAGCAATATGGTTTAAGATTGGAGGAGAACCCAATGCAGCATCAGGGTCGGTTGCAAGCCGTTCAACGGTCGGCGCAATGGTTTTCTAGCCAGGGTCATTTATCTTTTTCTATTTTAATTTATTTAAAAACTGAGAACAAAAAGGTAAACTTGCCAACATTTTAAAATCTCAATTTGATCCCTGTCACCTCTAAGTCCTTTACACATTTTAACAGACATTTGGGGTTTTGGAATTTCATTTGGTTTTTAAATGAGATTTTCCCTTATATCTATCATTTACAATTTATCGATAATATAATAATAATAATAATATTTTATTTTATTTTAAAATTTTAACAACAATGATTCTTACCGAAAAATATTTGAAACTTTATTTTCTTAGGAGGCAGAATATAAATGATATAAGTTATGTTTGAATTGGTGTTGAAAAAACACATTCACGCAAGTTGAAATAAAGCTTATCTCATAAAAAACTACTTTTAAATGCTCCAATCCCTATTTTAAATAAGCACAAATCAACAAGAGTACTCTTGTACAAACAAACCAAAAATATTTGGAGTAGGGTTTCCTTGGTTTTCCTCTTACTGATTAGATGCTCACCACCCAACTTTATATTAGAACAATGAACGGACTTAATGATTGTAAAGAATAAATAAATTTTTAAACTTCTAAAACTCCATCAACAAATTAAGTTGTTTACAATATAATATGCTACCTCTATTCATAAATAGAAGATTTAGTTTATAGAGTTTTTAATACTACCTTCGGTCCTAATTATAAGACATAGTTGACTTTGTTTGGAGAGATTAAGGAAGCTAAATAAATTACTTAATCATTTTATATGTTGTATATCTTTAGATTATATATTAGTTTATTAGTCAAACTAATTACTTTGAAGAAAAAAAATAAAATAAAAAATGCTTTAAAGTAATTTAATTAGCTTCCTTAATTTCTCCAAAAAAGTTAAGTATGTCTTATAATTAGGACCGGAGGGAGAATAATATTTTGCAGGGATCTTATAAATTACTTGAAATATTGTTTTACAGTATACATGACACAAATCATATTCATTATTTATAAGTAATACACTAATGGGAATTTAAAACCTAAGCGCCTTGTTATTGAACGTTCAGATGTTATGCCTAAAAAATTTAATTAGAGAAATAAAATGTAAATTTATAACAAGTTATATCTATCATTTACAATTTATGGATGATACGATAACAATAATTTATTTTATTTTATTTTAAAATTTTAACAACAATGATTCTTTCAAAAAAATAATTTCAAACTTTATTTTCATAGGATGTGAATATTAATGATATAGGTCTGTTTGAATTGACATTAGAAAAATATATTCAGGTAAGTTGAGATAAAATTTATTTCACAAATTTACTTTGTATACCATTAATAACAATCACTAATTTAAAGAGGCATGTACTCGTACTGAAAGGTAATTTCAGCCCCATAAAATTTTCAATCACTACAAAGGCATGTATCGTAATGAAACAATCACTAGGTGTACCAGGAAGGTGAAGAAGAAAGAAGCTTTATTTTTTGGGCATCAAAATAAAGTTCATAATTACCTCAAGAGAAAGTCTGTTTAAGTTTTTTTTCAAGAAGTCCCATTTTAAAAAAAAATTAGTGTAATATTGTATTTTACAATTTTAGCCCCTTACTCTCCTTTTAAGCGCTTCCTCCTCCCAGGCACTTCAACTTGCAAACTTCAGAGATTTCCTGGAACTCAAAATGCAATCCCTTTCCTTCCCACGTTTGGGGCCTTGACCTCTTCTCGTCCATATCGGGTTTTGTCCGGTAATAATATGTTCTCACATTAACTGTCTCTCTCCACCCCATTTTTCTGGGTACTGTTTCTCTCAGCGTCCCTCTAATTTTTTTTTAAAAAATAATTAAATAATATTTTATTTTATTTTTTTAAGAAAATATGAGCAGTTGGATCACCATCTGGACGATCCAGATGGGACTGTAAGGGATGGGCAGAGGGACGCTGAGAGGATCATCTTCCCATTTTTCTGTTCCTTTTTTACTGTTTTCGTTTTGCTTCTTCACACGGTTTTTCTTTTCTTATGATCCTCCATCAGGGTTCGTTCGTGTCTCAACCTGAACGACTTGCGTCTCACTACTTCCAGGCTAGAAGTTCACATTGCTTCACACTACTTGAATAAACAATCTACTCATACAACCGTTCTTTGTTCCTTTGATTATGAAAACGAGGGTGGAATGTTAAGGAGGTGGTCATAAGATACATTGAGCATTTCCAATCAGCTTTTGGCGGCTTCAAGGTTACTGAAAAGGTGCCCTTCTCCTCAATAGTGTAAGAGTAGATTGTCTGTTCGAGGAGGGTGAAGACTATCCGACCTCTAGTCTGGTAGCCTGGAAGCATTGAGGACCACCGTGCATAACTAGTCCCACCGTGAAATCCACCCTTCTCCTCAACTACAATGAATTCTACTATGGTGAGAAGGGTCAAATCTACAAGCTCCAGCGATTTCATATCCATCATCACGGACTTTGACTCTCGTTTATTCTCATTGCGCACGTATGTCAGCATGTAGCCACAAACCCACTGTCTTCCTTTGTTTTTGCGTCCTTTAAATCTCTAGCCATTAAAAACTCTTGAACCGAACCTCTTCGTTATATTGTTAAGTGCAGTATAAGTAGTATTAAGGACTTTGACTCTCCTTTATTCTCATTGACTTCATTGGCTGATGCTGTGTGTTTTTGAGTAGGAGATGCAGCTTTTACATGAAGCAGTTTTTTGGATTTCACCAGAGCTGATTAGTTGATTGAGTGGGCGTGGAATGTTTTTAGGCCCAGGAGAACGGTTGATGAAGACTTTTTGATGAGCTTTGATGGGAATGTTTATTTTTAGTTGTTGTCTTGTGTCTGCTTATTTAGTTGTTGTCTTGTGTCTGTGCTTATTCAGAATAGCGACCAGAGGCTTCATAAACGGTTTCTTAATTGTGAATTGTGATTTAGAGTTGTGTGTTAATTCATGTAAATAAGGATTTTTTAAAATACTAGTAAAATGAATGAAAAGACATATGTTCATACAAGAGAATAATTACGATTTTGATGCACCACGAGTCTACGAGGGAGCTCCAATAGAAACAGAATTATACCGAGAGAGAGCCAACTCATTTAAAACTTGCACGAGTTCCAAACTGGCTATACCCTATAAGGGAAGATGGCTCATGCATACTTTAAAAACATTATATGATTTATTTGAATTTTACTTTTCCCAAATTTAAAGTGTATTAAAACATTGATGATAAATTATCTGTACTAATAATCTTATCTTATGTGTGATGTGCGCAGTGTGAAGCGTGACTTGTCAAGTACAAATCACAAAATCTGATTAGCTCCAAATTTAAATTAGTAAAATATTTCTTTTTAAATTTGATTGCAGATTATTTTGGACTTGGAATCAATTTTAAAAAATGTTTTTACTGTCTCGCACTAATAACTCGTTTGTGGTGTTGGTTTTGTTTTCATTGATGACGCAAGAAGGAGGGAGCAGTTGGAAAGCAAGGTCAAAAGCAAGAAACTCAGAAAATGTACTGAGAATCACGCCGTATTCAACCTCCCGAGGTTGGAAAGAGAAGGCTGTTTAGAAACTGAGAGCACTCATGACTTGTTTTGGGAATGGAAGATAATGTAAATGTAAGGAGAGAGAAGAGAGTAAATGTCAAGGGGTGTGTCTGGGCTCTCTGCTAGGGTCAGAGCTGGGGTCTAACACAGTGCTTTCTGCACCCTCTGCGAAGGAGAGAGAAGAGGATGGTGATGTGCACAGCAGTGCATAGGGAGTAGGGGCCTCAGGCCTGTGTGTTCCAGGGTGGCTCCAATGACTTTTAGGGTATGTTTGGTTTGAGGGAAGGGGAGGGGAGGGGAAGGAAAAAATTTAAATGAGAGGAAAAGTTTGTGGGCTCCACTACACTAAATTTGGACCCCATTTTCCCCTCCCCTCTTTTCTCTCCCCTCCCCTTCCCCCAACTCCCCTTCCCCCAACCATGCACACCCTTAATGAGGCTTTTATGCCGTGAACCCACGCCACCCTACGTTTTTACCATATCGTCCCTCACCTTTATGCTTAGTGCCTATTTGGATAGCGGTCAATGACTTATTTTCAATTTAGTTTTTTAAAAAGGTAAGATAGAATAAAAATTTTATTATAAGTGTGATTTAGGTTTGGAATAACGGTGAAAGAAATGATTTTTTTTTCTTTTCAAAATGAACTCTTAATTGGATGATTATAAAGTAGGAAAAACGTGCTAAGTCCGTTGGGTCGATCAGTTTAGACCTTAAAATTACAAAGGTGAGGCTTATAGTTTTTGCTTTAAAAGTGAAAGTCCATCTCTGTAAAGCTAAGAGTTTACAACGTTACGGGTCGACCCTTTTAAACCTATATATATATTATTTTTAAAAATATAGTTTTGTGATAATAATATTGCTACTTTTTTTAATATTTTTTAATGATATTGTAAATATTTAGTTGTTATTATCTTTTTTAGAATTAAATTTTATAAGAACATCTTGTATTAACAATCTCTCAAAAATTAAAAACTTATAAAAGATATTTCTTATTTGAAGTAATCTTACTAATTTGTTTTTTTACTTATTTTCTAGTAATTATTTTGTTCATATATTGTGTTATTTATTTTGTTGACTAACATTTTTCAAGACATATTTATAAGAAGTATATTTAAATTTTGTTTTAAGTCTTCTCATCAATTATTTGTAATTGTAGTATGTGGATAATAATTTACCTTTGATTTTAAATTAGTAACTATGTTAATTTGTTAGATGATATGATGTTGTTAACATCTTAATTCGACAACATTTATTTATTAAATTAGAACTTCAATTGTTGTAATTTACTAATTATATTTCTTTAAAAAGCGCGAAAAAATAGTTAAAATTTTAAAAAATCACTTCCTGCTCTGGCCTTTACCCTCACGGGTTAGGCCTTAAAAAACATATGTTTTTCTTATTTCGTATATCGTAAATCACCTTCGAAAAACATATTATATCGCTAATCCAAACAGAAACATATACTTCATCAGAGACGTGGCTTGCATCCATTGCTTAAAACGGCGCCGTAAATCCAAACATAAATTACATTATACGATTTAATTTTACTCAATCTAACTTTTATATAAGTCAAATTGTAAATAAATCATTTTTCTAATTTTTCTTACCAATATACTAGACACACTACAATACCAGAGACGTTGTTTTACGTGTAGAGTGACTTTTGGTATTAGCTTAGCCTCCTCGTCCCCACTATCTGACCAAAATCTATTGAATGTTTTCATAGTGGCTTTTCCTTTATAGACTGGAGATATTATTTTAATGTTTTAATAGTTAAAGTAATACTGGATGCTATAATTTCTAATTGCTGAGACACCTAGCTTTTCTGATGGTTCCAGATCTTATTTTTTTTAACTGCTTTTTTTTAAATAGAAAAATCATTTTTTAAGAAAATGTTAGTTAAGAGATTATCTTTATTTCAAATTCTCTACCCATTGAAATATTTTTTTTTTACAAAATAGAAAATAAAAAAAATAAGATCTGGACCGTCCAGATTTAATCTGGACGACCCAGAAAAGCTAGGCTCTCCCTGCCTATCCTTTGGATAGGCAAGGCAGGGAAAGTGGATCCCTGAGACACCACCATTCCTAGATATTTTTTTCCATAAAAAATATAGCAGCAGGTGGTGCGTGCAAAATGAAAGACATATGCATCAACTGAAGATGTCTTCCATTTGAGCTTAATGTATACTGTATTCATTTATGATAAGTTTGTATCTCCTAAAAGACCTGAATCCTTAGATACATTTGGTTAATAAATCTTCTAATAGTAAAATTTTCAACAAATTTTTTTTTTTTAAAAAAAACGTTGGGGTTGGAGAGGTGAACCATGAAATGCGTGGTGAGTTTATATTCATTGCTGACCCTTCTCTGTATTATACGAGGGAAATAAATGCCATTGAAAACTTGATAATTGAGTGTTTGAGATAATTGGCTTCTGAGGTTGATGTAGATTTTCTTTTAAGCTCATTGTTGGGGCTTCTCATGCTTTATAACTTCTGAAACTATACTAAACATAAATTATATAAGGAAAAATTCATCAGAAAAAATCCATAAAAAATAAAAACTACTTCTACCACCAAACTACCTTCCCGCATCACCAGACTACTTTGTCAGTCATTATAAAAAGTTAAAAACTAAATGCCAATACGGGGGAGTATTGTACAATACATTTTGTCTTATTAATATCATTTTGTATGTCAGTCATTAATGAAAAATAAATGCTCGGTTGTTGGTACGTAGTAAATTCATCTGCATGTCACGTACTCACGTGCCTTATATTTCAAACAAGTCCACCACTATCATGTATCCTGATTCCGGACCCTTCTCTTTGTTTTGTGCTGTTTGGCTGTTTTCGTCTTTTTTCCTCTTGCTTTTACTCGGATCCTGCAAAGCGCCTACTGTAGTCTGTAGCCTCATTTATTGGGAGGCTTCAAATTTAGCCACTCATTGCATTTCATCTCTGCATCAACTCTTCATCAAGCCTGGTCTACCTATGAGGTAGATGCAGTCTCATCATAAATTTGTCTTTTTTCCAGGCAAGTAATTGAATGTTTCGTGTTGGAATGGCTATATTATTAACATTACAGTGCTTTTGGCTGAGCTGAGAGGTAGAAGAGGGGCTTGCTTCAAGGTTCATCAGTACGCAGTACTGCTAGAAATAGAGCGGCTAAGCTGGCGAATTCAGAGTCACAACCTAACGATTTTAATGGGTTGTGACCAATTGAAGGTTCATCAACGTTCCGGCGGGGGTGGTCAGTGAGATGGAGCATCTCCAACCAACTTTGGACGCCTTCAAAGTTCCTGAAGAGGTGACTTCTTCCCTGACATGCTCTTGCATGCATGAAGCATCACAAGAAAGGGCACTGCCAAGAGGGTGTCTCGGAAGAAGGGCACCTCATCAGTAACCTTGAATAAGAATTGGGTTGAATAAGACTCACACTACCAACCAGTTTCAGCTTCCAAACTTTCTGCAATGGCGAGCAAAAGAAGCGCCAAAACAACCACTTCCTTGATCCTTGTCTCTGTCATAGCGATTTGTACCTTCGTTCCTGTTGTCATTTCTCTTCCTTCTCCTTTAACTTACCACCACGGTAATCGTTCTCAGCCCAAGAAGAATTTAGTCTCGTTACCCTTTTACCTAATACAGGCTAATTCTGTCATGAGCAAGCATGCTTGATCTTTAGTATGTCTGAAATTTAGTTTCTGGACAGTGGGAAAGTAGGAAATGAACTTGCTATTGTTGTAATTGTTGGAATCTCAAATGAATTTCTTTTTATTGAGCAAACTAGACACGTTTGACTGACGGGATTTGAAGTTTTCTTCTTCAGGATTCTTGTTTATTGAGGTTCAGAACCTTCTTACAGAGGAAGATTTATTTTTATTTTTTTTTTTCTGTGAAATAAAATTGTAAATGAAGTTTGAAGCTTATGCTATTCCTCAATCATATCTACTCCCCGCATATCTTTTCTATGGTAAGTTTTTCCATCCTTAAAAAACGGTGAGCTATTTTCTTTTTTCATGTAAATTATTGTCCCTCCCCTCCTAATTTTAATTATAAGACGAGTTGTCCTTTTTTTTTTTTGAGATTAAGGAAATTTAATAAGTTACTTAGTCATATGATAATATCTTATATATCCTTAGATTATATATTAGTTTTTTTTTTTTAAAAAAAAAAAAAATACTGGCTTCTTTAATCTCTAAAAAAAAATCAACTTAATCTGACCCGGAGGAGTATCACATTTCACATACGGCCTTGGTGTTGGGATAATTTGAGTTGCTGCTTTTCTTTGTGAGAATTTATAGAGATTGTGAAGCAGGGTTCCTTGTTTCACTTTCTATCATTCTTCACAATTACACATTTCAGACATTAATAGCTGCTTCCTTTTGTTGGAGCCTTCATTTCTAATTTGCATATAGTTTTATTTTGGGCATCTTCATTTTTCATGTATGTTATAGAAATACATTTCAGACATTTGTTAGGTGATAAAAAGAGTCATCTCTTGCCTCTCGACTGTGGTATGATGATTTATGCATGGCTTTCTATGGCTTGTAACTCTAGACAGACTTCAAGAGTTGCTTTTGAATGGTTTTGAGATAGTGTCCATTGTTCGATAGTAACATAGCGTTCAGAATGAGGCGTCACTAACAATCTGGCCCTGTATTGCAACTTTAAAAAATAATCTTAAAGCTTGTTTCTGTGAAGCTTATCTTCAAGTATTCAATGGTGGCATTCAGGATCAACATATATTTCTTCTGAATATTTATTTTTCTCCTTTGTTATAAAACTCCATGTGGAAACGACTTCTCCACTTGTGAGTGTAGGGCTGCTTACATTTGACTCTCCCCAGACCCCACCTAGCTGGAACCACAAGGCCCCTTTTTGTTAGAATACTGTATGTTCAATGTTTTCAGATACACCACAGATGGAGGTTCTAGGGATCATCTTGAGAGAGGAACTATTAGTGGGGATGCTGTCTTTTCAGGTAAAAGTTAATATATTATAAAAGTTGCTACTTGCAAGATTTCATGGACATTTTTTCATTCATCTCTCTTCCACCTCCCTCCTTTTATATATTGATGTGACAGCCCCTGTCATCCTCTATACATTGCTCCATTGTTTCTCTATTATCAGGCATATCAACTAATACTCACAGGAGCTGCATTGGGTATATTGCAAACAACCTAATATATATGCTTTTTCTGTAGCTGTTGACTTCAATACTGGAGATGACCCTTGGCCTATATTCAAGCTACAAAAGTAGTTCAGTGCCCCTGGAAAATCACCGCCACTCTCAGCGTATGTGTGTTCTTATGCAATATTAGTATGAAAGAAGAAGATAGGGGGAGAATTTTTGGCAATGGTCACTAACACATAACCAAATGGCATTGTCTAACTTACAGCCATAACCCACCTATAACTTAGTTACCATTTACTATTTATGTTATTGTTGTATCATCTTATTTGTTGGATGCTAAATACTGATGGTGCTTATCGTATCAGTGAATTCTAGAATTCTATACCGGATGGCTTACACACTGGGGAGAGAGCATTGCTGCAACTGATGCTGATTTTACAGCAGCTGCCCTGGAAATTTTTTTGCAAAAGTATGTTTCTGCAGTTCTCTATGTATGTCTCAACTTCTCCCTTTTGGCTGTTATGGACATAACGTTTAAATAATAAGTTTGGCATGGCTGTTTTAATTCTGATGGCACATGGTGGGACAAACTTTGGATTCTACAATGGAGCAAATACTAGTCAAGATGAGGCTGACTACAAGGCTGACATTACTTCTTATGATTATGTCAGAAAATTTTGGACCCATCGATTCACATTCTATTGATTTCTGGTCTGCATTGTAGAATTTATATGCCTCCATCTTGTCCAGGATGCACCAATCAGGGAATCTGGAGATTAAAACAATGCAAAGTTCAATGGTGAGAAAGTTTTCTACTTGTTTTCCAGCCATCATTTATGCACTTTTATCTAGTTCTTGTTGTGATCACCTCATTGTTGATGCATCTCTCGTATACTGAGTTGTAAAATGGCATTTCTACAATGAAATTTTTTACTCCAATTATTGCAAGAACAAAATAGAACATGTAATCGGTGACATTTTCTTAACTAAAACATATAACTATTGATTTTTTACACTAGTTCTAACAATCAGTTAACATTTTTTACTCTGGTTAACCGGTAAAAAAGAAATTTTCTAAAAATCTTTTACAAAAATCCAATATAAGAACCTGGTTCAAATAATAACTAGATAAAACTATACGGATATTATTATCAATGTCAAATTATTATTTTATTACTTTGAAACTTAAAACAGCAATAGAAAAAAATTGCCTGCTTGTAATATAATCACGATAAAAATAAAGATCTAATTAGTTATAATTAAACATGATAACTACTAATTAATTTGCTATCTAATTACCAATTACCAAGTTCTTTGACTTCTTGACCGCGATATCTTCTTAGTTCTGTCAAGCAAATAACTCGCTATCTAACCTTATCATTGTCTCTCTGTAGTTAACTTCAACTTTCAAGGGAGACATTGTTGAGGGGCTTCTCCTCAGGGAAACATGGAATAATATATCACTGGAGCTCTGTAAGTTAAACTTCCATTGAGATTGTATATGGTGGATTTGATTTGATTTTATGAGAAGCAATTTTAAATAGATTTGGCAATAACATTTATAGAATTATTTTTAACCTCATGATGGGTTGCTGATGAAAATGGTTAAGAGAGTGGCTTCACTTTATATTTAATGGAGGTGTGCCTTCATGCTGCAGAACTTCCAAGACTTCATGGAACTTGGCCGGCGGGGAGGGCATTTACTGCTTCATTTAGACAGACAGGATATGATTTGCACGAGAAAAAGAGCTTCTGTATCTTGTTTAGGGCCAAGATACTTTATCACCATATGTTATTACACAGACACATATGACCACGTAAACGTGTATATAAATCTTACGATCCATTTAGAAGTATTGTCCCACAGCTCCGTTGGCGGGAAACACATTCAAAATAATTAATACCAATGTAAAATCATATTATTTTTCTTTGAAAAAATTCAAAATTTGGATTAGTTTTTGGAGAATAGGTTTTACAATTTATGAGGTAAATATATGAGAGAAATTTTCTCTCAATTTGTGGAAAAAGACTTCTAAACCAGGAGTAGAGTGGGAGTAGGACATATGTCATTCCTGAATCCTGATATTGTTCTCAGGCTACTTGTTCATAGGTCTGCCCCCCAAATGCACCCAAAGGGCAAACTCAGAAGCCCCTAAAAATTTGGGTGCTTCGATTTCTTGATGCTTAAACTGGAGAGGGAGAGGGAAGAGCAAGACGTTATAGAAAGCAGATACCCGAGAGGGATGACACTTATAATGGTAAAATATATTATCCTAGTTAATTATTTAAAATTTCCATTATTTTATTATTATGAAAAAAATATTTAGTTATAAATAATTTTAAATTAGTAATAGTACAAGACTCCCAGACCATGATAATATCTCCCAAATCATATTGTACAAACAAACCAAAAAAAAAAAAATTGGGGTTTGGTTTCCTGGTTTTCCTCACCCGATTAGATGCTCACACCCAAACTTTATAGTATTAGAACAATTAACAGACTTAATGATTGTAATGAATAAATAATTTTTTACACGCCTAAAACTCCATCTACAAATTAAGTTGCTTACAATATACTACCTCGATCCTAATTATAGGAATATTTTTGTAGTACAATTTATACTATAAAAATGTTCCTATAATTAGGACATGAAGGAGTAATATGTTACCTCTATTCATAAATACAAGATTTAGTTTATAGAGTTTTTAATGTTATATTTTGCAAAGATCTTATAAATAACTTGAAATATTATTTTACAGTATACATACACAAATCATATTCATTATTTATAAGTAATACACTAATCAAAATTTAAAACTTAAGTGCCTTGTTGTTAGACGTTCAAATGTTTTGCCTAAAAACAATTATTAGAGGAATAAAATGTAAATTTATAAAAAGTTATATCTATCATTTACAATTTATGGATAATATAATAATGATCATTTTTTTAACAAAAAA
The DNA here is from genome assembly GCA_019022615.1 of Acacia melanoxylon. Classification (NCBI taxonomy): domain Eukaryota; kingdom Viridiplantae; phylum Streptophyta; class Magnoliopsida; order Fabales; family Fabaceae; genus Acacia; species Acacia melanoxylon. The sequence continues at coordinate 16,391,297 of JAFJYJ010000003.1, forward strand.
AATAACAACAATGATTCTTTCAAAAAAAATAATTTCAAACTTTATTTTCTTAGGAGGCAGAATATGAGTGATTTATTAGTTTGTTTGAGTTGGTGTTAGAAAAATATGTTCACGCAAGTCGAGATAAAACCCCTATCACAAATTTACTGTAAATCACATTGTAAAAGTATGGTCTATCACTAATCCAAACAAGAACTACCATGGTATCAGAGCAAATCTCTCCTGGTATCAGTTAGCCTCAAGTGTGACAAGGGGTATCAGAGACACCCTCTCATGGTATCAAGAAGTGGTATTAGAGCCACCCTCTCCTGGTATCGAGAAGTGGTATCAGAGTCAGCTTCAGGCGTGACAAGTGATATCAAAGACAACCTCCTCTTGTCACGCTGTGAAAATGTAACATCCCGACTTTTTTAAAAGCAGTATAATTTTTTTTTCATTTAAAATCAGAGTAGAGCATTTGAGCGGAAGAGTAACGATATATAGATTCAAAAAGCCGTAAGTGGCATTTGTTTACAACATCGGTACGAAGAACCGAGTGTTTCAAAAGTACAAAACATCGAAAGAAAGGCTTCCGCCGAACATCAAAAGTAAAGGACAACATCGGAAAGTCTTCATCCGGGTCCTTGAACCCGTCGCTTTCCTCTCTCCTCGGTCCTCGGTCCTTCCGAACTTGATGCTAAGTTAAGAGCCGAGATCCAATTTACCACATTGGATCTCGTGTAACGGTTAACCTCATGTTTATGTATACACATACGATAAAAGACATCCATAATATCAACAAGACAACAATCACTCTACCACAACCCATGCATATGTATTGCCCCCAAAGATGCGTGACACATTGCACCCAAAGATACGAGACCTATTGCACCCAAAGATACGGACATATTGCACCCAAGCAGATCGACATATTGCACCCAAATAGACGACATATCGCACCCAAAGATACGTACATATCCTCTAACCGCTATATGCACTCGCACAATATAACATCTCTACAACACACATACCACATATATGTAAACCATAAACATCAGAGATAAGGTTACCAGTACGTGAACGTACCTTCGTTGTCGACTACGGTACGTTTTACGGAAAACGGTAATTTTTGACAGCGGGTGAAACAGCGGTACGACGGCGGTACAACAGCGGTCCGATTATCTCAGATATCCTATAAGGATAACATTTATCAACTTCTAGCACTATAATGTGCATTTTAGGTACAAATTACCATTTTGCCCCGAACCCCTAATCGGCGGAATTTCGCCGAGCTTGTTTTCGCTCTATCTCTCCGTAATCTTGACAGATCTTTTCCCTCATCATATTTTCGAAATATGTATCATATTTACCCCTAAATATGATATCTAGACTATCTTGAAAATTTAAAGATAAATCTAGCATTCCTACTATATCTACCGAAAGAACTACCGAAACTAAAGACTAAGGACCGAAGAACTTACCCGACTTTGCTCGACTTTCTCCGAGCTTCTCTCTCTAACTTCTCTCTAAGAGGCAGATTTTTGGTGTGAAAAATGATGAAGGTGCTCATGCCTTTATATAGGCAAAAATTGTGCCACTTTGGTAATTTCCATATTCCAAATCTTGTAATTTTCTCTTACCTTATAACCAAGTAAAATAAAGGCTAAATGGTGGTTAATTCTTGACCATGGGCAGCCCTTAGTCGACATTGGGGAGTGATGTGGCAGCAAGCCCTTGGTCCAAGAGTGGTGAGTCAACTTGCTTTATGGCCGGTTCGCGCATTTTCCCCGTTCGGGTCTCGTTTGCGTCTCTTCGGAGAAATCTCAAAATTCTGGATTCATAACTTTGAAGATCTTCTCTTCCTCATCAATAATATCTAATTTAACTTAGATTTCGGTCCCTTACAGTGGTTCCAACAAGTCCAGTTGAAGTTTTCTCGAAAAACGTGTCCAAATACGTCCGGTGTCGGAAATCGCTTTAATCATCAATCTACGGATAATAATTCACGATTCCAAATATGTCCATATAATTATAAACTCATCTCCGGATGTTGACTTATAATTTATTTTCTTCAAATCCAAAATGTGAATATCTCGCATTTTTCCCTATTTCGTCTTATTAGGCAAATGCGCTACCGACCTCGGAATTAACTTCCGGAAGAGGTCACTTAAAGGTAAAAACTCACTGATCAATATTTTACCTTGACTTTGGAATTCCTATTCCTGGTTCTCTAGATAGGATCCGTTTCCTATTTATTAAATTACTATTCATCCTATTCAATTATATAATATTATAACATGTGCTTTAATATCATGATATTAAATTTTTCACTCTTATCTTCCATTTGTTTGTCCATTTTCGGCTGAGCAATTTTTTTTTTTTTTTTTTTTTTTTGTAAATATTTTCCATGATTTATTTAATTACATAATTAATTACTTAATGAAATTTTTATCAAAAATTCCACAAAATTCTCTTATTGGTCCATTCTTGCATTTAGGCTTAAAAATACCTAAACTCAACTATTTTTCACAAAAATCTCCAATTAATTAGTAAATATATTTTTACTAATTTCCAACTATTTTCCACTAATTTTTGAGCCTCACATAATTATCTCTAAATTTCCTTTGCTCGAGACTTAAGTAATTAGCCATAAATTACTTAATTACCTTATTATCACTAGTTGATAATTTTCTTAATTAGAATGCCCCATTACCTCCAAACTCTTGCATTAACACTTGTGTTTCCATGTCTCTTGTATTATTCTATAATTTACAAGGGTATTATTGTCATTACAATACTTTTTGGGCGTTCTTCTTCAATTTCTCCAAGTTCGTAATTTATTAAATTACCATAATTAGAGATAATATACTCTCATAATTCAAATAATTATTTCATTGCCTTTTAGGATTTTTCACCATTTTCCTAAGTTATTTACCCTTCCTAGGGGTATTTTGGTCATTTTGGCACTTTGGCCCTTAAATTCCCTAATTCAAATTTCGGGGTATTACATTTCTCCCCGTTAAACAAAATTTCGTCTCGAAATTTGTACTTAACCAACTATACTTTGTACTAACTAAACTCCGTCCTACTCGGACTCGGACTATACGCGTCGGATCTTCACTTTGTCTCGCACCGCTCCTCCCGATGATCGCGAATTCGTTTTGGTTTAACCACTACGATCTTGTCATATTGTACCTTGATATATGATGTTTCCCGTGGTTCCCATACACCGCGTTTAACACCACGATACCAAAATGTCTCCATGGTTCCCATACACCATGTTAACACAAGATTACCAAAATGTCTCCATGGTTCCCATACACCATGACAACATAAGATACCTCCTACTCAATGATATGATCACGGTAGAAAAAAAAATAACGAGGAAACGCGGAATATGTCACGGAGATGGTTCACGTATCATACGATTTAGTTGAATAACTAACACATAGTTCATGCAATGCATAGAGAAAATTCCTTACTAAGAGAGATAGTACCTTGGACCATCTCCAGGAAGTTCTCTATCCCCCGCACCGGTTATTGCGTACATTCGGCCCGAGCTTTGTGGCCTTAACTTCGCAGCTACCTCGGGACGGTTGACACCGATGTGTCCAGCTTCCCGCATCTCGTAGTGGACTCGCCTCTCGCATTTTTCTCGGGACGGTTCGAAATGATGTGCCCGGCTTCCAAGATCCATAACAAACCCGTCTACCACCACGCCTACGAGAATGGTACTTCCCATGATCGGGACACGGTCGGGTTACCGGCATCCTCGGGTTGCTCCGCCGCTTTCATATCGAAATGATCTCTTGTTTTCCCTTTGCGAGTCACTCCATGGTGCTCTCTCTTTCGCGAGGAATTCCCACGGCTGCGCCTCGCTACGATCCGCACTACTTGTGCTTAAGTGCCGGGTTTACGCAGCTCCTTTCGTTTCGTTCAATCGATCGGCAAGATTCTACCGCTTGGGCTAGTTTAGGAAACCGCCGAGACACCAGCCCTCTTCTTTATCTCATATTTTAGCCCGTAAATCAGCCTATTTGACTTCCGGCTTTTCATCATTGTCACGCTTCAAATAGGATGAATATCGTGATAAGTTGGTGAAACGGGCAAAATAATCATCGAAAGATTCCTCGGAACCTTGCTTTGGATGCTAAGAAACTCGTCTCCTTAATCACTTGTGTCGAGGAGGAAAATACTGTTCATTGAATTTTTCAGAAATTTCTCCCAAGTGACGGGGCAATATTGGGTTTGTAACGTTGTAGCGACGCTCTTCCACCATCGACGCGCATCCCCATCGAGTTTGTAAATTGCGAGTTGAGCCTTCCGATCATCCGGACACTCCATGACTTCAAATATCTTCTCCGGACTCAACAACCAATCCTCAGCCAACTCATTTTTCCCATGGAAAGCTGGTGGTTTGAGCTTACAAAATTGAGTGACCCAGTGTTTTGTGGTCTCCACTATTCTTCCTCGTCGAGGAGGTGATTGTGACTGTCGATTCCTCGCCTTCCTCGGTGTGCTCGTCACTTTGCTCACTTTCTTCCTCTTCCTCAAAGCATTTCGATCCTCTCTTTGTCTCTCGGCTTGTCTTTCCCGCCTTTCTTCCGGCGGTTCCTCAACAAGAGCCCTCGCCCGTGTACAGTTCCTCTCATCTCCTGTATCTCATTCTGTTCTGGTTGGTTTGGTATTGGATCCACCCGAGGTTGTCTACCTCGTCCTCCACCACGGCCCCTGCCCCGGCCTCTGGGAGCTCCGGCTCCCCTTAGACTCACCATGTCTTGTTCTTTTTCCTTCGTTAAGGAAAAACGTTGTTTACAGAAGGAAAACAACTAACATATCACAGATTTTATCGCACTAGTATCTATACCGCACATAGACTCTATCACGCTTAGTATCCATACTGCACCCAACTTTTATCACTATAGCATTTTCATTGCCCCCAGCCGTCAACACACTTACTTACAAACGAATACACACCCGCAATATCTCCCTCGTTCAGAATTTTCGTTAATTCATCCCACGTAGAAACGGGTACGGGATTTCGTATCAGAAATTTCGCTACATGAGTCAAATACTGCATGTACTTATCTCTGTTGGTCTCGGAGTTTCATCCGGCGTGGCCGAGCTCCACACTTAAGCTCTGTGCTAGGATAGAGTTACCGTTCAGTACAAACTGGCGGTTTATCAGAGTTATTAGAGACTGATATCAAAGCTATCAGAGTGATGCACCAACAGAGTGTGGTACACCGGTTCAGGATGGTATACCGGTACAAACTGGTACACCAAGGTAAGATGGTACACCAACTTAGGCTATATCAATACTTATTTTCAAAACATGCTCTTTAAAAAAGCGTAGAGCCTAACTCCGTTACTCAAATCAATTTGGCCAGGTAGGTGTCTATCATGGGAGCCTCACCGTGCTAGGGTGACTGATTGGCTGATCCACATAGACTAGCCCTGCCTTCGGCACCAAAAGGTTTTGGAATAACTTAGTCAGATCTATGCCAGGACAACTGCTCTGATACCAAAAATGTAATATCCCGACTTTTTTAAAAGCAGTATAATTTTTTTTTCATTTAAAATCAGAGTAGAGCATTTGAGCGGAAGAGAATCGATATATAGATTCAAAAAGCCGTAAGTCTGGCTGTTTACAACATCGGTACAGTAACCGAGTGTTTCAAAAGTACAAAACATCTGAAAGAAAGGCTTCCGCCGGAACATCAAAAGTAAAGGACAACATCGAAAAGTCTTCATCCGGGTCCTTGAACTCTTCGCTTTCCTCTCTCCTCGGTCCTCGGTCCTTCCGAACTTGATGCTAAGTTAAGAGCCGAGATCCAATTTACCACATTGGATCTCAGGTAACGGTTAACCTCATGTTTATGTATACACATACAGACAACAGACATCCATAATATCAACAGCACATGTGGGTGGAAACATGAAGTGGGTGGAAACAAAGTCAGGCGCTGGTCTTGGATGCGGATATTTGGATTGGCTTGTTGGCTAATTTGGAAGAATAGATGCAGAAAGGTTTTTGATGGCGAAGGTGCTCAACCTCGGTGCATTATTCATAGCTGTCTTCATCAATTAATGGAAGGTGTGGAGCATGGAAAATTTATTCACCAGATCTACCGAGTTCCTGATAGAGCGGAGTCCCAATGGAATACTCCACCTTTTGGTTATGTTAGAGTGGATGTAGATGGATCGGTAATCAACAATAATGTTGCAGCTTGTGGTGGCATTATTAGAGATAGCAATGGGGTGTGGTTGGCAGGATTTCAACAGAAAATTGGCTACTGGCTCAATTCTTCACGCAGAATTACAAGCAATTAAAGTCGGTGGTATGATGACTTGAGGCGACTTGGTTTCAAAAAAATTAATTTCGTACTCGATTCTACAGAGGCTATTCGCTTATTAACATCTGATTATGGACCCTATCATCCTTTGTCTCAAGAGATTTCAGAAATTAGATCTTTAATTTTTTCTACTTGGGATATTGAAATAATTCATACGAATAGAGAGGCATTGAAATGTGCAGATCTTTTGGCCAAAATGGCACATGTGGCGAATACGAAGTGGGTTTATTACGACTCCTCCAACTTGTTGTTTGGATCAAATATTAGTCGATCTAGGTTATTTTCATTCCGATGTATTATTTCTTTGTTTGTGTAGTATCTTTATGATACATCCCAAGAGGTAACTCTTGTCTTATTAATTCAAAAAAAATAATATCAACAGCACAACAATCACTCTACCACAACCCATGCATATGTATTGCCCCCAGCATGCAGACACATTGCACCCAGCATACAGACCTATTGCACCCAGCATACAGACATATTGCACCCAGCAGACTGACATATTGCACCCAGCAGACTGACATATTGCACCCAGCATACAGACATATCCTCTAACCGCTATATGCACTCGCACAGTATAACATCTCTACAACACACATACCACATATATGTAAACCATAAACATCGAGATAAGGTTACCAAGACGTGAACGTACCTTCGTTGTCGACTACGACGTTTTACTTAAAACGGTAATTTTTGACAACGGGTGAAAAAAGGTGACGACGGCGGTAACAATGCGGTCCGATTATCTCGAGATATCCTATAAGGATAACATTTATCAACTTCTAGCACTATAACAGGCATTTTAGGTACAAATTACCATTTTGCCCCGAACCCCTAATCGGCGGAATTTCGCCGGAGCTTATTGTTTTCGCTCTATCTCTCCAGAATCTTGACAGATCTTTTCCCTCATCATATTTTCGAAATATGTATCATATTTACCCCTAAATATGATATCTAGACTATCTTGAAAATTTAAAGATAAATCTAGCATTCCTACTATATCTACCGAAAGAACTACCGAAACTAAAGACTAAGGACCGAAGAACTTACCCGAGACTTTGCTCGGACTTTCTCCGAGCTTCTCTCTCTAACTTCTCTCTAAGAGGCATATTTTTGGTGTGAAAAATGATGAAGGTGCTCATGCCTTTATATAGGCAAAAATTGTGCCACTTTGGTAATTTCCATATTCCAAATCTTGTAATTTTCTCTTACCTTATAACCAAGTAAAATAAAGGCTAAATGGTGGTTAATTCTTGACCATGGGCAGCCCTTAGTCGACATTGGGGAGTGATGTGGCAGCAAGCCCTTGGTCCAAGAGTGGTGAGTCAACTTGCTTTATGGCCGGTTCGACAGATTTTCCCTGTTCGGTCTCCGTTTCGCGTCTCTTCGGAGAAATCTCAAAATTCTGGATTCATAACTTTGAAGATCTTCTCTTCCTCATCAATAATATCTAATTTAACTTAGATTTCGGTCCCTTACGTGGTTCCAAATCAAAGTTGAAGTTTTCTCGAAAAACGTGTCCAAATACGTCCGGTGTCGGAAATCGCTTTCGGAATCATCAATCTCTCGGATAATAATTCACTGATTCCAAATATGTCCATATAATTATAAACTCATCTCCGGATGTTGACTTATAATTTATTTTCTTCAAATCCAAAATGTGAATATCGCATTTTTCCCTATTTCGTCTTATTAGGCAACGCGCTACCGGCCTTAATTAACTTAGGAAGAGGTCACTTAAAGGTAAAAACTCACTGATCAATATTTTACCTTGACTTTGGAATTCCTATTCCTGGTTCTCTAGATAGGATCCGTTTCCTATTTATTAAATTACTATTCATCCTATTCAATTATATAATATTATAACATGTGCTTTAATATCATGATATTAAATTTTTCACTCTTATCTTCCATTTGTTTGTCCATTTTCGGCTGAGCAATTTTTTTTTTTGTAAATATTTTCCATGATTTATTTAATTACATAATTAATTACTTAATGAAATTTTTATCAAAAATTCCACAAAATTCTCTTATTGGTCCATTCTTGCATTTAGGCTTAAAAATACCTAAACTCAACTATTTTTCACAAAATCTCCAATTAATTAGTAAATATATTTTTACTAATTTCCAACTATTTTCCACTAATTTTTGAGCCTCACATAATTATCTCTAAATTTCCTTTGCTCGACTTAAGTAATTAGCCATAAATTACTTAATTACCTTATTATCACTAGTTGATAATTTTCTTAATTAGAATGCCCCATTACCTCCAAACTCTTGCATTAACACTTGTGTTTCCATGTCTCTTGTATTATTCTATAATTTACAAGGGTATTATTGTCATTACAATACTTTTTGGGCGTTCTTCTTCAATTTCTCCAAGTTCGTAATTTATTAAATTACCATAATTAGAGATAATATACTCTCATAATTCAAATAATTATTTCATTGCCTTTTAGGATTTTTCACCATTTTCCTAAGTTATTTACCCTTCCTAGGGGTATTTTGGTCATTTTGGCACTTTGGCCCTTAAATTCCCTAATTCAAATTTCGGGGTATTACAGGTGGCCCCCTGATCGAGGAGATGGGGGTCCCACTATCATGGCCCCTGAGCGAGGAAATGGGGCTCATTTAGTGATGGGTGACATGTGAGAAGTTCAAAAAGTGATATCAGAGCCAACCTCTTCTCAGACTCAAGCGAGAAGATGAAGGTCCACCCCATCTTAGAGTCGGCCTCGAATTACAAGTTGTATTAGAGCCAACCTCTCCTTGTCCCACTGTGGTAGCACCCTGAGCGAGGAGATAGAGGTCTACCCCATGAATTAGTAGCAGGAAGGCGAAAAAGAAAGAAACTTTGCTCTTTGGGCATAAAAATGAAATCCATAATTGTCTGTAGGGAAAGTCCAATTAAGTTTTACTATGTAAAAATTCCTTTAAAAAAAATTGGTGTAATATTGTATTTTACAATATTAACCCCTATCTTTCTTTTTAAGCTCTCCCTCTCCCAAGTTACATCATCTTGCAAAATTCAGAGATTAAACCTCAACCTAAAATGCAGTCTCTTTCCATGCAACGTGCCAGCGCCCCTGACCTCTTCTTGGCCTTCTCGAAGGTAATGATATTTTCTCCCGGTCATTCTCTCCCTTTATACTCCATTTTTCTTTACTGTTTTTGTTTTCGTTTTACTTCTTCAGACCTCCCTCTCTTCATACCATTTCTCTTTCCTCATTAAGGTCCTCCATGATGGTTCGTTCGTGCCTCAACCTCAACGACCTACGCCTAAGAGTCAGCCTAGGGCATGACAAGCGGTATCAGAGTCAGCTTCAGGCGTGACAAGTGGTATCAGAACCACCTTCTCTTCGTATCAGAGTCAACCTCGAGCGTTACAAGTTGTATTAGAGTCAACCTCTCCTTGTCCCGCTGTGGTAGCCCTGAGCGAGGAGATGGGGCTCTACCCCATGATACTTGACTAAGGAGATAGGGGTTTACCACATGAATTCGTAACAGTAAGGCGAAGAAAAAAGAAGCTTTGCTTTTTGGGCATAGAAATAAAGTCCATAATTGCCTGTAGAGAAAGTCCGTTTAAGTTTCACTATTTAAAAATCCTCATTTAAAAACAAAAACAAAAAGCAAAATTGAGTGTAATATTGTATTTTACAATTTTAGCCTCTAGCTTTCTTTTTAAGCACTCCCTCTCCCAAGTCACATCGTCTTGCAAAATTCAGAGATTAAACCTCAAAACTTAAAATGCAATCCATTTCCATTCAACGTTTCGGCGCCCCTGACCTCTTCTTGGCCTTCTCCTAGGTAATAATATTTTCTCTCATTCACTCTCTCCCTCTACACTCCCTCTCTTCTCACCATTCTTTCCTCTTTAAGGTCCCCTCCATGATGATTCGTTCATGCCTCAACCTAAATGACCTACGCCTCACTGCTTCCAGGCTGGATGATCACATCATCTTTAAACACATAAGGTATGCTCTTATGTGTTTTTTTCAATCTGTTGTGTTCCATTTTTCGGTTCTGATTTGGCTCTTATATGCAAGTTAGCATAATACAGTTTGCACGTGTCTCTTGCTCCCCTGTCGTTCGCTTTTCTTTGTGTTTCTCAATATTTCTCATCCTTGTACTAGCCAGTAGCCTTTTTACCATAACTTTTAAACTTTTAAATAAATTGTCCTTTTATTAAAAAAAATATAGTTATTCATAGTGCTACACGAGTAGGAATGCACTGAAATAAAATTGGTCAGACTAAAAAGAATTATAATTTTACCAAATAATACATCTGAAGAACATCAGTCGTGGGCTTATCTATGGCCCCTCCACTTATCTAACATGACAACAAAAAGGAAGGCATAAGGAACAAACATCTAATAGTGGCTGGAACAACTGAGTGGCCTAGACATGAGACTGTATAGTTTATGATAGATAGTGTAGCTTTGTTGGACAAGCGTTAATTTATATACTACTCCAGTGAGAAAGCACCATGAGTTCAAAAGTGAGCTCCAATAGAAACTAAATTATACAAAGAGAGGCAAGGTAATAGAGAATCGAGTATCAGAGTCAACCTCGAGCATGACAAGTGGCATCAGAAATAGCCTTGAACATGACAAGTGGTATCAGAGTCAGCCTCAGTCGTGACAAGTGGTATCAGAGTATCGAGCGCAACAAGTAGTAGCCAACATCTCGTCCCGATGTGCCCTATGCGAGAGTGGTATCAGAGTTAGCTTTGAGCGTAAAAAGTGATATCAAAGTCCTAGTCTCTCAATGGTGGCCCCCGAGTGAGGAGAAGGGCCACCCCCACTCTTTATAGAGTCAGCCTCGGGTGTGACAAGTGGTATCAGAGTTAGCCTCGAGCATGACAAGTGATATCATAGTCAACCTCTCCTTGTCCCGATATGGTGGCCCTCTGAGAATCTATAGTCATGGAAGTGTTCATAGAAGAGACGAAACCAGGACAACTCGATCTTGACAAATGACAAATTATGCACTTTTCAGTAGCACTAGTTTAAAGTTATAAAATAAGGAAAACATGAAAGAGTTGGGACTCAATCAAAATGAACAAGTGAGTGAGACATGTCAAGTAGTAAGGAGGAGGAAGTGGGTAGGTCTGTACCATAGAATTTCTGCAAAAGTGGAACAATGAATAAATGTTGTATTGAAGGCATAATTTCATTCTTGACAAAGAGATCAATCACACTCCATTATTATTCATCACCCACACTGACATTACAACCTAAGAATATCTCATTTTGGTATACAAAAGAACAAATGTTCCACAAATCATCCATGAAATGCCCATATGTCTCTGAAACCTACCACTTACTGTACCTACATCTTCCCTTACAAGCTTTATTGTTATCTTGAATCAATTAATATTTACAAAGCATCAACTGCATATATGATATAGTGCTCAAGCTAAGTGTATATATATATATGACGTATATTAGAAAGAACATGTTGTAATAAGTTTAATACGCAACAATCAATTCATGGCGGAGAGTATGATAGGTGGTCGGCATTCTATCTACATATATATATAATGGATTTAAGATAAGGATGACAAACCAATTATTTACCGTAAATTACGTTGGAAAAGTATTGTCTATCACTAATCCAAACAAGAACTACCTGTACTACATATACTTCATGGTATCAGAGCCAATCTCTCCTGGTATCAGTCAGCCTCAGGTGTGACAAAGGGTATCAAAGACACCCTCCCTTGGTATCGAGAAGTGGTATCAGCTCTTGGTACCGAAAAGTGGTATCAGAGTCAACTTCAGGCATGACAAGTGATATCAGAGACAACCTCCTCTCGTCACGTTGTGGTGGCCCCCTGATCGAGGAGATGTGGGTCCCACTATTATGGCCCCCTGAGCGATGAAATGGGGTCACTTAGTGATGGGTGACATGTGAGAAGTTCAAAAAGTGATATAAGAGCCAACCTCTTCTCAGACTCAAGCGAAAAGATGAAGGTCCACCCCATCTTAGAGTCAGCCTTGAATTACAAGTTGTATTAGAGCCAACCTCTCCTCGTCCCGTTGCGGTAGCACCCTGAGCGAGGAGATGGAGTCTACCCCTATGATCCTTGAGCGAGGAGATAGGGGCTACCCCATGAATTAGTAGCAGGAAGGCGAAAAAGAAAGAAGCTTTGCTCTTTGGGCATTAAAATAAAGTCTATAATTGTCGGTAGGGAAAGTCCGATTAAGTTTTACTATTTAAAAACTCCCTTTAGAAAAAATTGGTGTAATATTGTATTTTACAGTATTAACCCCTGGCTTTCTTTTTAAGCTCTCCCCTCCATCTCCCTCTCCCAAGTTACATCGTCTTGCAAAATTCAGAGATTAAACCTCAACCTAAAATGCAGTCCCTTTCAATGCAACGTTCCAGCGCCCCTGACCTCTTCTTGGCCCTCTCGAAGGTAATAATATTTTCTTCCGTTCATTCTCTCCCTTTATACTCCATTTTTCTTTAATGTTTCTGTTTTCGTTTTGCTTCTTCAGACCTCTCTCTCTTCATACCATTTCTCTTTCCTCATTAATGTCCTCCATGATGGTTCGTTCGTGCCTCAACCTCAACGACCTACGCCTAAGAGTTAACCTAGGGCATGACAAGTGGTATCAGAGTCAGCTTCGACGTGACAAGTGGTATCAAAACCACCTTCTCTTGGTATCAGAGTCAGCCTAGGGCATGACAAACAGTATCAGAGTCAGCCTCGAGCGTTACAAGTTGTATTAGAGTCAACCTCTCCCCGTCCCGCTTTGGTAGCCTTAAGCGAGGAGATGTGGCTCTACCCCATGATACTTGACTAAGTAACAGGAAGGCGAAGAAGAAAGAAGCTTTGCTTTTCAGGCCATAGTCGCAAGATCAGATATGAATTAACCTAATACTCCTAAAAAAACTTTTTTTGTTAAATGTGTTGCACGTTACATTGTTCTCTCCTAAATGTGTTACATGTGTTTTTTGCTCCCCTGTTTTCTTTGTGTTTCTCAATATTTCTCATCCTTGTACTAGTAGCCTTTTTACTGTAACTTTCTATCTTTTAAATAAATTCTCCTTTCATAAAAAAAAAACATAGTTATTCATAGTGATGTGTGAGAAGGAATGTATTGAAATAAAATTGGTCAATGACTAAAAAGGATTACAAATGAATTAAATAATACAACTGAATAACATTAACCGTTGGGGCATAAGTAACAGATGTCTAATAGTGGCTGGAACAAGTGGGTGGCCTAGACATGAGGTTGCATAGTTTGTGTTTAGAGAGTGTAATTGTGTTGGAGGGGGTGTCGGCGTTATTGCCATAAATCTTGTGGCTAGGCATGCCAGACTGCTGGGCCAGCTTGAGTTACTGGCCTGGGCTGTCAATCACTTGATCAAAGTTCTTCCTTTCTATGGCAAGTTTTTTCCATCATTAGAAAATGGTGAGCTATTCTCTCTTTTCAGTGCTAGATCCGTTTTATGAAAATTATTATCACATTTCACATACGGCCTTTAGATTGAGATAACTTGAGTTGTAGCTTTCCTTTTGTTTTGACTTGGGTTTTGTTCTCTTTTGACCAAGTCCACACTCTTGCAGTTGTTATTAGGTCACCAGGATATGTTTTAGAAAGATGGTCATCCCTTCCAGATTATTGGTGGTGACTTGCATTATTTTCGGGTGATTCCAGAGACCTGTTGATAAAGAACTTTTGCTTTTCTTTGATGGGACTCATATAGTTTTTATTTTTAAGTTCTACATATTAGTTGTTGTCTTTGTCTGGAATAGTAATTAGAGCCTTCAAAAGTAGCTTTTGGATCGTGATTTACGGTATGCAAGGTATGTATGTGGGAAGTTACTCGTGCTGAGGTGTTTTGACAAGTGGTATCACAACCAACCTCTCCTAGTATCGGAGTCAGCCTCAGGTGTGATAAATGGTATCAGAGCCAACCTCTCCTCGTCCCGCTGTGGTGGCCCCTTAAGCGAGAAGTGATATCAGAGCCAACCTCTCCTGCTATCAGAGTCAACCTTAGGCGTACAAGTGGTATCAGAGCCAACCTCTTCTCTTCCCACTGTGGTGGCCCCCCGAGTGAGGAGATGGGGTCACTCGGTGATAGGTGACCTGCTTAGACGCTGTAGCCCCCTTGAGCGAGAAGTGGTATTAGAGTCAACCACTCCTTGTCCCGCGGTGTTGGCCCCCTAAGCGAGGAGATGGGGGTGGACCCCCACTCGGTGATAGGTGACTTGTGAGAAGTTTCTACAAGTAGTGTCAAAAGTTTATACATGTTTCAAATTGGTAATTATGTCCTGTAATTAGGACCGGAAGAAGTAGAAAGTAGGGAATAGAAAAATTAAGTTTAATTATAATTTCTTGCTAACTATTTTATAATCCAATTTTTGAGAAATTATGTAATACTAGTACGATATTTGTATTTCTTATATATTACTAAACCTTTATGGCTCGACACTGCATAAAAATTTATCTTGAGTTCGATTCAAAAACAACAAACTCGTTTATCACCCCCAAAAAAAAAAAATAGCACCCCGTCAAAGTGAAAAACCAGTCATATATATGAATTGGCAGAAAAGGAAAAATCCTTTATATATATATATGAACCCCGGAAAACTTAGAATAATCTTTTTTTATATCAAACATGATTAGCATGGTTCATTAATAGTCAAATCGGTGTTGAACCTAAAAAACGTGTTTTAAAAGGCCAAGGTGTGTGACATTAGAGTCAAATCAGTGACATTATAAATGTTGAGTGCATCTTTCAATCAAGCAATGGGATTGAATAACGACGAAGAAGTTGTTGGATCTGATGATTCGAGTAAAAGGACGATGGTTGTCTTATGAATGAATGATGGAGGATTTTAGTTCAAAAAATAATACTCCTTCCAACCTCAATATAACAGTTAAATAGTGTTCTCTCTCATGTACTTAATAGTAGGGGGATTTTAGTTCCAAAAATAATACTCCTTCCTATAACTCTCATTTTTCACATTTTATGCTCCGTGTGGAATTCGTATTAGTAAAAGTGGAAAAATACTTCAAAATAATGCCTTTGAGGTAGATTGATCTGAATCTCACAAAGCAAATAATCGGTGAAAAGATAAATAAATAAATCGATAAAGGTAAGGCAACTAGGCAAGGCTTCCATTGACGAGATTTGCAGGATATACATTTAATCCAAGTTCTCTTATTTCCGGTTTATGCAACTTTGAACCTTGTGTTATGGTGGATGAACTAGTTTATCTGCAAGTTTTATGCCACTAAATAGATTTAACTATATTTATCATATAATATTATTGTACTCTATCAACAATCAAATACATGTATATATATTAACCAAAAGGTGCTATTCAATAATTTCATTGAGCATGAGTTCATATGATCTAATCTACCTTCCTCATCCACACCTCCAATGATTTTTGTAGTACATGTCCAAACCACCCTCAAACGATTTGTTACTAATTTCTCTTTGATAGACTTCACTCCCACTATTGCTCTGATATCATCAATTTGAATATCCTTTTTTCTTATAAGATCATACATATTCATCTCATCCTTGTCATCTTTGTAACCACAATTTTTATGCTCTTAGTGTTTTTTTAGAACCCAACATTCACTATCACATACTGTTACTGATCCTATAACAATTTGATAAAACTTTCCTTTAGCTTATACGTGTCACAAATTACTATCTTGTAAATTTCAAGAATACTACATTACTCGTACATATTTTATCAAACCTCACTACTTTGTGGCTACTGTTCTGCATAAGCGTAATGATCGTTCAATCAAAGAAAACAACATAATCATCAAACTGATACACACCGCAGAAACTTTACTACTCAAGTATTTACGTGCCAATTGTCTACAGACTACAGGGGATCCACAACCAATGCTGCAACATGATCTTTCAGCAGTTCAGCATGTGTGTATCTATCTACAAAGTTTCCATACGCAAGTTCTATTATGCTTGAGAAATTCACTACACAATCCAGCACAACCTTTGCAACAACTTCTGCCTTCAAGCATTCTTCGTTTATATCTTTCCCCGCATTATCCACATCCTTCTGCAGAGTATCATAGGCCTCTTCTTCTGAAATCCCGTGTTGCTTCATCAAACATTCCACTGCGGAAGCAACATGCACTCTCTTCCTCTCAAACTACCACCAATTCACGAAAACCAGAGACTCAGTACTTATAAGAGCATCATAAGAATTAATCACAAAGTTATGTTACCTATAATTTGAACTATTAACGTTGTACCTTGTGAGAACTCGTATCACCTTTTAATCTGTAGATGATAGCTGAAGCTCTCACAATTCTGGGAACATTGGAAATCCAATCAAACACATGTTTGGTTGTAGAGTTGCCAAGGCCAAGGAAAGAAGCTGTCTGGAGCAAAGGATGAACAGATGTCACCACTCCATTTTCCAGGTACTCTTCGTATGTTGGGATGTAACCTTGGTTGCACCACTTGGCTTCAACCAGATATGCTTCTGCAAGTTTTTGAAACTACATAGTACAAAGTACAAACATATACATTAACTTATAGTTAAACTTGCGAATTAAACTGAAAGATAATATGTAGAAATTGATGTTGACAAAAAATGTCCTACAGCTTGTTTAACATACGGAACAAAGCATGATTCTCCTTCCTTTGCAGTCAGCAGCTCCATTTCATTGAATAGCTCTAACAGAGCATGGAATACCACTTTCATGCATTCTGGAACAGCATCTAAAGATTTGCATCCCATCTGAGCAACAGTTTCAAGTAACAATATTAGCTTTGTTGATTAACTACAAATGAGAACAAAAGTATTGAAGAATCTAATTTTCAAGAAAATTACATTTAAAAAAAAAAATTGACCAAAAACATTTTAAAATTATTAATCAATTAATTAAACCTCCGGATCGCTTCAGTGAAGAGTTCAAGTTCTTCAAGGGTGCCATATGCATCATATGTATCATCAACAGCACAAGTAACCGCGACTAATTTTCCCACAATTGTCCTTCCAGTTATGTACTGAGGCTCATAATATACACCCAATGGCCAAAAGTATGATTCAACTACTCTGTCCCTAGCATATGGCACTTTGGTCACAAAGTCTAGCTTTTTCCACCACCTGCAAATGCAATATAATACTACATGTGAAGCTTTCCCGTTCCTTTTGATATGATATCTGACTTAATACAGATATGATTCAGAAAGCAAGCAGGTCTTACTCTGTGACATTTTGCAGTTCCTCTTTGTGCAAAAGCTGCACAATATGAAAGTCGAGGAGGGCCAATTCTAGCAAAGGGTCATCTGGAGAAGCTTCAGTTGAGTACATGGGAATGTAATATCTTGATTCCAATCTTGGCACTCCTTTGCGAACAGGGTAGTTCAATGCATGACTCACTTTCCGTTCAAGATTAGGATTCATGGTGCTCAACCTTGATTTGAGGTGATGGGAAGTGAAGTGTAGGGCTTGGTCAAGAACATCTTCTCCATGGACGCCAAAATATGCAGCCTCATATAAACTTAGCATTCCCACCACATCTTCCACCAGTGAATTGTTGAAATCACCATTTTCATCCCTAAATTGGTCAAATATATCTGCATACATACATAAGTGTGTGTCTCACTTTCAGAAACAAGAAGGTCTAATTAATAGTTGGATGAGAATTTAGACAAATCATGAAGAGAGTAGTTAGTTAACGTACCGGACGGTGCATCATAACCTTGTTGCCTAAGTAACCGGAACCAAAGGGAAATGGTGTGAAGATCTTTGCCTTTAAGAGGAGGAGGGTTGTTGTTCATATTTTGTAAGATCTGTTCAATCTCACTCTCAAAATGATAAGACATGCCCAAACGTTTGGTGTTGTCGATCGAGTTCAGCTTTTCTGTAATATCCTCGATTGGTGCCAGTATCAATTTTCGAACTTTCTCCTTCAGATATTGTGATCGTTGCATGACTTCCCGTTCTCCATTCTGCACAGTCAAAAGTTAATCACATTTATATATGCAAGTAAAAAAGAACAAGATGATGACATCTACAAAAATCTTGTACCTCAACGGGCGCTCAACCGAAAATAAAAATATTTCTTTTTCTTACAGTTAAGAGGTGTATATGTTTATATATATCCTTCCTCTAATTGATCGATCAATTCTATTGATAGTATGCAAAATAATAGATCTCATGCAGCGTATAAAGCAAGGTGCGTGCTTTAAAACAGGAAAGAAAATGGTGAGAGCAAAAGAATTACAAGGAGAGGAGAAGAATCAAAGTTGGAGAAATGGTATCCCCAAATATTGGGACTAAAATCGGCCATGGGACGCATAATTTGAGAAGTGTGACTTGCAGAAGACATTTTGGGACTATAAAGCCGTATGCGAATATGCCTGTTTGCTTTGGCTTAGTTTGAACATCTTAATCATGTGCATTGCTATTTATAATACTCATCATCACCTATTGCCTCAGTCACAAATTAATAAAATACTACCTCGTTCTAAATACTACATATACTACATATGGTTTGAGATTTTTCAAGTTCAAATGGTATTTATTTAAAATTTTCAACAATAACAAAAAAGGATGAAGCGGCCAATTAATATTTCTTATATTGAAAAATTGAGTTGGAATGCTAGCTGCAAAGTGCAGATCCTGGCGGTGCGGTACTCTGATGCCTTTTGCCTTTACAGGTCGGTTTGGTTTTTGTTCCATTGAAATTATTATCTTATTCTATATTATATTTAAATTTACTTTAATAAAGGTAGTTCAAATTAAATAAATTATTAGACACAGAAGATAAACAAGATAAGAACTTTAACAAAAAGAGAGAAATTATTAAAGATGTTTCAGAGGAAGCAAATTTAAAAATAAAAATAAAAAATGTATCAACTTATTTAATTTAAACCTTTTTATTAAAAAAACTTAAATAATATGGCCCGTCACTGCAAAAAAATTTATCCATTCAAAAACAGCAAACTCGTTTATAAAAAAAAAAAAAAAAAAAAAACAACTCGGCAACGTGAAAAACCAGTCATATACATGAATTGGCAGAAAAGGAAAAACCCTTTATATATATATATATGAACCAGGGAAAACTTAGAATAATCTTTTTTAATACATAACATGATTCGCATGGTTCATTAATAGTCAAATCGGTGTTGAACCTAAAAAACGTGTTTTAAAAGGCTAAGGTGTGTGACATTAGAGTCGAATCAGTGACATTATAAATGCTGAGTGCATCTTTCAATCAAGCAGTGGGATTGAATAACGACGAAGAAGTTGTTGGATCTGATGATTCGAGTAAAAGGACGATGATTGTCTTATGTTGGTATGAATGAATGATGGCGGATTTTAGTTCCAAAAATAATACTCCTTCCAACCTCAATATAAGAGTTAAATAGTGTTCTCTCTCATGTACTTAATAGTTAATAGTACCTAATATAAGATTTAGTTGACTTTTTTTTTTTAAAAAAAATAAAGTTAAATAAATTACTATTAATCATAGTATATGTTGTATATTATTAGATTATATATCAAATTATGAGTTAGGTAAATTAGTTTGGAGAAAAACCATAGATATAAATACAGTAATTTATTTAGCTTCCTTAATCTCTCTAAAATAATCAACTAGATCTTATATTAAGGACAAGAAAAAGTAGTATTAAGAAAAGTGGTTAAGTTATTTCTTTGTTCCTCCTAGAGGGTGACGCGGTGGTAAAGTTGTTGCCATATGACTTTCACGGGTTCAAACCCTAGAAACAATATCTCCCCTTATGGAGTAAAGCTACGTACATGTATCACTCTTTGGACTGCATCTAGTAGGAGCCTTGCGCTCTGAGCCGCCATTTTTAGCTCTTTGTTCCTCCTATAACTCTCATTTTTCACATTTTATGCTCAGTGTGGAATTCGTACTAGTAAAAGAGGAAAAATACTTCAAAATAATGCCTTTGAGGTAGATTGATCACAAAGTAGTTAATCGGTGAAAAGATAGATAAATAAATTGATAAAGGCAACTAGGCAAGGCTTCCACTGACGAGATTTGCAGGATATGCATTCAAACCAAATTCTCTTGTTTCCTCGGTTTATGCAGCTTTAAACCTAGTGTTATGGTGGATGAACTTCCTAGTTTATCAACAAGCTTTACCCCACTAAGTAGATTTAACTATATTTATCGTAAGACGTTATTGTACTCTATCAACAATCAAATACATGTATATATTGTTAACCAAAAGGTGCCCTTTAATAATTTCATTGTACATGAGTTCATTATCTAATCTAACATGCCTCATCAACACCTCCAATATAATGATCTTTGCAGTACATGTCCAAACCACCTCAAATGATTTGCTACTAATTTCTCTTTAATAGACATCACTCCCACTATTGCTCTGATATCATCAATTTGAATCTCCTTTTTTCTTGTAAGACCATACATATTCATCTCATCCTCGTCATCTTTGTAGCCACAACTTTTATACTCTAAGTGTTCTTTTAGAACCCAACATTCACTATCACATACTATTATACTATTACTGATCTTATAACAATTCGATAAAACTTTCCTTTAGCTTATACTTGTCACAAATACTATCTTGTAAATTTCAAGAATACTACATTACTCGTACATATTTTATCAAACCTCACTACTTTGTGGCTACTGTTCTGCATAAGCGTAATGATCGTTCAATCAAAGAAAACAACATAATCATCAAACTGATACACACCGCAGAAACTTTACTACTCAAGTATTTACGTGCCAATTGTCTACAGACTACAGGGGATCCACAACCAATGCTGCAACATGATCTTTCAGCAGTTCAGCATGTGTGTATCTATCTACAAAGTTTCCATACGCAAGTTCTATTATGCTTGAGAAATTCACTACACAATCCAGCACAACCTTTGCAACAACTTCTGCCTTCAAGCATTCTTCGTTTATATCTTTCCCCGCATTATCCACATCCTTCTGCAGAGTATCATAGGCCTCTTCTTCTGAAATCCCGTGTTGCTTCATCAAACATTCCACTGCGGAAGCAACATGCACTCTCTTCCTCTCAAACTACCACCAATTCACGAAAACCAGAGACTCAGTACTTATAAGAGCATCATAAGAATTAATCACAAAGTTATGTTACCTATAATTTGAACTATTAACGTTGTACCTTGTGAGAACTCGTATCACCTTTTAATCTGTAGATGATAGCTGAAGCTCTCACAATTCTGGGAACATTGGAAATCCAATCAAACACATGTTTGGTTGTAGAGTTGCCAAGGCCAAGGAAAGAAGCTGTCTGGAGCAAAGGATGAACAGATGTCACCACTCCATTTTCCAGGTACTTTTCGTATGTTGGGATATAACCTTGGTTGCACCACTTGGCTTCAACCAGATATGCTTCTGCAAGTTTTTGAAACTACATAGTATACAAAGTACAAACATATACATTAACTTATAGTTAAACTTGCGAATTAAACTTAAAAATAATATGTAGAAATTGATGATGACAAAAAATGTCCTACAGCTTGTTTAACATACGGAACAAAGCATGATTCTCCTTCCTTTGCAGTCAGCAGCTCCATTTCATTGAATAGCTCTAACAGAGCATGGAATACCACTTTCATGCATTCTGGAACAAAATCTAAAGGACTTGCATCCCATCTGAGCAACAGTTTCAAGTAACAATATTAGCTTTGTTGATTAACTACAGATGAGAACAAATCTAATTTTGAAGAAAATTACATTTAAAAAGTTGAAGATAGAATTTGAATTGAATTATGGTTAGTATTTGAATTTAAATTATTGTTATTAGATGAGAATAAGTTATCTAGAAAAGTGGAATATTTAAAAGGTCGTTACCTACTACTGTGCTCAAGTTGTTAAACCTACTTGTATAAATTTACCTCATTCAAGAGGGAAAATATGAATGAATGAAAGAAATACTTCTCCAGATTGAATTTTAACATGGTATCAGAGCGTTTCGGTCCAGGGAATCTAAAGTCCTACATTCTTTTTCTTGTTACCCAATCAAATCCCTAATTTCTCAAATTCCCCATGGAGAATCCTAACTCTACTATCAATTTCCCTCTCCACTGTCCTCAACCTCTAGTCCACCTTCCAATATCATCATCCAACAAAATAATTCCTCCTTTCCTATCAACATTATCCTTGATGACTCAAACTATCCCCTTTGGTCTCAGTTAATGGACAAGTGTATCGGCGTTCGGGACAAATTTGGGTACCTAATTGGTGCAACGAAGAAACACAAAGTGAAAAGCAGGCTTATCGAATCCATGAGTCACCCGTTGATGTAGCGGTTCATTCGCCTTGAATCTGCCTATGAAATATGTGATGCGGCACTCCGTACCTTTTATGATGGATCCAATGAAACTTTCCTCTTTGAACTCTTCAATGAATCCCTTCTAGTTTCAGTGTTCTACTTACGAAATGGCTAAAAACCACCGAATCTCTTTTTATCCCAGTTTGAATAAAAGTTGCATTCCCTTTCAAGTTATTTACTCTGATGTTTGGGGCCCTACTAAAGTCCCATTTTAAATTCCCTTATTTGATCTTATGAAGTCCCTTATTTCTCTCATTCTTATGAAGTCCCTTCTTTCTTTCATTCTTATTATTATGTATCATTTATTGATGAATGTACTCGAATGGTTTGAATCTAAAAACGAAGTCTTCTCTGCTTATCTTATAAGTCGCACTCCTTTTAGTACCCTCAATTTTCTTACTCCTCAACAAAAGCTTGAAACTTTGTTCTCTATCCCTCATGTCATGAATCTTGAACCTAAAAAGTCTTTGGTTGTCTATTTTTCTGGCTCCTGCTCCAAAGATCTTCTCAAGAAAAATGTTTGAAGAAGTGATTGGCAAGTTGTACATGACCGAATATTCATGCACCAACTTGAGGGGGAGTGTTGAAGATAGAATCTGAATTGAATTATGGTTAGTATTTGAATTTAAATTATTGTTATTAGATGAGAATAAGTTATATAAAAAAGTGGAATATTTGAAAGGTTATTACTACTCGCGCTTCAGATTGTTAACCCTGCTTGTATAAATTTACCTCATTCAAGAGGGAAAATATGAATGAATGAAAGAAATACTTCTCCGGATTGAATTTTAACAATTAGCTTTGTTGAATAACTACAAATGAGAACAAAAGTATTGAAGAATCTAATTTTCAAGAAAATTACATATATTTTTTAAAAAAAAAAATTGACCACAAACATTTTAAATATTAATCAATTAATTAAACCTCCGGATCGCTTCAGTGAAGAGTTCAAGTTCTTCAAGGGTGCCATATGCATCATATGTATCATCAACAGCACAAGTAACCGTGACTAATTTTCCCACAATTGTCCTTCCAGTTATATACTGAGGCTCATAATATACACCCAAGGCCAAAAGTATGATTCAACTGCTCTGTCCCTAGCATATGGCACTTTGGTCACAAAGTCTAGCTTTTTCCACCACCTGCAAATGCAATATAATACTACATGTTAAGCTTTCCCGTTCATTTTGATATGATATCTGACTTAATACATATATGATTCAGAAAGCAAGCAGGTCTTACTCTGTGACATTTTGCAGTTCCTCTTTGTGCAAAAGCTGCACAATATGAAAGTCGAGGAGGGCCAATTCTAGCAAAGGGTCATTTGGAGAAGCCTCAGCTGAGTACATGGGAATGTAATATCTTGATTCCAATCTTGGCACTCCTTTGCGAACAGGGTAGTTCAATGCATGACTCACTTTCCGTTCAAGATAAGGATTCATGGTGCTCAACCTTGATTTGAGGTGATGGGAAGTGAAGTGTATGGCTTGGTCAAGAACATCTTCTCCATGGATGCCAAAATATGCAGCCTCATATAAACTTAGCATTCCCACCAATTTGACTGAGCAAGACATTATAAAACCTGCGAATGCTTATTGCTCAGCTTGGTATCAAGATCTTATGAGCTTTCCTATTAAGAGAAGTAGAAAGGAGTAAGCTTAAAACTCAATACAAGGACGTTTTTAGATTGATGTTCTTGAGATTTGTTTTGATTTAATTCATTCTTATAGATCAAAGACTTTGTTTTGTATCAACAAGTTTCTCATTAATTAATTTTAACAACCAGCATGCGGTTGATTCTTCATTGGTCCGTTTATAATTATCACGACAACATATTCTTTTTTTAAACTTATAAAAATTTGTCCACTTTTTAGGCTGACACAAAATGCATTGCAAACGCAACGGTGACGTTAACGAAACACTGTTTGGTCAAGCGGTGGGTGAGCGGTAAGCAGTGGTGAGAGCGGTGAAGGTAGGAAAATATTTCAGTAAAAGACTAAAAGGCAGAGGTGTTTGAGTTAGCTTTTTTGGGTTGTTTGAGTTGGCGGTAAAAGTAGTGACTTAAAAGCTATCAGACTTTTAAAAAAACTCAGTAGGAAAAAAGTCAAGTTATAGATAATGATTTATGTTTGGATTGATGGTGGTAGAAGTGGCGGGACCCACGTCAAAAAACTGAGAGCTTTTTGGAGAAAGTTGGATTCTAGAGCTTTTTTCTTAACGGGCTTTTTAAACTTTTTTGACTTAAAGTCCAGTGAACTTAACGCTCAACCCAAACACACCACATTGAGCTTTTTCTCCAAAGCTCATTAACTCTACCGCAAATGTTCCCAACACTCAACCCAAACAAGCCCTTTCTTACTTTTTCTTGGACACTCCACACCTGGGTGTCACCGAGGCATTAGCAGCGTTTTCGAGTTGTCTCTCTCTTGTACCTTTCCAAAAAATAAAACACTGATTGAAGAACGACGGTGCTCTCTCCAATCACTACTCTGACCAAACAGCAGCTCCTCCACTCTGGTTCTTTGATGTTGCCGCAAGACGGAGATAAATCACGCCTCCTCTCGCGTGCCCGTTTGGGGTTAGCGGAGTTGAGGTGATTTATTTTCTATCTAATTTTTATAAAAATAAGATAAGGAAAAAGTTTAATTGTAAATGTGATTTGTATTTAGATAGATAAGGGATAAAAGTATCTTTTTTCTAAGTAGAAACGTGTTTAAATTATTATTTATACAGTGAGTTGAGATAGAAAATTAATGAAAAAGGCATGAGATTGAATACTATATCATATATATTAGTTATGTAAATTGCAATAATTATAGATAAAAATTTAAATTTGGGAAAAATTATTATTAAAAATTAATAAACAATAATGTTTGAATTAGATGATTCCAGAGAAGTGTTAAATTATTATAAAAAACAACAAACATTAAAAAAAATTATAAAAGTTTGAATTAAAAAATTAATTTTATAATTGAGATTTATTAAAGGAGAAATTTCATTTAAATACCAAATGAAATTCTAAAACCCTCCAATGTCTGTTAAACTTTGTAAAGGACTTAAAAGTGACAAGGACCAAATTGAGATTTTCAAAATCAGGTGAATTTACCTTTTTGCCCTTAGTTTTTAAATAAATTAAAAAAATGACCTTTGCGGAGAAGGGCCAGATTGTTCTTAGGCCCGCAATCGCGCCAGATCTTGGGCTTCGGCGCCGGCGCCCGAGATCCGCAAGAAGGGTTGTTTTTTTTAAGTGGGATTGAATCTTTCTTTTTTTTAAAAAAAAAAAAAAAAAGATTGAATGAAAGTGAGAATGTGGGGTTCAAACCCACCCCACCTTCATGAAGGCCAAGTGATCTGGTTCCTTTGATATATAGATATATATATATATATATATATATATATGCATTAAGAAATATATATATTCTTCTTAACATTTTTTCCATCAAGAAACATTCTTGTAAATCTCATTAATGAACTTGTTCTTCTTATTACAAATTTTGATCATAATGCTCAGATTTTGTTCAATTTTGTGAATCACATATATATTTTTTTATATATATATATATATATATATAAACACACACAGACACACAAGGGTGGATCTAGGTACATGACAAGGGGGCAAGTTCCCACCCTTGAATTGGGGAATTGAGGATTTTTTTTTAAAAAAAAAAATTAATACATTTTTGAATTATTGCCCACCTATAATACATCAAGACTACACTTCGTAATCGGATGGGGGACGAATGGTTGAATGATTGTTTAGTACCTTATATTGAAAAAGATGTTTTTGATAGCATTGATAATAAGGCAATTATGATGGAATTCCAAAAAATAAGGTCTAAAAGGATAACATTGTAATTATTTTTATTGTAATATACTTTTACTATTAAAATATATGTACTTGAACTTATTGAGTGCCCACCCTTCAATGTAATTTATGTAGCTACATTTCTAACAGCACTTAGCCTTGCTTTTCTAAATAACAGGTTTGTAAAATAACTATCTCTCTTATTACATCATCAGTATTCACTTGATTTCATGAATATTTTTTTGATATTCTATTTTTTTCTTATTTATATTCTTTTGTTTTTTAACGCATTTAAAAATTTTCTTTTAAAAAAAAATCGGGTTCACTGCCCTCGAACCCTCAAATCCCCCCGCCAATAGTGCCCCCCTTCAGTAATTTTCTGGATCCGCCCCTGTATATATGTGTGTGTGCAGTGTGTGTATTATATATGTTTGTGTATATTATATAATATATAAATATAAATATGATATATTATATGGATATATATAAAATGTGATTCACAAGACTGAACAAAATCTGAGCACTTTGAACAAAATTTATAATGGGAATAACAAGTTCATTAATGAGATTTATAAGTTCAGTAATGGTAATTATCAATTCGTTAATGGTATTTACAAGTTCCGTAATGGTAATTAATTACCAGTGCTTTGTCAGGTTTTTCACAAGTGTCTCTCATGAAAAAAACAAATAATGGTCAATTATAACAAATCTTATAATGGAAATTATCAATTCGTTAATGGTATTTACAAGTTCCGTAATGAATGGTAATTACCACTGCTTTTGTCAGGTTTCTCACAAGTGTCTCTTTAGATTTAAATTACAATGATCACAAGTCAAATTGTAGTCACATATATTCAATAAATAAAGAACACTTATAGTCACAAGATAATCCAATTATCATTAATGGTATTTTAATGCATATTTATATATAATGGGATTCAAAAAATTGAACAAAATCTTAGCACTATGATCAAAATTTGTAATGAGAATAACAAGTTCATTAATGAGATTTATAAGTTCAGTAATAGATTTACAAGTTCAGTAATGAGATTTACAAGAGTATTTTTTTATAGAAAAAATGTTAAGAAGAATATATATATTTCTTAATGCATATATATCAAAGAAACAAAGTGGCATAGTGGTTGGACCGCTTTGCTCCCATGAAGGTGGAATGGGTTCCATCCCCACCTTCTCACTTTCATTCAAACTGTTTTTTTAAAAAAATGATTCAACCTCACCCCCCAAAAAAAAAAACCTCGCCGGATCTCAGACTGTCAGCGGTTGTAGGCCGTCCGGCGACCGGCCACGGTGGCCCTCCGGCGAAGGTCATTTTTAAAAAAATTTATTTAAAGACTGAGGGTAAAAGGTAGATTCAGCCGAATTTGAAAATCTCAATTTGGTCCTTGTCATTTTTAAATCCTCTACAAAGTTTAACAGACATTTAGGGGATTTGGAATTTCATTTGGTATTTAAATGAAATTTTTCCTTTTATTTATTTATTTATTTATAAATAAACTTAAAAACTTATTTTCTAAGTTGAAATCTCACAAATAATACACCTAAATTGATATATCTTATTTGGTCACTCACTTCTCCCATTTAGAACAATCTTCTCTCTCTCTTGAGTTGTTCCTATCTATATACATTCTACTTTATATACAATTTTATCCATTAAATATATTTAATTAAGGGTTTTAGTTTTTTTTTTTAAAATAAATAATAATTTATTTTTTTATCAAATTTATATTTATATTTTTCTCTTCAATTATCATTATATATACATATATATAGTATTCAATAAGATTCATGCTCTTTTCAGTTATTTTCCATCTCAACTGACTTTTCAAATAGTAATCCAAACACTTTTCAGTTTGGAAAAAAATTATTTCTGTCATCATCAATCCAAACATAAATTACATTTTCCTGAACTCGAAAAAAAAATTGACAACGGGAAAAGCTATTTTAACAACATGAAAAACTATTTTCGACAACAATTTTTTCATAGGAAAATTTTAACAACATGAAAAAAAGCCTATTTTAACAACATGAAAAACTATTTTAACAACGAGACTTTTTTTAATATTTTTCTCCGTAATTAATATCAAAAATAGGGGATTTGGGGTTAGGACTTTTTTATTTTATTTTTATTTTTCTCCTCCTTGAGACTTGAGTGATATTTTCCCTAGAATCAATTGAACAACTTCGATCAGTTGAGTCACTTCTTAGGATTATGTTTTTTTTAGCCTAATCTCAAGCTCTATTTTTATGGAATGAAAAAAAAAAAGTGAGATTTGGGTAATTTAGGCTCTTTTAAACCCTATGTTCGAACTCGAACTCAATAAATGTGAAATGGGGTATAGAATAGCTTCTAAATTCGAACTTTTTTTTGGGTAAATATGTTCCAACTTTTTTGATAAAAAAAGGCAGGCAGGCATGCACATTTATTTACTTATGTAGAAGCATAACCGATTTTCAAGTAATAAGTTATTCATACCTTTGGTATTTAGAGTCTAGTTATCTTTGCTGTCGACATTAATAATTGATTATCATCATCACATAAAGGCACGTTATTTGGTCAGTTTGAGTTATTTTTAATTCATTTTCTATTTTGTTACGGAAAAAAATTCGAAAAACGGACAAAGAATCTGGGGTAAGCCTGGAAGAACGAGGATATGGGTGGTCCTTATCAAATTAGCTAAACACATGGCAATGGGCCACGGATCAGTCTCCATCAAGAAGCTGTCAATTATTATTATTATTATTATTATTTCTTCTTTTCTTCTTCTTTTGATAAAGTTGTTGTTGTTAGTGTTATTACTATTATTAGGATCTATTTGACTTAAACATGTTCTTGTAAATTGAGATCAAACTCCTCTTACATATTTACCCCGTAAATCATAAATCACATTCGAAAAATAATTTCTACTGCTAATATATGGAGTTGATTGATAAAAAATTTCTATTCCCTTAACGTAGACTATGCAATAAAAGAACCGGCTTCAGTTTCATGTTAACCGCTTTGCAATAAAAGAACCGGTTTTTTTTTTTTTTTTTTTTTCCCCGTTGGGCTTTTATTTCTATGCACTAGTCTCTTTTACTTGTGTGCCGCCCTACCAAACAGTCCCGAACCCATTCATAAGATTTTTTATGAAATATACGCGTGCGTAGTTTATGTATTTACATAAAAACGCTTATTTGTTCTACTGTATTTACATATTTCGAATCCGTAGAACATAACTCTCTTAATTGTCCTACTTTGAATTTATATTTTATCTCTCTCTCTATGTATCTATTATTTTAAATTTAAAGATATAATTACTATACTTGCTTCTCTCTCTCTCTTTGAAATACTCGTAAATATATATCTTCATTTTATCTTCCTATTTTTCTCATTTTAACGTATTATTATTTCATTTTAACTTATTCCATTCTCATTAAAATGGTTAACATTAAATGAGGAATAATGTGTGGCCGGTTGTTTGCTTTTTTCTGGCCCACTCTTGGTTAGGATTATATCCGAATTAAGAGCTCATCACTATAGTAAGATCTATATGGTTTAGGTAGAATTTCAATGGTTCAAAATTAAGACTTCAAACTAAGGAAAAGAACTTTTTTATGAAAAAAATGTCAATTACAAGATTATCTTTATTATATATTATGCATGTGTTAAAATTATTTTCTTGAAAAAATAGTACAAGTAAAAAAAAGAAGGAAAATTCCATTTAAATTTAGAAAACCCCAAAAAATTTGTTAACACGTAAAAATGACACATAGATCCTAAGGAGGAATATGAAATTTTGAAATGTTATACTTTTACTTTATGATTTTTCAAGTTTAATATGAAATTTCAACGATTAGCTTTATTTTGTGATTTTTCAAGTTTAATTTGATGAGAGGGCAATATAGTGTTCAAATATATACTACCTCCGGTCCTAAATATATGACAAAGTTTGTAGTGTAATTTGCACTATAAATTTTATTTTATATTTAGGACCAGGGGGAGTACAAGATTATGTGAGAGGCAATAGAGAGAGATTTTAAGGTTGTGTTTGGTTTGAGTGGAGGGGAGGGGAGGAAATTTTTTGATTATTATACCCTCATATATTTTATCAAATTCCAACTTTTCCCTTATTGTGTCTTTCCTTCCATAGCTACAGTAGCCCATAAGAGACCAACATTTGATTCTTCCCTCTCTCCTTCGCCTTACTTCTCAGTTCTCACCGGTGGCACCATCTCCTTCTTCCGTCGCTGGTGTCAAGTTGTGAGGGCTTGGACCTTGAAACAGAGGCAGGAGACACACGCACGCTTGACCATTGAAGTCGATAGGGAGGAAAGGGAGAGAATTGGATGAAAGGAGACGGAGCAGTTTGATTTAACTAAGAGAGCTCAGATCTGGGAAGTTTAGAGCCGTCCTTCCTCACCGTCGTCATGAGAAAGGGAGATAGAGGTTGTCTAGAGGTTGAAGATGAAGAAAAGAAACAAGAGGGGAAAAGTTGGAATTTGATAAAATATATGAGGGTATTATGGTCAAAATTATTTGATGGTCTTTCTGGTCTAAAGCTTTTTTTTTTTTTTTTTTTTTTTTTTTTTTTTTTTAAGCCACTACATGCTTCTGGTGGCTTCACAGTGACTTCTATGCAAAAAAGGACGATTGGCCCCCTCCACACGCAATCACCGTGCCATTGTTCGGAAATATGTATAGATTTGTTCACAGCTATATATTTGTTCCTGATGTTTGATTTCTTCGTACCCATACCTTGTATATATCCAATTAGCAACCTATAGATTTAATTTTGTTGTGTTCACAATTATTATATCATGTATATAAATATTTGTATATATTTGTTCTACGCGTACCCACAGTTATTATTATCTCATGTATATGATCTGATTTTGATGATACCCATAGTACCCAATGTATTTTTTTATTCTGCGCGTAGTATATATTTATCCGTTATAAATATTTGTTAATGATAATTTTAAGCACTTCATTGTGTTGTAATTTTTTTAATGGTAAGTTTACTATTTTTTTTAGTAAATTTATATTTAGATTTATTTTTTTATTCTAAATTATCACATTATATACAATATATATATATAGTATTCAATAAAATTAATGCCCTTTTTTAGTCATTTTCTATCTCGTTGTGGCATTCTTGTATTCTTATTTTGAATTTGAAATTGGAGTGTTTGATCCATAATAAAAACAAAACCAACATGCCTCTTCACTCTCCCTAGGATTAGGGGTGTTTATGAGCCCAAGCAGGGGCGGAGCTAAGATTTATAGACGAGGGGGGCGAGATTATAAAGCAAAGTGTATAGGAGTTGAAAAAAAAATTTATGGAGATGTGCAATTCTTAGATAAACAATTTATGACAATAAAGTCAATCAATATGAACTCTCTTAGAGTCAACAACAAACATTGAATGCACTTTTTAGTTGATGTTAAATTTTTTTATGGACTGAAATGTATAATACCATTAATAAGGAAAAAAATAATCTGATTACTTCATGTTTTATTATTTTTCTTCTTGATGCATTTTACACCACATTATATTTTTATTTTATTTTTCCTTCAAATTAATTTATCTCACTTATAAACTGATATATAATCTAATAATACTATGATATGATTAAATACTTTATTTAACTTCCTAAATCTTTTTTTTTTAAAAAACTAAGTCTAAAGTCTTTATATTTAGATGAGGATAACCTCTAATGCACCTCAACGCATATCCAAAAATAAACAATTATACTTTTCTCTTATGCATCTCTCACTATACAAACACATATGACGTATGGAATTGCTTCTATTATTCCATTTTGTTTTCTTCTCTCCCACTATAGCTTCTTGTTGGCAAAAAAACTCAAACCACTCAATGACCGAACTAAACCAAGTTTTCACCAGAATATCCCATTATTCCGGTAAGAGCAATCTCATGTCCAAGAACAACAACAAGCTCTTCTACCTCACTTTCTTCACTTTTCTGCTTCTCGTTTCCATTATTAGCATCGCCATTGTCGTCCGAGTAAGCTCCCACAAAAACTCCAACAACGACGTTCCTTTTACTTGACCACACATTCACCACTGTCAAACTTGCTTTGTAGTTCCACAATGTACACGAAACTTTGCTTCTCTTCCATCACCGTCATACCAAACTTCACTAAGAAAGTTTCTACGCACAAAGACGCCATAGAACTATCCCTTAACATAACTATTAGAGCTGTACAGAATAACTCTGTAACTATCAAGAATCTCCAAAACAGAGCAAACCTCACAGAGAGAGCGAAAATAGCTCTGAAAGATTGCATCTCCAATCTTCTCTTCTCTACAATGACCAATACATAGCTCCCCCATTTCATTAAATCATTTGGGCTCCCCTATTTCTCATGTTTTATTTTTAATTTTTAATTTTAGGGGGGGCGGGGGCCCACCCTAGCCCCCCTTGGTTCCGCCATTGAGCCCAAGGCCCTATCCGCCCGCCCACGCCCACTGAAAAATCGCCCCAACCTAATGAAAAGAAATTTCAAACCTGGCAAGGCGGCGTAGATGTATCTTCCTACCCAAGTAATAGAATAAAAAAAAAGTATTATATATATGAAATTCCCTCCTCTATTCACGTGCTCTATCTCAATTTAACCCCGCCCATTTTGATGCCTTATATTTAATGGATTATGAATATTATTTTAATACTTCAGTTATAGATATTTGACTATTTGTTAAGACATATAATTATCTTTTTAATTTCAAGACTTATATTTAAATATTCCGAAGTGTAGAATTATGGATTTCATTTAAAATTTGTAATATTATTTTTCAGGTATGATTGAAGCTATTTTTTTTCATATAAGGTGTGGCAGGATATCGTCACTTGGGCAAGGAAAGGCCACCCCGCCCAACCAATTATTGCCCTGCCAAAAAATTTTAAAATTTCTATCGGATAGGACCGGACACTAGACTGCATTTTACAGCCCAATAATCTTTTAGACAGGGCATCGGACAAGGATCTCGCCTTGCCCATAACAACCCTACCCAGACCCATAAAGGGAGGCATTAAAAGCTCCAGATTCGTCTGCTATGGCCTCTCAGCCATATCACGTTCCCAGTTCCCTGTACCTCCTTAAATTAATATTCCAACTTCCTTGGTTTCAAGGGGAATGAGATCCTCTCATTGGCCTATTTTCTCATAATACTACTACTGTTGTTATGTGGCTTTTTCAGTTAGATATCAAATTAGATGACGCCAATGAGAGATGAGAAGAAAAATTGCATGTGAGGGAATCCGAATCCGTTGCAAGTTTGTTGAGAATTTAATGCAACGACGTCAATGCTACCATCACCTGCCATGTTTTCGTGCTCTCTCATGTTGGTCCCTACCGAGTCCATGTGCTCATACCTATGAGCATATTATTTTTTTTTTTTTTTTTTTTTATATATATATATTATTTATATTTAAATTATATAGTTTCTTATATGTTTTTTTATATTAGTATATCAAATTAATAAGTTTCTCGTTCTGCATTTAAAAATATTTTCCAATAACAATAGTATTATAGAAACTAATTAATTTAAAATATTGTATATAAAAAATCACAGAAAACAATATATAATTTAAATCTAAATAAATACTATATATATATAAAAAATTTAAAAAATTCTAGAAATAAACACATAAGAAATACTCTCACATAGTAAGGAAAATCGGTTGATCAATGATTATGAGGTAAAATTGATATGAGATAAAATTTCAATTTTACCCTCATTTATGATTGAGTATTTTTTAACTGTTTTTTTTTTCTCTCTATCTTCATGGGTAAAATCGTCACAATTTCATTTATTACATGACTTATAAATAAAATTAATTTTTTTAGTCAAACTGAGCTTATATAAGATCAGTGGTAAGAAGCAGATCATGCACTATGACCTTACCTCCCCAAGTTTCAAACCTGGACTCTTCTCTCTCTCTTTTCTGTTCAATACACATGAGTATTCTCTCTTTCTCTGTTCTGTAGATGAGCTACTCAACTGGATCCAAATTCTCTCACCGACGATTTCTCATCGTCCCTCGTTGGATCCCAACTGGATCCAGTATGCATTCACTCCCTCCCTCTACATTTTTTTTTCCCGCTCTGTTTAAGTTTTGCTTCTTCAAACCTCTCTCTCTTCCCACCATTTTTCTTTTACTTAACCTTAAGCACTTGGGATTACAAACTTTCTGTTTGGATTTACATCTGGTGAAATGGGTAGCCCGGCAGAGTCCAACACTAACGGAATCGATGCATCGGTGGGTGGCTTAGTTTGGGTCCGACGCCGAAATGGGTCTTGGTGGCCTGGCAGGATAATGGGTTTCGATGAATTGTCTGAGGGTTGCTTGGTTTCGCCGAGATTCGGCTACTCCAGTTAAGCTGCTGGGTTGCGACGACGCAAGTGTGTGAGTTTTTGTTCTTGCTGTGTTTCCACTTTCCACTCCTTATGCTCAATGAAATCGCTCATCTCTGGTCCCTTTTTTGTTGATTATTTTTTAAAAAAAAAAAATTGCTTATGAATTTCTTATGTTGGGTATGTTTTAAGGGTTTTACCCCTCTCTCTTGACCACTACTAGTACCACGCTAGTTGATATAGAGCTTGTTAAGTGTTTCTGGGTGTTGTTGTGTCAAGTAATTTATTTGTTAGTTTTACCTTCTGATTACGTGCTTTGGTTATTGGTGTGGCTGTATCCTCAGTGCATTTTGCTTCAGTGGTTCTCTATTTTGGTTTTCACTAATCATGATCTTGATTATCTTTCTGATGTTTGATTAATTGTGCTAAATTTCAATTTTGTGTTTTATTTTCCCTTGGAATTAGAATTAATGTTCACAAGCAGACCATTATTTTCATATAAAGGCATGTACTGGTGTTATGTGGTATATGGCATATTCTTTACATTTGAATGATGGTCACTTTAGGTAGGTGTTGAGGGCTACTTAGTTATTTCCACCACTAAGATATATTTCTAATGCTTCACCACTAAAATATATTCCTTATCACATCTGCCTTCCTTTGTATTATGCATTTATGTATTTGGTAGGGAGGGAAGGAGGGGAAATTAGGATTTAAATTTGGCAATATATGAAGACGTGCTGTCAATATGCTGCTGATGTTCCTGTTTAGCTCCATTTCTCCAAATTGCATCTTTAACAAGCACATCCTTGATGTTCAAAGTCCATCTTGCTAGGTGATGGAGCTATAATGGCTTGATCATATTGTAATTTCTGGGGGCTTTTTTGTGTGAATAAAATGCTGTCTTTTCTTTGTACAGTGGGTTGTGATCTTTTATAATAAACTTTCAGTATATTGAGAGATTTGGGTGCCTGCCAATATCATGGAGCTTCTTTTTCTTTTTTTTTTTCTGATTATTATTTTGTGCTTAGGAAGGGAGAAAATTTTCTGGACATGTGTATTGTAGCCTTACATGGTGTTTTTGGTTCTATATATACCATCGAATCTATATTATGAGGTAGAATTGTCTTCTTCACATCTTAATCTTGTTAGGCTCATGTTCTTTTAAGGGTATGCCTTATGTGTTAAGGCTTTTTCATCTGCATTGTCTGGGTGAAATTCTTAATGCTTCCTATCTCATTATCATCCTTTATTTTATTTTATTTTTTGTTAGGAATGATTATTTTTCCCTTTTTATGGCGTTTTGACCGTCTTCATGAATCAGGTCGTTGAACCAATGCTTCAATATGGGTGGTTAAGTATTCTCTTTATCGTAAATGGAGAACAGATATGTGATTCATTTATAATATGTGATTCACTACAAAGGCACATCTTCATGCTTCTGAAAAGCCCACAAGATCAAGGGAAGTATAAATCTTATCGCTACATGATACAATTAGTGAATTATTGCTTATACATGAAGGGCTTGTATTTGGAGAGATTGTGGCTGATTCCATGAATGACACCAGCTGTTGCAGCCAATGAAACAAGGAGGCAGACAAAGCTTAGCAGCTGTAGTACACACCACCTGAGTGAAAAGGTTTTAACCTGTCTCTGGGTAATGTGCAGTTGTATAGGGAAGAACACTATGAGAGGCTAGAACCCAAAAGCTCCCAGCAGGGCAAGGAACTTGTTGAAGAAGGGCATTGCCATGGCCAGAGTGGTGGAGGGTAAGCACTCTGGACGGTAAGTACTAAAGCAATGACAACCGTAAAGAATGAAAAATTGAAATATATTATGGACGGTAAGCACTAAAGCAATGACAACCATAAAGAATGACAGATTTTTATTTTTATTTTTTGATAGGACAAAGAATGACAGATTGAAATAAGGAAGAAAATGAATAGATATCACTTACATTGAAATGAAAAATCAATACAAGCCCAAAAATTTCCACCACAAAGAGCCAACACCTCCCCAGATGATGGCATTAAAAATAGCCGTAGTGAACCCGATTTTGAATAAATCAGGAAGGTCTACATAACCTGCTGTAAAAAAAATTGATAATATCATCAGTTACCAGGCTTTGACATATCATGAAATTGATAACAGAATCAACCAGAAGGAAAAAAATGGTCTACTAGAAGATTTCGTTCTTTTTTGACCCCAAAAAAAAAATGGTTTTCTTTCTATTATTCCATTCATAGTAACATCAACAAAACAGTTGGGATGGAAGGGTAAAGTTTTAACTAACTTGAAGTAAAAGTTATTCTATGTTATAAATATTATTTATTTTTTCCCATTTTAGAAACATATGAATGCGTTTAATATTTTTACAGCTGATTTTTTTATGCCATAAATTTATTAAGCGGTTAGTTGAAAACATTTTAATCAATAAATTAAAAAATTAAACTACAACATACTTTAAAATATTAAAAGTTTATTTTTAAAAAAATTGAATCTGGATGGATATTTTGTGTGTGTAATTATTAGTCACTCTTGAATCTCTATCTATATCTATATGGATAAAAACAATTCAAACAAAAATCTTGAAAATTCAAACCATTTTTCTCAACGTATTTCTGACGTTTTCATTGCCTTTCACCGTCTTTTCCACTCTTTTTTGGGATGGATGGGTATGAGATTTGCAGGCAAAAGAAAGGTTGTGAGATTTCAAAACAAGCAATGCCCATTTTAATCTGGTCTTCACAGAGAAAAAATAAAAAATATCTAGAGGGTCGAAAAAGAAAGACTTCTTAAAGCAAATAAAAGCTCCAGATTTGGTCACACAACTACTAAGCACAACAACAAGAACTTTACAACTCTGTTTTGGGGGTGACAAGAGAAAAATGAAAACAATTATATTATAAATGTAGTTAGTTTTAGTTTTACTGCATATGACAATCACTAAGTCTATAATTCACCAAGAAGACAAAAAAGTGAACAAGGGTGAGTGGAACATGAGTAACGTATTAAAAAATCTGCAGGGAATGTGTTGACGGCAACTACGCACATAATAACCGGGGCGGTGGGAGCCGGAGTGCTGGCACTGCCTTGGGCGATGGCCCAACTAAGATGGATGGGAGGAATAGGCGTTATGGTCACCTTTTCATGCATCTCCATCCTCACTTATAATCTCCTTGCTGAATGCTACAAATATCCTCACCCTGTCTCCGGCTCCAGAAACTAAACTTACAAGCAAGCCGTCAAGTCTTATCTCGGCGGCGCATGCACATCGCCTGCGGCATCGTCCAGTATTCTGAGCTCGCCAAAATAACCGTTGGCTATACCATCACCACCTCCACCAGCTTAGTGTTCGTCTCATCATAATATCCCTCCTCACTTCTACTTATGTTTTACGTCGCTACAATTCAGTTGAGTTTATTTTCTTATGTTCTGTTATGGTGGTGTATGCAAGACTATCAAAAAAGCAGGGTGATTCCACCGACATGGGCATCAAGCTTACTACAAATTCTCCAACAATCCCTCCATGGCTGCTTTCGGGGCCCTCCAGATATTCTTGTCCCAAATTTCTAATTTCCACGAGCTTACCTGGCTCTCAAGGAGGAGCTTACCCGAGATCATCGGTACAAATCACAAAATTTTATCCACTCCAAATTTAAATTATTAAAATATTTGTTTTTAAATTTGATTGTAGATTACTCTCATAGATTTGAAATCAATTTTTTTTAAAATGTTTTTCCTACTAGTCTGGGGGCGATACGTTTAAACATGATACCCAACCCTTTATGGATTTGGCTCCCATTCTCTTCCTTTTCTATTCACTTCTCATCCTCTTTTTTATTTGGTAGTTGGATTGAAATCTCAATAGTATCAGAATCAACCTAGGGTGTTCCAGTGGTATTAGAGCCAACCTCTCCTCGTCCTGCCATGGTGGCCCTAAGCGAGAAGTGGTATCACAGCCAACCTCTCCTGGTTTCAGAGTCAGCCTAGGATATGACAAGTTGTATCAAAGTCATCCTCGGGTGTGATAAGTGGTATCAGAACCAACCTCTCCTAATATCAAGAGTGGTATCAGAGCTAACCTCTCCTGGTATCCGGGTCAGCCTCGGGAGTCTACCCCATGATCCTTCAGCGAGGAGATCGAGGTTTACCCATGAATTCGTAGCAGGAAGGCGATGAAGAAAGAAGCTTAGCTTTTTGGGCGTAAAAATAAAGTCCATAATTGCCTCTAGAGAGAGTTCATTTAAGTTTTAATATTTAAAAAGTCTCATTTAAAAACAAAAACAAAAAGCAAAATTGAGTGTAATATTGTATTTTACAATTTTAGCCCCTAGCTTTCTTTTTAGGCACTTCCTCTCTCAAGTTACATCGTGTTGCAAAATTTAAAGATTACAATAAGTTACATATTGACAGCAAAAGATATTACAGTCTATGTTCCCACAGGCTACCGTTCCCTCCTTGAAATATGGGTCATACCCTCCTTGCAGGCTATAGTCTTTTTCAGAGTAGTCATTTATGGATGGGAGCAAGTTGTAGTGTGCAGGAGTATAGTCCATAATGCTTTTTGTTGCAGTATGTAACCTATAAAAGATGTTGCTGAAGTATGTTTTTACAATTTACACTTTCATGTTTCATCTCCCTCTTTCTCAGCTTTGGTCACTTGCATTATTTTTTCTTTGTAAATCATATAATTTGGCCAATGATTCAAATTCCACTGTTCCAACAAAATTAATCTTCCCATTCTAGACCTCGAGAGGAAGCTGGCCAGTACAAGAGAAAAATTTTCTTCTTTTATGAGGTACTGCTAAAACATAATTCATAGAGAAAAATCCTAAATTATAACAATACATATAGGAAAAAAAAAAATCAATTTTCAAGTATATGATGGATATTTTACAAACATTACCATAAATGATTTATTTGAATTTTACTTTTCTCAATTTAAAACATATTTAAACAGTGATGATAAATTATTTGTACTGCGCATGAAGCGAGATTTGCCCAGTATAAATCACAAAATCTTATCCACTCCAAATTTAAATTACTAAACTATTTGTTTTTAAATTTAATTGCAGATTAGTCTGTTGGATTTGGAATCAATTTTAAAAAAATGTTTTTCCTACTAGAGGCGATACATTTAAACATGATACCCATACCTTTATGGATTTGGCTCACAATTTCTTCCCTTTTAATCCACTTCCCATCCTTTACTATTTTATTTTTGTTTGATAAATCAAATTCACTTGCTGGGTTATGAATCCGATGTTTGAGTCAGCTCCACCCTTTTGTGGATTAAGGAAGTGGCAATGGATCACTATAGTTCTTTGCACTTTTAACACAGGCTTGAATAGTCCTTCGCTTAATATATAATTACTGGAATTGGAAGAACTACCATTGATTTATATTTCTCAAATAAGTTTATGTATATAACATAAAAGCATAAACATTCATTTAAATCCTAATGCTATGTAAACTTTGGATTTAATGGCAATGTATGATTGTTGAAAGCAAAACATTGTAAAGATCAACATTGCAAGGAGATAACTAAAAAGAATGTATTTAATTCCCTTGACATTTTTGGAACTCAAATGTTTTTCTTCCTTCTTTAATAGGTTGAAAACATGGGTCGTCTAAATTATGGTGATTTTATCTTTGATAGAAAGGTACAGGTTATCTAAAGATATTGCATTTAAAACTTTGACTGTTCTTGGATTGAATTTTTTCTTGGCGGAACCAATTCTCAAACTTCTAGACAGGGCATTCTGTCTTCTGTTTATCTTGATGGGGAAACTCTACATGGTTGGAAAATGCTCCCTATTCCTTTTCACAACCTGAATGAATTTCTAACTCAATCCTATTACACAGTCTGCTTTTTCGACATTCAGTAGAATGTCGATGCATCGCAAAAGGTTAATATACAAGTCTGGTAAGGACCATGTTATTCATGTTTCTCAATATTGAACTGAAGTATCACTTCCTAGGGTTGTAATATCAAATCTGTAACCAAGGTTATTCTTTTGGTAGAGAATACTTCACAGGCACCCGCTATCTATTCTGGCCATTTCTCAATTGATAAATCAGAACTTATCAAGGATACTTTCATATCATTTAACAACTGGGGCAAAGGCATTGCATTTGTTATTGAATTTAATTTAGGGAGATATTGGCCGGTAAATATAGCTTCTCTTTTGTCTCTTTGGGTGTGTTTTGTTTGTGATTAGATTGCATGTCTACATATAGTTTGTTCTCTATCTTTATGATTGTTTTCCTCTTGAAGTATTAATATATATATATATATTGTAATAGTTGAGAGGACCT
This sequence comes from Acacia melanoxylon, assembly GCA_019022615.1. Taxonomy (NCBI): domain Eukaryota; kingdom Viridiplantae; phylum Streptophyta; class Magnoliopsida; order Fabales; family Fabaceae; genus Acacia; species Acacia melanoxylon. Next base: position 16,432,467 of record JAFJYJ010000003.1, read on the forward strand.
CAGTGCAACCCTACGTTCCAGCTCCACTCCTTAAGCAAGGGGATAATACCCTGGTATGACTAAGCATGACCTATTATTTGTCTTTAATATAGAGATATTCAATCAGAATTATCTTACAAATTAATTAAGAGTATTTTGTGGAAATTCATCTGTCTTTCTTTTATTCAGCTTGAAGTCTTTTTCTTTTTTCTTTTTTTGGGGCAAATTGATGCAAAGGTTATATTTTAGTTGGAATCTCCAAGCCCTAAACTTGTGGTTCACTCGGTCAATGAGCCAGACTTCACTTGTGGCTCAACCTCAAGTCAGAGGTAAGAATCATGGGTCCAAAGTTAATGTGAGTGGACTATTTAGTTCAGTTAAAAAAAAAAACCACATTGGATAGTATCTTTGAAAGGATCTTAATTCCTCCATTGTTAAATTGTTGCACACAACAGTATCTATGAACTCCTGAAACAATAGTGTAATACAATCTTTGTATAATATTAACATATATTTCTGATTGTTCTGATCCGCTAATATCACTTTGGATAAGCCTTGGTCTGTAAAATTTTCTATTTCATGGAGGGCAGTATCCTTGAAAAATAGCTCCATTCTCCCATTCTTTTTGCGGTTGCAAACAGTAGTATTCCCTCCTTCCTTTTTATAAGATAGGATTAAAGGTTAAGGGATAATTTTGTCTTGGAAGTTTTTACTACCGGGAAATTTTGGCCCGGAAGTGTAAAAAGAGTAATTTTGGTCGTTATTGCAAAAAGGAGAGCATTTTTTGTTTTAGTGTATGTTGGATTTTTAGTTTAGCTAAAGCAGATTTGGTTTTGGCTTCTGTTTTGGTTCCTGCTTTTAATTTCTATTTTGTTTTCTCTCTTGTTCTAAATAATTTAATTTTGGTTGGTAATTTAGACTAGCTGTCGGTTTTTGTAATGTACAGTTTTGTATATGTACTTTTGTATGACTGCATGGGATATGTGTAATAGGTTTCTGTAATGGATTTGTAATTGGTTTATGTAATGTGCATATTGGGGCTTGTTAAAAATAAATCCCAATTTTTAAAAAAATTTGTCACATATACTTAATGGTTGTTCACCAATAACCATCAAATATTATACATATATAACCATTTTTCCAAATAACCATCAAATAAACCCTTTCCTCCAGTGGTAAATATTTTAACGTTCAATCATTGTCTTACAATCATTAAATATAATGTCTTATAAATAACCGTTGTATTTGAAAAAACTGTTACATATAGTTTCTAATATTTAAGGGAAAATCCACTTGGGGGTCCTTTTTAGAGAAAAAATCCCATAAAGGGCCCAGGATTTTCAGAATCTCGTTAGTTGTTAACCGGGGCTGATATTATTGTTAATGTGACTGATTTAGTTGTAAAAATATTGTTGTTAATGCGACGATTTAGTTGTTAACGGGTATTGATTTAGTTGTTAATGTGGACGATTTAGTTGTTAGCGAGATTGAAAAATCCGGAAAAAGACCCGAAGCCTTTTTTAAGATTTTCGAATCTTGAACTTTTTTGGGATTTTTTTCTCTAAAAAAGGGCCCCCAAGTGTATTTTCCCAATATTTAATGGTTAAAAATCGTTATATATAAATATTTAACACTTAAATACTCAGTAAAAATAACCGTTAAATATATGCAAATCTTTAGTAGTGAATTGAGAGAGGGATAGTGAAATCCCATCTTCAAAAGCTTAATGGTTGATAGAATTAAGACAACAAAATGACGTCCAAAGTCACTGTTTGTCTTCCCTTTTTTATATTTTCAGCTCAGACATGATGGTGCGCTGATGAGGTTAACAAAACCTCATCGAAATTTCACCACATCCAAACGCTAACTAATATGTTTATAAATACCACTATGGTATAAGTGTTTTTTGACCAAAAAAATTGGTTTTATTTATAGGTCCAGTTCATGATAGTAAATAAGATTGGGACAATTTTGTCCATATTAAGAAAGAGAAGAAAAGGTTGAAAAATACACATTCATAAATAAGGACAAAGTTCAAAATTTACCTTATAATAATTGAGTTACCTACCTCTCTTTGGTATATGTGATTTAGTTAAAAATAACTTATAAATAAGACTAGAGTGGTGTATATAGAATGATCTGCATTGTTACCACCCACAAACGAGTAGTAACTCTTATATACTTAATTATAGTAAGGTTAAGGGGCAATTTTATCCTAAAAGTTTTTTAGAAGCAATTTTTGCCTTGGAAATGTAAAAAATGGAGCAATTTTATTCTAGTAGTTATCTCAGTTAATTTTGACCGTTAATTGACCAAATATTATTAAGGCTAAATTTGTGCTAAAAATACATGTGTCATTTACTTCATCTTTTTTCAAAGTTAGAATTAAAAAATTTCGGGTCAAATTTGCACTTTTAACAAAAATAAGTGGATGATATGTGTACTGTCAACTCAACATATTTGTTCAATTAACGGTACAAATTAATCAGGATAATGACAAGAGCAAAATTGCCCCTGAAAATTTTTTAAGTTAGAATTGCTCCTCCGTGAAAACTTACGTGGCGAGAATACCATTTAACCCTTGTAATAAAATATATCATATTAATATGTATGTATCAATTAGTCATAAGTTAACGAATTTAGTTTTTTTTTAATGCTTTAATCCTTTCGATGGTAAAAATAAGAAAGATGTGTGTTATTGTATACCAGCAGCAATGATATTAAACAATATATTTATAGCCACATTGTGAAATGAAGACAAGGAAGATAAAGTTTTTGTTTATTAAAGATAAGAGGGATTTGAGAAAGATATGGAGGCACATAACGTGGGTGTCTTATAAATTCACACGCACATAATTGATTCTGTGGATTTTTAAATATATAATTTAAGAAAAAAATCAAAGCAACATGCAAAATTGTAAAAAATTTCAGCTTTTTTAAATAATAAGTATGTAGCTCAATGATAATATATTTGACCAATTGGGAAAGTAAACAATAATATATAATGCAGAGAGAATAGGAAAGCAAAAAAAAAGAAAAAAGAACTGAATGTGAATGGAAAGCTTTAGGGTGTGCATGTAACGCTTCCAGAATGAGTTTTTTTTTTAAAATTTATGTTCCCCGAAATAAAAATGGATAGGAATTGTATTTGGACATCATCGGTTTTATTTTTTGTGTTGGGAAATAAAAAAAAGAAGTAGAAGATTTATGCTTTTCTGTTTCTGAGCACAAAATCAGAATCATTTCTCTGATCCTCCATCACGTCTGTTATCTTCATTATCCTGACGCAAACCACGCACCAGATCGACCTTCCTCTCGCGATCCACTTCCACCGTAACTACCAGGTCGGCCTTCCACCATTGTCACCGTCTTCATCCTCCATCACCGCCATCACCTTCGGTCCACATAGCCTCCATCGCTCTTCACCTCTGCTTTCTTCCACACCGTGCCTCCTCCACAATCGCCCATTTCCTTCCCTCCGTTCACAACCAATCCGAAGAAGCCTTTGCTCATGGCTATCAAGGGTCAGATCTATGACATATCTCAAAGCAGGTATAATCGGCCTTTGCTTCTGAATTTTTGTCCTTTTATCGATTGTTTGTGGTTGATTTTAGGGTTTTTTGAACTCATTTGGATGGTCAACGATTGAAATTGATTCTGTTTATTGGCAATTTTTGGCAGTGGATAAGCATGTCGGTTGATTAAATAAGTGTTACTACTTTACTTTATTGTTTTTCCCCTTTATGTTGTGAATGATATTATAGTTTTTCTTGGCGTCATCACTATCGCTTTTCCAGGCTTTTGGTGATCTCTTTTTATGCAGTTAATGATAGTCCAAAGCTTCATCTGATTATGAATGTTTTTCTTATATTAAAACATTGTTGCTATATAGTTGATATCCTTATGGCTGTATTGTTGCTCTGCTATGATGCTTTATTCTTCTGTTGTCGCAGATAATAAATTAGGGTGTCTTTCTCTGTTTTTTGCCCCAAATTAATTTTAGAGTAAATACCTTTTTGGCCCCTGAAAAAACACGGACCCCATTTTGGTCCTTCACACAAAAGAATCTTTTTAGTACTGAAAATGGCCAAAAGGGTCGATTTGTGAACATTTTTGTTCTCGCAAATTTTCAAAAAGTTTTTTACCCATAAAAAAGCCTCATTTTAGTCCTGCGACGAAAATAGGGTCCTTGTTTTTTTTTAATCAAAAGGGTATTTACTCTTAATTTTATCTATTTTCATTTGAAGCATGTGAAATATGGTTCAAGCAAATAGGGCTAAATTTGATTGAACTATATGCCATTTGGTCAGCTTGGTCATTTTATCTCAAATATCATCTTCCTTTATAAGTTTAGTAGTCTTTCCAAAGCCTGAAAAAATGTATGTCAGTATAGTTTTTAGCTGGGAGAATACTTTTGAATAAACTTCCTTAACCTCAACTATGCTACAAAAAAGGATAAACTTCCTTTTTTTGATTCTGACAATTTGATAAAAGGATGGTATATTTTTCTGGTTTATGATTTTGAATTTTTGATGTAAATATTTTTGAGAATATACTTTTGCAAAGTAAAGTGATCTCAGTATGGATGGTTTACTTTCGCAAATCAATTTACTTGCGAGAGCACTGATGTTTGAATTTCTCTCTTTCCCTGATATTTTCTTATTAGTGATGATGAGTTAAACATGAGTTAGTACCACCTCTTATCTGACACATGTGAATGTTTATTTGCAGGATGTTTTATGGATCCGGAGGGCCTTAGGCTCTATTTGCTGGCAAAGATGCTAGCAGATAAAGAATAAAGAATAAATTGGTTCTTGTTGCTTCAACCATCTTGCTTGTGATGTCATCAAACTCTATAGGAACTGCTTAGAAGAAGACTCAAGATGGATTTATCCTGCCGGGGAATGTGTATTCGAACCCTTCATACAGATTTTCATACAGACTCAGGCTGTAATGGGATAATGTTTATTAGATAGATAATAAATAATGAATTAAATAATGAGTCTTTAATCGTAAACCTCAGTTCTTGCGAGTTTCACAATCTCTTTTTTGGTGTTGTGTTTCATAGGCATCCGTATGCTACTCCCTATGAATAGATAGAATGAAAAAAAAAAAAACACACACACACATGGAAACTACTCTTAAGAAATTGGTAAAAGGTGTGTCTTAAAATTTCAATGGACAAAAGAATTTCATTTGTTTTTAACTTTTTATACACAGGAAATGAAATGAGTACTCCACATTCTACTAGTTTTTATACATAGAAAGTAGATTGGATTTTGAGAATAACTTTTACGATTTACAAGGTAAATATGTGAGAAGAGTTGGTTAAAATTTATTATTTTATATAGTTGATGAAATCTGTAAACAAAAAATAAAGAAATATATTTGTATTGTATTAGGTAATTCTAAGTCTCGGAATAAAAATAAAATGGGTTAACAAACGTAAAAAAAAAAAAAAAACATAATTTTGATTCTCGGTAAAAGTAAAAATAAAATGAGTAAACAAACGTAATTCGATTCTCTAACTCTTCCAAGTCACAAAATCGAAAAAACCTGTTTCATCTCAAAAACAGTCTTTAAACGCAGAATGATTACCATACCAGTTAGAACCCTAATCCATTGAACAACCATGTGGCAGTAAAATTGTAGAAAGTAGGGAATAGAAAAAATGAGTTTAGTTATAATTTCTTTCTAACTATTTTATAATCCAATTTTTGATAAATTAAATAATACTAGTACAATATTTTTATTTCTTATATATTACTCCCTTTGGTTCTAATTATAAGGCCTAATTGACTTTTTTGGAGAAATTAAGGAAGCTAATTAAATTACTTTAGAGTATTTTTATTTTTTTTCTTCAAACTAATTAGTTTGACTAATAAATTAATATATAATCTAAGGAAACACAACAAATGAAATGATTAAGTAATTTATTTAGCTTCTTTCATCTCTCTAAAAAAGTTAACTAGGTTTTATAATTAGGACTGGAGATAATACCATATAATATAATTGATTATTTTCTTCATGTTTTATACTTCTAAAAAAACATAATGAACATATTTAGTTTTCTTTTTTAAAATTTGCGAGGGCCTTATCTAATTAATTTTATGCTGATGAATTAATATGAGGGCTAGTTGTCAGTAATTTCCAAAATCCGACTTTAAATTTTACAGATGGATGATGGGTCTAATTGACAAGACAAGCCAAGGAGAAATAGTATAGTTGGTTAATACGTTACCCTTCACTTTAAAATGTGATACGCTGGTCGATGTGTAGGTACTTCTCCTCCTAAGGAGCATACAAAGAAATATTAATGGATTTTTTTAAAATATTTTTTATTTATTTAGATTAAATTATATATTACATCATAAAATATTTTTTACATCTAATATTTCAAATTAATTAATTTACAGGATAATAGTGTTACAGGAAAAATATTTCTGAATGTAATATTGAAAATTAATTAATTTGAGATATTGAGTGCAAAAAATATTTCGGGATGCAAAGAATAATTTAATCTAAATAAAATTTAAAAAAATTCATCAATATTTTTTTATGTGCTTCTTAGAATGAGAAGTACCTAAGAAGACATAAAAGACAAATATGGAATGAGAACCCAAGACTTTTTTTATAAGCGTTTTTTTGAGCTTAGAGATATACTCGACCCTAGAAAAAATATCGGTGTTTACTTCACCTAAACTTTTTCTATATGGAAAAAAAAATAGTTAACAAGACAATCAAGTGAATATTTCCAAACAAAGTTTTACAAGGCATAATCATTTCAAGGAGAATAATTCATAAAAATTAACATATCATAAAATTTTACGTACACTAAACAGTATGAATAGCTAAATATGTATAATACAATCGTTAAAATCCTGGGTTTTTTTAAAAAAATAATTATAAAAATGGAATTCACCCATCCCTATCCATCTTCATATAAAAATGGAAGAAAAAAAAGAGTTTAGTTTAAGCAAGGAAAGGAAAGGCAAGGACAATGTTGTATTTGTTATAAAACTAAAGATAACTTGAGGTAAATGAAGAAGAATAAGAGCGAGTAATTCTAGAGAGAGAAAGTAGAGAGGAGTTCTCATTCAAGTGTGTTCGAATGTTTCAATGAACGTCATTTATAGAAGGAAAATGGGTCTTTAAGTGTAATTATTCCACCTGGGTCATCGCCTATAATTTTCCCATTTTTCCAATGATTCAACGCGTCTGCCAACCGCACCGAAAGTTGAAAACGCGTGAATGCACTCCGTGGGCCCCACATGAATAGTGAATACGTATACATGAACAGTAAATCCGTATACAAATAATATTGAGGATCAAGAGTCGATGGACATCCACATAATTAGTATATTCATAACACTCCCCCTTGGATGTCCATTTATGAATGTGCCTCGTTAAAAACTTTAACTAGGAAAAACCCAAGGTGGGATAAAAACCTAGCTAAAGAAAAAGAGTACATCATTCATTGATACAATTTCCAATCGCCGCTCATTAAAAACCTTTAGGAAAACTCGGTGGACAAAACCTAGAAAAGGGAAAAGAGTACGGCGTGTATCGACTCCCCATCTTGATGACATCGGTTTTACTCCCCCTGATGACAATATCACTCTTTCTCTTTATGATGTCAATCATTGCTTCCAATGTCTTTATGTTGATAAAGAACTATATCTTGCTAATAAGCATGATACATTAATACTCTAATAGCACTAAGATATGGTACTTGGACCAAGTAGTTCTTCAACAATTAGTTATCTTTTAAAGCTCTTCGTGAGTTCCAATGATATTGATATCATCAATATAAACGTAAATTGTAACAAATTCATTTCTATGTCTTTTTCATAAAGATGCATGGGCATATTGGGTTATTTTTGTATCCTTCCTCTCATCAGACTTTGAAACAATTATACCATATGCGCCCTAATAGCTTCGGCGCCAAGGGACGTATTTAACTTAATTGAGTATTATTCTTGAGAACTTGAATCAGATGTTTCTAACTTCTTGAATCTTTTAGGGATTTGTGCTTCCTGGCACATTAAATCTTTCGGGATATGTCTTCAAGCACCTTAAGTCTTCGGGGACATGTGCTTCTAGCACCATGAGTCCTTCAGGGACTTTTCATATAAATATTACTATCAAGTTAATTATACAAATAGACAGTTACAATTTACAACATCCACTAGATGCAGACTAAGCCTTTCATTTACTGCTAGGCTTATCAAATAACAAAAGTATTTGCATCTACATATGTTTTTTCAAAATCAATGTCAGGTTTTTGTTTAAAACCTTGAATTACGTACCTTATATCTTGTGATTTCACCCTTTTCATTTCTTCTTGTACAAAAACCTATTTGTATCCAACTGGTTTTACATCACTGGCCTTACATCATCAGTTGTATGAACTTTGCCAATATTTTAATTCTGCATCAATGGCACCTTTCCATAGGGGCCAATAGTTTCACTGTTGGCACTCACTAATGGATTGTGGCTCATGATCCTCATCATTATTCATTACATCATATGCTATATTATAAGCAAAGATGTCGTCAACGTTGACTTCATTTCGGTCCCATCGGATTCTATTCATAACAATTTATTGAGATCTAATAATTTTCACATATTTCAGGTACCTTAGTCTCTTATGGGACTTACAACATTCTCTTTTGGAGATAATATCTCTTCAGGATATGGCTCTTCTGGAGCTACTAATTTATCTTGATTATTCAACTTGATCATCTATATTCTTAGCTCCTTTTCTCTTTCGAGAATTTTCTTTGGAACCAATGGACCTACCACACTTCAGGCATGTTATCACTTCATTTATAATAGGTTGTCCTTCGGGACATCAATAGGAGCATTAGCAAATTTGTGACATATGACTTTTTCACTTTCTTTTGAGTCAAGTAAATGCTTCCCGGCATTTAATTAGCTAAATTTGTAATGAATTATCTTTTGAACTTCCAGTTCACATTGTTTTATACGAGGATCAAAATGAGCCAATGATAATTCATTATAGCTTAATCTCTTTACCCAACCGCCTATTTTCTCCCCCTCATATTGGGAAAATAATGTCAAATCACAATTGACTAATCATGCGGTGTAAGTTTCCTAAATCCATTTGTTACCTTTAGAAACATCATTTCGTTCTATTTAGAGACAAACAAGAAGAAGGAGGTTCTTACACAACATTTATCCCAACTTTCTTTCTATATCCATTTATGTGCATTGTGGTAGATTTATAAGCATTGCACATTCAAAAACTTTCAGGATGGAATTGTCTCGGCTCCCGACCAAAAGCCATTTTATAGGGAGAATTTTGTTGGCTTATATAAATGCCTTGCAATAATCAAATATACCAATATAGAAAACTTTGTTCTCATAAGCATTCATGATTTACGGATCATATAATCGGAAATAGCGCTTGATTAATTCAAACATTATTGCAACTTCAGGTTACGTTCTTACAAACTTACGGTTGTAATGGGCCCATATAAATTTGTTTGATATATTTCCAGAGATCTATTACCAATCATGATCTATGATATTCACTTAGTTATTTTTATTTGAGAACAAGTTAAAGACATAATTATTCTTGAACAATATGTTGGTTATTGAAGAATCTTGGTTCTTATATGACTCGGATGATCAAACAAGTCATGCCAACAATACATTTATTTGGATCAGTAAACTTGGTTTACTCTAACATAATATTTCAAATATCATAAATTTTTCAATTTCAATAACATATCGATCAAAATCCGACATGCATTTTGGGAGATCAAACTTTATGTGAGAACTATATAACTTTTCAAATATTGGATCACACTTGTATTCTAACTCATACAACTCATACTTGTTTTTCTAGCAATCTCCCCTCAAGTGTGAGTTATATAAACATACTTTCTTTATATTTGTATTTCAAAATCACTTTCAAATTCTTTAAACTTTGAAAGGAAAAATTTATATTAATTCTTCAGGAATAAACATATAATATTGCATCTTAAATTTTGAAAAGAAAAATTTATGTTAATTCTTCAGGAATAAACATATAATATTGCATCACTAGTCTAATATGCTTCAATTAATTTATATATGCATAAAATATATGCAGTCTATCACATGTGAAGATGTTCATGTTAAAATAACTTTAGAATTACGCATTTAAAGTCACACATATGATAATTTTCTAGCGAGAAAATTTTCATGACAATAAATTTATGATACGTAATCATAATAAATTTAAATAATAATAACAACAAATTTAAACGTCGTATTACCTTGTAGGTTTATTCTTTATGTTGAGTCTTGGCTTCAATAAATCTCTCGTAGCTCATTTCCTCTTGAATATCTCATTGGTAGTAAACTTCTAGTTTACATTGGTAAAAATTTGATTTGTATTAGCAACCTTTTGATTTGCTACATTTGTAAACTTCACGGTTTACAATTCCAATCTCTTGACTATTGGTAAACTTTCTAGTTTATTGTAAACTTCCAATTTGCATTATTATTTGTAAACTTATGGTTTAAGTAACATGTATTTTATACATGATATCTACTTCTATAACATTAGTAAAATATAATTGAAACTAAGCTAATAATAAAACATATAATTTATAGTAAAATGTATTTTATCTTTTGTCATAAAGATATATAGTCTAAACATTAGTTCCTCAAAATATGCTAATTAGTTTGCAGGACTATCAACCTGTATACATATTATAACATAAATTTCTGCAATTTATTGTTTTCTGGACAATACTTTTCCAAAACTATTAAAATATGTATCATACAATATTCGAAAAACATAAGCCTTCGGCCTTAATATTAAGGAATAAATACTAATTTTACCATGAAAATTTTGGTTTTGAAGCACCTAGCACGGATAAAAAATATTCATAAAATACCGTATTGATGAATAGTGTCGTATCTATGAATAGTACCATACAACACTATTCATGAATACGTATGTGGGGCCCACCAGATTTTTTTTCAACTCTTCACGTGAAAACGCGTCCTGGGGGGGAAGAAATATTTGACGTGGGCCCCGCATGGTTCTTGTGCAAATAGTAAATGACAATTTTTTTTTTTTTTTTTTTTTTATATAAACAAGGATCTCGTTTGTTTGTAATTTATAACAAAAATTTCTCCACTTCGGTGGGAACTTAGATCAATTATGATCACAATAATAATGACAATACTCGGTCATATTTACATACATGTCCATGGCCATAATTCATTCACGGGATTGAAGTTAAGCCAAGACAATATTCATAATTATTGTAACTCATTGTTTTGTTTGGCTCTTTTGAGGTCAATGAAATTAATTCATAATATTTCTTAAGACCTCTTTCACAATATTCTTCTAGAGCAAATTGAATACCGCCATTTATAAAGAATCTATTAGAAGAACAACCATCTTCTAGTGGTTATACGATCCTTTAATTTTTTCTAAAGAACAAGAAAGTCTTTTAATGCCAAATATTTAACATGAATCCGCTTCACTTTAATTTGCCTTGTGGTTTCGAGGCCAAATATTCAACTTTATGGATCTAAATCAAGCCAGGCCAATTTATGTCTCCTTATGGCTACTGTGCCAATTTGGTCTTTTTCAAATTTCTTCTACATAGTGGATCCAAATTTTCGGTGGATACATGTGCATAATTCAAGACTATCAACATGACGGTTTAATAATATATATATATATATATATATATATATATATATATATATATATATATATATATAAGCATGTATGCATCACCATTTCCTTCTTCGTTTTCATCCTTTTGTCAAAAGAAGAAATAATAATAATATAATTAAATAATTCGACTTATTGCTCCTTCAATAATATTTATAAATAATATAATATAAAACATGTGAGCCCACTGAGATATAGATATTTCAATTCCCCACCTACTTGAGCGTTTTTGTTCCTCTTCAATTTGGTGCTCATGTAATTCATTCAACGAATGACCCATAATGAAAAGAGAGGGGATATTAAAATATATAGTGGGGCAGAGAACTAGGAAATGTAAACACCCATCCAGTCTTAGAATTTATACTAGAAAATTAAAACAATATGCAGCCATATAATAATAAATCAAAGAATATAAAATTAAAAACAATAAAATTAAAGATATAAAAATTAAACCTTTATGGCTTCGGGTCATTTATTTCTCATAATGAGAATTTATATGGCTTCCGCCATAAAATAAGAAATTAAAGTAATATGACTTGGTCATATAATTTTAAAATAGGAAAAGCAGTGTGTATGGCTTCGCCATAGTCATATCATTTTAGAATAGAAAAATAGAGGTGCATGGCACGGCCATAATATTAATAAAAGAATTTGAATAGAATAACATAACATTAAAAGTTAGTAATAATAACAAGATAAATGTTATGTTAAAGTTAGTAACCTAGATTTCCATGTAGGAGGTAGAACCATCCATGTAAGAGTTAAATTAACAAATTATAAAATGACAAATAAATTAAATATTAAATAATAATAAATAAATGCTGGTATAAGAATAAATACTTAAACATATATGTAGGAGGTAGAACCATCCATGTACGTAGAAGTCAAATTAAAACAATAATAAAATGTTAGCAATAAAATTAAACTATGGAAGTAGAACCATCTCATGTAGGAGGTAACAACCATATATATATTGTGCACAAGAATAAAGCATTATGTAATCATATGAAAATAATTAAATCAAAGATGAATAGTAAAATATAATTCAAATAAATAATCTCCAATCTTTAACCATGGAACCCGATGTTCAAAACAATCGGTAAAAGTATATCTATAATTCCATATAGTGGTTAAGATTATCCGCATTGATATAAAGAACATTTAGAAGAAGATGAGAAAATCAAAGCTCTCTTTAGAGCTCTCGTGCCGATAACGTGTTATAAAACTAAAGATAACTTGAGGTAAATGAAGAAGAATAAGAGAGAGTAATTCTGCAGAGAGGAGTTCTCATTCAAGTGTGTTCCGAATGTTTCTGATGAATGTCTATTTATAGAAGGAAAATGGGTCTTTAAGTGTAATTATTCTACCTGGGTCATCAGCTGTAATTTTCCCATTTTTCCAATGATTCAACGCGTCTGCCAGCTGCACTGAAAGTTGAAAACGCGTGAACAGTACCTGTGGGCCCCACATGAATAGTACGTATACATGAATAGTGAATACGTATATCATGAACGATAAATCGTATACAAATAATATTGAGGATCAAGTCGATGGACATCCACATAATTAGTATATTCATAACAGTATTCAAGCTAGCATAATATAATGTCACTGAAAAAAAGAAAATAAAAACTTTTGTGCTGTTTGGCTGTTTTGGTCTTTTCCTCTTGCTTTAACTCGGATACTGCAAAGCGCCCAATGAAATCTGTAGCCTCATTGATTGGAGGGTTCAAATTTGCCCCACATGACAGTGACTTCGGAACAAAAAAAACCGTTGCCCCCCTCTTCCCAACACGCAATCTCACTTACATTTCTTATCTCCTCTCAATTAATTTTCTGATCCTCTCATCTTCCTCTCAATTAATATTTATTTTTAATTTTTATTATTTTCTTAAATTTAAAAGCGATTTTCACGTGTGATTTGATTTAAAAGGCCAATTTCAACACGAGATTTATTTGGAGCGAAAATAAACGTGTAATTATGTTTTGGGGCGTCGTATAGTGGCGGTTAGTCAGTAGCGATCAAACGGTTAAGTTGGATGGAAATGAACGAAGCTTAGGTGAAATTACGCGTTTGGCTACAGTTTTAGGTGAAATTACACTTTTGCCCCATAATTTTAATTTTTTTTTTTAAAAAATAAAATACCCGGTGGGCCCCGCCGCCGGCAACAACCGTCGGTCGCGGCGGCGGCCGGTGGGGCCCACCGGGGGTATTTTATTTTTTTAAAAATATTTAAAACTAGGGGGGAAAAGTGTAAGTTCACCTAAAACTAGGGCCAAAAGTGTAATTTCACCCAAGCCATGTTCATTTCCATCCAAAGTTAACCGTTGACCGTTAGTTGACTAACGCCGTGTCTTTGGGCGACGCTCCCAAAACATAATTACATGTGTATTTTTTTTCGCCCAAATGAAAATCTTGTGGTCTTTGGCGCTCCGGGTAGAATCACAGCGTGCCAGAAATTGCTCCTTATCCCTATTTTCTTTGACAAATTTATATTTATATTTAATTTTTTATCCCAAATTATCACATTTTATACAATATATATACACACACTCATAGGAGTTTATCGTTTCTTATGTCACTTGACACAAGGTTATGTCAAGTCACTCCAAAACTACGTCGTTTTGGAAGTTAGAGGAATTAAAAAATGGTGTTTTGGTATTTTTATTTTTGTATTTATTATATGAATTTTGATCAAAATACCCTTCATTAATTCCTCTAACTCCCAAAACGATGTAGTTTTGGAATGACTTGACATAATCTTATATCAAGTGAATATGATAAATGATAAACTCATATATAATATATACGAATTTGATTAATGTCTTTTTCAGTCATTTTTTATCACATCTATCTTTTCAAAAGTTATGTCAAACAAGTATCCATCAGAAACAAAAGTCACTTATATCACTGCCATCTCAAATACAAATCACATTAAAAAAAATCCATCAGAAACAAAAACCACATCTACTGCCACCATCTCAAACAACCATTGCATTTAATCTTTGCACCAACTCTTGGTAAAACCTGGTCTACCTGACTACCTGAGGTATGAGCTCATCCATCCACGTACGGTACCCAGATGTAGTTTCATCATAAATTTATCGTCCTTTTTCCAGGCAAGTAATTGAATGATTCGTGTTGGAATGGCTATATTATTAATATTAAATTATGGGTGAAGGGTCAATTTTACACATGATCTTTCGCTTCCAGGATCACTCAACACCACGACGTTTTTTAGGAATCAAAAATACCACGGCATTGTTAGTTGGCCAGTTAACGATGGCGTGACGACGTGACGATGATTGATTTAAAACGCCGACGTGGAATAAAAAATTAAAAAAAATCGAAAAAAATTAAAAAAATTATTTTAAAAATTCAAAAAAAAAATTAAAAAAATTATGGAAAAAAATTGAAATAATTAGCAAAAAAAATCAAATAATTAGAAAACAAAAACAAAAAAATTAGAACAAAAGTTCAAAAAAAACAAAAAACTTAGAAAAAAGTTAAACAAATTAGGAAAAAATTCAAATAATTAGGAAAAAATTAAAATAATTAGAAAAAAAAATAAAATACCTCCGCCAAAGTGGGCCCCACCACGGAAACCGTCGCCGCCGCCTTTATTTTAATTAATTAATTAATATTTTTTTCAATGAACAACTTATCCTAGTAAGCATCTTGTAATGTACTGCGGCCGTGTATATACAACTTCTCCTCTAATAGCTTACCCTAGTGCATCTTCAACGGCTTACCCTAGTATTTTTGGTTATCCAAGTCCCCGCTTGCCGGTGGGGGGCCCATCGGCAGAGGTATTTAAATTTTTTTCTAATTATTTAAATTTTTCCCTAATTATTTAAATTTTCCCTAATTTTTTGAATTTTTTTTTCTTATTTTTTTCTAATTATTTGAATTTTTCCCTAATTTTTTTATAATTATTTCAATTTTTCCCTAATTTTTTTCTAATTACTTCTTTTTTCCCCTAATTTTTTGAACTTTTTATTTTAATTATTTTCAAATTTTTTTATTATTATTATTTCGAATTTTTTCTAACTATTTTAATTTTTTTGATTTTTTAAATTTTTTTTATTCCACATCGTTTCATTCCAATCATCGCCATGGCGTCATCGTTAACTGGTCAACTAATGGTAGTAGTATTTTTTTGCACCCAAAACGTAACGTCGTGTGTATTTTTGATCCCAAAAAAGGTCGTGGTCTTTCAGGTGATCGCAGAAAGGCGAAAGGTCGTATGTGTAAAATTGACCCTTCACCCTTAAATTATTAACATTATTGCAGTACTTCAATCCATTCATGGTGCTTCGTTAAAAAAAAAAAAGTGTAATATTATATTTTAACATTTTAATCCCTAACCTTCTTTTTAAGCACTTTCTCCCACGCCAAAGGTATGTCGACTCGCAAAATTCAGAACTCCGACGGGCCTCTCATTAACCCTCTCCCTCTACACTTTTTTTTTTTTTTTTTCTTTTTTTTTTTAGGTTTTCTGTTTTCGTTTTGCTTGTGCAAACCTCCCACTATTCTCACCATTTTTCTTTCCTTTTTTTTAGGTCTTTCATGATTTGTGCCTCAACCTGAACGACCTATGCTTAAGCCTCACTGCTTCCAGGCTAAGGATCGCATCCTCTTTATATTATTGGAGCGGACAATCTACTCTTACAACGAAGCTGCATTCCAACATTAAACGAGGACCACCGTATAAAGACCATTCGATCCTCGAGCCTCGAGGCAGTTACGACCACCGTGCATAGGCAGTTCCGCCTCCTTTAGCGTCAGTCCCACCGTGAAGTCCACCCTTCTCCTCAACTGACATTGAATTCTACCATTGACAGATTTCTCCTCCCCGTGAAATTGCAAAGTATTCATTAGAGAGAGTAACATAAATTTTTTTGAAGGTATCTTCTTTATAATACTCATTTTGTTGATCGAGTTTCATGTTGATCAACCTTTGCTTCTGATTATTGTTTAATTATCAAAAAAGTGGTATGAAATTTATTAAAAAAAAAAAAGTTTAGTACCAATATTACAAAATGAATGGGTATTAAAAAGCCCAGATATTTTGTAATTTTATTTCTTTCGAAACTACTCAGTTCTCATCAAGAAAAAACTGTTTTTCTTCTATGATCTCCCTGATTTAGGCCGGTGGGGATAAATATCTTATCAAACACTCACCTGGTGAGAAATTTAAGCTAAATCAAGAACACCATGCCAGATAATAAGACAATATTGCTTTAGTACTTTTGTGCTCCCCCTCTCCCTTCTCTGAATGAAGCTAAACAAATACTGTAGTTCTACATTAGTCAGGTATAATTTTACATATGCTGTAATTGACTGCTACTTATATCACTATTCTCAGGGAAATATGGAGGCAGCTTTCAATTTATACAAAGAAGCTCTAGAAATGGCTGCAGCAGAGGAAAAGATAGATGCGTGTTATACCTATTTTATATGTTCATTACTCTCGAATAAAATATATGGGAGGTTTTATATTCAAATGCTTTGGCGTAAACATTTTGAACTTTTTTTATCACTGTACTAGAATAAATTGTCCTTGCATATGATGTGACAACTAATTATTATTTTTTTGTAACTTTTTTTGTTTTTAGAGTACAAACAGCGTTGATGCTGCTAGAGATGTCTTAATTGAAGGTATCAACTGGAAGTAAGTCTATTTCAATCTAATTTTTTATTATATCTTAACTGAAAACAGACCTACGCTGCAACTGCTGAGATGATTTATCAATACATAATTGTATATAACCTATTTGGGCTTCATTTTTGTGATTGGTATAATAGTCGCCTTCCTTGAATTATCCAATATCCTCATGCATTTTATGAAATTTGTATGTGCATGCCCAAACTGAAACCGGATGTTTTGTCTGTGTTTTTCTATGGCTGAACCGCATGCGGTGGGTCTTCTATGGCTAGCACTCATTGCTTCCACAAATTGAGTCTGAGCTTCGTCATTCCTGTCAGACTCTTGAGTAACTCAAGTCACTAGAGACTCATTGCTTCTAGACCCTCTCCCTCCCAGCACCACTCAACGAACGACGCAACCCTCCATCGCTGGTAAGTGGTTAAGAGCTTCGTTCTTCCCTCCGACCGACTCAGCCACTCAACGAACGCTTTAGGCGGGTGTTGAGGGCTACTTAGTTATTTCCACCACTAACATATATTCCTAATGCTTCACCGCTAAACTATATTCCTAATTGGACTAATCACATTTGCCTTCCTTTGTATTATGCATTTATGTATTTGGTAGGGAGGGAGGGAAGGAGGGGAAATTAGGATTTAAATTTGGCAATATATGAAGACGTGCTGTCAATATGCTGCTGATGTTCCTGTTTAGCTTCATTTCTCCAAATTGCATCTTTAACAAGCACATCCTTGATGTTCAAAGTCCATCTTGCTAGGTGATGGAGCTATAATGGCTTAATCATACTGTAAATTTTGGGGGCTTTTTTGTGCGAATAAAATGCTGTCTTTTCTCTGTACAGTGGGTTGTGATCTTTTATAATAAACTTTCAGTATATTTTGAGAGATTTGGGTGCCTGCCAATATCATGGAGCTTTATTATATTTTATTTTGTGCTTAGGAAGGGAGAAAATTCTCAGGACATGTGTATTGTAGCCTGACATGGTGTTTTTGGTTCTATACTGTCGAATCTATATTATGAGGTAGAATTGTTTTCTTCACATCTTAATCTTATTTGGCTCATGTTCTTTTAAGGGGTATGCCCTATGTGTTAAGGCTTTTTCATGTGCACTGTCTGGATGAAATTCTGAATGCTTTCTATCTCATTATCATCCTTTATTAATTTTTTTGTTAGGAATGATTATTTTTCCCTTTTTATGGCGTTTTGCCCGTCTTCATGAATCAGGTCGTTTGACCAATGCTTCAATATGGGTGGTAAGTATTCTCTTTTCTTTTTAGTTTCGAACTGGGCTTTGATCAATTTTAATTATCACATACTTGTTATAATTATCTACTGGTTTTCATCGTCTGGTGTCGCAAGGTTATGGCGCAAATTGATGGTTTCAAGTAGAGTAGCTTTCCAGGTCTAGATCTGAAGTATTAACTGATTGATCAAACAGATCAATGCTGGTGTAAATTCAACTTTCTTTCCTTCTCTTACCATTTTCCTCCTGAATTAGATCTTTTTTCCCATTAATGTTTCTTCTCTGTGGATCTGCTTCCATATTGCCATGCTACTTGTACGCATCCTTGTATATTCTGAATCTGTGGTTTGAACTTTTTAAATTCCTGGGGTGGTCAATTTTTCGAAGTGCTTATGTAATTGCATCTTTCAGGTTTCTCTCCCATTCTTTCCTTGTTCATCAGGAAAGCCTCAAGTTGCTAGGTTTGGGCAACAATCTTGTCATGGTAGTCAATCTGATGCTCGACCATTACAAGAGGAGGGCCAGAATGAATCTGGTCCTACTAGCCCAACCGCGGGCCATAGTTCTATTGGCCATAGAGTTGAGAAAAGTAGTTCAAAGTGGCAGTCAAAAAGAAAGAGGAATTCTAGACGTAGAAGTAAAATTACCTGTGAGTTCTTGTTCTTGCTGTGTTGCCACTTTCCACTCCTACTCAATGAACTCGCTCATCTCTGGTCCCTTTGTTGTTGATTATTTTTTTTATAGAAAAATTGTTTATGAATTTCTTATGGAGTTGTGTACTTTCTAAGGAGGGTGGTTAGTAAGATGGAGCATATCCAAGTAGCTTTCGGCAACTTTAAGGTTGCTGACGAGGTGCCCTTTCTCATACAACACTCTTGTCGGTAGAGTGGTCCGATCCTGATGATGCAGTGGGTTTTCCTCCATTGGACTCAAGGTATGATCATTGTAGAATATAGACATTCTTAATTTCATGATTTTTAAGGTTGAAAATGATGGATAACAAGACAGTGTCGTTCTTGTAATGCTTTATGTATTCAAGTCATACTTAAAAGGGTGTATCGGGGAAATTCTTGGCTAAAGCCAAGTTCCAGATAGGTCCAAACAAGTTTAAGGAAACTATGAAAGTTCAACACATGCAATTCCTCAATGATGTCTCATGTGTCACAAGCATATGGATATGATAGTAAAGAGATACATCGACATGGCAAACACCATCGGAGATCAATAACTGGCACTTGCCACAAATATGTGTCTATGCCTCGTGCTACCCTTCGTTGAGCAGAGAGCAGATGGAGAAGGAGTATATTTTGGTCAAGCTCTTAATGGGGCTGACCTGAAGCCCTTAGTTAAACTATTATGTAATTGCAACCGTTTCTTATCTAGTCTTTTTTAATGTATAATCATTTGTTGATGCTTTGTCTTTTTAATTGAAGAAGCAGTATTTTGGATTCCAGTTTTTTGGATATAAAAACTACTTCATGAATTGAAAACATACAGTAACGACAAATTATGATTATGTATTAAAATGAATAGATAAGTGACAGTCACAAGATAATTTGGGTTTTAGCTCCACCTAGACAGTTTGGTCACAATATACTCATTCTTCATCTCTTCAGCAAAGGGCAGAACGAGGCACATACACACGTTTACGATAAGTTTCATTTGTTTATCTCCAGTAGTGTTTGCCATCTGCACGTATCTCTTTCCAACCACATCTCTATGCTCTTGGCATGTTAGGACATCGTTGAAGTGTTGTTTGTCTTCATAGCGTCCCTGAACTTGTTCGGTCTCCATTTGGAACTTGTCTTCAGTTAAGAATTTCCCAGTGCATCCTTTTAGATACGGCTTGGATGTATGAAGCAACCATGCCGCCCATCATTTTCTACCTTAAGGTTCATGGAGTTAAGAATGCTTATGTTGTAAAATGATCATAGCTTGTTGTTTATGTAGTGGCAGCAGGTGTAATACTAGTAGAGGATAACTCACTGCAGTATCATGGTTGGACCACTCTTCCGGTAGGTTGTCTGGGAGGAAGGGCACTTCTTCTGAAAGCTTGAAGATGCCGAAAGCTGCTTCAAGATGCTCATCTAATTGACCGCCCTCCTTAGCATTCCGCCCTGATCTCATAATCGAGGGAGGTGTGCATATTGTGGAAGAAACGGTTGTAAGAGTAGTTTACTCATCCTCGAAGTAGTGAGGACCACCATGCATAACTAGTTCCACCCCTTTTAGCGTCAGCCCCACCGTGAAGTCCTACCCTTTTCCTCAACGACAATGAATTCTACTTTGGTGGGAAGTGTCACATCCACAAGCTCCAGCGACTTCATACCCTTCACCATGGACTTTGACTCTCCTTTATTCTCATTGCGCACGTATGTCCCCACATACCCATTGTCTACCTTTAAATCTATGGCCATTAAGAACTCTTGAGCCGAACCACTTTGTTATATTGTTAAGCGCAGTATTAGGTAGAGCATTTACAATTGCAAAGGAGCATGTTCTTGTTTTGGACTTATATAGGTCGAACCAAGTTGGTTTATGTGAATTTATACGACAATCCACCTTTTTCTTAGACCGAAATTAGTATTCCTGATACTCATCGTTCAAGGGAATAGCAACACAATATAGAAAAGGAGGTGAAAATGCTTAATTTTAAAAGCATGAATTAAGCTATTCGACGTATAATTTGTTAATTGTTTTAAAACAATTTTCATGGGATTTTCCCAAGCAAGATTATAAGATTTAATCTTCAAGGAAATAAGAAACTGTTATGTTCCTAACTTCTTTAATTTAATTATAACAAAAGATCCATTTTTTGTCTACCACAAATATAAACGCTCTGTATTTACCATATATATATATATAATATAACAAAAGTTCTCTTATTTGTCCTAATTTGAATTTATAATTTATCCCTCTCTATATCTGTTTTAAGATATAATTTCTATACTTGCCTCTCTCTCTCTCTCTCATTGAAATATTAAATATATATATCTTCATTTTATCTTCAATTTTAACGTATTATTATTTCATTTTAACTTGTTCCATTCTCATTACAATGGTTAACGTATAGTTCTTATTATTATTTCATTTTAACTTATTCCATACTCTGGCCTCCTTCAGGGTAGGATTATATTTGAACTAACAGTTAATTACTAATACATATAAATGTAGTTGTATATGTAACAATATTCATAAGTTCAGCTAACTAATATGCTCCCGTAAAAAAACTGAATGCACTGACTTTAAGAGTTATTCCTCTGTACATGAAAAGGACAACATATGCCTTATAGAAGTTTAAATTTAATGTGTACATATATCACATGCAATCCTCTAAGGGTTGGTTTGGATTGAGGGAAGGGGAGGGGAGGGGAGGGAAGGGGGAGGGAGAGAAAAAAAATGGAGGGAGGAGAAAATTGTACTAAATTTTAATCTAGTGGGGCCCACAAAATTTTCCTCTCCCCCATTTTTTTCCCTCCCCTCCCCTCAATCCAAACTAACCCTAAAAGTAAAGTACTCACGGATTGCACGAATATTATCCTTTGCCCATTCCAATGCTAAGTTATTGGTGATTTGATTTATGGCTCCTGAATCAAATTGTATATATGTGTTCTGATTTTGAATCAGTGAAAATACTCAATGACCATATAGAATTTGATTATCACTCAGATGATTGATGAGAAGGAGGAGGTTTAGCTTTAGATGCTGCATAGATTGAAGCACCAGGAAAAGCTTTCAAACCAGAAATAGAGGAAATATGTACTATGGAACTATATCCTCATGCTTTTAAAAGTGGATGTACAAGTAGGCACAGTACAACGTACAAAAAGATAATTGTGTATAAGGGAGGGTGGCACAGCATGCTTCACACTTTCATGTTTCATTTCCCTCTTTCTCAGCTGCAGTACCTTCTCCCATTCTTGTGCAAAAAGCTTGCATTATATTTTTATTTATACATCATATCATTTACCCAATGATTCAAACTCCATTATTCCAACAAAATAATTAAAACACCGATTAATGCACAGGAGGCAGATCTCTTCCCATTCTAGACCTCCAAAGGAAGCTGGTCCAGCATAAGAGAAAAAATTTCTTCTTTTACTAGGTACTGCTAAAACATAATTCATCCGAGAAAAATCCTAAATTATAACAATACAGATAGAAAATTTAAAATATATTAAAACATTGATGATAAATTATCTGTACTAATGATCTGATCTTATGTGTGATGTGCGCAGTGTGAAGCATGACTTGCTCAGTACAAATCACAAAATCTTAAAAAGAGTCAAGTAGTAAAATACCTCTAGAAACAATTTTACCCTGAATTTTTTTTTTTGGTTTAATGTAGCCTATAAAAACGTAGCAATCTTACATTTTTTTCGTTAAAAAGTCAACGGTTAATATCATTTTTTTAATAGTTAATGTTAGTTTTTTAATGAAAAAAATGTAAGATTGCTTTACGTTTTTAAACTTTTGGAAATTTACATTAAATCAAAAAAGACTTTCAAAACAAAATTACTCCTGCATGTATATTTTCAAAATAAATTTACTACTTAACTCATTTAAAAAATGTTTTTCCTACTAGTCCGGCGCGATACGTTTAAACATTATGCCGAAACCTTTACTGCCTCGCACTAATAACTTGTTTTTTCGTGGTGGTTTTTTTATCATTGATGACGCTACAAGGAGGGAAGGGAACAGTTGGAAAGCAGGTTCAAAAGAAAGAAAAAGCAAGAAAATCAGAAAATGTACAGATCCGCTGAAGATCTTATCCTGCTCTGGTTGGCGCAAATATCAAAGGGTGTGTCTGGGCTCTCTCCTAGGGTGAGTGAGAGCTTGGGTCTGACACAGTTGTTTCTGCAACCTCTGCAAAGGAGAAAGAAGAGAGTAGATGTAATCGGTGGATACTGGATAGTGATGTGTCCCAAAGTGTACAGGGAGTAGGGACTGTGTTACAGGGTGGCTCCAATGACTTTTAATGAGACTTTTATGCCGTTAACGTACGCCACCCTCTCTTTTTACCATTTTGTCCCTCAACTTTCTGTTTACTACCCTTAGGGGTAGTATCGTAATAGTGGTAACAAAAGTGATTTATTTTTAATTTAATTTTTAAAAAATTAAGATATGATAAAAATCAGTTTATTAATGCAATTTATGTTTAAAATGATAATAGAAGAAGTTCCTCATGATGATTCTTTTCCCAATCACTTATTGAATGGTAATTGTTTGTAGTTTGTTATGTTTTTCTCTGTGTATTCTGTTATGTTTGTATGTTTTAGTTTGGTCCTTTCTGTTATTATTTTTATCTCCTTGGTATTTCTCCTTCGTTGTTGTTGGGTTTTGTAATCTTTTGAAGTATTAATAGAAGTATCTTTTGACCAATAATAATAATAATAGAAAAAGTGCCTTTTTTCTAAGTAGACTCTTATTTGGATAATTATAGAGCCAAAAAAGCAGTAGAAAGCAAGTCATGGTCAACTCATTTAGGCCATAAATTTATAAGGGCGGATTTAAAATTTTTGTATTAAAAGTGAAAGTGGGTCAAAAAAGGCCATCCTTTTAAGGCCAAGAGCCAAAAGGGTCATCCGATAACGTTAGCCCTTTTAGGCCCATAAGTTTTTTTTAAAAAAGATTTATTTATATTATAATAATATTATTAATTTTTTATATTTTGTTAATGATATTACAAATATTTAGTTGTTAATAAGAACATCTTGTATTAACAATCCTCAAAATAAAAAAACTTATAAAAGATATTTCTCCTTTTATAAGTATTTTCACTAATTTTGTATTTTTGACTTATTTTTTAGTAATTGTTTTTGTTCATATTTTTTGTTTTTTTATTTTGTTGTCTACTTACACTTTTCTAGACATATTTATAAATAAAAAAAAATGTAATTGTGGTATGTGGATAATAATTTACCTTTGATTATGACTTATTGACTTGTTTGCTTATGGCATGATACGTGTTGTTACTACCTTAATTTGACAACATTTATTTGTTAAATTAGAATTTCAATTGTTGTAATTTATTAATTATATTTCTTTTAAAAAAGTAGAAAAAATAGTTGGAATTTAGAAAAATGACTTCTGGCCTTGGCCCATATGCTCACTGGCCAGGCCTTCAAAAACATGCATTTTCTTTGAAAAGTTAATTGAGATGAAAAATGATTAAAAATTACATGAATTTTATTGAATATCCCCTACACACATATATTAGTTATATATATTGTGATAATTGAAGATAAAAATTTAAATTATTGTTAAAAAAGTTTTAAAACGCTAAGGCTATGTTTGGTTGGAGGTGAGAGGGAGGAGGGAGGGGAGGTGCCCCTTCCTAGTGTGAAAAGTCGAGATATGCCTGATGTGACACGCTTACAAAGTTAATTTGCAAACAACGATACAAAAAGCTATGTAATTTTTAAAATTTTCCATGGGTAATTTGGTCAAAAAATTTCCTCCCCTCCCCTAACCTCCCTTCAAACCAAACATAGCCTAAAGTGTTTGATTAGATATGTTCAATGGATAAAATTGTATATTAATTAGAAGATATATAAATGTATATTTAATAATTCATTGTTTATTAGATACATATCCCTAACATTTTTTTATAAAAATTGAAAAAAGTTACGCTAGAAACTGAAATGTCACTTTTCCTATATAAGCTCATCTAAGACAAAAGTTATGACAAACACCAAGAAGTACATCACTTTTTTCCGCTGCTCTTTTATTACTATGCACTAGCCTCTTTTCCTTGTGTACCAAATATCTGATGCATTAGCTAAGATGGGTATTTCTGTTTCTTCTATTTTATATGATTGTCTTTTGCATTTGAGGTCTTAGGTTAGTCAATAGAGTTTGAGATTTATTTCCCCTTCGTGTAATGCTTCTTGTGTGTACTTCGGGCTCTTAGCCCTCTTCTTTATAGCAAAAAAAAAAAAAAAATAGTTCCGAACTCAATCATAAGATTTTTTAAGAAATATACGCATGTGTAGTTTATGTATTTACATAAAAAGCTTTATTTATATATATATATATATATATATATATATATAAAAGTTTAGGTGGGGGTAGACACCGTATCCCATAAGTGTCAGGACATATCTCCAGGCTCAAAGAACGTTTACAGAGATCTTACTGAGATCACCCACCAATGAGGCCCTCTCATCGATTAGCGGGTATCGAACATCTTCCCTTTTAGGGTAAAAGTGTCTTACCTTTGTATACAATCCTTATTTGTTCTACTGTATTTACATATTTCGAATCCGTAGAACATAACTCTCTTATTTGTCCTAATTTGAATTTATATTTAATATCTCTCTCTATATATATATCTATTATTTCAAATTTTAAGATATAATTACTATACTTTCTCTCTCCTTGAAATAGTAAGTATATATCTTTATTTTATCTTCTTATTTTTCTCATTTTAACGTATAATTATTTCATTTTAACTTATTCCATTTAAAATGGTTCACATTAAATGAGGATTAATGTGTGGCCGGTTGTTCGCTTTTCTCGGACCTACTCTTGGTTAGGATTTTATCTGAACTAAGCTCGTTACTATAGGGTGCATTTGGGATAGTACTGGTAGAAGTGGCTTTTGTTTCCGATGGACTTTTTTTAATTAACTTTTTTTCTGATGAACTTTTTTCTGATGTGATTTGTGTCTAGGATAATGGTAACAGAAATGACTTCAAACCTTAAAGCTTGGTTAGATGGTTTAAAAAAAAAAAAAACTTCAGACTTTGAAACCCATCATATAATGAAGCTATCCAAACACCAAATTATCAAGCTTTTACTTATGATGGGCTTCTAATGGACTTTTTTTATCTTCTGAAGCTATGCCAAGCAAGCTCATAGTAAGATCTAGAGCGTTTCAAAATTAAGACTTCAAACTAAGGGATAAAACTTTTTTTATGAAAAAATGTCAATTACAAGATTATCTTTGTTATATATTATGCACATGTTAAAATGATTTTCTTGAAAAAATAGTAAAAGTAAGAAGAAGAAAAAAGAGGCAAATTCCATTTAAATTTAAAAAACTTCAAAAAATTTATTAACGCATGAAAATGACACATAGATCCTAAAAAGGAATATGGAATTTTGAAATGTTATACTTTTACTTTGTGATTTTTCAAGTTTAATATGAAATTCCAATGATTAGCTTTATTTTGTGATTTTTCAAGTTTAATTTGATGAGAGGGCAAGATAGTGTTCAAATATATACAAGATTATGTGAGAGGCCATAGAGAGAGACTTCAAAAGTAGATGTGACGATATCTACTAGATGAGAGAATAAAGAATGAATCAGGACACTGACTTTGTTGTCGTGTAATGTTGAACTTTGGTCATTGAAGGACCAAAATCCTTATTAACTTGTCTTGGAAATTATCTTTGAACTGATGTGTGTTGCTTTTGTGAGTGGTGCATTAGAACCAAGGTCCCATTTGAATCAGGGAAGGAAACGGAAAATCCCCATTTTTCATCAGTCACGGCTATTGGGTTGCACCTACTCCCTAGAAAACATTTGCTGGTGGTTGACGATTTTCCTTTAAATGTGAGAAAATGGATTCCTTCCATGATAAGTGGTATTTGATTTCCCTTCGTGATAAATTCCCAAATAGTCTCTTCATCCTCATAGCATAAATCTTCATCGACGTCAGATAGCATCAATCATCACCAACAACACCTTCTTTATTCCCCTTTAGAATCGACCCAAAACGGCATCCCCAGGTTTCTTGGTGCCCTCCTCTACAGTTGAGGCCAGAAGAAGGTCCCTCGTGCAGTTTGCTTCTCTGGTCTCCCTTTCAGCCTCTAGTTTCAGATTCAGAGATGTTGAAGACTGTGACGATTGTCACCAGAATTGATTTTGGGATGATATGGGATCTGCGTGAGATTTGGGATGGAATGCAATCTACGACTTGTTGTGTCAGAGTTTTGAGATTTTTTTGGTGCACAGTGCACACTCCAATGTGCACATTTGAGTGTGAGTGTGCAATGAGAGTGTGTGGTTTAAAATAATAATTTATCCTTAGGACAAAATAATATTTTGCATCATTTTCCTACCTTATTTTCTTACAGCCAAACAAAAAATTTCCTATCAACCTATTTTTTTTTTCTAGTGTGAATCAAATGTATTGAGCTAAAATATTTTCCATTCCTTTTTTCATTTTCATTCCTTTCAATTCTTACTTTTTCTTTGATTGAAAGGGGCCTAAAATTAGGAATAGAGTGGTGGATGGCCTAGATGAGATGAGGCTACAAGCCTTTGTTAAAGTGAATGAATGTATCTCATTCAATCATAATTAAGTTCCATATACAGTGCCCCTGCCTTATATTGGTTCTAGTCCACTCAACAATATACATCTTTTATAATGCTAATACAAGAATACAATACTATTTCACTAATTACATAACTAACCACTAACACTAATAAGCCTCATAGATATAATTCGAAATATCCGCTTGGATTTTAGTGGCATAGCAGTTTTGGGTGCTTACCGCACTTTGTTTTAGTTGTGGTTTGTTAAATTTCTATGTATATTGCTGGTGGTGGTTACAAGCCTCATAGCCATATCTATGTTGTTAGATAGATATATGAGTAACCAAAACAAGAAAAATAATGAAACTAGATGGACGAGCGTGCAGGTTTGAGAGGATAAAAGTGAAGGGGACAAGGAGTGTAGCTAAAGCAATGTAATTAAACCCGGATTAGGTGGCCGTTTAGGCCGGAAAACATGAGAACTGGTTCGGTCCGGCCATTAGTCCGGTTTATTTATTTATTTTTATAAATTGATTTTTTATTTTATTTTCTTTATAATTTCATATTAATAATCGTAATCTTCACTTTCTCACAAGTTTGACCCCAGATTAGTTTTGATTTGACTCTAGTTTGACTTACTGATCCTTGACCCAGTACCCTGATCAATTTAGTGACCGGTCATATTTTAATAACCTTGAGCTAAAGTGATATGAGAGACAATGATAATGCGTGCTTAGGAGTTGGAGGGCGCGATAAATCTGCGCATGCGTCTATACTTTTTTAAATTAATAATTCTAATTTAATCAGATTGAATAATCTATTCTGCAAAGACATGAAATTAGGAAAATGAGTATAATGCTTTTTTAAAAATAAAAAATAAAATAACTTTGATTTTTTTGGTAAAAAAAAAAAAAAGTTTAGGTGGGGGGACATCGATCTTCACTCAGCAGTCGCGACGCGTCTCCGCACTTAAAAAAGCTTACAGAGGTACATACAAATCACTCACCAATGAAGCCCTCACATCGACCCACGAGTATCAAACCTTCTTCCTTTTGAGGTGAAGGCCGAAATTGGCAGACGCTGCGGACTTAATTGAATTAATTGTAAAGAGCAATCTCTACACGTGCCTGCTCAAGGCTACCATTCGTTGGTTATTAGGGGCGAAAAACGGACTTAATTGAATTAATTGTATGTGGACACAGCATATATAATCATGTGGATGAATTAATAATCATGGTTGAATCCTTCATTTTTGTTTGATATGGCTGTTTAAAAGTGTTTTTATGGCTTTTCAAATGAGTATATAAGAAAACATTTATCTTGACTTACGAAAAAATGATTTACTACTTCAAGCATCATCTGATCCAGCATCAGGGTAGTTATGAGACGATTCAGTCTACTCTACTACTTCAAATGTCATCTTATTAAACATTATCTTTGTTTCTAAACACTATTCAAACTGATGGGTTTTGCTGTTCTAAAGCCTATGAAGCCTAGCCTAGTAGCATAAAAATCTCTTTATAAGTGATATGTCATGAGATCGATTTTGCTCGTAATTTCATGTTGTTATTAGTGTCTACGTCTCTAATTCAAAGAATTTCTAATTTAATAACAATGGTAAGGTGAGATATGTAAAACCTCAATCCCAAGTTAAGGGATAATTTACTTCCTCTAGGGGCTAGCTGCAACACTAACTGTAAGTCTGTAACTATTTAGTTAGATAGATATATGAGTAACAAAAACAAGGAAGAACAAAAAATTGCGCACTTAGGAGTTGGAGGGCATGCGTCTGTACTTTTATAAATAAATAAAAAAAAGAAAAATTTTAAATAAATATCTTCTGAATTTGTAAAACCCCCAGAAGTCAGTTGAATTTGTAAAAAGGCGAGAAGTGTACGAGGGACTATGAGGGATATGCAAGTCGGATGAAATTACCCTTTTGCCCTTACTTTTAAATAAATAAATAAAAATTTTAAAAAAAAACCCTCCACCCCCCACCATCACCGGCCACCACCATCACCACCGGCCACCCACCACCGCCCGCCGCCATAGCGCCCACCATCACCGCGGCCACCACCACCGCCCACCATCACCTCGGCGACGGTGGTGGCGGCCCGGCGGTGGTGGGTGGCCGGTGGTGGTGGTGGGGGTGGAGGGTTTTTGTT
Organism: Acacia melanoxylon; assembly: GCA_019022615.1. Taxonomy (NCBI): domain Eukaryota; kingdom Viridiplantae; phylum Streptophyta; class Magnoliopsida; order Fabales; family Fabaceae; genus Acacia; species Acacia melanoxylon. The sequence goes on from JAFJYJ010000003.1 coordinate 16,462,495, forward strand.
TATTTATTTTTTTATTTATTTAAAAGTAAGGGCACATGGGTAATTTCACCCGATTTGCATATCCCTCATGCGCCCCTTGGTACCTCTCAATATTTTACAAATTCAACAGATTTCCGAGGGTTTTACAAATTGAAGCGTATTTATTTAAAATTTTCCCTAAAAAAAATTATATTCTGATTTAATCAGATTGAATAACCTATTCTAGAAAGACATGAAATTAGGAAAATGAGTGTCATGATTTTTTTTTTTTAAAAAAAAAATTAATAGGGGTTTGGTGTAAAAATACACCTACAGTTTTTCAAAAGTGCACCAAACACTAAATGTTTTTTTTTTTAATGTAAAAGTGACTATGTGGTTACAAACGTGGAATAAAAATATTCATTAACTGTTAGTTTAACTTTTTTGTATTTTTAAACCTATAAACAATAATTAAGACAATAGAAAATTACAGAAAACGTCCACAGCCATGCGGAGAAACAGAACCAACACAATACGCCTCTTCTCTACCCCAGGACCCATAAATGGAGGCATTAAAAGCTCCAGATTCGTCTGCTCTGAGCTCTGAGCCATATCACGACTCCTGTACCTCCTTAAATTAATATTCCAACATCCTCAGTTGTAAGGTGGTTGGGAATTTAATGCAACTCCTTCAATGCTACCAGTAGTACCATCACCCGCCATGTTTTGGTGCTCTCTCATGTTGGTCCCTACCTCCCCTTTAAAGCTTCAAAACTGGATTCATCTCTCCCTCTCTGTTCTGTGCATGAGCCACTCGACCCAATATGTCCACCCCATATTGTGATTCTTCTCCATCCATAATTCACGGTCATTCTTCTAGCCTGGTATGTGATTTCTCCTTCACTGTTTATTATCACTTGTCGTAGAAGGCCTTTATTATGATGAGTTTTCCATCAATAGATTGAAACTTGTGAGTCTGTGATGATCTCAAACAGTGAAAAGATGGCGAAGAGAGGAGGGGTTCGAGGATAGGTTTCACGGGAATGACAAGTGGAGTCACGCTACATAAGCCGGCGCACTACACGGCGTCACGAGCATCCCGTCGGACCGGCGCTGCTCCGACAACGCCGAAAGCCCGAAGTCGGAGACCTGGAGATCACCGTTCTAGTCGACAAAGAGATTCTCCGGCTTCAGATCTGGTGGTTGACGCCGCGGCTGTGACAGAAATCGACGGCGGAAATCAATTGCTGGAAATATTTCTTCGCCAAATCTTCCTTAAATCTTCCTTTCGCGACGTTAGCGAAAAGTTCACCGCCTTTAACATACTCATGACCAGAAAGATCTTTCCCTCTGTGGCTATAACTTCTTTCAGCTCCACGATGTGTGGGTGCCGAACCAATCACATTATAGATATTTCACGCTTGATCTGCTTCATCAGCTTCAGCTTCCCCTTCTCAAGTTTCTCCTTCTTAATCGCAACACTCTCGTTGGTCTCTAGGTTTCTTCCATAGTAGACCTTGGCGAAATTCCGTTGCCCTAGGAGCCTCCCCATCTTGTACTTGTTGCAGACGACGCTCCCACTCGATTGTCTCTTTTCCTCCTCCATGTCAGTAAAAAAAAGGGGAGGTCATGGTGGATGCGGCGGCGGTGACCGTGAGGATGGAACTATCAGTTACTGCAAAAGATCATTTTGAAGAGTCCCAGATCCAACGCGAATAAAAAAACTGATACGGCATGAACAAATGATTATATATTAAAATAACTAGATAAGATAAGAGAGCTTTGCAATGTGGGATTCAGGTCAGCCCAATCAGGACAGTTAGGCCATAATATACTCCTTCTCCATCTCCTCGGCGAAGGGCGGGCAGCACGAGGCACAAATACACGTTCGCCGCAAGTGCTAGTTGCTTGTCTCCGGTGGTTTTTGTCATGTCGATGTAACTCTTTGATGCCGTATCCCTGTGCTCGTGGCATATGAGGACATCGTTCAGGAGTTTTGAGCTTTCACATGAAGACATTTTCACCTCCTTTTCTATGTTGTCTCACTATTTCTCAATGACATACAACTCCTTAATGATGCCCCATATGCCATGAGCATAGAGATGCGAGAGCAAAAAGATATATCGACATGGCAAACGCTATTGGAGACAAGCGACTGACACTTACCGCAAACGTGTGTTTGTGTCTCGTGTTGCCCTTCGCTGAGGAGATGGAGAAGGAGAGTACAATGTGGCCAATATGTTGATGGGGCTGACCTGAAACCCCTAGGTAAACCATGTTATGATTGCAACGGTCTCTTATCTAGTCATTTTAATATATAATCATTTGTTGATGCTGAATGTTTTTAATTCATGAAGCAATTTTTGGATTCCATTTGAGCTGATATGTTGAATGAGTGGGTGGGGAATGTTTTTCGCCATGAGTAGGAGACCTGTTGATGAAGAACTTTTGCTTTGATGAGACTAACGTAGTTGTTTATTTTTAGGTTAAAGTCTTAGTTGTTGTTTTTGTACTGGTTTAGAATAGCAATTGGAGCTCTTAAAAATAATTTTTTAAATGTGATGTACGGTATATAAGACAAGTATTAGCTCATTTATGTGAATAAACATTTTTTGTAGTCTTAAACGTAATCTTAAACAAGCCATCTCTCTGTTTATAAAATTAGGGCTTACATTAGCTCAGTCGATGTTGATTGTGGTTATATTTGGATTAGTAATGATATTATAGCCCCCGAAAAAACTATTTATAAGAGATTATTATTGATCTTCCTTACAAAGAAGCTGCTAGGTTTCTTTCTCTTTTTTAGTTGAACTTTACTGATAGTCTTAAGCGCTCCGGGGTTGTGCTTTTTTTGTGCTTTTTCACCGCTGATAATTTTCGTTTTCTTTGAAGTCTAAATGCTCTTGTGAACCTTAAAATTATAGCAAAGAAAGTCTGTAGTTCATGATTTAATAAAAGTATAACTATTTTTTCATCTTTAAAAATCTAGTACTCCTTGAGTCACAATTATAATTACAACATTTGAGAGTTAGTTTTGGTCCAATTATAAGACAATATTTTAATTTTTGTCAATTTCTTCCTAAAATACCCCTATTTTATTCTCTCAAGTGTATTTGGTTTTTGATGAGTGTATGTATGTTGATGTGTAAACTTTTACAGTAAGTCAAACTTTTAAATTGTTGGATTTTGATTTATTTATCAATCAGCTGATATTAATTTTTCAATACATACACACACGTGTATATATATAGACACACATTTAAACACACACACATGTGTGTGTCTACACACAAAGATATATAGACACACACACACATGTGTGTGTGTTTATACATATATGTATATTTGTATATCTATGTGTGTGTACATATATGTATATCTTTGTGTGTGTTTGTCAATATATATGTGTGTGTGTATAGATATATATAAATATGTGTGTATTTATATGTGTGCACACACATAGTGTGTGTATAATATACATATATATACCCACATATATGTATATATAGCAACACCATTATTTTAATTAGAAAGTGTGTAGAAAGAAAAATTTTAGGTTGGAGAAGTATGTAGTAAGGGTTGTTGATTTACTTTTACTTATATTATTTTAAAATTTATATGAGGGCATTTTAGGAAAATGAGTGAAATTAATTAATTTAACTCCTCTCTTTAATCTCTCCAAAATCGGTTAAATATGTCCTATAATTAACTTCGGAGGGAGTATGATAAAAGAAAAGACTTATTTTCTCTTTAAAGTTGCGCAAATATGATCTTTAAAATTAGAAGTTGATTTATATACTACTCTTGTTAGCCCTTATTATAAAGTATCAAAGGTGTATTTAGTCATTTTTATAAGACATTTTTTTTCACTAAGTATTAATTATTTTTTTTATGTATGTCAATAATTAATAAAGATAATAGGTGAAAGTAATAATTAATATAAAATTAGAGTTTAATGTAATTAATAAGGGTAATATTAAAAATTATTTAAATTTTATGATAATTTTTTTGACTTTAAATATTTTTATTAATTTGTGAGAATAATTTAGTTGGTATTTTATAATAAATACTTAAGAATAATTAATTGTTAGTTTCCGGGGGAAGCACCACGAGCCCACGTGATAGAAACAATTAGAGAGAGAGAGAGAGAGCCAACTCATTTTCAACTTGCACGAGTTCCAAATTGAATTATGTCGAGATAAGCATACGTTGCGATATGACCCACTCAAATGAAACCAATAAACTGACACGTGGCGACGAGGGGAAAAGTGGATGAGATGCTAGAGATTCATTTTTCTAAAGAGGACTGGGAGTGGCGGCTATACAGATCAATTATTTAAGACATCAATATATAGATACTGGCGGAACTACAAAATTATTTTAGCCGGATCAAAAAATAAATATATTAAACTATTTACTAAATAATATCGTATAATATTAAAAATATAAATAAATAATAACCAATAATTATAAATCAAAAGATAACGTAGTAAACAAAAATTCTATTACGTTTGGAAGGAGGATCATTATAAGGTGCATCACTTTCAAAAATTATTTTTGTAGAAATATCACTTTCTGAATTTATGTTCTTCTTAAAGAACACATCTATACTTTTATGTTTATCCTTACTCATCTTTTTTAACCAACAACAAATTTGGTGACCCAGAATATATATTGTTATCCGTGTTAATTAGTATCATTTGTCACTAATTAAATATTAATTCTTATAGTACTACTCAATCCACAAAACTAACATTTAAATGTGTATTCCACATTTCCACTTACCTCAAAACAAAATAATTGAAGAAAATAAAAGAAATCAGTACCAAAGACAGAGAAAGAAATAAGGGATATTTTAGGCAGGCTACAATACATTGGAAAAATATTTTTGAGTAAATATACCTTTTTCGAATTCCCCGACAAAAAACATGTCCCCATTTTCGTCCCTAAGGACTAAAATGAGACTTTTTATTTAAAAAATGGCTTTTTGGAAATTTATGGGGACCAAAATGTTCATTAATCGATCCTTATTCGTCCTTTTCGGGACTAAAAAGGCATTTTTTATGTGAATGACTAAAATGGGGTCCATGTTTTTTTCCAGGGGACCCAAAAGGGTATTTACTCAATATTTTTTTAAAAAAACATACAAATCGATTCAATTGAGTTAAGAAAATAACCTATTAAAATCTATTTTTTAAAGAGAATTTCATTATAAAATCATAAAACAACCAAATAATAAATCCAAACCGGTTAAAATGAGTCATTAACCATCATATCTCTCTCTCTCTCTCTCTCTCTCTCTATATATATATATATATATATATATATATTGTCAAAACTCAAGACTCTTCCAAATAATAACTCCAAAATTTTCACTAATTGGCACAATATTACCCTCATTAGAAAGAAAAATACGTAGAATAACTTTCATAAAAAGAGTGAGGTGAAAAGAAGTGATTTTGAGTACTTATTTAGTCTTTAAAATGAAGATGAATAGCGCTGGATATAAGATGTATTAACTTTTTCAATAAGTATCTCAAACAAGAATTTTACTTTCCTCTCATAGCCCAATGGGTAATGAACCAAACATTGTCCTAATAAAAAGGAGAGTATAATTATAGAAAAAGATAAGAGATCAGCTAGGACCAAATTATTGGCAAAAATAAAATATTATATAATACATATATATAAATACATAAGATAAGAGAAAGTCAGGTGGGGCCAAGCAATCACCTTTATTACTCACAACAGTTTATTGAATCTTTTCAACGGTCATTAATTGCCTTCACCATATTTAAGAAGAAGCATTCAATTCGATTCAACCACTGGAAACACTTACGCTCAAACGAACTTATTGCATTTCTTTGTTTCATTCATTATTGCATAATATCTTCGGATATATGAACTTCAGCGTTTATCAATATACTATGTAAGAAAATAAAATTATATTCATTTTTTCTGTAAAGAAACTCAAGGTAGTGTGGGACCTTGAGAATGAGTGTATTGATTACAGCTTGTAAGGGGGAGTGAATCCTAGAGAGAGGATCACTCAGAGTTACAAAGTGTGTAATCAATTGAAAGAGATAGTGAAATACACAGAAAGTTTAGAGACGGGACGTAGGTCAAGAGTTTAGATCAAACCAATGTAAATTTTTCTTGTCTATCTTTCTCCTTCTCTCCTATGTTCTTAGTGTGAATTTCAGGGGTCTTAAGAAAAAGTTTTTAAATCACTCAATTAACCCCTCTTAGGTGATATACCGTCTTTCATCTATACCTCTAATCCAAAGAAATTTTAATTTAGTAATAATGGTGACGTGAAAGATGTAAAACCTCAATCCCAAGTTAAGGGATAGTTTAGTTTTTCTAGGGGCTAGCAGCAACACTACTATATCTATGTAGTTGCCACTTGCCAGTTGGATAGATATATGAGTAACAAAAACAAGGCAAAATAATGAAACTTGATGGATGAGCGTGCAGGTTTGAGAGGATAAAAGTGAAGGGGACAAGGAGTGTAGCTAAAGCAGAATAATTAAATCTGGACCGGACTAACCGGTTCGGCCTAAAAAATGGAGAACCGGTCTCGTCCCAGCATTAACCTGATTTACTTTTTGATTTTTTTTTTAATTTTATTTATAATTTCATATTAATAACCCTAAAATCTTTACTTCCTCACATGTTTGGCCTAGATCCGGTTTGACCGTGGCCTAACTCACTGATCTTTGATCTAATATCCTGACTGATTTAGTGATTAGTCCAATTTTAATAACCTTGAAAGTGATATAAGAGACAATGGTATTGCGTGCTTCGAAGTTGGTGGGCGCGATAAATCGGCGCATGCGTCTATACTTTTATAAATAAAAAAAATTATATTCTAATTTAATCAGAGTGAATAATCTGTTCTACAAAGACATGAAATTAGGAAAATGAGTGTAATGCTTTTTAAAAAAATTAATAAAAAAACGCAAAATTTTGAAAAGGGTTAGCCCTCCCACCCACGGTCCAGGTGGTGTGAGTTGGCAGCCCGCCAATTTAGGCTGGTTGGGCCTTTGGGCCCAAGTTATGTATTACCTGATCTCAGCCCATAGTAAAAAAATCATTCATATAAAAAATACTCAATAAATTATGGCCTTTTCCCTTTGGTGGTATTATCCCAATCTCTTAGTCAGAATGTTATCAAATCCCAATTTCTAATTCAACAGGTCCTTATCCAGGACATAATTAATTATCCTTTTATGGTCCCATACACTCATTTTGTTTCCTTCCTAAGCCAGCATTCGGCATTCCCATGTTTTTTTTTTTTTTAATTACAATGGAGAGATGATACAATGGAGAGATTATTCTAATTATTTCACTTCGTTGACTTGCATGCAACTTATGGTAACTTTTTTTTTTGGCCCATAATGGAAAATTGTTGACCCTTCTTCTTCATCATCATCATCATCATTCTTTTTTATGTTTTGTAAATGATTTAAAAATTAAAATAACATGCGAATATTTAATGATGAACGAACATCAAAATGAAAAATGACCAATGGTCATCAGAAACCACATATGATCGCGAAATAATTTTGTTTGATTCATAAATTTAATTTCTTTTTCGGTATAAATACAGAAAGTAGGCTCTTTTTCACCAACGGCAAAGAGTGCCAAGCGGATTGAATGAGAATTGGGTCGAGGAAGACTCACACTACCAACCAGCTTCAGCTTCCAAACTTTTTGCAATGGCTAGCAAAAGAAGCGCCAAAACAACCACTTCCTTTATCCTTGTCTCTGTCATAGCGTTTTGTACTTTCATTCCTATTTTCGCTTCTCTTCCATCTCCTTTATCTCACCACCATGGTAATCGTTCTCAGCCCAAGAAGAATGTAAGTCTCGTCAACCCTTTTACTTAATATAGTCGAATGCTGTCATGAGCAAGCATGCTTGATCTGCAGTATTTCTGAAATTTAGTTTCTGGGTAGTGGGAAAGTACGAAATGAACTTGCTATTGATGTGATTGTTGGAATCTAAAATGAATTTAATTTTTATTGATCAAACCAGACCTGTTTGGCTGATGGGGTCTGAAGTTTTATTCTGTTGAGGTTCAGAACCTTCTTACAGAGGAGATTTTTTTTTTTTAAAAACAACTTGGTCAGTGAAATACAATTGTAATGAAGTTTGAAGCTTATGCTATTACTCAATCATATATACCTCCTGCACCCTTTCTCTGGCAAGTTTTTCCATCATTAGAAAACGATGAGCTATTCTCTCTTTTCAGTGCTGTATCCGTTTCATGAAAATTATTATCACATTTCACATACGGCCTTCTTGTTGAGATAACTTGAGTGGTAGCTTTTGTTTTGTTTTGAGTTTAGTTTTGTACTCTCTTGACCAACTCCACTCTCCTGCAATTGTTATCAGGTCAGCAGGAAGTTTGAGATCAGCAATGATGTGTTTTGGAAAGATGGTCATCCCTTCCAGATCATTGGTGGTGACTTGCATTATTTTCGGGTGATTTCGGAGGTGTATATCTTATTGACATCTCCCTGTTTAATGATAGAGTATTCTTGCCTAATCATTATTTTCCATTTCGTAGTCAGTGAATTCTGTTATTCTCATATGCCGTTATATGGTGATATCATATACCTTCTATTTTTGCAGTACTGGGAAGATAGACTGTTAAAAGCCAAGGCATTGGGATTAAATACCATTCAGACATATGTTCCTTGGAATCTGCATGAACCAAAACCTGGAAAGCTTGATTTTGAGGGTATTGCCAACATTGAAGCATTCCTCAAACTATGTCACAAACTTGGTCTGCTTGTGATGCTTCGACCTGGACCTTACATATGTGCAGGTTAGCTCTGACTTTTGGGGCTATGAATGTACTTATCCTGTGATCTTGGAGCTTCACTAGTATGCCGAAACGAACTTGCTGATTTGCATTTATATATTTATGATTGATATTGCCGTTGGGTATGTAAGCCGTAACTAACTTTATTTTTCCTTGGCAATGAAATGCACTCATAAGTCATAACCTAGTTATTCTGCTAGTTTTGCTGACATTTTATTATTGATTTAATTCAGAATGGGATTTAGGCGGTTTCCCTGCTTGGTTACTTGCTATGGACCCATCTCCAAAGTTAAGATCATCTGATCCTACTTTTCTTCGACTGGTATGTTTTTCTTATAGAGTTCAGCCATGAATTCATGTTAGTTATTATTTTATAGATTTAAATATTTTATATATCCATTTCTTTCTTCATTTCATTGGAAAATTTGGAAAATGGAAACACAGCTTTATGATCTATCTTTCAAATTTATCTTACATGTCCTTCCTCATCTTTTACGTTCATAGGTTTTCTTAGTTTACACTTACAGTTTCTGGATGTCCAGAGAATAATCTCAACACATGAGGAATGTTGAACCTTGTCCGCCCCCAACCCCTTTCTCTCTATTTATTGCTACTGGTCCTGCATCAGTAAATGACTTGTTCCTTATAATATATATACCACCTTTTATCATTTAGCTTCAAATTATGGGAAGTGGTTAAACTACACAACTCCCAGGAAGGAGAATTGCACATTTTCTGCCAAAACTCGCATTTGGAAGGACCCCTACTGTTGGGGGCTCTGCATACAACCTTTGTTGTCAGAAGTTTTGTTTATTTAAACCATATATTAAGAAAAATTATAAAATTAAAAGGTGAACTTTATTTGTGGTTCAATTGTGATGAGATCTATTTATGGCCATGTTGTGTGCTCATGCTTGATTATTCCAGCTTGTTCTTATCTTATAGTTCAATGTTTAAAGGTTGACGGATGGTGGAGTACCCTGCTTCCAAAATTAGTTCCCCTCCTTTATGACAATGGAGGCCCTATTATAATGGTTCAAGTATGTCTTTTTTTACTATAGTTTCTTTATTGCATTCATCAGATTGCCATTAGGTCCCAAGATGTTTAAAAACATAAAGCATTAAAAAAATATAATGGTTACAGAAACAAAAAGTCTCTGTATTTTAGTCTGAAGTTGGAAGAATTCATTTTTAACTTTATTTTCTCTTAAACTTTAATTATGAATACTCCAATATGCCAACATTGCAAGTGAACGATTCTTTATTTACATGAGATATTTAACTAGTCATTCAAATTCCTGAATATTAGCAATTTAGCATCTTGTTCCTGCTGGACTTAAAGTTACAATAATTCATATCAAAGCTTTAAGGAATTCTTTTACTTTTGAAATTTTAATGTCTTCTGTAGGAATCAACTAAAAGATTATCCATTGCAGATTGAAAATGAATTTGGTTCATATGGAAATGACCAAGCGTATCTCCATCACCTGGTCAATTTGGCTAGAGATCATCTCGGGCATGATGTTATTTTGTAAGAGGTTTAATGTTTTTTAACTCTGTTTATTTTTCAGAGTTATAGAACTGTAGCATCTGGATGGAATGTGATGGGGATGTTATAGTAGGAGATGACAATTCTAATTTAGTCTTTTAATGTACTCCTCCAAATTCAAATGGGTCATTTTTTCAGACAATTAACCATTTTGTTCTGAATAGATTGAAGTTTTAGGTCAAAAATAGAATGAACAGATGAGAGAATTTACAGAGATTGTGAAGCAGGGGAAACAGAATGGCAAGTAAAAGAAATTAACAAAATTATTCAAACTTCCTTCCAAAGCATTATAAATTTCCTTGTTTCAATAGCTGCTTCCTTGCGTTGGAGCCTTCACTTCTAATTTGCTAGTAGTTTTATTTTTTTGGGCATCTTCATTTTTCATGTATGTTAAAGAAATACATTTCAAGACGTATTTGTGAGGTGATAAAAAGAGTCATCTCTTTCCTCTCTTGACTGTGGCATAATGATTCATGCATGGCTTTCTATGGCTTGCAACTCTAGACAGACTTCAATAGTGGCTTTTGGAAAGTTTTGAGATAGTGTTCATTGTTCAGTAGTAACATAGCGTTCAGAATGAGGCATCACTGACAATCGGGCACCGTATTGCTAATTTAGAAATAATCTTAAAGCTTGTTTCTTAGAAGCTTATCTCCAAGTATTCAATGGTGGCATTCAGGATCAACACATATTTCTGCATATTTATTTTTCTCCTTCGTTATAAACTGTATGCTCAATGTTTTCAGATACACCACAGATGGAGGATCTAGGGATCATCTTGAGAGAGGAACTATTCGTGGGGATGCTGTCTTTTCAGGTAAAAGTTCATATATTATAAAAGTTGTTACTTGCAAGATTTCATAGACAAAATCATCTCTCTTGCACCTCCCTTTCTTATATATTCATGTCACAGCCCTGTCATCCTCTATCCATTGCTCCATTGTTTCGCTATTATCAGGCGTATCAACTGATACTCACATGAGTTGCATTGAATATATTGCAAACAACCTAATATATATGCTTTTTCTGTAGCTGTTGACTTCAGTACTGGAGATAACCCCTGGCCTATATTCAAGCTACAAAAGGAGTTCAATGCCCCTGGAAAATCACCGCCACTCTCAGCGTATGTGTGTTCTTATGCAATTTTATTCTTAAATTATGAAAGAAGGAGAAGTTTTTTTTTTTTTTTGGGGGGGGGGGGGGGGGGAATAGCTAGAAAGTAATGGAGTGTGTGTGTGAGCGAGAGTAGAGAACCAGATAGGCAATGGTCACTAACACTTAACAACAAAATGGCATTGACTAACTTACAGCCATAGCCCCTACAACTAACTTAGTTACCATTTAATATTTATGTTATTAAAATATCATCTTTTTTTATTGGATGCTACATACTGATGGTGCCTATCATATCAGTGAATTCTATACTGGATGGCTTACACACTGGGGTGAGAGCATTGCTGCAACCGATGCTGATTTTACAGCAGCCGCCCTTGAAAAAATTTTGCAAAAGAATGGTTCTGCAGTTCTCTACGTATGTCTCAACTTCCACCTTTTAGATCTTATGGACATAACATTTGAATAATATTTTTGGCATGGCTGTTTTAAATCAGATGGCACACGGTGGGACAAACTTTGGATTCTACAATGGAGCAAATACTGGTCAAGATGAGGCTGACTACAAGGCTGACATTACTTCTTATGATTATGTCAGGAAACTTTGGACCCATCGATTCACATTCTATTGATTTTTTGTCTGCATGTTGTAATTTATATTCCTCCATCTTGTCCAGGATGCACCAATCAGGGAATCTGGAGATGTAAACAATGCAAAGTTCAATGGTGAGGATATTAGCTTTCTACGTGTTTTCCGGCTATCATTTATGCACTTTTATTAGTAAGCTAATTCTTTTTGTGACTGCACAACAAATGCAAACCCAAAGAATATGCTATGGGAGCAATATTTATTGAATAAAATATAGGGACAATGTCCAGGCAACCCTACTTGAATTTCTGGATTACCGGCTATAATAATGTATCCCCAGCTCAGGGCATTTAAATGTGGTACATGCTTTTTCTAGAGAAATGAATCTTTTTCCCTCATGTAGTCTAAAGATTTGTAGATGTCATGCAACATTCTATTGTTCCTTTTAGTCTTGCTATCTGTTTGTTAGTATTTATCATCCAGTAAATTTGCGATAAGTATGAGAAAAAAATGCATATCAGCCACATGGCACCTAACCTAATGAAGGAAACTGGAATATCATGAATTAGATTTATGAGAAACTTTGCAATAGAACAATTTATTTATTTTTATGCTGGCTCAATATGATAGATTTGCTAACATTTAATTATTTCCAAGGGTTTTTTTTAATGATATTCCCCCAAAATTCTTTAAGATTTTGCTATCCAAGCCATCATCCAAAACAAATGTTAAATTTGAGCTTATTGTATATATTTCAGCTCTTCGGAAAGTTATAGCACGATATAGTTCAGCCCATCTTCCATCAGTACCCTCTGATAATGGAAAGGCAGGATATGGACCAATTCACTTACAAAAAAAAGCTTTCTTGTTTGATATGTTTGATTTGGCCAATCCCTCCAAAGTGATTGAGTCTGAAAACCCATTGTCAATGGAGTCTGTGGGCCAGGTATGTAAGAGCTGTTCATAATGATGCAATTGCTAAAGGTACATTATGGGAACTGAATTACCTTGCATCCAGATGTCCGGGTTTTTGTTATATATGTCGAAATACACTTCTAAAGGAGGCAGAAGCAATTTATCCATACCTAAGGTGCTGTTTGTCTTCTTCAGTAATTCTTAGTCTTGTTTTCTAGTTATGTCTTTATTTCCATGACTAATAGACACAATGCAAACAGTATTGGATCCGAGGTAAAGGCTTTATGAACATGTTTTTTCATGTTATTTTCTTTTTATGGATTACCCAAAAGCTAGGTGGTTTACAGAATGTCTCATCCATACTTGTGTAAAGCTTGTTATGAATGTGCAGGTGCATGACAGAGCTCAAGTATTTATCTCGTGTCCTTCCAAAGAAAGTGGTACTCGGCCAACTTATGTCGGTACCTTGGAAAGACAGCTTAATAACAACCTCATCCTTCCTGAAACTAAGTGTTTTTCTAATATCAATTTATATATACTGGTACCTACCTCCTATCTTGATTAATTTACTTTACTTATGTACAAAGGAAACATTCTAGGGTTTTAGCTGCTTATTCTAAGTTCAATCTACAACTTTATTTTTGTTTGTTAAATCAAATTCACTTTCTGGCTTATGAATCCGTTGTTTCTGAGTCAGCTCCACCCTTTTGTAGATTAAGGAAGTGGCAATGGATCATTATAGTTCTTTGCACTTTTAACATAGGCTTGAATAGTCCTTCAATTAGTATATAATTACTGGAATTGAAGAACTACCATTGATTTATATTTCTCAAATAAGTTTATGTATAAAACATAAAAGCATAAACACTCATTAACATGTGTTTTAGAAGTAAATCCCAATCCTATGCAAACTTTGGATTAAGTGGCAATGTATGATTATTGAAAGCAAAACATTGCTAGGAGATAACAATAGTGTATTTAATTCCCTTGACATTTTTGGAACTCATTAAATGTTTTTCTTCCTTCTTTTATAGGTTGAAAACATGGGTCATTTAAATTATGGTGCTTTCATCTTTGATAGAAAGGTAAAGGTTATCTGAAGATATTGTATTTAAAACTTTGACTGTTCTCGGATGATTTTTTTCTTCGCTGAACCAATTCTCAAACTTCTATACAGGGCATTCTGTCTTCTGTTTATCTTGATGGGGAAACTTTACATGGTTGGAAAATGCTCCCTATTCCTTTTCACAACCTGAATGAATTTCCAACTCTCAATCCTATTGCACAGTCTGCTTTTTCGACATTCAGTAGAATGTCGATGCATCGCAAAAAGTTAATATACAAGTCTGGTAAGGACCAAGGTATTCATGTTTCTCAATATTGAACTCAAGTATCACTTCCAAGTTCCAAGGGTTGTAATATCAAATCTGTAACCAAGGTTTTTCTTTTGGCAGGGAATACTTCACAGGCACCCGCTATCTATTCTGGCCATTTCTCAATTGATAAATCAGAACTCATCAAGGATACATTCATATCATTTAACAACTGGGGCAAAGGCATTGCATTTGTTAATGAATTTAATTTAGGAAGATATTGGCCGGTAAATATAGCTTCTCTTTTGTCTCTTTGGGTGTATTTTGTTTGTCATTAGATCTCTATATTTATGATTGTTTTCCTCTTGAAGTATTAATATATAGATGTATATTTTTTGTAATAGTTGAGAGGACCTCAGTGCAACCTCTACGTTCCAGCTCCACTCCTTAAGCAAGGGGATAATACCCTGGTATGACTAAGCATGACCTATTATTTGTCTTTAATATAGAGATATTCAATCAGAATTATTTTAAAAATTAATTAGAGTATTTTATGGAAATTCATCTGTCTTTCTTTTATTCAGCTTGAAGTCTTTTTTTTTTTTTTTTTTTTTTTTTTTTTTTTTTTTTTTGGGTAAATTGATGCGCAGGTTATATTTGAGTTGGAATCTCCAAACCCTGAACTTGTGGTACACTCGGTCAATGAGCCAGACTTCACTTGTGGCTCAGCCCTCAAGTCAGAGGAAAGAATCATGGGTTCAAAGTTAATGTGAGGGGACCATTTAGTTCAGTTAAAAAAAACCACATTGGATAAGCTGAAATTTTGTGTGTAATAAATGGAGGATAGTATCTTTGAAATGGATCTTTACTCCTCCATTGTTATATCGTTGGGCACATCAGTATCTATGAACTCCGGAAGCAATAGTGTAATACATTCTTTATATAATAACGTATATTTCTGATTGTTCTGATCTACTAATATCACTTTGGATAAGCCTTGGTTTGTGAAATTTTCTATTTCATGGAGGGCAGTAACATTGAAAAATAGGTACATTCTCCCATTCTTTTTGCGGTTGCAAATAGTAGTATTCCCTCCCTTTTTATAAGATAGGGTTAAAGGTTAAGGGAAAATTTTGTCTCGGAAGTTTTTACTAAAGGGTAATTTTGCTCTGAAAGTGTCAAGATGAGAACAATTTTTCCCTGGAAGCGTCAAGATGAGAGCAATTTTTCAAATTAATCTGAACTAGCCCCTAAAATGAACACAACAATTTTTCAATTTTTTACATTACTCTCGTTGATCTTCATACAACATCCATTTGGTCGATCTTCATACAACATCCCGAATTTCATTGGTCTGTTTTGCAATAGTATTTAATGCTTTTGACCCCGGAAGTGTCAAGATGAGAGCAATTTTGCCCTGGTTGTTATCCCAATTAATTATGATCATCAGTTGACCAAATATGTTAAGTTGGCTGTCCCATCCACGTTATTTTTGTTAAATTGTACATTCGTGTCAGGAGTCCATATGTCAAATTTACACCTTAACAAAATTGAAGAACCGATTAATTTTGAACATTAGTAAGATATAATATGAAAGATTAAAATGAACTTTGAAAATCTTTTCACGTTTTCTAAATCAATAGCTAGATATTCAAATAAACATATATTGGAAATTTAAGACATAAGTGAAATTTGGCTAAGTGATTTATATTGGCTTTCGGCCCATCTTTTACAATGGGTGTCTAGAAGAAGATCAATCCACTATCCTCTTGTTTAAATGTTTTTACAATACAATTTAATGCTTTTGACCCGAAGTGTCAAGATGACCCATTGTAAGGAGCAAGATCACCCAATCTTGAGTAACTTTGATAAAATGATTACAATGAATCTTCTCTTAGAAGTGAATATGATTTACACCGAAGTGCATAATCGTTCATCTCACTTACCGTAAACTATAGAAATATTGAGAAACAGAGAGTGTATGAGTTATTGACATATCGACAGTGAAGTAGTAAAATCATTTCATTAACTTCATCGAGTCATTCATCAATCATTGTCACTCCTTCCGGATTGAAGACTTCACAATTTATAGGCATTTGTGTTTCGACTGTTGCGAGCATTCGACTGTTGGAGATTTGTTGAAAGTAGCCGTTGAAGCTTTTGTTACTTTTTGCTCGTTGAGCTCTAATCCAACTTTAATCATAGAATGTTTAATGAACTTCGTTAAACGTCTTTGTTGCATTAATGGTTTTTGTAAAGATTCAAGCTTTTTGTTAAAATGTTCAAACTCTTCATACAATGTGACACACAAATTGCTTTATCTCAATTTGGTGTTAATCCATAACATAATCATCTGAAAATCATTAACAAACGGATTAAAAACAATTAGGAAGTGTAATGAGTGATGATATGAAGAAATGAAATCACACAGATGATTTAGGATTTACGAAGATTTGTGCTAAGAAGTTGATGCCTTGAGGTAGTGACTTGAGGTAATAATCTGTTTGACTCGAGTCAAGTTCGTTTCCAAGAGTTAAAAGTGAAAGATTAAAGAAATTGCAACTTGACTTGAGGTAAAACATAATTGACTCTAGTCAGTGACTAGAGGCAATCACTTGATATTCAAGAGTCAAAGACTTTTTTTCGTAAAAGACGAGTTGCAGGCTTAACTTGAGTCAAATGAATAATTGCTTTGAGTCAATGACTAGAGGCATTAACTTGATATGCAAAAGTTAAGAACGATGACCTTAAAAAAATGCAAGTTGAACACTTAACTTGAGGTCAAAAGTTAATTGCCTTGAGTCAATGACTTGATACTCAAGAGTTAAAATTGATGGATTCAAAAACTTGGGATCAAAACAGATGACTCGAGGCACGTACATAATTGACTCGAGTTGAAAACGTTTGTAGCAAGAGGCTTTTCAAATATCCAGCTTGAGGCATATCAATTCCAACTCGAGGTAAATGAATTTAAAACTTATTAACTTTAAGTCAAACACATTTTAACTCAAGGTAACAAACCGACTTACCTGGAAGTCAAGTATGTAGCAAGAATACTTGACTCAAGGTGATTCCATATGAACTCAAGGCTTCACTTAACTCGAGGCATAAAATGTATGTCACTCGAGGTAAGAACACTTCTTCAATAAATTTGTTCTCTGCTCATTCATAATGCAAGATAATCATCAACACAAGGGTTAATTTCCAGTGAGTGTAGCGTCCTTGATATAACTCCAAATTTGGCAAACCACTTATCCCCATATAAATTTTTGAGTCTTCTTTCCAATGCAAAAATAATCAGCTCCAAACTCATTGTATTCTGATCGTTATGATCCGATGATTGAAGGTCCGTTCTTGACAGAAGTTTTTGCAAGATCAATTGATGTCAACTTCAAAACATCATATCTCCTTCAATTGATCTTTTTTTTTGTGATCTTGATGTTTTTGAAAAGGTATTTGAGTCTAGTTTCAAATGGCACCAGTTTCAGCTCATTTGGATTTGTCGTTTGAGAGATACACTCAAAATACCGAAGCTTGGTCTGTTGTGTGGTGTGAATTTCACTGTCATCTTCCAAAATTCATAGCTCCTTCATCCGAACTCCTTTAGACTTGAATTTTATGTCATAATGACACATTGGAAGTATACTTTCCATCCAAATTGGTTTCACATCAATCCGAGTCATGCCGAACGTGAAACAGAGCTGAATAAAGAGTTTGAAAACACTTATTAACTCGAGGCATTTAAGTGTTGCCTCGAGGTAACTTGTCTCGAGGCGAAAATTATTGTAGCAAAGGGGTTGACTCGAGATATAAGTTCATGGCTCGAGGTAGCTCGTCCGAATCTCGATTTACTCATTTTAACTCCGAATCGCCCATTCAACTTCCATTTGATTGACTTTATCAATCTAAAAGCTTAAATAATGATATTCTCATTCCATTCAACAAGTTCTTCCTTCTTCAATATCCTTTCTTAATCATTCTTCATTATTGAACTTCACATCTACATTAAATATAAGTTAATTAGTCAAAGTAGTACATAAATGTAGTATGCAAACTTTTTGCTTTTGATATTGATAAGTATATTTGACATCATCAAAATTAAGTATCATCTACAAAAATAATGTAGATGACATGTGAACTGTCATCTCAGCATATTTGGTTAACTAACGATCAAAATTAGTCAAGATAATGGGTAGGGCAAAATTGCTCCATTTTTTACACTTCTGGGGCATAAATGCCCTTTAACCCTAGGATTAATTAAAATGTATTGTTTGAAGATGTAGTTAAAATTAGTTATGTGCAATAAATATATAAAACACAAATTTTATTTTCCAAAAATGCCCTCATTTATATGAAAGAGAGAGAATATGTTATATTAAATGCTTTAGTCACATGTGAGAATTAAATACAATAGTGGTACGAATAATTTTTGAAATCAAGTAAGGGTAAAATGGGGAGTTTACAAAAAACTTTTCAAACATCCCCTAATCATATTTTATACAAAGGAACGCGGTATACCTAAAATTCATATCTTATAAAAACAAATGGAGGGAGTAATACTTGTGAACTCATTAAGCTATCCTGTGATTCAAATGCTAATTATCATTAACCCGGGAGGAATCATTCATTTACAATTTAATGAGAAAAAAATGTCACTTATTTCTCCATGTGTGTAACTAAACTTACTTCACAACAATGTATAGATAATTTCCTTGGCAAACCAATATGGTATGTTTCAATAAAATGATCCCATATGAACACTAGTGAAAACATAAAAGCAGAGCATATTGAATTACATTCTGCCTGCGCTGAGATTATGGGTCAAGCAATGCCTTTTAAATACTTTATACTTTTTCAGATACATGACGGAGCAGAGATTTAAAAATAAGATCTCCTGCTGCCCTTGCTACTTTCAGATGTTTCATAAATTGGAAAACAATCAAACCCCTAAATTTCTTAGAGCAAGAAGACAATGTTCCCTCTAAGTGCTTATTACATACATCGACTAGGATTGCAAATATAATACAACATCTCTGTTCCTATGAAACTCTGGGAACAAGCAACTAAGCTGCATAATGTTTCCAGCAGACAAAACATCAGGTCCTACCAAAAGAGAGACAAAATTGTAGATATATCATTTGGGAGTGCTTTGAGAAGCATCTTTCTGGTCCTGTTTTGACCCTGCCATAGCTGCAGTTGCTGCTGCAGTCATGGCAGCAGCTGCTGCACCCATCTTAGCTCCACCAGCAGCCTTCATTACCCCGGCTATTTTCGCAAAAGCTGCTATGCCTCCCACAAGTATCGCCCTCAATGCAACCGTTGGTTTTACTGCCATATCTCCAAGACTACCTGCAATTTTAAAAAAAGATTCATCAAACGAACGCCACATCCAAAGCATCTGAATAGAGTATAAAGGTATACAAATCAACCAAAGAAATTCTTTGAAATTCTTGATTTATTATTCAACCCTCAAACTCAAAAGAAAGCAATTGCTCATAATTATCAAATTTTGGCAAAGGTAACAAGAGATGAATCTGCGACCCCCTTCCCACCCCAAAAAAATAAAGATAAGAGATCATGTGGCTCACTAGAAACTATCATTTTACTCTATTTGGAATTAGAAGCAATGAATATATGATTTTCTTGGGCTAAAAAAATTTTATAAGAAAGAAAAAGCAAATCATGATGTAATAGTCCAATTAGAGAATTAAGGACCTTTCTATGGTATCTACTCTTACCAAATAATTTACAACCACTGAATTGAGTTTTTATACAATGATCCAAAGAAAAGGGGGCCCAAATAAAAAAGATATCCATAGAAGAGCTATCCTTTTGACAAGGTGGTGATCCATATTTTCTCAATACAGAAGTTTAAACTATTTTTCTTCAATATCTGTAATTTACAAAGGACAAAATTTTCAACAAAGATTTCAGTTTTCAGCCAACAATGCTTATAGATCAGGTGCTTTAAAATTTAAGAGTTTACCAGCATCTAAATAAATAGGTAACCTCTTAGTTGACTCCTTTTCGATTGCATCAAATTGAATTAACGGACATTAAAAATATCCTTGAGAAAGGAAGAGCACAGAAAATTCACAATTTGGTTTCTCTTTCTAATGCCAATAATTAGCAAGAGGATAATGGGCTTGAACATACAGGTTCTTGCCATCGATTTTTCCAGAGTTTGTTTCAAGTTAGCATTTTTTTTCTGCAGGTGATAAACATCATCTATACAGGAGAAGCTATCAGTTGCAAGACTGCAGTGAAAAACAGGAACTTTCTAGGATATAGAAACTTTCCACCTGTCTCAGTTCTTCTGAGAAATTTTGCATATAAAGGGATCCCATTCTCATTAGAGTCATTTTTTGGACAGTGATGATTGACCTTAGACAAGAATTAGCCTAATAATGTTTGATATCTGAGAACAAGTCAAACGTATGGATGATATGCAGGAGGAACAAAGTCAGAACTTGAATAACCCCTCATAAATCTGCCAACAGCATGTCTGTAATCTGCGAAAATTCTAGGAAGGAAGCACTCAGATGTACGTACGTAGTTTTCAGGTTTTACTTCTCAAACGAAAAGAATCTTTAGCAAACTTCACTAAATAGTCCAAGGCCTAGATAAAATAACAAAAAAAACAAAATTTTTCCCCAATGTATATGTTTCTCTTGATTAAATTCTCAAACAAATAATATGTTCTCTTCATTTCCTTTCATTCTTAGCCTAAGAATGAGGCAACTCTCACAGAAAAAAACAGATAAATAAAGAAAAGTAAGGTGGGAATTTTACACAGCAATTTCCAGTTTCAGAATTCAGAAGCAAAAAAGTATACCAAATTTTAAAACGAAAGGACCAGCAGAATAGTGCAGAAAAAGGAAATCAAACCTGGAACACGGCCAAAAACGGAGATTTATCTCAAGGATTGAAGGTTAGTGCTAATGTAACTAAATTGGAAGGGCCTATGAGACAGGAAGCCGCAAATCCAAAGGCACGCCGATCTTTCCTTCTTCCTCGGAGCGAGAAATAAGGTCTGCAGTTGTCCAGGGCCTGGACGCTATGCGGCTGCGGTAGCTCACGACGTCGTTTCACCTTCTCCTTTATTTGGGAAAATCACATTTGGGCCCAAGGATAAGAAAATATAACAATAAAAAAATCTCATTGTAGATTCTTTTATAAAAAAGTCCCTAAAAACTTAGTGATATAAAATCTGAATATGAAATTATTTTTACTCTTAGTAATTAGTAATTGATATTTGGATATTATATGATATTAAGTTATATAATTGTTGTTCAATCTTTTCATTAATCATCACTCTAACTTATCAAATATAGGTATATCTACTTGTCAACGAGAACTTTTTTAGTTAACGTAAATAAACTTACCAATAGCAACTCTATAACTAGTGGCGGACCCACACTACTGTTACTGTGGGCAGGTGTAGACACAAAATATATATGATTTGCAAGAAATTTACATCAGTATGTATAGGTGGAACAGATGGTAAAGACTCTCATTCTCTTACTCTCAGGTCCTAGAGCACCTGAGCTTCCCTTCTCCCTCTTTTTTTTTTTTTTTTTTTTTTTTTCATTGGACTCTCTCCGTCTCTCGTCACCTAATCCCGACATTTCCCCCAAAATTTCCATCGTTTGCCCTCTCTCCGTCCCGACATTTTCGCCCAAATCTCCATCGTTGCCCGACGCTCTTTGCCTCGTCCCTCGTCCGCCGTCGCTCAGGCTGCTCCCTCCTCCTCTCTCGTATCCTCAATTCCTTCCCTCTCTGCTTCTCCCATTTCTTCTCTTTCACCTGTTCCTTCCGGTAAGACTCGTGGAATAAACCTTTCTCAACTCTAAATTTTATTGCATTATGATTCGATTTTCTCTTGATTTCATCTTTCAGTGTATTGTGGTAAAGGCGATAGGAAAACCGCTAAGGGCAAGCGCTTCAATCACTCCTTCGGAAATGTAAGCACTCTTCGCGTTTCTCCCTTCTGACATTTGTCGATTCCTTCTATTTTTCTAGAAATCTGTTTTGTTGTTCTTGATCCGAGAAGCATGAATACCATAAGAAGACGGGGGCAAGATGAATTTTTACTCTTTGGCGTTGATGTTTTGGCTCTATTGCTGTGTTTTGCATTTCCTTCTTGATTGACTGTGAGTGAGGCGGGGTAGCATCTTAGGCTCTGTTTTGATGTTTAAGATCAGGTCAGGCTAAGTATTATTTTGAGCCTTATGCTTGTGATGGAAGATTCAAGCTGTTTGAGAGGTACTGGAATTTCATGTGATATTCTTGTGGGCATTGGAATTAGATTCAAAATGGGAGACTGAAACTGGCATGGGTTTTCTTGCTTGTTATTCATTTACTCATAGCCTTTTACGTCAGAAGCTACTTTACACTCTTATCTGTGCGTCTATTTGAAAATATTCCTGAAATATTGTTTTTCCACCCAAAGATTCAATATTGTTGCTCTTA
The DNA here is from genome assembly GCA_019022615.1 of Acacia melanoxylon. Taxonomy (NCBI): domain Eukaryota; kingdom Viridiplantae; phylum Streptophyta; class Magnoliopsida; order Fabales; family Fabaceae; genus Acacia; species Acacia melanoxylon. The sequence goes on from JAFJYJ010000003.1 coordinate 16,485,237, forward strand.
TGTATCTTGTTGTGGTTCTGATAATCATTGGCTCAGACCCCAATTTTTTTTAATATTTGTCTTCCCTGAATTTGATGAGATTTTTTTTATTTTTTTTTATTTTTTTGTGTGGGGGGATAGTGTCCTGTATATTTGATAAGGCAATTACGTTAATTGGACTGCCAATACCTCTTTCCCGTTTCCTATCCCCTGTACATTATAACTATTGCAATTTTTATTCAGTTATGATGGCTTCCCACAGCTTCTTTCGTTATTTAGGAGGATGGTTGTATACTTTTATGCTGTTTAATGAAGGACCAGAATTTATGTTATTAATATCTCTGACATATCAATGATCTATATGTCAAACTGATGACAGGATTTTGCGATGTTTTGTTCTGTTGATTTTTTAAATTGGCTGCAAGCCTGCAACTATTGATTAATGCTAGTCATCTATTTCCTTAGTTTTGTGTTAATTTAATTGTTGTTTCCTTGGCAGTCATGCAATTCTTATAATCTTATCTACCTCACCTCTTCCTTTCCTGGACTTCCAGACCATTGGTCAGTATAGCCTTTCCTTTGTGGTGTATTATAAAATTACAATCTTTTTGAATGAATTTAAGATATTATATGAAGTGTATTATACAATTACAATCTTTTTGAATGAATTTAAGATATTCATATGAAGAGAGTATAATTTGTTCAGCAAGTTAAAGTATTGAATTCTGGTGTCTCCCTTTAGCTAGAAGTTTAATCTAATCAAAGTGACAACCATGAATGGTGTTCCTTGGCTTGTAATATATCATTGATGTTCATCGTAGTGTGAGATTTACTTTCATGCATAGAAGTAAAACTAAACTACTTAAACATGTTTAAAACTTTCCTTAAAAAAAATTTTGGGGACGCTGCCCCCGAATCCCACCACTAATTGTGCATCCATAAACTTAAAATCCTGGGTCCACCACTGTCTATAACTTGTTAATATAGTCAAGTTCTCTTGTCAACGACAGCTATTTTAAATTGTACTTGAAAATGACAATAGTTAACATAGATAGGCCTTGTCAATTGCCACTCTTGGACTTATCATTATCGGAATATAAACTTCTTAAAATAGGCACATACACTCGTCAATGTATAAATTGTCATTATAGACACATAAACTTATCAAAATAGGCACATATACTTGCCAATATATAACTTGGTAAAATAGGCACATATATTTGTCAATGTATAACTTGTCATTATAAGAACATAAACTTGTCAAAATTTATGTATAAACTTATCAAAATAGTCAATACACTTGTCAATGTATGACTTGTCAAAATACACACATTGACCTGTTGTCAAAACTATCTTCTTCAACCATAGTTCACACAAGGACGAAACATGCTTATATGTTAGTATTTTAATAAATTAATATTTTAAATCCTATTATTGAAAAATATTTAATCTTCTTTGACAAATATATATATATATATATTTAATCTTCACAAACTGTGAAAAACCGTAAAACAGTATGTGAAAATTACATATTTTCAATTAATATGATTTAAAATATTAATTTATTAAAATACTAACATATAAGCATGCTTGGTCAGCATTTAATTATACTGTCATCGCTTAAAATTGTTGAGTCAGTATTTTCTGTTAAATCAAACTAACGGTGTTAACAAGACCAAACATGCTTTTAAAAGATTAAAATGATAGGAGAGGCATATAACCAAACGTATGCTTTATGCTTTAGCCTATTTTAATATTACTCAAGTTCGGATGCTCTCAGTCAATTTTCAAGTTCGGGTTCGTAGTCACCTCAAGAAAAAGAAAAAGAAGCGTTTTAGGCTTTCGCCACAGCTTCAGAGAAAGAAGGCAAAATGGATTACAGTGGAGGAAACTGGACTATGATCCCGACCCATAACACCAACCTTACGCAATCTAATCAGGACTCTCTCTTTCTCCATCAACAACAACAGCAATTTCTCCAGCAGCAACAACAAACGTTTCAGCCACAAGCTCCGCAATCTCAATTTCAACCGCCGCAGCAAAATCTCTATCAACAGCAGCAGCAGCAACAGCGTCTTCTCCAACAACACCAACAACAACCACAATTGCAGCAGCAACCCCAGCCAAAGCCGCAACAGCAACAGAATCCTCATCAGTCCTTAGCTTCTCACTTTCATCTCTTGCCTGTTAGTCTTCGAAACCCTAATTTTCGTAATTTTATTTAGTTCACTTTCAATTTCCCCAGTTTCGTTCAAATGTGACACTCGGTGTCCATTAGGAACCTAAGTTTCATGAAATTCAGAAGCTCCCTGATTTAAATTGTTTAAATTAATAAGTGGAAGTATGCTTAGCATTGTGATTTTTTTTTAATCAAGTTTTTTTGTTGACTTCTATGAGGGATTTCTTTGTTATGTTCATAGTTGGTGGAGAATTTGGCAGAGGTTGTCGAACATGGAAGTAGGGATCAGCAATCAGATGCATTGGTATAGTTCCCTCCCTCCTCAATTTTGTTTGTTTCAGTATTTGCCTTCGAATTTGACTTTGGATTATCAAAAATCAGCCTTTACGAGTTTACATTATGTTTTGTAATGATGACCAATGAAATGCTTTTTTTTTTTTTTTTTTTTTTTTTTTGTGAAATTGATGAAAGATTAATGAAATGAGCAACCATTTCGAGAGGTGCCAGCAGTTGTTAAACTCAATTTCAGGCTCCCTTAGCACCAAGGCTATGGTAATTAACCTCTCTCTCTCTCTATACATACGTCTCTAGTTTGCTTTTACCTTGATTTTTTATATATAACATGTTTCCTCCAATTTTGCGCTGCTTTTTAATATTTATAATACTATGAAGGAAAAATGAGTCTTAGTTGAGCTTTTGAACTAAAACAGAAAAACCATTTCAACATTGTGCAGAGACTGGGTGGTTATACTATTGGCCTACAGTTTCCTTCTGATTAAACGTGTTCATCTTTCTTGGAATAATATGTTGTAGTTTTATGCATTATAGATCATGTTTGAGATTCCCCTATTCATTTTTATAATATCACCCTGCCCAAAGGCCACAGTGAGTAGATTCCATATTGAATTTGAAAAAAGGGGGAAAGGATTCTTGTCTAAATATGAGTGTTAAAAACAATAAAAGGTTTAATCTTCAACTAATATTTTGTAGTCAGTGGAAGTATTCTTGATATAAAATTAGGACTTTCTGGATGCTTAACACAGACAGTTGAGGGACAGAAGAAGAAGCTAGAGGAAGGTGAGCAAATGCTAAATCAGCGAAGGTTAGTAGTACTAGTTGTTTCATACATCTTTGTTTGCTTGAGATTCTGTATGCTAAATACATGCCTTCTCCTTTTGTTTGACATACAGAGACTTGATTGCCAATTACCGAAAGTCTGTGGAAGAGCTTGTTCAATCTGACCCATAAGTTGATGTCAATCATATGTGTAAGGAACTTCACATGAGGCTTTTTCTGAATAGATTAATAATTTTCTCCCTTATCAGCAGCAAAGCTGCAGATTATTTTTCTGAAGTTGAGATTGACTCGAAACATCTACAGTTATCTTTATTCAAACGAAACAGTAATACTTCTTAAATTCAAAATGAAATGCCAGTGAAGATGACTAAGTATCGGCTTAGGGGACTTAACAGCATTTTACCCCGCCAAAATTGGAAAACACAATTATAAATGCAGCTTTACTTGCCCATACTTAACTATGTTTACATCCATTTGTGGTTTAGAGTGGGTTAGTGTGAAGCTAGAAATGAACTTAATTACTCCCTTCAGTCCCCAGTTGACCTTTTTTTTTAAGAGATTAAAGAAAAAAGTCACTTAATCATATCGTATGTTGTGTAGGATTAAATCATATCTCACTTTATAAGTCAAACAAATTAATTTAGAGAAAAAATGATAAATATAAATACTTCAAAGTAATTCAATTGGTTCCATTAATCTTCTTAACTTAAAAAAGTCAACTGAGTCTTATATTTAGGATAAGAGGTAGTAACTTTTAATTACCTTTCACAAGCATAGTAGTTGTCTGTTAAAAAACCAGTAGTCCCTGAGTTTTGTTTGTTTTTTTGTTTTTTTTTTGGATACACAGTCCCTGAGTTTCAATAGGCTATTTGCTTTAAATTAGTTCAAAACTAAACCAAGATATGGTTTTTGCTTTTGTGATTCTGGATACGCTGATTTCATCAGTCACAGGAAGTATGAAAGATAGTTGTGAGCTCCTGTAACTTTCTTAACTTCAAACACGTGTAATTCAGAGCTCTCTATCATTAGCATCTCTCTTCTCTGAAGGGATGGATCAGAAGTTTTGACAAATAGGTTACAGGAAATGTGGTGACAACTGATAACTAGTGACTTCAATTTCCATGTCTAACTCCCCACAAGTCTAGTTTCTTCATTGAATATTTGATATTTCTTCTATGTAATAGTCCCCATTGTTATTGGGTGAACCTTGTTATTTAATGTCATTGAGGGTTCAGTAAATGATAGAAGAAGCTACTTGTTAGTTGAGGTGATAAAGGGCTTTATCCTCCTTGAGGAGAACACTAATTCGGATCTTGGAATGCGCACTTGTTAGGACTTAGAGGTAAAAACTTTTGCACTTTAAGCCTCGAAATGGGGAAACCTTGATTGAACAAAAAAAAAGGATGGAAGTCTTTTAGTTGCATGCATCCATAGTTTACCCCTCAACAAAAATAAAGGCTTTGTTTTTTGAAAAAAAGTTAAGTTAAACATGAAACTGTGATTGACTAATAGGGTTTATGAAATATTGTCAATGAGCCTGTTTGGTGAGAGCGTTGGGAGTGTTTGCGGTAGAGTTAATGGACTTTCGAGAAAAAGCTTCAACGTGGTGTGTTTGGGTTGCGTGTTAAGTTCACTGGACTTTAAGTAAAAAAAACTCAAAAAGCCCGTTAAGAAAAAGCTCTCAGCTTTTTGACGTGGGGTCCGTTATTTCTACCATCATCAATCTAAACACAAATTATTATCTATAACTTGACTTTTTTCCTATCGAGTTTTTTTTAAAGTTATATAACTTTTAAGTCACCGCTTCTACCGCCAACCCAAATAGGCCCAATATCATCTCATTGTAGACGGGCTTAAACTCCTTATTTCTAAGGTTTAACAAAAGCTAGAGAAGCTGCTGCCCGCTGGTCAAGACTAGTTCAGATCTAAGTTTTAGCTTTATTTTTTTATTAGATCAAATGTTATCCTTCGGGGTTTAGAAGGTTATCACGCTTCCTAACAAATAAATTTTAGCTTAGCTTTTCATATGACATAAAAATGGAAATAAACAGATGAAGACCATTGAAAATAGTAAAAGACAAGAAGGCAAAAAAAAGGGGGGGATGAAGAGGTGATTCTAATTTCAAATTCCCTATAAAATGCTAGTGCTCAATTTATCTCATTTGAAATTAAAAGGAAATGACATATATGTCCTCACATTTTTCTAAAAAAAAGGTAACTCTACCCCCGGAGTTATCAGCCGCTGGTGGGAATAAACATTTTAAAAGTGGTGGGGGTGGGGTTTGAAACCCCATAACTTTGTTTGCCAAAAACATAATGGTTCTCAACACATATAAACTTGTCTCTTTATTTTTGTCTCAAACTTGTTGGCAAGTTAAGTTAAGAAATTCACCATATTTTATAATGATTTAACAACTTTCATTTACTAAGTAAAACATTTATACTATCATCCCTGGTAAGTTTAGTTATGGGATTCACTACTTTTCATTACTTTAGCTTTTGACAATTTTTGTTTACCAAACTTGTGAATGACATGATAGCATCACTTTTTTCACTTAGTAGATGAAAGTTGTCAAAACTTGATGAAAAGTAGTGAAATCCATAATTAAATTTGTCAATGGTTTGATAGTGTGAATTTCTTACTTGATACTTGAAAGTTATCAAAATCAAATGAAATGTAGTAAATTCCTTAATAAAACTTGTCAATGGCTTGATGGAGTAAATTTTATACTTGATGAACGAAAGTTAGTTGTCAAAACCTAATAAAAAGTGATGAGTTTCTTAACAAAACTTCTCAATGGCTTGATAATGCAAATTTTTTTACTTGATTAACGAAAATTGTTAAAACCTCGTGAAGTGTGGTGAATTTCTTAATTAAATTTGTTAAAGAACTTGGGTTAAAAATCAAAAGTTAATGTATATACATTTTTTTTTTTTTGCAAAATATTTTGGACAAACAAAGTGAACCCTCACCCCACCACTTTGGCAACAATTTTTCCCGTTGGAGCACTGAGGCGGCGCGGGGTATGTCGTCGGTTGCTGGTGGGGTGGGGTTAATAATTTTTTTTTAAAAAAATGTGAGGGTATTTTTGTCATTTTTTTAATTTCAAAATGAACAAATTGAGTGGTAGTATATTATAGGGATTTTGAAATTTGAATTATCTCTCACTCCTTTGCCATTTACAATGATCTTTTTATGTCTTTTTCCCACATAAAAATTGGCCAGGATCTCTTTGCTGACGCCTTTTGGTTTCTTTCATATTTAGGGTGAAATATTCATCAAATGAGTGAAACCTCTTGGGTTTATTAGTAAACCTTTTCTTATAATAATAAACCTGATACGGAATCCCACTGATTACTCGAAATTCAATTAAAACAACATCGAAAAACAAACCATGCTCGCTCACAGAAGAAACCAAACAGTTCACTTTATTCAACTTGACTTCTAGAATAACATACATAAAAATGGTACTTATAATCCAACAAGTCTAACTCTAATTAAGACTCAACTCACTTAAACTCTTCTAAAAATATTAATTTAATTCCAAAAAACCCAAAAGGAAGGATAAATAATGAGGGAAATGGGTTAAGGATAAGTGAAGATATTTGGGATGTTTTAATTAGATTATTTGGATAATCTAATGGTCAAAAAGAGTTTAGTGGATAATAAATAATCAAAAGATATTGAAAAATAAGATATCTTTAACTTTAAGGATATGGAAGGATACTTGATGATTAAAATAATCTAATTTATGAACAAATAAGGTGATATTTTAATATAGGGTTATAAGACTATAGATGAAAGTATGATTTAGAATCAGATCATAACAATTTAATTTAAAGCATTAAATAATAATAATAATATTGGGTTTAATGTTTCTCCTTTTGCTACTAAAACATTTTTTCTCGCATTCACGTAAAAGTGAGTTTGTCCCATTATAAAAAGAAAAGAAAGAAAATATTAGTGGGACACATTTACTCTTATGTGAGTGTGGCAAAAAAAATGTTTCTACCGTAAAAGTAAAAACATTAAATCCAATAATATTATGGGTTTAAAAATATCCTAGAGGTGGTTTCATATGGAGATTGGGAGAAGGGAGGGGGAGGAAAATTTTAATGAGATGGGTTTAAAAAAATTGGAAAAGTCTAGTTATAAAATTTTAATAAAGGGAATAAATAATATAAAAGAGTAAGAAAAATTAATTCAAAACTTTAACTCCACTTTTCTAGTTTTTTTTTTTTTTTTAAAAAAAAAAATCCAACTTAAAAAAAAATTCCATCCCTTCATACCAAACATGCCCTTAATAATAATAATAAGTCCAAATATGACTTTAACAATTAAATGAAAGTTAAAACAATAATTAATGGTTCTTGGCATTTAGCTTTATTAGAAAGACATAAATTGAAAAATTGATTTAAACAAAATTAAACCTACTTCGGTTAGATTGTTGTTCAAGTAATGCCTCCTAAAGCTTCCTTCTAGTCCATTCTTATGCTTTAGCTCGCTATTCATTCCCATGACTTGTTATTGTACATTTGAACATTCATTTGGTCCTGAACACGCAAGACTATGACTCAACTTAGCTCCAGTGACCCCTCGTCTTTGGGTTCAGCCGTGGCAAAGGGTCGAACACTTTCACCAAAAGGGAGGGGTTCGATCTTGAAGTTGGTCAAGGCGTTAGGGAGACATCTGCGAGCTTACGAAGCAACGATAACCTAGGCTAAGGTGGAGGCATGTATATCTAAATTCCATGTGGAGTGGGGTTCAAGCGCCCTGCCCTTGGACTGTGGGTGAGCCCAATCTCTCTCCTAAAATTTATTTATTTATTTTTTTTAAAAAAAAAAAAACTTAGCTCCAGTGTATATTTGTGTTTTTGGGACTTGCACGATACTAATCTCATGCAAAGTGATAGAACTGTCCTTTAGGCTCACATCACAACCTCTTGTTTTTTAATTGACTAACTAATATTTATTAGTAAAATTATCATGATAATAACAACCTGAGATCTTTGGTTATAAAGACTTTGATTTATTGTGTTTGTAAACTAAAGTATTTGGTTATATAAGCTTAAATGAAGTTTATGAAAAGATCATTCTTAATTTTAGTAATTTAGAAATTAAAGTAGTTCGTAGGTTTTTTCTTTTCTTTAATAAGACAATATGATATCAAGAAAACAAGAGTTTTACATAGTACAACATGTTAGTGTGCAATTAGAATTGTTAAAGAACTTAAGAAAAGAAGACAAGGAGAACTTTAACATATGCATGAGAAAAATCATGAAGCAATGATAAAATTTCTTGCCAAGTTATGGTAGACAGATTTTTTTTTTTTTTTGGTATCCCACCCAATTCATCGAAACGTTCGGTTCCGACTAATCTGGATTTTGCCCCATGTCGGACCCACGATTCGTGGGAGAAGAGCTCCTAACACCATTTTCTCTATTCCTACGTCTCGAACCAAGGACGTGGTGGTGGGAGAGTAAATCTCTTACCCTTTACTCTCGATGGTTGTTGGTTAGACAAATGAATATAATCGGAAGGAATTTGAATGAAAGACTTTTGGACGCAGTTGATTGTTAGTAATGGCTGGATCCAGCGTCTACTAGATTAGAGTTATGAACCCATAAAAGTGAGGCACGTAGACACTTGGTGAGAAATGGTGGTCCTGGTATAGATTGATTCTTCTACAAGAATTTCTTTATAGAAGTGCCATGATAACAAATGATTCAATGGCAATAATAATGAATATGATACCTCTTATTCTTGTAGAGGAAAAAAATATCTCAACCCTAAACATTAAGAGAAATTGAGGATTCTGAGCATGAGTTGAATCGATAACCATTGTAAACATTTGATTTATCTCTAAAACCTAAGGCTGAGAAGGATTTCACATCTTGAATTTCTTAAATAATAGCAATGAAAGAATCATGTTTACCATTATGCAAGACACAATTGTGATTATTCCTCCAGATTGTATTAAGCAGACATATGATCCCACACATTAGAGAATGAAGACCATCTCGATGAAGATGGACAAGAACCACATTTTAAATTCTGAGCAGTTCATCCAATGGATTATAATAAGAAAGCAGCCAAACCACATAAGTCTAGATAAAGGGCATGAGATGAAGAAGTGTTCGAAAGAATCCTTTACTTCACATCTAAATTGGCACATGCCAGAAAAATTTAAGTGATGTTTTCTTAAAATATCACAAGAGGGTAAAGTATTATTTGAAGAAGTCATCGATTCCAACATCATAATATGGTTCAAAAATTAAGTAAGAAGAGCCACTAGATGGTTGACTTTGTAGAAACCCCAGACATCACCATTCCAAAACAAACTATTGCAAAGATTCAAAATCAATGAATCTCTATAAAATTAAGTTAGATGAGTACAGCATATATCATAATAATAAAAACTAATTTTTTAATACCAAATTTGATTTTCAAGATCAGTGGGAATATAAAAAAATGATATATTTTTATTTACTTAGCCATGATGAATAATTAAATGTGTTAGTATAATTATTCTGAAAAAAATGTGCGAGGGAAGATAAAAAATAGATTGATAATAATTAGAATTTAAAGTAAAAACATAAGGTGATTAAAGGTCGTTTATATTTGTAACCACCAACACTTTCCGTATAATGATTGATTTTTTTTATTAGATCAAGGGTTTCTCCTAAAGACTTAGAAGGATGAAGGGTTCTCACTTCTCTCAACAATTACACTTTTCAAGATTTAAATTTGTGTTCTTCCTTCTTATAGGATGAAGCCCCTTACCATCTCAACTAACAACTTTTCTCAATAATTGTGCTTTCTGATATTTGAACTCGTGTTCTCATTTTTATGAGGTGGAACCTCTTATTACCACAATCAACAATTTGTTGGTGGAAAAATATGTTTGATTGGGAAACAAATTGTGTGGAATGTTTTGAAGTTGATATAGATCGCTAGCTAGCTTTATCCCCAATGCCTTTTTTAATCAATCCATTAATTTGATTTGACAATTACTTTAAATCTATTTTTCATGCATTCTTATTTGTCATATATATGTGTGTATATATATGTATTAAAATTACATCTGGTAATAATGTTGCTATTATTATTTGTTATTGTTCTAGTGTAGAACACAGATGTCTAGCTCAGATGAGCTAGGAATGATTAATATCGGATCAATGAGCCCTTCGATGATACTCGAGTGGCGAGTATTAAGGAGAGGGCTTCCGCTCAGTGGTATCTACAGAGAAGATACCAACGAGCGAGTTCATATCACAATGCTACACAGGTGAGACGTTTCGCCAAAGGGGTGGTGTGTGCAGTGTGACTGAATGGTAAAATAATGGAAGTAGCGAGAGTCCAGAGTGCACTTGGTGGGTAATCTTCTATTTATAGGGATTACCTAGGGTTTCACTCCTATGCAGATACTCCAACCATCAGCCACTATGCGCCTCCCACGTTCTGCAGATACTTGCTCCACTACCTGTATGGTTCTGCGTGATAGACAAGGTGGAGTAGTGGTGAACTGTTTACCTGGTTAAATGAGTGTTTTACTGCAGGCCCTCTTATTGGGCCGAGTGACTGGCCGGCCCAATATATGGGTCCATAACAGTTGCCCCCAAGCTCGGTATGGCAGGTTCCTGTCGTGCTGAGATTAGCGTACTAATCAACCCGGTCTTCGTTCATCTGAGTTCAAGTTCTCACAGGATCCCCGGTGTGCTTTCCTTGTTTGCCCTGCTTTATCGCTCTCTGTCATAAATGACGGGCTCACTTTCCATGGGCATTTAAATAAGGAAACAATTAAAGATATAATCGAAAAGGATATTAAATTAAATAATTGAAAATTTAAATTCGTCTTTAAGAATTGAGGATAAATCTCAACGAGAATTTCTCCTTTTTACCTCTCTCAAATAGTCTTATTTCTTTAATTTTCATTTAAACTAAAATATCCGTTTTAACCTTTATATTTAAATTAAGTTCCATTTTAGTTTTTTATATTTTAAAAATATATTTTTAATCATTTAATCTTAACATAGTTAGTTGCATCTAACGGAAAATGTTAACTCATCAAGTTACACTATTTTAATCGCCATGTCAAGTTGTCAACTCAAATTTATTAACAAGTTCATATTTTAATTAAAATAATGATAGAAAAAATTATCAGTTTTTAATCAATTTTTTTATCTGCCATCCCTCCTTATTTAATATCTTATAATAGTAATATGAATAATTTTTAACTCAGCAATTCTGTGTTGGTAATTTATATATTGCAATACCTGAAGTAGACAAAAAAATTGATTGCAATGCGCTCTATATGAAGTGCAATAATAAAATCTCAAGGGCACACTACTTGAACAACAAACATGGAAATCCAAAACCCAGATACGAGGGCACTAGAATAATTTCAATAATAAATAAATAACACAAAATAAAAAGATGTAGAGGTGTGTAGGTTACCTCTTTTTTCAGTAACCACTTTGCATTGAAATTTGGAACAGTGTTTCAGTCTTCCACCTCTCAAATTCGGAAGCAGCTTTCCTCTTTTTTTTTTTTCCCACTTGGTATCCAGAGTTTCTTCTTTTACTCCTTAGCATTCACTCACGGCTCTCATTTGTTATAAAAAGGCACCGTTTTGGTGCAAAACACAAGCTGATGCCTTTTTTTATTTTGAAAAAATATTTCAGGATACTGATTCGTATTAAAAAGATACTTCAGGATATTCATCGATACTGAAAAAATATTTCATGATCTTGAAAAATTATTTTAAAATATTAAAATATTTTTATCTTGACTTGATTACTAAAAGGATACTTGAGGATACTAAGTGATAACTTCATAATCTTGAAAAAATTATTTTATGATATTGAAAAAATATTTTGGTTCTAACTGGTACTAAAAATATACTATATAATATTGAAAAAATATTTTGGTTCTAACTGGTACTAAAAATATACTATATGATATTTTTTTCAAGATCTTAAAATACTTTTTCAAGATCATGAAGTATTTTTCAATACCATTCAATATCCTAAAATATCTTTTTAGTATCCATCGAGAACTTAAAATATATATATATATATATATATATATATATATATATATATATATATATATATATATATATATGTTACGGACCTCCATTAGGCCCAATACCGAGCTGGCCCACTAAGGAATAGACCCTATCACGGGATCCTCCTATAATAATGGGAAATCCCTTTATTACTTATAATTTGGGTATATCTGAATCCATATCCTGGATATGATATAACGGCCATGGATCACGATAAGCCCCAGATACCGGACGGAAGGTACTTTCTATAAATACAGGGGTCGACCCTTAAGGTGCACACGTTCTAAACTTTGAACTATTTACATTCAGTTACACTGTACCCAATAGATATTCAGGCAGAGTCTATTGATCCAATATCAAAGCACTAGCCCATCAGGCTTGGTCCAATATCAAAGCACTAGCCCATCAGGCTAGACATCTGTGTTCTATACTAGAACAATATATATTTTTTAAAAAAGGCACCAACTTATGTTTTGTGCCAAAACAATGCCTTTTAATGGCTAAGGATGCCAGCGGGCGCTAAGGAGCAAAGGAGGAAAGCAGCCTCCCTAAAATTCAAGGATTGTTTTTAGATCTTCCAAGGTTAGCTAAAAGGAATTTCAATTTTTGCAGGTTTATTTTAATTTTAAGAAATAAAAAATATTACATTTGACGATTAAAATTTAAAATTTTATACAGCATTTAACTGCAAAGTCATCGATTAATTCGCTTGGTCAACATTTTCCGTTAAGCAAGACTAACAACGTTAATTTTAAAGGATTAAAAATACAACTTATAAACTTAATGGACTAAAATGATATTTGATTCAAATATAAAAGACCAAAGATATACATTAGTCTTTCATTTATCTCTTGTTTAATATATAATTTATTTTATTTAAAAGTTGCACTTAACATAAGTTTTTAAATTTTCAATAATAATTATTAAATAAATATAATATTTAAATTTCTATTTCATTTATTAAATATTTAATTATTATTTTATTCTCACTATTAAATATAATTTTGAAAACAATTTTATAAAAAATATATATGATCACATAAAATCCAAACGGGTTTGTTTATTTTTAAAAATCAATTTTTTTCTAAAGCTCTATATATAGAACATATTATATTACCATATATTAGTATTTTCAAAGGTATAATTTACAGCTTCTAAAATTATAACTTCACATTTCAATTAAAAGGAGATTTTACCTACATACATATATCTATCTATCTATCTTTTTTTTTTTTGGGTCAAAACATACTTATATTAATACTCAAATCAAAAGATACATCAAAGCATAACAATTACAACTGAAATAAAATGAACCAGAACAATTACAACTGAAATAAATAAACCAGAACAAGAACAATAAGAACACAAATGCATAAAATAATACAAACCAAACGAAAGAGAAACTAATAACCAAAATTACTGAAGAGGTAGGAATAAAAGTAACTTCAGTGACTGCACCGGCTTCCTGGACATCCAAGGTTAGAAGTGACAAGAAAGAAGGTGTTGGTTGCAAAATTCACCCTACAGGGCACACCTTCTTATAAGGATAAGAAGCAATTAGATCAGGGGAGTAGCTACGGTCCATTGTAGTGGACCGTCCCCTGCCCAATAAATTGTTATCGCACAATATCGCGAGCGGTAAATTATTGGGCAGTTATTAAGCAGGGGAGGGCAGCGGACGGTCCACTACAGTGGACCATAGCCGCTCCCTTAGATCAGCTACATAATTACCCCGATATGGGGCAAGAATCAAAAAAAAAAACTCAACCTCAGAAAGAAAACAAACGAAGTCCTTAAGAATACTTCTTCTCCTCCAATCAAGTAAATCTGGCAAACACCTACCGAACAAACTAAGGCTAACACTAGTGATATGGATTCGCCACCATCGAACAATCCTAACAAAGGCCCTCTGAGAAGTAAAACATATAGTAACAAAGACCATCAACACAACTCTATCCCCAAAAAGGCGAATCAAAACCACAACAAAAAACAACACCACTAAAAACCAAAAACACAAATAACTTAGTAAAGGACCTTCCTCTCTGCCGTCAGAAACCGTCGGGTCGCCAGAAACCGCCTGGAAGCCGAAAAACGCTGGGGAGGAAGAGGCCGTCGGTTGAGGTTGGAAGTCCCCTCCACTGGAGACCGTAGGCGAGGAAGAAGTCCTAACAAAAGATCTCACCCCATCAAGACAGATCTGGAGAGGGAGAAGAAAAGGACCACCGCCGCACAAAGAAAATTAAGGGCCGCCACAACTGGAGTGGTGGTGAGGACAGAGACCAGAGGAGAGCCGGCGCCGGTGGACGCCGTTGTATGACCCTGTTCCGACCTAAAACCCACCTGCTGCTCCAGGCTCTTCAAGCTCTGATCTGCTTCCATGTTGCGGTTATGGTACAAGGGGAGGCTCACCGGCAACCCTAATATTCGGAAAGCCTAGAGAGAGCGTCGCAGAGTCGGGCGCGTATCTTATTGTTTATCTATCTATCTGATAGGGATGTTTTGAGCCAAAAATGACATTAAATTTAACAAATCCTTATGTGACATAAAAGATCAAGTCATAATTTAATGACATAAATGACATTAAATTTAACCAATCTTCTATGAGATAGGATATTGTCACTACCAATTTTATGTCACTACCAAGTTACTACCATTTTTTCACCGTTAGATCAGAATCTCATATACCTTTATCATTTCTCTCTCCTATTGAGATTCTGATCTAACGGTGAAAAAGTGGTAGTGACTTGGTAGTAACATAAAATTGGTAGTGACAATATCTTATCCCTTCTTCTATTATGTTCTTGCTTTGGATGTAGTTAGTAGTCATTTTTTATTTGTGTAATCGAAGAAAAAAAAAACAGAACAACAAAAGTGTGTGTATCATTAAAAAATTGTTAGTATATTTATTGTAAAAAATAAATTTGACTTCGTAAAAAGTATAATATTAAGTAAATAAATCAAGATAATCATGAACTTTTTTAAAAGTTAAATTTTCATTGAATTGTAACCACTAATAGGTTCTAACTAATCAGTCTTCTCCGTAAAAAGATTTAGCCAATTTTAAAAGGTGACAGAAAGAAAATACTATTTATAACTACTCCACAGTGAAAATATATATATAAAAATCAGTTATTATATACATAAATATTTTTTAAAAAAATTAAAAAAATAGATATTATCATATTAATATATGAAATCATCCTGGCATTTCTCTGCGTCTCAAATAAAAAACCCTAGCTAGTTTCTGCTGTCACAAAGCACAGAAATTTCAGGAGATCCCTTACCCTCAATCCGGCCTTTCCCGGCGGAGACGCTTTCTCCTCCTTTTTCATTCACTGCCATGAATATTTCCCAACTCAACACCACCAACGACAACGTCATTAACAACAACCTTCACAACAACAACAACCAGGCGTGTGCTTCATGCAAATACCAGCGTAAAAAATGTGCTCCTGACTGTATTCTCGCACCTTATTTTCCTCACGATCGCCAACGACAGTTCCTTAATGCCCATAAATTGTTCGGTGTCAAGAAGATCACCAAAATTATCAAGCACGTCGACCCCCGCTCTAAGGACGACGCCATGCGATCGATCATAATTCAATCCGACATGCGAGCTAATGACCCTATTGGAGGATGTTACAGATACATTCAAGATCTCGAATCTCAGATAAGATATTACGAGGCAGAGCATAAGCTTGTTTTTCAAAAGCTTGCTTTTTTAAGATCTCAGGTTCATTATCGTGATCATTTGAATCATGTTCATAATAATAACCCTATTGCACCATTACCAGCACCCACTCCTTATCAATACCTTCAATGTCAACAACAACAACTTCAATGTCAACAGCAACAAGAACAACAACAACAAGAGCCGCCGCAGCCGTACATGGTTCGTCAAATGGAACATCAGAATAGTAATGTCTCTTTTCAGGATGATGATGTTAGTGCTTGTTGGGATTCAGTACAGGACTCCATGTCTTGGCCGTCTTTATCGTTACAGAACAACAAGAATGATGGTGGGGTTGGGGATGGTATGAGTGGTGGCGTTTATGTAAGTGATGAATTATGTAACGATCAAAAGTCTTTGCTTGACATTCATTGTGATGATGAGAGGAATGAAATCGGTTTTGAAACTCAACAATTAGTGGATCGCAGGTGGGTCATTTTTCTTTTTTGTTTATTATTTCTTTGCCAAGTTGTTTGCCATCTAATCTGACAGTGTTATGTCATTATTACTTTTCATTCAAGAGAACGATCATACCTCTCATAATTACAACGTATGTATGAGAAATTATACCAAAGAAGTACCACCTATATTCATAAAAGAGTTATTACTCCTGTCATTGGACAATGACACATTAACATCTTGTCGCCAATGCAAGATCGATTACCTTGACATCTATAGACATAACCTCTTTTCACATGTTAATAATTTTTTTTTAGCTAAATTACAAATGTAAATCCGACAAAACAGCCATTCTAGCTGAAAAACACTATTACTTCCCAAAATCGAAAAACACTATTACTTCCCAAAATCAAAAAATCAGACTTTCAGCACTGACAAAACAGCCCCTCATTCTAGCTGAAAAACACTATTCCTTCCCAAAATCAGACCTTCAACAGAATGAAAAACACTATTCCTTCCCAAAATCAGACCTTCAACACGCAAGCTGTTTCTTTTTTTAATGTTAAACATAAACTCATCCATTACCCTAAATTAGAAAACATCCTAATCTTCTTGAAACTTCAAAGATAACAAATATTCAAACTAAATTAAAAAACATCCTAATCTTCTTGAAACTTCAAAGATAACAAATATTCAAACAATTTTTCAGGCATTTGGAGCCTACCATCTTAACCCAAAATAAAATTCACTTTCTTTGTTATCCAATCCATTAAAAACTTTACCAAATGTCTAGTGCTTTAAATACGAGACATTTTGCCATTCCACATGGGGATTTTCATCTGAAATAAAACAAATGTTGAAATCATACCATGCCACTTGTGAGGAATGTGAAGAAATGGCATCCTAATCCATTCTTAACTATTGTTTAATTGGGTAGGGATAGGGTAACCTTTTTTTTTTTTTTTTTTTTTTTTTTATCTTAATACAAGTGACTTTGAGTCACTAATTCTTATTCATAATTTTTTTTCATATAATTAATATTTAAATGTGACTTTATAAAAATGCTTAAACCACCTCTTTGTGCTATTTTTCTCCTTCAAAACCTCCTTAATAAGGGTCAACTTGAAATTTTTTTTCTTTAAGTTCATGTGAATTAGTAAAAATACCCAACTAGTTGAATTTTTCTTTATATAAAACAACTCAATTATTTACTTTGTCCTTTTTTCCCCTGCTATAGATTTATCTTTTTTTCAGTGTTCTACCCTTGATGATTGATGATATGTATGCAGTGCATTTCCATATGGCATTAACATGCAATTTTGAAGCTTTGAATTGTTCCTTGTATGTACCCAGCAGTGTAATATCTTAGGTTAGTTCATGAATTGTTATAACAATTCAGTTCTGATTTTGAGAATTAGTGAAGCACATTGCTGTGCCTACACATTCATTAAGTTACTATTGCTTTTGCATAATTCTAATGTGAGAAATAATTAGTTGTTGACTGAAATATGCAGTGATGAAGGCGTTTTGTTTAAGACAGAGAATGCAGTAATAAAAGCAGAGGCCAATTATGATCGCATTCAGCAAGATCAAGATCATGATCTCAAAGGTGCTGCAACTCTGTTCACTCTCACAAACTGTACTGCCTGACAGTTTATACAACAAAATCTATTTACATTAGATCCCCTATCCCCTATGGGACACTTTATTTCAAGTCTCAATTTTGCAGCAATCAATGCTTGAGCGGCTATAGTAACCACTTCCTATAGAGAAACTCTTGTTCATTTTTTTTATAGAATAAATAACTGTATTACACTATTACTCATTGATTAAGAGCAGTTGAAATTTTTTGTTCACTTTGTAAATGTACTTTTTCTCAGTTTGCAGGTGCACTAATAAATGCCACGTTTTGTTTAATATATCCTCTTTGATCCTAAATATTGGAGTTGTTTAAGAGATATATTTCGGTATTAAATGTAAGATCCAAGACCACTTTATCCTCCAAAATTATTATTTTTCCCCAGATAATTCTTATTGATTCCACATGTTAAAATTTTCATCAAGCCTTAGTACAAGGGTACTTAAGAGAAACAAACAAACCTTTTTAACAAATAATTAACTTAACTTATGTTTTAATATCTACAAATTGGTATCTAATTCCTACATTTAGGATATATTTTAGTCCTCAAAACAATTGAGCTCTGTTATTCGTCAAGTACAACAACCAGCTAACCAATGTGCACTTAATTCTTCTACTCAGAAAGCTTTTTTCTATTTTTCAGAAAAATTGAATATGGTTCAGCCTACAGGGCATACATACCTTTATCGAATCTGAATATTGCCTTTCAGAGCAGTACAAGGTAATCTCAAAGGTAAGCGACAGAAGAAATAAAAACCCAGCCAATCCAAGGCATTCAAACCAGCATCAAGATATCTGCAGCTGCGTGTTTACCCCAGTAGAAAATCCAGACAGTTGAAAAAGAACATTTGTAACATCCTCCTTTTTTCTTTTTAGCACTTAAAGTTAATTGTAGCTTAATTTTTATTTAGTCGAAGAGTTAGAATAAATTATAATAATTTAAAAAGAAGAATCAAGTTCCAAAAAAAACAGAGCTTTATAAAAAAAAATATAGAAATGAAATACCTCTTTAAAATAATTATTTTAAGCATATGAGTATGCGTGTGTAAATATATCTTATTTTAAGCATATGAGTATGCGTGTGTAAATATATCTTATTATTGGGATAAGTTTTATTAAAAAAAAAAAATTGCTGTCTGAATATTTTAAAAAGAGGGGTCAAAACCTAACCCTGTCCGAAAGAACAACCCTCTGCCAGGGTACCTTTTATGCCAAAAGCGTACCTGTCTAGTTTTCCTTGCACCGGAGGCATAAAATACAGAACATAATGTTAAGGAGGAGCTCTTCAAACATCTTGAACGAACTTCTGGCTCCAAGAACTTCTTATTTTCTCAGATGAAGATCATAAAAACAGACCCTTTCTTCTTCGGATTGAACTAGCAAGGTTAGTATTTTCCTAAAACATCAGATTCTGAAGTGAACCTAGTCTCTCAGTTTGCTATGAGCAAGAGCTTCGACTCCTCATCATCAATGCATTGTTGATTAAGTGTATGATAGGATTCGCAAATTTCACTCTCCATTTGAAGTGCCAATTCCTCGAGCATCCTGTATACTTCTTCCAGTGCTGATGGGAGAACAATCCCTGCTGAGAATGTATAAACTTTCTTTTTCACCTCAATCAAACTCTGACCAGGAAATTTCTTCAAGCCCCTTGACTTCACTGAGATCCTAACCCTAGCAGAATCCTCCCATCTTCCACTTGCAGCATAAATATTCGACAGTAGCATGTAACTTCCAGTTACTTCTGAATTCAAATTTAGAATATGTGATTCTGCATCTTCTGCAATGTCTGTACCCCTGTGCATTCTGCATGCATTTAGAAGAGCTCCCCAAATAAACTCATTCGGCTCTACAGGCATGCTTCTCACGATATCACTTGCCTCTTGCAAAAGTCCAGCACGGCCGAGAAGATCAACCATACATGCATAATGTTCTATCATAGGTTCAATTTTAAATTCTTTAACCACCCTGTCAAAAAGATTGCGGCCCTCAGTTACCAGTCCTGCATGACTGCATGCAGAAAGAACAACAACAATAGTGACATTGTCTGGCTTGACTCCAGACTTAATCATCTCATCAAAAGTTCTTAATGCTTTCACGCCGAGCCCATGCATACCAAAACCACCAATTAATGAATTCCAAGAGATTAAGTCTCTGCCCTTCATATTATTGAACACCAAATGACCTTCCTTGAAACTCCCACACTTCATATACATATTAATCAAGCCATTTACCACCAAAATATTATTATCCATCAGAGCTCTAACTGCATAACCATGGATTTCCCTGCCCAGGTTCAGAGCCGCTAACTCTGCACAAACTGACAAAATGCTGGAGATTGTCACACAATTGGCCACTACTTTGGCCTGGTGCATTCTCCTAAAAAGCTCAAGGGATTCCTCAATACGCCCTTTTGAAGCAAAACCACCAATAACAGCACTCCAACTTATGACATTAGGTCTGATTGGAGGATGACCATCTGACTTCTCCAGCTGCAAAAATACTGACAGCGCCTCATCACATAATCCACATTCAGCATATGATGATATCAAAGCATTCCAACTTACTATATTCTTGCTCGTTATTTCAGAAAATAGCTTATGTGCATCTCCCAGAAGCTCATGCTTCCCATAAGTGCCTATTAATGCATTTTTCACAAACAAATAATTTTCATATCCACCCTTTACAATATAGCTATGTAGTTCCTTGCCCCTGTCTATTGAAGACATATCAGCGCACACAGATAAGACTACAGCTAGGGCTTCAGCACTGATTTCAGTTCCCCTCATATTCAATGCCTTAAACAACTTCAGGGTTTCATCATAAAGGCCACATCTAGCATGGCTTGACAACAGTGATGTCCATGTCACGGAATTAGGTTGGAATCCCTCCAACTCCATTTGCTTAAAGGTCTTACAAGCACCAAGAGGATCATGGTTCAAAGCATAACCAGAAACCATAGTATTCCATGAAACTTGGCTTTTGACAACCATTCTATCAAATAATTGCCAGGCATAATCCATTTGCCCATGCTTCCCATACATATTCAGTAGTTCATTCACAACATGAAGATGATTCCAGAAACCCATTTGCAAAGCATGACAGTGGACAATCTTGCATAGACTAGGGGTGACCAAATTTGAACAAGCCCTTATTATCAGAGGAAAAGTGAACCCATCAGGCCAAAATCCAAGCTTTCGCATCTTAGCATATAGTTTAAGTGCATAGTCATAGTACTCACGAGAGACATTGGCTCTAAGAATTGAATTCCACAAAAGCAGATTTTCGAGATCATCAACTCCAACTGCATCAAATACTTTCCGAGCATCTTTGACAATCCCAAAAGATGCATAAACAGCTATGAGTTTGGCGGCCAAGAAGGCTGACTGATGAGCGCCAGTAACAAGAAGTTGGGCATGAACTTGCCGAGATTGTTGGACTGTAAGGCATCGCTGAACAATAACATCAAAGAAATCAAGGAGTTCATTGCTAGCAATGCAGGTCTGATATGATGGCTGTGGGCTATAGAAATGGTTGTAGGCTACGTAGACAGAGCAACTGAGCTTATTTAGCAAGCTGACTGGGTATCGCCAAGATTTAGATATGAGGCGGTCACAGGCAGCATTGAGCATGAAGTCTCATAGTTCTGAAAAGATTAACGATATATTAATCTTTGGCACCGGAGTGACAAATTTGAACTAATCTTGTTATTCTTCTTTGAATAAAGATCATGGCCAAAGGAGAATGCTATCTTGTTGCATTAAAAGAGCTGAGAACAGCGGATGTGTCTATTATATAATTCCACAATAGACTCTTTCGTGCCTGCAAATTCAAAACAGGAAAAAAAAAATTATACTCAAACAAAAATTTAAGAATCTGATTATGTAATCAACCATATGCAATGGGCTCCCTTTGAAATATCAAATGAAAGCAAAAACACACAGCAGTCACTTCTATGAACTCACTCCCATGATCAAAGCTGGAACCAAAGTAAATTTATTGTCAAATCACTTGCTATATCCCTCTATATAAACACATTTGCAACTGAAAGTTATAAACAATGGTATAGAAGTTTGTCTTGATTAACTTCTCTGCATTATTTGCTGCTTCTACATGTCATTGATGCATATTCTGTCACTATTCTGATTAAAAGTTTGTCTTGATTAACTTCTCTGCATTATTTGCTGCTTCTACATGTCATTGATGCATATTCTGTCACTATTCTGATTAAAACTGTTCGATAAAAGGTGCTGAAGTTCTTGAACACAGCCAATCTTGAAAAGGTTTCAACTATAGATAATACAATATCCATGCCCTTCACATGAAGGCTATTCTGAATCACCCACTACAGCGCTGACCAACTATTAATCTTCTCTTTAGCCATGGAATTGCAGAGCAACTATTCAAACTTTAAGAATGTCCAAAGGCAAAAAAGTGTTTCAAATATTCATAACGCCAGAAAGAAATAAGAGGAGAACCAACATGATAATTGAATTTGAGTCCGATCGGGCAAAAATAAAATAAAATTGAGTCCGAGGAAAAAATATTTTTTAAAAATAATTAAATATTTAAATGACTAAAATGTCCTTAAGAATTATATTGTTATTTTTAGAATCTTTTGTTTTTTATCTTTATTTTATTTTACAATAATTATGTACCATCTCATGTTTTTATTTTTTATATAGAAAATTATGTACAATATGAAAAACAAATTTTATATAGATAATTATCTGATTTCTATTTTTTCTCATGGTTATTATAACTTCTCATATATTTTTTAAATTCTGAACAAAAAGCCTTAAAAATTATTTATATGGCTTCCCAAGCCATATTCATTGACTATAAAATTATAATATGTAATTATTGAATTAAATTTATAAGTTTATTCTCTATTCAATTTCTTAAAAAATCACATATTATTTCCCGCGCATTGTGGGAGGAGTATATAAGTTTAAATCTCAGAAATTACACTTCTTTCCAGAGATGAAACCCTGTCCTCACACAACATAACCAACTAAGGAATGGGACTAATTTAGTCATTTTTCAAATTATCAAAACATTTTAGACCCTGCTTATGATGTCACGGCATTACCGAACTTATATTCAGATAACTGAGGGCAAAATCCAAACCCCCAAAAAAAAAAAAAGACAAATGCTTCGCAGAAGCCTTCATGAATTCAAGCAAACCAACAAGTGATGTGTTCATTATTACCTCAATGTGTAATCGACCAAACAAATTCGTAAGACGGACAGAAAATCAAATTGGCGAACAGGATGTGGAGGCTCAAGGCTGAAAGGGGTAGCGGTCGATTGGATGTTGATAACGCCGGAAGCGACTGTCAGAAACAGGAGACCTGAAGGAGGAGAGAGACCAAAGAAGTTGGAAACGGAGACGGAGATAGGAGGAGAGCGGTCGGAACCGAAGAGTCGGGGACAAGTGCGGTCGCCGGCTGGATAACTGGAGAGAGGAAATTAAGGATTCAAGACTGAAGATGAGCGCCTCCCTCTGCGACTGCAAGTCAAAAAAACTAGTGCTTTCAAGCAAACAAAACTCCTCTTTTACGGATCGGATTGTCTCAGAGGAAGCGCTTTCCGCAATATCCCTTACTATCTTTCCATCTAGCGGTTTAAAAATTGATCTAAGGTCCAGAATCATTAATATAAATAAAAAATCTACTGAGATTTAATCATTAAAAGCTAAAAGAGAGGAGGGAAGGATCTTGAAAAAAAAAAAAAAAAAAAAAAAAAAAAAAAAAAGTGGAGAAGAAAGAGATAAGATGGGAACCAACATAAGAGGAGAATTTATTTTTTTTTTTGAAGAAAATAATTAAATATGTAAACTAAAAAAATTATATACGTAGTAATTAAAAATTAAACTACGTAATAAAAAAAGAAATAGGAGGAGAACTTTTTTTCAGAAAAATTTCATTAATAAGACACTAATAATTTTTTTAGTATTATGATTAAATAAGTTATATAGTATTTCTGGAAGAAAAGTTATATATATGGTATATTTATAACTTCTTACTGATTTTACATATCCTTTTCTGTCTTGATAAAGTAGATATCAGATTCCTATTAAAACAAAAAGGCAGGTGGTTAAATTGGGGAAAAGCATCTGGTTAGCAGATGATATTTCAATTTTTTTTTCCAAATTTATATTCTTTGAATCACAATTGATAATTTTAAGTATCAATTATTTGACGGCAATTTTTTTTAAAAAAAAGTATTAATTATTCTGAAATTTTCCTTTTTTACCATTAATTATCGTGACAATTTCTTAAAATACCTTACAGATTGAAATATATAAAAAAAATTTAAAAAAAAAAAATTATACTTCCTTAGGTAGTAAATATAAAATAGGGTTGATTTTTTTTGGAAAGATTAAAGAAACTAATTAAATGACTTTAGAATATTTTGATTTTTTCTCCAAACTAATTAGTTTAATTAATAAACTGATATATAATTTAAGGATATACAACATATGATATGATTAAATAACTTATTTAGAGTCCTTAATCCCAACCAAAAAAAAAAATAGTCAACTCTGGAGTAATAGTAATAAAAACGAATATTTTTAACTCTCTTATTTCAATAGTAATGACATTAAATCAAAACAACAATTAAGTTGAAAAGCAATGGAAGAGAGAGCAAGAATAAAGGAAAACGAAAGGGGTATTTTCATTCCACTCAAATGTCATTTTCTTGATGAAGAGTTGAGTCTTGGTAAACTAAACAATGCAGGAGTAATACATATCCCAGTAAGGATCCTTCATATCCTAGATTCATATATAGGGCAGGAACATGACCATATAAAATGAAGCTTTGAGAAACTTTGGTATTAATGTGGGAGGCCACTACAGTAGCAGGAACCATCTGAATATAAACAACATGCAACAGCATAAAAATTATCAGAGAAGATCAATTTTTCCACTCTCCACAAGTGCCTTTATAGACTTGTAACATATGAAGTACAGGACACCAGGCTCCATCTCAAACAGCATCGACCTGCCATATATCACAATTTACAACTCAGTGAATTAATTTTGCAATGAGGAGAATGAAAAGTAAAAAACAACAACAAAAGCTTATCCCCCTAGGTGTGGTCGGCTACATGCATAGTACAATGTCACTACTCTATCAAAAAACCAGAGAATGAAAAGTAAGCAAGGGTATTTATTGCCTGTCATCCACTGGTCCATCCTCAAGCTGGATGCCTGAGAGATATTCTTTGCTTCTGCATACAACAAATGTGTCTAGTTGTGCTTCTGGAACTGAAACATACAAAATAAAAGGTCTCATTCAATACATGTTTCAGTTAAGTCCCTGGGATATGAATATGATTCTCACTATCTGATTTACAGACTTCTGTGGCAAAACAAATATACCCTTTAGAAATTTTCCTCGTGACTAAAAACCCCATCAGCAATAGCTCAATGAATTTGCCAAAAAGAATATTACATAATATAAGATAGATAGATTCATAGCAAAAGATCACGTGTAGTTATATATAATTACAATAAAACAGAAAATTTGTGGAGAAAAATTTTCAGTCTGTAATAAAATTCATTATAAAAGCAATCTCAGATGGATTTTCCCATATTTAGGTTGCAAATTTCATTCTTTTTTCCTGTAGACCAAAAGTAAACATAAATTATAAGATAGCACCAATCTGAACTCTGAAGTGCTTATCACTGTTTAATTAAATAAACAAGAATCTGAAACATAGTGCTACAGGCTTGAGTTTTTTTGGGCGAATGCCCCGTATATATACCAAAAAAAAAAACAATTATCTCATGCACAAGGACATTAAAGCTCAAAATGGGCATGGTTTTGGGGCTCTCATGAACTGCATAGAGCTTTCTTACAGCAAAGAGAAGCTACTAGGCTAAGATGTAGTTACTATGATCAATACAAGGGGCATGTGCATATATTGAAAAGCTAGTTCCAAATATTGTAACAAGTAAATGACTAAAGGAACAAAAAGAAAGAAGGAAAAAAGAGAATTTTTGAGTCCAGAATCTCATCTAGAAGGATTACTAGTTGCGCTCTTGACCCAAAGCTGCTACATGCAAAAGGACAACAATGCCCTAAATAAGGACTGCGAAGTACCTCAGACTGTGAGTTAAATACCCTCGATTAATTTCATTCCTATCCTTTACTGAGAATCAAGGTTTAATTTTCCCAGCTAACATATAAGATATACTACCCACATCCCCAGTGAAACTACATCCTAGCACTGACTGATAATTTTCAGGAAAAGCAACTTTGAATGATACTCATGCACTAAATAATTCTCAAAAGGACAACGTTATAGATAACAAAAGCATAAACCAACTTATAAGAATTTTAGATTACTCATGTCATCCTCTTCGCTTATCACAGATTGCTTCTGGAAAGATTGATAATTTTCAGGCAGCTTTGATAGAACACTATCCTCCAAGTGTTGTTTTAGATCTTCCGTACACCTGCAACAGCAAATCTTATTTCAAAAACCTAAATAAAATATATGCTTTCAGTTCACTTATTTAAAATGAAATTGAAAGGGGGGAAGAGGAAAATTTTCCTTTCCTTCTAGCGAAATTTTTCTCTTCTCTAGATAGCTTGTTCCAAAGTTCATCAGTTTTCGCAATGTGGAACACAAACTTTTCAATCTGCAATGGAAATTTGGTTATAAAATCAAACAAAATACAATCTAGTGACTATAACAATGAGCTCAGACTGTTCCCTGGCTGACATGTCTTCAAATATATCAATTATTGCAGGAATCCTAGATAATTTAATATCTTCTATGTAGCTAGAAATAATTTAAAAAACAATATTTGGCCAGCAAAAATAACTAGGGTACAATGTAAGTGTAGATTTTTTCCCCTAACCAAATATACCAAGATCAATTACCACATAACCCCTAACCAAATAGGTAAGTACCACCTTCTGAATGCGAATCCGAAGGTATGATCTGAGTAAAAACTGGGCTCTATCCAAGTCCATCTGATAGAGAGATAGTGAAAGGGGATCAACGCCAGCAGCTGATTTCTCCTCTGCTGTTTCTTCCTGCCCAAAATGAAAGTGGGGGAAAATGAGCACCAAAAATGTAAGGGTGAATAAAGGGAGTAAATTGACTATAATCCTTGAATTGTTAAACCCATTCAGCTTTAGTCCCATAAATCAACAAGTGCACATAACCTTTAAGAGAGAGAGAGAGAGAGAGAGACTCATGGCACACTTTTGTCAAATGACAAAGCATGAAAGAACTGACACACGCAAGTATGCAATGGCTATGTTTCTGTTGGGTAGTAACTCTGCACCCACTAATCCTGGGAGATTTAAATTCAATATGCTTAACATTTCAAGTACCGAAATGTTAACTAATTTGCCCATGAAAAGTAAAAGAGCGTTAAGAATTCAAAGAGATCCGATTAATCTGTAAGATACACTGCATTTAACAGCGACAACAGCGTGCAAGACTCATTTCAAAGTTAGCACTGCAAATGCGAAAATTTCATGCACAAAAATGCCCATTTTAGATGATATTAATCATAAGCAAATAAATATGTGAAGAAAACATCAGTGTCGGTTTAACAATTTTGAAAATTTCAGTTTTAGGAACACACTCGGTACCCAAAATCAGGATAATTTCTGTTCCAAATTCAATGTTTTAAAGAATCAAATAAAGATAGTAGGGTTTGGATATACCATTAATTGGATCTGTTCTCTAATGCGGCCAATCAAATCGGTCTCAAAACGAAGAATCTCAGGAGCTGCCTTCTCGTTACGCCATGCTCTCTTGAGCAGCTCAACGTCAGTAGTGGAAAGCAAGGTCTCATAATCGTCTGTAGGAAGAGATAATCCCTCAACATCACTCGAAGCCATTGATCCAATTTCCCACTTTTCGACTTTCCTTCATTCTTCTTTCCTTCCGCTGCTAGGTTACTTGATGCTTTTTTTTTGGCGCCAAAATAAAGAGAGCGGGAAAAAACTTTTTTTCTGCCAACTGGCATACTAACCTGTTTGGAAAACCCTTGTGTGTTTGGTTTGGGGGGATGGGAATATTTTGACCAAATTGCCCATGAGAAATGAGATCACAGAGCTATTGAATTGAAAAGAAATCTCCATATAGAAATCCCTCATACGGCGAAGCATAGCAATCAAACGAGGCAGCCGGCGCCGGCACTTGGCCCAAGCGGAGCGGTGGTAGAGCCGGAGAAGGATAAGAGCAATGTCAGAGTTCCGGCAACAGAGCGCCTCCTGCAAGGCATTCCAGCCAGGTGAATTCTGCAAGGAGACGTCAGCGCCGGCGGTGGGCAAAGCGCGAGGGTAAAGGCGTCGTTGAGGCGGACAGCGAGGTGGAGAGGGGTCTCTCTGTAGGGAACATCAAGACGGTCGAGAACGGCAGAGATCTTGTCGGCGAGTTGCTCCTGAGCGAGGGAGTCAGACTCAGTACGGATGAGAGCGGGATCGGCGAGTGTGGGCGTAGTGTTCGGGTTTGATGGCCGGAAAGGACGCCGACTTGGCCATGTCCAAGAGAGAAAGGTGAATGGTTTTGTGAAGCAGTGAGAAGGAGAGGGTAATTTGGTCAGAATAAAAATCACCCTCCCCCCCCCCGGGCCGGGACCAAACACACCTTAATCTATGGTTTCAAAAGCTCCTACTCTCCCATATATATACCTCAACTTAAAAAATAAAACAAACATACAAAGAAGAAAGCAAAGGGGAAAAGGCATAAAAAAATCGTGGGCGAAGAAAAAACGCATTTCATACTGTAGAAGTTATTATATTCCTTCTATTATTTTTGCCAACGATAACGATAATGAGACATTGAACTTTTATTAGCTACTCCCTCCTCCGGTCCTAATTATAAGATAACATTTGAGAGTTGATTTTGGTCCTAATTATAAAACAACATTTTAATTTTTGTCAATTTCTTCTTAAAACACCCATATTTTATTCTCTCAAGTGTATTTAATTTTTATTGAGTGTATGTATACTGATGCGTAGACTATTACCGTAAGTAAAATTTTTAAATTGTTAAATTTTAATTTATTTTTTAATCAACTGATATTAATTTTTTAATACATATATATATAGACACACATTTACACACACAGATATATGTGTGTGTCTATACACAACTATATATAGACACATATGTGTGTGTGTGTTTTTACATATATGTATATTTGTGTATCTATATGTGTGTGTGTATCTCTTTGTGTGTGTTTGTCAATGTGTGTGTGTGTATATAGATATATATAAATATGTGTGTATGTGTGTTTATACATATATGTATATTTGTGTATCTATGTGTGTACATATATGTATATTTTTGTGTGTGTTTGTCAATGTATGTGTGTGTGTATATATATATGTTGTGTGTGTTTATACATATATATATATATATATATATATATATATATATATGTGTGTGTGTGTGTGTGTATCTATGTGTGTGTACATATATGTATATCTTTGTGTGTTTGTGTGTGTATACAGACATATATAAATATGTGTGTTTATTTGTGTGTCTATATATATGTGTGTGTGTAAATATATGTACACACATATATGTGTGTGTATAATATACATATATATAGAAAAACCATTATTTCAATTAGAAAGCGTGTAGAAAGAAAAAAATTTAGGTCGAAGAAGTATGTGGTAGAGGTTGTTGATTTATTTTTACTTATGTAATTTTAAATTTATATGAGGGCATTTTAGGAAAATAAGTAAAATTAACTAATTTAACTCCTCTCCTTAATCTCCCCAAAATCGGTTAAATATGTCCTATAATTAGGACCGGAGGGAGTATTTTTTTAAAAGATATAGGATATTGTCACTACTATTTTTTGTTACTACCAAATGTCACTATTACTTTTTCACCGTTAGATCAGAATCTCATCTACCTTTGTCATTTCTCTCTCCTATTGAGATTCTGATCTAACAGTGAAAAAGTGGTAGTGAACGTTTAAGAAATGACGAAAAAATGAGCAATATCCAATCCCTTTAAAAAATAGCTAATAAAAGTTCAATGTCTCATTATCGTTGGCAAAAATAATGTCACGTTTGTTATAAAACTAAAGATAACTTAAGATAAATGAAGAAGAATAAGAAGCGAGAATAATTCTAGAGAGAGAAAGTAGAGAGGAGTTCTCATTCAGTGTATTCTTAATGTTTACAACGGGACGTCTATTTATAGAAGGAAAATGGGTCCTTAAGTGTAATTATTTCACCGGGTCATTAGCGTAATTTTCCCCAAAATCTCAAATATTCAAACCGTCGCGCCGCGCGTGCATTCGGAATTTGAGAGAAAGTTCGCGTGGGCCCCGCATGAATACTATCCGTATACGTGAATAGTGAATACGTATACGTGAACAAGAAATACGTATACATGAACAAGATCAGATTTAACAAGAACTTCGTAAATATTGAGGCCAAGAGTCAATGGACATCCACTAATTAGATATTCATAACACTCCCTTGGATGTCCATTTATGAATGCTCGTTAAAAACTTTAACTAGGAAAAACCCGGTGGGATAAAAAAACCTACCAAAGAAAAGAGTACAACATTCATTGATTTGTCTTGTCTTTGCCTCATTAAAAACCTTTCTAGGAAAACCCAAGGTGGGATAAAACCTAGATAAGGGAAAAAGAGGGCCGTGTATTGACTCCCCTCTTCGACAACATCATTTGAGATCTACGAGTTTTCGAAGACCAATACCACGGACCAAGCCTTTTCAAAGATTACTCCTGGAAGTGACTTGGTAAATAAATCGCAGATTTTCACTTGAATCGATTTTTCCGAATGTCTATCTCACCATTCTTTTGAAGATCACGTGTAAAGAAGAATTTTGGTGAAATATGTTTTGTTCTATCACCCTTGATATAACCTTCTTTAAGTTGAAGCAACACATGCAAAAGATTATCCTCATATAACCTGTTGGGACCATCCTTCCCGAAGATAAATAACAAGTTGTTTGAATATGATGTACATCGACCTCAACCATACACATTCACGACTTGCTTCATGCATTGCTAAAATTTCGCATGGTTTGATGATGTGGCGATATAGTCCGTTTCATAGACCGCCATGAGATAGCCGCACCTCCACATGTAAACAAATAACCGGTTGTGATTTACCATCATGTGGGTCGATAGAAAACCTAAGATCCGCATAACCAATCGGGTTCATGCTTGGATTCATTTGAGTAGTATAACCCCATATCAATAGTACCTCCGAGATATCGAAAAATGTGTTTTACTCCATTCCAATGTCTCCGTGTTGGTGCAGAACTATATCTTGCTAATAAATTAACAAGAAATGATATATCGTGACGTGTGTGATTAGCAAGATACATTAGTGCTCCGATAGCACTAAGATATGGTACTTCGGACCAAGTAGTTCTTCTTCACCTTCTTCGTTAATTATTTGAGGTCGGAATGGATCTTTATCCACATCTAGAGATCTTACTATCATCGGAAAGACATAATGGATGTGACTTATCCATATAAAATCTCTCTAGGACTTTCTTTGTATAAGTTTGTTGATATACAAAAATCCCATTTTTTAGATACTCTATCTCGTAGTCCAAGACAAATTTCGTTCGCCCAAGTCTTTCATCTCAAATTCTTTCTTCAAACGAGATAATTGCCTTTTGAAGCTCTTCAGAGTTCCAATGATGTTAATATCATCAACATAGACCGCAATAATAACAAATTCTTTTTTAGATCTTCTCATAAAAATACATGGGCATATTGGGTCATTTTCAGTATCCTTCTTTCAACAAATATTCTCTCGAGACAATTATACCACATGCGTCCCGATTGCTTCAAGCCATACAAGGACTTATTTAATTTAATCGAGTATTGATCTCGAATATTTGAACTAGATGCTTCGCATCTTGAGTCCTTAGGACTTTCATATAAATATCACTATCAAGTGATCCATACAAATATGCGTTACAACATCCATCGATGTAGATCAAGCCCTTCATTTATCGCTAGGCTAATCAAATAACGGAAAGTAGTTGCATCCACTACTGGTGAATATGTTTCTTCAAAATCAATACCAGGTCTTTGTGTAAAACCTTGGGCTACAAGACGTGCTTTATATCTTGTAATTTCACCCTTTTCATTTCTTTTCCGTACAAAAACCCATTTATATCCAACTCGGCTTTACATCTTCGGTGTACGGACACTGGTCCAAATACATTTCGTTTTGCCGTAGATTTTAATTCTCGCATTAATAGCATCTTTCCATAGAGGCCAATCATTTTCATTTGTTGGCACTCATTAATAGATTTTGGCTCATAATCCTCATTATCATTTATTACATCATTTGCTACATGATAAGCAAAAATGTCATCAACGTTGATTCCGTTTGGTCCCATCGAATACCATTCATAACATAATTTATTGAGATCTCATTATTTTCATACATTTCGTGTACCTTGGTCTCTTTCCGGGACTACAATATTCTCTTCTCGGGAGATTTCTCTTACGGAGATAACATCTCTTCGGAGATGACTTTCCGGAGTTATTAACTTTTCTTGTTTATCCTCTACTTGACCATCTATACTTTTAGCTCCTTTTCTTTTTCGAGGATTTTTGTCTTTGGAACCGATGGGTCTACCACGCTTCAAAGGCGTACTTTAGATTCATTTATAATGGGTTGTCCTTCGGGACATCAATTCGAATAGGAGCATTAGCAATGGGTACATGTGACTTTGTCACTTTCTTTGGATCAATAAATGCTTCGGCATTCGATTAGCTAAATCGTAAATGAATTATCTTTTGAACTTCTAGTTCACATTGTTTTGTACGAGGATCAAAATGAGTCAATGATAATTCATTCCGGCTAATCTCTTTACCCAATCGCTTATTTTCTCCCCTAATGTTGGGAAAAATGATTCATTAAAATGACAATCAGCAAATCGCACGATAAATAAATCTCCGTAGATGGTTCTAAATATTTTATAATAGAAGGAGATTCATACCCGATATATATTCCCAACCTTCTTTGAGAACCCATTTTGGTGCGTTGTGGTGGAGCTACCGGTACATATACCGCACATCCAAAAATTCTTATATGGGAAATATTAGGTTCTTGACCAAAAACCATCTCGTGAGGGGGAGACCTTTAAGTAACTTGTTGGTCGATGCGAATTAACATTGCCGCATGTAAAATGGCATGACCCAAGCGAAATTGGAAGATTAGATCTCATTAGTAAAGGTCTTGCAATGAGTTGCAATCGTTTAATCAATGATTCGCAAGTCCATTTTTGTGTGAACATGAGCTACGGGATGTTCAATATCAATTCCAAGGGACATACAATATTCATTAAAAGATTGTGAAGTAAATTCACCAGCATTATCAAGACGTATTTTCTTAATAGGATAGTCAGGGTAATGTGCTCTTAATCTGATCAATTGAGCAAGTAATCTTGCAAACGCCAGGTTGCGTGAAGATAATAAACAGACATGCGACCATTTAGTTGATGCATCAATTAATATCATATAGTACCTGAATGGTCCGCATGGTGGATGTATTGGCCCACAAATATCTCCTCAGATCGTTCTAGAAATGTGAGAGACTCACTTTCTCGCTTTGCTTGGGGAAGGCCGAATAATTAATTTTCCCTTGGAACATCTTTGTACATGAGAATTCATTGGATTGTGGTATTTGCTTACACTTCGGGTATGTCCACATGAATTCTCAATTATTTGTCGCATCATAATTGACCGGGATGGCCTAACCGGTCATGCCAAATATTAAATTCATTAGTAAACGGTTTACATTGACAAACTTCGGTTTGTATTGGTAAACTTCGGTTTACAATAGCATATGTTTCAATTGCACTTATATATGTATAATATAAACCGTAAGAAAATGTAGGAAAACATTCTAATATGCTTTTTCTACCGTAAACAATATTTGTAACAAGAAGACATTTCGATCATTATTAGTTATTGTTTCTATATGATATCCATTTTCGCGAATATCTTTGAAACTCAACAAATTTCTTTTAGACTTAGTAGAATAAAATGCATTATCAATGCATAATTTTGTTCCTTCAGTAACAAAATATTAGCTCTTCCTGAGCCTTCAATCAAATTTATATTACCGGATATAGTTTGAATATTGGCTTCTTGCATTACCAAGGAAGAGAAATATTTATCTTGTCTTAATATGGTATGGGTTGTAGCACTATCAACGAGACATAAATCTTCAGGATTGATGCCAGTGAAAATCATTCTTCATTAAAGATACATGAAAAACAAATTAAAAGAAATACATAAGATAGGAAAACAAGTTTAAAGCATAGAAATACTAAAAGATAAAGGTAATTTATTCTAGGAAATCAGAAAGCTTCCATATAATTTACATCATTGTCATTATACTCAGAATTTTCTGCCATATCCACATGATTTACCTCGTCCTTAGCCCTTTACCATTATTTTTCGGTGATTCTTTGTAAAGGTCAACCAAGTGTCTTGGCGTACGCATGTACGAGACCAATGACCTTTTCCACCACAACGATAACATGCATTTTCAGAATGCTTGTTATTTCCACTAGTTTCCCTTCTGGGGTTCTTTTCAATCCTCCCTCCTTTGGGGCGGGAATTTGATCCACCACGATTTGGACCATGATAACGGCCACGACCACGACCACGGTTGTAACCGCCTTTACGTCCACGTCCTCGGCCCTTAAAATTTTCATAGTTTACTACATTCACTTCAGGGAATGGATTCGAACCTGTTGGACGAGATTCATGATTTTTCAACAAAAGTTCATTAT
This sequence comes from Acacia melanoxylon, assembly GCA_019022615.1. Lineage (NCBI taxonomy): Eukaryota > Viridiplantae > Streptophyta > Magnoliopsida > Fabales > Fabaceae > Acacia > Acacia melanoxylon. Next base: position 16,520,107 of record JAFJYJ010000003.1, read on the forward strand.
TCTGTTCAGCCACGAGGAGACAAGAAATTAATTCAGAATATTTCTCGAAACCTTGTCCACGATATTTGCCGCATAGAGCATATTGGATGCATGAAATGTGGTGAATGTTTTTTCTAACATATCATAATCGTAATATTTTCTCCACATAATTTTAAGCGTGAAGTAATTCGAACACGGCTGAGTTATATTCACTCACAGATTTAAAATCTTGCGACGCAGATGCAACCACTCATAACGAGCTTTTGGAAGGACGATCATCTTTCGGTGATCATACCTTTCTTTAGGTCGTTCCAAAGAACTAGTGGGTCTTTCACTGTCAAATACTCAATTTTTAAATCATCATGTAAATGGTGACGAAGGAAAATCATGGATCTGGCTTTGTTTTGATTAGATGTTTCATTTTGTTGTTTTTTTGTATCTTCTAGTTCATGTGCATTAAGATGAATTTCCGCATCTAGCATCCAAGATAAATAATTCTTTCCGTTAATATCAAGAGACATGAATTCGAGTTTTGCTTAGTTCGCTAGGTTTCTGTTTGACATGATTCAAGCTATTTAAAAAGAAAAATAAGCAAGAGTTATTAAAACAGAAATATTAATGATAATAATAGAAAATTCAAAAAGACAATAAAGGAGAATTAAAATTTTATGACTTACGGTGATAATTTTAGAAGATTATGACTTCGGGTCATATAATAGAATTATATGGCTTCCGGCCATAACATACAAGAGATTGTATGCGAGTTAACATAAAATTAACGGTAATAACATAACATTAATAATAAAAGTAAAATGCTTAAAGTAAATGTTACGTTAGTAACATAAAAGTAAATGTTAGATTAGTAACATAAAAGTAAATATTATGTTAGTAACATAAAAGTAAAAGTTATGTTAGTAGGAGGTAGAACCATCCATGTAAGAGTCAAAATAATAATAAAGTGCTAGCATTAAAATTAAACTTAGGTTAGTAACATAAAAGTAAATATTATGTTAGTAACATAAAAGTAAAAGTTATGTTAGTAGGAGGTAGAACCATCCATGTAAGAGTCGAATAATAATAAAGTGCTAGCATTAAAATTAAACTTTGGAAGTAGAACCATCACATGTAGGAGGTAATAACAATATATATTGTGCACAAGAATAAAGCATTATATAAAATAATTAAATCAAGGATGAATAGTAAAATAAATAATCTCCAATCTCACACATGGAACCCGATGTTTAAAACATTCGGTAAAAATATAATGTCTTTAATTCCATATTGCTAAGATCATCACGATCAATATAATAAACATGTAGAGAAATCATTAAAAGATAATAAGAAAATCATACCTTCTTTAGAAAGCACTTTCGTGCCGATAACGTGTTATAAAACTAAAGATAACTTAAGATAAATGAAGAAGAATAAAAGAGAATAATTCTAGAGAGAGAAAGTAGAGAGAGGAGTTCTCATTCAAGTGTATTCTTAATGTTTACTGATGGACGTCTATTTATAGAAGGAAAATGGGTCCTAAGTGTAATTATTTCACCTGGGTCATTAGCGTAATTTTCCCCAAAATCTCAAATATTCAAACCTGTCTGCGCCGCCGTGCATTCCGGAATTTGAGAGAAAGTTCGCGTGGGCCCCGCATGAATACTATCCGTATACGTGAATAGTGAATACGTATACGTGAACAGTAAATACGTATACATGAACAGTAACTCCGTATGAACAGTAACTTCGTAAATATTGAGGGCCAAGAGTCAATGGACATCCACATAATTAGTATATTCATAACAACGTTGTCCTTTTACTCCAATTGTTATTTTAATTTTTATTGTGTCATAATTTAGTTAAAAAAATTCTTTGGGAGAATTAGGATGAATAAACTACAGAAAATAATATTTATTACATAGGAGTGTAACAATTGTAATTATTTAAAAATATTAAATATAACTTTATAAAGACTAAATTGCCCATAATTATATCTCTTATTACCTCCGGCCCTAATTATAAGACCTAGTTGACTTTTTTCTAGAGAGATTAAGAAAGCTAAATAAGTTACATAATCGTTCCATAGGTTGTGTCTTCTTATATTATATATTAGTTTATTGGTCAAACTATTTGGTTTGAAGAGAAAAATAAAAATAAAAATATTCTAATTAGCTTTCTTAATCTCTCCAAAAAAGTTAAGTAGGTCGAGTATATAGTTATATTCCTTATGGGTGGATTAAGTTTTCGGCGGTAAGCAAGTTTCCTCATCCTATTAGTCGTTGCATCCTGTTAACACGGAATCGAAGAATCCATACCTAAACCAACAGCTTGAGACTCGTTGGGACGAAGAACAAAAGAAAATTGCACTGTTCATGATATCCCCAGTTGAGAATAGATGTCTCCCTTCAGCAGATTTCTGGTTTGATGAGAAAAGCTTTTCAGCATTTGTAATTCTACGATTCTATTTTTTTTGGCAAAAGTATAATATATATATGTGTGTGTGTGTGTGTGTGTGTGTGTGTGTGTATTTCATTGATTATGGAATATGGTTTTTAATTTGTTAATTTTTATTATTTTTACTAACGGAATACAAATTCAAAACAATTACTACATTATTATATAAATGGGAAATGTGTTTGTAAATAAACTTTTTTGGACAATACTTATAGCTTGTATTGCAAACAAAGACGTCTTTTGATCCAAAGACGCAAAAAGATAGTAGTATTATATCATGTTTTCTATGGACTCAATCACTCTGGTAAACTACCAAATAATCTTGTGCCCATTCGTGGGCCTATGGACTCGATCACGAAATCTATTTGTGACAACACATGGTAGAAACCGAGCTTTTCCTTTTTGCAGCAATGAGTTCAAAATATGCAGGAAAAGAATAAAAAATGGAGCCCCTGGCTGTGTAAAACAAAAACAGCTTTTGATCTCCCAGGCAAGTTCAGAGTTAGCAACTGTTCCTCAAAAATGGGTGTCACTTAGTTAGATGTCCAACTCATCCATATTTGCCACACGTTTTGGAGCTTTACTAGTCGGAGCATCCACCACACAAGCCTCAGTCGTAGTCAGCAGCAATGACACACTGCATTTAGAGAGAGAGAGAGAGAGAGAGAGCAAAGTTCAGAATATGTGTGTATGTGAAAACAATGGTTATGTTTCTGATAAAATTTCACCTTGCAGCATCAACCAATGCTGTTCTGACAACTTTAAGAGGATCTATAATTCCAGACTCCACCATGTCAACATAAGCACCTGCTCAGGACACACCACCATAAACCTTTAATTACCAAAAGCAACAAACAAACCTAGCACAAGAATATCACTACTCAGCAAAATTTCATAGCAAACATGAAACACCATAATTCATAATAACAGTAGAAAGTTATAATTTCTCTTTATAAGAATATAAGAAACATAGGGTTAAAACCTAAAACCATATTAGGGTTCCACATGGTTTCACATTTGATACAACTGAGGGTACAAACCTTTGGCGGCATCAAAACCAAACTTATCGTCGTCTTGTTCCAACAATTTCCCGGTAACTAAAGCACCATCAAAACCAGCATTAGCAGCTATTGTGAATGCAGGTGCCTGTGGTGACCAATATGATTCATTAGTAATGATTAACTCTAGGATGCCCCAAAGAGGAATTATTTAGCCAAAGAAACAACCTTAAGTGCGCTCTTAATTATCTCTACTCCTCTTTTCTCATCCTCATTTTGGGTTTGGAGGTTGTCCAAGATTTTACTAGCATATAACAGAGCAACTCCACCACCTGATTAGAAAAATTACAATTTAGCTGAAAAAAATGGAAAGATATTTAAAGAAAGGGAACAACAAGAACAAATTGTATATGATGCTTGGCTCTCTTTGCGTACTTTTCAATCAAACGGCAAGAACCAAAAAAATGAGTCACCTGGCACAATTCCCTCCTCTACGGCTGCTCTTGTAGAATTTAAAGCATCGGTCACCCTATCTTTCCTTTCCCCAACTTCTGCTTCGCTAGCCCCTCCAACCTGAAAATGTTTGGTTCCATTTCCAAGTGAGAAAAAAGTAACCATATCTATTAATTATTATAACAGAATTTGTGAGGCCATGTGGCAAACCTTGAAAATAGCTACACCACCAGACAGCTTTGACAATCGTTCCTGTGCTTTCTCTTTATCAAATGTGGCAGTGCTCTCTTCAATTGCTGCCCTGAGCTATAAAATGTTAACATTTTAAGCATCATGAGATGCCCAACCCAAAAAAAAAACATAAAAAAGTGAGAAACCTTCAAATTAATAAGAGGATAGGGGAAGCATATCCAATCAAAGAGGGACAGTGGAAAGAGAGGAGGGAGAACAGAGAAAAACATTTCTTCGGTCAAATCTAGAACACCACATATTAAGAAACATCCATGGACTATAAGTGATATTTTACTGTCAGATAGGGTCACTTCTGTTTGTGGTAGATATACATATGCCTTGTCACTTCAATTAATTGGCAACACTTTGATGAATTAGTAAGGCAAGTGACAGATATATAGAAGATCATTTAGGGGAAAGTACAACTAAAAATCTCCCGCTATTTAAAGAAAACAACACTTTGTGAGCCATCCTACCTGCTCACATCTATCTTCAATGAGCTTCTTATCCCCACCACCATGTAGAATAATAGTATCATCAAGAGAAACAGTAACCTGATACACCTTAAATTAGTTAGGTACTTATTGTCCAATGTACCTAAGATTCATTATATTGCTTCTAGCCACAGACCTTTCTGGCAGAACCAAGCATTTCTGGCCGGACTTTATCAAGGGTCAAACCTCGTTCTTCTGTGATCACCTGCATTTGAACACGTCATTGATATTCACACAACACATAACAAGCTCTATTCCAACCTGCTAGACCTTGGCGAGGCAATTCCTTAATCATTATTACATACTAGAGGGGAGAAATCCACTACACTGATCACTTGTAAAATATCTGAAAAATAGATGAGGCTAGAATATTCACCTCTCCTCCTGTAAGAATGGCTAGATCGTCTAAACCAGCTTTTCTATTTTCACCAAAACCTGGAGCTTTTACAGCACAAACCTAAAACACAGGAAATTTTGTGAATCTGGAAAGCCAGTAGACAAAAAATTAAGTTCTAAGAAGGATACAGTACAAATAGACACATAATCACCTTAAGCCCAGCACGATGTTTGTTGAGTATAAGCATAGCCAAAGCATCACTCTCAACATCCTCCGCAACAACAAGAAGTGGCCTATGTTTCTGTTCAAAATTCAAATCGAAAACTATAGAATGAGAAGATCCTAAACTATAATTTTACCAAAATAGTAATTGCAAATCAACACATTCAATGATTATCCCACCCACCTCCATTGCTAGCTCCAATGCTTTCACAAGTGAACTCATGTCTGATATTTTCTTCTCATGGATTAGTACAAGGGGATGCTCCAATTCCTAACAAAATGAAAATTACCATTATTCAACTGATCAGGAAACTCAATCCAAGTAACTAAACCAAGTTGAAAGAAGCTTTTTGTTTCACATCAGGTGCAATTGAATAAACAGAGAGCTTATGACAACCAAAAAATGGAAGATATTGTCATTAGAAAAAATAACAATAAATATAGGAAGATCTTTAGCAATATCTGTAAATTAAGCTCCAGCAGGAATAAGGTAGAATCTTGCATCCCTATTCCATACAAGATTAAATGATAGTATGATAAGATTAGCAATGATAAGGCCTGTCTTCTCGAGGAATTAACTTTACAGCTGACATGAGACTCAATAATTAAAAGACAATTAAGAATTCTGTTCCAAATATGCCATTACCAAATGTTATTCAGCAAAATTATAGGATAAGTGTAAAGAACATGTAAGTTCAACAGGTTGAGAGTTTCTGGGAAAGATGTTAGCAGCCACATGTTGAATCTGAACTTACACATTTCTGGGTCACATGATCAGTAATAAAATAAGGAGATATATAGCCTCTGGTCAGCTTCATTCCTTCTACCACTTCCAACTCATTATGCAAAGTGTTCCCATCCTGCAGTGTTTTCATAGTTTTAATAATCTGGAATTAAAATTAGACAAGTTGAAATGCACTCAAGAAAAATGGGCAAAGTTGCTTACAGCAACAGTAATGACTCCCTCCTTTCCAACTTTCTCCATTGCTCTTGCAATAAGTTCTCCAATATCACGCTCTCCATTAGCAGATATAGTTCCAACCTAGAGATCATATATAGGAAAGGGTGTGCAAATTGAATTTATCACTATCGGTAACAAGCTTTAGAAGATTATATATCTCGTCCACTGCCAAAGCATCCAATGTATATGTTCTCAAAGCTGATGATAGCAATCAAGTGCAAAAGCATAGACTCTATAATAATTTAATAATCAACATTAAACTAGTGGAAGATAAGTTTGCATGAGAATCACTAGCACCTGGGTTATCTCTTCTTGTGTGCTAATCATTAATGCTCTGCTTTTCAAATCAGTAATTACAGCATCAACGGCCTTATTTATACCGTTTCTCAAATCCATAACATTTACACCAGAAGCAATAGCTTTGCAACCTTCTATGAGTATAGCCTGAGTAAGAACAGCTGCACAAGTTGTACCTGGAAGTAGAGAACACAGATTTCATCAGATCAGAAAGCATCAAACATCAGCTAAATGACTGTGAAGGGAAAGGTAAACCAGAGTGACCAGAGAACTTCTCCGTGTTTCACTCACAGAGTTAGGAAGGGAATTAAAAAAATTTAAGAGATCCGTTTCCAAACTTAATACTGTTAAAAAATGTGTAGATAAGAGTGACAAGTGCCATTGCATATAATCTTCTGTTAAAACTCCTTTCTTCCATTTGATCTGTAGCTTTAGATCACTTAAGCAAGTTATGAAAAAGGTAATTTTCATGGAATAAAACTATTTTATAAACAAGCCTTCATGAATTCTGATGAAATAGCAGTAATTTATATTTTTGGCTACCAAAGAGAAGTCACAAGTGTTTAACTGATCTAACTTATTCAGACTTTAAAGCAATAAGGAATAGTAAAGCCAATTATGTATACCTACAGTTAAATATTGAATAAAAATCAATCACATTTCACGCCATTGCAAATTTATTTAGGAACAAAATGTCTAAGTAGAGTAATCACCATCGCCAGCCGCGGTATTGGTAGCCTTAGCCACCTGCTTCACAAGCTCAGCACCAAGATTTTTGGCCTTGTCTTTAAATTCAACACTTCTGGCAACGGTCACTCCGTCCTTTGTAATCTTAAGTTTTCCATGACTTTTCTCAATGATTACATTGCGACCCTGAACCAGTCATTTGAAACGAAAATCATTCCCAATCATTTTGAATTCTTCTTTAAATGTTATCATCTATGGCTAGTAACAATTATCAGTAATAGCTTTTAGCTCTAACTTGCAACAAAAATTGAGTAGATTTTCATTCGTACGGAAAAGTAATAAGGCTACGTCCCCTAGCTACCATTAAGGTTTGACCTTGTCAGCATCAAGAGAATGCGTGACAGATATGTAATGACAACCGGAGTTCACTATGACAGTCAACACCACAACTAGGATGAACATAGAAGAACCTAGTGATCCGAAAGCAGTACCTTAGGTCCCATTGTTACTTTTACAGCTGCTGCAACCTCAGAAACTCCTTGAAGCATAGCAGCGCGAGCTCCAATTCCGAAGTTGATATCCTTCGCCACATAATTTCTGTTGGATATTATCCGATTATATACCTGGAAGAAAAATCAGACCAACACATAATCCATCTAGAAATCGCCTGCCCAACTAAACAAGAGCAGAAAGTAGTAAACAATATTGAAGAAATACATTCTATGATCACCCAGACACGAAAGGCATTATTATTTTGATCCAAGCTCAAATGAAAAGAAAAGGAAGGCTCAATCTGTAGTTTTGTAAGTGAGATGGACCAGACCAGGAGTTGAAAATTTGAAGGCGCAAATGAAATGGGTAATACCCGAGAAAGAAGGGAAAATTCTTACAAGTTTTTTGGAAGAGGAGGAGCTAATGGAGGAAGCTAGTTTGGAAGCTACTCGATACATTGCCCCTTGCCAGATGAAGAAATGAAAGCGAAGAAGCAAATGAAGTAATGGCCACCAGCCAGAGCAAAGTAAAGCAATAGGGCTTTAGGGAGGGTTTAGGTCCTTCTGTTTTCTTTTTCTTTTCCCTTCGGGACCAGGAATTCACATTCCTCCCTCTCTTTTTCCGTCTTCTTTTGTTCCTAGAGCTTTTTTAATAAAATAAACGCATTCGATTAAATATAAAAATCAATTTTTGGACAAACAAATATAAAAATAAATTGGGAAAATTCTAAATAAATACCTTCTAAATTTGTAAAACCCCCATAAGTCTGTTAAATTTGTAAAAAGATTGAGAAATAGGGGCGCATAAGGGATAAATTTGGGTAAAATTACCAATTTTAAATTCTTTTAAATAATAATAAAAAAAAATCCTCCACCCCCCACCCCCCACCATCGCCACCCACCACCACCGGCCATGGCCACCACCCACCACAACCGCCGACACCACCACCGTCCCTTTGCCACCACCACCGGCCCGCCGCCGGCGGTGGTAGTAGGTGGCCAGCGGCGGTGGTGGTGGGGGGATGGAGGATTTTTTTATTATTATTATTTAAAAGTAAGGGTAAAAAGGGTAAACCCGAATTTGCATATCCTTCATAGATCCTGATATCTCTCGATCTTTTACAAATTCAACAAACTTCGGGGTTTTACAAGAAAGTATTTATTTAGAATTTTCCCAAATAAATTTTTTCTCAACATTGATGTAACCAAATGATAGGAGGACGGCAGCACTCTTCCGTCCCTTTGTTAGAGAAAATTATTGATTTTTGAAAGCACGCTTCATTAAATTTAAAGTAGTCCTAGAGATGGAAAATAACTGAAATTTATTCTTTATTTTAACTTTTTTCATGAATCACAGTTAAACCCCCTCTAATAAATGTGATTCCTGATATTTAAACTTATGTTTTCCTCTTATTGGGTGAAATAGCTTATTATCTCAATCAGCATAGCTTCACTTGTATTCTTATTGGGCGAGATAGCTTACTATCTCAATCAGCATAGCTTCTTGGTATATCGCATGATTAGCATATGATAGTGTCTCAAACATAATTGTTACATGTGCTAGTTAAAACAGTTGGCCAAAAAAATAGCATGATTAACGTTAAAAAAAAAAAAACACACACAAATTCATCGCAGGTCTGAACCTAAATGGACCTGATGGGCTTAACATGTTTTTAAGGGAAATATGATATAGAGGGATCATTATTCACTAAATTCTACCCCTCCTTCTTGGGTAAATAAATAAAAATCCTCCACCCCCACCATCGCCGCCACCCACCACCACCGCCGGCCACCCCTTTCCTAATTTTTTTTAGCAAAATAATAATAATTATTCACTAAATTCTTGTTTCTGATTTCTTCAAAATAGTTGACGGATATTGTTTAAATTTAAATCATCAAAAGTAAAATCAATAAAGAAATTAAGGAAGTAATAAAGGATATAACTCTTTGGGTTAAGTATCAATTTTGCCCACAACCACCGCAATGTTGATATTTGCCCGAAGTTTAAAAACGTAGCAATGTTGCCCTCCACACCACCACCGACCACCACGAAGTTTAAAAACGTAACAATGTGCCCCCGCCCAAAAACCTAACGTCAACCGTTAGGATTTTTTGCAGGGGCAATATCGCTACGTTTTAAAACTTCGGCAAAGAACATTGTCTTCGCCGAAAATTCGAGAGGCAAAATTGCTCCTGGAAGCGTCGAAAGCGCAAAATTAAGACTTAACCCTAACTTCCTTGTACGTTATTTTGTAATAAATTTGGAAAAAAAAATTTAGTATATATACTATTTTCAATTATACTTTCAACAATACTGCAAAGTTCCATTCCATCTTAGTTTTCAAAAGAGTTTAAATATGTTTTTGACCCTTAGATTACTAAACTAAAAATTTTCCCAAAAAAATCTAATTACAAAATATATTTTTTAAAATTTTAAAACTTTTTGTGCTTATTTTTTACAAACGGGTTATGCTGGAAAAAAAAATCTAAATAGGTTACGATGAAAATCATGATGCGACTCTGCATTGTTGATGGCGTGATTAAAATATAATCTTGTTATGAAACCCATGGTGATTAAGTTTAATTCCACTTGAGCATGCTACTCAGTAGTAGTAGTTATTTTGACACATTTTACACGGATAATATATATATATATATATTTATTTATTTATTTATTGGCAATATACTTCTCTGGTCTTATATGGAAGGCAGAGTTGTCTTATTTATAAGGTACTTTATTAGAGTCTTGAGGTGAATATACAATTTAACTCTTCGTTTATTATTTTGTTAACTTTATTTTCATTTGGTATTATATATATGAATAGGGGTAGAGTTGGAATGTTGTTGAATTTTATGGTAAAGTTAATGAGATTTATGGTAAAGTGTGAAGTCTTCAGCTTGGTTTAAATTCAGTAATTCTATTGTATTTAAAAAGGCATGTAATTGTAGAAAAATATGATTTATTAAAATATTTAAAATGAAAATGCGAAACCACAATATGAATTTACATAGCTTATGCAATCTCTGTCTCGGGATTTCACCGTGACTTACGATTCGATGGGAGAATCGGGTTGAATTGAAGTTGATTTGTAGGTGAGCAAGTTTTTTAAAATTCTTACTCCTTCAAGTTTTTAATGTAATAGTTCCATGACGAACTAAGGTTAAAATTAGTTTAAGTTATATATTTGGAAAGTGTTATGGACTCATATTGGGCCCAAATATGATAAAGCCAACAATAATGACACTTTATGACAAAATCCCTCCATAATCAGGTAAGACACTAATTACCCTATAATCTCGGCTATAATCATGTGGCGTACAGGTAGTGGAGCAGACATGCATAGGTAGTGGAGCAGAGACAAGGGCCTGGAGGCACGTACAGCCCAAGGACCAAAACCCTAGAGGCAATCCTTATAAATAGGAGATTAACCTCACAGGTGCACATGCTTTATTCGTCATCTTTTACTATTTAATCTCACTGTGCACACATCCCACCCCCTTTTGGCTAAACGTCATCGTGTAGCACAATGATCATCTGATGTTCTTTGTTGTCTTCCTCATAGACATCATATAACAATCATCCTCTCTTCGGTATATGAGCATATATATCTCGGAGAGTATAACAGATCTTATATAAACCATTTGCAAACCCATTGGGGTTAGACATTTGTGTTCTTACAATAGAACATTGGCGCCGACCGTGGGGAGAGATAAACTTCTATTCCCAAACCACTAAAAATGGCTACAAATACCAAAAGCCGTAGTCAGATCCCTTGGCAAGACCCGTTGCCAGAGGGACAACCGCAGCAGCATCAGGAGCAGACAATTCAACATGAGGATTCGATCATTCCGGGTTATAATCACGTTACAGTGGAGGCAGAGGTGGAGACAGTTGACACCGCAACTTCTCCAACCCCTTAGAACCGAGTTATCCAGCAAATCCATCCACCAGTTCAACAGTAAGACCCTCCTCCGCAATTTCAGATCGAAAACCCGGACATTCGACTGTTACAAAATACCATGGGTTCATTATTCAGGCGGATGGAGGAAATGGAGCACCAAAGCCAACTTCAGAGACAAAAGGATGTCCGACTTATGCAAGAAGATATGAACCGTCGTAATTCACTTTGGCAGCAGGAGAAAAAGTTGCTGGAGGAACGCCTCAGACAAATTGAAAACCCAGTTCTTGGCGATAATCGGGATGAGGCCCGTCCTAGCCGGGTTAAAACCTTGGCTCAAATCAATACCGGGGACTGTCGGAGCACAACCGCAACCCATAATGAAGAGGCGCCCAACCGAGTAAATATCGTGTCTTTTACTCGAACTAGTACAAAAGATACTCGGCAGGCAGATAGCCAACGAATAAGGTTGTTCGAGGAGCGCCTCAAACGGATTGAGAGAATTGAGAACTCAAGTCGAAAAAGAGACCGGGATGATCTCAGCCGAGTTACTCCTTCAATTTCTGTTCAAGTCAATGCCGAAGAACCTTAGGATGATAATGCGGGAAAGAACTTGATTAACCGGGATTAGGCCCGGACTCAACAAGTCCAAGGTCCAGATCATACGAATAAGCAAGCTGAGCTTATCCGGGACACTGTCATGTCGAACAAAGATGCACCACTAACAACCAAGAGCGTACCTGGAAAATATAGAAGAAAGTACTGCAAGGGGAAAATAATAGTAGCCCTTTATCAAATGAGATCGTAGATGCTCTATACCCGAAAAACTTTAACTTGGTCGACTTACCTACATACGATGGAACTCAGGATCTACAGGCTCACATTAATACGTTTGAGGAGCAGCCCATCATATCCCGGCTATTTTTCGCGACCTTGCGAGGTGCAGCACAGGCGTGGTTCCACACTTTGCCTACAAAGTCGATTCACAATTTTGAGGATCTCATAAACAAGTTTTTGCTGAATTTTGCGACGAGCAAGAAACAACCTAAATCTGAGTTGTTGAAGTTGACATCAAAATTCAAAAGGTGAATCTACGCTAGGGCATTCTCAAAAGACTCTCTGATAGATTTCACTATCGCCGCGTCCTTCTCCTCAATTGCAGCGTTAGCAGCATCTAAGGCATCCCGACATACACCTAGCTGAGTTCAGAGTTCTTTTTGTTCCTGCTGCAGCAGTCCTATAGTAGACTTGTCCTTAGCCTGAGCCTCTTGGAATTGGTGCAGGTTGGAGATTGCCTTGTTAAAGTCTACTTTAACCATCTTCATCTCCTGCTTCATCTTGTCCTTGGCTGCCTTAGCAGCCTTTACTTGTCCCAGAGCATCAAACTTGACTACCTCCATTAGAAGTTTTTACTCCTCTGCCTCTGATTTCATCCTTTGTAACTAGCCACCTGCGAAGCATACTGTGTATTCATAGTGATCAGAGTTTGGGCCAAGCCGATAAATTTCAAGGCGTATCGCTCTAAATCTGCAATTTTCTGTAACTCGGCATTGCCATACTTGGTCGGCTCAAAGAAGCGCTCTGGAGGATAGATAGCATAGTTGAGCTCAGTAGGGACCTTATAGCTCCAGACAACCCCACGAGGGAATCCTAAAAAGACCCTTTCTCACAAATAACAATTAACCATAATGTTTTCTTAAGATTGGATTAACAAGTAATTATAGAAAAACCCTTTTTATTTTCAGTACTCACACCTCGGGGTCCAGGGCACAAATTTTGCCCACAAACCCTCTACAGGAAATCCATAACTCAGGGCACAATTATCGAACAAGAGATTCTATAGCCCACAAGTTATACAACATGAACCCCACAACAAAGGGTCTTCACAAAACAATGTTCACACAACATAGGTAAGTGGATCCACTATAATTTGAGGGTGCATAAGATAAGGCCTTCGAAAAACCAACAGTCATCCAAAAATAGTTAATGTAGTATCTCAAAATATGAGGGCCCTATGATGACAATATATTAATCAATACAACACTAATACCAAAAAGAGGCCTACAAGCTTTACAACGCTATGCCTTTGGCTGCTTCCCTTGTCCTTTACTAAGGTTAGAGGTCTCGCCTGAAAAATTTAGTAATGACGGGGTGAGACATAAAGTCCCCGTAACCGAAATTAATTTATCCAATATGCAGGAAAGGATTGCAAGTCAGAGAAGCAAGTTTGTTAATAATATGATAATAATAATAATTTCAATAATTAAATAACCACAAATAAAACAATTAATACATAATAACCATAACAGTTAGTCATCCCCACTCATCCATCCCTCCTCCTTATTTCCTCGTGGACGCGAATCAGCCCATCAGTGTTAGTAACCCGGCCAAGGTTAACTATCACTTCAAGGATATTGTCCCCTCCCGTGCCACCACAAAAATACCATAACAGGGAGGTGTTCGCCCAAAACACTCAACTCAAATCCGGGTCAGGAATATGAGAGAGTCAATGGGCACAATTTCACCTTAAATCTCTTCCACACAACCCAACATATCCCACAATAGAAGAAATAATATAATACCAAAATTTTAAACAACAATTTATTAAATTATATTTCATACAGATCACCTCACAACAAACATTATAACCATCACAACAATAACAATCCCAATAACAATAACCACTTAAATACATAGATTGGAAAATACACTGCTTCACTGAATAAATTTTCATATTCAACCTACATATAATTTTTCAAAACACCTACAAGTAATATATATGAAAATTAAGCTTAGAAAAATACCTCACAGTCCAAAACAAGCATATAAAATAAATTAATCCCGATTACCTCACTTTCAAGCTTAACCTTAGCTTGAGGTGCACAACCCGCACAATCACCGCTTATAAGAAGGCTCTACATTAACACAATCATAACTTATAATTTCCTATGACTTTTTTTTTAATAATAATAATAATAATAATAAATATTATTATTATTATTATTATTATTATTATTATTATATATCATTATTCATTTATTTATTTTTTATTAATATTTCTCTACAATTAATTTAAACTTTCAAAGGCTATCCTAACAATTTAATTTAGAATTTTATAAATATCAATCATTATATTAATTTTGCTCTTTAGATATTAATAAAATCATTTATACTTTTTGGATATTCATAATATAGTATCTAATTATTTTAAATACATAGGATTAGCATATTTATATATATATATATATATATATATATATATATATATATATATATATATATATATATATATATATGTGTGTGTGTGTGTGTATATGTATATATAGATATGGATTAGTTAAGATATCTATATCCATATCATAACAACAAGATTATTTCGGTTTATTATTCATCTCCATTTATCACGCATCCAATATAATGGAGTTTTAAGTCCAGCTTCTTATATGATAATGGAACAACTTCTCTCTCATTTTTCAAAGCCACGTATCATATATATACATGTAGTTACTATAATCTTCTTCTTCTTCTTGCTCAGAATATATATACATGTAGTTACTATAATCTTCTTCTTCTTCTTCTTTTTTCACATGCAGGGGCCCACACACGGTTTATATAGCGCCGTTATACCGTTATATAGAGCTGGGATCTTCCTTCCTTCCATATATATATAAAAAGAAAAAACAGAGCAAGAAGATAAGAGGAGGGGGAAAAAAAAAACGACACCCTCTTGTTCTCAAGTGTGCAGTGATTACATATAAATCTACAAGTATTTTAAATTCATGAGACACACAACATTAATGTTTAAAATCAATTAACAAACAGATGTTGTGTTTGAGTTATATATTCACTTCCAAACCAATATATATAGAAGGATCTATTCCCTTATATATATTATACCCAGCAAGCCCAGGGCTAGATAGAAACTAATATATATAGAACAGATGCAAAATGCCCACACGCTTGTAGACGCAAAACACAAATTTTTAGACGCAACCCATCCCTGTTTTCTGTTAAATCTTGCAGCAATTTGTGGCTTGATTCCTAAGGTTTAATACTCATCATTTTCGTTGAGTAATTGACAGAAATTAGAGGGAAAGAAGCTTGGTATCTTCTTGCTTTTCTTCCTCAGTTGGACTCTCTCCTCCTTCCTCTCTCTTTTTCTCGTTTTCTCTCGACTCTCTCTCACTCTCCTTTACTCTCAGCTCTCTCTCACCCTCAGACTCGCAACTCAGCTTTGGTTCTTGCTGGTATTGCCCAAAACCAAAATTTCTACCCGCCGTGAAAAACGCCGCATAAATCTTCTTTTCTCTGGCTGCAATTGAGAGTGTTTTAAGTATTTCTCTATCTTCTTCTAGAATTGGATTACCATACATGTCTAGAGGCGGAGGGCTATTTTTATCCATGAGCACTTTAGAGAAAAGAGTCAAGGTAAAAAAGTTGGGGAGGAATTCTTGGGGACTTTGGGATATAGTCGGTCGAATCCAATGATGATGCTCTAGAATGGACGAAAGGTTAATGAAAGTCGAAGTCGGAAGGAGAAAGTTTATGATGGCCATAAGTCCAATACAAGGGAAATTTCTCCTTCCCAGGACTTAAGTTGAAGAAACTAACTTTAAAAAAGGCGGATTTGAAGTTTTCAAGTGACCGGTAGTTCAAAACCCGTGCAAGATCCTAAAAGCCTACCAGAATACTGACTATTCGAGCATGGGAAAGCGGATGGAATAATCTTCTCCACTATGCAGACCTGTCTCGATGAGTTCTTCGATGGTCATTGTGTTCTTGATGCCCATCGTCGATAACCAAAACCGAAAAACGTCAAAAGTAGGAAGTATACCTTTGGCGACAAGCCGAGATGATTTAAGTTGCTATTTAAAGGTGGAAGAAAGTTAGGAATGTCTAGAGGCGGAGGGCTATTTTTATCCATGAGCACTTTAGAGAAAAGAGTCAAGGTAAAAAAGGGAGGAATTCTTGGGGTTGAGACAAGTTAGTTACGACACTGGTAGTTCAAAACCCAGAAGATCCTAAAAGCCTACCCGAGAAAAAGTAGGAGATTTTAGACAAAGCAATATGGAAATAAAAGAAGAAAGGGAAGAAAAACGAGAAGGCAAAGAAAGTTGTGGAAGTGAGAAGTTTTCTCTGAGAAGGCAAAGAAAGTTGTGAACGTAAAGAGGAGAGAAGAGGAGAAAGTTGAAATATATAAACTTTTGAATTTGAGGAGTTAGGGGGTAACCACGACAATTCCTACTAAAAAGCAAATTTCCCTTTGAAAAGTACAATGATGATCGCTATGAAACGACATGAATATTAAATGTGCACGGATCTCAAAGACGGCCACACGGATCTCAAAGATGGCGATCATGGTTAATACACGGGAAATGGCGGTCTTACGCCATGAGGCCAGTAGCATAGGCAAATAGAATCTGTTCGTATACCTTATATTCATGATACCTCGGATTGGGGGCAACATACGTGGCGGAAATATATGAACCCGACAACCCGGATCAAAGTTACAAATGGAATCTCGGTTGTCATGAAAACAAGAGAGTTTTCAAAGCAAAATAACTTGGCATGCATGGCTGGGGGCAAGCTGCAAAGGAGTAAGGAATTCAGCAATTCTCCGAGGTCAAGTAAGTGAAACTCACGGAGGGCAGGCCAAGCAAATTAGATATAAAGTCTAGGTTAAGCAGTCAATCAATCTCGGCAGATCAGAACCTTGAACTACTGAACTTGGGGGCAACTGTTATGGACTCATATTGGGCCCAAATATGATGTGGCCCAATAAGGACACTTTATGACATAATCCCTCCATAATTAAATAAGACACTAATTACCCTATAATCTCGGCTATAATCACAGGGCGTACAAGTAGTGGAGCAGGCATGCACAGGTAGTGGAGCAGAGACAAGGGCCTGGAGGTGCGCATAGCCCAAGGACCAAAACCTTAAAGGTAATCCCTATAAATAGGAGATTAACCTCACAGGTGCACAGGTTCTATTTATCATCTTTTACTATTCAGTCTCATTGTGTACACGCCCCACACCCCCTTTTGGCTAAACATCATACTCGTGTAGCACAGTGATCATCTGGTGTTCTTTGGTGTCTTCCTCATAGACATCATAGAACAATCATCCTTTCTTCGATATATGAGCATATATATCCCGAAAAGTATAACAGATCCTATATAAACCATTTGCTAACTCATTGGGGTTAGACATCTTTGCTCTTACAACATAACATAAAGAAATGTGTTCTGTCTAGGGTTGACAGAGATGTCCAGTTCGTTGAACTGGTACATTTATATTGGATCAAATAACTCTCTCCTAGGTATCTATGGATCAAATACTTATGAGAATGATAGATCACTGTGCATGAATAGACGTTAGCCAAAGGGGGTGGTGTGTGTGCACAATGATGGCAATATAGTAAATTGAGAGAGAATGTTCATACCTTTGAGGTTTACCTCTTATTTATAGAGTCTACCTTAGAGTTAGGGTTTGGATTTATGGGCCTTTGTGCCTTCAAGCCCAAGTAATGCGTTGCCATGTTTGTGTCAAGATCTTGGATTGATATCCTCTTTGATTATGATAGAATTCTGACCTAGATAGCCCTTTGTCGGGCCATATGTTGAATGGGCCTCAATATGAGTGCATAACAAAATATGGGTTGGTTTTTTAAAGTGCCCTTTTAATTTGAAAAGTACTCTTTGATGGAGAAACTGTTGACATATGCCCTCAATAGAGAGAGTTTAAGATTATATGTATGTGTGTGTGTATAAATTTGATAATAAAGTGGATTGGGGTCTTATTTTTAAGATTAAAGCAAATCCTACTCGTATATTTAGGGTTTGAGAGAATATAAATTTTTCCCTTTTGGTGGCCAAAGCAAGTGGGAGTTGTTCAAAGTCTTACACTTGGAGGAAAAAAAGAGAAAACTCGATGAATTAATTGACTAACAAGAACACTTGGTTGATGTGGATTTACTAACAATCAAATCAAGACCCCTCGTCCTTGGGTTAAACTAGTAAAGTGGTCGGACACTCTCATCAAAAGGGAGAGGGTTCGATCCTGAGTTGGTCAAGACGCTGTGGGAGGCATCTAGGGGTCTACGAAGCAACGGTAACCCAGGCTAAGGTGGAGGCATATGTATTCTTAGTCCTAAATTCCTTGCGGAGTGGGCTCCAAACGCGCTCGCTTGGGATCAGGTGTGGGAAATTTCAACCCTCTTCTAAAATTTTAGTAACAAGAATAAAACAATCAGACCAAGTGAGCGTCTGTGATTTCTTTGCCTTTTATGTGAGAGGGAAAAATTGAGGATGGGAGAGTGATTAAGGGATAATTAAGGATGGGATATTATGTGATGAATACGGATGATGTGGGCTTAACAATAAATGGTCCAATATCAGTGAATGAAGAAAGGCCCACGAGGAGGAGCAAAAGGGCTTGAAGAAAGACCTGGAAACTTAAGAGAAATTGAAGATGAGGATCTATAAAAGGACAAAAGTGATTAATTAGGTGAGTGAGGAGTGGGCTCACAGATATTAGGACTGTGTGATGCTTATGCGGCTGAGGAGTGGGCTCTCCTATACAGTCTTAAGCAAGCTTGGGAAGAAGGATACAAAAATATAATTGTTGAATCTGATGCACAGCTTCTGGTTGACAAGATTCACCGCAACCTTGAAGAGCCAAATACTAGTTTGGTGTTTTTCCAGATCAAACAAATGCTCCTCTATTCTTGGGATGTTAAGATCATGTATATCTCTAGAGCTAGTAATTTATTAGCAGACGCTTTAGCAAAAGAGGGAACTTCTTTTACCTCTCTTATGCATGTTTGTCCTTCTAAATTTAGGAATGTGTTTAATTCCGATTGTACTGTACGGGACTTGATCCCTTTTCTAATGTTATTAATATATGATGGCTGATGCCTCATCTTTACCAAAAAAAAAAGGACAAAAGTGATTAGGAGAGGCTGTGAGTGTGAATATGATTTGGGAATCTTTCTTTCCCTCTCTCTGGTTCCCTCTCTATTCTGTTATCCTCATCCTGTATTTCGTTCATCTATGAAATGCAGAGTGATCATACTGAACGATTGCAATATTAATATAGAAGTTTTATCTTCTTCATTGATTTTCATTGAGTGATCATAACATATTTTAAGAGAACCAATAAGAAAAGTGAATGCAACATATATATATATAAAAAAAGCAATAAAGCATGCAAATACTTTCCTCGATTGGATTTAGAGGACTAGTTAATTTGGGTTGACGGAGTAAGAAGAGATACCTTCCTTTTTTTCTTTTTTTTTTTTTTTTTGGGGGGGGGGGGGGGGGGTATGGGGCCGTAATCTACATTTTTGATATGAAGTTTATATTTGAAATTGATGTTGATGATGTTTTTCCTTAAATGAAATCACGAGGATAAACACTGAACCGTGGGAGATATATGATAGATATGATATAGAGATAGAGAGATTATTATTCACTAAATTCTTGTTTTTTATTTCTTCAAAATAATTGACGGTTATTGTTTAAATTTAAATCATCAAAAGTAAATTCAATAAAGAAATTAAGGAAGTAACAAAGAATATAACTCTGTTGATATAGAGAATAGTTAAAGATCTATGCTAATTCCCCCCCCCCCCCCCTCTCTATAGATATACACCTTTTACATTTTTTATGATTTCTTATACGCTTTTCCTGTTGTTAAAATTTCCCTATAAAAATATTGTTGTAAAAAATGTTATGAGTTTATCCTCCAACATGTAGAATTTTTTAAACCCGAAAAAAATTTTTTGGCAACGAGGAAAATCTATTTAATTTTGTGAAAAGTCATTTCGACAACAATATTTTCATGGAAATTTTAACAACAAGAAAAACCATTTTAACAAATGAAAAAACCATTCTCGACAAATTGATGAGATTTTTTTGATATTAGAATTCTGTCATTTATTATAAAAAAAGTTCCTATGGGACCTCACGTTATTTTCCCTTTTGGTGGCCAAAGCAAGTGGATTTTGTTCAAAGTCTTAAAGATTCTTGGAGGAAAAAAAAAAAGAGAAAACCTTATGAATTGATTGACCAAAGAACGAATGGTTGATGTGCATTCATTAACAATCGGACCAAGACCAAGTGAGCGTTTGCGATTTCTTTGCCTTTGATGTGAGAGAGAAATATTGAGGGTGGGAGAGTGAGTAAGGGATGATTAAGGATGAGATATTAGAGAGTTAACTATGGTTTAAGAGGTAAAAGAAAATAAGAACAATAATAAGAAGTATATTATTATAAAACAAATTTATTAAAGTTGATTAATTAACAATGATAAATGATATTGATAAGAATATTAAAAAAGAAAAGAAAAAATATAGTGAAAATATCTTCATGAAATAATCTACTCTATATCTAAATAAAAAGAAATGATGAGAGAGAAAGAATAAAAAAATCTTATTTTTTTAAAAATATAATAATAATATTTTAATAGGGGCGCAAACCCTAATCTCACTCTTATAAAACTCTCTTTTCTTCTCACGCCTCACATACCCGTCCCAATTCCACTCTTATAAGTTATAACTATGAAAATACGTTAAAAACTATATATAACTATTTAGTCTTTGCTCTTCAGTAATCCTGAGTTCAAAATGCACAACGGAAATAAGGTTTTCAACTTCTCATCCTTTTTTCAGGCAAAAAAAAAAACTTTTCATCTTTTTTTTTTGTTAAAGTAAAAACAACAAAAATTATAAAAATGTAAGTTTTTACGTGTTTGAGCGGCATTTCTACTAATTTCTGCTCAAAATTTTTTTTACTTGTGTTTCAGTATGTATACATAAGTTAATTTTTACGTTTTTGTCCTAGTTTTTCTTTTTGACAATAATGACTATAGTACGAGTTCTGCTTCCTACCCATCTCTATTGTTACTGTTGCTCTGCATGTGTGTGTTTCTTGAAGTCAAATTTCATACCCCACATTCCTGTTGCCGAATAGATATTTTATTAATTATTTCCTCATGTCTTCACATCTTTTCAATTGATATGGCATATTGTCCCCACATTCTACTCATATTGCATCGCCTTGTATTATCCTTTGGTTTTATCCTATATATATATATGAATTGATTGACCAAAAAAC
Organism: Acacia melanoxylon; assembly: GCA_019022615.1. Classification (NCBI taxonomy): domain Eukaryota; kingdom Viridiplantae; phylum Streptophyta; class Magnoliopsida; order Fabales; family Fabaceae; genus Acacia; species Acacia melanoxylon. Next base: position 16,541,724 of record JAFJYJ010000003.1, read on the forward strand.
GAATGGTTGATGTGGATTTATTAACAATCGGACCAAGTGAGCGTTTGTGATTTCTTTGCCTTTGACGTGGGAGACAAATATTGAGGATGGGAGAGTGACTAAGGATAATTAAGGATGGGATATTAAAAGACAACGGTAACATCTTTAACTTTTAGAACTTTGGAGTCAGCTATGATTTAGGAGGTAAAAGAAAATAATGATAATAATAAGAAACATATTATTATAAAAAACAAATTTATTAAAGTTGATTAATTAACAATGATATATGATATTAATAAGAATATTAAAGAAAAGAAAATATGTAAGAGAAATATCTTCATTAAATAATCTACTTTATATCTAAATAAAAAGAAATAGATGAGAGAAAAAGAATTAATGAATTTTATTTTTGGAAAAATATAATAATAATATTTTAATAGGAGAGCCAAACTCTCACCCTACTCCTATAAAACCCTCTTTTATTCTCACGCCTATCATCCTTTCAACGACCCATCGCAATTCCATCAATTGTAGGTGCGTGTTCTGCTTCCTACCCATCTTTCCTACCTAGTGTTACTGTTGTTTTGAATGTGTGGCGCATATGAAAATTAGATGAGTAAAATAAAATTAGATGAGTAAAAAATGAAATCTATAGGATCGCCCTCGCGATCTCTCGTCTTAAAAAAGTAGGTCGATTATTATTATTATTTTTTTAAAAAATAATAATAATAAAGAGTTGGAAGAGATGTCCTTCATTCGATTATTTATTGAAAATGAAAGTCAGCTTGCTCTTTATATTGACAACCTTCTCATCACAAGTCATAGGGTCAATCTTGTCATAGAAATATTGTATAATTTGCACTTTTGAAAGCTACGTTATCGTCCAGTCAGCAAAAAAAAGTCAAACTTTATGATCAAATAATATTATTGCACATAATTTGTAACCACATGTACACTTTTGCACATAAAAAACACTTGTGTTAAATGCTTTTTAGAATAAAGCACATTTTTACACCTAAACCTTTTGTAAACGTTAATACAAACAAGCACTTGCGTCTTTAAATAGACCATGAACTAAGCTAGCGTTCCACCATAAATTTGAGAATTACTTTATTGTCATACAATAGATACCAACCAACAACAACAAAACTATGGAATCCCAAAACGAAGGGCATGAAGCAGCAACAAAAAGAGTGCTTGAAGCTCAAACCCATGGATGGAACCACGTCTTCAGCTTCATTAATTCAATGTCTTTGAGGTCAGCAATAGAGTTAAACATACCAGACATCATTCACAAGCATGGCAAGCCCATGCCTCTTCATCTTCTTGCCTCTTCCCTTCAAATCCAACCTTCCAAAACCCCTCACCTCCGTCGCTTGATGCGCTTCCTCACTCATACCGGCTTCTTCTCTCTCCAGAAGCTTCCAGAAACTTCTGATGACCCTAAAGGCTACATCCTCACTGATGCATCGACCCTTTTTCTCAAGGACCATCCCTTCACTCTCGCCCCTTGTATTTTTTTAATGCTTGACCCAGTCTTGGTGAAACCATGGGAACATTTGCCCGCTTGGTTTCAAAACAATGATCCGACACCGTTTGAAACGGCGTATGGAAAGGCTTTCTATGACTATGCCCGGAATCTGCCTACTAGCAGGACTTTCAATAACTTCAGAGACACATTGGCTAGCGATTCAAAACTGGTGGTAAAAGTGTTGGTTGAGAAGTGTAGGGATGTGTTTAAGGGATGTGGCTCGCTTGTTGATGTTGGGGGTAACACTGGCACCATGGCCAAGGCCTTGGCTGAAGTTTTTCCAGAAATGGAGTGTACTGTGTTCGATTTGCCTTACGTTGTTGGTGGCTTGAAGGACTGTGGGAACCTCAAGTTCGTCCAAGGAGATATGTTTCAAACTATTCCTCCTGCTGCTGATATTATCACGTTGAAGGTAGGCACTTAAATCAGAATAATCTAGTTGCTCGTACTTTTTTTGAGCTCTTATTAATAAGAGTTAGTTACTAAGTGAACTGGTAATTAAGGAGAGCTAAGCATATCTAAACCCGTAAGTTCTGATCTAGATAATTTTTGAAAAAAATACTAGTATGTGATATTAAGAAACATTCATGATGGAGGGAGTATATATATAGATGCGCAAAGAGTTTTTCACCATGAAACCAGTTACTACTGTGAAATAATGATAGTAAGAATATTCGCATATCTTTATATCTTTATATCTTTGTGCAATGGAAAGAAATTCATTTTGAGGATGGTTACTTGGAATGACAAGCAGTGGATTCTATGTGACTGGGACGACGAGAGATGTCTGAAATTACTGAAGAACTGCAAGGAGGCAGTAACAAGCAAAGGCAAGCGGGGGAAGTTGGTTTTAATAAACGAAGTGATTGAGGATGACAAGGCAGATTATGATGATGAATCGGTTGAAACACAGCTGCAATTTGATCTGTTATTTATGACACTGGCCCCAGGAAAAGAGAGAAATGAGAAAGAGTGGGCCCACTTGTTTTCCTCTGCAGGTTTCACTACCTATAAGATAACTCCAGTTCTTGGTATAAGGTCTCTCATTGAGGTTTTCCCATAATTTTCCCAGAAACCAAGAAGAAACTGATGAATAAGGGATACCTATGTTTGGATGGAGAGAAAAGTAGGGGAAAAATAGAAGAAGTGAATACTGGGATTAAAAACTTCCAAAAATAATAAAGATATTTACTATTTTTGGAGTTTCCCTCGTAGTATTATTTCTCCCCTAATTTTCCCTCATAGTATTCTGCTCTTTGTAACATGAATAATGTTAGTGTGTTTTTAATTGTATGTCCTTGCAGCATAATTTCAAATATTTGTACTTGTATGCTTTTTTGAATCATCACGTGACCGATTTAAATGCCCTACTTCAACTTTGTACAACATTGCACCGTTAATAACTCTGATATGATTACTCAGTTGGATCTTCATTGATATGGTTAAATTTGAATCAAGATTTTGACAACAAAATTGGCCATAATTCTCATATGTTGTATCGGTTTGCGACCTAAGGGGATTCATGTAAAAGATGGTCCTTTGTTTGCTGCTTCGAGTGCAAAGACACAGGGGAAGGAAATCATATATTAAAAGAAAAAATATAGTAGAATTTTTTTCATGTTGAATTTTTGCCAACACCTTGAATTCAAATTTTAATATAACAAATTAATGTACTAATATGGGCTGGTATGGTTGTTTTTTAATTCTTAATATGATTATTTATTTTATATTTTTTATAATTGTTAATTATATTAATTAACTAATAGAATTCAATTTAATCCTAACCATTAGGAATCATACTGATCTAAAATAAAAAGATGAAATAAATAAATAAAAATGAAAATACAGTTGAATTTTTTGGCCTTGATAGCTGACTTGACTCATCATTCATACAAAAACAGAGTTTTATTAATTTAAAAATAATGAAAAATAAATTAATTATTGTTGGTTATTAATTTAATTTAATTAATTATAATTATTTTATGAATTTAAAATTCAAATTAGTTTGAATAAATATGGACAAATTAGAGGATATGGTGGGAGAAAATGTAGGGAGTTTAGTTAGGAGTAATTTAGACTTCTTTAAATTTTTATTTTGGTAATCAATCCTACTAAATAATTTCAATTTTCAATATCCTCTCCCATGAATAGTATTTATACTTGGTCCTTCCATATAATTATTCCTTTCAATATCATCGCTCGTTCTTGATACTAAGGGAAAACTAATTAAAAATAAGAAGTAAAAAAAATTATTGAATATTTTCCCTTATAATTTTTCTGATATTCCATTTTGAAAATGTATTATCATTATACCATTTATGTAAATTAATATATGAAGGTAGAATAACAAATTAATTGTTATAAAAAAGAATGCTAAATTAATTATTATTGCTCTCATGTCCCCACTAACCAAATAAAGCATTCATTTCATCTCCTCTCCCCCAACACAACTAAACAAGATAACCTAACTCTCACCCTCCCCTCTCCTCACTACCTTCCTCTAGAACTAAACGTAGCCTTAAGTTTAGAGTCGACAAAATGGGGCCCACCCATCGGCCGCCGTTTAAGTTCCTCGGCATTTCTTTAAGGGTCGGCTTGAAAAAAATAGACGAGATATTTGAAATTAGCCCTGCAGGGCCGGCCCTTATGGGCCTCGGGCTTAAACGGGCCGGCCCTGGAGGGCCTCGAGCCGCCCAAGAGCCCTTTTCACCGTAGCTTTTTCCTTTTTAAATTTATTTAAATTTATTAATATATATATATATATATATATTGTATTTGTTATAGAGTTATTTATCCATTTAACTACAAATACATAATAACTATACTCTAATTTTATGATTTGATTTATTATTTGTTGCAAATAAAGATTATGGATGTGTTCATGATGCGGGATAAGAATTTTATGATATTCTTACTCATGAGCCAGAAGCTACTACCATTAGCGGACCGAGAGAGTAGTACGGAAGGGGGCAAGTGCCCCCCTTGAATTTGGGAGATTTTATTATTATTATTATTATTATTAATTTAAAAAAAAGGAAAAAAGAAAAACTAATACATGTTTAAATGATTGTATGATTGTTTAGTGCCTACTCTTAATACATCAAGATTGCACTTCATAATCGGATGTGAGATAAATAGTTGAATGATTGTTTAGTGCCTTGTATTGAAAAACATATATTTGATAGCACTGATAATAAGACAATTATGATGGAATTCTAAAAAATAAAGGGGTTAAGGTGCGATTTGGCTAATAAACTATTGACTCAGGAGCGTCCAACACAATTAACTATTAAGTGGACCAAAAATACCAACAAACTTTTAAAATAGAGCGTCCAGCACAATACCTTTAGCAAACCGTTAAATCCCCTAACTGACGTTAGTTAATTTTAGGTGGGTCCCACGTCATTTAAAAAAACAAAAAATGCCAAATTTTATGTAATCTTTTCCCTGAACCGAACCTTTCCTTCTTCTTCAATTTCATCGTCATCACCGCCTCCATCTTCGGTTTCATCGCCACCTCCATCTTCGGTTTCATCGCCGCCTCCTGAATCTTCAGTCCTCCCTTCGGATCCACCTACACTTCCAAAATCACGGAACACAGGAGTTGGAGAAATCGAGCGAGCTAGGGTTCAAAACTCTGGAAAAATGAGGTCTGACAGTGAGCGAGCTAGAGAAATGATGGAGTAAACGATAATGGAAGCTCCTTTCCCTCGCTGTTTTTGAACTTTGATGTTTGATTTCCATTGTCTTTCTGATTTCTTTCTTCGATTTCTGATGCTTCGTTGGTCTGATTTTTTTCTTCGATTTTCCCTGGTCTGATTATCTGATAATTAAATTCTGTTTACCCTAAACCCTAAATGGATCTTCTAAATCCCTTGCTTGCGCAGCCGTAACCGATTCCCTGGCACTCGCAAGCCCTCCCTGAATCCAATGCTTAGCGCGTCGGTCAATCTACTACTGATAGGTAATCCCAAAGTCAAAGCTCATTTTTCTTTACTCAGGTTTGGTAATTCTTTCCTCAGTTTTGAATATTCAATTGGGTGTTGTAAATTTTGTATTTGGACAGTCTTGGCTTCAAGTTCACTCACGGCGATAATTCAATAAAGGTGAAATTCTTCTCAGTTATTCGCTTTCGAACAATTACGAGTGCTTATGGCGATTTACCAATTTGAATGCATCTTCCAGTCGATGATGATGCAGATGACGCCATTGAACACCGCCTTTCCTGTCGACAATGGTGGGTTTCCCAGTTCCGACGATTTCCACTCTTTTTTTCCCCAAATCGATTGAAACCTAAGCTTCTAATTGCTTTAAGCTTCTAATTGCTTTCAATAGTTTAATCCCATTTCATTCCACGTCGTAGCTGACTCACCTAAACCCAGCCACGTGTTTTATTGGATGTGAATTAATTTCCCTCAAACAAATGCTAACTGACGGACGTTTCCTCCAGCTAACCCCACTGTGCTCATTTAACAAATTCAAGAGTTAATTTGTATTTAAAGACCATATCATAGTTTATTGTGTTAGATGTACCTGTACCAATAATTCATTGGTAAAAACGCACCTTAACCCAAAATAAAGCCTAGAATGATGACATTGTAATAATTTTTATTGTAATATACTTTTGTTATTAAAATATATGTACTTGAACTTATTGAATGTCCACCCTTCATTGTAATTTATATAGTTGCATTTCTAACAACACTTAGCCTTACTTTTCTAAATGACAGATTTTAAAATAATTGTCTCTCTTATTACATCATTAATATTCACTTGATTTCATGAATATTTTTTTTCTTGTTTATATTCTTTTGTTTTTTAATGCATAAAAAAATTTCCTTAAAAAAAAAATTCCGGGGGCGCTGCCCCCAAACCCCCGTATCCCTCCACTAATGGTGCCCCCCTTTACTATTTTTCTGGGTCCGCCCCTGGCTACTACTCAAAGTGAAGAACAATCAAATGTCGTTAAAATCGATGATAGTGACGAAGATGACAACAATAATAGTCATCGTACTAATGTCGCTTAATGATATGTTTTTTATGTTTTATGTGAGTTATTTGTGAACATAGTTTGCTTTTGATTATGAATTAGTGACTGTGCTTATTTTTTGGATGATTTGTGTTGTAATTTACTAATTAGATTTTTTTAAAAAAAAGTGGAGGAAAAATAGTTAAAATTTGGAATAGTAATTTCCGGGCCCTGCGGGTTGACCCTGGTCCTGGCCCTGGTGCTCTCGGGTCGGGCTTTGAAAAACATGTGTTTTTCTTACTCCAGGCCCTGGAGGGCCGGCCCTGTTAGGCCCCGGCCCTTCACGGGCTAGCCCTGGAGGGCCAGGCCGGCCGCGCCCTGATTGCCAGCTCTACTTAAGTTACTAATGGAACATGACAAATAAAATGAGGATAATGTGGCATCCTATGGTTAAAAGGAATTTAAGTTTTCTTATTAAAAAGAAGGGTTAAGGAGCAACTAGCATCGTATTTTTTTCAAGTGTATCCAATGTTCTAAAGTATTTTGTGGCGCATTCAGCATGTTAATATATATATTTTTTTCAGATGCATCCATCCCCCTAATGTACTTTTTTATGCAATTTTGCTCTTAATAATTTAAATAATTTAGGGTGCTGGATACATCTAAAAAATAGTTGAGTGTTGGATGCACACAAAAATAGTTTATAGTACTAAAATCGTTTGAAAAAATACTTCAAAATACTAGATGCACTAAAAAGATCCTTCTTCAGGGTACTGGGTGTACCTGAATAAAATATTTTAGAGTGCTAAATACATCTTAATCCTAAAAAGAATTTAAAATTTTAAATGTCAGGGCCTCGTGGTTATATGCAATTCTAAAGCTCAGGGTTTTTTATGCCGTAACTCTAAATTTTTTAATTCATATGTTACCCTCATTAATTTAACTTGCTAGTTTCCGATAGTAGAAAAGATAACGATGAAGTTTAACGTAAAAAGTTAAAATATTAAGTACGTTAAATTTAAACTTTAAAATAGAATTTAAAATTTAAATTATTCGTCTGACTGAGTCACAGTCACTTCCACATGAGTTAGTTGCATATATTAGTTATTAAATTTTTTTCAATTACAAAACATTGATGTATAAAACAAATACTCTTTTTTAAAAAAATAGAGTTAACTAACGATCCTAATCTTAACTAGCAGCGTAAAAAGTGAGAATATTCTGAACAGCCATAAAAATTAAATACCAATTATCCTCTGTTTGAATTTGTCTAAAGCTGGTAACAAATTATTAAAATAACATTTTGTAATATGTTCTTATAACGTTGAAAACATCAAACCAAAGATACGAAGATGAGCGATAACATACACAAACATACCCTCTCAGGAGATTTTTATTTTTTATTTTATTTTTAACCATCATTAGCATAAATAATAATGTCTTTAATTATGATTTCCCTTTACGCTTTGTTTGACTCGACCGAGGAGAGGGGGAGGGAAAGGGAGATAACAGGGGAGGAGAGGGAAGACATTTTAATGACTGTGTGTTTGTTTGGGTTAGCGGTAGAAGTTGCTTTTATAACTTAATTTACGGATATATAAAATAAGTATATGAGGAGAGTTTTATCTCATCTTGTGTAAATGTGCTTCTAAAATGTTAACTCAACCGTGACTCCTTGTTTGGATTGATTGGAGAGGAGAGGGAGGAAATTTTAAGGACTCCTCTGGTTCTAAATAATATAGGACATAGTTTATAATGCAAAATTTATATTACAAACTATGTCATATATTTAGGATTGAACATAGTTATACTTGTTTGTTTAGGAAGGGAGGAGAAGTGAGCTAATTTTTTTTTTTTTGATTGTTTTGCCATATAAAATTGATATGAATCTTTCTTCATTTTCTATTTTATAACCGCTTCTTCTTTGTTGTCAGAGGCTTTTCTCCACTAGCTTTATCAGTTCCATGTAATATATGATAATAGAAAAGGAATATTCCGCTACGTATACATTAAAGTCCCATACAAAAAAAAAAATCTGAGTACGTACGTAACCGTATCGTATGTATACAAAATGTAAATCTCATACCGAGTTAGACTAACATCTTTACTATTATAGTAGTATATCTTATACGCACGCACCTAACCACAAATCGTGTACGCACGAACTATATGATTCTATCGTTATATATACACTTTTTTGGCAACATCTATCTATCTTTATATGCAAAGATGGATCCATCACAGTTAATAATTACTAAGTTCTTTAATCTAATATTGAAAGATGGAACACAAATGCTGAGTCACACTCTGTTAGCAGTCCTTAGTTTATTTTATGTGCAAACGCCGCATGAACCCTTATATCCAATGTTCTTAAACATGGACGGGCCACTAAACCTGCCAAGTAGTAGGTTAAGAGTTAGTGGGTCAGACCAGAACTAACCTAATATCAAAATGGTGAGAAATTAAAAATTTCAGGGTTATTAATATGAAATTCTAAAGAGAAACTAAAAAAAAATGATTTTTTTTTTAAAAAAAAAAGTGAATTGGGATGATGTTCGGACCGGTTTATCGAATGATTTACCGGTTTTCAGTCTAAGTTTCAAAACCCTATATCTAAGTGTCCAAGGAAAAGAAGATCATCCCTGCCATTGCATCTAAGTGTGACAGTTCGAAGTCCACCCAGATATTGAGTAAAATGTCAGAACCAGTTTCAATCCTTATTGTAATGATGAGCACAGAGAGTTAATCAATGCTGCTAAGTGATTTCATAAGCAAGGTTTTCCTTCTCCTTTTTTTTTTTGGTAGACCTAGGGTATCTAATGCCGGGTAGCAATGACTAATCCTCTCACACTGTAGACTTTTTGGAGAGGTTTTAGTGCTGTTTATGAAATTCTCTCCATATGCATCGTCAGGGATCAAACCCCTGACTAAACGCTTAAGGAACCCGGCTAAATACCTGGGCTTTCCTTGACCAACTGACCTTATTCCGTAACCTTAGCGTATTTTCTTTCTAATGGAGTGAGAATTTGAACTCTCAATCTTGGATCTTTCTTACTATTTTCTCCGGTCTTAAACATAAGACATAGTTAACTTTTTTGAGAAGATTGAATAAGCTAATTATATTATTTTAAAGTATTTATATTTATATTAAAACTAATTTGTTTGATTTATAAACTAATATATAATTTAATGATACAAAACATATAATATAATTAAGTAATTTATTTAGATTTCTTAATCTCTCAAAAATATTAATTACGTATTATATTTAGGATAAGAGGTCATAGTCCTTCACCACTTCAAACTAGGCGCTCCGCCCTTAGAAAAACAGGCCCTTATTCTGTTCAGGGAGGATGAAAGGCAAAGAAAGGGATCAGGGGGCTTTATGATCGGAGAAAGTGTAGGGGCACACTAGGTCGGTGGCGTAACCTGGTGAGATCAACACTGTTTAAATAGGATTTTTAATGATTCAGATTTAATATTTTCATAATGATTTTTAAATAAAAATCAGTTTTTTAAAAATTGATAGTTAAAATATTATCTTTATATTAAATGTTATACATATTAAAATATTTTTTAAAAAAAAATGTAAAAAAAAAAATTCAATATAATCCATCCAGATTAATTAGATCTGAAATCCTGGTCATATAATGAGCAGTGAGACTGATATCGTAGAATGCTCGCGGCCATAACATGGTTAATCATGTCATATAATCTTGGGAAAATCATTTTTAGGGCCCCTTTTGGCGTAAAAATCCTAAAAAAGGCCCTCAAAAATCTAAAATCCCAGAAAAGGCCTTAGGACCTTTTTAGGGATTTTCAAAATCTTGTGTGAGTTGTTAAAGGTGATATAGTTGTTAATTAACAACTAAATCAACCTCATTAACAACAATTTTCTAACAACTAAATCAATCCCCATTTAACAACTATATCAAGCACTTAACAACTATATCACTCAGTAGTTAACAACTCATGGAGATAGAAAATCAGAAATCCCCGAAAAGACCTAAGGCCTTTTCTCGGGATTTCAGATTTTTACGGGCCTTTTTGAGATTTTTACGTCAAAAAGGACGCGAAAAGGATTTTCCCTATAATCTTTTATCTTTCATCTCCCCTCCAAAAATCCTGTACCAAACAGTGTCAATGAATTGGTCTAAATTTAACCAATTTCACAGAAAATGCTATTTATATATAATTATATATAATCAGCTACTTAATATAAACAAGAAATTTAAACAAACCAACACATTATCTCTATCTCTCATTTCAACTAAAGCCCAGAAATTTCAGGAGATCTCTTTAACCTCCCGATTAGCCTCCGTCTCTTCCTCATCCCCAGCCGACGCGCTCTCCTTCTTTCCCTGAAATCCCAAACCTTCGCTTTGCCATGAACGTTGTTCCCAACACCAATAATAACACCATCAACAACCATAATCAAGCTTGTGCTGCTTGTAAATATCAACGTAAGAAGTGTGCTCCTGACTGTATTCTCGCTCCTTATTTCCCTCACGATCGCCAACGTCAATTCCTCAACGCCCATAAATTGTTTGGTGTCCGTAACATCACCAGACTTATTGAAAACGAAGACGAATACCGCAGAGGCGAAGCCATGCGAACCATCATTTATCAATCCGACATGCGAGCCGCCGATCCTGTTGGAGGTTGTTATAGACACGTTAAAGAACTCATGGCCCAGATTCAATACCTCGAGGCTGAACTCGTGCTTGTTCGTCAACAACTTGCTATGTTTCGTGCCCAAGCTCGTCATCATAATCATCCTAATGGTCATGAGATTGTTGATACTACTCCCAATCATTCAAGCTTGTCGTATAGCCCTAATAATGTCATTGCACCGGTCCTATCACCAGTTTCTTATTATCAATACGTTCAACAACAACAAGAACCGATGCATATGGCGGTAGTTAACAACAGTCATCAGGATCATTGCAGAAATAATAATGATAATAACAACGTTCCAAGTAATTTGCATCTGGATGATGTTAATTATTGGCTTGCCCAGGATACCATGGGCTTGTCGTTCCAGAACAAAAATGGTGGGGGAGAACATATTGGTTATGTAGAAGATGAATTGGATAATGATCATAAGCCTTCTTTGTCATCTTTGCTTAACATGGATCGTGATGACAACTTTTGATGAATCTGAAGAATTATTAGTGGAATAATAGTTCAGGTGTGTGTTTGTATCATCCTTAATTTATTTGTAAGGCACACAAGTTTTGCACTTTATTTGAAATTTTCCAGTAATTGCATTCTGATTTGTGCTTGATTTTGGTCCATTTTACCATTTCATTTCCACCTTCGGTAGAAAGGTTTCATTTAGAAAATACAGTTTTGATCGAAAAAGGTAGCCATGAACCTGAAGTTAATTTACGTTACTAATTTAGGGATATGATTCAACAAATCAACCTTATTAGCTTCATTGACTGATTCTCAAATTCAATAGAGTTTAACATGGATCCTCACGCAGCACAAATGATCATTTAGTTTAAAATTTTCAAACAATTACATTGAAGCCACTTGTACTACTCACCTATTCACTATAGATAATTCATCATTGTATATTACATAGCCGATTAATTTATTTGGTTGTGTATGTTACAACTTGCTAATTTAAATTTGGGTCTCTGGTAATTTTGTTCATGACATTTCAATTTGCAGGGAAAAAAATGAAACAGCCCGTTTCATGACTAATACATTACTTATTATAAATTAGGGTAAAGGAGCAAAAATACACATGTGTTTTATCTTCGAGAGCGCCCAGCACCATATGTTTTTTTTGGGAGCAAAAATACACACGTGGTTACATTTTAGGAGCAAAATTCACACCACCGTTACAATCCAACTTAAAGGTGCATTTGCAACAGAAAATGTCATATTTACAACCGAAAATGCCATATTTACAACTTTATTTAAACATCTGGATTTTGAACATAGAAATGTCATTTACAACAACAAAAAATGATATATTTACAACAGAAAATCTTTGTATTTATAACAAAATTTAAAATTTGGCCATACTTACAACAAAAAATACCATATTTACAACAACATTTAAACACCTGGATTTTGAACATAGAAATGTCATTTACAACAAAAGAAGGCTAGATTTACAACAGGAAGTTCTGTATTTACAACAAAATTTAAAATCTGACAATTTACAACAGAAAAAGCCATATTTACAACATGCTAGATTTTAACAGTGGTGTGACTTTTGCTCCTAAAATGTAACCACATGTGTATTTTTGCTCCCAAAAAAAGTATATGGTGCTGGGTGCTTCCGAGGATAAAGCACATGTATATTTTTGCTCCTAAACCCTATAAATTATTAGAAGTTCTCTTCTGATTTTTTTTTTCTACTTAATGTAAATTTGAGTCTCTGATAATTTTTTTCATGGCATTTCAATTTGCGGGGAAAAAAATGAAACAGCCCGTTTCATGACTAAAACATTACTTATTATAAATTATTAGAAGTTCTCTCTTCTGATATTTTTTCCCACTTAACGTAAGACCTACTTATTTAATTTAAAGAGATAAGAAGTTAAATAAATTAGGTAACATAAATCAACTTTCAAACCTAGCGGAGGAATAACCGATTAATGATGTTGCCCCCATGAGATTTAATTCCAATCAAATTCTTCAGCCATCTATAGAAAAGCTTGCAATATAATCCACCATATGTAACAAGTCCTGCATGACTATACAAGCAGAAAGAAGCCAGAAAAGTGACATGTGCTTAGCCTCGATCTATTTTTGTTGGTGTTAGAATTTTAGATATAGGGGTAAGTGTTTAGGTTATTTTTCTTTGTACAATCCTAATTGTTAACTTAGAGAAACAGAAAGAAAGAGAACAAATATATTCACCTAAGTGTGTACAAGTGTGTCTTAGGAAGGATTGCCTATTGCATATTTATATAGAAAGGAGGGGACATAAAAGTAAAAACAACAGAAATTAAGGAGGACATTAGGGAGAGAATTAAGGAACTATGTTATCCTAACATTCTCAATACACTCCCCTCAAGATGGAAGCAGCTTGCACATGCAGAAATTGATCTTCAAGAAAATAATGATATGATCCATAGCTTAAAACTCGAACAATAAAGGCTGAGGTAATAATCTACCAGCTTTACTAGGAGCTCGAACAACAAAGAGTACCAAATCAAAGTAGAATCTACAACAAATAGTCTTATAAGGGACGAAAACTAAAACGAACGGTCTCACAAAGGACCAAAGCAACAATGAATGTCTCACTAGGGACGAACACCTAACGGTTTCACTAATGACCAAATTAAACAATTAATATTGTAAACATCTCATTAGAGACAAACACCAAAAGGTTTCACAAGGGATCAAACAATATTCCAAACGTCTTCACTAGAAAATACAGAGCTTCGCATAAAATGCAGAGCACTCACTGGAATTTGGAAATTCACAACTTCGCCAGAAAACACAGAGCTTTGCCGGAAAATGCAAAGCACTTACCGGAATCTAGAAATCTTGCCGGAAAGTTAGAAACTCGCCCAAAATCAAAGAATCTCGTCGGAAATAACAGAAGAAGACCGACAATGGTGGTCTTGATGGAAGTGATGTGATCTTTGAAAGCAAAACAATAAATCCGACAAAGAGCAAAATAGCAAAACCCAATCGCCAAATGTAGTCTTCTAAGCATGAAATCGGCCTAGTCTTATCGGAAAAGAAAATACGACGCCTGCGAAGGAGTCACTACTGGAAATCGAGATGACACTTGTACACACGCGCCGGAGACTTGTCACTGTCATTGTTCACGCCACAGTAACAGTGGCACAATCATGGTATCCACCTTATCGGCACCAGCTTGTATCTTGATAAGCTATGGGACAAATCCAACCTCATAGGTGCCCTATCTTGTATTGCAAGACCATGTATCAGTTCATTTAACTGATTCCTTACACCTCTCATTAACTCCATAACAGCATTGTTGTGGATACATTCTATTTTCAATTTGTCCTTAATCATATTCCCAAGTTTTGAGTCAGCAAAAACTAAGGTTTCATTCTTACCATGGGCACGCAAGAACTTGCGCAGGACTTTACTAGCTTTACTTCCAATTAACAAGGGTGCGACCTCGAAAGCTTCGGATGTGTTCTCAAACTTAAAAAATGCTTTTAACTTGACCACTTGTCTAGCTATATCTGCAGTCGAAAACTCCTGCCATAAGTCCTCTACTTTAGAAAGTTTCCCTTCATCAAGAACCTTAAAAAGGGCAAAGCCCGCCGGTGTCTCAAACAACACGAGCATTTTCTCCTCTCTCGAGCAAACCTACTAAGTGAGTGACGATTATGACTCCAAGGGTTTGAGTATTTGAGACCCCAAAAGAATTTAAGTGAAAACCCGTCGCCAATGCAAAACCCAGGCGGTGGGGCGGTCTCGGTTTCTCGCTGCCAAGACAGCATTGGCAATTAGATATGATGCTCTTGGAGATGGTCAAGATAATTCCATGGTGTGGAGAACAGAGCCAAGCTTGAAGAACGCTTAAGGAATTTTGAAGGTAAAGAACTTGGTAGATATGCTAGTTCAGCAAAAGGAAAGCCAAAGATAGAAAGTTATGACAAAGATTGGAAGAAGGGAGCTGTAGGCTTAATTACTCTAGCTAAGACTTATAATCCTACATCTGATTCTACTCCTGGTCAAACTCCTCATGGTGCGCCTGCATTGGATGAGGAAATGCAAGAGCCTTTTGTCGCCGAAGAAAACAAAGAAAAAAAGAAGATCCGACGCCGGCGAATGAGTCACTGCTGGAAACCAAGATGATACTTGTACACATGCGCCAAAGACTTGCCACTGTCACTATTCATGCTGCAGTATTGTTCACGCTACAGTAACAGTGGCCATTGGAAAACTCAAATGTGCCAAGAATAAACCTAAAGCTCTCATATGATGTTAACTTGATAGAAAGAAAGAGAACAAATATATTCACATAAGTGTGTACAAATGGGGACATAAAAAGGGGGACATAAAAGTAAACACTAACAAAACAAAAATTGAGGAGGACAGAATTAAGACATTATGTTATCCTAACATTCTCAACACTAATATATACTTATAACATGGTATTAGAGCCAAGACCAGAACACCTTTGATATGAAACTTTAAAAATTACTTGATAAAAGAAAAAAATGAAGCACAGACAAGTGAAAAATGAATACATGCCTGAGGCCTTTGATACTAAAAGTACAAGTACAGTTAAAAAAATGAATAAAAAATGGATAGAATGAAGACAACCACAACATATTGCAACTATACCTAAATTCTAACCGTTGGAATTTGTGCATGACTGCGCCACGAAAAATTAAACCAGGTGTCATACACAGATGTAAGGGAAGAAGAACAAGAAAAAGGGGGAGAGCTCCTAATAGAAATAAGATCAAAATTAACCATTATATTTGATGGTGTGCTATAGAATATATGAAGGGAAGACGACTATGGGTGTGTAATGTATTCATGGCTTAAAATATCATGGTAAGTTTGTAACAAGTTATAACTTCTTGAAGAAATATGTACATGTATGTGTGAATAATAACTTTAAAATTTATGAGCGATTTTCTTTGATGGTGACATATATTATATATATGACATAATTATATAATACTACCTCCTGTGCCTTAATTATAAGAATATTTTTATAGTACAATTTGCACTACTTATTCCTATAATTAGGACTGGAGGGAGTAGTAAGGATATTGATAGGCTAGCTATGTAACACGTTCAAAGAAACTTCCTATGTGAGATAATTTAAACTATTTAATTATTATTGTTGTCGTCGTCGAGATTAGGTGTCACAACGTGTTGCGGCATTCCTAGATTTTCTCCCTCGTACAGTTTAAAATAAGTTTAATATTTAGAAATATTTTGTAGGTTACCTCTATTTATGATATTCTTAATTTTTGAATTTTTTATTTTATTTTATTTTCTAATATTTATGTACTAAATAATCCCAATATTTTAGCAACTTCCATTGACGGTTACCTTATTCTCTACCAAGTTTTCCTACCTAATCTGAAATCGTTTAAACGTGCTGGGTGGGGGTGGGGGTGGTGTGCTTTATATTCGTACCTCATATCTATCCTATGTAATTATTGACTATAAAATTATATACTATGTAATTGTTGAATTAAATTCGTAATTAAGTTTCAAATAATAACCATTTATTCTTTATTCAATATTTTAAAAGATTCACACTTGCGCAATTTGCAGGTCTCTAAACTCGTTTCTTATAAATATGGATGCTTAATTATTTTTCTCTAAAAATAATCTAGTGTAATATTATATAGCTTGGAAAAGTTAATCTTTTAGTAATTTAATTTCTAATTAGATTGCCCTCCTCACCTCTTCTTCTCTCAACTGTACGTTCAGAATGAACTTCATATAACAAAAGAATCGAACTTGAAAGAATCATCGTTTGGCCTGCTTCTAATATAATTAAACAGTGAACTCTACCTAGTGAGATGCAATCGCTCCAGCAGAACGACCGTAGATGATGAATTTGGTTCCCTGGTCAATCAACCCAATAAAGGCTGAGTTGGGAGTTGTGTTGGAGGCCATTTTTGTCATATGACTCAAAACTAAATCATATATGATATGATAAGACTAATAATATAAAAAGGTAAAAATATGAGGGATGGAGTCATAGATAAGCCAAAAGTCTAGGAAGGAGTAGTTAGTTAAAAGTTAAAGAATCAAAAAATTAATTTTCTCCATTATATATATATATATATATATGTTTTTGAGAATTAGAACAATCTTGAACCAGTCAAATCATTACTTTAAGGTGAACATTACATTGACCATTGAACCATTCAAATATAAAATTAAGGGTTAAACGCCTAATTTTCTCTAGGAAGTTTTTTAAAAAGGGGGTATCAAATTTACCCACTTAGAAGTCCACGTAGATCGTTAAAATGTGAGTTTTTTGGTACCAAATTTGCCCCGGAAGTATTAAAAAGGTATCAAATTTACCCAAAAGTGAGGGAAGTCCATGTAGATCGTTAAAATGTGAGGTGGCATGCCACCTCATCAATCAAAAGTATCATTTTTACCCTGGAAGTTTTCATTGAGGAGCAATTTTACCCCGGAAGTTTTCATTGGGGAGCAATTTTGCCCCGGAAGTTTACAAAAGTAGCAATTTTGCCTTCTTTCTCCAAATATTAAATTTGACTATTAAATCAGTCAAAGACCACACATGTCATGCCTTGAAAAGGTTGAACTTGGAGTTAGAGAAGGAGATCCTTGACATGTTGAGCTCAAGGCGCGAATTTGTGGTTCGAACTGGTCACAGGGACTAAAAGGTCTATTGCAAAACTCAGAGGAAGCATCACTTATGATCTAAGCAAATGAAACGCAAAACGAGAAATGAATTGTTCCAAAAATTGGTTCAGTAAAACAAATCAATAGTGATAATACGTTTGTACAGACTGATCATTTGCTTAGATCATAAGTGATGCTTCCTGTGACTAGTTCGACTTCACAAATTCTAGCTGCCTTAAGCTCAACATCTCAAGGATCTCCTTCTCTGACTCCAAGTTTGACCTTTTCAAGGTATAACATGTGTGGTATTTGACTGATTTAATAGTCAAATTTAATATTGGGAGAAAGAAGGGAAAAATTGCTACTTTTGTAAACTTCTGGAGCAAAATTGCTCATCAATGAAAACTTTTGGGGCAAAATTGCTCTTCAATGAAAACTTCCAGGACAAAAATGATACTTAACTCTTATTGGGTTGATGAGGTGGCATGCCACGTGTACACTCAGTTAAACTTAACGGAGGGGCAAATTTGCTACCTTTTTCATACTTCCGAGGCAAATTTGGTACCTTTTCATACTTCCGGGGCAAATTTGGTACCAAAAAAACTTCCGGGTGCTGAGCGCCCCCTTAGCAAAACTTCCGGGACAAATTAGGCATTTAACCCTAAAATTAATATACCTTTATCTTTATAAATTAAGATATTCTATAAAAAATGTATATATAAATGTTTTTAAAAAATTAGAATAAAAGTTATAGTTGAGGAAATGAGTTATAAGTTAGTTAAAAGTTAATGAATCCAAAAATTAATTTTTTTCTATTATACACACACATACATATACATTTTTTTAAGAATTAGAACAACCTCGAACTAGTCAAATCATTCGTTTAAGGTGCACATTGAACATTGAACATTGAACAATTGAAATATAGAATTAATATACCTTTATCTCTATGAATTAAAATATTCCACACAAACATTAAAAGAATTATTACCCATAAGTTTCATCATTTAATATATAAATTTAATATATAAATAAATATAATATTCATCACTTAAAATAGTAAACGAACTAATATTTTATTATCATGGTATTATTCATTGAATAAATAAGTATGTATTATTAATATGTATAAATATAATGCTAATATAAGCCAATAAAAGTACGCTATTTATGTATTATCAAATTCGTAACGATTTGATTCATCCTTACAAATGATAACATGAAAACCCCATTAATAATGTTAAAAAAAAAAAAACCACATTAATGAGTAATTAATTTACGGGTACCACTCAAATCCATTTTATAAGATTTTAATTTTTGAATTTCTTTTTATAAGATCTAGTTTAAGGTTGTCTGACATTATATATATTTTTACCAATTTTATTCCTCATCTTTTTTACACACATTCTCTCTCATTTTTTTCATACAACTATTTCTCTCTCTTATCTGCCCTTAGTAATATACTTGAAAAAAATAATATCATTTTTTACTTTTTAATTAATTTTAATCGATTTTTTAAACCACACAGTTAAAGAAGATGTTATTAAATGGACATGAGGGAGTAAATTAAACTCTAAGCCTTGATTAGATCAGAACAGATCTGGTGGACTCCAATTGCCACTACCACTGCCATGAGCCTCTTTCAGAACTCCGACACCAACCTTAACCACGACGACAATCGGGCTTGTGCTGCTTGCAAATACCGTCGTAGGAAGTGTGCTCCTGATTGCATTTTGGCTCCTTATTTCCCTCACGATCACCAAAGTCGATTCCTCAACGCCCATAAATTGTTTGGTGTTCGAAACATCACCAAAATCATAAAAAAACTGGACCCTCACTCCAAGGACGGAGCCATGCGAAGTATCATTTTTCAATCGGACATGCGAGCTAATGACCCAGTCGGAGGTTGTTACAGATACGTGAAGGAGCTTGTAGCTCAGATTGAATACCATAGAGCTGAACTCAACCTTGTTCTTCAACAACTCGCTGTTTTTCGACCTCATCAACCTCCTAATATTAATATCAGTGTCAATGCGGATGATCATCATTTGAATAATGTACGTAACCCTAATACTGGTCATTTTTATCATCAGTTGTCTCATCAACAAGATCCGCATCTCATGTTCATCATATCAGGAACATCATCATGACAACATTGATGTTCCTAATTTGCAGGATGATGTTAATTCTTGGGACGGTCAGGAGTCCCTGTTTTTGTCGTTTGGCGATGAGGAGAGTAATGCTGATTATGTCGGTGATGAATTGTACGATGATCAGAAACCTATGGCTTCTATGCTTGACATTAATTGTGATGAATTAGTGAAACGCAGGTTTGTTTATATATATATATATATATATATATATATATATATATATATATATATATTTTATATTTGTATATGCCTGATAAATGATTTTTTGTTTGTTTACTTGTGTGTGATATTGTTACTTAGGCTTTGTTTAGGAGTTTGGAAGGAAGGGGAAGGAAAGAGATGCAAGGAGAATGGAGGGGAGGGGATGAAAGGAAAATGGAGGATATTTCCTCCCCTTATTTAGGAGTTAAAAAAATAGTAAGGGGAAGATGGATGATTAATGAGTTATTTTTATCATTTTGTTCTTTTCTTTAATAATTAATATAATTATTATACTTTTTAGAAAATAAATTTAAATTTTGTAAAAAAATTATTTATGTGGTGGTGGCGGCGGTGATGGTAGTGAACAAGGATAAAAAAGTAATTAATCTATTTTCTCTCTTAAAACCCCTCATATTGGAGGAACTTTATTTTTTTAGAAGAAAGAGGGTTTTGGGGGATTTGTAAAAATCCCTAATTTCCTCCCCTCTTATTTTTAAAATTTACAAATAAGGGAAGGGACTACCAAAACCCTTACTTCCCTTTCCTTTCCCTCCAAAATGGAACTCCCAAACAAGCCCTTAAAGTTCAATTTGTTTTTTGTGTGATGATCAAGTTTTTTTTTTTGTTTTTACTAATATATATGTGCGCGCGCGCGCAGTGATGAGTTGATATTGTTCAAGATAGAGAATGCAGAAGAAAATGGAGAGGTTAATAGCACTCAAAAAGTTCAAGATCATGATCTAAAAGGTGCGACAACCTTGTTTGCGCTCACAAATTGTGCTAGATGAGAAGTTATATAACATCTTTTATCCTAAATATAGGACATAGTTTATATTATAGTTCAATTTGAATTATTGACTATTTCTATCTTTGGAATAGGAGGAGTAGCATATATTTTGACACAATTTTTCTTTTAAATATTGAAGGCAATAAAGCTTATAGAAGGCTATAGCATCAATTATTGGACAGAAAATATTTATTTCTTAGTTATTTTCTATAGAATAAATAACATTAAATATTTAAATTATGCCCTCCAATGTGCATGACTGATTCTTGAAAAGTTTATTGAAAGTTTTGTTAGGTGAATTCAGTTAGCAAAATTAGACATGTTCATCTCCCCATAATTAAATTTAACTTGACTACTATACTATTCCGGTGTTTAATAGTATAAATTACACTATAAACAAAATCTTATATTAAAGATAAGAAGTAATGCTAATTATTTGGAATGTGGGTGAATCTCTAGATACTGCGCACTTCTGTTGAAGGATGAATTTTTGACATTGATGATGTAGTGAAGCGTTGTAAGTGTCTCTGGAAAAAATTAGTTAAAAGTTCATCAACACCACAGCAATATATATCAACAAATTAGAGTTAATAGAAGCTTAAATAATAATTCTTCTTCCTTTTATTATTCTCACGCATACATTGCACATGGTTCCACTAGTGCAAAAAAGGGTTTTAAGACCGCCTCATTTAGATCGGACTATCGACGTCCCGGTCTTAAAGGTATGACCGGTGTCAGTTTTGTAAATATAAAGAACTTCTTATACCGGATCATTTTTTCATAGGTCTTAAATATATTATTCAGACCCGTTAAAAAACAAAACGGTCTTAAAAATGTTATTAAAAAAATTCAAATATCAATTACTTTATGGAGAAATCTCATACAGTCGGACTAATATTTTCTGTGGTCCAAAATAATAAGGAAAAATTTAAATATAAAGGTAATAAAGTTTTAAGACCGAACATATTTAAAAGCCGGTCTTAAAAGTTACTCTTTTAAGACCGGACATAAAATGCGGCCGGTACAAAATATAGAAAAAGAGTGTGGATAAAAAATTAATTACTTTTAAGACCGGACTTTAATTTGACTGGTCTTGAATGTTAAATATTAAGACCGTCTATTTGTTTATCCGGTCTTAAAAATGAAGCGCCAAATATACATTTCTTCGCGCGAAAGCTTTTGTTACTCTCACTGAAGAACCTTTGTTCACGTTGCGAAACCCTTCATGTTGCCTTACCTCTCTTCCTCGTCCATGTACCATTAGCCTCTGTTACTCTCTCATTTGCTCAGGCATTCCTCTCTTCCCCGTCTCGAAAATGAACGGTGAAAACGATTCTATTCGTGTTCCGGAACGCCCATCTTGGTGTGGATCGGGTGTGAGTCGAACGAACCTCTTCATCTCACAATGAGCCTTGTAACCGCCCTGCACGCTGTGGTAGAAGAGGCACACGAATGATGGATGTAACCCTAAGTCGGACTTTTGGGTCAAGGCTCGAGATTCAGTTTGATGAAAAGTTGGAACCTTTCGGTCCTAATAAATGCAAATATACTAGTTTTGTTGACTATCTAGCACGCAGCAAGGTTAGCATCTTGACATATGAGTGGGAAAATGTGGACTTTGGCACAGTAAAGGATCTTATTTGGGACACTATCCGGCTTACATACACTGTCCCTTACTGTCAGAAGTTGAAAGACAAGACATTGTCTTATTGTGCTGATCGGTGGAGGAAGTTTAAGATCTTTCTAGCTAACAAGTATATTTTTGCCGAGGTTCAGCCTGAAGAAAATCCTTGGGACAAATACACATTTATTGATGAACAAACTTGGCAACAATTTGTTCAGCTGCGGACCACTCCTGAAGCTCTGATGAGTTTATATTTAGTTTTGTTTGCCCTTTTGTTTGCTTATTGACCTGTGTGGATATGTGAATGTTATTATGTTCATCTAATCCTGTTAGTTAAATGGTTTGGTGTGTGAATAGAAGTATACATTTTCTGCCTTTGTCTATGCAAGTCTGATATGTAAACCCTGAAAAGGTAAAATACTAAGAAGGTAATTAGGGAAATAATAATGGCATAAGAGTCAAGCCATTATTATAGTCTTAGTTCTGTTATAGTAGGTAGTGGTTAAACATTACTGTTAGTTAGTTAGTATGTTAACTGTGTAACGGTTTCGGTGCAAGCTGTTATTGGGCCTTAAGAGTCAAGCCTCTAACTATATATAAGAGGTTAGTCTAATATGTGTATGAACCAGTTATGATGAATGAATGAATTGACTGAGTTGGCAGCAACTATGCAACTCCCTTTCCTCTGTTTCTCTCAATTTCTTGTACAATTCTACATCTTCCTTAAATAAAATGTTGAAACTTGATGAAGTGAATTTGACTAATGTTTGACGTTCATATGAAGCGAAGTTCTCTAATTTCGTTAGTGACATGGCTGGAATTCATAATTAATAGTTTTTTTCAATTCTGATTCACAGAAAAGAAGGGAACAAGCACAGGAGATAGGGAGAAAGAATGATTGCCCACATAGGGCTTCTCGCGGCGGATATGAAAAGGCCGAAAAAGAATTGATGGCGGCCAAGCGGAAGAGATTGGAAGATGAAGTTGAATCCAATCCTTCTGCAATAGTTAATCAGCCATCTCCAATACGTTGCAAGGAGTTGTGGTTGCAAATTCGGCAAAATCCAAGCGGCGTCTACACGAGTTGTAATACCCTAAAAATCGTATTTATGATAAGTATCATAAATTAGTAAATAATACCTATTGGATATAGGTGAATATGTGGTGTCAAATAATAAGTTATAATTATCTTATTTTCTAAGGTAATTTCTATTGAAATTAGAAAAGAAAAAGAACTAAAATCCATGAAAAATGTATTTTATGAAAGGCGAAAAATGACCGAAATATTATGATATATCTCATATGGCAACAAATATTGACAAAAAATTAGGGAGTATGTTGTCTCTAATTTTAGGAATTTTTGGGATTATTTCCTTGAAAAATAGAGAAGCATAAATATAATATTATTAAAAGTACTTTTTGGCCCCATGATTTTTAATATTTTACATGAGACATAAAATACTAATGTCATAAAATAGTTGTGAGATAATAATTAATCCTAATTATGAAAATTATCAACAATTAGTAAGTGGCTAATTAAGTAATTAGTGGCTAATTGTTTAGATTATGATATAAGTAAATTAATTAGTAAATAATTAATTTAAGGGGAGAAATTCAAAATTATTAATTAAATAAATAATAAATAAATAATAAATGAAAAAGTAGTGTGAAAAGGGTTATGGCTATTTCAAATAATATCTAGATATTTGGAATTTAATAATAATATATACAGTAAAGAGCCAACGGGACATTTGAGAATGGATAGAAATTAAATCCTACACCAAAATATAGGGATTTAGCCTATGTCATCTGGACTTTTTATAAACCAGTGAATTTCTATCTCGGAGTGGACTATCTTAGAAGTCATTTCTGAAACCAAATGAGTCATTAAGATACCGGATAAATCAGAAATAGGGCAAATAGTAGAAATGAGAACCTATAGAAAATGAAATAGTTGTGACAAACCAGGGATAAGGTTTCTTAGGTCAGGACATATTACAAACCGGTGGATTTTTGTCCAGAAGCTGGAACTTCCGGAAGTGATTTCAGAATCGTTGGTGTCTCGTCCGAAAATCTTCAGCAGACTACGGAATACCCGTAACGGGGTCAAAAATTTAGCTAACCCAATTTTTATGAAAGAGAATTAATAAACCTCCAACGCTGTGTTGCCGGATTTTTGAGTTGCTTCAAGATTGCGCGAAAAGGACACCGAACTGGAAACTTTATCGGTACCGGCTCATAAAGCAAGAGGCATGACATCATGCATGACCTCAATTCTCCTTGGGAATGGTGCAAGGAGGTCGGCCAAGGGGGGGGGGAAGGGTCAAGATGAAGTCTTGCCAAAACCCTAGATCCAACGGCTCAGAATCGATCTGAAAAAGTTTGAATTATTCACCGAAATGCCATTCGTTTCTTCTATAAATAGCAAGCCATCCCTTCACATTTTCTCACCCCAAAAACGCAGAATAGAGAGAAGTTAGAGAGAAGGAAGAGCCCGGAGAAATTCTAGCCGAGCCCTGGGTGAGTTCTTCGGTCCATGTCTTTAGTTTCGGTAGTTCTTTCAGTAGATGTAGTAGAAATGCTAGATTTATCTTTAATTTTTCAAGATAGTCTAGATATCATATTTAGGGGTAAATATGGTATTATTTTTGAAAATATTATTGGGGGAAGAGATATGTCAAAATTCTGGAGAAATAGGGTTAAAGTAGCGAAGCTCTGGCGAAATTACGCCGATTAGGGGAGTCAGGGGCAAAATGGTATTTTGTACCTAAAATGCCTGTTATGCTGCTAGATATTGATAAACACTATCCTTATAGGATATTTGTTATAATCGAACATTGTCGAGCCATTTGTCAGTTACGCCGTCATACCGCCGTTTCACCCGCTGTCAAAAAGTACCGTTATACCACCAACGAAGGTACGTTCGCGTACTGTAACACTAACTATGATGCTTATTGTATGCTTATACGTGATAGAAGACTATACAAGCGATTTGTATAGATAACTTTACATGCGATGTGTATTGTTAACATAGATAACTTTACATGCGATGTGTCTTCGTTAGCATAGATAACTTTACATGAGATGTGTCGTTGTTATATTAATCTTGCATCTCGCTATGTACTTATGTGTTGATTAATATTGTGATGTCATCCATATGTTGTTTATATAAGTATGAGGTTAACCGTTACCTGAGATCCGATGTGCATTTGGACCTCAGCTTCTAAAATAGCTTCAGGGTCGGGAGGACTGAGAGCCGAAGATAAGGGCAAGAAGCACGCTTAGAGTCTCGGCCGGAGAATTTCTTTTGTTGCCACAGCATGGGTGTTTCCAGGGAGACACTTATGTTGTTATTTACTTTAAAAACTCTCGGTTATTGTACCGCTTTTGTAATCAGCCAGACTTACGGCATTTTGAATCTAATTATCAGTTACTCAATCGCTCCAATGCTCTACTCTGATGAAAAAAAAATACTGCTTTTGGAAATGGGATGTTACACGAGTGAACAAACTTGTGTAGTTGCTGAAAGAATTGTAAGTATCGTTATTGTTATTTTTTAGTTACTAAACATGTTTCATTACTAAGCTTCTCGTTATCCGTATCTTACAGGGAAGATCTTAAAAAGAAAGAAGCGGAGAGGGATCTTTTATGTTGAACGGGAGGAATGATGTTCGATCGCATTTGCGACCGAAAACCGGATCACCGGGCGTGTAAGGGGGATTGGAGGACGGGTAGGCCTAAAGCAATACTTTGGTAAATCCAAATGTCATAAACAAAGTATGGTTACCCGGAGGAGATGGAGCAGACGCCGGCCAAATTAAGTGAGGAAGCGGCTAAAGAAGCAATGTTTCAATCCCATATGAGCGAGATAAAGGAGGAAATGAATCGGATGAGGCTGCTTTTGAGCTCTCGTCCAGAGATCAGTGTTCCCTTCACACATTCACCTGCACTTATGCAGTAGAGCACTAGAGGGAGCTGCATTGTTGGACAGTCATAGCAACCTTGTGACTTGTATGTGGAGGATCGTGATAGTCATAGACGATTAGTTGCAAAAGGGATTGTCCACAACTTGGGATCAACTGTACACCACCAACAAATGGCTGATGATGAAGTCAGAGTGTCAGTTGAAAAGGTGATGTCATAAGTTGGAATTCGTATGTGATCAATGGTTATACATTTTACACGAAGTCCCTTGATGATCTGACCCGATCGAACGGTGGTGTTATGTTAGAGCCCGAATCTATGCACTTCTCCGTTCGAAAGACAAGAGGCCTTTATTGGTTAGTCATGCCATATTATGGGGTTATTGAAGAGATTTGGGAGGTGGACTATGTTAAAATTAGATTTCTAATTTTCAAATGCAAGTGGGTTAATGTCAAAATAATGGTGTTCAGATCGATCGGCTAGGATTTACATTAGTCGATGTCAATGATAGAAGTTTTGGAGATGAACCTTTTATTATGGCAGACCAGGTGAAACAAGTGTTCTATATCACCAATCAAGAAAATAAAATGTTGTCTGTAGCTCTCCAAGGAAAAATGGTCATTGATATTGATGAGGAAAGTCATTCAAATTATGGTTTTCCTGAGAATACTTCTTTTTCAAAGGGTCTACCGGACATGAACGAAGAAGATGAAGCGGATAATGAACCCGGCATAAGAAATGATCATCAAGAAGGGATATGAGAGGATATGACTTTATAAAAGTCAATTCATAAGGTAATATTCATATGCAGAATTCTTTGAAAACTTTAAGGGTTTAACTATATTATATTTCTTCTATGTTTTTAAACAATATCACTGACTATGAAGTTTGTTATTGTTTTATTTTTGTGGCAGGATCCGATCCAAAGGGGCATGTTATAAAAGAGGATGTTACGTTGTTGTGTGGGAATCAGATGAAGGCATGGTGAATATTATATTGGGCATGTATGTTGTATTTGTAACTTATTGTATTTGTAAGTAAGTTATCTTATTGTATAAATTAATTTAGGTGTTGTAGTCATAGTATAATCATTAATTAAGAAGCTACATAACTCATGGTGAATAATATTTGTATTCTTTTTCCTAATTCAATTTATTCATAATTGTTCATAGCTTGTAGCTTAAAGTATCGACTTTTATGTGCTGGATTGGGTGGTGGATTTGTGTATATATATGATTAGGAAGAACGAACGAGGGGAAAAAATTGGAAAATTTAGACCGGAAATAAATACGCCGGTCTTAAATGTTCAATTAAGACTGGATGTATTTATATGTCCAGTCTTAAAGGTCATGTGTACATATTTGATATTAAGCCGGTTTTAAAAGTTGGTCTTTTAAGACCGGTGTATTTATACGTCCGGTCTAAAAATTTAATTTTTAAGACCAGATGTATTTACCATTCGATCTTGAAAGTCGGTCTTTTAAGACCGCGTATAATTAGTCGTCGGTCTTAGAAGTTTATTTTTTTCGATCGGATTTATTTTTGTCCGGTCTTAAAATTTCGATCTTTTAAGAATTTGAGTTTTTGTCTGGTGTCTTAAAAGTTGAGTTTTAGGACCGAACAAAAAATATTTTCGCTTTATTTAGTACGACTTTTAAGACCTAATGTTTTAAATGTCCCGGTCTAAAAGAGTTTCTTTAAGACCGGTTCGAGTCCGGTCTTAAATGTTAGACTTTTAGTACCGGCTGGAACAAGACCGGTCGTGGGTCCGGTCTTACGATACCTCTTTTGTCCGGTCTTAAAACCCTCTTTTGCACTAGTGTTCTGGGCTGAGAAATAGTGCATTGGCCTGCAAAATAGTATGAATGCTTCTCTTGAATAATATAAATGACAATGGGAGTAGCTCTTCCAGTCCCAAAGACGGTTTTTTGAATTCACACAGATTTGAACTCCACACCTGTACTTAAATAACTAAAGCTCTTACATTAAGTTGGTAGACTTTCTTCGATTATTTAGGGATCTATTGCGGTATTTGCAAGCATAATCAGCCTAATAATGTAATGTTCATCAGTCCTTGACAACTTAATTTCATAGGATTTAATATATTGGCTCATGTGATTAATTTGGGAGACACAATTTTGTTCAAATATTTACTCCTATGGTGCTATTTATAAGGTAGATAGGGGAGGGGTTTTTTTTTTTTTTGTCCTCCTTAAAATTTGCATCATTGAATTTTTCATATGAATGTACACCCTCTGATCCTTTATGTATAATCTAATTAGGGAGTTGATTTTGTTCATAAATGTAGAAACCTATTTATCATATTTGTCAGTCTTTTTCAGAGTTACTCTAACTAACGCTTCTTCAACAATAATCAAGTAAAAGAGAGATGATGAATTAAAGAAGATGATTTGGGTGTTTTAGAAAAATCATAATATTAATTAACTTAACTAACTTTCTTAATTTTATTAAATTAGTTAATTAGGTTTAACATTAATTAGGACTAGGGTGAGTACAATTTTACTCTTCATTTATTATGAGTGGATTTTTTCTCCTATAGTAAAATTAAAATTTTATTGAATCCTAAAGCAAAATTATTGAATGGGTTTTGAGGATATTCTTGGCTATGAAAAGACACTGGAAAATTGATTAGCAGAAGAGAACACTTTGAATCCCCCTACTTAATTAAATCATTATTCCTACATCCAACACCAAACTTGATGCTACCTACCATAACTTCCAAGTCACATCTCATTAATGATTATCACATCATCTTAAGTCTCATTATCAATCGATCTGGGTTGTATGACAACTGTTAATTAGCAGTTTGAATTACGCGACAAACATTGAACCCTATAGTACTCCAACCAACAAATTAAAATCAACATTAAAAACTAGATTGAATTAATTTATCAAACAAATTAAACCAATCAAATAAAGCATATCAATTCAGATTGTAAGAGTAGTGGATGGGTATGAGTAGAATTATACTATATATACAGATTAGTTTCTTGCAAATAAAAATAGTTTTTGTTGATTCATTACACGTTAATGACAAATAATCAATAATATATATCTATATATATTACCTGAATATATTATAGGAAAAAAGATAGAAAAACACAATTAAAATATACAAAAGACAAATAAGAGAATTAAATTTTAATAATTCCAAATGGACTGATTTGAAATTTTAAAATGCTGACAAATGTGGGAAATTACATAATTACCTTTAGCTTTTTATTTTTTTATTTTTAAAAAATCCTTAAAACCCCTTTTCGGTTGCCGAAGGTCCAACGCCAAAGTGACCACTGCTATTTTTTGAATTTTTAAAGCAAAAGTAGTCGATATGGATACTTAAGTAGCTAATTAATATTGATATTAAAGTACTCCCTCTGGTTCTTTTTGTAAGAGCCTAAAATTTGAATTGACTCGATCTTTTTTATGAGAGCCAGACAAAAATTGTCTCAACATTTAATATTTATTTTCATATTTGCCCTTATAAATAATTTATATGGAATTAATTAAAAGGTGGACTTTTTTCATTCTCTCTCCTTGTTTTCTTTTATACTCTTACTATTCTACATTCTCTTTCTTACTTTCACTCATTTATCACCTATTTTCTCCCTCTTACTTGCTTCCTCATAAATAAAGGCATATTTTGAAAAATAATGTTTATTTCAGACATTGCTTTTAACCAATTTTAACCGTTTTCTTAAATCGTGTAATACGGTTATTGAGCTCTTATAAAAAGAACCGGAGGAGTAGTAAACAAGGTATTTGTTGAACTTTTCCTAATAACTATACTTTTGTTTCACTATTAACTACTTAAGTTTTCATATTGATGACTATTTTATTTTTGACATTAACAGCTTTGCCGGATAAAGACAAAGTTCTTAATATATTTTTTGAATTTACGAAATAAGAGTAGTTAATAGCGAAATCAAAGTAGTTAATAGTGAAACTAATGTAGTTAGTAACAAAACTATAGTAGTCAATATAAAAACTAGAGTAGTTAATACTTAATAGCTAAACAAGAGTAGTTATTAGGAAATGTTTAATAAGTACCAAGCATGTTTACTACTTCATTTTTACTATTAACTACTTTTGCCTCAGAAATTCTATATATATATATATATATATATATATATATATTAGGTCATCAGAACTTAGCGGCTATTCATTGGCAAGGTCACTAGCGCTGAACTCGACAAATGAATAACCGACAAAGGGTTTTAAGGATTTTTTAAAAAAAAATAAAAAAGTAAGGGTAATTATTAATTTCCCACATTTAATTTGTCAACATTTCAAAATTCCAAATTACTCCATTGGAATTATTGAAATTCAACTTTTTTATTTGTGTTTTACACATTTTAAATGTATTTTTCTGGCATTTTCTTGTATTATATGCTATATGAATCATAAATATATCACACTCTCTCCGGTTCTTATTATAAGACATCAACTAGTATTCTTAATCTTTTTTATAAGGTACTTGCAAGTTTTCAAAGAGCATTGATTTTTTTTTTCCATGTATATATGTGTACATGGCAAGATTAAGATGACCATTAGTGAAATATCTTTGACTTTAGAGATAATAACTTTATTGATGATGATGCTATTATCAATTGACACATGGGCATGAATCTAAGATATGAATAAAAGAACATCATATACCCCTTTGGTTCTTGAATATGGCGCATACATAGGAGAAAAAATGAGAAGACAAAGATTTATCACATGATTATTAAGGAGATATCTAGAATGAGTCCACATGTCCTCTTATTAATTAAAGATTTACTAGAAGGGGCACTTGGACATTTTCATCAACCACACAATTAAAGAAATGGACACCTAAGAGGAAAGGTGGATAGTTATGAAAGGACACCTAAGTACTATGTGGCAATTTGATATTGGAAGAAGAAAAGTTGAGGACACATATGCATAGTTAATTAATTAAGGGGACACCTAAGCTACTAAGGTGGAAACATACAATTTAAAGAGGAATTGATGAGGACACGTGTGCATAATTTATTGACAAGTTATGCCACCTAATCATCTTACCCATTAAGCAAACCATTTCCACCACAAAAATAAGGCATGTGATTAGAAGACATCTTTGGCTCAACAAGGAGACATGTGGCATGACACGGAAGGGAGGAGGAGAAAAATCAAGAGCATATCTAGAAAATGAAAGAAGAGCCTAGAGAATTATTAGGGATAATTATAAAGGCAAATTGGTAAACTCCAAGGAAATATTTTCCTATCCAACAACCTCTATAAATAGGACTTCACTCCACTCCCCATTTGGCAAGAAGGCGCCACACTCATAAAGAAGAAGGAGAGAAATAGTGAATTGAGAGTTAAAGCAAGAAGGAGTAATAAAGAGAAAGTTGAAGCAAGGTAAGGAAGTTATAGAATTTATTCTACTTCCTCCAAATTTGTTTAAGCTTTCGATTAGTAATCTTGTATAATATTGTTGGAGTTCTAGCTATAACTACAAAGAAGATCAAGGGGAAGAAGCCAGAGAAGTTAGGACTTTGAGCAAGTAAGTTCGCTTATCTAAATTCTTGCAATATTGCAAAAGTTTAAAGAAATTTTGGTCAATAGCTAGAACTTGGTGATATGATTTTATTTTTGTGATTTTGATGCTTTTAAAGTATTTAAAACGGAATTTTGTATAAGGAAGAATAAGGAGTATGATTTTGGAAATAATAAGGTCAAAATAAGAAGAAATACAAATTTAATAGCTGTAAAACCAGCAAGGGCATTTTCGGAAACTGGGAATGATCTACGTGTTTCTGGACTAAGCAAGTATTTTTAGTCAAAAATAGACATATCAAGGGTTACGTAGATTTTTAGAACATCTCAATCGGATTTTTCTACATATTGAGACCCTTCATATAAGTGTATAGTTACATATTTTAAAGGAAGAGGTTATATTGACAGTGACACCGTTGTATTATATTATTATTTTAGATCTATCATTCTTATTTAATAGCCGAGTGTTTGATCTCCTCTAATCAGCTACTTGTAGGTAGGTAACCTTAATTTCATGTACTTTGTGTGACTTTGTATGTATGATTTACCGTTATTGGTTATGCATTTGATGTTATGTGTTCCAAGTGCTTTAATTTGGATAGCAGAATCGCTATGTGCGACCCTCGGCATGGTTATGTGCCTTATTGAACAGTTTATGTTATGTGTGACTGCTTGTTCCGGTTTAGGATGTATGCCTCATTGTGTGCGACCTGTTGAATGCGGTATGTTTTATGGTTTTCTTGCATACTTTGTACATGCACTAGATAGGAAATTAATGGTTACTTTGGGATCCTTCGAGATTCCATCTTATTCTAAGAACACAGGTAGATCTTCGAAAGCTGATCAAGGGTCAAGAGGTAAGAATGTGGACCAGGATTGAAGAGTTGGTAGAAGATGTTGTTTGTGACTTTTGGTTAATTATTATTCTCAAGGTGACTGTATAATATTTTAATTGTATTGGTATCATATTCGGATGACTGTATATTAACCTTTCGGGGAACTTATTCTTTTTAGATACTTATTTACCAGTATTATATTATTGTCCAAATTATTACATGTTATGCTGCGTAATCACTCTAATACATGTTTGTTTATAAATATAACTGATAAAAAAGGAAAAGATCACACTACCCGCCACTTGAAAATGTGAGACTAGTAGGAGTGTAACAAATAGAAACTAGGGCAAAAGAAAAATAAGATAGAGAACAAAAAAATTGTCAAATTGGGGGAAAATTAAAAAATAAAATATGAAAAGGAAATTAAATAAGGAAAACTTCATTGTTCACACTTTCCTCTTGTAGTAGTAAATAGTAATCTTCGTCCAACGTACCATTTCCAAATCTTGAACCTGACGTCAACCTTGCACTTCACGCCAGAAGTCGCTGCTGTTGCCAGTTTCTTCCCGGCGGCCGGAAAAGTTGCCGTGATTCCTTCACAAGAAACTCCAAGTCCAACCTTGGGTGTCTTCAACCTTCCCATCTTCGCTTTCACCTTCGTGTACAAACTCACCTTCAATTGACTAGAGATTCATCGTCCAGTACTACACCATTGCTCAAAATCAAAGCCCTCAAGAGTGTCGTGTTCTTCTCGCCATGCTTGAATGACTGTAATCTCCCGTGGTCGACGTTGACTTCGCCGAAGATTATGAAAATTGAGATTGGATCGAACTGGAAGGTGACTTTCTTGTTAGGGTTTGTTGCATTGATATTGAGTTCGAATTTGGAGTTAAATGCAGAGGAGGAAGTCATGTTGAGGTAAGAGAGTTTGAGGGAGTAGACGGTGAAGGGAGGGATTTGAGGGCGATAAAGGAGGTAGAGGATGGTGTCGGAGACACAGATGAGGAGTAGGAGGATGAAAATAACAAGGAGGAACCAGAAGCAGAAGGTGCAGCAGCGTCTGTGGTGGTGGTAGGATTGAGGACGGTAGGCGGGTCGAGTGGCGCCGTAGAGTTGGGTTTTTGTGGCGGGAAAAGATGGCTTAGCGCCATCGTATGCTACGGCGGCAGGCTTGGCCGAAGGGTAGACCCTGTCAGCCATGGTAATTGGAGAAGAAGAGTGTTTGATTTTAGTGTTTAGAGAGAGAGAGAGAGCACTAAAAATGGTAGAGAATTAAGAAAGAAGGTCCTTATGAATATGCATGATTTTTTTGTGAGATTAGATTTAATAGAGAGAAGGTTACTTAAGAACTGATTTTGGTTAAATCAAATGATTGAATTAATGAATAATGTGAAACTCAACTCATCAGTCCTTGGCCAAAAACAAAACAGTGATGGGAGATAGTTGGCTCCTTATGCATGATTAAATTGGTTTTTCTGGTGTGAACTAGTGTGTGTATGTGTATTAAGTTTGTGTATGTCTGGTAAACCACAATATCGTGGTTTTACAGCGCTTTTTTGAAAGCTGAGATAAAACGCTTTTCAGATATTTATCTCGTAAATCATAAAATTTATTCTTTAAAAACTAATACAAACATTCACTATATATGTTTGGGGTTTAAACTTCTCATGTTGCATGAGAAGAAGAAGATTCCTACACACATGAAATGATGGGGCCCACGTATATATATAATGCTAATTATATATATGTGTGTGTGTGGGGGGGGGGGGGGGGGTCCACCATTTCATGTGTGTGTAACATGAGAAAACACTTCTCCTACAACATGAGAAGTGTTTTTCCCTATATGTTTATGGGAAAAGTATTTCTCCAGTCACTAGAGATAAATTATCTTCAGTGACCCCCAAAACTACGTTGTTTTGAATTAATGAAGGGTATGTTTTTAATTTTAGGTGAATTAATGAAGGGTGCAAAATTATAGAAACACCCTTCATTAATAATTTACATGAAAAAGCACCGAACTGGAAACTTTATCTAATGATTTGAAGATGACATCATGCATGACATCATGGACGTTTTGTGGTGGAGAATGAAGGAGGAAGCTTGGTCTACATGAAGCCACATCTTCATCATCTTAGCCATTGATGAAAAGTTAATCCGACGGTTGAAATCCATGAGTTTTTCTATAAATAGCCCTTCACCTCTTCATTCATTCTTCACCAATTCTAAGAGATTTCTAGAGAGAAGTTAGAGCAAGAAGGAGTAGCGAAGTCTTTGGTAAGTTCTTCCGTCGTAGTCTTTAGTTTAGGTAGATATAGTAGAAATGCTAGATTTATCTTTAAATTTTCAAGATAGTCTAGATATCATATTTAGGGGTAAATATGATATATATTTTGAAAATATGATGAGGGAAAAAGATCTCATCAAAATTACGGAGAGATAGAGCGAAAATAATAAGCTCCTGGCGAAATTCGTAGATTAGGGGTTCGGGGGCAAAATGGTAATTTATACCTAAAATGCCCGTTATAGTGCTAAAAGTTGTTAAATATTATCCTTATAGGATATCTCATTATAATCGAACGTGTCGAGTCGATTGTTAGCAGCCGCCGCCGTATCCGTTTTTTCACCCGTAGTCGGAATTTAGTTTTAAATCCAACGAAGGTACGTTCGCGTCAGTAACTTTAACTCGATATTTATTGTATTCGTATATGTGATATGTGTGTTGTATATGTGTTGGTGGTATGTTATTTGAATGCATGGTGATGTTAGAGGATAATCGAACATTTAATTACTGGGAGCGATATGTCGTATGTCTTTGGGAGCGATATATCCGATTATTTACTGAGCGGTGTGTATTTGGGAGCGGTATGTCCGCATTCGGGAGCGATACATGTAGGAATGATTCATTTGTTATCGATATACGATATGTAAATACGAGGTTGAATTACACGAGGTTCAATGGACATTCAACCTCGGCTCTTAACATATAGGTTCGGGAGAAAAAAGATAACTTGCTTTTGAAAATGGGATGTTACACACTGGAGATAACTTATCTCCAGGGAGAAATCCTTTACCCAATGTTTATTATATATTCTTCAATGAAACATTATGTCTAATATAGATTATATGTATTTAAGAATTGTAAAATACAGCGACGAAGTCACGAAGAGATTTGGACAGAGAGGCTAGTTGGTAAGTTGCGCTCATTATTATATGCATGATTAATTAATAATTAACACTAACGGTAACAATTTCTTATCGAAAAAATAATTACTAGTAACAATAACTCTGGATATATGTGTGTATGCTACGAAAGTGAAGGAAGCACCTAACAGTAGTTTTATTTAATGGTTTATTACCATTAATGTTTAAAAATAGAAACCTCACCTTCCTTTTGCTTATTTTAGTTATGAAGCACTTCATTTTCAAACAAACTTGTAGGGTGCTCAGTGTTAACTAAATTACGTTCCTGTTAGTGACTTACTTGATAGATCTTTCTCTACCTACCTATCTACAATATTGATAATATTTAGTTTGTCAAATATTTATTATACTCTTCAATTTTTTAATAAAAAATTAATGATTATTGCTGTGGTTTCAATTGCTTTTGCTTCATTATTCATTCTAATTAACTTCACTACATTTGATCGGCTATTAGATAATTTTTTCTATAATTAGAGACAAGTCCTTTTGAAAAAATGAATATATTAAGGTGTGTATATATTCTCGGTTAGGTTTTTCTCATCATCCCTCGTAATCTTTAAATTATGTCCATCCAATCAATGTAAAAGGATACAATACTATTTTGACTTTTTTCTCTTCTTCTCAATCAACGGTTTAGATGGGCTGATGAGGGATAATAAGAAAAAAAAAAAAAAAAAAAAAAAGATGATGAGAGGATATGCTTCCATATATGCTAGACTAAAATCTTTTTTTAGTCTAAACATAAGTAAATAAACTCATGTTGTAAAATAACAGTTATTTGAGCGAGTTAGGCAATCACTAAGTACACACTCACTCACACCACACAACAATACTATATTATATTAAACAAACGCATCAAAAGATAACGCAAAATCCAAAATAGGTGGTGGCAAAAACTTGCAACTTAATTTACTGCTTTGATCTCTACATATATATGTGTGTATGAGTATATGGATGTTACGTTCTTACTTACCCTGCAAAGCTTTTACTGTGGCACGGCAAGATCTTGGTGGCCTCGGTGTTGAAGTACATTAAGATCTTGCTGTGGTACACAAGACGACACAGATCTTGTGAAGCTATAGCTAAAAAATGTTGCCGGAGAGCTAGAAAGAAGAAGAATGGGCGGGGTCGAACTGGGTGGCGGAGGAGAGAAGCCCAGTTTCAAGCCTTGAGTCAGAAGAAGAAAACGGTGAGCTGAGAGAGAGAGAGAGAGAGCAACTTCTTAGGTTTAAATAAATCACAGCGCCAGCGAGCATTGAATTTGGGCTAGTTGATCGAAGAAATGTATCAGTTTTAAATTAAACTTTATGTTTGTGGGTTGTGGGGGACCACTAATTTAGTTGCAATTTATGGAAGCTAGATTCTCTTAGGCTGCCGATATTAGTAATCATTGGGAAACTGAGAAAGCAATGGAATCAACAAATTAGTCAAAGCTACTTTTTCAGGTTAAGGTTTGCATTATTTATCTACTCTTATCAAAACAGGGCAGAGAGGCCAAAAGCGCGTGTTGTAGCTTATAGTGGTATTTGAATTATAGAATTCTGGTTTTATTTATAAGTCTTTTTTAACTAAATAACACATACTAAAGAAAAATAGTTAACTCAATTATTATAGTGTAGGAATTCTTACAACGTAGCGGATTAAAATTTTTAGAATCCCGTCCCGAGGATCACTCAGGTGCGTTTAAATCAAGACTAAGGAAATCCGAAATTACCTTGATGAACCCGTTCGCGTCTCGTTCCCTTTGAATTTGGTGGGCTACCTCCTCGATCAGCAGAAGACGACTCGTTGAATCGGCTTCCTCTACCGGTATCCACACGAACAATTTCCCGAACACGGCTACAGCAGCGTGCTAGCGCTTCTTGTGTGTCTCTCTCTTTGATTCTGTTCACCTAGGTTATTGGTTTCTCGTTTTTTTGGCCTATTCATCCACACACAAAAAAACTGCCTCATAAGTTCTGTCCGTTACAAAACCAATCAGCTCATTATGTGAATTAATGCGTATTAATGTACAATCAATCTGCATTAATGTACAATCAATACTCATTAAGCTTGAATTTGAATTTCGAAATCGATCTTTGAAATCTGAATTTCGAATTCTTGAATTTAAAAAAATATTAATTAAATCTATCGATAGATCTAATCTAATGTATTTATTTAATGCAAATTAAAAGCCTTCGATTTAATTTATCTCTATAAATCAAATCAGAAATAATATCTATCTATTTAATTAATTATGAGAAACCATATCTCAATTTAATTTAAACAGATATCGATATTCTTATTCGAATATTAAACGAGATACAATATCTCTATTTGTTTTAGATATTTAATTTATCAAATAAATTAAATACAAAACAAATATTATATACAATAATATTATAATCTCCATTAATAATATTAATATATATATATATTAATTTCGAATTTTAATAAATAAATATATAAATATATATTTATCCTAGATTAAATTTAGTATTCATTAATTCCATTAATGCGAGATTCAATGAATCGGACACAAATGCTCGTGTTGGGTTATTCTTGTGTGCGACCCCGTAGGTCCATATGAGATTGGCGGTGGGCCAAAAATCGTGTCGCCCACAAGTCGCAAGCGGCCTCTAGCAAGACATTGCGACTACCCAATTCACATGGGTATCGATGTCACGATACAACCTTATCATACAACCATGTCACGTCCCTTTTGTCACGCGATAATTTGGTCAAGGATGAGGCATGGACAATGTCAACTTCCTATTCTTGTCCATTACTTTCTCGATTTTCGAGTAGTCTAATAAGTGAAATGGAAACTCCTTTCCAACATAGTATGGCCATACATTTCTTAGACTCAATCATCGAGGGGCCCAGTATTATCTCTCTACAAATGTGAGGGACAAATTCCATCTTGACCATTCACATTCCTCCGCATGAAAACCACTGATCCCGATCTCAGCCTTTATCATCACCCGGTCAAAGGTGACTTTTGACTAGGTCAAAGATTAATGTTTCATCATGTAGGAATCCATGATGATCTCAGGTCATAGGGCGTTGTGACGCGGTTATACATGAGACAAGCTTATGACTAGATCCATGCAGCTTTCTCATAGTGGGTCGGTCCAGCACCTTGTACTCTTACAAGTGCCCATGACTTTGATTATACCTCCATATCTCATCAAAGTCATACTGGTCTTAACTCATCTTCGCTCCCGCGTAGATGACCGACCAGGGACATTTAGGATAATCTATAAGATATATCCAAGGATGCAGTTATCAATACAAACATGCAAACGAAAATGATAACAAAAAGAGAATACTATAAATATCCTAAACGTTCATTGTACAATGACTTGCCTCTAGGGCATAATTTCCAACATATAGGATAAATTTTTAACTTTGCTCTCATTTATAATATAGGCAAAATTGTTACAATCTCATTTATTACCCTAAAATGGAACTTATAAATAGGACCAAAGTGGTATATGGTTAAGATCTTAATATTATTATTAGTTAATATCATGATTAGTGATCGAACTCTATAAATGGATGTTCTAGTTAATGTGTTAGAAGTGTGGGATGTGGAATCTCACCAAAGAGAGGGATGATAACTTGAGTCTTCCTCCAAAATCTTTAAAGTTAGAGTTAGTAGTTAATCACCCTCAAGTAAGGGATGATATATCATTGTTAAACCCAATTAAGTGGGTTAATTGGTACTCCTTCCGGTCTTTTTTATAAGAGTCTAAAGTTTG
The DNA here is from genome assembly GCA_019022615.1 of Acacia melanoxylon. Classification (NCBI taxonomy): domain Eukaryota; kingdom Viridiplantae; phylum Streptophyta; class Magnoliopsida; order Fabales; family Fabaceae; genus Acacia; species Acacia melanoxylon. The sequence continues at coordinate 16,581,514 of JAFJYJ010000003.1, forward strand.
AATTGGCTTGATCCCTTTTATAAGAGTCTGACAAAGTTATTTGAACATTTAATGAGTTTTTTTTCACTTTTAATTTGCACCCCTCATTAATTATATGTATTACATTAATTAAAAAATTGATAATACTTATATTTACTTTATTTCTCTCTCTAACTTACCTTTAATAAATAAGGGCAGGCTTGAAAAGAAAAGTTTATTTCAAACATACATATTATTTTTAACTAATTTTAACTACTTTCTTAAACCGTGTAATTCGATTATTGAGTTCTTATAAATAAAACTATCACTTGTAATTCAATCCTATAGAATGATAAATAAGTTATTAAATGGCTAAATTATACAAAACCCTCCTAAACTTTGGGGTAGTTAGATATAACGCTCTGACATTTTGACGTTTAAATATAACCCCATGAACTTTGGTTTTTTCATTTTGGACCCACTGCTATTAACATACCATTATCTTTTTGACGGACTTTGCTACGTCAGATTAATAGAAGACACCTCATCACATCCTACGTGGCATCCTATTAAGTTTATAGTTGTATAAAACCCCTATGAACTTTAGTCTAATTGCATATAACCCCCTCTACAAATTTAAATTTAAACCCCTTGAAGTTTTTTAAAAAAAAATATTAAACCCCTACCCCTACCTCTACTTTTTTCTTTCTTTCTTATTCTTGTCAAAGCGAGCCCCCTACTTCCAAATGATCGATCCTATCGTCTTTTTCATATATTAAAATAGCATTTTTACTATTCTATTTTCTTAATTTATAATGTTTATAAATTTTTGTTTGCTATATATCATTTGTTAATTAAAATAGTATTTTTTGCATGGAAAAAATAGAAAAATATAATTTCAGAGTTTGCATTAACAAGAAACATAAGGATAAAAATTCAACCTCGCTCTAATTCAACAAAAACATGAATTGCTAATAAAAGATAAACGTGAAGGTTTAAATGTAAAAGTAATATTTAAATGGTTGCATTGATAATAGAAGGCTGGTTATTCTATATAACAAGAGACTTCATTCTTCTTCATGGCATGGATGAGCTAGATCCTTGAGTATTAGGAGGCTGACTATCCTGCATTATTAATAAAAGAAGAGCTCTTATTTTACTTTATGTATAGAGTAAATTAAATTTTATAATTAAGGAATATACAAGTGCATGTCATGTTTGGCTTGATGCAATGTTCTCTTCTTCCTCCTTCTTCTTATACACCTTGTTGTTTGGATTAGAAGGAGCCTTACAACCCTGCGCATTGTGACCCATTTTCCTACAATTACCACACTTCTTGGTAGCCCCCTTTTTACTTATCTTTGATGGGTTTTGTTGCTCATTTGGAGCCTTCTACCCAATGGCGGAACTGCCTTATGAGCTGACCTTCTCTCATGCATCTTATGTATTTATATGTATGTATTATACAATATTTTATTTTGGCCAATAATTTGGCTCCAGCTAATGTCTTATCTTCTCCATAATTACACTTTTTTTTTATTAAGACAATGTTTGGTTCATTACTCATTGAGCTATGAGAGAAAAGTAAAAGTCTTGTTTGAGATATCTACTAAAAAGGTTGGTATCATCTTATATCTTGTTTTGATTTTTTTTTTTAAAAACGTGGCCTATTAGAAAAAATAAATGATAATAATAATTGAAGGGACCCTTGGCCCTTTAGCTTGCACGTACCCCACTTTCTTTTGTCATTTTCTTTGTGTGTATGAGGCAGTCCAGAGACGTCAAACTTCTCCCACTTCCAGGCTCCGATGTTGTTCATATTTATTTCAAGGACTAAATAGGTACTCAAAATCACTTTTTTTTCATCTTACTCCTTTTATGAAAGTTATTCTACGTATTTTCCTCTTTCTGATGAGGGTAATATTGTGTTGATTAGTGAAAATTTTAGAATAATATTGAGTTTTGACAATGGATGACTATGTATATGTAGAAAATGAGTAATGACTAATTTTAATCGGTTTGGATTTATTATTTAGTTGTCTTATGACTTTAATCGGTTTGGAGAGTAAAATTCTTGTTTGAAATACCTACTAAAAAGATTAGTATCACCTTATATCTTGTTATGATTTATAATTGTCGTTATTATTTATTTGCATTTTCAATGTTATACGATATCATTTAGTAAATATTTCAATATATACATTTTTTGGCCCAGGCTAAAAAAAAAATCTGGTTCCGCCACTACTTCTACCTTGCCTTTTTGGGCCTACCAGGTGGCCTGTTATACCCTGGTGGTTGCAAGGGAACCATTGTAGATTGTGGCCAATGTTCTTCACTTGGCACTGCACCTATTACTAAGCCATAAGCTCTTATGAGTGAATCTTTACTATAATATGCAGAAACATAGTTTTCAGGTGGCCCTGATTTGATAAATTGCAGCAACAGCATGTCAACAAGGGATACCAGTCAAATCCCAAGCCTTACATGTACAAGTCGTCGTCTTAAGTTCTACCACCTCCCTCTTCCCTAGACCCTGCAGCTCAAATCTTCCATCACCTGTTGTGTAGCATATATAATTCTTGGAGTCATTGTTTGCTCTTTGAAGCTTACCGATGATTTAAGGGCATATTACATTTTGAGATTTCTCTATGCCCTCTCTCTTTGCAACTATCATCTTCATTAGCATCCTTCTAATTATTTCACACATTGTGATGATTGGCTTATCCCTTGCAACCAATATAAAAGAGTTGAATGTCTGTAGTGCAATGTTGTTTTGTACAATGTCGCACTTAGCATTTGTTGAGAATGCATGCTTACTCCAAAGTCTAGGGTCATACTTATCTAATCAGTTAGCAGCTTTACGGTCAAGCTTCTTTAGTCGTTTTATGTGATCGTCGAATTCTTGTTTTGTTGTTGCCCTACATGCTTTCCAAAGCTTATCTTTCAAATTCTTTCCCTTATATCTAAGCTTGAAATTTGCATATAAATGCAACACAAAACCTATTCTCACATTCCATCGCTAACCCCTGCAATTTAATTAAATATATTATAAAAATTGAATAATCAATAGATATACTAGTAAAACATAGAAATACAATAAATATAAATACTAGCTATACCTTTTGCATGTCCGACCTCACAACCCACCCTTTATCTTTGCATGAGCCAATGTCCCCAAATGGCAATGTCATGAACCAATTCCAACTATCCTTGCACTCAGATTCTAGTATTCTACAATGGCATATGCTATAGGCTACATATTGGGCATGTTTGGGAGAGCTTATTGTTAGAGCTTATGAGCTTATTGTTTGAATCGGGCTTATGCTTTTTTTCTCGTTTGGATGAAAACGGTGGCCAATCGAGCTTATGGCTTATTGGAGGAGCTTATGATAAGTTCCATTTCTTGGCTTATTTACTATTTGAATCGGGCTTATGGTTTTTTTTTTTTTCCTTATAATTATCTCAAAAGTCACTTATCCATAAGTCATTCCAAACAAGTTTATTTCACAAAAGCTATTTATCAACCATCAATCCAAACATAAGTCACGTTTCACAATTTGACTTTTACTCAATCGGACTTATCTTGCCCACTGATATCCCAAACAAGCCCATTATCATTCACATATTTTCCAACTGCGGATAGAAGATGGCCTCTAAAACTACCTTTCAAGAAACAACATCTACACATATAATTCGCCTACATGCTTTTACAAACCCTTGTTTATACATGCACCAATACACACATATAGTCGCTTAAATCGAGAGCCTTGTGCTTCGGTAAATTGCTCTGAATCACGACCCTCAAGCACCTCCAATGACCTTTTTTTTTTTTTTTTGCTCGATATGCAGCAAATTTTGAAATTTCAATGATCCCTTTTCACTTGATTTGCAAATGTTGTTGCAGTCCAATTTGGTTGGTCTCTAATGTGTTCAATGTACCTATTTGACAACCAACCTGCAGTCACCCATTTGTGCTCTCTTTCCCATCCACAATTGTGCTCCTTGTGGTGGAATGACTTAATTTGAAATGCATCTCCAGCATGAGTACTTGATGCATGTATAACCCATCCACAATTGCGCTTGCACTTCACCCTAATTCGAGATGCTTCATTTTTTATATACTTGAACTCAATATCATTCTCAACGTACGGTGTATTGCTTTAATGCATGCTCGTTTATAAATTTAAGTTTGCAAACTTCATACCAACTTAAAGATTGATACTTGATAGATCTTTTAAAATCTGTCTTCTCATTAAACTCATTAGATGATTGCCTTTCTATTTCTTGGTCTTCATCATCCAATCCAATTAGCTAGACTTTCTCACTCCTCAATATATATCATCATAATCATATTCCACTTGTTCATCCCATTCACATCCACTTTGTGCCTCTACATTACTTGTATCTCTACTACTAGACCCCCAAAACGGTTATCATTCAACCATTGATTAACTTCTGCCTCTATCCCTCCATCAAGATTTTCAAAAAAAATAAATCTAGTTGCTCACTATCACTAATGAAAAATTCACACTCATTCAAATCAATTTGGGTGTCTAACTCCTCCTCTTCAACTCTTTGTTCCTCCTCATATATTGAATCATCTTGTAAGTTAGCCATAGTCTTTGTCACATAATGTTACTATAACCTAACATCAAATAAAGGAAAGAATAAATAAGGGAATGCAAAAATGGTAACCAAAATAAGGAAGATCTTATTGTTATAAAACTAAAGATAACTTAAGATAAATGAAGAAGAATAAGAGCAGAATAATTATAGAGAGAGAAAGTAGAGAGAGGAGTTCTCATTCAAGTGTATTCTTAATGTTTACAATGGACGTCTATTTATAGAAGGAAAATGGGTCCTTAAGTGTAATTATTCTACCTGGGTCATTAGCTGTAATTTTCCCCAAAATCTCAAATATTCAAACCCGTCTCGCGCCGCCGTGCATTCCGGAATTTGAGAGAAAGTTCGCGTGGGCCCCACATGAATAGTATCCGTATACGTGAATAGTGAATACGTATACGTGAACAGTAAATACGTATACATGAACAGTAACTTCGTAAATATTGAGGGCCAAGAGTCAATGGACATCCACATAATTAGTATATTCATAACACTCCCCCTTGGATGTCCATTTATGAATATGCCTCGTTAAAAACTTTAACTAGGAAAAACCCAGTGGGATAAAAACCTAGCCAAAGAAAAGAGTACAACATTCATTGATATACTGTCTTGTGCTGCCTCATTAAAAACCTTTCTAGGAAAACCCAGTGGGATAAAACCTAGATAAGGGAAAAGAGTACAGCGTGTATTGACTCCCCCTCTTGACAACATCATTTGAGATCTCGAGTTTTCGAAGACCAATACCACGGACGACTTTTCAAAGATTACTCCGGAAGTGACTTGGTAAATAAATCTGCTAGATTTTCACTTGAACCGATTTTTACGAATGTCTATCTCACCATTCTTTTGAAGATCACGTGTAAAGAAGAATTTTGGTGAAATATGTTTTGTTCTATCACCCTTGATATAACCTTCTTTAAGTTGAGCAACACATGCATTATCCTCATATAGAACTGTTGGGACCATCCTTCCCGAAGATAAATAACAAGTTGTTTGAATATGATGTATTATCGACCTCAACCATACACATTCACGACTTGCTTCATGCATTGCTAAAATTTACGCATGGTTTGATGATGTGGTGATATAGTCCGTTTCATAGACCGCCATGAGATAGCTGCACCTCCACATGTAAACAAATAACCAGTTTGTGATTTACCATCATGTGGTCGATAGAAAACCTAAGATCGCATAACCAATCAGTTCATGCTTGGATTCATTTGAATAGTATAACCCCATATCAATAGTACCTCCGAGATATCGAAAAATGTGTTTTACTCCATTCCAATGTCTCCGTGTTGGTGCGAGAACTATATCTTGCTAATAAATTGATGACAAATGATATATCGGGACGTGTGTGATTAGCAAGATACATTAGTGCTCCGATAGCACTAAGATATGGTACTTACGGACCAAGTAGTTCTTCTTCACCTTCTTCGTTAATTATTTGAGGTCGGAATGGATCTTTATCCACATCTAGAGATCTTACTATCATTGGAGTACATAATGGATGTGACTTATCCATATAAAATCTCTCTAGGACTTTCTTTGTATAAGTTTGTTGATATACAAAAATCCCATTTTTTAGATACTCTATCTCGTAGTCCAAGGCAATTTCGTTCGGCCCAAGTCTTTCATCTCAAATTCTTTCTTCAAACGAGATAATTGCCTTTTGGAGCTCTTCGGGAGTTCCAATGATGTTAATATCATCAACATAGACCGCAATAATAACAAATTCTTTTTTAGATCTTCTCATAAAAATACATGGGCATATTGGGTCATTTCGTATCCTTCTTTCAACAAATATTCTCGAGACAATTATACCACATGCGTCCGATTGCTTCAAGCCATACAAGGACTTATTTAATTTAATCGAGTATTGATCTCGAATATTTGAACTAGATGCTTCGGCATCTTGAGTCCTTCCAGGACTTTCATATAAATATCACTATCAAGTGATCCATACAAATATCAGTTACAACATCCATCGATGTAGATCAAGCCCTTCATTTCTTCGCTAGGCTAATCAAATAACGGAAAGTAGTTGCATCCACTACGGTGAATATGTTTCTTCAAAATCAATACCAGGTCTTTGTGTAAAACCTTGGGCTACAAGACGTGCTTTATATCTTGTAATTTCACCCTTTTCATTTCTTTTCCGTACAAAAACCCATTTATATCCAAGCGGCTTTACATCGGGGTGTACGGACTACAGGTCCAAATACATTTCGTTTTGCCGGAGATTTTAATTCTGCATTAATAGCATCTTTCCATAGAGGCCAATCATTTTTTTGTTGGCACTCATTAATAGATTTTGGCTCATAATCCTCATTATCATTTATTACATCATTTGCTACATGATAAGCAAAAATGTCATCAACGTTGATTCCGTTTCGGTCCCATCGAATACCATTCATAACATAATTTATTGAGATCTCATTATTTTCATACATTTTAGGTACCTTGGTCTCTTCTGGGACTACAATATTCTCTTCTGGAGATTTCTCTTCTAGAGATAACATCTCTTCAGGAGATGACTCTTCTTGAGTTATTAACTTTTCTTGTTTATCCTCTACTTGACCATCTATACTTTTAGCTCCTTTTCTTTTTCGAGGATTTTTGTCTTTGGAACCGATGGGTCTACCACGCTTCAGGGCGTACTTTAGATTCATTTATAATGGGTTGTCCTTCGGGGACATCAATTCGAATAGGAGCATTAGCAAATGGGTACATGTGACTTTGTCACTTTCTTTGGATCGATAAATGCTTCGGCATTCGATTAGCTAAATTCGTAAATGAATTATCTTTTGAACTTCTAGTTCACATTGTTTTGTACGAGGATCAAAATGAGTCAATGATAATTCATTCCAGCTAATCTCTTTACCCAACCGCTTATTTTCTCCCCCTAATGTTGAGAAAAATGATTCATTAAAATGACAATCAGCAAATCGCAATGAGTAAATAAATCTCCCGTAGATGGTTCTAAATATTTTATAATAGAAGGAGATTCATACCCGATATATATTCCCAACCTTCTTTGAGAACCCATTTTGGTGCGTTGTGGTGGAGCTTTTGGTACATATATCGCACATCCAAAAATTCTTATATGGGAAATATTAGGTTCTTGACCAAAAACCATCTCGTGAGGGGGAGACCTTTAAGTAACTTGTTGGTCGATGCGAATTAACATTCTTTGCATGCAAAATGGCATGACCCCAAGCAGAAATTGGAAGATTAGATCTCATTAGTAAAGGTCTTGCAATGAGTTGCAATCGTTTAATCAATGATTACGCAAGTCCATTTTGTGTGTGAACATGAGCTACGGGATGTTCAATATCAATTCCAAGGGACATACAATATTCATTAAAAGATTGTGAAGTAAATTCACCAAAGATTATCAAGACGTATTTTCTTGATAGGATAGTCGGGTAATGTGCTCTTAATCGATCAATTGAGCAAGTAATCTTGCAAACGCCGGGTTGCGTGAAGATAATAAATGTAGACATGCGACCATTTAGTTGATGCATCAATTAATATCATATAGTACCTGAATGGTCCGCATGGTGGATGTATTGGCCCACAAATATCTCCCTGTATCCGTTCTAGAAATGTGAGAGACTCACTTTCTGCTTTGCTTGGGGAAGGCCGAATAATTAATTTTCCCTTGGAACATGTCTTGTACATGAGAATTCATTGGATTGTGGTATTTGCTTACACTTCGGGGTATGTCCACATGAATTCTCAATTATTTGTCGCATCATAATTGACCGGGATGGCCTAACCGGTCATGCCAAATATTAAATTCATTAGTAAACTGGTTTACATTGACAAACTTTCGGTTTGTATCGGTAAACACGGTTTACAATAGCATATGTTTCAATTGCACTTATATATGTATAGTATAAACCAGGAAGAAAATGTAGGAAAACATTCTAATATGCTTTTTCTACCGAAACAATATTTGTAATGACAAGACATTCCCGATCATTATTAGTTATTGTTTCTATATGATATCCATTTCTGCGAATATCTTTGAAACTCAACAAATTTCTTTTAGACTTAGTAGAATAAAATGCATTATCAATGCATAATTTTGTTCCTTTCGGTAACAAAATATTAGCTCTTCCCGGAGCCTTCAATCAAATTTATATTACCGGATATAGTTTGAATATTGGCTTCTTGCATTACCAAGGAAGAGAAATATTTATCTTGTCTTAATATGGTATGGGTTGTAGCACTATCAACGAGACATAAATCTTCGGGATTGATGCCGGTGAAAATCATTCTTCATTAAAGATACATGAAAAACAAATTAAAACATAATTAAAAGAAATACATAAGATAGGAAAACAAGTTTAAAGCATAGAAATACTAAAAGATAAAGGTAATTTATTCTAGGAAATCAGCGAGCTTCCATATAATTTACATCATTGTCATTATACTCAGAATTTTCGCCATATCCACATGATTTACCTCGGTCCTTAGCCCTTTACCATTATTTTTCAGTGATTCTTTGTAAAGGTCAACCAAGTGTCTTGGCGTACGCAGTGTACGAGACCAATGACCTTTTCCACCACAACGATAACATGCATTTTCAGAATGCTTGTTATTTCCACTAGTTTCCTTCGGGGTTCTTTTCAATCCTCCTCCTTTGGGGCGGGAATTTGATCCACCACGATTTGGACCATGATAACGGCCACGACCACGACCACGACCACGGTTGTAACCGCCTTTACGTCCACGTCCTCGGCCCTTAAAATTTTCATAGTTTACTACATTCACCGGGGAATGGATTCGAACTTGTTGGACGAGATTCATGATTTTTCAACAAAAGTTCATTATTTACGTTCGGCCACGAGGAGACAAGAAATTAATTCAGAATATTTCTCGAAACCTTGTCCACGATATTCTGCTTTGCGGGAGCATATTGGATGCATGAAATGTGGTGAATGTTTTTTCTAACATATCATAATCGGTAATATTTTCTCCACATAATTTTAAGCGTGAAGTAATTTCGAACACGGCTGAGTTATATTCACTCACGATTTAAAATCTTAGACGAGATGCAACCACTCATAACGAGCTTTTGGAAGGACGATCATCTTTGGTGATCATACCTTTCTTTTAGGTCATTCCAAAGAACTAGTGGGTCTTTCACTGTCAAATACTCAATTTTTAAATCATCATGTAAATGGTGACGAAGGAAAATCATGGATCTGGCTTTGTTTTGATTAGATGTTTCATTTTGTTCTTTAATTGTATCTTCAAGACCATGTGCATTCGAGATGAATTTCCGCATCTAGCATCCAAGATAAATAATTCTTTAGGTAATATCAAGAGCCATGAATTCGAGTTTTGCATAGTTCGCAAGGTTTTGTTTGACATGATTCAAGCTATTTAAAAAGAAAAATAAGCAAGAGTTATTAAAACAGAAATATTAATGATAATAATAGAAAATTCAAAAAGACAATAAAGGAGAATTAAAATTTTATGACTTCGGTCATAATTTTATAAGATTATGACTTCGGTCATATAATAGAATTATATGGCTTCCGGCCATAACATACAAGAGATTGTCTTGAGTTAACATAAAATTAACAAGTAATAACATAACATTAATAATAAAAGTAAAATGCTTAAAGTAAATGTTACGTTAGTAACATAAAAGTAAATGTTAGATTAGTAACATAAAAGTAAATATTATGTTAGTAACATAAAAGTAAAAGTTATGTTAGTAGGAGGTAGAACCATCCATGTAAGAGTCAAAATAATAATAAAGTGCTAGCATTAAAATTAAACTTAGGTTAGTAACATAAAAGTAAATATTATGTTAGTAACATAAAAGTAAAAGTTATGTTAGTAGGAGGTAGAACCATCCATGTAAGAGTCAGAATAATAATAAAGTGCTAGCATTAAAATTAAACTTTGGAAGTAGAACCATCACATGTAGGAGGTAATAACAATATATATTGTGCACAAGAATAAAGCATTATATAAAATAATTAAATCAAGGATGAATAGTAAAATAAATAATCTCCAATCTCTCACACATGGAACCCGATGTTTAAAACATTCGGTAAAAATATAATGTCTTTAATTCCATGTTGCTAAGATCATCACAGATCAATATAATAAACATGTAGAGAAATCATTAAAAGATAATAAGAAAATCATACCTTCTTTAGAAAGCACTTTCGTGCGATAACGTGTTATAAAACTAAAGATAACTTAAGATAAATGAAGAAGAATAAGAGCGAGAATAATTATAGAGAGAGAAAGTAGAGAGGAGTTCTCATTCAAGTGTATTCTTAATGTTTACAATGGACGTCTATTTATAGAAGGAAAATGGGTCCTTAAGTGTAATTATTCTACCTGGGTCATTAGCTGTAATTTTCCCCAAAATCTCAAATATTCAAACCCGTCTGCGCCGCCGTGCATTCCGGAATTTGAGAGAAAGTTCGCGTGGGCCCCACATGAATAGTATCCGTATACGTGAATAGTGAATACGTATACGTGAACAGTAAATACGTATACATGAACAGTAACTTCGTAAATATTGAGGGCCAAGAGTCAATGGACATCCACATAATTAGTATATTCATAACACTTATCTATTATTTGGACATACAATAATAACGGGAAGAATAAATTTAGTAATCAACAAGTGGGCAGGACCCAAATCCTTTCTTACCTACTCTATAACAATAATTCCTTATGCCAAAAAATTGGTGTAAGCAAGAACATGTGGATTTATTTATATTAAAAAAACGCCCCTTTATTCCTTTATGAACTACTCCTTCCCTTCTCCCCAAAACAGCCAAAGAAAGTCAAAGCCTAGTGCAGACTATTCAAACCGTGGTTATTAAAACTGGATCGGACCAGTTGGTTCGACCACGAAATTATCGAACTGGTCACTTAACTGATTTGATCCGTTAGGTTTAACCAGTTCAATATTTATTCAAAATTTACTGGTTTCATGAATTCATATCTAATTCTACATATTTTAAAAGGCTTTATGAAAAGCTTAAAATGTCTACTTTCTAATGCAAAAAGAATCACTTGACAATATTATCATTTGATCCTAAAAATTTATCAAATTCCAAAAGAAATTCAAAAAATATTATTGTTCAAGTTCACTTTCTCTCTGGTTTAACCCGGGTTAGCTCTGGTTTGACTCCGATTTGACCCATTGACCATTGACCCACTACTCAGACCGGTTTAGTGGCCGATCTGGGTTTAATAACCTTGATTCAAACAATAAAATGCTAACTAGTATTAATTCCATAATATCCCATTCATAAATGACTACCATAGGCCTTGACATTCTCTTCTGTTTCTGCAATGCATCAAGAGCTCTAACACAATTAAAATGACTACTTTTCTTATGTATTTATTTTTCATGCTTTGAAAGAGATTAAGTTTTGCCCTTAACCAAGGAAGTTTGACAGAATTTCCAGTAAAATTTCTTCTTCTTCTTTTTATTTAGTAATGTCTTGATTTTAATTGGAAAAAATTGACTGTGGATAGCAATAGTTCAACACGTAATGAGAGAAGGGAATATAGAAACATGTGGTAACATCTATATATACGCGTGTGTAGAATTATAAAAGCCTATTTACAAAACAAAAGAATTATAAAAGCCAAACAAAGAAAAATACTCATAAACTGACAAACATTAAAGAGAGTAAAGAACTAAAGTGTAAAAAGACAAGAATAGTATTCAGATACCTGAATAGTACTCCTCCGTTCTAAATATAAAATATAATTTATAGTGTAATTTACACTACAAACTATCTTCTATATTTAGGACCGAAAGCTTTTTTTGATTTGCCAATCGCCCAAAAAGTTTGACCCTGAAACTGAGATCAAAAATGAAATTTCAATCCACTATGTCCATCTGCAGCAGCGGTTGAGGGTTTTCTAAGAATTGAAACAGAAGGTGTGCGTAGCAAACAGCAATCTCATCAGAGGCAATGAGACGTACTAAGTTTTTTTTTAAAAAGAAAAAGAAAAAGAAAACATGACAGTTTCACCCTTATATATAACTGATATAATAATGATAAAATTATTTGCTTATGCCGGATGCCATTCATAAACGATGCCACATAGGATATGAGTTGTCTTGTGTTAATTTGATGTGGCAAACTCCGTGAAAAAGATAACTGTGTGTTAACGGCAAGGGGTCCAAAATAAAATAAAAAACCAAAGTTTAGTGGCATTAAATTTAAACATCAAAATGTCAAGGGGTTATATACAACTACCTTAAAGTTAGAGGGATTTTATATAATTTAGCCTTATTAAATATGTGTTAAGTTGATAAAAAAAAATTAAATTTGCTTTTGCTAATATATTATTAAAAATACACAAGTTTTATTATTGAACTTTATATTGATTCAAAATATCAAAAATAGGGATTTTTTTAATTTAAATACAAAGTAAGTTGTATGCTTATTATTTTTTTTCATTTCTTCCTGTGTAAATAATATAAATTTGTTTGATTTTATCTATTTTGGAACTCAAAACACAAAAGGAGGGTCAGGCAAAAAAACAAATGTAATAAAAAACTTAAGAGGACTGTAACACAACACAACGAATTGTCGCAATATAAAAAAAAAAAAAAAAAAAAAAAAGAAGAAGGAGGGGTTACACATGATGACATACTTAAAAGAAAGTTGTTATAGTTTGTTAGTTAATTAATTGTAAAAACTCAGACTATCTTCACTCATTTGATAATAAGAAGTCTATTATATTACTACAATTAAATAAAATTTCTTGATCATCATGTCCTAGTTTTTTTTTTTTTTAAAGCAACTTCCTGTAGTTTTTTTTTTTCCTCTCTTGAAAGAAAATAAAGTGGAACTGTTTTTAAATATTGTGCCATCAATGACGACATATTGCTTTAAAGTTAGGTATCTGAAAAAGGTGTTTAGTTTCTAATGGGAATCCAATCACACTCTCAACTTTTCTAACTAACACAATTACAGTAGGAATATAATATTATATAAAGATATATATCTTCGGTTTCATCGGTACCTCCCAATTATCTCTTTATGGGTTTATCAAAAAAAGTTAAATTTGTTGATTAAATAAAGATATCTAAGTCCACTTGGCTTTAAGTTCATCATTATTCTGTGGATAAACTAAAATGAAAGTCATCAAGCATTATGATGTTTTAGTTTTTTTTTTTTTTTTTTTTTAAAAAAAAAAAAAGTTTAGGTGAGAGTAACACCTACGACATCCCTCCGCGTTCAAAGAACGTTTATAGAAATCTTTACAAATCACCTATCAATGGCACCTTACACGTTGAAGAAGCGGGAATCGAATTTCCTCCATTTTAGTATGAAGGTCAATGCCTTAACTAACTGTACCACTTCTCATTTCCTTTTAGTTTAAATTTATGATAGCAAGCATTATGTATGATGTTTACTCAAACACACACTTTTTGGCCTGATTTATTCAACAAGCATTACGGTACTTTTTCGAGCGTAGCTTTAGGAGTCCACAATTTCATAATACTGCTACAATTTAAGTATTTTTAATTAAAAATATTTAATTTAGTTAAACAGCTTGAATTTGGGCTTTTTGTCTGTTTACAATTTTTATCAAACATATTTATGCATTTCATAAAATTAAAAATTAAAAAAAAAAAGTTATAATTTTTTTTTTGGGCCAAGAATTAAAAGTTATAATTTAGATAATTGTTTTTTTACCCCAAAATTTGAATCATAGGTTAAATTATAGACAATTTAGATTAATTTTCTCTTGACATGGAAACAATTGAAAATTCTTTCAGTTGAGGCCTTGAGAGGATTTTTTTTTCCCCCGACCTGTTGCAACTCTCATTTTGACCAATTTCACCGTATTTCAAACTAGTATTAATTAATGGGAAAATCCTTTTTAGGGTCCTTTTTAAAATAAAAATCTTTAAAAAGGCCCAAAAAAAATCTGAAATCTCAGAAAAGGCCTTTTTGAGATTTTCAGAATCTCCATAAGTTGTTAACGAAATTTGATATAGTTGTTAACATGTCTTGAAATTGTTGTTAATGGGGTGATTTAGTTGTTAGAAAATCGTTGTTAATAAAATTTGATTTAGTTGTTAATTAATAACTATATCAAAATTTCTTTTAACAACTCATGCAAGATTTTGAAAATCCTAGAAAAGGTCCTAAGGCCTTTTCTAGGATTTCAGATTTTTGAGGGCCTTTTTAAATATTTTTACTCTAAAAAGGACCCAAGGATTTTCCCTTAATTAATTATATTTAGCCCTGTCACAACATATAGTCGTATAAAAATATTTAGAAAGAGAATAAATAATAAAAATTTAAGATATAACTTTGCCTTATTAGTCAAATGCGTGATTGATACAACGATCTCATATAGTCAAATGTATTATTAAAAAAAGGAATTATCAATACAAAAAAAAAAAAAAGGAATTATTGAAGGATTATTAATTTATTACCGTGTACTGATGAAGTGTTACGTTTACGTGTCATTCTTTACCCCTTCTTTCTCCTGCTCCCTCCCTCTCTCTCTCTCTCTCTCTCTCTCTTCATCATGGAAGCTCCCACACGTTTAACCCCACCAACTCTCTTAACAGAGAAATCATTGTGCTTTGCTGCTTCACAGTGTGCCAGTGAACGAAAATCACTCTCTGCTTTAATGCTTCGATCTGTTTTCTAAAGAACCTTAGCGCTGTCCTATCACATTTCTCATGTCTGCAATTTAGCTCTTCTGATAAAAAAAAAGGCGAGAACTTTAATGTCTCCCACTCAACCATTCTTTCTGCCATTACCCCAATCTGTGATCTTCTTTCTCACTCTCCTTTAATTCCCATTATGCGTCTCCTTTAAACGGTAGATTCAAACTATTTGCTGTCATTTACTGTGTAGTCTTCACGTTTTAATTTACTATATGTTCTCTATCTGCTTTCACTCACTTCCTTTGTCAATTTTAGACAGGATTTCAGAACTGATCAGCAGAAAATGGCGCTGGGGGTGTTGTTTTTCCTGATAATTAAGCTGCATTTAGTTACCAGTGCCATACATTTTCATGGATATGAAGGTATTGGCTTAATTTAGGTGTTGCCTAACTTAGTTTTTGCAATGTGTGTGTATGATCCGTTTTCTGTAGTATGATGGGTGTGAAATGTGATTCGGATTTTGAATTTGGGGGCTTTGTGTTTGTTTGGACAAGTGTTTCTCTCTAGGTGAACAAGTGGGAACTTGGGGATTAGTTCAAAATCAACTTTTTGAGGAAAATTGTTTGGTTTCCTTAGTTCAGTAGTCATTACAGTTGATTTCTACCACATATCTTTGTTTCTGTTGTCGTTGCCATTGTAGTTTCTAAAAAGATTTGAGTTTCTTGTATTTTCTTACCTATTCAGTTGAAATGAAACGAATGCAAATTTGGCCTATAATGTGACTTCCCCTTCTTGTATCGTAGTTTAGGGGATTGTTACTGAAGTGAAGATCAAACCCTTGATATTGTCAGGAACTATACCAGAGTAATCTTTATCCTGAGTAAAAGAAAAGGCTTAAACCATCTGTGTATAGCTGAAAACCATCGTTATAACCAAAATAGATTTACAATTGAGGTCAAGGAACCTATGGTTTTATGTATAATATAAAGATATGTTTGATAATGAGTTTAATCTTTGTTCACAGACATGATATATATAACATTGATCCGATGCATTTCAGATCTGTTCTTGCAGTCATTTGTGCTATCACCTGGTCATATCTTCAGGACTGTATATATTTTCCGGCATTTTCTACAATTACTGCAAATGTTCTAGGATAATTAAGAAAAGTTGGCCATTGAATTAAGAGCTTTTCTGATGTGAAGAAACTTTCAGTTTGGCCACAAAACTATACCAGTCACTTTATGGGCAATGAGTATACTATTGGCTGCAAGTACCTCTTGAGGAAAATCTCATTTGGGGAAAAATTCTTCAGCATCAATTTTTTTTTTTTGGTCTTGTCACCTTGCTATTAATTTAAAATCATCCGTATTTCATTTTTTATGTGAAACTTAATTAGTTGTTCTGTTTTTTCTCTGTAGCCACCAATCAACACCATTCCAGAAGCCACATAAGTATTGCTCTTCCACCAACCAAGTCATCTTATGGAGTTCCTGCAAGTATTGCACTTCCACCTTCTAAGTCATTATCTAAGGCTCCTATAAAGGAATGGACCCATGGCTTTGTAGATTCTCCAATATTACATCATAGGCATGAACATTCCAGAAGAAAGTCCCCTGAACCAGCGCCAGAGCCAACTTACTCAGTTCATCCACCCACCTACAGTCATCAAGGTAAGATTCTGATTAAAGAATAGGAAACTATTCTTGTGTCACATTAATTCATTTTACCATTAATTATTAATATAATTTTCGTTTATTCTGTAAACTCAAAGGTATAGGTCCTTCTGTCTTCCAACCACAACCTCCTTTCTCTTCACCAGCAGGCTTGAAATTACCTGCACCGTCACCATCACCAGTAGTTCTATCAGATCACTTCAATGGTATGAGAAACACCAGTTATGAACTTTGCTATTACCTTTATACTTATATTTTATCTTCCATACTCAGTTAGGTTGTTTCCTTTGTCCATTAGTACCCTCTCCTTCGCCTAGAATTACACCTCAGGGTTTACCATTGAGGAAGACGAAGTCTCCACCAACAGCACCTGTTTTGGGTCTGCCACCTCCACCTCCTAATAAGGGTACTTTCAACTTAATCTGCTGCCCAGTTTGCCCTAGAAGATTATTTATAATACCCTCGGTCCTAAATATAAGGTCCAGTTGGTTTTTTTGGATAGATTAAGGAAGCTAAATAAATTATTTTAAAGTATTTATATTTATTGATTTTTTCCCCAAACTAATTTTTCTGACTTGTAAATTGATATATAATTTAATAATGCACAAAATATACTATGATTAAGTAATCTATTTAGCTTCCTTAACCTTTCCAAAAAAAAGTCAACTGGATCTTATATTTAGGACCGGGGGTAGTATTATTTTAGTGTATTCTTTTCTAGTTATCCTGAGAAATTCTGTGATGTTGATTTTTACCTGTAGACTGCATACGGGTGACTTGCTCAGAGCCCTTTACATATGCACCTCCTGGATCACCTTGTGGTTGTGTATGGCCACTTCAAGTTAAGCTTTGCCTTGGTATTTCAATATACAAGTTCTTTCCCTTGGTGTCAAAGCTAGCTGAGGAAATTGCTGCCAGTGTTTTACTGAATCATAACCAGGTTCGCATTGTGGGTGCCGATGAAGCTGGTCAGCAACTGGAGAAAACTATTGTTCTCATAAACTTGGTACCCACAGGACCAAGATTTGATGATACAACAGCATTTTCAATATATAAGAAATTCTGGCACCGGGAGATCCAGACAGATACTTCCCTTTTTGGAGCCTGTGAAGTACTTCAGGTTCATTATCCAGGTTATATATTGATTTCCAGTTTCCTTTTACATTTTTTTTTTTTAAATTTTGGAATTTATTTAGTTTTGTTAATAGATCTCCACATCGGTTCTAACTCTTTATTAACATATGCACAGGTCTTCCTCCTTCTCCACCTTCGATTCCCTCAAACATTGATAGCCCATTATTCCCTGGTAATGACAAAAATGGAACAATGATGAAACCTTTGGGAGTGGCTATACCAAGGAAAGAAAAGACAGGAAGTGGAAAAATCATGACTTTAGTAATTGTGCTGTCATCTTTTACAGCTCTTATTATATTTGTTGGATTTGCATGGCTTTGTCTGAGGAAATGTAACTCTTTTGTTCATAAGAGCAAACAGATTCCAAAAAAAATTCCATCCTCTTCAAAACTATCAGGTAAAATCAATTATCTATTCATTTTAAAGAGTCAAAATTTTTAGTTTTCCCCTTTTTTTCAACATTTGGTTGCATCAATTTAAATATATAACTATATTTGCACTTATCAGGGAGTTCCAGGTCATTGCCTGATAGGAGCATGCCAGGATTTGGTTCTACGCCCTTAAGTTCTAGAACAATAACATATACAGGATCTGCTAAGACTTTTACTCTGAATGACATAGAGAAAGCAACTAACAATTTTGATGCTTCAAGAATATTAGGAGAAGGGGGCTTTGGGCCTGTTTATAAAGGGGTTCTATATGATGGAAGGGACGTGGCTGTGAAGATTCTCAAGAGAGATGATCGACATGGTGGCCGTGAATTCCTAGCAGAAGTCGAGATGCTTAGCCGTCTCCACCATAGAAATTTAGTTAAATTGATAGGAATATGCATAGAGAATCAGACTCGGTGCCTAGTCTATGAGCTTGTCCCTAATGGAAGTGTGGAATCCCACTTACATGGTAATCAAAAGCTAAGTTCATTGGGCGTTATCCACACTTTTGGAAGCCAAAATCCTTCGAAATTCTTCATAGGCTAACTTTTGAGTTTTTTATATGTTCATAGGTGCTGACAAGGAAACTAATCCACTCAATTGGAATGCCCGGATGAAGATTGCACTTGGTGCAGCTCGCGCCTTGGCTTATTTGCATGAAGATTCAAATCCGTGTGTCATACATCGGGACTTTAAATCCAGCAACATCTTGTTGGAACATGATTTTACACCCAAGGTTTCAGATTTTGGATTAGCAAGAACTGCCCTGGACGAGGGAAACAAGCACATCTCCACACATGTTATGGGAACATTTGGGTAATAAAAATGCCATCCCTCTTTTGGCCTTTATGTTAAATTTTTGAAGCACTGTCATGTATGTGATAGTTAAAAAGTACTCCTCTGGTCCTTAATGTCTTACAGAGTAAATTTTGGTCCTAAATGTAAGACCTGTTTCCCATATTTATCAAATTTTTCCAAAATTAGCCCCTATTGATGCTCCCTACAATAATCATCTAAGAGACAGATAGAGGGAATTAAGGAAGATAATTAGGGTGTTTTAAAAAAAAAAATTGCAACATTAACTAACTTAGCTATCTTCCTTAATCTAATCAAATTAAGTAAATAAGTCTTACATCAAGGACCAGAGGGAGTATTTACTATGATCTCATTTGGATCCGATATCTCAGTTAAAAAGGTGGGCGCATTACCATTTTCTGTGCATTTTGTTAACATGAAAACTAAATTTAACTTTGCTGATGTATTGCTTTGCAGCTACCTAGCACCTGAATATGCAATGACAGGCCATCTTCTGGTCAAAAGTGACGTTTACAGTTATGGAGTTGTACTCCTTGAGCTCCTAACTGGAAGAAAGCCTGTAAATTTCTCACAACCACCAGGTCAAGAAAACCTTGTTACTTGGGTTAGTCCGCTTCTCATGAGTAAGGAGGGTTTAGAGATGATCATTGACCCGGTTTTGAAGCCTGAAATCACCGTTGACTCTGTTGTAAAAGTTGCAGCAATTGCATCAATGTGTATTCAACTTGAAGTCTCTCAACGCCCATTCATGGGTGAAGTTGTTCAGGCTTTGAAGCTGGTATGCAGTGAACTTGAGGAAACAAGCACAAGAAAACTAAGTAGTTTCCGAGAAGAGGGCCTTCAAGCCAAAGTAGATGAACAATCTTCAAAAATTTCATGTGAGATAGTGGATTTTTCTGGTCATGAAACCAAAGTAACAGTATCAACCTCAGAGTTTTTCAGCACATCAGGCCTGTATATTGAGTCATCCAGGCGGAAATCGGCTTCGGGGCCTTTACCTACAGGAAAGAAAAAGCAGTTATGGCAGAAACTGAAGAGTTTGTCTAGGGGGAGCATGAGTGAGCATGGGTCTTCAGCTCAACAATGGTCTGGTTCTCAGTAAACTTCTCAGAAAGAATGTTGTTTTCCTCAGTAAGGCTGTGCCTACCATGTTTTTTATAGGTCATACTGGGAAAATGAGAGAGTAAATGAGACAACTAAGATGTGATGGAGCCTCTTAAAACTTGGGTGCCTACCCTAGTTTTTTTTCTGATGTATCAAATGATCTTCTTTGTATATGTCCGAAATCACCTCAAACTATTTTTTTGCCATTTTCTCAAGTCATTCAAACTCTTCCTAGCTCATGTTTATTAAGAATGATATCTTTTCTTACATTGATTTTTATATTCTTATCTCATCAGTTTCTATTTTATAATATTGTTGTTCCTTTAAAACAGAACATTTATTACCATATAGTATTGTTTTAACAATAACTATTAAATTATATGATGTATTTTCAAAGATTAGGGCAATACATGTTATAAAAGTCAAAGTATTAGTAGGTTAACGACAACCGGTGCTAAAGTTCAAAGCTTTAAACTTGATTAATGAGTTTATTGGTTTTCCTCTCAAACATTTAGCATAGACCACAACTTAGAAAAGTTTTAAAATGTGGCACCCAATAGGTTAATACGCGTGCGTCAATTACTGGAAGATACATAATGTAGTAGTAATTGATATGATCAAATTAATGAGTTAAATAACTGAAGTCATAGGAAAATAGATGAAATTGTGAGAAATGGTTGTTGCAATAAATTGATGTTGTACTTGGTCCTTTTCAGCAATGATAGAGGGATCATGTACATCTTCAACAACGGGATTCTTCATTTTATCTTGACTGTTAAATTTAACTTGGGGAAAATCTTTTTAAAGTCTTAAGGGACTAAGAAAAATGTAAAAAAGTCCCATAGAAAATTCTGATCTCAAAAAGGTCTTAGAGTTGTCAAACCCACAGATGGAGTTGTTAATCACTTATTGAAGGAGTTATCAATGAGACTTTCGTGATATCAGAATTTTTTGTGGGACTTTTTTTGACATTTTTTTGGTCTCTTGAAATATTAAAGGGATTTTTCCTTTAACTTATGTGTCCACATGGCAGTCCTTATATGCCACATCATCATCCCTTCCAATAATTCCTTGCCAACTCATGTGTCTCCACCTCACTCTTCCTTTTCCTTTTCTCTGCTTTTGACCACATTCATATGCAAAATGTAAGTCTCTCGGATCGATGGCAGAAAATTACGGTTTCTTCTTTTTCAAACCCACCTCCTCCCTTGACAGTCCATCCATTAATTTCAGTCACTATTATTCCCTGAGAGCGTCGTATTATTATGGGATATTGACTTCATTAATATTTTACTGTTGGGGAATAATGTTTATTATTATGTTGGGAAATTACCAAAAGTTATGGGTAATTAAATGACTATTTTGCGTAGAAGTAATTAAATAACATTTTAAACAGTGGGGCAACACTGCTACAGGTGATATTGATCCTCAAAAGAACTTTTGTATACCCCCACAGTTTTTCTGAGCAAAAACTTTTGGGTTAAAATTGGACATTAACCCGATCATCAAACATATACGGGATACTTAAGTCTAAGACATCAAAAAAAAAAGAGTAAAGAATCCAAATTTAAATAATTCGATCACTGCCATATAAATGATCAATAGAATACATTAAAACCAAGACATTTGAGAATGATGCCTCGTCTAAATGAGACGACCATAAGTTTAGAATTTGTGTGTCAGTTTGAGTTTAAGTTTGAATTAGCGGTAGAAGCTACTTTTCTAACGTGATTTACAATATAAAATGTAAGTTTGTGAGAAGAGTTTTATCTCGACTTGTGTGAACATGATTTTCCAATATCAGCATTTGCGGGGGGAAAAGTCAGTACACCGTGACATATCAAATAACATAATAATAATGATCATTACACCCATAGTGAATAAGAATATAAACTCTGGGAATACGCAAAACTAGTGTTGTGGTATGGGATCCCCAGTCGCGTATACATTTGAGATGAGCATCGAAGCATAATAAAAACTGCAATAAAATGTGAACCAGCATACTAATGTGCAAAATGTCATCAAAAAAATCATCATGAAGCAATCTCTCACTGATGCTGTCTCTGATCCCACTTCATCTATGCAAAATATTTATTTAAGTTTTAAAATGTAGGTACGAGAAATACTTACATACTCCAGGAATATCATTTCATCTGAATTTTGTCCAATAAAAACATAGTAACCCAGATAATTTTAATCTTAGTTAGCTAATGACTTATCTGAAAAAATTCAAAATTTATCTTGTTTTTAAGAAAAAATATTGGTTGATCATTTTGTTTTGATTTTTTAAAAAAAAAAGAAGTTTTTTTTTCCCTTAAAAACAAGATAAAATTTGAATTTTTTATATGAGTCATCAACCAACTAAGATTAAAATTATTTAGGTTACTGTATTTTTATTAGACAGAGTTTAAATAACATAGTACTCCTACTGTAAGTATCATCACTAATTGAACATTGAAACTAAAAAGGAAAATTAAACAGGAGACATTAGGTAATTAGGTAAGCATATAACGCTACTAAGGGATGGATCCGGATCTTCAATTCTCAAAATGATTACACGAAAGAGTAAAATTTCTTCAAGCATGTCAACGAATGTCACGAGAAAAAAGATTTAGCGACAAATCGCTAGAGAGAGAAAATCTGTTGTAAACAGGTTTTGTGATGGAATAAAATCCGTCACAAAAACCCTCGTTGCAAACGAAATTTGTAACGGAAAAAAATCCATTGCAAATTGCAATGGATAATGCAACGGACTCTCTTCCGTCGCAAATTGCGATGGAACCACAATCCGTCACAAGTTGCGACGGAAAATCAATCCGTCACAAATTGTGATGGACTAATCTTCCTTCGCAATTTGCGATAGACTTCTTTTTCCAAGTATACCCTTATTAATGAGGGAACAAGTAAGAGAGAAATAGAGTAAACATAAGTATATATCATCAACTCTTTAATTAATAAGGGGCACAAATGAAAAAAAAAAACAAACTCATTAAATATTGAAATAACGCTTATCGGGCTCTTATAAAAAAGATCAAGTTACAATTCAAATTTTGTACTTTCACACTTTGACCCGTACGTCATCTACCATCAACAAAGAATTTGAAACCAAATTAAGCATTCACAATTAAACATTTACTCATTAAAAAAAGATATTGCTTCACTAGAAAATCATGACCAACTTAAATACTTATTATCCACTGTCACAACAAAGAGAACGAAATAGGCCGAGGAAAGAGACATCATGCACTGCATGTCATCATCGCATGGATTTGTATACTGATTCCAATCTCTGAGCTGAGCATATAAACACAAGTACGTACGGCAGAATTTTTTTAATTAAGGAAAAAAGCTGATAAACTAAAGCAACGAAGCTATATATATATATGATGATATATACATATATGTTTCTGCAAATTAAGTAAAACCTAATGCCCAAGAAACCAAGAAGGTAGATGACGGAGGAGGAAGGACAGAATGGCAATAATCTCAGAGAGGACGACGACATGAATAGTGAATCTGCTATTCTAAACCTTCACTTCATCTGCGTTCTCGGAGAAAAGCTTTCAGCCGGCTTGTGGGTAGACGAAGGTTGAGAGAACAGGAGGAAGGAGAGAGAGAGAGAGAGAGAGAGAGAGAGAGAGAGAAGAGAGAGAGAGAGAGAGTGATATGATGAGGTGGCAGTTTTGGATGCCACGTGGGTCAAACAAAATAAATCAACGGTCAAAATTACTCCTCTGATCCTAAATATAAGACAAAACTGATTTTTTTTAATAGATTAAGTAAATTAAATAAGTTACTTAATCATATTATATGTTTA
This sequence comes from Acacia melanoxylon, assembly GCA_019022615.1. Taxonomy (NCBI): domain Eukaryota; kingdom Viridiplantae; phylum Streptophyta; class Magnoliopsida; order Fabales; family Fabaceae; genus Acacia; species Acacia melanoxylon. The sequence continues at coordinate 16,605,712 of JAFJYJ010000003.1, forward strand.
TATATATATATATATTAGTTTATATGTTAGACAAAATAGTTTAAAGAAAAAATGATAAATATAAATATTTTATATTAATTTTCTTAATATTTTCATAAAAGTCAATTTTATTTTATATTTAAGACATAAGTGAGTAACATTTTTTAACGGTGGGATGACATTGCTTCCTTTTCAATAGCCAAAAAAATCTTCTAGATACCTATAGCTCCCGAGGGAAAACTTTTAGAGTAAAATTGGACCTAAACCCTGAAACAACAAGAAATCTTCCTAAGTGAAATCGATAATTCATTTGAGTGGCATTGTGTCTGAAGAAACTCTAATTCATCCAAAAGATCTTTGAAACACCCTACTGTTCTAAGCCCAAAACAGAGTGGCATCTTCACCTATCATATATCCTGATGTACTATTTAATAAAAAATTTAAACCACTAGGCCAAGTTTAATCCTGGAAATGAGAGCCATTTTTTATAAAGAGTTCAAAATAATATCATAATTCAAGCAGGCTTTTCTGAAACATTTAAAAACACTTGAAAACCTTTTATCAGTGGTTCGAACTTATCATTGATAGATAATGCATCATATCTGTAACCTTGTTAGGTTTTATCAGAGTATTTCCTTATTTCTCCGATTAACCTAGTGCTCTACCATTCACTTGGTCATCCATTTCATTATGGACTCGTGATATACGTGCCCTTCCTGCAACAATACAATACATACATGTTCTACTACTATCCGATCATAGTATCTACACAAATATACATCCCAATAGCCACATTCAGCTATCTCAAAATATTATCCAAGTCATAAAGAAATAAAAATATCATTATACAAAAGTGAAACTATATGTTTCATCTGCATCATCAACACCACCTTCTTCTCAAGATCAAGCAATATTTACGCCCTGTCTCTTCCTCCTTGCCTATTAGTCTGCCCATATCCTGGATTTATGGAAGGCTCTGAGATTCAAACGAATGAATCCCAGAGTAACAGGTTAATCTCAAATTCTAGCATATGCAATATATATATAAATCAACCAAACAGAGTAGTCCACACAGCATATAAAACATTCAAATTCAGTTCAAATTCAACGACAAGTATTACATACCAAATACAGCTTGTAATACAAGTAAATCATAAAATGATTTCAAATACCTTAGCGCAAGGAAATTCGTTTTGGTAAAATAATAACCAAAAACAACGAATGCACTCGGCCCTGCCTAGTCACCGGGAAGTTGGCCCCATGGTCGGCACTTCCGCTCAATCGAGTCACGAGTGGTGCTGGCCCCATACAGGCGGGACATACAATATGGCATACACAAATATATATAGCTATGCAAAGAATGCGAGATTAGAGTTACTACCTGTTGGTCTTACCGACAAAACCCCTTCCACCAGATTCTTTTCACTACGCTTGTCCTTCAGGCACAGCGATTCTCAGGTCCTATAATTAACATTTACATATAGAGATGGGTCACTAACCAATTAAATCTTAATAACATAATTAAGATTTAACTCCTTCAGACCCACCCCAAAATACTCATCCTTTTGTATCCTTATAACTAGGGATGTATACTAATAGAGACTTATTTAATTAGATACTATTCACTATAGGATAATTATCATCTCATCCATTTAACCTTTTATTTTATCCAAATGAACCTTTACTTGAAAGGTTAAGCATAAGTAACAACTTATGTGACTATTTTAAGACTTATCAAAAATTAAGTCTTTAACTTTTTTGAGAATTTGAGAGATTCATAATTTAACCGATACAACTCCGAATGGAGTGATTCCAATTTCTACTTAAACCTTGATAAGTCTATTTTCATAAATTAAAGCCACCAAGTTGATTTATGGCTGAGAAAATTCCCACATTTCAAAAATATAAACACTGCCCAGCTGACTCTTTTACCATGAATCAGCAATGTTTCCTTCTATTCAAAACTTCTTAACTTCATCATACTAACACATACAATCAAATAACATTATTAGAACCTTCCTACTTTAACATTTGAACATCTCTCAAAGATTTTCATAAAAGCAGACACACAATCTTCTCCTAACATCCCAAGAAAGTTCACAGAGCATCACATAATTCTCATGTATTTGACATGATTAACTTCATTTACCCTTTTCCAATTAAGGAATCTGTCACAAAGCTCTAATTACTCAGACAGAAATACACATGATTACACATGTATCTCACTTTCAGAATTTTGGCTTCAACCACTCTAACTTACACGCTTAAATTTAAACATGTATCTCACTTTCATAATTTTGGCTTCAACTACACATGGCTATATTTCCTCTTACCTTCTCCTTAAAGAGGTCACAGCCATGCTCACTAAAACAGAAAGGTTCGATTCAATTATCACAAGAAAAACAGAACCGAATGAGACATGCAGCCACCTGATAAACATCTAAACAATAATATCATCTACAATTTCGTTTTCCTTTTCCTTGATTCCAAAGAAGCCAACGCCTCACTCATATAGACAGCAAGCATACAGTTCCAAAACCATAAACCAGAACAAATTAAGCACATGTAGCACCAATAATCTTGATTATCAGCTTTAGTCTTGACTCAACTTGCATGTATTCAGTGGTTTCTTTTTCCCAAGCTTAATTTCGATCACACCTCTCACTCCCAAACTATCCCCAACTGAAAAATCTGAAGTTAGAAACAGATTTAGGGGACTTACCTTGCTTAGTTTCTTGGTTTGCATGAAATGATCGATCCTTCTCTTCCTCTCAGACTCTCCCTTTCTCTCACGGACTCAGCTCCCTCTTTCATGCTCTCGGTGTCTCTTTTCTTTGTGTCGACCGAATGAGGAGAATGGAATGTGGGAGTGGATATTAGCAGAAAAGTTAATTGTGCAGATGGTGTGGTGTGCTGTCGCAAGAACAATGAAGGAGGGATGAGGTGGCGGAAGAATTAATGGGAGGAAGAGTGACCCGCTGTGACTGGAGGATATAAAACGCAAAAGGGGAATTAATTGGATATTAAAATGTGTGTGCGCGCGCGCGCAATGAACCCGCTGGATCAAACAATGAGAATAATTGGGAGGGTGAAATGGGTTCAGTTTATGCCCAAGAAATAACAATGGTTTAAGTGATGGAAGGTGGGCTGAATTGGTTTTGTAAATATGGACCGAAAAGAATTATTGGATGGAGGGAGTATTGTGTATGGGGTCGGATCCTCTCCCCATCCCCCAATAGCGAAACTTGGAGGAAACGTTTGGGGGGCCAAATAATGGTGGGGATTCAGGGGTTCGGGGGCAGCGCTCCCGAAGATTTTTTTTAATGAAAGTTTTAAATGCATTAAAAATGAAAAGAATAAAAAAAAATATTCATGAAATTAAGTCAATTAACTTCATCTACAAATGTAGTGTAGAATGAGTAAAAGCATAGTAAGGGATACACCACAAAAGTAAATTTCACTGATAAGCTAAAAATTTCAGGTAATTAGAATGAAATATAGAAAAGAATGACAAAATTAACATAAATCATACAAGACCCCACATAGAACAAAGATTGAATTATAAGCCCAAAGATATAAAAAGAGGGGAAAAAAAAAAGAGAAAGAAGAAGAAGTTGGGGGGCCAAAATTTAATTTCACTACTTTGAGGGGGCCAAAGTTGTATTATTACACTCAAAAAGAAAAAGTTCTATTAAAAAAAATTAATTTTTTTTTTGGGGGGCCATGGCCCCCCATTGTCATAACTAAGATCCGCCACTGCCATCTCTCCTCTCCCCATCCCTCACAGTTCCATCTGGATCGTCTAAATCTTGATCCAACGGCCTAGATTTTTTTTTTTATTTTGGGAAACACCGCATGCAGTGTTTCCCAAAATATTTCTGGACCCTTAGATCAAAATTTTAACGGTGTGGATGCAGAATGGGGAGGGATGTGTAGAGAAAGGCCAATGAGAGAAACCGGATCCTTATGTATGTGTGGCGTCATTTTGGAAGAGGGAAAGGAAAGTGTTGTTTTGTCATGTAGTGGATGAAGCAAATAAAAATGAATGGAGACTCTGAGCAAAAAAAAAAATGAATGGAGACGTGTTCCACATGCATATAAAAAGAGGGAAAGTTGTGGGACCCACTCACAAAATAATCCCATATAATTTCCTACAAGGCTTTTGTTTGCAACATAGTCATTTCTCAATTAAATTGCAAACATTAGATAGGTGATAGAAAATTATCCTTAATTTCATTTAAGGATTTTCTTCCTCAAATAATCTCTTTAAGCCATCAAATATTGTCTCCAAAGTATTTAGGCCAAAAATGATTCCCTAACAATTTGTCCTTAATTTACAGAAAATTATGTCTTAAATTCCAAATATGAATCCTTAAAATAATTAAGGCCAATTTTTCATAATTAATCCCATATCATATTTTTAATTCTCTAATTCCAATATTTTGGGATGTCACAATCTTCAGTCTCGTGAACAACATCTGTCACTTGCCTAACCTAAATCGACTTCTTCATCACTCTCTTCCAATTCATCTGGATCCCTTAACAAGGCTCTCATAAGCTCCAATCTATATTTTTGATACTCCACATCGTTTTTTCCAAGCCAACTGAACAATTTCATATAGCTTTCAAATAAATGCAGTTTTTGGAGAAGATAAGTCACTGCTCTCTCTCTGTCATTCTCTCTTACTTTTCTAGATTAGTGACATTTTCTCCTACAAGACCAAAGCAGACTAGCAGAGAAATATTACTGCTTAGTAAAACTCAGACTCTGGCTTCATATTTATTATATAGTCTTGATAATCTTTTTGGTTGTTTTAATTACAAAGAGTGACATTGTAACCACGTCTTTTGTGGAAACCTAACGACTCGGATAATCTAACTGGTGCCCCAAATTGCTCAATCAACGGAAACTCACGAGCTTCAGTAAGATCATTGTGATGGCCTCCGTTTATTAACCAACAGAACCGTTTCCCTGTCTATCCAGAGTTCGGCCCATCTGGGCCGTTCAGATGGTGGACAGTTCAGACTTAATTTTTTTTTTCTATTTTTTCAAAAAAACAATATTTTAATGGGTAGAGAATTTAAATGAAGATATTCTTTTAACTAATATTTTTTTAAAAATGATTTTTCTTTTTTTCATTTAAAAGTCACCCGCACTTGGGGATCAAAGGAGGAGGGAGAAGCCGAGGCAGAGAATTGCTTGATGATGTGGTGCATTATGAGCTTTCATATTGATTGGATGGATAAGATTTAGAGTATTGGAGGGGAGCTGAAAGAAATGATCTTGACAGAATCCAAACCCGCCAGAATAGTGTTGATCCACCTACATGTGCAGTAGTTTTGGTTCTTTTTCATGTTTTTACTTATACTTGCTTGATCAATTATGCCAAATTCTGTACTCTTAGTTCTTTTATTTTAATATACTCCCTCCGGTCCTAATTATAGAAACACTTTTGTAGTGTAAATTGTCACTACAAAAATATTCCTATAATTAGGACCAGAGGTAGTATCATTTTTGTCCTTTTATAAATAAATAAAAAATTTACTTATATTTGTTTATGTTTTTCTGTAAAAAAAAAATTACTTATTGCTTCTTTTTTTTCCAAAAAAGCATATCGATATAATTTCTTATGCTTTTCTTTAGTGGCATCCATCGTTAACTCCCAAATCCTAAAAGAATTTCAACACCCCCCAAAATCGTTTAAACATCCTCCCCATCCAATATACTCCATCATGACGTATTTATAAAAGTATTGCTCATTGAAAATTTTCAATAAAATGTAATGAACATTTGTAACTATCTGTTTTACTTAGATATAAGGTATTCTTGGAACTATTCACATCTAAAAAACTAGTAATAATAATAATTCATATCAAAACGTGAAGTCATGTTATTTATTTTTCCTATAAATACCGAGCAGAGTCAAACATTTTAAGTTACAACTCATGAGTTTGGAGTAAATAAAAATAAACACACCAAGACCAAGAGTCAAACATTTAATGGCGACACATAATATATAGGAAGACTCTACCTTGTTCATTTATGTCAATGAATGCCTTATGAAATATGTTGAAGACATATAACTCTCGACTATGATCTTGACAAGTTAACATCTCTGTCAACTCTCCTCCAAAGAACGACGATGCAGCACATTGGCAGCTTTGACGTTAGAAGAAATATTAAATTTCATTAACATCCATTAGAGTTTCAGTTAAGTAGGCTGGTTTATCCCAGGAATTGGGATAATTGAAATTCATGGTGAAACCACCGTCATCTTCAGTTTGCTTTTTTTTTTTTCTTTTTTTTTATAGATATATTATCATCCGGTATCCGATTCGAGGTTCGTGACTGCCTCTCCCAATACAAATGGCTCCTCTAACAGGGCCTTACACAATTAAACCAACTCTATATTGGTCACTTTGCTTTTTATACGAGAGTTTAAGCATTATTAATTAAATCACTGTTTCTCCAAGCAAATTCTCTTCTCTTGGCCATCATCAAGGGAGCCCTCTCATAGTATTCGTTCTCACGAGGCTCTTAGCTAATTAATGTGAAATTACCTGGCCACTCACCCCACGCTCCTTTGAAGTATAGTGCATTTGTAAAGACGAGCTTGACTGAGTTGTTGTTGAGAAACCCCTCAGGAATAAGGCCTTTAACTAGGCCACTTGCCTCATTTTCTGCCCACGAATAATTTTATTTGTTGCACTTCAGGAGAACAATTTGCTATTCTTGATTCCCTTAGATATGTGATTAAAATGATTATTATGTAATATTTATGTTAAGAATGGGCATTTTGGTCAAAATTATAGGTCAATACTATGATCTAACAGTTGGATGGATGAAAATTGAATCTCAAATCTAGAAGAGATGTTTATTCAACATATGCTTTGATATCAAAAAAGATCTATATAGGTTTTCAAAATAAAGGGAAGATCTCTATAATTTAATTTTTTTTGTCAGACTATAATTTATATTGAATTGATAATGGGAGGTTTATGTATTTTACTCCTTCTTTTTAATTAAAGTTTCGCTAAAATTACTAGGGAAAAAAAGTTTGGGTAGGATAAATATGGGATTTATTAGTAGGATAATGGGATTGTTACGGACCTACATTAGGCCCAACACCTGGACGGCCCAACAGTGAATATATCTCATATTAGGATCTACCTATAATAAAAGGGAAATTCTATCTGGTCTATAATCAAGGGAGATCTATCTTATCTAAAGATATATTCGACAGTTATGATACTAGGGCTGTGGATTACGAGGCCCATACTATCCCACCTGAGGTACACTCTATAAATACAGAGGTCAAACCCTAAGGTGCATAGACTACTCTCACTGGAGCATATACACCACCCCTTTGGCTAAACGTCTATGTGTATCCTCTGAATCACATACCATTCTAATCTTATTTATAAGTTTTTTTTTAACTAAATCACATATCCAAATAGAGGTAGTTAATTCAATGATTATAGGATAAATTTTTGAGTTTGCTCTCATTTATGAATTTTCAACTCTTTCTTTTCTTTCTTTTTTCATGAGTACAATTAATATGAGCTAAATTGTTACAATTTCATTTACTATCCTAAAGTTTTTGGTTAAAAAAGACTTATAAATAGGACCAGAGTGTGATATAAGTGAGTTGATATTTAGATAGAATATAGAAGTACACTCTGCAATTGTTCGGATCTAGATTGTCTCAGAAGTGCTTCCCTCAATATCCCTCAGTATCTTTTCATCTAAACCGTCCAAAAGTTGATCTAAGGGTCCAAAATCATTAATGTCAAAAAACGCGCGTGGTAAATATAAAATTTTAAAACTCTCTCTTTGGACGTTAGATTCATTTTTGAACGGCCTAAATTAAAAGATACTGAAAGAGGAGGAGGGAAGGATACTGAGATAATCTACTTCCGCAATTGTTCACCAACCAATTAAGACTCCAACCAAAACAGGTAATAAATACATCACACCAAAATGACTCTTCACTAGAAAAACTAAGACATCATTGTTTACTGATGATATCACTGTTCATTGACCATTACAAAACAAATATATACCAATGTTACAACTTACACAGTTCCTCTTATATCATCATACCACAGTGTTATTCCCTAAGCTGATTTCTGCATCCTGTCTCTTAAAATCTTCAGTCCCACGTACCTGTGACAAACATAAATTGAATAGTTTATCGGAGTGTATACCTATTTGTTGGTTGGCCAAACTAGTGCCCTATAATAAACTTTTAAATGGAGACCAAGTTTATCTATGAGCCGAATCTGTTCACGGAATATGTCTAGTAGCTATTTATGCTTTAGCATGTTACTCTATATGCGTATCAAAATACTTCATGATGAAAATCTAGTGCATAATACAGGCTCCCTTGTCCTAACAGCCAAGTAGGCTTTGAAATATCTGTTTGCACACACATTTAGATCAAAACAAGTAAATTATCAAAATTAAAACGAAAATATTTAATTTTAAAATTATTTTTCCATTAAACTTGACTGTCAACTTTGATCTCAAACGATGTTTAATTATTCATCTTATTTCTTACAATAAACCAGCCCTCTCAATATATGTCTCAGATGGACAAATTCTATAAGATCTAATTGACTTTTTTAGAGAGATTAAGGAAATTAAATAAATTGTTTTAAAATATTTATATCAATAGTTTTTTCTCCAAACTAATTAATTTGACTTATAAACTTATATATAATCTAATGATACACAAGATATATTGTGATTAAGCAATATATTTAATTTTTTTAACCTCTCCAAAAAAAATCAACTAACTAAGATAACACAGGAGGGAGTAATATTTATTATTACATACCTGCCCATCATCATGACAGTGGCTTGAGGATTAGTCCCTGGTGATTCTGTATATGTTGAGCCATCCACCACACGTAGTCTGTCAACTCCAAGAACCTTATAATCAGAATTAACCACCTTGCCGATGTGGCATCCACCGTGGTAGTGCCAGATTGTGATCACTGTGTCCCTGCAAAACTGCTCCAGTGACTGTGTATCATTTAGATGCTTAGGTATGAGGTTGACATTGGCCTTTACTGTGAGGTTAAGAAGTTTCTCTGTGGTTTGTTTGGGACACATGGTGTAGTTTGTGAAGTGCTCTGACTGAACAACCTTAGTGGCTATTCTGATACCGTCAACACAACGTTGGAGATCATAGGGATGGCTGAAATAGTTGAAGGTAACAAAGGGGTTGTCTTCTACATTGGTGTTGTTTAATTTGAGCTCACCTACAGACCAAGGGTTGGCCACTTTTGACAAGATGAAACCTCCCCTGAATGCTTCTACCGGCAGATCGCGCTTGTTCTTGATAAAAGCTTGAATAGCTTCTTGGGATCTTTGCTTGGGAGGGATTGTGGAGAGCTGGCCAATCTGATATATATATATGTATGTATCATTCAAAAGGAAGAATAATTAATTCCAATGAAGTATGCCGTAGTTGTGAAAAGGCAAGAACTGAGCTCCATGGTTTTTTTACCAAAATACTGTTTCTTTTTAAAAAAATACCTAATTAAAGCAGTTTGGAAACATTTTACCAAAGTAATGCAGTTAGTGGCGTAAAGGGGTTCACGCGACTAGTGGCGTAAAAGTGGTTCACGCCACTGATAGAAAAGTGTACTTTTACGTCAGAAAAGTGTACTTTTTGTGTCAGTGGCGTAAACGTTTTTCACGCCACTAGTGGCGTGAACCTTTTTCACGCCACTAGTGACGTGGACCTTATTTACGCCCGACACAAAAAAGTACACTTTTCGACGCAAAAGTACACTTTTACGTTAGTGGCGTGAACCACTTTTTACGCCACTAGTCGCGTGAATCCGGTTTACGCCACTAACCGCATTACTTTGGTAAAATGTTTCCAAACTGCTTTAATTAGGTATTTTTTTAAAAAAGAAACAGTAATTTGGTGAAAAAGCCGAGCTCCATCCATGCATGTTTTCATTCTTGGATTGGTACTCTCTTTAGTTCAAAAACACTTCAACAATTCAGAAAATAGCAAACAGTTGGGGAACGACACACAGGTTCCAAAGAAGAGAAAAACTCACAAGCAAATCCTTTAAAATCATCAAAACCATTTAAGTCTCATGAAACCTACGCTAGATTAATTCAAATTGAGAAAAGATTACTTTATCCTTTTTAATTTGAGAAACCGATGACAAGTCAGGTGCCATCAATGACAAAGAATTGAGTGGATGCCACTAATAACAAACATCAAGTCGTTGGTGGCACTTTAACCTATCATTGGTTACTCAATGACTTATCATTAGTAGCACCATTGGTTGCTCAAATTAAAAAGGGCAAAGTGATCTTTTCTGAATTCAAATTAATCAAACTCAGGTCCTATGCAATTTGATAATTTCAAAGACTTACTTGTTATTTTTTCTCTTACTTAAGACCTGTGTGTGATTGCCCCTATTTTTTCGCCCCCTTATTTCATTCAGAAATCATCAATCAAACATATTGCAAGCATACCTCAGCAGACAAGATTCCATGGTGACAGTGAATGCTATCAGTGGACTGACCAAACCCACAGCTAGCCTCAATATAAACTCCACGTTTAGTAATGCCCACAGTCTCAATGAGTGACTGGTAAACAGGTCTATTAGAAGGAACAAAGATAGTGTTCATGGGGTTATCAGCCATACCTTTCCCAACAAAAGGGTTATCAAACACCACAGGAATCTTAAACTCCTCAAGGTGCTCTTTTGGGCCAATCCCACTAAGCAAAAGCAATTGAGGAGTCCCAAGTGCACCACTAGACACAATTACTTCATTGTCCGTTCCATTCCCAAGATTTGCCTGATGGATTTTCCCATTCTCATCTTTGAAAACCACTCCTACAGCTCTTGGCCTCTTCTTATCTCGAGTATCGAAAACGATCTTGTGGACGGTGGCGAAGGTGAGGACGGTGAGTTTTTGAGGGTTGCTGGAAGCGAGAAGTTCGGCGGCAGTGTGGCGGCGGCCGAATCGGTCGAAGATGGTGCCACCAACTTTGGTGCCGTAAATATGATCGAAGGTGAAACCGTTGAAAGGAGAGATTCCTGCGTCCAGAAGGCTGTCCCTTACTGCTCTTTGAAACGCAGAGAACTTTGGTCTGTGCACTACTTGCTTCTCTACCCACTCGTATGACTCATTCACCAACTTCGCATCCCAGCCTACTCTCTTTATAAACCTGCGTTCATACCCGCGCCATATATATATTTGTGACCAGTGTAAAGCAAATGTAAAGTTAATTTTTTTATTTCTTTTTGCCAGATGAATTTTTTTTTTATTATACGCATGCATACATATATATATACACACACATGCATATATATATATATATACACACATGTGTGTTGGCAAAATATAAATATATATAGCTATGCCAATATATTACTACAAAATTGTTGGCAAAAAAATATTACTACAAAATTTATATTAAATAATAGTAGTTTTAGGGGAGAAAGACGCAGAAATCCTCCTAAAAGGTTTGATTGGATCTCCAATACAACAGGGAAGGTAGGTTTCAGTAATTTCATATTCATGGTATTTCTAATCCCAAGTTATCCCTAATCCTGAGCAATATCAGTATCAAACAGAGCCTAAGGGACTAGTCAGTTGTATAAAAAATTATTTTAATGCCCTTAATTAATTTTAAATTTGAAAAAGGAAATAACAACAATTTAATAAATTAAAAATTTTAATTTATTAAATGAAAATAACAACTAATGTGGTAACAATTAAAAATCAAATTCATAAAAATTTCTTGCTCATATTGATGACAACAATTTAAAAAATAATTTTAATGTATCAAAGGAAAACAATTAAAGTAATAACAACTAATTTCACTTATGATAATTAGATCATTTCACACACACAAAAATTGATTTCATGATAGTCCTTAAAATGTTAATACAATAAATTAATTCATTTTGAGGGGTTATTTTGGAATTCTCGTATTTCATTATATATATATATAGTCTTTATCTATAAAAAAATTTGCTCTCTTAATATTTGATATTAAATATTTAATAAATAAATTTGAAATGCTATGAAAGTTTAATAAAAATTAATAATTTAATTATCGATTATGTCTTTTCCCCCATCAAGATCGATTATGTGAAACATTTTCTCTTTGGATTGCATGATTATAACTTGTCAACGGATATGCTTTTTTTGTCGTTTAGCTGTACAAAGTTGGGAAGGGTCAACATCTATGAAGGACATTACCTACAATGATTAATGGTTTTAAAGATCCCATAATACTTTTTTTTTTTTGCTCAGAAAGATCCCATAATACTTCAAAAGGACGATGTTACAAAAAGAGGCAAGCCCAAATTCTTTAGCAAAATTTAATGATAATGAAAGGCTAAAAAAGGAGTTGCGGGACCCTATGAAAAATAATGAACCCCTTATACGTCTCCTTTAACAATGTGGGGACATTATGAATTTACTTTTTACCCCCAGGAAAAAAAAAAAGGCGAGGGCATGACCCTATTTATTATGAGAAGTGGGTCTTATATATGAGGTTATAATTATGGATCCCAAACAATTCAAAGCTGTGAATTTAGGTAAAGTTTGCTAATTTCAGAAAGAGAAATAAACCTGACCCAAAAAAAGTTAGAGAAATAAACTTTTTTATTATTTATTTCTTTCTTAAAATTGGTATATTATCCAATATCCACTCAACTTTATCATTTGTTAATTTTAGGGAATCAGAACTAAGGACACAAACCATGTCACCAACACTAACTAAAAAAAAATGAATTTATCATGTTCAAGTTTTTCCTTAATTTAAATTGTAATTTATATATTTAGAAAGCAAAATAAATGAGAACAATTAATTATTGTTGAGAAAAACAACAAAGCTTTTTCCTACTAATCAATGCAGCAGAACTGCCATTATGCATTAAAAAGGAAAGAAGGTCCGGTTAAGAAATCATAAATGAGAGTTTAAAAAAAAGAAAAAGCCAGCTAGTTTGGTGTTTGGAAGCTTTAATTTTTCATGTTTGGTTGTTACCTTGAGCTTGCTCTGGTGTAAAAGCCAGCATTAATGGAGCTACCACCTCCCAAAACTCTAGCTCTGGCATTAAGAACACCATCAGTGGAAATGAAGTACTGTGAAGCTGAAGATGGTGAAGTATCAGCCAAAGTGATGTGAAAGTTCTCCAGAAATGACACATTAGGGTTTGTAAAAGGGACACCCCCTCTTTCAAGAAGCAAAACCCTAAACTTTTGGGACAGTGTTGAAGCCAAAGGGCAGCCTGCAGTTCCACCTCCCACTATTATATAATCATAAGCATTGTTGCCTCCTGTGGTAGATGTTGACGACGATGATGATGAAAATGAGCTTGCCTTCTTCAGAAATGGATAGTTGTATTTGTTATACCAGTACTGATTGCTACCTGCACACAGGTGAAATGTTTCAGACAGATTATAGTTTTTGGGATATTTAGCTTTCAATGGAACAATAACAAAAAAGGAAAGAAGAATGAAAAGGTGGGATAAGGTGATGTGTTTGATTTAGTGTCACAGTGAAACAGAATGTGATTTTGATGATCATTTAATGGAAAGGCACAAACTATAGCTTTTCAGTGACATGTTGTCTCTGGTTTATGGCTTGTTTAACGAGTTTCTGTTTTGACTTTAACAAACAAAAGAGGAAATCAGAATGAAAAAGTGAAGAACATGATGTGTTTGATTTAATGCCAGAAAGAAGCAGCATATGAATACTATGAACACTTTCAGTCACATTTGGTTTAATTTCTGACTTCTTGATGAGTTTCTGTTTTGACTGAAACAGAGTTTAAAGAGAAGCAAAAAGGAAATCAGAATCAAAAAGAAGAAGAAGGAGAAGAAACAGAAAGCTGGCTATGGTATCTCTTATGGCAAAAAGAGACAGCAAAGATTTATCATCACATCATAAACAAGACCTATTAGATTTGCACTCACATTTTGTCAAGTTTGCACCTTTTTTAATTCGTTTGTCTTCATCAAAAGGTTAGGACAAACCCAAAGAAAATTACAGGCTAAATATAGGAAAAATATAAAACCTAGCAATAAAGCTTATGGCTCGGTCTGGAGGTTCTGTTTTCTGCAAATTGCAGTGAAATGCATAGTGTGTCTTATTCAATGCCAAGATCAAGAAGCATAAAAAAGTTTTTTTTTTTAAATGAAAACAAAGAAGGACTCAGATTGATCTGCCACATTCCCAACAAGCCAATAACAATGCAGATAAAAGAGTTTGGAGTTTTCCTTTTTAGCCTTGAAAACAGAGGACCCTTTAATTATACTGTAATGAAAGTTAGCATTCTGCAGAGAAAATTCTTACAGAAGAAGAAGAAGACTTTATTTCTTTCATTTTTATTTTTTTTGGGTATTGAGGAAGAAGAAGATCGCATATACCTTGGCAAGGAGGGAGAGAGAAGAACAGAGAGAGGAGTAAAGAGCAGAGGAAGAAGTTGACTGGAGCAACAGAAGCCATTGAATCTCACAGGGCAGAGAGACTAGAAGATGTTTCTTTCTCCTCTCTAAGTGGCTGCCTCTGGTTGGCCTTGTTTTGTGTGTTCCCTTCTCTTATAAATACTTCAAACAGAAATAATTAGAATATTATTACTCATCCGGTCCTAAATATAGGATAAAATTTGTTGTACAAATTACACTACAAATTTTATCATATATTTTGGATAGATTCCTTTTCGAATAATTTTTATTCTGTTGTTGTTCATCCAACAAAAATTGCCCTATAATTTTATCCTTCTCCTTAGGACCCGTTTGGTATAAAGAATTGGTGGAGAGGGAAAGGAACTTAGAAGAGGGAAAGGAAGATTTGAAAGATGAGGGAAGATGGTTTGAGTTGTTTGGTAGGAAGAAAATGAAGAGGTGGTAGTTGGTAAAGAATTAGGAAATGTCTATTTTACCCTCAAAAGAAATTAATTCAAAATAAAAAAGAAAAATATTTTTTTTGCTAAAATATATTTTTTAAAAATATATTCTTGCTAAGTTCGAACTCGTGAAAAAAAAAATCGCCAAATTCGAACTTTCCCGCCAAGTTGAACCTTCCTTGATTCGAACTTCCCGCCAAGTTTGAATTTTGGGTAAACGGTAAAAAAACACTTTCCCGAGAAGATTGCGCTTTCCTTCCATTTTCGGATGGAAAGCATCTTCCTCAAATAAGGGAAGATGAAAGACTCATCGGAAGATCTTGTGGACTTTTCGCCTACCAAACACTCAAAATCCATGGGAACTTTGGGATCTTCCCTTTCCTTCTCTAATCTTCTTTCTACCAAACGGTCCTTAGAGTTTAGCTTTTTAGTTCCTAACTAATTGAAGACTGGTATAGTATGGTTCAATTTTTTTACCAAAAAAAAAAAAAACTCTAGAGCAGCATGTGTGGCTTAAGATTATAAACGGGATCAAACTCTATCATTCTATTTATGAAAAAGTTGTAATGTCACTAGACTATCATATCATTTACATGGTCATTGACATGATTCAATTTTATTATGAATGAAAATATCAATAAAAATATATATATTTAGGATAAATGAAAATTATATTTAAAAATATTTTATTGACTGAAAATAAATTAGAGTGATATTTTTAAAATTTTAAAAAAAATAGAATATAATTTAATGAAACTTCAGGAAAAAAATTGTAATTTGCTTTGAAAAATATGTATTTTGAAGGAAGAAGCAATAATAATAATAATGATATGAAAACAAATGTAGGTATAGTAATTAGAGTTCAAACTTGTTAGTTACAAAAGAAGAGATAGTACATCTTAACAACTCTATCTAACAAGTTGGTGATGAAATGTGGACATGATAAGTATAATCAATACATGATACGTATGATTATGATATTTTCTTATATAAGACTCAATTTGAAAATATTTGCATTTGCTAAATTTGTAGGCAATAGTGATTGAATATTTAATATGAATATAAATAATTACTTATAACTGAAACGTGTGGAAGTGACACTCATCATATATTGAGGCTGAAGTGAGCAGGAAGGAAATGTTTAAATTGGTGGTCGTGATAAGAAAAGAAAGCTGACAGTGAGGAATTAAGAGGGGGAAGGAAATTGGAGGATCACATTTAATGGCGAAATGAATATAGCTGCTACGTGGCACATCTCATGACCGTCTGATCTGCCACTGCATCCTTCCGTACAATGACAGCTCACTTACCTCGCTCCCCGCTTTGCAATAGCCCTCATATTTATTATTGTCTGTGCAGGAGAAAATCATTTTAAGCTCAGGTCTCAACAGATCAAGAAAATGATAAAAAATCTTATATAAAATTATTTGCTCTATTTTGTAAATTTTTGGGGTAAAAATAATACCAAAAAATACTTTAAAGTCTTTGGATCTTTCCTAACCAATACTTAGTGACAAAATTGGTATTTATCACTTAAAAAAAATATTTGTCGATAAGACTTTTTTTATATTAGAATTTTATGTAGGACTTTTTTTATATTTTTTAGGTCTCTTAAAACCTTAAAGAAATTTAACCTTTTTAATATGTTTGATATAGACTAAAGAAAACATTACCTCGGAAATCCTATCTTAAAATTTAACAAGTTTTTAAATTTACACTTATTATTTAATATGCACAATATACCATAATAACACATTCTACTCAATAGTAAATTAAAAATAAAATTATACATTCACATGGAAATTTAATAAAGTGGGTCATAATAGGACAAAAAATAAAATATTTTCTCTCTATCTTATAAATAGGGTTAATTTACAAAAATACATATGTGGTTTTTCCAAAAGTGCACCCAACACCAAATATTTTTTTAGGGTGTAAAAGTGACTATGTGATTACAAAAGTAGAATAAAAATATCATTGACCGTTAGTTTGAATTTTTTGTATTTTTAAAGCTGACATGGATGATGACTAAACTAAATTTCATCTCAACTGGCAATAAAGAACTAGAGAAAATTATAGAAAATGACACAGATATTTTTGAAATTATAGTTCAATCATTCTCTCTCCAATTCCCCTTTTGTACTTTTCAAAACTATCTGGGTCCTTTTCTGTAATTTTCTCAAGTTCTCCACTGCCAGCTTGTATGAAATTTAACTGAGTCATCATCCATATCAGCTCTAAAAATACAAAAAAGTCACACTAATGTTCAATGAGTATTTTTGCTCCACTTTTATAACAACAATCATTTTTACACCACAAAAAAAACACTTAGTGTTGGGTGCACTTTTGAGAAAACCATATATATATTTTTACATCTTAACCTTTATAAATATGACTAGAGGAATATACAAGCTAGTTAAGGGTTCACTTTATCTCTAAACTTTATGATTTTTTTTAATATTGATTTCACATGTTGAGGATGTTTCTAATTTTTTTTTCTTAAATTTTTTGCCAACGGGTAATGATGTTTCTAGGGAGAATGATGAATAAATACCAAATAAAATTTTAAAACCCCTAAATGTCTGTTAAAATTTGTAAATGACATAAAGGTGATTGAGATCAAATTGAAATTTTAAAATGTTAATAAAATTACTATTATGTCATCTCTTCCTCTTTCTCTCTCCTCTCCCTCTCTTCTGCCATGGCAACGCAGACACACACACACTCTTCTCTCTCTCTGATTTGTTCATCTAGCTTAAAAGTGTGCGAAAAGGTGAGATTTTTCTTAAGGGATACTTGTCGATAAATCCCTGGAATCTCCTTCGCTATTTTCATAACCTTTTAAAAAAAATTGGTTGTTTGATTTGGAGTGAGGTTTTTGGCGATAAACTCGTAACTTGGTTATGAATCTGATAAAAACAATCATAAACATTTTCTGATAAAAAAACAAGTTCTTAGTCTGAGAACTTGTTTTTACAGTGGGAGGCGGGGTACAAGATCGAGATACAATATCTGGGTTTTCAGGAATAAGAAGGTGAACAGTAAATGTGGGATTTAACAAAAGTCATACTGGGACTAATAAGTTCTTTAATAGAATTAGCAAGTTCAGTAATGAGTTTAACAAGTTCATTCGTCAAGTAGAACTTATGTCACTCTAAAAAAGCTAAAATTTGAGCACTACTAACAAAATTAGTAATGGGAATAACAAGTTCTTTAATGTGATGAACAAGTTCAGTAATGAATTTAACAAATCCATAGTGACATAAATTCCACCTGACGAATAAATTTGTTAACTCATTATTGAACTTGTTCATCGCATTAAAGAACTTATTATTCTTATTACTAATTTTGTTAATAATGCTCAGATTTTGGTTTTTCCAAAGTAACATAAGTTCCACTTGAGGAATGAACTTGTTAAACCCATTATTGAACTTATTAATCACATTAAAGAACTTGTTATCCCCATTACTAATTTTGTTAACGGTGCTCAAATTTTGGTTTTTCCTGATTGACATAAGTTCCACCTGACGAATGAACTTGTTAAACTTATTACCACACTTGTTATTCTCATTACGACTTTTGTTAAATCTCACATTTACTGTTCATCTTCTTCTTCCTCAAAACTCAGATACTGTACCTTGATCTTGTACCTCACCTCCCACTGTAAAAACAAGTTCTCAGACTCTAAGAACTTGTTTTTTTCATCAGAAAACGTTTTTTTAGTGCTTTTATTATATCAATAACCAAACTATAAGTTTGTCGCCCAAAACCTCTCACTCCAAATCAAACACTCAATTTTATTTTATTTTTTAAAAAAGAGGGTTATGAAAACAAAGAAGGAGCTTTTGGGGACTTATCGAAAAATATCACCTTTTTGAACCCTATTAAGCTAGATGAACAAATTAGAGAGAGATTGTGTGTGCGCGCGCATTGCCATGGAGGAGGAGAGGGAGAGGAGAGAGAAAGAGAAAGATAGGGCATAATGATAAATTCATCAACATTTTAAAATCCAAATTTGATCTATGTCACCTTTATCTCCTTTACAAATTCTAATAGACATTTAGGGGGTTTTAAAATTTCATTTGATATTTATTCATCATTCTCCCATGTTTTTATCAAAAGTACTTTCAACAAAAATAATCAAAGAGTGTATTTTATGAATATTTGCCCACTTTTTTAGCTAAAAAACTATTTATATTTTTAAAATTTCTGCAATTTAGTTATCTACCTCCTATATTAAGAATCAGAGTGAGTGTCTTACTCCCATGAACTTGTTTGATCCTTGTTATAAGGCATTTTTCAAGAAAATATATGGTTAATATTATAAGTTATCAAGTGGAAAGTGGAGTATTAATTATAATTTTCTAAGATTGCTCCTATTTAAACTATCATTAACTGTAACTTCTATAACTTTAATTCAAGATATAAAATATAGGTCAATTTGATTTTCTTTTTCTTTTTCAATTTTCAGCCACTATTCCTTGATTTTAATTAGGTGGTTAGAACTTAGAACTGCTTGATCTGAAGGAGTATCAATCTTCATGAATATAATCCTAATGTCGTAAATATATGAAATTTCTGACTACCTAACTAGAATTAGTACTCCTTCAATTTTAAATGTAGGAACAATTGGAGTGGCTTGTTTTTATTCCGATAAGACCTTAACCCGCTTGATCACCTCAAATTTATAATTTCTTCTTCAAATTATCCTTATTCATTATATTTATTAAGGAAGTTTTGGTCAAGGAATAGTTTCTAAGGAAAATAATTAATTAAATATGTATTTTAGGAAATCACTACATATTTCTTACAAATAATTAAAGTGATTTTCTTAATATCTGTTATAAATTAGTTACTCCCTTCTATCCATAACATATAGCATTTTAACTAACTTATGGGAAATCAGAAGTGACAATTAACTCATTAAATATGTTCTAAATCGAAAGTTTTTTTTCCCACTTTTACGCTTATTGGAAAATGTGTTTGAAAATTTAATGAGTATATACATTGAAAATGAGCATTCATTACATGGACAAAATTAAAGAATGAGCATTAATTATCTTACGAGTGACTTATATTTTAGATAAAACTATTTTTTTAGAAACGTCATATATTGTGGACCGGAGGGAGTATCTAACTTTTATTTTTAGTCAGTCATTTATTATGTGAAAGTTCAAGATTTTTATTGAAAAAATATTGAATCCCTTACCATTATATTTAGTCCATGTTTGAGTTAGTGATTAAGAAGCTCGTTCACGCAAGTCGAGAAAAAACTCATCTCATATACTTACCTCATACACTGTAAATCACGCTGAAAAAATAGCTTCTACCGCTAACTCAAACAAACAATTGACGAATCTCATTGGTTGGTGGTGAGAATGATATCTTGTGGGTACATAGATAGTCACAAATCCAAGAAATTAATGAAAGGTAGGCACCGGTGGCGGAGTTAGAATTTTTTGTTTATGTTTGCACAATTAGTAGGGGATTCAGGGGCAACGCCCCCAAATTTTTTTTTAATGAAAATTTTAAATGCATTAAAAAACAAAAGAATATAAAAAAGAAAAGAAAAAAATATCAAAAAAATATTCGTGAAATCAAGTGAATACTGATGATATAATAAGAGAGACAGTTATTTTACAAACCTGTCATTTAGAAAAGTAAGGCTAAGTGCTGTTAGAAATGCAGCTACATAAATTACAATGAAGAGTGGACACTCAATAAGTTTAAGTACATATATTTTAATAACAAAAGTATATTACAATAAAAATAATTACAATGACATCCTTCTAGACTTTATTTTTTAGAATTTTATCATAATTACCTTATTATTAATGCTAACAAATACATCATAATTTTAATTCCCTTATTTTTTAAAATTCCATTATAATTCAAGGGTGGTTACTTGCTCCCTTTCTCTTTAACTTGGATCGCCTTCGTACATAGACCCGAGCATTATAAGCATTAGCTACGTCCATTTTGACTCTCAATAGTGACATTACCTCTTAATTGTTTCGTCTTTTGTGTGTGTGTGCGTATACTAGAGAGAAGATGAGAGAGAGAGCTTCGTCTTGTGCCATATATAGTTCAAAACCGTTGTTATATTACTACTCTTTTTTTGTGTGACTATGATATGATTCAATGATTTATAGTATATTAATGGAGGCAGAAAAATACTCTATATATGTATGTATGTATATATATTATAATGATTGATTTATCTTAGAGTGGTGATATGCAATACACATAAAGATTAGGGAGCGAGGTTTTGTATATTTTAGCCTTTTATTAATGATTGATATCCCAAATATATAAGAAATTTAAATTTCCTATAATCAGAAATTAATTATATATAATTGGATGATCCAATCAATAAGCAAAAAAATAAAAAATCAAAAATCAAACATGATATAATAACATTGTTTTTTAAAAAAAGTTAATATTTTTTTATAGATAGTGATGAAAGTGAGGGGCTAACAAAAGTTCTTTCAGCTAATAAGGGACCCAAGCTGGCAAAGGGGTTTAACCTATTGATACGAGGACTTTGTTAATATAATTGCTCATCTGTAAGTAATTCTGTACACGAAAGCATGCTTTTGTCCTGATTTGTGCCTAATGAATGTAATAACTGCCTATAATTTGTATGTCTCACTTGACAATGTTGTTATATATAAAGTCCTAAAGGACTCAAGGTGTCAAAAGTATCCAATTTAAGTTCTCGAGAATAATACTTAACTAAGTTAAATAAGTCCATGTATGGCTTACAGCAATCAGGGCGCATTTGGTATAATCGTCTCAATGAATATTTGTTGAAAGAAGGGTACAAAAAGGATCCAATATATCCATGCATCTTTATGAAAAGATCTAGAAATAAGTTTGCTGTAATTGTTGATTATGTTGATGATATCAGCATCAGCATCATTGGAACTTACAAAGAGCTTCTAAAGACAACTAATTATTTAAAGAGAGAATTTGAAATGAATGACTTGGGAAAAACAAAATTTTGCCTTGGATTACAGATCAAGCACCTCAAGAATGAGATTTTTGTATAATAAGAAGCTTATACAAGAAAAGTCCTAGAGCGATTTTACATGGATAAGTCACATCCATTATGTATACGTCAATGATTATAAGGTCTTTGCAAGCGGATAAAGACTCATTCTAACCTCACGTAATTAGCGAAGAAGGTGATGAAGAACTACTTGGTCTAGATGTACCATACCTTAGTGCTATTGAAGCATTAATGTATCTTGCTAACAACACAAGTCCTAATATATCATTTGTTGTTAGTTTATTAGCAAGATGTAGTTCTTCACCAACACAAAGACATTGGAATAGAGTAAAACACATTCTTGGTTACATCAAAGGCACTATGGACACATTCTTGGTTATGTAGATGCTGAATTTTTGTCTGATCCACACGATGGTAAATGACAAACAAGCTATCTGTTTACATGTGGAAGTGCGGCTATTTCATGGCGATCTATGAAACATACTATACTAGCCACATCATCTAACCATGCAGAAATTTTAGAAATACATGAAGCAAGTCGAAAGTGTGTATGGTTGAGGTCAGTGATACATCACATACGAACAACTTGTGGTTTAGTTTCAAGAAAAATGGTCCCAACAATTCTAACTGGGGATGATGTTGCATGTATTGCCCAACTTAAAGAAAGTTATATCAATGACGATAGAATGAAGTATATTTCACCAAAATTCTTCTTCACTCGTGACCTTCTTCACTTGTGACCTTCAAAAGGATGGTGAAATAGATATCCAACAAATCCGAGTGAAAATCTAGCAGATTTAATCACCAAGTCACTTTTAGGTACAACCTTTGAAAAGCTTGTCCATGACATTGGTCTTCAGAGACTCAAAGATCTCAACTGATGTTGTCAAGAGGGAATTCGATACACGTTGTACTCTTTTTCCCATATGTAGGTTTTGTCCCACTAGGTTTTCCTAAAAAAGTTTTTAATGAGGCAGCACTGAAAAGTGTATCAACGAATGATCTATTCTTTTCTTTGGCCAAGTTTTTGTTCTACTGGGTTTTTCCAAGTTAAAGTTTTTAATGAGGCACATCATAATAGACATCCAATGGGGAGTGTTATGAATATTAGTTATGTGAATGTCCATTGATTCATATCCTAGTCAGCATCTACTTGGTTACATTTAATAATTTCTTATCTTTATTCTACTTCCTTCCCAAACCAACAAGACTTACTCTCCAAGTTCCTTATTATTGATGACTTTTGTTGCAAGACTCATTAAAGCTTATAAATAGAAGTATTGTGCAAGCATTGTAACACATACAAATGAATGAGAATTACTCTCCGCTTTCTCTCTTGAATTTCTCTCTTCTTTTATCTCTTGCTTTCATATCCCAGATATCTTTTATTTTCATAACAAAGATAAATTAATTGATGGGAATATAAAAATAAAAGTAAGAAAGAGTCAATTATAAGGAGAATACAATCACTTAATCTTTTTTCTTTAAAAAAAAAGTATTGGATATTCAGGATTCTTTTTTTCCCCCTCTATAGGCATAGGTATCTTCCTATGAAGACAATCTGTTTGAGGCATTGTCGAGCATCTCTCCCAACGGGGATTCACTTTATAGGTTACTAATTTCTATTCTTTGAGATGACTATTTAATCAATTATAGTGAATAATATTCCCGTGAATTAATAATTCCTTTTGAATTAGTAGTGAGTTCATTCCCATGATACCCAAACAACTAATTACACCATGAAACTATAGTCTTAAATCACCACAAACCTTTATAACTTTATCCTTGGCCTAGTCATTTGTATCTAATTTGGTTGGTCTGGATTCTCTCTTCCATCACCTCCCAATACATCAATATTACCTATATATTTGATTTAATGGTGGCCAGTCAAAATATCAAAGAATAGATCAAATAAATATAATTCAAAATTTATTCATACATAAAAATTCATAAAATAGGCAAAACATTTTTTTTATATAAAAAACTTATTAGTTGCTATATCCTTACTCCAACTGTAGAATTTAGTAACATGTAATATATTTTTTCTCAGTGAAAGAAACGCATACTCCCTCCAATCTAAATATAAGATAGAGTTGTTTTTTCGGAGAAGTTAAAGAAGTTACTTAACAGATAAATATAAATACTTTAAATTAATTTAATTAATTATTTTAATATCTCTAAAAAAATTAATTATGTCTTATATTTCAGATCGGATGAGTAATATCCAGAATAGTAATTGGATGCTTATAGAGTAACTCCAAAGTGTCTGAAATACGAGAGGAAAATGGAGAAAAGCCACTTTCGTCTATCAAAGCTATGATTTTTCATATAACTTAGGTGAAACCCGTTTGCTCTTCTCAAACTTCAATGAACCATATTTTCGTACTACATTCATATGAAATTTCAAATTTTAAATGAACTTATATTATTCATGCCAAAAATCTGATTTTTCATGCTTTTATTGCTAGAAGTGAAGAGATAGCTAGTCACGAGACATTTATATATATTTAATTTGAAGAAAATAAAACAGAGACTAACCACTCCCTTTCTAACTTTGTTGATACTTTACTCATCAAAGTTCAAAGTAATCTCTATATTCAATCCATCCAAATTGATATAAAGAATAATTACATATTATTAATTGACTATTCAAAAATGGCAAAAAAAATTGATCATAAAGGAGTTCAACTTCGACCTGAAGTAGTAAAAGTGGGATTTGGCTTCTCTCCTTTTCTTGTCTGGTCCGCTCTCATTCTTTACCTTCTTTATGACCATTGGATCAAGATCTAATGGTCAACATTTAATGCTATTAATATTTCTTTTTCTTTTATAAAAGGAAGAGAGAGAAGGATGGGAAGGAAATGAAGAGAATGAAATAAAATGTGGACTATTAGATCTTGATCCAATGGTCATAAAGGGAATAAAGGATGGGAGCGGACCAGAAAAGAAAAGGAGAGAAGCCAAGTCCGTAAAAGTGACAGCTCATTATAAAATGGCTGTTCCAAGCTGCTCTGCCATCTTAATATTTGCTTTGATGCTTGATAGGTTGAATGCATATACATACTGATGTACAGACACATATCTGCTTTCATTTGCTATTAAATTATAACGTACGATTTTGCAGTGATTCACATTAATGACCAAGCTTTTGATTTCATTATGCTCACTCTATATACATGTCTGTGGGTGAGCTATATATATACACGTATATATCATATTCATCACATACAGTTAGTTAGGTAGAGTAGTTAATTCTTTCATCACTAACAGTAACCAACTTTCTTAACATTTTCAAAATTTGCTCCAACTTTTGTTCATTTCCATGCCTTTGACTCGCAGCTATAATATGAGATATGAGATTTTGATTTAAAGAGGAAAAAAAAAGACAAAAACTTTTTGCGAGACGATTATGGGACATACATAAAAGTTTAGTATAAACCTCCCATTGTCTTTGTGAAATAATATTCAAAGTAGTGATGCATGAGAGACTAATAGGATGGATCATGTCTCAAGTGTTAGCAGATTTTAATGTGTGCATGAACTTTTAACTGTCACAATGCGTGCATTATTAATACTGAGATATGGGGTTGTGTTTGTGAGGGAAAAGAAAAGACACACACAGCTTAAGGGCTGGATAGCAGAAGCCAGTATCACCCAAAAATGTCGGTGGGTAGTATGAAATCTAGTTTTGTTACCTGAGGAAGATCATGTTTAGAACAGAATGGGAAAGAGCATTTGGATTCCGACCTACCCAGACGGAAAAAGTGTAATGTTGAAGAGAAAGAGTGGTTTGAAGCAATCAAATTCAGATGTTGCTTGCTACAAAAGGTGACTGCAGCGCCATTAAATTTTGATGGGGAATTACATAAAGGTCCTAAGGAAGAAAAAAAAAGTACAAGTAGTTTTTTCTCAATACGAATTAATCTAATCACATTTTATGGGACTTCAATGCAATTTGATAATTTTAAGAGACCTACTTATGATTTTTTTCTCAATCTTGGGACTTGTATGTAAATCCCCAAATTTTGCTTTTTGTGATGTTGTCATTATGGTTATAGATGTGGAGGAAGAATCTTTCTCAAAGGATTAGCCTCTAAGGAACGAGGGAGCATATGCACATGGATAGTCCTTTCCCACGTCATCGAGTGCTCTCACCCAAAGACTAGCATGTTGGGTAGGAAAACTTCTTGAACTCATAAACCCCATTTTTTTCTTAAGATTTTTCTCTCTGAGTTTCATAACATAGTGTGAGAATATTACGCATTTATTATTATTATTATCTTGTTATTATGATTAGATATAAGTATATCCTATTATTTCTCCAGTTTGATTGATTTTGATTTAATTAGATTTTATGAGAAAGGGAGGTTTAGGTTTTGCCTATATGTCCCTTTTGATTAAGAGATTAAGAATAATATTTTATCTCTCAAGTTCTCAACACATAGGAACAAGTTCTCAACACATAGGAACAAGGAGTGCAACACCTTGATGTTGGTTGCTAGAAAAGATGTTGCTTGCCCTTTTGAAGTCTTTAGGTGCTCTCACCTAAAGACTGACCTAGATAAGAGAACTTTTGAACTTAATTATAAACCTCACTTCTCTTATAAGATTTATCAATATGGAACTGAGAACCAAGATATAAGGAGGGCATTCGGCCAACAGCAAAATATAGTCTATCTGGAGTCCTAAAGGCAAAAAGTAAACTCCTCCCAGTTGTTACATATACAAGAGCAGGAATTTAAAAGTCAACTTGAGTTGGTGCACACCATTGTCAAAAGAATGGTGCTTTGGTGCAATTGTGTGTGTGTGAGAGAGAGAGAAAGGGTTTCAAGGAAATGAAAAGACAGATTAGTATAATCCTACACCTTCTAGCAATTTAGCATATGAATTACTATTAACACGATAGTTTCTACTAGATAACCTTAACAATAACAAGAAGCAGAATCTATATTTTCTATCACACGGAAACCGAGTCCAAGGATACAAATTAAGAGGGATCCGTACGATGAATTTAAGTTTCTGAATATCATTAGATCCATGACACCCCTGACCCCACAGCCATCAAGTTTGAAATTAATGGCGCCCAACCACAAAAAAAGTACGACTTTCCAATATGCTCTGACCAATTTACAGTGTGATGAATCAAAATCAATTATTCATCTCACATCCATATATATATATATATATATATAGTAAAAACCAGTCCAACCATTAAAATTATACCATTTTGACCTGCATAATTTTCAACCAATCTCACGTGTCACTTTATTCTTGCATGTCTATTTATAACAGATTCAGTTTCTTTTTCTTTTTCTGACCAAACATCAAAGTTTTTTTCCTGGCAATAATTTTATCACGCTTCAAATTCAAATTCTGAGTAAATAATCTTCTCCCTCTTTCATCATCACATTACTTGCAAGTGGACAGTTCATAATAATGGTCGTATGAAAGATCTTTCGATGTGAAATGGGGATCCCTATGCACAAAAATATCAAGATGATGATAACGATACAAGGTTTCAAGAATAATTTTTCAATAAGAATACAGATACAGCTCTTACAATTAAAACTGAGTGCAAACCAACAAACCCATCAAACTATCTAAAGCACTTTTACTTTTTTTGAATTAGAGTGGTATGCACTAACAGCTTGAGTTTACAAAATGAGATTAAACCCGCAACCTCCTACTGGGAAACTTTCATATGGCCAATACAATAGTTGGTATTCATTTTTCATTTTTAATATTGTCAAACTTTTTTATTGGCCAGATTATTGAGGCTATTGAACTTTTTGGGCCTGAATAGGGGCTCAAAGTTAGGATCTTAATAGTAGTTGTTGGCTCTTCTCCACTACTGAAGCACACCTAATGGCTTGGATTCTTCCCTTTTCTAAACTAATTGACCAAAACACCAAAGTTATTGAAGATAACTAAAAGAATAGGTATATGGTATATCCTGTGAAATATCATTCTATTATTATAAACCTTTATTCCTCTAATAGCCTTGAATTAATATTTCCAGTTTCAGTGATAGATAACGCAAACATATTTCTCAGTTTTTTGTTGCAACATCTTTAAATCACCAACGTATTATATGGAGAAAAAGAGAGAAAATATACATTGATTTTCATTCATCATAATATGTGATTAGATTTATCTATAGCACATATAATAAAATGAGAAGAAATGATAACCTGATAGAGCAGCAAACTCATAATTAACCGATATTAAATATAGATTTTAGTAAGACAACATCAATTTCTGAGTTTCACCCAAAATTAGTGTCCTTACATATACCCTACATGGAGTCTCACAAACTTCTTTTATGAGGCAAGCTACTACTACCTGGCTAAGGGAGAGTATTCTGTGCTTGTCCTATTCAGGGACACTAATTCAACTGAGTCTCCTGTATCAGCACCATTGTTTTTGGTTCTAGCTACTTCTATTGCCAAACACTCCTTTAGCTCATTCACTACCTCACTCATGGTTGGCCTGCCATTGGGGTTACTTGACACACAAGTCATTGCCATTTCCACAGCTCTCCAAGCAGAGCTACTATCAAAGTTTCCGTTTAACCTAGAGTCAATAATGGCCTTGATATCCCCTTTAGCAACCAGGGAGCCAACCCAATCACTTACGTGAATTTTCTCATGGGTTCTTAATATGACTGGTAGACTTGTGATTATCTCGAAAAGAACTGCTCCAAAGCTAAAAACATCGCTTTTCTCCGTCAATCTATTTGTTATATAATACCTACAAGGCAAAGAATATATAACTCAAAAGCGTATTTGTTTTCACCTTGGATGGATTTGATGATTTTCAATATGAAACCAAATATGTACTTGGAATAACTTAGTCTCACTATCACTTTTCTTTTCTTTTTTTTTTGTTAACACAAGAACAGAAAAGATTAAGCAAGATAATTATTGGAGGGACTTACTCAGGGTCTATATAGCCAGGAGTACCAGCAACAACAGTTGACACATGAGTTCCATCATCAGTTGGGATGATTTTAGATAGACCAAAGTCAGCTACTTTTGCTCGGAAGTTTTCATTCAGCAAGATGTTTGAAGATTTTACATCTCTGTGGATTATAGGTGGCTTACATCCATTATGCAGATACTCCAACCCTGAGCCAAAATTTATAGAAAACACCCTTAAATTAGAAAGATTTGAGAAATGAAAATAGAAGACACAAGTAACTTGTTTCTTTTTTCAACCTTGTGCTGCATCCAGTGCCATCCAAAGTCTGTCTTCCCATATCAGGAACTTTGATCTGCTGCCTTTTCCTGCAGAATCAAACTCCATAACTTTCTTTACTTACTGTTTTCCATTTCTAGACCATTAGTTAATAGAAAATTGATTGGCGCCAACAAACCTGAAAGGTAATCTTGTAGGTTACCGTTAGCCATGTACTCATATATGAGCCCCTTATTGGTTTCTTCATTGCAATACCCAATAAGGGAAGTAAGATTTCTATGATGAACTCTCATTAAAAGTTTAACCTGAAAAGCAATTTCACATCCATGGTTAAATATAAAAACTTGTTTTTTGATTGAAAACTCGTGATTTTGGTCCATTGTTCATTTTTTACCTCGGCTTGGAATTGTCGATAACCTTGAGCTGATGACAAAGAGAGCATTTTAACTGCCACAGGAGTTTCCTCGATGTAACCCAAATAAACTGTTCCAAACCCACCTTTTCCGAGAATTGTATTGAAGTTATTGGTCATATTGAGGACATCAGAGTATGAATATTGTCTATTTATGACTTGCAGAGACGTGTATTTTTCTTCTTCAATTTTTTCAACTCGCTGTGACGTCTCAAGTGGACCTGTTCCTAATTCAAGACCATAAAAAAGTTTGTGGTTTGTTGTTTTACATGATCAACCAAAATTGTGCGTGTGTGAGTGTGTGAGTGAATAATACAGAGCAGCCTCACCTCTTGGTTTTCTCCTTTTAAGGGTAAAAAATAAATTTGCTGTGGCTACCACGAGGATCAGAACTCCACCAACTGATGCTACTATGGGAATAATAATGTTGTTCTTTTTCTTCTTGTTGCATGGAGGAGATTCACATAGATATGGATTTTGTCCAACACTAGCATATAGAGAGTCACATAAGTTTTTGTGTTCATCTGCCAATAAATCTTGCAACTACTCTATAGCTCTATCTTAGTCATCAATAAATGTCTATGAAGTGGGTGACACTAATTGTTAATTTCAAGATTCAGAGGGGGATGGAATAGGGATGAAGGCTGTAATGAGAGTAGGGTAACCTATGTACAATGTGGAGATTCATGTATTGTGTTTTAAATTCATGCAAAATATATATATATATATATATATATATATATATATATATATATATATATATATATATTGGACAGTAGGATTTCAACAAGAGTCATACCTTAGTAATAGGGAACCTTTCTTTGATTTTTCAACCAGATCAATGGGAAGTGCACCTGTGAAGTTATTGTTCTGAAGGTTTCTACAAAAGCAATCCAAGCTATAACATCCTTTTTCTAACCTATGGGAACTTATTATTGTTCCATTAATTACAAACAACTTACAAGATCTTCAGGTTTTGTAGTTGAGAAAGAAAATCAGGAACTGGTCCATTTAAGCTATTGTTTGATAAATCCCTGAAAAGAGAAATTTCATATGAAAACATTCTAAAATAAGTGATGGACTAGGCCAGAGTGAAAATTACTCACAACTTCTCCAGCATGGTGAGCTTTGTGATGGAAGGATCTATCTGTCCTGTCAATCCACTTGAAGATAAATTCCTGCTTTGCTTTTCCAATATTATTCGAAGTTCTCATTCAAGTTTCATAAAGTAAGAACATTAATTTTGGAAAAAACAAGCTTACAGGGCTGTGATTCTTGGGGAATTCTGGCCATTATAAGTATAATTTAGACCTTCCCAAATGTAGGCCTGAGGACCACATGGATCACCTTGCCAATTTCTTGTCACCCCAAAAGAAGACCTGATTGTTGAGATTGCATCAACTGTTCCTCAAAAAATCAAGTTAGTGTGCTATGAGTCTATGACCCAACTCAAGAGAATGGAGAATAACACTGATATTGATATATACCTAAAATATACTTCTTTCTTAGTATGAGAAGCTACAAATTGTGGAGGTCACTCACACAGCCACAACAAATCTGTGACATCACTCTCACAGCCCAAACAAGGACCTGGTTCAAAGAAAACCAGCATCTTCCTCTAAACACTCTCTTCAAAATATCACCTGCCTTCCCCAAGAATCCTAACGGCTAATATATAACAAAAAGCAGTCAACACAGCGCCCCAAAAGCCTTTTACAAAAGACAAACCTACACACCAACATTATACTCTATTATTCAGCTCCTTTCTCCAAAATAGTGGGGAGTCAAAAAGTCAACCTTGACACCTCAGAAAACATCTTTGCCTTTAGCTTGTAATTTCCTATATTTCCTCTTATAGGTCTGGCCTTTAAATAGGGTTCTAACATAATCTAAATCATGTATCTTCTTCACCAGATTCTTTGAAAAACTTGAGAATTTTTAGGTAAATTTCTGCGTATAAAATGAAAGCAGCTTGACTCAATCACAGAAACAGATAATTTGCATCTGTAAAAGTTTTATGCTTGCAGAACATACCATCTCCTTCTTCTGTTTCTGATTGCGAAAAGTCTTTGATTTTATAAACTTCAATAGCATTGAGAATGGGAGGGAGGGTTGATTTATGAGTCCTCTGAAATAAAAACATAATTTTTTCTCCACTAGCAGCTTTTTTGCTGAATACAGTGTTGGTGCTTCGGTACTTGGGTACAAGATCATCATAGAAGAGATCGCCATTGACAGTAATGTTGAATGATCTTGTCTGATTCTTTTCTAACACTTGAAGCTCAGCAAAATGCATGTAGACATAGAATTGGTCTGATGCATTTTCTGACTCCCACCAGAAGTCCATTGGAGTATTTTCATTTACTGGTGTGGCTGCAGTACTCATAACAATGGCTGGTGGTTTGTAATCATTTTGAGCCAAGGAATCTGAAGAAATTGAAGCATTTACTCGCGCCCAGTTCGGGTAGTGGGCAGGAGCTGACCAGAAGCGATCATAATCATCATCACTATACCTGTGTTAAAGTCATTCTCTTATCATCTTTGAAGAATGTTTTAATGTGAAGACAGAATAAAGGATCAAAATTTTAATCTTTCCTCTGAGTGTAAAATGCTCCTTAAATTCAATGTAAAAGCTAATTAAACAAATGACTAAGGGAAGGATTTACCTGTATGTTTTCTTGCTGGTTGAGCCTAAATCCAACCTCGAGTGAAGTGACAAGGATCCAAACTGAGTAACATAAGTATCATTCATCAAAGTCCTTAATTCTATAACAGAAATAAATGGGGTTTGTTGAAATTAGCAGGCTCTAGAATTTTCAGTCTTCATAGAGAAATTAACTCCATGAGGCAAGGGACTCTCACTGTTTCACAATATTACTCTAAGATGAAAGAACTTTGGGATGAAGAATCTGTCTTACTGCCAATTCCGTCCTGTAAGTGCCCTACCTCTCAAGTTTACTCCCAACGCCTTCAGCAACAAAAGTTATTACAATTCCTGTTAGGACTCAATGACACCTACAGTGCACCTAAGAGTCAAATTTTGTTGATGAGCACCTTACCGACTGTGAATCAAGCGTTTAGTATGATTATGGAGCATGAGGCTCAACATCATCTTAGTAACAGTGTACCACCATAGCCACATGAAGGCGTTGCGATGATTGCTCGTGGAAGAGGGCGTGGTGGGGGAAGAGGAAGAAATACCCCACTGCCAGAATGCTCCCATTGTAATAAGAAGGGACATATCAAAGACAATTGCTGGCATTTAATTGGATTCCCTATTGATTTTAAGTGGAACAAACCAAATGGATTCCCTACTGATTTTAAGGGGAACAAACCAAAGACCTTTCAGGCAACCAATCTCACTAAATTTTGATAAAAGAGGGAGTTGTAGCTAGTGACGACATAATTGCACCAACCTTTACCCGTGAACAATACGACAAGCTGATGGAATCCCTTAAAAGGGACAATGAGCCACAATCAAATATACATGCATTGACCGATACAGGTTTGCATTGCTCTCCTTTTACTTATTCACATGCTAATTGGGTAATAGATTCTGGTGCAACTACTCATTTAGTTGGAGATTTATCTTTGCTAAATTCGTATGAGAAATATACAGGACCTATTAAAACAATTAAAATTCCTAATGGTGATAAAGTGATAGTTACTCATATAGGAAGAGTAAAATTTTCCAATGAATTTGAGTTACATAATGTTTTGTATGCACCACAGTTGCAGTTTAATCTCATATCAGTCTCAGGGATTACAAGAGATGCACATTGCATGGTTATTTTTTTCCCTAACCATTGTCTTTTGCAGGGCCTTCAAGCTGGGAAAATGAGGGCGACTGGTAGATTAGTTGAGGGTCTATACATACTGCAAAATGACACAAATACTAATATACATCTTGTAAACTTGGTTGATAGAGGAATTTCCGGTGAACCGATAGATATTTGGACCCTACATAATAGGTTGGGTCATGCACCATTATCAATTTTGAAACATCTTGATTTTGTAAAAGACAAAGGTTTTGATATGAACAAAAGTTGTGAAGTTTGCATTCAATCTAAGCAAACAAAACTTCCTTTTTCCTCTAACTGTATTAAATCTGTTCATTGCTTCAAATTGCTTCACATGGATGTCTGGGGTCCATATAGGACACCTACACATCAAGGTAACCAATTCTTTCTTACAATTGTTGATGACTACTCAAGGTCAACTTGGGTGTTTCTCATGAGACATAAATCTGAAACTGCTGGATACATAAAGAACTTTGTTGCCTATGTTCTTAATCAGTTTACTTTCCATGTTAAACGAACACGTAGTTATAATGGAACTGAGTTTCTGAACAATAATTTGCAAACATTTTTTCTTGAAAAGGGTATTATACATGAAACATCTTGTCCATATACTCCAGAACAGAATGAAATTGTGGAGAGGAAGCATAGGACTCTTATGCAAGTCTCTACGAGCCTTATGCTTCAATCTCACATACCCATTCGGTTCTGGGGGGAGTGTGTCAAAATGGCAGCATACCTAATTAATCGGGTACCCTCTAGGATCTTAGGTTTTCAAACTCCCTATGAAAGGGTGTATAAGAAACAATCTGATTATAGTTGTTTAAAAACATTTGGTTGTTTGGCATATGCTACTAATTTGACTAGTTGTGATAAATTTCAGTCTCGTGCCATTCCCTGTGTGTTTCTTGGTTACCCAAGTCATCAAAAAGGGTATATTCTTCTTAACTTGCACACTAAGAGCATTTTGGTTAGTAGACATGTTGTCTTTATTGAGGAAGCATTCCCTTTTCTTGATAATTTGCATGCTGATCCGAAAAATGACATTGCAGAATTTCGCCATATGTTTTTATTTGATGATGATTTACCTTTAGGACGAGTGAGTATGCCGCCTATTGTTCCTCCTACAACAGGAGTAAATGTGAATCATGAAACTGGGCATAGAA
The DNA here is from genome assembly GCA_019022615.1 of Acacia melanoxylon. Classification (NCBI taxonomy): domain Eukaryota; kingdom Viridiplantae; phylum Streptophyta; class Magnoliopsida; order Fabales; family Fabaceae; genus Acacia; species Acacia melanoxylon. The sequence goes on from JAFJYJ010000003.1 coordinate 16,640,176, forward strand.
ATGGTATTCCTGACTCGGAAAATACAATTACCCAACCAGGTTCACAAACATTGCCTGTTGGCAGTGAAAGGACAGCAAGGGAGTGTAGACCTCCTATATGGGCAACAGACTATGTTTGTGGACTTGTTGTCTCAGAGTCCAGATTACACAGAGAGAAGAGTAAATGTTTGTATCCTATAGAGAATTATATGTCTTATAGTCATGTTTCTAGTTCACACATGTGTTTCTTGTGTAATATAGATTCGGTTGTTGAACCTACTTCTTATTATGAAGCAATGAAAGATGAAAAATGGGTTCAAGCGATGAATCAGGAAATTGCAGCCTTGGAGCGCAACAAGACATGGGAGATTGTCCCTCTTCCAAAGGGAAGAAGGCCTATTGGTTGCAAATGGGTCTACAAGGTTAAGTATAAATCTAATGGCACTATTGATAAGTATAAAGCTCGTCTAGTTGCTAAAAGTTTCACTCAAAGAGAAGGGATCGATTATCATGAGACTTTCTCACCGGTGGTAAAAATGGTTACCGTTCGAATTATTCTGAAATTAGCTGTTATGTCTGGTTGGAATTTATTTCAAATGGATGTGGATAATGCATTTTTGCAGGGAGATCTAAACGAGGAAGTGTACATGGCCATTCCCCAAGGTTTTGCAAGCCAAGGGGGGAGAATGGTGTGTAAACTTAATAAGTCGCTTTATGGTCTTAAACAGGCCTCCAGACAATGGAATGATAAATTGTATGATGCACTAATTTGTGGTGGTTTTAAACATAGCAAGCATGATTATTCTTTGTTCTTTAAGAGATTTGGCATTGACATTGTGCTAGTCCTAGTGTATGTAGATGATATGATCATTACTGGTAGTTCAGAAAACCGAGTCCAAGAAGTAAAGGACTTGTTGCATAGCAACTTCAAAATCAAGGATTTGGGAATAATGAAATATTTCCTTGGTATTGAAGTAGCTAGGTCAAACAAAGGGTATAGTGCTTTCACAACGAAAATATATTTTGGATTTGCTTGTAGAGACTGGCATGAGTGGTTGTAAACCATTGTCAATTCTCATGTCCACTACACTCAAACTATCAGCATATGAACAAGGAAAGCACAAGACGGAGGATCTGTTTAATGATCCGGAAAGATATCGAAGACTAGTTGGTAAGTTGATCTATTTGTGGCCACTAGACACGATATTTGCTTCTCTCGTGCGTGTCTTAAGTCGGTTTATGCATCAGCCCATGAAGTGTCACATGATAGCGGCATTGCACGTGTTGCGATACCTAAAGCAGAGCCGGGGTAGGAGTCCTTATCGTCGAGAAGGCGCTACTATGTAAGATTGTTTACGTGATCTTTGATTGGGGAGCGTGTGAAACGACTAGAAGATCGATTCTGAGGATATCCGTTGAAGCTTGGTGGTTCGCTTGTCGTATGGAAGACAAAGAAACAACATACGGTTTCCAAGTCTTCTGCTGAAGTGGAGTACCGGGCACTAGGTTCGGCAGTATCAGAAGTTGTGTGGGCTGTTGGACTACTCAAAGAAATTGGTTATGAACAACTAACCCCTGTTAATGTGTATAGTGATAACAAAGCTGCCTTGCACATAGCTTCTAATCCAGTCTTCCATGAAAGGACAAAGCACATTGAGATCGATCTTCATTTTATTCGAGAAAAGCTTTTAGAAAAAATAATTGCTTTGCAGCATGTTCGATCTTATAGTCAAGAAGCAGATATCTTGACTAAGGCAGTAGGTAAAGAAATACAAAATAGGATGCTTAGCAAGTTAGGAGCTATAGATTTGTTTAGCCCCCAACTTGAAAGGGGGTGTTGAGATTAGTTTAGTGTAGTTTGTATTTGGGCCTTGTATACTGGGCCGAATTTAGATAGTGTGTTATATAAATACAGAACACTCACACTCATTGTAGTAGTTGATTGATGAATAATAAAATAACTATTTCAGCTCAACAGGGTTCCAGAGCCTGTGTCAACCAGACAGATTTGAATGTGATCTAGAGATGGAACATGTATGATCTCAGGGTCTACTACCCTTGATGGATTGGTTATTTCCACTGTTTGCCACAAGTTAGGCCCAAGATGAAGATCAAACATTGGTAACCGATTCTGGCCGTCATAATTCCCATACACAAAAATAGCCCTGATCAGATATTTAGAGCCACTTGTGATGTTTATTCTGTAACAGTTTCTTGTTCCTTGAGGAAAGATTCTCAGGGTCCTACCTTGCTTTTTATACTTAATTTGAAGCTCACTGGTTATGGAGTTTCTCACTCCAGAATTTATGAACTTTTCATCTGATATGTATTTTATGCCAGTTATCTCTTCAGTGTAGGCAGACTTGGCGGGTGCCCCACAATCTATGCTTATGAATCCTGAAACATAGAGGCAAACGTTAATTCTCACTAAAATAGTTATAAGTTTATGAGTGTTTGGTGGCAAGTTACCTGATTGACCCTGAGATTGAACCAGAACTGCAAAAACCAGACAACCTACAAGAAAATACAAGAAGAAGAAGCTCCTTGACATTCTCATCACTTTTTTCAGATTCCCTTCTTGCTTAGGAAGACAAGAACGTGTGTGACATTGTTATTGCTTATACAAGAAAATGTACTGCACACTTGTGACTCGGTCAATGTCATCATCCTTTGGGCAGATTCTTCACGACAATATACAAGAAAATTTGAGATGGGGGAGGCTTTTCTAGCCTTCGTTACCTCTTGCAATTTGTTGTAGTCAACATTTCTACATTTTTTTTATTAGACTTCTCTACATTTTTATTTGTCTGAAAACAAATAAAAAATTCCTACTAAGTTACAAGTGGGATTAAACCCACAACCTCCCACTTATAACTGAGTATCATACTAGTAAGTTACAAAAGTTACAAGACCTTTAGTAAAGTCGGATGAAAAAAAATCCTTTGGTAAAGGTATTTGTAATTATGATGTCGATACCCACAACCAATTCATCGGTTACGTGAAGGCATTAATTATTCAAGCTGGAAACTCAGCTATGTTAAATGCTTCTCTTGTTTCAAACCTCTCTTCTCTTGTCTTTGATTGGATAGGTAAAGACAATAATTCAACTATGTTAAAAGTTTGTCTTCTTTCAGACCTCTCTTTTCATATCAAAAGTGATTATATAAATAATTAAAACATGGTTGACTTTGTAGTCAAAAGTCACGAGACTTTAACATCTAATGCTTTCCTGCTTCTTTGGTTGAGGAAAATCATGCCAAGGTGATAGCGGTAAAATTTGTGAGCCAAAGACTTTCGCAAGTTAGGAGTCATACATATCAAGTAATTTTTTTTTAACAAATGTCATATCAATAATAAGAAGAGTATCATTTCCAGTTGTCATGAACAATTCAGTTGATCAATGATTTTACACTATCGATCGATTAGGTTAAGCATAACTCGGATGAAATAAAGATATATATAAGAACAAAGTTCTAACTAGAATATTAAAAAAAAAAAAAAAACAAAAACAAAGTTAAGAAGCTGAACAGTGACAATGAATCCCCGAATGAGGCTACTCCAAGTGACGTCGTTTTGAATGTTAAGGAGCTGAACTAATTGGAAGACCAAAGGAAAAGATAAAAATAAAACAAAAAAAAAACAATAATGAAAATGATAATAATAAACTCATCTTTTCTTTTCTTCAAGACTTTAATTTCTAATTATAGATTAAAGTATTTAAATTTTAATTTAAAACCCAATATTTACCATGAAGTCCCCAAATAATGCATTAATTTCATGTTTCATAAAATCTTAAAGAAAATCCCTTTAGTTTAGCGTTAATAATTATTTAAATATATTAAAATATATCTCAAATCTAATTAAAAATAGAAATTGTCATGTGCCGAGTGGTTGAAGCAATCTCTTCTGTACTGTACCAAGTAAAAGGAGTGCAGCCTCCCTGAGCATTGAAGGCAAAACAAAAACACTTCCAATTAGATTGTTTTTATACAATCAAGAGTTGGAATTAAAACCCTGCTACTAATATTAATTTGAGTTGGCGTAGCATCATTAATATTAATACTACCCATATCCAAAATATAAAACATAGTTTGTACTTTGTAATGTAATTTACACTACAAATTGTATAACAATATAACACCAATTCAAAAGAGTAGTGTCTTTGTACAATTGTGTGGGTAAGAGAGGGAGAAAGGGAGAGATTAGCATATCAGTTTCATCAGCAACCTTACAAATTCTTTTTTTTTTTAATTAATATTTTAACAGAATATGTACATAGGTTCATCCACAGTCAAAAAGTCAAGAGTAGCTAAGAAGTAAAGGCCTTATGAAGGCCGACCTTACAAATTCTTTCCCACAACTTGGAATTCAGTGACCAGCAAAATCCGTACAGTGAATTTGAGTTTCTGATTATCATAACTCCATGAAAACCCACAAGCCACACCCATCAAGTCTGAAATTAATGGTGTCCAATCACAAAAAGTGTACGACTTGCCATTTTCTCTGAATGATTAATCAAAATAAATTCTTTAACTCACAAACCAGTCCAACCATAGAAATGATACTATTGTGACCAATGTAATTTTCAACCAAAGTCTGGCCACTTTCTTGCATGTCTACTTATATAAAATGTAGTCCAATACATAAGACTTTCATCAGGTGCAGTTTTAGAGAGGTGAGATATAAGTCACCTTATCTCCAAAGCGAAAAAGTTATTTTCAGAATTTGAACCTATGTATTTACATGGCAGCAACCCAATGCTCTAAAGCTTTACCCTCTTATTGCATGTCTACTTATGATTGATTCAGTTTAGGGTTAAGTAGCAATTTTCTTTTTAGGAAGTATATACCCAGGAACAATCTTGCTCCTGGAAGTTTTTTTGGTCTTAATGTCGTCCCGGAAGTTCTTAAAAGGAGCAATGTTGCCCTTGGTTAACGGCGAGACTAACAAACGTCTGCCACATAGGATAAGTTGACACGTCAAACGCTATGTAGGAGAGCCACGTTGGAGTTCACATGTGGACCCCGTATTATCACCTCGTCATCTTCTTCCTTCCCTTCCCTTCTTCCTCCTTCTCCTCGTCATTGGACCCCACACTACCACCACCGGCACACCTCTGCAAGGGCTGAGAACGACACCGACGAGTTGAAAGCGCTAATGTGAAAGGCTAACTCGGAAGTGGAAGCCTTAATCTTTGATCCCCACAATGACTATGACAATGCCCTCCTTCAACGCAGCGACAACCTCCTTCATCTGGCTTTTGCCCATTCCTCCTATCAAAAGAAAATGATCCCAACAAAATTATACTCCTAACTGACTCTTGGCTTGATTGGGGGACGACTCTCTCACTCTTGTTTTGGATCCTAATTTGAACTTGGCCAGAATTTTACTTCACCATTCCAATTCAGAATCGTAGAAACCCTTTCATCTCAATTTTTACTCGTTTGTCATGCCAAGTACACACCCTAGCACTAGCAAGTCCGCCCTTAACGTATTGAGGCTATATAGAGATTCTATATTTATATTTTGACTGTACATAATTTTTTGTTCCTCCTCATCCCCTGTTCAATGCACTTCAAACAGAGCTAAACAGAGGGTACCTTCATATGTGTGATACTCGAGGGAAATCATACACACTCGAAACAGAGGATCTCAAGTGTTCACTTAACTCACTTGAACAGAGGTATTCATGATAATTTACAATTATATAATTCTTTCAAATTAAAATGGGCATTCTTGTAAAATTCTGATTTTCGAATTACCCGAGTAGACCCGTGGCTACTCGAGTAATTTCTGATTCTGACGCTGTACAATTTTGTTAAAATTAAATTAAAAATATTTTGCAACCCGTTACCCGAGTAACGAGAATTTTCTACCCGAGTAATATGGATTACTTGACTAAGAAATTATCTACTCGAATAACTTGGGTCCATTATCAGATCAGCGCTGAGCGTCAAATTTAATAAAAAAAAACATTTATTATTATTACCCGAGTAAAATTGCTTTTACTCGAGTAATATCGCGTTTTTGCTTTTAAATGGACCTGTAAGCCTGCGTCATGCTCAAATTGTTTATTAAAAAAAAAAATCTTTAAAGTTATCCGAGTAGACATATAGTCTACCCAAGCAATGTCGGATCGGATCAGTTGCATTGAATTGCCTATTCCATGTTTGAATTGTTTATTTTAAAAAAATGGAAATTACTCGAGTAGTCCTGGGCTACCCGAGTAACTTTTGCATCAGGCACTGTATTGCTTTTGGACCATTACTCAAGTAAACAATTATTTACTCGAGTAATGACGGGTCTGATTCATTTTTAAATTGTTTTTCACTGTGTTTCTATTTTAAAAGCATTAAAAGTGAGCCTATTTACTGTGTGTGTCATTTTCATTGTGCTTCTTTTTAAATGAAGATGCTGAATTCTGAGTCTTGGCAGTTTCTTTGCAATTCAGATCAGTTCTTTGAGGCTGTCCATGATTAACTATATGGACTGTAGCCATTGCTAGACATTGTTGAGATTTGGCATAAGTATTGAGGGAATGACCCCGATTATGTCAGTGATAGATTGAATTTTAACAAATGATTTCTTGACCGTTAGTTGACCGTTTGACCATTAGTTTGATTAGGGTTGTTAATTAGAGGGCAAAATTGCTCCACACAAAACTTTCGAGCAAAATTGCTCCAAAAAAAAACTTCCGGGGCAAAATTGCTCCTGACTCTATACTTCCGGGGCAAAATTGCTCCTGACTCTATACTTCCGGGGCAAAAATGCTGCTTACATTTTTTATATTTAATATTTAATTTTGCAATAATGACTCATTAATGAAAATGTAACCATTTTTTATCTAGATATGGATTCAGTCCTCTGCAACTTAGCGTCCATTGTCGTCCACTGAGCAGAAAAACACTGATTTCTCTTTTTTTCTTTTTAACAAATATTTCAGGATACTGTAGGTACTAAAAAAATATTTCAGGATACTGACCAATACTTAAAAAATACATCATGATCTTTTAAAAATTATTTTAGGATGTTGAAAAAATATTTCGGGTACCGATCATTTGTTACTAAAAAATCGGGCCGGTGAGGATATTTTTGGTATTGAAAAAATACTTAATGATCTTAAAAAATTATTTTAGGTCTAAAATATATGATATCATATATAGCAATTTTAACACTTTTTTTGGGTTAAGTAGCAATTTTGCCCTGAAAGTTTTTTTTTGGAGCAATTTAGTTGACCGTTAGGGTTGCTAACGGAGGGGTAAAATTGCTCTAGAAAAAAACTTCCGGGTAAAATTGAACCCAAAAAAGCTTCCAGGGCAAAATTGCTCCTGGGTATACTTGGGGGCAAAATTGCTACTTAACCCTTAATTTTTAAAAAAAAAAAAAATTTAACTAAAGCAATGAAGGAAGAGTCATTAATTAAAAAGAGAGAGATGAAGATGCGTCATGCACTAAGATCAGAATGGAGTAAGAGTACATCGAAAGTGCTTTTGCTTTTGATCTTTAGACTAAAGCCATGAGAGCACAGAGCACCTGGTCCATTTAAAGAACGCGATATTACTCGAGTAAAAAAAAAATTACTCGGGTAATTTAAGAATTTTCAAACACAACACACTTGATTAAGTTCGTCAATACTCGGGTAATAATGTTCTACTCGAGGAATTTCAGCAAACATAGATTTTTTAATGTTCATTTGAAAATTTGAGGTTGGGATTTGAATGTTCATTTGAAAATCTAAGGTTCAGATGTGAATGTTCATTTGAAAATCTAAGGTTGCGATTTGCGTTTGATGTTTCCATTTATTTTTAAATCGATCTGTATATCATGCTAATCTGAGTTTTTTGAGCTAGCCTTTCGCATTAGCGCTTTCAACTCGTCAGTGTCGTTCTTAGCCCTTGCAAAGGTGTGCCGGCATTGGTGGTGGTGCGAGGTCTAACGACGAGGAAGGAAGAAGATGACGAGGTGGTGGTGTGGGGTCCACATGTGAACTCCGCTCTCCCGCATGGCATTGACGTGTCAAGTTATCCTACGTGGCAGACGTCTGTTAGTCTCGCTGTTAGCTGAGGACAACATTGCTCCATTTAAGAACTTTTGGGGCAACATTGAGACCAAAAAAACTTCCAAGGTAATATTCTTTCCAAGCGTTAGGGAAAGAAATCGCTACTTAACCCTTCAATTTATTTATAGTTTTGTGACGACCATCAAATTTTTTACGCAGTAATTTTATCACGCATTAAATACTAAGTAAATAATTCTTTCCCTCTTTCATCATCAAATTCCTTGCAAGTGGACAGTTCATAATACCGGTAGTATGAAAGATCTTGCAAAGTGAAACGGGGATTCCTGTGAAGAAAAATATGAAGATGGTGATAAAAATACAAGGGTTTCAAGAATAAATTTTCACAAAGAATACAGATACAGCTCTTACAATCAAAACTAAGTGCAAACCAGCAAAAGCATCAAAACTATCTAAAGCACCTGAATTTGATTATAGAAAACTATATAATGTGGGATACATAGGAATGAACCATGCCCTCCCTGTATTTGGCACTTGTACTAAAACCAGTGCCCTTGAATGCTTACTCTTTGAATGCTCACAAAATCATAATTTCGTAGACACAACCAAAAACCAACATGCCGCCAGCAGACATCAACATCTTCACAGGAAAAAAGAAAATTGCTTGTCGTAGCAATGAGTTTCTGTGCCTACTCATATTTTGTTGGACTAGAGTATTCAGAACCATTTTCCAATGAAGTTACATTAGACGAAGCTTTTTCGGACAAAGTTGCGTTAGAAGAAGCACTTGATGACATATTGCTTCTGGCTGTAACAATATTTTGATTGCTTCCTGATGGGTTTCTCTGTGCATTGTTAGGTGCAGGGTTCTGAGCCTCCTCTGCTAGTTTTCTGACAATGTTCATAACAGTTGGAAGAAATCTCGTGGACAAGGATATGAGTCCCGGTAGCTGCAAGCACACAAGAAAGAAGGAAAATGAACACTGATGCAAAACCAAAAACAAACAGATGGCAAGACGCAGGCTACTTGGCTAAAAGACTATTTCTCAACTCAATTAAATACTCCAGTCTAGATGTAAACTACACTATACTGCTTAAAGCAAGACATCATAAGGTATTAGCATACTTTATGAACAACAGATTTTCTCTTAGGTTAAATGTTAGAAACACATAGCCGAAAACTTTAGAAATTGTAAGATAAATAGAATGTTTAAAAATTCATCTAAAGCCAAGGCACAAGGATGCCTAAATGCCTAGCTGTTTATAAAACCTCACTTTTCCTTCAAAAAGCAAGTAAATGTTGATAAATAGTTGTTAGACCATACTTTTTCTACCCAATTAAGGGCCAGTTTGTTTAAGATTAAAAAAAAAAAAGTGATTTTAGTTAGGTTAAACATGAGAAAGTTATTGGGAGTATGAGGGAGTTTGTTGGGAGAATTGCTAAACAAATGAGGGATGTATTGGAAAACACTTATTTTGATGAGCTATTTGGAATAGCTTATTAAAACAAATTAGCCTTAAATGAATGATATATATCTATTGTCAAGTTTTCTTGAAGACGAATGACACCTGAACCCTAATGACTTAGTGGATAAACCCTACAAGAAAAACACAGTCACTACAGAAAAAGATGGCTGGAAAATGAATACTCACAAGTCCATTGCTGAATTCATTAGATACGTCCAGCTGCACCCATAGGGCTTTTACAAGAAGAAAACCAACAAAGATAACACCCAAATACAACGGGTTTCTGCCACAAAATAACAAGAGTGAAACCAGTTAAATGGTTGAAAGTTAAGGCTTTCTTGTCAGTGCTTTCAAGTAAACATAATACGTTCATCAAACACTCTTTCAATAATTCATGCAAAACATGACTCTTTTAAATCAATCTTCTTTACACTGTTCAGCTGCTAAATCTTTATGGTGGAGACTCAATTTTTTGTTAACATAAAGCCATTCTGGTGAGTTGAAAGCATTTTCACAGTTCAACTCTTCTGTTGCCCGCATTACTATTGTTGGTGTATTACTGTTCTTGGAGCATATGGTTATATCTGAATGTTCAGAATTAAGTTGACTGTGTGACCTCTTTAATCAGATTATTCGCCTCTTATGGTGCTGATCTAAGGTCATTTTAGGGGAGTTTAAATAAAGGACCTGAGAACCGGTGAGCTTCACTTAGTTGAAGATAAGTAATTTTTGTTTACTGTCCTAGCTTTTCTGAATTTGGTTTCTTTTAGGGCCTGTTTGGTACAAGGGATTTGGAGGGGAGGGAAAGGAAAAAAATTTCTGAAACAAACAGCGCTTCACTCCTTAAAATATTGGAAGATATCAAAACAGAACAGTTGACAAGTACCTTAGAAGGGTCATAAATTCATTAAATCCCAGAACAACCAAAGCAACAATTGCCCATGGAGGAGGTAACCAGTTATTGTTGCGCTTGTTGGCCTCCTGAAAATGGATAAAACTACATCAGCAAAAATAACAGAATATATTATAAGCATCCATGACAAGTATATCAATATAACACCTGGAAACTAAACAAGAGAACCAAGAAATAGAGCAAGTTTGAGAACATAAATTACATAAATGCATGGTTTCAGCTACAAGTTTGAATAAAAGTGTTGCCTACATCTACCAAGCTGCATGGTTTCAGCTACTAGTTTAGATAGACCGCATAATGGCATTGTACTCTATCAACAAACAACTCTTTAGATATATGATACTCCCTCCGGTTCTAATTATAAGACCTAATTGACTTTTTTTAGAGATATTAAGGAAGCTAATTAAATTAGCTTAGAGTATTTCTATTTTTTTTTTTTCTTCAAACTAAATAGTTTGACTAATAAACTAATATATAATCTAAGAAAACACAACATATGAAATGATCAAGTAACTTATTTAGCTTCCTTAATCTCTCCAAAAAAAATCAACTAGATCTTATAATTAGGACCGGAGGTAGTATATAATACTATTCAACAAAAAGTCACATTCAATAACTTCCTTAGGAATTCTTCTTGGTCTTCCTCTGTCTCTCTCACAAGACTCAATAAACTTAAATGATGTGAAAAATCTCACCTGTGCAGATATTGCCTGAGAGACATGATACTCTGTCTCCATCTTAAATTGCCTCCATAATGATTTGCACTGTACAGGTGAGATCAATGTTTTTGAGGAAGGAACCTGCAAAGATGTAGTAAACCATTAGAACAGTCAAAGAACCCAAAAAAAAAAAAAAAAAAAGGTTACGCATTAAATTATGCATAGAAAAATTCACCTGTTGACATTAAGTACCTTTTACAAGCATTTAATTAGTGAATGTAAGCATTAAGAGAATAACTAAACTACTCAAGGACCTTAATATCAACGTACTGAAGAAATTAGGGAAATGGTAAATTCATAGAAAAAGTTGACATTCATGCCACATTTGATTTTCTAGGTATCCAAAGTAACTTGATTTTCAAAAAAATGACCTAACTTGTTGAATTAAGATACAATTGAATACATTTGTCAAGCTCAGCAATAAAACTTGACCTGTTCCCAAGTGCTTGAAGCCAGTGGATCAACCACAGTGATGCTCCTATCCTTAGTATTAGTTCCTGATGAATCGTCCAGAGAAAATGATAATGTTTTCTCAATATTATCAACATCTTGATCATCCAAACGAGTTGCAGCCATAACAGACAGCAACTTCAAGGACTGCAAGCAGTTAACTTTGTTAAAACAGATATCTAAATGCAATAAAAGCTCAAGCTAAAAACATAATATCCATAATCATGCCATACAGCAGAGCGGGATGTCTTAGTAATGGCTCGAATGTCTTCCTTCCCCGTCCAAATACGAGGCATTGAATCAGAATCACGGCTGAATAATGTTGTAAACCTGTTTTCACATTGAAGGTAAGTTGCTTAAAATGTAGAAGTTTCATAAGAGAATAACAAGGTAAGTCAAATGTTGCAGGAGGTTTATACCTATCCTTCATACGAATTAGAACCCTTCCAGCTTCTTCCTTAGCCTTTGCTTCCACCACACCTCTTGCATAGTCCTCTAAACTTGTAATCATGTTCTGTTGTGTTTGTTCATCCATATCATACCCAGAAATTGCAGCAGAGAAACCTGAAACAGCTGATTCAGTTTCACGTCTAGAACAAAGAAGAACTATTTATCCTATCAACTACATTTCAATTGATTATTGCAGGCCAAGTATCACTGTTAGCTTCATCTAGAAGTGCTTCAACAGGTCCAGCTAAGGCCTCCTTCAATTTTTCCTGCAAGAGTAGAACTATCAGCAAACTTCCCAAGAAGTGTTTATCCTGTCAACTACATGAATATGCCAATTGATGTGATTAGGAAAAAACTCAAATATTAAATACATAAATCATGCATTCATGAAGCATGAGAGCAGTCAGATAATTTTTTACTTGCTATAATTAATAAACAAAATGTCAACAACATACATTGTATGTAAGAGTATTATGAGTGGAAACTCTTACTTAATTCATAGTATATTAGGAAGCAGTGAAGTTGAAATCAAACCAACTGGGAACTAAAGTCCACAAATCAAACCAACTGTCAAGGACCATTTCAACTCAAAAGCTTCAGTTGTTAAGAGAAGGCCCGTGAAAAATTTTATTAAAAAGTTTGAATTATTTTGAACAAACTTGTAAAGTTTTCAAATATTTACAGAGCTTGATCAATGTGCACACCATAGGACATGAACGATCACTTTAAGAGACATGCACCTGATATGATGTCGTCAATTCAGACAGTTTAGCCACACGCACAGAAGTGACATGTGCATCAATGTCACGACGCAGTTTCTCCCTCACTTTAGATGTATCCCAGTTCGCTTTTTCAACAACAATATCTGCAAAGACAAAATCAGCAGCCTCACATTGTAACTCAGTTGAGCTAATAAGAATCGTACTTAAAATAAATAACCATTATGATAGCATGAAGTTTATAAGTTCTGACAAATCTTAGTGGAACAAACCAAGAAGCTAGCAGGTTTTTACACAATCCTCTTCATTTATACCTCTTTCTTCCATGTTATATTTACATTTTGAAAAAGTGATTATATCTTTGGGCATTCAATTTTAATTATATGTTGTCACACAAAATAAACAGATTTTTAAATACCTGCACATGCTTCATCAAACTGAGCCACATAAGACTCAACGCAGTTTTTAGCAGCAGCAGAAAACCCTTCCCCTCCATTCAAAGCCTTGTCAAATGCTTCTTTAAATTTATCAAAAGTTCCAGACCTTACATGTCCCAGTGCAGATTGGAATGCTGGTTGGACAAGCTATCAGAGAAACATAGAAATATGATACATCACAAAATAATCACAATTCAATAGCATTTAAAGGGGAAAGCTAACACACTCACACACACAACTAAAGGTTGAAGATCTTAAAAGAATTGTGACATTTCATTTCTTACAGCATTTTCAATTATATAGTAAGTCTCAATAGTTACTTTTTTCTTTCACTTAATCATTATCATTAATTTATTAATATAAAAAAAAAAAACGGCAGCCCAATGCACAAGGCTCCTCCCAAGTAGGGTATGGGAGGGAGGGATGTATGCAGTCTTAACCCCACAATTGGAGAGACTGTTTCCAGGATTTGAACCTATGACCTCCAGGTCACATGGCAACAACCTTACCGCTATGCCAAGGCTCACCCTCTTTAATTTATTAATATCAATAAAGAATATAAAACTTTTATTTCATTTAAGAAAATTTCCAAAAAATAATAATAATAGAGTTAATAAATTAAAGTGCGATAGGCTCCATGCTACTTTTTTTATTTGTTAACCTCTCTTTACACATTTCATTAGGCTTTGTTTAACTCTTGTTTTCATTTATTCAACATTTTTCCAAACATTGCAATGAAATTTAAATATTAGAAAAATAAGTACAATCTTCCAAAAACTTTGAAGTTACCATCTATCCTGTGCCCTGTCTGAGAAAGAGGCATCTAGTTGTGTTGAAAAGGAAAAAGAAAATGATGGAAAAACCAAGACAGTGCAAGAATCAAGTTGAGAAAAATTACTTGCAACAGTTTTTCTTGAAGCTGCTTTTGTTTTGCAGATCTGACACCTTCATCAAAATAAGTGACTTCTATATCATACCTGCATTAAAAGGAAATGTAATAACTGAATACGCATGAAACCCACATCAAGATGTTTCTACAACATTAAACATGAACATAAAAAATAATATCAAACTACAGTTTAAGAATTTGACTTCTAAAAGTGCGCCAGCATAAAAAAACAAAATAAAGGAAAATGATCATCCAGTTAAAAGTTTGAGATAAAATACTGTCAAAACGTGTCAAAGGTTAAAGAGTCTTAGTAGAAAGCTTATGTAGCATAAACATGGTATTCATTGTTCAATAACCGAGCCAGTCAAAATGAAAATGTCACATAAAATGAACTATACTCACTCTGAAAGACAATTATCAAGAATTGAATTGAGCCTTTTCCCAAATCCAGGAACAAGGCCAGATTGCACAGCCTCCTCCAACCGACACCATTCCTAAGTAATGATTACAGAACAATTTCCATTATTTCAATAATTTAGACTGCCCAAATGCCCATGGTTATGGGAATGAATGAAAATAAATATTGATACCTCATTTGTACTAAAAGCAGCATATTTCTCATTTGCAATTTCTTCACAGCGGACAGTAGCAACCATGACCTATAGAGTGAACCATGGATAAATGACCAAATTAAATCAATCATCAACCAATATACATGTAAAAGAAAAGCAGCACCGTATTTAAACAACACCTTGTGCGCAGGTAGGTCAAGGTCCTTGTTCTCCTTAATGACTTTCCAAATTTGCTGTGCACTGAAAGAAAATCCAGAAGCAGGAACTACTCCACGTCTATCCCCAGCAAGTCCACCGGGTGCAATAGATTGATGGAATCGTTGCCTCAAGCTAGCAACCTACATTTAGAACAAACAAAAACAAAAGATACAAGCAAATTAGAAGACATCGGGTGAAAGGCAAATTAATAGAATAACTTGTCTGCATAGACAGGAAGACAAAGATGATCAGTGACATGCAAAGGCAGAGACAAAGGCCCTGATAAAGGATCATCAATATCATCAGCAAGCAAACAAGAAGACATCAAATACAAAATGAATACCTGCTCCTTAAATTGCTCTTCCTTTTCTTCATAACTAGAAAGAGCAACAACTTCGACCTGGCATTTGTAACCACATATAAAAAGGTATTATAATCCCCCCCTAAAAAGTTCTTGGGATCTGTCAATTAACTAACATAAGGAAAGGGATAATAGATTACATTGAAAAAATCACTTAGCGGGGTTTCCTTGTGAGCTTGTGGCTTGGGAACAGAATCCCATATCTGCAATGGGAAAAATGTGAATAATAACAACAAAATTAATATCGATCAACAACATTTTATGAAGATCAAAGCACAGCCTTACCTTTTGAATATCCTCTCGTAAAACAGGCTCTAAATTTTCAAGGGGTGTCTATAAAAAGGAAAGTTAAACACATTAGTAAAAGCTATATTAAATATGACCTCATGTTGAATGAAAATAAATAGATGGATGATGATGATCAAACAAATTTGCCTACACACCCTTGTTTTATCACGGATGACAAACATCAAAGTTGTTTTGCGCGGACTAAACAATCTCATCATGACCTGAAAGCAAATAATAGCATGCCTTGTAACAACTTTTGAGATTCATGAAAGGCAAGCAGTCAGTCAATAGGTTGACAATGGATACCTGAAAGACAGTTTTCAAAAGAGGTTTATTTGCAGCTTGCTCACGCCCAATGTCATGACACCACCTTTACAAAAATTGCAGGGAAAATAGTTAAGTTCATAACCATTGGAACAAAAATATCAAGTTTCAGCAGACTCAGGGCTCACACAAAGTTCATTGCAGTCCCTATCAAAGTTATACAAATAAAAAGGGGAAAGACTCACATGTTTATCAACACTATATCTGAAACAGCAAGAGCAAATAGAGCACTCTGCTTTTCGAAAGCAGTATCATCCTGAGAGAGACAATGTCAGCACATGGAGATCAAAAAAGAAAGGGAAGAGACAATCCATTTCTCAATTTTCTTTTCTTTTCAGCTAAGGAACAGAATTTAAAGACACATTGCCATATGCGCATTTTCAGTATGCAAAATTGAAATGGGACAGGAAATTAGCAATAAACTGCCCGTCGCAGTCATGTTTATTGAAGTTCAGATATACTGAAAGGATAAGCACCTCTCCACGTTCTCTTCCATCTGTGCCCTCCAAATCCATCACTATTGTACAAGGCTCCAAGCCAGCACATCTAGCCATCCAAATTCCTTTAGTGGTTTGAGACCTGAGAACAAGCATAAGCCATAGGCTTAATAACTAGATGGATTAGAAAAGTTAATGCAATGTGTGGGAGTTGAGAGAACATGCCTTCCCCTGAAAGCATCCATCTCCCTGAAGTTAGTTCTGAACAAATGATTTAATAGAGTGCTCTTACCTGTCCAGACCAAAGAAAACAATAGTTTAGAAGCAGTGCGTTTTGATAAAGAATGATAAAAAATAGTAGATTATAGTCAAAATGAAGCATTGAGGAAAAGATGAAACTCTGATAAGAAAAGTCAGTGAGGCCATAAGTCTAAATCAAATGTCGACTGGATTAAGTTGTTACTAATAACTCTCACTGAAGACATGAGATTTGACACAACCTTCATGTACTTCTTAAGTTCCATAAATCCAGCATTCATGTGAATTGTAAAATTAAAGAAATTTATAATCATAATTTACAGATCCTCAGGAGCAAAGGCTGGATAAAGCAAGTATGATAAGCACTAAGCTAATGAACAGAAGAAGCACTGGAATTTCAGGGGCATGAAAGCATACCACTACTTTGTGGACCCATTATAGAAACTACAGCATATGAAAGTCCAAATTCACCCAATTTCACCCCCTTGATAAATTGTTCAATTCCAGCAACATTGAATGCACCATCTCCATCAATAAGCTGAATTGAACAACAACCCTCGGTTGCCTCTGGAAAAGCAGATTTTCAGCATAAGTTAACAGGAAAAGTAGAAACAAAGAAGTAACGCAACTATACCAACCTGATGGATTTCAATATCAAAACCACAATAGAACGATACAAATTATTGAATAACAATAAGTTACCACTTTAAAATCTGCTAAGAAGTTTCGAAATTACTTCCACTTTACAAGAAACAAACATATTTTTCATAACCTGTTTGTTGGTTCCTGAATCATGAAACTATATTACTCCATTCATCAATCCGTTCCAAATAATTTCACACGTACTGAAAGACCGGGGCACAAATCTTCAATATAATAAAATAACAATAATTAAACAAGCTTCTAATTCGCATTCTCTTTGTAACTTTAGCCCTTCAAAACATAAGTTGTGGATCAAATTGTCAAAATTGTTCACATCAAACCAAATAAGCCTTATAAATTTTTCCACTTTAAACTGAAAATAATTAGATTAAGACAACAGTTTTAGAGAACAAAACATAACGCATACAAGAATAAATGCCAGTTTCAGTTATAGTTAACATTCATCGTTTATTTTTGTTCAAGAAAATAATATTGGATGGAAATCAAAATCATAAGTCACACAAAACATAAAGAAATCAATAACTGAAGAAAGCATAAATCAGTGCATAAAAATGCAGGAATCAGACATGTAAACAGATCGATCAGGAACTTTGAGAGTAGAAAACGCCTACCCATTGAGATTGAAATGGGCTCAGCTGCAAATGACTGCTGATAGGGAATGTATCAAGGAGATCGAATTGATGCAAAGAAAAGATCGCAGGAAAGAGAGACGATATGGCGATCTCAGAAGGGTCTTCAATATTTTGGCTTTGGCTTTTAAAAAGTAAGATTGACTGTTTGCGCCTTTGATTGAAAACGCGAAATCTGGATTGTGAAAAGAAAATGCCTTTTTCTACTGTGATGAAATTTTTAGGCGTTCAAGAATTCGTCTCGTTCGTAATTTTCCGAGATTCGGTGGAACAATTTGTTCAGATTTTTCTTTTTTTTCATCATCTACCCCAAAACTACCCTTTCTGGGGTTAAAATTTTCAGACAGGACTCTTTTTTAAAAAAAGAAAGAAAGAAAATAAAATTCATATTCTAAAATTTTTTTAAATATTTTAGGATCAAAATTAAATATAATTTATTTTCTAATTCCATACTTATATATTTTAGGGCATGGACTTTAGTGACTTACTTTGAATTTATGTATTTTCTCACTAGCAAAAATTCATATAATTATTTTCTTGACAAATAATAATTCATTTTTTTTTTTGATATTGCATTTAAAATTTTAAAAAAAAAAATAATACAAGATTACTACTCGATATGTTGAATTTCTTGGATAAATTCTCTTACATATATATAGTTGAGATTTACCTCTTATCCTGCAAAACAAAACAAAATGCACAACGCACATAGAGTTATGCAAAGAGAATTTCAAACCATGTCGTAGCCTCAGCTTAGCTTTAAGAAATAAAGTTTTGATAATTGGTTCTTAAAAAAAGTGATAATATAATATCTAAAATTACTTATCTAAAAATGCATAAACTTGTTTTCAAGGAACTAACTAATAGTGGACCTTCAAAAATAAAAAAACTCATATATGAAAATATTTATATATGATTTAGGATGTGTTTGGTTTGAGAGAGATGGGAGATAAAATTTTAACCAAATTGTCCATGAAAATTTTTCAAAAGGGATTAAATTTTTTCAAATTTTGGTTTTTGCGTAGAGTTTTTTTGTATCGTTTTTTTCGCAAGTTTGACGTAGCAATCTTGCCCGTCGGTTGATCTTGACCGTTGGATTGATCTTTTTTGTATGGTTAATTTTGCCTATTACATGATTTTCTAAAAAAGGTTCGGGCATTTGCTCTTTTTTGCAAAAATGGTACCAAAAAACAAAAATTTTGTATTTTAGTTTCAAAATTACATATATTTTTGCATCGTTTTTTTTAAACTCATAGGAATTTCACTTTGTTGGTTAATTTTGCCTATTACATGACTTCTTACATAAGGTTCATGAGGTTGAAAACAAAAATTTTGTTTATTAACCTTTACGGTCCTCAAAAATTATTAACCTTAACTCATTACGTTAATTAGTTAATAATTATTAATCCGTAACTCTTTACTGTGCCCATGAGAATTCATAACAATTTATAATATTCATAAGCTTCAAGATTACTCGTTAAAACAATTATTGAGGATTAAAATAACTTGATAACACGACTATTGGAAATTAGGATTACCTTATATCACTTGAAGAGCTCAATGTTGTTGATGTCTTATAACGTTGATCCACACGACTACTCCCGATTGCAATGAGAACTCTTTCTCTTAAAACCTCTCACTCCTTGGATGTATGCTAGGCGAAAACAAGGTTGATGATTGCTTTCTTTGGGTTTTTATCTTTTTAAGAAGGTGGTGGTTTCTTGGAATTAGGTCTAAAATAGGAGGAGCAAGATTATTGGAACCTTACCTTTCTTGGATGACGCCCTTTCCCTCTAAACCTTTGGTAATGACTGAAATTTAGAGAGCATAAGGCATCTTGTTTTTCTTTTAGAAAACGTACAAGAAAAATACACACTAAAAATCAACACTTTATAAGATGTACTCATTTATTAATAATGAAATATTACAACATAAAAATGATGTTGATTTGTCCTTACAGATTGTCTCTAAAACACTTAAATACTAACATTCACATCATAGTCAAATCTAACTTTTCACATTAAAAAATAAAAAACTCATAGATGAAAATATTTATATATGACTTAGAGACATGGCACGTCTAGTTTTCGCACATTTAACGATAGAAGCATTTCACATCATGATCATATTTAACTGTTCATATCAAAAATAAAAATAAAAAACTCATATATGAAGATATTTCTATATGACTTAGAGCCGTGGACGTCTAGTTATTACTGCGAAGTTTAGTTTTTTTTTTTCTTAAATAAAAAGAAATGTTTAAAAAATATTATATCAGATACCCAAATGAGGCCAAGAAAATGATCGAGAGCATACAATACGCATTAAACAAATGATTTCATCAGTGTGCTCATTCTTATCTTAAAAGTTAAGGCTACGACCATTATTATAGCTATCAATTGTCGATTTTTTTGGTAAAATACTTATCAATTATTATTAATATTGTTCAGATTAAAGTGGGAAAATGGGAAATTATGATTAAAGTATAACATAGTTGGCCGAAAAGAAAAGTAAATCATACTTTTTATTATGCAATTATTTATCATCAAGTTAAATTTGAGCAAATCCAATTGAGTATTGAACTATTGATATAATATTTGTTTGTTTAATTTGAATAGATTAAAGTAGTTAGTTAATATAATATGTATTTTCTAAAACATCAGTCATCTTTCCAAATTCATTCATTTTCTCTCATTCTTGATTATTCTTTGAGAGAGTATCAATATTGATAAATATTTACAAATATTAAAATAGATCTTTTATTTAAGCCTAAGATCAAATCCTGAAATAGATTTTATACGTTAAGGACATGAGGGAGAAAGGGGGTGGACTCGAAAATTACGAGAAAGGGGGCACAATTTGAGGGCGGACTTGGGGGTTTGGGCGCGCGCCCATTTTTTTTTTTTCTTTAAAAGTTTTAAATGCATTAAAAAAATAAAAGAATTTAAACAAGAAAAAAAATATTTATGAAATCAAATAAATACTGATAATATAATAAGAGAGGCAATTATTTTACAAACCTGTCATTTAGAAAAACAAAGTTAGGTGTTAGAAATGCGGCTATATAAATTACAATGAAGGGTATGATTTCAATAAGTTCAAGACATATATTTTAATAAAAAAAGTATATTACAATAAAAATAATTATAATGTCGTCCTTCTAGGCTTTATTTTTTGGAATTTCATCATAATTACCTTATTATCAATACTATTAAATACATCTTTTTTAATATAAGGCACCAAACAATCATTCAACCATTCATCCCCATCGACGAAATGATCTTGATGTATTAAAGGTGGATGGGCAATCATTCAAATATATATTTTTATTTTTATTTTTTTAATATTAAAAAAAAAAATCCAAATTCAAGGGGGCACTTGCCCCCTTCTCTTATATATGGGTCCGCCCATGTGAGGGGGTACTCTCTAAACATAATATGATAACATAAAATTCAAGGGTCAATTGTAAATTTATCCTAAAATTTTTCGTTGAGAAACAATGTTACTTAGGTTCAATATTGTTTAAAAATATTAAAAATGGAGTAATATCACCCCATATTTTTAAAAAATGTCAATTTTTTAACGATATAGAACAACATTGTACGTCTTAAAATTTTTGTGGTGACATTTAACGCGAAAAAACTTTTAGAATAATATTGCTCTTTAATAAAAAATTTCACAAATTTTCACCTTAATCCTAAAATTCAAACTCTTCATACTTAACGTAATGATTTTTTTTTTTTTGCAAAAAAAATGTAATGATTGTTATGGTGCATCCTACTCAATGAACAAAACAAAAAAAATCAATTAAATAAAATATAATCAACCAATTCAAGTTAACAAGTACTCCTTCCTATCTTTTTCTATAAACAACTTTTTTTTTTTGTCCGTTCTTAACATAAGTAACTTTTTCTTGTGTTTTAAAATTTTGAACTACATTTTTTCTTTTTAGCCCTATTAAAGCATATCTTTTTATTAATTATCTCCACTTATCACTAATTCTCTTTAATTTAATTATTTTACTTATTCATTCTCTCATATTTCATTTCATAAAGAGGGACATATTTGAAGAAAAAAAATGACACTTTTGATAGATTTATTGTTTTAAATTAATTTTAACCGTTAGTTCGTTTTGTACAATAAAAAAATTTATAAAAAGGACCATACAGAGAGTAAAAAGAATAGTACTTATCCATTATTTTTTTGCCCAAAAAAATCATTTTTATTAATAACAAAACAAGAAATACAAAAAAACTAATCGAAAAAAAGGATTACAAACTATCACATAACTTACCAATAAGGAAGAAATAAAAGGAGAACAAAACAGAATTCCTAAAGAAACCAGAACTACTGTCATGCAATTTCCACACTACTTATCATTTGAATAAGTTTTTTTTTTTTGCCAATATCATTTGAACAAGTTAGCAACTCAATAAAAGTATAGTAATCCTATGGATGATAGATGCAGAAGACCTAATCGAAGAGTGGATTGAGTGATGGTATGACTCATTTGTTTATTTGTCAGTCTTATTTTAATTTTTTATTATTAATACTTTTTCAATAATAATCAAGTAATAAAGAGCTTAGGGAAGATAATTAGAATATTTTTTTAAAAAATATGAGTATTTTTTAAATTAATCAATTTAACCAATTTTTTAAATTTAAGTAAATTATATAAACGGAAAATTCCAAGAGAACAGATATGGAGGGGCAGGTGGTAGTGGACCCCACGACACACCGCCTCTATTCAGTGGATCCCATTGGCCGACCACCGTCTTTGTAATTTTGATTTTCCCAGACTACGAGAAGGTCTATGGACGGTTTTGTATGAGTGTAATCGTCCAGAGTTGCGTGGAACCCACGCGCAACTTAATTGGAGGTCACTCCTTGTGGTGGGTCCCCACTCACTGGCTTTCGGCTGTCGTTTCCGTCCGTGGATCACACGTTGGCGTTTTAAATCTAACGACAGACATTCGTTTCCAAAAAAGTAAACCATTATTAATTAATTAATTAATTAATTTGCAATTTTTTTGGGAAGTATACCCAAGAAGTTAATTTTATCTTGAAAGTTTTTTAGGACTAATGTTTTAGAAATTTTTTTTTTTTTTTTGGAGCGATGTTGCCCCTCCGTCAGCGGTCAACTAACCGATTATTGTTTACTGGAGGGGCAAAATTGCTCCAAAAAAAAAACTTCCGCGCAAAATTGTTTCAGGAAAAAAATGTTAAAAATGTTATTTATGATATCATATATTTTTAATTCTTATTTATATAATATCTAGGGGTGGAAACAGGCAAAGCCAGCTGAGCTTCACCTTTAATAAAGCTAGGCACGATCGACAACAAAAGTGGCGCGATCTGGCATGGCTATGTTGAGGCCATTTTTTCACCGAGCCTGGGCCTCGTGCCTGCTGTTAAGGCGACCTATATTTTAAAAAATTTATAATTAGGCTAATAAATGCCTCACCGCAAAAGCAGTCTACTTCAAACAAGCAAAAAATAGGCATATTTTAAGCAGTAGGATTAAGGGTAAAGCCTGGCCTAATTTGGTGACTGTTTCCACTCCTAGATATTATATAAATAAGAATTAAAAATAAATGATATCATAAATAATGATTTTAACATTTTTTTACCCCGATAGCAATTTTGCCCTTGAGGTTTTTTTGGAACAATTTTACCCGGAAGTTTTTTTGGAGCAATGTTGCCCTCCGTTAACAACCCTAACAGGGCATCATTGCTCCAAAAAAACTTAGGGGTGACATTCTTGAGGAAAACTTTCGCGCAAAATTACTCTTGGGGTATCTTAGAAGCAAAAATGAACCATAACTCATTAATTAATGTGCTAAGTAACACCCCCTCTATTCTAGTCTGGTTGGCACTTGGCGTATAATTTTAGATTCCTGTATTTTTCTTTGGGAAAATCTATCTTGGGGCCCTTTTTGGGAAAAAATTCTAAAGGGCCCCAAGATTTGAAAAAACCCAGAGAAAGCTTGCGCCCTTTTTGGGATAAATTCATTAAATTTTAACAACTAAAAAACGGTCGTATTTACAACAATATCACGGCCCCGTTTACAACTAAATACGGTCACATTTGCAACAATATTTTTACAACTAAAACAGTCGTTTTTTGCAACAATATCAAAATCGGCCCGTTTACAACTAAAACATTTAATGAAAAATCACAAAAAAGCCCAAAAGGCCCTTCTCGGTTTTCCAGAATCTTGGGGCCCTTTTTGGGATTTTTTTCCCAAAAAGGGCCCCAAGATGGATTTTCCCTTTTTCTTTTCCTAAATAAATGGAAATAGGGACGCCATACCTTGGAAAGTGGGGGCCCAAGGGCATCAAATCTACAAGAGTATTTAGTTTAGCTTAAAAAAAAATATTTTACTGAGATAAGATTCTTCTCGAAAAGAGTAAAATTATTATTTAAAATAAGCTTATTCACATCAACATACTACTCCATTTAATATTCAATGTTGTGTGTATTTGAGGAGTCCATGAGCTTATGTGTCTCTTATGTATTCATACTTCTATTAGAGGGATAATCTTATTTTTTTCTAATATATTGTATTTATTTAGATTTAAATTATATAACTTTACGAACAAAAATTTGCATATGGTATCTCAAATTAATTAGTTTCAAATCCGCATTCGAAATATTTATCTCGTAAAACCAATATCATGAAACTAATTAATTTGAGATATTTGGTGGAAAAAAATCAGAAAGTAGTATATAATTTAAATCTAAATAAATACGATATATTAGAAAAAAATATGTTTATCCCTCTAATAGATGTATGAGCACATAAGCTATGTGCACATAATGTAGACTCGTATTTGAGTTGGGTTTCTTTCATCAGTCTTTTCTTATCATCCTTCATAATCTCTAAATCATATATGTCCAATCGATTTGAAAAGTTACAATACTTATTTTGACTTTTCTCTCATCTTTCAAGTTAACTACCGGATGGTGATGAGAATAATGGGAAAAAAGATGAGGAAAGGATATGCTTCTGTGTGTATTTACAGCAAGCCCGGATTCTTGTACTTCAAAATATTTTAAATGCTTATTTGAAATAGCGATTGGAGCCTTCGAAAGCAGTTTTTCAATCGTAATTTATAGTATATGAGGTAAGTATGTAAGATGAATTTTGTCTCGATTTAAATGAACTGTTTGGGTCTCAAATATGTTCTCAAACAAACACTTAATGGACCCATATACAAAGTGTTTACTTATTTTATTAATATGTGGCATTACAAGTAGATTATGATAGTTTTCCATTAATTTGGAGTCTAATAACTATTACTGTCTATTAGTGTAACATTTTGCCTATGACTCTGCAAACTGTTTTTTATACTTTTTTAAATAAGGGACAAGCTAAAACGAGTTCGAAAATTAGTAAAAAAAGTATTATATGTTAGACATAAAGCCAAACATGCTCTCTATATATATAGTCCCATTTCTTTCTTTCTTTTGATTTGTGGAAATCTCACTTTCTTAGATAACTTTTAATGCCTGACTTATATTCTCTCCTTTCCAGCAAACCGAACCAGCGAGGCATTGTCTTTTTCTCATCTTTCCTTTCTACACACGCAAGTAATTAAATTTCTTGCTCATAATGAAACTTTGATTCCATAAATTATAAATATATTGCATATATAAGTGGTGCCTATATCCCCAAATTGTGGCTAAATCCATTTGGCCAATGACCATTTTCTTCCTTAATCAAGTCCCTGCGCTTGGACAGAATTTTCATTGAGGTTAAATAATCTTCTTCATGGCCTCTCTGTAATGTACATTGTTGGTTTCTTTCTTTCTTTCATCGAGCATATATGTTTAAGTGCTGCTTAATTGGACTAATCAATAGTAATATATATAAATTCAAAACTGACGATACTACATTGGTTCCTGTGCTGCTTAATTAAGCCTCAATCAATGCGCAAATTAAATTTATGCTGTGCAACATGCTTGGGTAGTTTGATTTCTTGAATCTCAGTTATCATCTAGTCCCTCCGGTCCCTAATGCAATACTTAATTGTGGGGTTAATATTGGTCATAAACGTAAAACTTATGTATTATATTTGTTAATATTTTCTTAATTTATCTATATGTTAAAAACCGGACCGGTTAATGAACCGGTCAGGACAATGGTTTAAGGGTTATTAGTAAGTTAGACTGGGGTCAACTTGGGGTCATACTGGTGATAATTAAAAGACATATTTAATATAAAATGTAAAAAGTACCAACTAAGTAGTAACAACTTATAGATAGTTTGTGTTACATTAATATATTTATATATCATCAATATTAAAAAGCATCAAACCAATTTAAAAATTTGAACCTTATAAAAGGTACCTGAGAAAAGGTATATTTTCTATAATATCAATACATTTTTTTCATTTCCTTTTCTATTTTCCTACACTTTTTCCTCTCATTTCTTTTTTTTTTTAGTAAACATCTTTCTTTTTGAAATTCTTGCATTTAATACATTTTTTGAACAATTTTTTTAATAAAAATGGGTGATCTGGGTCAACCCTAACCCAGTCGGTTTACTCTAGGTTAGGCCGGCTTGACTCGGGTTAGACTAAGCTAGTCATTTTTTCTTGGTTTCTGTACTCATTTGAATTGGACAAGTGGCTAGATCACCGGTTTCCAGGGGTAACCACGCCAGTCTAGTCCCGGCTTTTAATACTATGAATTTGCCTCAATTTATGATTCCTCAATCATAGTCAAATAAGATAGATATTGAGGGAATTAAAGAAGATAATTATAATATTTTTCTAAAAACGTCACATTAAATACGTACCTTAACTAAATTCTATAATCAAATCAAATTAGATAAATAAGTTTTAGGTTACATGAGGGAATATTATTAACACCCCCTTGTCTTTTTGGTCATAAAAATAAGATAATTTGTAACTTTCAAAAGCCTTGGTTTATCAGAGTGGGAGTGGCATAAATCGCTAAGGTGCTACTGTGGCATAAATCTTCTTTAAAAAAGGGTAATAGTCTCTTTTGATTAAGATTGAAGCAATGATCTATCATCCTGGTTCGTTCTTGGTGGCAATGTAGTGCTGATATATTTTCTACTTTGATATTCTTAAAATTTATGCAAATCTTATAGACTTATGCTATGCATGCTTTCTTAATCTATTAACCTCCTCATGACTAAACACAAGCTCTGCTCATACACCCACTTAAATTACGAGCTTCTTTCTCTTTATTTTTGTTCAATATCCAAATTACTATAGAGATAAAATAAAAGGCTAAGTGAGTTGGATTCCTTGGTTGATCGATCAAGGTCAACATACCTCAAAGCTATAAAAATAGAAGGATAATAATACCCTTCCATAGATTAATGATTTGTTTGAATTGACGTTTAAAAACTACGTTTACGAAAAGTAAGACAACATTGTTTACATACTTATCTCATAAACCATAAATTACGTGAAAAAAGTAACTAACTTTTACCGTTAATCTAAATAGACACAAAAAATGTTTCATGCAAACTTGATTGAAAAAGAGTTCTTTTTCAGCCATTGAGGAAAATTCAGTGCTCTTAATGGTCAAATATTTTTTTTTTTTTTTTTTTTTGATAAAAAAATTTTAGAAAAGAGGTTGGGCTCACCCACGACTTAAAGGCAGAGCGAAATCTCATTTCCTCCTAGGCGATACCAATGTTGGGTAAAGCGAGCCATTTATTACCCTCGGGCGTTAACAGCAGGCACAGGAGTTAGGATACCTTCCTGGCATTGGCCATTAACTCAGGGATCGAACCCCCCTTTGGTGAGAGTGTCCGACCCCTTTGCTAGTTGAGCAGGAGTTCTTAATGGTCAAATCTAATGGGAAACAATTACAAATAATCGTTTAAGGGCTAGTTTGATTTGAGAGAAAGAGAGATCTTTTACTTCCTCTTTACCAAAAAGCCCATAGAAACTTTTCAATATTCCTAAAATATACTCTTAACAAAAAAAAAAATATTCCCTTCATTGTGATTTTGTCGGTCCCTACTTTCCACTCCCTCCCTTCCCACTCCCTCACCTCAAACCATACACATCCTAAGAAACCCGATTACCAAAAAAAAGGGTTAAGGCAATGAGTAAAGGGCACATCAAGAGGCCACGGAGGCCAAGTGATGGGGACAAGCCCACCTTCCCCATATCCCCAGCCGTACTACCAGTAGGCGGGAAACAGAAACGGGAAAAAAGCTCTGTACTTTTCAGAATCCAGTTGGCACAACACTCACACACTTGCAACTTGCAAGTCGCCGACGGGAAATGAAGGAATCCGTCAAGGGCTCTGTTCCTTTGTCGGTGGATGAAAGATACACTCAATGGAAGTCTCTGGTCCCTGTCCTCTATGACTGGCTCGCCAACCACAACCTGGTTTGGCCTTCTCTATCATGCCGGTGCTTTCCCTTTTTCCCACTTCTCTCATTCGTCATCATTTCATTTTTTTTTTTTTTTTTTGTTAACAATGTCGGTTTTCTTGAGTGTTGGGAAGTAATGTCATTCATATCGCAGATGGGGTCCTCAACTGGAGCAAGCTACATACAAGAACCGTCAACGTCTCTATCTTTCTGAACAGGTGAGATAATGTTCTCTTGCGGTATTATATTTAAGTTTTAGTCTGGTTGGAAAGAACTACAGTTTCATTTGAAATACCGTGAGATGATCCCACCTATTTGTTTTGTAAACCATATCTTATGGTGGAAAGTCTGATGTGAAAGTTAATTGACTATCATCCCTGTCTGTGTTTGTCTCCGACGCATCTCCGCCAACATTTAAAACTTACCATCCTGTAAAATCGGTTTGATGTGCTTCAAAGTATGGTTTAAAGTTGTCAATTGTCAAAACCAGGCAATTTCTCATGTGTATATTCTTTTTGTTCCTTTGCATCATCACCTTTATTCTGATAAACTCTTATGTTCATTTGTCCAATTTGGTTTCCTTAAATTTTTCCTTACTTTCAGACTGATGGAAGTGTACCAAATACTCTTGTTATAGCAAATTGTGAGGTTGTGAAACCTAGGGTTGCAGCAGCTGAGCATATATCAGAGGTAATGTTATTCGTTTTCCTCTCCCTTGCATTTTTGTTTACTGTTTAATTTTGTGATTGTTTGGGACCACTCGTTGTTAAAACCTTAGCTGTTATAAGAGAGCCTGCGAATGGTGTTATTATCATCTCTAACAATGTTCTTGAAGTTAGTATCTAAGCTGTTGCAGGTTACTTTGTGTTTTCTTGATCTTTCAGTTTAATGAAGAATCACGTTCTCCCTTTGTGAAAAAGTACAAGACTATTATACACCCTGGCGAGGTATGCATTATTTTAGGAAGCCCTTCCAATTCAATATTAGACTGCTTCTTATTGTTGATCACTGTTTCTTATAGGAATCAGCCATTGTTTGTGCTTTTTGTTCTATTATGTGTCTTGTGCTAATTGTTACAACTGTCAAGTGTTGGTTACATTATTGTCAGTTTTATAGGGATAGGAAAAGGTAGTTATTTTATGCTTGTGTTAGGCTATTCATGGATGTATTATGCCAAATTATGGATGAATTAATGAAATTATTATTCAGATAATTCTCTCCTCTCTTTCCCTAGAACTCAGATTTTGGTTCTAGTCTCTCCATCTTCTCTCATTCCTCTACTCTTCCTTCTCTCCTCCTCTCTTCCCTCCTCTCCTCTTTTCTCTTCTACCTCCCTATTCATCTAGAATTACAGATTTTGGTTCTAGAGTTCCTTTTCTTCTATGCTCTTTCTCTTCTCTCTCTTCCCCTCTTCCCTATTTCTACTTCTATTTTTCAAATCCTAACATTTTGGTATTAGAGTCATCACATCTTGGGCAGTGGGTTACCAATGGTGAACACACGTCAGTCCTCTCACAGCAATGATCTTATATTGCCTAACCCTCTTCTTGAACCCAACCGAGCGCTTCATCCACCCAATTAAACTAAGGGTTAAATACCTAATTTGCCATGGAAGTATTGGTAAGGGGGCATTCAGCACCCGAAAGTTTTTTTGGTACCAAATTTTCCTCGGAAGTATGAAAAAGGTAGCAAATTTGCCCTACCGTCACGGAAATGCCACGTGGACCGTTAAAATTACACAGGGCTTCCAAAGAAATGCCACCCAAGCGCCAAGCAAGCTTACACGGTCAACAATTGCGCTTTATCTTCCCTCACAGCCAACCCTCCTCTCTGTCCATCATCAAATCTTTAAAGGAACCAGATCCTCCCAAGCTTCATCAGATCTCTAAAGGCACCACTCTAGAGTATTTCATCACTTCAGGAAGGTAGAAAACGGAAAACTAAAGAAGCACCAGATTTGGTTCGAAGTGTTTGCCTGACATGGATCCAAAGCAATGAAGTTTATAATTATTAATTAAAGCAAGTCACCATTCTCTCTCTCTCCTCTCTTAGGCGGTTCGTTCATCTCTCTTTCTCCTCTCTTAGGTGTGAATTGGGTGTCGCATCTGGAACCCTTAATTGCAGAAGATCTGAGCAAGCAACCTATGGATGTGATCTCCAAATAGATCAAGTCGATGAGATTCAACTGCGTGAGATTCACTTGGCCCATTCTTCTCGTTTCGGATCAGTAAGATTTGATGAAAGGAAAATGAGATGCACCATTGTTGACCGTGTAAGCTTGCTTGGCGTTTCTTTGGAAGCTAAGTGTAATTTTAACGATCCATGTGGCACTTCCGTGATGGTAGGGCAAATTTGCTACCTTTTTCATACTTTCGGGGCAAATTTGGTACCAAAAAAACTTCCGGATTCTGAGTGCCTCCTTACCAATACTTCCATGGCAAATTAGGTATTTAACCCTTAAACTAATAACCCATCACCAACAAACCTCTTATCAATCATTTGGATGCGAACATATAAAATTTGAAGAGACAAAAAGAGCATTCATCTTGCTCCAGTCAGCCCAATGAAGCCAAATTATAATGGTAGTCTTCTGGACGCTTTTTCCGGGAAAATGGGGGGCCATGTGTTGCTGACAGCAATTACAATTCCAGGGAAAATAAAAAAGCAACTTTCATAAGCAGTTATTACCATCAGTTATTGGTCAAATTTGGGCAATTACCACTTACCACTACTCCACAAATTTCTGAAACTGACAAGCATTTACTCAGAGATAAAGGGTTATGTTTGGGAGAGGATCTTCTCATAATCATTTTTCTCCTTTTTCCTCATCGTCCATCTGGGCTGTTGATTGGGAAGAGGAGAGAGATGTTAAAGTAATATTGTGATTGATTGGACGGATATGATTTAAAGATGATGAGGGATAATGAGAAAATGATTAGGAGAGAAACCCAACCCGTTATGTTTTAGATATGGGGATAAATTTATTCTTGGTCATAAATGCAAAACTGCCTCTTTATTTCCTTATTATTGCCTTGAGGACAAGGCTGTTCTCCTAGGTGAGGGTATTGATAGGAACCGGCCATTATTTATGCTTTATGTTTTGTTATGTATCTTGTGTTAATTGTTACAAGTGTCCAATGTTTGTTACATTTTTTTTCAGTTTTATAGGGATAAGATAAGGTAGTTATTTTCTGTTTGTGTTAGGCTATAAAATACAATATCATATATGTATTATGCCAAAATATGGATGAATGAATGAAGTTATTATTGAGATAATTATCTCCTCTTTCCCTAGAACTCAGATTCTGGTTCTAGTCTCTCCCTTCGTCTCTCATCCCTCTCTTCTCCCCTATTCCCTGCTCTCCTCTTTTCTCTTCGAACTCGCTATTGATCTTGAATTACAAATTTTGGTTCTAGAATTCCTCTTTTTCTCTACTCTCTCTTCCTTTCTCCCCTATTTCTACATCTATTTTGCAGATTCTAACAGTTTCAATGTCTCATAAGTCATATGAGGAATTTTTTTTTAATCCCTTGTGCATTCATAAATACTTGAATGATCTGATTGGTACATGTAACTATCAAACGGCCTGATCATAAGAAATTTAAATATGAGGAAATCATATATATTTGTATTGAGTTCAGCGATAGAGAAATTTTATTGCAAAGGTCATCATAAAGGCTCAGTCCTTTCTTTGTTTTTTTTTTGGTTGTAGTGAGGAGTAACTACTTAAACTCTATTGCCTCTTGCCATTTATATTCTATTAGGTGAACAGAATTAGGGAACTCCCTCAAGACAGTAAGATAGTGGCCACCCACACGGATAGTCCTGAGGTAAGCATATACTTATTTGCTTCCATTTTCCGTTTCAAATTAGTATAACCAACAATTGGGTATAACTTTTTCTTTTTAAAATCTTATATTTTATCCTTTACTTTCTTGTTTGTGAGCTATTATAAATTTGATCGAGGAATTAAGCTATTCTATTTGTGAAACAGGTACTGATATGGAATGTTGAAACTCAAGCTAATCGCCATGCCGTCCTGGGAGTTGCTGCTTCCCGTCCTGATCTGGTTAGTTGCTATTTGAAATGTAAAAAATTTAATGGCTGGAAACAAGTAAATTTACTTCAATGATTGCTTTCATTGCTATAAAATAGAAAGTTTGGAATTAAATAATGGTCCTTGTTTCCGGATGGTATATATATTGCAATTCATCAAGTACATGGGTCAAGTTGATTTTTGTATATTTCAATTCTTGTGTTGGGCAACTGAATCCTGATTGCACCTTTTTGCAGACATTGACCGGGCATAAGGATGATGCTGAATTTGCTCTGGCTATGTGTCCAACTGAACCCTTTGTTCTTTCTGGAGGTAGGAGTCTTTTTAATTGCTTTCTCTCGGTTATGATATCTAAACTCTCCTTTTAACTTCGTCCTTATCTGATTATCTTTTAAAGACACTAACCTTTTTGGTTCCGTGGTGGAAAATTAGCTTAAAGGTTGTAGATTACCATGGCACCTTCAGTGCCATTGACATTGGCCTTGCAACCATAGTTTATGTATTTATGTGGCATTGGTTTCCTATATCAAGGATTAGAAGAGAGACAACAACCAATGGTGGTGCAGTCTAGTGCCCCCAGCTTTTCTTAGTGCACATGATGTGTGGTTGAATTCCTATTGAATCACCCTTGTGCGTCAAACCTTACCAAATTTTGAAGCTCCATTGTAAACCAGATGCACGTGATGTGTGGTTGAATTCGTATGAATTACCTTTGTGAATCAAATATTTCTAAGTCTTGAAGCACCCTTGTAAACCAATCCCTCTGTGGTTGAGGTGGAATAGGATGAGAAGACAGGAAAATACTTTTATAGTTTTATGGTTCGAATGCAGCTGAAATGGGCCATTACCTTGTGTGCTATATACATATGATTTTAAATTGAGCACTCACAATATCATTGAAGCCTGCTTCTTGGTCTGTTTGGCTCAAATAAAAATGTATAAATTAGTTACCACGAGGTATCTAATGAGTTTTGAAATTGATCTTAGAATTTTGGCCCGTGTATTGCACTGGGTACTTTTAATTGGTCAACAACAATTAAAAATTGGAGTTTAAATACAAATAAAAAGCTGAACTTAGAATCTAAAATTTGAAATTGATATATATATATATATATATATATATATATATATATATATATGATATGAATGGCATGCAGCCCAAAATGGAGCTGATGTGTAACTTTATTAAAATTAGAATAAGATTATTTTCTTAAATTTTGCAGCCATATTTTGATTCTATGGTCAACTCTAAAGCTCATAAGATAGGTCCAATTCAACTGTGTCTGGTAGGAGTGGGAGTTGACTGTTTCATATGCTGTCATGAACAGATGACATTGAAAAACATGTCCTTGTTGTGATGCTTATAGAAGAGATTGAGGCACTAACTGTCATTGTCACAAAAGAGCAGCATTGTAGCACACCCTCAAGATCTATAATCTCTCCGCACCATTTCATGTTTTATATATTTATATTCTTCTGCATTTCTCAAGTCAGCAATACACTTTAAATACTCATGCGCACTTCAACTTCTCTGATTTTGCATTAAAACTAGATGCCGGATTTTCCTCTTGAAAAGATCTTCAACTTCAATATTTAGTGGGGATGTCCAAAAACCCGGTAGTCCAGGTGGTCCGGTCCGACCTGACCTGGTCTTTGGAAAAAATTCTTTGGTTTGGGACCATATGAGGCGGACCGGACCGGATTGGTCTGCTCGGGTCAGACCGGACTTCGGTCCAGGGGCTAAGACCCCCTGGATTGGTCCGGTCCGGCCCGATATATATATATATATATATTTAAAAAAATTACAGCTTAACCTAACTCTTTGTCCTTTTTTACTGTCTTCATCACTCATTAGTGAGTCTTCTTCTTCGGCCAAAAAAATATCCGGAGTCTTCTTCCCTTTTCAGTCTTCTTCTTCTTCAGTCTGGCGTGATAGAATGTTGTTATTTTGTATTTTTATTCAATGTTGTTGGAGATTCTTATATGTGTATGATTGGATTTATGATGTTTGCATGTTTGTATGTTTAATTATTGGTCCAAAGTAGTGGGAAAAAAAACTAAAAAAAAAAAGAAACAGGTCCTGGACTGCCTGGACCAGTCCAGGCAGTCCACTAGACCGGTCTAGTCCAGCCCGAGCTCGGGTTGGTGCCAGACCGGACTAGACCTCAGGCTGGCTTGTCCAGCCCGAGGTCCCTCCTGGACCAGACCTCGGGTTGACCCCCAACCCGGTCCAGTCTGATCCATGGACATCCCTATTTAGTGCTATGTTGGCATGCATTTTTATTAGTAGTTGAAATGACGGCTAGAGGCATTTTTAGAAAAAGAAAAGTTTTTTTTTTTTATCAAAATAGAAAAAGAGGTTAAAAGCCTTATAAAGCTTCTTTAGATACAAAACATCATGTCTCTATAGCTGAAGAAAATAAGTTTCTTCTCTTTCTGGGCAATCTATCTTTATACTACACATTGCATTTTGTTTACTTTGTGAGAACTTTGGGTGGCAGGCAAGGACAAGTGTGTGATCTTATGGAGTATTCACGATCATGTTACAAGTTTAGCGGCTGAAGTAGCGTCAAATGGTAAACAGGGCACTAAGTCTGGAGGGAATGGTGAGAAAACTACAAAAGGCCCTTCTATTGGACCACGAGGCATATACAAGGGACACAAGGACACTGTAGAGGATGTACAATTTTGCCCATCGAGGTAATGCCTCTTTCTTTACTCAGTTGTATGTGTCAATTATGTGTAGCTAAAAAGTTGTTGTCACAGTAATCATTTGTACTCAATCTCATTTTCTGCAAGTAATTTTGGTTACTAAATAGAGTTTTAATATGATTGACCTGTGATAATAGAATTTATTGTGTAATTCAAAATCCCCATTTAGTTAAAATAGTGATTTATTCCAAAATAGATCAGAAAATGGACTGTAATTTCAAAATTTCAAATTCCCATTCAGTTGCCATTCGGATTTTAAGGGATCAGACTTGCTGAGTTCATTGTCATTTTGTTTTGTTTTTCATTGTTGTTGATTAATTCATCATGTTTCCATTTTGTTGTTTTCTGATTTCTTCCACAATTTTATGTATGAATTGAAGTGTGAACGAGTTCTGTAGTGTTGGTGATGATTCTTGCCTCATACTCTGGGATGCACGATTGGGATCTACTCCAGCATTCAAAGTATATTTTCATCTATCCTAATAAATATTTTCTTTCTTTTTGTTAATTAGTAGAAGTTTCGAAGCACAACATGCTAACAAGCTAATATAAGTGAAGGTGGTGTGGAAAGTAGTGATTTAATTTGTATATCCATTAGCTGTTTTACTGCATTTGTTTTGTTCATTTTTTGATGGGCTGCATCTAAAACTTGGTGACTTTAGAATTTTTTGTGGTAACAACCGATTGAACTGAAATTTCAGTTTTGTCCTTTCTCTTCATATTCAAAGTACTAATACTTTAATTTTTTTTTTATAAAATATATGTTCCTCATGGTACAGATGTAAGAAATTTATGTCTTAATATTCACTGTTAGAAAAAGAGCGCAATGTCTTTAACTGCCTTACTTACCATGTCGCCTTTTGTAGTTTTTGTTTTTTAAAATTCACAATCAACTCAAGTTTTGTGGTCTTGCTTGTTTGGTAATTTGTCCTTTCAACTCTTTTTTAGAAAAATAATAATTATTTAAATCTGATTGTTATTACTTCTACGTTTTTTTCTCATGTCTTTTTTTCTATTTTATGGTTATCTTTGGAGCAGGTTGAGAAGGCGCATGATGGGGATCTTCATTGTGTTGACTGGAGTCCTCATGATATTAATTTTATTCTGACTGGGTATTGGTGCCTTCTATTGAATGATTTTATCTTACAGTTCCTTAGTCAAACTTATGATCTTATATGTTATTTTTGGGCTATCTTTTTTGGTTCTTCACGGATTTTATTCGTAGTTGGATTCCTTATCCTGTGCAAATGCCAAGGCACTTTATAGGACTATTGGATCCTCTGTCTTATTTTTGGTTCTTTGGCTTCAGTTCTGCTGATAATACAGTTCATATGTTTGATCGTCGGAAATTTACCAACGGCGGAGCTGGGTGTCCAGTTTATAAATTTGAGGCTCATGATGCTGCTGTCCTCTGTGTACAGGTGACTATTGAGACAGCGCCTTATTGATACCAGTTAACCTGCTGCTTTCAAATGCATGTCCCCCCCCCCCCTTTTTTTTTTTCTTTTCTTTTTGGTCTATTTTAATGCATGCCAGTTTTGGGAATTTTGGTTGTAATTGTTACTCTTACAATTATTCATCTGTTTCAGTGGTGTCCTGACAAGTCGTCTGTATTTGGGAGTGCTGCTGAAGATGGCGTCTTAAACATATGGGATCATGAGCAGGTCTGAATACTTCAAATTTTAACTCATAGGGTTGCTTCAATTTGTCCTTCACCACCTTTTTGTTCATCATGAACATGGCATTTTGAATTAATTTAATCTAGTTCCAACGGTCTTGGGTATTACAATGTTGTTCGGGCCAGTAAAGTAAGAATATCCTTGGCATTCACAAGCATTTCATGTAATGGATATCTAGCACGGACATTTTATGCTTATGGACACTGACTGTAACCTTGAATATATGTTGCTGGTATAAACTAAGCCCTTAATTGCTGAATGGAAGAGCCTCGATGTGTGAAAGAGAATATCTTATGCACACACAAAAGCATTCTAGTTCTAGTTTCCTGACATCATATGCATTATTTATGTTTTTTACTTTTTAGTCTTCTTTTCTGGTGTAACACTGATCTTTATTTGCTTAGGTTGGTAAAAAGCTAGATTCTGCTGGTCCAAAACTACCAAACGACCCTCCGGGTTTATTCTTTCGACATGCTGGGCATAGGTATGAACTTGATATGTATTGATATATTCTAAACGTTATTTTGGCCATATAAGAAAGACAAAAATTGCAAATTTTATCTTTATTCCTTAGCCAGTTGGGCTGGAACTCCTTTGTTGTAATAGGTCTGAGTTTGACATTTTAGTTTACCAATGATCTGAAGAGATTTCATATGTGTGTCTATGGAAGTTTGTAACTCGAATGGAAGGTTTCATGGTTGGAAAGTTGTTGATGCTGACCATAAACAGATCGAGAGGCAAGGTTTGAGATCATGAGCAACAATTACAAATCATGGACTCTGTTATTAGTATAAAATGTAGGGGAGGCATAGAAGCACCAAGTGTCTGATTTATTAAATACTACTCCCTCCGTTCATTTTTTTAAGAAACAACTACCACATATGGCTTGTTCCTATTTATAAGAGACATTTAGATAATTACTAAAATGGATCTCTCAAATTTTCTTTATTAACTTCCCATTTTGCCCTCATTTAATTACTCATATTAATATCATTGCATTTATTGCATTCACTCACACTCTGTCCCCACAACACACTCTCTCTTCCACATCTCTTTTTTCTATTTTCCTTATTCTCACTCTCTCTTATTCCCTCTCTCCTTATAAATAAGGGTATTTTTGAGAAAAATGTTGCAATTTTTACATATTTATTGTCTATAAC
This sequence comes from Acacia melanoxylon, assembly GCA_019022615.1. Lineage (NCBI taxonomy): Eukaryota > Viridiplantae > Streptophyta > Magnoliopsida > Fabales > Fabaceae > Acacia > Acacia melanoxylon. The sequence goes on from JAFJYJ010000003.1 coordinate 16,677,922, forward strand.
CAACTTTCGATCTATGTTGTTCGGTTAAGTGTTTCTTCTTAAAAAAACGAAGGGAGTATTTTTTACGATACCATGCACCGATATTGATGGGTTTGAAACCAATTGGAGTCTTGGTCTAACAACTGAGAGTCTGGGATTAAAAATCTCTTGGTACAAATGAGGTTTGGTTTTGGTCAGACCTAGTTGAAATCAAGTTAACAATTAACACACAGACATACACATGTGCTCTCTCTCTCTCTCTCACACACACACACAACAAAATTATCAAAGAAATTATAAAGTGATTTGACATGCATTTTAGTACAAGTCAAGCTTTTGAAATAGGACTGGCATTCTGTGTATCCAGCAATGGTCTCTTGGGCTTATAATATTCTTTCTTTGGCTAATAAGTAAAATGCAATGCAGTTAATATTTGCTTATTCATTCAGGGACAAGGTTGTTGACTTCAACTGGAATGCTTCTGACCCATGGACAATTGTTAGTGTCTCTGATGATTGTGGAAGTACTGGAGGTGGTGGTACCCTTCAGGTAAGCGATTTTTTTGTTTTTCAGATTGCATCTTAAGTCAGCTTGAGTTTAACCAATTTATTACACTCTTCTGCTTTCTCTCTATGAATTGCTGAATTTAATGGACAAAATGTTTGGAAACATTTTAAATGGAGTTCATATTGTGATGCAGATATGGAGGATGATTGATCTGATTTATCGACCCGAAGAGGAGGTATTGGCCGAGCTTGATAAGTACAGATCCCATATTATGGGATGCAACCACCCATGACATGTCTGGAAACTATGTAGTTTTAGGAATTCACTGAAGGCTGTAACATAGTGTTCATTTGCAAAGAAGAAAGAAAAAAGACCGTGTAGACCTCTTGATTTTCTTGTTCATTCCTCAAATTGTTTTCTAGCTTTTGTGCTCTTGCCAAATTGTGAACATCTCATTTGGTTAACGGTTTTAAATCTTGGTCTAAAGGCCTCTTGTTTTGTTTTGGCATCTTATTTGTGAAGAAACGGTAGTCATTCAAAAAGCAGTTTATTCTGTTATTTTGTTAATCACTATGTCTTGTGTTGACCTGTGTCTTGTTTGGTTGTGCACTTCATTTATTAGCCAAATACAAAACACAAGTTATCAATGTTCTTATTGCCATATTGATATTAAAAAAAAATAAAAAATTGTAATTTAATCGTTATTAAAATAATAATCTACCTATAAAAATTCTGCTTCCTTGAAATAACTATTCCCTTTTAGTTACATATGATTTATAAATATACAGGATGTGAGTATTGAGGAGAAAATAAATATATGAGAAATTTTAATTAAGCATATCTTCTATGGCCACTTATTTTTTTTACACTCTTCTAGTCCTTAATATAAGATGTTTATCTAATTTAATTAGATTAAGAAAGTTAATTGAGTTAGTTAATATGACATGTATTTTCTAAAACATCTGAATTATCTTTCTTAATTCTTTCATTTCTTTTTATTGATTATTGTTGAGAGAATATCAATAAGGGTAAATTAAGTAAAGTTTTGACAAATATAAAATTAGGTACATGCACAATTTTTTCCAACAATTTATTATTATTATTATTTGATTCGATGGTGTCCAATGTCCATCCCCTTCAGCTCGATTTTATTTTCCAATTTGTTTGTCTCTGTCTGAGCTCCGACTAACCGCAGGTACCTTTTCCTCCGCCATTGTTTTGATCTTCCTTTCTCTGCATGAAACAACACGTCTAGATATCAAATTCGTATCTTTTTACCTACGTAACCGACCCCTTCTTCTTCTTCTTAATTGTTCTGTAATTGAGTAATTCTGATTTTACGACGGCATCACGGAGGACGAGCGATTCTCCAACTCCGGCATGGTTATCAACTGAACTTTAGTCTAGCGCATTAATCCAACCGTAGCCTTCATCTAGAAGAATACCCACACCGTATATCTTTCTAGTTTGGTGCGCGAAGTGACGGAGTCTTTGTGTGAAATTGATGATGAAAAAACCCTGACTCTCCTGTTCTTTCATAAATCATAAGACCTGGACTACATACCTTTCTCGTCTTCTCTGATCCTTTTGTTTCACTCCTTTGAGTTATTTTGTTTGCTGTTTTGTTGTGAATATATCTGGTTGACACTCATTGATCGATTCAGGTCTTTTATCGTGTTTCATGATTATGTGAATCTTTATCTATTTGAAATTTAAATTATCCATCCAGGAGCAATTAAGTTTCATTTCTATATGCATGTATGGAATTTGATGGGTTACCGAATTTTGGTCATGGTCATACTAGTATAGCCCGGTAGAATTGTTGGGTTTTCGAATAGAATTGGGTATGGAAAATGGTATGTTATCTCATTTTGATTTATATAAATATAAAATTGTAGCACAAAAGGTGTGGTTAGCTATTAGTTTTGGTGCAATAGCTGGAAGAAGAAGAATTGAGAGAGGGAGGGAGAGATAGATGGATAGAGGTTACGGTGGTAGCAGCAATTGAAGAAGTCCTTTGTGGTGTTTAATCACTTGATTTTAATAACCTTTTTAGAGGGATATTATAGTCTGTGTTATATTTTCTTACATTACAAGTGTACTTTTGAAATTCATTTGCATTCGTTTTCCTCTACTCATTCTTCTTTTCCCATTTTAATTCCTTTAAAATTCCTTCTGTCATATCAAACAGGACATTAGATTTTATATTTCCATTTTATTTTTCTTGTTAGGTTTCTCTCTGAGCTCCAAGAAATAGTGGGCTCATTTTCTCTTTGATTATTTACTTCTTCCTTGTTAATTGTATGAAAGAAACAATGCATCTCAAAATCAAATTATTCTATTTTCTTTCCCTTCCCAACCAGCCCATCCTTAGAATTTTTTTCTACTTTTCAGTGATTGAATATAATTCTGTCTTGAGATACAGCTGGTTCAAAGATATGGAGTGGGGATTTTCTTTTGCTGGGTTTTAAAGTGTTGTTTTTTGTTAGAGTTATTTTTCTGTTTGAATGAAATTAATCCGTGCTATGGTTTTTGTAGATTCTTGGGTTTTGTAATTTGTGAATTTCTGGAATTTTTTGCAGGGTATTTGAAGGTGATTTAAGATGTTAGAGCAGTTACTCATATTTACAAGAGGGGGACTGATCCTCTGGACTTGTAATGAACTTGGAAATGCTCTTAAAGGATCACCGATTGATACCTTGATCCGATCTTGTCTTTTGGAGGAACGATCTGGTGCTGCATCATATAATTATGATGCCCCAGGTGCAGCTTACACCCTCAAATGGACCTTCCATAATGAGCTTGGCCTTGTGTTTGTGGCTGTGTATCAACGAATCCTTCATCTGTTGTATGTGGAAGATCTGCTTGCCATGGTGAAACGTGAGTTTTCAGAGATTTACGATCCAAAAAGGACAGTGTATCATGATTTTGATGAAACTTTTAGACAGTTAAAGATGGAGGCCGAGGCTCGGGCTGAGGATTTGAAGAAAGCAAATCCTGTTGGCAGGGCTTTAGTCAACAGCAAGAAACAAGGTCAGGGACAAAAGAATGGGCCTGAAGGAAGAAATAAGAAAAAGAGTGAAGGTGCTTTGAAAAGTGATGATGGGGATGGTGATAATATCAAAGGGCATGAGACGGAGAATGGGCACTCCAATGGCCATATTGTTGCTAGTAGAGAATCTAACTTGGATAATAGTACTAACAGTAAAGAGAATGGAAGTTCCAATCTTGGAGCTTTTGATGTAAATAGGCTTCAGAAGCTTAAAGTGAAAGGAGGAAAGAAGACAGATACTGTTACCAAAGCCTCAAAGGTAGAGCCGAAGAAAAAGGTGAAGAAAAATAGAGTATGGGGCGAATCACCTGAAACAACAAAATTGGACTACACAGATCATATGGGTGAGAATGGGGAAAGTAACATAGATGTTGTGGCTGCTGATCAAGGTGAAAGTATGATGGATAAAGAAGAGATTTTTAGTAGTGGAAGTGAGGAAGAAGATGGTGACATGGAGATGAACAGCAAACCTGATGCTAAAAAGAAGGGATGGTTTTCATCCATGTTCCAGAGGTAAAATTGCTGACCTTTTGGATTCTTAGATTTTTTTGAAGTTGTTTGAATCCAATTTAAATTACTTTATTTGCCATAAACTAGATGATGGTCCTCATGTATTGGGTGGAATCTAGGGAATGAGATTCACTTTTAATTGTTTTTAATATTATATATTGATAAGAATGACATTGATAATGAGGTGTATGCTATGCTTATTTTATGGAATTGATACTCTTATGCTTCAATATCAGTAAAATTGAAATTTTCTCGTGCTTGTAAAATTGTAATGTTATTAGGTATTCTTGGATTTTGCATGAAATTTACGAAATGGTAGGGTTGGAGCAGAGAATTAATGGAGAAAGAAGTAGGAAATGAGTCACAGATAATTATCCTTGGACAAATTTCTCACTTATTTGTCTCATCTATATCTTTCTATTTATAATATAAAATCTACAGGATGCTGCATTATTCATAATTCACAAAAAATGCAGCTCGTCTCAAATTTTGTGCTAAACACAAGCCTATAATGAAGGGGCAGGTTTATTTAGATGAAAATTTCCTAGTTGTTATTTGCAAATGAGTTTGCACGTACTATTATCAATTACCAGTATATAAATTTTGCTTTGATTTTAGATTCTTTATTTTTGTTTCCAGACCTCACTAACTTGAGTAATATTAATATTCATGCACATCATTGTGCTCAGCATTGCAGGAAAGGCTAACTTGGAGAAGTCAGACCTGGAACCAGCTTTGAAAGCTCTGAAGGATAGGCTCATGACTAAGAATGTGGTATGTGTTTGTATTAATCAATTTTGGTTCTTTTTTCTTGTTTACATGACTTGTTATTTATCTGTTCCTTTAAATTTTGCCAGTCAGCTAGTATTGATTTCAACATGTGGATGTGCGCTTGTAGGCTGAAGAAATAGCTGAGAAACTCTGTGAATCAGTGGCAGCAAGTCTTGAAGGCAAAAAGCTAGCTTCATTTACAAGGATTTCTTCAACAGTACATGTTTGTTTCTATCCTCTCTCCTATCTGCATTAGAGGCTTCTCTTTATTTGTATGTGCCTTTTTTTGGGGTCAGCATACTGATAGCAGAATCAATGCAGGCTGCAATGGAAGAAGCAATTGTTCGAATTTTGACTCCTAAGCGCTCTATCGACATACTAAGGGATGTGCATGCTGCCAAGGAGCAAAGGAAACCATATGTTGTTGTATTTGTTGGTGTTAATGGAGTTGGAAAATCTACTAATCTAGCTAAGGTTACAACAAGACGTGTCCTTTCTTCTCTTTTTTCTGTTTTCAATTGAGATTTTTTATGTAGGTTATGCTTTCTGACCAGATCAAAATGGTCTATTTTCCTTGTCATTGTGTAGGTTGCTTATTGGCTTCTGCAGCATGACGTTAGCGTCATGATGGCTGCTTGTGACACATTTCGATCTGGTGCTGTTGAGCAGCTGCGGACTCATGCCCGTAGGCTTCAGGTTCATATTGGTTATACTCCTTAATGCTTAGTACAGTTCTGCTGCACATGTATTCATAGACCATGTCTTAAGAAGTTTACAGAAAGGATAGCCTGATGGTTTCCTTATTTTTAGATCCCCATATTTGAGAAGGGCTATGAGAAAGATCCTGCCGTTGTGGCCAAAGAAGCAATTCAGGAAGCTTCTCGCAATGGTTCAGATGTGGTTCTTGTTGATACTGCTGGTCGTATGCAGGTACAATGCCAGTTGGCTTTTATGAATTATATCTCATATTAAGTCACGTGTGTACAAAAAACTAGTTGACTTGCTATATTAATTCCTGCTGTGAGGAGGATTATTTCCATGCGGGACTGTTTGATCAACCCTGGCTTTTAGTTTGGAACATTTTTATCATAAAGCTGCGATGTTTATCTGTCATGTTGTTACTGGTTTTCAGGACAACGAACCACTGATGAGGGCACTGTCAAAGCTAATATACCTGAACAATCCAGACTTGGTCTTATTTGTGGGAGAAGCACTGGTTGGGAATGATGCAGTTGATCAGCTTTCAAAGTTCAATCAGGTTCAGTTCTATACTTTCATATAGTTCAACTGCAATCCCGTTGTTTCTGTTTCCTTTATTGCAGTTATTGAAGTGTAGCTATTTTGGTGCAGAAATTAGCCGACCTCTCAGCATCTGCTAATCCCAGATTAATAGATGGGATTTTGCTCACTAAGTTTGACACCATTGATGATAAGGTATGAGTTCTGATACTGCAATCGCATCATGAATGAAAGGTTTTTTTTCTTCTGGGAATGTTGATGTTGATGGTGAATCATCCGTTTGGCAGGTGGGAGCTGCACTTTCAATGGTATACATATCAGGAGCTCCAGTGATGTTTGTTGGCTGCGGACAGTCCTACACTGACCTCAAAAAACTCAATGTCAAATCAATAGTGAAGACTCTCCTCAAATGATGATGAATGCTGGTTTTAGATTTTGTTTGTAATGCTGTTCATCCATCATGAATGTTTTTTTTTGTTTTTGTTGTTGTTCTCATATTTGTCCCCTTGTTGTCCAAGAAAATTTGTGTCTTTGTCCTCTTTTTGTCCAAGCAAATTTATATAGGGTTAAGTAGCAATTTTCTTTCAAGAAAGACAATGAAGCGATTTTTTTTCGAAAGTTTTTTTTGGGTTCAGTTTTACCAGAAGTTTTTGTTTGGAGCAATTTTGCCCCTCCATTAACAACCATAACAGAGTTAACTATTAGTTATTTATTAGGGTTGTTAACTGAAGAAGCAAAATTGCTCAAAAAAACACTTTTGGGGCAAAATTGGTCCAAAAAAAACTTCTGAGAAAATTGCTACTTAACTAAAAAAAAAAAAAAAAAAAAAAAAAAAAAAAAAAAAAAAAAAAAGTTAAAACTGTCATTTATGATATTATATATTTTTAATTCTTATTTATATAATATTTAGGGGTAAAACAGTCAAATTTTGAAAAGCTTAGTTTTTTCACCCTTACTGCGGCCAGCCATGTTCGTGATAAAAGTGGCGCAAATTAGCTGTACTGTTAGAGGCCATTTTTTCAGTCTTGTGCCCTATTAAGGAGGCCTATATTTTTAAAATTTTTATAATTAGGCTAAAGCGTCACGCTCACCGCAAAACAAGTGTCTACTTCAAACAAACCCAAAATAGACCTTCTTTAAACCTGGTCGAATTACATAAATCAACGAAGGTAGAGATAAAAAAAGGTTATATTTTCATTAACGAGTCATTATTGCAAAATTAAATATTAAATATAAAAAAGAGTTAAAGAAAGATTTTTGCCCGGAAGATATCTTTTGTTAGTTGACCGTTAGAGTTGTTAACGGAGGGCAAAATTGCTCCGCATAAAAACTTCCAGGGCAAAATCAACCCAAAAAAACTTCCAAAGTAAAATTACTTTAAGGATATCTGACAAAAAAGCGCTACTTAACCCATTTATATATTCATGTCATTGATTAAATAATATTTAATAAAAATTATTAAACATTTAATGATCATTAATATTAAATATAATCATGAAAATGTAAACAACTTAATTGAAGAAATAAACTTGATTACATAATCTGGTGCAATTCTAGCAAAATAATTAGCTATTATATTTAGATGTTAAATCTCATGATAATGATAGATCCTGTAATATGCTTTCTAAAATATACTGTAGCATGTACAATTTTCCTTTTGGTTGTATATATACGCACCTTGTAATGAAGTTTATGCCTTTTTATTTTCCCAGTTTCATCATTGAATATAACTTTACATAATGCATACTTTTTTGGTAATTATATATTCATAAGTGCTTTTAATAAATGAAATCCAAACGTAAATCGCAATTCATAATTATTTACCACTAATTTAAATAGAAACTTAAAAAATAGGGGTATATTTAGAAGAAAAATGACATTTTTAACACATTTATTATTTTTAACTAATCTTAACTATTTTTTTCACGCAATAATGATAAAAAGATGGAGTATATTAATGACGAGGACTATCATTATTAATTACATTTTGTGCCGGGCAAAGTGCCTAATTATGTTATATATAATAATAATACTCCGCTTTTCTCATTTAATTTTGGGATATGACTTTTAATTTATTTTTATTTTTTTGTCAATCACACGACTTTTAATAAATTCACTGATGGGTGAGTTTTTCCAGGCAACTCAAAAAACCGTGGTTTTAGAAGTTTTTTTTTTTAAAGTTGGAACAAAATTTTTCTCATATGTTTATTAATCGTAAAAATTATTCTCAAAGACTAATCCAAACAAATACTAAAATGAGTGTTTGTTAACTTCTGAGTTTCAAAAGCTTTTTTTGACATGCCGAGACAAATATCTTTTCACATATTTATCTCGTAAACAGTAAAGTATGTGTTTGGATTAGTTATGAAGAATAGTTTTTACTATTTACAAATTGCAAGATAAGCATATGAGAAGAGTTTTTTAATACATACATGGGGAAACTTCTCAAACCAAACACTGACTAATTAACATATAGAGTAAATACCCTTTTTAGTCCCTGAAAAAAAAAACACGGACTCCATTTTGGTCTCTCACACAAAGAAATACCCATTTAGTCCCTGAAAAGGACGAATAAGGGTTGATTGGTGAACATTTTGATCCCTCGAAAATTTAAAAAACCCTTTTTCATAAAAACCATTTTAGTCCCTGCGACAAAAAAACTATCCGTTTTTTCGGGGGAAAAAAGGGTATTTACTTAACATATAATTTCCAAGATTCAGTGACATCTCCTTATCAAAGAGGCGGTGATATTTCCCATACCTTGATATTTGTGAATAGCTTTTCTATTTGAGAAGTCTATGTTGTTTTGAGCATCACAGGCTCTTCTTATACGTGTCCGTGGCTTGCAATTGGTATTACAAGGAAGCAGTCAGTGATTATCAAATCTGTGTTTGTTCGTTCTCAAGGCTGGAATCACTATTACTATAAGTATGTGGTGACGTCGATTTATCTGATTAGTGCATTCTTTGGCGGGACTTGCAGAGTTGATTATGCATATGTGTAAAATTTTGCTGGATTATGATATGTGACAATGACTGAGGTGTTGGATTTTGGGACACTTAATAGTTGATTATACTTCTATCGATCTTGCTTTAGTTCATGGTGGAAGAATCAGGTTGGTTTTGAACTATCATTTATCCCAGTTCAAAACTTTTATGGATTCGTATTTTGGCTAGATGCGATTTGACCCAATAGAGGCGCAAGGCCGCTAAAGCCCTTCACGAGCAGGAGAAACGCTAATCCCCCTGTAACCCCGGCATTAATCCAACTGTACAGATAGTGGAGCAGAGACATGTAGTGGAGCAGGCATTCAGAGAACGTGGGAGGTGCACACTACTCAAGCAACAGACGTAGAACAAAGAGAACGAAACCCTAGGTAATCTCTATAAATAGAAGATTACCCACCAGGGTGTACACATTCTGTTCATATCATTTTACTATACTGTTACACTGTGCACACACCCCACTCCCTTTGGCTCATCGCCATTTTTGTGTAGCACAGTGATCAGACGATACTTTGTGATGTCTTCTTCATAGGCATCTCTAAGTACTCATCCCTTCTTCGGTATTACTCACCGGAGTTCATTCAGATCCTACATTAACAGATACTAACCCAAAGATTAGACATTTATGTTCGTAGAACCGAACAAAAACTTTGCAGTCTTCGAACATTTGGGCTATATTAGATTGCCAGCAAAGTGTTATTTTCCTTGGTTGGATGGAAGATTGAACTTGTGAAGTATTGAAGAGAACATCTTTTATTTGAAATGTTTGTCCTTTTTAATTGGTTTTGGCTGATAGGCATTTGAATGAATTGTATTATTGCAACTAGCTTCACAAAAGCTCCACAAAAGCCATGTACAGATATACAACATGGGGAAGCTTCAGGAGCATTCACGAGCAATTTTTATGACTATTCTTTTGGTCTTCCCTCCCCTCCACTCGCGCTAATTATAAGATCTAGTTGATTTTTTTAGAAAGATTAAGGAAGCTAATTAAATTATTTTCGAGTGTTTTTGTTTTTATTTTTTCTTCAAACTAATTGGTCCGACTAATAAACTAATATATAATCTAAGGATACATAACATATAAAATGATTAAGTAACTTATTTAACTTCTTTAATTTCTCTAAAAAAAAGTCAACTAGGTCTTATAATTAGGACCGGAGGAAGTAATATTTAAATCTCTAATATAAGGATAGAGTTGTTAATGTGAAAATAATTTTCCTTCTCTCCTCTCCCAAATTAAACAAGTAACATTAAAATCCTTCCCCTTTTCTTTCTCAATCTAAATAAGATAATACATTAATACTTCCAGTTAGTTAATTATAAGGCGCAGTTAAGTTAACTTTTTGGAGAGATTAAGGAAGTTAATTAAATTATTTTAGAGTATTTTTAGTTTTATTTTTTTTTCTTCAAATTAATTAATCTAACTAATAAATTAATATATAATATAATTATACACAACGTATAAAATGATTTAAGAATTAATTTAGTTTCCTTAATCTCTCCAAAAAAAAAAAGTCAACTAATTCTTATAATTAGGAGGGAATGAGGTAGTATTAAAATCCCTCTTATTATCTTCCCCTATCCTCGCCTCCCTTCCATCAAAATCCCTTCCATTCTTTCCCCTTCCTTTCCCTCCATTAAAATCCCTTCCATCCCCCGACCCATTTGTGTTCTGTGACTGACTGTCTCGTTCATCCCCACACTGCAACTCAGAAGATCATGGCTAGGATCTCCGTCCGCACGAGCACCTCCCTCTTCCTAGCTCTCCTTCTCATCTCCTCCGCCCACTCCTTCTACCTTCCTGGCGTTGCTCCTCGAGATTTCCAAACTGTATGCTCTAATCCTCTCTTTCTCGCTTCTCCTAACTGTTGATTCATGCTTTACTTCCTGTTTATTCTTCCAACTTGTAGTATTTGAGTTATGGGTTATTTCCAAACCGTCTTCAAATGGTTGGATCTAGGGTTTTGGGTCTGATCTAAGACATGTTTTTGGCCTTCATGATTCTGATTGTTCAATGAGATAACTGATTTTCTTTCATTTCATATTTTCCTTTTATACTATCATTCTTGGGTTTCTCGAACTCATGTTTATCGGGGATGATTCGGTTATGATGTGATTTGAAAGAAAATGGATTTTTTCCCTCCCGTAGGATACTGTTTTAGAAACTGTTTGTGAATATGCCTCTAAGTACATGTTGCGTGAGATCTTTCCTGAGGCTGGAAATCGGCTTGTCTTTTTGAGCATGGGTCACCTTTGTGGTTCTATATCATTTGTTACAAATGCTGCTGCCGGATCATTTTTTAATTTGATGCACATGACACTGAACACTGGAGTTTAGTTCAATGGGCAGATTGTTAGGCAGCTACATATGGGGTTGTGACCTAAATAGTATTTAGTATGGCTTCAGCTGACCGTTTCATTGTGCTATGTTATACTATAACTAAAGAATATTAATTTTTTGTTTGGACTATGGGACCAGGGGGAAAGCTTGTCAGTCAAAGTGAACAAATTATCATCTACGAAAACTCAACTTCCATATGACTACTACTACTTAAAGTACTGCAAACCCCCCAATATTTCAAACAGTGCAGAAAATTTGGGTGAAGTTCTTCGAGGTGATCGAATTGAGAATTCAGTATATACGGTGGGCTTTTATTACCTAATCCTTTTAAAATTTTCAGGGACAATGAGGAGGCCTTTTAATTTCGTTACTATTGCTTCTTTGGTGATGTGGAACTGAAGTATGAATTCTTTCTTCTTCTTTTTTCAGTTTGAAATGAGAAAGGAGCAGTCTTGTACTGTAGCTTGTCGTGTAAAGTTGGATGCTGAATCTGCAAAAAATTTTAAAGAAAAAATTGATGACGAATATCGTGTGCACATGTAAGTGGTGAATGAATGGTGGCTCTTTTTCTTTCTGGTAAGATCTTGAAATATGTTTGTCTGTTGCATGATTGTCTACATGTTCCTACTAATGCTATTTAGTGCCTGGATGATGCAAGTTACTTTACAAGACAATGTGGACTGTGCTACTAGTCTATTTTCATGGTTTATTTGACCTGACTTTATATGGACATGCAGGATTTTGGATAACCTTCCTGTTGCTGTTCGTAGACAAAGGAGGGATGGAAGTCCGTCAACAACGTATGAACATGGTTTTCGTGTAGGGTTCAAAGGAAACTATCAAGGGGTATGGCACAAAATGCATTTATTTTGTAAAAAATCTCACACTTTAAATTAAAAGTCTTATGGAATTAAAATTTTACAACAGAGCAAGGAGGAAAAATATTTCATCAATAACCACTTGAGTTTCAGAGTCATGTATCACAAGGATGAAGACCCTGACTCTGCTCGTATTGTTGGGTTTGAGGTTACACCAAACAGGTGTTGTTCTATACCCTCTCTCTAATGAGGTCTTGCATTCATTGTCCTGGCATAAAATGTTGAAGCATCTCACCCCCATTTGGTGAGTAGGAGTGTTGTTTGAGAGAAAGCATAACTAAAGATAAGTCTAATAATTTTACCTTCTAAGATGCTGATTTTGTTTCAAAATGATACATTGTTGTAGGCATCTTGCAAATGTGCTCTTGCACGCTCCCATCCTCATTCCTCTTGAGTGTCATACTATTATGCATTGTGTGCTTGAAGTGCTCTCTAGCATGATTCCTTAGAATCCAGTTAGATCTTCCAATTAAATTGATATTGTCTGTTTGGCTGCATGAATGTCAAATCATTTCTATATGTTTTCTCTCTTCCTCATACAAGTCCTTTAATTGTTATCAGCATTAATCATGAATACAAGGAGTGGGATGAGAAGAATCCACAGGTGGCTACATGCAATAAAGACACCAAGAATTTGATGCAAGGTAGCACTGTTCCACAAGAAGTTGAAGCCAACAAAGATGTTGTATTTACATATGATGTTTCCTTCAAGGTATCTCTAATCAAATTTATGGTCATTCTTATCCTCGTTGACCTCAGCCTTTAATCTGATACTGTAAACAATGTTTGTTGGCATTTTTTTTTTTTCAGGAAAGTGAAATCAAATGGGCATCTCGATGGGACACATATCTTCTAATGAATGATGATCAGATCCACTGGTTCTCCATTGTTAACTCTCTGATGATTGTTCTTTTCCTTTCTGGAATGGTGGCAATGATCATGATGAGAACACTTTACCGAGATATTGCCAATTATAACCAGCTGGAGACCCAAGATGAGGCCCAGGAAGAGACAGGATGGAAACTTCTCCATGGAGATGTGTTCAGGCCACCAGTCAATTCAAATTTGCTTTGTGTTTATGTTGGTACTGGTGTTCAGATATTTGGAATGACACTTGTGACAATGATATTTGCATTGCTCGGATTCTTGTCTCCTTCTAACCGAGGAGGTCTCATGACTGCCATGGTTCTATTGTGGGTTTTTATGGGTTTGTTTGCTGGCTACTCCTCAGCACGTTTGTACAAAATGTTCAAGGGCACAGAGTGGAAGCGGAATACCTTAAAAACTGCATTTATGTTCCCAGGCATTCTTTTTTCAATCTTTTTTGTGCTGAATGCTTTAATTTGGGGAGAGCAATCCTCTGGGGCTGTGCCTTTTGGAACAATGTTTGCTCTTGTCTGCTTATGGTTTGGAATATCAGTGCCCTTGGTCTTTGTGGGTAGTTACTTGGGTTTTAAAAAACCAGCTCTTGAAGACCCTGTGAAGACCAATAGAATTCCTAGGCAAGTACCTGAGCTGGCATGGTATATGAAACCCGCCTTCTCTATTCTCATCGGAGGAATTCTTCCATTTGGGGCTGTGTTTATCGAGCTTTTCTTCATCCTGACATCAATATGGCTGAACCAGTTCTACTACATCTTTGGCTTCCTTTTCATCGTGTTTGTCATCCTACTACTCACTTGTGCAGAGATTACAATCGTGCTTTGCTACTTTCAACTGTGCAGTGAAGACTACAATTGGTGGTGGAGATCTTACCTCACCGCTGGGTCCTCTGCTCTCTACCTTTTCCTCTACTCCATTTTTTACTTCTTTACCAAACTGGAGATTACCAAAATGGTCTCAGGCATCCTTTACTTTGGGTATATGATAATTGTTTCATATGCTTTCTTTGTCTTGACGGGTACTATTGGCTTCTATGCTTGCTTCTGGTTTGTCCGCAAGATCTACTCTTCAGTGAAGATTGATTGATTAGGTGCAAATAGTGGACAACAAGATGAAAATGAAATCTTAGAGAGGCTCTACATGGATGTGTGAAGACTGGGAATAGATTTTCTTGCCCTCTCTTGAGAGCCCCTTTTTTGGTGATGTTAGACAGTTAGGGCTGAAGAATCTGGACTGCTAATTTGTTACACATTTCACAGATCTTTGTACTATTCTGTGGCAATGAGATGTCTACATATCTTTTATGTCTATGTAACAATGTAGTGATGTTGTTCAGTATCAAGCATGAGAGAACGTTTTACTATGCGTTTGATGTTCACTTGACTCTGGAAAAATGCAAAATGAAAGAAAAACTTAGATCTTTGGTTCCATATTACAACTAATGGTGAATTGGATTATCAGATAAGAGGAAAGGAGGTCTAATGGTGTTTTGTTTAATTTGGTGGGAAATGAGGGTAGCCGAGTAGTAATTTTATTATTTTATCTTTAACTAGCTGGTCTTGCTCAAACCACTTAATGTATGCTTGATTCGGCGAAGTGGGTGGGATTGAGGATTTGAATCATCAATGAAAAAAAAAAAAGTGTCTCCATGCAGGTATGGAAGCATTTGGTCACAACATACAACATGAATTATCTGGTGTAAGCTTCAAAATAATGTGGTATTTGAGGGAAAAGAGGAAGGAGTAATGGTGGATAATAGATTAGAGGTAGAAGCCGAATTGAGAAACTCAAATACGGTTGACAAAAGCCAGAGGCTCTGATACCATGTTAGACCTCAAGCAAACAAAACGACAATAATAATAAAGAAGAATATCATTTGTATCTTTTGCATTAACAATGGCTTGGGGAAGAAGACATAGTAGGATAAGAATGAAGCATTTAATAAAGTGATAAGACTCCAAATAGAGAATACATGAAGCAATGTTGGACCTTTTATTTCGCAAAACCCCCACACAATAATTAGAACATGTGATGCACTAGAATGAATGTGTTCAATCCGAACGAACACATGGCAAGTGGTTATTGGTGTAAAACTGGGCTACACTCCCAAACCCATTAGCCCAACACATGGCAAGTGCTTGTTTCGGCCCATTGTCACATCCAAGATGGGGCTAGTCATGCTTATAACGATAGCAACTTACATTTTTGAGAGCTATATGGATTTTTCATTCATGGGCCATCGGTTTATAATGACATGGACCAATGGTGCCACAAAAAAAAAAAAAAAAAAGACTCCACATTTAAACATGTACTTTTATTACTGCAACGTACCACTCTCATCCTGATCCTTAATAGTTCAGTTTGGTAGAAATTTGTGGTCCTAAATATGAATTCCCTGTGAGAGTAATTGATGATTGTTTTTAAATTTTACCCATATATTGAATATAATAAAAAATAAGTAGGTGAGGGAAAATGTACAACATATTTTTTCAATACTTATTATTCAGTGGGGAAATTTAGAAAAAATTAATCAATTTAAGACATTAAATGTCTTCAATTTCTTGGAATGTGAAATTTAATCCAACTGAAACAAACACACACAACACAACACACCTGTACACAGGAAGCTCTCATGAGGTTTCTCTCTATCATCATTCTTCATAATCTCTAAATTATATCCGTTCAATCAATTTGAAATGTCACGATAATACTTTGAATTTTTTCTCTTTTCCCAATTAACAGCCCAAATGGACTTATGAAAGATAATGAGAAAAATATATCATATCTACTTCCATAAGCTCTCATCATGGCTTGCAACCAGAAGCTTAAAACGTTTGGCTTGTATATATCAGTATATATCATCCTGCATTATATTTCACTTAATAGGTGTAGAGAAGGGTATTGTATATCTTAATTTTTATGCCATGCAAAGAAAATAACAATTCTTATTTTTATTACTTTTGAGATGAGATAATTTTCATTCAAAATATTTTTCCCATTTCATTCCATTCTATATTCTAACTTCTAAGCACCAATAGGAAATTCAGAGATTTCGTTTCATCTATTCCACGAAGAAAGGACCAAAATGAACATTTCAGAGACAGTACAAGACTACAAACGTGGGATTTGGATGTACACGTTAACCTAACAACGTCTACAGTTAGCCAACCCTAGCACTGTCATTCATTAGCTTGAGCATTGCCTGGATTTTGCAGCTTTTTGCCTGCACAGACAACCCAAAGAGTAAATTATAGGTGAGCAACTGATAGGGTTAATAATATAATATTTGGTTCCTCAAGGTTACCCTCATTTCATTTTAGTTTTGGTCCTTTAAGCAGCAAAATAGTCAAAGTTTTTATTAAATTATAGAAACCAATATTTTGAATGAAATGAAACTTGAGAGACCAAAGCCGAAATGAGGTCAAACAAAAAGGACCAAATATTACATTAACCCAAAAATCAACGTTCAAAAAGAATGAAATAGGAAATCAACTGACCAAAATGATGAATCCTTTTTTTCTTGCGCTAACAACTCTTCAAATGAAATGTCAGGATACTCATTTTCTACGTTATCCACATGCTCACAGGATTTTTCCTTCTCCATGCAAGTTCCAATTTCAAGCATCTGTAAGGGCAGAGGATAAAGCACAATTAGGCATTGTTTGCGACAAAGTTTAAAGAAGAACACATTCAGAGAGAAGGCTTTATCCATCTCCTTACAAAAAACCTTCCAATTAGCCACGACGGTGGAATGAAAAAAGTTGAAGGCTACAGGGCTATTATACCTTCTTGTATGCTGGTGAGAGTTTAAGCTGTTCTTGAAGCCAGTTGTAAACAAAAGCATCCTCCTCTAATCGCTTTTGTTCTAGTTCCAGCTTGTATATCTGAAAATCTTACAAAATTGGTTACCCAAAGGAAGTGACTTGTATGCTTGAGATGAAGTAAACTTTACTCTGAGATATCTTGCAAACTAACAAACCTGTTGACGAAGGCGGTCAAAAGAAGACCTGTCCGCCTTAAATAGTAGTGCCTTTGTGATAACAAACTTACGTTGAATCGTATCAGCCCTATCATATGGTAAGATAAAGAAGCAATCAGAATAACGGGAGATTAAAATGTTTATTCTTATTTGACAAGAATTTGAATTCACTCATAAACTGAGTTTCGATTTGAATTGTGGACACAAATTTCACAAGATATGATGCCATACAATACAAGTCAGATGCTTCAAATAATAAGCAAAAGTCACAAAGTAGGAAGATCTGAAGACATATATAACCACAATCAGGTTACTGAGTTCCTTGTGGTTGCAATTGTGCCAACTAGGAAGAACACTATGATATATTATCTTGAATAGTTTTTCAGGAGTACAAATGAAATACACAGAATTCTATCAAAGTAGCATTTTTAGAATAAGCAGACGTACTTGTGCTGTAGCTCATTCCTAGCATCAACCAAACTATTAGCAAACTGTACAACCTGCATCACAAACGAGCAGGTTATTTTCACTTGTAAGGTGATTCTATTCAAATAAAATTGCTGCCAGCATCTTATTCTGAAAAATTTGAAAATAGCAAGTAACATGAAGAGGAAAATCTTTCATTTTTCGAAGAGGACATGCTTCATTGCTAAATTTGCTTCTTGACAGAACCAAAATTTGAAGGTCTGATCAGATCACAGTTCATATTTTGATAGCTCTAGGCATTTCCATTTGGAAGAGCAGAAGCCCCTAAATTACCCCATTAATTAACAATAGAAAGTGCGCTGAAGCAATTAAAAAAATCACAATAGACCTTCATGGTCAGCACCTTTTTCATGAGCTTAAAGTTGAAAATAGGAAGATGCTGTACAGAAATTGGTTTATATCCCTTAATTTTGTATATAGAGAGGAGAATGAGAAAGCTCAATCTCTAGCTAGGTTAGCTCATATTATAGAGGAGGATTGTTTTTTACCATAATCCATCCACTAGTGTAGAAGTAAATTATGTTCAAACTCTGGCTATGCTTAGCATCTCAATAAAGTTTTGAGGCTAACCTAGATTTTGTAGAAGATGCAGTTGGTAACGAAGGATGCTTAATGTCTTTTTTTTTTTTTGCAGTAGGATGACTGTTCCAGTCTTCCAGATCCTGAAACAGATCATAGCCTAGTTTTTCTTTCTGGTTTTCACTATATATGAAAAATATTTTTTGTTTCCCTTACATAATCGTTACATATAAAAGCATATCTATATCAAAACAACTCTCTGTGGCAATCTAAAACAATTATCTATCCCTCCCTCTAATATAGAATTATGTGATGTTACCAAATATTGATCGTGCATATTCTATTTCTAGGCATTTGCACCATATTTATAGCATACCTCCAAAAATCCTGATCATATACTTCCCAAACCTACTCATCAAAATTCCCAAACTGCTTCTGCAAAATTTCAAACAGGTGATAGGTCACCCCACCCGCATCACCTCAATACGATGTACACAACTCTATATTATAGAAGCCAATAAAAATGTCACCCAACTGACCTAACCAAGTCATTGGGTTGCTTAACTTTTGGAACCAGTCCAATTGCATAATAAAAGTTGGACCACCAAAATTAAATATATTCTGATTCACCTCAGAGAATGGTAAAACCTAGGAGGAAATTCACATTCGCATTGCAGATATGCAAACAAAAAGTAGCAAAAACATTAAAGCAAGCATTTTTCTGGGTGGCGTGCATCTATCAATAAACTAGCCACTTCCAAAATGAGAAATGGATTTCTAAACAAAAGATACTTATTGCTAACTCAAGACCAAAACAACGGTTTTCAATATATATAATAAAGAAGAACAAATACAACAATCACTAACCTGAGGTAAAGTCAATCTCTTGGACTCGTGGCACTTGACAAGCTCATCATACTGATGTTTGATCTTCCTCTGCATAGGGCTACTGGAAGAGGTAAACGGGTACAAGCAAACAGATTCCAATCGAAGCCCCGAATCCGAACCCGAATTCGCGCGCAACCCTTCGCTTCCATTTTCAATCAAAGAATTCGATTTCTTCTTCTTCGCCTTCCTCTTCTTCTTCTTCCCCGTCTGGCCCTCATCCGTTGAGTCTCGATTTGAGTCGTCGCAACCTTTCTCGTCGAGCACACTGGTCCATTTCATAGAATTGGAGGAGGGCAAGACCTCAAGTAAGAGCGAATGAGTCGGGTCGGTTTCGTCGGGTTGACGGACTCTGTTCCCGGCCGCCGCCGACACAGAATGGTTCACAGTCGAAGTCGGGTCGGAGTTCGTATCCGAATGCCGGGTCGTCCCCTTTCGTTTGGAGAGCTTCTTGTAAACAGAGAAAGCAGTGAAGATGAAAGAGAGAAGAGAAAAGGAGAAGATTATGAGAGCGAAATAGAAATAGGGATCGTGCATTTGGCGGCGATGATGATAATGATACGGAGGAATGATCGATGGTTTAGAATGAAAGAGACAGAATATGTGTGAGGAAGGTAAAGAAGCGACCATGGAAGGTGGAGAAGAAGGAGAAGAAGCGTGTCATTGAGAAAGAGAGAGAGAAAGGAAAGAAGAATTGTGAAAGCAAAGTAATGGAAAATTCTGCAGCGAGTTTAGCCGCTTTGAAGGTTCAATTTCCTTCATTTTGGCGTTAAAGTGATGATGGTGGGCCATATCTCTGAGATTAGGAATATCAATTTTTTAATTTTTTTAAATAATAATGATAATGATGACAATTCCTTTGTTGAAAAAAAAAATCAATCATTTTCAATGATAATTCATTCCAGCCTAATATCTTTTCCCAACCATGTTACTTTCTCTATCTTTTCCCAACCGCTTACTTTCTCCCCCCAATGTTGGGAAAACGATTCGTTAAAATGACAATCGGCAAATCGTGCCGTAAATAAATCTCCGTTGAGGGTTCTAAATATTTTATAATTGAAGGAGATTCATACCCAACATATATTCTCATCCTTCTTTGAGGACCCATTTTGGTTCGTTGGTGGTGATATTGGCACATATACCGACACCCAAAAAAATCTTTATATGAGAAATATTAGGTTCTTGACCAAAAACCATTTGTAAAGGGAAACTTTTAGATAACTTGTTGGCACTGATACGACTAATTAACATTGTCATGCAAAATGGCATGGCCCAAGCGTAAAATTAAGAGATTAGATCTCATAAGTAAAGGTCTTTGCAATAAATTGCAATCGTTTAACCAATGATTCGCAAGTCCGTTTTGCGTATGAACATGTGCTACTGAGGATGTTCAACATCAATTCCAAGGGACATACAATATTCATTAAAAGCTTGTGAAGTAAATTCACCAAAGCATTATCAAGACGTATTTTCTTGATGGGATAATCGGGGTAATGTGCTCTTAATCTAATCAATTGAGCAAGCAACCTCGCAAATGCCAAATTACGAGAAGATAATAAGCAAACATGCGACCATTTGGTTGATGATCAATTAAAACCATAAAATACCTAAATGGTCCGCATGGTGGGTTTATCGGCCCACAAATATCTCCCGTATCCGTTCAGAAATGTGAGAGACTCACTTTCTACTTTAATTATTGAGGCGAATAATTAATTTTCCTTTTGAACATGCCACACATGAGAAATCATGAGATTGTGGAATTTCTTTACACTTCAAGGTATGTCCACATGAATTCTCAATTATTTTTCGCATCATAGATGACCCAGGATGGCCTAACCTGGTCATGCCAAACATTAAACATATCTTTATCAATATTCTTCTGTTTTACCATAACATTTGTTTCAATTGTACTAATATTTGTATAGTACAAACCTTTAAGATAACATTGGTGATTTTTCTAGAACACCTTTTTCACCAAATCTAACAAAAATAATTTGTAGATATTCCTTATTCTTTTCATTTATAGTCTCAATATGATATCCATTCCTGCGGATATCCTTAAAACTTAATAAATTTCTGTGAGACTTTGAAGAATATAAAGCATCATTAATAACAAATTTCGTACCTTTGGGTAATATTATAATTTTTCTGAAAAATATCTTCGCAGATTTTAAGAGTGAGGTGAAGAGTTTTTTCTTCTTCTTTTTTGGCCTTAAGTGAGGTGAAGAGTTGAATGGATGATGTTTCACCATTTGTTTAGATTAGATTTGCTTGTGCGTCATGGGAATGTGTACTTGTTTTTGTTTTAGGACGGGTTTAGTTGGAGGGAACAGGATGAAACGGAAGGAAAAATGAGCACTTCACCTCATTTGATTGATTTGAAATTTCAAAAGAAAAAGCACCCAAAGTATCCATTAGCTCCCTTCCAACACTCCTACCCTACAGTCCGACGTATTTAAGGCTTGGTGGTCAGTCTGAATTGTTTGTTAAAAGGTCATGAGGTCAAGACCTATTTAAAGGCCTGAATATGTAAATAGGCCAGACCTATTTTGTTAAGGCCTGGCCGGTTTAAATATTAAATAAATATAATTATATTTATATCATATAAATAAAATAAAATATATCATATAAATAAGATAATATTTATTGTTTTTCATTTTTATATTATAATTTTAAGATATAATTATATAAGTTTTGATAGGCTTAAAGTATACAAAGTCTATTTATGGCTTCCAAGGCCTGTAATATGAGGTCTTTTTAAAGGCCAACCGTACATTGTAAGTAGACCTTTAAAAAGGCTTCAGCGACCAAGCCTTATGAAGGCTTAAGCCTGAGCCTAGAAAAAGACTTGAACTCGAGACTCTCGCCCGCGGCTCGACCTCGCCCCCATTACGTGCTCAAGCCTATTTAGCCGAAATCGATCGTCGCAGCCTATTTCCATGCCTCCTATTTTAACTCCCCTCAAAATTAGGGAAGAGGATTTTCTGCCCAGCGCCCCTCTTCCCATCCCTATATTTTTTTTTAAAAAAAAAAAAACCATTCCAGACCGTTGGATCAAGATTTGGACGGCTGAGATGCGACTGTGAGGGATGAGGAGAGGGGGCGCCGGGTAGAGGAACCGGGGAGTGGCTCTATCCTCTTCCCTTCCCATCATCCTCTTCTCAATCTCAATTTGTTGAATTGAAATCGAACGGTTCAAATTTAATATTTTATAAAAATATTATTTTTGTTTTAAAAAATATTAAATTATTAAAAATAATATAAAAATAATACTTTTATAAAACATTATATCCGAATGGTTAAGATTTCAATCCAACGACTGAGATGAGGAAGAGGATGGGAAGTGGATGAGATGTAGCTAACCCTAAGGAACCGGACCCCAAAATTAGAGGTTTTAGGGGAGCCAAAATTTTGAATCACCTTACCCTTTTAACTTATATGATAAAGGTAAAATATTATGATATATTAATGTTATTAAAATAGATATTTTACTATTATACAAAAAATTATTAGAATTAAAAATATATATTTTTTAAAAATATATATTAAAATATATATTTATGAATAAAAATTATTATAATACTAACATATGCTCATCCAAATTTAAATAAAAAATATTATTATTAAATAAATTTGAATAAAAAAATATTTTCATTATTAAAAAATTTGAACTTGGAAAACTCAAAAAAGCTTGTTAACACATGGAAATGATAAATAGGTCTCAAGAAACTATTCTAACATTTTGAAATGTTGTGCTTTTACTAAAATGCCTATCAATTTTTTTTTTTTTAAAGAAAGAATCCTCACTGGCGTAAGAGCTCCGCCACCCCCGCCAGTGGGGCTATGGCGGCCGGCTGCCAGAACTCCCATCAAAACTTAAGTAATGAGGTTGATTATTTTAGTATAGAGATTGACTACTTAAACTCCATAAACTCTATTCGGCGTTGTTAACAAGTTGAATAAAGGCAATGACACTTGAGTTGAGTATAGCAATTGACAAATTGCACTTTCAAGGTTAGTAATGGGTATACTCAAGTTGTCATTGTTTTTATTTAACTTGTCAACGACGTTTAATAGAGCTTAGGGAACTCAAGTAATCAATCTTGTTATCCAAGTTGTCATCGAAGCTTCAACATCCAATCGCTGGAGGCCCACCATATGGGTGGTGCTGGCCACCACAGCTCCGACGCGGGGAGGGTTTTTTTCTTTTCTTTTTTCTTTTAAAAAAAAACTTGAGGGGCATTTTTATAAAAGCACAATATTTCAAAATGTCATATTGGTTCCTTGAGACCTAGTTGTCCTTTTCATGTGTTAGGGCCCGTTTGGTTCAAAGAAAATTAAGGGAAGGAAACGAAAAATGGGCATTTTCCGTCTGACACGGTTGTTTGATTCACATTTTCACAGGAAAAAATTTTCCAGTGGCTGGCCATTTTCTTTTAAACATGGAAAAATCGGCTCCCACCTATTTTGGTGGGAACTCATTTTCTAGCGAATCAAGAAAATGGGAGAAGACCAACTTACCCCTCTTCAATGTCGAGGGAAAGGAAGAGAGTGACGCCAGAAAATGTCATGGAAGGAGTAGGAAGAAGCCGCCGACGTGTAGATTCATCAGTGACCATAGCGGAGAAGGAGGAAGCCGCTGACAGTGGCCTCTTTGCCTCCACCGCTGCAAATCTGTCAGTGACGGAGGTGACGAAGATGGAAGAAAGTCAACGACCCATTGGAGACAACGACGTAGTGGATGTGAGCTTTGGTGAAGGAAGGAGGAAGAGAAGCGAGGGATGAGGAGGAGGAGGAGTGGGAGAGGATGAAGGTAATGGTACAGAAGGTGAGAATGAAGAAAAAAGAGAAAAAGACGAGAGGGCAGAGAGTAAAATTGTCATTAGATTCATTCTCCTATCTCATTTTTTTCTAACCAAACAATTTTTTTCCTATTAACCCATTTTCTTTTTCAATGCAAACCAAACATTTCTGTAGCAAAATATTTTTCATTTCTTTCTACTTTTTTTTTTTATTTTCATTCCATTCCTTTCCAACCCTT
Source organism: Acacia melanoxylon (assembly GCA_019022615.1). NCBI lineage: Eukaryota > Viridiplantae > Streptophyta > Magnoliopsida > Fabales > Fabaceae > Acacia > Acacia melanoxylon. The sequence goes on from JAFJYJ010000003.1 coordinate 16,701,999, forward strand.
TCTTTAAACCAAATGAGCCTTTAATACACTTTTTTGGTTTTCCAAATTCAAATAGTATTTATTTGCAATTTTCTATAAAAAAATATCATCATGAAATAAACTTTTAAATAATTATATTTTTACAAATAAAAATATTATTATAAAATTGATTTAAAATTTTAAAAAATTCATAAATAAGAAAATATTATAATTATAAAATATGCTAATGTAGTTTTAAATAAAAATATTATTATAATGAAAAATATATCATTTTGAAATTAATTTAAAATGAAGATATGTTATTATAAATAAAAAATACTATTATAGTTTAAAATATATTATTATACAATTCATTTAAATAACATATAAATAATAAAAATATAACCAAATATGTGAGGATAAAATGATAATTTGTTATCATTCCTCTCCTCCTATCTCATTTTAAATCAAGTAAGGGATTTTAAAAACCCCTCATTTCCTCTTTCATCAATCAAACCAAACGAGATAACCTTCCACCGTTTCCCTTTCATCCCCTCCCTTCAGACTAAACAGCCCCTATAGTGAGTTCAGCCCCTATAGTGAGTTCATATGAGAATGAATATTAAATAATATGAATGAAGACACATGCATTTTTTAATATTTTATTACCAAACCTGTTTTTGTTTGTTTTCTTAATAAATTTAAAATGATTATCATATTAATTATATATATTGATGATAGATAAATATGCAAATAATCTACAATCCTGCATGTTAATTTATTTTACTTGTTAAACAAAGTCAACTATCCCCTTTGTGAAAACATGATCTTCAAATCTGCAAGGCAGTGAAAATTGGACCGATGAATAAATTGGTTAAGACAGTGGTTTAAGAATCAGTAGTTTAAATCCGGGTCAATTCATGTCAAAACAGTCATAATTAAAATAACATTTGAATAAAAAACCATTAATCCATAAAGATAGCAGAACGTTTATACATAAACCACACCTAATGAAACAAAACAGAGTTATTAAAGTACGAATGTAATGACACTATTTTATAAAAATTCATAACAATGTTATTTCAAGCTCAATAAGAAATTTCAGGTAAAAAAAAAAAAAAAAAAAAAAACTCAATAAGAAAAGAAAAAAATATAAAATCAAATTCGGTTGATCAATCCAAAACTTTTGACCGAACTGGCTAAGGCATTAATTCACTAGTTTGGTTGAGCAATATCACCAAAAGTTTTCAATATCACCAACATAAAATATACTTTTTTTGTTAAATTAATTTATTTTATTTTTTCAAAAGAAAAATCTTTAAGAAGATTATACATGAAATCCAGGCTGTCTAGATTTTCATATGTACTGAACTACTGATGAAACAAGAAGACAAAAGTTTAAGCAGTAAAGAACCCGAACTAGTTGTGTGCGAGTGTGTTTCGTACTAAAAAAATCACAATACATTATTAGCATTGACGTCTCTGAATCATTAAAGTTTGTACTTAAGCAAAAATCAGTACCATATCCTCATTAGCAGGCAACATGGCTGATAGTGATTTACTGATTTCATTTACTTACCCTCAATTGACATCCAACCTAACATCTACTCTTATTTATCTCTCTTGATTCATTCCTCTCTCTCTAAATGTATATCTGTGTTGTTTGTCATTCTCATTATATTAAATATCCTTCAACCTAATATATATATTATACTTCTCAATCTCATTGACCTTGACGTTACTGATGTAGCAGGTGGCCTAATTCTCAAGCCAAAGACTTATTGCACTTGAGATTACTCTGTTTTTGCCCATCATTGTTATATATGCACGCTATTCTCATACCTTTCCCATGTTATTGTAAAGTACTTCTTACTTTATGAGTTCTGTTTTTTTTTATATAAAAGTTGTAAAAAGAGTACGAGTAATAGAGATGCTAGGCATAAATTAAGTGTAACATCATGCTAATGTCAAAAAGTAATAACTGAATTCAACAACCACATCAAAATGATGTACCTGATCTTATTATTATTAGCTTGGAGAAGTTTCATACAAGAAAAGAAGGAAGCAACTAAAATAATTGACTCTCAGAAAGATTACAAAAGGGAATTTTGGAAGAAAAAAAACTATTACAGGAAGCAAGAGGCTTCTTCTTCAACACTGAAACAAGAAAAGGTAAACATTTTGCACTTGGACTCTAATTACTACTATCGTCTCAATGAGCAAATCTAGATGCAGCAATAGTTCTTCACGTTCACTTCTTAAACCTTTTGAAATTAGGCAGAGAATAGAATAGCAATACTTATATTTACACAAATCCACAATCATCTTCATCAGCAATCTCCCTTAGAGGCTTTTCAACAGAGGTGTGTTGTGTTTCTTCTGCAACTTCACCTTGGTAAAGAGCCAAGTAAACCAATGCTTGTGGGCTAGCTATCTGGTATTGATCACTAGAAGATCTACGCATTGTGAAAAAACAATAGTAATTAATGATAAATCTGGTAACTTTATTCCTTTTTTTGTTTTTCTGGGAATAATCATAATCATTATCATCAGGTACAGATGGCCTCCACTGAGAGTTTCTTCATGACGTTTGGACACGGATCTCCCCCAAAGTTTTCAGGCGACACGGCTACTGAGCATGAATTCTGCCCAACACAATTCTGCAACAGCAAACTCAATGTTGAGTAGTGAAACAAGAAGGAATTTAGAAGAAGCTAAAAGGGACAGTAAACTAAAAAGACGACATGGACTACAGAATTGAAGTTATAAGATTTTGTAACCAAAGCCTTGAAAAACTTGTGTTTCTCAAGCACTGTTTTATCTGCTTGGCCTAGAAGAAGAAAGTTTTATATGTTTAGGCTAAGACACAAGACTGATAGAAGAATCTATTGTTTCAATTTGTTTCTTCTGAGAGACTTAGGAAATAGAAGCTTCACCATGAAAACAAGCTTTGACAATAAAAGGTGTTTTCTTGAAAGACTGTCCAGAGACTGATCAGTAATAGGGCCAAATAGTAAGTGCTTCTTTGAAAAACTGATACTTCCATGGAAAGAAATTATCAAATAAGTAGAAATTGAAATGAAATCACAGACAAACAGACCATAAAAGATAGAGAGAAGAAGAATGAATACCTTTTGAAAGGCATCATACGATTTGTGGGCGTGGCAGCTTCCTTCGTGGAAGTTTCCACAGGACCCTAAAGGAGTACCAAAGCTAGCAAATTTGATAGCTGAGATTTTCTGGCCTGGACCACATGACAAATGAGCTTTTGGTCTCACTGGTTTGCTAGATTTACCAGAAGATTCCATCTGATAACTTATGAGATTTGGCTGCCCCTCATAAATATCAGCACATGCTCTATCTATATCCCTTCTAACCAAAAATAACCCATTGGGGTCTCCACCAATCTCTTCAAATACAACTAGTAAGTTCCCAGTTGGCTTCAGCCATGATTGAGGAACATGATACCTGAAATCATCAATCACTAGTAAGTTAGTCAATATTTCTTCACCATCATCAAACGCAAGTAAGATTTTTTAAAGGGTTAATGTCATTGTTGGTCCCTACAATTTAATCAAATTTTGATATTGGTCCCTATAGTTTCAAATTGTTGATTTTGGTCCTTATAGTTTCATAAAAACTTGGTTTGAGTATGGGGACTAAAAGTATAAGGACCATTCGTTAAATTCAGATCAAATTTTTGTGAAACTATAGGGACCAAAACCAAAAATTTGAAACTATAAGGATCAAAACCAAAATTTGATCAATCTATAAGGACTAATAATGATACTAACCCCTTTTTTAAATTATAGGGACAAAGTTACAATCTTTTGAACAAGAAGATCCAACACAAAAAATTTGAATTCGGCGAAAGTTGTTTGTTTTCTCACCATCTTTGAGAAGCCTCGCCGCAGTTGCTTGTGCATTTCTTCTCACTATAAGTTCCAGCATATTGACAGTCACCACAAGTTCCAGAGGCTTTGTAAGCAGGCCAGTAGCGACCAAGGCTCTGTCCATTTATCCAAATTTGACCTTTGCCCATGCTTCCCATATCTAAAGCCAATGGCGCAACACCACGTGGGGCATCAAAAGTAGTCTGTAATAACATTAAAAGGATGTTAAGTGTTAAAGAAGTTAAGAACAGGACAGTATAATCAAGTTTTTAAGCAAAACCAAAGATTGAATCTTTGTGGTCCTCACCTTGAACCAAGTTAATGGCTGTCTTTTTGCAACCCAATATCCCTGAGTCCACTCAATTGATGGACTTGCGCTGAGAGAATGAAGACCCAAGTCTTCACCTTTAAGACCAACCTGAAAGAAGCATAATCTCCAATGAATCTCTTGAGAAAAATCCAGCAACAGAGGATATAGAAAGCACACAAAGGTTTCAAAAAAAGAACCTTGTAAGACCATTTCTGCCATGTCAAGTCCCTTTTCCCCTCATTGAGACCATCTAATGAAATCGGGCCAAGAACACCAGCATTCCATCTTTCAAAATGTGGACCAACATTCTGCATGTCAATAAAATTCAGAAGAGGGTTTATTTAGTCAAGTTCATAACTCAGCTATATTACTGGAAAATCAAAATAATGTGAAAATATATTCTTCTCCAAGGCATGGCATATTATATATATATATATATATATATATAGAGAGAGAGAGAGAGAGACGAACCGGCAGTCCAACTGCAACACTTAGCAGGGAGATTTTGTTAACACCAGCTCTTAGCTTCACGCTTTGACTAAATGTTAGCTTTGGGAATTCTAAACTTCCATATGCAGTTCCTGACCATAAGAAAAGAGTAATATGCTCAGAAAAACAATTATAAGCTTGCAATATAAAACGGCATGGTAGAGAAGTTGTTGAAAGCAAGGTAATGAAGAACAACTAAATCAAGGGTTTCCATCAAGGTTGTAAGAAATCACTAGATCACATACTGAACAATCAAGCCATGCAAGTCATTTTAGTCACCCCTACAAACAAACCTTGGATTTAAAAAACTAAACTTGGATCTTACCAATAAAAACAAGTACAGAATTAGAATAATTTCTAAGTCTTGGGATTGTTCATAAAAAACGGATGTGTTGTTATTTTGTAAATAAAAATTATGCTGCTTACCTGCCAGCTGACCATTGACAAAAGCATGCAAAGCATGTCCAGCAGACAAGACTGTTAGAACAGGATCCTTTCCATTCCTCAAAAAACCTTCATTGGAATTAATCACAACACTGTAAAGAAAAGGGAATAAGTATTAAAAGTTGAACAAGAAATGAATAATAAGCATTATCAATCAAGCATCTAGCCAAATATTGTAAGGAAAATAAATGAAGAAAGCTAGTTGGCAGAGTTATTAGTTTCTTACTCTGTGGAGTACCACAGGTAATCAGATGCATCTCTTGTCGTATTTAACTGCTCCAACAGGCCAGCCGTGGTGAACGTGCTATCATCAGTAGAGGTTGTCTCTTCATTGAATGCTTGCCAAGAAAGTCCTCCATGCATAGGAACACGAGTCATCTTCATCAGTGAACTCTGAGACCCAACCTGCACAGAGATATTATACATACTTGATCAATTGGTCAAATTTTTCTGTTATAATATCTGTGTTAATTTGTTTTCTCACCCTTGCAGTGTTATAGACAGTGTTCTTGCAATCAGGAAGAATGCTTATAGACCATGGAGGCAGGTTGTAATGCAAGTTTCCAAACGACACGGTTCTGAAAGATTTTGGGTTATAATTTGCAAGAAATGCAGCACAAGCTCCTGACTTTGATTTAAAGACATGAGCCTGGACAAACAATTCAAAGAAACTTATTAGTTAATGAAGCATGTTTACTTAGGATTGATAATTTTGAAAAATAATGAATTCTGTTATCATATACCTCTTGATAGTTTCCAAGCCGTGATACAGTAGGATCTGCAGATACTAAAGCAGGTTCACAGAGTTTTATTGCTCTGTGTAAATCCTTCAGATGGCCCCACTTTGGCTGTCTAATCAGTCCTGCAAAAAAAAAAAAAGGAAGAAAATTATACAAGAAAGAAAAATAAGCAAGTTATACATATTGATGAGTTTACTTTTTACTTGGATGTATATGAATATAAGAGACTAGATGAACCACTGACAAAGAAAGGAGTCAACTTGATGTGTGGGATATTCAAAATGCAGAATAGTCAACCAATTCATTTTTTTGGCTCAAATGAATGGGAATATTATACCCTGTTTCGAACTTGAAACCTCTTAAAACATCGATGAAGAAAGTTCCAGAAATCCACGAGAGAGACTAGTCAACTATATTCATTTTACATGTTACAAAAATAGACAAACCCAAATAGTGGCTGGTGGAAGTCATTTTTCAGTCAAATACTATATCTTCAATGTCACACATCAAAAGATGGATTATACTCCCACAAATCATTATAATAAAAATGACGTTTTGGAGCAATCACATACTAAAGTGGAAGTACAGACCACATTATTTATTCCCAAGGGTCACAACAAAATTGGAAAAGAAAACAAGCTTCAACTTTCCGTTTACGCCAAGCGATCCTTTACTGATGATGGAAATTCTACTAACCATATCACGGAATTAATTTTTATCCCTTGTAACTACCGAATTGAAAGATTTAAAAGTGAAACACATCAGGGTTTAAAATCCTTTGTGCATACCATATTCATCAATAGGTGCATCATAATCATAGCTTGTAGCAATGAATGGACCACCAGCAGTTCGACCAAAATTTGTTCCTCCATGGTACTGGAATGAAAAAGCAAAGGGATTTAGTGGTTTTATTAAAAAATAAAATAAAAAATCATGCACCTGCTTATTGAGTCCATGGAATAAAGAAGATACCATGTAATAGTTTACAAATGATCCCCCTTTTTGTATAAACCTTGCAACCGAAAACGCCAAGTCTTCAGCTGGCCGGTGAGGAACCGGACCTCCAAACTCGGTATACCTGCATGCATATCATGGAGGAAATAAACTTTTAAGTAACTCCCTGGCTTTTGTGTTTCTTGTTCTAGTAAGATTTCATAAGAAGAAAAAATAATGAGCCAAATACAAGCAACAGAATAATTATACCAGCCAGTCCAAGCTTCTGTCCACATCTTTGGTTTAGAGGCCTTATTAGGAGAGAAATAATCACAATAGAAACCATTGCAAGTGTTAATCTGTCAAAATTTACATTGAAATTAGAAGCTAAAAAAATTGGGAGTTTTAGTTTCAACTTTCAAGTATGAAGACGCTCACTGATAAACAACACAACTTAATCAGAAACAATTAAAAGTTGCATGCAAATGTGACATTGCTTTGGTCAAGAGAAGGTAATAAATAATGATAATGATAAAAATGTTGAGAAAAACATAGATGAGATGCACTTACAATAGGATCAGGAGCATCATCTTGCTTGCACATGATCCATGGAACACCTGTACCAAGTCCTACAGCCATCTGAGCTGCCCAATTAGTATAGGCTTTACCAGGAGCACCAATTTCATACTCCACCGGTCCATATTCATTTTCAATCTGTATACCCAAAAATGTTTGATATTAGAACTTTAACAATTTCATAATATATATATGTGTGTACATACATACATATTTATATGTTTGTGTGTGTACATATATGTATATATACATATATGTAGACATATATATGTGTATACATATATGTGTGTTATACATATGTGTGTGTGTGTGTGTGTGTGTGTGTGTGTACATATATATGTATATGTATGCATGTGTGTGCACACACACATACATATACATATGTGTGTGTGTATCAGGTCTACTAGATGTTACAGAACAAGTTATTAGATTGAGCAAAGGCAAAGAGTGTTTTGTCTACCTGGGAGAGAATTATAGGACCACCCTGTGACTCAAATAATCTTTCTGCTTTCATCATATTGACGATCTTGTTGGTGAATTTTTGCATATGGAACTTCATCATGGAAATATTAAAAAAAAAAATCAAAATAGTTGATTAGAAAGCTAATCAGATTACTCAGAGGAAAAAGAAAAGTATTTTTTTTTTAGCGATTATTAAGGTATAGGGATGAGAGTTGTCTCACCTTGAAAGGTCCATTGTCTGTTCTGAAGTTGATACCACGAATGTACTTCAGCCAAACAGGAAAACCCCTACAAACAGATCAAATTGATTCTAGTTTAGATATATTTAGTTCAGACAAGAAATATTTTTTTTTAAAAAAAAAAATGTCACGAAAGCAAATAAAAAATTCAAAATCCATTACCCAAAATTCCACTCAGCACAGACATAAGGACCAATCCTCAGATTAACATAAAGGCCTGCCTGCTTCACCAACTTTATGAACTTCACCAGATCATAGTTACCTTCAAAGTAATACTAAAATAAAGAAGTAAACAAATTAGTTGTTGTTGTTAGTATTATTATTACACCCACTTGAAAAAAAAAATGAGTGGTTGCGATAACTGATTACTTTGCCAGGTGAAGGTTCATGGCCATTCCAGAAAACATAAGTCTGGATAACATCTAAACCACCTTCCTTAGCCTTCTGAATAAGATCTGGCCACATCTGCAACCCAAAAAACAAAAACAAAAAAGACAAACTTTAGATACCCATTTGATAAAAACAAAGAGGGAAACTATGGGTGAGCTTGAAATGAAGAAGAAGAAGCAGAGAGATTGAGAAATCACATTTCAGAGTAATAGTGAAATAAAAATACCTCAGGGGTACTTCTTGGGTAATGAATGGATCCAGAAAGAAGAATCCTTCTTTGGCCATTGATAGTGATGGCTTTGCTATCATAAGATACAGAAGCTGAAGCAGAACCAATAAGTGAAGTTGCTAGAACCAGAATCAGAAGCACATTACACATTATAATGAGCTTGAAGAAGCCCATGAGTACCATGAACAATAATTATTATAATTATAAAAGAAAAAATAAAAAGTAATGTTCTTCTTCTTTCTCAGCTTGGTAAAGCACTGGCCTCTCTCTCTTGCACTTTATCTATATATGCTTGGTTTGGATGGCCTTTTGCTTAATATGCTCCTTTCTTTTTTCCTAGTGTGGAATGATAATGGAGAAGAGAAAGATGAAGAAGGAAAGTGAAGAGAGAAAAAAATGAAAGTGGTCTTTCAGAAAAGAGAAGAGAGAATGCTTTAATTTTGACAGGGTTTGAAAAGAGATGAAATTTTGGTTATAACGAAGAAGAAGGTGCTTTGCAGCTGCTGCTTTTAAACACTGCCAGGTGAAGAACTGTTTTGGGTTCGGAAAGAAAGTGGGACCCACTCCTTTGTCCTTTACTTCAACTTACGCGGAGCGCCATCCAATGTTTTTATTTTTATTTTTTAATTATATTTATATTCTTAATTATCAATTTTTTAGTACTACTACTGTACTAATAAATATAAAATTCGCGGAAGATTAATGAAGTTAATTAAATTAATTTAAAATATTTTAATTTATTTTTAAAAAAATAATTAGTGTAACTTATGAACCAATATATAATTTAATCATATATAATATATGATATAATTAAATAACTTATTTAGTTTTTTAATATCTCAAAAAAGTAAATTATATCTTATATTTGAACCAAAAATAATACTATACTAGAATAAGTGCTCATTTGGCCACCTCAAAAAAAGTGTTTTTTTAAACACCATTCTATAAGTCAAAATAAAACTCACGTATTACATACTTACCTCAAACACTATAAACCACTTCTAAAAGTTAAAATAAACCAGCACTACTAAAAGCATCTCTAAAAAGCTAAAATAAACAAACGCATTTTATTGTAGTTTCATTCTTTAATATGAGACTCAATTGATTTTTTTAAAGGTTAAAAAATAAATTATATTAGAATATTTATTTTTGTTATATCAAAATTTGTATGGTTTATAAACTAATATATAATCAACTCGCTACAAAATATATATTATGATTAACTAACTTATTTAACTTTATTAGTCTTTTTTTAAAAAAAAAAATCAACTGAATTTTATATTAAGGAAATGAGTCCCTATATATTTATAGGAACTCAGTCCATAATCCATATGCTTTTTCTATGCTATATTATTGAAATTGAATGTGTGTGTATTAAGTGTTGACAATAAAATAATTATATTTTGTTTATAAATTATTATATTAACATAAAATTATTTAAAAATTCTAACAAAGTATGCTTTAATTTATTTATTAGTCATGGATTTTGTAATTTATTTTTAAAATTTTATCTAATATACTTTTCATTAAGTAAAGTGTGTTTGGTTGATATAATAGAAGTGAGAGGGATCTCAATTGTAAAATTCCCGAGTCCGAACTCTCTTGTTTTGTTCGTTCTCATTTAAACGACAGTGAGATATTCAACAAAATACAAAACGACAGAAAGATTCTCTACCCAATCCCAATACGGTCGGTTCCTACTTCAATTGGCCAAATCTTAATGTTCACTTCATTCGAAATCGCCCACGCGCGAATACGGTGAGTAACTTTTACTCACTTCTCTCTCTTTTTTTATACACCGTCCGCATTTTTTTATTTCTTTTATGAGAGCCAAATAACACGGTTCAAAAAAATAATTAAATTATTAAATAGATAGGAAATGAACTATTTTTTTTCAAGCATGTTTTTATTTATAAGTAACCGGCGAGAGAGAAAAATATAATGATAATGAGATAGAGTACGAAAAAGGATGTAGTATGTGACAAAGATAAAGATAGAGAATACAATTAATTATTAAAAAATAGTAAAAACATATTAAATACTAAAACACTCTGATCTTATTAAATGAACCTAAATAATTCAAATTTCATATTTTTAATTAAAAAAATAGGAGGAATACAAGTTATTGGCTTCTTTTCTCCCACTAGTAAAATCAAGTGAACTTCTTAAGACAGTCTAGAAATTAAATATTTTATTATCAATGAATTTATTATAAATTGATAAATAGTATTCTATACAACTTTCAAGTTCCCGTGATTACCCTACCAAATTTTATGCATTATGCAATACCTTTCACTGAATAAATTATTGTTTTTTTGGAGAAAATAAATAAAAAATTTATTGTTGTGACAAAAAAATTTATTGTTGGTACAGATTACAGTTAAAAAAGTAAATACGGTGTATATATATTATTGGTACGAAATGCCGAGGGCATTGAAAAGTTTAAATCACGTGCAACCATAGCGCGTGAAAACGACACTCCCATTAGGGCTTTCCAATTTTCTTAACCCAAAATAAATTATAAGAAACTCTACCAAATCTAAATTAGTGCGCAGACAATCCCTAACCTGCATGCCTTTGTCAACTTTCATATAATTAGAATCTAACGACATGTTACTAATGAGCATAAGATGTATACGTTACTTTTTTTTGTTTTAAATATAAGATAAAATTGACTTTATTTTAAAATATTTAAATTTATCATTAAAAAAAAACTATTTTACCTAATAGATAAAATGATATGATTAAGTAATTTATTTAACTTTTTGAATCTCTCTAACAAAAACTCAACCGATACTTAACTACTAGTACTACCTTTTGCTTGGGATTAATTACCTGGTTAGTCAAAATGGAACAAAATCATGGACATTTACTAGAGTCAGGAAAAAAAAAGTGAAATAGTCAGAGCCAGTGAAAATTGGTCAGAACACATTTTTTTTCCAAAAAATAATAATTAAAAATTATGTTATTTTTTGTTTTTGTCCTTTGATTGGTTTTTCTATGGTGTGTGTATATTTAATGATTTGTTTTTTCTTTTACCAGAAATAATGTTTTTTTTGGTGTTTTCGGTTCATTTTAGCTGTTTGTGCTAGTTTAGTTGGACAATTAATCTAGCATATATGATGATTTTGGTGATTTGTAACATATAATAAAGAGTATTTAAGTTGGGTATTATTATTATTATTATTGCCAAGAAAATAATTGTTCATTAAAACGAACCCAACGAGAGATACAAATCTAGAATAAAAAGTTTGTAAAAAAAAAGCTTAAATACATAATGATGTGAATAAACTGTAAATAACCTAATACTAAAAAAGTTGAGAGGGAGTCACCGCCACAACCAACAACCCCAAGGCCTTCATAATCCCTTCATCAGAATCTGTAGGTAGAAAAACATTGTCACTAACAACAAAGTCATTGTAAGAAGTAGTTGTTTGAAGAATCATCCTAAAGAATCCACCACTTTTATCCTAAAAGAACCAAATTGGTTGCTGAAAAAACTCAATGAGAAGATCTTATAGAAGGAAAAACATCCACAAACACTAGTAAAAAAGATGAAGATAGAGAAGTCGTTGATTGCATAACAAAATGCACTATCTCGACCATGACATAATGTTTCGTATGCATTGTTTCCAACAACACATAGTAGTCTTTTGAAAGATGAAGTCAACAATATATAAGATTATACCAAATCTCTATCCAAAAAATTGTGAAAACGTAGCCACCATGTGAAATTTGTTCCGTTGAAACTCCTAAATCGATTTATTGCCACAAAGAAAATTGACAACACCATAAGAAGCCCAAAGAAACATGAAAATAAATGTAAATTGACACAAAATAGGGAAATCTTCACCCCAGCCGAAACCCAGGGAGAAAGATACAATGAAAAAAGCTCGCTCAACAATGAGAGAAGACCTCCTACCACCCAATAATTCTAGAAGAGTGGGAGAGGAAAAGGATATTTTCAAATTACATAAGTGTGTTTAAGTTGGGTATTATGAGATCATGTTTGTTTGGCATATATGAACAAAAATTACAAATATATTTGGGCATTTATATATGACAAGACATGAATAAATATGTTCTAATTTATTTTTTTCCTTTATGTATAATTGAAAATATTATTTTAATTAAGACTGATATAATCATAATTCAATGAATCAGTGGCCCAATTAGAGGGGTTGAAGTTTTATATTTATGAATAATAACCTTATAACATAGTGATATGAAAATCCTAAAAGATATGGTTTCGATGATATTTATAAACTCGTATCATTAGTGATTCATCCACTTATTTGAAAAAAAAAAAAAAAAAAAAAAAATCGCCTCTTTGCATACAGCTGTAACTGTCATGACAATAAAAGGGACACAGAAGACCGAGGCCATTGACGTATGATCCAAACAGGAACCACTTGTTTCCACAGACACTGTATATCATTCATAGTCCTGTTCTCTTATAAATGCACAACCATAACTAACATTTTACTTTTCCCAACAAATAATAATAATTAATGTTTTTAAGATTATTTTATGATTTTATATAACTTTATCTCCTAAAATTTAACCATCTCATTTCGATTTTTAAGACTTATCTGTGATTCGGTGAAAAGGGAACTACTTAAATAATCTTTTACCATATATTTGTTATAAATTTACAGTGATGAAAAAATATTAGATATATGGGGGGTTTGTATAGGTCTTATAATAATACAGAGTTTGGGCTTTAATAAGATCATTGTAGAAGGAAACTCAACTATGACTTTACACATAATTTAGGATATTTGGATTCAAGGAAGAGCTAGAGGTAGAACTCTGAATGAATAACTATAAGACAATAACAATGAGCTACAGATCGGGCGGAACAGTAAAAAATCTTAGGGCGCCAAAAAATAAACATATTCAACTACTCCCTTTAGCTTTTATTATAAAGACCAACTAATAAGATATTTGGTTCTTATTATAAAGATTTCATTGTTTTAAATAAGATTAAATATTATTATGTATACCCATAATTAAAAAGATAGTGAATGAGAGAAATAATTAATAAAAATTAATTATTACTCTTTTTTGAGCAAAAAAAGAGTAATAATTAATATGATATTAGAGTGTAGTATAATTAATAAGGATAATATTGAAAATTACTTAAATTTTAGGACAAATTTAATGACTTTAACTTTTTATGACGTGAGAATTGTTAGTTGGTTCTTAAATAAGGACTAGAGGAATATTTACTAAATAAGTATCAAATAACATTGAAAATACAAATAAATAATAACTGATAATTATAAATCAAAACAATATGTAAGATGATAGAGTACTAACTTTTTCAAGATCTCAAACAAGAATTTTACTTTCTTCTCACAATTCAATGAGTAATGAAACAAACATTATCTTTAGAGAAGATAAAAAATTAGTCTGGGCCAAATTTGTGGCCAAATAAAATATCATATAATAAATACATATATATTCTCACAAATTTTATAAGATCAGCCGGGCAATTTGGGGGCCTTAATCGGCCATCACAAAGCGTTCCACCATTGCTATAGATTTGCTCTTCCCATATTTTGTGTGAAGACAATGTTGTGACAGATTTGTTAGTCAAGTACCAAGCACTCGAGTAGAAAATGTAGATGGTATATTATTGGCTTATCCACTTTCAGATCGGGGTTCGGCCTCCGCCGGACCATTAAGTCCCCAATTCCCAAAAACAAAGATTTGTTAGTCAAGTATAGTTTTTTTTTGGGTAAAGGGATATTGTGGAAGTTATTCCCCACGTCTAGAGCTGAGTTAATGTTACTAAAGTAAAGGGCAATTGAGTCATAATTTTTGCCTAAAAAAATAGATATATTTTATTTTATTTTAGAAAAAAATTAGGGATACTTTTGTTCCTATCCTCTATACATTTTCAGTCATGACAAAAATAAACTCTCATGATGAAATGAGAATACAGTTGCCAATGGTTTTCTTGGTAAGATAAACAAAATTATGAACATGAAGAAGTGACAATGACAAAAATACCCCTGACATTAAAAAGAAGGAAGTAAAGGCTTGATATATTTGTGTGATCAGCCATTATTATTTCACTCACCTATTGGTGTTAAAGCATAACGAAGCCTATTCTCATAATACCATTTCATTGGTGGCAAGAGTATATATGAATCATACCAAACATTAACTCAGAGAATTTATCAGGGTTTAGATTAATCCGGATCAAGCCGGGTTAGAGCACAAAGCCGAAAAACTCTATCACCAAATATAGTTGTATTTCCAAAGCTCAAACTCGAGACCTTGAGTTAAACTGAAATAACTTCAACCAATTGATTAAGGTGTTTGGTGGTATACCAAACGAACTTTAACATAAGATTACTTTTCCGTTTTCCTATCTCATCAGCCAAACATGCTTGAAGAGAAGTGAGGGATAAATTAGGAATAAGAAGAGACGTATGGAGTTTGAGAAATAGAAAGAGGGATTTGATGGATTACTTGGCGGAAGGAGAAAGGAAAAGAAAGAAACAAGAGAGAAAAAGTGTGCTTCTTTTTTTCCCCCAATAAACAAGAAACAATTAATATTATAGAGTATAAATGTGATTGTTTTTTTTTCTGGTGTACCTTCCATATCATTTTAATTAAATTTTAAAATAGAAATCTTAAAAAATAGAAAATGCATGCTTGCATTGCACCTATACTCCTCTCCCACTAACATTTCCATCATTGCCAACACCAACTTCTCTCTTAATCCTACCAAAAATATCCTAATTAAATAAATGATCACTCTTTTAGTATGATTTTTTTCGTATACAATATATAAGTGTTATAATTAAATTATTTTAAATATATTTAATAACTTCATGGAACCATATGTCATGCAAAATTTATATCCAATATATTAAAAAGTGGTAATAAATCCCCTTCATTTGTTACTTTATACATGTTATTTGATCATTTAAAAATTATTTATTATACATATTATATGTGCACCAAGGAAAAAAAAAAAAGATTGGTAAGAGACTAATTATAATTAATTAACATAACATGCTCTATTAATGAATTAATTTTTCCAGCAGCTCAAATCTATAATATCGTGTTGAGGAAAAAAATGGATTTATGTTGTGCATACTTGGAGACCTGACCAGAATTTGCAGAGAGAATGTTGGGCGTTAGAGAAACACATAATATTAATAATAATAATTAAAAAAAAAAACACTAAAAAGTGAAGGTGGATAAGATTTGCTTTCCATTATATGGAAGGAATTGAGAAGCTTCCTATTATATTTATTAATTAGACAATAAATCCAAATAATTTGATTCTACAAAATTATTTAGTGATAATAAATGTGGGAAACATCTAAGGTCATAAATACCGGGGATCTGAAAAGAAAAAGGAATTGAGAAGCTTCCTATTTTAATTAAATTAGACAATAAATAATAATTTGATCCAAGAGTAATAATAAAGTCAACCCGAGCTTAACTGGGTTAAACCGATTGAGAAATTGAAGATTTTAGGATTATTGATATGAAATTCTAAAAAAATTTCTTTTTAAAAATCGGATTTATGCTCACACCGGCTCGCCAATTTCTGGGCAGAACCAGCCGGCCGTTTCAATTGGGGTTTCTGGAAACATCATCCACATGCAATATGTATATATACGCATGTTGTTGTTGGGTGTACTGTTTATACGTGCCCACACGTTCTTCATTTATCTTATTTAATATAAATTACAAGAGATTTAATAGTTAAAGGAAAAATCCTCCTCATTTTGGACTCTCTATATATTACTCTATTTTGTTTTGTGGAGTGTCATGTTTGTTATTTGTGGCTGGTTATGACGTTTGTGTATTGGATTCTATTTTCAGGTTATTAAAATCATATATTTTGGTTAATAAAAATACATCCGTACGCTTATTTTAATCCTCCTTAAAAAAATGTGTTGTGTTCTCCTTTGAAGGATCTTAATTATATGGAATTTTTTAAATATATTTATTATCCAATTATATTTAAATATTGTCTGGTTGAGCTGAAAATATGTTCCTTAACATGATTTTTTTTTTTTTTTGTTCAAGAAGAATTGAGTCTCTTTTGTTCGACCCAATCACCGTTAGTTACGAGTTACGGCAAAGGGATTATTTTTACATCAACGTTAATGATATTTTTTATAAGTAAAAATTTAGAAAATGGCAATGAAATGCTCAATACAAAAATTAATATAAGATGGGGATTTTTCAAATTGTAAACAAAGAGGTTTGAATTGTAAATTTTGAATTTTTAGTTGTAGCTAAGGTTGTCAAACTCACGAGTTTAAACAAACTCGTGACAGTGACGTAAACTCGTATCGTAAATTTGAAAGAGTTTACTTTTATCATAAAATAGGTATTAACAATATAGAATTGAATAATTAAAATATAAAAAATGACAACAATTTGTTTTATACATATTTTAAATTCAAATAATTGAAATTAAATATACCAACATTCATAATTTATTATATTTAATAAATAAAGTTATATAAAATTCATATATAAAACCGTTGAGGATGACAAAATTAAAAAAAAAAAATTAACACAATTTTGTAAGCTAAAAATGTAAAAACAGTAAACTCGGTGTGTCAACTCTTGAGTTTAACTGAGTTTATAACTGATACGAGTTTACTAGAGACTCAACTCGATTTAATAAGGTAGAAACATAAAAACGGTAAACTCAGAGAGTCAACTCGCGAGTTTGACAACAATACTTGTAATAGACAGTTTCTTATTTTGTTTTAATTTTCTTATAGGGTCATCAATTGTCACTCACTTTAAACGTTTTGATGAGTTGAATTATAGGACAAACCAAAATCGGGGCATGCCTAATAAGTAATGACTCAGAAAACACTAATATGCGTACTTAAAAGTTACCCATCAATATAAATGAGATCTTTACTTTACTAATCACATTTGAACCCACTTATTTTTAGTAATAATGAATTGACTCTTTATCAGTTAATAATCCAATCTTTATTGACAAGATGAATTATAGTTTTTCAAAAAATCAATCAATACATCTAGAAAATAATCTCAAGCTCTGTGCAAATTCTCATGAAAAATTAACTTTGATACTCCCTCCAGTCCTTAAATAAGATATATTTTGAGAGTTTATCTTAATCTTAAATATAAGATATAGTTTTCATATTTGTCAATCTTTTCCTAATTTATTATTATCGATACTCTAGAAGGAAAGGAATTAAAGAAGGTGATTATGATGTTTTAGAAAATATATGTCATATTAACTAACTCAACTAACTACTTTAATTTAATCAAATTAGGTAAATATGTCTTATATTAAAGATCGAAGCATATATGATGATAGAGATATGACATTAGTGACATTAGTGAGTTTGGTAGAATTTGGATTTTGTAAAGTGTAGCCACATCTTTCATAGCAAGAAACATTATGACTTTCATGAAAGAAATTATTTAAAATAAGATTACATCATTATCTGAGTAAGATAGTTTTGAAAATTTTCTTTGCTGGAGAAGTCTTGATATAGCAGAGGATGATAAAATTTGTTGTAAAGTTTTTTTTTTAAACAATTAAATTAAATTAGAAAATCATGCTGCTAATTGACTTACTGCAAATGCAAATTAAAAATACCTGCATAACATAGCTCCATTTTTTACAAAAAAGAAAAGGTGAGAGTCCCAATTTCATGAATAACAAAATCAATTATACTTAATTAATTTGACTCAGTAATATTCAAAATCTAATTATTAAAGGATTTCTTGTTTTCAAAATATTTTGTTTGAAAAGCAAAAAAAAAAAATAAAATTGTGTTTTCTTGTGATGTGTTTTGAAAAAAAAAAAAGTATAAGGATATAATTTTTACATTTGATTACTTTTATTCTAAAAAAAAAGTAGAGAATGGGGAGAGAACATTGTATTTTTTATTAATGATAGTCATACTAATAAAATAAACTATTATTTCACATTTCAACTCACCATTTTAGGTACGTTTTTTCAAAATAACAATTTTTTTGACGTTTTTTTATTTCTTAAATTTGTTAAAAAATTACTCTAAAAATTTATTGTATATAACAGCATAAAAATAGATAATAGAATCAAACATTCGCTAAATAATTTATGCGAGAAATTGCAAACGAAGAACTTTTACTTTTAGTTGGATTGATAATGACAAAAGAGAGAATAGTGTTGATGATGTTCTTTAATATTATTATTATATAAACTGAAAATGACACTTCCCTCACTAGTGGGCAATTGCAAATATAAAGTCTATTATTATTAAATCGCCAAATTTGTTAGTTGAAAATCGGCTTAATTAATTATTACCACTAATTCCTTTCACATGTTTTAGGCTTTCCTTTTTCTTTCAATTCTTTAATTATAATCATGCCAGGCAAGAGATTAAAGGTTCTTCTTTTTCTGCAATTTCGTTTTCAGTATTAATTAAAATCAAGAGCTAATTTTGTGAACATTAATTGATTAATTTCTCGATATTTTATTATTGAAGGGTTTAATTATTTTGGGATACTTAAGAATTTAAAATGAAGCATCTTTTGAAGGCAACATGCCTCTCTTGTTTTATGAGACAAGCAATCATCAATAACTGTTTTGCAAGTGGGAAACTTGTTTGTCCATCATATCTCAAAGCCACATGAAAATGTCGTTAATGTGTTTTTATTTTCAATTTTTAATTTTCTTAATTAGATTACATATTTTTTTCTTAGGGAAAAAAAAACACAATGTGTGAATGTAAAATATTACATGGAGTCCGAGAAATAAACTAGCATTCACATTGATTTTTTTTTTGTTTTAAAAAAAATACTAACAGAGATATAAATGGTTGGAAAATAAATCAAATAGATTGTGAAGTAATATCTTCATAGTTAAACATATACTCCTTCTATTCTTAATTATAAGATCTGTTAACTTTTTTTGAAGAGAAAACAAAATTAAATTACTTTGAGCAGTATTTTTTTCTTCAAATTAATTAGTTTAACTAATAAACTAATATATAATTTAAGGATACACAATATATGAAATAATTAAGTAACTTATTTACTTTCTTAATTTCTCCAAAGGTCTGTGCCTTATAATTTAAGGTTGTATAAATAAATGTCAAAACAAAACTTTATTGAGCAATGTGTGAAGTCTGATATGATTTGGTACATGCACTACACTATCAATCTCTTTTTTTTCAAAAAAAAAAAAACTCTTCCGATTCTAAATTTAATATATAGTTATTATTTTTTTTGGAAAATTAAGGAAAGTTTAATTAAATTACTTTAAAATATTTATATTTATCATTTTTTCTCTAAATTGTGTTGCATAACTTATAAACTAATATAATAATCTAATGATATACAACATATGATATGATTAAACAAATTATTTAGCTTCCTTAATCTCTTCAAAAAAGTCAACTATATCTTATATTTAGGACCGAATATAGTAATAATTAGGATGTTTCTTACAACATGTATGTGAGATTTTCGCTATCTGGGACCATGCAAGTGAATCAAAAGTCATTGGTGCAATATGAGATGGGTGTATTCTGTCTTCCACTACTAATCCTTTTGATTTTTTTAGCAAACTTCTGGCTAACTTTTGGTGGTTACATCTACTTCCACGTGGTCCTAAACCTTGTTTAAATTTTAATCTTTGATTTTGAAGCTTCATATCTTAACCAAAACAAATTAACCTTTTAATTTATTTTCATCATTTTATTATATACTACCTCCGGTCCTAATTATAAGAGTTAGTTGACTTTTTTTGGAGAGATTAAGGAAGCTAAATACGTTACTTAATTATTTCATATGTTGTGTATCCTTAGATTATATATCATTTTATTAGTCAAGGCAATTAGTTTAAAGAAAAAAAACAAAAATACTATAAAATAATTTAATTAGTTTCTTTAATCTCTCCAAAAAAGTCAACTAGGTCTTATAATTAGGACCGGAGTGAGTAGAAGTTAGTCCTCACAACAATATGGTAAATTAATGTTCAAATTATTATAAACAAAGATGTACCTATATTTAATATCTGATGACATTTTGAGAGTCAAATGAGACTATCTCAATTGAGCTTAGCATTTTTTTTTAAAAAATAAAAAAAAAATGAAAGTAAGGAAAATTCACAAGGCTGTTGAATTTGTATTGGTAAGTTGAATTATCATCAAGAGAGTCATGTTGTGAGAATGATAATGACACAAGGTAACAAAATTTAATGGGACCTACTTCCTCTCTTTTTTTTTTTTGGTCAAAGTACTTCCTCTCTTTACGCGTAGTAACATGTCCATCTTAAATTTTCCTTATCTTTATGTCTCTTATTATATGTAATTAATTTGTGATTTTTTTTTAAAAAAGAGAAGAGATAGTTTTTAATCCTTATAATCATTATGTCAAACTCGGGAGTTGACTCTTTGAGTTAATCGTTTTTACGTTTTTACTTTACCAAATCAAATCAAGTTGAATCATTAGTAAACTCGTGACCGTTGTAAACTCAGTTAAATTCATGAATTTATAAATCAAGTTTATCGATTTTATGTTTCTAAATTATAACACCGTGTTAACCCACTTTTAAACTCGTATTAACTTTTTTTATTTGATCATGTTGAAGGGCTTTATATATGAGTTTTTTAAAAAAATTCTTTATTAAATATGATAAATTTTGAATATTGATAGATTTAATTTCAATTATTTAGATTTAAAATATATTTAAATAAAATTGTTGTCCTTTTTTATATTTTAATTATTTATTATATACTATTAATACATATTTAATAGTGAAAATAAACTCTTACAAGTTGAGTTCACATGATTGTTATGAGTTTATTTCAACTCGCGAGTTTGACAACTTTCCTTAAAATTATATATTAAATTCAGATCTAGGTTAATATAACTATTATTATTATTTTTATCGAAGAGTTAACTCCTGAAAATATAATCAACTTTGATTAAAGTCTCTATTGTTATATCAGCTAAATGTTACTAGGACCCTGACCAAAATTACATATAAATCTTTTTTTCCCCCGATTAAAGATTATATTATCAATCTCATTCCAAAACAAGTAAACATCCATCAACATTACATATATTCAGAAAAATCTTAATTATCCATTAGGAAACCTCAATTAATAAAGGAAATCTTACAAAATATCACATTCTCTAAGAAAATCAATTACCCATAATTCTAAGGAATGGTTTGTAATTAATGAAAAACTATAAGGATATCAGATTAAATTTAACATAATTCCAGAGAACAATAATTCTGTTTTCTCTTTCAAAAGAACTGAATTATTATTTATTAATATATAAAAAAACACGTTTATTGTATGGGATGAAATATAAAATATATAATAAGCCATGCATTATATTAATAAGTTGAATAATGTAATTTGCTCATGAAATCCAGTGAAAATACCATAATTTGAAAATAATCTATATACTATTCACACTCACTTTTTTCACCTATATAATCTAAAAATAATATATATACTATTCACACTTTAATTTGAAAATTTGATGAGAACCATGAAAAAAATATGTCTGGGTAAATTTTTGCTGTATTAATAATTTGTAGTTGGGGATTAGCTGGGAGCCAGTTAAGAATCGAATTGATGGGTCCCAAAAAAAGGTGGGGCCCAAACAAAGGCATTTGATGACCAAACATTACAACCAAGTTGACCACATTACAATCATAAATACCATCTACTATCACCTCACCTAAAGCCTCCCACTTAATAATGACCTGTCTTGATTCTCTTTACTGTTTTATAATTATTTTGGTCCATAAAAATAAAAATATTAAATAAATCATGGGAAAAATAAAATAAATTATGTTAAGTTCATTTTTCAATAAAAATAATCTCTCTTTCATTGTTATCTATTTGATTATTAATAGTAAATTTAGGCAGAAAAATTAATTATGCTTATTTTTTTTTTGTGAGTATGTTATTAATCGACTTAATTATCTTATTTAAATTTGATAGATGGGATATCAGACATATATCCCATGTTCATTTGGCATGATTTTAACAAGTCATATTATGTATGAATTATAAAAAATATAACCTTTTTCGGCCTGAAAACAATATAACTTATTTTTAAAACATATATATATATATATATATATATATATATATATATATATATATAAAAAATTTGACAGAAGTGCCTCCCTGAGGAGTCAAGTACACCGCCTCTTTGTTTTTTTCATTTTTTTTTTTCTGACATCGTGCATGTGATGTTTTCTGAGTCAAAACATTTGGTTTTAAGAAAAAGTGGATAGCTAGTACAATTTTTTTATTTGAAAAATATATATTTTTGAATTTTAAATAAATTAAAGCTGAAGTAGTACCTATTCTCAAGGGACAAAACGACAGTGGGAAACTGAGAAAATATTGTATAGACAGTGAGGAAAACGCCAAGTAACAAGATTCCAATAATAAATTTAAGGAAAAAAAATGATTGAAGGGAATAAGAATTATATAATCGTTATATATATATATATATTTGAAAATAAAACAAAAGAAGAGAACCTCTTTGGTTATCGGATCACATTTTCTTTTATTATAAATTATGAATGTGTATTTTTTTATCAAGACCTTTTTGTAAAATTATGAGAGAGAATGAGAGTGATGATGCATAAATTTGTTAATTAGTAATAGATTATTATAAATAAACTTTATATATATATAGTGGGATAATGTTCCCTATATACTTTAGATAAAGGAACATAAAAATAATAATGAGAAGAAAACAACAATAGAAAATATCAAGAAGAAGAAAGATGCCCTGGAATCATTTACTGGACCCTATTTTGGGTCCTTGATCTCAAAAAGAATATATCCATCTCTTATATTTTTCCTTTAAACTCATCTTTTTGCTCTCCTTTTATTTATAATATATACACTTTATTTATTTATTTATTTTGGTGGGGTGAACTCACAATTAAATTGTGGAACTATCCTATCCTTATAGACTCCATGACAAAGCTATAAAAAAAAATGTCTCCATGGTAAGAACAATTAAACGTAGAGAAAAATGATAATTTAAGACTATTGATTATTTTTTTTATTCATATAGTTTTATATTAATATTTTGAAAATGTAAATTCACAACTGTAACCTTTCTTATTTTTCCTTAAGTTTTTCATATTTTCACCTGTGAGAAAATGAAAAATAAATAAGATAATACGGATTCATTTAAAAAATGGTAGGTGATAATGGAAGGGGAAAAACTATTAATTGAGACATTTTGATTAAAAATTAACTAAAAAAATTTAGTTATTGATAGAGTATAATGATGAAACCTAAGCTATGTAATGGATCCACTTAGTAAAATAAGTGTTATTGTTGTTTTTTCACTAGATTTTGTTAGTTTATATATATATATATATAAAAGTTTAGGTGGGGTGGACACCGGTAACCCACCGGGCCATGGCACCCCTGCAAACCCAAAGAAAGTACCTACAGATTGTTAAGCAACAAGACTCTCACATCGATTAGTGGTATCAAACCTCCTCACTTTTTCATTACATCTACAAATACAGCTAACAAAGGGAATATATGGCTGCTACACCGATATGGTCCCCCGATGGGCCCTTGGCCCATGGCCCAATACTCTTTGCAGTTGGACATTACAAAATGGTCCCTACAGTTTTGTCCATATCTATTTTTTCTATTCTTTAGACAAATGTATTTTCTTATAAAAAAACAATATCATTCGAGGCAATGTGAGATAATAAACGAGGGCATAACTTCTAGCAAACATCCCTTTTAATTTAATTTAATTAAATCCTCCTCACCTTTTTTTTTTTTTTTTTTGGTAAAGCACTCTCATTAAATTAAGATTGAACCAGATCCAAGTGCTTTATGCTCCATCCTTTTAAAAAATTTCTGAAACAACCCAACATTAAACAATAATGAGTGGACATGCTTATCCTCTACTCTTTTTTAATTCAATTATTTATTTATTAAATTTTATTAAATCCACGATGATGATAACAGGAAAATAAAGATCATTTGAATATCATTTGGTAAATTAATATTTGATTTCTCATTAATACTTAGCATCTCATCATGTCTCTAATTTTTTTTTTTTTTTTTAAAATATTGATTTGATTTGAGAGTAAATAAGAAGCAGAGAAAGAGGATAAGGTGAGAGGGCTTTAGTTGCATTTTTTGGGGGAGAAGAAGATAGGATAAGGGAAAAGGGGAGACACGTAAGAAAGACAAGTGGAAAAGCGATATGATTTTTTTGTATAGAGAAATTAATGAAACTAAATAGGTTATTTAATCATATTATACGCCGTGTATTCTTAAATTATATATTAGTTTATAAATTAGGAAAACTAGTTTAGAGAAAAAAATAAAAATATTTTAAAACAATTTAATTAACATTCTTAATACTTTTTTAAAAATCAACTTTATCTTATATTTAGGATGGGAAAGAGTAAGAACAATAGGCCCATGAGCCAACTCCGACCTCATCCATGGGTACAGTTCCTAATAGACACAACATGCCCTCTTGGCTCTCCCAAAGGTTACATTTATGTACAAACATGCCGAATCTAGCCCCACAAATTGCATCATTTTTTTGGGAAAATTACTTGTAGGTCCCTAGGAAAAAAAATAATTATAAAAAATCTCTTAAAATCACCAAATTACACAAAAATCCGAGGGACTTTTTTATAATTATTTGTATGGAAAAAAATCTAGATTTTTAAATGTTGTTGTAAATATGGTTTTTTCACATTTGTTGTAAATATGATTTTTTTGTTGTAAAGGGCCATATTTTAAATTTTGTTGTAAATATCAGGAATATACTTTTTTTTATTGTAAATGACATTTCTACATTCAAAATTCGGGTGTTTAAATGTTGTTGTAAATATGACTTTTTTCATTATAAAATAATATATTTTAAATTTTGTTGTAAATATAAGATTTTTTACATTTGTAAATGACTTTTTCACGTTTAAAATCGGGTGTTTAAATGTTGTTGTAAATATGACTTTTTTCGTTGTAAATAATAGGATTTTAAATTTTGTTGTAAATATAAGATTTCCGTTGAATCTACGCTTTTTTCATTGTTAATATAAATAATATAAAAAAGTCCTAAAAAACACGTGTAATTTGATATTTTAAGGGACTTTTTTGTAATTATTTCTTTTTCTTGGGACCTGCATGTAATTTCCCCTTTTTTTTCATGTGATGTACTATAATGGAAGATGCTCTTTTATCCCGAAAAAATTGTTACAGTGTCACATAAAAAAATAAGTTACACCGTTCAATATAGTTTAGCTTATTAAAATTATGATTAGTTTTAAATATTTGAAAACATTTTAATATTAATGGAATGTAGGTAAGAATTGGACAATGCGTATGAGCATATGATAAAATATGAGAATCTTCACCAAAAAGGGAAAAAAAAAAAGATGAGCATGCCACGCACATTTGTGGCTAAATTGATTTGAAGCTGAGATCACACTCACAATCATACGTGGCACAAATCAATCCTTGTCATTGTCCATCATTATCATCTCAATAATTATTAATGTCTCTTTTTCTTATGACGTCTTTGAAAAACAAGTTTACAAAATTAGTGTTCCAAATAAATTGAATTAGGATTAGAGGAGTGGAAATTATAGGATTTTTCTTTCTCTAAAAAATGTTTGTTTTGGTCTCTCTTTTCCACTTTAACTTGTTTTTTTTTTTTTTTCCAATTATCAAATTAAGATATATATGTATATAAAAGACATGTGAGCAAATATGGGTGAAAACCTGTCGGATGGTCTGTCAGGCGCATGGTGATCTACTTGTTAGTAAAAAATCGCCAAAACCTATTTAAAAGACTATTTTGGTTAACGTCAAGCCTAAACTTACTAAAAGTCTATTAGGCTTGATCTCAAAACCTATTTAAAAGACTATTTTGGTTAGACACAAGTTAAATTAAAAAGTACTTTATGCTAATTAAAAAAAGTTAATTACTCAATCTAAAAAAATGTAATTATAATATCTAAATAAATAATTATTCTATCTGGAAAAAATGTAATTGTTCAGTGCTTAATCTTAACAGGCCTCAGACCATGTTAGACCTTTGTGCAAAGTGCTAAATTTAGATCGAAAATAAGGTCCGTAAATAAATGCCAAAGCTTTAAGCTCGACTTTATCTTTAGAAAAACAAGCATTTTACTTATTAAAGGTGAAGTTTTAAATTTCTATAAATAAGGAAACTCTGTTTTTAAATTTCAACTAAAATAGTGGGATTTCAATCAAAATAATTTTATGTTAAGAAACATCAATATTGCCTCTCTCTTCCACTTTAAGTTTTCTCTAGCATAATAAATTAAATGAATCATATGTCAAAGCGTGTAAGGAAGTGAACTTTGCTTTTTTAAATTTAAAATAAAGTTCACCACCAAAGCAATAACTAAGGAGTAGTTATGATTATAAGCTTCTTTACTTTCTAAACCACTCATAACGTGTCCTAAACGAAAATGTGTTATCCTCATAACCTTTTTTTCTTTGTTTTTTTTAAAAAAACTTTTTGTTAAACTATTGTCTTGTTTAAATTAGTTATAGTTCAATTTTTTTGGCGTTGCATGTGTTATTTTATATTAATTAGATGGGTCCTTATATACTATATATATATATGAAATTTAAAGTGAAGCCACACAGGATGAATTAGGTGGTGGAATATATAAAAGAGATGTGACAATGTGAGGAATGAGAAATTTTCAAGTTTTTATGTTCAAAATTTAAAGGATTAATATCAAGTAATTAATAACAGAAATGAAATATAAAATTGATATCCAATACAAAAACATTTTTTTCTAAAACAAAAAAACAGATATAAATGCATTGGTTAAATCAAAAGAAATAACAAAACTATGATATATCATTACAAACTTTTATGATAAGAGAGATCAAATCAGTTTATTTTAAAAATTAAGTGAGCCTGCAGGGTTTAAACAATAATTAAGGCAATGATTTAAGTAATTAATAGTGTGGTAGATTATTTGTACTTGTTTTAGAGAACTTGTTGTGATAATACTCCATAATGGGGTTCAGTGTGTGTCCATATCACATACACATTTGCATCAAATCAAATACTAGTGTTCAATTAAAAGGAGGAGAATCTTGTCATTGTTACTACAAAGTCATAATCACCTTTTTTTTTTTTTTTTTAAAAAAAAAATCAACTTCAAATTCATTTTTGTATACATTCAGACGAAATATGCGATATTATTGAGTTAAATTTAAGCATTCAATTAGTGATGTAAACATATTCGATGTACTCATTTGATCCTATATATAGGGTAGAGAGAGAAGAAAATTTTTGATTCATATTTATAGGACAAAAAGAGAACATTTTTATACAAATGTTCAACTTCACAATTCATTTATTATTGTATTGAATTTGTTCTCATGATATATAATATATATTAAATAAGGATAAAGTTGTCCCACTGGTCCTATTTATAAGTCTTATTTGATCAAAAAATTTGGTCCTATTTATAAGTCCCTTTTAACCAAATAAATGAGATTGTGACAATTTTACGCATATTAATTGTACTAATGAAAATAGAGAGAGAAGAAAGAGTTGAAAAGTACCAAATCATAAATGAGGGTAAAGTTGAAAATTCACCCCATAATCATTGAGCTAACTACCTCTCATTGGTATGTGTGATTTGGTCAAAAGGGACTTATAAATAAGACCAGAGTGGTAAAGTTTTTGAATTTTATGGAAAAGTTGATGAAGTTCAAGTTTTTTTTTTTTTTTTTTTTTTTTTTAATCTTTTTGAAAAATGCTGGAAGTACTATACATAGGACTAGAGGAGAAACCCAAATTGACCCAACAATTTATGCTCTTGCAAGTGGCCAAAATATCTCCATTATCCGTCTTATGTGCTTAATATTGAAGATTATCTAGGTTTTTTTAATAATTTTTGTATTTATCATTGTTTGGGAAATTCACACTAAGGTCCCAATAAAAAAATAATAATATCAGAAAAGTCTCAATGACAAGTGTAAGAGCTATCATTGACAAGTTTTCGGACTTTTCTGATATTATTATTTTTAATTGGGATCTTAATGTTATTTTCTCTTTTTAATCTTAATTATTAGGGATTAAGGTAATGATTTAACCAACTATAATGGTGGTAGATTTTGCTGTACTTGTTGCAGATCAAGAACTCCAGCCTTGGATGAGTTGTAAATTGTAATGATAGCAAAAGGCTTCAAAGGGTGTCTATATCACATAATGTGACGTCTTAACCAATCACCCACTTGTTTTTTGGTAATTGCTTTTCAAACACATACACATTTGCATCATTATTGTCACTGTTATATTAAAAAAAATAGGTGGGAAATCAAGTCGCTATCGCTGCAAATCTAAAATAAACTTCTTATTCTAGCGATCATATATATCATTAATGTGGAAGACGTGTTAGCTCAACAATATCATGGATTTCACCTAATTACTCTTTTTAATAATTGAATTCTGTTATTTGGTTGTGCATTTTTAGGAGGATAAAATGAATTAATATCATGGTTCACATGTGGCCAAGGCCACTCCAACCATTCAAATCCCATGTGTAAATCTTGGTCCCAAAAAAAAAAATTAAAAAAAATCCATATTTGAATCCATTTTTTTAAAGATTTTTCAATATGTTGAGAAAGTTCTAAAAATGTCAAGTGTTTGTTAGAGAGGAGAAAGAAGGTCAGAGAAGCAAGGTACACATATTGTTGTTGGTTGAACCACCAAGTGAGGTTCAATTCAAAACAACTAACCACTAACCATATTGCCTCAGCCTCAAGGGATTTCAGGAACTTGCTTCATCCTAAATCAACATAGTCACATTCCCATTTGTACGTATGTGGTCCCCTTCCCCATGTTCTTTTATGGTTTACAATTTTGTTATATGCCCTTTTGATGTTTGTTTGAGGTCCTTTGCCCCAAACCAATCTGGACCACTTACACATGCTCCATTCAAATATCTATAATTTTGTACCCCAAAAAAATGATTTCTTAAAACACACACACACAACACATAGACAAGTTTGGTATAGCTTTTAGAGGGTGAAAAGCCACGGTTGGAGCTAAAAAACTTGTTGGTTTCAAAATTGCCTAAAGTTTAAAGTGAAATCAACTTTTTTCTGATTTTTCTTTATATTTGAACCTTTTGAACATGAATTTGAATATATCATTTAAATTAGTTTTTGTCAGCTTGGCCTTTTTTATAAAAACGTATCCAAATATAAATGATATTACACTAATTGATTTTGACTCAAACTTTGGCTTGCAAGAGTTTGTTGGGATAATAGTCACTTTTGTAAACATCAATCCAAATAAGCCCCAATGGTTGTTAAGATGGGCTAGAAACAAACTTGATTCTCCTTAAACAAGAACAAGGATTTAAATAGGGTTTGATCTCTGACGGTGTGTATGAAGAGGTTCTCATGACCATCATTAAAGCCCATTAGGGAAGTTTACGTATTCTGAGGGGATTAGTCATTGGCATTGCTACCAGCAGTAGATACTAGTAAAGTCCAAAAAACCCGGTAGTCCGGGTGGTCCGGTCTGACCCGACCCGGTCTTTGAAAAAAATTGGTCTGGGACCATATGAGGCGGACCAGACCAGATTGGTCTGCTCAGGCCAGATCGGACTTCGGTCCAGGGGCTAAGACCCCCTGGACTGGTCTGGTCTGGCCCGATATAATTATATATATATAATGTTTTTTTTTTAAAAAAATCACAACTTAATCTAACCCTCTGTCCTTCTTTACCTTCTTCTTTACGATTCTTCATTACTCATCAGTGAGTCTTCTTCCTCAGCCAAAAAAATATCCGGAATCTTCTTCCCTTTTCAGTCTTCTTCTTCTTCTTTAGTCTGGTTCGATAGAATGTTGTTATTTTATATTTTTGTTCAATGTTGTTGGAGATTCTTATAGGTATATGATTGGATTTAAGATGTTTGCATGTTTGTGTGTTTAATTATTGATCCAAAGAAGTGGCAAAAAAAAAACTAAAAAAAAATGAAACAGGTCTTGGATTGCCAGACTAGTCCAGACGTCCACCGCTGGGCCCATTTGGTCCATTTGAGTTCGGTGGTTGGAGACCCGCACTGCACGGACCTGGGCTTCCCGTAGCCCGAGGTCCTCCCTGGACCGCACTGCACGGGTTGACCCCAAACCCTGGTCTGATTTGATCCATGGACATCCCTACTAGTGGATACCCCTTGCAGAGGGATGATACTGCCTTGTTCATAGGGGAAAAGCATGTTGGAATACTGCCTTGTTGACCCCTTGTGGAGAGATGATACTAGGTCCAAAAGTATGTTGCAATATTGTTGGTGGTCATTATTGTTGGAGCTCATAACCAATTACACACTTTCTTTCCCCTCAAAACACAACAAAACTTGAGGAGCATACCAATTCTCTCACGGCTTTGTTTTTAAACTTGGGGAATGCATTCAATTGGAGGATGAGGATGAGGATAGAAGAGAGTGTTATCCAAATTGTGAAGAACACGTCCCTTCCCCTATAACTTTTCTCTCTCACAAAAACACAACAATGCTTTTGCTTTCAATTATTCATTCTCTATATCTCACCTTTTGAATCTAGTAATATAAGAGAGACTGCCCTATCATCCTTACACACACAAAATTCCCCCTTTTCTACTCTTTTTTTAATCATGAATACTATTTTAGAGTCAGTGGACTTTAAAAAAAAATTAAAGGAACTAAATAAATTACTTAATCATAATATGATGTGTATTATTAGATTATATATTAATTTATAAGTTAAGAAAATTAGTTTGGAGAAAAATTAAATATAAATATTTTAATACAAGTTATTTTGCTTTCTTAAACTCTAAAAAATCAACCAAGTCTTATATTTAGGACTGGAGAAAGTAGTATAGTTCAAACTCTGTTCAATGCACAAAGTAAACATATACTTGTATTTAAGCCAAGGTAATGTGAGAGGAAGTAGCATTTGTGAATAAGGGGATGAGAATGCCACATATTGATGAGGAAGGTCATTAATTGAAGGCATATCCATAGGAACAGTCATGATCGAGTGTGTATGTTCTGCTAGTTTCAGTTAAAGACCCTTAGCTTCTACCTTATCCTTCTCACACAACTCTTGTTTCCTTATCCATCAACAACCACTCGTTGTCTATGTACTCACTTTTACTTTTGTTCTTTATTGGCATGTACCGTTCTGTTGTGTTGTAAGTGAAAGGTTGTGAGTTTGACTTCACTTATAACTTTAAACTATTAGGAAGTTATTAAGGTTAAGTTCTTGACATCTATTATGTCAAATTTTACAATTGCATGTGACCATGTATACTATTTTTTTAAAAATATTATCATTTAAGTATAAACTTATATGAAAAAATAGGTCATATGATCATATGCAGATCTGGTTTATCTCATTGTCACTTTTCTCATCATCTCTTATAATTTCTAAATCATGTCCGTCTAATTAAATTTTGAAAAGTAAAAAATGACGCACGTCATCAAGTTATCACTTTTATGATATTTCTCTCATCCTCTCAATCAATGGTTCATATAAACTTATGAGAGATTATGAGAAATTGAGATAATGAGAGGATTTTCTCCCGACCGCATGGAAGAATTTAACATAATGGATATAAAAAAATTTGATATAAGTATGATCCAAACTATTAATACTTTCCTCTTTAATTAATAAAAACAACCAATGAACCGTGAAACAGTGTTATCATTGATTCAGTGACCAGTCCAATTCTTAATACTTTGCTCTTCATAATTTGAATAATGTACGGGACCCGAAATCTAGTTAACAAAGTCATAACTGTTGGGTTGAGGTTATCATTATGATTTTAGTGATTAATTTAAAATAAAAATTTTAACAGGCTGTACTATTCATAAACTGACAAACTGTGAACATTACTTAAGGTTTACTGGTCATATTATAATATATGATATTCACATATGGTTAATAGCTAGTCAGATGGGCGCTGTGTTCTTTTTTGGGCCAACATGGCTGCTGTCAACTTTATTGACTGGATTTATGAGATGCATTGGCCCAATAGCTTACCAAACACAATTATAGGCATGAAGTATCCAGCCCATTTAACAAAACAAAGTGATTCTCATATATAAAAAAAAAAAAAAAACAAAGTGATTCAGAGACCGGATCTATTTCTTGGCTGGGAGAAACCTCTTTTTGGTTGGCTAAAGTTAAATGTTGACGGTGCTATGTCCTTGCAATCTTCTTCAGCCGGTTGTGGTGGGGTGGTCTATGAATGTTGTGGTAAATTGGATTGTGGGTTTCAACAGGTTGATAGGTGTTTGTCAGTCTAAGTCTGCTGAGAAATGAGCCGTTATAGAAGGACACCAATTGGTTTGGGATCTGTGTTTCAGGAAGATCACCTTGGAATCCGATGTTGTTAATTTAATTTTAGATAATACATGTTCCTCTTGCAGCAATATGGTTTTGAAGGCTAGGGAATTGCTTAATTTCAATTGGCGAGTAGATGTTAGAGTTATCTGTAGAGATTCCAATAGGATAGCTGATGCTTTGGCTAAACTAGTATTTCCAATTCTTCAATCCTTGATGAGTGCCCTAGTAGCTTAAGGAATTGAGTTGACCAAGAATGTTTGAGATTAATTTTCCCTTCTATATAATTTTTCCTTTGTAATGTAGGCTTTGTGCCATCTTTCCTTAAGAAAAAAAAAAGTGATTCACTCGCAATGGAATCCTAATTAACCCTAGCTACCTTGATCCTTTTCTTGTGTGAAACAGATCTAGATCCTCTCAGAATCTTTTTATCATTTTCTTTTTAGAATCCCTTCTTCACCCTTAGACAAAAAAAAAAGATGGTCAATATGTAGTACTTTATAAAACTATTGTAATATTTTATAAATTATTTTTTTTAATACATGTGTACATACTTTAGATTAAATTTTAACCATTTAAATTTTAGTAATATTATAATAATTTTTTTCAGATATATCTGAACCATTCATTTTTTTTAATGGAGAAGGGGTTTTGAGAGGAAAAGGAGGAAAAAAAAAATTCTGAGAGAAACCAAATCTAAGAAACAATTTTAGTTTCAGAAAACCCAAAAGTCACATATTTTTTTTCAAATTGCTCTTGTCAGCGCGACGCACCCACTCAACAGCCATCTTGGACCTAACATTTTTATGACGTGAACACTTGTCATGTACTCATGTGGGCTCTACGTCCCAGTCATAAACCTAGTCAGCCACCACATCATATGTCACATTGCCTCCTAAGTCCCATTCATGAGCCACAATACCTGACACGCAGTCTCATAGTCCAAGTCATTAGACTAGTCAGCAGCCACATCACCTTCCTTCCACGTCATCCCAGTCAGCAAGCGATTCACATGCCATGTTGTCCCCTAGTCCCAATCACCCACCCATCACTTGGCACGTCATCTCTTAAGTTGCGATCTAGCTTTGGCTTAAACCCTTACATACATGCAGAACGAGAGACAGGTAGAGATTGTGGAGGTTTGTTCCTCCAGCTCTAAAAGCTTCCTTGGCTTCCAACATTTACTAATCATTGTCTTTATCAATGAAATGAAATATGAGTCGTTATAACAGCCGCTTCGGCGACTCGACTTCTTACTGTGACCAGAGAAGGTAAATGTTGTCAATCCCTTTTAATGGCTTTCTGAATCCTCAACTGAACATCCCTCACCCACATTTATTGACCTTCTTAGTCGATACTTATGGAGGTTTAGAGTAGTGGTTAATATCTTTATACGTAATATATATTGTAAACAAATGTGGGGAGAAAATATTTTTTTGGGTCATATTTACATTTTTTTTTTTTTTTAAAAAATATTTCTGAAGGATATGCTTCATTGTTATAAAGCTGAAGGCTTGCATATAATATCATCGTGCTCGCAAAAACTCCAACAACCTCAAAGCTCAAACTCCCTTCCTCCAACATCGTACCATACGGGGTTATGGGAGAGGGGTAAGATGCCATAATTCCGTCAGGTTTCTGAAAAGCAACAAACGCCTTATCGCCCACCATGCCTGTGGATGTTTGGTTAATAGCCCAAGTCATCCAACTTTTATACTTAGGTTTGTTATTCTTGAAAGCGACATCGATCGAGTTCGAAAAGGAGTGGTAGGTCTGGTGAAGAGAAGAATCAAGAACGGGCAGGTTGTTACAAGCTAAAAATTTTGTAGTATTGGGAAACTGGCATGATTCACAAGCTTGTGGTTAGGGTTGTGAGCTTACAGGAACAATGACTATGATGATAAGTATAAGGTGGAGGGTAAAAAAAGGGAAAGCTTGTGAAAGGGAGCCATAAAAAGAGAGATTAATAGAAAAAAGGTAATGGGGAGAAGTAGGGTTTTAGGAGAAGGAAGGTTTTAGAAATGATCTCTCATTCATGGCTAGCTAGGAATTTATAGGGAGTGATTTGTCAAGTAACTAATACAAAAGGATAATATTTCGTAAATATTAAATTTAGATCTCAAAGTGTAATAAGTTTTCATTATTTTTATTGTTTGTTATTTTCATTGATTACTTTTCCAAATATTTAAATGAAGACTCGTACAAAGCTTAAGCATAGCGGGTTTATTTATTTATTTATTTATTTATTTAATTCATATCTTTTTATGATTGTTGACTATCAAGTGAGAATTCCGTCATTGTAATAGTTGTCTGTATTTTTTTTTATATCGTATTTTTATGTAGTTGTCTATATGCATTTAATTTAATATTTGTAGCTTACTTTTTTTTAAGCAATACATTGAGTTTATTGATTCTTTTAATACAATATTTTTGTAAACTGAGTCTCCAACCATTATTAAAATGATCTCTCTTGACTTACGGTGATCTATCCTTTTATTTTATTTTTTGATAGTTTTTAAATATATCATTGTTATAGATCAAGTGACCCTACAAACTATAAAATCTATTTATCGCGTATTTAATTAACTTTATAAATTGCAGCACCTTATTTAATTAGCAATATTTTGACACTTATGAATCACTAAACACCCACTTTTTTTTAAAAACTTTTCTAAAAAGCTGGGTGTATAATCCTTTTATATGGAATGAACTTAAATTTGGAAATCCAACACTAACTGTTATCATTAGGGAGCATATTCATTTTTCTAAACCATGCCTCAACATAACTACCATCTTTGTCATCGATCTAGCTATTTATCTTAATTTTGAGCACCTCCCAACCTTAAGAACTCAAAGGTTTAAATTTCTAGCTTTTATTTTCAATTCTTTAGAAACTTGGGTATATAATGTTCATCAAAATAATAAACTTACCTTAGACCTTAGCTGATAAATATCTTCTCAAATTTTTAGGATGTTACGTAAATATAAAGTAATTACTCTAAGTTAATACATTTTATATTTGGCATCATGGTCTTATTTAAAATACCTTAAGTGAGTAATATATATTTTATTTTATTTCAAGGAACCCAACTACAATTTGAGGGTGATGGTAAAAAAACACACGAGAAAGATTACAATAGGATGAGATCGAATAACCCTTTGTTAACATGTTGATCAAAGGTACATTCTAGTCCACACATAGACACATTTTTATATATTTATATATGTATAAGATGCTAATCATTTACAAATACATACTCTTGTAATACCGTAACATCCCATTTTCAAAAGCAAGAGTATAATTTTTTTTTTTCATCGAGTAGAGCATTGGAGCGATTGAAAGAATCGATACATATATTTATAAATGCCGTAAGTCCTGTGATTTACGTAAACAGACATTGACCGAGAGTTTTCAAAATGAATTACAACATAAGAGAGTCTTGATCGGACTCAGACGGCCGTCGCTTCTTCTCCTCGGTCCTCGGTTCTTCGAACCCGACGCTATGATAAGAGCCGAGATCCAATTGCAATTTGGATCTCGGTGAATTGCTAACTCATGCTTAAATATGACTACATATACACGACAAAGAAGCGATCAATACAACAGTCCACAACAGATGTATGATTAAAAATACATAACCACGTATGTAAGATAATAACCACGTATGTAACATAACCACGTATGATACAACAATAATAACCTCGTATGTGACATAACCACGTATGTGACATAACCGTGTATATAACATAACCACGTATGCTACAACAACAAACAGAACACAACAAACATATATAATCATACAATAACCATCGAGTTAGTGTTACAAAGACGCGAACGTACCTTTTTGGCGGTACAACGGAACTTTTACGGAAAAACGGTAAATTTCCGACGGCGGGAAAAAAACGGTGTGACGGAGGCACAACAAATGCGGCTCGACAAAGGGTACGATTATCTCGTATATCCTATAAAGATAATATTTAACAACTTTTAGCAGCATAACGGGCATTTTAGGTACAAATTACCATTTTGCCCCCGAACCCCTAATCGGCGGAATTTCGCAGAGCCATTTGTTTTCGCTCTATATCTCTAGAATTTTGACAGATCTTTTCCCTCATCATATTTTCAAAATATATATCATATTTACCCCTAAATATGATATCTAGACTATCTTGAAAAATTAAAGATAAATCTAAAGCATTCCTACTATATCTACCGAAAGAACTAACCGAAAACTAAAGACCAGGGACCGAAGAACTTACCCGAGACTTTGCTCGGACTTTCTCCAAAGCTTCTCTCTCTAACTTCTCTCTAAGAGGCAGATTTTTGGTGTGAGAAATGAAGAAGAGGAGCTTGGTATTTATAGAAGAGACGGATGGCGAGAACGGTAAATAATTCGAACTTCGATCTTGACGAATATGGACCGTAGGATCGCATTTTTGAGGACAAAACACTCTTAGCCCTCCATTTCTTGTGCAGACCTCCCCTCCCCAATAGTCAACAAAATGATGTCATCTTGATGGTGACATCCGAGAATGCGTCGATAAAGTTTCGTCCGGTCCGAAAACGCGTAATCTTGGAAAATCTCAAAATTCCGAATTCATAACTTTGAAGATCTTCACTTCCTCATCAATAATATCTAATTTAACTTAGATTTCGGTCCTTACGGGGTTCCAACGGTCCGGTTGAAGTTTTCTCGAAAAAAGCGTGTCCGAACACGTCCGGTGTCGGAAATCGCTTTAATCATCAATCTCTGGATAATAATTCACGATTCCAAATATGTCCAGATAATTATAAACTCATCTCTAGATGTTGAGTTATAATTATTTTCTTCAAATCCAAAATGTGAATATCGCATTTTTCTCTATTTCGTCTTATTAGGCAAATGCGCTACCGATTTTTAATTAACTTCGGAAGAGGTCACTTGAAGGTAAAAACTTACTGATCAATATTTTACCTTGACTTTGGAATTCCTATTCCTGGTTCTCTAGATAGGATCCGTTTCCTATTTATTCCATTACTATTCACTATATTATATAATAATACAATTTTACAAAAATATCATGATATTTATTTATTTTTTTCTTTTATTTTTTATTTATTTTTCTAAGCATAAAATATTTTATTTATTTTTATTTTTTATTTATTTAATAATTTCGAATTTCTCCAATTAAAAATAATTATTTAAATTATTTTTAATTCATTTACTTTATACCTTAATTATCCCATTAATTACCAGATTAGCCAC
This sequence comes from Acacia melanoxylon, assembly GCA_019022615.1. NCBI lineage: Eukaryota > Viridiplantae > Streptophyta > Magnoliopsida > Fabales > Fabaceae > Acacia > Acacia melanoxylon. The sequence continues at coordinate 16,740,291 of JAFJYJ010000003.1, forward strand.
TTACTAATTTTTGATAATTTTCTTAATTAGGATAAATCATTATCTCACAATTATTTTACTTACATTGGTATTTTATATCCCATGTAAAATATTAAAAATCATGGGGTCAATTATGATCCCCAAAATAATATTAAATCTTGCCTCATTATTTTTTCAAGGGAAATTATCCCAAAAAATTCCTAAAATTAGAGACAACATACTTTCTAATTTTTAACAAATATTTAATTGCCTCCCGGGATTTATCATAATATTTTTAGGCCATTTAATACCTCAAAAATATATTTTATGGATTTTAGCTCTTTATCTCTCCTAATTTCCATAGTAATTACCTTAGAAAATAAAATAATTATTACTTATTATTTGAAACCACATGTTCACCTATTTTCAATAGGTATTATCTATTGAAATATAATATTCCGGATAAATAATTATCCAAGATTATTACATTTCTCCCCCCGTTAAACAAAATTTCGCCCTCGAAATTTGCTCTATACCAATTTAGACTTTGTACAGACTAACCTTCGGACTTATTCGCTCCTTAGCAACCACGTGCCAAAACTGTCTCCTTAGCAACCACGTGCCGTGACGACAAAAGATACCTCAGCCGCTAGTTTTACGCACCGCGTCTCTCGCGCATGCAACGGCTCCACGACTTATTCGCTCTAACTTTTCTCTATATGTCGGCCGCTCCACTTGATGATCGAGAATTTGCTCGGGTTTGATTTGTCAAGATCTTGTCATTTTGTACTTTGATATTTAGTATTTTCCGTGGCACCCATATACCCTGGTCAATACCGGATATCAAAATGTCTCCATGACGCCCATACATCATGGTAACACAAGATACCTTAAATGTTTCCATGACGCCCATACACCATGACAACACAAGATACCTCCTACTCAATGACACGATCGTGATCGATCGTAGTAACTAAGAAATATGCATTGGAAACTAAAATTTTCGCGACAAGTAAGATAACTATTTATCAAACCATAGGGAAATCCTTACTATACATGTATCTTAACGATTTCTTTCACCCCGTACTCAGTGTAGTTTTCGAACACAGGACTTTTCGTCCATTAAAACACAGGACTTATTGTCCTTTCCCGAGTTTCTTTCAACTCAAAAGGTACTTCAAACACTTGTGTTAGCAAGACAATTCTATACAAGTACTCACTAACTCTAGGTCTTACATCGATTAGTTCAACTTGAGAGGCTTCAATAGGCGAGAGGCGTAAGTCATCACGCCGTCCCTCTTTGCAGCAAGACATATCTCGATCCATATCTAATGGCACCACGACCAAATCTATAACATCTACTTGGATCCGGGATAACCAACTCTTGGTCTTTGTGACCAACTTCGTTCTCGTCTATGCAAGCTCATCTCACAGTCTGTGTTCTACGCAATGATTTAAGTCTTACTCTTCAAGCTTTATCAACGATTATGAAAAATTTCGGCATGAATCTACGGTACTATCCCGCTAGATCCAGAAACTAAATATCTATGTTATTATTTCTATTTTTGATGTACAACTAAATGGTGTTCCGAGCATTCGTCAACTCTTGCCAAAACGTAGGGATTACAAAACCGAGTAACTCGTAGATCATGGAAAGTGGGTATGTGTTCATGATAGTCATTTTGTCCATCCTGCGATGATTGATACAAAGTCACAAACTCTCGTGCTTTGTTCGGTAGCATTTGATATGGTGTTTTAGATGTTGATCCAATGTTAGGCATCAACTTCATAGTGAATTTTGACTTTTCTTTTCTCGAAGGAATATTTGTCGAGAGAGATTTAATTTGTGTCTGCGGGTTGTTTTTAGAATAAGGACTCAATCCCTCGTCATCGTTTGATCATTTTATTGATCACTTTGCTAGTCCTACTGATTTTGAGAATGTCGTCGATGTTTGTGAGACGTAAATTTTGAACGAGATATATATTCGACTTGGAATTTAGACATGCTTTATTAAGCAAAATAGTTCACACCCAATGGTGTAACTACTACTAGATTGTAAGGTATGTATGTATCCCAAAATGATTCGCCTATTTATCGGACATGCGAGTGATTAGCACCGTGTTGTATAATATCTAAAGTAGATTCCTATTGAGAGATAGTTATGCGGATCCTCTCTCGGAGATTATTCGTGGTGTCTTCCTCTACCTCGCCTCCGGGAGCTCCGGCTCCTCTTAAATTTGTCATGTCTCGTTCTTTCTCCTTTATTAGGGAAAACGTTAGATTTAAAAAGACAATGATTAGTCTATCGAGACTTTATCACACTAATACTACAAACGAACGGACACTCGTACTATTTCCCTTTGTTTAGGATTTCGTTGATTCGGTCTACTCGAAACGGGTACGGAATTTCGTATCGGAGTTCCTCTACATGAGTCAAATACTGCATGTACTTATCCTTGTTGGTCTCGGAGTTTCATCCGGCGTGGCCTAGCTCCACATATAAGCTCTGCGCTAGGACAGAATAGTCGTCCAGTACAAACTGACGATTATCAGAATTATCAGAATTAATCAGGGTCTGATATCAAATATGAATATGGACGATGGATTTACTGATTCTGGGTTAGAATGATGCGTGACCGAGGGTGGTACACCGGTTCGAGAATGGTATACCGGTGCACACCGGTACATCGACTTAGGGCTATATCGGTACTCATTTTCAAAAACATGCTCTTTAAAAAGGCTGATTTGAACATAACTCGTTAACCGAAACGTAATGGCCGGATAAGTGTCTATCATGGGGACCTCACCAACTCTATGGCGACCGATCGCCACACCCACATAGACTAGCCTTAATGTCCTACCATACCGTCCGTAATAACATAGTCATATCAATGCCGGGACTACGCTTCCGATACCAAAGTGTAACATCCCATTTTCAAAAGCAAGATATATTTTTTTTTCATCGAGTAGAGCATTGGAGCTATTGAGTAATCGATACATATATTTATAAATGCCGTAAGTCCGGCTGATTTACGTAAACGGTACATTGACCGAGAGTTTTCAAAATGAATTACAACATAAGAGAGTCTTCGTCGGGACTCAGACGGCTCGCTCGCCCTTCTCCTCGGTCCTCGGTTCTTCGAACTCCGACGCTATGATAAGAGAGGCGAGATCCAATTGCAACTTGGATCTCGGTAATTGATTAACCTCATGCTTAAATATGACTACATATACACGACGGCGACAGCCGATCAATACAACAGTCCACAACAGATGTATGATTAAAAATACATAACCACGTATGTAAGATAATAACCACGTATGTAACATAACCACGTATGATACAACAATAATAACCTCGTATGTGACATAACCACGTATGTGACATAACCGTGTATATAACATAACCACGTATGCTACAACAACAAACAGAACACAACAAACATATATAATCATACAATAACCATCGAGTTAGTGTTACAAAGACGCGAACGTACCTTTTTGGCGGTACAACGGAACTTTTACTTTAAAAACGGTAAATTTCCGACAACGGAAAAAAAGCGGTGTGACGGCGGCACAACGGCGGCTCGGCAATGTACGATTATCTCGGATATCCTATAAAGATAATATTTAACAACTTTTAGCAGCATAACGGGCATTTTAGGTACAAATTACCATTTTGCCCCCGAACCCCTAATCGGCGGAATTTCGCGGAGCTCATTTGTTTTCGCTCTATCTCTCTAGAATTTTGACAGATCTTTTCCCTCATCATATTTTCAAAATATATATCATATTTACCCCTAAATATGATATCTAGACTATCTTGAAAAATTAAAGATAAATCTAGCATTCCTACTATATCTACCGAAAGAACTACCGAAACTAAAGACCAGGGGACCGAAGAACTTACCCGAGACTTTGCTCGAGACTTTCTCCAAAGCTTCTCTCTCTAACTTCTCTCTAAGAGGCAGATTTTGGTGTGAGAAATGAAGAAGAGGAGCTTGGTATTTATAGAAAGACGGATGGCGAACGGTAAATAATTCGAACTTCGTCTTGACGAATATGGACCGTAGGATCGCATTTTTGAGGACAAAACACTCTTGGCCCTCCATTTCTTGTGCAGACCTCCCCCTCCCCAATAGTCAACAAAATGATGTCATCTTGATGGTGACATCCGAGCCGTGCAGATAAAGTTTCGGTCGGTTATGCGAAACGCGTAATCTTGGAAAATCTCAAAATTCCGAATTCATAACTTTGAAGATCTTCACTTCCTCATCAATAATATCTAATTTAACTTAGATTTCGGTCCCTTACGGGGTTCCAACGGTCCAGTTGAAGTTTTTCGAAAAGCGTGTCCGAACACGTCCGGTGTCGGAAATCGCTTTCGGAATCATCAATCTCTGGATAATAATTCACGATTCCAAATATGTCCAGATAATTATAAACTCATCTCTAGATGTTGAGTTATAATTATTTTCTTCAAATCCAAAATGTGAATATCGCATTTTTCTCTATTTCGTCTTATTAGGCAAATGCGCTACCGAATTCTGGAATTAACTTTAGGAAGAGGTCACTTGAAGGTAAAAACTTACTGATCAATATTTTACCTTGACTTTGGAATTCCTATTCCTGGTTCTCTAGATAGGATCCGTTTCCTATTTATTCCATTACTATTCACTATATTATATAATAATACAATTTTACAAAAATATCATGATATTTATTTATTTTTTTCTTTTTTATTTTTTATTTATTTTTCTAAGCATAAAATATTTTATTTATTTTTATTTTTTATTTATTTAATAATTTCGAATTTCTCCAATTAAAAATAATTATTTAAATTATTTTTAATTCATTTACTTTATACCTTAATTATCCCATTAATTACCAGATTAGCCACTTACTAATTTTTGATAATTTTATTAATTAGGATAAATCATTATCTCACAATTATTTTACTTACATTGGTATTTTATATCCCATGTAAAATATTAAAAATCATGGGGTCAATTATGATCCCCAAAATAATATTAAATCTTGCCTCATTATTTTTTCAAGGAAATTATCCCAAAAAATTCCTAAAATTAGAGACAACATACTTTCTAATTTTTAACAAATATTTAATTGCCTCCTGGGATTTATCATAATATTTTTAGGCCATTTAATGCCTCAAAATATATTTTATGGATTTTAGCTCTTTATCTCTCCTAATTTCCATAGTAATTACCTTAGAAAATAAAATAATTATTACTTATTATTTGAAACCACATGTTCACCTATTTTCAATAGGTATTATCTATTGAAATATAATATTCCAGATAAATAATTATCCGGGTATTACAAATACTTTTATAGATTCACGTGGCCCGAGAGTTTCAGTTTTTATAGATCAAGTAGCCTAATCCTAGAACACAAATTGATTTTTTTTTTTAAAAAATCTGAATTATAACCCCTTGAGAGAACCATCGCTATTTGTTGTCAGAGGAATCCTCATCCTCCCCCTCCTTCTCGTTAACCAATATTTTTTGCTGTTTGGACAGTGCGTTGACCCTTCAATAGATACCCCTTGTGGAGAGATGATACTGCCTTGTTAATAGGGAAAAAGCATGTTCAAATACTGCCTTGTTGATATACCCCTTGTGGAGAGATGATACTAGGTCCAAAAATATGTTGCAGTATTGTTGGAGCTCATAACCAATTACACACTTTCTTTCCCCTCAAAACACAACAAAACTTGAGGAGCATACCAATTCTCTCACGGCTTTGTTTTTAAACTTGGGGAACGCATTCAGTTGGAGGATGAGGATAGAAGAGAGTGTTATCCAAATTGTGAAGAACACGTCCCTTCCCCATCACTTTTTTCTCACACAAAAACACAAAAATGCTTTTGCTTTCAATTATTCATTCTCTATATCTCACCTTTTGTTCTATAACCCTTCCCCTTCTTGCGCGCATAATAGAAACTGCCCTATCATCCTTGCATACATAAAATTTCCCCCTTTTCTACTCTTTTTTTAATCATGAATACTATTTTAGAGTCAATTGACTTTTTTTTTTTTTAAATTTTTAAAGAAACTAAATAAGTTACTTAATCATATATAACATAATGTGTATTATTAGATTATATATTAGTTTATAAGTTAAGTAAATTAGTTTGGAAGAAAATGATAAATATAAATATTTTAATATAAGTTATTTTGCTTTCTTAAACTCTAAAAATATATTTAGAACTGAAGAAAGTAGTATAGTTCAAAGGGTTAAGGAGCAATTTTGCCCAGAAAATATACTCAGGAGCAATTTTGCCTGGAAGTTTTTTTCTAAAGCAAATTTGCCCCTCCGTTAACAACCCTAACGATCAGTTGCTAACGAGAGGGGCAAAATTGCTAAAGAAAAAAATTTTTCGGGGCAAAATTGATACTTAACCCAAAAAAAGTGTTAAAATTGCTATTTATGATATCATATATTTTTTATTCTTATTTATATAATATCTAAGGGTGGAAACAAGTCAAGCCTGACCTAGGTTTCACGCTACTAAAAAAATACTAATGATCTTGAAAAATTTAAAAAATACATCATAATCTTTAAAAATTATTTTAGGATGTTGAAAAAAATGTTTTGGTACTAAGCGGTACTAAAAAAATATTTCAGGATATTTGATCATTGAAAAAATACTTAATGATTTTGAAAAATTATTTTAGACCTAAAATAATTTTTTAAGATCATTAAATATTTTTTCGTATCCTCACCTTAAATATTTGTTTAGTACCATTCAAAGACTCGAAATATTTTTTCAACATCCTAAAATAATTTTTAAAGATCATGATGTATTTTTAAGTACCTACAAGATCCGAAATATTTTTTTAGTACCTACAAGATTCCGAAATATTTTTTAAAAAAGAAGAAGAGAAATCGGTGTTTTTCTCGCGGTGGATGCTAAGGCACGGAGGAATCGAATCCATATCCGGATAAAAAAGGGTTACATTTTCATTAATGAGTCATTATTGCAAAATTAAATATAAAAAAAGGGTTAAGTAGCATTTTTGCCCCAGAAGTTTTTTGTTTGGAGTAATTTTACCCGGAAGTTTTTGTGTGGAGCAATTTTGCCCCTCATTAACAACCCTAACAGTCAACTAATGGTCAAACGGTGACCGTTAGTTGACCGTTAGGGTTGCTAACGTAGGGGCAAAATTGCTCCAGAAAAAAACTTATGGGGTAAAATTGCTCCTGGGGGATATACTTCCGAGGCAAAATTGTTACTTAACCCTAGTTCAAACTCTGGGCAATGCACAAAGTACACGTACTAGTATTTAAGCCAAGGTAATGTGAGAGGAAGTAGCATTTGTGAATAAGGGGGGATGGGAATGCTACATATTGATGAGGAAAGTCATTAATTGAAGGCATATCCAAAGGAACAGTCATGAGTGTGTGCTATGTCAGTTTCAGTTAATGACCCTTGGCTTCTACCTTATCCTTCTCACACAACTCTCTTGTTTCCTTATCCATCAACCACCACTCGTTGTCTATGTACTCACTTTTACTTTTGTTTTTTTTTTTATTAGCATGTAAGTTCTGTAAAAGGTTGTGAGTTCGACCCACTTGTAACTTTAAACTATTAGGAAGAAGATAGTTATGTTAAGTTCTTGACATCCATTATATCAAATTTTACAACCACATGTAGCCATGTACACTATTTTTTAAATATCATCATTTAACTATAAACTCATATGAAAAAATAAGATACATGGTCATATGTGGGTCTGGTTTCTCTCATTGTCACTTTTCTCATCACCCCTCATGTAACATCCCATTTCCAAAAGCAGTATATTTTTTTTTCATCAGAGTAGAGCATCGGAGCGATTGAGTAACTGATACATTTATTCAAATTGCCGTAAGTCCGGCTGATTTACGAAGCGGTACATTGACCGAGAGTTTTCAAAATGAATAACGACGAGAAGAAAGTCTTCGTCGGGACTCTATACGGCTTGCTCGCCATTCTCCTCGGTCCTCGGTTCTTCGAACTCGACGCTATGATAAGAGCCGAGATCCAATTGCAATTTGGATCTCGGTAGATTAACCTCATGCTTAAATACGACTACATATACACGACGAAACAAACAATCAATACAACGGTCCATAACAGATGTATGATTAAAAACACATAACCACGTATACAAGATAATAACCACGTATGTAACATAACCTCGTATGATACAACATTAATAACCTCGTATGTGACATAACCTCGTATGTAACATACCGTGTATATAGCATAACCTCGTACACTACTACACAACAAACAGAACACAACAAACATATATAATCATACAATAACCATAAGAGTTAGTGTTACAAAGACGCGAACGTACCTTTTTGGCGGTACAACGGAACTTTTACGGAAAAACGTGAAATTCGACACGGCGGAAAAACGGCGGTATGACTGCGGCACAACAAAGCGGCCCGACAATGTACGATTATCTCGAGATATCCTATAAGGATAATATTTAACAACTTTTAGCAGCATAACGGGCATTTTAGGTACAAATTACCATTTTGCCCCCGAACCCCTAATCGGCGGAATTTCGCGAGCTTCATTTGTTTTCGCTCTATCTCTCTAGAATTTTGACAGATCTTTTCCCTCATCATATTTTCGAAATATATATCATATTTAACCCTAAATATGATATCTAGACTATCTTGAAAAATTAAAGATAAATCTAGCATTCCTACTATATCTACTAAAGAACTACCGAAACTAAAGACCGGGGACCGAAGAACTTACCCGAGACTTTGCTCGAGACTTTCTCCGAGCTTCTCTCTCTAACTTCTCTCTAAGAGGCAGATTTTTGGTGTGAGAAATGAAGAAGAGGAGCTTGGTATTTATAGAAGAGACGGATGGCGTAACGGTAAATAATTCGAACTTCGGTCTTGACGAATATGGACCGTAGGATCGCATTTTGAGGACAAAACACTCTTGGCCATCCATGGTCAAGATCGAAATCTAAGAGCCCTAAAGTCAATGGATGAGTTGTCATCCATGATGGCTCTTGCTTTATGGCCTCCGGCCGATAAAGCTACTCCGATCGGTGTCCGTTTCGCGCGATTTCGCAGAAACTCAAAACTCCGGGCGTGTAACTTTGAAGATCTTTCCATCCTCTTTCATATTATATATTTTGATCCTCTTTTTGATCATATCCAGGTATTCTCCGATGCGTCGGAAGATATTCGGACAAACGCGTCCGGTTATTTTAAATCGCTTAGATAGAACCAACTTGGACAACAATTCATCAATCGTAAAACGTCCAGTTGTTGCCTAACTTAATCTCGTGTTTAAAAAGACGCAATTGTTTCTATAGGTTCTCACTTTGCCTATCGACTCTACTCTATCTGATCAACTTTTCGTCTTATTTGAAATCGGGGTTTTCGGTTGCGGAAACAACGCACGGTAAATTCTTTCTTCGTGTAAAAATTCACTTGTTCTTAATTTGATCGAGTGCGAAAAGACTTTTACTTCTGGTTTACTGTAGAATTTATTTCTAACTTTTCCTCGATTCTTTATGCGACTCACCGCATTATATTATTATTTTATTCTAATTACCTTCACATTTCTTTTTTTTTCTTTTATTTTTTATTTATTTTTCTAAGCATAAAATATTTTATTAATATTTTATTTTTTTTATTTATTTAATAATTTCGAATTTCTCCAATTAAAAATAATTATTTAAATTATTTTTAATTCATTTACTTTATACCTTAATTATCCCATTAATTACCAGATTAGCCACTTACTAATTTTTGATAATTTTCTTAATTAGGATAAATCATTATCTCACAACTATTTTACTTACATTGGTATTTTATATCCCATGTAAAATATTAAAAATCATGGGGTCACTTATGATCCCAAAATAATACTTAATTTTGCCTCATTATTTTTCAAGGGAAATTATCCCAAAAATTCCTAAAATTAGAGACAACATACTTTCTAATTTTTAACAAATATTTAATTGCCTCCTGGGATTTATCATAATATTTTTAGGCCATTTAATGCCTCAAAAATACATTTTATGGATTTTAGCTCTTTATCTCTCCTAATTTCCATAGAAATTACCTTAGAAAATAAGGTAATTATTACACTAGTTTTGAAACCACATATTCACCTATTTCCAATAGGTATTATTTATCGAAATATGATACTTATCATAAATACGATTTTTTAGGGTATTACATTTCTCCCCTAGTTAAACAAAATTTCGCCTCGAAATTTGCTCTATACCAATTTAGACTCTTGTACTAACTACACTTCGGACTTATTCGCTCCTTAGCAACCACGTGCCAAAGCTGTCTCCTTAGCAACCACGTGCCAAAATGTCTCCTTAGCAACCACGTGCGTGACGACAAAAGATACCTCGGTAGCTAGTTTTACGCACCGCATCTCTCGCGCATGCAACCAGCTCCACGACTTATTCGCTCCAGAACTTTTCTCTATATGTCGGCCGCTCCACTTGATGATCGAGAATTCGCTCTGGTTTGACCGTCAAGATCTTGTCATTTTGTACTTTGATATTTAGTATTTTCCGTGGCACCCATATACCCCTGGTCAATACCGAGATATCAAAATGTCTCCATGACGCCCATACATCATGGTAACACAAGATACCTTAAATGTTTCCATGACGCCCATACACCATGACAACACAAGATACCTCCTACTCAATGACACGATCGCGATCGGATAGTAGTAACTATGAGATATGCATCGGAAACTAAAATTTTCGCGGCAAGTAAGACAACTATTTATCAAACCATAGGGGATTTCTTTTACCCGTACTCGGGTGTAGTTTTTCGAACACGGGACTTTTCGTCCATTAAAACACGGGACTTCTTGTCCCTTCCCGAGTTTCTTTCAACTCAAAAGGTACTTCAAACACTTGTGTTAGCAGTACAATTCTATACAATACTCACTAACTCTAGGTCTTACATCGATTAGTTCAACTTGAGAGGCTTCAATAGGCGAGAGGCGTAAGTCATCACGCTGTCCTGCTGCAGCAAGACATATCCCGACCCATACCTAATGGCACCACGACCATCTACTTGGATCCAGGACAACCAACTCTTGGTGCTATGACCAACTTCGTTCTCAGTCTATGCAAGCTCATCTCAGTCTGTGTTCTACGCAATGATTTAAGTTTTACTCTTTAAGTTTTATCAATGGTTATGAGAAAATTTCGGTATGAATTTGCGGTACTATCCCGCTAGATCCAGAAACTAAATATATATGTTACTATCTTCAGACGATTGCTATTCCTTGATGTATAGCTGAAGTGGTGTTCCGAGCATACGTCAACCCTTGACAAAACGTAGGAATTACATAACTGAGTAAATCGTAGATCATGGGAAGTGGGTATGTGTTCATGATAGTCATTTTGTCCATCCTGCGATGATTGATACAAAGTCACAAACTCTCGTGCTTTGTTCGGTAGCATTTGATATGGTGTTTTAGATGTTGATCCAATGCTAGGCATCAACTTCATAGTGAATTTTGACTTTTCTTTTCGAAGGAATATTTGTCGAGAGATTTTATTTGTGTCGGGTTGTTTTTAGAATAAGGACTCAATCCCCTCGTCATCGTTTGATCATTTTATTGATCACCGCTAGTTCTGATTTTGAGAATGTCGTCGATGTTTGTGAGACAGAAATTTTGAACGAGATATATATTCGACTTGGAATTTAGACATGCTTTATTAAGCAAAATAGTTCACACCCAATGGTGTAACTACTACTAGATTGTAAGGTATGTATGTATACCAAAATGATTCGCCTATTTATCGGACATCTTTGAGTGATTAGCACCCGTGTTGTATAATATCTAAAGTAGATTCCTATTGAGAGATAGTTATGCGGATCCCTCTCGTAGATTATTCGTGGTCTGTCTTCCTCTTCCTCTCGCCTCTCGCCTCGGCCTCGGGAGCTCCGGCTCCTCTTAAATTTGCCATGTCTTGTTCTTTTACCTTCGTTAGGGAGAACGTTAGATTCAAAAAGTCATTAATTAGTCTTATCGCAGACTTTAACACACTAATACTACAAACGAACGGACACTCGTACTATTTCCCTTTGTTCAGGATTTCGTTGATTCGGTCTACTCAGAAACGGGTACGGAATTTCGTATCGGGAGTTGAAAGACCTGGCTATCACCCAAGAGGGGGGGTGAATTGGGTGTTTGATAAAACTTTTGGAAGTTTGAAATTCTTTTCACAACTTATTGAAAGCGGTTTGAATGACAATAATAATTGAAAAAACGAGTCAATCATTCAAACATGTATGGACATTCGAGATATATATGTCTTTGGAAATATAAGAGTTAAGGGAAGAGAATATGCAACCGTGATTTATGCGGTTCGGCCCAATCCTTGACCTACGTCCGGTCCCAAGCTCCGCTTGAGATTTTCAATCCACTATCTTCTTGTAACTTGATTACACGTTACGTACTTGGAGTAATCTTCTCACTAGGATTCACTCCCCTTACAAACTGTAATCAATACACTTGCTTGATCACACACTCTGTACTCGAAGTAATCCTCTCCCTAGGATTCACTCCCCTTACAAGTTGTAATCAACACAATGTGTTTTCCACTCAAGATCACCCAATCTTGAGTATCTCACAGATAGAATGATAGGATGTTTACAATAACTCTTCTCTCTCTCAGAAGTATATGGATAAGCACTGAAGCACAATTACAAGTCATCTCACTCTCTATGATAAGCTATGTAAACATTGAAAGCGAGAGTAAATGATGTGAAAATCGAGTATTAACATCTCAAAGATGTAAACTTTGTGTCTGCGTTTTTGCTCTGTCTTACTCGTATTCTGTATAGAGTCTTCAAATCTTCAAGTATTTATGCTAGTTGAAGCTTGTGAACGTTACAGATCCGTTGAGACTTGAATCGGTTCGAAAATCTATTTGTTATGACCATAACTATTGAATATAGTTGTTGGGAACATTTGCTTTGATTTGAATATTCGAATTTTGGATCTTCAATAGTGTGGACATTGTATAATGTTGTCCAGTTTGTTTTAGATGATGGATGCTAGCTTTATTGTCTTGGAGAATGGTTGTGCTACTTTCAGGTTGTAATCCATTTTGCTTTGAAAAGAGATATAATAAAATATTGCAAGTTTGTCAAAGTAGTTGATTTAATGTTTATCAAACAATCTTTGATCTTACGAAAATCTCATGAGCAAACTGGTTAAATCTGGTTAGGAATAATGATATGATATATATAAATCATAAACAACCATTTTACGAAATGATCTAAACCATGAATCAAAAACTGAACAATATTATGTCAAATGCGTTTTTTAAATACTTGTCGTTCCAAAACTCGAGTTTTGTACCAAAACTTGAGTTTTGGTCCTTTATCGTGAAACATCACATTTGTCCAAAACATCAAAACTCGAGTTTTTATCAAACGGCAGTTTTAAAAACATTGAAAACGCATTAACCTTTCGCTTGGCCAAAACTCGAGTTTTGAATCAAAACTCGAGTTTTCATTTGAATATGAAAACTTGAGGAATTCGCGCCAAGTCAAAAACTGGAGGTTTTGGGCAAACGCGAGTTTTCAAAAACTCGAAAAACATGAATGCTTTTTCGATCAAAACTCGAGTTTTGAATCAAAACTCGAGTTTTCACTTTTCGTGAAAACTTTGCCAAACTCAAAAGCGGAGGTTTTCACCAAACCGGAGGTTTTGAGATCTGTCTAAAACTTGAATTGTTTGTCAACTCAAAACTCGAGTTTTGATTCAAAACTCGAGTTTTCACAACTTTGTGAAAAATTGGAAAAATCAAAACTGGAGGTTTTAGGCAAAACTGGAGGTTTTTAGAATTCAAAAACTTAGGAGACTCTCGTCAGAAGGTCAAAACTCGAGTTTTGAAACAAAACTCGAGTTTTCACTTTGATGAAAACTTTGTCAAACTTTCAAAGGTCATATCTCCCTGGTATGAACTCCGTTTTGGTTGGTTCAACTCTTGATGGAAAGCTCTGTGAGTCTACTTTCATATGCCACTGATTTCAGCTCAATCCGATATGTATTTTGTGAGATACACTCAAAACATTGAGGCTTGGTTTGCTGTGTGGCGTGAATCTCAGTGTCAACTTCCACAATTCATAGCTCCTTGATCTGAACTCCTTTGGGCTTGAATTTTATATGAAAATGACGCATTGGAAGTATATTTCCATATGCCACTGGTTTCACCTCAATCGGATTCTTGGTTTAGGAGATATCATCGAATTACCAGACCTCGCCAAATTGAAACGTGAATCGAGTGGAGTGAAGAGCGATGACCACTTTGGAAACTCGAGTTTTGACTGAAAACTCGAGTTTTGCTAGTCCAGAGATGCTAGAGATGCTGAAGACACTTGATAACTCGAGTTTTGATGGTTGACTCGAGTTTTCTCATCCGAAGCTCATATTTGCTTGTTTTAACTCGAATTGATCCATTCCAACTTCCATTTGATTGTGGAGACTTCTAGGACCAATCTTAGAACTTGGATAATGATGTCTTCATTCCATTCAGCAAGTTCTTCATTTTCTCATCTCCCAACTTGATGATTCTTCATCATTTAACTTAGCATCTACATTCAATACAAGAATTAGTCAAAGTAGAAGATCAATGTAGTATGCAACCTTTTTGCTCTTAAGAATAGCATCTATATAAGACATCATCAAAACTAATCATAACCAACATTCTCCCCTTTTTGATGATGGCAAATACTTTAAGAAAGATATGTATGGATATCAAATGCAACAATGCAACAATGCAACATATTTTTCTTGCCATTCTCTCCCCTTATTTGTCATTAGCAAAAAGTTGAAGCAAAGAAGAAATGCTTAAAGAGACAAATATGAAATCAGATTATAAGGAATCAAGGAACTGATTTTCTCTCCGGATTTGAAATTGTTTTCATTCTAAATATGACACAATTTGGAATGTTTTTATGAAAACAAATTTGATAAAATTTGGAGAGGTTTTCAAGAGATCTTTCACACTTGAAACATAGAGATATCCAACATGTGCAAAATTTCTATTGAATATAAAGAGATAAAGATTAGAAATGCTCATGAAGATTACTGCAAATGATGAATGATCGATGAAGTCCATTTTCTTGCTTTCTTGTTCCATGATATCATTTCCATCCTTTTCCTTTTCTTCATATAGCTATTTTTTTTGAACATGTCCCTGGCTTCAAGAGGTTTTCCTCTTCCTTAGCTTCAATGTGATTGAACATCAAAGCATCCTTCCTTAATTGAATAGTTTCTCCTTGTAGTGCATTAAGGAAAGTTGTAACACATAACAAAATCTTCGCTACAAATGGAAAACTTTGTTTGCAAAAGAGATTTGTTAGTGCAATCAAATATCGAGTATTCCTTTCCAAATGATATTTAAAAATAATGAAAGGAAAATATAAGATATTTTCAAATATGTAATTAACTCATCATCAAAACTAATAAGACATAGTGAATACGAGATGAGTATGCTTAAAAAGGGTTTTCTTCAAATAAATGAGATGAGCTTTTAAGATATCAAACACATGTGAATGTGAAGCTCCCCCTTAATAAATGCATGATTAAAACAGGTGTAGTTCCCTTTAATGATACCAAATAATGATGTGATACCAAGTGTTATGAGGTCTGGAATTCATCTAACTCCAATGGACATAACATGGTATCTCATAATTAAGAACTTTCAAGTACACATGGGTGGACTTGAAATTGGTAAGAAGAAATCACTTATGCCTTTTATGATGATAAAAGATTTTTGAAGCATAAGGATCATTTTAAATAAATGATTATGCTCAGGCTAAGATTCTTGGAATAAAATGAAATGAATACAATCAAGTTAGCCTAGCATGATTATGATATTTGCATAATACAATACCTCACTTGAGTAATATCGTAATTACTCAAGTTATAATCATCCATAGATGCATCACCTGGCTAGCCAATTTCGTTGATGTGATTAATATTGATGAGCTTCGGGAGGATGAGTCTTTACACCCACCAATTGCTTTGAATGCATCTTAGAATCGAAATCCCAAATGAGCTTTGAATAAGAATTTAAAATTAGTTTTCGCTTTCATAGCTTCTCATCAAGCTAATATGCTCCTTATCATCTTGGCCTAAGCCTCTTGCTAGTGATGGGATGTCATTCAAGTGATATCACAAAATTTGCGACATAGCCACCGAAATGGTCTATTCTGTTTGCCTATGTTCTTTGTATTCAACAACGAGAACATTTTGGTCAACTCCCAAAAATATATGTTCTTTGGTACCCAATGATTCTTGAGTCCACAACTGATTAGACATAACAACTCTTAAGCTCTCATATAATTTAACAATATGATATTGGAGCAAAGAGTATAGCAATCAAAGATCAAAAACATAGTTTTACCCAATCAAGTAAATTCAAGCCAATGAATCAAATAGGGTAACAACTAAATGATATCAAGAATGTTATTTCTCAATGACAATTTGTAAATACACTTTTTATGCAGAAAAGATGTCATTGATAAAATGCATGTAAGTTTGAACAAAGAGCATAGAAAATCTTATCCATAAAGATAAGCATTTATCAATTCACGAGTTTATGAGTGAGCTCAGATTTTTCAAGAATGATAATGAAATATGCAAAGTGATTCAAATCTTGAATGTTCATTCAAAATATAATAATGCATTATGAAATCAAAATTTTCATGAATGAAAGATTCATTTTTGAAACAAGCTTGAAAACAATGTTCATTTTAAACATGGTGGAAGTCAACATATTAAAGAATAGATCAGAATGCTTCAAGATTAAGAGAACATGTGAAACATTGAAGTTTACATGTATAAGAATTTTGCCAAGAGCAAAAGTCATAATGGTAAAGCATTTTCGAAACATGCTTTGCACAATGAAATATATGAGCACAATGACTTTGCTTTTGTCTAAGAGATGATCTTGCCTTTTAGAATAGAGTCTTGAAGTATATGAATATTCAAGGCAAGAATATAGTTACTCAGAAATGGATGAAGATAAATGTATATTTGAGTAACTTGATCAATAAGAGTTTATCCAATAAGCATAAGGCTTTCACAAATTGAATTCTTTTTTACGGAGATAAGCTTGAAACTCATATAGATAATCAACTTGTTAGATATAAGATCTAACTTGATTGAGAATGAAGAATGAGGAGTTCAAGCATCATATTGAATACCAAAGGTCAATATGTGAATGATAGGAAAAACTTAGCTGAAAAACTCAAGTGGAGAAATTTGAAGCATATCCAACATTCAGCATACAATATTAACTTCCAGTTTTGAAACATCATTTAAATGCATTTAAAGTATGGATAATTTTCAAAGACATATGTATGCATTTTCACAAAACAGTGTGAATTGAAATCCAAACAAATTTTACACTTGTGCATTTCAAAAATATAAAATCAAAAAGTTATGCACAAATTCACTTGTTTGATCATCAAAAACTCACTAACAAATTGATTAAACACGAGTTAGGAATATTAGTGATTGATGATATGAAGTATATAGATCATACAAGAAGTTTTTGAAAATTCGAGCAAGATGATTTCAAAAACATGGTTGACACAAACTTGAGTTTGGAAAGACAAACTTGAGTTTGGAAAGTTTATTCGAGATACCAAGCTCGAGCTTCCATCTCTAAGCTCGAGTTTATAGTTTTGTCGAGGAAACTATCGTGAAACCATCTTGAAGATCATTTTGAGAAAAACGCAAACTTGAGCTTATTCGTGAGTAAGCTCGAGTTTGGCACTATTCATGTCAAAAATAATTTTAGTTCACAAAATGCAAGCTTGAGCTTAGAGGTGTAAACTTGAGTTTGCTAAGCTCAAAATATGACAATGCTCTCTGTCTGACCCAAGCTTGAGTTTACAACCTTAAACTTGAGTTTACTCTTTGAAGGAAAAAAAAACTTGAAAACTTTTTGTCGATGCAAGCTCGAGTTTGGGATGCCAAGCTCGAGTTTACAACTTTTGTAAACTCACAAACTCTAAGTAAAATGATAGGCTCAAGTTTAGAGGATTACGCAGAGGTAAGCTCGAGCTTGTAATCGCAAGCTCGAGTTTACATATTTGTAAACTCATTGAGAAAAGTCTCTGGAAGAGGCAAGCTTGAGCTTAAAAATAATAAGCTTGAGTTTGCAATTTGAGTAACTTGATAAAATCATCAAACCTTCGTAAACTCAAGCTTACAGGTGCAAGCTCGAGCTTACTCAGAATATGAGTAAACTTTGAAAACCTTCAAGCTCAAGTTTATGGACCAAGCTCAAGTTTAGAAAATGAAAAATAGCTTGGTTTGCTTTCGCAAGGCGCAATCTCGAGTTTGCATAGCCAAGCTCAAGTTTGGCACCGACAAGAAAAATTTCGATTGAAATTGAATAAGTTTCAAAACATTTTAACTTAACCAAAGACAAACCAAAAATGAATTTCATATAATCATAGTATGAGGTAAGGGTTAGATATCACCGTAATTCCTCTTGTCCTCATAGAAGCTTGCTTGGTTGAGATGGATTGATGTAGATAACTCATTTTCCAATGTTCACCATCAACATCAAGCATAGCTTGTTCAGCTTTCTCAAGATTTGGATCATTTCTCTATGTTACATTCTTGAGAAGTTCTCTCTGATCCTTAGCCTTAGTTACTTGAAGGATTGCATTCGCTCACCCAATGTATCATTCGTTGATACTTTGTCATTTTGAATTTAGTCTTGGGATCAAGCAATGCTTTCTCATATGATCCGAATGCAAGAATCTTTTCCTTGGAGCATGAGAGATCATTCTTTTCTTATACTCCTCAAGATAGTTGAATGGTACTCTATGGTAATTCATTCTTGAGGTAGATGATACTCTTCTTGCTTGTATCCATTGCTTCCTTTGATGTTTAAACCTTGTAGTTCCAGCAATGGCTTTTCCACAAGTTCTCTAGCGATGTGAGTTTCCTTTTAGGTTCATGAGAAACTCTTGGATTCTTCTTCATCTTCTCGGTACCCTTATGTCCATTGATTTTCAAATTGTCCCGCACATTTAAATCACTATATGGACATTTTGGTACCCATTTATACTTGGGTCCTTGACTGTTAGTATTGGACCTTGATTGTCCTTTAGGAACCCAAACAAATTTATTTCTCACAAAGTAGAATTTCTCCTAATATAGCATGTGTAAGAAATATGTCCAGATTTACCACAATAATTGCAAATAATAGAATGATGCTTATTGTGAACATTTTTGCAAGTATTGTCTTGGTGATGAGAGTAAGACTTTAAATAATCTTCATTTGAACATTCATTCTTCCCACATGATTTTCCAAAGATCGTTTTCGAAAATATGTTTGTTTTTCAAAAAGAATCGGTAATTGGTTGAAAAACAATTTTATGCAATTGTTCAAAATCATGTTTCTTATCAACACAAGAAGAATTGGAATTCTTTACCTTATGTGCTTCTTGAGCTCCGGATAGTGATTGATCACAATTGTCAATGAGCTCATCTTGGGAATCCTTTTTCTCTTGTTCTTTTGTGTTGACGGGATCATGAAAGCATTCTCGATTTCGCCTTCTTCCATTTGTTCATCATCCATAAATGTGCGGTTTGTAATTTCGATGAACTTTCAACACTTTCAACTTCAACACAAATGTTAGAAGCATAAATAGAATCAAGAGTATCCCAAATACTTTTAGCACTAGTGCAAAGTTTGATTTTCTCAAAATCATTTTTCGTCAATGCAATGCTTGTAAAGAAATTTCATTGCTCTAATGTTTAATGAAAACATCTTCATTTCTTTTTCTGTCCAATCCTTTCTTGGTTGGAAATCAAAAGCATTTGTAAAAACATTCCACATATAAAAATCGTTGCTTTGATAAAACTAGTCATTCTAGCTTTCCAAAACCAAAAATCAATATCTTTGAAAAAGCGGTGGAATGGTAAAATCAAATCCTTACGAAAACGTAGAGCACCCAAAATTAGCCATTGAAACTCTTGAGACGGTTAAGTCCTTTAAACAAGAACCAGGCTCGATACCAAATGAAAGACCCGGCTATCACCCAAGAGGGGGTGAATTGGGTGTTTGATAAAACTTTTGGAAGTTTGAAATTCTTTTCACAACTTATTGAAAGCGATTTGAATGACAATAATAATTGATAAAAAAACAGTCAATCATTCAAACATGTATGGACATTCAGATATATATGTCTTTGGAAATATAAGAGTTAAGGGAAGAGAATATGCAAAGCGTGATTTATCTTGGTTCGGCCCAATCCTTGACCTACGTCCGGTCCCAAGCTCCGCTTGAGATTTTCAATCCACTATCTTCTTGTAACTTGATTACACGTTCTGTACTTGGAGTAATCTTCTCACTAGGATTCACTCCCCCTTACAAACTGTAATCAATACACTTGCTTGATCACACACTCTGTACTCGAAGTAATCCTCTCCCTAGGATTCACTCCCCTTACAAGTTGTAATCAACACAATGTGTTTTCCACTCAAGATCACCCAATCTTGAGTATCTCACGAATAGAATGATAGGATGTTTACAATAACTCTTCTCTCTCTCGAAGTATATGGATAAGCACTTGAAGCACAATTACAAGTCATCTCACTCTCTATGATAAGCTATGTAAACATTGAAAGCGAAGAGTAAATGATGTGAAAATCGGAGTATTAACATCTCAAAGATGTAAACTTTGTGTCTCTGCGTTTTTGCTCGTCTTACTCGTATTCTGTATAGAGTCTTCAAATCTTCAAGTATTTATGCTAGTTGAAGCTTGTGAACGTTACAGATCCGTTGAGACTTGAATCAGTTCGAAAATCTATTTGTTATGACCATAACTATTGAATATAGTCATTGGGAACATTTGCTGATTTGAATATTCGAATTTTGGATCTTCAATAGTGTGGACATTGTATAATGTTGTCCATTTGTTTTAGATGATGGATGCTAGCTTTTGTCTTGGAGAATGGTTGTGCTACTTTCCAGTTGTAATCCATTTTGCTTTGAAAGAGATATAATAAAATATTGCAAGTTTGTCAAAGTAGTTGATTTAATGTTTATCAAACAATCTTTGATCTTTGAAAATCTCATGAGCAAACTGGTTAAATCTGGTTAGGAATAATGATATGATATATATAAATCATAAACAACCATTTTCTGAAATGATCTAAACCATGAATCAAAAAGCTGAACAATATTATGTCAAATGCGTTTTTAAGATTGTCGTTCCAAAACTCGAGTTTTGTACCAAAACTTGAGTTTTGGTCCTTTATCGTGAAACATCACATTTGTCCAAAACATCAAAACTCGAGTTTTTATCAAAGCGGCAGTTTTAAAAACATTGAAAACGCATTAACCTTTTCTCTTGGCCAAAACTCGAGTTTTGAATCAAAACTCGAGTTTTCATTTGAATATGAAAACTTGAGGAATTCGCGCCAAGTCAAAAGCGGAGGTTTTGGGCAAAGCGCGTTTTCAAAAACTCGAGAAAACATGAATGCTTTAAATCGATCAAAACTCGAGTTTTGAATCAAAACTCGAGTTTTCACTTTTTACGTGAAAACTTTGCCAAACTCAAAACGGAGGTTTTCACCAAAACTGGAGGTTTTGAGATCCGTCTAAAACTTGAATTGTTTCTCAACTCAAAACTCGAGTTTTGATTCAAAACTCGAGTTTTCACAACTTTGTGAAAAATTGGAAAAATCAAAACTGGAGGTTTTAGGCAAAACTGGAGGTTTTTAGAATTCAAAAACTTAGGAGACTCTCAGTAAGGTCAAAACTCGAGTTTTGAAACAAAACTCGAGTTTTCACTTTACATGAAAACTTTGTCAAACTTTCAAAGGTCATATCTCCCTGGTATGAACTCCGTTTTGGTTGGTTCAACTCTTGATGGAAAGCTCTGTGAGTCTACTTTCATATGCCACTGATTTCAGCTCAATCCGATATGTATTTTGTGAGATACACTCAAAACATTGAGGCTTGGTTTGCTGTGTGGCGTGAATCTCAGTGTCAACTTCCACAATTCATAGCTCCTTGATCTGAACTCCTTTGGGCTTGAATTTTATATGAAAATGACGCATTGGAAGTATATTTCCATATGCCACTGGTTTCACCTCAATCGGATTCTTGGTTTAGGAGATATCATCGAATTACCAGACCTCGCCCAGCTGAAACGTGAATCGAGTGGAGCTGAAGAGCTGATGACCACTGGAAACTCGAGTTTTGACTGAAAACTCGAGTTTTGCTAGTCCAGAGATGCTAGAGATGCTGAAGACACTTGATAACTCGAGTTTTGATGGTTGACTCGAGTTTTCTCATCCAGAAGCTCATATTTGCTTGTTTTAACTACGAATTGATCCATTCCAACTTCCATTTGATTGTGGAGACTTCTAGGACCAATCTTAGAACTTGGATAATGATGTCTTCATTCCATTCAGCAAGTTCTTCATTTTCTCATCTCCCAACTTGATGATTCTTCATCATTTAACTTAGCATCTACATTCAATACAAGAATTAGTCAAAGTAGAAGATCAATGTAGTATGCAACCTTTTTGCTCTTAAGAATAGCATCTATATAAGACATCATCAAAACTAATCATAACCAACGGGAGTTCCTCTACATGAGTCAAATCGCATGTACTTATCCTTGTTGGTCTCGGAGTTTCATCCGGCGTGGCCTAGCTCCACATATAAGCTGCGCTAGACGAATAGTCGTCCAAGACAAACCGACGATTATCGAATTATCGAGTTATCGAGACCGATATCGAGTTATCGAGAGGCGATATCGGGGTTATCGAATGATCGGTCGATATCAAATATGAATATGGACGATGAATTTGCGATTCGGGTTAGAATGATGCACCGAGAGGGTGGCACATCGGTTCAAGATGGTATACCGGTTCAAACTGGTACACCGACCTAGGGCTACCTCGGTACTCATTTTCAAAACACGCTCAAAGTGTAAAGGCTGATTTGAACATAACTCCGTTAACCGAAACGAGAATGGCCGAGATAAGTGTCTATCATGGGGACCTCACCAACTCTATGGCGACCGATTGGCCACACCCACATAGACTAGCCTTAACTGTCCTACCATACCGTAGTAATAACATAGTCATATCAATGCCGGGACTACCGCTCCGATACCAAAGTGTAACATCCCGTTTCCAAATGCGGTATATTTTTTTTTTTTCATCGAGTAGAGCATCGGAGCGATTGAGTAAGCGATACATTTATTCAAATTGCCGTAAGTCCGGCTGATTACGGGCGGTACATTGACCGAGAGTTTTCAAAATGAATAACGACGAGAAGAAAGTCTTGTCGGGACTCTATACGGCTTGCTCGCCATTCTCCTCGGTCCTCGGTTCTTCCGAACTCGACGCTATGATAAAGAGCGAGATCCAATTGCAATTTGGATCTCGGGTATGATTAACCTCATGCTTAAATACGACTACATATACACGCAAAGCAATCAATACAACAGTCCATAACGAGATGTATGATTAAAAACACATAACCACGTATACAAGATAATAACCACGTATGTAACATAACCTCGTATGATACAACATTAATAACCTCGTATGTGACATAACCTCGTATGTAACATACCGTGTATATAGCATAACCTCGTACACTACTACACAACAAACAGAACACAACAAACATATATAATCATACAATAACCATAAGAGTTAGTGTTACAGTACGCGAACGTACCTTTTTGGCGGTACAACGGAACTTTTACGGAAAAACGTGAAATTCGACAGCGGGAAAAACTGCGGTATGACGGCGGCACAACAGCGGCCCGACAGCGGTACGATTATCTCAGATATCCTATAAGGATAATATTTAACAACTTTTAGCAGCATAACGGGCATTTTAGGTACAAATTACCATTTTGCCCCCGAACCCCTAATCGGCGGAATTTCGCGAGCTTATTTGTTTTCGCTCTATCTCTCCAGAATTTTGACAGATCTTTTCCCTCATCATATTTTCGAAATATATATCATATTTAACCCTAAATATGATATCTAGACTATCTTGAAAAATTAAAGATAAATCTAGCATTCCTACTATATCTACAGAAAGTTAACTACCGAAACTAAAGACCAGGGGACCGAAGAACTTACCCAGACTTTGCTCGAGACTTTCTCCGAGCTTCTCTCTCTAACTTCTCTCTAAGAGGCAGATTTTTGGTGTGAGAAATGAAGAAGAGGAGCTTGGTATTTATAGAAGAGACGGATGGCGAACGGTAAATAATTCGAACTTGGGTCTTGACGAATATGGACCGTAGGATCGCATTTTTGAGGACAAAACACTCTTGGCCATCCATGGTCAAGATCGAAATCTAAGAGCCCTAAAGTCAATGGATGAGTTGTCATCCATGATGGCTCTTGCTTTATGGCCTCCGGCCGATAAAGCTACCGTCGGTGTCCGTTTGCGCGATTTCGCGAAACTCAAAACTCGGGCGTGTAACTTTGAAAGATCTTTCCATCCTCTTTCATATTATATATTTTGATCCTCTTTTTGATCATATCCAGGTATTCTCCGTGCGTCGGAAGATATTCGGACAAACGCGTCCGGTTACGGAAATCGCTTCCGATAGAACCAACTTCGGACAACAATTCAGAATCGTAAAACGTCCGGTTGTTGCCTAACTTAATCTCGTGTTTAAAAAGACGCAATTGTTTCTATAGGTTCTCACTTTGCCTATCGACTCTACTCTATCCGATCAACTTTTCGTCTTATTTGAAATCGGGGTTTTCGGTTGCGGAAACAACGCACAGTAAATTCTTTCTTCGTGTAAAAATTCACTTGTTCTTAATTTGATCAGTCTGAAAAGACTTTTACTTACTTGGTTTACTGTAGAATTTATTTCTAACTTTTCCCTGGCCCCGCCTATAAGACTCACTCACCGCATTATATTATTATTTTATTCTAATTACCTTCACATTTCTTTTTTTTTTTCTTTTATTTTTTATTTATTTTTCTAAGCATAAAATATTTTATTAATATTTTATTTTTTTTATTTATTTAATAATTTCGAATTTCTCCAATTAAAAATAATTATTTAAATTATTTTTAATTCATTTACTTTATACCTTAATTATCCCATTAATTACCAGATTAGCCACTTACTAATTTTTGATAATTTTCTTAATTAGGATAAATCATTATCTCACAACTATTTTACTTACATTGGTATTTTATATCCCATGTAAAATATTAAAAATCATGGGGTCACTTATGATCCCAAAATAATACTTAATTTTGCCTCATTATTTTTCAAGGGAAATTATCCCAAAAATTCCTAAAATTAGAGACAACATACTTTCTAATTTTTAACAAATATTTAATTGCCTCCTGGGATTTATCATAATATTTTTAGGCCATTTAATGCCTCAAAAATACATTTTATGGATTTTAGCTCTTTATCTCTCCTAATTTCCATAGAAATTACCTTAGAAAATAAGGTAATTATTACACTAGTTTTGAAACCACATATTCACCTATTTCCAATAGGTATTATTTATCGAAATATGATACTTATCATAAATACGATTTTTTAGGGTATTACACCTCATAATCTCTAAATCATGTTTATCCAATTAAATTTAAAAGGTAAAAATGAGGCACGTTATTAAGTTGTTAGCCTTTTGAACTTTTTCTCATCTTCCTAATCAACGAGGGACGCAACCATGGTGCAAGGCGCGTGCCGGTTGAAAGTTTTGGCCTGCTGAATGAGTTCAAGAGGGTGAGTGGAACACCGAGCAACAATGGAAGCTTTGGAGACGCCGACATCGCCGAGACTGTGACAATCAATGAAAGACGGAGACACCAAGACAGTGACGAGGTAATAGTTCGTTGGCGAATCTGCTCAAAATTGTGTGTGTGTTTTCTTTTTTCCACTTTTTAATAGTTCGTTGGCCAATTTGGTCCATTTAATTGTTTTTTGTGCCAGACGCTCCTCAGGTAATAGTTCGTTGACAAATCTGTACCTTAACCCTATAATATATGATATTTACATATGGTTAATAGCTAACAAGTCAGATGATGGGTTGTGTTCTTTTTTGGGCCAACATGGCTGCTGTGAACTTATTGACTAGATTTATGAGATGTATTGGCCCATTTGTTTACAAAACACAATTATAGGCATGAAGTAGCCAGTCCATTTAACAAAACAAAATGATTCACTCACATGGGAATCCTAACACTAGCTAACCTTGATTCCTTCCTTGTTTCAAACAGATCTAGATCCTCTTCGAATCTCTTTATCATTTTCTTTTTACAATCCCTTCTTCACCCTTGAACCAAAAAACAAAGATGGTGAATATTATAAAACTATCGTAATATTTTATATTTTTTTAATACATCTGTACATGCTCTAAATTAAATTTTAACAGTTTAAATTTATTTATTTATATTTTAATAATACTATAATTACATTTTCAAGATATTATATCTAAGGTTGTCAAACTTGCGATAGTGACGTAAACTCATAAGAGTTTACTTTTATTATTAAATAGATATTATTAGTGTATAATTAAATAATTAAAATATAAAAATTGTTAGTTCCCTATGTGTTTTGATGATAAGCGACAATTGTAAACGCAAATTAAAATGTGTTTTGGTAAGTTGAGAAACTTCTTTGTCAAGTGAATACTCAAGTATTGGTTTCAATACTCAAGTATTGAGTTGATGAGAGAATGACTCACTGTCAATACTCAAGTATTCCCATGAATACTCAAGTATTGAGGTTATAGAGAGCTTTCCAAGCTTTTCACAATGAGTCAATACTCAAGTATTGGTTTGAATACTCGAATATTGATCATACATAGACTTTTTCACTAAAAGGCAAAAATGTTAATACTCAAGTATCCATTTGGATACTCAAGTATTGGTTATACAGAAAGTCACCAAAAGTATTCAACATGTGAATACTCGAGTATTGGTTTGAATACTCGAGTATTGGACAAACAGAAAGTTTTCAAAGTTTTTCACATGTTTATGAATACTCAAGTATTGAAATGAAAACTCAAGTATTGAAATGACGAGAGACTTCACAAATATTGAAAACAGTTCAATACTCAAGTATTGAGTTGAATACTCGAGTATTGACCATACAGAAAGGTTTGCTATTTCCAAGTGATTTGAATACTCAAGTATTAAAGAGAATACTCAAGTATTGACTTGGAAAAGATTTCACAAAGTTTTCAAACAAATTCAATACTCAAGTATTGAGTTGAATACTCGAGTATTGGGCATACAGAGAGCTTGGCTCTTTTTCAAATATTTTGAAAACTCAAGTGTTGATTTGAATACTCAATTATTGAAGTTTTGGACTTAAACTTATTTTCACATAAAAAGTTCAATACTCAAGTATCGGTTTCAATACTCGAGTATTGGTCCTACTCAAAGAAATTGTCCAACGCTTAAATCATGTAGTGCCTTCTCTGGAAGATGAATACTCAAGTATTCAGATGAATACTCAAGTATTCACATTAGTGCACAGTGACATACTCAAGTATTGAAGAACATACTCAAGAATTGGTCGCGAGTTTTGAAAATCAAATTGAACGAATTTGTGAAAACCTCTTTGCTTGATCTCAATACTTGTCATTATTATTCTCTGATATTCCCAGCTATGTTTAACCACTTTGTTAGTGAGTTTCAGCTTGGTTAGAAGAGATTAAATGAAGATTTAAAGCAAAAGCAAAAAGCATGTCAGAACATTAAATGCTAAACCCAGAAAGTTGCATACTTTTGGGTAATCCCTCTGCACACGCTTACATAGGATTAATGTCTATCTACCACATCCAGTAGCTGCTATTCCAACGGATTTATTTGCTAGAAGTCAACTCTGAACTTCTGCACAGCTGGATTAAGTGAAGATTAGTGAGAAAAGAAGACCAAAACACATCCTAATCCTTGGTTAAAGTCTCCAACGGTCATATGAAGGATTACAACGGTCATCTAATGCACTCTCAGTATAAATAGAGTAGCATTCAATTTCTCTCAACAACCAAGATAGCAGAAAACGAAAATCATTCAAAGTTTCCAACTACTCTTGAGTTTTTCTGTACTAAGTATCTGTTGATACATTAGAGCTTCAGTGTTTATTTCTATCTACTCTTAGAGAGAGTTTCTTACCTACAAATAATTTATTGTAAAGAATCACAAGTCAGGGGACTTGGTGATTGGGTTCATTGATTACAACTTGTAAGGGGGAGTAAGTTCTAGTGAGAGAATTACTCTTAAGTGCGAGTGTGTAATCAATTGTGATAGTGAAAACCCGGAGAGTCCGGAATTTGGACGTAGGTCAAGAGATTGGACCGAACCAGTATAATTCCTTGTGTCTTGCTATTCCTCTCTACTCCATAGTCTACTCTGTTTTAGTATTCGAAAAACAGAGCTTTTCTGAAAAGAATTTTTAAAATCCCCAATTCACCCCCCCTTGGTGATTAAGCTCCACTTTCAAAAATGACAACAATTTGATTTAGACATATTTTAAATCGAAACAATGGAAATTAAATCCATCAATATTCATCATTTATCATATTTAATAATGAAATTTTTATAAAATTTATATATAAAGTGCTGAGCATGATCAAATCAAAAAAGTTAACACGAGTCACGATTTTGTAAGCTAGAAACAGAAAAACAGTAAACTCGGTGTATAAACTCATGAGTTTAACCGAGTTTACAACTAATATGAGTTTACCAGTAAATCGACTCGTTTTTGTAAGCTAGAAATGTAAAAATGGTTAGAGCCAGGAAATCGAGGCCAAGCCCATCGGACCGGCTCGTTTAAGCCTTGGCCATTCAAGGTCCGGGTTTGTAAATTGGAGTTGCTAAATGAAATTGGCCATGCAGGGTTGAGGGCTTAAAAAGGCCATCCTGTTAGGCCCTTTAATATATATTTTTTCAATTAACTTGACCGAGATTGAGAGTGTTGAGGGGCGAAGAAATCCTAAAAATTCAATCACCATTTTCCTCCATAGTCATCGTACTCATGTTGCTTAGTGGTAAGTTTCTTATGTTTTATGTGAGTTATTTATGGATAATAGTTTGCTTTTGATTATGAATTAATGACTGTGTTTGTTTGTCACATGATGCGTATTGTTTGGATATCAATATTGACAATATTTATTTGATACATTAGAACTTTAATTGCTGTAATTTATTAATTATATTTCTTTGATAAAACGGAGGAAAAATAGTTAAAATTTGGAATAATAACTTCTGGCCCTTGTGCTTTCGGGTCGAACTTGAATTTTTTTTTTCTTACCTCGTGCCTAAAAGGGCTAGCCCTTTTAGGCCTTGGCCTTTCAAGCGCTTGCCCTGTAGGGCCGGCGGACCTTGATTCCTAGCTCTAAAAACGGTAAACTCGGAGAGTCAACTTGCGAGTTGGACAACAATAACTATATCTGAACCACTCATTTTTTTAATCCAAGAGTGGAGAAGGGATTTTCAAAGGAAAAGGAGAAAAAATTTCTGGAGAGAAACCAAATCTAAGAAACAACTTATGTTTCAGAAAACCTAAAAGTCACATATTTTTTTTCTCAAACAAGCACCAACTCCTCTCGCGCGATGCGCGGGTGCAACACTTCGATGAAATGAAAACACACCTTCACCTTCTATTTAGCCAAATTATTAAGGAATTGAATAAAAAATAAAGTATCATAAAATGAATGAATTGTATTTGAAACCTACCAACCAAAAACAAAAGTTGCGGCACTAACAAAAAAACACAACATCAATTGTTGTACTCTTATATATTTAGCAACATCTGCATCAGCTCAAAAGCGACCTAAAATTATATCAAAATTCTAGCCACCATAATACATAAATAATCCTATATGTAAGGTGAACAGAGAAATTCTCACTTATGTTGCTAGACATTTCTAAAGGTCTATCTGCAAACAAAATTTGAAGTTGTACGATTTCCATGTTGAACAATAGAATTTCTCTTGTTCAATGACTTTGACATTCTTGGCTAGGGAGGCAATGAAAGAAGTCGCATATTCTGTCATTTTTCTTTTTCCTCCATTCTTCCTATTCCCTTTATACATGTTGCCAATGTCATCACTTGAGAGATAGGAATGTCATCAAGCCGAAAGTTGCCATGATCATTAGATTGTATTGCTTATCTATAATATAAACCATAAAGTTGGATCAATATACCAATGAAAGATGATCCGTGCCAACCTCATCTGAATTTCCATCAACTCATGCCCACACAAAATGAAATTATTTGAGAAAACAAAGTGCAAACTCTAGCAATTGGCTCATAAGAGCCTTTCATCAAGAAATTATTTCAAAAAAGAATAATAAAAAAGATATAAACAATAAGTTGATGAAATTATATAAACATAATAACACTAATATACAAACACATGTTAAAATATATGAAAATTTTGCAACAAAATGCGGTAAATCAGAAAGAGGGAGGGAGGGAGAAGTAGTGAACTGATAAGCAGTAAAGATAGGCTACCAAATAAGAACAACCAAAATCAAAAAGAGAGGAAACAAAAGGCAAAATCAAAAGTATGATTACCCCATACAAAGGTACAATATCCAATAGTTGATCTCCTATCATCAGTAGACCCAGGGGCGGAGCTACACTTGTGCCAATGTGAGCAAGTGCACCCATAAAAAAATTATATATAATTTAAAAGAATTTAGTGATAACATGTATAGGTAGCATAATTGGTGAAGACTCTACAGCTTCAGTCACAGGTCACTGGTTCGAGCCTCCCGTCTTCCTTTTATCCTTTTTTTCCCCATTTCCATCGTATCGATATCTCCGTTCTCTCACTCTCCATCCTTTTTTTCCCCTTTTCGATCGATCTCCCCGTTCTTGGCTCTGTTCTATCACTCTCCTATTTCTAAATCAAGAACTCTCTAACACGGGCACTTGCAGAGCGAGACAGGAACGATCAGGGAAGAGTGAAGCTAGGGTTTCATTTCGGGATTGATTGATTTCGATATTCGAAATGCAGAAGCTAGGACTCGCAAGCTCGAAGAGTCTGGAAAAATTCAAATTGCTGTATGGTCTGGCATCGGGAACTGCACAAGCTTCATCATTCTCTTCTCGTCCTTCTTCGGATTCCATCTCATTGGGAAGTTTTGCAAATCTAAAGCTCACCGCAGGTTTTGATCGAAATTTAGCTTTATTGTCCAGAATGCTGATCTTCTCTGTTTTTCTTGTGGATGAAGATTTTATCCTGAGTTTCAATTGAAATTTAGTCATGTTTCATTCATTTTCTCTTGAGCAGAGAAACTGTTGAAAGAGCAAGCTTCGGTGAAGACTGAAGACTAATCTGGAAATTGCGGTATGATATAATAATCCGCTTTGTGTGTATTTTATTGTGTAGGATGAAGTTCTTATTGGCAAAGATGGGAGGTCTCAGTTAAAGAAGGAATCAAAAGAGAAGCTTCCACATAAGCAAATACACCAAGATGATCATACACCACTTAATGCAAAGAGCACAAAAGGCGAGCAAAAGGGAAAGGTATGAACTATGAAGTGGGTTGCTTAGAATAATTATTAAACATGCAAGAGATCTCCATTTTAAAGCATTATCTATGAAGTGGGCATAATTATTAAACATGCAAGAGATCTCCATTTTAAGCATGATACTTGAGTTAAGGATTTGCTTGTTATCTTCTCGCATGTCATCGAAATTGGGACGGGGAGTGGTGAGAATGCCGAAGTTAAAGAGGAAGGAACTTCGAAAAACATGTTGAACCAAATGTAAGAACAAGTCGACCTTATAATGGGTACTATAAATCGGTTCATAATGTACCCTTGGCTTCAATGCATGAATTATTTGAAGGCATATGGATTTTCTATCTAGCCTGGCATCCTGAGTTTTGCACTTTTGCTTGCTATTTGTGTTTTTCAGGTCTCTTCAGGGTTGCTTTTGTTGCTTTCTGAGAAGGTTCAACGTACAAAGGTTTGACAGGCACATTATGTTATAGCTCACCCTCTTCTCTGTATTAAGTTCTACAAAGGCCATATTCTATATTTTTTTAGCTTCCTGTTAAAAATAACTAAATATGCTTTCCTATGCGTTGCATAGAATTTGAGAAATGAATTATGCAATTATTGACATGTGAATACTATGGCTTGCTGTGTATTTTATGTTTGATATCGAGTTTTATATTTCATGATTCATATTATTAGGTTAATTAAATTATTAATAGAGATTTCACTACTTATACAATGCTGGTTATAATTAGGGATTGTAGTATTTGCTCTCCATTGATCCACCGTGCAATGTATTTTATCTTTTTCTTGGAACTTCTGTGCATGGTGCATATAGGCATTGCACTTCTCTTTCTCATTCACAGGAAGGGAAACATGTTCTTATTGATTTTGAATTTTGTTCAATACTGTGTGCCTAAATTTGAAACTTATCTGTACAAAGTTGTGTTTATGATAGTGTAGAGTTGTAATGCATTTGTGTTCTCATTGTTTTCTTTCCTCCTTTATGTAGGTGTTTGGTGTTGAACCTATTGAAAGTGTTATGCTCTTTGGTGGACAGCCTGGTGAATTATAGTATTTCTCCTTCGTTGATATTTGACTTTTTAATATCCTATCACATATGACAAACCATAATAATGTTTCCTTGTATGTTGCTTTGGAATTTGATTGTGTAACATCTGGGTATCTATGTACCATATGATTATAGTATATTGTTCTATTTAAATTGATTTCCTCGGAAATACTTTTCAATTGAACCCCATTTTTTGTTCTAAACTTTACGAAGGAGTGGTTTGCTTTTTATCCTCCTAAAAAAAAATCGGGAGCACTAACCCCGAACTCCCGAATCCCACCACTAATTGTGCACCCACAAATATTAAATCCTGGCTCCGCCACTGAGTAGACCTAGCCCAATCAGCATCAATAAATGCTTCTATACTGGCTTGCCTTTTTGAATAACAGTCCTTAATTACTTCTTCCTGGGGTGCCATTTAGATACCTCAGGATCTTGTACAAAGCATCTAGATGTGCCTCCTTGGGTGAGTGCATATGCTGACTAATGACACTTACAACAAATGCAATGTCAGGTCTTGTGTGTGACAAATATATCAATCTTCCCACCAATCTCTAGTATCTTTCTTTGTCAACCAGTCTGCCAGCATCAACTTCTCTTTTTCCTGTCTCTATAGGGGTATCACTTAGTTTACAACCAAGCATTCCAGTTTCAGTTAAGAGTGAAAGACGAAATATCACCAAGAGGGGGGGGGTGAATTGGGGATATAAATTTTTCTTCAAAAATACTCTGAAACTGACAACTAAAAACAGAGTGAAACAGAGAGGAATAGAAGAAAGGTGAACACAAGCGATTTATACTGGTTCGGTCTAAATCCTCGACCTACATCCAGTCCCCAGACTCTCCGGGATTTCACTAACTCAAATGATTACACACTCTGTAACTCTTAGAGTAATTCTCTCACTAGAACTTACTCCCCCTTACAAGTTGTAATCAAATGTCCCAATCCCAAAGTCCCAATACTTTGAGATTCTTACAGAGATTGATAAACAATAAATAACTCTCTAAAAGAGTAGATGTATAAACACTGAAGATTTAAATATCCGAAGATATTATCTAATTGAGTAGAAACAACAAATGCTTAAGTTGCTAATTGAACGCGCAAAGATTCGGTAGGTGATGAATTGAATGCTTCTGGCTTTTATAGTTGATGGCATTTAATGACCGTTGAAGAGAGATTAATGAGCCGTTGAGAGTAATGAATATATCCGTTGAGTTTGAGCATTACTCTGTCTCTTCGTATTCTTCCGATGTTAGCCGTTATTCTCCGTTGACATTCTTCATTCCATTTGTCCGTTGAGACTCAGGTAGAATGTTGACTAGAAATGGCTGTAATGCTTTTTGGTTGCTCAGAAGCTCAATTTCCATTTTCATGCTTTGTCTCTGCCTAGCATTTAATGCGTCTGACACAGATTTGCTTTATGATAATTAAATGATTAAAACTTGTTAATCATGTCTGAAACTCATCAGGAAACTGATTAAACTTTGTTAGGAATAGTAAAGATCAATAATATGAAGTACCCAAAGCACAATCAAAAGATTACAGATTACGAGAATGATGCTTTCAAAATCTGTTCATCATGACTGGAGTCATTCTTTGTTGACTGGAGTCACAGATCCAATTCCAAGTCAGTGAAAAGTGGAAAATAATGAGGCAAAATTAAATATTATTTTTGGGATCATAAGTGACCCCATGATTTTTAATATTTTACATATGACATAAAATATCAATGTCAGTGTAATAGTTGTGAGATAATGATTTATCCTAATTAAGAAAATTATCAGCAATTAGTAAGTGATTAATTAAATAATTATTGGCTAATTGTTTAAGCGTGGATCAAGGGAAATGATCAAAGATAATGGTGAACAACCCCCTAATTTGGGATTAATGACCAAGAGAGGATTATGATTAGCATAAGAGTAGTTGCTAATTAATTAAGTTTGATTAAGAAAGATATAAGATGCATTATAAAAGTCTAATTAATCATGAGTTAATCCTTATAAAATGCATGAACCAATGGGAGGCTTTGAGTGTGGGATATTTTGAGACAAAGAAACACAAAATAAGAGGAGGAGAAGGGAGCCACGGTTTTGCCTATCTTAGAGAAGAAGCATAATTAATTAATGTTATAAGATAGCACATAGGATAATTAAAGATTTGAAAAGTCAAATGTGTGGGCTAACCAATTAGAAAGCTTGAAACAAAAGGTGTTTTATTAATTATAATACACACTAAATGGCTAAATGTGGGGGCGCATGATTTATGAGTCAGATGGGATTTTACATTGATTAAACAATGTTGTTTTGGCAATTAAAAAGCACAATAAATGGTTAAATAAAAGGGACATGTCGGCAAGCATATGGAAAGCTTTGGTTTCAATTGAATAATTAAATCAAATAGCTATTAAAAACACATTAGATGATTGTGAGAGGAAGGAGCATGTCGGCACTTATTTGAGGGTTGAGATGAAATATGAAAAAGTGGTTTTAAATCCTAAGGTTGCAAGGGAAGATGGAAATTTGGACTACCTTGTAAATGACCATTTTAGCCTTGAGATTTCTCCTATAAATAGGAGGCTCCTCCCTTCACAATTTTTCACACCCAAACTCAACCAAATAGGTGAGTTTTAGAGAAGCAAGAGTAGAGAGAAAATCATAGTGGGAAGCAAGAAGGAGGAGGAAGTTCTTGAGGGTGAGTTTTCTTGTTCTTGAGTTCTAAGTTTTAAATTCATAGTTAGTTTGTGTTTGATCTTTAAATCTTCCAAGAAGTTTTGATTTCATGTTTTTGAGATTAAATATGCCTTTATTTCGAAAAATATGTTGGGGAAAGAGTTATGGCAAAATTTTGGAAGATTAGAGTCAAAGTAGCGAAGCTCTGGCGAAATTCCGCCGATTAGGGGAGTCAGAGGCAAAATGGTAATTTGTACCTAAAATGCCTGTTATGATGTTAGACTTTGATAAATATGATATTATCCTTATAGGATATCGTAATCACGTACCCATTTGTCATACCGTTGTTGTGCCACTATCGCATTTGTTTTTTGGTCAAAAGTACCGTTTTCCGTCAAGCGTCTTGTTTTTTCAACGAAGGTACGTTCGCGTCTTTGTAACACTAACTCGATATTTATGGTATGCGTATATGTGATATGTGTGTTGTATGCGTATTGGTGGTATGTTATTTGAGTGCATAGTGGTGTTAGAGAATAAGCGAACATATGCATGTCTTTGGGAGCGGTACATCCGTGTTATTTGGGAGCGGTATATTCGATTCATTTGGGAGCGGTACATTTGCATTCGCTGGGAGCGGTACATTTAGGAGTGATTCATTTGTTTTGCTTATATACTGTATATGTAAATATGAGGTTAACCGTTACCTGGGGTCCGGTGCATTGGACCTCAGCTCTTAACATAGCGTCAGGTTCAGGAGGACCGAGGATCAAGGAGAAAGGCAAGCAGCACGCGTAGGGACTCGGCTGAAGACTTTCTTCTATTGCTATTTACTTTTGAAAACACTCGGTATAATGTACCGTTACTGTAAACAGCCAGACTTACGGCATTTTGAATATATGTATCAGTTACTCAATCGCTCCGATGCTCTACTCTGATGAAAAAAAATACTGCTTTTGAAAATGAGATGTTACAAAAGCTTATGTGAAAACTTGACTGGAGTCATACCTATATGATTGGAGTCATAAATGTGATTTCAAAAAACAAATAAACGTTTACAAATAATTTGACTGGAGTCATCATGGCTTGACTGGAGTCAACAACGCAATTTCACAAACAGAGAAGAATTTCAAATAAGATGACTCGAGTCATATCAGAATAATAAAACAGCTAGAGCACTCTGTGTCTCTCATGACTCGAGTTAAACCGAAAATGACTCGAGTCATATCAGTTATCAAAAACCTGCTATCGGGATAGACTTTTGAAAAGCTGAAGTACAACGCATGACTGGAGTCACTAAGTGACTGACTCAAGTCATAAGCTTTTTATAAACTGATTCACGAAAAACTCAGAGAAGTATGACTGGAGTTAAAAACATTATGATTGGAGTCATGACAGTACAGAGGCAAGAAATGTTATTGAGCCAAGTTATTAAATCATCTTGGCTTGAAACAAAAGCAATTTCTTGAGCTCACAATTGTCAGTCATCATCAAAACACATAGAGAACTAACAAAGAGATCAAGAACATACTTTCTCTGTGATATACAAATTCCTTTCTTTGATCGTGCAGATTCCGCAGCTGCCTTATTGGGGCATTAATTCTCTCATAGGCTGCTAGCGCACTAAGTCTTTGAATCAAATGATTCTCTTTGCTTTGGGGACGCGAATATCTATCTAGCTTGGGAGCACACTGTTACGTAAGCCATAAGGAGTCGGTCTTAGTCAACAAGCCCTTCATCCCAAGTTCGAGTTAAGGATCTCATTCTTGCTATAGAGGAGCAACCCACATGTGTTAGAGATTCATAAGCAATAATTATTCTATCTACCCTCCCCTACCTACTTTAGGGCTTATGTAATATATAAAGAAGAGCCCTCATTTGGCCTAAGCCCCTTCCTCTCCTTATTAGTCGATCGCTCGAGAATTGTGTACCTATCATGAGCTCAGGAAGAGAGTTCCAAAAGCATGATACAAATAACAATGAACAAACATGGTAAAAGATTTTCTGGACAAAATCCCCAAATCTTTGGAAGATCCAAATTATTAACAACTATTCCAAACAATAGACTTATTAGGAAATCATCACGTTTTTGTTACCATCGAATGAGCTTTCATGGAGCAACCCGTGTCTCTACTCTTCTGATCGGCAGCAACATTAATTGTATGTCATATACCAATAAATCCGCAAAAAAGAAATCTTCCTTGAGAATATCTCTCAATATTGGGAGTAACCAGCGGGTTAACAAATTTTTAGATAATATAGTATTAGGAAATCATTTAGATTATATTGCCAAGTAAAAAAAAACCTTATTATACAGCTTCCATAGAACAACTCTATATCAACTCTCCTGACTAACAACTTAACAATATTATGGATTGCATAAGGAAGAAGCAAAACAAAGAAGATCCCCTAATCTCTAGGAGGAACCGAGAGATATAAATATTGCACATTTTATCCTTATAAAATTATACGTAAATACAAAAATTTAATGCAGACCAATTGGAGCTAAAATCAAATAAAATTGTCATATCACTTCCACCTCCACTCCTGTGAATAACAAATATATATGAATTGCATTACAGATACCAATGAAGATCCAAACAGTAGACTTCCTGCATAATATCCCCTAATATTGGGAGGATTTGATAGAGTGACACCAAACTTATAGTAAAAATTCATTATTTACTCAACTACCCCACCTTCTATCAACGCCCTCACCAAATCTAATGGCAACCTCACGCTATCTTTTGCATTAATAATTATTATATAATAAATATAACTTGAGATGATTAATAATATAGTCATGTCCTTTGCAATTCAAATAAACAATTATCCGATTTCAAACTCAAGACTTAATCAACCACTTTCTAATGACTGCATTTGTAAATAAATCATTGGTGAACCTCTTAAAATTGTTCAATAAAGATATTGATGATTAAGGTGTCCTTACCGTTGTTTAGCCCTCATTGTCAAATGGAAAAATAAAATATCTAAATCTAAAATTGAAAAGAAAAAAAAAACACATATAGTAACAGATTTTATAATGGATGCTTAAGCAAAACTAATACTAAGAGGAAAAGGTAGTATTCAGTACAACTTGACAATATTATATTAGAAATAATGACTTCATATAAATGTAAGTTTAACAGCTCAAAATAGGAAAAAAAATCACATTCCATGCCTCCATTACAAGAAAAGATAACATAGCATCCACTTTCACCAACATTAGTGCAAATCGATTTTTTTCTTGCAAGTATTAGTCTATATCCTAATTCCAGCTAAAGATCTAGCAAGTAAATTTAAAGTATCACTAGTCCCAATCACCATCATGATCATATACAATTCAAGATGATGGGGCCAATTACAACAGTGACTACAAGTGAAAAATAGCAAGTGTGTTTTACCTCAGCAAATGGTTTTAAAAAATTTAAGGAACCAATAGTCTTTTCATATATACTGCAATCAACCTATTGGTTGCTTAAATCTGTTAAAACCCACATGCACATTCATCTCAAAAAGTTCATAAAATTGACCGGTCTGCTCCAACTAAGGAGATTAATTTCCATTTTAATAATATTTTTAACATTCATGCATGAACATACTAAGGAACCAATAGGCTTACATTCATGCATGAACATACTAAGGAGATTAATTTCCATTTTAATAATATTTTTAACACATTTTGAGAAAATAGATTTTTGTCACACTTAAAATTTAATACTCCCCCACGGTTTTAATTATAGGACAATATTTGATCAAGTGACCCTACAAACTATAAAGTCTATTTACAGTATTTAATTGTTTTATTAACTTTTAAATTGTATCACCTTATTAGAAACATTTCGACACTTATGAATCATTAAACACTCAATTTCTTTTAAAACTTTTCTAAAAATCTCGGTATATAATCCTTTTAACGGAATGAACTTAAATTTGGAAATCCAATACTAACTATTATCATTTGGAAGCATATTCATTGTACTAAACCATGCCTCATCATAACTATCACCGTTAACATCTAGCTATTTATCTTTATTTTGAGCAGCTCCAAACTTTAAGAACTTAAAGGTTTAAATTTCCAGCTTTTATTTTCAATTCTCTAGAAGCTTGGGTATATAATGCTCATCAAAATAATAAACTTATCTTAGACCTCAAATAAAGCTGATAAATATCGTCTCAAATTTTTAAGGATGTCACATAAATACATTTTATATTTGCGGCAACATGGTCTTATTTAAAATACCTTAGGTAAGTAATATATATTTTATTTTATTTCAAGGAACCAACTAAAAATTGAGGGCGAGGGAAAAAAGAACACAGGCGAAAGATTACAATAGGATGAGAATAACCCTGTGTTAAAATGATGATAAAACGTACATTTTAGTCCATACACACATATATAAACTGCTAATCATTTACAAACACTTGTTTTTCAATTTTTACAGATAAGTAGCATAATCCTAGAGCACAAATTGAAATTAAAATAATTCTGAGTTATAATCCCTTGAGAACCATCCTTATTTGTTGTCATCCTTATTTGTTGTCAGAGAGAATCCTCTTCCTTCCCTCTAACCAATATATTTCGTTCTTTGGCCAGTGCGATGACCCTTCACTCTTTTATTAAAAAGATATATTCTTATAATGTTTTAGACTAAATATATTGGCATGCTCAATTTGTTGGAGTACTCTAACGAAATATGATCAATTTCGGCGTCGACGAAGGAAAACAATACTTACAAAAAGAGTACATATAATTGACCAGCTTTGAATTCCCAGGAAGCTGAAAGCTTGCATATAAGATCACCGTGCCATCCTCGAAACACTCAAAAACTCCAAGAACCTTGAAACTCAAACTCAAACTCCGTTCCTCCAATGTCGTACCATAAGAGGTTATGGGAGGGGTATAAGCCGCCAACGCCTGAGAGCCCACCATGCCTGTGAATGTTGGGTTAATAGCCCAAGAGAAGCATCAAGAACGGGCAAGTCGTTACAGACTAAATTTTTTGTAGTATTGGGGACGATTCACAAGCTTGTGGTCGGGTTGTGAGGTTAGGGGTGATGAAGATGATGATAAGCATAGGGTAGAGGGTCAAGAAAAAGGAAAGCTTGCGGAAGGGAGTCATGAGAGGAGAGATGAATAGAGAAGAGGTAACGAGGGAGAAGTAGAGTTTTAGGAATGAGCTCTCATTCATAGGTAGCTTCTAATTTATAGGGAGTGATTTGCCAAATAACTCATACAAAAGATAATATATCATAAGTATTAAATTTAGATTTTAAAATGTAATAAGTTTAATTATTTTTATTGTTTTTTATTTTCATTGATTGCTTTTCCAAATATTTTAACAAAACTCGTACAAAGCTTAAGCATAGCATTTTTTCTTAATAAAAAATATTTAATTTATATCTTTTT
The DNA here is from genome assembly GCA_019022615.1 of Acacia melanoxylon. Taxonomy (NCBI): domain Eukaryota; kingdom Viridiplantae; phylum Streptophyta; class Magnoliopsida; order Fabales; family Fabaceae; genus Acacia; species Acacia melanoxylon. The sequence continues at coordinate 16,780,947 of JAFJYJ010000003.1, forward strand.
ATGAAGGTTGACTATCAAGTGAGAATTTCGTCATTGTAATAGTTGTCTATATTTTTTTTTTGATATCTTATTTTTATGTAGTTGTCTGGTCTGTATGCATGTAATCTAATATTTGTAGCTTATTTTTTTTAAGCGATACATTAAGTTTTGTGTTTTTTCAATAAAATATTTTCTTAATAGTTATATATATATATATATATATATATATATATAATTGATCCCTTTGTTATGATCATAAGATAGGTAATAGTTAGGGATAGGGATATTTTGCTGACATTGTGTATCCAAACCCTAAACCCTAAAAATTTAATAGTTTTTAAATATGTGAAGAATATGTATCATTGCTCAGAATATTTTTTGTCATACCTAATATTTAAATTAATAGACTAATATTTCTTGGTATATCACATAGCACATTGATGTACTCGTCTATATATTACTAGCAAACTTTTAACATGTTTACTCACGCAAACTTTTTTTAACACGCATTTTCTGTGATCTCTACACATGCATCTATCACAACACATTTGCACACAACCTTCATAGCACAAATTATAACACTTGTAGCGTCGATTTCAACTCTGGATCTTATTAAATTTTAAAAAATCTTATTATCTTTATTTTTTATTTAGATTCTATTATTTTAAACAATAATTTTATAAAATATATTTTTATAAGCTTCTATAAAAATACATTAAATTTGAGTAGTTATGTTTTAATTGTATTTGCTCCAAAAAAGTTTGAACTGTATTTTAAAACATTTTTGAAAATCCCAACAACAAGTTATGTTGAGAAGAGTCTAAAAAAAATAGTAAACGGGGAATAGATTTGAAACATGGTTAAGGGCCCGTTTGGATGAGTTTTTTTTTTTGATAAAAAAGCACTTTTTTAATGCAAAAAAAAAATATTTGTTTTATTAATTTATGTGTTTAGATGATATTTTTTTTTTTAAAAAAGCAAAAGTTACAAAAAAAAAAGCTAAAATGCTGCTTTTTTTAAAAGCTCCAATTTGGAGCTTAAAAGAAAAGCACTTTAAAAAAAAAACTTTTTTTAAAAACCATCCAGCCCTAAATTTTTTCTATTCGATAAGCTTTGTAACAATTACAAACTAATGCATTTAATTGTTTTATTAACTTTATAAATTGCAACACCTTATCAGCAATATTTTGACGCTTATGAATCACTAAACACTCACTTTCTTTAGAAACATTTCTAAAAAGCTCAGGTGTATAATCGGGTTCAGTGCACATCTCTTATGTGCACCTTATGTCTTGGTCCCTTCTATAAGAGGGATGAACACATTTTTTTTTAATATATACTATTTATTTAGATTTAAATTATATGATGCTTTCTGAAATGTTTTTTTGCACCCAGTATCTCATATTAATTAGTTTCCAGTCCTGCATACAGAAATATTATCCTGTAACACGAGTATCCTATAAACTAATTAATTTAAGATCTTAAGTGAAAAAAAACATCCCGAAAGTTCGCATATAATTTAAATATAAATAAATACTATATATAAAAAAATTAAAAAAAATACCCCATCCCTCCCTAATTAGAGGGATGTGCATGTAAGGGAGAAGCACCTTATGTGTGCTCCCGTGTATAATCCTTTATATGAAATGAACCTAAATTTGGAAATCCAACACTAACTATTATGATTAGGGAGCATATTCATTCTACTAAACCATGGCCCAGCATAGCTATCACCGCTGAGTTTTGTCCCAAAGCTCCCAAAGGCCATGGGCCACCCAAGTAACCAACGTTGTTGGAAACTTCCCATGGGAAGAGAAAGTAGGCAAATGGAAAGATCATCCAGAGGCAAATGGAAAGGCTCATCCCATTTAGTAAGCAACACTATCAATCCAGAATGGGAGGGAGCCCAATTCTCTATAACTAACGCCACCACTTGAGCATCCCAATGGGCCAGAAGGAGTGGGAACCCAAGTCTCATCGGACTCTGCATTTGCATTACTAGACTTGGGTGTAGTACTTAAGGCCCAAATTTTTAACCCAAGATTTGTATTAAAGAAATAGTGTTCGTGCGATAAAGCCAGGCGACCAGATCTGGGACCCAATTCATGTAACCGTCTTAGCACAGTGAAGCCATAAATTATTTTTCTTAGAAACAAATAAAAGTGAATTTTATCATATAAGTCACCTGCCAGTTCGTATTAAAATGATGTGAGTTAATATATTTTTATTGGATAAAGTTTAGATGACGTGGAACCTGAAGTTTGTAAGTATTTCTCACTTTATAAATAAATTAAGCTAATGACATTTAGATTAATTAACCATCTATTGACTTGTATAATGAAAGAACAGTTTTTATGATGGCTTGTAAATTAAGGCACACGTGCTTTCTAGCACATTAATGAAAAAATATCACATTTTTGATCAAGAAATGAGAAAAGTTCATTAAAGATGAAAAATGAGAAAGACAATTAGATTGCCACATGATTTTGAGAGATTACGAAAATCATCATCATTATATGTATATTTATATTTCTATTTCATGGATTTACGGAATCTCACAAGAAGGCACGATGCCTCACAACTCCCCCTCCCAACTCCCAAGTGTCGATCTTGTTCTCGTGGGGGTCAAAGCTTTATGCTTTTTGTTTTTTTGGGGAAAATATCACTTAGGTTCTAAAGAAGAGAAAAAAAAATATAAAAGAGTCCCAACCCTAAATCCCCTATCAAATTTTTTGATTAATTACGAAATTCCAATATAAAAAAAGTCCCGTTGTCAAAATAACTTTTCTTATTGTTAAAATAGCTTTTCCTGTTGTTAAAATTTTCCTATGAAAAAATTGTTGTCAAAATTGTTTTTCATGTTGTTAAAATAGCTTTTTTCCGGAACTTGAAATTTTTTTGACAACAGGTTAAACTATTTTAACAACATGAAAAACTATTATAACAACAGTTTTTTCATAAGAAAATTTAACAACAGGAAAATCTATTTTGATAACGAGACTTTTTTGATATTTTTTCTCGTAATTAATATAAAAAAAGTCCATAGGGACTTTTTTGATAGAGGATTTGGGGTTGTAACTTTTTTGATATTTTTTCTCTTTCTTGGGACTTGAGTGATATTTTCCCTTTCCTTTTCATCATAAATCCTGGAGTTAGATACTTTAATTTATTTTTTAAAATATGTATGATTTTTTTAAGATATATCTTTTAATCATTTGGTTTAAACTATTTCTTTTACACAAAACCCTTCATTTGAGATTTGAGAAAGCAAACCCGCTCCATTAGCTCATAAAAATAATAATTCTATACCATCAAACAAGATTAAAAGTCCTTCATATTCATATAATCTTAATCAGAAACTATGAAAAAACATGTTATTTACAAATCATGAATAATATAACTTATCTCAGACTGCAAAGCATAATACTCAGTACCCACATTCTAGTTTTATTAATTGGATTGACATCAACACTCTCAAATCATTTAGAAATCATAAATATAGGCCTTGTTTGTATTTGTTTTTTCAATTTTTCACTCCAAACAGTTTTATAAAATTATTTTTCAAAACATATTTTGGGAATAAAACTTTATAATTAATATCTTATTATATTGATACACCAACAACACTATTATCCTACTAGGTGAGATTGACTATAGGATTACATGAAGCCATTGAACTTCATCCACTAAAAAAATAGACAATTATCTACGGAATTACAAAAATTAGTAACGGAATTTCATTTTGACATTAATTTGGCCACCGACAGTTGTCAATGACAGTGACATGGCGGCGGTTGCCGGTGGGGATGTGATGGTGGCCAACGAGAACACGTGACAACAAACATCCTGATGTCTATGGCGGAAGGTGGTGGCCTCAAACAAAGAAAGAAGGAGTTTCTCGCTTATCCAAAACAAAAAAAGAAAAAGAAAAAAAGAAAAAAAAACATCTCAAAAGTTGTTACACCTCACTAAAATGTAATTACTAAATAAGTCTATTTTTGTTTTTGAAAAAAAAAATCTTCTCAAAACAAGAAAACAAACAAGAAGGTAAAATGCTGATGGATATTATTAGAGCTAGGAAATCGGGTCGAGCTTGTTGAGCCGGCCCGTTTAAGCCTGACTCTTCAAGGGCTAGACTTATAAAATGGAGCTTCCAAATGAAGTCGAGCCTTAAAGGGCCAGCCCTATAGGACAGAGGGCTTAAAAAGGCTGGCCCTGTTAGGTCCATTATTATTTTTTAACTTGCCTAGTTGGCAGTTGCCCGCTTGTGCCCTGCTGACTGTGTCTAACCGTGAAAGAAGCTACTTGCTTGCCCTGTTGTCTAGTACTCAGTCACTCTCACAGTCTTATTCATTTCTGTCACTCTCATAGTCTTACTCATTTCTGTCATTCACTTCACGCCTCTTGCCTTAGTCTTGTTGTCTCAGCCTCACGCACAACAGTCACTCATCAATCCATCACGAATTCACGACATTAGGCCATCAGTGCTTCACTGATTATTAATTAGTGACTATGTGTTGTTTGTTGCATAATACGTGATTTTTAGACCTTAATATTGACAACATTTATTTGATAAATTATAACTTTAATTGTTGTAGTTCACTAATTATATTTCTTTGAAAAAACACATAAAAAATAGTTAAAATTTAGAAAAATAGCTTCCGGCCATGTAGGGCCCAAGCCCGCATGCTCTTAGGCTAGACATTGAAAAACATTTGTTTTTCTTATCCCTTGTCTAAAAGGGCCGGCCCTTTTAGGTTCTGACCCTTCAAGGGCCGACCCTGATTCCCAGCTCTAGATATTATCGGCTTCAATTCAACTCATTTCCTCTCAAGCCAAAGGTGCTTTATCTATATATATAAATGGACAAACACTGCACGGGTGATGAAAGGTTTATATTTGCTTTTTTTTTTTGGGCCTAAGCAGCATCTTACTTATCATTAGTTAGGTATGCTTTTCACAAAGCATACTATAAATATACAAAAAGCTCAGTTCATACTTCACAAAACATCTCTCTCTCTCTCTCTTGGATGCGTACACACACATTCACAATCATTCTTTCACAATTAAAGCTCCATAGTGACCCCCATACACTGATCATTACGTGTGCGCGCGTGTGTATGTTTATGCCTAGCAAGCGGTATTAATAGAGGGTATTTGCAGAGACCTAGCTAGCTAGCTAATATAGCATCATCAGCACACAATGAGTATGGGCCTCATAATCCCCGGCCCTAGTATCATAACGGTCGAATCTATCTTTAGATATGATGGATCTTCCTTGATTATATATGAGATAGGATATCCCTTTATTATAGATAGATACCAATATGTGATATATTTCACTGTTGGGCCGTCCAGGTATTGGGCCTAATGTAGGTCCATAACACTTGTATATATATATGTAACGTTTGTATATGAATATAGGACACAACATTCATTCTTTCCATTTTGCCTAGTCACATGGTACCAGAGCTCAGGTTTTGTCCTCTCTAAAATATTTTTTTTCTTCCCCCGTCACCTCCAGTTTTTTTTTTTCTTCTCATTTTCTTGAAACCTATTCTCTCGATCCTTTCAGTTTTTCCTTGTTTTCTCGAGACCTATTATCTCGATTGATCCTGTTTTTTTCTCGTTTTCTCGAGACCTATTATCTCGATTGATCCTGTTTTTTTTTTCTCCTCGTTTTCTCGAGACCTATTATCTCGATTGATCCTGTTTTTTTCCTCGTTTTCTTGAGACCTATTTTCTCGATTGATCCTTTTTTTAGTCTCCTCGTTTTTTCGAGACCTATTATCTCGATTGATCTTTTTTTTTTCCTTGTTTTCTCGAGACCTATTCTCTCGATTGCTCCGTCCATCATGATCGATTTTGCTTCCACCCACCCCTGATTGCTTCACTGTCCATCGCAACAATTTCTTCACCTGTTCATTCCATGCCTCTGGTGTGGAGCTCTCACCATGTTTAGAGAAGGAGTTAACTTGGTCTCCCTCCAAGAGAGAGTTAACATGGTCTCTCTCTAAGAAGGAGTTAACATGGTCTCCTTCTAGGTTTTAGAGTTAACTCAAGTGGGTTACTTATTGTATGAGCGTATTGCTTTTTTGTGGTTCACATAATATGATTCTTCATCTTTTTTTTTCTCCATATGATTTCTTCTAATCACCTTTTTTTTTTTGTATTCTGATTTATCTTCTAATCACTTTTGTTAACCGTTTGGTGATGGTCCTTGATGAGACCTTTGGAGTATATTGTTAGGTCCCTTGTGAGACCATTTGTTGCAGACATATTCATAAAGCCACTTCATCCTACTCGGTTTCATGAACTCAAGTCCAAGCTGGGCATCCAAGACATCCATGCTCTAGCTTCCCGGGGGGGGGGGGGTGACATGGATTATGTAATACCCTAAAATTTGTATTTCTCCTAAATATCATATTTTGGCAAGTAATACCTATTAAATTAGGAGAGTATGTTGTCTCTAAATTTTAATTGATTTATTATCATTCTTAGGGAAATTTTTCTTTGGAATCTAATAAATCCAAATCCAATTTTCGAATCTTCAATTAGGGATCATAAAATACCCTACAATTAATATTTTAACATCTAGTTTTAATATAACCAAAGATAAGCCATAAAGGGTTATGAAAATGATTAAGGTGATTAAAGAATACTAAAAACAATTGTGAGGCAATTGAATTTTTATTAATTAAGTTAATTGCGTAATTATTCATAATTAATCTTGGGGCAATTTAAAATCAACAAATTGGAATATTTTGGCTTAATTAAATATTAAAGACCAATAAGGGTTCAAGATGAGTATCAAATGAATTTCTAAAGACCATAATTAAATTGATAATCAATCACACTATTATAATTAAGCCTAATAACATCTAAAACACTATATTAGGAATAGTAACTTGAATTAAATTAGTAAACCCTAATGTTATTGTGTTGGGCGAAATTTATATTAATAAAAGAGGCAAAAGATTAAACAAAAATATAAGATATGAGCACATGTGATATAAGATAAAAATCTATCAAAGTAAGTAGGATTTTTCTACACAAATGAAGAGCCAAGATTTAATCTCATAAAGCTAAATCCAAAGGCCTAAATTAATTACATCATTAAAAAGCCTACATCCAAGAAATAACCTTTGAACCAATAGGGGGCAAAGTTGTGGTTTGTGTGAAACACAACTCAAGAGTAATTGGAAGGAGGAAGGCCACGGCTCAAGCAAACTTGGAGGAGAGGAAAAGCTACAAAAAATCTAGATATTAATCTATTAAACACATGTTGGTTTTAAAATTCAAGATGGTGTAAGGGATATTTTGAAAATTTGAAAAGAGGATAGATTGGAGGGGGGGGGTTCATATGGGATTGAGGGCTAGGATGAATGTTTAATGAATTAACCTAGATCTCATGGCTCCAATTCAAGAAGAGTTAGGTTTGGAAAATTTACCAAAGTGCCATAACATTTTACTATAAATAGGCACCTTGGGTTTCATTATTCTCCACACCAAAAAAAGCAAGGAAATCTGATTGTGAGAGTAGAGAGTGAGTAAGGAGGAGCTTGGAGAAGGAGTTAGAGCATTTGCAAGTAAGTTCTTTAAGTTTGAGTTCTTAAATTCATAGAAAGACTTTGCTTTGATCTTAAATATGCTAGAGTAATTTTATTTTCATGTTTTTATGGTTAGAAATGGTTTTATTTCTAAAAAATGATGAAGGAAGTGATAGAGCAAAATTTTTGGAAGAGAAACATCAAAGTAACGAAGTTCTGGCGAAATTTTTCGGTTAGGCGATTTCTGGAGTCAGTAGTAAAAACGCCATAATTTTATGTTGAAAATGAAGTTAATTAATTCTGAAATTTTTCATGGTTAAAGTAGACATATAGGGCTTTCCAAATATACCTAGAGTGTGTCATTTTGAGTTTTGTGCAAAGAGATAAAAATACATTCAGTTTTATACACGGGTTATGGTTTTGATAATACCGTAGAGTTTTCCTAGCGCTGAGGACACGAGTGTACATCGTGACACAGTGAGTGCAAACCGGGATAACATGCATGTGCAGTGGCTGTGTATTGTTATTATCTTACATATGTGATTATGTATTACTAATCCTACATCTGTTATGGGCTTTTGTAGTGATTATTGCTGAAATGTCATAAATATCTGTTATACATATATTGTTTACATAAGCATGAGGTTAACCGTTACCTGAGGTCCAATGGGCATTGGACCTCAACTCTTACTATAGCTTCAGGGTCCGGAGAATCGAGGACCGAAGACAAGGGTAAGCAGAGTAAACAGCATGCGTGAAGACCCGACCGAAGATTTTTAGGATATGTACCATTATAATACCCGATAAATGTACCATTCTTTATGAACAGATAGATACGCCACAATTAATGATATAGTAGTTACTCACTTCTTTACTTGCTCCGATGCTCTACTCTGATGAAAATTTTTTATTCCGCTTTTAAAAATTGGGGTGTTACAGATTACATAGCAAATTGTATTCTGATTTATAGGAATCCTTGATTTGTAGGTATTAGGAATAATCTTCATTAATAGTCATTATTATATATATTGGAATCCCTGATTTGTAGGGATTAGGAATAATCTTCATTAATAGTCATTATTAGTCATTATGAGCCATTGCTATTGAGGCTCTCTTATCTTGTATATATATATATGTAACGTTCGTATATGAATATAGGACACAACATTCATTCTTTCCATTTTGCCAAGTCATACATTTAGCTATAGTCTGACGAAACTGTCTAATGTTCACACCTCTCATGTTAGGGATAGATAACTAGGATATGTGGTAGCTGAAAGATGATAATGATTGTAACATCTCGGCGTCTTACTCTCGATATTATCTATTTTGGAACAAGAGGGGAGGTACTTAGACGGTATCTGTCGTTCGTTTCCCTCCCTAGCTGATGTGATGTTACAATGATGATCATAATATGGTGGTTTCAAACTTAATCATGATCTTAGGGTTTTGCAGCTAAGCTAAACAATACACATGTTATCATGTTGGGCCTAGTATTAGAGTTTCTAATTATATTAAAGCCAAAGAGCTGATTTTTTTCGGTAATTGGGTTGTCAGAATCAAAAGTGGCTATAGCTCAAAGTTCATCATTATGATCTTAAGGTTTTGCAGAAAGAGAAGAATTTGAGGACACTATGCTCTTTTTGTTGTTGTTTTAGGTATCAGAAGGTGTTTAAGTCTCACATGTTTGGGAGTCCAACAATAGTATGGACGGATGTAGAAGTTAATAGATTTGTACTACAAAGTGATGCAACAATTTTTGTTCCATGATATCCAAAGTCTGTGTCTGAGCTAATGCGAGAGTTGCCGATTCTGTGTATCAATGGAAGGCTTCATAGGAAAATACATTGCCTCGTTGCAAGTTTTTTCAAGTCTCACAGGCTTAAGTCTCAGATTACTACAGAAATGCAGAGTTTTGTCCAACATGTTGGTTAAATTTGCCTATTGCATGACTTTCATGCAAAGTTTCATGAGATTGAAAACAAATTTTTTGATTAATCATTGCGGAAATCCATAACTCCTTACGGTCCTAATAAATTATTAACCTTAACTTATTACGCTAATTAGCTATTATTCATTAATCCGTAATTCTTTACAGTACTAATCAGAATTCGTAACAATTTATGAGTTTCAGAATTACTCGTTAAAACAACTATTGGGGATTATGATAACTTGATAAACGACTATTGGAGATTAGGATTACCTTAGATTACTCGAAGATTTCAATGTTGTTGATGTCTTCTAACGTTGATCCACACGGCTATCCCCCGATTGTGATGAGAACTCTTTCTCTTGAAACCTTCAACTCCTTGGATGCTTGCTAGGCGAAGGCAAGGTTGGTGTTTGGTTTCCTTGAGTTTTCTCTTTTCAAGAAGATGATCGTTTCTTAGAATTAGGTTAAAGATAGGAGGAGCAAGATTGGAACTTACCTTTTCTTGAATTGGCAGAATACACCAATCAAATTGGGGTCTTGTTTCTCTCTCTTGAAAAACGTGTAAGAAAAGGGGCACTCAAAAATAAGTGCTTTATAAGAGTTTAATCCTAATTTAAGTGCTTACAAGAAAAGCCCAATCCAAGCTTGAATTAGAAAATTCAAATCACAATGAATTAAATTCATATCTTGATTGATTGATTGACTTTAAGATGATGAATCACATTCATAGCTTGACTGATTGATTGAGTCAACCATTTAAGATGATGAATTACATTTATATCTTAATTGATTAATTGAATAATAATTTAAGATGATAGATCACATTCATCTCTTAAACTAAAATTCAAAATCATTTTTAATTCAATCTTCATTTATTATTTCTCATATAATTCAGAATTATCTTTTATAACCTAACCTTTTGAATTAAAATTAAAATTCAAAATTCGAATTCAAAATTCAATTTGGCCTAAGACCCTGTTGGGTCTTCTAACACTTTTGGGCCCTTTTTTGGAGAAATTGATTTCCCACTGGGGACCATATATGTGATGCCATTTTCCTCCTAATTGGGCTTGGAATCCTACTCTAACTCAACTACATATTTATTCTTGATAAAACCCAATAACAATTATGGCCCAAGTTTGCTAATTTTAAGCAATCGGGAATAACATTCGTGTGTGACTCATTAGGCTCAATTAGTCACTGACATAAATAAACTTGGAACAATTAAAACTCCTTTAATGGGCCCAATTTATTTAATGACCTCATAAGACACTAGCAATGCTCTGCGGCCCCAGAACTAATTGAGTTGATCAAGTGAGTTACCTTCATATTTGGATATCGTGCAGACATCATCCCTCATATCATCATTCACATTTAGTCGAGAGCAAAGATAGAGTATCATCTATCTTAATTGACTAAATGTAGCTAATTCACAGAACTAGGAATATTGTTATATTAACTCTATAATGGATCATGATTGTAATACCTGAAAATTCCTATTTAATATAAGTATTATATTTTGGTGAATAATTAGTAAAAACGAAGGTAAATGTGTGTCTCAAATTATTAAAAATTATTGATTATAATTTTAGGCAAATTTCATATTGGAATGAATTAACACATGAATAATTATGAGACTACAATTAGGGAAAATAAAATGTGTCATAATTAACACAAAATAATAATAATAGAATTTATAACCATGAGAGGCAAGAAAGTAATATGAAAACACTTAAATAAATTAAAGGAAATTAGGAAAAGCAATTGAGTAATTAAACTTGCAATTAAGATGATTAGCATAATTCTTCAAATTAATTAGAATCAATTAGGAAGCACCAAAGAAGGGCTGATTTAAATAAGAAACTAAGGGCCAAAGATGAAGGATTAAAGCTTGCTTATTAAAACACTAATGACCATGATTAATTAATGAACCAATCCTACAAAGACAATTATAATTAAAGGAAATATAAACACATCATTAGGATGCTAATCAAGAATTAAAATTCAGCCCCTAAAGTCAACATAAGAGACGCATAGCACATGGATAATGTTGTTGTTGTTGTTGTTGTTATTTCTCTTTCAATAAAACAATCAAAGTAATTAGTTAATAAAGAGCTCAATAAATGGCTAATGGAGAAAGGTATGTCGGCACATTAAAGTAGGGGGTAGGATTTAGTTTCAAAAAGTGCAATTTAATCCAAGGGTTAAGGTGAGTTTTGGTCACATTTGATTTCCACTGCTTTTGCCCTTGATTTTTCTCTATAAATAGAGAAGCCCCCCTTCACAAATTCTTCACACCATCACCATAAACACCTCTAATCCTTTGATTAAGAGAGTGAGAGTGAGAGTTCTCTTGGAGCTAGAAAGAAGGAGCAAGGTTCTTCAAGGGTAAGTTCCTAGTTCTTGAGCTTTAGTCTTTAGTTTTTAGTAAAATGTTAGTTTGATCTAGAAAATGGTAAAATAAATTCCCATACTTGTTTTTAGGCCTCATTACATTGAAAAATGCCTAACGAGGTAAAAACATGTTGGGTTATAATTTTTGGAATTAATGGAACAAGATAGTGAAAGATAGGAAATTTTCGGTTTTATGGACTGTTAGAATCAGTCAGGAAAAGGGCATTATTTTATGTATCAAATGAAGTTATTAAATCATGAAATTTTACATGGTTATAGTAGACATGTATAGCCTTCCATTGATACAAAATTTGTAGCAATTTGAGTTCTGTAGAAGGAGATAAGAATTCTGGAAGTTGGGTCACATTTTTGGAAGAAAATCCGAACAGTGAATGAAAAACATTAAATTGGTATTGACTCATAGATTTCGAGTGAAAACATTTATTTTTCCTCAAAACTAGACATGCCAAGGACTCCGAGGAATTTTACGGCACCTCATTTCGATATTTGTGGAATTAATTATGATTTTTCAAAGTTATCGAAAAATCTGCCTAGAAATGCTGAATCAACGTTTTTTAAAGGAAATTAAAGGATATAATTGGAATAACAAAACCACCAGGGGTAAAAAGGTCAAAAGTGGCTAAGATATCTCTTAAGATATTATTTACAAATGAAATAATGCGGTGATACTATTATAGGATATCCGGGAAAAATCAGGGGTCGTACCAAACAGACAGACGTACCACTATCCACACAGACTAAGGTACGGACGCGTACTGTAACTCTAACTCTTATGTTGTCTTGTATGCTTATATGTGATAGATGATTCATAGGGTCATGGACAAGACTAGGTCTTGGGTCATGCACCGTGGCTAAGACTCGATCTTAGATAACTATTTATACATTCAGCTGTATGCGGGTTATAGTCTTGATAACGCCGTGAGATTGTTTTCCTAGCGCTGAAGACACGAGGGGCCATCGTGGCACTGGTTAGTGCAAACGTGAATAACATTACATGTGCTGTGTGCTATGTATTGTTGTGTTGTTAACATCACATCTGCTGTGTGCTATGTACTGTTGTAACCTTATATTTGCTGTGTGCTATATATGGTTAATGCTGAAATGTAATGAATACCTGTCATACATATATTGTTTATACTTGAGAATGAGGTTAACTGTTACCTGAGGTCCGATGTGTTGGTTATGATTAGTTTTGATGATGTCTTATATACATGTCATTCTTAAGAGCAAAAACTTTGCATACTACATTTATCTTATACTTTGACTAATTCTTATATTTAATGTAGATGTGAAGTTTAAATCTAATGAAGAATGATCAAGAATGGAGTTTGAAGAAAGAATAAATTGTTAAATATTAAGAGAATATCAATATTCAAGTCTCCGTGATCAAATAGAAGTTGGAACGGCTCAATTCGGAGTTAAAACAAGCAAGTTCAAGCTTAGGATGTATCTTTGGTTTGTTGGAGGGCATTTATGTAATTTCAGGATGTTTTTCCGCCTACACAATGTCTTGCTCGAGCACAAAAGAATTCATCCTCGAGCATGGTGCATTTTTGCTCAAATCCCGCTCTTGCTCGAGCATAAAACAATGCTTGCTCGAGCAGAGAAAAATTCCTGCTCGAGCAAGGTCGTGCTTCAGATACTGTTCAGCTCATTTGGGCGACCTTCGGTAATTCGACGATATCTCTCAAACCAAGAATCGGATTGACGTGAAACCAGTGGAATATAAAACTAGACTCCCAATGCGTCATTTTTATATAAAATTAAAGTCAAAAGGAGTTAATATGAGAGATCTATGATTTTTGGAAGATACAACAGAAATCACCGTCACAATCAGAATCAGCTTCGGTATTTTGAGCATATCTCACAAACGAAAAATCCGATTGAGCTGAAATCGGTGCTATTGAAAACTAGACTCAAATACATTTTCAAAAACATCAATATCACAGAAAAATAAGATCAATTGAAGGAGTTATGATGTTTTGAAGCTAACAGTTTGTTCAGGATGCTGCAGAAAACGCTGATTAAGAATAACCTTCATTCATCTGATGATAATGGATGAACTACAATGAGTTTGGAGCTGATTCTTCTTGGATTGGAAATAATACTTGAAGAGCTATATGGGGATAGGTGGTTTGCCAAAATTGAAGCTGTATTGAAGATGTTATCACTGGAAATTGATCCTTGTGTTGATGATATGCTTGCTTCCTGAAAGGCAAAGAACAATTCATGTTGAATTGAATTATTGCATCGAGTCAAGAAGAAGCAGAAAGCTTGCTTGAGTAAAGAATTTGTGATGCCCAAGCATCATCGAGCTTAGAGCGAAGAAGTACAAGTTTAGGAGCCATGCTCGAGCAGAGCATTTGGCATGTCCGAGCATCATCGAGACAGAAGCAAAAATCTGCAAGTCAGAAAGTCTTGCCTGAGCAGCGAAGAAAGCTTGCTCGAGCACCATGCTCGAGCAAAGGCAAAAGGTTGCTCGAGCAGCATCTATCAATCTCAAGTTCTCGCCTCTGTCTGTGTCTTGCTCGAGCAAGAACGTTGGTTTGCTCGAGCAACAACGAGTAGAAGCATTTTTCACTGCATAAGGAAAAGCTTACCCGAGGATGAAAATTATCATGCTCGAGCACCATGCCCGAGTAAGAGAAAAGTCTTGCCCGAGCAAGCATGTGTCTGAACCCATTTCGCTCTCTGTCTCAGCGTTGCCCGAGCACGATATCTTCCATGCTCGAGCATCAACGATTATTGAAGTTTTGATTAAGCCTTGGTTGAAGCATGCCCGAGCAGAGTGAAAGGCATGCTCGAGCACCATGCTCGAGCAGATGAAAAAGCTTGCTCGAGCAGCATCACTGAATTCAAAAATCCTTGCCTCTGTCTGTCTCTTGCCCGAGCAAGGATCATGTCTTGTTCGAGCATCAGCGAAAGAAGAAGTTTTCTAAATCTTTACCAAGAGAAGCTTGCCCGAGCAAACCAAGTTGGTTGCCCGAGCAGGAGATGTTCTTCTATGTTTATAAGGTAGCTTCTCGACGGTTGCCCGAGCATACATATGATCTTGCTCGAGCATGATCACGCAGTTTTCAAATCACCGTCTTCCGTAACTCAGATAATTATCATGAATCTTATCTCTTCATTACATTACTCATTACTAATCCTAAATGCTTTTAACCAGTTTGTTAATGAGTTACAGGTTGTTTAAGCAAGTGTTAAACATCAAATTAACAGAAAGCAAAGTGTGTCAGAAGTGCATTAAATGCGTTTGCCAAAACCGGTGATTATCTCGATTACCAATACCCTGATCAATGTAAAGCAACTACTGACATTCCAACTGCGCACTTAATGCTATCTCACAACGGGAAGAATCAAAAGGATTGAAGTGAATATCGGAACTGAAGGCACATAAGTTTAAACACCTTCAATGGACATATTCAAACGGACAGATTCAAAATCCTTCAACGGTCCTCAATCTTCAAATAGTATAAATATCTGAAGGTTTGAATTTCTCGAGTAAGACAGACGCATACACAGAAAAAGCATTCAAAGAAATCAATTTATATTCTGTATATAGCTTCAGACATTATTGAGCTTCAGTGATTATCTTTATCTACTCGTGAGGAGTTTCAAAACACTTATTTTATTATTGTGTTGTAAAATCTTAAGGTTGTGGAACCTTAAGTGTGGGTGTACAATTACAACTTGTAAGGGGGAGTGAGTCCAAGAGTGAGAGGATCATCCTTCGTTTACAGAGTATGTAATTGTGTCTGTAGTTATTTTGATTACAACTTGTAAAGAGGAGTAAGTCCTAGTGAGAGGATTACTCAGAGAGTTACAGAGTGTGTAATCAATGTTTGAGATAGTGAAATCTCAGAGTGTTTTTTGGGACTGGACGTAGGTCAAGGATTGGACCAAACTAGTATAATCTCTTGTGTTCATTGCTCTTCTCTCTGTCTCTGTTTTAAATGTTCTTGAGCAATAAGCGAAAGAAATTCATAATAACCTATTTACCCCCTCTAAGTGATATTCCATCTTCACGATGGGTATTGGATCTCAGCGCTTACCATAGCTTCAAGATCTGGAGGATTGGGAGCCGGAGACAAGGGTAAGCAACACGCTTGAGGACTCAGCTGGAGTTTTATTTTGGAATTGTATTTATTCTACTACATAGTTAGAATTTAAATACATGGACAAATGTACCGCTATTACACCCGACCGGATACACCGCTGTTAGTTTATGGCCACATACTTATCGGTTGCTTACTCTCTTACATGCTCTAAAGCTCTACTATGATAATATCTCTTATTCCGCTTTTGAAAAATGGGGTGTTACAATGACTCTTCATGATCACTTGCTGTGTGCATAGGCTCCCGAGTTAATTAGAAGCTATCCAAGCTCTACCGGTCTTGTGAATGACTAATCCCTTGTAGGGGACTGTGAATCCTCTCGGTATGTCCATCTATACTCATGTATTCGAGTTATACCCAAGAGTACATTGTTATCCTCTTTTTCAGGCAGATAGAGTTGTACAGTCAAAGTATAACCTTAGGACATAATGTTCGATAACATCTTTAAGTCCAAGACGATCTGCACTACCAAACGATGAGAGACTTTACATATCCAATGATATTCACTACAATGAATCTTTATGGAGTCTCTCAGAGGGTCTGTTCGGTGCTATTTGTTCTCCAACAGATCTACCCACGACATCAGCTAAGGCACATCACCATGCCTGTATTCTATAAAGTCTCTACCTTGTATCTTATACATGTAGATGATGTTGTACTAGTCTTATTAAGATCATCAATGCCTTTTTTTGGTGATTCAAGACAAGGAACAAGTTTTAGGCAATAGATATCCAGTGTTCTCGAGTCCTCATGATCATGATGTCTATCATTGATCCTCAAGATTAACATATGTTCTATTCCTAAGGATTTTATCTTCAAACACATATTTACCTTAAAATAAAGGCACACCATAAATATGATAAAGATAAAATGGCCTCATTTATTAATAATGAAATACTACAACGTAGAAATGGTTCACAAAGGTCATGTTTGATATGCTGGAGCAATATCATTTTGAGGGAAATGGAAAGAGTGGAAGAGAGAAAGAAGGTTACACACACACACACACACCACCTTTATTTTAGGAAGCTCTAACTTTTTTGAATTTTAATTAATGATTGTATACCAAATATAATTAAGATATAAATTTATCTATCACTCTCCATTTCTTAATCTTCTTTCACTTATACCAAACATGACATCAGTCTGCGAATCTTAACCTTGTGTTTGGATTAATTTATTTTAAGTGATTTTTTGTTTTACAAGATGAATATGTGAGAGGAATTTTGTCTCATAAGATAGAAAATAGTGACTTTTGAAATATGAAAGATATAAAACCAAGAATTTTATGTGCATTTTGTTTATATATATATTTTCCCTATCAAAATTAGCTACTTTTAAATTCTTAGATAAGCTCAATTGGTAATCCCATCCTAAAAACATTTAAGCATGTAAAAGATTCTCATTGAAACGTGACTAAAAGAGACATTTTGAGAGGGCGTAGGGAAATCTGTCGCATCATTCACTATAACTAATCAACTTTTTAAAATCTAACTACACATCCATGTTAAAATTTAAGTATGTGTTGTTTTTTAAATTGTTGATTATAATTGGTTTGTCAGTATCATTTATAGATCCGTGGTAAACACAATTTAGTATTTTACCTAACAAAGGATTCATCTACTTTAAATTTCTGCTAACTTTAATCACTAAATTGCATCATTATATTGATGGTGTGCAAAAATCTCTTGGTTCCCAATGAAAGATGGAACCCAATATAATAAGTGAATGGTGAAACATAACACAACAACAAGAAGTAAATAGGGAAGGTATTTATGAATATTATATATTGCACAACTTGACTTGATACCACTTCGTAACATCCTCCATTTTTTTAAAAATAATTATTAATTAATAAGTTGATTACCATTCATCAATATTTTTATGCAAATAATTAAGCTTTGGATTTTACCAGGCCCATACCTTTTAATTGAGTCTTATTTCAAGATTTATCAAAATAACCAAAATATACGAGAGTACGCCAAGTGAGCCATAATGTAGTAATATATAATAATTTAACATGTACCCAAAAAGGTGGACGCACTGTCATTAGTAAAAGTAATTTAAGCTTCCAAAGCCTTTCCTAATCCACTTGAGTAGTTTCACCTGCAAAATATTTGTAACCATCAATCCAACTCATTGTAAATGCTAATACTTGTGAGGTACCAAGTGGAACATTTTATATAACAAAGTACTGGATATATATAATTTACAAATTTATCAAATCACACCAGTTCTGTAATAAAATTTTGATATCAAATTTCATATCATGAATCACATATATAACATGTCAAGCAAAAGATTGATACCCCGACCATCCTTATCACCCCCAGTCTTATAAACGCTGATAGAACCCATGGGTAGTAACATAATAGCTAGGTTTAGTCTTTTTAACAAGACTTCATCAAGCTCTCCAATGATGAGATATAGCATGGCCAAAGGCTAGAGAACTCATATCGAACCATGGGTCTCTTTCCTTCGATTAGAGAAAGGTATCACTGTCCCAAGGGCTAACCCTTAACCTGGCCAAAGGAAAAGGGTGATACCAAGGGCTTTGAAAATATCAAAGACGTCCACTATACACCGAGTGGTGGCATACCACGTGATATTTATACATAATAACTTTCATCTCCACTCCACATCCATCCATATAAATAATCATAATCTTGGCATGTATATACGAGTTTCAAATGAGATTTATAAAAATAAGGGAAAATTACGCTCAGGTCCCAAGGAAGGGTATTAATCACAATAAAGTCCCTTGAAATCATGAAATTACACAGAAGTCCCAAGGGACCTGGTTGTAATTATTTGTGAATGTAAAATTATCATTTTGACCTTCCCTCTCTCCTATCTCTCTCCTCTCTCCCTTTTTCTTCTATCTTTCCTCTCTCCTTCTTCTACTCCTCTCTCGAAGGCGTTCGTAAGATCGTCTCCAACAACGAGTCCTTCCTCCTCAGCCTCGTCTACGCCGAGTTCGCTGAAAACCTCAGGATCCACGTTGATTCCGTCTCTAGACTCTGCCTCAAATGCCAGGACCCGAATCTTCGATCATTCGACCCGGTATTCCACGGGTTCGCTGATTCGGGTATCGACCCGAACTACTGGGTCCTCTCGGGTCCTAAAGAAACCGAAGCCTGTTACAAGAAAATGGAATGTTACGTAACTCTCACAGCAGCGTTGTACAAAGAAATGGACGAACTCTCAGTTTTGGAAAGTGGGTTGAGAAAGACTCTGCAACACTATAACGATACCAAAGAGCAGAAGAAGGCATATGAGCTTCAACAAAAGATTTTCTAGAAGAAACAAGAGGTAACGGATCTGAAAGATAGATCATTATGGAATAGAACCTTCGATTCCGTAGTTCCAATGCTTGTTAGGACAATTTTCACTGTCCTAGCAAGAATCAAGCATGTTTTTGCAATAGGCAATTTGTTTCCCTCTCTGTTTTGTAGTCTATCAGCTTCAACTTTAGTTTACCCCTCAGATCAAAACCAGAACACTTCTTGTACGTCAGTTTCTGGGCCATTGAAAAGTCCAAAGGTTGTGATTTGTATAGTTTCAGATATTGGGGAATCTGCAATAGTTTTCAAAGGTTGTTGTAAATATATACTTTTTCTGTTGTAAATATAGCATTTGTTGTTGTAAATAGCCTCTGGACTTGAGAAATGAAAAAAAATTCTGGTTTTCAATGGTTGTTGTTAATATAACATTTGTTATTGTAAATAGCCTCTGGAAGTGATATATGAAAAAAATCAAGGTTTTTAGAAGTTGTTGTTAATATATGCTTTTTCTGTTGTTAATATAGCATTTGTTGTTGTAAATAGCCTCTGGAAGTGATATATGAAAAAATCTAGGTTTTCAGAATTTGTTGTTAATATATGCTTTTTCTGTTGTTAATATAACATTTATTGTTGTAAATAGCCTCTAGAAGTGATATATGAAAAAATCCAGGTTTTCAGAAGTTGTTGTTAATATATGCTTTTTCTGTTGTTAATATAACATTTGTTGTTGTAAATAGCCTCTGGAAGTGATATATGAAAAAATCTAGGTTTTCAGAAGTTGTTGTTAATATATGTTTTTGTTGTTGTTAATATAGCATTTGTTGTTGTAAATAGTCTCTGGAAGTGATATATGAAAAAAATCCAGGTTTTCAGAAGTTGTTGTTAATATATGTTTTTTTCGTTGTTAATATAGCATTTGTTGTTCTACATAGCCTCTGGAAGTGATATATGAAAAAATCCAGGTTTTCAGAAGGTCAAAATGATAATTTTACATTCACAAATAATTACAGCCAGGTCCCTTGGGACTTCTATGTAATTTCATGGGACTTTATTGTGATTAATTGTCTTTCTTGGGACCTGTGTGTAATTTTCCCTAAAAATAATTCATCCTTTCAATAATTATTAAGGTAACATTACTATTTCAATTCACGGAATTATAATAAAAGTGCATTATCCAAAACATATAATATCATAATTTTTTGTCTCAATAACCATTTTAAAGTACTCATTGATATATTAAATCAATATCCATATATTTTTATTCTCATAATCATTTCATAAAATATTCACAAATCAACATATTAACACATATAACAAGTGGAAAATGGTTACCTCAAGTTCTTGACGCAAGTACTAAACTTGAAAAATATCAAGTCCACTCTAAAAAAACATATATAATTATATGTTATTAGCATTAACAAAAATACTCACTAATATAATAATAAATAATTAATTAAACTATAATCGTCTCATTTTAGTTTTCTTAGAAGAAGTGACAATTTTATTTATTCTCAAATCATCGTTACAATCTCATTTCGTTCCTTCATAAATTATTTTCACTAATTAAAATATCACTTTATCCAAATACCCAATTTCCTATAATAAAAGTTTAACTTAAAAATTTCAAACAATCATATCTATAAACCTCAAATACTATCCATCTATTCCTCAATATAACCTCCAATAAATGAATTATAAACTCGAATATAAAAGACTTATTATCACAATCTAATACTAACTTATATAAGCATAACCCAATTTATTTAACAAACTTTCAAACCTCCACAACATACTCAAAATTATATTAAACTTTAATTTAAATTATCATTCCGATCCCAACCTAATCTTTTAAATAGAAAATTAAATTTAAATTCCTACAACAACCAACTAATAAATTTAGACCAATTAAAATTATCTATTAATTATTCTCTACATATATATGGTCATTTATTATCAAAACTCAAAGTTTTGCCAAAATTCTAACCCCAAAATTTTCACTAACCAGTACTATATTATTATCATGAGAAAGATTAAAATCTGTATAATAACTTTCATGAAGAAAGTTTGTTGAAAAGAAATTAATTTAACTACCTAAATGATCTTATAAGATAAATAATTTACCTTAAAAACTCAATTAGGCTCCTCTCTCTCTCTCTCTCTCTGTGTAACACCCCAAATTCTATACTTCAAATTGTGCCGGTTGACACTTAGTTTTAGGAAAATCGACAGAGTTTGAGGTGCTACAGCTCAGAGTAATGCAGAACAGAGAGCATGCATTATGTTTGGACAGTGAGTAACTGATATAAAATGGCCAGGCATAAGCTGATATATTAAAAATCCCGAAGGAATATTCATGTGATACAATAATAAAGAACTTGTATAATTACAACTCTTGACATAGTAACTATACAATCTTAAATCAAGCTTTAGCTAGACTTGTGGCTTAGAATCCAACTCAGTCAATTAAACATATTGGCCAGGTTGGTGTCTAGTGGAAGTCTCCCCGTCTTTCACGGCGACTTATTGACTGAACCACGTAGACTAACCCTACCTAGACACCAATTGGTTTGAAATAACTTTGTCAAATTCATGCCAGAAACTAGTCTCTCATCTCGACCGGTGTCTTTTCACGGCTTCGTTCGTCGGTGCCTCTTCACAGCTCTGTCTACTATTGCCTTTTCACGGCTCCGTCCACGTCGTTTTCTCAAATCCTGGTTTCTTTCCTGAACCTTTAGTCAAGGCTGAGATTCAATTGAATTGAATCTCAGGTAACAGTTAACCTTATGTTCAAGTAATAACAGTATATATGACATATATTCATTACAGGTCAGCATTAACCAATACATAGCACACAACAAATGTAATGTTAACAACACAACGATACATAGCACACAGCACATGTAAAGTTTATCCACGTTTATACTAACTAGTGCAACGATAGCTCTTCGTGTCCTCAGCGCTAGGAAAACAATCTTATGGCGTTATCAAGACTATAACCCACATAAAGCTGAATGTATAAATAGTGACCTAAGACAGAGTCTTAGCCACGGTGTATGACCCAAGACCTAGTCTTGTCCATCACTCTATGAAATCATCTATCACATATAAGTATACAAGATACATCAGAGTTAAAGTTATTGTACGCGAACGTACCTTTCACCGTGTGATTACCAAACGTCTGACCTTTTGAATCCGACTCCAGACTTCCCGGATATCCTATAATGTTACCGTCAGATTATTTCTTTTTTCCATGATGTAACATCCCATTTTCGAAAGCAGTATAATTTTTTTTTCATCAGAGTAGAGCATCGGAGCGATTGAGTAACTGATACATTTATTCAAATTGCCGTAAGTCCGGTGATTCTGAAGCGGTACAATGACCGAGAGTTTTCATAGTAAATAACAACGAAGTGTCTCCCGGCAACACTCATGCCGTGGCAACAAAAGGAATCCTCATTTGGGACTCCAAGCGTCTTTGCCGCTTGCCCTTATCTTCGGCGCTCGGTCCTCCTGACCCTGAAGCTATTTTAAATGCTGAGGTCCAAATGCACATCGGACCTCAGGTAACGGTTAACCTCATATTTATATAGACAGCATATGGAAGACAATCACAGCATTAATCCACACATAAGTACATAGCAGATGCAAGATTAATATAACAACAGTACACATCTCATGTAAAGTTATATATGCTAACAGTACACATCGCATGTAAAGTTATCTATGTTAACAAGACACATCGCATGTAAAGTTATCTATACAATTCACTCGTATAGTCGTCTATCACATATAGGTATACAAAGTAAATATCGAGTTAGTGTTACAAGACGCGAACGTACCTTTTGGCGGTACAACGGAACTTTTTTACGGAAAAACGGTAAATTTCCGACGGCGAGAAAAAACGGCGGTGTGACGGGCGGCACAACAAATGCGGCTCGACAAAGCGGTACGATTATCTCAGATATCCTATAAGGATAATATTTAACAACTTTTAGCAGCATAACGGGCATTTTAGGTACAAATTACCATTTTGCCCCCGAACCCCTAATCGGCGGAATTTCACCGAGCTTATTTGTTTTCGCTCTATATCTCTAGAATTTTGACAGATCTTTTCCCTCATCATATTTTCGAAATATATATCATATTTACCCCTAAATATGATATCTAGACTATCTTGAAAAATTAAAGATAAATCTAGCATTCCTACTATATCTACCGAAAGAACTACCGAACCTAAAGACCGGGGACCGAAGAACTTACCCGAGACTTTGCTCGGACTTTCTCCGAGCTTCTCTCTCTAACTTCTCTCTAAGAGGCAGATTTTTGGTGTGAGAAATGAAGAAGAGGAGCTTGGTATTTATAGAAGAGACGGATGGCGAACGGTAAATAATTCGAACTTCGTCTTGACGAATATGGACCGTAGGATCGCATTTTTGAGGACAAAACACTCTTGGCCATCCATGGTCAAGATCGAAATCTAAGAGCCCAAAAGTCAATGGATGAGTTGTCATCCATGATGGCTCTTGCTTTATGGCCTCGGCCCGATAAAGCTACCCGATCGGTGTCCGTTTCGCGCGATTTCGCAGAAACTCAAAAATCCGGGCGTGTAACTTTGAAGATCTTTTCATCCTCTTTCATATTATCTATTTGGATCCTCTTTTTGATCATATCCAGGTATTCTCCGGTGCGTCGGAAGATATTCGGACAAACGCGTCCGATTACGGAAATCGCTTCCGATAGAACCAACTTCGGACAACAATTCTTGAATCGTAAAACGTCCGGTTGTTGCCTAACTTAATCTCGTGTTTAAAAAGACACAATTGTTTCTATAGGTTCTCACTTTGCCTATCGACTCCACTCTATCTCGATCAACTTTTCGTCTTATTTGAAATTAGGGTTTTTGGTTGCGGAATCGACGTCACGGTAAATTCTTTCTTCGTGTAGAATTTCACTTGTACTTAATTTGATCAGTCGAAAAGACTTTTACCTCTGGTTTACTGTAGAATTTATTTCTAACCTTTCCCCCGTCCTATATGCCGACTCACCGCATTATATTATTATTTTATTCAAAATGCCTTCACATTTATTTTTTTTTTTCTTTTATTTTTTATTTATTTTTCTAAGCATAAAATATTTTATTAATATTTTATTTTATTTATTTATTTAATAATTTCGAATTTCTCCAATTAAAATAATTATTTAAATTATTTTTAATTCATTTACTTTATACCCTAATTATCCCATTAATTACCAGATTAGCCACTTACTAATTTTTGATAATTTTCTTAATTAGGATAAATCATTATCTCACAACTATTTTACTTACATTGGTATTTTATATCCCATGTAAAATATTAAAAATCATGGGGTCACTTATGATCCCAAAATAATACTTAATTTTTGCCTCATTATTTTTCAAGGGAAATTATCCCAAAAATTCCTAAAATTAGAGACAACATACTTTCTAATTTTTTTTATAAATATTTTACTACCTCTTGGGATTTATCATAATATTTTTAGGCCATTTAATGCTCTAAAAATACATTTTAGCTCTTTATCTCTCCTAATTTCCATAGTAATTACCTTAGAAAATAAGATAATTATTACTTATTATTTGAAACCACATGTTCACCTATTTTCAATAGGTATTATCTATCGAAATATAATATTCCAGATAAATAATTATCCGGGTATTACACATGATATTATAATTAATACTCCCTCCGGTCCTAATTATAAGACAACATTTGTGAGTTGGTTTTAGTTCTAATTATAGGACAACATTCTAATTTTTGTCAACTTCTTCCTAAAATACCCATATTTTATTCTCTTAAGTGTATTTGATTTTTTTGTGATTACATATATGGGTGTGTGTCTATATACAAATATACATACATATATACATAAACACATATATATAGACAGACACACACACACACACACACACACACACACACACACACACACACACACACATATATATATATATCTGTGAGTGTGTGTGTATGTATATCTGTGTATATATGTGTGTGTATACATATATGTATATCTGTGTGTGTGTGCCTGTCAATATATATGTGTTTAGATATATATATATGTGTGTACATATATAAACACGCATATATATACATATATGTGTGTGTAGATATATGTATGTATATGTATGTGTGTGTATCTATATCTATACATATATACTGTGTGTGTGTGTATATATCTATATGGTACACACACACACACAGCAAGACCATTATTTTAATTAAAAAGCGTGTGGAAAGGAAAATTTTAAATTGGATAGGTATGTGGTAGAGGTTATTAATTTACTTTTACTCAAGTCATTTTAAATTTATACAAGGGCATTTTAGGAAAATAAGTAAAATTAACTAATTTAACTTCTCTCCTTAATCTCCCCAAAATCGGTTAAATATGTCTTCTAATTAGGACAGGAGGGAGTATCATATTTCCTAGAATAATATCAAAAAGGATATTTTCACCTATTTTGACATTTCTACCCTTGGTGGATTTATTATTCCACTTTTACCTTTTTTTTTATTAAAAAACGTAATGCTGGATTTTTTGGACAGATTTTGCAGCAAATTTGGAAAATCATAATTAATTATAGAAAACTCATTTTTGAGTGCTGAAAAATTTCTCATGACCCTTGACATGTCTACTTTCAAGGAAAAATATTCCCAGAACCTATAACATCAAGCATCATTTCTAGTTTGATTGTTTCTCAACGCTGCCCAGATTTTTGTCCAGAAAAAATAGCTTAACTTCAAAAATATGTTACTCCTTGTGTAAAACTCAAAATGCTACATATTTTATATATTTGAAAAGCCCTACATGTCTACTTTATTCCTGAACAATTTCATAATTTAATGACTTCATCTTCTACATAAAATATTAATATCTTTTTCGTTGGCTACACAAAGCTTTAAAACCGAAAATCCTACAATTTTCACAACCTTGATCCATTGATCTCCAAAAATTATTCCCTACTATGTTTTTACCTCATTAGGCATTTTTCAATGCAAGGAGGCCTAAAAACAAGAGTAGGAATTTATTTCCTTATTTCTAGATTAAACTAACATTTATACTAAGAACTACAAAAACTAAAGACTCAAAGCTTAAGATTTAGAGAACTTACCCTTGAAGAACCTTGCTTCTCCTTCCTCCTTCTTGCTTCACTCTAGCTTCTCTCCACTCTTGTTTAGAATGGTTTTTGGTGTGAAGAATGAAGAGAGGCAAGGTCTCAATTTATAGGAAAAGTCATGGCTTGTGCAATTACCATTTTGCCCTTCCTTCTTCATCAAGCCAACTTCTCTCTCCTTCTTATCTTCTCAAAACCGCCCCCTCTCTCTCTCTCTCTCTTATCCTCTTCCATTTCATTAATTATCATATCCTCTTCCATTATTTAATTATCCCATGTGCTTGTTTAATATAATATCTTGAATTAAATAAGATAAACTTCCTCTTCCATGCATGTGCTAATCTACCACCATTGGATCTAACTTGTGTTTGTTTAAATTCCACCCCCACCCTTAATCCATAACTCAATTCTCCCATTGGTTCATTTAATTTCATGAGGATTTAGCTCATTTTCTTGATTTCTCATTGGCTAGTTAATTTACAAGAGGATTAAGCTTATTTTTCTTGATTCATTATTGGCTAGATGCCATTGTTGACTTTTCAAAGCTTGATTAAAGTTTAATTAACATTTTAATCAAGTGCTTATATGTCCCTTGATTGCATTTGTCAACTAACCATGGAAATTAGTCCTTAATTAAATCAAGCTTTATGCACTTTAATCCTTACTTATTTCCATTGTCTTTCATCAACTTGAAGACATATGCCACTAATATTTATTTAGTGCAAGCTTAATTACCAATTAATATTGGCTAATGTGTTCTAATTTAATTAAGTGTCTTCATAACCCTTTCTTATCTCTTTTGGTTATAAATTAACCATTATTCAATGTGTTAATTATGTCACATTTTATTGTCCTAAATATGTAGTCTCAAATCCAACCATTTGTCTACTAATTTCCTAGTGAAATTTGGATAAAATTATAATCAATAGATTATAATTCTTTGAGACACATATTCACCTTTGTAATTTGCTAATTTATTTATCAAAATACCATATTTACATGAATTATGAATATTAGGGTATTACACTCTCTCCTTCTTTGTCGTGCCTTTTTCTTTCTCTCTTGCTCTCTGTCTCTCCTAACACACCTCACAACACACGCACAACTTCACACACCCACACTTATATATATATATATATATATATATATATATATATATATATATATATATATATATATATATATATATATATAGAAGAGAGGGGGGTATTACCCCCTCCCCACAAAATTTACTGCACAAGTCATGTACATATATACTTTTTCCCCCTTTCTTCTACTGCACACTTTTGTGCTTTTTTTAAACAACAATAAATTATTATTATTTTCGCATCCTTATTCCATTAATTTCTTTTACTATCATAAATGACATTTTATATGAAAATACTTATTTTGAATATTACATAATAAATTCATATATCATGATTAATTTTTTTTTCTTGTAATTAATTCCTAATATAAAAATTAGGATGTAACAAAAGTCATTAATTGAAGACATATTCAAAGGAACAGTCATGAGTGTGTATGTTATGCTAGTTTCAGTTTAAGACCCTTGGCTTCTTGTAACACCCCAAATTCCATACCACTTACTGTGCTCGTTGACACGTGGTATTTAGGAATACGGTTCTACACGTCAGAGTAATGCAGAATAGAGAGCATACATTACGTTTGGACGATGAGTAACTGATATAAAATGCCCAAACATAAGCTGGTAAATTAAATATCTCGAAGGAATATTCGTGTGATACAATAATACAGAACTTGTATAATTAAAACTCTTGACATAGTAATTATACAATCTTAAATCAAGCCATAGCTAGACTTGTGGCTTAGAACCCAATACAGTTAATCAAACCCATCGGCCAGGCCGGGTAAAGTCTAGTGGAAGTCTCCCCGTCTTTCACGGTGACTTATGACTGAACAACATAGACCAACCCTTTCTTAGTTTAAGCACCAAATGGTTTGAAACAACTCTATCAGATGCATGCCAGAAACTATGCTCTGATGAACCTTTTCTGGCATTCGCTTTGACCGGCGACTCTTCATGTGCTCCGTTCATCGGTGCCTCTTCATGGCTTCGTCCACTGATGCCTCTGCCCGACTTCATCCACGCCGCCTTCTTAAATTCAGGTTCCTTTCCTGAACCTTTAATCAAGTCTGAGATTCAATCGGATTGAATCTCAGGTAACAGTTAACCTCATGCTCAAGTAATAACAGTATATATGACAGATATTCATTACATTTCAGCATCAACCATACATAGCACACAACAGATGTAGGGTTACAACAATACATAGCACACAACAAATGTAATGTTAATAGCACAACAA
Source organism: Acacia melanoxylon (assembly GCA_019022615.1). NCBI lineage: Eukaryota > Viridiplantae > Streptophyta > Magnoliopsida > Fabales > Fabaceae > Acacia > Acacia melanoxylon. The sequence goes on from JAFJYJ010000003.1 coordinate 16,809,704, forward strand.
TACATAGCACACAACAAATGTAATGTTCGCAACGTTTGCACTCACCAGTGCCACGCCTCCACGTGTCCTCAGCGCTAGGAAAACAACCATACGACATTATCATAATTATAACCCGCACAAAGCTGAATGTATATAAACATGTGACTAAGGCCCATAAACTTAGTCACACTACAAAAAAATGACGTTTTGTAGCGGTTGAAATTACGTATTTGTGACATTTGTAGCGGTTCCAAAATACACCATTGCAAGATGTTTTGTAGCGGTTTTCTAAAAGCGCTACTCATGTAATAAAACCTATATTAGTAGCGGTTTTGAGTTACCGCTACAAGATGCGATCAAGATGAAGAATTTCAAAAAAAAATTAGCAGCAAAATTTTGTAGCGGTTGTAAAACCGCTACAAATATTGCATCAAATATTTAAGCCAAATTTGTAGCGGTTTTACAACCGCTACAAAATATTACAAATTTTTAAAAAATAATCATAATTTGAATCCATTATTACAATATTATGTTGAATATTTTTATTATTTAAGTGACAAATTAAATGATAATGGTTAATATTTTAAAAAATGATTAACTTAAGTTAGATAAGTATAAATATTATGTAGGTATAATACTGAGAATGTGTAGATAATAAGGATTTATTGTTTTGTCCACTTCTGAGCAAAAAAATTATGTTGTCCATTAGATGATATTTGATTATGAGAATGTTGATGATGATAGAAGGAATATTGAGGAAATATCCTTAAAGCTCTGGATAAGAAAAAAAAATAGTATCAATATTATAAGAAGGAAAAAAAATAAAACATTAAAAGCAACGATTTTATAAGGGGTGGGAAGAAATGAGAGAAAACGAGAGAGAAGAGGTGGGAAGAAATGAATGAGAGTGTGTGAAATGAGGTGTGGTGGGGGTATTTATAGGGATATGCGTAATGTTTGTAGCGGTTGATGCGACAGTTTTTGTTGCGGTTTCACGTTTGTAACGGTTTTTTTTTTTCATTTTGTAGCGGTTACAAAACCTCTACAAAAATTCATTGGTATTTTTTAAAAATTAAATAAATTTTAAAATATCACATTTTGTAGCGGTTATACTAAAACCGCTACAAATTAATGAACGTTGGTGTGATTCAAAATATTCAAATTTCAATATTATACACTTTGTAGCGGTTGATGCGACGGTTTTTGTAGCGGTTTAACATTGGTAGCGGTTACAAAACCTCTACAAAAATTCATTGGTATTTTTTTTAAAATAAAATTTAAAATATCACATTTTGTAGCAGTTATACGAAAAACCGTTACAAATTAATGAACGCTGGCGGGATTCAAAATATTCAAATTTCAATATTACACACTTTGTAGTGGTTGATGCGACGGTTTTTGTAGCGGTTTAACGTTTGTAGCGGTTTTTTTCCTTTTGTAGCGGTTACAAAACCTCTACAAAAATTCATTGGTATATTTTTTAAAAAATAAATTTTAAAATATCACATTTTGTAGCGATTGAGCTAAATAACCGCTACAAATATGAACGCATTTTTTTAAAGGATATTTTTTAAAATATTCTTTTTGCATAACTTCTATTTGTGACGTGTTTAAAGACTTCACATTTGTAGCGGTTTAACTAAAACAACCGCTATAAACTGCTAACCGCTACCTCGACTGCTACAAATGAAGAAACCCTACCTCGTGCGTCGTGAAAATTTGTAGCAGTTTTCTATAACCGCTACAAAAGTTTAGACTCTTGGCACTCTGGAGCGGGTTTTAGATATAAATCGCTACAAATAAACTGCCATTATTTGCGCAGCATAAGATGCCAAATTGGCACCATATTTGTGGCGGTTTGTATAAATAAACCGCTACAAAATAACCGCCACAAAGTTGGCACAAACTTGGCGCCATATTTTGTAGCGGTTAGTTTATGATAACCGCTACAAATTTCGTTCACGAACTAGCACGCCACTTGGCGTAAGTCATACCGCTACAAATTTGTAGCGATTTTGGTATAAACTGTCACAAATGCGTATATTTGTAGCGGTTTATTTTAACCGCTACAAATAAACCGCCACAAATTGACCCTTTTTTTTGTAGTGTCACAGTGCATGACCCAAGACCTAGTCTTGTCCATCACTTCATGAATCTCTCCATCACATATAAGCATACAAGACACATCAGAGTTAAAGTTACAGTACGCGTCCGTAGCTTTCACCGTGTAGTTACCAAAACGCCTGACCTTTGAATTGGACTTCGGACTTCCCGGATATCCTATACATTATCGTCGGATTATTATATGATATTGTGATAAATATCATATTGCTTAGAATAATATCCTAAAGGGTGACTTCCATCTCTTTTTACCCTTAGTGGGTTATTTATCCCATTTTTACCCTTACATTTTCCCAAAAACGCATTGCTGGATTTTCTACACAGATTTTTCAGCAACTTTGAAAAATCATAATTAATTCTAAAAAAATCATTTTTGAGTGCTTCAAAATTCCTCATGACCCTTGACATGTCTATTTTCAAGGAAAAATATTCCCAGAAGCTATAACATCAAGAATAATTCATAGGTGTTGCATTTTAAAACACTGTCCAGATTTAAATCCAGTAAACAAGGCCTATCTTCAAAAATTCATATCTCCTTGTCCAGAGATCAAAACGTTACATATTTTATATATTTAGAAATATATATATGTCTACTTTATTCCTATAAAATTTCATGATTTAATGACTTCATTTGAAACATAAAATAATAGCATCACTTTCGCTGCCTCTAGGAAGTTCAAAAACTGAAAATTCTACAATTTTCACAATCTTAATCCATTGATTTCAAAACTTATTCCCTAACATGTTTTCCTCTCCATTTTGCATTTTAAAAGCAATGGAGACTTCCAAACATGAAAGATAATTTTCCTAATTATTTCCTAGATTAAACTACTATTTTACTAAGAACTAAAAGCTTAAACTCAAGAATCTTACCTTTGGATCTTGAACTCCTTCTTCTTTCCTTCAAGAATTTCACTCTTCTCTTTAACTCAATCACTTTGATTTGAGTTTGGTGTGAAGAAATGAGGAGGAGCTCATGGCTATTTATAGGAAAAATGCCCATGGTCAAAATAGTAATTCACAAGGTGCTGCAAATTCTCTTCTTTCCTTTAAACCACTAGATCAATTTTCACTTTATCATATTTAATCTCCACCTCTCCTCTTGTGCCCACCTCCCTCTCCTTCATTAGTGTGGTTTTTATTTAACAAATAATTCTTGTAGTTGAAACTTTTGACTTTTCAACACTAAGCTTTATTATATGATAAATCATCTCTCCCTTATTTCATGGTCAACATGCACCTTTTTCTTTTTGGCCATTTGAATTGCTTTTTATGTGGATAATTCCTATGGTTCAAGTGTTCTCATTGGTCCAATTAATTTCACAAGGATTTAGCTTAATTGGGTGACTAATTGGGACCATTGGATTTGCAAGACACGTGTCACATCTCAACCATTGATCTTAGTTGCAATTGTTGACTTTTCAAAGTTGATTAACAAAGCTTAATTAACTCTTAATCCAATGCTTATATGCCTTTCATTTATATATGTTATTATCTAATTGGTTTGTTAGCTAATCATGGTTATTAGCACTTTAATCTTTACTTATTTCCATTGTCTTTGATTTCCCTTAATTAAGTTGAAATCATAAGCTACTAACCTCAATTAGCACAAGCTAATTTGCTAATTATTAATCGCTAATTTGTGTTAATTTGGCTAAGGGTACGGTCTTCATAACCCTTTCTTTATCTCCTTTGATTATAAATTAGTTACTATTTTATGTGCTATTTATATCACATTAAATAGCCCCTAAATAATGTCTCATAATTAACCATTTGGTTGATTAATTCCAAAGTGATATTTGGATGAAGATATAATCAATAGATTATAATTCCTTAAGACACATATTCACCTTTGTATTTTGCTAATTATTTGCTAAAATACAATGTTTACATGAATTATGAAAATTAGGGTATTACACTTCTACCTTATCCTTCTCACACAACTCTCTTGTTTCCTTATCCATCAACAAACACTCTTTGTCTATGTTCTCACTTTTTACTTTTGTTCTGTTGTTGAAAATACACTAAACAGGTAGAAATTGAATATACGGTAAATAGATACTATTAACATAGCATAACAAGAATCTATATTATTAAAATAGCATATACAGTGAGCATACAAGAAGACTGTATAATACGAAAAACTAAAATGAACTCACAAGATTGCCGAATATGGTAATGATTTATGAAGAAATCCGGGCTCAACGTATGTTGTTTCCTTAAGACAATTTTGCTCCCTCAATACGGATGTCGAAGGTTATTGAGCAATTGCCTCCCAGGATAAAACAGATTATTTGTTTTCAGGATGATGACTCTCTCAATTTGAAGCCCAAGAGAATCCAATGAGTCTGCTTTCAGAATGCACAAAATATGTTTTGTGTATGCAGTATGCAGAAGGAGTGTATATAAGAAAAATCGGATATGATTCTGTGACTAGGGCACCCTTTTTATAGACAACGGAAAAATTGATCAGATGGACTTGACTGTTGCAGCGAACAAGTGCGTTGTGTGAACAGACGCACTAGAACGGAGGAAACAGAAATGACCGGCGACCCTTGCTGGCGAATTGGTGCGTCATACGAATAGACGCACTAGAATGGAGCAAACGATCGAAATGGATCATGATTCGATTCGTAGCCACTGGTTGGAAGAAACATGGTGGGGTAAAAAAGGAATTATTAAAAGTTCGAGGTCAAATTGGAAATTCAAAAAATAATTAATAAAAACTTATTTTTTATTTCACACACGCGCGAACTAGATCGAGCAGGCGGCACGCGTGCGACTGAACCGAGTCCAGCTAGCTGCGTGTGTGTGTGGTAGACTAAGGGTCACCTAAGTCCTCACCCCTCCACAAAAGTGGGTCCGCCCAAGGGCCCATTTTAGAGGAGCAAAGTTGAAGCTTATATACCCTCCAACTTCTCTTCAACTAATCAATGTAGAACTTCTATCCACACACACATTCCTTCTTCCTTTTTCCTCTTCTTTTCCAACCTTCTTCTTATTCATAACCCTTGAGATTTTATTCTAAATTCAAACATGTTCTCTATTAACATGTTGTAAGTGAAATGTTGTGAGTTCGATCCCACTTGTAACTTTAAATTATTGGGAAGATATTAAGATCAAGTTCTTGACATCTATCATGTCAAATTTTCCAATTGCAGTATCATTTAACTATAAACTCACATTATAAAAAAAAAGACACATGACCACATGCATGTGAGAACTTTACCTAATGGATATAAGAAATTTGATATAAGTATAATCCAAACTATTAATACTTTCCTCTTTAATTAATAAAAACAACCAATGAACCGTGAAAAAGTGTTCTCATTGATTTAGTGACCAGTTCAATTCTTAATACTTTGCTCTTCATGATTTGAATAATGTAAGGGACACGAAATGAAGTTAACAAAGTCATAACTGTTGAGTTGAGGTTATCATTATGATTTTAGTGATTAATTTAAAACAAAAACTTTAACAGGCTGTATTATTCATAAATTGGGAACATTACTTAAGGGCTACTAGTCAAATTATAATATATGATATTCACATCTGTTTAATAGCTAACAAGTCAGGGGAGTGGATCCTCTCATGATCCCTTCTTCTCATAATCTCTCATTTGCCAACCTCAACCGTTAATTAGGAAGATGAGAGAAAAGTTAAAGTAGTATTGTGACTTTTCAAATTGATTGGACGGACATGATTTAAAGATTATGAAGGATAATGAGACAATGATTATGAGAGAAACCTGACCCCACAAGTCAGATGATGCGCTGTGTTCTTGTTTGGCTCAACATGGCTGATGTGAACTTTATTGACTAGAATTATGAGGTGCATTGGCCTAATAGCTTACAAAACAAAATTAAAGGCATGAAGTAGCTAGCCCATTTAACAAAACAAAATGATTCACTCACATTGGAATCCTAACAGTCTAACACTATCTACCTTGATTTCTTCCTTGTTTGAAACAAATATTTAATTCTCTTAGAATCTTCTTCTTATTTTCTTCTTAGAATCCCTTCTTCACCCTCGTAATACTTTATAAAACTATCAATAAAATATTTTATATAATTTTTTTTTATAATACATGTGTAGTGTACATAGTCTAGATTAAATTTTAACCATTTAAATTTATTGATTTATATTTTAGTAATATTATAATAACATTTTTTAAGATATTACATCTGAACCATTCACTATTTTTATCTAAGAGTGGAGAAGGGGTTTTGGGAGAAAAATGAGAAAACAAAATTCTAAGAGAAACCAAATCTTAGAAACAATATCAATTTAAGTTTCAAAAAACCCAAAAGTCACTTTTTTGTTGTTGTTGTTGTCAAATTGCTCTTGTTAGTGCGACGCACCCACTCAACAGTCACATTGTTGGACCTGACATTTTTATGATGTGAACACTTGTCATGAGCGCTACAAGTCCTATTAAGGAGCCACAATACTCGACACAAAGTCTCATAGTCCAAGTCATTAGACTAGTCAGCAGCCATATCACCTTCCTTCCACGTCATCCCTCAGTCCTAGTGATGAGCACAAATTATGCCATGTTTTCCCTGTATTTCATGACTGAATTGTATGGTGAATGAAAGCTTAACTGCAAATAATCCAAGCAAAAAGGCATATATTCATGATATAGGGAACTGAAGGATATAAACCATTTACATCCTAAACATGTGCTAAGAAAGGAGCAAGTTACACTATTTTTAAAGAACGTATAGCAAAGCTGATACGATGCTATAGCATTTTGACCGCAACTCGAAGTGCAATAAAAAGCATCACAAAAGCTATAGCAAAGTAAAGGATGCAATGCTATGCGGCATATTTTCTGACCTTTTTATCTAGCTGATTTCAGGAATAAGAATGAAGAGCGAGATCGATAGGTAGATTGCTGACGTAATAAAATAGAAGATGCGGAGGATCAAAACAGAAAGATTTGAAGAATCCTGCAGGATCATTAGAATCAATCTACAAATAGAAGATGCGATAGATCTCGACAGATTTGGAAAGCCCAGCTCGCTGAAACGTGCGTCACAAGAAAGCCTGAGTATAAAAGGAAATGTAACATCCCATTTATAAAAGCAGTATAATTTTTTTAAAATGTAACATCCCATTTTCAAAAGCAGTATAATTTTTTTTTTCATCAGAGTAGAGCATTGGAGCGATTGAGTAACTGATACATATATTTATAAATGCCGTAAGTCCGGTGATTTGAGAAATGGTACATTGACCGAGAGTTTTCAAAATGAATAACACCCGAAGAAAGTCTTCGCCGGGTCTCTCGTGCGGCCGCTCGCCTTTCTCCTCGGTTCTCGGTTCTCCGAACTCCGAACGCTATGATAAGAGGCGAGATCCAATTACAATTTGGATCTCGGTAACGATTAACCTCATGCTTAAATACAACTACATATACACGACAGAAGCAATCAATACAACAGTCCATAACAGATGTATGATTAAAAATACATAACCACGTATGTAAGATATATAATAACCACGTATGTAACATAACCACGTATGATACAGCAATAATAACCTCGTATGTGACATAACCATGTATGTGACATAACCGTGTATATAACATAACCACGTATGCTACAACAACAAACATATATAATCATACAATAACCATCAGAGTTAGTGTTACAGTACGCGAACGTACCTTTTTGGCGGTACAACGGAACTTTTACGGAAAAACGTGAAATTCGACAGCGGGAAAAACAGCGGTATGACGGCGGCACAACAATGGCTCGATTAGCTCAAATATCCTATAAGGACAACGTTTATCAACATTTGGCAGCATTACAGGCATTTTAGGTGAAAAAGACCATTTTGCCCTTACTACCCCTAATTGGCGGAATTTCGCCAGAACTTCGTTACTTTGACCGTATTCCATTTCAAAATTTTCCCCACTATGTTTTTACCTCGTCAGGCATCTTTCAATGCAATGAGGCATAAAAACAAGTATAGGAATATATTCGAAACTTCCTAGATCAAAACAACGGTTCTACTATAACTACCGAAAGAACTACGGAAACTAAAAACTAAGAGCGAAGAACTTACTCGGAGCAAGGCGGAAATTTTTTTGCGAGCTTCTCTCTCTAGAACCTCTCTCTAGGTTTCGAATTTGGTGTGAAGAATGAGAGCAAGAGAGCTTGCTATTTATAGGGAAAAATAGGGACAAGGTGGGAATTTCCACAAAAGTCTTCGAGATCGGATTTCGGCCGTTGGATCGCATTTTTGAGGACAAAACACTCTTGGCCATCCATGGTCAAAATCGAAATCTAAGAGCCCTAAAGTCAATGGATGAGTTGTCATCCATGATGGCTCTTACTTTATGGCCTCCGGCCCGATAAAGCTACCCGATCGGTGTCCATTTCGCGCGATTTCGCATAAACTCAAAAATCCGGGCGTGTAACTTTGAAGGTCTTTTCATCCTCTTTCATATTATATATTTTGATCCTCTTTTTGATCATATCCAGGTATTCTCCGGTGCGTCGGAAGATATTCGGACAAACGCGTCCGGTTACGGAAATCGCTTCGATAGAACCAACTGACGGACAATAATTATTTGAATCGTAAAACGTCCAGTTGTTGCCTAACTTAATCTCGTGTTTAAAAAGACGCAATTGTTTCTATAGGTTCTCACTTTGCCTATCGACTCTACTCTATCTCGATCAACTTTTTGTCTTATTTGAAATTAGGGTTTTCGGTTGCGGAAACAACGCACGGTAAATTCTTTCTTCGTGTAAAAATTCACTTGTTCTTAATTTGATCAGTCGAAAATACTTTTACTTACGGTTTAACCGTAGAATTTATTTCTAACTTTTCCCTGGCCGCTTTATAAGCGACTCACCGCATTATATTATTATTTTATTCTAATTACCTTCACATTTATTTATTTTTATTTTATTTTTTATTTATTTTTCTAAGCATAAAATATTTAATTAATTAATTAATTATTTATTTATTTAATAATTTCGAATTTCTCCAATTAAAAATAATTATTTAAATTATTTTTAATTCATTTACTTTATACCTTAATTATCCCATTAATTACCATATTAGCCACTTACTAATTTTTGATAATTTTCTTAATTAGGATAAATCATTATCTCACAACTATTTTACTTACATTGGTATTTTATATCCCATGTAAAATATTAAAAATCATGGGGTCACTTATGATCCCAAAATAATACTTAATTTTGCCTCATTATTTTTCAAGGGAAATTATCCCAAAAATTCCTAAAATTAGAGACAACATATTCTCCAATTTTTTATAAATATTTCATTGCCTCTTAGGATTTATCATAATATTTTCGGGGCATTCTATGACCCACAATTGCATTTAGGGATTTATAGCTCTTTATTCACCCTCATTTCAATAGAAATTACCTTAGAAAATAAGGTATTTATTAAACTAGTTTCGAGACCACATATTCACCTATTTTCAATAGGTATTATTTACTAAACTTATGATATTTATCATAAGTCGATTTTAGGGTATTACATTTCTCCCCGTTAAACAAAATTTCGCCCTCGAAATTTGCTCTATACCAATTTAGACTCGTACTAACTACACTTCGGACTTATTCGCTCCTTAGCAACCACGTGCCAAAACCTGTCTCCTTAGCAACCACGTGCCAAAACCTGTCTCCTTAGCAACCACGTGCCGTTACGACAAAAGATACCTCACCGCTAGTTTTACGCACCGCATCTCTGCGCATGCAACCAGCTCCACGACTTATTCGCTCTAGAACTTTTCTCTATATGTCGGCCGCTCCACTTGATGATCGAGAATTTGCTCGGGTTTGATGTCAAGATCTTGTCATTTTGTACTTTGATATTTAGTATTTTCCGTGGCACCCATATACCTTGGTCAATACCAGATATCAAAATGTCTCCATGACGCCCATACATCATGGTAACACAAGATACCTTAAATGTTTCCATGACGCCCATACACCATGACAACACAAGATACCTCCTACTCAATGACACGATCGCAAATCGGATAGTAGTAACTATGAGATATGCATCGGAAACTAAAATTTTCGCGGCAAGTAAGACAACTATTTATCAAACCATAGGGGATTTCTTTTACCCCGTACTCGGGTGTAGTTTTTCGAACACGGGACTTTTCGTCCATTAAAACACAGGACTTATTGTCCTTTCCCGAGTTTCTTTCAACTCAAAAGGTACTTCAACCACTTGTGTTAGCGATGCGGTTCTATACGATACTCACTAACTCTAGGTCTTACATCGATTAGTTCAACTTGAGAGGCTTCAATAGGCGAGAGGCGTAAGTCATCACGCTGTCCTGCTGCAGTAAGACATATCCCGACCCATACCTAATGGCACCACGACCATCTACTTGGATCCGGGACAACCAACTCTTGGTGCTATGACCAACTTCGTTCTCGATCTATGCAAGCTCGTCTCGGTCGTGTTCTACGCAATGATTTAAGTTTTACTCTTTAAGTTTTATCAATGGTTATGAGAAAATTTCGGTATGAATCTGCGGTACTATCCCGCTAGATCCGAAACTAAATATCTATGTTACTATCTTCGAAGATTGCTATTCCTTGATGTACGGCTGAAGTGGTGTTCCGAGCATACGTCAACCCTTGACAAAACGTAGGAATTACATAACCGAGTAAATCGTAGATCATGGGAAGTGGGTATGTGTTCATGATAGTCATTTTGTCCATCCCTGCGATGGTTGATACAAAGTCACAACTCTTGTACTTTGTTCGGTATCATTTGATACGGCGTTTTAGATGTTGATCCTATGCTAGGTATTAATGTCATAGTGAATTTCGAGAATGTCGTCGATGTTTGTGAACAGAGTTTTTGAACGAGATATATATTTGATTTGGAATTCAGACATGCTTACATAAGCAAAATAGTTCACACCCAATGGTGTAGCTACTCTTTGGATCGTAAGGTAATACGTATATGTATGCATCCCAAAATGATTCGCTTATTATTCATCGACATAACGAGTGATTAGCACCCGTGTCGTACAATATCTAAGGTAGGTTCCTATCGAGAGATAGTTATGCGAGATCCTCTCACGGAGATTATTCGACCTCGTTAGTTGTCAAAGCGAAAACCCGGCCTGGGTTTTGTGGCCTTATCCCCGTAGTCCTTTGAGGACAGTTCGTGTATAAGTGCCCCGGCTTCTGACACTTGTAGCATATCTGCTCCCTCGCATAGTTGGTTCCTGGGTGGTTCGTTTTGCATTTTGGACATGGTCGGGGTCCAGGCATTCTTGGGTTGTTCTGTTGCTCAGATCGGTATGGCATCTTGCCCCCTCGAGGGTTATTCCATGGTGCCGCCCTCTTCGCGAGGAACTTCGCGCGGCTCAACCCGTCACGACTTGCACCGCTTTGCGGTTGTCGATTCTTGATGTGCGTAGTTCCGTTATGTTACGTTCGATCAACCGGCATGACTCCACCGCTTGGATCAATTCCGGGAACTGTTGGGATACCGGCTTTTCCCTTATTTCGTACTTTAGCCCGTCTACCATCCCGCTTGCCTTCCGGCTCTCGTCAACGTTACATTTCGGATATGAAGAATATCGAGACAGATTGGTAAACCGGGCGAAGTAGTCATCGAATGACTCCTCGTGACTTTGTCGAATATGGAGGAATTCTGACTCCTTGATCACTTGTACCGAAGGAGGAAAATATTGTTCATTGAACTTCTCCAGAAATTTCTCCCAAGTCACGGGACAATAACGGGTTTGCAATGTTCGCAATGCTTTTCCACCATCGGTCCGTATCCCCTTCGGCTTATAGGCGCAAGTTGGGCTTTTCGGTTTTCCGGACAATCCATGACTTCGAAGATCTTGTCCAGTCTCATAAGCCGGTCTTGGCCGAATCGAGCTTACCACGAAAACTGGAGGTTTGAGCTTGCGAGTGGGTGACCCATTCTTTGCGTGGTCTCAACCACTCTGTTGGGTCGAGGTAGCACGCTATTGCCCTATTACGTCGGGGGTGTCGAGATCTATCGACTCCTCAGTTTCACGTTCATCATAAGGTTCTGTTTCATCTTCTTCCTCAGCATTCTGTCGTTCCTCATTGGCTCGGTCACCTTCCTCTTCTCTCTCCTGCCTTTCAGCAAGGAGTTCATCAATAAGAGCCCTTTGTTCTTGTAGCATCCCCGCATTTCTTGCAACTCATTTCGCTCTGGTTGCTGCGGTCCTTGTCGTTCGGGTTCGTGTACTGGTATTGGTATTATTCGTGGTGTCCCGCCCTACCTCTACCTCGCCTCGGCCCTGCGGGAGCTCCGGCTCCTCTTAAATTAGCCATGTCTCACTCTTTTACCTTCATTAGGGAAACATTTAGATATACAAGGAAAACAATGATTAGTCTATCGCAGACTTTATCACACTAGTACTACAAACGTACGGACACTCGTACTATTTCCCCTCGTTCGGGGTTTCGTTGGTTCTTTCCACTTGAAAACTAATAGAACTTCTCAACATGGTTCAAATACCACATGAATATATCTTTGTCGGTCTCCAAGTTTCGTCCGGCGTGGCCTCGTCACGAGTTTCATCCGATGTGGCCCGGCTCCACATATAAGCTCCGGGTTAGGGTGAAGTTACCGTCCGCACAAAGCGGCGATTATCGAGTTATCGGGATTATCGAATTATCGGGATTATTAGAGGCGATATTAGTACCGACAATGGATTTGCGGATTCTCGGGTTAGAGTGATGCACCGATAAAGGGTGGTACACCGGTTCAAGATGGTATACCGGTTCAAAGCGGTACACCGACCTAGGGCTACCTCGTACTCATTTTCAAAACACGCTCAAAGTTTAAAAGGCGATTTGAACATAACTCCGTTAACCGAAGAATGGCCGGATAAGTGTCTATCATGGGGACCTCACCAACTCTATGGCGACTGATTGGCCACACCCACATAGACTAGCCTTAACTGTCCTACCATACTGTCCGTAATAACATAGTCATATCAATGCCAGGACTACTGCTCTGATAGTCAGATCTATGCCAGGACAACTGCTCTGATACCAAAAATGTCTCCTTAGCAACCACGTGTCGTGACGACAAAAGATACCTCAGCCGCTAGTTTTACGCACCGCATCACTGCGCATGCAACCACATCACCCTATGGCCATGTCGGGGTAAGAGCCAATGCTTCGCCACGAGATCACACCGTGAGAACCCCGATCATGGTTAACTTAACCACTACGATACCAAAAATGTAACATCCCATTTTCAAAAGCGGTATAATTTTTTTTTCCATCGAGTAGAGCATCGGAGCGATTGAGTAAGCGATACATATATTTATAAATGCCGTAAGTCCGGCTGATTTGAAACGGTACATTGACCGAGAGTTTTCAAAATGAATAACACCCGAAGAAAGTCTTCGTAGGGGTCTCGTGCGGCCTGCTCACCTTTCTCCTCGGTTCTCGGTTCTCCCGAACCGACGCTATGATAAGAGCGAGATCCAATTACAATTTGGATCTCGTGTAACGGTTAACCTCATGCTTAAATACGACTACATATACACGGCAAAGCAATCAATACAATGTCCATGAGATGTATGATTAAAAATACATAACCACGTATGTAACATAACCACGTATGATACAGCAATAATAACCTCGTATGTGACATAACCACGTATGTGACATAACCGTGTATATAACATAACCACGTATGTAACATAACCACGTATGATACAACAATAATAACCTCGTATGTGACATAACCACGTATGTGACATAACCGTGTATATAACATAACCACGTATGCTACAACAACAAACAGAACACAACAAACATATATAATCATACAATAACCATCAGAGTTAGTGTTACAGTACGCGAACGTACCTTCGTTGACGGAAAACGGTACTTTTACGGAAAACGGTAAATTTCCGACAGCGGGAAAAACAGCGGTACGACGTCGGTACAACAGCGGCTAACAGCGGTACGATTATCTCAGATATCCTATAAGGATAATATTTAACAACTTTTAGCAGCATAACAGGCATTTTAGGTACAAATTACAATTTTGCCCCTGAACCCCTAATCGGCGGAATTTCGCCAGAGCTTCGCTGTTTTCACTCTATCTCTCTAGAATTTTGACAGATCTTTTCCCTCATCATATTTTCGAAATATATATCATATTTACCCCTAAATATGATATCTAGACTATCTTGAAAAATTAAAGATAAATCTAGCATTCCTACTATATCTACCGAAAGAACTACCGAAACTAAAGACCAGGGACCGAAGAACTTACCCGAGACTTTGCTCGACTTTCTCCGAGCTTCTCTCTCTAACTTCTATCTAAGAGGCAGATTTTTGGTGTGAGAAATGAAGAAGAAGAGCTTGGTATTTATAGAAGAGACGGATGGCGAACGGTAAATAATTCGAACTTCGGTCTTGACGAATATGGACCGTAGGATCGCATTTTTGAGGACAAAACACTCTTGGCCATCCATGGTCAAGATCGAAATCTAAGAGCCCTAAAGTCAATGGATGAGTTGTCATCCATGATGGCTTTGCTTTATGGCCTCCTACCGATAAAGCTACCGATCGGTGTCCGTTTCGCGCGATTTCGCGAAACTCAAAAATTCGGGCGTGTAAATTTGAAGATCTTTCCATCCTCTTTCATATTATCTATTTGGATCCTCTTTTTGATCATATCCAGGTATTCTCCGGTGCGTCGGAAGATATTCGGACAAACGCGTCGATTACGGAAATCGCTTCCGATAGAACCAACTTTCGGACAACAATTCATTGAATCGTAAAACGTCCAGTTGTTGCCTAACTTAATCTCGTGTTTAAAAAGATGCAATTGTTTCTATAGGTTCTCACTTTGCCTATCCGACTCTACTCTATCCGATCAACTTTTCGTCTTATTTGAAATCGGGGTTTTCGGTTGCGGAAACAACGCACGGTAAATTCTTTCTTCGTGTAAAATTTCACTTGTTCTTAATTTGATCAGTCTGAAAATACTTTTACCTCTGGTTTACCGTAGAATTTATTTCTAACTTTTCCCTGGCCTCGCCTATGTTTCGACTCACCGCATTATATTATTATTTTATTCTAATTACCTTCACATTTATTTATTTTTTCTTTTATTTTTTATTTATTTTTCTAAGCATAAAATATTTAATTAATTAATTAATTAATTATTTATTTAATAATTTCGAATTTCTCCAATTAAAAATAATTATTTAAATTATTTTTAATTCATTTACTTTATACCTTAATTATCCCATTAATTACCATATTAGCCACTTACTAATTTTTGATAATTTTCTTAATTAGGATAAATCATTATCTCACAACTATTTTACTTACATTGGTATTTTATATCCCATGTAAAATATTAAAAATCATGGGGTCACTTATGATCCCAAAATAATACTTAATTTTGCCTCATTATTTTTTCAAGGGAAATTATCCCAAAAATTCATAAAATTAGAGACAACATACTTTCTAATTTTTTATAAATATTTTACTACCTCTTGGGATTTATCATAATATTTTTAGGCCATTTAATGCCCTAAAAATACATTTTAGCTCTTTATCTCTCCTAATTTCCATAGTAATTACCTTAGAAAATAAGATAATTATTACTTATTATTTGAAACCACATGTTCACCTATTTTCAATAGGTATTATCTATCGAAATATAATATTCCAGATAAATAATTATTCGGGTATTACAGGAAACAACAAGTCAACCCTAAAAGAGAGTCGCACAGAGCCAAAAACGAGAGTTCACATTCGGCAGACTCAAAAGTAGAGAGAGAGACTTCACTAGCACGAGAATTCCAGGATAACCCAACATCCTTCCTTGCAGCAAGACGGAGAGAAGAAGACGTGGAGTAGTGACGTGACATTACTTCTTCCACGCCGTCGGAACGCCGTCAAGCTTTCTGCTTTTCTGTTATTTTATTTTAAGTTGTTAGATCATGGGTTATTCTGTTACTATCTGTTTTGTGTTTTCCTCCTCAGTCATGAACTAACTTTCTGATGGCTGAACGAGGATGAATTCTTAAGTGTTTGATGAACCCAGTTGCAATTTCTTAATTTAATAGATTTGGTTTGCTTATCAGTGAATTAATTACTAGTCGATTAGAGGAATCTAAGGGCTAGACCTGTGGCCTCGGCTTACTGGCAAGGAGTCGAGGTTAGACCTCTGAGAAACAGTGTTTGCTAGGTAGCCGGTGCAAGGCTTGACCTATTTATTGTAGGCTTCAGGAATGGGTCTACCTCTCATAACCATGACACCTTGAGAGTAATGCAGATTTAACTAGAAAGTTGCCATAGAAATATGGAAGGAGTATAGTTAGCATCATATGTATCGGACGCGGAAGCTTCGGTAGAGTATAGTGGTGGGTTAACCGAATATCGTTGTAGTTAGTAGCCATGTTGTAGCATTGCGGAAGCTGTGCAGTATGGATGCTATAGCAATGGGTAGAGCAACTGGGGGATTGATGCGCTTAAGGATGATTCTGAGTTCAGCCTAACTTCTCACTGATATCTTCTTAAAACTTACTCTCTTTACTTCTGTTAGTAGCATAATTACAAAACCTCTCAAACCAATTATATTTACTTTCTGTTTGCACAACTATCATAGCAATTGAGCGTCACTCTTAGGTATCTCAGTCTCTGTGGGACGATACTCTACTTACACTTTATTACTTGTTCGACTGGTTCACTTGCCATCAAGGAAATTGACCAACACCTAGTCGTCATTCCAATCAGCAAGCGATTCACATGCCATGTTGTCCCTTAGTCCCAATCACCCACCCATCACTTGGCACGTCATCTCTTAAGTTGTGATCTAGCTTTGGCGTAAAACCTTTCATACATGCAGAACGAGAGACGGGTAGAGATTGTGGAGGTTTGTTCGTCCAGCTTTAAAGGCTTCCTTGGCTTCCAACATTTACTAATCTTTGTCTTTATTAATGAAATGAAATATGAGTCGTTATAATAGTCGCTTCGGCGACTCGACTTCTTACTGTGACCAAAGAAGGTAAATACTGTCAATCCCTTTTAATGGCTTTCCGAATCTTCAACTGAAAATCCCTCACCCACATTTATTCACCTTCTTAGTCCATACTTATGGAGGTTTAGAGTAGTGATTAATTATCTTTATACGTAATATATATTATAAATAAGTGTGGGGAGAAAATATTTTTTTGTCATATTTACATTTTTTTAAAAATTTCTGAAGGATATGCTTCATTGTTATAGAATAAGTGACCCCTAAGAACTATTTATTGTATTTCTAATTCTACAAGCATAATTATCTTTAGTAATAATTAACGCAATAAGTGACCCCTAAGAACTATTTATTGTATTTCTAATTGTAGACTGGCCACATGATCAAAAGATTTGCCAGTGAGAAAATCTATGTGACCAATAGATCTGAGTTGGCTTCAACAATAAGTGACCCCTAAGAACTATTTATTGTATTTCTAATTGTAGACTGGCCACATGATCAAAAGATTTGCCAGTGAGAAAATCTATGTGACCAATGATTCACATGCTTTGAAGGCTATCATCATCTGAAGCAGGACCTTCTTGCCAAACATGATTCACATGCTTTGAATTCCAAAGAAGCTGAAAGCTTGCATATAATATCATCATGCTATCCTTGAAACTCGCAGAAACTCCAAGAACCTCAAAGCTCACCTCCAACATCATACCATACGAGGTTATGGGAGAGGTGTAAAACGCTATAGTTCCGTCAGAGTTCTGAAAAGCAACAAACGCCTTAGAGCCCACCATGCCTGTGGATGTTGGGTTAATAGCCCAAGTCATCCAACTTTTATACTAAGGTTTGTTATTCTTGAAAGCGACATCAATCGAGTTTGAAGAGGAGTGGTAGGTATGGTAAAGAGAAGAATCAAGAACGAGGAGGTTGTTACAAGCTAAAATTTTTGTAGTGAAACTGGCATGATTCACAAGCTTGTGGTTGGGGTTGTGAAGTTACAGGGACAATGAAGATGATGATAAGTATAGGGTAGAGGGTCAAAAAAAGGGAAAGCCGGAGCCATGAAAAGAGAGATCAATAGAGAAAAGGTAACAGGGGAGAAGTAGGGTTTTAGAAGAAGGAGGGGTTTTAGAAATGATCTCCCATTCATGGCTAGTTAGGAATTTATAGGGAGTGATTTGCCAAATAACTGATACAAAAGGATAATATTTCGAAAATATTAAATTTAGATCTTAAAGTGTAATAAGTTCTCATTATTTTTATTGTTTGTTATTTTCATTGATTACTTTTCCAAATATTTAAATCAAGACTCATACAAAGCTTAAGCATAGCTTTTTTTTTTTTTTAAAAAAAAAAATATATTTAATTCATATCTTTTTATGATTGTTGACTATCAAGTGAGAATTTCGTCATTGTTATAGTTGTCTAGATTTTTTTTTTTATATCGTATTTTTATGTACATGTCTATATGCATTTAATTTAATAATGGTAGCTTGCTTTTTTTTTTTTAAAGCAATACATTGAGTTTATTGATTTTTTTTAAAAAAATATTTTTGTAAACGGAGTCTCCAACCATTACTAAAATTATCTCTCTTGATGTAATACCCAAAATTCCTATTTATCATAAATACTATATTTTGGTAAATAAGGCATATTAAATAAATGTGAATATGTGTCTCAAAATTTTGTAATTTGTTAATTATAATTTTTGGGCAATTTTTCCCTTGAAACTAAATTAATCAAGGGCCAATTTTAAGATTATACTTAGGGATCATAAAATACAACAAGATTATCATGGTAAAACCAAATTCTTGTTTAATCAAAATAAGCAAGAAAATGCTATGAAAGCACTTAAACAAATTAAAGGAAATTAGCAACAATAAATGAACAATTTAGCTTGCACTAATTGAGATTAGTTGCAAAATGTTTCAAGATGATTAAAGGCAAATTATGATCATCAAAAGAGGGCTAATTATACTTGAACATAATTAAGCCAATGAGGGTGAAATAGTACTTGCCTAATTAAGCACTAATTTTCATGATTAGTTAATAAATCAATTAGCTAATAGAAAATGCAATTAAGGGTGAAGATTGGATTTAAACAAGCACAATGGAATCCAATGGTTCTAATTAAACCTATAATTAACCTTAATCCTTGTGAAATTGAATTGGCCAATGATAAATCAAGAAAATGATCTTAATCCTCTTGTAATTTGAGTTAGCCAATGAGAGATCAAAGAATTGAGCTAAATCCTCATAGAATTAAATGGACCAATGAGAGAGATTAACAAATAGAAGGCCAAGATTAAATCTAATAAAGCTAAATCCAATGGTCTTAATAAATCACACAATTAAACTAAATCCATGTAATAATGGGAGAACCAATAGGAGGCTTAGTCTTCAATTATTAGAGATAAAAGAAACACACTTATTGAGCCAAGGAAGGGGAGAAGGCACGGCTACAAAAGCAAAGGAAGAAGGAGTTTATTTGATTTATTAAACACATGGGATATTAGAAGGCAATTAAAGAATGGAAGAGGATAAGGAGAGAGAAAGAAGAGAGAAAAAGAGAAAACTTGGGGATGAAGAAAAGAAACTTGTGGAAGAAGTAAAGGGCATTTTGGGAAAAACACCTTTATAAAGCAAAACTTGTTGACCAAGTTAGGGTTTTCTAAAGCTAAACTTGTTGGCTAAGTTAGGGTTTTCTAATCACATGAAGGGTTAGGATTAGCTCTTGTAAAGTGAAGATGCATCCAATGGTTAGGGTGAGATTTAGGCAAATTAAATGTCATTTGTGTCCTAAATCTTTACCTATAAATAGGGAGGCTTGGCCTCTTCATTTTTCACACCAAACACAAGCATTGGCATCTGAATATAGAGAGTAGAGAGTGAGTGTGGGAAGCTTGGAGGAGTAGAAGCAAGAGCAAGGTAAGTTCTTCAAGTTCTAGCTTTTAAATTCATAGTTAGTTTATGCTTTGATCTTAAATTTCCAAGAGCAATTTTATTTTCATGTTTTTATGGTTAGAAATGGCTTTATTTCGAAAATTTGATGGAAAATATGTTGGATCAAAATTTTTGGAAGTTGAAGATCAAAGTAGCAAAGTTCTGGTGAAAATTGTTTGGTTAGAAATTTCTGGAGTCAGTTTCATAAAGGCCATGATCTTATGTTGAAGATGAAGTTATTAAAATCTGAGATTTTTCATGATTAAATTAGACATATATGGATTTCCAAATATACCTAGAGTGTGTCATTTTAAATTTTGAGCAAGAAGATAAAAATTCTCAAAGAAAGGCTACGTTTTTCTGGAAAAATTCTGGGCAGATGTTGGAAAATGGAAACTGGGAATTTCTCTCTGAATCTGGGTGAAAAAAAATATTTTTCCCTAAAAATATACATCCTAAGGATTCCAAAGAATTTTACGGATCCTCGTTTCGATTTTTCTAGAATTAATTATGATTTTTCAAAGTTACCAAAAATTCTGCCCAGAAATGCTGAAGTAGCGTTTTTAATAAAATGTAAGGGTAAAAGTGGAATAATAAATCCACCAAGGGTAGAAATGTCAAAATAGGTTAAAAAATATCCTTTTTGATATTATTCTAGGAAATATAATATCATGTGAAAAGGAAATAATCCGACGATAATGTATAGGATATCCGAGAAGTCTGAAGTCGGGCAAGTTGGCCATTAAATGGTGAAAGGTACGTTCGCGTACTTGTAACTTTAACTCTGATGTGTCTTGTATGCATGTATGTGATGAAATGATTCATGAAGTGATGGGCAAGACTAGGTCTTGGGTCATGCACTGTGACTTAGGCCGCCTGTTTATACATTCAACTTTATACGGATTATAGACTTGATAATGCCGTTGAGTTTTCTTAGCGCTGAGGACAGACACGATGGGCCATCGTGGCACTGGTTAGTGCAAACGTTGAAAGACTTTACATGTGATGTGTGCTATGTATTGTTGTGTTGTTAACCTTACATCTGTTGTGTGCTTATGTGTTGGTAAATGCTGAAATGTAATGAATATCTCTGTCATACATATACTGTATATACTTTTCATATGAGGTTAACTGTTACCTAAGATTCAATTCGATTGAATCTCAGCATTGACTAAAGGTTCAGGAAAAGGAACCAGGATCAGAGAAGACACCAGTAGATGGAGCCGTGAAAAGGCACCGAAGGATGGAGCAAAAAAGAGTCACTAATGGACGGAGCCGTGAAGAGGCACCGGTTAAAGCAAATGTAAGAAGAAGTTTAACAAAGCCTACCTTCTGGCATGAATCTAATAAGGTTACTTCAAATCATTTTGTGTCTAGAAAGGGTTTGTCTATGTGGTGCAGTCAATAAGTCGCCGTGAATTCGGAGAGACTTCCACTAGACACTGGCCTGGCCAAATTGTTTGATTAACTGAGTTAGGTTCATTGCCCCAAGTCTAGTTAAGGCTTGATTTAAAGTTGTATAGTTACCATGTAAGGATTTGTAATTAAACAAAGCTATGTAATTGTATTACATGAATATTCTTTCGTGACTCATTTTAATATAACAGCTTATGTCGGGGCATCAACATATATCTGGGCATTTTATATCAGTGACTCATCGTCCGAAAAATAGCGCATGCTTTCCGTTTCCGCATTGCTGTGAGCTGTAGCACCTCAAACTCTGTCTATTTTCTTAAAACTAAGTGTCAGTCGACACAATTTCAAGTATGGAATTTGGGGTGTTACACTTGACCTACGGGTGATCTATCCTTTTATTTTATTTTTTAAAAACTTTTGAAAACGTGCATGAAGATACTGAGAAGATTAATTTCCATCGGCCGCAAAAAACTCATTTTAGCATCGTCAATACTTTTAATAATATTTAAACCCATTTTGAGAAATTAAAATAGATTTTTGTCATACTTAAAATTTAACAGTTTTTAAATATATATATATATATATATATATATCATTGTTATAGATCAAGTGACCCTACAAACTATAAAATCTATTTACCGTATTTAATTGTTTTATTAACTTTATAAATTGCAGCACCTTATTTATTAGCAATATTTTGACACCTATGAATCACTAAACACTCACTTTCTTTAAAAACTTTTCTAAAAAGCTGGGTGTATAATCCTTTTTATAGAATGAACTTAAATTTGGAAATCCAACCCTAACTATTATCATGAGGGAGCATATTCATTCTACTAAACCATGCCTCAACATAACTATCATCTTTGTCATCTAGCTATTTATCTTAATTTTGAGCACCTCCCAACTTTAAGAACTCAAAGGTTTAAATTTCTAGCTTTTATTTTCAATTCTTTAGAACCTTGGGTATATAATGTTCATCAAAATAATGAACTTACCTTAGACCTCAAATAAGGCTGATAAATATCTTCTCACATTTTTAGGATGTTACATAAATATAAAGTAATTACTATAAGTTAATACATTTTATATTTGGCATGATGGCCTTATTTAAAATACCTTAGGTAAGTAATATATATTTTATTTTATTTCAAGGAACCCAACTAAAAATTGAGGGTGAGGGTAAAAAAACACACGAGAAAGATCACAATGGGATGAGATCCAATAACCCTTTGTTAACATGTTGATCAAACGTACATTCTAGTCCATATATAGACACATTTTTGTATGTTTATATGTATGTATAAAATGCTAATCATCTACAAATACATACTCTTGTAATACTTTTATAGATTCACGTGGCCTGAGAGTTTCAATTTTTATAGATCAACTAGCTTAATCCAAGAGCACAAATTGAAATTTAAAAAAGTAAAAAAGAATCTGAATTATAATCCCGGGAGAACCATCGATATTTGTTGTCAGAGGGAATCCTCATCCTCCCCCTCCTTCTCGTTAACCAATATCTTTTGTTGTTTGGACAGTGCGTTGACCCTTCACTCTTTTGTTAAGAGGATATATCCTTAATAATGTTTTAGGCCAAATATATCGGCATGCCCAATTTGTTGTAGTAATTTAACAAAATATGACGAATTTTGGCGTTGATGAAGGCAAACAATATTTAGAAAAAGAGTACATATAATTGATAATGATATATATGTCTTGGGAACATAAAAAAATCTACAAGTATAATAATATTTCCAACCGGTATAGTCTTAAAAATGCGTTGCACAATACTGTGTATACAATTATAATCGAAGGCTTATGTCCTAGCTAGTAATAACACACGGTTCAAACGATCTCTTGGTGTGAAATGTTGTCATCAGCCGAAGTCTCCTTCAAATTCATCGTCTTCTTGATCCTTCTTTTGCAGGCCAGAAACCAAGTAAAGACTTCCAATACGAGAGCCACACAGCCCAGTGAAACAATGACGCCAAAATAAGCATTCTTCCACGTGTGGGAGGAGTTTGAAACGGAGAAGCCTCTGAACATGTTGAAGATAGAGAGGGCGATGACTCCATAGCCAATGACGTAGTGGAAGATGTTCCAGAAGATTCTGGCCTTGTGATGTTTGTCAGGTCTGAGGAATATAGCAGCCAAGACTTGGACAGATGCAGCGACAAACACCGCGATTCCAATGGAGGCATGAGCAAAACCGGAAGGAGACAGAGACGACAGAGACGCGTTTGACAAGAAGATGCCTAGAGCGACGCCAACAGTGCCAACGGTATAAGCAAGAGTCTGACATGCTCTGTGTAAACGAAACCATGTTGATCCAACGGCTTCGAATGTTTTTAGATAACGTCCCATCATTGCTCCTGTTGGCATAAGAATCCCCCACCCTATTCCATTCAATATTCCATGGACCTGCATACCGAATAGAAAATCCGATCAGACAGTTATTAATTAAAACTTAATGAATTTAAGATTTTCTAAAAACATGGGTGATTTTAGCTAATGATTTGAAGATGTTCTAATAATAGTTCAACCACATGTCGAGGAAAAAAGATTCTTTTGTTGTCATAGTTACCATTTAAACCTTTTCATGCCTCATTGCTATAGATTGAGTGACCCAAAGAACCATTTAAAGTATCTAATTGTTTTACTAATTATACGAATAAGATTATTTTTATTTAAAATTGGTATAAATTAGTAAGCTATGCACTTGGTAGCGTGATTTCATTTACAATCCCCTAAATTATCTTTATACGTAATATATATTGTAAGCAAACGTGGGGAGAAAAGATTTTTTTGGTCATATTTACAATTTAAACCTTTTTATATGTCTGAAGGATATGCTTCATTGTTATAGAAGCAGTGACCCCTAAGAGAACTATTTACTGTATTTCATTGTTTTTCTGATTCTACAAGCATAATTATCTTTAGTAATAATTAACGCGGTAGGGAAACTTACCTTTCTTATCAAAATCTTGGAGTTTTGTGGGCTGGCCTCGTGATCAAGAACTTTGCCGGTGAGAAAATCTATGTGACCAACAGATTTGAGGTTGGCTCCAGAAAAGGCATGAGGGCGAAGACTATCATCATCTGAAACAGGACCTTCTTGCCAAACAAGATTCACCAGCTTTGAATTCCCAGGAAGCTGAAAGCTTGCATATAAGATCATCGTGCCGTCCTCGAAACTCACAGAAACCCCAAGAACCTTAAAGCTCAAACTCCCTTCCTCCAACATCGTGCCATACGAGGTTATGGGAGAGGTGTAAGCCGCCACAGTTCCGTCAGATTTCTGAAAAGCAACAAAAGCCTGAGAGCCCACCATGCCTGTGGATGTTGGGTTAATAGCCCAAGCGATCCAACTTTTAGAGTTGGCTCTGTTCTTATTGAAAGCGACATCAATCGAGTTCGAAGAGGAGTGGTAGGTCCAGTGAAGAGAAGAATCAAGAACGGGCAGGTCGTTACAGGCTAAAAATTTTGTAGTATTCGGAAACTGGTATGAATCACAAGCTTGTGGTTGGGGCTGGGGTTGTGAGGTTACCGGGACGACGAAGATGGTGATAAGCATAGAGTAGAGGGTCAGAAAAAGGGAAAGCTTGCGAAAGGGAGCCATGGCAAGAGAGATCAATAGAGAAGAGGTGACGTGGGAGATGTGGGGTTTCAGGAGAAGAATGGTTATAGAAACGATCCCTCGTTCACGGCTAGTTGTAATATATAGGGAGTGATTTGCCAACAAGTAACTCGGACAAAAGGATAATGTACCGAAAATATTAAATTTAGATCATAAAGTTTTGATAAGTTTTCAATATTTTTTTATTGTTTGTTATTTTCATTGGTTATTTTTACAAATATTTAAATGAGCACTCATAAAAAGCTTAAGGCATAGCAATTTTTTTAAAAAATAATAATAATTAATTCGTATCTTTTTATGAAGGATTACTCTTTAAGTTAGAATTTAATATTTGCAGCTTATCTCTTTTAAACAATACATTGAGTTTATTCATTTTTTTCAATAAAATATTTTTGTTAACGGAGTCTCCAACAATTACTAAAATTATCTCAGGAGAACCCTTTGTTAACATGTTGATCAAACGTACATTCTAGTCCATATATAGACACATTTTTGTATGTTTATATGTATGTATAAAATGCTAATCATCTACAAATACATACTCTTGTAATACTTTTATAGATTCACGTGGTCTGAGAGTTTCAATTTTTATAGATCAACTAGCTTAATCCCAGAGCACAAAATTGAAATTTAAAAAAGTTAAAAAAGAATCTGAATTATAATCCCAGGAGAACCATCGATATTTGTTGTCAGAGGGTATCCTCATCCTCCCCCTCCATCTCGTTAACCAATATCTTTTGTTGTTTGGACAGTGCGTTGACCCTTGACTATTTTATTAAGAGGATATATCCTTATAATGTTTTAGGCTAAATATATCTGCATGCCCAATTTGTTGTAGTAATTTAACAAAATATGATGAATTTTGGCGTTGATGAAGGCAATGTTACATCTCTGATAGTAATTTAACAAAATAGTAATTTAAACATTGATGATTAATTAAGATCATTTCAACACAGTTAACTTTATAACATAATTTTTTGTCATAAAAGTTGGTAAACCCATCTCTGATATCTTGTCTGATAGGTTTAGTATCCGAGTCAGGGTGGGTTTGAATCCTGCTATCATTAGAAAGTTTGAACACGAATCTCCTTTAAGAGGATGTAATGATACATCTCACGTCTAGGAGGGGTGTGGGTCTGGTTTGCATTTGTGGACCACTAAGTCATAAAAGACTGATAGACTTGTTCTGATACTGCTTCATTCTTTAGATTTGGTATCAAAGCGACCATGAGTTCAAATGCCCAATCCATCAAAGATTTGAACATAATCCATATTTTCATCTCTCGCTCTAAGTAATAAGTCATTCCATAATCCATATTTTCATCTCATCTCACCCTCTGTGCTTTGTTGCCGACATCACTGGCACCAATGATAATTCAAACCATTGAAGTCTATCCATATGTCTAGCAATCTGACCTTTTTACCTCTAGAAAATGAAATTAGTTTCTGGTTGTCCGAGGAAAACTGTTCTCATAGTAGTTGTGTATCGTAATCCTCCTGTTGTTGGGATATGCTGCAGATGTGAAGGATGTGAAATATATAATAAACTATAACTTTCCAAGATCTTTGAAAGACTATGTTCATCGCATTGGTTGGAACAACAAAGCTAGTGCAATAGGAACTTTGTACACTTTCTTCACAGCTGCTAATGCCAGATTTTCCGAGGAACTTATAGCCATACTTGTGAGAGTTGGGCAGAAAGTGAGTCCATGAATTGGAAGCAATGGGATGAGGTGCACCTTCTCCTTCTTCAGGTTAGTTGACTGGATTATAGACAATTTTAAGGTTTAGCAGCTTGTGTTTATATTCAATGGTTAAACTTCCATGTAAAGTAAAACTATAGGCAAAGTAAGAATATTCTATATATATTTATTCAAAGGGATCAATTGCCTATTCTGAGTCCAACCCATTAAACAAAATTTATACTTTATCTTGCCTTCTGCTAGCACTCTAGAAGAAGTTGTCCTGAATTTTGAATAATTGTAAGGGGGGTTTGTAAGGAACTACAGGAATTGGAAATGGCAATGAGCAATATCTCCTTGTTGATGTTCAATATCCAAATTCAAAACATGTCTTCGCATGAAACATTCCAAAAATCATATATCAATCAAGTGGTTGGCTTCAAACTTTCAATTGTTCTCCATCCACTTGGGTTGATCGATCAATGTTTTACTCTATCTATTTATGGTAGAGGTCGTATATGAAGCTGAATGATGAAAGTGAAAACCAGGTTGAGAATGATGGAGAAAACCCTAACAAACACATAGCTTGATATTACTAATTTACTATTGACACCGGTCTAGCTAGCATGTAGTGTTGACTTGTAAAATAAAGTAGGGGCAGGAATTCAGTTTTTTTTCTGTTTTTTTTTTTTAATATGAAGACAAACTTCACGGGAAAATGATTAAAGTAAACTTGGGCGACATTATATCAATAGCGAAAGCAAAACCAAACAGGCTAAGACAACAAAATAACAAAGGAAACAAACAAACAAACAAACAAACAAACAAACAGAAACTAAAAACAACCACAAGAAAATCACATAAAAACTATGTAGCAAACAGCTTTTGTAGATAAGAAGTTCACAACCACCAAAAGAGAGCCATCAAAAACCGCAAAAAATGCAGATAGAGCCGGGAAAGTTGGAGCAAGATATAATGGAGGGGTGTTGCATCGTGTCTCTCAGAGGGCATGGGCCACCCAAGGGAACCAACAGGGTTCAAAACTTCCCATAGGAAGAGAAAGTAGGCAAATGGAATGCTCCCAGCGGGCAAGGGCCATCCAAGTGAACTAACGTGGTTCGAAACTTCCCATAGGAAGAGAAAGTAGGCAAACGGAAAGGTCCAGATACCGAAAACAGAGAGAGGAACAAACAAACCCGAGCTCCAGCTAATGGGAGAGGATAAAATTTAGAGGGAAATCGGTAGGGCCTGTTTAGTTTCTGGCTTTGGTAGGGTTTAAAAAATGGACGAGATATTTGAAATTGACTTGGAGGCTGGCCGCTAAAGGGCCTTTGAGAATTAAACATACTTTGTAGGCCTTTTCACGTAGCTTTTTTTTTTTTTTCCTTTTTAGATTTATTAATTTATATATATATTGTATTTGTTATAGAGTTATTTATTCATTTAACTACAAATACATAATAACTATACTCTAATTTTATGATTTAGTTTATTATTTGTTGCAAATAAAGATTATGGTTGTGTACACTACTACAAAAAACGGTTTTTGCATCCCAAAAAGACGTCCTTTTTTTTAAAATAAAAATAAAAAATAAAGGTGGTGGCATTTTTGTAATTATATATGATAAAAGTTAACTTTTGGCGTTTAAAATTAGTACTTAGACGCCAAAAGTCCTGCTTTTGGAGTCTAAGTTTTAAACTTAGACTCCAAAAGTCATGTCGTACAGCAAAAAAGAAGGTCACATCGTGCAGCAGAGGGTTATGTTCATGATGCGGGAGAAGAAATTCATCATATTTTTACTCATGAGCCAGAGGCACTACTTAAAGTAAAGAACAATCAAATGTCATTGAAATTGATAATAGTGACGAAGATGACGACAATAATAGTCATCGTACTAATGTCACTTAGTGATATGCTTTTTATGTTTTATGTAAGTTATTTGTGAACATAGTTTGCTTTTGATTATAAATTTGTGATTATGTTTATTTATTGGATGATTCGTATTGTAATTTACTAATTATATTTCTTTAAAAAAACGGAGGAAAAATAGTTAAAATTTATAATAGTAATTTTCAGGCCCGGGAGGGCTGACCCTAGCTCTGATGCTCTCAGGCCGAGCTTTGAAAAACAGATGTTTTTCTTATCTCAGATTCTGGAGGGCCGGCCCTGTTAGGCCCTTACCCTTCACTGGCTAGCCCTGATTCCCTGCTAGATAAATTGATGAAAAAAGCTACAAACCTGCAATAACACACAATCAGAAACCGTACAATAACATTAAAAAAAACGAATGAGCAACCTAACAAAAGGAGGGTTCACATTACATGCTTATAAGCATGTAATGTTTAGGTGCTTATACCTCTTATAAGAGGTATAAGCATATTTTTTTTAATTTTTTTTAATTTTTTTATATATTGTATTTATTTAAATTTAAATTATATGCATTTTTCTGATATTTTTTTTTGCACCCAAGTTTCTCAAATTAATTAATTTTCAGTTCGCATCTATCGTAACACCAAAGGTATTATGAAAATTAATTAATTTAAGAAACTAGTCAAGAAAAAAAATATCAGAAAAATGCGTATAATTTAAATTTAAATAAATACAATATATAAAAAAATTAAAAAAAATTAAAAACAATATGCTTATACCTCTTATAAGAGGTATAAGTACCTAAACATTACATGCTTATAAGCATGTAATGTGGATTCACAAAAGGAAGCAGCACAACCAAATGCGCGGGCTTTTTGGCACAAGCTATGCCAAAACCCAGAACATGAGCATGAAGCTCATCCCATTTAGGCTTTCGGGTAAGGCAACACTACACCTTGGTATGGAAGTAGAAAGACTTAAAGTCGTTTTCAATGAGAAACAGGAGGTGAAGTTCTCGTCCTTTTCCTTATGCAATGTCGACCAGAAGGGGAATTCTCATCAGAGGTTGCTTCAGCAGGAGCTGCATGATGAGGAACAACTAACGTCACCACTTGAGCATCCCAATGGGCCCGAAGGAGAGGGAGCCCAAGTCTCATCGGACTTTGCATATGCATTACTAGACTTGGGTGTAGTGCTTAAGGCCCAAATATTAAAGAAACAGTTATCGTGCAAAAAAGCCAGGCGACCAGATCTGGGACCCAATTGATGTCACCACACGTGTGGCTTGTTCACCTCCTTAGCACCGGGAAGCCATAAATTATTTTTCTTAAAAAAAATAAGAGTGAATTTATTAGATGAGTCACCTGCTAACTAGGATTAAAATGATGTGAGTTAATATGTTTTTATTGGACAGACTTTAGATGACGTGGAATGTAAATATTTCTCACTATGAATAAATTAAACTAATGGCATTTAGATTAATTAACCATCTATTGACTTGTATAATGAAAGAACAGTTTTTATAATGGCTTGTAATAAATTAAGGCACATGAATGAGAAAAATATCACATTTTTGACCCAGAAATGAGAAAGACAATTAGATTGCCACATGATTTTGAGAGATTACGAAAATCATCATCATTATATGTATATTTATATTTCTATTTCTATTTGATGGATTTACGGAATCTCACATGAAGGCACGATGCCTCACAACTTCCCCTCCCAACTCCCAAGTGTCGATCTTGTTCTCGTGGGGGAGTTCAAAGCTTTATGCTTTTTTTTTTTTCCATCATAAATCCAGGAGTTAGATAATTTATTTTTTAGGATATGTACTGATTTTTTTAATATATACTATCTTCGATCCTAATTATAAGGCCAGTTGACTTTTTTTGGAGAGATTAAGGAAGTTAAATAAGTTCTTAATCATTTCATATATATATTGTGTTTTTTTAGATTATATATTAGTTTATTAGTCAAATTATTTAGTTTGAAGAAAAAACTAAAAATAAAAATACTCTAAGCTAATTTAATTAACTTCCTTAATTTCTCCAAAAAAGTCAATTAGGTCTTATAATTAGGATAGGAGGGAGTATCTTTTAATCATTTGGTTAAAATATTTCTTTTACGCAAAACCCTTCTTTTTAGATTTGAGAAAGCAAACCCCTCCATTAGCTCTTAAAAAAATAATTCTATACTATCAAACAAGATCAAAAGTCCTTCATTCATATAATCTTAATCAGAAACTATGAAAAAACATGTTAATTAAAAATCATGAATAATATAGCTTATCTTAGACTCTCTACAAAGCATAAGACTCAGTACCCACATTCTAGTTTTATTAATTGGATTGACATCAACACTCTCAAATCATTTATAAATCATAATTATAGGCCTTGTTTGTTTTTGTTTTTTCAATTTTTTTCCCTACAAAATTTTTATAAAATTATTTTCCAAAACATGTTTTGGGAAAAAATCCAAACTTTTTAATTAATATCTTATTATATTGATATACCAACAACCACTATTATCCTACTAGGTGAGATTGACTATAGGATTACATAACGTCATTGAACTCCATCCACTAAAAAAAAATAGACAATTATCTACGGAATTGTGAAAATTAGTAACGGAATTTCATATTTTGCCACCGACAGTTGTCAACCGTAGTGACATGGCCAACGAGAACACGTGACAACAAACATCCTGATGTCTATGGCGGACATATGGTGGCCTCAAACAAAGAAAGAAGGAGTTTCTCGCTTATCCAAAACAAAAAAAATAAGAAATAAAACATCTCAAAAGTTGTAACACCTCACTAAAAATAAAGTCCTAAATAAGTCTATTTTTGTTTTTGAAAACAACAAAAAATCTTCTCAAAACAAGAAAACAAACGAGGCCGTAAAATGCTGGATATTATTAGAGTCAGGAAATCAAGCTGAGTCTGTCCAACCGTTTAAACCCCCGACATAAAATGGGCTTATAAAATGAAGTCGGCGCAAAAGAAGTCGTACTGTAGGGACCTTAGGCTTAAAAAGGTTGGCCTTGTTAGGCCCATTATTATTTTTTAACTTGTCTATTGGCAGTTGCCCACTTGCCCTGCTAACCGAGTCTAACCGTGAAAGAAGCTACTAGCCTGCCATGTTGCCCAGTATTCACTCACTCAGTCACTCGCACAGTCTCACTCATTTCTGTCATTCACTTCGCGCCTCTCGCTGTCTCGGCCTCACGCACACACAATCATTCATCAATGCATCACGAATTCACGTCATTAGATCATCAGTGCTTCACTGATTATTAATTGGTGACTATGTTTGTTTGTTGCGTGATACGTGTTGTTTAAACCTTAATGTTGACAACATTTATTTGATAAATTAGAACTTTAATTGTTGTAATTTATTAATTATATTTCTTTGAAAAAACACAAAAAAATAGTTAAAATTATAAAAAATAGCTTGGCCCTAGCCAAGATCTTTCGTCTTAGCCATGAAAAACAGTTGTTTTTCTTACCCCGGACCTAAAAGGCTGGCCCTTTTAGGTTTAAACCCTTTAAGGGCCGACCCTAATTCCCAGCTCTAGATATTATTGGCTTCATCAACTTATTTCCTCTCAGGCCAAAGTTGCTTTATATATATATATATATATATATATATATATATATAAATGGACAAACAGTGCACGGTGAAAGGTTTACATTTGCTTTTTTGGCCTAAGCAGCATCTTACTTATCATTAGTTAGGTATGCTTTTCACAAAGCATACTATAAATATATATTCTCCCAGTCATACAAAAAGCTCAGTTCATACTTCTCAAAACCTCTCTCTCTCTTGCACGCGTACACACACATGCACTATCATTCTTTCACAATTAAAGCTCCATAGTGACCCCCATATGCTGATCATTACGTGTGTGTGTGTGCGCGCGTGTGTGTGTTTATGACTAGCAAGTGGTATCAATAGAGGGTATCTGCAGAGACCTAGCTAGCTAGCTAATACAGAATCATCAGCACACAATGGACACCGTCTGGGTTGTGTTTGTGACAGCCTTAATTCTGTTCTTGTCCATTGTGGTCCTTGCCTTCTTCCAAAAACGATTCAGACTCAAAATTTTTAAGTCCAGAGATAATCATCAACCTCCCTTAGGTTCCATGGGATGGCCTTTCATCGGTGAAACCGCCGATTACGTTTCCTCTGCTTATACTGTTGGCCCCGACGCCTTCATCAACAAGCGACGCAGCATGTAAGTCTATATGTATGTGTGTATATCGACAAACAACATATGATAATATATGCACACACACACACTCTTATATGTTAATTCATGGCTATCCATGTGTTAACTGTCTTATATTGGTCTTCACTTAGTATATGTTTGTTAGCTGTTTGATGTTATGGTCACTTGCTATAAAAAGCTGCAATGCATTTAGTTATAGTCTACGATACTGTCTAATGTTCACGCCTCTCATGTTAGGGATAGATAACTAGGATATGGGGTAGATGAAAGATGATAATGATCGATTGTAGCATCAGCACTTTGCTCTCAATATTGTCCGTTTTGGGACAAGAGGGAGGTATTTAGACCCTTAATTATAAGGTGTCTGTCTTTCATTTCCCTCTGCAGCAGATGTGATGTAATATCTGATAACAACTAAGGAGCATGTAATGATAAGGAAAATATGTTTATGCTGCTCATTTATTATACTTATTATAGAGACTTTTTTAGTGATTACATTATTTCCTTAGAATCTTATAAATGATCGGATTTAAATATAATTTTAAGAAAGAGGTAAACACAGTATTTAGAATCTATTTGAATTAAAGACTTCACAAAGGTCATGTTTGATATGCTGGAGCAATATAATTTTGAGGGAAATGGAAAGAGAGGAAGAGAGAAAGAAGGTTATATATACCACCCTTATTTTAAGAAGCTCTAACTTTTTTTAATTTTAATTAATGATTGTATATCAAATATAATTAAGATAGAGATTTATCTATCGATCACTCTCCATTTCTTAATCTTCTTTCACTTATACCAAACATGACATCTGTATGCATGTGAATCTACTGCGGGTTTGGATTAATTTATTTTAAGTGATTTTGTACTTTACAAGATGAATATATAAAATGAATTTTGTCTGATAAGATTGAAAAAAGTGATTTTTGAGATATGAAAGATATAAAACCAAGATTTTTTTGTGCATTTTGTTCTATACTTATTGCTTTTTTAATTATCAAAATTAGCTACTTTTAAATTCTTAGAAAGCTCAATTGGTAATCCCATCATAAAAACATTTAAGCATGTAAAAGATTCTCATTGAAACGTGACTAAAAAGAGACATTTTTTAGTGGGCGTAGTGATATCTGTCACATCATTCCCTATAACTAATCAACTTGTTAAAATTTAACTACACATCTTGACCAAAAAAAAAACTACACATCCATGTTAAAATTTAATTATGTGTTGCTTTTTAAATTGTTGATTATAATTGGTTTGTTAGTATCGTTTACAGATCCTTGGTAAACACAATTTAGTATGTTACCTAAAAAAAACACACAATTTAAATTGTTAGTATCATTTATACTTATTATTAGTCTCTCTTATATAAGAGTGGTTTGATTTTTATTGGGAAAATTAAAGAACCTAAACAAGTTAAATTAAATTATTTATATTTATCATTTTTTAATAAACTAATTAGCCTGACTTATAAACTGATATATAATTTAATAATACACTACATATATTATAATTAAATAATTTATTTTACTTCCTTAATCTCAAAAAAAAAAAAATCAACGGCCTCTTATAGAAGTAGTGATTATTTACTCATGCATGTCTCTCTTCTTTTTGCCGAACATGCACGAGAGTTTTCTTCCCCCAAAGCTCTGCATGATGAAATATTCCTCTCGCCATCTCTGACTCAATCTTTAGTTTTATATTGTTCTTAAAGTAATTATTAATGTTTGAGTTGTCTCTGGCTCGTACCTAAGTTCTAAGATCACATATCTTGAACATGGAAAAAAGAGAAAGTTATCTTTTTTTTATTACTAATGGGTTCATAATCATTTTTAATAAATTATACTGCCCTGAAAATGAGAACCACAATTATGAGTTTTACACTCTCTTTTTTTATTTATTTTTTATTTAAATTTGTAGATGGCCTTTCAATTACTAGTCAAGACATTGATTAGTCTAGATCCAGGTGATGAAATGGATCTTCTAAGGAAACATTATCAAGAATTCATCTCTGGATTCATATCTCTACCTATAAACCTACCAGGAACCAAGCTTCATCATTCTTTACAGGCAAGTCAACAAAGTAAAAGAAGAAAAGAAGAAAAAACTTAATTGATTTGGTTATTTTATCCTACTCAAAAGCCTCTATATATATATATATATAATTATTAGTAGCGACTTTAATTTGTCTTTGGTTTCATCAGGCCAAAAAGAAAATGATGAAAATAGTGCAGAAAATTATCCAAGAAAAGAGAGATAGGGGGCTCTATAAGGATACAAAAGATGTAGTGGATTTGCTACTGAAGGATGCAAGTGGGCATTGTGATAAATTGATAGCAGATAATGTAATTGATATGATGATTCCAGGAGAAGACTCTGTTCCTGTTCTTGTTGCTTTAGCTATCAAGTACCTATCAGAATCTCCTCTTGCTCTCCAACAATTAACGGTATATATTTATATATGCCATTTCTTGAACATTATTTGTCATTTTCTCAGGTTTGGAAATAATATGCAGGTACATTAGAGATGGGTTTGATAAGAACTCTCTAGATAAGAGTTAGTGCACTAATGATCCTTATAATTTGATCAATTTTTGGTTTTGACTCATATAGTTTCAAATTGTTGGTTTTGGTCCCTATAGTTTCATGAGGACTTGGTATGAATTTAAGAACAGGGACCAAAATCAAAATTCGTGAAAAGAGTAGGGACCAATTGTTAAACTCATATCAGATCCTTATAAAGATATAGAGATCAAAATCATCAATTCGAAACTACAAGGATTAGAACTGAAATTTGATCAAATGTAAGGACCAATAATTGTATTAACCCCTTTGGATAATTGCATTATAAAAGCTAGCTTACGAGATTGCACAAACCAAGGTTCATATAAATCTCACATAAGAATCTTATATTTCCAGTGTAGAATAAATTTGCCTTTCAATCTCACATGGATTTTTGCTTCCCATTTGTCAATGCTTATGACCTGTTTGTGTTGGCATATCACAGACCACATGTGGCTATAAGAATGCTACGAAACTAATTTCCTTATGACTAGTTTTACTTAATTTTTTGATGAACCTCTCATCACAGGAGGAAAATATGAAACTCAAGAGACTCAGAGATCAGAATGGGGAGCCTTTAAGTTGGAAAGATTACATGTCATTACCAATTACTCAAAAAGTAAGCATTTGGTTTCTCTTTGAAGAATTTGCATCTAAAAGAAAAACTGAATAAGAAAACACCATATACACTTTCTGGACTAACTTTTTTTTGGGGTTCAATTTATACAGGTCATCACAGAAACTTTGAGGATGGGGAATATTATAATGGGAGTATTCAGAAAGGCCATGAAAGATGTTGAAGTAAAAGGGATTTCAATACCAAAAGGATGGTGTGTTTTTACATATTTTAGATCAGTTCATCTAGATGACACTAACTATGATCACCCTCACCAGTTTAATCCATGGAGATGGCAAGTAAGACAACAACATCCTATATATTCTCTTCATTTATTTTGGCTTCTTTTCATATATTTGTATTATTGTTGTAGCTTTTAAGTGATTGAGTTTGGAGATTTTTTATATATAACAGAACAAGGACATGAGCAATACCAGTTTCACTCCATTTGGTGGAGGACTAAGGCTTTGTCCTGGTCTTGACTTGTCCAGGCTGGGAGCTTCCATCTTTCTCCACCACCTAGTTACTCAATTCAGGTAACTCCTCTATATGTGTGTGTGTGTGTGTCTTTGTTTGTCCTGGTGGGTCATGGATCAAATGTCTTTTTCTTGCAAATAGGAAAATATGGAATTAGGTAGTGAAGTAGTGAAATGCGTGGGGCTAGAAAGCTTCACACACTACACTGGAAAGCTAATTCTAATCTGATCTCCTATCAAATTTTGCTAAAAAAGCTTAAGAGTTGTTTGCTAGTCTTGGGCCCTTTTAGGTGTTTGTCTTCTTGTTAATGATGAGAATTGCTCAAAAGTAATCATATCCAAATAACAATTTCAATTTATTAAGTAGGTAATGTAATGTACGGAATTTGATATATGAGCTGAATTGATGATCACTGCATAATATACATTTGATCATTTTATGTTTTATATTGATATTGATTACTAACATATAAGTGCAAATTTATCAAATCCACTTTTAAAGTAAGATTAATATTCTTTTCTAATCATTGATTAACTTGAATTGACAGATGAGTAAGACATCAGGATCCTCTTAAATATTATTTGTAGGATTTGAATTTTTACGCACGTGCTTCTATATATGAAGATATGTCTTTACGAGTTGAACAAGAATATCTAGGCCCTAAGGTCTAGCTTAGCTTGGCCTTCATAATAAGCAATCCTATCTCCATATCTCTGGTGATCTTTTTGTTCTCTCCCTTTTCATAACATGCACTTTGTGAGGACTGAATCAATTCTTTGCTCAGATTAATTAGTTTGTCCTAAACATTTCAAGGGCGCAAAAAAAAGAAAAAAAAAACTCTGCTGATCAATGCCACTTTATAATTATCAGACACATGTATCTTAGGATTTGTGTTTGACATGCATATTGCTGCAGATGGTCAGCAGAAGAAGACACAATAGTGAACTTCCCCACAGTAAGAATGAAAAAGAGAATGCCAATATGGGTAAAGAAAGTGAAGCTGAATTGAGCTGCTTTTTGTGGACCAAAAAAGGCACAATGAACAAAATCATGCTGGGAAGAAGAAAAGAGAGAAAGGTAGGAGACAAAGAGTTTGGCAAATGTAAACACGTGTGTGCATTGTATTGGATTTATTTTGCAGATACAGACAATAAAGGATTCACCTTTTCTTTTTGAAGGACAAATCACTTAGATTCCTCTTCTAGGCCTTTACTTTTTAACATACTTTTTGTCCTTTGTTTTTACTCTGTTTTTCTTTCTGTCTTTGGATGAGATGTAAGGTGGTGTGAGTTAAGTGGGTATGGACAATTTGAGGAAAAAAAAAAAAAAAAAAGTGGGTATGGACAATAATAGTTTTAGGGTCCCATAACATACAGTGGCATTATTATGGATCACTAATGGGATTGTTTACAGACAGGTGCTAATAATAGCACTTTTGGATCAGATAACCAAAACAAATCAGTCACAGTGTTCTTTTGAATAATTTTACTCCTTCCAATCTTTAATATAAGATATATTTACTTAATTTGATTTGATTAAAGAAGTTAGTTAAGTTAGTTTATATGACATTGTATATTCCCTCATTCTTTGTCTTACTTGATTATTGTTAATGAAGTATCAAAAGGGGTAAATTAGGGAAAAAAAATTAATAAGTATGAAAAATATACTCTTCTGGTCCTTAATCTAAGACATATTAACCTAATTTAATTAGATTAAGGAAGTTAGTTAATATTATATGTATTTTTTAAAATACCCTAGTCATATTCCTTAATTCTCTCATTCTCTCCCCTCCTTGATTATTATTGAGGGAACATCAATAAGGGTAAATTAGGAAAAGATTGAAAAATATATCAACCCCCAAATATGTCTATATTAAGAACCGGATGAAGTATTTTATATTTAGGACTAAGATCAATTTCCTATTATACAAGGCATCTTCTACCAACAGTTTTTGATCTCAAATATAAGTTCCTGACAGCCTCACTAATTAAATTTTCTAACATTTAACTCTTATTATTGATTGAGGTTCAAAGTTGGAAAAATTAAATCACATCATTTGAAAAAAAAGGCAAAGTTGAAAAAAAAAATTATCAATTAAGAACAAATTTATTGACTTAACTGTTATTTCCAATTCCCATATATGTGAATGGTAGTGCCATATAATATTAATTGGACTGCTTACAAGGAGTTTGTATTTCAAGTGCATCATCATATCACCCTTTAGGGCCAAATGAAAAATGCATCATTAGTTGCTTTTTTGTTTGCTTTCCGATCTTATTGTTACCCCCACCTTCCACTCTTCCCACCTTAATTAATTTGTATGTCCCAACCTCAAACGATCAACTATTTCACTATTGTAAATCATAAATGGCATTGATTAAAGTTCAAACCTTTTTTTGTTGATTCATTTGGTTTTCTCTCACATGCTAACTCAGTCCATGTCAAATACTTTGTTAAAAGAGTTTTGCCACTATTATAATCCTTCCCAATTCAACTCGGATTAGTTTTATCATCCTTGTAATCCAAATATAACTTTTTCTATTATTAACTAATTTCTTATCAAGTCTTTTAAAAATATTAATATTTCGTGAATTATAAATATTCATGGGTATTTTAAAATATACATAAATCATACCCAAAATTTGGGCATTTAAAATTTAATATCTGCCAACTACCTTGGGCCTTTGTGATTTATCGCCATGCTTTTAAGCTGCGAGGCCCGATTACAAGAGCGGGCGTGATTAGAGAAAGACAATAATAATAATATCTACCAGCGCCTTAGTAGCGCAAATGGTATTGGGATTCATTTCCCCTCCCTAGGTCCTGGGTTCGATCCCCTCCCTATCGCCTTGTTATCAAAAAATAATAATAATAATAATAATATCTTTATATCAAAATAATAATAATATCCTATAAAGGTCAAATTTAATATATTAACAAAAAAAATAGAATTTTTATAAAATCTCGTGGATGTAACATAATTTTCAACCTTACATAAAAAATAAAAAACATAATTTTCAACCAGTCCCAAAAAATATTGAAATATTAGTAAACAAAAATAAAATTATGTTTTGATGATAAATTAATAACCTTTACACTTTGACCTAAAACATTTCAGGTCCTTGGTTCATGTCATTTTAACCAGGTCTAAGGGCCTGTTTGTTATGCTGAATATTGAGAGAGGGGAGGGAAGATTCATCATCTTCCTTACAAAAACTCATTTGGCTGCTTCATCTTCCCGGAACCAATCTTCTGGCGGCTCACTATCTTCCTTCATTCATGGGAAGATGGTTTCCCTCCATTTTTGGATGGGGCGATCTTCCCTTGGGAAGATTCCCAAATAACCCTCATCTTCTTCTTCAATACATCTGTAATCCTTGTCGCTGCCGCCGCCGCCGACGCTTCCTCCTCCTTCTGCAAATCCCTCCGTCCCTTCTTCTACTGCATGTCACCGTTGTGGGTTGCAAGGATGAAGAAGATCTGAAAATTGTGTGTGTGTTGTTGTCGAGTTTTGCAGGGATGAAGAAGATCTGAAATTTGTGTGTGTGTGCTGTTCAGGTGTTGCAGGGATGAAGAGAAGAAGATCTGAAAATTTTGTGTGTGTGTGTGTGGGTGCGCTGTTGTCGGGCAGGGATGAAGAAGATCTGCAAAAAATAATTGTTTTTAGGGTAAGGGATAATTTGGACATTTCAAAGCTTACATTTTAATTGTAATTTTTTTTTAAATTATCATCTTCCATCTCAATTTCCAGTCTACCAAACAGAACACTCATTTTAAGTTCCCTCCTAATCTTCATTTTCATTCCTTTCCTTCCTTAAATCTTCTTCGATCTAATTAAATGTTGCCAAATGCAAATATGAGAAAAACAGCAACCACCCTAGGGACTTTAATGGAAACAGTCATTTACGGAGGTAGAAGAATGATATAACAAAAAGTACAGAGTTTCTATCAGATTTCAACTGCCAATGCTAAACTATAAGGTGGCAAAATCCAGAAATAACAAATTATATTAAACAATCTTATAGTTGATAGTTCACCAAATCGGGAAAATGATAGAAAAATACCATTTGAACTTTAAAATTCTATTGACAACAACAGTAATTAGATTAACAAAAACAACAAAACAATTGACAACTCGTTTTGTTGGAAAATCATCTATTTGAGATTTTGAAATTCAGTGGTATTTTCTTGGTACTTTTTCTAAATTATCCAGCATAATGATAAACTAAAAATTTGGGGTATGCTACCAATTTCAAGGCCATTTGAGGGATTGCTCATTGTTTTAGAGAAATACAGATAAACACCATAATTGCAAATACTATCACAAGCTCTCTTCTTGATGAAATTAAATACTCCTTCCAGTCCATATTATAAGAGCTAGTTGACTTTTTTAGAGAGATTAAAGAAGTTAATTATATTAGTTTAGAGTATTTTTAGTTTTATTTTTTCTTCAAACTAAATAGTTTAACTAATATATAATCTAAGAAAACACAACATATGAAATGATTAAGTAACTTATTTAGTTTCTTTAATGTAACACCCCAAATTCCATACTTCAAATCGTGTCGATTGACACATAGTTTTTAAAAAATCGACAGAGTTTGAGGTGCTACAGCTCATAGTAATGCGGAAACAGAGAGCAGGCACTTATGTTTGGACAATGAGTAATTGATATAAAATGCCCAGACATATGCTGATATCCCGACATAAGCTGATATATTAAAAAAATTTCGAAGGAATATTCATGTGATACATTAGTACAGAGCTTTGTATAATTACAAATATTTATGGTAACTATACAATTTTCAACCAAGCCGTAGCTAGACTTGGGGCAATGAACCTAACTCAGTTAATCAAACAATTTGGCCAGGTAGGTGTCTATCGTGGAAGTCTCACAGAGTTCACGGCGACTTATTGATTGATCCACATAGACTAGCCCTGCCTCCGGCACCAAACTGTTTGAGGTCACCTTATCAGATTCGTGTCAGAATGAATGCTCTGATGACACTCTTCCGGCATTTGCTTTATCTGGTGCCTCTTCCCGACTCCATCCATCTGTGCTCCTTTTCGGCTATGTCCATCGGTGGCTTCTCACGGCTCTATCTACCGGTGCCATCTCTGATCCAGGTTCATTCCCTGACTTTTAGTCAAAGCTGAGGTCCAATACCCATCGGACCTCAGGTAACAGCTAACCTCATATGAAAAGTATAACAGTATATGTATGACAGATGTTCATTACATTACAGCAATAATCAATACATAAGCACACAACACATGTAAAGTCATCTACGTCTGCACAAACCAATGCCACGATGGCCCTCGTGTCCTCAGTGCTAGGAAAACTCAATGATATTATCAAGACTATAACTCATATAAAGTTGAATGTATAAACAGTGACCTAAGACAAAGCCTTAGCCACGGTACATGATCCAAGACATAGTCTTGTCCATGATCCTATGAATCATACTACCACATACATGCATACAAGACACATTAGAGTTAAAGTTACTAGTACGCGAACGTACCTTTCACCGTGTAGTTACCAAAACGCCTAACTTTTTGATCTGACTCTGGACTTTCTGAATATCCTATACATTATCATCGGATTATTATATGATATTGTGATAAATATCATATTGCTTAGAATAACATCCTAAAGGTTTAATTTACCTTTCTACCATCGGTGGATTTGTTATTACCATTTTGCCATTACATTTTATTAAAAAAACGAAGTGCTGGATTTTCTGGGCAAATTTTGCAGCAA
The DNA here is from genome assembly GCA_019022615.1 of Acacia melanoxylon. Classification (NCBI taxonomy): domain Eukaryota; kingdom Viridiplantae; phylum Streptophyta; class Magnoliopsida; order Fabales; family Fabaceae; genus Acacia; species Acacia melanoxylon. The sequence continues at coordinate 16,852,013 of JAFJYJ010000003.1, forward strand.
CTTTGGAAAATCATAATTAATTCTAAAAACATATTTTTGAGGTTCTGTAAAATTCCTCATGACCCTTGGTATGTATATTTTCAAGTAAAAATATTCCAAGAAGCTAGCACACCAAGAATCATTTCCAGTTTTCATTTTCTCAACGCTGCCCAGATTTTATTCTAGCAAAAATGGCTTAACTTCAAAAATATGTTTCTCCTTGTACAAAACTCAAAATGCTACACATTAGGTATATTTAGAAAGCCCTAGATGTCTAATTTATTTATGAAAAATTTCATAATTTAATAACTACATCTTCTACATAAAATATTAGCATCTCTTTCGTTGGCTGCATAAAGCTTTAAAACCGAAAATTCTACAATTTTCACAACCTTGATCTATTGATTTCAAAATTTATTCTCTAACATGTTTTCCACACTCCATTTTGCATTTTAAAAACAATGGAGACTTCCAAACATGAAAAGGAATATGTCTAACAATTTCCTAGATTAAACTACAATTTTATGAAAAACCAAAAGCTAAAGCTAGAGCTTAAGAACATTACCCTTGAAGCTCAACTCCTTCTTCCTTCTTGCTTCTCAAAATCTCACGCCACTCTCACCCTCACTCTAAGGATCAGATGTAGCTTGAGTTGGTGTGAAGAAATGAAGAGTGTGAAGCCTCCTATTTATAGGGAAAACTCCAAGGTTAAATTGGTAATCAACAAGAAACCCAATTGCTCTTCTTTCCTCCCCACCTTAGGATTAAAATGACACTTTATGAAATCACATCTCACCCGTCCATTGTGTGCCGACATCCCTCTCTTCTAATAGCCATTAAATGTGTTTTTCAATTAGCAAAAAGTTCCATTATTCAAGCTTCCCATTGGTTAGTTGCTTTATTTGACTTTTCAACTCTAACTTTATGCTTTATTAAATGAAATGAAATGTGGAGATTTGGGGCTGTTATACGAAGTTAATTAATATACTAAACAAGTGTTCATATGTTCTTTAATTACAAGTGCCATTGCATAATTAATTTATTAGCAAATCATGGCAATTAATGCTTATTTAGACAAGCTTAATTCTTCATCTTTGGCCCTTAATTTTTCTTCAATAATCAGCCCTCCTTTATTTCAAAAATGATGACTTTAATTTGCCCATAATTAAATTGAAGAATCATGCCACAAATCTCAATTGGTGCAAAGCTTATTTGCCTATTATTTGCTAATTGACACTTAATTTAATTAAGTGTTTTTATAGCTTTTCCATGGCTCATTTGAATTTGAATAACCATTATTTTATGTGACTTTATGTCCCATATGTTAACCAATTCAATATGGTAACATATCTCTAAAATACAAGATTTTTGGTAAATTGAAAATCAGGTATTACACTTAATCTTTTCAAAAAAAGTCAACTAGCTCTTACAATTAGGACCGGAGATAGTTGTTGTTAAAACGTGTGTCTGTATTTATAAATTCACTTATCAATACATGTAAATTATTTTATTAGAAGCTCTTATAATATGATTTGTAAATTTTTATTTGTACACTTGTTATTTTGCTATAGGTAGCTGTTAAAATGTTTTTAAAAACAAAGTTCCTATCAAATTATTTCAATATTTGATGAAATATAAGAATTTTAATCTAGGATCTAGCCTATTCCTTTGGTTTTTCTGTGAATTTCGGGACCAAAATACCAATCCAATAAACGACATCGTAAAACCTACGCCGCAGATCCAAGATTCCAAGGTTAGGGAAGATGTCCTGGTGGATGCACGACGTTTGATTGCAACGATCCTCCTTTTTGCAAATTCGTTTCGTCCTATAACTCTGCTTTCCTCTGCGACAACCCTCAGGTCCTCGTTTTCCTGTTGGACCCTCCGTTCTTCGGATAAATAGTCAGAAGGTTCAATATTCTTCTTCATATTTTTTTCACCGATGAAAAACTTGTTATTCTGCTTCGTTCTTTGCTTGTTCTGTAATTTCTGAAGCTCCTTTAATTTTCACGTCTTTCTGTGAGTGTTTCCCGTTTTATTTCATTTTTAATATCCCTTTGTGCATACGTTTAGCAGTCTTCTCCTTTATGTGTCTCATCCCGCTTTGTTGCAAACTTACGTCTTGATTCAAACTTTTACCATGGTTTCAGTGTTCAATAATCAGTTATTCAATACAGTCTTGTATTTGTGTTTATCTTTTTAGGTAACTTAAAATGGCTAAGCGTAGCCGTGGTCAGAGAGAAAGAGACGCCGTACGTGACCGGCGGGGATATTTACCTGAAGGCCCTTTTCTTCGTGAACCACCGATGCAACGCCAGCGTTTGCCTCCTCATCCAGCTATTTTGGAGGAAGAACTTGAAATTCAGCACGCAGAAATCCAGAGGTTGAGAGCGGATAATCGGAGGTTCGCTGAGGATCGAATGACTTTGCAGCGGGAGCTTGCAGCTGCAAAGGAGGAGATTCATCGGATGAATCTTGCCATTGTTGACCTTCGTTCAGAGCAAGAGCTGCGTTCAAGGGAATTTATTGAGAAGGGACTGGAGTTGGAATCTGAGCTTCGTGCAAACGAGCCTTTGTAGAAGGAGACTGCACAATTGCGAGCTGAAGCTCAGAAACTTAATAATCTTAGACAAGAGCTTTCAGGGAAAGTTCAGACACTCACCCAAGATCTTTCAAGGTTACAAGCTGATAATAAACAAATTCACATGCTGAGGGCCGAGATTGAAGGCCTGCATCAAGAGCTTATGCTTACTAGGTTCGTGGTTTAATTCAGGTTGATCAAACGTACATTTTTGTCTATATATAGACACATTTTTATAAATTCATATATATATATATATATATATATATATATATATAAAATGCTAATCATTTACCAAAAAAAAATACACTTGTAATACTTTTATAGATTCACACGACTTGAGAGTTTCAATTTTATGGATCAACTAGCTTAATCCTAAAGCACAAATTGAAATTAAAAAAATTCTGAATTATAATCCCTTGAGAACCATCGCTATTTTTTGTCAAAGAGAATCCTCATCTTCCCCCTTCTCGCTAACCAATATATTTTGTTATTGGCTAGTGTGTTGACCCTTCACTCTTTTATCAAAAGGATATATTCTTATAATGCGTTCTCGGGTCATCTATGTCGCTTGCTCCTCCACCAACGCCTTCATCTTCTTCAAATTTCATCTACAAAATTGATTAGTACATTTATTATTTGTACTTCATTTGAATGGACAAGAGAATGAAAATTATCAAAAACAAATGTATTATGTTTACCCGAACAAACCCCTACAAAGTGCGGATGAGAGGCGCTTTGTCGGGCTGCGGCCGCACTCACCGTATCCAGCACCCTCCTTCTTGTCAAATCCGCCGGTAGCCTCAAAGAATCGTACTCTCGTTGTCGGATATAGAGGATGAGAGGTCGGGCCTCACGCCGCGTGGCTCTCCCCGCGACGGCTTCTCAAAGTTTTCCTACAAGCAAACAAATACATAACAAATAAGACATGTAAAACTATATAAATATGGTGTGCGCATAAAACAAGTAATAAAGGCAATAAATGTCTAACCGCTATTTGTTGCGCCCTCGATTAATCCATTGCCTCTCACTCCCTTCAGTCGGGAATGGGTCCATTGAAAGGTAACCCACTCAACCGATCCAACCGAGTTTCCCGCATCTACTCGCAAAACGCAAATGATGACCTTAATTAATTACTTCAAATTACAAAATATCAATACGTAAATAGAAAATAACGTGTACTTATAACTTTGCGTCGATGCTCACTAATTGATATGGAGTCATTTAAAGATACTGTAATTTGTCCTTCCATTTTGGCCCCTATTTTGCTTATTTTTCGCACTTATGGTCTTAAACTTGTCATTGCTTTCCCAATTGCCAAATAATTCATTCTAGTGTCCCTGAAGCTAACTGGGTTTTCGTCGTCGAATTCTCAATGCATAGAGCTTTCGACGCACCATCACGTCGGCCCCGTGGTATAAGCTTTTTTCAGATTTTCAAGACGCTTCGTGCAACGCCATATGCTTATCCCGAAAATCAATAACAAACAATTAGTGCTCAAAATTTTAAAAGTACTAAATTAACACGCATAAAAAAATAACTTACCAAGAACTCCTTTTGAACCACGTGTTCTCGTTGTTTAGGAATCTCGTCCACGCTATCAAGTTTGAGTGTAATTACTAATATTATCCATACATAAAGTCGCCACCGGAGACGTGCAAAATCTGAAAACGTAGATTATCATGCAAATGATAGCATACAAACCAATTAGAAAAGAAAATTGTAACATTACAAAAATCTGCATGACTTACTCGTGCCGTCAGACGGATCCAAAGAAACCCCCGTCTCGTGATCTCTCAGAGCTCCTGATTGGACTTAAGAACTGACTCTTCCTCGACGTGGCTCGAGGGCTTACCAGCGTGCGTAAGGAAGAAATGTGAAATATCAAGATGTTTGTACATAGATGGTTTCAAGAAACTAAACAAATGTAAAAATCAATAAGTAAACTCAGTAATCCTCTTGCCGTGCATCGTGGTAGCCGCTGTGATTTATTGGAGTGCATAAAGCGACGGTGAAGATGACAAATATGAAAAATCAAATAGTGGCATAGGCTGAGCCCTCGCCTATGAGCCGGTTAGCGTCGCCCTACCCCCTCTTATAGTACGGGGTCGGGCTCGACCGCGCCACGTCCACTACTTGAACGTCCTCCGGATGCTCCATCTCTCGAACACTTATAGACATCATGACAATATATATATATATATATATATATATATATATATATAAAATTAGTTAATATGATAGTAGCAAAGAAACAAAGTATGTAGTATAACATATCGTCATAAACAAAGAACTAACACAAATCAACCGGACGATTCCTGTTCATCGACATCTACTTGCATGTCTTCATCTGAACTCTCATAGTCGTCGAACTCAGATTCACTATCAGAGAAGCTCATTTCTGCCTCATCCTCATCACCGATTTCTCATCGTCAATTTGTATAGGAATCAACTCTAACTCCGCACGAGAATCAAAGAGATTGCTTGGTACTTCGTCATCGAAGATGTTTATGGCGCACATGTTCCACATCAGCTTGGAAAGGTTCGGCCATCATTTTGATTCCCGCTCTTTCGACTTTGGTATAATATTTCGTGCTTTGGTTTTAATAACTCCCGTCCACCCTTGGCGAGATGTAGGGTATGGTGTATAGTAAACTTGTTCCGCTTTGTTGAGCAAGGATGAACGGGGTCATAACCAACCGAATATCTCCTTGTCTAGTGGATCTCAATATTTCCATGTTTGTCCACTTTTGTCCCACGCGACCGTTATCAAACCACTCACACTTAAAAAGGGTCACCACCTTGTCCCAAATGAATTATCTCAACTAACTTCCCGTAGTAGCCGGTCTCCACCCCGTCAATTTGGTCACCTCGACAACATACACCGTAATTGCAACATAGTGTACCGCGTTCGCGTCAACAGGTTGCAAATCGATACCCATTGATTATATATTTGTTGCATCGGTCGGGCATTGCAGCTCCATAAGATAAACTCCACGCAACTTCATTTGGATCGATGGATTTTCCAAGAAATATGATCGAAACCATTTTGGAAACTCGAATTAGTGAATTGATCAACTTGGGACACCGACATTGAAGGATTTCCCGATCTGACCCAATTAGAGAAGTAACTCGTAACAAAAAACTTAAGTTAATACTTTAATACTTAAAGTAATAGTAAACAAAACAAAAACTTACTCTAGGTACTTTGGCCTCTTCAGTTGTTTAGAATGTACCACTCGAACTTCGCTTATCTCTTCCGTCAAGAGTTGACTTCCAACGTTTTCCCAGAAAATTAAATATTGATTTTTGATCCCTCGTATCACCGCATCATCGTTACGGGGGTACCCCTCTCCATCTTGACATCATTTCGGGGGATAATAGTATGACGCAAATTTTGCGGCCTCTTCGACTAGATAAGCTTCAACGATAGATCCTTCAACGTACCTTGTATTTTTGATCTTGTGCTTAAGTGTGCGTAAAAACCTACAATGGAATATCTCGAGCTAAAGTATCACGTCGGTCAATTAATAACATCGCAAATCAATATATATATTACCTCTCAAACGGATACATCCATCTATCACCAAGGGCCTCCTACCTTTGCTTCGTAGGCCAAGTACGGGCAAATGTTCCATTGAGTCAAACAAGCTAGGAGGAAACACCATTTCTAACTTGCATAGCGTATGGGCATGCTCGCCTCCAGTGTGTCAGTAACTTTTCAACATTAAGCTCAAGCACAAATTTCTCTAAAGAACATGGACAACTCCGTTTAGAAAGACCATACATGCTTCGGTAGTGCTTTGAAGGCCCACGGCAACAATCTCCGGAAAAACACATGACAATCATGACTCTTCATCTTGCTCAACTTCACCTCGTGCATGTCGACACATCTTTTTCCCAGGTTTGACGCATAACCGTGATCTTTAACCCATTGCAACAATTCTAAATTCTCGCTCTTTTTGAATGTGTACGGCGCTCCGGGTTTGGAAATTCGTCCGGTGCCACCGTCCACCAAATGCAAAAGCGGTGCCTTCTACAAATCGCTTCAACGTCCAATCTTGCGTTGATTGTGTCTTTCGCCTTGCCCTTGGTGTCCATCATGGTGTACAGAATATTGCAAAACACATTTCTCTCAATATGCATGACATCGAGGTTGTGTCTTAACAATTGATCTTTCCAATATGGTAGTTCCCGGAGAAGATCTTGCGTTTGTTCCAATGATGATCAATGCCGTAAGCCCTCTTCGACACTCGGAATGTGCACGACCCTGTTCCATATTTCTTGTCCACTTAAACGACGAGGTGGATCGCTCGTTCGACAACCTTCGCGTGAAGTCTTTTCTATTTCTCCTAAACGGATGATCGGGGTAGGAATCGTCGGTGCTCGTCAAACCAACGACCTTGCGACCGTGTTCCAAGCTAAAACCCATGTTAGTTCAAGACATACCGAGCATGCGAGCTTTCCGAGACGTTTGCGCCCACTCAACATCCCAAGGAAATCATTTATCGTCCACATTAAGGCAGCCCGCATGGTGAAATTCGACTTAATGATATATCATACGTAAGAACACCTTCACTCCACAACATCTTCAACTCGTCTATCAAAGGCCCGAGGTACACATCTATCTTTTTTTTGGGTTCGACGGCCCGGGGATTAACGCGTTAAGGAAGAAAAACTCTCTTCTCATGCACATAGAAGGTGGGAGGTTGTACGGCGTCACAATGATCAAGCCAACAGAATAATTCCTGCCCGTATTGTTGAAAGGAGCGAAATCCGAACATAGACCAAGACGAACATTACGGGGATCCATAGCAAAGAAAGGATTCGCCTCAATTTCGGATGGATGCGTCACAAAGTTCTCATCCCTACGATGCTCCGGTGCCAACCATGTGAGAAGCCGTTTGTTCGGATGCATACAATCTCGTAAGTCCGGGCACCGAGAGGAAAGTACCACATCTTGCTTAATGCATGACGGGTCTTTTTCCTTCCTTTCCCCACAACTTTATATGTCATGTCCAGAATTTGCAATTTGTCGGCAAAGATCATCCTTGTAATACAACATACATCCTTGGGCGGCAATGAATTTTTTCACATCCAAGCCCAAGCTCTTTCACCTTTTTTTTTGCTTGGTAAAAGTCCTTCGGCAAATTATTGTCTTTGGGAACAACCTTACTCATGATCTGCATCATTTCGTTGTAATTCCTCTCACTCATATGGTGATCGGTCTTCAAACTTATGACTAGCGATGAATATTCACTATTTTCAAAGTGGAACATAAAATTTTATAGAACCTAGCACTTAGGAAGGATCCTATAATAATATCCTCTCCCATGTATGACGGTTCGGCATGAGTAACGGGATCAAAATATTAGCCGATCGACGGTCCCACGGCATCCATAACCAATCGCTCATATTGATTAAGGTTTTCGATGACTACCGTCCCCGTAATAACCACTCGGTGTCTGTCGGACTTCGCCCGCCATGACATTCCCAACATTCATAATCTTTTATGAATCCCTTTTGACACAAATGAATCCCGACCGTGTCCGCATCCGTAAATCTTAAACACTTACATTTGGCACACGGACACCGATCTCCCTTCTTGAATTATTTGAATTCGCCAAAGCAAATTGACGAACTCTTCCAATCCCGCGAAGAATCTTTGTTGTTACTTGTCTTCTATCGTTAGACGATTGTACATCCAACTTCTATCATGGTTGCCTTCCAGCCTTCCAATTGCCACTTACTCAAGAAAGTGAAAAACAAACACATGCATTGAACAAAGAACATATTCCGGCAAAGCAACGGCCCAGGAGAATTGGAAACATGGACACATGTATGGAGGGCAAACAAATACTAAGTATTTTAGAGTTTCTAACATATATGGGCTAGATCAAAGAGATTACTTAACATTTAATCAAATTTATTGTATAACTTGTTAAACATAGATTGAAATAAAAAATTTAAATGAAATATTTTTTAAACAAATTACTAACGATCATTTTTATAATAGCCTAAATCAAATAATAAATTCTAATTTTTCTTATAATGTTTTAGGCTAAATATATTGGCATGCTCAATTTGTTGTAGTACTCTAACCAAATATGATCAATTTCGGCGTTGATAAAGGAAAACAATATTTAGAAAAAGAGTACCTATAATATATGATGATATATATGACTTGAGAAAATAAAAAAGCTACAAGTATAATAATATTTACAACTGGCATAATCTTAAAAATGCATTACAAAACACTGTATATAAAATCATAATCTAAGGGTTATATCCTAGCAAGTAATGTACAGTTCAAACAATCTCTTGGTGTGAAATGTTGTCATCAGCAGAAGTCTTCATCAAATCCGTCGTCTTCTTGGTCCTTCTTTTGCAGACCAAAAACCAAATAATGACTTCCAATATGAGAGCCACACAGCCCAATGAAACAATGACGCCAAAATAAGCACTCTTCCACGTATGGGAGGAGTTTGAAAGGGAGAAGCCTCTGAACATGTTGAAGATAGAGAGGGCGATGACTCCATAGCCAACGACGTAGTGGAAGATGTTCCAGAAGATTCTAGCCTTGTGATGTTTGTCAGGTCTGAGGAATATAGCTGCCAAGACTTGGACAAATGTAGAGACAAACACATCGATTCCAATGGAGACATAAGCAAAACCAGAAGGAGACAGGGACGGGGTTGACAAGCATGCTCTATGTAAATGAAACCATGTTGATCCAACGGCTTTGAATGTTTTTAGATAACGTCCCATCATTGCTCCTGTTGGCATAAGAATCCCCCACCCTATTCCGTTCAATATTCCATGGACCTACATACCGAATACAAAATCCGATCCGACAGTTATTAACTAAGAGTTAATGAATTTAAGATATTCTAAAAACATTGATGATTTTAGCTAATGATTTGAAGACGTTCTAGTAATAGTTTAAACACATGTTGATTCTTTTGTTGTCATCATAATTGCCATTTAAACCTTTTCATGTCTCATTGCTATAGATTGAGTGACCCAAAGAACCATTTAGAGTATCTAATTGTTTTATTATTTTATTTTATTTTTTTGGATAATAATTGTTTTATTAATTCTATGAATAAGATTACTTTTAGATAAAATTTGTATGAATTAAATTAGCAAGCTATGCACTTGGTAGCATGATTTCATTTACAATCCCCTAAATTATCTTTATAAGTAATATATATTGTAAACAAATGTGGGGAGAAAAGATTTTTAATTTGGTCATATTTACAATTTAAACTATTTTATATGTCTGAAGGATATGCTTCATTGTTCTAGAACAAGTGAACTATTTACTGTATTTCATTGTTTTTCTAATTCCACCGGCAGAATTATCTTTAGTAATAATTATTGCAATAGGGAAACTTACTTTTCTCATTAAAATCTTGGAGTTTTGTAGACTGGCCTCATGATCAAAAACTTTGCTAGTGAGAAAATCTATGTGACCCACAGATTTGAGGTTTGGCTCCAGAAAAGGCATGAGAGAGAAGACTATCATCATCTGAAACAGGACTTTCTTGCCAAACATGATTAACCAGTTTTGAATTCCAGAAAGCTGAAAGCTTGCGTATAAGATCATCATGCCATCCTCGAAACTCGCAGAAACTCCAAGAACCTTGAAACTCAAACATCGTTCCCCCAACGTCGTACCATAAGAGGTTATGGGAGAGGTATAAGCTGTTATACTTCCGTCAGATTTCTGCAAAGCAACAAACGCCTGAGAGCCCACCATGCCTGTGGATGTTGGGTTAATAGCTCAAGTGATCCAACTTTTATGGTTGGCTTTGTTCTTCTTGAAAGCGACATGATCGAATTCGAAGAGGAGTGGTAGGTCCAATGAAGAGAAGAATCAAGAACGGGCATGTCGTTACAGGCTAAAAAATTTGCAGTATTGGGGAACTGGTATGATTCACAAGCTTGTGGTTGTGAGGTTACAAGGGCGATGAAGATGATGATAAGCACAGAGTAGAGGGTCAAGAAAAGGGAAAGCTTGCGAAAGGGAGCCATGAGAGAAGAGATGAATAGAGAAGAGGTAACGATGGAGAAGTAGGGTTTTAGGAATGAGCTCTCATTCATGGTTAGCTACTAATTTATAGGGAGTGATTTGCCAAATAACTCATACAAAAGGATAATATATTATAAGTATTAAATTTAGATCTTAAAATGTAATAAGTTTCATTATTTTCATTGATGGCTTTTCCAAATATTTTTACAAGACTCGTACAAAGCTTAAGCATAGCATTTTTTCTTAATAAAAAATATTTAATTCATATCTTTTTTATGAAGGTTGACTATCAAGTGAGAATGTCGTCATTGTAATAGTTGTCTATTTATATATTTTTTGATATCTTATTTTTATGTAGTTGTCTGGTCTGTATGCATTTAATACATTGAGTTTCGTGTTTTTTCAATAAAACATTTTCTTAAATTGAGTCTTCAACCATTACTAAAATTATCTCTCTTGACTTAGGGGTGATCTATCCTATTACCTATCATCTCTCTCTCTCAATAGCTCTCCTTCTGTGAGAGAACCTTTTCTCTAACCTCGTGTAAGGTATCCCTCTCCCTGTGAGAGTTTTTCCCAAACTCCATCCATCATCCACTACTACCTGCTATCCATCCAGCATAACCCACCCTTCATCCACCACAATCTGCATCCCAACCAGCATCTGTCTTTTTCTCTCTCTTTTTTCTCTCCGTTACGATTATTTCGGCAAATTCCACTGTGTAACCATCCCAATGGAGCAAGGTCAGAACAGCAGTGGGGCTAACCGTATCAAAGAAGTGCAATTGGACCACCAAACTTCCGTCAATGGACAAAAGGGTCGTACTCTAGTGGGACGACTTGAAACTGACAAATTCCTAAATAAAGGCATTGTGATTTCTATGATCAAAAAAGGATGGGGACTGGATCGAGATATAGAGATCTATGAAATGCCAGAAAAGAACGCCTTCCTTTTTTGTTTCAGCAGGCAATCAGATTACAACAGAGTGCTAAAAGGGCGGCCGTGGTCCATCCAGGGAGCCCTACTGAACATCCAACACTGGGATGACTTTATGATACTCAGAGAAGTAAATTTTGACTGGTGCCCCTTCTGGGTCCAATTTCATGGACTCCCACATGGTGTCTTCGTTGATGAGAATGCAATTAAGCTGGGAAATGCGGTAGGTCGGACTGTGATGTATGAAGCTCCTAGAATACAAGGTCGGATTTCTCGCACTTTCATTAGAACCAGGGTACTCGTTAACATCCTGGAACCATTGGTGGCAAGTTTCTGGGTTCCCCGTCCTCAAAGAGATCCAATCTGGGTTACTGTTCGGTTTGAGCGTCTCCAAGATTATTGTTATGACTGTGGTAGAATTGGTCACGCAGCACGGCAATGCAAATTCCAACCTGAAAGCCTTGAAGATGAAGCAGAGGATGTCAAATGTGGAAATGGCCTGGGAACGACCCAAGTTAAAACAATGGAGGATATGTTGGTGGCGCACGATGAAGCCTGGGATGAAGCTCTGTTTCGACCGGAAAAACCTGTGCCGACCGCCGGAAAGGAACCCAGCCGTAGGACTATTGGTGGCCCTAACATATATGGAATCCCCGCGAACCACGGCGAAAAATTTGCTTCTCATTCACCCTACTGCGACGACCCCTGCAACGGTCATATGGTATTAAATGCTATTAATCAGGTGCACGCGTCAAAAGAGATCAGAATCACCGAAATTCCTGCAACAACGGATCCAAATCCAGAGAACCCGAGAATCACGCCTCCTTCAATGCCCCCTGTGAAACCGGTAACTGAAGTATCTTTGCCAATCAATTGTGAAGATCAGTTTCCACCGATATCGTCGGCACCTATCAGCCCAAAGCACATCCCGCAGATCAATCTGTTTCCTTATAGGGTCGACTCACCCGCGGCTGTTTCAGATGTTCAAACTGCAATTATCCCCTTCTCTGGTGCATCTCCGATCACGGCAGTCACTACTGGATTCAATCAAATTTCCCTCAAGAGGTGTCTTGAACTAATTGTAACATCCCATCTGACTCATGAATCATGCGCCCCCACATTTAGCCATTTAGTGTGTATTATAATTAATAAAACACCTTTTGTTTCAAACTTTCTAATTGGTTAGCCCACATATTTGACTTTTCAACTCTTTAATTATATGATAAATATTATCTCAATCTCTTTCCCATGTGCATCTCGTCCTTCTCCATTGATTGAGGGGATGATCACTTTATTCTTCAATTAGAATCCAATTAAAGTGTTAAAATGCCCTATTAATTATATGTTTTATTGGTTAATTTATTTTTTCAATTAGGATAAATTATTATCTCACAACTATTTTACTGACGTTGGTATTTTATACTCCATGTAAAATATTAAAAATCGTAGTAAAAAAGTCTTTTAATAATATTATATTTATCTTCTCAATTTTTCAAGGAAATAATCCAAAAAATCCTAAAATTAGAGACAACATACTCTCTAATTTTTAATAAATATTTTATTGCCTCTAGGAATTTATCATAATATTTTGGTCATTTTACGCCCCATAAATGCATTTAGGGATTTTTAGCTCTTTATTCACCCTAATTTTAATAGAAATTACCTTAGAAAATAAGATAATTATTACTTATTATTTGAAACCACATATTCACCTATATCCAATAGGTATTATTTACTAAAATATAATATTCCAGATAAATAATTATCCGAGTATTACACTAATTGATGAAGATGAGGTTGAGAACCCTAATCCGACTAAGAAGCGCCTCACCTTCCAAGATCCTGAATCTCTTAATCCGCAAGAAGGCCGAACTTAGGTAGCCACAGATGGGCCCAGCCATGTCACCTTCAAGAATCTAAAAAAGGCTTTACATGGAAAAAAAAAACTCAAACAAAAGGCCAAGGTAGTTGACCTTACTCTCAATGTTTCTCTCGGCCAATCACAACCTCTGGACACCCATAATACTTCTTCTAATAATAATCACATGTTCACTCCTGATGCTATCCAAAACGCCGATGGTTGCCACCAAGCAGCCATCGGTTCTCCATGAGTCTACTAGCTTGGAACTGTCAAGGGTTAGGGGTTCCCTTGACAGTCAAAAACCTTAAGGAAGTCTGCAATAAAGAAAAACCCCAAATAGTCTTCTTGATGGAGACTAAGAAGAAACGAAGATATGTTAGTAGAATCCGGCAAAGGTGTGGTTTTGAAGAAGAGTGGATTGTTAACCCTATCGGGATTAGTGGCGGCCTTGCCTTATTCTGGGATAGAACCACGACTGTGAACATCATCTCATCATCCAGCAATGTCATTCACACTTTGGTGGTCGACCCGTCACTTGAATTTCCTCCTTATATCTCCTTCGTGTATGGGCCACCAACAGAAAATGAAAGACTAGCTGTGTATGCAAGTATCACCAAGTTTGCCTCCTACAGGTCTGAGAGTTGGATCTGCCTTGGAGATTTCAACGACATCACGTCACATCAAGAAAAACAAGGGGGAATCCAAGAGCCATCAGGAAAATTCTTAATTTCCAAAAATTTATATCTGACTACTCTCTTATTGACTTGGGTTTCCAGGGTTCGTGGTTCACCTGGTGCAACCGCAGGGAGGGTGAGGCAACCATCAGAGAAAGAAGTGACCGAGCTATGGGGAATGAAATTTTTTGTCACTCTTTCCCATTGGCCCAAGTGTTTCACATTGACCCTCTAGGATCAGATCATCACCTGTTGTTTGTTAATTTTACTCATGTTTCTTCTAATAAAATTAAACCTTTCAAGTTTGAGGATTATTGGACGGCTCACAATGATTTTATGCAGGTAGTCCATAATAGTTGGACTGTGGGTGAAACATCAAATTTCAATGCTATAACTCGTTTTACTCTCAATTTAAATAGTTGCAGAAAATATCTTGTTAATTGGAGTAAACAGAATTTTCCTAATCGTAAAAAGATGATATATGCATTGGAATCTTGCCTAGCTACTATTCGCCATAGGTACCAAACTGAGGAAAGTAAGAGGGAAGAAGCGGAGCTCCTCCGACATATAGAAGAGCTAATGGACCAGGAAGAAAATTACTGGTGGCAGCGCTCACGTATTTCATGGCTCAAGTCCGAAGACAAGAACTCAAAGTTTTTTCATCTCACTACTCTTGTCAGAAGAAGAAGAAATTTGATCCTTAGCATTAAAGATGGAAATGGAGCGTGGACCAGAGATAAAGGCACAATTAATGAGATGTTCACAGATTATTTCACTAACATATTTTCTCCCTCTGGCACTAGACACCTTGCCACAGCCTTGGACTCAATAGAGAAAAGAATTGATGATGTCTCAAACGAACTCTTGCTCCGGCCCATCACCCACGAGGAAGTTCGACTTACAGTGTTCAGCCTGGGAGAATCAAGAGCCCCAGGCCCGGATGGTTTCCCAGGTAAATTTTACCAATCTTCGTGGGAGAAGGTGGGTGACTCAGTTGTTAAAATGGTGAAAGATTTCTTTGATACGAATCTCTCTCTTGAGGAAATCAATGGCACCAATATTACACTCATCCCAAAGATTGATAAGCCTGAATCAGTCTCACACTTCAGACCTATTGGCCTATGTAATTTCTCTTATAAAATCATTTCAAAAGTTTTGGCCAATAGAATGAAATGCTGCCTGGATAAGTGTATATCGCCTAATCAAGGCGCTTTTGTCCCAGGCCGATTAATCCAAGACAACATTATCATTGCTCACGAAGTGTTCCACTATTTAAGACGAAGAAATACTGGAAAAAAGTATGAATTTGCCTTTAAAATGGACATGAGTAAGGCATATGATAGAGTTGAATGGGATTTCCTGCGAAGTGTGCTGTTAAAGTTTGGTTTTTCCCATAAGTGGGTTAATCTTGTTATGATCTGTGTGGAAACTGTTCATCTTAACTTGTGTATTGCAGGGGAGAAAATTGCCTCAATCAACCCTGGTAGAGGACTCCGACAAGGAGATCCTTTATCACCATATCTGTTTATTTTTTCCCTGGAAGCCCTTTCATGTATGATTAACAAATCTCTACTGCAGGGTCTCCTAACTGGGATTAAACTCAGTAATCATTGTCCGATGTTATCCCACAGTTTTTTCGCAGATGATGCCCTTTTTTTATGAATGCAGATATCCAAAATTGTCATGTTCTGGCAAATATTCTTCAACAATATTGCTTAGCATCAGGCCAGTCTGCTAATTTGGAGAAATCAAGCATTGTGTTTTCAAATAACATTCCTCAACCCCTCCGAAAGGACATATGTGACATCTTTGGCATTGAGGAAAGCATAGATCAAGGAAAATACTTGGGAATCCCTAGCGTTTGGGGGAAAACAAAACATCAGGCGTTGGCATACGTCCGTGAAAAAGTTAGCAAGAAGGTCCATGGTTGGAGCAGTAAACACTTGTCATTTTCAGGGAGAGAGATTATGATTAAAGCTGTTATAAATGCAATCCCCATTTTCCCCATGACATGTTTCAAGTTTCCAGTTAAAACCTGCAAAGAACTCAACAGCTTGGTGACTCACTACTGGTGGGAGGGACAGAACAAAACACACTGGGTCACTTGGCACAAGCTTCTAAGGGCGAAGGAGGCATGGGCTTTCGTGACTTCACAAAATTTAATAAGGCCCTTCTAGCAAAAACAGCTTGGCGTCTTACCCAAAACCCCAATGACCTATGGGCTAGCTAGAGTCCTTAAAGGACTTTATTTTCCTAATGGTGTTTTTTTAGATGTAGGAAAAGGGCACAGAGCCTCATGGTGTTGGTCAAGCATACTTGAAGGAAGGGATTTTATTAAAGATGATTTATGCTGGCAAATTGGAGATGGGAAGTCGGCCCGAACCTGGAAAGACAAATGGATCCCTACTTTACCCTCACGAGGATTAATTACCAATGATGAAGGCCTCAAAAACTCCACTCAGCATGTTGCCTCCATCATATCGACTAATAGTGGCTGTTGGGATTTAACTCCTATCAGTAATGCCATTAGTGATCACACCAGGAATGCTATTGAAACCATCTCTCTCTCTCGGACTCCCCAAGCAGATCGGCTGATGTGAACCCTGGCAAAAAACGGAATATATTCAGTCAAACTTGGGTATTCCCTGACGGATGATGACCCTACACTTCACCTCCAAACCGCTGGTCCTTCAAGCTATATTTCTAGTGAGGTTTGGAAGAAAAGCTGGAGACTCAAGACCATTCCAAGAGTTGTAAATTTCATATGGCGTTGTCTCTCCAACGCCCTCGCTACAAACGCAGCCCTTGTCAAGAGAAAAAGAAGCCCTTCGGCGATGTGCCCGATATGCCAGCTTGCTTGTGAAACGCTGGAGCATCTTTTCTTTCATTGTCCATATGTCTGGTTTGGGTGTGGTTTATCCTTTAAAAGCGCCCTCAACAACATCCTCAATTTCCAACAATGGTGGATCGGAGTTTTGAATCCTCAGAGCTCTTTGACCAATTATGATCGAGCACTCATTTGCTGGCTGTTGTGGTTCATCTGGAAAGGGCGGAATGATTATGTGTTTAGTGAAAAGCGCCTAGATCCCGTGAATGTAATAGAGAAAGCAAAGCTCTCATTAAATAATTATTGGGATGTGTGGTACCCGACTAGTTCTGATCCTGCAGTATGCAAGAAGACTACACCAGCTGTTACATAGGAGCCACCTGATGTTGAATATCTGAAAGTTAATCTAGACGGATCTTTCCAGAATACTACAGCAGCTGCTCCTATCGGCCTTGTATGCCGTGATCACTGGGGCCACATGCAATGGGCATTTGTTGACAAAGTTAAATCTATCTCGGCGTTTATGACGGAAGCCTTAGCATTGAAGAGAGCTTTGATGATAATCCAAGATTTGGGGAACAAAAATGTTGCCTTTGAAACTGATAGCCAAATTCTTGCGCGATGTGTGGAAAATAATCAACCTTCACTATGTGAATGGGAGTCTCAAGGTATTCTTGATGATATCCTAAATGCACGTCTGAGCCCAGTTTTTCAGTCCACTTCATTCCTCGTCAGAGGAACAAAGCAGCAGACTGGCTTGCTGCATCCACTAATAAGGAGGTGTGCCCAATTGGGTGGGTAGGAATACCCTTACCTTCTTTGTCTCAGGTACTGGAGGAAGATATGAGGGGCATTAGATGTCAGCAGAATCAAACCTCGGCGTCACCCAGAAACATTGATCCTGGTTGAGTCATTGTCCTCTGGCAGTATGCTTGTTGAAGCTCGCCTTAGTTTAATTCCTAGTAGTTTGCTTCTACGTGTCTTTTATTTGTATTTTGCATCTTCTGTTTTTGGCTTTGTCCTGTTTCGTATCATTTTGCTTTGTAATAGTTGCTTCCTCTTTCAGTAATGAATATAAATAGAATTGTTCAAAAAAAATGGGTGATCTATCCTTTATTTTATTGTTATTAATAATTCCTAAATTTTGAAAATGTGCACGGACATACTAATAATTAATAAGAAGATTAATTTCCATCGGGCGCAAAAAATCCATTTTACATCAATACTTTTAATAATATTTTAAACCCATTTTGAGAAAATAGATTTTCCCAATACCTAAAATTTAGTAGGTTTTTTTTTTCTCAGAAAAATTTAATAGTTTTTTAAATATGTGAAGAATATGCATCATTGTTACAGATCAAGTGACGCTACAATACAAACTACCGTATTTAATTGTTTTATTAACTTTATAAATTGCAGCACCTTATCAGCAATATTTTGACGCTTATGAATCACTAAACACTCACTTTCTTTAGAAACATTTCTAAAAAGCTCGGTGTATAATCTTTTATATGAAATGGACCTAAATTTGGAAATCCAACACTAACTATTATCATTAGAGAGCATATTCATTCTACTAAACCATGCCCAGCATAACTATCACCGCTGACATCTAGCTATTTATCTTAATTTTGAGCAGCTACCAACTTTAAGAACTTAAAGGTTTAAATTTCCAGCTTTTATTTTCAATTCTCTAGAAACTTGAGTATATAATGTTTATCAAAATAATAAACTTACCTTAAACCTCAAATAAGGCTCATAAATATGGTCTCAAATTTTTGGGATGTTACATAAATATAATTATTTATGGTAGTAATTACTATAAGTTAATAGATTTTATATTTGGCAGCATGGTCTTATTTAAAATACCTTAGGTAAGTAATATATATTTTATTTTATTTCAAGGAACCCAACTAAAAATTGAGGGCGAGGGTAAAAAGAACACATGCAAAAGATTACAGTAGAATGAGAATAACCCTGTGTTAACATGCTAATCAAACGTACATTTTAGTCCATATATAGACACGTAAATATATTGCTAATCATTTACAAATACATACACTTGTAATACTTTTATAGATTTACGGCCCAAGAGTTTCAATTTTTACAGATCAAGTAGCAAAATCCTAGAGCACAAATTGAAATTAAAATAATTCTGAATTTTAATCCCTTGAGAACCATCCTTATTTGTTGTCAGAGAGAATCCTCCTCCTCCTCTCTAACCAATGTCTTTCGTTCTTTGGCCAGTGTGATGAACCTCCACTCTTTTATCTAGAGGACATATTCTTATAATGTTTTAGGCTAAATATATTGGGATGCTCAATTTGTTGTAGTACTCTAACTAAATATGATCAATTTCGGCGTTGATGAAGGAAAGCAATACTTAGAAAAAGAGTACATATAATCGAGATATATATGACTTGAGAACATAAAAAAGCTACAAGTAGTATAATAATATTTCGAAGTGGTATAATCTAAAAATGGCATTACATACCCTGTATATATACCATTATAATCTAAGGTTTATGTCCTAGCTAGTAATGTACGGTTCAAACGGTCTCTTCTTTTGGTGTAAAATGTTGTCATCAGAGTCCAGGTGAGTTAACTTTATAACATAATTTGTAGTCATAAAAGACTTGTAGATCTGTCTCTGATACCTTGTCTGATAGGTTTAGTATCAGAGATTAAGGCGGGTTTGAAACCTGCTATCATCAAAAGGTTTGAATACGAACTTCCTCTAAGAGGAGGTAACGATACATCTCGCGTCTAGGAGGGGTGTTGATCTGGTTTGCATTTGTGGACCACTAAGTAATAGAAGATAGTAGACTTGTTCTGATACAGCTTCATTCTTATGATTTGGTATCAAAGCGACCCTGAGTTCAAATCCTCAATCCATCAAAGATTTGAACATAATCGTCCATGTTTTCATCACTTGCTCTAAATATGTCATTCCATAATCCATATTTTCATCTCTCTCTGTGAATTGTCCCCGACATCACCGGCGCCAATGATAATTCAAACCATTGAAGTCAATCCTCGTGTCTAGCAATTTGACCTTTTTACCTCTAAAAAATGAAATCAGTTTGTGGTTGTCCAAGAAAAACTGTTCTCATAGTAGCTGTGTATCTTAATCCTCCTGTTGTTGGGATATGCTGCAGATGTGAAGGATGTAAAATACGTAATAAACTATAACTTCCCAGGATCTTTGAAAGACCATGTTCATCGCATTAGTCGGAACAGCAAAGCCAGTGCAATAGGAACTTCGTGCTCTTTCTTCACAGCTGCTAATGCCCGATTTTCCAAGGAAATTATAGCCATACTTGTGAAAGTTGGGCAGAAAGTGAGTCCATGAATTGGAAGCAATGGGACGAGGTGCGCCTCCTTGATCCGTTTACTTTTGTCGCGAAAGCAATCAATTAAACTAGGTCCTAATTAATTATGCAATATAGAGTCAACCTAGGTCATTCTCCCAAAGAGCAATCTATGGGTTTTTCTTTAGGTTGAATTTAGGTGAGGTAAAATGTAATGAAATGAAACTAAACTAACTAAATGCAAGATGAAAATGAAACCTATATGAGAATGGAAATAATCTAGATGCGGATGCAAATTTGGGGGTTTTTGTTATGAGAGAATAATTAAAATCCTAAAAAAAGAAATTAACTAAAATTAAATCAAATAACAAAGATCTAGTTCAGTTATGAGGACGAAGGGGATCAGACAACTTATGATTCACATGGAGTTAACTTTCTTAGCCCAAATTAATTAATTAGACAAAAGGGAGATTAGTAAAAGATTGGAATTAATGAATTCAATTAACTAATTGAAGCATGGGAAACCCTCAAGTTCAATAACATCTAATCCACTAGAAAACTCATAATGGAATGAGTGCTAGTTAATTAAACTCATTAAAACTCAATCACAATTAATTTCTAAATAATTTTGGAATCTTGTTTACAATTATCCAATTAAACAACTAGACAATTTATCAACTCAATTAAACAATTAAATCGATAAACCCAATTGACAATTAAATTAATTAATAACAAAAACTCAATTATTAATTCAATTGACAATCAAATGTTGCAAATAAGAATCCAGCAATAAGCATAAAAACTTCAAATTATCAATCTAATCCAAAAGAAATAAGTTTACAATCTAAAAGTACATTGTTCTCAATTAACATAACTTGAAATCCTTTAAAACTAAATTATCTCAAGTCTTGAATTAAAAAGATAAAAAGAACAACACTCCATTGTAATCTTCAAGTGTAAGTTCTTAGGCCTTAGCTTCCTCCATGCTCCTCCCAAGTTGTCTCCCAAACTAGCTTAGGTTGTCATAATATTTGTCCTTCCAAAAAGCTCCTTGTTAAAAACCACGGTCATAATGGAATTCTAATGGGAAATCGTATACGTGGGAATCATCCAAGATGTGCGTCCAAGGAGATGAGGAGAGGATCAATATTCAACGTTGCCTTTTGACTCCTTAACCCGTCTGTCACACCCTGAAAACTCAAGGGGTGACCGGCACGGAATATGAGAGGACTCGCATTCCTTAAGCCTTAAACTTATATATAAATACTAATTAAAACTCATAGTACCATAATCTAGAATATTCATGTGTTCCATACAACAAAAGGGAGGCAGGGATCCTACCTATAGACTGCGTGGAGCATCTAGCATTAATAATAATACAAAAAGTCTAGTTTCAAAATTACATCAACGAGTAGCACTACAAAATGAGACTGCAAGCTTTAAGTCGTTAAGGATGTTCTTCACCGCTCAGCAGGAGGTACAGGATCAGCTCTATTTTCTGACACAAATAAATTTTCCGGTGAATAACGTCTCATTCTTATAATTTAATAAAATACCAGCAAAATAATTTAAACATGTTTATCTTCTAATAATAACAATTTGGCAATAACTTCAATTTCTAAAATAATAAGATCATAAATAAAATAGAATTCTATACAAAATATCATTAATCAAATAATTTAAAGCACGCGCTAAAACCTTTGAATTAAAGTAATCAATTTAAAACATAATTCTCAAACTGCATCATTTTTTCGTAGAACTTCTTACAGAACGAATGACAAGCGTGGTCACACAGTCCACGAGGATAACTAACCAGGCATGGCTCGAAACCATGAAAACAAGAATATATGGACACATAGTCCATGAGGGTAACTAGTCAAGCATGACTCGAAGTCATGAAAACAAGTATGGACACACAATCCATGAGGGTAACTAATTAACCAGGCATGACTCGAAGTCATGAAACAGGCATGGACACACAGTCCATGAAATGATACATGAGAACAAATCCCATGAATATCAAGCGAGCTCGAAGTTAACCATGGTGCACCAAGAACTAACAAGATGCTGCATTAGTAACCAACGCTCAGTATTGATCTCTCTAAAACATTTTCAAGCATGCTTAGGGTCAATTTATCAAAGTAATAAAAATTCTTCTTTCATAATAATAATAACTTTATCTCATACTTCATAATCAAATCCCCCAGCATGAACTTTCACAAACAATATTTTGAAACTTTCCTTTAAATCCACTCTGTCGATAAAAATCCTTTTCAAACATCAAGAACTCGTGTAAAAATATTTCAAACTTTTCTTCAACATGAAAACAAACTCTTTCTCAATTAATAAATTCTAACATATGAACTTTTCAAATTTCAAGATCATTTCAATTGCAATATCATTTATATATAAAATTCGTGAAATATATCTCAAAAACCTCCTTACCATTCAAGTACACAATCATGAGTTATTCTTTGAAACAATTAAAAATAAATACATAATAATAATAATAATAATCCTCAATCTTTACTCATGTACTATTATTAAGAAAATAAAACCAATATGATAAAATTTCCTTCACGAAATCATACTTTTTAATATGAACACAAAATACAACAATTAATAAAAATCTCGTTTATAAGAAATTATATTGGGACGCTATTCACTCACCTGGTGTGCTCTTAACTGTACAACTTACTCCTGTATCCCTTTCTGACTCATTCACTCCTTATTTCCTAATGACCAGAATACATCCATTATTACTCCAATAAGCAAGTCACAAGCTACATGCAAATTCATACATCCTCAATACAAGCTTTAATCGTTGCTTGACTATAGTTATTTTTATTGTTCTTTTTTTTTTTTTCAAGATCCAAAATAATATCTAATAATTATCTTAAGTTTTTCCTCATGAAAAGTTTAAGACTTTGGACTCTTACTCGCTTAGCAGCCTATTTATCTCAGTCATCTTCCTAAACTCCTTGTCCCAAAATTTGGGATGTTACACCGTCATATTCAGTGTGGGTTTTACGAGAGAGGGAGATCTTCGGTGCTCAATGAGAGCGTGGATGCGTAATGGATGAATTGATGGATCAAATCTCCTGTGCGTGGCTCCGCGTGCGTCTCTCTTGGCGGTTCGAGCGTGAATCAGTCCTCCTTTCTTAGTATGCAACTAGGTTAATTAATAGGAAGAAAGAGATAGATTCTTGGATAAAGCATCAAAATTTAAGCCCAATAAAATTCCACCATTGGATTCTTTTTAGCCTTCCCGAAAAATTCCGCACCATAGTAATCTCTAATATAATAAAATCGTAATCTATCATATCTTAAGAAATATTATTCAATCACAAGATATTAATCGAATATCAATATTTAAGCTCAATAATCTTATAATTAATTCTGATTTATATTATTTCCTAAAATTGACTAATAATCCAAATATTATCTAATATATCCAAATTAGCCTAAAATAATCCCAAAAATAAATGATTAAGGTGGGATAAAATATATAAAAATTGGGATTTATCACTCCTCCACCTCCATGTTAGTTGACTTGACTGGATTATAAACAATTTTAGGGTGTAGCAGCTTGTGTTTATATTCCATGGTTAAACTTCTTTGTGAAATAAAACTATAGGCAAGGTAAGAATATTCTATAGATATTTATTCAAAAGGATTAGTTGCCTATTCTGAGTCCAACCCATTAAACAAAATTAATACTTTATCTTGCCTCTGCTAACACCCCAGAAGAAGTTTTGAATAATTGTAAGGGGGCTTGTAAAGAACTACAGGAATTGGAAATGGCAATGAGCAATGAGCAATATCTCCTTGTTGATGTTCAATATCCAAATTCAAAACATGTCTTCGCATGAAACATTCCAAAAATCATATGTCAATCAAGTGATTGGCTTCAAACTTTCAATTGTTCTCCATCCACTTGGGTTGATCGATCAATGTTTTTACTCTATCTATTTATGGTAGTAGTCGTATATGAAGCTGAATGATGAATGTGAAAACCAAGTTGATACTAATCGAGAAAACCCTAACAAACACATTGCTTGATATTACTAATTTACTATTGACGTCTGCCTTAGCTAGCATGTAGTGTTGACTTGTAAAATCAAGTAGTGGCAGGAATTCAGTTTTTTTTTTTCCATTTTTTAATATAAAGACAACCTTCATTAATCATGGTAAAATGATTACAATAAACTTGGGCGACATTACATCAATAGCGAAAGCAAAACCAAGTAGCCCAAAACAGCAATAGCAAAGCAAAGAAACAAACAAACAGAAACTAAAAACAATACACATGAAAATCACAGAAAAACAATGCAGCAAACAGTTTTTGTAGATAAGAAGGTTCACAGCCACCAAAAGAGAGCCACCATGAACCGCAAAAAATGCAGATGGAGCCGGGAAGGGTCGAGCAGGATATAACGGAGGGGTCTTGTACCACATCTCCCAAAGGCCATGGGCCACCCAAGTAACCAACGTTGTTGGAAACTTCCCATGGGAAGAGAAAGTAGGCAAATGGAAAGGTCCAGATGCTGGAAACAGAGAGGAACGAACAAACCCGAGCTCCACCTAACGCGATAGGATAAACTGATGGCAAAAGCTACAAACTTGCAATAACACACAAGTAAAAACCATACAACAACATAAAAGAAACAAATGAGCAACCTAATAAAAGGAAGCATCACAACATGATGGACCTCTAAGTGGCTGCTAAGAAACTTAAGTTCTCGTCCTTTTCCTTATGCAAAGTAGACCAGAAGGGGAGGGAACCCAATTCTCATCAGAGGTTACTTCAGCAGGAGCTGCGTGATGAGGAACAACTAACGTCACCACTTGAGCATCCCAATGGGCCAGAAGGAGAGGGAGCCCAAGTGTCATCGGACTCTTCATATGCATTACAAGACTAGGCTGTAGTGCTTAAGACCCAAATTTTTAACCCAAGAGTTGTATTAAAGAAATAGTTATCGTGCGAAAAAAGCCAGGGACACAACTGATGTAACCACACGTGTGGCTTTTCACCTCCTTAGCACAGGGAAGCCATAAATTATTTTTCTTAAAAAAAATAAAAGCGAATTTTATTAGATGAGTCACTTGCCAACTAAAATTAAAATGATGTGAGTTTTAATTATATGTTTTTATTGGGCAAAGTTTAGATGATGTGGAACTCCCTAGAGTATGTAACTAGATTTCTCACTTTATAAATAAATTAAACTAATGGCATTTAGATTAATTAACCATCTATTGACTTGTATAATGAAAGAACAGTTCTTTAATGGCTTGTAAATTAAGGCACACGTGCTTTCTAGCACATTAATTGAATAAATATCATATTTTTGACCAAGAAATGAGAAAAGTTCATTAAAGATGAAAAATGAGAAAGTCAATTAGATTGCCACATGATTTTGAGAGATTACGAAGATCATCATGATTATATGTATATTTATATTTATATTTGATGGATTTACGAAATCTCACATGAATGCACGATGCCTCACAACTTCCCCTCCCAACTCCCAAGTGTCAATCATGTCCTCGTGGGGGAGTTCAAAGCTTTATGCTTTTTTTTTTTCATCATAAATCCAGGAGTTAGATAATTTATTTTTTAAAACATATATGTACTGAATTTTTTAAGATATATCTTTTAATCATTTGGTTAAAACTATTTCTTTTACACAAAACCCTTCATTTTAGATTTGAGAAAGCAAACCCGCTCCATTAGCTCATAAAAAAATAATTCTATACCTTCAAAAGAGATCAAGAGTCCTTCATATTCATAAAATCTTAATCAGAAACTATGAAAAAACATGTTATTTAAAAATCATGAATAATATAGCTTATCTCAGTCTCTACAAAGCATAAGATTCAGTACCCACATTCTAGTTTTATTAATTGGATTGACATCAACACTCTCAAATCATTTAGAAATCATAATTATAGGCCTTGTTTGCTTTTGTTTTTTCAATTTTTTTCCATCCAAACAGTTTTATAAAATTATTTTTCAAAACATGTTTTGGGAATAAAATCCAAACTTTTTAATTAATATCTTATTATATTGATACACACCAAAAACTACTATTATCCTACTATGTGAGATTGACTATAGGATTACATAACGTCATTGAACTACATCCACTAAAAAAACTAGACAATTATCTACGGAATTGTGAAAATTAGTAATGGAATTTCATTTCGTCATTAATTTTGCCACCGACAATTGTCAACGGCTATGACATGGTGGCGGTTGTTCGGGTGGGGATGTGAGAATACGTGACAACAAACATCCTGATGTCTATGGTGGACAGGTGGTGGCCTCAAACAAAGAAGGAAGGAGCTTCTTGCTTATCCAAAAAAAAAAAAAAAGAAATAAAACATCTCAAAAGTTGTTAAACCTCACTAAAAATAAATTACTAAATAAGTCTATTATTTTTGTTTTCGAAAACAACAAAAAATCTTCTCAAAACAAGAAAACAAATAAGGCGGTAAAATGCTAGATGTTATTAGAGCTGAGAAATCGGGCTGAACCCGTCGATCATCCCGTTTAAGCCTTGACCCTTCAAGAGTCGGGCTTATAAAATGGAGCCTCCAAATGAAGTCGAGTTTAAAAGAGTCAGCCTTGTAAGGTCGAGGGCTTAAAAAGGTCGGCCTTGTTAGGCCCATTATTATTTTTTTAACTTGCCTGTTGGCCGTTACCCACTTGCCCTGCTAACCGAGTCTAACCGTGAAAGAAGCTACTTGCCTACCCTATTGCCCAGTACTCACTCACTCAATCATTCTCACAGTCTCACTCATTTCTGTCATTCACTTCTTGCCTCTCGCTGTCTCGGCCTCACGCACACACAATCACTCATCAATGCATCACGAATTCACGGCATTAGACCATCAATGCTTCACTGATTATTAATTGGTAACTGTGTTTGTTTGTTGCGTGATACGTGTTGTTTAGATATTAATGTTGATAACATTTATTTGATAAATTAGAATTTTAATTGTTGGAATTTGCTAATTATATTTCTTTTTAAAAAAAAAAAAACACAGAAAAAATAGTTTTTTTTTTAAAAAAAAAAAAAAACAAACAAACTTCCGGCCCTAGCCCACGTTCTCGGGCCGGGCCTTGAAAAACACTTGTTTTTCTTATCCCGAGTTTATATGGCCCTTTTAGGTTTGAGCCCTTCAAATCGATTATTTGCCCGATTCCCAACTCTAAATATTATTAGGCTTCAATTCAACTCATTTCCTCTCAAGCCAAAGATGCTTTATCTATGTATCTATCTATAGATAGATAGATAAATGGACAAACGCTGCACGGGTGAAAGGTTTACATTTGCTTTTTTGGCCTAAGCAGCATCTTACTTATCATTAGTTAGGTATGCTTTTCACAAAGCATACTATAAATATATATTCTCCCACTCATACAAAGGCTCAGTTCATACTTCACAAAACCTCTCTCTCTCTCTCTTGCACGCGTACACACACATGCACAATCATTCTTTCACAATTAAAGCTCCGTAGTGACCCCCATATGCTGATCATTACGTGTGTGTGCGCGTGTGTGTGTTTATGACTAGCAAGTGGTATTAATAGAGGGTATCTGCAGAGACCTAGTTAGCTAGCTAATACAGCATCATCAGCACACAATGGACAACGTCTGGGTTGTGTTTGTGACAGCCTTAATTCTGTTCTTGTCCATTGTGGTCCTTACCTTCTTCAAAAAACGATTCAGACTCAAAAATTTTAAGTCCAGAGATAATCATCAACCTCCCTTAGGTTCCATGGGATGGCCTTTCATCGGTGAAACCGCCGATTACGTTTCCTCTTCTTATACTGTTGGCCCCGACGCCTTCATCAACAAGCGACGCAGCATGTAAGTCTGTATGTATGTATGTATATCCACAAACAACATATGATAATATATGCGAGCACACACACACTCTCTTATATGTTGATTCATGGCTATCCATGTGTTAACTGTCTTATATTGGTCTTCACTTAGTATATGTTTGTTAGCTGTTTGATGTTATGGTCACTTGCTATAAAAAGCTGCAATGCATTTAGTTATAGTTTGACGATACTGTCTAATGTTCACGCCTCTCATGTTAGGGATAGATAACTAGGATATGTGGTAGCTGAAAGATGATAATGATTGTAACATCTCGGCGCCTTGCTCTCGATATAATCCGTTTTGGGACAAGAGGGGAGGTGCTTAGATGGTGTCTGTGTTTCTTTCCCCAGCTGATGTCATGTTACAATGATGATCATAGTATGGTGGTTTCAAACTTCATCATGATCTTAGGGTTTTGCAGCTAAGCTAAACAGTACACATGTTATATATCATGTTGGGTCCAGAATCCGAGTTTCTAATTATATATATTAAGCCAAAGAGCTGACATTTTTTTATTTTTTTGCATCTGGGTTGTCAGAATCAAAAGTGGCTATAGCTTCAAATTAAAGTTGATCTTTATGATCTTAAGGTTTTGCAGAAAGAGAAGAATCTAAGGACATTATGGTCTTTTTCTTTTTGTTTTAGGTACGGGAAGGTGTTTAAGTCTCACATGTTTGGGAGTCCAACAATAGTATCGACGGATGCAGAAGTTAATAGATTTGTACTACAAAGTGATGCAACAGTTTTTGTTCCATGTTATCCAAAGTCTGTGTCTGAGCTAATGGGAGAGTTGTCGATTCTGTGTATCAATGGAAGTCTTCACAGGAAAATACATGGCCTCGTTGCAGGTTTTTTCAAGTCTCACAGGCTTAAGTCTCAGATTACTACAGAAATGCAGAGTTTTGTCCAACAATCTATGGCTAATTGGAGCGAGGATCGCCCAGTGTTCATCCAGGATGTCGCCAAAACTGTTAGCTCTCTCTATCTCTCTCTCTCTCAAGGGCTTTTGTATGGTTATATTGAGAATACTTTCATGCAGAATTACTCTAATGTCATTAGGAAGGGGTTTAATTACCTAATGTCTGATAACAACTAAGGAGCATATAAACATGCTCACTTATCATAGAGACTTTTTTGGTAATTATATTATTTCCTTGGAATCTCATAAATGATCGGATTTAAATATAATTTTAAGAAAGAGGTAATTAAACACAGTATTTATCTATTTGAATTAAAGACTTTTTTTGCTGGAGCAATATAAAGGGATTATTTGTGTTGGAATCTTATTTTAAAGCTCTAACTTTTTTGAATTTTAATTAATGATTGTATACCAAATTTTAAGATAGATATTTATCTATCACTCTCCATTTCTTAATCTTCTTTCACTTATACCAAACATGATGACATCTGTCTGTGAATCTTAACCGCGTGTTTAGATTAATTTATTTTAAATAATTTTGTGCTTTACAAGATGAATATGTGTGATCAATTTTGTTTCATGAGGTGGAAAAAAGTGATTTTTGAGATATGAAAGATACAAAACCAAGAATTTTCTATGCATTTTGTTCTATATTTATTTCTTTTTTTAATCAAAATTAGCTACTTTAAAATTCTTTGATAAGCTCAAATGGTAATCCCATCATAAAAACATTTAAGCATGTAAAAGATTCTCATGGAAACGTGACTAAAAGAGACATTTTTTAGAGGGCGTGGTGATATCTGTCACATCATTCACTATAAATCTATAACTAATCAACTTGTTAAAATTTAATTACACATCCATGTCAAAATTTAATTATGTGTTGTTTTTTAAATTGTTGATTATAATTGGTTTGTTAGTATCGTTTATAGATCCATGGTAAACACAATTTGGTATCTTACCTAAGAAAAACAAATACATCCTTGTTATACCGAAATATTCATACTTATTATTATTTTTTCTTATACTTAATAATATAATAGCCAGTTAACTTTTATTGGGAACATTAAAAGCTAAATAAGTTAAATTAAGGTATTTATATTTATCGTTTTTAGGTAAACTAATAAGTTTGACTTATAAATTGATATATAATCTAATAATACACCATATATACTATAATTAAGTAATTTATTTAGCTTTTTTAATCTCTCCAGAAAAGAGTGAACGACCTCTTACATTGAGGAGCAAAAGTAGTGATTTTTACTCGAACATGCACAAAAAAAAAAAAACATAGCTTTATCATGATGAAATACTCCTGTCACCATCTCTGACTCAATCTTTATGTTTTATATTGTTCTTAAAGTAATTATTAATGTTTGAGTTGTCTCTGGCTCGTACCTAAGTTCTAAGATCACATAGCTTGAACATGGAAAGAAGAGAAAGTTATCCTTTTTTTGATTAATAATGGGGTTCATAATCATTTTTAATAAATTATACTGCCCTGAAAATGAGAACCAAAATTATGAGTTTTACCCTCTCTCTTTTTTTTTATTTAAATTTGCAGATTGCCTTTCAATTACTAGTCAAGACATTGATTAGTCTAGATCCAGGTGTTGAAATGGATCTTCTAAAGAAACATTATCAAGAATTCATCTCTGGGTTCATATCTCTACCTATAAACCTACCAGGAACTAAGCTTTATCATTCTTTACAGGCAAGTCAACAAAGTAAATGACTTTAATTGATTTCGTTATTTTATCCTAGTCAAAAGCAAGCAAGCAAGCGCATATATATATATATATATATATATATATATATATATATTAGTAGTGACTTTAATTTGATTTTGGTTTCATCAGGCCAAAAAGAAAATGATGAAAATAGTGCAGAAAATTATCCAAGAAAAGAGAGATAGAGGGCTCTATAAGGATCCAAAAGATGTAGTGGATTTGCTACTGAAGGATGCAAGTGGGCATTGTGATAAATTGATAGCAGATAATGTAATTGACATGATGATTCCAGGAGAAGACTCTGTGCCTGTTCTTGTTGCTTTATCTATCAAGTACCTATCAGAATCTCCTCTTGCTCTCCAACAATTAACGGTACATATATATATAAATATGCCATTTCTTGAACATTATTTGTCATTTTCTCAGGTTTGGAAATAATATGCAGGTACGTTAGAGATGGTTTGGTAAGAACTCTCTAGAGAAGGTTTGCTACACTGTTGGTCCTTAAAATTTGATCAATTTTTGGTTTTAGCCCCTATAGTTTTATGAGAACTTTGTATAAGTTTAACAATCAGGACCAAAATCAAAACTCGTGAAAAGAGTAGGGACCAATTGTTAAACTCATATCAGATCCTTATAAAGCTATAGAGATCAAAATCATTGATTTGAAACTACAAGGACTAGAACCGAAATTCAATCAAAATGTAAGGACCAATAATTATATTAACCCGTTTGGATAATTGCATTCTAAAAGATAGCATACGAGATAGCACAAACCAAGTTTCATACAAATCTCACATAAGAATCTTATGTTTCCAATTAGAATAAATTTCCCTTACAATCTCTCATGGATTTTTTGCTTCCCATTTGTCAATGCTTATGAACTGTTTGTGCTGGCATATCACAGACCACATGTGGCTATAACAAAGCCATGAAACTAATTTCCTTATGACTAGTTTTACTTAATTTTTTGATGAAACTCTCATCACAGGAGGAAAATATGAAACTTAAGAGACTCAAAGATCAGAATGGGGAGCCTTTAAGTTGGAAAGATTACATGTCATTACCATTTACCCAAAAAGTAAGCACTTGGTTTCTCTTTGAAGAATTTACATCTAAAAGAAAAACTGAATAAGAAAACACCATATACACTTTCTGAACTAACTTTGTTTTTGGAGTTCAATTTATACAGGTTATTACAGAAACTTTGAGGATGGGGAATATTATAATGGGAGTATTCAGAAAGGCCATGAAAGATGTTGAAGTAAAAGGGATTTCAATTCCAAAAGGATGGTGTGTTTTTACATATTTTAGATCAGTTCATCTAGATGACACTAACTATGATCATCCTCACCAGTTTAATCCATGGAGGTGGCAAGTAAGACAACAACATCCTATATATTCTCTTCCTTTATTTTGGCTTCTTTTCATATATTTGTATTATTGTTGTAGCTTTTAAGTGATTGAATTTGGAGATTTTTTATATATAACAGAACAAGGACATGAGCAGTACCACTTTCACTCCATTTGGTGGGGGACTAAGGCTTTGTCCTGGTCTTGACTTGTCCAGGTTGGAAGCTTCCATCTTTCTCCACCACCTTGTTACTCGATTCAGGTAACTCCTGTGTGTGTGTGTGTGTGTCTTTGTTTGTCCTGTTGGGTCATGGATCAAAAGTCCTTTTCTTGCAAATAGGCAAATATGGAATTATGTAGTGAAGTAGTGAAATGCATGGGGCTAGAAAGCTTCACACGATGACCTAATTCTAATTTGATCCCCTATCTTTGCTAGTCTTGGGCTCTTTTAAGTGTTTGTCTTCTTGTTAATGATGAGAATGGCTCAAAAGTAGTCATATCCAAATAACAATTTCAATTGATTAAGTTGGTAATGTAATATACGGAATTTGATATATGAGCTGAACTGATTATCACTGCATAATCTAAATTTTATCATTTTATATTGGTATTGGTTACTAACATATATGTGCAAATTTATCAAATCCACTTTTAAAGTAAGATTAATTAATATTCTTTTCTAATCATGATTAACTTGAATTGACAGATGAGGAAGACATCATGATCCTCCTAAATACTATTTGTAGGATTTGAATTTTTATGCATGTGCTTCTATATATGAAGATATGTCTTTACAAGTTGAACAAGAATATCTAGGCCTTAGGGTCTAGCTTAGCTTGGCCTTCATAATATGCAATCTTATCTCCATATCTCTGGTGATCTTTTTGATCTCTCCCTTTTCATCACATGCACTTTGTGAAGACTGAATCAATTCTTTGCTCAGATTAATTAGTTTGTCCTAAACATTTCAAGGGCCAAAAAAAAAAACTCTGCTGATCAATGCCACTTTATAATTATCAGAGACATGTATCTTAGGATTTGTGTTTCACATGCATATTGCTGCAGATGGTCAGCAGAAGAAGACACAATAGTGAACTTCCCTACTGTAAGAATGAAAAGGAGAATGCCAATATGGGTAAAGAAAGTGAAGCTGGATTGAGCTGCTTTTTGTGGACCGAAAAAAGGCACAATGAACAAAATCATGCTGAGAAGAAGAAAAGAGAGAAAGGTAGGGGACAAAGAGTTTGGCAAATGTAAACACTTGTGTGCATTGTATTGGATCTACTTTGAAGATATAGACAATAAAGGACTTACCTTTTTTTTTTAAGGACAAATCACTTAGATTCCTCTTCTAGGCCTTTACTTTTTACCATACCTGTTGTCCTTTGTTTTTACTCTGTCTTTCTTTCTGTCTTTGGAGGAGATGTAAGGTGGTGTGATTTAAGTGGGTATGGACAACAATAGTTTGAGTTTTAAGGTCCCATAACCTACAGTGGCATTATTATGGATCACTAATGGGATTGTTTACAGACAGGTGCCAATAGCACTTTTGGATCACATAACCAAAACAAATCAGTCACAGTGCTCTTCTGAATAATTTTACTCCCTCCAGTCATTAATATAAGATATATTTACCTAATTTGATTAGATTAAATAAATCAGTTAAGTTAGTTAATATGATAATATATATATATTCACTCATTCCTTCTCTTACTTGATTATTGTTGATGGAGTATCAATAGAAGTAAATTAGGAAAAAATTGATACTGGACTAAGATCAATAAGGGTAAATTAGGAAAAGATTGACAAATATAAAAATTATGTCTTATATTTAAAATCAAGATCAACTCCTCAAATATGTCTTATATTAAGAACCAAATGTGGTATCTTATATTTAGGACTAAGATCAACTCTTCAAATATGTCCTATATTAAGGACATGAGAGAGTATATCTTATGGCCTGAACTAGAAGTATATATACTTAAGATCTTGTGAGATTTTAAAATATATTTGATTTACAAAGATAGCAATAAAACCTCATCAAACATGAGGTTTAATTCTTCATTATTAATTGGGTGTCATCTCATCACCCCACAAATCCAATATTCCCTATGATGAGAATATTTTGCTCAAGGATTGATTTTGAGGACTTAGGAATATCATAAACAGGTTGCATTACATCTAGTAGGGTCCCTATTATACTGGACATCTTCTACCAGCAGTTTTTGATCTCAAACATAAGTTCCTAACAACCTCACTAATTACTTTTTCTAACATTTAACTCTTATTACCGATTGAGGTTTAAAGTTAGAAAAATTAAATCACATCGTTTAAAGTTGGAGATATTTATCAATTAAGGACAAATTTATTGGCTTAACTGTTGTTCCTGTATACGTGAGAATTAGTTGGTAGTGCCATATAATACTAATTGGACTGCTTACAAGGAGTTTATATTCCAAGTTAGGGGTGAGCATGGGCAAGGCGAGACCCCTGCCCGATGCCCATCCCGAAAAATGAATGGGCTACATTTTGCAGCCCGATACCCAACCTTGCCCGATAAAAGCCCTAATCATTTTTTTTTTGGGCTGGGCAAGGCGAGCTTTCCCTGCCCAAGTAGTGACACCCTGCCCTACTCTATGAAGATTCTAATTCACACTTTACAGAATTTTAAAGCTTTAGAGATATCTGAAGTATAATATAATATATTTAGACATAATAATATAATATATTTTAAATAAAATAGTATATATAGAATAATATTTATTTAAATATATTTAATTTCCCGGCGAAAGGCCAAATGGGCAGGGCAAGACCCCATGCCCGATGCCCCCCTACCAGTTATTATTAGCCCCACAACCGCCCAAATTTTTTCGGGCCACTTTTTTAGGGAAATTTGGTACGCCATTTTTTACCTAGCTTAGGCGCGGCGTCGGATCGGGCGTCCCAGACGCTGCTTTACCCCTATTCCAAGTGCATCATCATATCACCCTTTAGGGCCAAATGAAAAATGCTTCATAAGTTGCTTTTTTGTTTTCCGATCTTATTGTTAACTCCACTTTCCACTCTTCCCACCTTAATTAATTTGTATGTCCCAACCTCAAACGATCAACTATTTCACTATTGTAAATCATGAATGGCATTGATTAAAGTTCAAACCTTTGTTTTGGTTGATTCATTTGGTTTTCTCTCACATGCTAACTCAGTCCATGTTAAGTACAAGAGTTTTGCCACTATTATAATCCTTCCCAATTCAACTCCGATTAGTTGTATCATCATTGCAATCCAAATATAAAAATTTCTATTATTAACTAATTTATTATCAAGTCTTGTAAAAATATAAACTATTATTATTTCGTGAATTATAAATATTTATGGGTATTTTAAAAATAGACATAAATCATACCCAAACTTTGGGCATTGAAAATTTAAGGGAAAATTCCATTTAAATACCATTTGAATTTGTAAAACCCCCAGAGGTCCTCTGAATTTGTAAAAAGACTCAGAGGTACTAAGGACCTATGAGGGATATGCTGGTCGGGTGAAATTACCTTTTTTACCCTTACTTTTAAATAAATAAATAAAAATAAAAAAGCCCCTCACTTAGGAGGCCGCGGGGCGGCCGGGAGGACCCCGGTGGGGGTGGGGGGTTTTTTTTTGGAGGGTTGGGGTTTTTTTGAAAAAAAAAACTATTTTTGAAAGTGTAGGGGTGGGGTTCGAACCCCACCCCCAACACAAAACCAAGTAACTACTTGGTTCTTTAATTATATATATACATTAATAAATATATATATTTTTTTAACATTTTTTCAATTGTATTTACCATTCCACAAAACGCGAATTACCATTCCACAAAACGCGTCAATTACCTTGTTTTCTCGGGTGCCATTTTTTACTATTTCATGTATGTTATGGATAACAAAAAAAAATGACATTTTTACCATTCCACAAACGCTATTTACCATTCCACAAACGCCATTTACCATTCCAAAAACGCCAATTACCATTTGAAAGAGTAAAAAAAATTATAACATAATTGGCGTTTTTGGAATGGTAAATGACGTTTGTGGAATGGTAATTCGCGTTTTGTGGAATGGTTAAAATGTCATTTTTTTTGTTATCCATAACATACATGAAAGAGTAAAAAATGACAACCTGGGAAAGTAATGGTAATTGGCGTTTTGTGGAATGGTAATTCGCGTTTTGTGGAATGGTTAAAGTGTCATTTTTTTTGTTATCCATAACATACATGAAATAGTAAAAAATGACAACCTTGGAAAGTAATGGTAATTCGCGTTTTGTGGAATGGTAATTCGCGTTTTGTGGAATGGTAAATACAATTGAAAAAATGTTAAGAAGAATATATATATTTATTAATGTATATATATAATTAAAAAAATAAAAGATTTAACCTACGTTGGGCTTCTTGGTTTTGTGTTGGGGCCCCTACACTTTCAAAAAATAGTTTTGTTTTTAAAAAAAAAACCCCACCCTCTCCCAAAAAAAAAAACCTCCCAAAAAAAAAAACCCCACCCCCATGGGTGGTCCTCTCATGGCCGGGCCCTCCGGTGAGGGGCTTTTTTATTTTTATTTATTTATTTAAAAGTAAGCAAAAAGGTAATTTCACCCGATTTGCATATCCCTCATAGCCCCTAGTCTCTCCGAGTTTTTACAAATTCGATGACCTCGGAGGTTTTTTAAATTCAAATGGTATTTAAATAGAATTTTCCCAAAATTTAATATCCGCCAACTACCTTGGGCCTTTGTGATTTATGGCCGTGCTTTTAAACTGCTAGGCCCGAGTTCAAGTGCGGGCACGCTTAGAGAAAGGCAATAATAATAATATCCTATAAAGGTCAAATTAAATTATTAAATATATTAACAAAAAAATAGAATTTTTATAAAATCTCGTGGAGGTAACGTAATTTTCAACCAGTCCCAAAAATAAAATTTAAATATTAGTGAAAAAAAAAATAAAATTATGTTTTGATGATAAATGACAAAATTAATACTAACATTTACACTTTGACCTAAAAGTTCATGTCATTTTATCAAGGTCTAAATGTTTCGAAATGCAAATATGAGAAAAACAGCAACCACCTGGAGGGACTTTAATGGAAACAGTCATTTACGGAGGTAGAAGAATTATATAAAAGAAAGTACATAGTTTCTATCAGGTTTCAACTGCCAACGTTAAACTAGAAGGTGGAAAAATCCAGAAATAACAAACCATATTAAACAATTTTATAATTGATAGTTCACCAATTAAATTATCCAGCATAATGATGAACTAAAAATTTGGGGTATGTTACCAATTTCAAGGCCATTTGAAGGATTGTTCATTGTTTTAGAGAAACACAGATAAACACCATAGTTGAAAATACTATCACAAGCTCTCTTATTGATGAAATTGAAGAGTTGTTAAAATGTGGGCCTGTATTTATAAATTCACTTATCAATACATGTAAATTATTCTATTAGAAACTCTTATAATATGATTTGTAAATTTTTATTTGTTCACTTGTTATTTTGCTATGGATAGTTGTTAGAATGTTTGTAAATTTACATATGAACATTTGTAAGCTTTTTTTTATATATATCAAAAAGTTGCTTTGATTTGTAAATTTTCATATATACACTTGTTATATTGTTGATGTTATTGTTAGTTTATGTGCATTGTATATATACTTGTAAATTCACCTATGAAATCTTGTAATTTTTTATATGAGAAACTCTAATAATATAAATTAAAACTTGCAAATTTTCATTTGGACATTTCTATTTTGCTATTATTAGTTGCTATAATACATATATTTATTTGTAAGTTCAATTATGAACACCTATAAAGTTTTCTATTAGAAGCTCTTATAATGCAAATTAGCACTTATAATTTTTTTATGAACATAATTAACACTTATTATTTTATTATTACTAATGGTTTAAATTCGTACCCTTGCAATTTTTCTACCATATCAGGTTAGCATGTAAATTAGAAAGCTTAGTTTATTGCATATATAAATTCTTGCACTATATAATTAAATAGTTTAATTTCATGGCATGGGGGTCATAATCTTTTTGTGAGCAAGAGATATGGTTTCAAACTTCAAACCCCTCCTTTGCCATTTCAAGGTCCAGCATTGGATTGACTTTTTTTAATAAAAAAAATAATAAAGAAAATGCATTTTGGTCGATTATTATTAAAACAATTTTAGTTTCACTCTTTATGGCAAAACATTTTAAGGGAAAAAGACAAAAAATACCACTCAATCTCTATAATTCTCAATCAATGATTTCTTACTAAAATGAATTGTCATTTGCTTTACTCTTGTAGTTAATACCTATATTATTGTAGGCAAAAATGCTCATTTGAAATTTTAAAGTTTAAGTAGTATTTTTTATCTTTTCCCCAAATTTTAATTTCATTCTAATTTTTTTTTAAACTAAAATTCCGTAATCTCTTCTCTTAAGGCTCATTTGGTACGCGGAAGAGGTAGGAAGGGAAGGGAAGATGAACAAGTTCTCTTGTTTTGTACACTTTAAACTCAAATCTTCCCTAGAACTCAAGTTCTCAAATCTACCAATATTCCTTTAAAGGTAGCAAGATAAGATCTCATCAAAATTAGTGGAAACTCAAGTTCCTCCCACGAATAGTGAAGCTTTCAGGCATATTTATCTCTCATAAAACATTTATTTCGCTCTTCTCCCAGTTCCTCATAATCATCTAAAAGTGCTTGAAGCGAATACTGTTCCAAAACGGGTTAGTTTCTTAGCGTCATCACAAAAATCTGAATTAACCACATATTGTTTAACGGTTCTTACGGTGTTAGCAGAGAACGAGGAGGGAGCCAAGGTTGTTCCAAAAGTTTGTAATTTGCCATTGATAATCAGGATGTTGCAGACGGTAACATGAAGGACAAAGAAAGAACAATGTGTGGCAATTTTGATGTTGATGTGCATGCTCATTGAAGAAGATGTGGTGGGTATTTTGGTGAAAGATTCGTTGTTGATGTTGTGGCTTTACTCGCTGCTCACCGATGAAACTTCTCATAGGCCAAGACATAGGCAGCGACCTTGTTTGGTTCTTTTTTTTTTTTTTTTTTCATCGCACCTTGGGTTCACACGTAGCCTTCCGCCCGACTGGGCCGGATCGAGGTTACGTCGGCGCAATATCTTGGGGGCCTCTCCCATGAGAGTTTTCAGATCCACAATGACTCGAACTCGGCACTTCTTACTTGGCCCAAGTCCTTTCCACTTGAGCCAACTCCCGCTGGTTGTTTGGTTCCTATGTTTTACTGTTCAAAAACAAGGGATTTTTTTTTTTGGGGTGATGAAACAAATGCTGCATCACCAAACACACGTTGTTGTGAGAATCAATAGCCCACAGCCCACAAAAGGGCAACCACCCTAATTTTGCATGTATTCTATGTTTAATAATAGAAAACAGGGATAAACAAAATTTAATGAAATTATTTTCTATGAGGCAAGAAAATAGGATTACATTCGAATTTATGTGAAAAATTTGAATTTGGTAAGAGAAGATTTTAGAAAAAAAAATGAATTTGAAAATTCTAATGTGGTTATGATTAATATTTTATTAATGATATAGGTGAGGAATTTTTTGAGATACACTTTGAAGTTGAAAAAACTTGCACACGATCAGTTTAGAGACTTTCGGCACAATTTAATTGATTGTTTCATTTATTGTTGTTAATTATTGTCATAAGGCCATAAGTTGTGAAATATCAAATATGATAGATTTTATTTGATATCTTAACAAAACACAATATTTTATTATAATATTTTATTTTTATTTAATTTTTAAGCATTTAGCCTATATCATTTATGACAACAACTTTTATTTTCCTTCACTTAATAAAAAATAACATTTTTCCTTTTTATTTTTAATAAATTACTTTTAAGG
The DNA here is from genome assembly GCA_019022615.1 of Acacia melanoxylon. Taxonomy (NCBI): domain Eukaryota; kingdom Viridiplantae; phylum Streptophyta; class Magnoliopsida; order Fabales; family Fabaceae; genus Acacia; species Acacia melanoxylon. The sequence continues at coordinate 16,892,032 of JAFJYJ010000003.1, forward strand.
GTAAAATATGTATTTCTCAATTTTTTCTCAACTACCATACCTAATTTTTCTTCTTATCAAACAATTCCTCTCCTCTCAACCCATCTTCCCTCACCTTTTAAGATCTTTCCTTCCCTTAAAATTTTTTTCTTTCCTCAAATTTTTCTTGTACCAAATGAGCTCTTATAAGTTATAACATGTTATGAATTAGGTTGTTTTTGTGGGATTTTATTGAAATTCCACGAAAAAAAAAAATCCTTTAAGGATAATTTTTGTTGATAAAAAGACAAAATGATTTTCAAGTAATCAAACCAAAACTTAGATGTTAATAAGATAAAATGTTTAAATGAAACAGTTTGAAATCATACAAACTTGAGAATAACCCTAAACCTAACATTAAAATAATTAAAAAGCCAAACTAAGATTTCCTCCCAAATTATATAAATGTTCGACGAAGAAAACCGGTTAAAAATTTTAATCTAGGATCGAGCCCATTCCTTTGGTTTTTCTGTGAATTTCGTGACCAAAATACCAAATCTAATAAACGACATCGTAAAACCCTACGTCGTAGATCCAAGATTCCAAGGTTAGGGATGGCCGGGTGGGTGCACTACGTTTGATTTCATCGATCCTCCTTCTTGCAAATTCGGTTTCCTTCCATAACCCTGCTTTCCTCTCCGACAACCCTCAGGTCCTCGGTTTCCTGTTGGACCCTCCATTCTTCGGATAACTAGTCAGAAGGTTCAATATTCTTCTTCATATTGTTTTCACCGATGAAAAACTAGTTATTCTGCTTCGTTCTTTGCTTGTTCTGTAATTTCTGAAGCTCCTTTTTACGTCTTTCTGTGAGTGTTTCCCGTTTTATTTCATTTTTAATATCCCTTTGTGCATACGTTTAGCAGTCTTCTCCTTTATGTGTCTCATCCCGCTTTGTTGCAAACTTACGTCTTGATTCAAACTTTTACCATGGTTTCAGTGTTCAATAATCAGTTATTCAATACAGTCTTGTATTTGTGTTTATCTTTTTAGGTAACTTAAAATGGCTAAGCGTAGCCGTGGTCAGAGAGAAAGAGACGCCGTACGTGACCGGCGGGGATATTTACCTGAAGGCCCTTTTCTTCGTGAACCACCGATGCAACGCCAGCGTTTGCCTCCTCATCCAGCTATTTTGGAGGAAGAACTTGAAATTCAGCACGCAGAAATCCAGAGGTTGAGAGCGGATAATCGGAGGTTCGCTGAGGATCGAATGACTTTGCAGCGGGAGCTTGCAGCTGCAAAGGAGGAGATTCATCGGATGAATCTTGCCATTGTTGACCTTCGTTCAGAGCAAGAGCTGCGTTCAAGGGAATTTATTGAGAAGGGACTGGAGTTGGAATCTGAGCTTCGTGCAAACGAGCCTTTGAAGAAGGAGACTGCACAATTGCGAGCTGAAGCTCAGAAGCTTAATAATCTTAGACAAGAGCTTTCAGGGAAAGTTCAGACACTCACCCAAGATCTTTCAAGGTTACAAGCTGATAATAAACAAATTCACATGCTGAGGGCCGAGATTGAAGGCCTGCATCAAGAGCTTATGCGTACTAGGTTCGTGGTTTAATTACTAATGAAGTTTTCATTTTTAATATTTAGTCTCTTTTGCGATGTGCAATTCCTCAAAACTGCGTTAAAATGAAAAAACTTTTCTTTTAAATTTTCTAGAACCATGGTTGACTATGAAAAGAAAGCAAATGCAGAGTTGGTGGAACAGAGACAGGCAATGGAGAAATCTATGGTTTCTCTGTCCCGGGACGTGGAGAAATTGCGGGCTGAGCTTACTATCGCTGAAGGTAGACACTGGAACGCAGGTATGAGATGCTTATTGTACTGTGTTCATTCCTCTCCAGAACTTTGATGGTCCTTCTGAGATATACCATCATTGTGTCTCTTTAGTTGGTTAACTGTTTAGCAATACGGTTAGCGGAATATGATTAAGTTGAATTTTGGATTGAACAACACGTGATGAATAACTGGAAAGTAAGCTCTTTCAATTTGAAGACCTGAAAGGAGGCATATATCCACCAGATCGAAGCCCTAAATAACGTGCTGAATATTAAAATAATTGTTATCGTTTAGACTTCTAATGTAAGTGCTTATTGTTGCTCTATTGTAAATCGTGGGCTTTTTCTTGTCTTGCTTCATCATTTTCTAGGTGGGCCTTATGGTACAAGATATGGTGGCTTGGATTTTCCAGTTCCATATGCAGATGGATATGGTGCTCATATGGTATGATCTGCTGTATAATTAAAATTTAGATTTTCTCAAATTTTTTGGGTTTCATTTATGTTTCATGTGCTGCTGTCTAGGGTGGTGCAGAGAAAAATTCTCTGTATGGACGAGTTCCTACTTCAGGGGGAGGACGTGAGAAGCCTCACACGTCTCGCCGTTGAGATATAAGTAATTGCTGTTGGAATGAACAAAGGCACTGCCTTTGTTTATGGGAACATCTGATTCTGAGATAAATCCTGAAGCTGCTCTCTGCTTGCTTGCGGCATCAACGGTCAATCATCTGGATATATTATTAGTCCTAAACGACACATAAGGTTTTAGACTTAGTGTTGCTTTACTCTTATTGCTGGCATTCTGTTGCTGCAATATGTCTGAGTTTATTTCTATGATGGATATCTGACTCTTATGTTTTATTGATTGATAGTTTTCCTTCTTCTTACTGTTATATCGATTATGAATTTAAGTCTTTGTTCTCTATAAAGTCATCTTTTTTATCAGTTGAATTGGAATCTGGAATGTTTAGTTTTTTTTTTTACTCCCACGTGCTGAATCATTTGGGCTGAAGTTCACTGTACAGCAAGGATCCCATTCTCATACATTAGTAGACTATGTAGTTTGAAAACCCAGCCACACATTTAAATGTGTTATGCTGTTTAATACATTCCATGTAAAGGATTATGAACAAGTGATTTCTGCTTTAGTCTAGCATTTGGTACATGGAAATCTGGTACTGAAGTTACCACTATCCAGAAGTCTTTAGAGGATTAACAATTTATGTATTCTTGCTGATTTAGTAACGAAAGCAGTACAACGTTTTGCCAGAAAGCAGAGTGTATTTTTCCTTTAGGTTAGATTGATAGTTAAATATATGTGTAACTACTCCAAAACTAGATTGGCCAAACATCTGAATGCTGATGTTGGTGGTGTGGAAGCTTTCATTTGGCAGTAGTCAGTGAAATCATGCAACTGAGAAGGCAAACAACCTACTTACATGTTATTGAGATTTGAGAAATGGGAATGTCAATTTGTGAGTCACTTTTATTACCGACAACTTCCTGGCTGTGCAAATGAGATGTCCCTTTCTCAGAGAAGAAATTGCTGGCTTCTTGAGGAGGAGTTATGATTTATGGGACTTTCTTTGATCCTTCTTCTGGTGAAGATGTTCATTGTGATCTTGGGAGTGTTTAGGTTGACATGTATAAGCATCTTTTGCTCCTTTTGTTATCTGCTGATGAGACCTGGAAATTGCCTGTACTCTGTATATTTGAATAATAGATTGCGTTACAGTTCTGTTCAATGGGTTATAAGAGCAATATTGACAGAGTTGGACCAATCTAGTGCTAACCCAGGTTTTTAAAAGTCAAGGAGATGAGGGAAGTAAAATAAAGCACAAAATGAAGGAATCTCCATACTTTTGAGAGTTCAGGTAATCTGCATGCCCAAAACAGTAGCTTCCTTCATCTACTGCTCCACAGTCCTGCAAAACATCTTACTCAGCCCTTGCCATGTCAGTAGCTTGGTCAGCACCCAACTCAGCATTTTCAGCTGGAGTGTTTAGGTTGACATGTATAAGCATATTTTGCTCCTTATGTCATATGCTGATGAGTCCTGGAAATTGTCTGTATTATATCTGAATAATGGACTGTCTTACAGCTCTATTCAACGGGTTATAAGAGCAAATAGTGACAAAATCATACCACTCTAATGCCAAGCCAGATTTTGAAAAGTCAAGGAGACAAGGGAAATAAAATAAGGAGCTTCATTGAAAAGAAGGAATCTCCTTACTTTTGAGGCGTCAGGTCCTCTCCATGCCCAAAACAGTAGCTTCCTTCATCTCCTTCTGCTGTCCTAGAATACGCCTTATTCAGCCCTTGCCATGTCATTAGCTTTGCCATGATCCAACTCATGAATTCCAGCTGACCAACTAGCTCTGATTGCTGAGCTTATGGAAACCTTCGTCCTACCATACTTCTGGCTCCATTTCCTATTACAGATTTAGAAGTGTCATTGGCCACTGTTTGGTTTTCACACAAAATCTGATTATTTACTTAGATCTTAGCAGCTGCAAATTGTTAAATAATATTAGACTTTTGCTTGGGGAACTGAGTTATTGGAGCTGGTATGTTTTAACTGCCAAGGTGATTGGTCTTAAAGGTTTTGCAAGTTGTCCTACACCGACCTGTTTATTCAAAGTCGACCTTTATTTGATTTGATGGTGAAGGTAGGATGTGATGTTGGTGACAGTAGACATCTCTCTCTGAAAATAAAAATTAAGGGCCATATTATCAATTTCATGGCCATTTTAATCTTGAAAGGAAACAATTGTTAGTGGTGTTGTTTCTCTTACATGATATGCAAGTTTTCCTTATGGTGCTTGTATTGTCATGAAATATTGGAAGAAAGGATTGTGGAATAATCTGAAGACTTGCAGCTAATATGAAGCTCATAGGGAAGTATTCCGCATCTGGGTCAGAATGATTTGACAAATATGGAGCTGTGCTTTGCGTGATCATGCTGAATATCATCATGTAAGGTTTAGTAACTGCATTTGAAATTTAATTGTTGCTCGTCTAAATTGAGATGTAGTATTAGATCATCTTGGCATTTGTATTAAGTATGTCATCTAACTGGAAACATTAGTGTAGAAAATAAGCAAGGAATTTCAAATCCTAATTTAATTGGATCAATATTATAATTTATTTGATATATTAAATTATATAATCCAAAGTGGTGACTTTTCCCCCTCCATATCTTGCTATGAGATTGCCTTACTTTTTTGTGATACTGGGAAGATCGTAGCGATAGTAGCCTATCTATGGTTATTAATTAATTTTCCTTTGTTTTCTGGTGTTTTTTAGACAAGTCACTTTCTGAAATAAGATATTCAAATTAGTCTTTTGGGATTCTTATTGATTATCCTTCCAGTACTGGAGAAGATTGACCTTCCTCTTGTTAAGTTGGCACAAATTTTAGATTATGCGGTATTGGTGGTGAACTCTGATAGTCCACATAATGGTCCTACTGCTTGCATTATGTTATTATTGTAATTATTTTTAATTGCATATCCAACTTTGGAATGGAAAGCCATAGAAGTAATTGGATGGTATCAGTAGCTGTGGAGAATGTGAAAGAGTTCCTATGTGTTATGGTTTTATTCCATAGTCTTGGAGCTAGCTGAAGAGTTGTAGGATGAGACCTTCCTCATAAGTTGTTCCTACATACCAGGCTCTTAATTAGCCTTTTAGTATTAGCAAGAGGTGTAGATCTTAGTGCCGGTTACAATCCACGGTGAACTATGAAATCATTTAATATGGTTTATTGTTTCTGGATTTTCGACGTCCTAGTTTCCTTGGAGCTTTGGCAGTTGAAGCCTGCAAATTATGCTTAGATTAAATGACTAAACTTGTTTCAAGTAAAATCCACCGGGGGTTGCTATTTTTCTCAGACTTGCATAGCAGCATTTCGACTTTGATGAAGGACATGATCCTAGGGCTGGAAATATTTTAGGTCAAAATGCAACCATTAATAATTTTGTTGATTCCAGTTTGAACATGTGCAAAGAAAGTCACATGACTAATAAGGAGAGTTGAAGGATAGGTTTCAGCCTTATGAAGAGATGGAAAGGGAGACCAAAAAGGACACTCAAGGAAGTTATCAAATGCGATCTCTTTCTGTAGAATTAATTATTGATTGAGCATAATAGTATTGTGTTATGATGAAGCTGACTTCACTTAGTAGGATAAGGGAGGCCAAGAAGGATACCCAAGGAAGTTATCAAATGTGATTTCTTCATGAATGATATTTCTAAGGAGTTAGTTGTTGCTAGAGCTTAATAATATCATTTAATTCATCAAGCCAATTCCACATGGTAAGATAAGGCTTGTTTCTCATGAACAAGTTTTGTTGTTTGGGATTTAGAGTATCAACATGAACAGTCAGTTTCCCACTAAAAGCAAAGGCTATTGTCACTGGTGACGATTTTAATCTGATTCCACCTACACCAGATAATGTGCATGCACACATTTCTTTTATCAACCTCAGAGGCGAATGACCGCATACGAATCTTCAGATGTTACTGGGATACTCAATATTGATTTCATTGGATTTTGGAGATTTGGAGATTGTTGAAGATATTAATGAAACCTATTGTGGATTTTTACCTCTCAGCTTAAGATTTTGGGATGAAGTGGTTCATTACATGGTATCAAAGAAAATAGGAGTCTTTTTGTAGTTTGCTTGTTTAGTGCATAACTTCTCATTATCATAACATAAGGCTGTTTCACATCGTTGAACTGGCCCCCTACATATTTATTTATGTTGTATTTTTTATCCTGCTATTGTTATGTTATAGGACATCACAGATTATGCCCTTTCAATTGTCTTTTGCTTATGATACTTGTTATGAATCTTTTCTCAGTGATTTGTCTGCATATTGGAGTCATTTGCCATTTATTTGAATCTAATATTAAGTTTATTATTATGGATGCAGATGGGAGACTGGTAATCCTGTCCAAGACTGGATGGTTTGGACAAATCTTATATTGGATTTCAATTAGCCTTCTGATTGTTTCAGGGAGAAGCCTACTCTGGGCTGAACATTTCAGTCATTGATGCAGGATGGAACGTGAATCATATTTTGGTATTCCAAAGAATACTTAAATATCTCGTTCATGCGATAAGCTCATCAACAGAAATAGGTGACATGCCTTAACTCAAGGCTAATGTGGCTGTAAAATGTTTGATTGTTGCTAAACATTTATGTCACAATAGATCACGTGATATTGTGACTGCTTAGAATATTTAATCCTATGTTTGGATGGATAGAAATGTTAGAGAAAAATAGGAAGGTGGAGTACTAAGAAAGAAAACTCTCCAAAATACTGAAAAAACGTTACTTTCTCTGGTTTTTAATGTAAGCCAACTTTTTTTCCTCGGTCAAAAAGACTGACTTTGTAGGAATCTGACATTAAGGACTAGGGGATTACTATTTTGGGAAGTTTTTCCTTGTAGTATTCTTTCCCCCTTGATTTTCTTCCCATCCATAGGGTAAGTGTTTTATTGCAACTTGTTTAGTGGCAGTTGGATCGGTTGCTTTACTCTTGGAATGTCACCAATTTCTGTTTATGCTTGCATTAGCGGGCTTGAAGTGAGAATTATTCTTGAAAGTTTAAAATGAGGTGTTTAGGCCATGGACAGTCAAATTGACCAACATGTCAATTCACACGGAATATATTTTGCCTCCAATGGATCAAAAATGCCATCTTGTTAAGTAGGGTTAAGTTTCTCTTATTATCTTTTATAATTTTTAAATCATGTTCGTCCAATTAATCTAAAAGGTTACAATACTACTTTAACTTTTATTTCCTCTTTCTAATCAACGGCCCAGATGTGTTTATGAGGGATAATGAAAAAAAATCTCTGCTATGGATATATAATATAGTTATTGAATTGATAGTGAATGATTGACATTGTTTTATTGTTGTTAAATATGGTTAATTATCCATCAAAACCTGTAATTATAGTAACACTGAACACAAAGGTACATGAGTGTGAGAGTTAATTTACAAATTTTAAATAAATAAAATCAAATAATGCTTGACTCTAAAATAAATATTCAAATTTTTGAATTATGTGTTGTGTGGCTAAGTAGTGGATATAGGAGGCAACACCTTGGATCTCTTGCCCTTGACTGGGCATCGTGTATCTGGAAAACAACCATCACACTCTTTCACATCTAATACCAAACCTTTCTGCGTCACTTTCAAAGGGTAGCTCACTAGATGAATGCCTTCCATGTCCACAATTTCTTCGCCGCTGTAGATTTCCCACATCCGATCTCCGATCGATCGCACTTTCCGAACACATTCCAAACTCTCTGGCTCTAGCATCAACCTTTCCTCTTCACACCTACTGTGCTCGTACCACAGTGACATCCTATATGCATGAATCTCGTTGCGATTCATCGCTTGGCTATTGGAATCCACATCTTGTGGTTGGTAGCATCCTATGGCTATCTCTGTGTCTCTTTCACCATCCATGGATCTTTGGTTCACATTGGCTGACCCTATCAACAAGTACATGTCGTCCACTGCAAATAACGATCGAAAAGGTGGTCAAGTCTTATTACTTCTCTGAGCTTTAGAAATGGGTATATGTGTGATGAATGAACTTCACCAATCAGGTATTTACACAAATTTGAGATAATCCGACAAGAACAAATCTTTAGCTCTAATAGATTTGCGCACGTTTTGGGATTAAAGCAAGCAAAATGCTTTTCAAAGTCAAGCTGAAGTTTTGGTTTGTGTTTAGTCCTCCATTGATTGGATTTATTCACACAAAAACAAAACAAAAAATAAAAAGCTCGAGCTTCATCCCGCTAGTCTTTTAGTTTAACATCTAAAGTCAGATTCATTCAGTAAAAATTGGCCATTTTCTTCAAATCTACTCAACCAAAAAAAAAAATGAAAGAACTTTCGGAATGAAAAGAAGTTAGTGATCTTCTTCCATACCTATCATGAGCTTGGAGTGGACATACACCATGAACCTTCTACTCTTTTGGGCATTCCAATATTGTGTTTCAGCATGAGGACATTGTGGCGGTATGTACTCTCCTTCTTCCTTCTTTTCCCTATTTGCTAAACAAAAGAAATTCAAATAGTCTCTTGGGTGCCCTGCTTCCCCACTTTCTTGTATTGCTTCTCCAATCAATCTATACATCATTTTAATTGTTTTTCTTGTCCAATACAAAATGTCCTGAACTGTTTCACTTTCTGGTATTCCTTCTGGCCACATTGGAATCACTACATACACTGCAAATCTCTCTTTTGCTTTAATCTTACTCACCACTTTAAGTGCTATCTCAATAGGAATCAAATTTCTGCATCCACTATGCTTCTCTTTGTCCCACAACTGGCATCCCCCTATGAAATACTGGTTTTCTACGTATATAAACCTATCAGCGCGCCTGATTGCTTCAACATAAGCATCATGGATGCTCCTTTCCGCAGTGAGTTTTCTGGACAATTGGTGGGCAGAGATATGGTCAATTGATCTATACACTTGAACTTTCCAATTCCTCTCTGTAGGCATGCTTGAAAATGTTTGGGGCATGAGGTTTGCTAGGGAACTTGCAGGGACTAAAAGGGAAGGATCACATTGCTTTGTCCATCTTTGCTCAAAATTTGTTAACACGTCCCAAGCAGCACCACCTATAACACAAGCATGAGCATCATGCCAAGGTGCTCTTGGCCCTCCTTTACTAAGGTTAGCTCCTGCAATATTACTCTGATAGAAATCATTGCAATGTGATTCGCTGTTTAGCGTTTGAAACAACGAATGCTGCTCCGTGTCGTATCTGCCATCACACAAATCTAACCCACCAATGAAGCTCATAATTTCTCTATCATTCACAGATTTCGTCGGTGCTTTGGCATCAACAGTTATAGTCTTCTGGTGGTGAGTGAACCATGTGGGGAACTTATGGTGTAATCTTGGACACTTTCTGCATATAACTTTTGTGTGTCTGCAGTATGCAAAAGCATCCTCATCATGGGTATTCATCATACCTTTGTTCTTTATAAATGGCAAAGATGTTTCATCATCCCAAACCATAACTCTCACTGCTACTCCTTCTTCTGCTTTCCTTTTTAGCAGCTCTCCAAGCTTTATTCCTAATGCATGTGGGATTTCTGTTTCCGGATCTCTGACCTGCTCAAAAAGCATATAGATTTCTAAAATTACATGGAGAATGAAAAATGGGGTAAATTACTCTATTGATTCCTATTCTGCTGAGATTCTAATTTTAATTTCGTTTATGGCCAAAGAAAAATTTAATTTTTAATTCAACCCCTGCCATTCATATTAACTCACTTGAGAGACACTTTGATATGGATGGCATCACATGTCATACTTCTGACTTCTAAGTATAGTTCATGTCATTATCTATCTTACTCTTATTCTTAACATAAATAATGCATATTTGAGAATTTGGAAGGCATATGATAAAATTTAATACTCCTTTCGGTCCTTAATATAAGACTTAGTTGACTTTTTTAGATAGATTAATGAATTTAAATAAATTACTTAATCATAAGATATATTATGTATCATTAGATTATATATCACTTTATAAGTAAAGAAAATTAGTTTAGAGAAAAATGATAAAAATAAAAACTTCAAAGTAATTTATTTAACTTCATTAATTTCTCCAAAAAGGTCAATTGAATATTATATTTAAGACAGGAAGAAGTAATACTTTAATGGATTGGAGTAACAATAAATTGGAATTAGAGGAATCCAATTGTAAACTGCTAAACCATATAGATGAAATTAACCCTATGTTTGAATGGAGAGAAAAATATGGGAGAAAGAAAAATAGGAGAGAAGACTCCAATAAATAGTAAATTTTTTACCATTTTTGGAAGTTTTCCCTCCTAGTATCCCCTCCTCCTATTTTTCTATCACTTTTCTCTCCATCCAAATATAGGGTAAAAGCTGAACTAACTTGTGAAGACTAAGAAAATAACTTGACCAAAAGAGAGAGAGAAAGAAAAGAAAAGAAATTGGAACAAGGTATAAGGTTTACCAGAACCATATGAGGATTGAAGGACCATCCTGCAATATAAACTAAGTACTTTGCACCATCAATAGCTTTATACACATCTTCCCATAGCCTTTTTGGAGCTCCACAATGATCAAAAGGAGGTTGATAAGTAAAAGAATGGTGAGCATCATGGTAAAGCTTAACCTCACAATTAGACCTTTGTGGAAACGAAGTATCCCTTAAGCCATGAAATTCCCCATTCCTTAGAAGCTTTTCCCAACTTGGTTCAAGCCCTGCTGGTCTGAACCACAATAGAAACCTTAATTTGAGTTGAGGATTCAGTTTTCCATTTTCCATGTGGAGAGGGAAGAAACCATTGATTAAACTCTCTTCCTTCAGTAGTTTGTGAGCCTGAATATGGAATCTCCCCAATATGGAGAATGATGTTTTCAATGTTATGATGATGATTGAATCTGCTGGGTGAGCACACTGAATCTGAAAGGTTTGATTCCACACGCGATCCCGTTCTTGACTTGTCTTTGCTACCTTCTTGTTTCCTAGTTTGATGGTCACATATGCAGATTTCCCTTTCGCATTGATACACTGACAAAATAACAAAGATTTGTAAGAGTTTGCAGAGATCACTACAGTAATTTCATCATTATAGAGTTGGTTTAGCGGTGAAAGGCCCCGCTAGATCCCTCTGGGTCTCGAGTTTGAGTCTCAAAAGAGACACCTGTGTTGGAAGGCCTGATAATATGATTCAGAAAAAGCGTCGAATACTGGTTGAAACTACAAGAATTTCACATAATAGCCAATGAAATTATGTAATGATAAGTAGAGGAATAAATAACTAGCCTCATTGGACTTTGAGTACTTTGAAAATAAGAAAGCATGTTCTTCAATTATGAATCTGCAAGATTTAAGCCTTTTAGCCCATTACCCTGTTACCGGAGATGTTTCACCAAATTCTATCATTTGATGTTTCCAAATGAATTAGAATTAGTTTAGTAAGGGACAGAATATAATCTTGAAAGGTGACAGTTGAGGGAAGTTTAATTATCAGTTGAACTAGTGCGTGCAAATGATATAAAGGACTGATTAGTACATGTTCCCTTAATGCTATCTCCGGTCCTTAATAGAAGCGCAAACTAGGGATTCGATTTGGTCCTAAATACATGATCTCAAACCACTTTAACTCCTAAATTTATAAATTTTTTTCAAAGTATCCATGTTACTTGCACATATTAAGGAGTTTCTATCTAAGAATAATCATATGATGAAAGATGAAATTTTACGAAACCAATCTATATTTGTTAGAAATAACTAATATAACTAACTTTCTTAATCTATCCAAATAAGTCAATAGCTCTTATATTAAGGATCAAAAGTAGTAGTAATCATTATCAGGGGCTTACATTGAAGGGAAATGCAGGTGCATAAGGAGTAGCATTGAAGATGGTGGCTTCAATTGTTCCATGGAGGAGCTCAAGTTTTGTCTCCATTTTCTCGACCTCAAAAATGCACCAGAGATAGAGCTATCAGTTTTGTTTTGACCAAGAGGAAGAAGTGTAAGCTATCATTACTGGTAATACAAATAAGCTCATATATATAAAGGTAGGTGACTTTGGTGATGCAGAAGAAGCAAAGGGAATCTTGGGATGCAATGGAACAAAACATTGAGCAGTTTGGAAAATCTTGTAGATTTTCTGGCCTCTATCTTCAAGTATGTCCCATCCCAATTTTTTCGCTTCAAGTTCAAATTTCTTAAAACCCAGAACACGGTTTTGCTTGCTTAATAAGATTAAACTATATGTATGACCTGGTCTTGTGTTTTTCTCTGTAATGTCCTGGTCAATCAAGAAACTGCAGATTTTATTGTTTTGCTAGGAGACCAAGTCTATTGGAGAAACATTCACCTGACAATAACAGGGTGATAATTTATTACTCCAAACTCTTGGGAGGATTCAAATCCCTATATATATAATGCCATCTACCTTTGAAAAACAAAAAAGCACGAGGGAAAATTATCTCTTTGTTATATATATACATGGAAAAAGTTTGAATCTTGAATCTACCCCATTAAAGCAAGCTTCATATGGTTGACGAAAAACTATCTCTTTACTTCAAGGGTTAATTTTAAAATTAGTTTCAGTTAAAGATAATTACACAAGGCCATGGATTCCAAATTTGCATAACTTCATCTTAATCTAACATTAGCAGCCTGTCAGTACTCAATATTATTGAATCAAATAAGTAACTTAAACCCAAATTTCACTTTTTTATAATTCAAATTGAAAAAATGTTTTATATTGAAATATATTTATGTAATAATCTTGTAATTAGGTTCTATCTTAAAAGAAGTAAATTATGACTTTCCTAAAATATGAACTTGGTTATCACTTCTACACTTTTTTAAGCCTTTTGGTGAAAGAAATATGAATTTGACTTGTTATGAGGAGTTGAAGTTTCTTTGAAGATCAACTTGGGAAAACGGTAAATATGAAATGGAAGAATGAGATTAGACCCTTTATATAGTTTATTGTCCACTTTCACGCGGTGTTCTTTATTAATAATAATAAATAAATTCTGGTTAGCATGTTCTTTATTAATAATAAATAAATTCTGGTTAGCGTGTAAGAAAACACGATGCAACCCAAGATTTTGCAATGGTTTAAAGACTTTTTCAAATTCCTTGTTTTCTCTTTATTTTGAGTTTTCTTAAATTAGATGTATGACTTTATGGAGTTTGGCGTTGTCTTGGCAGCTAAAACTCTTAATATTGAATATGAAGTGTTGTGTGTGTGTTTTTTTATCAAAATAAGTAAACTGTTGTTCTTTAATTCATGAGAGTTAGTGAAAAGCTGAAAATGCCAATGCCCTCTACCAAATGAAGTATTTTGTTCTTTACAAATGTGTTGGAGGAAGTACTCCTCTGATCTTATTTATAAATCAGAAAAAAAAAAAAAAAAATTGATCCTATTTATACGAGAGAAAAAAATAAATTATACAATGTACAATTTTACCTCTATATATTATTTGTTTTGACTTTGTTCTTATGAAATATTATAATATATACCACTTTGGTCCTATTTATAAGTTCATTTTGACCAAAAATTTTGGTCCTTATTATAAGTCTAGTTTCAAAGTAATAAAGGTGTTTTTTTTTTACTTTTTTTACCCCTATTAATTGCAATAAACAAAAAGAATTTATTTATGTTGGCTTTTGGACCAATCATAGATAAGGGTAAAATTGGAAATTTAGCCCATAATTAATGAGTTAACTAACTCTGCTTGATATGTGAGAGTTAGTTAATTTGAGACTTATAAATAGGATCAGAGTCGTATTAAATAGAAATAAGGTTAGAAATATGTTAAATTTTATGTTGTTAGAGTTAATGAAATTTAAAGTTTTTCTTGATCAGTAAAACATATTAGAAATGCATTGTAAATAGGATCATATGAGATAAAAAAAAAAAAAAAATGAACTTGTCTCAAATGAATGAGTTTTAGGACATGAGGAAATATAACTTATCTCAAAAGCACTTTACTTATTATACTCGCATTGTTCCCATATATAAGGTTCTTGTAACCAAATTACGAGGTCCTAGAAAATAGATAAAATTAGTTTAAAGTAATAAATATGTAAAAAAATAATGTGAGTGAGGGTGGTTAAATTCTTGGTCCCTTTTTTGTGAGAACGAATTGATATCCACTATAATTTTATTTTTTAAAAAAAAAAAAGATAATGTGAGAGAACATTAGGGGAAGAGAGAGAATACTGGGAATGATTCAACATTTTAATTATTGTACTTATTGTAATGCAATTTATGAAATTAATTGAGAGCAAAATGAGTAAAAAAATGCATATATTAGTTCATACTATCTCAAATAAGATCAGGGACAGGCTCATTTAAAAGTGGGATCTTATGTATAGAAACGGATGGAGTATAAAACCCAGATGCAACACAAAAACCTTCAATAGGTTGTTATCAAATTTTGAAAACACGGAACAGATGCCACTAATTTCTGGGATAGAGAGAGACAAGGGGGAAGAAAAGACAGGATTTTTGGGGATAAGGTGAAGAATAGGATTTTGTCTTGAGTTTCAAAAAATGCCAAAACATGTGAAGAAACGACATTTGACCTTTCCTATTAATAAATGTTGGGAATAATTAAATTCTGAACTTCTCAGGCTTCCTGTCATCATCAGCCAACTAAGATTTTATCTCTCTTTCATCTTTCAAATTTCAAAAACCCTGCAATTCTTCTTCCCCCCAAAATCACAATTAATGCCTACAGCTTCTATCATCACCATCTCTACCCGTGTGCTTAGATTCCCACAAACATTTTATTTGAAAATATATAATATGATTGATCAAATTTAGGTTTCAATTCCTATAATTTCATAAAGATTTGATCTAAATTTAACAACTAATCCCTATACTTTTGACAAAATTTTGGTTTTACTCCATGTACTTAAACTCATACCGAATTTTTATGAAATAATAGGGACAAAAACCAATAATTTGAAAGAGACCAAAACCAAAATTCAATCAAAAGTAAGAATGGTATTTACCCAAACTAAACACATCACAAAAGCGTATAAGCTCTATCTTTATGAATAAAGGTTCATAGGACATTTTCTTGCTCCATGCATCCACATTCAATGCTAGCACATAAAATCACTGCAAGACTGAGATAAAAGCATCGAACCACTTTGGATCGAGCAAGCTATTTAAACAAAGGCCATTAAGGCAATAACTTCCATAAAGAATTTCAAGAGCATCTGTATATCTTATCTCCTAACCTACTTTCTCTTCCCCTATTTTTATACACAGATGCAAAAATAGATTATGGCATAGCAGAGAGATGGGAAGACAAAAACCCGCCAAATTCAGGCTTTTCTAAAAGCATGTGATCATGTAGTTTTTCAAAATGTGAGCCTCTACTCTCTACATACATCACCATCTTTCACATGCAAGTTCGCCTAAGCTTTGTCCCTTTCCAAGTAAGCAGACCTGTACTTCTCCAGAGAAAGCTTTCCACTGAATGAAGATTCCAGGGGCTCTTCCAGCAGGGGCCCACTGTAATGATGCTGCATCTGCTGCTCTGCCCAGATCCGACCACTCCTGTTCCCGGCATCATAACCGGCAGTTAAGTAATTTGTCTCCATGACCACGTCACCCTCCAGCATTCGGAGAACCTTCAACAAGGACACAGACATGCAAAAGAAGTTAGCAGAGCAAACCAGAGAGGTCTGAATTTGAAGTGAAATGAGATGGTTGAATATTTTAAAATATATAAACTTGTCTTACATATATGCTCATTCAGAGGTGTAATAACTGAATTTCTAGTCATGTCAATTTTAAATGTGGCTAGCAATCAGTTTACACAACTCAAGTCTTAGTCTTCATAATTGCAATGAGCTTGGTGTTAAAAACTTTCCATTCTACATCCATGTCAGTTTTGGCAAAAAAGGAGAGGGGACCAATCTTGGAAGGGAAAAAATTTGAATGCAGCTTTTAGGTGTTTTCCAACACAGTTATGACACAGGAGAATCATTTAAAGCCATGAATAATGATGGTTACTGGCAAATAAATGAACTTCACCTAAATGTTCTCCTTTTGGAAATGAGGAGACATTAATTAAGAAAACAAACTGAGAAAGGGGATATGAGATTATACCCCATTGACTTTTTAAATTAAGTTCAGGGAATCATGGAAATTGTCTGATTAATTAACCTACATCCAATTCCAATTTCTACAAAAACAAGCAAGTTTCTCTTTACCTGTGACATGCGAGGTCTAGAATGAGGATCTCGCCTTATGCATAATGAGGCAGCATGCAGCATACAATAGACCTCATTTTCCGAATAGCAATTTCCCAGCCTCGGATCAATCAGTTCCTCGATGGCACATTCCTTTAACAGTGGTCGCGCCTGTTTAATATCCAAATGCTCACAATTACTCAAGGCCAGACATAAACAATACAATATACTTATTGTCTTTCCTTTGTAAGTCAGTGTCATGTTTCTCATCGGCAATATTCCAAACAGTGAGAGATTCTTGGGAATGCCCAGTATGTAGAAGTTAATAAACAACCAAATCAATAATGAAAACGTAAATAAGAATGTCAGCTTACCCATTCAGTAAGACACTGCTGCCCTTTAGGTCGATTGAGATCCACAGCTTTTCGCCCCGTAATGAGCTCCACTAATACCACTCCAAAGGAATAAACATCAGCCTTTTCGGTGATTTGGCCACTTTGAGCATATTCTGGCGCCAAATACCTAAAATGGCAGCCACACAGATTGGTTTCAAGTCCATGGTTGCATTAGAAATCATTAAGGAGTATTAAAAGTTTACAACACATACCCAAACGTTCCTATGACTCTAGTTTCCACTTCAGTGTCTCCATCAGGCTGCCACCTTGCCAGTCCAAAATCACCAACCTTGGAGAGTTTTAAAACAAAAAATACAATACTGTTAGAAGTGAGACATAAATTGATGCACCTCAGAACATGGCTTATATGATATCCTACACAATCTGTAGGATGCTCTGATAATCCAGGACATTTTATTCTACAGAAAATTCTTAAAATGTTAGATAATCTATGATTACTCAACCCAATGAAATAATGAATAAAGAAAAACTTAGCAGTCCGTGAAAACATAATATGGAATAATGATGACTTTTATTTCCAGTTACGCATCATACAAAGAAAGGAGACAAAGGATCCAATACCAATGGTTCAAAATCATGGGTGATGAGAATATTGTTTGGGCGCATGTCCCGGTGGATAATGCAACCCACTCTGCACTCTTCATGAAGATATCGCAGCCCTCGAGCAGCTCCAACAGCAATTTTTTGCCTTGCAGACCACTCTAATACATCCCGTTGTCTCCCTGAAAATTTCCAAGGTACTAGATCAATTATCAAAGAACGAAAAACGGTAACATTCACACATAATAAATCAGCAGGGCGTTTATCATACTAGAACTAGACTATCTAAGTATATGCATGTCTGCACTAATTAAGAAGAAAAAAGATCATGCTACATCCCATTGTTTAGGTATAATAGTTAAGTACTATCCCAGTATTGATTTAGCAAATCTGATCTCACTTCCCAATTATTTACTTAATTATGAGACGCTCAATTATAATTATGATAAGCACACAAAAACTCATTAACTGATGGACTACATAGATCCTGCATGCTCATCAATGACTTATTTAAGTTCAACCCAATAAAAACAAGTATTCTTCCTTGACACTGACAGCATGTGGTATAGGACAAGAAATTACCATATAAATGAGAATCCAGTGATCCATTGCATATATACTCATAAACCAGTAGCCTTCTTTTATCCTCTATACAAAACCCAATCAGCATAACAACATTTCGATGCTGAGCACAGCTTAAGACTTCTACCTCTGAGCAAAACTCATGATCACCCTGAGAACTTGCCAATTTATGTTGCTTGACAGCAATGACTTGCCCATCTGATAGAACCCCTCTGTGAACAGATCCAAATCCTCCTTCTGCCAAGAAGTTGGCTTGTGAAAATCCCCCAGTAGCAAGCTCCAACTCAGCATAGCTAAACCACCTTGGGGGTTTTCCGAAAATGGGTGCCTTATGTTGACATATAGAACATAATGGAGGTGGACCAGGAGGAGCATTCCTAGATAATGCTATTGCATCTCGTACATTTCCACTGAAATCCAATTCACTTCTGTAGTTTGAAATTTCAAATCCAGAATCTCTCTCAAGCCTTGAGAGCTTTTCAAGCAAGGCTCTGGTAGTAGATGTTTGAGGCTTATTATGAGATCTCTCAGATCTTTCTTCTGCACACTGAGATGATCGTTGATGTAGAAGCATTTCTGAGATCCAAGGCTGGAATCTCAAGTTTGCTGAGGATGTGGACATATTTTCACTGTCTGTGTCCGAATTAGTATCATCAAGTTCTTCATTTTCCTTAATTGTCTCCTCTTTCCTTAACTCACCATTGATCTCTGGGACAAAAAATGGTGAGGTCCCAGGATCTGAGCTTGAAACTGATGAGGTACCAGCTTCAGTTGCAGTAAATGGTGTCTCTTGCTCCGGGCTGCTAGTTGGGGTGACAACAGGTGCTTTAATGGAGTTTAAAGATTCGTTCTTCTGTTTGGCTTGTTTTCCAGGCATTTCTTTCTCAGAAGGTAATGGACTGGCTTCTTCAAGATCCTTCTTTTGTGATCCAACCAAATTTAAACGGAGAACTTTTGGTTGAGATCGCTTCATAGCTACAATGTTGCATTGCAATTCTTCCATGCAGCGTTTTTCCTCATATTTGAGATCTCTGCAAAATAAGCATCGAGCCAAAAACCATAAACAAATATAATAAAAAATATCATATCAAAAACATAGTAAACTGGAAAGAGGGAATTAACTCATGATTACGTTTTGTAGTCACAATAGCATGCCTTTCTGAACAGAAAATATCTATTAAAAAAATTAAAAATATATCTATAAGGAAGGGGAAAAAGACGATTACTTGTCTAAGATAACCCAATTGGCCAGGACTTTCTTGGCCTCTGCAGCTACTCCTCCAACCGGAGATCCAGATATAGTTTGAATCTTGACATTTATCTGTTTAAAAAATTTATGCAAGAGAGGTAAGCCACCAACATTTACTATGCAAGAGGCTTTCGTATATCAAGGCCACTACTAACCTTATTAGAATCATAGACATCATGAAGCCGAAGGATCATCTGGGAACAAGAATCATTGATATCACACTTCTTCTCTGAAGCTGTTCCAGAAGGAGACTTCTTGTTACCGCTGGCGCAGTCACCAGCAAATCTTGGAAAACCCCATAACCTTCTACCTGCGTTTTCACAGAGTAAACGTTATTTGCACATATGAAAAGCATAGGCAAGGTTCAATTACTTGTCCGCAACACTAATCAAATTCAGAGGCATGTCTTATGTAACAGAGGCATCAAACTCATCTGTAAAATAATTTAAATGGAAGAGAAAAATAAATTACCTGAGCTTTGCGGGGGCAAAACCACTAACAAAATAATACAATCCCCAGGTTGAACAACATGAGTTAGAGACCAGACAAGAGCAGTCTTAGGGATTTCCTTCGATGCCTTAACGGCAACAATGACCTTCTCAGCATTATCAGAATCCCTTTCTTGCTTCCCTCGCTTCTGTTCTCGATTCATGAGCGCAAATAATCCCCAAAAGCAAGCAAAATGTCTTGTTTTAAGAGTTTAGCTATGAATAACCATGAAAGCATACGTTCTTAATTCTTATATTGTTAAACAACACCTTCAATATCTGCCACTAGTACATTTATCATCATCATGCCGATAAGAAGAAAACCTTTAGGGTGCGCTTAAACCCACTTTAAATTTTATCAGAATCTAGCTTTTTTTTGTCACGAATGCGAGTGCTTCAGTAGTACGATCACAGAAATAGTAGCAAATCCGTGAACAATCAGATACCCTTTTAGTTCAGAAAGCCAGAAGTTGCAGTTCCAAGCTAAGAGGCCACAAATTTGATGTATTTCAAGGCTTTCTTGAACTTCAGAAGATTCGAAGCGCTGTTTAGCATGAGATGTAAAAGACACATAAGCCACAGGAGGCCTTCCAGTCTAGGACACTAGAATGCGATTGTGCCTTCAAATCAACAAGTAAAAATATTAGAAAGAAACAACTTGAAAAGAAGAAGTGGCTGTGCTTTGGATCCAGCTAGTTGGCTCCACTATCGATAATAATTGCCAAAGATTCCACAACTCAAATAGTATCATGTCTTCATCTTCCACAGAGAACGTCAAATCAACACCAGTAAGACCGGAGGTAGAGGCCGTTTTGCTTAGCTTTCTGAGGAAATGGAAGACGTTATCTTCAAGTTTTACCCCTGCACAGTCCAGATTCAACTTGGGTTAAAGAAAAAATAATGCAGAGTTAAGCAATGTGAAGAAACAAATAGCAACCGAACATAAAAAATATGAACGACTTTTCAACGGCCATTTTGTTGCTTTAGAAGATCAAATGCATCATTGGCGACTAAAAAACAAAAACAGAAGAAAAGAATGGGGACCCAAGAAATAAGATCCAAATCTTTTTATTTTTGTTTATTGCCTATCACTCCTGCTCAGGCATTTAAACAAACACCCCCGAAACAGAATAATATTATACACCTTTTTATCATTATTATCAGCATCATAACAGAATTCCCAGCGAAGAAAAAAAATAATAACTCCCACCACGGGAAAACAAAAATCGAAAAGGAAATCAGTGAAACCTATCAGTAACAAGACAGAAGTTGATTGAATTCGCAAAAAAGAAAACGAGTGCCCAACAAACACCATCAATGAATTTCACAGAGGAAAGAGAAAACAGTTCGTTCCGGTTCTTAAGGTTCAAGAAAACTCGCAGAAACTAAAGCTGAAAAACAAGTTTCTGCTTTACTAACTTCACAGCACAGAATGAGGAAAAAATCAAATACGGTGGAAGCAAGGCAGAAGAAAAGGACCACAAAAAAACGAAACAAATATGGGCGATTTAACAACAACAAGAAGCCCACTCCGAAGAAGAAATGGGAAAGTGGGTAGAGATGAAAAGGAGCAAGTACAAAAATAGAATTCTATTTTCCGAAAAGAAGCCCGGGGAAAGTATAAGAAGGGTAAAACGTAAGAAGAGAAGCAAAAGAGATCAGCCTAGATATGAAATATGAGTAGTAATAGGAGACAAAAGATAGAGAGAGAGAAATACAAGGAGAAAAATCGCAAATCTTGTTTTACCGGAGAAGGTAATGGAAGGCGAAACGCATACATACAGAGATAGGTATATTTGCAGAAAGGAGATTGAAAGGAGGAGGAGGAGGGGCTCAGGGCCCAAAGTGAAAGAGAGTTTCTGTTTTCTTCAAGGGATTGGGAATGGCGTATCTGCGGGGAGACGTGTGGGGGCAGAGGAGGCGCTCTGTTGTTGTTGCAGTTTTATTTGGGAAACGAGTCTCGTATCAGGTGAAGCATTCAATGCATGAGATCTCTCCTTACTGTTTGAATTGAATTGCAGTAAAAAACTCACAAATTGAACCCCGCTAATGTTGAAGGTGAACATTCAAATAATAATTCACTCGTTTCTTGGGACAGCAAGAATTTAGCAGTTTTCAAATGGACTATGTTGTGTAGATATTCATAATCAAGTCTTATTTATAATTTACTCACTAATAAGTCAATGTAAAACAAATATCTTAGTTCACAACATAAGAATAACTAATACTCCTCCTAATTATAAGATATAGTTAACTTTTTTGGAGAAATCAAGGAAGTTAATTAAATTACTTTAAAGTATTTTTATTTTATTTTTCTTCTTCTAAGTAATTAGTTTGATTAATAAGCTAATATATAATTTAAATATACAAAACATATAAAATGATTAAGTAACTTATTTAGCTTCCTTAATCTCTCCAAACAAAGTCAACTATGTCTTATAATTAGGATCGGAGGTAGTACTTATTTATTAATTTCAACTTGATAACTAATAATTAAATGTGACTTTTTATATTTTTTACTCATTTTTTAAAATATAGTTTAATATGGATAAAGTTAAAAAAAAATTTCAATTTGACATATATATTTAATGGGTTGACTATCATTTTGATGTTCTAATGAATTATTAGAGTGACTTATATGGCGAATCACATACACACTTTCAGTCTATTTCGTGAAATCAAGACAAATTTTAAATATTATTAACTCCATATTAAAACTTAATGATTGTTCAACTTTATTCTGATTTAATAAAAGCTTTACTCTAAAGTAGGAGTGCCAATTCCTTTTTTTTTCCAAGTCAGAAGGACAAATTCTACACAATACCAGTACTAATAAGAGAAAACGCATGGGAATAAAAAAACTTTTAAAATGCTTAAAAGGCAAAAAACAAAAAACAAAAACAAAAAGTATTCCAAATATTCATAATATTATAGAGGTATAAAAAATCAAGTTCTCATATCTCTCTGGTATTACAAATATTCAGAACATATTTTTGTCAGTGGCATTTTAAAAGTTCTTTTTCAGATATTTTTCCTACTAATAAACCAAGTGAAAAATTGTACATTAATGTATAACTTATTTTATTTTGGGAAAATTCTAAATAAATATCATTGGAATTTTGAAAACCTTAAAAAGACTTTTAACACATGAAAATGACAAAAAGATCTCAAGGGACTATTCTAAAATTTTGAAATGTTATGCTTTTACTAAAATGCTCTTCAATTTTTTTAAAAAAAATAAAAAAAAAAAAAACTTTTGCCAATGCCGGAGCTCCAGTGACAACTTAATGTAATCGACTACTTCAGCTCCATAAACCTTATCCGGTTTGGTTAACAAGTTAAATAAAGGTAATGATAACTTGACTAAAGCTATTGACAAATTGCGCTTTCGGGTTATTAATGACTACACTCAAGTTGTCATTGTTAATATTAAAATTGTCATTATCTTTATTCAACTTGTCAACAATACTTAATAGGGCTTAAAGAGCTCAAGTAGTCAATTCATATACTCAAGTTATCAATGAAGTCCGACAATGACCACTAGAGTCCGTCGGCGGGGTGGTCTTTACGGCCGCAAAGTTCCAATCGATGAGGTTTTTAAAAAAAGGAAAGAAAATTTGAAGGGCATTTTAGTAAAAGCACAACATTTTAAAATATTATATTATTCTTTTAAGACCTATTTATTATTTTTATGTGTTAACTGACTTTTTAAAATTTTCTAAGTTCAAATTGTATTGATTTAGAATTTTTTCCTTTTATGTTTATATCATTTTTATTATTTAACTTTGATTTTTTTGAATAAGTGATTTAACTTTGATAAGAGAGAGTTAAAGTATGATATGGGGTCAACAAGAGTTGAGTAAGAAATTGACTCATGTCCGATCTCATAAATATTTGTTTCTTTGTTGAAAAAATAAACAAAAATGTATAGTTTATTTCTTTCAACAACTCAAAAAGAGAAAGTTCTTTTATGAGTGTAGCTAGAACAAGTAGTCCTTTTCAGCATCGGGTTTTTGTGTGTTTTTTAAAAAAAAAAAAAACCATAATCAATCAAATTAATTTATAAATTAAACTTTATTCTTGTCGTTTTCTATCTTATTTCAATTTTTTCAAATATTATTTGGAAAGATATATATACCAAACATTGTTGTTTTTATTCTTATTTTCATCCAACTTTTTATTCCATAAAAAAAATTATTAATCAACACGTATCCTAAATGAGTTTTTTGTTTTTACCAAAATATCCTACATGAGTTGAAAGTTACATATTATCAATAATATTTTTTACAAAACCAACTCAAATAGACATGGCTAAGAGTGGTAATTATCTCTTAAATAAGTAATTTGAGTTTTCAATTCTCAACTATATTAAGTAAATTAATTTTAAAATATTTTATCATTTACTGCTCTTACCTCGAACAAAAATTAAAAGAAAAGGCTACTTATGATCTAAACAAAGTACTTAGCTAGAATATATAATACTGACTTTATGGAGTATATTTGCTATGCTAGCTGGTACGTGTGTGTTAAATATATATGTGTTATTTAGTACGTGGGTCGAACTCCCAATAAATGCAGATATCCCAACCACTGAATGCAAAGTAATGGAAGATTAAATTGTACTTAATGATACTGGTAGTTTAGTATTGTCTACTAATTTAATTATTTGCATATTTATGTTTAAAAAACATAATGCTAAGACCACTCTAGTCTTTATTACCTCTGTTCTTTTTATAGAAAAATGTTTGTTTAAATTTCGCGATTTGAAACGTCAGTTAAAAATAATAAATTTGTTAAAATTATTATTAATTACCCCTATTAATTACAATAAACTCTAATATCATATACTCATTACCCTTATCAATTATAGGTTATACATGGAAAAAATATTTAATGCTCTTTGGAAACAAACAAGTGAGTTATAAAAAAGTTCAAATACACTTGTTAGTTGGTGCCTTATAATAAAAATCAGAGGGAATAAGTTTTTATACCAACATACAATTGGTCTAGCGGTATAAAGTCCGCTAAATCCTTGTGGGTCTTAAGTTTGAAACCCATAAGGGTCACTTGTATTGGAAGGGATAGCTACAAACTCCAAACTGGATATCAGATGTTAATATCAAAAATAGGTCCTTAAGGTTGTGACAATTTATTATATTCACATTACATAGAAGTGTGATGAAATAAGGACAAGATGTTCTTATGAAAATCAACGAGGTAATGGCACTTGTTTCTTATAAAAAGAAATGGAAGGAGAATAAGTCTAGTTAGTTTGTCAAAAAGAAAAGTCTTAAATATAAGTCCACCTTGAAAGTCATTAATAATTGTTTTTCAATTTTACCTCTATTGAAAATATATAACTTCTTTTTTCAATACTCAATACTTCCTCTGCCTCTGGTTTAAGAAATATGAGTTAAACTTGTGAAGGGATACGGTTTTTTTAAAAAAAATATACAATAAAATAAGATCCACTTTATTTTTGTGTCATTATTTAATATTTTTTCTAATTTTACCCTAATTAATTATATGTCTCTCATGTATTTTTCCATTCATTCTCTTTCTCGCTCATCCTCTCCATAAATATGGATTTTTTTAGGAATTTTTTTATATACATATTTATTGTTTTTAACCAATTTTAATTAATTTTTAAATTGCGTAAATTAGTTATTTAGTTCTTATATTATGAACCGGAAAGTAGTACTAAATAAGGGAAAATTTAAAAATATTAATCAATTTAAAACATACTAAATGTCTTAACTTCAATTTCTTGTTATGAGAAATTGGGTTAAATTCAACTTATAATAAGAACTAAAACGGTGAGTTGATGCTAACCTGAGCTACTTATACACAGTCAAATTGGTCTCACTTGAACCCACCCAAAAAAGGGAATAAAAGAGGTGAATATGTTAATAATACTCGTGCATTATGGTCATTAGCATCCTCATATCCACAATATATATTAACACCAATTCTCACTCTAACTCGCCATCTCTATAAATAAGGTCACACTTAAAAAGAAAGTATATATTTTTACACATTCATCACCTTTAACTAATCTCAACCGTCTTATTTATCAATTATTCATAGCTTATAAAAACTAATTGGAGGAAGTAAAGCAAATATGTTATGGTGTTTATTTATGGGTAACTCGCCATCTCTATAAATAAGGTCACACTTAAAAAAAAGTATATATTTTTACAATTTATCACCTTTCATTAATTCACCTAAAATTACAAACATACCCTTTATTAATCAATTATTCATAGCTTATAAAAATAATTGGAGGAATAATTTAAAGCAAATATGTTATGGTGTTTATTTATATTGAAATATCAGCTATAAAAGTGCATGACAACTTCTAGAATAATTTACTTATTAAAAAAATATTGGTTAAAACACATGCTAATCCATACTTGTTTTAGCCTGTACAAGCTAACCCAATCGATTCTTTGACGAATTACAACTTAGATGGTGTTTGTTTCACTACAAAATCAATTTTTTAACGAAGACTTTCAAGCGTTTTATATACAAGACAAAGCACTCCTCACATGATGTACAAATGGAACACAACTTCATTGCTAATAGGATAGTGACGTACTCAAATAATCTTGTAAGAAACTTTTACATCCTCAATCAATCTTTACGTGATGTACAAAGGGTTTTCTTTGTTATTCTACAAATAAATTAGTATTGTATCTCTCTGTTTTGAGTAAGCAGAAGAATATAGTGTTATACTTCAAAACCACTTCTCACATACTTATGTGCCTGTTTGGAACAATAATTATAGTCTTCAAAAACAGCTTTTTAATCGTGATTTACGATATACGAAGTAAAGTATGTCAGATAAGTTTTATCTCGATTTACGTGAATAAGTACTTTTAAGGGTCTCAAACGTGATCACTTAAAATCAATTAATTCGTGCCTATTTGGATTAACGGTGGAAACTACTTTTCCAACGTGATTTATGGTATACGGGGTAAGTTTGTGAAATGAGTTTTATTTCGACCTGCGTAAACATGTTTTTCTCTCCCTCCATTTTCTCTTCCCTCCCCTCCCCTCCCCTCCCCCAAACCATACATAGCCTAAGTAAGTGAGTACCACTCTAGTCTTTATTACCTCTGTTCTTTTTTATAGAAAAATGTTTGATTAAATTTTGCGATTTGAAACGTCAGTTAAAAACAATAAATTTGTTAAAATTATTATTACCCTTACTAATTACAATAAACTCTAATATCATATTAATAATTACTCTTACCCATTACCCTTATCAATTATAGGTATATATGGAAAAAAATATTTAATGCTCTTTAGAAACAAACAAGTGAGTTATAAAAAAATTCAAATACACTTGTTAGTTGGTGCCTTATAATAAAAATTAGAGGGAGTAAGTTTTTAGACCAACATACAGTTGGTCTAGCGGTATAAAGTCCCGCTAAATCCCTGTGGGTCTTGAGTTTGAAACCCATAAGGGTCACTTATGTTGAAAGGGACAGTCACAAACTTCAAACTGGATATCGGATGTTAATATTAAAAATAGGTCCTTAAGATTGTGAAAATTTATTATATTGACATTATATAGAGGTGATGAAATAAGGACAAGATGTTCTTATGAAAATCAACTAGGTAATGGCACTTGTTTCTTATAAAAAGAAATGGAGGGAGAATAAGTCTAGTTGGTTTGTCAAAAAGAAAAGTCTTAAATATAAGTCCACCTTGAAAGTCATTAATAATTGTTTTTCAATTTTACCTCTATTGAAAATATATAACTTCTATTTTTTCAATACTCAATATTTCCTCTGCCTGGTTTAAAATATATGAGTTAAACTTGTGAAGGGATAGGGGGTTTTTTTTTATTATTTTATTATGTAAGATCCACTTTATTTTTATCTCATCATTTAAATATATTTTTTAAATTTTATCCTAATCAATTATATGTTTCTCTCATGTATTTTTCCATTCTTTCTCTTTCATCTCTTTTTCCATTCATTCTCTTTCTCACTCATCCTCTCCATAAATATGGATTTTTTAAGAAAGCAAGTTATTTTTTTCTTACATATTTATTGTCTTTAACCAATTTTAATTAATTTTTTAATTGCATAAGTTAGTTATTTAGTTCTTATATTATGAACCGGAAAGTAGTACTAAATAAGGAAAATTTAAAAATATTAATCAATTTAAAACATACTAAATATCTTAACTTCATTTCTTGTTATGAGAAATTGGGTTGAATTCAACTTATAATAAGAACTAAAAGGGTGAGTTGATGCTAACCT
This sequence comes from Acacia melanoxylon, assembly GCA_019022615.1. Classification (NCBI taxonomy): domain Eukaryota; kingdom Viridiplantae; phylum Streptophyta; class Magnoliopsida; order Fabales; family Fabaceae; genus Acacia; species Acacia melanoxylon. The sequence continues at coordinate 16,920,133 of JAFJYJ010000003.1, forward strand.
GAGCTACTTACACACGGTCAAATTGGTCTCACTTGAACCCACCCAAAAAAGGGAATAAAAGAGGTGAATATGTCAATAATACTAGTGCATTATGGTCATTAGCATCCTCATATCCACAATACTCTCTTTGGTCTTAATTATAAGATCTAGTTGACTTTTTTTTTAAGAGGTTAAGGAAGCTAATTAAATTACTTTAAAGTATTTTTATTTTTATCTTTTTCTTTAAACTAATTAGTTTGACTAATGAGTTAATATATAATCTAAGGATATATAACATATGAAATGATTAAGTATCTTATTTAGCTTCCTTAACTTTTCTAAAAAAAAAGTTAATTATGTCTTATAATTAGAACCGGAGATAGTATATACTAACATCAATTATCACTCTAACTCGCCATCTCTATAAATAAGGTCACGCTTAAAAAAAAAGTATATATTTTTACACATTTATCACCTTTAACTAATCTCAACCGATTTATTTATCAATTATTCATAGCTTATAAAAACTAATTGGAGGAAGTAATTAAAGCAAATATGTTATGGTGTTTATTTATATTGAAATATCAGCTATAAAAGTGCATGACAACTTCTACAATAATTTACTTTAAAAAAATATTGGTTAAAACACATGTTTTTTTTTTTATATAAGTTAAAACACATGCTAATCCATACTTGTTTTAGCTTGTACAAGCTAACCCAAATCGATTCTTTGACGAATTACAACTTAGATGGTGTTTGTTTCACCACAGAATCAATTTTTTAACGAAGTCTCTCAAGCGTTTTATATACAAGACAAAGCACTCCTCACATGATGTACAAATGGAACACAACTTCATTGCTAATAGGATAGTGACGTACTCAAATAATCTTGTAAGAAACTTTTACATCCTCAATCAATCTTTACGTGATGTACAAAGGGTTTTCTTTGTTATTCTACAAATAAATTAGTATTGTATCTCTCTGTTTTGAGTAAGCAGAAGAATATAGTGTTATACTTCAAAACCACTTCTCACATACTTATGTGCCTGTTTGGAACAATAATTATAGTCTTCAAAAACAGTTTTTTAATCGTGATTTACGATATAAGTAAATCTTTCTCCTGATTCTTATTATAAGCGCACCAACTGAAAGTTTTATTTGGTCTTTTTATAAGTGCACTTGCATTGTTCAATGAAGAATGATTATTTTTTCTCAATATGCCCCTAATTATTAAAGGTAGTAGGTGAGAGTAATAATTAATATAATATTAGAATTTGATGCAATCAGTAGGGGTAATATTAATTACTTAGATTCTAGGATAACTTTATTGACTTTAACTACTTTTATTGGTTTGTGAAAAGTTAGTTGGTGCCTTATAATAAGGACAGGAGGGAGTATGTCGAGATAAGTTTTTATCTCGATTTACGTAAATAAGTATTTTTAAGGGCCTCAAACGTGATCACTTAAAATCAATTAATTCGTGCCTATTTGGATTAACGGTAGAAACTACTTTTCCAACGTAATTTATGGTATACGAGGTAAGTTTGTGAAATGAGTTTTATTTCGACTTGCGTAAATATGTTTTTCCAACACCAAATTAAACAAACATGAGAAAATATGAGTGGGAGAGAGAGAATTTGAAAAGGAGAAAGAAAGGCTGGAGGGGAGATGCATAGAGAAGAGGTTAAGGTTGTTGGGCGGCGATGTTAAAAACAAAACAAAAAATGGTAAATAAATCCAAAAAGTATAGCAAATAAAGGGAAAATCCTTTTCAGAGCCCTTTTTAGAGAAAAAATTTCAAAAAAGGCCCTCAGAATTCTGAAATCGGGCATTTTTTGAGATTTTTAGAATCTTATGTGAGTTGTTAACAAATTTGATATAGTTGTTAATTAACAACTAAATCATTTCCCATTAACAACAATTTTCTAACAACTAAATCACCGCATTAACAACTATATTAAGCACCCCATTAACAACTATATTAAGATTAAATTTCGTTAACAACTCACGTAGATTCGAAAATCCCAGAGAAAGGATCCTAAGGCTTTTCCTAGGATTTGAGTCGAGTATTTTTTAAGATTTTTCACAAAAAGCGACGAAAATGATTTTCCCGCAAATAAATCCAATGTAATGTGTCCATTATTTATTTGGTTGTTATCAATGTTATCTTTTCTTCATGAGCTTTGTCCCTTTTTGGCATGCTCCTCTAATTAGAGGACAAAGATATTTTATTTTATTTTTTAAATTTTTTTTATATCTTTTATTTATTTAGATTAAAATTATACTTCCAAGATATCAAATTAATTAACCTCCCTTCGTAAACACGATTAATTAATTCCCATTTTGGACCATATAATTTTAATCTAACTAAATAAAAGATATAAAAAAAAATTTAAAAAATAAAATAAAATTCTTCCTCCTAATGTGGATTTGGACCCCACTCCATCTTCTTTTTCTTTTCTTTTTTCCCCTCAATTCAAAGTACTAACAATTACTATAACAACTTAAACAAGATTTTTTTCTTTTCCTATTTTTCAATAACATTATTAAATTTTCTTACGTGAACATATAATTTTACTTTTCATTTATTATTATATAATATCCTTCTTATTGATTACATCTTAAATATGGATAAATTTAAAAAGTTAAATATTAAGACATAATTAATGAGATTTAAAATAATTTTACTTTCAATAAAGTATGTTAGAAATATTAGTAGAATCAATAATAAGACAGTGAAATGAAAGTTTTATTACTGGGGCCTTTTTTTTTTTTTTCATAGTCTAGGTGGTATTCCTTAACTGATAGATAGTTAGAGACTAATCTTCTAGAGATATAGAAGTCATCGAAGTGAGTTTTGTGTCTTCCAACAAAGTTTTTTCCGTGCACACTGTCAGCGTGACGGATTTGATCCTAGGCTTTTCTTTTAATAATTCAGTATGTTTGGGGTTCGAGAAGTGCTTATTCACGTAAATTGAAACAAAACATATCTCACATACTTATCTTATACTCCCTCAGGTTTTTATTATAAGATACCAACTAGTAAGTGTATTTGATCTTTTTTATAAGGCACTTGTTTGTTCCCAAGGAACATTACTTTTTTTTTTTATGTATGCCCTTAATTAATAAGGGTAGTAAGTGCAAGTAATAATTAATATAATATTAAAGTTTAATGCAATTATTATGGGTAATATTAAAAATTAGTTAAATTGTATGACAACTTTATTGACTTTAACTGTTTTTCTTAGTTTGTGAAAATTGTTAGTTGATGTCTTATAATAAGAATCAGAAGGAGTATATCGTAAATCATGATTGAAAGGCTTGGATCATCATTCCAAATAAACACAAAGGACTCAATTTGAGCATTAAAATGAAGTGAAGAGTTATGGTGGCGGGGCGTGGTGGGGGCAGGCGGCGTTACACGTCGGGGTGAGGGAGAGGCATGGGGCCTTGGGAACGGGTTTTGAGGGAGAGACAAGATTTGGGATTGGACTCTACGACGTCGTTTTGTCATCCTCGGTTTTGGCGCCACCTATCCCGGATCCTGTCTCTCTAGTCTCTATTTATTCCCCATAATTTCTTTAATTATAAAATATTTTATAAAAGAGGACAAAGTTAGGAAGGAATAAGATAATTAAGAATATGCGAGTCAGTCAAGCTATTCTTGCTACTTGCTACCTACCAAGTCTTGGGTCTTCATTTAATCAATGTATCACTGTAGCTGTAGCTGCATGCGTGGGATCGGTGATTAATTAAATATAATTAGTGTTTTGCTTTGCGACAAAATATTACTTCCTTCTGTTCTTTTATTGCAAGCTAAATTTAACCCCCAAAAAAAAGTTAACTTATTGAACTTGGTTGAAAATATTTTTAAAAAAAATCATCAATTAATTTTAATAATGATAAATTTTAAAAAATATAATTAATATCTCATCAATTTTAATTAATAAGCATTATATTCTTTTAAGACAACAACAAGAAGCCTTATTCCATTAAGTGCAGGAATTAGGAATTGAAATTGAGAGACAAAAATTACATAATAAAACCAGGTGTTCATAAAATCACATTCAACCCTATAAGTGTTTCAATATTTTCATTTTAGTCCCTTTACGAAACTTTTAATAAAGGTTAAAGTGAAAAAAAAAATGAAAATTTTATAAGGCTGAAATATAATTTCCTAAAAATTTAGGTTATATTCTGTAATTTTGGGGTGGGGCCACCCTTAGCCCACTAGGTCCATCTCGTGGAGTTGGATAATGGATTATATGACATCATTGTACTTTATTAATAATCAAATCTTTAAATATATTGTTAACCAAGCACAGCCGTTTTCCATACAACTTTATATTATCTAATTTACCCTCCTCATATTTTTAGAACAACACACTTTTTTTAATATATTTATGTGATTGAGTTAGATTTAAATATTATTGGATCCAATTGAAAACAACCTCACAAAAGCATTTTTCAGCATTTCTATAAAATCAAACTCAAAACATTGTACTCAAGTCGCTTTCCGCCAATAAGTAGGACAGCTCACTTTTAATAAAATAAAACACACATAATAGTGGGAGTTTGGGGACTCGTTTTGGATTTTGATTGGATTGTCGTTTCTAAAACATTGTTTGTCCCACAAGCAACAGTGCATGCCCTTCTTAATGGTCGTGCCTATGGTCATCCATCCCAAAGTTCTAAACTTTTTGCAAATATTTTCATATTCTTAATCATTTCAGCCTCATTGGCTCATCTTTTTGTTTTTGTCCTGGAAAAAAAAAATCTTTTTAATCTCTTATATTTAGAATTATTTATAAAAAAAAGTGATAAATTTATTAGAGTAAATACTTTTTCTCATTCCTAAAAAAACATCGACCTATTTTTGGCCCCATACAAAAAAATCGACTTTTATTCGTCCTTTTTATGATTTAAAAATGAAAATTTGAAAATTTGTGAGGATCAAAATGTCAACCAATCGACCCTTATTCGCCTTTTTATGGATTTAAAAATGACTTTTTTTTTTAAAGAACCAAAATGAGGATTTCGTTTTTTGTCGGGGGAATGAGAAAGGGTATTTACTCAATTTATTAATATCTCTTGTTATTTTTTGAGTAAATACCCTTTCTAGTCCCTGATAAAAAACACGGACCCCATTTTTGTTCCTTACAAAAAAAATTGACCCTTATTCGTTATTTTTATGGACTAAAAATGACCTTTTGGAAATTTGTAAGGGATCAAATTATCAACCAATCGACCCTTATTCGTCCTTTTTTATGGACTAAAAATGACCTTTTTTGTAAAGGACCAAAATTAGGATTGCATTTTTTGTCAGGGACCAGAAAAGGTATTTACTCTTATTTTTTTATTCATAAATTTTTTTATGTGTTAGAAACATATATAATAGCTAGTTACTATACAATATAATGCATGCATTAAGTCCTTTAAATCCCAACACAAAACAATACTAAAAAAACTAGAATGAGGTTGATTCAATCCTTTTCTTGGTACAATATTTAATATCCAATCTAACTTGAGCACCCCACTTTATATTATTATATTAGAAGCCCTTAAAATATAATGCCTAGTTAATTGTTAGAGCTTAATTAACTAATTGATTGATTGATTAATTAAACAAAGCTTGATTCCAAAGTATCTTCTTGTTTGTTTATGGAATTGATTAAGCAAACATATATGACTATGAGCACTCCCAAAATCAAAACAGACAAATTGCCTCAATTTCATAAATTAATTATTTAATTAATAAGATTCATACCCACAAGTACACGTACACCTTCCTTCCAACACTGTTTTGCTTTTGATCTATGCCCTAATCTACGTTGAATTATTTTACTCGAAAAACATTTTATAATTATAATATAGCATGTGATTCTTAATATAGGGGGAAAAAACAAAATGGAACTGTGTCCTTATGAGATGCATGAAATCAGAATCTAGATCAATACAATATCTCTCTGCCACACCAGAGTTTAAATGTTGAAAATAAATAAGAGACGTGAAATACTTTTGGAATTTTTTTTTTAAAAAAATAGTACATGCACCCATTATTGTCAAACTCCCCAACTAACTCTCCAAGTTTAGTGTTTTTATGTTTTTAGCCAACAAAATCGAGTTGAGTGTTTTGGTAGAACTCGTGATCGTTATCTGTTTTCGATTAAACTCACGAGTTAATATCTTGAAGTTCCGTTTTTACGTTTCCAACTTATAAAGCCGTGTTAAGATACCTTTAAACTCGTGTCAACTTTTTTCGTTTTAATTAAGTTCAACAATTTTAAATATAAATTTTGTAAATTTTTTTGTTAAATATGATAAATTATGAATGTTGATGGATTCAATTTCAATTATTTGAATTTAAAAAATAGTTAAACCAAATTGTTGTTATTTTTATATTTTATTTAATTATATATTATTAATATATATTTAAAGGCAAAAAAAACTCTTACGAGTTTATGATTCAAATTCATGGTATGAGTTTATCTAATTGTCATGAGTTTGACAACCTTACATGCTCTAAGTTGAAGAATATATACTTTATAAATAATCCAAAAAAAAAAAGTGATGAGGGTCAAATAAAAATATATCCATTTGAAAATTTAAGCCAAGCCATGAATTCTTTAATTAATTCAATGCAGACGCATGGGACCAAATCTGAGTATATCCCATTTTTCATGAAATTAAATAAATTGAATTAACTAGATAGTGAGTTGCATGGTTTACACAAAAATTAAATAAGACATGCTATTTATTGCTTAGAAATAGTACTCTGTCCGATCTTAATTATAGGAGCTATTTATCATATTTTAGAGATTAAAGATAGTAGTTAAATTAGCTATTTATTTTCTTAAAGTACCCTTAATTAAAATTTAAAATGGCAGTAATACTCATAATCACATATAAATTGTATATCCCCTTCGGGTGGGAGTGGGACCATTCACTCGTCATCCCGCCCCAATTCCCTTTTATTGCCACTTCAATCCCTCCCTCTCCTGTCAAAGTATATAAGTTATCCATCCAAATATTTAAATTCTACGGATAGTTACAGGAAAATATTTTTAAAGAAATATTAAACTTATTTTATTTGAAAAAAATAGATTCTCTCACTGATAGAATATAAAAGTGTTGTTAAATCAATTATTGTGGAGGAAATATTAGTAGGGGTGATACGGTAAAATATGACAAAAATTGCTTAAAATTATCTTATTAAAAAAAAGTAGAATTGAGGTGTATGTGATATTAATGAGTTGCAAACATTACTTACTTTATAGAATATATGTGTGCATTATTAAATTATTATTATGTTTAATTGTCATTGAAAAAGTATTAATAGGAATATTTTAGGAAGAACTTGACAACAATTAAAACTTGGTTCTATAATTAAAACTAAAACCAACTCCCAAATATTAGGATTAGAAGGAGTGCTATATAGTTTCATGTGAAAATTTTGTAAACTCCACATGGAAGAGTATATTAAATAGATTGCATTGTACTTTAAGAAAATCGCATCAACCAACCAGATCAAGGTAACATGCTTTAGATTATCCTGATCAATAAAATTTTTAATGGGGATTTTCCCCAATTTTCTCTTTTTTAGATAAACATAGATATTCTCCTATTTGTGCGATAATTCAACTTTTAATTCGTCAAGCTATGAATATGAGAGTTTTTTTTTTTTTTTTGGGCTAGGCACATATGTTATTATATTAGAAGCAATCTTGTTTGAGGCACTATCAGACACTAAATGCGGATATATCTCTCAACGGGATTCAAACCTTAGTTAGTCATATTATAAAGGACTAGTCCTTCAGTCAGACCCTACCACCACCGTTGGTTCCAGTTTTCTCTTTTATTTGTTGGGAGTTGGGATGGAGCCGAGGGCACATTAAATGTTGTTGGGCCTCAATTTGTGTAAGAAGGCAGCAAAGAAATCTTAACAGCTCACGAAACACAAACACATGACAAGTTCCCCACCTATCTGTCTATCCCCCTACCCCATGCCCTCACAAGGGTTTGGTATTTGTATTTTTTCGGGGGGAAAAAAAACACTTAAAAGTCAAAATTATACTAGACAACAACTAATTTAAATTCAAGTGAGGTCAGGTCCAAAATAGTATCAGACTCTTTCGAAGATATTTATACTAATTCAAATTCGAGATTTCATACCTAAGCCACTATAACATCTATAAGAATCAACCTTTGTTGGTTCTCTTCTCTCTATTTCCCCCTTGAAATGTCTTAGTGTTCTTTTGATATGGGGAAAATTTGAGGAGGAAAATGAATTTAGAAGAAGGAAAGGAAGATTTTGAAAGATGAAGGAAGATGAGTTGTTTGGTAGAAAAAAAATGAAGGGATAGTAGTTGGTAAAAAATCAATAAATTCTATTTTATCTCAAAAGTAATTAATTCAAAATAAAAAAGAAAAGATTTTTTTTTGCCAAGATGTATATTTTTGAAAAAATATGCTTTTATCAAATCGAACTTGTGTAAAAAAAAATTTCGAACCGTTCAAATTCAAATTTGAGGGGTAAATTTATCAAAAAATGTGAATAATGACGTGGGAACTTGAGATCCCACCAATTTTGGTGGGATGATCTTCCCACATATAAGGTAAGATTAGTGGGCTCAGGAACTTGGCTTCTTGGGATGATTTGTCCAAAATACGTACCAAACGGAGGAACTTTCTAATTTTTCTTTCCCTTCTCATCAAATCCATGTACCAAATAGGCCCTTATTTTTTATTTTGGTGGCTTCCCATCCCATCTCTTCCTTTATTTTCAATCCAAGCATACATGTTCCCACCAATGGCTTTGTAATTACAGTAGCTAGAAAGTTGTGAGTCTGATCTTGCTTATAGATATAGAATAGTAATGTCTACTCCCTCCTATCCTTCATATATGATATATTTGAAGAGTTGATCTTGGTCCTAAATATAAGACATATTTTTCATATTTGTCAATCTTTTTCTAATTTATCCATATATTGATGCTCTCTAGAGATGAAAATAGGCTAGGCTAGACTACACTTTAGCTAAACAGGCCTAAGCCTGTGACAGAGATCCAAAGCTCGAACCTTCAAAAAGTCTAATAAGAACTGAAGCCTATTTAAAGGCCTACTTAAAATGTAGGCATTTAAATAGGCCTAAAGCATATGCATTTAAATTTATATATAATTCATCAAGCCTATTTAAAAGCTTATATTATGTCTTGAAAGTTAAGGGATTTGTTCGTATGAAACAAAAGAGATAGTAAGAGGAAGAAAAGAACACCTAGTAGCAACAATTGTCTGAGTAAATAGGAATAAGGAAAATGAAACATCTATTAATTAAAGAGATACATTTTTAAAAATCAATAAAGCAAGACAAGTAACATGTAAAACTATATTTTACTCTTGTTTGTCTTTTATAAAATGAAACAACCTCCTCTTATTGGGATCATTTTTATTTGAGCATTACTAAAATAAACTTGCTGCAATGATTATGTTGCATCAAAATACACAAATAGAGAGAGAGTAGTGAGCTATCGTTGCCATCTTAAACGATTAAAAAGAAGAGAAGTATATGTGATCAATTTATGAATGAAAATGTTAAGTTCATAGGTAAATAATGAAATGTAAATAATGAAATGTTATTAATTTTATAAATAAATTAAAAAATTAATTTAAATTAAATTATATATAATTATGCATAATAATACATTTTAAAAGACAAGTCTCTAAGTTATTAATTTTATAAATAGGTCCCTATTTATATAAATAGGTTGACAATGAAATGGCGTAAGCGCGAGTTTGACCTATTCACTAAGTAGACTAGGCTAGATATAAAGTGGGTTAGGTAGTAATTTAAAAATTTTATTTCCACTCCTAATGATTTTTTAATAATAATCAAAGAGGAAAGGGAATGAGTAAATTAATGAAGATGATTATGATATTTTATAAAATACATATCATATTAACAAATTTAACTAAATTTTTAATATAATCAAATTAAAAAAAATACATCTTATATTAAATATCAGAGGAGAATTTTTAAAAGAAGGAAAAAACAAAAAAACATACATGCCCCCTTTATTATTTCCCTTTGCAATTGATTCCCCTGCCTTTTTTACATAGTACGTACCTCTTTGTTTCCGATAGGTCCTTTAATTTCCTCTCAGGTTAGCAGGCTTTTAGTTTGGTGGTCCCCTTAGCTGATTTCCAAGGAATCATCACTGCAACAACTCTTGTTTTTGATTCAATCCTCCCCAATCATGTCTTCCAAGACTATTCATATTATTAACTCTCTTTTTTTTTTTGCTCGAATATTAACCTCACTTTTCATGCACTTCAATTCTTTTTTTTTTTTTTTGAATGCATGACAAGATATTGCATGATTTAAGAAGGTATAGTGCTGTGCATTATTTGACAGTTCAATCCATTGATGGGTCAAAGTCTGCATTATTATATATTACCTCCACTTTAAAAATGTAAGAGTCAAATAGCTTATTTGAAAAGTTAGTTAAAATTAGTTAATGACAATTAAAAAAATAATTAACTTACTTTAATTTTCTAAAATATCCCTATTTATGGAGAGGGTGGGTGAGAGAGAGGATGAGTGGGAAAAAAAAGAAAAGAAAAGAGAAAGACATATAAATGCTAGATCTTTTTCTATTTTTTTCTAATATTTTTTTCTTGGAATTAAGTTGTTTGACTTATTATAAACTAAACTATAATATAATATTATACATAAATATTTTAGAGAGATCATGTCACATAAGATATAATTAAATAATTTATTTAACTTTTTTAATCTTTTTAAATTAAATAAATAAGTCTTATATTAAGAATGAGAGGAGTATTATATTGCGAAATTTCTCATATCACACCACTCACAAATCATAATACACAATGCAAATTGATCTACAGTTTCGCGCTCTCACAATAAACAAATAAAACGTCTTCACCTACTAACAATAAGTTAAGACTCCTTTTTTTAAATTGCTGGCCTTCAAATTAAAATCAGCATAGTTTTTTTTTCCCCCTCTCGATACATTATTCAGCATAGTTATTAATTATAACATGCGTCACAATCAGCTCTTCATCAGATTCTAAAGACTCACGGATCTTCATCATTGAGAGTATCAATAATCGAGTCTGGTGATGATGATGCTATGAGATATGCAAATTATGCCAACACATTCTTTATCTTCCATTTAACTTCATACATATGTGTGTGTGATTTATTTAGCTTATTCCTTAACTCCTATATATGGAGTTGAAAAAAATCATGTGTGCATATGAATAAATTAAGACTATATAGTTTTAACTCAGTTATAATTTAATCATTTAAGTTGATCTGAAGCTAAGTTTTGGATTATATTAAGATAGTGTTAATCGCTCTAAATTATTTTTACGATCATCACAGAAACAATCTATAGAGTATGTAGCAATTAATGAAATATTATATGTAATAATATACAGTGAAGGTAGATCAGCAACTGATATCACTGCATGAGATTACTGGTTTTGATGCAGACACGTAATATTATACACAGCTGATTGATCAATTATTAATAAAGCAAGCGCGGTGGGGCATTATTGTTTTTGATATACACAAAAATGGATTACAAGACAAACAACGTAGGGGACGTGAAGCTATAATAATTAATAACATCATTTCATGAAACCCTAATTAACCTACGTGCCTACGTAGCTGCCCTAGGTTTGATATTTCCTGGTTGGTGCTTGGTGCTGTATCCTTTTGTGTTGGGACACAAACTTGCAGGTGTGACTCTAAACTGTGAAAACTCATTTTCTACGACACAGTTCTGTACATATGTGTGTGTGTGTGTGTGTATGATTGTTCATCTGTTATATGTGCATGTGATGGTAATGCAAACGAGTGGATATATGCATGTCTAAAAAAGAAAAGGTATAATCATGAAACAGTTACCATTTTCATATTGACGATGCAGGCGAATCAGAAAGTAATAATGGTGAGTGGTGACTCTGTGATTTTGCTTCTTTTGGTTAAAATATACTCCCTCTCAATCCTTATTATAAAGTCTTGTTTCGAAGCGTATTAATTATTATTTTTTCTATGTATGCCCATAATTAATAAGAGTAGTAAGTGAGGGTAATAATTAATATAATATTGAAGTTTAATGTAATTTGTAGAGATAATATTGGAAGTTACTTAAATTTTATGATAACTTTATTGACTTTAATTATTTTTATTTGTTTGTGAGAATTGTTAGTTGATATTTTATAAAAAGGACCAGAGGGAGTACAAGCATAGGCTGGATAATGAACTACTCATCTCTCTAGTCCTTATTATAAGGCACTAACTAACAATTGTATTGGTCTTTTTTATAAGACACTGACTTATTTTCAAAGCACATTAATTTTTTTTTCATGTATGCCCATAATTAATAAGGGTAGTGGATGAGAATAATAATTAATATAATATAAGAGTTTAATGCAATTAGTAAAGGTAATATTAAAAGTTATTTAAATTGTAAGACAACTTTATTGACTTTAACTGTTTTTATTGGTTTGTGAGAATTGTTAGTTGGTGCCTTATAATAAAGATTAGAATGAGTATATAGCTGAAGTTGGTCATCATTTTACTCTTCTTCTTAGCACTTCGATCATTATCAAAAGGCACCTCTAACTAATAAGACTAAACAGGAGGCCTAGTGCACAAAGCTCCTATGAAGTAATGATGAGTTCTGCGAAGGGACATATCACATATGCACGCAATCTAATTATCTGTCCCTTCAAGCAAAGTGACTGTATTCTGAATTTAAACCTATAACCAACAGCTCACATGACAACATCTTTTATAGTTTACTTTGGATTCGAAGCTGACCCTTTCACTTCAAAATCTTGAAAAAAAAATGTAATTAATACTAGCTAGTAGCTAGCTCTGGTCTTTAATATAAGAGTTACTTAACTATTTTAGATATGTCAAAGAAATTATTAAGTTAGTTATTTGTAACAAACATGAGTTGATTTTCTAAAGTACCACTCCTGTTTTAATTATAGGACATATTTACCTAATTTTGGAGAGATTAAGGATAATAGTTAAATTAGTTAATTATATTTGTTTTCCCAAAATGTCCTTATTTAAAATTTAAAATGACATCAAGTTATTCTGATTTTTTTTTCTTTGTCGGATCTCTCCTACCTCAAACACGACTTCCCCGGGCTCTTACATAGTCATGCGTCGTCGATTTCCTTCAACAACTTCCGGTCTATTCTTAAAGGTTAGGAATGTAATTTAATAGTGATGTCATTATTAAATATGGCAAAAATTGCTCGAAATTATTTTATTAGAAAAATAACGGTAGAATTTAGGTGTATGTGACATTAATGAGTTGCAAGCATTATTCACTTTAAATAATATATATGTACATTATTAAATTATTATTGTGTTTAATTATTATTTAGAAAGTATCAATAGGGGTATTTTAGAAAAAAAAAATTGACAAAAATTTAAACTTTGTCTTATAATTATAACCAAGATAAACTTTTAAATATTGTTCTATAATTAGGACCGGAGAAAGTACATTTTTTAATCATAACTACCTTTAAATGGAAACCCCTTCAATTTGTGTAATCAATAGGGATAGTTTGAAGGAAAAAATATAAATTTGAAAGACAAAAATGATTGAGGTTTTATTAGGACTGAATCCAACCCTCAATTAGCTATAATAAGAAAGTGGGTTGTGTGTGTGTAATTGTGTATGATAGTATGTAAAAGTTGACATAATGACATTTGATAGTTTGGAGTCTTGTAATCAGTGTTCTTCTTTACTGTCATTAGTCTTTTAAGTACTACGGAGTATCTCATTTGGTTATTATCAGAGAATAACTATGGTACTTATTGGTTTTACTAGTCCGTAGCTGCTCTTGTAAGCATGACAATAACAATCTTTTATACATTATTCATAAAATAAATATTATAAAATTAAATATAATTCTTAATTTACAGACTAAAATTGGATTTGTGGAGTGAATTTAGGGATGAATAATTGTAACACCAAAAAAGTTGCCATATGTTTTGTGTCAGGGCATTCTATACAAGTACTCCTTCCATATGCAAGTACCTTTAATGCAATGTCCATAGCCAGCTCAAGGAAGTACCCCACTCACACACACACATATATATATCTTAGACACACACCCACAACACACACAGTCATAAGTCAAAAACAGAGGTTGAAAAGTCATGGAGAGTATACACATCAGAAAACACAATAATAGAGTGGGGGTGGTGGGGCCCAACTAGGGGTAAGTGGCCCACATGCCATTTAAGTCATAACAAGGAGCAAAGATACCTCAGGGACATCCCCATGGTTCCTTCTTCTTCTCTCAAATCATTATTTGCACATTTGCCTTTTCACTTGCTTTCTCTCTTTTTCCTTTGTCCCTTTTTGATTCTTCATTCCTTATTTTTGTGTAATAAATAATTCACTTCTCATTTTACCCTCTCTTTAATGTTCTAACTTAACACACAAATATATATTAGCATGTGTGCATTCGGCTTTGTGTAAATGTTTGACATTGATTTTATAGTCTAAATGACATCAAACACCTCCTTTAAAACTTTTTTAAGCATAGGATTGTGAATTTGAACCTCTTATAAATAATATGATGAGGGCATTAATTATAGAAAAAACAAAATGTGACTTTTTTAAAAAAAAAAAACTTTTTATTGTGTTTTCTGTTTTGTGAATTTAATATTTTGGCGGGATCATTGAATTATTATGTACATATGGGGATGAATCTGTTTGAAGATTGTGTCTATTGAAGAGTGTGCCTGTAAGACAAAATTTTTGCTCTCTACAGACACAACCACACAATAAGGTTGCCTCTTGTCTCTTGCCCAATTTAATTGTCTCTCTCTCTCTCTCTCTCTCTCTCTATATATACACACACCCACACACATTGATTTTTTTTTTTTTTTTTTTTTTTCATATTCTTACATGGCCCATGGGACATCTCACCAAGATAAAAATGTTTTTTCCAATCCAAGTTTCACCCATATAGTATCATCTAATTGATTCCCCACAAAATTGTAAATGATATTGTTTTATCAAATTATATGTAAGTGGAAATTGTTGATTGTAGTTTTACTTGTAAATGGTTCAATTGAGAAATGTCTTCGTAGGAGGGACCAAATGGATAAAGAATTTTCAGTCCATAATATAAGAGTCAATTAACTTTTTTTAAATAGATTAATCAAGTTAAATAAATTACTTAATTAAGATATATAGTGTGTAACACTAGATTATATATCAATTTGTATGTCAGGTAATTTAGTTTGGATAAAAACGATAAATATAAATACTTTAAAGTAATTTATTTAGCTTCAACGATTTCTTTAAAAAATCAATTTGCTCTTATATTAAATATCAGAGAGAATATTTTTTTAAGGGGTTAAATTGAGAAATCATTCATGAAGAACCAAATTAAACTCTATAAAGAAACATAAAGATTTTACAAAATGACCAAACCAAAATAAGATTTTACTGTTTGTACCAGGGAAAAGAAGAGACGATAAAACAAGGTTCATCAACCATGATACTGGCCACTATAAAACAAACGCATTAATAGAAAATGGGCCTCCATTATGGATACCAAATTTTAAATTGAGCCCAATATTTTACAAACTTGCCAGTCCGGAGACTGGAATATTCGGTTTATAATTGGGCTGAGTATTATGGATTGGGCCACTTAACTAGTAGTTTTATTGAGCATGTTTCCTCCTTTAATGTTTCGGCCCAACTTTTCCTCTAACTGAGCAAACCAATCTGTACTTTGTACAATAAATGCCACACATTTTAGAAGAGTAGACTGTAACGGTCTAGCTTACGGAAACAGCTAGAAGCTCACATTCAGTAGCTAAAAGTACTTCGAACAGAATTACATTTAATAGAAATTTGCAAAAATACACGTGTGTTTTGGTGGAAAGCCGCCAAAGTAGTGATTTTTTTATGTGCAAAAGTCGATATGTGTACAAAAGTGGAGCAAAATTACCATTGACAGTTAGTTGACTGTTATCTGACACTGACGTGGCAGTGGGGTCTGACTTCTCCATTAAAATACTGCCACCTGTTGCTCCTTCCCTCTCTTTCCTTCTCAACTTCTTCTTCTTCCCTTCTTTCTCGCCATCTTCACGCAAGAGACTCAGGAGACCATCTTCACGCAGCGTACAACCCTTATCTTTCTTACTTTCTATTTTTAACTCATTTCTGATGGCATCTTCTCCATCCCTTTTATTTTCTTGTCAGTCTTCTGCTAGGATTTGCGTGCCCACTTCTTTGGTATTATCCCACTATTCTCTACTTCGGCAATTACTATCACAAGGACCCAAGAGAGCAAGCTGGGCTAGTAGCATCTGCAATTGCTGTAAGTTTATTTTATGTCGAGATCCAATTTATCATTCTGATCAACAATGCCTTCAGTTCGTGCTTGCCGTCCTAGATTGGGCTTTGGTGAATCGACGGTGAGAGAAGAATACCGCCACCGTCGGAAATTTCACTCTTCCTCTCCACCATCACCCTCTTATTTTCCAAGCACCACCAACCCATTCCAGATTCTCTTTTTTCATTCTTTCCAGATTCCGGCGACTTCCAACTTTTGTTTATCACTACCATCGTCACCACCAATGATCCCCTGCTCTATGTCTCACCGTCATTTTTTCACACCTCCATTGTCGGCAACCTGAAAATGAGAGAAACAGAGCAGCGACACGAACACTGAAGACCATAGGAGGGGCATAATTTTCAAGTTAGAGAGAGAAGGAGAATGAACGATGGCCTTCCTCCATCTAGTCCTCACCAACAGCACACACGATCACCGCCATTAGCATCTTCCCTCGCTGTCTTTAACGAAGAAACACACACAAAAGCAATGTTTGTTTAATGTAAAATGGAAGAGAGGGAAGGAGGAACACGTGGAAGTATGTTTAATGGAGAAATCAAATCGAGCTGGTCTCTTTCGTCCGCCTCTCGGGTCTATCTCTGGAGGAAGAAGAAGGTCCCTGGTCAAAATGCTAGTTTTGACTAGGGACTAAAATGAAAGTTTTAAAAGTTTATAGAGGGACTAAATTAAAAACAATTGAAATGTATCTGGGACTGAACTGTAATTCATAAAGCATTAACATCCACGTCATCATCCACGTCATAATTTTCAGTACTGAAAAAGTCAACTAACGGTCAATGTGTAATTTTGCTCCACTTTTTGTTTCGTCATAGTCACTTTTGTACCTAAAAAAAACACTTGCTCTTGCGCATTTTCTTGACCAAAGACGCGTGTGTATTTTTGCATCTTAGTATTTTTTTAAAAAATATGCTATGCTTTTTTTTTTTTGGGGGTGTTGAAGCTTCTAACCTTTCACAAGATTAATTGATAAAATAGATTTTATGAAAATGAACGGTTGTGCTAATTTCTTATATCTTTTCGACTAACACCAAGATAAGAAATTAAAAGGAAAAGGTAGGTTAACTCAACATAACATGAGTCGATAATGAACTGATCCAGTGGCAATCGTCTTCACCTTTTTAAGAAGGGGTCTCATGCTCCAATATAAACATCATTCACTTTGATATAGTCGTGAACATATGTGTTTAGATCAAGGTTCTGAAACTCGGACCGGTCATTTGAACCGATGAAGTGCTTGGGTCAATGGGTGTCGAATGGGAAGTTAAACCAATATTAATTAAAAAAATAATTTAATTAAAATATTAAATAGATAAAAATATTTATATTTTAATAATAATGTGATGTGATAATATAGAAGTATGTGTAATATTATTTTATTTTTTTTGAAAACGAGATCATTGAAGATCTCACTCGCTGAACGGAAAGAGATACTTTCCTTATCCTTCTTCTCATTTTCTCTTCTTGGCCCCATCTGGGCCATTGATTGGGAAAATGAGAGAAAAGTTAAAATAGTACTGTGTTGATTAGACAAATGTGATTTAAAGATTATGAGGAATAATAAGAAAAAGATGATGAGAGAAACCCAACTCTTGCTGAACATGCCTCAGATTTGTCAGAATTAATTTAATACCAACATGGGAGTATGCACGAAACAGTAAGTGGTATGGTTTTGAAAATAAGTCTCTCACCTTCAATCTCTCCGTCACCCGGATCCCTCTCACATGCCTGGTCTATATTTCACTCTCTCAATCTCTCTCTCTTCTTCAGTTCTTCGTTTTCTCTCATCCAGTCCTCCCTCAAACCGTCAACAATGGATTCTTCAGTCGGCGACGATGAGCCTTCTATCGGCGAGTTGATTGAGTTTTCAAATTTCTCTAGTCTTCAGTCTTTATTCGGCGAGTTGATCACAACTCTTAAGTCTTCAAATCTCTCTCTCTCTCTCTCTCTCTCTCTCTCTCTCTCTCTCTCTCTCTCTCTCTCTCTCTCTCTCTCTCTCTCTCTCTCATTTTTCACACCGGCAAGTTGATTGAGTGTTGGCGGAGGACCGCCGCAGTTTTTTTTTTTTAAAAGAAAAAACTCTATGACTCGGTCAACTCGGCTGGGTTAAGCCGAGTTGGCTGAGTTGACCCCGAATCAACTTGGAAACTGGGGTCAGACCTTAACTCGGACCGGTTGTCTGGCCGGTTCGCCAGTTTCCGGTCTGAACCGGCCGGTCCGGTTTTCAAAACATTGGTTTAGATTGATTGGTACAGTTGGCTAAGGTGTCGACTTTCACCCCAAAAGGGAGGAGGTTCGATATCGGTTGGTCAATATGAGGGCCTCATTGGTTGGCGATCTGTAAGTACCCCTATAAGCGCTCTTTGAGCCTGGAGGCGTGCCCTGGCCCTGGTGGGGTACCGGTGTCTACCCCCACCTAAACTTTTATTGATAAAAAAAGGGAAAAAAAAAAGAATGATTGTTATAAGGAGAAAAAAAAAACTCAATATAATATCAAATTCAAATTTCAGATTGACAGTGCTATATTGTAATTTTATTAAACGCCTTTAGTGCCTGTTTGGATAACCTGAAAAAGCACTTCTTTTTGGACAAACCATGGTTTGGAGAAAAAATAGTCAAACGCTCTCAAAAATGCTAAAAGGGCCTTTTCAACCAAAAACGTGGTTTCGGAAAAAGCAATTATTTTAGCTTTTCTTTATCCTCCGCCATCATTACTTCTCTTCTGCCCTCGTCAACAACCATTGGACCTGGCTCGCTCTACTCACCGCCGCCCTCAGCCTCTAGAAGTCTGTGCTAAACCTCACTCGCCTCTTCGTCCCAGTCCTCCGCATCCGCCATCCAACGATCGAAACTTAGATGGGTGTCTGTTCACGGGAGACGAGCGGCCGTGGGAAAATTTGTTCTGTATGAAACCCCCATCGGGACGAGCGCGGCTGTTTTCTCCGGCGACGACGACAAGTTGATAAGGGGAAGTTTACTATGTACTACGAGGAGTACAGGGAATGAGAGTCGAATGAGGAGTTAGAGAGACAGAGACATTATGTGACGGAGATTGCGGTTGCAAATCGAAGTGGGGGGAGAAATGGGATAAAATGTTGGAGATAAAATTAACCAATCTCGACGGCAACATCGTGTGATTCTGGGATTAATGGTAATAGATCTGTTTCATAGATCGCCATGATATAGCTGTACCTCCACATGTAAATAGATAGCTGTTTGTGATTTACCATCATGTGGATCAGACAAAAATCCACATCGGCCATAACCGATCAGTTCATACTTGGATACATTTGAGTAATATAACCCCATATCCATGGTGCCTCTAAGGTAGCGTAAAATTTGTTTTACTCCGTTCAATGCCTTTGAGTAGGTGAAGAACTATATCTTGCTAATAAGTTTACGGCAAATGATATATCAGGGCGTGTATGATTAGCAAGATACATTAGTGCTCCAATAGCCTTTGAGATATGATCTTACGGACCAAGTAGATCTTCTTCACCTTCTTTATTAATTATTCTAGGTCGAAATGGATCTTTATCCACTTTCAAAGACCTTACAATCATGGAGTACATAATGGATGTGACTTATCCATATAAAAACGCTCTAGGACCTTCTTTGTATAAGTTTCTTGATATACAAAGATCCCGTTCTTTAAATACTCAATTTGTAATCCAAGACAAAATTTTGTTCTTCCCAAATCTTTCATTTCAAATTCTCTTTTCAAGCAATTAATTGCTTTTTGAAGCTCTTCGGGAGTTCCAATAATGTTAATATCATCAACATAAACAACAATTATAGAAAATTCTCTTCCTGATCTTTTCATAAAGATACATGGGCATATCGGGTCATTTCTATACCCTTCTTTCAATAGATATTTCGAAGACAATTATACCACATGCGCCACGATTGTTTGGGCCATATAGAGACTTATTTAACTTTATTGAATATTGTTCTTGAGAATTTGAATTAGATGCTCTTGGCATCTTAAGTCCTTCGGGGACTTTCATATAAATATCACTATCAAGTGATCCATATAAATAGCAGTCACAACATCCATTAAATGCGAGATCAAGACCTTCGTTTTGCTAGGCCCGATTAAATAACGAAAAGTAGTTGCATCCCTCTTTTGGTGAATAAGTTTCTTCAAAATCAATGCCAGGTCTTTGTGTGAAGCCTTGGGCTACAAGACGTGCTTTATATCTAACAATTGCACCCTTATCATTTCTCTTTCGTACAAATACCCATTTGTATCCAAGCAGCTTTACATCTTTAGGTGTTTGGACTACGGGTCCAAATACTTTTCGTTTGCCAATGAATTCAATTGCATTAATGGCATCTTTCCATAGGGGCCAATCCTTTCTTTGTTGACATTCCCTAATAGATGTTGGCTCATAATCCTCATTATTATTCATTACATCATTTGCTATATAATAAGCAAATACATCATCAACGTTGACATCATTTCGATCCCATTGGATTCCATTCATAACATAATTTATTGAGATCTCATTATTTTCACATGTTTCAGGTACCTGAGTCTCTTCTGAGACTTCATTATTCTCTTCTATAGATAATACCTCTTAAATGAGGTAGCTCTTTCCGGCGCTATAAATTTTCCTTGATTATCCTCATTTTGACCATCTATATTCTTAGCTCCTTTTCTTTTCCGAGGATTTTTATCTTTTGAACCGATAGGCCTTCCACGCTTTAAGCGTGTTTCAGATTTGTTCATAATAGATTGACCTTGTCCTTCAGGGACATCAATTCGAATAGGAGCATTAACAGCTGGAACATGTGACTTTGTCACCTTTTTTGTGTCAGTAAATGCTTCTGGCATTCGATTAGCTAAATTACGTAAATGAATTATCTTGAACTTCTAGTTCACATTGTTTTGTACGAGGATCAAAATGAGCCAATGATAATTCATTCCATTAATATCTTTTCCCAAGCTTACTTTCTCTATCTTTTCCCAACTGCTTACTTTCTCCCCCAATGTTGGGAAAAGCGATTCATTAAAATGACAATCGGCAAGTCGTGCCGTAAATAAATCTCCTGTTGAGGGTTCTAAATATTTTATAATTGAAGGAGATTCATACCCAACATATATTCCCATCCTTCTTTGAGGACCCATTTTGGTTCGTTGTGGTGGTGATATTGGCACATATATTGCACACCCAAAAATCTTTATATGGGAAATATTAGGTTCTTGACCAAAAACCATTTGTAAAGGGGAAACTTTTAGATAACTTGTTGGCACGATACGAATTAACATTTGCTGCATGTAAAATGGCATGGCCCCGCGAAATTGAGAGATTAGATCTCATAAGTAAAGGTCTTGCAATAAATTGCAATCGTTTAACCAATGATTACGCAAGTCCGTTTTGCGTATGAACATGTGCTACAAGGATGTTCAACATCAATTCCAAGGGACATACAATATTCATTAAAAGCTTGTGAAGTAAATTCACCAGCATTATCAAGACGTATTTTCTTGATGGGATAATCAGGGTAATGTGCTCTTAATCTAATCAATTGAGCTAGCAACCTCGCAAATGCCAAATTACGAGAAGATAATAAACAAACATGCGACCATTTGGTTGATGCATCAATTAAAACCATAAAATACCTAAATGGTCCGCATGGTGGGTTTATCGGCCACAAATATCTCCTGTATCCGTTCTAGAAATGTGAGAGACTCACTTTCTACTTTAATTGTTGAGGGCGAATAATTAATTTTCCTTTTGAACATGCCACACATGAGAAATCATGAGATTGTGGAATTTCTTTACACTTCAAGGTATGTCATGAATTCTCAATTATTTTTCGCATCATAGATGATCGGGATGGCCCTAAGGTCATGCCAAACATTAAACATATCTTTATCAAAATTTTTTTGTTTTACCATAACATTTGTTTCAATTGTACTAATATTTGTATAGTACAAACCGAGAAGATAACATTGGTGATTTTTCTAGAACACTTTTTTCACCAAATCTAACAAAAATAATTTGTAGATATTCCTTATTCTTCTCATTTATAGTCTCAATATGATATCCATTCTGCGGATATCCTTAAAACTTAATAAATTTGTGAGACTTAGAAGAATATAAAGCATCATTAATAACAAATTTCGTACCTTTGGGTAATATTATAATTGCTCTTAGGAGCCTTCAATCGATTTTGTATTACCCACTATAGTATTGATGCTTGCACAACTTATTGTTAGATGTGAAAAATATTTCTTGTCTTTAAGAATTGTATGTGTTGTAGCACTATCAATGAGACACGTATCTTCATTCTTGTGTTCAATTTTTGTAATTTCCATAATCTTCATCAAATAGAAAAGAAATGTATTAAAACATATTTTAATAATAATCTCATAATATATAAAACATAAATCACATATTACAAAACATTATACATATTATACAATCAACCAAACATTTTCGGTAAAACTCGCCACCTCTAAGTGTGCCATAGCATCACTTTCATTAGGCTCATTGGCATCATCATTCTTACGTGCCTCATCATGATTTTCATTATATTCAACATTATTCACACTCTTTTTCATGGAGGTTTGATACAATTTTACTAGATGCTCGGGTGCGACAAGTTCGTACCCAATGTCCCTTCATACCACACCGGTAACATAGGTTCTCAACAACCTTTGAAGGGCGATAAAATTGATTCTCGGCTTAACCTTTGAAGGACCACCCCTTAATCATTCTTAAATGTCCTTCATTATTTATCTTTTACGGTGGGTATAAGGATTATAATAAGTATTTACGCCACCATGATAACGGTAATTACCACGACCTCTACCACGGCCAGCGGCCTCGTCACGTCGCGGCCACGGCCACGTCGCGACCATTATTATATACACTCACATTCACCCGGGGAATGGAGCGATCCGATTGGACGATTTTCATGATTTTTCAATAATAACTCGTTATTTTGCTCGGCTACCAATAAGCATGAGATTAATTGAGAATATTTTTTAAAACCTTTTCTCGGTATTGCGATTGCAATAGCATGTTTGATGCACGAAAAGTAGAAAAAGTTTTTTCTAATAAGTCATTATCAGTTATTTTCTCACCACATAATTTCATTTGAGAAGCTGATTTTGAAAAGCTATTTGAATTATACTCACTTATAGTTTTAAAATCTTGTAGCACGAGATGTATCCAATCATAACGAGCTCTAGGTAAAATCCCGTTTTTTGATGATCATACCTATCTTTTAAATTTGTCCATAATTCAAATGGATCTTTTTAGTTAAATACTCAGATTTTAATCAACCCGTGTATATGGTGGCGAAGGAAAATCATTGCTCTCGCCTTATCTTTTCGTGATGCATCGTTTTCGGGTAAAATTGTATTTCAAGTTCCATCGCATCAAGATGGATTTCGGCATCCGAATCCATGATAGATAATTTCTTCCAGTGATGTCAAAGCACTAAACTCAAGTTTGGTAAGGCTAACATTGTTGATCATGACTAAAAATAATAATAATAATAATTAGAATTAATATAGCAATAAAGTAAATGCATAAATACTTGTATAATTAAATCTTTGTATCATAAATATTAAATAGCAATAAATATAAACAACAATATAATTAAATCTTTTTGTATCATAAATATGTTAGCGGTAATAAAATTAAAATTTAAATTTAAATCCATTTTTAATAAATTCATAAATTAAGGATTTAAAAATATTGTTAAATGATATGGATATGAGTATTTGCTTTTATTACGGAAAAAATGCTACGTTTATAAAGACCTAGTTAAATTTTGTTTGTTTTAAAACAAAACATCACTCTTATATGTTTGAGATTCCATTTTTTAACCTTCAAATATTTAACTATCAAAGAAATTATCAGTCTCAAAGATATAGTTTTAGATATTTACTATTTATAAACGATTTTTGTCTATACAATTTATTAATACATAGGAAAAATCTCATATAAAGAAGGTTGAATTACCCAAATTATAATTTGGGTTACTAAACTTAACAAATGATTAATTAGGTTATGTAACACAATTAGAGATTTAGACTTTGGGCTAAATTACCTCTATATCCTTTAGTTATTAAAAGAAAAGGAAAAATTGAAGACAAAACAAACTTAAAAACCTAAAGATAGAGAATTTATTGGATGATACGCATGTAATGTCTCCTTCATGTTCCAAAAAATAAAATAAAATTACATCCATACTGGGCTGAAAGAATTGAAGCCATTGGGCCTATTGGGTTAGCGATAGAAATGGTAGGCAAAAAGTTTATCGACTTTTATAAAAGTTTCGGTAGGAAAAAAGTCAAGTTATAAATGTGATTTGTGTTTGTTTGAATTGCCCATTTTGGCTTTTTACGAAGTGACTTTTTTCAAAATAAAGAGTGTTTGGATTATTATTTGAAAAGTGAGTTGAGATGAAAAATGGTATTTAAAAAAGGCAAAAAGTTAGTCTTATTAAATATTAAATATATTAATATTAGTTGTATATATTGTAATAAATAAAGAAAAAATTTATATTTATATTTAAAATTGAAAAAAGGAATAATAAATGTATTTATTATTTAAAAATATATTTATATTTAAATTTACATATATTAATTCAATATAAAGAATTTATATGGAAGGATTTAAATTTTGGAAGTATAATCCCAAATTATGTTTTTGGAGGAGAGAGAAAAAATAAATATAGAAATTCTTAAAAAGGAAAAAAAAAAGGAAAGAAAATAATTTTTAAAAAAATAGTGGTGGGGCCCACTCAGTTACTGAGAGGAACACATGATTTATTGGTAGTGGGCCCATGTTCATAACCCTTCACATGAAAAGGTTGAGAACTCACATGATTTATTGGTAGTGGGCCCACGTTCATAACCCTTCACATGAAAAGGTTGAGAACTCACATGATTTATTGGTAGTGAGCCACGTTCATAACCCTTCACATGAAAAGGTTGAGAACTCTTAGAGCCAGCACGCAAAACGTAACGCCAAAAAAACTAGGGATTGGAGCTTCTATTAAGCTCGGTGGCATTTGGGTTTTCCAAATAAGCCCAACCAACGTACTGGGTATTCCAAACAAAACAAGTTGAGCTTTTTTTCTACTGGTTCAGTCGCTTAAAAGCCACTGAAATATTTGCTCACCAACGCAGACAGCTCAAACATGCCCATTGGAGAATAATCATTTGAGCATTGTTAGCAAAAGATCATACCCAATAATGGTAATTCCAAAATCTGCTGTACGATAGTAATTAACTAAGAATAGCCAACAAGCCCACATTTCTCTAAGTTTCCTTTTCTATTTGACAGTCAGTGGAAAGAGATCAAAATAGCGTTCATTTCCAATACACGGCGGACAAAAAACAAAACTAGCCACTAAACCCGGTGGAGAGATATGAGATAACATCAAAAGTGGGAAGCAAAATAATCGCTGCTTTCAAATACTAAAGGAATGACAAAAAAGGAGGAGCCTCAAGCTGTTGTGTTTTTTTAATCTTCAAGCTCAATGATCTAACCGTGGCGAAAGCGGTGACTTCTCACGGTGACAAGAATGACGACTTCTCATAATCAGTGGCGGAACCAGAAATTTTTTTTAGCCCGGGCCAAAAAATAAGTATATTGAACTACTCCCTTTAGTTCTTATTATAAGACCAACTAACAACTATATTTGATCCTTTTTATAAAGTGACTTGCTTTGTTTTTAAATAGCATTAAATATTTTTATGTATACCCATAATTAAAAAGGTAGTGAATGAGAGTAATAATTAATAAAAATTAATTATTACTCTTTTTTTTCGAAAGCAAAAAAATAATAATAATTAATATGATATTAGAGTTTAATATAATTAATAGGGATAATATTGAAAATTACTTAAATTTTAGGACAAATTTAATGACTTTAACTGTTTTTATTGATCATGAGAATTGTTAGTTGGTTCCTTAAATAAGAACCAGGATGGAGTATTTATTAAATAATATCAAATAACCTTGAAAATACAAATACATAATAACTGATAATTATAAATCAAAACAATATGTAAGATGATACTAACTTTTTTGGTATCTCAAACAAGAATTTTACTTTCTTCTCACACCAACGATGAGTAATGAAACAAACATTATCTTTACTGAGAAGATAAGATAAAAAATTAGTTGGGCCAAATTTATGGCCAAATAAAATATCATATAATAAATACATATATATTCTCACAAATTTTAGAAGATCGTCGGTCGGGCCCATTTATGCCATCAAAGAGTTCCGCCATTGCTCATGACGTCGTCGTTCATACTCCACAGAGCGCGAGAGAGAGAGAACAATGAGAGACGTTAGACTTTTGGTTTTCCTTTCCTCTTCTTTTTAGATCATAGTTAGTTAGGGGTATTATTGAAAAATAAAAAATATTTAAATATTCTAGATTGGGTCATTGACCCAATTTAAGATTTATTAAATTTATTAGCCTTATATAGGATTTTTCTATTTCAACCGTTTTTATATAGATTTTCCTAAGAAAAACAGCCTAAGTGTGTTAATATCAGGTTGAGATTGTAATGGAATTAGGGATTTTAGATTAAGAGCGGGCAAAAATGATAAAATAATCATATTTAAAATTAATAAAATGTTAATTTTAGAGTATTTTGTGAAATATTCTTGATTATATTAAAAATTAGATTAAAATATATATTTTATAAATAGTGGAAATATTTATGTAATTTAGGTACAGTAAATCGAAAAAGACGATAAACAAGATTACACCAATCATAATTAAAATAATATTTAAATAAAAAAGCATTAATTTACCTGCATTTCATGTGAACCACAAAACATAATTAAAATAATTGTCACGCAAAGAGGAAGTGAAAAATCTCCGAATTGTCGACACACTCCTTTACAAAAGAATCACAGTTATAATTTTTTTGTACTCTCTGAACCTATATTACACTTTCAAATATGTTAAAATCATTGAATCAATTATAATTTTTTTGGACTCTCTGAACCTATATTACACTTTCAAATATGTTAAAATCATTGAATCAGCTTAACTCGGAGAGGTTTAGGCAGGGCCTCATGAGCAGAATACACAGACACAGACACAGCCACAGTTGCAGTCAGCTGAGATGAACTGAGATGCTTCTTCTTCTTCTTCCTTAGAAATCCTGTTGATCGAGTTAATCAAAATCCTCTCAAGGTCTTCGCCATCACTCCATTCTTGGATTTCAGCCTTCACAAGCAAAGGGTCTTTGCATATCAAGTCCCACACCGGAAAGTCCTTCCTTGGCATCACACAGTCTCTCTCTTTCAGCCTCAAGCTTGGACAGTAGTCCCCAGCTCCATCACCAACATAGATAAGCCTCTTGCTTTCATCAACGCATATTGAATCTTGAATCCTCTCCATGATCTGACCCTGTAATGGAACAAAGATTGAAACATTCATAAGTGATGTGTAAACAGATGGCACCTGAATTTATCAGAAAATAAGTAGTATTAACTTATTTGATGAGATGTTTGGAGGATGAGAATAGAGTACCTTGCACATGTTTGGAGGGCAGAGACCAGTGCCATGGGGAGGTTTGTTAAAGTCATGATAAGGCAAAATCCTCAACCTTCCTTCTTCATTAACATAGCCAGGATTAGTGTTAATCTCAGAGAAGCAGTCCTTTATTCCCAGATGCTTCAAAACTGTCTCAATGAAGAACGTATTTGAATCACTCACAATCCTTAAATCACAACTGTAAAACAAAAATGCCGCCCATATAATTCTTCTTCTCCAAAAGGAAAGAAAAACAAAGGAAACAATAAGAGAAGAGAAAGATGCATACCCTAAAGCATGAGCAGCTTTTGTGGCAGGGACTACTCTGGGATGTATAGGAATCCTCTTCAGAACCTCTTCAATTTCCTCAATGGTTACTCCTTGTGAATGTAGCTCCATCATCATCCTATCCTATAAAATCAATACCAGAAAAACAGAAGACTTAGTCATTTTTGTCATAAAAATCAATACCAGAAGCACAAACTCTGCAGTAAAAATTTTGAAACTAAACAGACTCAAGGAAATTTCAGAATTTTATCCTTCAAAAGGCAATGAAATTGGTAATATCCTTGAGAGACCAAATATTCTCTGAACTTGAAAAAATACCAGACTTGCAGCGACCATCATTATCGAAGACCAAAAAAGTTAAAAATCTTACCATAACAGAGTTCAAAGGCATGGTGGGAAGGAGCTGATTGAACAAGTCGGTGAAACCAAGCTCGTCGACGACCCAATCGTCACTATCACAGTCGAGAATGGTCTTGTCGAAGTCGAAAACCACCACAATTCCAGACATTGTTCAGAAAATCTCAATGACCCGGAATAACAAATCCTATTCAGTGTATCGTAGTTCTCTCAAAATCAGTTCTTGCTGTGGATTCTAAAACTCGCGAGACGTGGGTAATTTATAAAGAACACCACGTGATAGTCAATTGCATTAATATAAAAAAAAGATGTATTTTTATCGCATCAATATAAAAAAGATGTACTTTTATGAGTTTATCACATAAATATAAAAAAGATGCATTTTTATCACATAAATATAAAAAAGATATATTTTTATTAATCAGGATAGAATAGAAATTAATATCAGAAAATATTAAATATATGTATATTTATCGTATTATTAGATAATTTGTAAGTATTCGTAGAACTTTTTATATCAGAAAATACTTAGTTAATGCCAGTCCATCATATCAGAATATATGGACTTATCTAAGTGTTATTTTAAATTCAAATAGTATATCTCAATAATAATAATAATAATAATAAAATGTAACCCCAAAATAATAATATAATAATATCCGTTGATATATGGATTTTAGGTCGTGACATCATGGCCGAAACCTAGCCCATCATAAGAGATGAAAAAACCGGATCTTTCGATTCCAAAGTATATTTTAGGGCTTAATTAATACTCCTTCATCCTACATATTTAAAGAGTTGATTTTGATTATAAATATAAGATATTGTTTTATATTTATTAATTTTTTCTTAATTTATCTACATTGATGCTCTTTCAACAATAACAAAAAAAAAATGAAGGAATTATAAAACATAGTTAAGATATTTTAAAAAATACATGTCATATTAAATAACCTAATTAACTTTCTTAACCTAATCAAATTAGATGAATATAGAGTAAGAAGGTGGCCATTATTCCATGAAGGTCCCTCTTTTGCTTTCTCTGGAATAAATCCTTCTCATGAATCAAAATCGTGACGGCTATATTTCAAATCTCATCAGGTCCGTTGTATTTATTGCCTTCTCACTTTGGTCGGGAGGATCGAACGGTGAAGAAGAGATTAGAAAGGATTCTAAGCAAATAAAAACTTGGGTAGGAACAAATTGGAATATTCCAAGGAATTCAGTTTTAGGTGGCCACCTTTGAAATGCACTAACTGTCAACTGCCTCCATGAATATTCTCCACTGTCATCATCGTCCTCCCACCGGAACCCATCCACGACGAGATCACCAATCTAAAAACAAAGAAAAGAGAAAAAGGTGGCGGTGGCGGTGGTAGTCGCATTGTGGTGTAAAATATAAGAAGAATGTTATGCCCAGATATTCGCCACCAAACGCTAAGCAACAAAAACAAAGGTGGTCATATATTTGTGTTATACTCCTCAGTGATTAATATAAAACATATTTAACTATTATATTAAGAAAATTGTTAAGTTAATTAACATGATATGTATTTTCTAATTGTGTAACCAATCAATTGTTTGTGTATGGTTTCAGGTGATGGTGTCTGGTCTAAAATCTGAATTAGGGATCATTACTAAAATATGTACACCTGTTCAGCCCTATATCCGCTGACACTAACCCAAACAACTTGAACTTGTAAATCTTACCATACCTGAAAACCACAAGGCAAGTTTATGAGCTTACACGAAGTTGTAAAAAGACCAGTAAGTAAGTAAAGAGCAAAATTTCGCACCTCGATACGTGCTGCTCCATGAACTCTACAACAGTAGTAGCAGAATAAGGCTTCAAACAGCCAATGGTTTCACCAATAAATGGCGCTCAATATGCAACCTAATCGCCGCCTCATCATCCAACTCATTCCTATAAATATACCCTTAGACCGCATGTCAAATCCCAGAAAACGAACAGACTTCATTCCAAACCCAGAAACCTAATTCACAGCAACAATGAAATAACAAAAGATTAGATACAAAATAGAAACCATAATTTTCAAGCATCCATGGACAATGAAGAGCCCAGAAGAATGAACAAGGAAGGTGCCCATGTGGCACCCTCTCCTTTCTCTATCGAACTTCATGGTCGCCCTGGCAGTGGCAGAGCAAAAGAGAAGTGTGCTTGTGGGAGGATTATTCATAACTCTTCTGCTACGTTCCTTCAAGGTTTCATATATCCTCTTGATCATGGGATGATCTTTCTACAGAATTTGACTTGTCTTTTGGGGCTTAAAACAGTATGGGCGATGGGGGGCAAGGAGAGTGTGGTTGGAGACGGATTCTACTGAGTATTTTGAGTTACTTATGCATGTACAGAGTGTTAATCATCATGATTCTGGCATCCTTACTAAAGTTAAAAAGCTGCTACATATGGATTGGTTGACGAAGGTTACTTAAAGTGTCTCAATCTAGCAACTCTGTGGCGGATTACATAAGGAAGAGAGGCCTTGAGTTGAGATAGAGGCTTCATGAACTCTATCAACCTTCTAAGGACCTATAGATGATTATTCCTTAGGATTGTCATGGGTGAAATAATCTCATAGGTACTCCCTCTGGTCCTTATTATAAGGCACCAACTGCCCATATATTTTGGTCCTTATTATAAGGCACCAACTGCCTCCAAACCTGAGTTTTTCCCATTTTACCCTTATTTTTAATACTCCTCGTAAATAGTAAATTATCATCAGCTGCACTCTAAATATTTACACCCAATGGTTATGTTTCTCACTCCCCAATAGCCATTACAACGCTGCTCATACATGCAGAACAATAATATTTTTGATCGACTTTTTCATTCAAATATCCAATGGCCACGTTTCTCTTTCACTCAAAATTAACTTTTCATACAACAACAACAACAACAAAACTTTTCATTTCTCTCTCCCCAAAATTAAAGTAGGGGTAAACATGGAAATATTTATCAACTGAACATTTTTTTAATGACTAAATTGCCCTTCTTTGGTTTAAGGGAAATAGTAGTTGGTGCGCTATATGAAATTTTATAAAAGTAAACATGCCCAGGAGAGAGTATTAGCTAAGGTGTCCTGATTGTATCAAAAAAAAAACCAAAGAAAAGAGTTAACTTTGCAAAAATAAATATGAGATTTTTTTATAATTGCATCCAACACCAACTATTTTTTTAAGAATACAAATAACTATGAACTTTTAAAATAGATGTAAAAATACACATGGACAGTTAGTTTGAATTTTTTTAAGGGTTAAGTAACAAAAATATATATGAGATTTTCCCAAAAGTGCGTCCAATGCGAATAGTTTTTTTAAGAAATAAAAGTAATTATGAACTTCCAAAATATGTGCACAAATACATATTGACTTTTTTTTGAATTTTTTTACTGAAAAGGGTGACATGGAAGATGATGTGGATGACTTTGCAAGGAAAATTAATTTCCGGCTAGCAATTTATTTCTACTTCATCGGCTCATCACTTTATCTCCATCTAACCATTCATTTCCTCTCCCCCTCTCTCTTCCGAAAGAAGTGATGAGGTGGAGATCAAGAGTTAGGTGGAAATTAATTTCCTTTTTCAGTAAATTATAATTTCAAGTTGGAGAAATATTTACCTACTCCCAGAATACCACGTCATCTGAACTCTTTACAGTAAAAATATAACAACTTGTATAATTTTAATCCAAGTTTACTAATGACTCATGTGAAGGAAAATAAATTTTTATCTTGTTTTTAGGAAAAAAAACATCTTAATTTGAAAAAAAAAACTAAAACAAAATAATCAAGCTTTATTTTTATTAAAAACAAGATGAACTTTAAATTTTTTTCATACGGGTCATCAACCAACTAGGATTAAAATGATATAAATTGTTATGTTTTGATTCGACGGAGTTCAGTAACGTGGAACTCTTAGAATGTGTAAGTATTTTTCTCCAAGTTGTTTATTAGTCATCCATGTCATCCTCAATGACATCATTTTTAGTCAAAAAATTCAAAAAGTCAACTAGTGGTCGATATATATTTTTACACCTATTTTGGAAGTTTAAATTTACTTTTGCCCCTAAAAAAATATTTGTATGTGCGCACTTTTAGGAAAATCTCAAGAGTATTTTTGTAAATTAATCCTTAAAAAAATTTAAACTAACGATTAATAAATATTTTTATACCTATTTTGGAAGTTTAAATTTACTTTTGCCCCTAAAAAAATATTTGTATGTGCGCACTTTTAGGAAAATCTCAAGAGTATTTTTGTAAATTAATCCTTAAAAAAATTTAAACTAACGATTAATAAATATTTTTATACCTATTTTGGAAGTATATAATTACTTTTGCCCCTTAAAAATGTATTTGATGTTGGGTGCACTTTTAAAAAATCTTATATGTATTTTTGCATATTAAATCATGATGAAAAACAAAAGAGGGAGATAGAGTGTTTGAGAGGGGTGTGCTTGGTGGGAGCAGATTTCCTGATAATTTTTTTTTTTCTCATTTTTCCCCATAATGTCATCTCCACCATTAGATCAAAAAATAGATGGGTCATATTTAATATTTTCTAAAACTATGATAATATTCTATAAGTTAATTTTTTTGTTAATTTTGTTTGTATTGCAATTATGAATTGTAAGATCATAATTTAACAATTTAAGTTTATTTCTTTATGTTTAAAATAATAGTTTTATAGAATATTAAATTTGAATCATCTATTCTTTTTTTAATATGAGGGTGGGATGAGATTTTGAGGGGAAAAAAAAAGAAAAAAGATTCTGAGAGTACCCAAACCATGGTGGGTGATGTTAAAATTTTACTACCTTGGGCCCAAAATATAAGACCCACTTATTTTAAGAGATTGAAGAAGTTAATTAAATTACTTTAAAGCATTCATATTTAATTTTTTTCTCCAAACTAACTTATTTTACTTATAACTTTATATATAATCTAATGATACAAAAAATATGATATTATTAGGTAACTTATATATTTAGGACAGGAGGGAATAAATAATTATGTAATAAAAAAAAATTAATTAAAAGGATTACATGTAGGCTCCTAGGCAAGATTTAGATCACGTGCCGCATTGGGTGCACACGAGTTTGGTTTCTCTTCATATAAGCTCTTTGCCCATCCTTCATCATCTACAAATCTTGGCTGTCAAAATCTTGATCCAAGGGTCCAGAATAATTTTAAAAAAAACTACATGCGGTAATTTTTACTGCATGCGGTTTTTATAAAATTTGTTTTCAACCTTTGGATCAAGATTTCGACGGTCAGGATCAAAAATGAGGAGGGATGGGTAGAGACGGATGGGCAGAGTATCTGCTTTCGGGTGCACACAGGAATTCCTCGAGGTAGGGTGTTGGATTATCTGACTTGGTGCATGGGTGCCATGTGGGAATGGCATCTGGAGTGCCACGTGTATCACATAATCAAACATTACATACGTAACGGTCAAACTTAATATTAGTTAAACGACAAGGTGAGATTGTTTCTATTTGAAACTTACAGGGCAACATTGCTCTGATATAAAACTTTCAAGGCCGCATTGATCCCAAAAACACTTTTAGGATAATATTGATCCTGAGCAAAAATTTTCAGGGCAGATTTCTACCCTAACCCTAGAGTAAAAGGCATTATAGAAAATGGGCCTCCATTATGGATGCCAAATTGTTAAATTGAGCCCAGTAACATACAAACTTGCCTGTCTGGAGACTAGAATGTTTGGTTTATGATTGGGCCACATAAATATTGGTTTTGTTTAGCAATTCAACTTCTGGGCTTGGAGCATTTTTTCCTCCTTCAATAATTTGGGCCAACTTTTCCTTTAATTGAGTACACCAATGTAGAATAAGTGCCACGCATTTTTGAAGAGCTGAATGACTTTTTGATACATTTTTTTTTTTTTTTGATACAAGAGCTGAATGACTTAAAGTTATACTCATAGTCCAAATCCAACATTGATATAGTTATGTGCATATGTCTTTACATTGATTGACATAAAAAAATATATATATATATATATATATCAACAAAATATCAAATTCAAATCTCAGGTTGGCACTGCTATATCATATTTTTATTATTTTCTTAAGTCAAAAATAATAATTAATTGTGCTATATAAATTATGATTTAATGATTTGACATTGCAATCTTGATGCCTCGAAGAAGATTTTCTCCTCATCTTTTTTCTCCATATCCCTCATCGACCTTAGCCGTACGTTGATTTAGAAGAGAAGAGAAAAATTAAAATAATAATGTGACTTTTTAGATTGATTGGACGAATATGATTTAGAGATTATAATGTGACTTTTTAGATTGATTGGACGAATATGATTTAGAGATTATGAGGAATGATGAGAGAAACTCAATCCTTACCAAAATCCTGCTTTCTTTATATGACAGTTTTGACAAATCCACACATCTTCTATTACCTAGATTAGTTGTCGTTACATCTAACAGATCTTTTAGCTATTACTGAGTTTGTAGTTTTTCCTTGAAATTTACAGATTAATTCGAATGACTGTGAAAAGGTTTGAGCAAGGAAAACTAGAACGCTTCAAGTTCATCCATCTATCTATTCTAAGTTGAATGAAATAAAGAAGCTAATTAAATCAAATCCTTTTTATTTATTTTATTTTATTTTTTCCTGAATAAAGAATCAAAGAATATGAAATATTCCTCCGGTCCTAATTACAGGAACACTTGTATATAGTGTAAATTATACTAAAAAAATGTTCCTATAATTAAGACTGGAGGGATTAATCATGAAGGACCAAGGAGGAGACATAATTGCTTTCATATATTTTCAACACCAAAGTGGCTAAATTCTAAATTTGTGTAGAAGGCCGAAGAAGTTGCCAAGTTTTAGAAAAAATGAGAAGGCGTGCATGGTGTAGACAAAAGTGTCATCATTTCTTTTCTTTTTTTTATAAGAAAAACTACATCATATTTGAAAACCATATTGGAGTCTGACTAATTTAAATCAAATAATATATAATTATAAAGACAACAAAAGTCTACCAATAACTTTTTAATTCAATTACATATTGTGAGCTCAAATCCAATATCACTTACTCCCCTAGTCCTAATTATAAGATAGAGTTGACTTTTGTTGGAGAGATTAAGAAAGTTTACGCTACGCCCCCATCAAATACGTCATAAGGCGTGGAATTAGACCAAGGGGAATCTCCATAGGAACTAGTCCCTCAGATTTTGCACGTAGGAGATCGAGACAGAGCCCCAGGGCTATGAGGAAAGATGTAAAGCTAAATGAGTTATTTAATCATATCATATGTTGTGTATCCCTAGATTATATACTTCTCTTCCGTCACAATTATAAGGCGCGGTTTTTTTTTTGGAAAGATTAAGGAAGTTAATTAAATTATTTTAAAGTATTTTTATTTTTTTTTCTTCAAACTAATTAGTTTGGTAATAAACTAATATATAATCTAAAGATACACACCATATGAAATAATTCAGTATCTCATTTAGCTTCTTTAATCTCTCCAAAAAAAATCAACTAGGTCTTATAATTAGGACCGAATGTAGTATTAGTTTATTAGTCAAACTAATTAGTTTGGAGGAAAAATAAAAATAAAAATACTGTAAAGTAATTTAATTAGCTTCCGTAATCTTTCAAAAAAGTTAACTTTATCTTATATTTAAGACCGTAACACAACTTGCTACTTGCTACCAGTTGAGCTATGCAGTATAAGCACTCATGGGTAAAGTGACATCATATTTTAGTTTAACATTAGTGGCCACAATCCTTGAATATCACTCTCATTTCTCTGTCTTTCCTTCTGTTTCCAAATTGTGACGAGTAGCGACAGAATCACAAAGACTTGGATATGATTGTTTTAGCATTTGTGGCCATTAATACTCCTTTTTTGTTTTTTGAAGTTGACAGTTAAATGTTTGAAGTACAATGGTTTTTTTTTTTTAATCTTTTTTGTTGGCTCACAATTGATTTGATAATTATTAAAATTGATTAATGTAGACCACTACAATGAGGGGCTATTTGATATGGAGGTAAGAACATTTTGGTGCTGGTCCCCATCCTAGATTCTGAGGGCTTGTTTTATGGATTGTGGATGAAAAATATGCAACATTAATTCAATTTATATTGTTTAAGAGCTTGTTTGGTTTGAAAGAATGGGATGAAAGGAAAGGGTAGAGGATTACCTTGTTTGGTTTAGTTGGTGGGAGAGGAGGTGAGGGTTTTTAATGATTCCTTGTTTGATTTAAGATGGAATGAGAGGGGAGCAATGATAGCAACTTACTATTCTACCTTAATATATTTTGGTTGTATTTTTATTTATGTTATATAAATTAATTTACATCTTATCTAATTAATACAATAACATTTTTATTTATAATTAATATAATAATATATATTTTTTTTAAAAAAATTAATTGTATAATAATATTTAGGGAAGTGTCCTGGGTCTCACTCTCATTAGGGGTTTGTTTGGATTGAGGGAAGGGAGTGGGAGGGGAGGGAGAGTAATGTTAACCCAAAACATTACTCTCCCTCCCACTTCCTCCTCTCAATCCAAACAAACCTAGAAGTAAGAGTAAGGCCCCTACTTTGGGCCCTCTAAATCTGAGCGCTGGTTTGTGGGATGTTAGTTCTTATAAAATCCTATGCTTGTTACATTGATGAAGGCTTCCTACGGAGGGTCTAACTAATAAGAGAAGTTGAGTGAAGCGCCATAATGTGATATATGATCATATTCCGCAATTGTTGATGCCCTTGCAAAGTTGGGCATTTCCAAATCTATTATTTTAAACGATTGCCTTTTGTTTTTCAGGGATTGGGTAGATCATGATGATTTGAGATTTAATTTCCCTCCTGTTTATGTTTTCTTTATACTACCTCTCGTTCTAATTATAAGATCTAGTTAACTTTTTTCAAAGA
The DNA here is from genome assembly GCA_019022615.1 of Acacia melanoxylon. Taxonomy (NCBI): domain Eukaryota; kingdom Viridiplantae; phylum Streptophyta; class Magnoliopsida; order Fabales; family Fabaceae; genus Acacia; species Acacia melanoxylon. The sequence continues at coordinate 16,957,656 of JAFJYJ010000003.1, forward strand.
GATTAAGAAAACTAAATAAGATACTTAATCATTTCATATGTTGTGTATCCTTAAATTATATATTAGTTTATTAGTCAAACTAAGTAGTTTGAGGAAAAAAAGTAAAAATAAAAATACTCTAAAAGTAATTTAATTATTTTCTTAATCTCTCCAAAAAAAAAATGTTGGTGCCTTATAATTGTGACCGGGGAGTATTAATTTTGGCTTCTTAGCCATCTTCTATATCAGAAAAAATAATGTGATATATGAAGACAGTGGAGTAAAGATGGATTAAGTTGTGAAGTCGTGAATATCTTATAAGATTGTTCTCCGTTCATCTCAAAACACATCCAAATATTAATAACTTATATTTCAATAAAACAATTTTCAAGTAAATTTTTTATTATTATTAAAAACTAAATTATCAACCTCAAATTTAAGATGAGTCCTATTATTAAGAATTATCCTTGATTTTAATAGATGATCGAACCATAATGCTTGAAAGCGAACGCTCAAAAGACGAGAAGAATTATTTAAAAATGCTTGGATATAGGTTCTACTATCTCCTCCGGTTTTAATTATAAGCATAATCACTTTGTTTAGAGATATTAAAGAAGGTTTAAATAAGATTCTTAATCATTTTATATGTTGTGTATTTTTAGATTATATATTAGTTTATTAGTCAAACTAATTACTTTGAAAAAAAATAAAAATAAAAATACTTAAAAAAAAAAGTAATTTAATTAGGCTTCTTTAATTTCTCCAAAAAATCAACTATGTTTTATAATAGGGCGGAGGGAGTATTTTTTATTTTAATGTCAACTTAGTAGGAAGTAATCCCTTTCTAAACTTAGAAAAATGTATTTGTGTTTTTCAGGATTTAAATTTATACTCTCTTCCTAACCATTCCAAGAAACGGCTTATTGGTAATAAAAAAAAAAAAGTTTTTAATCATCCAGAAATACTCCTTCCCTTAAAAAAAAAAAAAGGTTAAATGTGTTAATATTTGGTTGTGATTGGGATGAAATTAGAGATTTTAGATTAAGTGGGGAGAATGATGGTATTATAATCGTTTAAATTAATGAAATGGTAATTTTAGAATATTTTATGAAATACTCTTGATGGTATTGAAAATTGAATTAAAATGTATATTTTAAAAATAGTGGAATAGTTTGTAATTTTCAAGGTACTAAAAACTAATTAAGACTGCAATTCAGGGGTTAGTTTGTTTGAATTGGAGTCAACTCAGGACCAAACTGGTCATAATTAAAATAATCATTAAATAAAAAGCATTAATCTACATGTATATAGAACGTTTATGTATAAACCTCATATAACCAAATTTTAAATTCAAAACAATGTTATGGGGAAGTCCAACTCAATTAACACGTCCAAAACTTTGGACTACATTGGCCAAGGGATTGGTTGGTCAATTCAAAGGTATGAATGGCGACTTGAGTTAGGTTTTATTATCATGGTAAGTTCAACAAAATTAAAGGATAAGCAACAATTTTTTTTTTCTAAATAATATATATATTAATGCTAATGATATCAATTCAAATTAAAATATTACCAACACTTCTTGGTCCTAGTTGAAGAGGATTTGACTACTTAAACACGAGGTCTCGAATTCGAATCCGTGTAAATGCAGTGAAGCATTTTGGGAAAGCCTACACCCAATTGCATCGGACAATACTCTAATCTGACCCTGTCAGATAGCCAAATAAAAAAAAATAAGATACTAATTATGATTCAGTATTGCATGCTGGAAAGGAGACTAAATATAATGGCAATAAGGGACAACATTTGAGAGGAACTTTTTTTTGACACTTCACAGTTCATATCATGACCATAAGAGTCGTATCATTTTCCCCTTACATAAGTTATAACCCTTCTTACCCCCACACTCTTCAAAATTGCCAAACAAGAAAAAACAATTGTTTGGCAAAGATGAAGGGAAGAATGTCACGATTGTCCACACTGATTTCTGAACTAGGAACTCTGTAAATTTTTTGTCATTATTGATTGATCACTATAACTACAGTCCTTCTGGGACCAGTTACACCATTAGAGGCACCAGCTAAGCCTGGTTTAGGGCAACACCCAAAAAGGAAAATGACCATTTGAACTATTAACTATATTACACTTTCAAATATGTTAAAATCATTGAATCAGACATTACTGCTGAACTCGGAGAGGTTTGGGCAGGGCCTCATGAGCAGAAGACATAGACAAAGTCTGCAACTTGCAATCAGGTGAGAAGAACTGAGATGCCCCTTCTTCCTTAGAAATCTTGTTGATCAAGTTAATCAAAACCCTCTCAAGGTCTCCCCCATCACTCCATTCATGGATTTCAGCCTTCACAAGCAAAGGGTCTTTGCATATCAAGTCCCACACCGGAAAGCCCTTCCTTGGCATCACACAGTCTCTCTCTTTCAGCCTCAAGCTTGGACAGTAGTCCCCAGCTCCATCACCAAGATAGATAAACCTCTTGCTCTCTTGAGGGCATATTGAATCTTGAATCCTCTCTATGATCAGACCCTGTAATAGAACAAAGATTAAGTCATTCATAAATGTTGTAAACAAATGGTACCTGAATTTATCACAAAAATAGTTTAAATTTATATGATCAGATGTTGATTGGTGATTACATTATTCCAAGTGCTTAGAAAATTCTACATGTATTACTTATTTTGACTATTATATCAGATTTGGGGCATAGGTCAAACTTTAATCATTATTTTTCCCCTCAGTATTGAATATAATGATCTCAATTAAGAGAGCTGAAAGTCCAGATTCTTCCGTGAGGAAAAGCTTTTAAATACAGCAGAACTCGTCTAGATTCTCTGGTGGGGGCCACTTGATTTTTGCCAAAATTAATTCAAGTTGTTGGTTTATTATTATTAATCATAGGTTCTTCTTCTTCTTCTTTGATTCAGAGCAGAAAAGTAAGAGAATTGAAGGATGAGAATAGAGTACCTTGCACATGTTTGGAGGGCAGAGACCACAACCATGGGGAGCTTTGTTGAAGTCATGATACGGCAAAATCCTCAACCTTCCTTCTTCATTAACATAGCCAGGATTAGTGTTAATCTCAGAGAAGCAGCCCTTAATTCCCAAATGCTTCAAAATTGTCTCAATGAAGAACATATTTGCATCACTCACAACCCTTAAATCACACCTGTAAAACAACAACAAATGCCACCCATATATTTCTTCTTCTCCAAAAGGAAAGAAAAATAAAGGAAACAATAAGAGAAGAGAAAGATGCATACCCTAAAGCATGAGCTGCTTTAATGGCAGGGACTACCCTGGGATGTATAGGAATCCTCTTCAGAACCTCTTCAATTTCCTCAATGGTTACTCCTTGTGAATGTAGCTCCATCATCATCCTATCCTATAAAATCCATACCAGGAAACAAAAGAAGACTCAGTTATTTCTGTCATAAACATCAATACCAGAAGCACAAACTTTGCAGCAAAAATTCTGAAACTAAAAAGACTTCAAGAGGCAATGAAATTGGTAATATCCTTGAAACAGAAAATATTCTCTGAACTTGAAAAAAAAAAAAAAAAAAAAAAAAAAACCCAGATTTGCCTGGACCATCATTATTGAAGAAACAAAAATAAAATCTTCAAAATTAAAAATCTTACCATAAGAGAGTTCCAAGGCATAGAGGGAAGAAGCTGATTAAACAAATCGGTGAAACCGAGCTCGTCGATGACCCAGTTGTCACTATCACAGTCGACAATGGTCTTGTCGAAGTCGAAAACCACAACAATTCCAGACATTGTTAAGAAAATCTCTCAATGACCCAGAAGACCTATTGGGTGTATCGTAGATCTCTCAAAATCAATTCTTGGCGTGGATTCACCAACTTGTGAGACGTGTGTATTTATAGGGGACGCCATGGCCAAAACCTAACCCCAAAATAAGAGAACCAAAAAAAAAAAACGGTTCTTTTGATTCCAAAGGAATATTACTTTAGGGCTTAAGATGGAGGCCATGAAGGTCCCCGTGTTGCTTTCTCTGGAATAAATCTATCTCATAATCAAAAATAACCAAAATGGTGACGGCTATGTTTCAAATCTCATCGGGTCCGTTGGATTTGTTACCTTCTCATTTCGGTCTGGATGATCGAACGGTCAAGAAGAGATTATAAAGGATTCTAAGCCAAGCGAATAAAAACTGTGGTGGGAACAAAATGGAATATTCCCAGGAATTGGTGGCCACCTTTGAAATGCACTAACCACTGGCTCCACCGCTCCAGGAATATTCTGGGTATGGTTCTGTTTCAGTGATCCTTAAAATATTTAGTTGTTTTCTTTGAAAAGGAATTTATTATTTATTTTTATGAGTATTAATTTTGGAAAATTGCTAATTACGCATGTGCTGTGTTTGTCGAAGTTTCCGAATGGATGACATGAACCTGACCCATAATGTTTGAGCCCAAATTGAATTCTATTTGCTTTATTCCTACACATGCATTTTGTGATTTTGTAAATTATTGATATTCCAATTTGCATATGTAGTACTTCAACTTTACATAATATTTCACCCTGATCCCTAAGTTTTTTGTCAATTGTTTTTTAGTCCTTTAATTTTAACTTTTAAATTTTGACAACAATATGCTCAAATATTGACATATTAAATTTAAATTTTTAGATAATAATAATAATTGATACAAAAAATTATCATTTGAGACTAATGATGTTAGGCTATAAATTAAAAACATATTTTATAAAATTAAATGAGTCAACTAAAAATTTATATAAAATTAAAGCATTATAATCTTAATCCATAGTATATGAATGTAGTCTTTGTCACCGCAATTGTGGATGATGCATACAGCACCATTCACCATGCAATGTACGATATGTCATTTTTGAATGGACCTTTTACTTTTCATATGTCGGTCAAAATAATTAATATAAAATATTATGAAAATAAATCATAGCATGAAATTTCTTGGCAATTCTCTCAAGTGAGAGAAAATTTATGAATCTCTTTAAGATTCCTTTGATATGATATAGAAAATAAATTTCTTTACCATATGTTTATTTCATAGACAGATGTTAAAAATTGAATTTTAACTATTTACATAAGAAACCCTTCCATTTACTTTCATTTGAGTTGATGATTTTTTTTTATATATAATATTAATTATATCCTTATAATTATTATTTTGTAATTTTTCTTTTTTAATTATGGTTTGAAAGCAGATAAAGGATGATTATTTATCATTTTCAAAATTAATTATTTTGTTTGGGATAGCATAATATTTAAAGGTTCAATTTTTTTTTTAAAAAAGTTCTAATGCATCCTGAGTCAGAATCTAGTAATGTTTTTATTAACCATTTCAATAGTCACAAACACTGTTAACTATGAAATTAACAGGATTAGATCATAAGGATTAATGATAAAAATAGAAGAAACTATAAGGATTCAATAAAAAGCTATAAAAATTAAGGGTTTAATGTTTCTGTTTTAATTACAAAAATATTTTTTCTTTCACACTTACATAAAAGTGAATGAGTCCCACTAATATTTTTTTCTCTTTTTTCTCTTTATAATGGAATCCACTCACTTTTATGTGAGTGTGTGCAGGAAAAAAAAATCTGGAATAAAAGCAAAAAGATTAAACCTTGGGATTTGATCATGATAATAATAGAAGAAACTATAAGGATTCAATAAAAAAGCTATAAAAATTAAGGGTTTAATGTTTTTGCTTTTATTGCAGAAATATTTTTTCTGCCACACTTACATAAAAGTGAGTGGGTCCCACTAATATTTTTTTTCTCTCTTTTCTCCTTACAATGGAATCTACTTACTTTTATGTGAGAGTAGTAGGAAAAAAAATCTGCAATAAAACCAGAAAGATTAAACCCAAAAACTGGGATTTGATCATGATAATAATAGAAGAAACTATAAGGATTCAACAAAAAGCTATAAAAATTAAGGGTTTAATGTTTCTGTTTTTATTACAAAAATATTTTTCTGTTACACACTCACTTTAAGTGAGTGGGTCCCACTATTTTTTTTTTTTTTTTTTTCTCTTTTTTCTCCTTGTAATAAGAAGAAAAAAAAAATCTGCAGTAAAAGCAAAAAAATTAAACTCAAAAACTAAATACAAAATTAGGTAAAACTATAACCATCAGGAGATTAATTTATTGAAAAAGAAATCAATAGATTATAGGAAGAAGAAGTAATTTCAGATTTCATTTTTAATTTGAGAAGAGGCAAGCATCAAACTCATTATCATATATGTTGAACTTTAGATTTAGAGAGTAAAGTCATTATTATTTGTCACTTTGAGAAAGCGCGTATTAGTGTGTTCCAGCTATGAATTCATTTAATTGAGTTGCTTGCGAACCCAACCCTACAAGTAATCTCAATATATATATTTGGATTTTGAAATTTGTTGAAGATTGGCAAGTCTCACGGACTATTTATAAATAAGATTTTCGTTGTCAATAATGATGTTTGAACTTGTACATTTGTGAGGTGTGAATTGCATGCTTATCAACTTAGTTAACTTGCAAGCATTTAATTTCTTTTATTATCATGAAAAAATAACAAAATACAAGTTTAGGATCTTTTGAGGTGTGGGTGTGTTTGGATCCGCGTTCAAGCAGAACGCGCGATCTAGACCACAAAAATGCGTCAAATCCTATTGTTTGGGTAAGCGGTAAGATAATTGGGCTTTTCTTTTAGAAGCAAGATCAAAGCATAACCGCATAAATCAAGATAAAACTTCTCTATCTACTTATTCTTCATATATCGTAAATCATGATTGAAAAATTATTTTTAAAAGTTGCGTTATTCCAAACAAGCATAAAAGTAACTTTTAGATTGTTGCTTTTGGCATCCTCGAAGATAGAAGAAATAAATGCACTTGAAGGAGAGAGAAAAGAGATAGGTCTCACCACCTTATTTTATTGATAAATAGATAAATTACCCTAAAAAAATTATAAAAATAATCATATTAGGAAAAATATAATAATGAAATTTAGGAAAAATGGGGGAAAGGTTCCAATTAAAAATTTAATTGGTAAGGATAATCTAAGAAGAGAGAGAAGATAGTATCTTAAATTTGTTGAGATTTTTTAATCTCACTGATATCTTAGATTTATGGTTTGTAAATAGGGATAGGATATCAGTGGCATTTTTTCCGTCAAAACGTCCACGTGTATTTTGTGTCCATCCAATTACGTCTTAAAACGGTCGTGTGTATTACTATCCTGGAGAAAAAGCATATTTTGTTCATTAACCCAAAATTTAATTGTTAAGGATAATCTAATAAGAGAGGGAAGATAGTATCTTAAATTTGTTGAGATAATCCCACTAATATCTTAGATTTATGGTTTGTAAATAGGGATAAGATATTGTCACTACCAATGTCAACCATTTTTTTCATGGTTAGATCAGAATTTAAAAAAAAAATTGGTTTGGGTGCTTATCCCCCATTATAAGCATTGAACCTAAATCGTCCTAGACGGTTCAAATTTAGTTTTTATTTCTTAAAAATGATTTTTAATATGTATAGAATATAGAATAACAATAAATTTTTTATGGTAAGTTTTCGAGAAAATGATTTTTTATGTAATAATCATCAATTGAAAATTTTAAATTTAAATCGTTGAAATTGTATTTAGAGAACGTATACCTTACCATAGAAATAAGCATCATAGTGTAGTACTTATCACAATAAATTTGTGATGACCACCCAAAACGGGTCTAATTTAGTCAATGCATCTTGACATGTGTTTTTATTCATTCGTAAATTTGTGCTGATTGATCATGACCAATGTTTTATCTCGGAGAAATTAATTTCAGTCTCATTAGACTATAGTCACCTAAAGTACTATCAGTCATTGAATTGATTTAGAGTAAATACTCTTTCGGTTTGCGAAAAAAACGATCCCCATTTTTCCTTTAGAAGAAAAAAAAAATGTTTTTTTTTTTTAAAAAAAAAAGGCGAATAAGGGTCGATTGGTTAACATTTTGATCTTCACAAATTTAAAAGGTTCCTTTAAAAATGGACGAATAAGGGTTGATTTTTTTTAAGAGACCAAAATGGGGTCATTGTGTTTTTTTTTAGGCGACAGAAAGGGTATTTACTCATTGATTTATTTAAAGAAAAAAGGTAAATATAAATTTTAATTTGTCAAATCTGAATATTAGAAAAGAAGTTAACAAATAATCAATGAATCTTACTCCCTCCAATCTTAATTATAAGAACACTTTTGTAATACAAATTGCATTACAAAAGTGTTCCTATAATTAAGACGGGAGGTAGTAACTTTTTTCGGGATAATTCACACACAATGTATCCAGAGAAGATCAAATTAACAATCCGATATTTAAGAAAACCTTAAAAAAAGGGTGTTTTGTATGATTAGACCACAACAAGAAATCTTAATATTGACATCAAAGAGATTAGGAGCTTAATGATGAACAAGGGACATCTTAATGTGTTGTGCTTTAAATAATTGAGTGATTTTTCACTTATGATCTTCTGAATAATTGAATTACAGTTATTCCATCTTATCCTAATTGTTGGAGCTAAATAATTGATTTATAGAAATTAAAAAAAAATCAGTTAAGTTAAGTTTTTGTAAAAAAAAAAAAAAAAATTGTGCTAAATTTCTTAAAATACACTCTTTAATCATTTACATTGAAACTACTATAATTGATGAAAATTTTATTTAAACTAATATAGACAATTTGAAAAAAATATATAAAAATTCAGAAGACAAAATCAATTGAAATACTAAAGTGAACCTCTCAACTAATTATTATATTTAGAAGCGGAGCTAGTAGTTTAAGATCACATGAAGCTAGATGTTTTTAAAGGGTTAAACTATTAAAGAGCTATTTTGCTCTAAAAGTTAACAAAATGAGGTAATTTTACTCTAAAAGTTTTGAAGTCGTAGCTATTTTGTCATAGTCATTATTTTAGTTAAGGCGTAGTTAGTTGACCAAATATCCTAACTAATAATATTAAACTATAAACTAAAAAGATATTTTATAAAATTAAACAAGTCAACTAAAAATTTATAAAAAAAATTAAAGCATTATAATACTGAACTTTGGTCTTAATCCATATAGTATATGAATGTAGTCTTTGTCATCGCAATTGTGGATGATGCATACAGCACTATCCACCATGCAATGTACTATAGATTATTTTGAATGGACCTTTTACTTTTCATAATATTATGAAAATAAATAATAGCATGAAATTTCTGGGCAATTCCCTCGGGTAGATAGAAAATAAATTTCTTTACCGTATGTTTATTTCATAGACAGATGTTAAAAATTGAATTTTAACTATTTACATAAGAAGCCCTGCCATTTACTTTAATTTGAGTTGATGAATTTTTTTATAATATTAATTATATCCTTATAATTATTATTTTTTAATTATGGTTTGAAAGCAGATTGGGGATGATTATTTATCATTTTCAAAATTACACTATTTTATTTGGGATAGCATAATAATAAATGCTTCAATTTATTTTCTAAAGTTTTAATGCATCCTGAGTCAGAATCCAGTAATCTTTTGATTAACCATTTCAATAGTCACTAACACTGTTCACTCTAAAAATTAATAGGATTTGATAATAAGGATTAATGATAATAATAGAAGAAACTATAAGGATCCAATAAAAAAAAGTATAAAAACTAAATACAAAATTAAATTAGGTAAAAGTACAACAATCAGGAGATTAATTATTGAAAAAAGAAATCAATAATTGGCAAAGCATCAAACTCATTATCATACGTTTAAGTTTAGATTTAGAGAGTAAAGTGTCACTTTGAGAAAGCGTGTATTAGTGTGTTCCAGCTATGAATTCATTTAATTGAGTTGTTTGCGAACCCAACCCTACAAGTAATCTCAGTATATCAATCCATTATCCATCCAAACTTTTAATTAATTGGAGAATGATAAAGTGCTTGTTTGGGAGAGCTTATTTCGGGAACTTTATGGAGCTTATCAAAAGTCTTTATGGAGTTTTTGTCGGAATTTATGTTTTATTGAAAAAATTGCTAACAGATTATGGTCCAATTGAAGCTTTCAAAAGCTCTAATTTGGAGCTTATCATAAGCTCTTATTTCAAAAGTTCTTATTAGATCCCAAATTATTGTACAAAGCCTAATTTTCTAGTTAGTTATGTAATATTTATTTAATCAAATTATGTATTTTAGTATTGCCAAATTTTGTAATTTAGCATTTTTCATATATTTGGTAATTTTGATTTTTTTAATAATTATCTCAAAAGTCATTTATTCATGTCATTCCAAACAAGTTTTATCAATCGGACTTTTCCATAAGCTACTTATGCAACCACCCATCCAAACATAAATCACGTTTCACAATCGGGCTTTTACTCAATCGAACTTATACCCAATCGGACTTTCCCATAAGTCTGATTGTCCACCGGTTTCCCAAACAAGCTATACTTGCACACAACACTATTTGTTTTCATATCATAAAGCAAGCATACACACACACATACATATGTGTGTCTAATGACGTGAGCTCGTGACAAAGACGTAAACTCGTAAGAGTTTACTTTCACTATTAAATAGGTATTAATAGTGTATAATAAATAATTAAAATATAAAAAATGATAACAATTTGATTTAAATATATTTTAAATCCAAATAATTGAAATTAAATCTATCAACTTTTAAAATTTACCATATTTAATAAATAAATTTTTATAAAACTTATATATAAAAATTTGTTGAACATGATGTAAGAAAATTAACACAAGTTTAAGTATAAGTTAACACTGTTTTGTAAGCTAAAAACATAAAAACGATAAACTCGGTGTATAAACTCGTAAGTTTAACTGAGTTTACAAATGGTAACGAATATACCAGTGACTCGACTTATTTTAATAAGTTAGAAACGTAAAACAGAAAACTCGAAAAGTAAATTCGCGAGTTTGAGAACAATGTGTATAGTTCACGAGTTTGAGGTGGATTTAGGTGTGTTTGGATCTGTCTGGAAAAATGTGCGATCTAAACCATAAACGTTCGTTAAATTCTTTTGTTTTGCTGGACGTAGGTAGGGCAATTAGGTTTTTCTTTCTAAAACAAGATCAAAACATAAGCTGAATTTTTGTAGCTTTTAGATTATTGCTTTTGGAAACGTGGAGAGAGAAAAGAGATAGGCCCGACCACCTTGTTTTATTGAATAAATAAATAAATAAATGGCTCTAACAACCTTATAAAAATATTCATAAATGAAAAAAAAAGTAAATAATTAAATTTAGGAAAAATGGGGGAAAAGTTCCAATTAAAACTTTAGTTGGTAAGGATAATCTAATAAAGAGAGAGAAGATAATATCTTAAATTTGTTGAGATAATCCCTCTATAATATCTTAGATTTATGGTTTGTAGATATGTTAGATGATAATATCATTTGTATATAAATATATTTGGTGGTAGTTATTATTAGATTTTTTAGTTATAAATTTTGCATTTGTATGATTTAATTTATATGAGTTTTTATTCATTAAATACATTTAAATAAGTATTTTCAAAAAATAACTATTTTATTTTCTATAATTTAAATTTTCTCTTAAAATTATCACAAAAACCACTTGTATTACCACTAATCCAAGTTTTAGTTTCAAAAAAAAAATCATCTTCTACTAATAATCCAAACATAAATCACATTACATAATCTCATTATGAATAATGTTTTATCTCAAAGAAATTAATTTCAGTCTCATTAGACTAAAGTCACGCCTGAAGTACTATCAGCCATTGAATTGATTTATTTAACGAAAAATAAGGTAAATATAAATTTTAATTTGTCAAATAAGGTACCACTACCAGCCATTAATTAGTTGGATATTACAAAATAGGTTAACAAATCATCAATGAATCTTAACTTTTTACGGCATAATTCACACACAATGTATCTTTAGAAGGTGGAATTAACAACCCCATACTTAAGAAAGGTGCAGTGTTTAATATTAGACCTAAAGGTGGAATTAACTAAATAGGGATTGATCTACGATGAATATAATGCGTCTGAGTCTCTATGTTTTTTTTTTTTTTTTTTTTTTTTTTTTGTCTTGAGCACGAGCCTTCAAAAAGTCCGAAGCGCGCGAAGCCCTATTTAAATACCTCTCTAAAATATAGGCCTTCAAATAAGCTTAAAACTTATGCATCTAAGTTCATATAAAATTCATGAAGTCTATTTAAAAGCTTACGTTATGTCTTAAAAGTTTAAGGATTCATTATTATATGAGATAAAAGAGTTAGTAAGAAAAAGAAAATAACACTTAGTAGCAACAATTGTCTGAGTAAGTAGGAATAAGAAAAATCAATCATCTATTAGCTAAGGAGATACCTTTTTTAAAATGAACAAAGCACAATAAGTGACATGTAAAATTAAATTTTATCTCTTATTTTTCTTGCATAAAATGAGACAAACTTACTAAAATTATTATGTTGCATCAAATGACACAAATCGAGAGAAAGGTAGTGAGTTAGCATTGTTATCTTGAACGATTAAAAAGAAGAGAAGTAAATGTGATCAATTCATGAATGAAAATGTTAAGTTCATAGGTAAATGATGAAATGTGAAACTTAGGGTTAAGACTAAATTATTAATTTTATAAAAATTTACAAAATTAATTTATATTAATTTATATATATTATGCATAATAATACATTTTTTTTAAAAAAAAAACTAAATAGGCTACGCCTATAGGCTAGACCTTATAAAAATAGGTCTGGTCTGTTTACTTATATAGGCTTGACAATAGATCAAAGCCTGACCTATTTACTAAATAGACTAACTAGGCTTAAAGTAGGCTAGGCCGTAGGCCTCTGACAGGGGTTTAGCTTATTTCCACCCTAATTAGACCACAACAAGAAATCTTAATGTTGACATCAAAGAGATTAGGAGTTTAATGATGAACAAGGGACATCTTAATGTGTTGTGCTTTAAATAATCGAGTGATTTATCTCTTATGATGAGAATAATTGAATTACAGTTATTCTATCTTATCTTAACTGTGTTGGAGCTAAATAATTAATTTATAGCAATTAAAAAAATTAGTTAAGTTAATTATTTATTAAAAAATGTGTGCTAATTTTCTTAAAATACACTTTTTAATCATTTACATTGAAACTATCAAAATTGATGAAAATTTTATTTAATATGTGTAACTAATATAGATAGTTTGGAAGAAAAAATTATAAATTTGAAACACAAATTCAATGGAAATACTAAAGTAAACCTCTCAACTACTTCATATATTTAGAAATGGAAATAGTAGTTTAAGATGATCACATGAAGCTAGATATTTTAAAGGGTTAAGTAGTAAATTTGCTCTGAAAGTTTTTGTTGATGAGCAATGTTCGAAAGTTATTTTTGTTTCAATGTTAGGAAGTTTCAAAATGTAGTAATGTTCTTTTATTAGTTAAAAAACTAATGTTAATCATAAAAAAATTGATGTTGATTGTTAACTTTTTCACGAAAATGGGCAACATTGTTAAGTTTTGAAACTTTGGGCGACATTAAGACAAAAAAAACTTTCAGGACAACATTGCTCCTGGGCAAGATATACTTTGGCAAATTTGCTACTTAACTCTATTTTTAAAGGGTTAAACCGTTAAAGAGCTATTTTATTCTGGAAGTTGATAAGGTAAGGTAATTTTGTTCCGAAAGTTTCTAAGTCTGAGTGATTTTGTCATAGCCATTATCCTAGTTAAATTTAATCGCTAGTTGACTAAATACGCTGAGCTGACAGTCTACGTGTTATCCACATTATTTTTCACTTAAGAGCAAAACTGCCTTAGAATTTTTCAAATCGTAACAATATCGCACTAACAATTATCTTGGTTAAATTTGACTATTAGTTGATCAAATATGTTAAACTGGCAGCAAAGAAATTACATATGGAGGAGAAGCTCATATTCACAAGAGAGTAATGCAGAAAAAGATTAAATCATTATATGCATATATAATACACTAATGAAGATTGTCTGATAACCAAGGTCATCAAAAACACTTTATTGTCGTACCCCAATAATGCAAGATAAGCAAGTATCTCTTTGATTTTCTCTTCATCACACATAATGTCCCCACTTCTTTGATTGTCTCTAATCCTTTTGACATGATGCATTTTTTGAAGAAAAAATTTACTTATTGTTAGATCACATTTTTTATAGAATGAAGTTAATGACATGGTCTTGCCAAATAAGTATATTTAATCAACTAATGGGTAAACTTAATTTGGATAACGATTAGAATGAAATTACTACGATTTGGAAACTTCCAAGGCAATATTGATCTAGAATGAAAACTTTTGAGATAAATTTGCATCTAAACCTAAAACCAACATTTGGTTAAGAGAATAAAACTAATGTAGATAATGATTAAAACAAAATTATTAAAATTTAGAAACTTCCGAAGTAAAATTAAACTTCGAAAAACTTATGGGCAATACCCACTTAATTCATTTTTAAATCTAGGTTTTAAAGATGAAATGAGTGATCTATGACGCTTCTTCTGTCATTTTTTTCACCCTTTATCTTAGATACACGACCCATGTTATAAAGATAGTAATAATTCATATTTTTTTATTTAATATTTAATTAATTTAGTGGTTTTGCGTGTACCAATGGGTTTTGTCCTACAGAATTTGTTGTTCCATTTGCGTCACTGTCATTAAATATTAATAACATATATAATATTAGTTGTTGATGATGTCTAATCAACTGTCCCCATGCATGTTCTGCTCATAGCTTGCAAAATATTAAGAACAAATTTAAATCGTTTACTGAATTCATAATTCAAAGATTATTTCATTTTATCATCTTGTAAAATAAAAAAATTATTTTAATACAAAACTAAATCTAAAATATATATAATAATTATAAATGATATAGATAATTTATTATCAAAGCTAGCTGTCTTTTGTCTCTACCTTCAAGGCTACGTGTCCTATATTATAATGGTTCGGTGCTACTTTTGCTTTTGCGCAAAGCGACATCTATAATTTTGATAGGTGATGGGTTTAATTTATGGATTAATACAAACAATTATTAAAGTAAAGATAAGATATAATTTATATAGAAAAGTTTCCCACTTTCAATATGCGGGTTATATATATATAAGTGTGTGTGTGTGAGGGGGAAATGTCCAAATACAAATCATCTACCACTCTGGCCCTATTTATAAGTCCAGTTTCATGTAATAAATGAGATTGTGACAATTTTACCCATATTAATTATACCCATGAAGATAGAGAGAGAAGAAACAATTGAAATACCCAATCATAAATGAGGGCAAAGTTGAAAATTTACCCCCTTAATCATTATGTCAACTACCTCTCTTTGGTATGTGATATTTGGTTAAAATGGACTTATAAATAAGACCAGAGTGGTACATAATAAAAACGTTATACCCAACCAACAAGGCTCGACCACCCTGGTAGGTCCATTGACTCTTTAATCATCATCTGATATTTAACTATCTCTCTTTGGTATGTGAGATTTAATCAAAATAGACTTATAAATAGGGTCAGAATGGTAGAGTAAACTCTGTAAACTGTTATTGGGACACCCTAACTTTTGAAGTAGATATTCGTCGAGTGGGATATGATTAATCGGTTTCTAATTACCTAAAAATTAGTTCAAGAGAAAAATCATTATATCAGTAAAATTATCGTAATAAAAATGTTACCCCATCTAAAACTTATGTTTCATTTCGTTAACTTTATATAAAATTTAAGTTTGGCTACTGATTTTACAAATTAGTTTTCAATAATTTAACCTATTACTATTAGTATTAAATGATGAATTTTTTTGTGCAAACCAATTATTATTATTACAAATTAAACTTAATATATTATCATTTGAGAATATTTTATAAACTTTTAAAATTTTAATGCTAGCATATTTTTAAGGAAGCTAAGGGTAATACGTTAAAATATTGGGGATACACTTTAT
The DNA here is from genome assembly GCA_019022615.1 of Acacia melanoxylon. NCBI lineage: Eukaryota > Viridiplantae > Streptophyta > Magnoliopsida > Fabales > Fabaceae > Acacia > Acacia melanoxylon. The sequence goes on from JAFJYJ010000003.1 coordinate 16,973,623, forward strand.
AAAATTAAAAGATCGAAATAATACTTTATAAAAAGTTAAAGAATAAAAACATACTTTTATACTTTTCTTATTTTTAAATTTAGAAGAGATGGCAAGAGACTATTGTTTGAAGAAAAGGGAAAGGACGTGGAAATTTGAGAGAATGAAACTTTTGGACGCCTTAAACTACACATGAAAATAGTAATGAATTTTCAAAATCGTGGAAAATCGAATTTTTTTGGCAGATTCAGTCACAAAATGTTTAAAATATTTATTTCAATTCCTACCAAAGGCACCTCTCGTTCTTGGCAACTCAGTTGGAAGGGTCAGACTTCTTCACCTAAAGGGGGTTCGATCCAGGTTGGTCAAGACGGGGAAGATCCGGGGGTCTACATGAAACATGTATTATTGTGGACGCAAGTCACTGGCCATTTCTTTAGATCGTAGGTGAAATTTCAACCCTTTCCTAAAATTTCTTTTATCAAAAAAAAAAAATCCTACCAAAGGCTTTGGCCTTTATATTTATATATATATATATATATATATATATATATATATATATATATATATATATATATATATACACACACACAAATTTTTAGGGTATGATTGGTTTGAGGGGAGGGGAGGGGAGGGAATGGGAGAGAAAAAAAAGGAGGGGAGAGGAAAATTTGTGGGCCCCACTACACTCAACTTTAAATTTTTTTTTTCCCTCCTCTTCTTTTTTTTCTCTCCCCTCCCCTTCCCTTCCCTCAAACCATGCATAGCCTTAGAGTTCACACCCTTTAGATGTAACAAAATTTGTTAGAAGGTCTTCAAATATCACTTTGCTTATATAATTAATTATATACATGCACGACCGTGGCTCTGGACTAGTCGGACTCGAAGGTTCTGATTAATTAACCGAGTGGGATAAAAAATATATATATACACACACATGCACACTTCATGCTTTATAAATCTGGATATTTCAAATAAGATTTTTGACACTTGGATGGTCCATTTTTTTTTTAACTATTGAATTAGATTTAAAAATCTTTATTTTTAAAGAAGCCACGTTTAGATTCCACATGCTTTGATGCCTACCAAACGTGTCATCCAGCTGAGGCTTCTTCTAATAGTAGTAATTTCTAACCAAAAGAAAAATTATCCAAACCAAACAAACTTAAAAATGCCCATATAATGACAAAATAAAAAAGTTAGGCTAATTTTTTTTTTTAAAAAAAATGAATACTACGTATTTATAATTATTTTGATGTGAATAACATGTGCTTATTTATTAGTGAACTAAAGGAGGAGCGTGGGGGACAGAAATACGTGTATGCCATTTACAAAGCATCAACAAGATCGGGCATCACCTTGGCTCATTTTATCAAATTTTGATTCCTTTGAGCGTATGCTCTGGAAAATATTCCAAATGCACAATAATATTCGAATTTAAATTAGGTAGTGGCAAAGTTAGTAATCCCACTAGCTTGGGGACGTACTGACACAGTTTAATTATATCCCAATTTCTGATAATATTTTTTTGAGTAAATACCCTTTCTGGTCCCTGACAAAAAACACAGACCCTATTTTGGTCCTTTACAAAAAAATCGACCGTTATTCATCCTTTTTATGGACTACAAAGAACCTTTAGGAATTTTGTGAGGGATCAAAATGTCAACCAATCGACCCTTATTCGTCTTTTTTATGGACTAAAAATTCCTTTTTTTTAAGGGACCAAAATAGGGATCACATTTTTTGTTAGGGACTAGAAAGGGTATTTACTCTATTTTTTTTATATAAAAAAAAGTTTAGGTGGGGTAGACACAAGTACCCCACCAGGGTCAGAGTATGCCTCCAGACTTAGAGAGCGCTTACAGAGATACTTACAGATTGGCCACTAACGAGGCCCTCACATCGACCAGCAGGTATCGAACCTCCTCCCTTTTGGGGTAAAGGCCAACGTCTTAGCCAACTATACACTCTTCATTGACAATTTCTAATAATATAAACAATAAACAATTTAAGCATTTTTTCCTGTCAAGACCTTCTAACTCACATGCGTATCACACCTTTTCTCTTATAGAATAGTGAGATCTATACCCTATTCGGCCAAGATAAGGGTGTATGTGAGGCAGGTTTGTAGGTCCTTAGTTGAAGAGAGTTTTGTTTTTTGTTTTTTTAAAAAAAGATATTAGAAGAGTGTGCACTAACTATCTAAGATTATAAGCGGGATAGAATCTACGATCTCCCATTTAAAGGGAAGCACAAATGCTACTAGGTAAGGTCATTGGTGTAAGGGATGAGAGTTTAAATAGAGCCATTGACCATGTAGATTAGTGAAATGAATTTCCTATACAAGTTGAAGTCGAGCTGGATCCCACTTTTGACCTCAATTTTTAGTGTATGTCCCTCTAAATCGAAAAGAAAATTGTCTAAATGAGTAGAAGTAGTTTTTACTTTCAGAGCAACGTACTTGGGTAAATGTTACTTCTGTGTGACCAAAAAGATACGGGTTCAAATCCTAGAAACAACATCTCCCCCATTTGTGAGGATAACGCTGCATAATCTGACGATTCCTAAACCCTACTTTTTTCCGTTTAATTTTTTATAAAAATATCTCTATCCATCCTTGCACCAATATTGGGTTTGGTCATGTTCCATTTTTGCCAGTTGATGCTAAAGAACATTCATAAATTCCATTCCATTCAAATGATTTGTCATCCATTTATCATTATAACTCAACTAAATCATGGATAGTAGACCAGGCCAATATTCGTAAAAAAGGCCCAACAAGTGCATCAAGAGTGAGAGTGTTCAGAGAGGATCCTTGGGCCCAAACTGGAGGATCTGGGTTCCGGAGGTTTTTAAGGAAAAAACTTATGAGTAATATGACTTATCATCTATATATTAGATTAGACCCTCCATTTATTATAGGCAGAAAAAAGGAAAGAGTTCTTGAACAAATAGTAATTTATTAGAATATCTTCATAACAAACAGTCAAACACCACCTTGAATAGATTAAAATCCTGAACAAAAAAGTAACATACCAAGATTAAGAATCAGAAGCAAACTCGCGCTACTATTAATTTTTTAAAACTAAAGTATAAAACAATCCACAGATCAAATTTTACTTTAATTATCAGCAAATGAACAGGTTCATTTGTTTCTTCACCTACTAGTATAAACAAAGTGGGACAAGAAATAAATGTCAAAATTGAAGTAACCGAACTCATTCTGGAGTTCCATCATTCTTCTGATAACCAATAATCAAAGAATCACCATAGAAGCAGCATGCAAGATATGGCAGGCCAGTATTAATTTTCTCAAAGGCTAACTGATACCATGGACGAAGTACCTGTTTCCTCTGTACCTGAGAATCCTGTCTTCTGCTCCAACACACCATATATGGCCTTCAAGATCCAAGTTTCCTTTCATTTTTGCAGTTTCCCAGACAAACTTGAACACTCCAAGTGCTTGATCTAGCTGCTTCACCCCACGCCCAATCATTTTCTCATCATCTGAGGTTAAGATTCTTCCCATGGACAAGCAAAACCTATCTTTACTTCCATTTTCATAAACCCCACCACGTATATCCACTTCAATATCTGAAACTCTTCTGTATAGGTAATATAACAATAGAGTGAACAAACACCTAGATGAGTGTCCCAATGTTTTGGTGAGCTTCTTCTGTACTAGACTTTCTTGATGTCTAGCTTCCTTGTATCCGATGCTTTTGTCAAGTATAACATCTTTGATTTGAGAGAGACCCTCCTTCATTACCTCGAGCTTCGTCACATGCAACTTAAGCATAGTTTCGTTTCTGAAACATTTAATCAAATCATTGACCATCTCGAGAATATCTTCCCATTTGTGGGGATTACAAGGATCAAGGGTTTTAGAAGGTGTGAGTTTCATCCAGGAAGCAGTGTCAGGATCAGAGGAAGCTGCAGTTTCAGTCAGAAATTTCAAGCAGTTGTGAACAATTTGCTCACCCATCAGAGTACTTTTGCTTGATCCTCGAGCAGCCAACAAATCCAAATCAACTTTCATGCCATTCAGAATCTCCTCAAGTGCACCTGTCCATACACGGTGCTGGGTCACTTGGGGGCACAGTGTTAACCGAACTGATTTCCTCTGCTGAGCAGTGACATTGAGAAAATTGCTTATTTTAGTAAGTGAATCAACAACCATAGACTCTCTAGCACTTACTTTGCTGAAAGGAGATATTGAATCTTGACTTGTTTTTTGTGCGAGTTTCACCCTTTGTTGGCTTGATGGGGACCCAATAAAGGCCCGGACAAGAGATTTAAATGTACCCATTTCATGTTGGATTTTATCATCAACAATGGTGGAATTACTGGTAACATCAACAAGCCTTCCATTAATGGCATCCACGTTTTTCAGCAAATGGGTCAGTTGTGAAATCCTTGGAAGCGAGTTCTCATACCATTTCAAAGGCAAGACATCTTGGGAAGAAAATGATTCTTCCAAAGAGTGATATAGCATCGAGTTCAGATTCATAGCACCAGATTTCTTAGTTCTCACATGGGTGCCATTGCAGAGAAGCTTATGAAATCTCAAGGCCATGTTACCAAATGTCAAACGATTGAACTAGAAACCTATTTTCCCAAATGGGACGTCTAGTTTCTGTGTTCGGAGATGCAACATCACTGTGGCGTTAAATCAAACGGATGGAGAGAACTCCATTGCAAAAGAGAGGTGTAATTTGAACCCAGCACCTGAAAGATTTAGGGTGCACTCAGTGTCCTAAAGCTATTTATGATACAATTTCAACCGAAAACTAATTTCTATGGTGCAATTTCATCCAACCTAGCAGAAAGTTCAAAACATCATCCTCCAACGAATCGAAAAATCTGCAGAACCAGAAGCAACCGTCACAACAGAAAGTACAAGATCTATAACTTGCTGGAATTTGAACTTTGATCCCCAAAATCCATGGGTCCACCGAGAGCACCAGTTGCTCCTTGTGGTCGGGAAAAGAGTAGGAATAACCCAAAAAATTGCAAATGAAATTAAACGCCATTGGTTACCTTCTGGGAGACCTGAAGAGGCCTGAGATTGGGGTCTACGGGGCAGTAAGAAGAAGATTTAAGCGAAAGGGTAGGGAATTGCAAGGGTTGGCTTGGTGGGTTCGGCGGCGGTCGAATCCAGTTTTAAACGGTCGAGATGCAGTCCCCGTCCACACAAAAAATTTAAAATTAAAAAAAATTAATTAATTTTTTAAAAAAAAATCTGGACTGTTGAATCAAGATTTGGACGGTTCAGATGAGACTGTGAGGGGTGTAAGTAGTCCTAGTCAAGTGCCATGTAGATAATTTTGGTTAAAATGTTTGCCTAATCAGCATTTTAATAATTAAAGTTTTGTTTTGACAAGAGTTGGATAAAATGGCATCATAAAAATTAATTTAGGATTATAATTCGCATCATTAAAAACTTTAGAACACTGACTGAAGCCAATAAATATTCCAAGTGATGGGTGCACCTTGATCCAAAAATAAATAATAATAATAAAATAACAATAGAGGTAAAATAAAAGAAGTTAAAACAAAATAAAAGTAAAATAATGTATTGTATCTTTAAGGTTTAATGTTTTTATTTTTGTTGCAGAAATATTTTTCCTAGCACACTTAAATAAAAGTGAGTGGTCTCATTTTTTTTTTAAAATAAAGATAAAGAGAATATTAGTAGAACACACTTACTTTTATGTAAGTATGGCTCAAAAAATATTTCTACAGGAAAGAAAAACATTAAACCCATCTTTTAATATTTTAGATTATTTTTAACCTAAAATTAAAACTTTTTATTCTAGAATTAATATGTAAATTTACTCTGAAAATTTTTACTCAAACAAGTTGGGTATTTGGAATCTTTTTGGTTTAAATTTGCCATAAATTATGAAAAAGGAGCAATGTTGCCCAAATTAACAAACCAAAAGTCCAGTTTGTGATGGATATCATGCCACGTATTGTACCTTTACCATCACCATCGTCCATGGATGTGAAGCTAAAGAAAAGATGAACGATAAAAAATAAAAATACCAAAGTCAGATTGACAAAAATCAAAACTTAATACCAGTATCAAATAGAGGCATTGAAGAAATCAACAAAAACACCTATTTCATGATTGCGAGTGTGAGCGATTCGCAATTACAAACCAAGACATTGTTACCAAAACAAAAGAGGAATATGATGAGATGACACAATCTAAATATGAGAAATAAATCAAATAGACAAAGTCACAGACCAGAAATAGCCAGCGCCGAAAGCAGCATTTTCTTGAACACTTTCCTTCTATAACACTATCACAAACAAATCCTCCTCATAGAACCCAGCTTTCCCATAAACGTGAAGTGATTGGTCAATAAGAGCACAAATCCAGCAACCACAATACATCACCCCTCTCATTTGAATGTTTATCTCTCCAATCCTCGATGAAAGGTCCTGATTCAAAATTTGAAATGTTGGTTTGTGTAGAAGGGACTGGAGGTCGATTTTGGGAAAGGGAATATGGGAACGAGGATGAAGATGGTGAATGAGTGGAAGAATTGATGCATTAAGTGCTCGAACACAGCCTTCTGATGGATGAGCTTGTGGATGTGAGGGACATCTAAAGGGACGGCCAGATGGACGCGGAGAACAGAGATGGTTTGCCAGCATCGACGTATGGTTTGAGGAGAAAGGGGGAGAGAAATGATAAATTTTTTCTCTCATTTCTATTAAATAGCTTATAGACTCCATTATGATTCCAATCTCTACCCTTTGGTGAATCCCACTAAAGACTAAAAATATTTACCAAATTTCATGAACAATTTGGTAAAAGTATGTCCTCTCCTCCCCTCAAATCAAATACACTTAGGTACTATGTCCACCGATGTGTCCACCAACGTTGGCAATGGAGTCCATAGTGGTGGCTGCAAGAAGGGGAAAGAAGGATGAAAGTGGAGATGATGATGTGGTGAAGGGGGAGAGAGGGGAGCGGATACGACGAGGCGGTGAGGATTGGATGCCATGTGTATATTATTCAACCTTAAAGTCAAGATTAGCAGTGTTAATGGTAGGGGCAACATTGCTCTATTTTTTAAACTTGCAGGGCAAAATTAAACCAGAAAAAACCTTGGTATCATGAGTGAAATTTAAATGGTAAATTTGTATCTTAACCCTTTATTTTTATATTAAAACTATGATATTTACAATGAAATCCTCACATGATACTTAAAATTGATATCTCATTAAAGTCTCAATTAAATTCTTTGAATTTAGCTTTAATAACTCCCAAATATATTATTATAATCTCAAAACTATTAAAACTGGGGAGTCAGCATCTTACCCAAGTGCCCAGAGTCAAATGTTGTTTTCAAATTTCCTAACTAGGGGCATATTTGTTTCTTTTCTCTTTTTTTCAAAATAGTTTTTAAAACCAAATTTTGAAAACAAAAATAAAAACTATGTTTTTGAAATGACGTGGTGATGGTCATCATTGATAGTGTGGTGTCAATTCTGGATAAGCGGCGGTCAAAAAAAAATAAAAACAATAAAACAACTAAAAACTGATTTTGTTTCACATTAGGATAGGTGAGGCTGCCTTACCAGAGCAGCCAACAAACCTAGAAGTGAAGCTTAGAGTCTCCCTCTGAACCAGATAGGCCCAACCCAACCCCCTAAATAAGGTTTAGTTCCCTTTAAGAAAAATTTATGAGTTATGACTAGAAGTGTAACTAATGAGGGTAACAGTGAAAGAGATTAGTCACTCACGATGTGATGTGGTAAGGTTTGAAACCTTGATAGGAGAGGTGTATACACTACGAATAGAATTACCTCCATTGAAAGGCCACTTGTGCTTATACAGAAATGATTAGAAATGTGACACACTAGAAAAAGTATGATACTAGTAACAAATAGCAATCAATATATAATATAATTTTTTTTTTTGAAAAAAACTACAATAGTAATATTATATGAAACTGTTAAAATACACAAAAAAGAAAGAAAAAGGTCCCCGATGACATAAATGACCTCAAAATCGAAAGCAAAAAAAGAAAAAGACCTCAAAATCAAGGGGGAATAAGAAAGAAAATGAAGTGGTGAATCGTAAGAAAATAAATCTTGTTTCTCTCTATTTTCATGGGAATTTGTATTTTTGAAAAATAAAAGAAAAACCGGTAAAAAAGCCTCTATTTAAAAATGGAAAAATTCTAGAAAAATACAATTAGAGGGGGAATTGGTGCTGTGAATTTATCAAATCCAAAATCAAAACTGAAGTAGGAATATGAGATTTTCAATTCTAACTAAATGACCAAAATGTCCTGAATTGAGAGCACAAGTTTAAGGGGTTAACAACAACATCTATATCTATATTAACCACATTGTTTTTTACCTTAACGACTTTACTTTTATGTTTGACAACTTCATATCCCAAAAATTAAGGATAATTTTGACGGCACAAGTTTTAAGAGTTAATAACAACAACAGTATCTATATTAACATTATCATATTTTACATTAACGACTTTACTTTCATGTTTAACAACTTCATATCCCAAAAACTAGGGATAATTTTGAGAGTACAAGTTTTAGTGGTCAATGACAATATCAGATTTTATATTAACGAACTTCACTTTCATGTTTCACAACTTAACTTGAGGCAATTTGGTCATTTAGTCCTAATTGGAAATCTCATATTCCTACTTAAGTTCTAACATGATATTTGATAAATTCACAGCACCAATTTGTTTTTTTAAATTTTTAATTGTATTTTTTTTTTGAAATTTTCCCGTTAAAAATTGGGTTAAGGTATAAAAACACACATAAACTTTTTCACATAATACACCCAACACCAAATGCTTTTTTGAGGGGGGAAGTAACTTTAAACTTTGAAAATTAAGGCAAAACTAATCATGACCGTCAAATCTAACCTATCACCGTTGATTTTTGTTGTGCGACCCACATTATTGTTATGAAAAAAACCAAAATGTTCTTAACTAAAAATAATTATTTTTTATTTTTTTAAAAAAAGAACCTCCCAAACCTTTCATTCTTCAGCAAAGAAATGATGAAGATTATACATATCCAAACAAGACTAAAATCACACTGAAACATGAAAATAAGACTAAAACCTGGATTCAAGATGAAAAATAACTCAACTCAAACAAAAGTTCAACACTCTTTTTATCTTCCAAATAAATTAAGTATCCCATGAGACCATATATCAAGCAATATTTTGGAGTTTCGTAGCCACGAAAAACAAGGTAAAGAAAAAATGAAGGAGGAGTGTTGTTAAAGAGATTGCCCCTGACAGAGTCTATTTGGATTTTGGAGTTCTTTATCGATTTTGTGCCTATAGTTTCAGGAGAAAGTGGTGGCCTAGGCTGTCCGAGATCTTAGTGAGTGGGTGGTCTTCGATTGCTTCGACATTATTGGAAATCGCGGGAGGAGCTTCTTCTGCTCGTGCTCCGAGTCCACTGGGATTTCCCCATCAGCCGTGAATAGATCAGCAACAGTAAAGACAAAAAATATCAGACCGAAATGTAAAAATTACACAATGAAAAAAATGGGGAAACCATGTGTTATGGACTTATATATTGGATCTAGCAGGTATGCGGCCCAGTTGAAGGGCCTATGGCAGAATCCCTGTGTAGCCAGGTAAAGGGTTAACCACTACTCCATCGTGTCTGTAATGCAGGACCGTACAGATAGTGGAACAGACGTTTGTAGAACATGGGAAGCGTATAATGCCTGAGGAATAGATTCATTTACATGGGAGTGAAACCCTAGGTAATCCCTATAAATAGGAGATTACCCACCAGGTGCACTCTCTACATTCTCTATTCCATTATTTATCATTCAATCACACTGTGCACACACCCCACCTTCAGGCGAATCGACACCTCTGTGTTGCACGGTGATCTGAGTGTGCTCATTGATATCTTCTTCATAGATATCACTGAGTCATCGTTTTCTCATTGGTGTTTATCCCACAAGCATCCTTGAGGAGCCCATTGATCCTATATTAACATTCCCTAACTCATTGAAGCTAGACATTTATGTTCTATACCAGAACACCATGGATGAAGGAGCTGCCATTGACGAAGAACAAAGCAGCTGAAGGCAAAATGATGGACAACGCAAAGGACGCATCGAGGAAGAAGATGTTGAGCCCTCCCTATTGCCTCTGAATACCAGTCAAAGCTCTCAACCTTTACCTTTGAATCTTCGCCGCCATCATTGGTGGAGGATTCCGCCGCCGTTGTTGGTGGAGGATGACCGTGTCGCTGCGCCTAGTTCCTTCTCAAATGCCGAATCAAAGGTTGAGGGTGAGGGTAATTTTTTTTTTGTTGAGTTGGTGCATTTTAGTATTTTCATAATAATAATAATAATAACATATGGGTCTCATAGAATATGCTTGGGATCACTTTGAAGATCCTAAAAGTGCTTATTTACCCTAAACCCTAAAAGTGCTTATTCACGTGAAGTGAAATAAAACTCATCTTACCACTCTAGATCTAATTATAAGTACCTTTTAACCAAAAAATTTGGTCCTATTTATAAGTCCTCTTTCAGGGTAATAAATGAGAATATGACAATTTTGGCTATATTAGTTGTACCAATGAAAATAGAGAGAAAATAAAAGGTTGAAAGATACTCATTCATAAATGAGGGTAAGGTTGAGAATTTACCTTATAATCATTGAGTTAACTACTTCTCCTTGGTACGTGTGATTTAGTTAAAAATGACTTATAAATAGGATTACAGTGATACATACTTACCTCGTATATCGTAAATCACAAATGAAAAATTACTTTTGAAGGCATCAATTGCTATTTTAAACGACCACTAATCGTCATGGTTATTTTTGCCTCAATTTTCAAAGTTTATAATTACTTTTGTTCCCAAAAACATTACTTGATGTTAGATGCACCTTAAGAGTTAAGAAAGAGCTCATGTATCTTGTTGCACCGTATGTTTCTACAAAGAGACAGTAACATTACTCTGCAAGTTAATATATACAGAAAAGACCAACATACCTTGGAGCAAGTGGTAACTAGTAAGGGACTTGCTCTCTTATCACCATGTCCTCGGTTCGAGGCGTGAGAATGGAAAAAAGGGTGTTGGGAACTCTTCCCCCACAACCGTGAACCTAACGCGGAGCAAAATCCTGATTAGTCGGACCCGAAGGTTCCGGTAAACTGGGTGGGATACCAAATATATATATATACACACACACACACAAAAAAAGAACTGGTACTCTAATTGAAATATTAAATATTGACTTTTCTCCAATTTCTAAGAATAGTTAGATTTTAAATTATTTTGATTTATTTTTTAGAAAAAAATATGGCTAAGATATTAATATAGTTTTTACTCCTTAGGTCCCTAATATGTTATTTAATTAAGGAATTGATCTTGATCCTAGATGTAAAACATATTTTCTCATATTTATCAATTTATTCCTATTTACTCCTATTAATACTCCTCAAAATAATAATCAAATGAAAGAGAGATTGGGTGAATTAAGGAAGATAATTGATTAAGGGATTTTAAAAAAAAAAACATGTCACATTAACTCATTTAACTAACTTTCTTAATCTAATCAAAGCAGGTAAATATGTCTTACATTAAGAACCAGATAGATTAGTATGTTATTAGCATGATTCAGTAAAGTAATAGTTCTCTATAAAATTTATACCCAAAAAATATTGCTTCTCCAATTCAAATCCTTTTAGTTGATAAATTTGCTGAGAACAGATAGATTTCAAATTATTTAATTTATTTTTTTAAAAGAAAAAAACGTTATAGATTTGTATGTTATTAGCATGATTCAATGAAGTGTGGGTCAAATGATCAGAAAGGTGGGAGGCGTCTGGGTGTTAATATAGGAAAATTAATTTAGTTACTGATTGTATAAATGTCATGAATTATATGTTGAAAGGAAGTGATAAACTACACCACTTTAAAGACATTGTGGATGACATTAGAATTTTTTTTTTAAAGAGATTTACAAGTTGTAATCACTCACAGATATAGAGATGTTATAGCTACAGCTGACCAATTATCCAGATACTCTCATAGTATATATATATGAGAGTTTCTGTCTCCACCTCCTCCTTTTATTTAGGGTATATTTGGTTTGAGGGAAGGGGGGAGAGAGAAAAAATGAGGGAGGAGAAAATTGTACCAAAATTTAGTGTAGTGGGACCCACAAAATTTCCCTCTCCACTACATTTTTTCTCTCCCATCCCCTTCCCTCAAACCATGCACACGCGGATGTTTGATGAAGATCGAGTCTTACTGAAGTTGATGTAATGTTTAGAGAGAGAGAGAGGGAGAGGGAGGGAGGCCATATACCCTACAGTTATACACATTGGGAGGTGTTTGGTCAATTCCAAGAAAGCTTTTGTCCAATCGACATGAAAACAGAAAACAAAACCTCACTCACCAAAACTTCATTTTTAGTAACATGTCATTATCCTAACCAATCTCTCTCTCTCTCTCCAGCTTTACCTTCCTCTGCTCGTATGTCTTCCAGCTATCTTGTAATTATTATTGACGAGTCTCACTCTAAATGTATGAGCTGGGTTAGACACATAAGTAGCTTCGAGATATTAAAATAATTTAGTTACGCAAATTATTTGTCGAAAATATGTGTTGATTTCCCAATATTGATTCTCTTAATTATTTGTAGAGATTTTGTTTGGCAAAAATAAAGTATATTTAGGAGATAAAGCTGAGTGAGATTTTATATTTAAAATCAAAATCAATATATATGTTATCTCTTACATTTACAAGTAAAGGAGGTGTTTTTTTTTTAATTACTCCGTTTGGTTCTTATTACTGTACCCCGGCATGTTTTATAATATAACATGTTTTATCTAAAACAATAACTATAGAACTCTGAATAATTAAGCAAACTCTTTTGACTAATTCTTTTTATTGAGGATATTTGTTGAGATTTTAAAAGAAGTAACTAATTTTGATTAACTTTCTTAACATATTTAAATTAATTAATTAATTGGAGCATATAAAATGGAAAGGGAAAGATATCCATCTTTTGCATTTTTTTTACAGAACAACTACAAATATCGCATGCACACACTCCAAACTAACACTCATCGTGACTAACTCTTAACTTTATAATTCTCTAATCTTATTAATAGGACAGAGAGAATATTTTTTTCGTCCCTAGGTCACTTTGTTAAATTTATTATATGAATATGTAATTTTATTTTTAATTTATTTTTTGTCATTTTTTTTATTATAGTATTCATATTAAATATGAACGAATTAAAAAGTAATTAAATTTTAAGAGAAAAAGTTTTTTGTTTGTTTGTTTGTTACAATGAAACATATTAAAAAGGGTTTTATAAGTAGGAGGAGGATCATATTTAGTAAGGTCATGTGTTATTATAAACGAACTGGTTACTGAACCAGTCAAAATACTGGGTCAAGAATAAGTAAGTCAGACAGAAATCAAATCAAAACTAATCAGTAGGTCATATGTTATTATTAAAAAAATCGATTTTAAAAAGAAATAAAAATGCAAACCCGGGTCAATGCGAACTGGTTTCCGGTCCAGGTTTCATAAGATTGGTTGGTTATTATTGCCTCCTCCTATCTTTTCTGCCTTTCTCTTCCTTATTTGGTTTCGGTATTTTTTTTTTTTATATTTTTTTTTGCATTCTATTCGTTCATTATTTCTAAATTCTCCAACAAATATAATATGGGTCAACGTCAACCAATGTTGGGTCAGATTGTTTATTAATGGAGTTTGGCTTCATGTTTGGTCAATTTAAGCCCCAACGACCCGTTAAGGTTATAACAATAACATGTCTTGTGAATTTAAAAGTACTTATAAAAGTATTAGTCATTTGTAAATCACTATCTACTAACAAAAGTATCATATTAAAAACGGAATTTAAATCCATAAATTTGATATAATTTGAACGTGTTGCTATCACACAAAATTAATTATATGTTTAGAAAATATAAATAAAAAGTAAGAATAAGATGGCGTTATTTTTAAATGACTCTCTTACGTTAAATTTGCTGTCATATATTCATGAGACAAAAAAATGTGACTTAAGGAGATCTTGATGGTAGTTTGTAATATTAGTGAGATAATGTCTGGCATTGAATTGACATATATACTATTTAAGATTGTCAAACTCAAGGTAAGAAACTACGTAGCGACGAACTGCTCGTAAGAGTTTATTTTTATCATTAAATATATATTAATAGTGTATAATTAAATAGTTAAAATATAAAAATACAACAATTTTATTTAAATATATTTTAAATCCAAATAGTTGAAATTAAATCCGTCAACATTCATAATTTCTTATATTGAGTAAAGAAATTTCCATAAAATACATATATAAAGCTGCTGAATATGATCAAATCGAAAATGTTAATACGATTTTAAGAATGTGTTAACACGGTTTTGTAAGCTAAAAACGGTAAACTCAGTATATAAACTCGTGAGTTTAACTGAGTTTATAATTAGCACGAGTTTATTTGCTACTCGACTCGATTTAGTAAGGTATAAACGTAAAAACAGTAAATTTGAAGAGTTAAGTCGTGATTTTGTCGACAATTAACCTATTGGAATATGAGATATTTCGTATAATAAATTAGATTAGGTATGCCTGTCAATTTAAAAGTAAAGCTGTTAAAATAATAAATTGTCAGCTTTATTATCTAATAGAGATGTTGATAAGAACGAAAGGGGAAAAAAGCTACTGTTAGAGATAATATGTGAAGGTGGATTTTCAATGTCTAATAAATTTTCTCAGTCGATCTAAAACAGGAAAAAGTGCAACACAAATTTTATTTCGCAAGGTGAACATTCAATGGTAACATGTAATTTGTACTACCAACCAGATTTTGCATTAAAAATCATAGTATACATTTTCTACCAAGGTCAAGTTTTATAACGTTGTTATTAAACTAATGACAACGCCAATTTTAGATAATGTTACCTTCACTTCCAGTCCTAATTATAAAATTGAGTTAATTTTTTTTAGAGAGATTAAGGAAGCTAAATTAGTTATTAAATCATATCGTATGTTGAGCTTAATTTAAATTAATTTTTCAAATTGATGAAATCAGATTGGGTGAAGAAAAAGACCTCACAAACATGCTCTGAAGAATCATATAATGCTTAATTAGTTATATTAAAATTATTTTAAGACCCCACTAGCAATTGATAACATTGATTTGAGAGTGTAGAACACTTCATACTAAATATAATATTATGTTTTGTGCTCTAATTAATTTAATAATAAGCAAGTCCTTCATAGTTGACACCATAATTTTGGATAAGAATGGAAGAAATAATCTTATCTTAATTAACATAGAAAAAATATGAATGTCCTTTTGAGCTGATTAAGAAAAGTCACCTTCTTGATAATTAATATTAGAGTAAAATATATTCACTACCCTTCTATTTTACCTAAATTACACAAACACCCCATCTATTATAAAAACTTATATAAACCTCCCTTGAAATTAGAATGGGTGTTATAGAAACCTCTCTTATATATTCAATATTTTATTTTCATTCACCCAATTCATTGTTAATTGACCAGTTAAGTTTGACTATTAAATGTTTTTTTTAAACCAAAATACCCTTCTTTCAACAAATGAGTGAACATTTATATTTGCCTAAAAGAAATTTTTATACTAACAAAAATAATTCTAATATATATGTTTAAAATTTTCAATATATTATAAAATTTATTAATCTATATTATATTTAAAAAATTTAAATTTTTTATCATATTTATTGAAACTTATTTATTTTGTATTCTTTTAAATGACTAAAAACATAATTCTTTTGTTTTTTGTCACTACACCATGATTGGTGCACCATATGTTATTATTAATGTAAATTTGAGACATTTATAACATTAATTAATTTAAAATTTTCAAATACAAATTTTCACAAGAATTTATAAACATGTTTATTTAATTATGAATCTATTAAAATAATTAATCATATTTTTAATTAATTTTTCTATGTTTGCTTTAAATTTTTTTATCATATTCATTGAAACTTATTTATTTTGTATTCTTTAAAATGACTAAAAACATGATTCTTTTGTTTTTTTGTCACGACACCATATGTTATTATTAATGTAAATTGGGGACATTTATAACATATACCCCTCCAGTCCTAATTATAAGAACATTTTTGTAGTGCAATGTATTCTTAAAATTAGAACCGGAGGTAGTATTAATTTTAATTTTTCAAATGCAATTTTCACAAGAATTTATAAACATTTTTATTTAAGCATGAATCTATTAAAAGAATTAATCATATTTTTAATTAGTTTTTCTATGTCTGCTTTAATTAGATTAATTAAGTCTTTATCTCAATATGAAAAAAAAACTATTTGCAAAAGTAAAAAATAAATTAAGATAACGAAAAAACTCTAAAATTACTTAGATAATTCTAGCAAGAATTAGGAAAGTAGTAATGATAAAGGTTAAATTAGTAAATAAAATTTATTTAAAAAATCAAATTCATTAACAAAGTTAACGGTTTGGACCTAAGTGTATATATTCAAATAGAGAGGACATCTATATAATTAACACAAAACGATTAGGGTATTTTACTCATAATATTAATAGTAAAACTATAACAATGATTAACTTAAATAATCAATAATGAAAAATACTATTCCCTTGGGAAATCTACCAACCCCGTGTGTTCTTGTTGCTGATAATGACTTGAGTGCTTTTGGTAGCAACTTGGGGAAGAAAAACAAGACATGTCTATGAAAAAAGTGTCACACAATCGTAAAAGAAACATCATCTCTATAAATGTCCCCATCAAGTCTTTGATCCTACACTAGTTTGAGTTGTGTGGCACCTCACTCATGCTTCACTTCTGTATTTACTAACTCATTTACTCCTTTTTAAATATTAAGTTAACCCCCTTTTAATTTTAGGAAACTTTTTACTGCACCTCTCTGTTACAAATTATTCTCAAACAGCTCTTAAAACCTTGTGATGAAATTTCACTGCACTCCATAGGGCTAAACTAAGAGTGTGTTTGGTTTGAGGGGAGGGAGTGGAAGGGAAGGGAGTGGAAAGTAATTAATTGACCAAATTGTCATTAATGAAAGGAATATTCTTTTTTGTTGAAAGTATATTTTTAAAATATTGAAAAGTTTCCATGAGCTTTTTGGTAAAGAGGAGGTAAAAAATTGGCCCCTCCCTCAAACCAAACTAGCCCTAAAAATATGAATGAAAAGACAATTATGTTCTTACTTTACAAGTCAAATATGATTATTTACAAGACATGTGAGAATTTACAAATAAAATATACTTATTTACAAAACAAATAAGTGAAAATATAGGACCATTTCTACCATGTACAGGATAATAAGTATATTTACAAAAATACATGCTATTTACAAGACACATTTAAATTTAAAAGTCAAATATGTGTATTTACAAGACGTATGTGAGAATTTACAAAAGTATCTCGGCCACGTACAAGATTAGAGTATGAATGTATTTTCATCCAAAAAACTTAATTTCAGTTTAGTCATAAAAGTGTAGCGAAGTTTCATAAAATTTTGAAGACTGTTTGAGAATAATTTGTTAGATGTTATTGAGGGGTGCAGTGAAATATTACCTTAACTTTAAACCAGGAGTATTTTTAGCAATGGAGACTGAGCTTTCTTAAAGTATTTAGATGCCAATTTTTTAATGAAATTTTCTCTACACAAAAATTAGGAGCTGAACCCTAAGTTATAAATAATGGGTTGTGTGATGACATGTTATTATGATGCTAATAGCTTTTTGTAATTTCCATATTTGGTTAATCACTTCAATGCACCCTTATTTTTTACTACGCTTTAATTTTTATTTGTGGATGTTGTAAATGTTAAGATCTTTCTAAGATATTGTGGGTTTGCTCATCACCCGTATTGATTAGTGTTGAACCTAGATTGATTATAATTGTTGTATGAGAATCGTATATTGTTGTAAACTCGCGAGTTGACTTTTTGAAGTAACATTTTTACGTTTTTATCTTATTAAATCGAGTCAAGACATGAGTAAACTTTTTTCATTAATCAGAACTCGATTAAACTCAATTTAATTTACACACTTAATTTACCGTTTTTACGTTTCAAACTCACAAAACCTGTATTAATTTACTTTTAAACTCGTGTTATATTTTTAAATTTTATCATTCTCAATGACTTTATACATAAATTTTATAGGAATTTCTTAGTTAAATATAATAAATTATGAATGTTGACATATTTAATTTCAATTATTTAAATTGAAAATATATTTAAATCAAATTTTTATCATTTTTATATTTTAATTATTTAACTATACATCGTTAATACCAATTTGATGATAAAAGTAAACTCTTACGAATTTATAATTGAGATTCTCGATACGAGTTTATGTCACTATCACAAGTTTGCTTAAACTCGTGAGTTTGACAACCTTGATTTGATTTGGACAAAAACAATGTAATATTTAAATTCAAACATTAATTTCAATATATATAATATAAAATATATAGTAAATAGTACTACCTCCTAGGTCCTTATTATAAAAACTAGTTGATTTTTTTTGGAGAGATTAAGGAAGCTAAATAAGTTACTTAATCATTTCATATATTATGTTTTTTTTAGATTATATATTAGTTTATTAGTCAAACTATTTAGTTTGAAGAAAAAAATAAAAATACTCTAAACTAATATAATTAGCTTCTTTAATCTCTTCAAAAAAGTCAACTAGCTCTTATAATTCGGACTGGAGGGAGTATTATTTATAAATTATGAATAATATCATTTTCTTAATTAAAAAAAACGCAGAATCGACATAGAATATTTCTATCTTAAGGAAAAAATCTTGTCGACAAATTCTCAGCCGATGGATCATGATATTGTTCTCATTTACCCCTCACAAAAGATCTTAAAAGGAAGAAAAAACAAGGCCATGCAAGTAATTTGAGATCGGCTCATCTTACTTTTTATCTTTAGACAATTTCAATTCCTTTTACAAAGTTCTTGATTTAATTAATCAATAATTTAATGACCATCTAAATTATTCTTAACGTGTCATGACCGTGCCACGCAGCCATCACAGCCCGTTGAAATGGGAATAATGTCGAGTTTGGACCTAAAACGTATTCCAATCAAAATGTGTGATTCATCCCAATGCATGACAGACATGTGACTTTAGGATAGACGAAGAAATTTTATATTTACGTGCGAAAAAACAAACAGAAGCGTATTATTGAGCGGGAGTAGACAGGGAAGTGTGTGTGTCTGTGTGTGTGGAATTGTGATTGTCTGTATGTCTCGCCTCTCCAACGCCTAAGAACGGCTTGCTCAGTCATCACAATCTGGAAATCCCAATTTTCTCCTTTTAGAGAGAGAAAAAATTGGATAGAGGATTTTTTTTTTTTGTAGGAGGAGAAAGAGAGAGAATTTTTGGTCTTTTTGTGCGTTCCAATGGTTCAACTGGAAATCCAAAGAAGGCTGTGAAAAAGAAAAAAATTATCTTTTTGATTATTGATATATTTTTTTTGTCATGGATGGGGCTTTGAAGCTGTGATCTTGTAAGCATAGAAAGCGATCTTCGATGCAGTGATTAGATTGGCTGATTCCGTCGTGTTTTCGGGGGCCATTGATTCGTTTTCCCGGGAAATGAACGGTGGCGATGAGGTAGTCGCCGCTCCGGCGGGTCCAACGCAGCCGCTGGAGTGGAAGTTCTCTCAGGTTTTCGGCGAACGTGCGGCCGGCGAAGAAGTTCAGGAAGGTAATTGGAATAATATGCTGTATTGAGGAGACTTGTTTGTGTTGTGACTGGTTGGATCCAGTTGATGTAGTGTGCCTATGTTGGGATTAGGGTTCGGTCGTATGCTGTCGATCTATTTCTGGTCGTGCCCTCGTCAGTCACTTGTTGTTTCGGCTTCTGGGTCGTCAAGTATTGCATGTATCGGCTCGTGGGTCGTGGTGCAATCATTGTCTGTTTGTTGGTCTTTTTTATGATTTGGGTAAAGTAGTGGGTTCCGTGCTTGGATTTTTTTTAAACTGTGACCCGAAGGTCTTCATGTATAACATAGTTGCCTTCGTTAGGGTTGTCTTGCATTATTGCTTTACTGGGCTTGAATGATTGCGCATGGAACTAACATCTGTAAGACTTAATGGTGTTTATCGTTTTGTGTTTTCAGCTCGTGCTTACATTACGAGCGCTTCACTTCTGTTGTCGTTAATTGGCTTCTTTAGTTTGTGCTGATATCACCATGAGACTTTGGGTCCTATGAGCAGATCTTCATTATTCTAGTTGTCTTTTATCTTTTGATGTCTTCTTCTCATACGGTTTTTGCCAAGTTATCATTAAGATACGCAAATGGATGTACTATGGGAAGGAGAGTGAGAAGGAGCATCTTGGTGGTTGCACTAAACTACGCGTTATAAAGTTGACTCAACAACATGTCTTCTTCATATTTAGATTTATCCTTATTCAATTTTTGGCGCAACCACTGAGATGCTTCATGGTTGGGAAACATTGTCCTTGACTGATTGTCTCTTGGTTCAGATGGCTGTAGGCTTGAGCCACGGTGGTCATCTGACACATAAATAGAATGACAGTTGAAGAAAGAACCATAAGCTATCATTAAAAATTTGAACATAGTAACTATATTTAGTTGGTAGGAGTAGAAACGATGACAAAATACTGTATTTTGTGTGTATGCATAGATGGAATGCCGTAAGTAAAATCAATATAAAGAAATTGGACAATGAATAAGTAAATTTTTAATCAATATAAATGTAAATGTAAAGTCAGACACTTTTGATCAGGATATTAGAGCGCTAAGGATATTGATGCTTAATAAATTTTAAATTTATTTTATACTGGGGTTTAACTGGAAATTTGTTGTAGTCTCTCTGCTTTACTAAGGATGGTTAAACTCACAGAAAAGACCGTTGTTGTCAAGCTGTAACAGAGATGTAGTTCATGGTTTATAAGGAATAGAATGATTCTTGATGGGGCTTTTAGGATTTAGGGTTTCGATACACTATATGGTGCAGAGTGATTTATTTTTTTGACAAAAGACTACAGAGTGATAGACAGACCTGTGTTTTAGCTTTTGTTGCTTGATAATGTCTGACCTGATTGTATGACTGATTTTTATTTTTCAGTGGACATAATTTCTGCCATCGAATTTGACAAGTCTGGTGACCATCTAGCAACTGGTGATCGTGGTGGTCGGGTTGTTCTTTTTGAGAGGACAGATACAAAAGATGTAAGTCTGATTTTCACTTCCATTAGTTTCCTTGACCAAGGCGTTAAAACTTGATGTTATTTACTTCAATATTTTAATATTTATGTTTACGGTACCATACAGCATGGTGGATCAAGACAGGATTTGGAGACGATGGACTATCCACCAAGCAGGCATCCTGAATTCCGTTACAAAACAGAGTTTCAGAGTCATGAACCTGAGGTAAATATCCTTCGTTAGTTAATTCTTTACCAATACTCCATGGCTCACAAGTGTTAGTATTAATGTATTATCTTTTCTTTGTGGCAGTTTGATTATCTTAAGAGCTTGGAAATAGAGGAGAAAATCAACAAAATTAGATGGTGCCAATTCGCTAATGGTGCCCTATTTCTTCTATCCACAAATGATAAAACCATAAAGTTTTGGAAGGTATGAATAAAAGCTTACCTGTGGTTCTCTGAGTGAATGTCTTTTGATCATAGATTATGCACATTTGAATTTATTGGATATAGTTTGGTCCCATGTTTGTGTTGAATGCTTTGACGTTGTCTGTTTATGGACATATCTTCTTGTTTGAGGCACTAGTAGGATTCTATTTCTGGGGATTAGCCATAAGAAACTTCCAATTTGATGTAAAATTTCTTTTCTTACAAATCAAATGAAAGCATTGTTCTCTCAACTGATGGACTTGGCATGTAGAGGATGAACTTTTAATGTTTAGGGGTGTCATGACTTCCTTTGTGGATGCTTCCATCTTTTAAGCACTTTAAGTATAGAATTGAAGATGAATGTGCTTTTAAATATATCTTATTGGTTAAGTCTCGTGGACTAAGATGGTGCCAGCATCCAGTCTTTGCTTGTACATCTATATGAAATGAAAGTCGTTGGTTTTCATGTGCATAAAATGAACGATCTATTTCCAAGGTCAATCATTTATTATTTTGTCCTTGTGAGTATTGAACAGGTCCAGGAAAAGAAGATCAAGAAAATTTCTGAAATGAATGTTGACCCTTCAAAAGCTATGGGGAATGGCTGTGTTGCTAGTTCCAGCAATTCTAATAATCCTAGGACATATATTGCTAATGGAGGATCTCTGGATAATTCATGCAATCATCTAAGTGACGACTTCACATTTCCATCTGGGGGCATTTCCTCATTACGATTACCTGTGGTAGTTGTATTCAGCTCTTCCATTTACATTTATTATTTATAATACCTGTTTGTCAGGGACAGATATATTTATAGTATGAATTTCTCCTCATATTTTCAACTAAGAAACTGAAAGATCAGCATGATTCTGACAAAAACTCTGCAATGCTTACTGTGCTTCTGCTCCTTATTTTAGGAGAGCTGCAACTTTTTTGTGGTTGGGGATTGGAGGAAATCATGCGCTAATTAATTAGTTGAAGCACAATGATACCTGATTAAGATTGAAAGGCCTCCTGAGACTCCTACTTAATTGAATTTTTGTTGATTTTGTCATCCTACTTAACATCAATATTGTCACTAAGCATGAAAAATCTCTAACGAAGTCCTAGTTAATTAGCCTGAAATCATCAACTTCTCATTTTTTTCCCTTCCATTCATAATTTTGGAGATTAGAATAATACATTTCAACGAAGTTTTGAATGTCTGATGAATCAAGTACATGGGAAATGTCATGGCAAATGTACAATATGCTCTGATGTTTCGTGATAAGAATTATATTTCATTCAGCATCTTTTGGTAAAGTATTAATTTGCGCCCTATGATTATCTTACAATACAATGAACTGCGGGTAAGACCAATGAAGATGGGTTTGTTAAAGATCATTTAGGCAGGTCCTAGAAGTAGTCTATAAATTAATACAAATTTTGGCACGCTACAATGGTGCCTAATGTTTTCTACTCCCCCTTTGACACTGTCCATTCACTCTCAAGTAAGCTAGGTGCAGGTATTGGGTTTCTGAAGTGACTCCTTACTTGCTGTGTTGATTTTTATCCTTTGACCTAAAGTGCAACCAGGTGTTCAAAGCAATCCAAATTAACAATGAGACTTTCTACCTGTGAAAATACCTAATGACATCCCCTTTCTTTGGTGTAATGTTCTTGAATTTATAAAGACAAGAGGAAAGAAAGTGAGAAGAAATTTTGAACGTGCAAAGCAGGTGTAGAGATGTTTTTCCTAGTGGAAGAAACCTGTTTTTGAAGCTTCTGTAATTTTTGGTTAACCATTTGAGAAATGTCCACATTTTTGCGTATGCTTTTGGTGTTATTGCATTGGGAAAGGAAAGAATGCACATTGATATGGCTGTTGCCTTTCAAATGGCGCTGATCAATTGCATTTTCAAAGTACCAGAATTGAAGTAGAAATTTTGAGTTGTTATATATAGTTAAAAAAGAAAACATTACTGGAGAAGGAAAAAGAGACACTAATACTTCATTTTTGTGTTAATTATTCAACTTCATTTTTGTTAATTTTTGTGTTAATTATTCAACTCATTTTTGTCATGTGTTTCTTGATACTTTAGAAGAGAAAAAGGAAAGAAAAGATGTTGCTGCTGTAGTCTCTTTCTCAATCTCTGACCTTGACAATTGCTTGTTTGAGGCTTTGCACATTGCAGTACTAAACCTGAGTCATACAACATGTGTAGGTATCCAGCCATGAGACCAGCCTGGTGGCTCGTTGTCGTAGAGTATATGCCCATGCTCATGATTACCATATCAATTCTATTTCAAATAACAGGTGAATATTAGAGTGAAGGCTACCCTTGCAGTATCTTTTTGTAACTATTGACTGGTAGTGGTTATGTATTTTGTATTGATGGAGTGTTACTTTATGTGATGCATTTACTTTGTAAAAATAAATATATTTCATTTCATGAAAAATAAGTCATGATTTTTGTTTTTCAACTTGTTTTTAATTTTTGTACTGAATACTGATCAAATTGGATAATTGCATGTTGGTCACTTTTTGTAGTGATGGTGAAACTTTTATATCAGCTGATGATTTGAGAATAAATCTTTGGAACCTGGAAATCAGCAATCAAAGTTTTAACATAGTTGATGTTAAGCCTGCAAACATGGAAGATCTGACTGGTGAGCTACCATTGCCATGTGTTGCATTTCTAATTTTTCTTTGTCTTATATTATCTGAGTGCCACTACCACGTTCCTATGAATGTTGATCTTTTGAGAACGAGATGGAATCATAGGTGCTCATAGGAGCCTTTTTGACTGGGTGGATTTTTAATTTATGTTGTAGAAATTATGATAGTCATGATCAAGAGGGTAGAGAGGAGGGACAGCATTGTTGGTTTTGCAGGAGGCTGGATATTATGATACCCTCTTGTCAAGTTTTTATAGTTCAAAAGCAACTGATCATTTCTTTGAACAACATTGCAATCTTTTAGAAACAATATTGCACGACGGCTAAGTAGGTTGCTATAAAATTGTGGAATTAGTTTGCTCACCCACATTTGAAAGATGTTAATTGGTGTTTTAATGTTCTTTGAAACATTTTGACCAAAGTCAGTTGTTTCTAATTTTGTATGATTATTTTTTTCCTTTCGAATTAAACCTTTTTTCTAAAGATGTAAGAGACAATGCAGTTTGTAGCCCCCGTTAATTCATTTGATCTTTGCTTATTACCAGGCAGTTACCATTGCGGATGATGTTCCTTTGAAATGTAACTTCTGACTGCATTATTTATGACATTTGATGTGCTAATTGTTTGAATCCCTCTGGGTCTGATTTCTTTCTTCTTTTTTTGGGGGTTTTGTGGTTTTTCTTTTTGTTTTTTTTTTGGGGGGGGGGGTTATAGTAATATATTAGGGGAATATGGGGGAACAAAAGCTTGGTTATTTCCACTCCCTGTTTTGCTTGAGTAAACTAAACTTTTTTCACACTTCTGAATTTTTTTTGGGAAACTGTGTCACTTCTAATCCTCCTGTGCCAGCTTGCTTCTTATTTGATTGGATCATTACTCATTTGATATTGCTCTTGCAGAGGTTATAACATCAGCAGAGTTCCATCCTATGCATTGCAATATGTTGGCATACAGCAGTTCAAAAGGTTCAATACGACTTGTTGACTTGCGGCAATCAGCATTGTGTGATTCTCATGCCAAACTGTAAGCTTATCTTTTGATTATGTTTTTTACAAGGTTATCTTGTTGATTCTAAATGATTAAGTTTCCCAGTACTCCTACCAAAACAAAAAATATAAAGATGGGATTCTCCTTTTTTTTTTTGTTTATAGGTTCTTAATGCATGTGATAATGGGCAAAATTACAGGAAAGAAGATGACTTATTAGTGTGTATGATCAAAATGATGCTCAAGGAGAAAAGAATTTTATGAAGCTTATTCTACCTGCATCTGTGTAATTTCTTATTTCTTGTAGACTCTAAGAGGCATTTCCCTTTCTGACAGATTTGAGGAACAGGAGGCCCCTGGGTCAAGATCATTTTTTACGGAGATTATTGCTTCTATCTCGGACATAAAATTTTCCAAGGATGGAAGATACATTCTTAGCCGTGATTACATGACTCTAAAGGTATTAAGCTTCATATAATCATTATCCATTTCTTGATAGTTTTTTGCAACATTAATTTTAGACGGGAATACTTTGGGCTTGCTGAATATGTACAAGCAAGGATTTTTTATTATTTAATTTATTGATGAATTTCCTTTCTATATTCGTGCAATACTCAGCTTATTTTGACTTTCTATACTCAAAGATTTAACTATAATGTAACCAACTTTTCTCATTGATTATTGTTATGCTTTTTTTGTCAGTTATGGGACATTAATATGGATTCTGGTCCAGTTGCGGCTTTCCAGGTTCATGAGTATTTAAGACCTAAGGTTAGATTCCTGTTCATGGAGAAAGGATAGGAAATGGATTTTTGGTGCTTTATTGAATTATAATGGGCTATGCTTTTGTTTCAATGTGACAGTTATGTGATTTATACGAAAATGACTCAATTTTTGATAAGTTTGAGTGTTGCCTGAGTGGCGATGGATTGCGTGTTGCAACTGGTTCTTACAGGTCTCTGATGCAAACCCATTTCTATAGTTCAGTACTTAAAAATGATTTTGTCTGCATTACACATTTTCTTTTCATTAATGTACCAGTAACCTTTTCCGTGTGTTTGGTTGCGGCCCGGGAAGTACTGAAGCTACAACTTTGGAAGCCAGTAAAAATCCAATGAGGTGATTTTATGTGAAAGTTCTGATGCCATGTATGATACACATTTTTAAGCACTAGATCACCTATATAACTAACCTTTTTTACTTCCGCAGGCGACAAGTTCCTACCCCTTCAAGGCCTTCGAGATCACTTGGGAGCAGTTTAACACGGGTTGTAAGACGAGGTTACTTCTGTATCTTCTCTCACTCATTTTCTGAGCATTTTTGCTTTCATAACACGAACTTATTTTTCATGACTTTCAACATTTGGTAATCCTAATAGGAGCAGAAAGTGCTGGTGTTGACGCAAATGGGAATTCTTTTGATTATACGACGAAGTTACTGCACCTAGCATGGCACCCAACCGAAAATTCTATTGCGTGTGCTGCTGCAAATAGCTTGTACATGTACTATGCATAAAGGAAGAAAGCTTGAAGAAGACATGTATTGCTCGGTTAACGTGACTGGGTTGCGCTCTCGAGAAGGCTTCTTCTGTTCCTCTCCCTACCACCATTGAATTGGAGGCTACATTGATTCACTTACAAAAGTGCCCTTCAGAATCTTCATAGCAGGAAGCTTCTTGAAAAAAAAGAACCATAGGTGGCTGATATTGAATTCTCTCGGGTAGGCAGACATGATTTTGTTCAGGACCGGGGGCACGCATCTCTCTTCTTCCTTGTTCTTTTTATTAGTTTTGGCATTCCCCATATCTGATGATCCTAATATTCTTTCCCTCCCCTGTTTCTGCATCTTCTTCTCAGAGAAGGTGCATTTAGCTCAATGTTTCAAAATTGTGTTTGGCTTGCACGTGAAGAAGAAAAAAAAAGTGATTGTAGCTCTCCTACAACGATACTAGGATTAAGATAAAAATGTAGTTTTTTTTCTTCTCCTTTTGCTGGAATTTCTTGGTGGGATGCAGCAGTTGAATCTTGCAGTGCATCATTTTTTCATTGATTATTTTTGTTTTGGAATATAATTTGACGATGTTTTAGAATATACTTTTTTTGTTGTTGTTGTATCAGTTAATTGTATAAGAAACATAATAAAGTAATAGTTTTTTAGGTTACTATGTAGGAGATATTTCATATTTGTTTTGGATTACAGACATCTACAAGTTTTTGTCCAAGATAAATTCCTTTCTTGGTCATTTTAACAGTGTATTCTTTTCCATCCGCATGGCCTTTTAACTTATATGAATTTTCATTTAGGTTCATCCCATAGCTCTAGCAATATACCCCAAACATGAAAGGTCGAAAATACCTTTAATGAATAAACAATCGTCCGTTCTCTTTCTCTATTTAATCATATGATTATTTTGGATTTTTCACATTTAGAATATATTGCAAAAATGTCCTACGAGACTTAAATGTAAATTTGAGATTTCAAAGGATCTTTCTGTCTTATTTTCTCTTACTTAGGACTTAGATGCAATTTTCCCATTTTAACTTACAGGGTAAAGAAGAAAAAATTGAAGTTGCAGTACCAAAAATAAAAGCAGAAGAGATCAGGATAGCTACAGTCTTCCTACTTTCATCTTCGTTGTCATCATTAGGCAACCATAAAGAGATTAGGAAATGATCATAGAAGATAAAAATGAACTGCTAGTGTAGATAGCAGTGCATCTGATTGAACTGCTTTAAGTTCCCCAAAGGAGAACTGTGAAGAGCTAGACAGCCTGATTTCTTGCTTCTTGTTGGACTTGGAGCTTGCTTGTTCTAAAAAAATGACACTTCCTGTGATGTAGCTGCCACAACAACAGACATATGGAGTGGATTCACTTTCATGCTAGGAGTAGTATTTTGGAAAGAAGGGACGATGCTGAAATTTAAAAGTTATGGGGATGCCAATGGCCCTATAGCCTAATAACATACCACTCTTGTTCTATTTATAAGTTCATTTTGGCCAAATTTCATATACCAATGAGAGGTAGGTATCTCAATGATTATGGAGCAAATTTCTAACTTTACCCTCCATTTATGAATGTGTACCTTTTAAAATTTATTGTCAAATATCTCTCATCTTTTTCTCTTTCCAACATAGCTAGCCAATCTCTCTCATCCTCATTAATATGAGTAAAATTGTCACAATCTTATTTATTTGATAAAAATGGACTTATAAATATGACTAAATTTTTTGGTCAAAGTGGACTTATAAATAGGACCAGAGTAGTAAAAGCTTCTATTTGAGTTGACATTGGGAAAATATGTTTACACAAATCGAGACAAAACTCTCTTTTCCAACATTGGAAAAACAGCTTCTACTATTAATCAAAACAGTCGCAAACTGAATTTGAAAGCAAGTGAATAATAATGAACCGGAGAATATTGTATTGGCTATAAATAATGTTTTTATTTAATTGTGAATGTCTAGAGATATATCCATGTGAATTTAATTTTGTTTAAATTTGAGTTAATTATTTGGGGGAAAAGGACTAACATACTCTTTAATTTGGGTTTAATTTTTAGAGATGGCGTCTCCATCCATCCCTTGTTGTGTTGCCCGGGCAGGAGACACGACATGACACAGCAGCTGGATTCACTATAATTTTCACTATGCTCCAATCTCATTTACTAAGCTGGCATAAAACATATCCTTTAATAGTTAAAAATTGATATAGTTAATAAAAAAATCAATATTCTTTGACCAAAAAAATAAAATAAAATAATCAATATTAATCTAAAGCATCAAAATTTCCAACATTAGTTCATTATCAAGCTAGAAATAATATGGTTCGACTTGCGATTCATATAGTATTTTTACCCTGCTTTTTTCAACGCATTTGATGGGGGTATCTATACATAATTTTTTTTATGCATTTTGATGCCATGAAAATATTTAAAAATGAGTTTAGTTTTAAAAGGTTTTAAATTGAATATCTTTCTCTTTTATTAATACATATCTAGTATGTATTGTGTTTTGGTGCTGAACATCTTCTTCAAATTTTTCTAATGACTTTGTATTTTTCATTTGATAAAAAGAACATGTATACATTAAATAACCAAAACCACAAGAAGTTTGAAACAAGCATAGTCAGTCAAACCAAACATAAAAGATAAGACTTATTCCATAAACATTCATGAAAGATAATGAGTGAATATATGGATAACAATAAATTGCAAGACAGAGGCTAAATGATGCTACTCCAAAGTCCAAACATATCTTTTTCATATCCAAGTCTCTATGATGTCCAAATTGACAATGAACATAAATATGTCTTAATGGTGTGGGGTTGACTAATGTACCCCATGTTGTCCTCTCTAATGCCCCTGACAAATGAGGGGTTTCCCAATTTTTTGTTTTTGTGTTTCTTTTTACTATTAGATTCTATATAAAATAAGTGACATTTTGATATCTAGACAAAAAATATAGTTATTTTCAATTTTTATGTCATTTTAAAAAAAATAACATTTTTTTTTATTTTTTTTACAAATTATCTAACTCTTATACTTAAGATTATTGAAGCAGTGTTATCAGAGCCAAACCGCCGATTTAAATAAACCGGCTAACTAGTCCGGTCTAACATGTTGGACTGGTTTGACTGTTTCAACCTTTTTAAAATTTAAAAAAAAAATTAATTTGTTTTTTAAAATTCTATTTAGAATTTCATATAAATAACCTTTAAATATTCATTTCTTTACTGATTTTACTTCGTTGACCATTGACTTAGTAGTATTGAAGGATTTAAAGGAGCATTTTTTTGGTCAAGTAGTATTTCATTTTTCAAACACCTATTTTACCCACCGACACTTTGCAAGTTCGCATCACCTTCCACCAATTTTTTGTTTGACAAAATTTTGACAGCCGCCTGTCCAATCCACGGCCTAATGGATGCTGGTGCTTATAAAAATTTAAAACACAATTAAGTAATTTTAATAACTATTTGAAAAATACTTAAATACTTAATTTTGTTCAATCAAATGAAAACAAGTAGGTTTTAAAATTCATGTTTAAGAATTTCTAAATAAATCACATTATTTATATCCCATTCCTCTCACTTCTCAGCTCATTCACGTTGCGTTTCTTATTATGAAAATTTTAAAAAAGAAAAAATAATAATAAAAGGAAGATGGAATCCATATGATGTGTTTGGTATGATGTAATTATGATTCCTACGCTTAGAAACTATCATGTTGCTGGAAATTCGGTTGAATCTGATTCCATCATAGCCAATAGAATCAGATTCTGTTGTGTGTACATTCTTATAAAAATTTTAATTTTACCGACTCCATTTTATACATTCAATTTCTGGTTATGAAATTGTTGAATTTGATATTTGTGAATGGGAAAATCACTTTCAGATCCTTTTGGAGAAAAAAGCCCAAAAAAGCCCCTTAAAATCTGACAATCCCAAAAAAGGTTTAAGGATTTTCAGAATCTTGCGTAAGTTGTTAATGGAAATTTAATATAGTTGTTAACGGGGTATTGATATAGTTGTTAATGACCGATGATTTAGTTGTTAGAAAATTGTTGTTAATGAAATTTGATTTAGTTGTTAATGACTTACCCATTAACAACTATATCAGCCCCATTAACAACTCACGCAAGATTCTGAAAATCTAAGAAAAGAAGATTGTCAAATTCTGAGGGCCTTTTTTGGGGTTTTTTTTCCTCCAAAAAAGGCCCTGAAAATGATTTTCCCTTTGTGAATCCAGATAGTGCTAAGTTGAAATCAATGTCCTAGTTTTGTGAAGTTGATGTTTTTTTTTTCTTTAATTAAAATTAGTGCGTGGTTGACATTAGCATTGGCCAAGTCAAACTGACTTCTTACACTCACGAAAATTAATATAGACCCAAAATGATGTTTAGGTCTTAGGATAATTTTTGAGAAAAATGACTTTAAAGTAAAATCAACTTTGTCTAGTTTATGACTTTTGAATCTTTTCTTTTAATATTGAATTTTTAATATATCATCTAGATAAATTTCCGTCAAACTATTTTTTTTTATATATATATAAAAATATATTCAAATATAAATGACATTACACTAATTGATTTTTACGGTAATTTTAGTATGTAAAAGTCAGTTGGGATAACCAACAAACAGACATTTTTCCTAATTGAAGGGGTTTAGACTATTTAAATACAAAGTCTTGATAAGTCTATGTAAATGCAGAAAATGCATTTAGAAGAATCACCTCCAGTCCATGATACTTGAATTTGACTTAGTCAAAATACCATAACCAAAAAAAGAAAAGTTAGCTGGGATGAAACTCAATTTTGCCAACTCTAATCCAAGCCATGCCCACTTAAATAGAAGGAAAAATTTCAAGAAAATGTCATTTAAACTCCAAAATCCTAAACTTTATTGTTCTTATTAATCTTATTCTCGTTATAGTCAATGTGATTTTTTTAAAAAAATCAAATGATATTGTTGTATCCCTTTCCTAAAAAAAATGAATAGATACAAACTTGAGTGGAAAGAGTAATAATGAAGGAGGAGGAGCAGGTTTATACGTGTGTGTTCCTAGTAGAAGGTGTTTAGACTACATAAGTACAAAGTCTTGATAAGTCTCGTGAATGCATAAAATGTATTTAAGAGGACTACCCTGAATTGCATTAGATAATATTATTCCGATTCTATTTATAAGTCCATTTTGATCAAAAAATTTAGTCTTATTTATAAATCTAGTTTTAAGTAATAAATGAGATTGTGACAATTTACTCATATTAATTACACTCATGAAGATAGAGAGAGAGAAGACATAGTTGAAAAATACCTAGGTCATAAATGAGACAAAGTTAAAAATTTATCCCATAATCATTCAGTTAACTACCTCTCCTTAATATGTGAAATTTGGTCAAAATAGGACTTATAAATAGGATCGTAAAGATCTTTAATTTGACTTAGTCAAATAACCCTAACAAAAAAGAAAAGAAAAGATAGCTAGGATGAAACTCATTTTTGTCAAGTCTAATCCAAGCCAGGCCAATTTAGATAGAAGAGAAAATCATAAGAAAATAGACTTGAACTTTAAAATTCTAAATAGGTGATTTCTCAATAAAACGAGTTGTCAATTATTATTATTTTTTGTTAATTTCATTATTATTATTATTGTAAATAGAATTTTAAAGGTTGAATAATATTTTTGTATCATTTTGACTTGAGTGGAAAGAGTAATAATGAAGGAGGTGGAGCAGATTTATCCATCATTTTCCTATCCACTATTCCCACGCTTACTTACGCTTCACTTATAATTCTCTCACATTCACGCCACACACACACACTCACACTCACACATCTGTGTGTGTACGGTTTATAAGGATGAGATTGTATGCAACTGTGGAAACAGCTCCCAGTACGTCGTTTGACCGTGTCGTCTTCACTCAATGTGTGTGTGTGTGTGACTCTGTTATTATAAGTGATCAGTATGGTTAGGTATTTTCATGACACATCACACAACACACCATCCACGTGTTCCACGCATCTCATCATTACGTACGCATCTCAACCATTCATTCTCCTCATCTACTCATTTTAATCAAAGTTCACAAAAAACATTGGCCTGATTACTAAAAAAATTAGCTTATTAATTATACAACTCATGAGGACTGCTAAACTTTAAATTTAACCCCCAATGGAGATGTGATATAATTAGTTAAGGCGTCAGCCTTTATCTGAAAAGGAAGAAGGTTCGATACCCGTTAGTCGATATGAGAACCTCGTTAGTGGGCGATTTGTAAGTACTTCTGTAAGCATTCTTTGAGCTTGAAGATATACCTTGACCTTGATGAATTACATGTGTCTACCCCACCTAAAATTATCGGTATAAACAAAATAAAACTTTAAATTTAACCATAGGTGTAAAGACTTTGTTAATAAACGAATTGTAAGCATCTTTATAAGTATAGTCTAAACAACCTTAGAGGCGAATTTAAAATGAACCATCTAATTAAAAAGCAGTTATAGTTTTACAACATTGGAATAAGATTTGAAAAATAATATATATATATATATATATATATATATATATATATATATTATATATTACATTTTCTCTTTAATACTTCCTCCGGTCCTAATTATAGGACCGAGTTTTAACATTTGTTAATTTCTTCTTAAAATACTCTTATTGATACTTTCTTTCTTTAATCTCTCTAAATTAAGTAGAAAGTGTTTTTATAATTAGAACCATAAAGAGTATAAGATTTCATTTGCTATGCAAATTATACTACTGAACGAGTAGAATTTGTGAATGTATATGACTCAAACAGGCTCCTAAGATTTTTTTATTTTTAATTTTTTAAGCTTTACATGAACTCGAACAAATAAGTTGTATTATTTATCATAAATAGGGTGAATGTGTAAAAATATATATGAACTTTTACTAAAAAAGTACATCCAACATTATATACATTTTGGAGATACAAAAATACTTATAAACATTCAAAATAAGAGCCAGAATGTCAGAACTGTTAAATATAATCTAATTTGACACCATTACTTTTTTTAGTGTGACCCACATTCTTTTTACACATGCATATATTTATAATGGTGTTTTGTTAGATTTAACAGTTTCATAGGAAACCATTTTCAATTATGCAGTAAAAATTTGGTTCTTGGAAAACCATTTCTAGGTATAAAATGCGAATCAAATATCCACCACCAACTAGAAAATTTGATTTTCCCTTTCCCCGCGCGACCAAAAGGGCTTTAAATAGGTGTTTGAGTAGATTTAAGTGTGCGTTTGAATTAACTTTTGGAGAATAATTTTTACAATATCTTGCCTCTGATCACGATTATAAAAACACTTTATACTACAAATTTTATTATAAAAGTGTTTTTATAATTAATACCGAAGGTAGTACAAATTAAACATATAAATGAATTTTATCTCTACTTACAAATAAATATTTCTAAAACAACGATTTCAAAAATTACCAAATACTCACTCAAGCTCATTCTCAGCACACGAGCAACTCTTCTTTAACATATGGTTGAATGTATGTTGCACATAATTGAAGAGTTGTGCCTCTTAAAAATAAGTTACAACTCGATCTAAACAAATTTCACCAAATGGTCAAAGCCATGATGTTATTAATATTTTATTTAGTAAAAAGTCTCATTTAATATTTTTTATTATTTTATAAAATATATTAATCGAACTTTTATGGATAGCATGTTAATTTATTTTATTTTATTGGGTGAAGTGAAGTGATGAATGATGATGATTCGTCGTTTGCTTGACAAGAAAGAAGGAGAAGGCTTCATCATGACGGCCCTCCATTAACTCAAACACACAGACAAAAACCAATCAAATCACAATGTATTGGGGCCCACCTTCGTACACTCGTGTCACCACCACGCACTCTCTCACTGTAGCTTTAGCATTATCTAGTTTGAGAGAGAGTGTGTTATAGGCTCCGCTTTGATGCTCCACGTGGCACTACTCATGAACCCTCTGGTGCCACTCATATGGGGTTCCGTCACGTGTCGCCGGAGAGCGCCGAGTCGTGACGGTGACTCAACGCAATGTTCCTCCGTCGCATCGCTCGACACTTTGACGCCCCCGATTTGCAGATCGCCTCGTTGGACGGTCTTGATTTGGCGGATGCATTGCCCGGCAATGATGGTCCCTCTTTTGTTGGTGGAGGGTTTCTTTGTTCTCACGCAAGTCCGTGGTGGGTCCCACTCCTTGGCGGCGCCCCTTGTCTCATCCTTTTCTGAAATAGTGCCACGTCAGATGTTAGTTGAGCCATGCCTTCTCTTCCTTCACTCCTTTCCACATTATTTCTCGGCTAACTTCGGCTATGTTACTGTATAAATATTAAATTTGTGTTTTATTTGAATAATATGGTGCGTTGATTAAATAATTAGTACATCTCGTCCTAATTATAAGAGTAAATTGAATTTTTTAAAGAAATTAAAAAACTAATTAAATTAGCTTAGAACATTTTTTTTCTCCAAACTAATTAGTTTGACTAATAAACTAATACTAGTATTTAATATAAGGATACACAACATATGATGTGATTAGGTAACTTATTTAGCTTCCTTAATCTCTTCAAGAAAAATTCAACCCGGTCTTATAATTAGGACCGGAGGGAGTACTTCTTCCAACCTAATATATGAAAAAATTACTCTATTAAGAAAAGCTATGCCAAACAAGTGCCCATTAAGAAAAAAACCATTTCTACCACCGTTATTCCAAACACAAATCACATCAAAAGAAAAGTCCATCAAGAAAAAAGTCATTTCTACCACCGCTATCTCTAACGGGCCCTACAACTTTTGGGACTAGAATGCCTCTTCGGGTATTTTTTTAACCAAAGTGGAGTTGGAACTAATTTCATCAGCTATGAGTTCTAATTGGCCCACCCCTTGGTTAAGTGCCACTGGGTTCATGTAACATTAGGTTAATTATATGTCACTTTATGAGTTGACACATTGGTTTAAAATAATAATAAATGTGAGTGCTAAAATGAATAGATATCTTATATTTTGAACAAAATCAATTCCTAACTAAATCTTAGATTGGAGCCTAGAGGTAATAGCTTTTTTCACTCATCACTTCACTGAAAAAGGTACTCATACATTCTTAATAGAATGCAAAACTAAAAGCCCCCCACACTCGAGAAAAACTTAGAGAAAGTGTTTAGTGTGATTGGATCATAAAACTTCCACCATTAATTAAAGTAAATAGTAGTAATTAGTGGGACACACCACTCACGATTTGAGGGAGGAAAAGATGACAAAAGTTAAGAATGAAATGTGGGGACTCATCACTCGTTTTCTTATGTTATGGATATATGTTGTTAACAATGGCCGACCTAGGTTGTAAGTTTTTGGGATATTTTTTTTTTTTATAAAAATTAATATATGTTTGAATGATTGTCTACCCTTAAATTATGTGTTTACCCTTAATATATTAAGGTCATACTTCGTAATGGGATGAGGGGTGAATGGTTGAATGATTGTTCAGTGCCTTATATTGAAAAAAGATGTATTTGATAAAGATTGATAATAAAGACAATTATGATGGAATTCCAAAAAATAAGCGCAGAAAGATGACATTATAATTATTTTTATTGTAATATACTTTCTTTATTAAAATATATGTCTTGAATTTATCGGGAAAGACACATCCTTCATGTAATTTATATATTGCATTTATTTCTAACAATACTTAACATTGCTTTTTCTAAATAACAAGTTTGTAAAATAATTGTCTCTCTTATTACATATTCAGTATTCACTTGATTTCATAAATATTTTTTTGATATATTTTTTCTTGTTTATATTTTTTGTTTTTTAATACATTTAAAACGTTCTTTAAAAAAAAAAATTTGGGGCGTTACCCCTAATCCCTCATCAATTGTACCCCCTTCTATAATTTTCTGGGTCCGCCCCTAGTTGTTAATCCCTAAAGTTCTCCTGTAGCATTCTGCATTATCTCTCTCCTTCTACGTTTTTCTTAGGCTGAACATGCTTGGGTAGAGTCAAAACTCTTCTTACATATATTTACTTTATAAATCGTAAAGTTATTTTCTAAAAGCTAATTCAAAGATAAACTTACACTTGATCACAAAACAATTTTTGACATTCCATTGTGGGTCATTTAGGATTTGACAAGATAGAAGCTCTATATTTGACTATATTAGTTTTTTTAAAAAAATACTTACTAGTTGTTTGGTTCAGTGGTTTTTGGGTGGCCCTATGTTTTTAAAACACTTCCATGCAATTAATTGAGGTTAGGTGTGGTGGAATAGATTAGTCACTTACAATGGAACAAATTGAGGTTAGAAATTTCTCATATTTAGTATTTAATAGTATTTTGAATAGGATTACCTTTAATAAAAGAATATATTTATACTAATAAAAAACACTTCCATGCAATGCATGAATTAGCATGGTAATAATTAATTATAAATTGCCAAACACTATGCTCATATTTTTTTAAAAAAAAAATTTGCTAAAAAATTATAGGTGAAAAAATTCTTGTAGTATTTTCTATATTTTTGTTTAGCTTTTTACATTTCGACATAAAAATTGAGACAACTTTTAGAAGAATGAGAAGTTAATAGCTTTTGCTGAAAATATTTTGAAATGTAATTCTGCTTCAAATTGAAGTAAATAGCTTTTAACCATCAGGTATGAATGATAGATAATTACAAATCACCCCCTATTTTGACCTCATAATTTTATGGTTATAACTTATAAGTTGCAATTGCAATGTTTTTTTTTTTAATATAAGACTTTATTTTAATTAAAAATTAATTTTTTAGTCCAGAAAAATGATAAAAAATACTACATAAAATATAAAATAGTGATTTTTTTACTAAAATGAATTATTAATTATTATATTTTTATATAATAAGATTAATTTAAAATTTTGTAGTTACGTTCTTCTCTATTAGTTATTCTCAGACCGGACCGGATTTGATCTGGGGTGGGTAAACCGGTCCGGTCCAGGGGCAAATTAGTTCAATTTTTTAATTTTTTTTTTAAAAAAATTTATATCAATAACTCCTCAAGTTTTTCGGTCGGCCTCGACTCCATCGACTTGGCCCGACTCCAATACCTGACCAGTCGGGTTTCAGAACCTTTTTTCCCTTTTTTTTTTTTTTTTTTTTTTTTCCAACCAACTTTTAATCACAATAGGCTGTGTGTGGAAATTGCACAGGAAAAAAGACCAAGCAAAGAAAAAAAAAGACCAAGCCAAGACCATGGTGTGAGATAGAGGTAGCAGAATTGTGTTTCTATTTGAAGCCTGGGCTGGTCGTCACTCTCCCGCAGACAAGCTTCAAAGATAGCTAACTTATCGCTATCACCATTTTCATCCTCCAATCCAAATATCTTCTTTTTCCTCTTCCTCCTCAGTTTTTTTATTCTATCCAATTCACCATCACCACCACACAAACCCATCAGATCCATCTCCCTTTTCCCTCATGAACATCATCAACAAAAAACCCTACTAGCATGTGAAACTCTCTCCGTCTCTTTGCCTTCTTTTTCTCTACACAGTTTTCAGTTTTTTAAGCTTTACTATATTTTGTTTCTTCTATTAAATTAAGACTTGTATCATATACTCTGAACAAAATATCCTTCTTTTTTTGTCTTCTTCCTCACTATCTGGTCTCTTAACTATTCGCCGCTTACTTTAGCTTGCTTCGTCTTTTGATTATTTCTTTGATTCTCCGACACCGAACCAGGGGAGGGTTTTTAGTCCTAGGACTGAATTTCTGTTCAGGTATATAAGATATGCAAGACCCAACTGCATTTCAGCCGATGAAACCCCAATTTCCTGAACAAGAACAGCTTAAATGTCCGCGTTGTGATTCTGCCAACACAAAATTCTGCTACTATAACAACTATAATCTCTCCCAGCCACGCCATTTTTGCAAGAATTGCAGAAGGTATTGGACCAAAGGCGGTGCTCTTCGAAACATACCAGTCGGTGGTGGAAGCAGGAAGAACGCTAAACGATCGTCGTCGTCGACCACCACCAAACGCCCTCCGGCTTCTTTTTCTTCTACTTCAACATCACCTTCTCCTGCATCGGTTTCGGTTTCCTCAACAGCTCGTCCGGATCCTGAACCGACCCGGTTTTATGCCAGCCCGAGTGGTCCCGTGAACACTGGTGGCAGTTTCAGTTCCCTTCTGGCGTCAACTGTGCATTGGGGTGGTTTGTGGGAGGGTCTGAATTCAAACGGGTCCGGTTTGAGAATGATGCAACTGAATGAATTTGGGGAGAATGTGGGTTCTGGCCATGTGAAGAACTCGGATTCAGGTCGAAACTCAGGGCTGGAAAGGCAGAGCAATGGTAATTCAGAGAGCTTTCTGGGTAAGCAAAATGTTGATTCAAGCTGTTGGAATGGTAGTAGCAATGGGTGGTCTGATCTTGCAATATATACACCAGGCTCAAGCTACCAGTAGAAGAAGCAAAGAGACAATTAACTGAACTTTCTTTTTCTATGGTTTTGTTGCTGATTCTGAGATTCATACTTGGAAAACCTTTTATCAAATGCGAGTGATCATAGTAACTCTCAAACAGCATTTTCTGACGCTTTTGGTTGGAAGATCTCATACCAGAAAAAGGCCTCTAAAGAAGCATCATCGTTTAGGTAAAATCTAATAGCTCTCTTTTGTTTTATGATTTGTTTGTGAATGTTGTTCTTTGAAAGAAACGAATAGAGAATCATATTGAAGGTGATTTCTGGAGGAGGGATAATATACGTATATGAATGTTACTACTGAATGGCTGTGTTTGTGATGTAGGAGATTTGTTAGCGTAATGGTTTGGGATTCTAATTTATATGTATTGGATACATGTAATGTGATATGATATATCTTTATGCATAGTTTTTTCATGAATCCGTGATCCATTTATGCATTCTCAGTAACTAGACTTTTGATGGAATGGAGGAAGATATGGAAGAAATCAAAGTGCACCAACTTTCTATATTTTTAAAATTTGCCCCCTGAAACCTTTGAATTAAAGTACATATGGTTCGAGTGTTTGAAGTTCGATGTAGTTCTTTAATCTTTCCAAAAACAAAGGATAAAGAGGTAAGGATCAATGCTAATTTAGGTCTTAATAGTTGGTCGATTGCTAAGATGCGGCTACTTCTTTAAAAGAGAGGAGGTTTGATCTTTGGTCGATGCGGGCGCCGTTGGTGGGCGATCTGTAAGTGCTTTCAGCAAGGCCAGCCCTGGCTCACCGGTGTTTACCCCATCTAAACTTTTCGTTACCCAAAAAAAAAAAAAAAAAAAAACTAACATTTTGGCTACAAAACATTTTCAACGCATTTTATTAGGTTATTTAGTGTCCATGAATATTAGCACTGAGCTGGTGGCGTCTGTCCATTTACTTATTTCAAGTTTGAATTTTGAAGTGTTATAGATCTTATCAGTTTATTGCGTCCAAGTGATGCAAATTCAACCAGTATTTATTAGAGTTGCCTTCCAGTTCTAGATGTATACATGCTGTAGT
Organism: Acacia melanoxylon; assembly: GCA_019022615.1. Lineage (NCBI taxonomy): Eukaryota > Viridiplantae > Streptophyta > Magnoliopsida > Fabales > Fabaceae > Acacia > Acacia melanoxylon. Next base: position 17,013,967 of record JAFJYJ010000003.1, read on the forward strand.
TATCTCTATTTTTCAAGGACATGTTGACCTTGAGATGGATCTAATTCAAAGACTTAGAAGTTAGAATGTTGATATTTCACTCATTTTTATTTTGAGTTAATATAATGTTTGATCTTTATAGTTTGTCCTCGTTTTAGTTTCGACCAGTTTCAAATTATAGGATTTGGTCTCTCAATTTCTTTCCGTCTAAATTGTTAGTCGTTGTATTTTAATAAGAATCTGGATAATTTTGCCCTTAAGGGATCAAAATCAAATTAAAGGCAAACTAATAGGACCAAATGTTTGTATTAACCCGTTTTTATAAATAAAACATTAATTAAGAAACAATACTTGACTTGTTTAAATTTGAAGTTCGTGATTTGTTCAGATAAAAAAAGAGAGTAATATTTACTTATTTCGATCTGTTTGTTAGTGTGAGTTATTGTCCAGTTCACATGGCACTAACATGAGTGAATGTGAAAGATTGGACATTTTGTGCTGTTGAAATTTTATGTTATCCAAAGAAATTCAAAGGAGACAAAGTTGAAGCCTACTACAGGATGAGATGGTGGCCTTTATTAGAAGGATATAACTGCCCCCACTTGTTACTGTGGCAAAGAAAGAAGAAAACAGAGGGCAGATTAATGTGGGCATGACGTAATAGGATTTGAATATTGCATGAAGGCTTAAGAAAGATTGGACTTTAGAGAACCATTTTTCTAAATTTGAATTGAGAATTGGGAATTGGTTTTGGTGGTTGGGGTGTGATAGTTTTTGACTATTGGGTGTGTAAGAGTCACACTTAACACTATCATGAATCATGAATGTTGGGTCCAAATTTGGACCACTCTCTCTCATGTTGCCATTTCATTAAGGTCTCACATGTGAATGCTGATGAGTCAAGTTTGTGAACTGAAACCCACTAAACTTTACTCCATATGAATCAGGAAACTTCTTAGCTGCCAAGTTAGGTCATCAATGTCACTTATCCATTTTTGGCTGATATTGTAATGACAACTAGAATGGAGTTTTGAGGTGCCTTGACTTCAGTGAAGTTGTTTCATAGTAGTGGAACCGACCCAATTGACTTTTGATTTGATGATAATAATAGAAAAAAACTGTTGTTATTATTTTACTTAAAAACAAGATTTTTTTTTTTAAGAAATTAAAGTTTCCTTCGCCGCCATTACCGATCACCACTTAATTTTGTTTAATCATCATTTTTTTGTTACTCCCTCCGGTGCTAAATATAAGACAGTTAATTTTTTTAGAGAGATTAATAAAGCTTATATTGTTTATGTTAAAATTATATATTAGTTTATAAGTTAGGTAAAATAATTTTGAAGAAAAATGATAAATATAATTAATTTAAAGTAATTTAATTAGTTTTATTAATCTCTCTAAAAAAAGTTCAAGTATTTTTTGCCTTATATTTTAGATCGAAGTGAGTATTAACATGAAATGTTTTAAGTTTTAAGGATTAAAGAATTACTTTATAAATTTAAGGAACTAAAAATATTTCAAGTAAACTTAAATAACCAAAAATATACTTCAACTCTCATACTTGGCTAACTTTTATTCTATCTGCATCATACAACATGGGCTTGTTAAGAGTTGCGATTGAAAAATATGTTCAAAAGAACCAATATAAAACTTCTCTAACATATTTACTTCGTATACCATAAATTATTTTTGATAATGAACTTTTACTATTAATCCATAGAGACACTAAGACTTCATCAATGTTCCTATTAACCGGAACTCTTGGGGATTGGTAGGTCAATTTATCCTTCGGTTACAAAATTCTCTCGCTATGGTCTTGCTTAGGATGGCCTCACTAAAGATTTGACTTTTGATTGTTGCCCTTGGTTTTTTTTTTTTTTGATAAGAAAATTTTAGGAAAGGGGTTGGGTTCACCCATAGTCAAGCAGAAAGACTTCAGTTTCGCCCACAACATTGTTGCCATTACGCTTTGTAGACCCAGGATCTCCTCCAGTAGCAGCTTTTAACCAACTTCAGGATCGAACCTCCTTCCTTTTGGTGAGGAAGTCCGACCCCTTTGTCAGTTGAACCCAAGGACGAGGGGTTGTTGCCCTTGGTTTTTGAGGGTGCTGCTTGATACTGAAAAACTGTGATTACTCCCCACTTGGGTTAATTCTTTTGTTATATGGCAACAGCCTTCCATTGTACCAAAAAAAGAAAGAAAACAGAATACAAGTGGGGGTAAAGAGCCCAATTTGAAGTGCGCGCCTTCTATAGAGTAGCCTTAATTAGTCAGTCAGACTAAGCTTCTTCAGGGATCCCAATTATTGAATGATCGCTGATCAATTTTTCATTCCTGAAACAATATTTTCAACAAAAAATTCATTTCTCCTACTGCTCATGGTGTGTGTTTGAGATAACGATGGGAAAAAATAATTTATTGACAATCTAATTTATAAAAAAGTCAGATTAAGAAATATGATTTATATTTGGATTGACGGTAGTATAAATAACTTGTGAAAAATTAAAATCAAAATTATAAAAAAAGTGAAAAATGCTAACTTAGAAAATTTAGCAATGTTAAAATACATAATTTGATCAAATAATATTACATAAATAACTAGATCACAGGTCCCCTACAATTTGGTCTCCAATCGTGTCACAAATCTGATTCATTTGGGTTGAGGATGACTGATTCATTCATTTGGGTTGAAGATGACGCAACATAATTAGTCGAAGAAGGCTCTTCATCTATACTAATATTTTATACATGACCTATATTCTTATATTTAGCTTCCATTAAATTAACATTTGTTTGAGAATTTTTCCTAAGAAAATTATATCTGGACATTGTTACACAAACCATGTAGACTTGTGTTTGGCTATAGCTTAATTATATCTCACTTTGATGAAATTATGTGTAGTACAAAATCTTTAAGGAAAGGGATAGAGGCATAGTACAATGGACACAATGGTAAATGGAAAAAAAAAATGATCCAAGGGTAATCTTGGAAATAAAGCCCTCCCTCCTAGACTTTCCAAGCCTGGGGTTGGGTTTCTTTTATCATTATTTTCTTATTATCCCTCATAATCTCTAAATCACATCCGTCAAATCAATATAATACTACTTTTAATTTTTTCTCATTTTTCTCAATCAACGGCCTAGATTGAACCAATGAGAGAAAATGAAAAAAGAGATATGGAGAGAATCTCCTTTCGTTCCTCCTCCTGCACGAACAAAATTGTGTAAATCTCTCATTTCCTCTTCTATTTCTTTCTGTTCCTTCTGAAATCTCCTCTTTTCATCTCTCTTTGTATATATTCTGCTTCTTTCGACTCTCGGTGCCTTACAATGGCACTGAGTATAAAAAATCTATAGCAAAGTTCCCTCGCAACCGCCGCCGCTGATGACGGCGATGCCAATGACATGGAGGAAGTGTGGCTTTTTGGACTCCTACGAAGATATAAACTATGATGGTTCCGTTAGAATTGAAGAAGGGATTAAGCGAATTCATGTTAGCGTCACCATTGATAGCCAAGGGACGCGATCAACGGCATCAACAGCAACCACAAGCCCAAACCTCGATGCTAATGCTTTACTCTTACCCAAATGCTTATGCTTTACCCTAATCACAGAAAGAGGAAATAGGGGAGACTAACAGTGAGAGACGATGCAGCTAGTCCATTCTCTCATTAATGATTGTGCAGATCCAAAGCTAGAGTAGATCCAACGAAGAAGAGAAGCGAGTCTGTTCTCTCATTAATGACCGTACAGATCCAGAGCTAGAGTAGATCCAACGACGAAGAGAAGCGAGTTCGTTCTCTCATTAATGACTGTGCAGATCCAGAGCTAGAGTAGATCCAACGAAAAAGAGAAGCGAGTCTGTTCTCTCATTTACGGTGTGTTTGGTTTGAGGGGAGGGAATAGGAGAGCAATAAACTTAGGGAGGATATTGGCCGAATTGCCATTAATGAGAAAAATATTCCTTTTTGTTGAAAATATATTTTTAGAATACTGAAAATTTTCTATGGGCTATTTAGTAAATATGAGAAGAAGAAAAAAGTTCTCCCTCCCCTCAAACCAAACATAGCCAATGATCAAGCAGATCGAAGAGAGCTTCCAAAAGAGCATATTCAACAAGCTAGTAGCAGGTGAGAGAGAAGAGAGCTCCTTGCAAATAGAGAGAGAGAGAGAGAGAGAGAGAGAGAGAGAGAGAGAGAGAGAGAGAGAAGTGCCGTTACTGGCAAGTCCACGCAAAAATCAGAAGGAGCTTTTTAAAAAGCTCCCAACTTGAGCTTCTGAGAATCTGGCAGATTGTGAAATAAGCATAGTTGGCTAAATCGGGATCCCAAACATGTGTTTTTTTTTTTAAAGTTCAGAAGCCCAATTGGCCTCTAAAACGCTCGATTGGAGGCTCAATCGAGATTCCAAAATATTCTTGCTGGTACAAGACACAGGTTCCTTGTTATCAAATTCAAAAAAATCACATTGCACATTGAGTGTCTAGGAGTTTTTGAGAGGGAAATTTTACTTAGAAGTTTCAAAAAGGAGGCAATGTTGCTCTCCTTTGACGGTCAATGGTTAGTTGACCAACATAAAGCTGAGATGGCATTGCCAAATAAGATATTTTGCCACATATCATGCCCATATTATGCCACATCATCTTCATCATCCTCACACAAAAAACAAAAGAAACTTCATCCATGAATAAGCAAGAAAAACCTCTTCATTCTTAGCAAGAAGCATCCAACAACCCCACCCTCTTCATTCTTACTCTCACCGGTGACAACCAGCACCACCTCACTGGAAACAGTCCAAATCAAAATCAGAATATTGAAATGGAATCTGAAAAATCACACACAGTTTGAATCAAATCAAAAAATTGAAAAATCAGTTGCTAGAAACTATGTAGCACGGACACGTCAATTTTTCAGATTCAAATGTGTCTGACACGCGAATTCACCGACACGCCAATGACACGCACATTGAACGAATTAGAATGATTAAATAGGCAGAATGTCATTTTTGTAATTTTCTCAAAAAATGGAGGGTATTTTTGTAGCTGTGTTTTTGGGCAACAAAAACAAAAATGCCCTAATCAGTCTCTTATCAAGAAACAATGCAAAATACAATGAAGGAGAAAGCTATTATTATTGGGACATTAATGGAGATGCACTTGATACCTTTAATAATATTGGAGCTTTAGATGCCCTTTTCCTAGATGAGTCAAAGTTGGAGGCAAATATTATTATGGAGATGCAGTTTAATTATGTAAATGATTTCTTTTTTATTATATTTTGTTAATGTGAAATACACTCCTTATATTAAAAATATTATTTAATACTAAGACGTGTTGAAATATTAGTATTTTTGAAGTAACGTGTCGACGTCACGTATCGGTAACGTATCGAAAATACCGTGTCAGTGTTGGTGTAACATAGGCTAGAAAAATGGAAAACCCAACCATCTAGAGAAAAAGAAAAAAACGGGAAGCCTTTAAAGATTCCGCAGATGTATATGCAGTAGTAACTAGTGGTAGATGATGCAGATGATTTGCTCATATTTATTATAATAAAATGATTAATATTCCAAAAATAAGCAAGTACTCCTTTCTTTCCAATCCATAGTAGAGATGGTGACTGGTGAGGTTGAAGTAGAGGAGGAGTCGATTCAACTTCACCGGCGGCGACGACGGAGATTCGGTAGAATTCTCATGGAGGACAAAATCGGAAACTTGCGATTAAGAAATCTCACTCTGGAATCTCACTTTGGAAACTTGCGATGGCGGGGGCAGCTCTCATCGCCGATTCTCATGGAGGACATGATCGGAAACTTGAAATGATCCGGTAGAATTCTGGTAGCAAGGTTGCAGCTTTTTGGTGGATTGATGGCGAGAGAAAACTGGGCTACAGAGAAAACGTCGGTGATGGAGGTTGGAGAGATATCTGATTGCTGAAAAGGGATTAAGGTTACAGATTTTTGGTTAGTTGATGGTGAGAGAGATTTGGGTTGAAAGGGGGTTAGAAGGAGAGTCGGCGGTGATGCTTCATATTTTTGTCGAGGTATTTTTTTGACCTGAATGTTGAGGGTATGTTTGGTGTTTCATCCCCCCCCCCCTATGTTAATGGCGTAAATACTTGGCATATGACATGACATTAGATGTTAGATGTCAAAGCCACATCAGCTATGTGTTGGTCAACTAACTGTTGACTGTTAAAGAGTTTAATAGGAGGGCAACACAGTCCCATTTTGCAAACTTTTGGGATGATATTACCTTTTTGAAAACTTTCAGACACTCAGGTGTGCATGGTAACGCTCCAAGAGTTTTTTTTTTCCTGTTCCTAGCAATAAAAATATATAGGAATTGTGTTTAGTAAATCCATTTTTTTTTCCTGGGATGAACTATTTTTTGTGTGCTGGGGAATAAAAAAAGAAGCAGAAAATTTCTGCTTCTCTATTCCAAGACACAAAATCAGAATCATTTTTGCTCCTTCATCTCATCTGTCATCTTCATTATCGCGTTTGTCATCTTTTTCATATTTTTCAGTAACATCCCGATTCAGTTCTCATACTTTTCATGGTTTGTTTATGATGTCCTATGGTCTAATTCCATGAATATTTCCATGTGGTGTAATCAATGGACGATTGCCAAAAGAAACTAGGGTGTGTATGGCAACCATTATGTTCCCTAGCACTGTTTCTGAAATGAAATAATTTTTTCTGATTCTATGCCTGAGAAGAGTTCTAAGAATCAGAATTACGTTTGTTAACTCATTTTATTTTTACTCCGAGAATCAGAATTACGTTTGTTAACACAACTTTTAAGACCTACTCAATTCAAACAAAAACATTTTTTGATAACAAAAGAGGTTAGTAGCCAAAATTACAACAGAAACAAATTACAACTTAGGGGAAATTAATCCCAAAACATCATGATCCAGCCACGTACCCTAAGATAAAATCAAATACTAGAATTTCTGTCTGAAAAGCTACTGGGTGATTAAAATTAAATCACAACATTATGTTGACAATTGACAAGTTGAAACTAGAATAAATTTGAAAGCAGGACCTGCATCCTCTCAGGTATCTCTATATCATCTAAAGGTTACTCTTTCCAGCTAAATTCACTTCTGTCAGAACCAGTGACTCAAACTTGTAGCATTCATCAGACTCGGTGGATGCAAATGGAACTTCCTTGCAATATCATAGGCAACCTCATCATCATCCACTATGAAATCTGCCATGTCGTCCTCTCCATCATCAGATACATGCTGCTTATCTTGAAAGAAATGGCTTTGTGAAAGAAAACAATTCAAGCAAGGCCATGTTTTATCAACGATTGATCACATATCATGTAATGTGATACCAAAATGTGGAGAGCCACCCCAAGCACACGCTAAATGACAATAATCAAATATTTATAAAGGGACAGGAACTAGAATAATTGAAAAATATCCAGGATTTCGCTAGTTGAGTTGTCTGCACAAAGTATAGCACTTATAAAGTGTTTTTGCTGTTTTTTCCAGTAAAAATCAGGGCAAATGACACAAAGCATTGCTTGATGAGTAACGGATGCACATTTGAGGAAGGGACCCCATTGCGAGCCCTATTTTGCATTATTTTCCCCTTCATGTTCTCAGTTTCTACAATGCATAATCCATAATCCAATCATAGTCCACACCTTTGACTCCCTCCTCCAAACCAAGTTCTTCACCGGAGCTTATATTGAATACATCAAGCATGGATTTCATGGAAGATAAAACAAAATAATTACGATATACCAGAAACCATAAAAATTTCAAAATTCTCATACAACATCGTGTTAGGTTTGTCCACCGTCTCATAGAAAATTCCAAAGAGCATATAGAAAAGCAAAATTCATAGTCATATCTGAATCCGCCCTTTGAAATGAAATCAAGATGGTATGTCCAACATAGTTAACTGAAAAACCTTCCAGATTATCCAGGGGTTTTCCAAAATTTTGCAAATAATAGATTTCAAGAACAAGAAATTCAAGTAACCAAAGGTCCCGGACGAACACTTGAGGCAGTTTATCAAGGGGCTCAATTTGCAACTAGTGTAAATTAAAGCAAGATATTTGCATTGCGGTTTGCAGGGCCTTTGAGGTTAGGAGGGCGATGAGGAACGCATGCAAGAGAGACGGGTAATAATGGCCATGGGGGCGGCGCTGCGGCGGAGTAGGAGTGTTTATCTTCAACTCACCGTCGCTGATTCCGGTGCTGCCGCCACCGTTTGGCTAGAGCCAGTTTCTTTCTCAGAGGGGTCCCCTTCAGTTCAGTAACAGAGAATGAGAAGTTTGTGCTTCACGAGAGAAGGGGAAGAGAGGAGAAGGGAGAAAAAATGATTCTGCCCGGAATAGAAAAGTAGAAATTTTCTGCTTTTTTTTTTTAAAAAAAATAAAATTCCCCAGCATAAAAATTAAACCAGTTCATCCCGGGAACAATAAAAAAACCGGATTTACCAAACACAATTCCTATCTATTTTTACTCCTAGGAACAGAAATTACAAAAAAAAATGATTCTGGGAGCGTTACCATGCACACCCTAAATGTCTCATTGTATTGTTAAATGATGCAGGGCCAGCAAGGTGCTACCATTCCATGTGCTTAGGATTAACAAGATTCTTTCATGTGCTGGAGCTGATAGGCTCCAAACAGGGATGAGAGGTGCATTTGGAAAGCCCCAAGGAACTTGTGCTAGAGTGGCTATTGGATAGGTCTTCCTTTCTGTTCTCTATAAGGATGCCAACAAGAATCATGCTCAGGAAGCCCTTTGTCGTGCTAAGTTCAAGTTCCTTGGCCGCCAAAAGATCATTGTCAACAAAAAATGGTATGCTTATCTCATTACCTTTTATGGTTGCATTTGAACTTGAGTTTTGTTGTATGATAAATGAAGTTTTACAACAGGTTTTGTGTGGTTTGGTGGTTTGATGGAATTCTAACAGTGTTTTTAAAGATCCTTTTCCCAAAATGTTTTGGATCTGAGATGCAAATATAGAACAATGCCCTGTACCAAATAAGCCATGAATTGTTAGATTAGTTCGTAAAGTGATTTGATAGGTGAAAGGTTGGAGAATAACCTGTTAATTTGTAATGTTTTGACGTGAGATACATATGAAGAGTAACACATTATATCTACAAGTGTTAAGATTTGACATCTGATAGCTCAATGGGTTTGCTTTCCTTATTACATGTATATTATGATGAGGACATGCATGTTTGGTTTAACAGTATCATTGTTCTTTTAACTTCTTTCTCAGGGGCTTCACCAAATTTAGCCGTGCTTACTATGTAAGGTTGAAGTCAGAGGGCAGAATCATGCCAGATGGTGTAAATGACAAGGTGATGTAGAATAGTTCTTTTACCTTAGTTGAAAGTTTCAATTTTGGGGAAGGCTTAGAGCACAGAACTTTGAACACTGTATGTGCTAGTGTAAGTAACTGGCAATCTTCTCCCCAGAGTGTCAATTTTTATGATGAAAGTTTTATTCCATTTTTAATTTCCCTTGTATTTGGATTATATGATGTTGGAGCTTACCCTTTCCCTTTTGTATTTTCAAGCTTCTTCGATGCCATGGACCTTTGGCTAACCGTCAGCCTGGAAGAGCCTTTCTGCACGCAACTGCTTAGGCCGTCGGTTTCATCTTTGGATCATCATTATTGAAGATTGAAATTTGACTTCGTTATTTGTTCGTGGTATTGCAGTGAAAGATGCTAAGATTTAACTTTTTTCTGTGCGAACTTGTCAGTGGAATGAATTTTGTTCCGATCGAATTCATCAATACCATCATTTTGTTCCTTTGGGCGCTACTGATTTTCTCACCTGATCTCGGTTTACTGCTATTTGGGATTCAAGTAGATAATCAATTACGGATCTTAAATCTTGGTTTTGGCGCTTTCAATTTAATTTGCTGAAAGCATGTTTTGGAGAACATGCAAAGGTAATAATGGCTGTTAGACTTGTTGTATGTGTCAAAACGTTTTCTATAGATCGTGATGTTTGTAACTTACGTTACTATCACATTACCTTGTATATTTTATTTAGTAATTTACAATTTGAAAGGTGATTTTGACTAATTATATTTTTTAGATATTAAAAAAAAAATGTTGGCATTTTGGTTAAAATTTATTATTTTATATCGTTGATAAAATCTGTAAACAAAAAATAAAGAAATAGATTTGTATTGTATTAGGTAATTCTAATTCTCAGAATAAAAATTAAATGTGTTGACAAACATAATTTTGATTCTTGGAATGAAAAAAAATGTGTTTAACAAATGTAATTATGATTCTTGGAGTAAAAATAAAATGAGTTAACAAACGTAATTTTGTTTTTTAACTCTTCCAGCGCGCATTTAATCGAAAAAACTGTTTTATCTTAGAAACAATGCTAGGGAACGTAATAGTTACCATGCACACCCTAAGGGTCCATTGGTGGGAACTTCTAAGCCATTTTTTTCTTTTAACCCTTTTCCAAAATTGCCCAAATGAAGTTTGAAATGACAAAGTCTAAGGAGAGACCGAATGAAGTGAGATGCACAATCCTTTTTATTAGATAATAATAAGGGTTTCTCTTTTTGAAGTTTAAAGAATATAGAATGTTTATCTCTTCCAATAAATATGATTCTAAAAATTCGAGTTTGTGTTCTCTTTTTTATATAAGTGAGACCTTTTATTATCTAAAAAAAGAGAGGCAAAAACTTTCTTAACCACCTTGAAAGAGAGAGAGAGAAGTGAGGCGAAAAAGTTTTTCTCTCGTTTTTTATATAAGTGAGACCTTTTATCATCCAAACTAACAACTTATTAGTATGCACAACCCTTTTTATGTTGTCATGCTGCTCAAATATGCCAAAACCCAATATTTCTATGTTTGGACCATAAAGCCTAATTCCTAGGCTTATGCAAATGGGTTGCCGAAAATGGACTTGCTGCCCTCGGAAACTTTTTCACTCCAGTGTTTCTATGACGTAAGAATTTATCTCTTGAGAGACCAAAACCATGCAACTCACCGTTGTCCCTGCGTTGCCGAAAGTTGAGTCTAGTAAAGATGCACAGGCTTCCTTAAAGGCCCCGAGTGAGATAGTGACAAAGGCTTATTTGGGATGGGAGGAGGCACTTCGTGAGCACATATCATCACGAGACTCTCAAGAACAACAAGCAGGTTTAGAGATTTCAATTCTCGAGCCTCCTATACCACCAGACCCTTTGGTGGTGCACAATGAATCACAATTAAATAATGAGACGACTGATCAAACTTATATGGGGTCCAAAAATCCGGATGTTGTCAGGGAAGATTTACAAGGAGAGGACGAAGTCATGGAGCTTTCGAATCGGGACAATAATTCTCGTGTTCTATTCTCCTTTTATCTTATCTTTTTAGTTAATTATGAATATATTATCTTGGAATTGCAGGGCGCAGCCTCTAAATCTTTTCCGTAGAGTAAGGGATGTGATTCATAGAAGAAATGTCAAAATTCTTATTTTAAGTGAGACTCGAATCGGTGGCAACAAGGCGAGATAGAATTATTCGGAAGTTGGGTTTTAATACTTGGTTAAGATTGGAAGCTACGGGCTATGCGGGTGGCATTTGGGTTCTTTGGAATATCGAAGAATTGTCAATTCAATATGTGTCCTCCTCTACCCAAGCTATTCATCTTAAAGTGGTTCCGCTAATTGTGTAGAGGAATTTCTCTTGTCAAGTGTTTATGCGGAACCAAAATGTATTCTTAGACGCAATTTGTGGAGCGAGCTTGTTGGCATTAGTCGGATGGTTAATGGTCCTTGGATTGTTATGGGTGATTTCAATGCTTATCTTTATGTGGAAGATAAAAAGGTGGTTCCCATCCAAATTTCAGATCTATGAGGCATTTTGGAGAGTGTATTTCTCAATCTCACTTGAATGAAAGCGATGTCGTTGGAGAAAAATATACTTGGGAGCGTGACTTGTCAAGGAAAAGATTGATTGGGCTTTCACCAATATCGAATGGAATCGTTTGCATCCTTTAACTAAAGTGTATCATCTGAATAAGTTTGGCTCGGATCACGAGACCAATCTTATTGAAGCTCGAAGAGAGATGACACATCGGTGCCAAGAGCCCCCTTCCGATGCAACGCCGTTTGGTTTCTTGAGGAAGGTTTTGATGATATTGTGAGACAAGAGCTGGGAATTGATCATTGGAATGGAAAAATCGAGAAGTTTGCTAATGTTGCCAAGGAGTGGAATAGAAAGAAATTGGGAAATGTAAACTCCAAAAAGAAGAACATCCTCGAAGAATAGAAGGAGTGGAAAGATCAAGGGACGTCGAGATAGTCAATATCTCGTTCAAACGAGAAAGGAGCTCGGAAGGAGTATAACAAAGTTCTTGCTCAAGAAGAATTGATGTGGTACCGTAAATCAAGATGCAATTGGTTGAAGTGGGGGGACAAAATAGCAAATTCTTCCACACTACGCTACAATCGAAGGAGAAGAAATAGGGTTGAGGGCCTCAAGGATTACGATGGGAGTTGGGTTTTTGATCGACATTCTCAAAAACCTAGCTATTAAGTATTATAAGGAGCTTTTCAAAACAGGGGATCACTAATGCTTGTGAGATTAGAACTAGGTCTCACTTTCCGATGTTGAATGAAAAAGAGGTGAGTCATCTCAAGCAGGTACGTTACGAGATGAAGAAATCCGCATGCTACTTTTAACCTTGGAGCCTTTAAAGCACTGGACCAGATGGAATACAGGCTGTGCTTTATCAAGAATACTGGAACTTAGTAGGGGGATCTGTGTGTAAATTGGTGAAAGACTTCTTGGATGATCCATCAAGGGTAAAGGACATTAACAACACAAATATTGTCCTGATACCTAAGATGGAAAGCCCAGAGTCCATTAAGGATTTTAGGCCAATTTCCTTATGCAATGTGAGTTACAAGATCATTACTAAGGTTATAAGTCATCGCCTTCGAGGGATTATGGGGAAAGTCGTGGGGCAAAGATCAATGCAGTTTATAGCGGGAAGACAGAGCAACGATAACATCATTATTGCCCAAGAAGTCATACATTCTATGAAAACCAAGAAGGGAAAGAAAGGATGGATGGCAATTAAAGTTGATCTTGAGAAAGCTTATGATAGACTCGAATGGGAGTTTATCCGGGACACTCTTAAGGATGTTGGCTTTGATGATAATTGGTGCAGAGCAATAATGGCTTGTGTTACTACACCATCCTTTCAAATTTTATGGAACGGTGAAAGAACAGAAACTTTTACTTCTTCTAGAGGCATTCGACAGGGAGATCCAATCTCTCCATACATTTTCACTCTGTGTATGGAAAGATTAAATCATATTATTAATGATGCTATAGAGGATGGCTCTTGGAAACCGATTCAACTCAAAAGGGGAGGTCCGTTTATCTCTCACTTGTTTTTTGCAGATGATCTTATTTTGTTTGGTGAAGCCTCAGAAGGACAGGCTGAAGTAATGATGAAGTGCTTAGAAACATTTTGTGGGGCTTCTGGGCAATTGATTAATAAGAACAAAACTAGAGTTTGTTTCTCTAAAAAGGTTCACGGCTCAAGGCCCGCACCTTAGCCGAGCATGGGAGTTGTCCTCACTGGAGATCTTGGCAAATACTTGGGTATTCCCTTAATTCATAGGAGAGCATCAAATGTTATCTTTGCCCCGATCTTGGAAAAAACTCGGAAGAAACTCTCGGGGGTGGAAGTGTGGATGCTTGAACTTCGGCCGGTCGGACTACCCTTATTAGAGTGCTAGCCGCTCTACCAACTTACTATATGCAAACAATGCTTCTCCCAAAATGGTTGATAAAGGAGCTGGAAAAGAAAAGCAAGAGTTTCTTATGGGGTGATGACGACAAAGGAAAGAAACTCCTTTGGTTTCATGGGAGCGGTAACTAAAGAAAAGAAGGATGGTGGCCTCGGAATAAAGGATATGCGCAAATGAATGAGGCTTTCTTGATGAAATTGTGTTGGAATCTTTTGTGTAATAGGGAAGCTCTTTGGGTTAAGGTCCTCTGTAACAAGTATAATGGTGGAGAAGGATTCGGACCGATATCCGAAGAAGGAGAGGGCGTCTTTAACTTGGAGAGGGATATGTCTTGTTTGGAATAAGTTTCAAAGGGGTGTTGGTGTTAAAATTGGAAATGGTGAGTCGGCATCCTTTTGGTTAGACAATTGGTCTCGAAATCAATAGACCCTTATTGACCTTATTCCGGGTATGAAGATTTCGCGAACGTAAATGAGAAAGTTGTGGATTATGTGGACCGTTGGGGAGAATGGGATCGTAACAAGTTGATCGGTGGTTCCACCCGCAAGTTGTTGATCGGATCATGAGTGCTCACCTCCTCGGGAGGAGAGAAGGGAAGATAAATACTATTGGAAACCTTCATCTCGATGGTTGCTTTACCGTCAAGTCTCGCATACCATTTTCTTTTGCAGTACACATCGAGACGGAGACTCGTTTGGAAGATCTTGTGGAGATGGGGTCGTCCCGGAGAAGATCAAGTCTTTTATGTGGACATTTGCACATGGGAGAGTCCATACGGCACAACTGAGAATGCAAAGAGGCATTGGGGAGTCAGCAAGTTGCCCTTTTGGTTGCATCCAGGAGGAGGACTTGATGCACTTAATGAGGGATTGTAGTAATGCAAAGGAAAGATGGATCTCAGTAGTTACCCCAACCTTACGGGCGAAGTTTACATCTCTCCAAGGCACAGAGCGGCTGCGGTGGAATCTCAAACATGAACGGGAAGGGAATTTACAAAGAAAATTCCTTGGGCTACACTGTTCGGTTATATATCTTTGGGACATTTGGGTGGATCGTTGCAAGAAATTATTTGGCGAGGAACTCACCAAAGATAGCACAAGCGCACATGATACCCTCTTCGGGCAATTTGGGATAAGGATTTTATTACAAAATGTCAATTTTACTCTAACCGAATCTCGCGGGGAAGGGCCGGTACCGAGAGCGTCAAAGAGGTTTTATCACTCTCGAGGTGGATGTGATCTTTGGAGTCGGGAGAAAGCGGTTGTGGAGGCGCTATTAGTGGAGATGATGGACGATGGATATGCGGATTCATGTGTAAACTCAAAAATATTTATTTAAAATATTAGTTCCTATTATTAAATAAAAATGCGGACAATTTTATCTCTTGAGAGACTAAAACCTCTTATTTAAAACTTAAGGGATAAAACTCAAAATGAGATAAACTTGAGGGATTAATTATCATTTTAACCAAACAACACAATAACATATTTTTCTTTAAAAAAAAGATGCCAAGGTATGGAGCGGAAAAGGTATAACCAATTTGAGACTTATCAAGAATGGCCTTCTTGATAAGCACCCAAACTCATTAGAATCGAATTATCCAGATTTAATGTGAACGGTCTAAATTTATTTCTTATTTTTAAAAATTGTTTTAGTAAGATTTAAAATAAAAATGATTTCTTAATTATTGTTTCTTCAAAAATAATTTTTTATTTAAAAATCGTGAGTCAAAATAATTTAAATCTGGTGAGACCTGATCTCAGCAGTCTAAACTTGATGATTTGTTATTTCCGCTGTGGATTGTTGCAACAAATTTGTTGGCGACTCTGTTTCTCCTTTCAAGTGCATGCTCTTCGAGTGAGTTCCTTTCTTGTTTTCTCTCTTGCAATTCTGCCTCAAATTTCTTCATTGAAACCTGATCAATGAATGCGATCTTGCTTGTATCTCCTACTCCCATTGCCTCCTGCTCTACAAAAAAGGTTTCCTCGCCGCCGTGCAGGTATTTCAATTCCTCATCTGCGATTTGTTCTCGTTATCATCACGTAAGAGTTCGTTCTTTACAATTTGTTGAAAAGTTAAGAGGTAGAAAGTGTATCCTATGGATCCATGTTCTGATCTGGGTCAAACCTCTGAAGCTCCATGATGAGAGTGAGTAGAACTGATGGGGAGGCTCTCTATTCATACTAGTGGATCAGGAGTATTTTGGGAATTCAAAATATCGATGACAATCATGATAACAGAATCTCTCAATTTCTCTCTTGACTCAGTAAAATGAATATAAAATAAATAATAGCCTTATACTTATCTGTTCTTAAATATAAGATATAGTTTATAATAAATTATATTATAAAATATGTCATATATTTAGGACCGGAGGTAGTAACATATAAGCTTCTCTATAAGTGGGAGGTCAAGAATTTAATCAACTTGTAACCTCAAAGCTTTGCCCCTTTCATTAAAAACAAAAAAAAGAAAAGAAAAAGAAAAGCTACATTACAATGTTTTCACTTTTCAATATTGAGGGACATTGAGCTCAAAAAAATTCTAGATACCTATAAAGCTCCTATGTTAAATTTTCATGGAAAAAATACCCTTAACCTTTTAAAAAATATGATCTTTTGGAAGAATTTACTAAATTTTAAACATTTAAATCCTATTTTTTCCCATCAAATAAGTGAAATGAGGGAAAATGTTGAAAACAATGTTGTAAGAATTTCAAACAAAATAAATCATGTTATAAATAACATGAACTGTTATTAAATTTTTATTTAATATTTTTTATATTGGACAGCTGAATGGTTTTCAATAATCATATTAGATTTTAAAGAAATTTTTTGCCAAAGATTCTAAAGAAACAAAGTTAGGTCAAATATTATGAATGTTGTTCTCTCTAGA
The DNA here is from genome assembly GCA_019022615.1 of Acacia melanoxylon. NCBI lineage: Eukaryota > Viridiplantae > Streptophyta > Magnoliopsida > Fabales > Fabaceae > Acacia > Acacia melanoxylon. The sequence continues at coordinate 17,030,612 of JAFJYJ010000003.1, forward strand.
TTGATAGAGATGTCAATTCGTTAGACTAGTATATTAATTTAGGATCAGATAACTCTCTCTTAGGTATCTATGAATTATATATCTATGAAAATAGCAGATCATTGTACACGAATTGGATGATTTTAGCCAAAAAAGGTGGTGTGTGTGCACAGGATGACAGAATAATAATTGAGATAGAGTGATCATACCTTTAGGGTTTATCTGTAGGGTTAGGGTTTGGATTTATGGGTCTTTGTGCCTCCAAACCCAAATGTTATGCCGCCATATTTAGATCACGCAGATTACCCTTTGTTGGGTCATTCGTTAAATAGGCTTCATATGAATCTCTGTAACAAATGTAAACCTTTCTCAACAATAATTTATTTCGCAGCCCAAATTAGAACACAAAATCTCATTTCAAGAAATACACCCAATCTCTTGAATAATCTAATTTATATTTTATATTGGTCGTAATCGTAATCGATATATTATCGTTTTATGGCCAATGATTGATATTAATCATCAATGAGATGATGATAGTCATTTATTATTTTTTTAAGGAAAATACTTGCACAATTGTTTTTTTTTTTTTTGGATATTCCTAAATCACATTAAACTTGAGATCAAACAGACTATATATTTTCTTACCAGAAAAATAGAGTACTTCCTCTTATGTTCAATATAAGATCGAATTAAATTTTTATGTTTTAATAAAGTTAAATAAATAATTTAGAAAAAATCGCACTGAGATGCTAAAGACCAAGAAAAATAGTAAGAAAGTCCCATAGTGGATTCCCCTATAAAAAAACTTCATAGGGCTTGCAGTGTTATAAATTCGGAATGTGAAATTACTTTCTGGCCCCCATTAATTAAAAAAGTAAAGGAGAAGCGGTGATAATGATTAGGTGTAGGTACTTGTTAATCGTCACTCTATGACTTGTCAAAATAGGCACAACCGCTTGTCAATGAGAGTGATTTTAGTTTACATAGATGAGTTTGTCAATGACATTTTATGACTTGTTAGAATAAGCACAAACACTTGTCAATGTATAACTTGCTATTATAGGCATATATATTTGTTAAAATGGGCACATGTATTTACCAATGTGTAGTTTGTCAAAATATGCTCATCCACTTGTAAATGTCTAATTTGTCAAAATAGACATATACACTTGCCAATATACAAAATTTTGTACCTGTTTTGACTAGTTCTACGTCAGTAAGTGTATGTACCTGACAAAGTTATATACCTATAATGACAACTCATTGACTTCTTTGTCTTGTGTGAAAGTTGCATTGATATCTTGGGCATATTGAATGTCTTTATTCTTATATTTTGACAAGTTATATATTGGTAAGTGTATGTATATATTTTGACAAGTGTATGTATCTATAATAACAAGTTATATATTGATAAGTGTATGTGGCTATTTTGACAAATCATAGAATGCACATTGACAAGCCTATATACCACTCTGGTCCTATTTATAAGTCCATTTTGACCAAAAAATTTTGGTCATATTTATAAGTCTATTTTGAGGAAAGAGATGAGATTGTGACAATTTTGCCCATATTAATTATACCAATAAAGATAGAGAGAGAAGAAAGAGTTGAAAGATACCCAATCATAAATGAAGGTAAAGTTGAAATTTTACTCTATAATCATTAAGCCAACTACCTCTCCTTGGTATGTGTGTTTTGGTCAAAAGAGGACTTATAAATAGGACCAGAGTAGTATGTAAAATAAAACAGTCCATTCATTAAGTGAATGTGATTATTTTGATAAGTCATAAAGTGACGATGACAAGTATATGCACCTAATTATATATCACCACATCTCCTTTCTTTTTTTAATCAATGAGGGCAAAAAAATAATTTCACATTTTGAATTTATATCACTACAGTCCTTAGGAAGCTTTTTGACAGGGGAATTTACTATGTGACCTTTTTGTTATTTTTTGGGTCCTTGGGACCGGTGCAATTTTCCTAGTATCTTAATCATAGAATATGTAGTATATTATTGGATTATATATTACTTATTAGGCAAATCAATTTTGAGAAAAATGATCAATATAAATAATTTATTCATCTTTCTTAATATCTATTAAAAAAAGTTAAAAAAAGTTAATTTAAAAAAAATCTTATATTTAAAAGGCCAATATGATATATAAGTATGTATATTTTAAAAAAAATAAATCGGCTTTAAGTTTACGTAAAGATATCTTTTGGCCCCTTAACTTTATAAAGTATATATATATTCAAGGTAAAAAAAATTAGGCTTAAATTAAAAAATAGGGTAAATATATAATGGTATACATGCATAATTTATAAAAAGAAAAAACATACGAGTTTTTTTTTTTTGCCTGGAAAAAACATAGTACAGGTTTTGTTAATTATAGGATGCCATTTTTGCCCATGAGTTCATCAAGCTCTCTCTCTCTCTCTCTCTCACATCTTCCCACTTTTGAAGAAGAAAGACAATCCCAGAATAATCAAGCAGTCTATTGCACTCAGCAACAATCACCTTCAAATAAAGTTTACTCCTTTATCACATCCTTGTGTAGTGTCACTCAAGTATCTTTTCATCAGAGAACCTTCACTCAACTTGAGGCCCAAGATCTCACTGAAAATTGTCGTCGTCCCAGTCTGCAGACTCGTTCATTAAATCAACGGAAACATATTCGAGGGAGGATAGAATACGCAAGGAAGGAGTCTGAAACTCTGACTTAGGCTATTCTACTCCACCCTATCCGCTCAAATTTTTAAGGTATTTTAGTTTACTGATGAGATGTAAGTTCTGGGTACTTCTTCGCATTCAATTCTGACTTGTGGTTCGTTCGCATAGAAAAATTTCTTTTCATTTCATATTGAGTTTTTTGCGTTTTGACTCGGTGTATTCGGCCGTACCTTTTGTGTCATTGATTGTCGAAGGAAATCCGTAATAACTAAAGCCGGACTTGAGAGAAGGTTAAAGGGAAAATTGTGTGATCGCTATGTTGACTGGGAGCGATTTTAAATTCGAGTGGGATTTTTGTTTGTTTCGATTTTTAGAAATAGGGACTTGCCTAGGAAGTTTAAAATTGTTGTCAAAGGATATCTGGAGTGATTTGAATGGGTTTTTGTTCTCTTTACGTGTTACATTATAATTATTATTTTCCTGCCTGATGTTGACTATCTAAGGATCTTATTGATCTGCATTTTCAAGTAACTTGGGGAGTTGAGTTTGGTGTTGTTCACTGTTGCCTTGTAACTTAATTAAAGCAAACAACGTTCTGAAGCTGGATGAATGATTTTATGTCTCAAATTTTGTTATTTGTTTTACCTATATCTACCAATTAAGTCACCTACTTGGTTTATTGTCTTTACAGAGAGTATTTGATTAAAGTGTGGGGAGAGTTGTCATGCTGAATGTTGCTTCCAGCCACAGGAGTAAGTATGAATTCTGCAATGGATGATATGAATTTGATTCAGCAAGCTCAGAGGCATCATTTGGTTGTGCGAGAGATAGGTGAAGAGATTGATTTAGAAATCGGACCCGGGGATGATGATCCTTCTTTCGGTAATGCAACTTTAATTGGTGCTTCTCCAAGAGAATCTTCTGCTGAAGAGCATGGTGAGAGCAAGCAAATGGGAATGGGTACTCAGCTTCCTAATGATGATCAGGATATGTCAAAGACACAGCCTGTGAAAAGAAAGAAGAAGGTTGTGAAAAGATGGAGGGAGGAGTGGGCAGACACTTACAAATGGGCCTATGTTGATGTAAAAGATGGGACAGCAAGGATTTTCTGCTCTGTCTGCAGGGAGTATGGAAGAAAGCATAGAAGAAATCCCTATGGTAATGAGGGCAGTAGGAATATGCAAATGAGTGCCTTAGAAGAACACAATAATAGCTTGCTTCACAAAGAAGCTCTTCGTCTCCAAATGGCCTCCAAGGATAAAATTATTGTTGACAAGCCCATTTATGTCAAAGGTTGGCCATCTTAGCATGCTCTAATAACTAGGATGTGCTTTTTATTTTTTTTTTATTTTTTTTGCAAGCTGATAGCATTCTATAATCACTACTTGGAATACATTGGATCATGTGTTTCCTGAAACATGAATTGTGCTAAAGATGAAATCTGTCATTTACAATAAAAAATGGTATCCTAGTGCTCAAGGCTCTCACTAGGTGGGGTTTGGGGAGGGATAGATGTACATACCCCCATGTCTTGGTACACAAGGTTTTCACCGGGTGGGGTTTGGGGAGGGATAGATGTACGTAGTCTTACCCTCACAAGGGGGGAAGTTGCTTCCAAGATTTGAACCTGTGACCTGGAACAACCTTATTGTTGCTCTAAGGCTCACCCTCTAATCTATCATTTACAATATTATAGGAAAATGCTCTTCCGCTTCATTTTATCGATACTTTGAATTTACCAAAAATACAACCAGTTTACTTTTAGATAGACCTCTAACATGAATGTAACATTGCTGCTATTTTGCCCCTTTTTTTTAACCATTCTACTTTTTATTGGAATTCAGTTATGTTAGTTATTTGGGAGGATCCTAATTTTTCAACCAATTTAAAATTAATGTAGTTTTTCTTAATTCTGCACATTTAATTTTCAGGTTTTCGATGATTATTAATCAGAGAATGTTAGCTAATTCCTCTTGTTTTGCGTGATCTAGTTTCATGAATATGAATTAAAAACCAATTTCTGTATTTTTTTAAAAGAAATTGTTATTTGTGTGGTAATTGTATAAAGTCCTTATTGGTTTTATTAAAAATGCTTTCATCTACATCCTTTTGTGTATGATCTAACAACTCTATAATTGAAGCTCTTATGTCAAAGACAGCGGGATCAATTGTAGATGCTGTATTAAAAAGGGATCCTCATGAGGTTGAATTCATTCAGTCAGTCCAGGAAGCAGTTCATGCTCTTGAAAGAGTAATAGCCAAAAATTCACAGTGAGTTTCTTCCAAATGAATTATTTACTTCTTGTTGCTGTATTTTTTTCCAACGTGGAGAAAAGCTAATCCTTTGATATTGGTTGAATCCAAATCTTCAAATGCTTCAGTTATGTCAACATCATGGAGCGCTTGTTGGAACCAGAACGCATGATTGTTTTCAGAGTTCCATGGGTTGATGATAGGGGTGAGACACATGTTAACCGTGGTTTTCGGGTACATTATAATCAGTCACTGGGTCCATGCAGGGGTGGTATTCGTTTTCATCCGTCAATGAATTTAAGCATTGCTAAGTTCCTTGGTTTTGAACAGGTATTATGAATATATTTAGTGTTTAATAAAGGAAATTTTACTCTAAAGCTTATGATAACTTTTTCAAAACTTAGCAAATTTTAATGTTATCACCATTTTGTCCATTTCCTATTTGACACTTGATTTACATGGATACATGCCCAATTGGAATCATGTTGTACATTTGTCGATCACTATGATATGTCAATTGTTATAGAGGTTCTAACACACATGGTAGGTTAAGTATGCAACCATAATGTGCACTTACACATGTTACGTATGTTTAGAAATGAACAAAGATGTTTACTAACCTAGAGTTTTAGTACATAGGCAATAGCTGAGATAGAATTGAGGAGACATGGTGCTGAAAGGTGATAAAAGATAAAAGAAGAGGGTGCAATAGGGGGTTGGAATTTGAGTTCTTTCAAGTATACTCCTGGGGGGCTTTGAGAACTCAGATGTCTTAGAATGGACATCTATGATCGCTGGGTTCATAAAATACTATCTGAGAATCATTTGTTTGTTATCTTACATGAACTTTTAACATTGCTGGGGTGTTATTGAATCAATATCTTTCTGTGTTCTTTGGTCCAGTTTCACATTTATCTTGGAGGTTACATGTTTTTCGGTATACTTTCTCCATCAATAAATTATTATTATTATTTTTTTTTTTTTTTTTTTGGGGGTGGGGGAGCACTTATGAAAGTCATACTTATCTTAGTTGGGGATGGAAGGGTTGTGATAATAGAAGAAGCCCTTTTGTAAGGTTTGTGAAACTTGAAGGGCAGGGAAATAAATTTTAAATTTATCTTCTTATTGTACTGTAAAAGTGCGATTCTCAATATCCTCTTTCAAGATTTTTCATCATACTTTTTCATCTACAGACTTTAAAGAATGCCTTATCGCCTTACAAATTAGGGGGGGCAGCTGGTGGAAGTGATTTTGATCCAAAAGGAAAAAGCGATAATGAGGTGAATCTCCAATTTTCATTCAATACCTACTCGAGTAATTGTGTGATTTCTAAATGTTATTTTGCTAACAGGTTATGCGCTTCTGCCAAAGCTATATGAATGAGATGTATCGCTACTTTGGTCCTGACAAGGTAACTGGAAGTGGAATCTCTTTCTGCACATTAAAAGTTGTTCAGCAACTTATTATTCTTTTAGTGGATGTAAAATAGGACCTTCCATCAGAGGAGATGGGTGTTGGTACTCGAGAAATGGGATATCTCTTTGGACAGTATAGACGGCTAGCTGGTCATTTTCAGGTAATCTGATCATTCTGATCCAAGTTATTCGGGGCAATAGTAACATATTTTGCAATTTATTTTAGACTTCTATTTCCCTGTCTTCTATCCCTTGGATTTAAGGGTGACTTTCCTTGTGCACATGATGTTCACCAAATTGGCAGTTTATTTGTTTTTTCCCCGTCTCCCCTGAGGTAAGCAATTTTTTCTGCTGTGTGATAAAGAAATAGTGCTATAGCAGAGTTGCAGTTTTTTCAACGCTGAGTGAGAAGTCTCTCTTAACAGCCCATTCCCTGACAACAATATTGTCTTGCGAATCCACAAACTAAGAACTTTGTCCAAACAAAAGAGAGGCAGTGGCATAAACTATACTTGAAAATTCTGGTTTATCTGAACCTGAAGTTGCTCTTTTTGTCATCATGTAAATTTAATTTCTCTTTTGAAGCTGATTAGCTTTGATTTTTTTTTTCTTGATATTTATATCCCTTTGACTTTTACCTTCATTTATTTGGTTGATTTCCTTAATGTGTACAATTTAGTGTACATAATAGATATCCTGTGCGTCATTTATAGTGCTTCAACAAATCTAATCAGGTGACGCACATCAAGTTGTTAGATACCTATAATTTCAGAGACATGAAAGAACAGAAAGCTAAGTAATTTTTTCTGTAATTTTTATATGTATTCTTTACTTGTGCAGGGAAGTTTCACAGGGCCAAGGATATTTTGGTCTGGTTCTAGTCTTCGAACTGAAGCTACTGGCTATGGCCTGGTAATTTTAACTTGAATTCTTTAATTTCTTACATGTGGATGTATGACGGATGTAAAAATATGAATGGTGTACTCTGCAGTTGACCTTTTAACTATTTTTCTTGTTAATTTCTCAGCTAGATATTGAATATTAATGGTCCTATCTGTGCCCTCTGTACCTGTTTTTTCTTTGAAAGATGGCAATCCCTAGGGCTTGTAGTGGTATTGTATCATTTCTGCCAACCTACTGTTAAGGACCCAAACTCTAGGATGCAGTAAATGACTAAAAGACAGCTAGAAATCAGAGCATAGGGTTGAGTTGTAACGCTGATTTATTTCTGAACTCTGAAACGCATCACAATGCCATTCATCATTCTCACTAAGAATATCATCCAAAGTTTCTGCTTGTACTTGATTTAAGTTCCTAATATGATATAATGAAATGTTTTCCATCCATCTGCAGGTTTTCTTTGCTCAGCTTGTACTCGCTGACATGAATAAAGAACTCAAAGGACTAAGGTTCCTCTCTTGGTTTAAGCCATTTGTTAAAGACCATTGCTACTGGCTATTTAGTATAGGTGTCATTCCTTTTATTGTAGGTGCTATCTATGTATTCATATAAAATTTTTGAACCTTTTTTTCTTGTGCTCAAAGTTCCTTTGGAGGTGTTAAATTTATTGTTCAATTAGTTTTTTTAAAATAAAAATAAAAATCAATTGCCTAGTTGGAATCTGCTGCTCCTAAATTCTTTTTTTCCCTGCTTTTAAAGATTTGGGTACATGTTAGAGGAAGGATTTGGTCCTAACAGCTCTTGCTTGCTACTCATTCCTTTTACCACCAGATCACACCTAGTAGCTTGCCTCTTGAATTGGTTTTACATATTTGTGATTATAGAATATTTTGGTTATATTTTTTTCTGCAGATGTGTCATAAGTGGTTCTGGAAAGATTGCATTGCATGTTTTAGAGAAGTTGATTGCTTATGGTGCGCTTCCCATTACAGTTTCAGGTAATTTTTACTGATTTATAATGCCTACTGCATTTGCGATGATGCTGTGCGTATTCGGTTTATCTCCTGAATAAGAATGGAAATCTGTTTTTCATTGCATGCCAGTCAGATTTTAAATTCTTTCAGCTGTCAGAGATGTCAGGATTCTGAGTTCCTTTTATGTACTCTGTTCTTATGATGACATGCACAATTTTTCTTTTTAATAAAATATTTTCTCAGATTCAAGAGGATATTTGGTTGACGAGGATGGATTTGATTACATGAAAGTATCTTTCTTGAGAGATATTAAAGCTCAACAGAGGAGTCTGAGGTTTGTCTCGCTCTTGATTATCATGTGTTTTGCACTAGAAAGCATCCATAATTGTGGTACTTATTTATAATTTCACGTATGCAGAGACTATTCAAAGACATATGCTCGATCCAAATATTATGATGAAGCAAAACCCTGGAATGAAAGGTGTGATATTGCATTTTCTTGTGCTTCCCAGAATGAAATTGGTCAGTCTGATGCAATCAATTTGGTTAACTCAGGATGTCGTATGCTAGTAGAAGGTAGTTTCTCTTGTAAGATGCAATGGGGATTTGTCTTACTGTTCTGCTTCTATCTTCTTTCTTACTAATGAAAACTGCTCTGAATCATTTGTATCCTAGGTTCAAGCATGCCCTGTACACCTGAGGCAGTTGATGTTTTGAGGAAAGCTAATGTTCTCATTGCTCCTGCAATGGCTGCCGGTGCAGGAGGGGTCGGCTTTTAGCTTTATATCCTACAATATGCATAGAAACACGTCAATCAAAACAATAATGATAACAATGATGATGATAATAATGGACATGGTGTAAAACTATCCACTTTATGATGCATGTGTTTGCATAAATGCTATATTTGTTCTATTTTATACATTGATATCATATTTAGGCTTCAATTGGCTTGGAGATGAATGATGCTTGGGAAAGGAGATGAACTAGTTTCTTAAGAAATGTAGTTCCTCGTCTGAATTCTTATCCTCTTCAATTTTCCCCTGATTTCAGAGACAGCATAAACTCAATAAAAGTACTTTACTGATGCATTGAACCTTTGGCAGATATACAATATTGCATGCTGATAGTACTAACTAATATTCATGAAGCTTTAATTGACTAGAAAGTCTCATTCTTTTTTAGTGTTGTATGATCTTTTAATGAGTGTGACTAAAGCAATTATCAAAACAACCTAATAGTGCCAAAGGCCTTGTAGAGCTCCCTTCTAAATGGGAGGTCGTGGATTTGATCCCACTTGTATCCTTAAGACGTTAATGCTTGCCTTAGTTGGAAAAAAAAAAGGAGAAAACAACCTAAGTACCTAACAGTACTGTTAAAAGCTGTGGCAAGCTGTGCCTAACAAAAATTTCATGTACAAGAGCATGTTGTCAAAGCATTGGAATGGCCTTTATCTGACCCTATGCTATCCTTGCTTGCAGGTTGTGGCTGGAGAACTTGAACTAAATCATCAGTGCAATTTGATGCACTGGTCACCAGAGGATTTTGAATCTAAATTGCAGGTACATCAAAATCTGCTTTTGTATTAATCATAATTTTTGCTTTTTACAAACTATTATATGGTTTGTTAGGTTTTTTTTTCAAATTTACTTAACCTTCCTCTTATAAATCAAGTCTCTGTACAAGTGAATAGCATTCAATGTTCCAGTTTATCAGCTGCAAAGTTTCTAGAGATGCAGTATTTTATGTGATGCATTCGTGTGGTCATATTATTAGTCAAGTTGATGGGTCTACTGTCATCGAGTCTTTCAATAATATTCCAGACTTTTCCTTTTTCCTACTTTCTCAACATCTTATTGAAGCACAGATTTCACCTTCTTGAATCCTAATTTTAGCTTCTCTAGAGAAATGATTAATTTTTTTTTTTTTTTTTTTTTTTTTAAAAAAATTCCTTGTTAGGAAGAAAGAAAATATATTCAAATTCAGTTCAAATTGTACTAATTCAAAATAATTTTTTTAATGTTCCTTATTACTCAAAATAGAAGTTCCAATAAAGTTCATACATAAATAATCATTCAATATAATCAAATCTCAAACACAAATAAAAGTTAGATCATTGCCTCCACCTTCCTCGCCACTATAATCTCCACCTATATCACCGCCAACTTGTTATCATCACATATTATCTTCATCTAAAATTCTAAATGTAGCGTTTGGCATTTATTCTTTCCATTTTTTTGCGTTTTAACTCTTCAAAAGACTAAGAAAGCTTATCCTGGATGGGGCCCCTTGTATGAGCATTTTGAAGTTTCTTTTAGCCACGCTAACATAATTCTTTGTTTTTGTTTTCTTCCTTTTCCTTCGGGGAAATTTTCTGTTTCACATTTCCATCTGTAATCTAAGTGGCTATTTTCTTTTGCAGGAAGCAATGAAACAGACTTATCAGAGAGCTATCAAAGCAGCATCTGACTTTGGTTATCAAAAAGAAAGTCCCGAGTAAGTGCTATGCCAGTCATGCAAATTACTATATACTGTTTTGCAACATTTTTCCTATGCTAATACTTTACTAGTAAGCTACCCAATTGATTAGCTCTAGCCTTTTATCCTTTCAATTTTCTTTCTTCCCATACAACAAATTCATGACCTCCCTCTATGAATTGAAGAGCTGTCCAACATTTGTGATCATGGAATATACTAAATTACAAGAATAGAATGATGTGATGATAATTATTAGTAAAAATAACAATTAATGTTATAGTATACATTAAAATCTGGATTCTCTCTATTTCTTAATATATTGACAGCACAGTTTTTGAAGAAGGCAGTGTGTTTGTGTGAACTTGCAATGCATGAGTTTAGCTCTCAATCTCTCTCTCTTGACACCCATATTTTCTTAACAACTAGTGTGGATCTCATGTACCTGTATGGGGTTCTGTGAATAGTGAATTGTTAGAGGTTTTTCCCCTCTTGCCCATGTGCATGTACGTAACATAAAACCTATATGCTTGCTTGGTCAGGGCTTTGGTACATGGAGCTGTCATATCTGCATTTCTGACCGTTGCTCAAGCTATGACTGATCAAGGTTGTGTATAGGAGTTGATACTGTTAAAAACTTGAATGCTTCTCATTGGCTGCTATTCATCAACTTGGTGGGGAAAAAAATTCCACTTGACTCCCGGTAGCTAAGCTACAAGCTTAAAGATGAATGCTGGCTCTGCAATCTCAATGTCTTGCAGGGCCTTTTACTTAGAAGAAGATGATGATGATGATTTGACTGTAAAATATGTGCATTGTAATAATTTGTACTTGAAAAGAAATATAAGTCTTAGAGAACAAATTGGAATAGATGTATAACAGAATGGGTGCCCCCAATTAATGCCAGGAATAAGAAATATTTGTTCGTGGCTTACTTAGTTATCCAAATGCTTGCAAGTTCAGACTTGGATTAGATGTAATATAATAGTAGGATTGAACATGATTATGATTATTGAATTGTGTGTTCATTCAGTCATAATTAGGCCCAATGCTGGAGATTCTGTGAGCAGTACACTACAGGTCCTTACACACACAGTAATATCTTGTATTGATATTGAAGATTGCAATGGTTTTGAAGCTTTTTAGATGATGAGGTGAGGTAGATCTCCAGATTTTGTGAGAGTTAAGTTTCAGGGTTCAAATAACACTATTCACTAAGTTTGCATATTAATTGTTGGATTTGAAATTATGAACTTTTGTTGGCAATAAATTCAGAAACGGTGCTCACTTGGATTTTTTTAAAAAAAATGATGGAGAATGAATTAAAAGAAGTTATATTTTATCATTAAATGAATTATAAAAATGATCTCTTAAGAATCTCATTGAACATTTTAAAAGTAAATCATTCATAACTTGTTTCTTTACTGATTTTTATTTCATTTCTCAATTTATTTTATTGAGTTTAATATTTTTAGAAAATACATTGACAATAAAAATCGTGAATCCACCTATTCAATGTGAAAAAGAAGTGTGCTCTTAAGATTTCCTTAAAAAGCAAATGGTTAGTACAAGGGTGAATAGTATGCAATAGGAGAAATGAACTTGTCTCCAATAAAATAAATAAATAAATAAAAGAGAAAATCACTTTGAAATCTTAAGGAAAGAATTTAATCATAAAATCTCATGATAAATGAGTAAGTAGTATGCAATGAGAAATTTTAGTATAAGAAATAAATACAAGTCATGTTGCTCACTTATTGTAGGATTTTAAGTAATTATATTTTGTAGGGACATTATAGTAATTTTTCCAAAATTTGTGGCACTCCAAAGTCACCCTTGAATAAGACGTTGGGAGACATTGCCTTTATTAATACTTATTAGGTCATTGATGGCCTCAAGCTAGAAGCTAAAGTTGTGAGTATTTTGAAATGTTCCCAAGAAAAAAGCTTGTTTGATATCTAGTAAGAAAATCAATTTAAAGTAATTAGTAACTTTCAAAATAAAATTTATTCTCATGTTATTTTGATTAAAAATTAAAATTAATTAATTACCAATCAAATACAAGATTATCAACTTATAAACTCTGATATTAGAGAATTTTTATCATAAGTGGTTAGATTGTTATCCTAAACCATACATTCAAAGAAACAAATAGGTGTGCTGATTAGTTAGTTCATTAGTATAGAAATCTCTTTGATAATTGACAAAATGAAAATTATTAAAAAAAACAAAAAATCCTAATAATATCATATTAAGGAGTAATAGGACGATAAGTATAATGTTATTTATAATTATAAATTAGGTTAATTTCATTTTTTTTAAATGGGAAAAATAAGTCATGGTTTTTTTTTTTTTTGGGGTGAAAAGGTCATTATGTTTATAATTTGTGAATAAGACCTATATTTATAGTTAATGGGGAATAACTTCCTTATTTATATATATTGTGAAAATATTCCTGCCTTTCATTTTCTTCTTTCTTATTCTCTAAAAAAAAAAAAAAAAAAAAGTCACTACTGGCACTACGGGTGGGAATAGGTCAGACCCCTATCAGGTGACCTCTGCATTTCTACTTATTTACGATCCGATCCGACTTGTTTGTTAAAAGGCCAATTGCTAAAGTTTTATTTTGTTAAGGTGCCGCGCATGTAAGCCTTCGCCCCTGGTACTGTTTACATATTAAATAAATATATTTATATTTATATCATATAATAACACAACATTATATTTTCATTCTTATATTTATATAGATTTTGATAGGCTCAAAGTGCATGAAGCCTACTTTTTTGGTATCTCACCCAATTCACCGGAACCTTCAGTTCCGACTAATCCTGATTTTGCTCCGCGTTGGGCCCACGGTCATGAGGGAAGAGCTCTCAACACCATTTTTTCCATTCCCACACCTCGAACCGAGGACATGATGGTGGGAGAACAAGTCCCTTACCACTTGCTCCCAAGATATATTGGTATGAAGCCTACTTATGACCTTCAAGGCCTGCAATATGAGACCTTTTTAAAGGCCTACATTATAAATAGACATTTAAAAATGATTTAGGCGTGATAGGCGCTCATAAAACTCGATTTGAGCTAAAAAAAAAAAGTATACATTCGGGTTTAACCCGTTCCTTTAAACTTATTACATGCTCAGATTTGTTTAGTGCCAGCCTAGCTTGGCCTAGCACCTCCTACTCCTAGAAAAGAAAAATGTCCACAAATGGGAAAAGATACATTTCTTGACAGGACGAAATGGCTAAAACCGTATTTCGTATATAATACGAGTATATTTGCTGAAGGTACGTTTGATCCAAAAACACCAAACCTGGAACCGCTATTTCTGTTTCTCTCCCTCTCTCTCTCACTTACTGCTTCACTCACTTGGGTGTCCGTACTCTCGGTGTGCCACGAGTGAGCCAGCCTCCTCCTTATGATCTCTCAATAGGAAGAGAACAACAAGGAAGATCAGAAAATCGCACAAACTGTCACAATTTATTAGGGGGAAGTGGGAAAAATATATGTAACAAAGACTCAGAAATAAAGCAAAATATCCTTTCTTTGGCGGCGATTGATTTCTCATGCCATTTTCTCTTGTAGATCTCCACCAGTTTTAAACCCTCTGCCTCAGTTGTCTCTCTCTCTCTCTCTCTCTCTCTCTCTCTCTCTCTCTCTTCTTTCTGCACTGCAACACAGCTCCATCTTGGTGCGTTTGCCATGTTATTATGACCAAGTATCTGTTAGTGAAATGATATTTCGTGTTTATTATTTCTGGGGTTTTATGCCCTTTCATTGCATGCGAGATTACAACTCCTTCCCCCAGTTGTTGGATTTTGTTTTTTAATTTCTTATTGGGATTTTAGGCTTGGAGGTGTGAGCTTTCTCGCACGAAAGGGAAGTTTCAGGCCTTCTTCTGGACTGCGGTAGTTTGGACAATGGCGGGTCGGGATTGAGTACTTGGAATTACAATTTTTCTGTTTGGTTTTGCGCCTGGTGAAATGGGTAGTCCGGGAGAGTTCAGCACTAACGGAATCGATGCGTCGGTGGGTGGCTTGGTTTGGGTCCGACGCCGAAATGGGTCTTGGTGGCCTGGCAGGATAATGGGTCTCGATGAATTGTCTGAGGGTTGCTTGGTTTCGCCGAGATCGGGTACTCCGGTTAAGCTGCTGGGTCGCGACGACGCAAGTGTGTGAGTTCTTGTTCTTGCTGTGTTTCCACTTTCCACTCCTCCTACTCAATGAACTCGCTCATCTCTGGTCCCTTTTTTGTTGATCATTTTTTTCTAAAAAAAAACGCTTATGAATTTCTAATGGAGTTGTATACGTTTTAAGGGTTTACCCCCCCCCCCCTCCCCCGGGACCACTGATAGTACCACGCTAGTTGATATAGAGCTTGTTAAGTGTTTCTGGGTGATGTTATGTCAAGGACTGTATTTGTAAGTTCTACCGTCTGATTACTTGTGTTGGTTATTGGTGTGGCTGTATCCTCAGTGCATTTTGCTTCAGTGGTTCTCTATTTTGGTTTTCACTAATCATAATCTTGATTATCTTTCTGATGTTTGATTGATTGTGCTAAATTTCAGTTTTGTGTTTTATTTTCCCTTGGAATTAGAATTAATGTTCACAAGCAGACCATTCTTTTCATATTAAGGCAAGTACTGGTGTTATGTGGTATATGGCATATTCTTTACATTTGAATGACTGGCACTTTAGGCAGGTGTTGAGCGCTACTTAGTTATTTCCACCACTAAGATATATTCCTAATGCTTCACCACTAAAATATATTCCTAATTGGACTATCACATCTGCCTTCCTTTGTATTATGCATTTATGTATCTGGTAGGGAGGGAAGGAGGGAAATTAGGATTTAAATTTGGCAATATATGAAGACGTGCTGTCAATATGCTGCTGATATTCCTGTTTAGCTCCATTTCTCCAAATTGCATCTTTAACAAGCACATCCTTGATGTTCAAAGTTCATCTTGCTAGGTGATGGAGCTATAATGGCTTGATCATACTGTAAATTTTGGGGGCTTTTTGTGTGTGGATAAAATGCTCTGTCTTTGCTTTGTACTGTGGGTTGTGATCTTTTATAATAAACTTTCAGTATATTTTGAGAGATTTGGGTGCCTCCCAATCCCATTATCATGGAGCATTTTTTTTATGATTAGTTATTTTGTGCTTAGGAAGGGAGAAAATTTTCTGGACATGTGCATTGTAGCCTGACATGGTGTTTTTGGTTCTGTATCATCAAATCCATATTATGAGGTAGAATTGTTTTCTTCACATCTTAATCTTGTTAGGTTCATGTTCTTTTTAAGGGGTATCCCCTATGTGTTAAGGCTTCAAGTGTATTTATGTGCAAATGTACGAGTACCAAATATGGCATAGGGATTTACATGCCATTGTTATCAATCCTGTCTTTTCCTGGTGTAGCTTCTATAGATTCTAAAATTGACATGCGTGTGTTGCCAGAGTGGAAATTTGACTTTGTTAGGGTTGTAATTGGAGTTGGTGACAATATATTTTCAATCTTGTAGAGACAGATGAATTAGTTCTGGTTCTAGTAAACTAAAACATTTGGGATGCAGTTCTGTGAAGACCAAAAATTTGGTTCATCTTCATAATTTAGAAGGATTTACTTGCCTTATTCTCCTTTGGAATAGTTTAATTGCTATGCACTGAGTTTGGGTAAGTTGCACTATTCATGGCTTATGAATGGTATTACTATAGATATCATATTGTGTATTGATATAGATTCCAAGCTTTATATGAAAAAGACATTTTAATTTTTCTTAGAGCAGAACACCCTAGGTTTAAGTTGGTTTTGAGATTAGTGCAATAAGCCGGATGATTCCTGGTGTGTTGCATATGACATATTGCTATTACAGAAGACGTATAAAATCTTTCTTTAGCCAGTCACCATTTTGTGCTTGCTATCAAATTTCAGACTTGTACAAGTCCATCTCGACCATGCTTTTCCTGTCAATGAAAAGTCCTCTATCTTGTGCTCAGTTTGTTTTCAAATATTTTTCAATTGATATTAGAGCTGGTGGCCAATGATTCTACAAAGGGCTGCTCATGAAGAGTTCTGACTGGTGGACGGTTCTAGCTGGCAAGGAAGTTGAGTGGAGTGTCATGGACTGAAGTCTCTTAGAGTGCAGCAGTTTATTGATGTATTTGAGTCATTTCATGAATGTTATTGCTTCATACTGTCACAGAAAACAGTGAAATCTTTATCGAGATTTATGAATTATTTCCCTTTGTATGTTTAATTCACGCTCCTTATGTGTTTATGGTTGTTTAATTGATTTTCATTGAGAAATATTCCTGGGATCGGTGATTAAATATGGTGGTCTCAGAGTCATGTATATTTGGAAATGTAGCATTTCATGCTTCAAGCTTGAGAAACTCGTCCATATGTTGTTGTCAGCTTGAGAAACTCGTCCTTGTATTGTTGTTGGTTTGTTATAGTGTGTTTGCTACATGGAAAAGTTGTTTGAAGGAAGGGAAGAGATGAGGGAAATTATTTTTATTATGCTTGATAAATGCCATAGCAGGAAGTTAGGCATGTAAATTTTATAGATCTCCTGTACTTTAATTCATTGAGGTTAATCTATTGTCTCTTTAATTATTTTGTCAATGTTGTGGAGATTTATTGATCGTTTCTTGCAGTCTGATTTTGTCAAGTTCTTTCATGATTTAGGGATTGGTATAATCTTGAAAAATCAAAGCGTGTTAAAGCTTTCCGTTGTGGAGAGTACAGTGAGTGCATTGAGAAGGCAAAGGCTGCTGCTGCTAGTTCCAATAAGAAAACTGTAAAGTATGCTCGCAGGGAAGATGCTATCCTCCATGCTCTTGAGATAGAGAGCTCTCGCGTTGGTAAAGAACCCTTGAAATTTTACTCAAGAGCAGACAAATCGGCTAGTGAGCATGGTGATTCAGTTGAAGCCTCACCAGGCACATCTAATTCCGGGGATGACAATGAGGATGTGTCTGATGATCTGATTGATTCTGAAGACAATTCTAATTCAGCTCCAGAATTATCTCAATCTGGCATATCTTTTGAAGAGCCAAATCATAACGGTTCCTCCAAGATGCAATCTGTTCAGGGAAGAAGAAGAACTCCTAATGATTCAGAAGATGATGGAACAGGAGTAAAGCGAATGAGAGGACTTGAGGACCTTGGTATTGGTGTAGCCTCAAAGAGAAAGGTCCAAGGAGCAGGGGCATCTGTTGTCGTTCAGCAAGATAGTGCTTCTCCCAGCAACTTGCATACAGGAAATTGCCTGGCAAATGGAACTTCTGTAAATGGGGTTAAGGGTGGTTCTTCAACTCTGAAAAGGAAGAGATCACAGGTGGCACATGTTCATGAATTCTTGAAAAGGAAAAATCGGCGCCGGCCTTTGACAAAGGTTTTGGAGAGTACAGCCATGGTATCAGTTCCTGTTGTTTGTGATCAGCTTCCTATTTCAACCGGTTCTTCACTTTGTGGAATATCTGATAGCAGAATTTCAGGATTAGATTCCAATGAGTCAAAGAGAAGCTCTCCGCTGGTAATACATAATATGGATGGTACAGGAGTTGAATGTGAGAAGGGGACTACTTCAAATGTTCATGAGCAGGGCAATGATGTTTCCCAAATTAGTCACAATGTCAAGGAGAATGAGGCCCCTGGTGTATCAGGGTTGGTTGGGAATGATTCTTCTGATAAATTGTTTGATGTGCCATTTGTTGGAGTTTTGGGGGAGGAGAAACATACTCCAGGTATGCTTGAATATGGAGTACTTTAATCTGGATTTTCTTTTTCATGTGCATTGTCTGGATGAAATTCTGAATGCTTCCTATCTCATTATCATGCTTTATTTTTTTTTTGTTAGGAATGATTATTTTTCCCTTTTTATGGCTTTTTGCCCGTCTTCATGAATCAGGTCGTTTGACCAATGCATCAATATGGGTGGTAGGTATTCTTTTTTCTTTTTAGTTTCTAACTGGGCTTTGATCAATTTTAATTATCATATACTTGTTATAATTTGTTTGAACACACACATCTCCCCTTTTGAATTTTTTAAACTGCTTCTATTGATTTTCATCGTCTGTTGTCCCAAAGTTATGGCACAAATTGATGGTTTCAAGTAGAGTAGCTTTCCAGGTCTAGATCTGAACTGATTGATCAAAAAGATCAATGCTGGTGTAAATTCAACTTTCTTTCCTTCTCTTACCATTTTCCTCCTGAATTAGATCTTTTTTCCCCATTAATGTTTCTTGTCTGTGGATCTGCTTCCATATCGCCATGCTACTTGTATGCACCCTTGTATGTTCTGAATCTGTGGTTTGAACTTTTTAAATTCCTGGGGTGGTCAATTTTTCGAAGTGCTGATGTAATTCCATCTTTCAGGTTTCTCTCCCATTCTTGGTCCTTGTTCATCAGGAAAGCCTCAAGTTGCTAGGTTTGGGCAACAATCTTGTCATGGTGGTCAATCTGATGCTCGGTCATTGCAAGAGGAGGGCCGGAATGAATCTGGTCCTACTAGCCCAACCGCCGGTCATAATACTATTGGCCATAGAGTTGAGAAAAGTAGTTCAAAGTGGCAGTCAAAAAGAAAGAGGAATTCTAGACGTAGAAGTAAAAATAGAAAACAAGGCTCAAGAAAATTTGTGGACATGGACAATGAACCCGCTGCTTATTTGGCCGGTCTTGAGAAGCCAAACAGGTTCTCTCAGGTTGCTGGTCCTAAAGCTGAAGTACATGTCTCTAGTATACCTGCTGCTTCATACAATTGTACCTCTCAGGCTAAGTGCAAATCTGTTGCTGAAAGTCATCTTGATGCATTTCATGACATGAGCAAGCATATGAGGGGGATAACTACAACAGGGGTGAAGTTGATTCCTGATGGATCCCCCATGACTCAAAGATCACTTCCTTATCGCCAGTCCCGTTTTACTGTCAATTCGAGATATCAAACAGTGGATTTCCCTGGTAGAAGTTATTTTTCTGACGCCTCATTATATGAAGTTAAACTCGAAGTTAAAGCCAGCTATAGGCCACAACATGTACCTTTGGTTTCTCTTATGAGTAAATTGAATGGTAAAGCAATTGTTGGGCACCCTCTTACAGTTGAGGTTTTGGACGATGGTCACTGCGATGAATTGCTGAGTAGCATCAGATGTGACTCAGAAGTTGGTCACAACCATTGTGCTGTTAAGTCAAACTCAGTGACAGGAATAATGCATTCCAAGAATTATCCTCGTTTTTCGCCTAGTAAATCTTCCAGATCAAAAAAATCTGGGCTGTCGTCCAAGAAGACCAGGAAATTGTCATCACTGACTGGCCACAGGCAATCGGATGACGATAGAAAACCCGTGGTTGATAAACCTAAGGGCCCTGTTATAGCATGTATACCCCTGAAGGTGGTTTTTAGTAGGATAAATGAGGCAGTGAACGGTCAAGCCCGGTCAACATACCGCTTATTACCATCATCCAACCCTTGATTTGACTTCGAGTTAATGGAAAGAGGTTGCAGAGACTGGATTGTATGGAGAATTGGTTCCATTAGTAATTAGAAAGATTGTTTTACCAAATGCACAGTTTGCTGCAGCACTTAACTCTGCCATGAAGGTGAAAACTTTTGTACAATTTGAGATATTTCCATGTGTAGGCCTGATAGGATTTAAATTATCTGAGGCTTCTTTTGGCTTCTGTAAATAATGTAACATTAGATGAGGTGTAAAGATGATCAAATATTAGGTATTGATGGTGACCTGATATTAGGTTCTCTTTTTTAGTCGTGAATTTAGCTGTTTAGGAGCTCAAATATCTTTGACAATTCATATTGTTGGATCCTGAACTTTATTAGTTACTTAAAAAGTCTACAACTGAAATGAAATTGTGGGAGCTTTTGGTTCAGTCTTCAAAAAACCCTCTTTTCATACAGGGCCCAAAATGTTTAAATTTTCTTTAATATTTATAACTATATATGTAATATGTATCAGTTCCTCTTTGTTTCCTTTAAAAAGTGACCTGATACATTGAATGAAGATACTGAAATGGTTTATTGATGTATTTCGTCATTAACCCAAGAATGGGAAAATCCCTTTCAGGTTTCAAGTAAACAAAAAAAAAAGGAAAAACAGTTCCACAGAAAATTTTAATGTCAAAAATATCCCAACGAGTTGTTAAAACTCATAGATAGGATTGTTGATCACCTATTATCAATGAGATTTTTTTAATATTAAAAATTTTCTGTAAGGGATTTTCCTTAAAAGAATTCAGCTCTCTTCTTTCAACTTTCTTCTAAATAGTTCCAATTGAAAGGTGGGGTGTGGGTCACATGCCTTTGTTTTACTTCCTTATTTTATCTTGAATTATTTATCATATTATAGTACTCCCTTTAGCCCATATATGTATATGTGTTTGTGTAACTGTCAATATATATGTTGATATAAAGTACATATATAAACACACATATACATATATATTTATCTGTGAGTGTGTGGGTGTGTGTATACATATATATATGTGTGTAGATATATATACACACAAACATATTAGTGTATTATTATATATTAAGAATTAGTTAGAAAACGTTAATATGGAAAGATATGTGATAAGGGTTTTGATTAACTTTTACTTTTGTCATTTTTAATTTATATAAGGGCATTTTAGGAAAATTAGTAAATTTAACTAATTTAACTTCTTTCCTTAATCTCTTCAAAATTGGTTAAATATGTCTTATAATTAAGACCGGAGGGAGTATTTCCTTATTTTATCTTGAATTATTTATCATATTATAGTACTCCCTTTAGTCCTTGATATAAGCATATTTACCTAGTTTGATTAGATTAAGAAAATTAATTAATATGATATGTATTTTTTAAAACATCCTAGTCATATTTAATTCTCTCATTCACTTTTTTCTTTGATTATTGTTGAGAGAGCATCAATAGAGATAAATTAGGAAAAGATTGATAAATATGAAAAATATTTCTTATATTTAGAAGACAAACTCTCTAGTTATATATTACATTAAGATTGTATGAAGTAATTTGTTTAGATTTTTAAATGAAATTGGGTTTTTTTTTTGGCTTCTTACGAAGAAAAAATTTCTCAAAAGAAAAGCAACATCAAAAAAATCAACAAGAAATCAAAAGAAAAGATTTTTGGAATTCTCAACAAGAACCTTATCAAAAGAAAAGATTTTTGGAATTTGATTTAGAAAAGCTTCCTAGTGATCATTTGGATTGGGGCCAAAATCCTTTTTTTGTCATCATCCAAATGATATAAATGAAATTAGGAGATATTATTTTCAAAAGGTCATTGTCATCCAAAAGAGATTGATTTTCCACAAAGACAATTTGGGAATACTTTCTGTAGATTTAATCCAAATTAGTATTCAAAATATGGCAAAGATGGTGATGATGCGTATTACTTACCAGTTCTTTTTTACCAAACCACACATATCAAGGAGAGGTAGTTACCTCAATGATTATAAAGTAAATTTTCAATTTTGCTCTCATTTATGAATATATGTCATTCATCTCTTTCATCTTTCTCTATTTTCATTGCTACATTAATATGGGCAAATTTGTCACAAGCTCATTTATTACCTTAAAAGATGACTTATAAATAGTAGGGTTGTTCATGATGCCCATGATAACCACCCGCGCCCACTGAAAAATCGTCCTGCCCTGCCCAAGGAAAAGCCGTCCAAAGAAAAATGAGCTCAACTGGGCTGGACATTTTTGTGGGTAGAGCTGGACATTTTTGCGGGCAGGGTATGCCACCCTGCCCATTTAGCCCCGCCCAGTAGTGTGTGTGTATATATATTTTATTTTATTTTTTTATAAAATAGTATTATATATTTGTTTTAAATTATATAACCTCTTTGTATCAAAATATATATATATAACTTATAATAAAAAAATATCTTTTCTACAAAGCTTTAATTTCTATTTTTTGATGTCTTGTTAAGACATATGGTTGTCTTTTTAATTTTAAGACTTAATTTGTAGACTTATATTCAAATATTCAAAAGTGTAGAATTATGGATGTGATTTAATTTTTTAGGTACTGAAGCTGTTTTTTTTTTCATGTAGGGTGTGGCAGGATATCGCCACTTGGATACGGAAGGGCCGCCCTGCCCAGCCCATTATTGCCCTGCCCAAAAAATGTTAGGGCTTCTATAGGGTAGGGCTGGGCACTGAGCTGCATTTTTCTGCCTAGTGATTTTTCGGGCAGGGCATCGGGTAAGGGTCTCGCCCTGCCCAGCCCTACCCATAAACACCTCTAATAAATAAGACCAAATTTTTTGGTCAAAAAGGAACTTATAAATAAGATTAGAGTGGTATGTTGTTAGGAGATTAGATGCTGGAGAACACAAAAGACAGTGGTGATGCATTTATGACAGAAAACTTGAAAAAGGAAAAGGCAACAAGTACAAAACGGAAGACGAATAAAAATAAGGAAATTTAGAAAATACAGAATGAGAAGTATGAAGTATGAACCACTACTATATCTAAATCAGAGAACAATTATCTTTCAAGGTAACTTCATTAGTTCTGACTCTTTGGAGATGTCAATTTGAGTAAATTGTCTGATAGAGGCCAACATTTAAAGCGAATTGTTACCGAAAACACTTGTAGTTAAAATATTTTGGGAATTACTTACTAGTTATCTCAAACAATACAAAGAAGTTTCATTATTTTGTGGGAAGCATGATGTTATCATTCCAGATATGAATGATATCTTAAGTCTAAGACATTCATTTTCAGCATTTCTTAAGGAGAAGTTAAGTCTCTGTTTGGATTAGCGGTAGAAGCTATTTTTCTAGCGTGACTTACGGTATATGAGGTGAATTTTTTAGAGGAGTTTTGTCTCGACTTACGTAAATGTATTTTTACAACGCCAACTCAAATAAGCCCGAGTCGGTTGGCTCAGTTTTTTCACTTCTACAACTTCAAGCTTGTGGAGTCCAGAAAACACATTGTACATATATACATGCTTTATCTGTTGCTTTCTCCTCCATAGCAGAACAATAATAAACGAATAAACAAATAAATGAATGAAAGAATTATTCATACCAAATACAACAACATCTATATACACAACAAATGTCTCTCATCCAAATTAAACCAATCTGTTTCTTCTTCAATGAATAATAACTCGTCTCTTCAACTCACAATCAGTTCTGACAAAAAACTACGTCTGAGATTTGCCGCTGCCAGAGCTTCCAAACCTGCCGCTGACTTGGCGGGCATATGCCACAACAGCCTTAGCCCACCTCTTGATCTCAGCCTTGAGCTTGTTGGAATCCATGTCCTTCAGCTGCTTCCCTGGCTCCAGAGGCACTTCCACGAAAGAGAACCACCGGTTGAAACGCCGTCGTTTCCCGGCTTTCTCAACAGCTCCGCCGTTGATAGAGGCAGATTTCTTTACCGACATGGCTGCTGATATATCAGCAGGCAGAATAGTCTGATGGTATATTATGTATGTAGCAGACATAACAGTACAAGGTCTTATATAAGACACGTCAATTACAACAAGGCAAGGAACCTTAATATTCTAATGCGTGTATTCTTTTGCTTTCATTGACCCTTAGACTTTGTCAGCACCTCTACCATGGATTTTTGATTGCTTGTTCGCCAAGTTACTATTGCTGCCTAACTAGATATTCCAATAGGATAATTAATAATCAGTATTAAATACTTAAACTTGCGTATTTAATGCATTTTTTTTAAATACAGGGTCCAATTACAAGAGTTAGTAATGGGATAAAGGATAAGTGACAAAAAAAAAAAAATCCACCTTTTTTTGTTTGACTAGAAAGAAATTATTGACTATGTAAATTTAAGCACTTGCGTTTTGTTTTTGGCCTAAACTTTAATTATTTAAATTTTACTACCTCCCGTCTTAATTATAGGAATATTTTTGTAATGCAATATACACTATAAAAGTGTTCTTACAATTAGAACTGGAGGGAGTATCAAAGAAGAAAATGCATCTTTTATCACTTTCAATGAAACCCTTTTAATAATATTAATATACCAATTATAGAATTAATCAAAGAATGACAACAAATATTTCCGTGCCGAGTAAGAAGATAATTAACATTTCTTTTCTTTTCTTTTTTTGAATTGGTTTTGTTTTAAAATTGATATATTAATATTATACTAATAAATATTATTTATCTAATTTGATTATATTCAAAAAGTTAGTTAAGTTAATTAATATTACATGTATTTTCTAAAACATTATAATCATATTCCTTATTGTGCTGAGTTATCCTCCCTTGTAAGAAACAAAAACGCATTTAGGAAAATGAAAAAACCCGAAACAGATAAGAATCAAACTATAAACAAGAAAATCCAACCCGCAAGGGTGCACGCCACCAAGACTGTAAAGATGAATTTCTTCAACTCATTTTCATGGGGTCCAATGTTTTATACATAACTTGATAGTAAAAGATCAAAAACAATAAACAAAATGCTAATCGGATAAGAAAAACAGTTTGCAATGGTTCTAAGGAAAACTGATTTTCAGCCTAAAACCCATTTTAAAGCTAAAACAATTTTTTCTGATTTATATTTTTTTACTTTTCCTCGTATCTTCATATTTAAAAATTTTAAAATTAACTTTCTAATATATCATTCAAATTAATTTTTTAAAAGTATATTGAGACATAAGTAATAACATAATGTTAATTGACTTCTACCATAATTTTCGTTAAAAAAAGTCAATTCCCTCAAGTTAATCCAAACAAACCCGGTACATTAACGTCATCATCATAACGTGCCTTACCTTTTCTTTCTTTCTTCACAAGGGCAAAAAGAGAATGGACATATTCCCCATGGAAAGGTATTAAAGGATGCATCAAACAACATAATTGTCTTTAAAAGTGTGATCTACCTTTACATTGGCATTTTAAATTATATCAATTGCCAAAAAAACAACTGCGGTAATTTTATCATGGTGCCCAAAAAAAAAAATCCATTTAGTCAAATGCTGTAACACAGTAGTTCTGATTCAAAACTACGAGAATCAAAAAATTTGCCAACCATAACAAAAAAATCAATCTAGAGGAGTGCCAGGAAACAATGAAACTACAAGGGGCAAAACGGGGCTTGGCTGCAGCAATATAACTTGTTGATTCACTTCCTACCAGAAATCCTCACAGCCTGTCTGTTCTTCTTTTTAGCACCAGACTTGGCAACTTTGAGGCTCCTATGAATGGCACTCAACCTTGCAAGGGCTGCCTTCTTAAGATCAGGCCTGTAGTAGTTATCTGCCACCTGCAATATTTCATGGCATATATATAACTTTAACAAAGTTGGAAATAAAAAATTGTAAAAGGGATTATATGGAGCAACTACTTCATAAATGAGATGGAAGAAAAGGCAAAAACCTCCACACATGAGAGCTCTTAGCCCATCAATTATTAACCATCAACACAATCAGAAAGCACATAACTTCTGAATTATAGAAGCTCAGAAGCCAAGCGTAACAAGTATATTTCACAGAAGAAACCCAACTAGGGATTCTTCTTACGTGTTAGAGGCTCATCACAGCTGTAAAACCAAGCTTTGCTGGAAAAAGCGAAGATATCTCAACAGAAGTAAAAAAAAACTCCAGTTCACTCGACATAGTGAGATACAATTTTATATAAAAGAACTGATGGAAGATACTTTCAGCATTGGTGAACCCAACTGATCCACAAAATCATTTATTCACATACAAGATATAACTTTTGAATTATAGAAGCTCAGAAGCCAAGCGTAACAAGTATATTTCACAGAAGAAACCCAACTAGGGATTCTTCTTGCATGTTAGAGGCTCATCACAGCTGTAAAAACCAAGCTTTGATGGTATTATAAAATATGCATGATCAAAAGCCTAGGAAATGTCTCCAAACTACAACATTATCATGATTTTGTATTATAAAATACCTGGTTCTCTACAGCCTTTGCCATCATTCTTAATTCCTTTTTCATGACAGATTTATGAAGCAATGCAGCCGGCTTGTTCTGTTTCTTTGTCTTGGTTGTTGCCAGCAGCACAGATTGATCTTTGCCAGCAGGCTGAATTGTAATAGTTTTCTTGTTTGCCAAACCTAGGATAGCAGTATAAAACCAACTTAATCATAAACAAGTGAATCACTAGAATTCTGTAAGTACAAATTTCCAATATAAAACCAAGATAAGCTTTTTCTGCACCCAAGACAAAGAGGGCAGCAAATGAAAATGCAACTTTTATACTAATAACATAAGCTCTGTCAATAACTTGTTTTGGCAAGATTGCCACTCTCATCATTAAACATTATCTCTACCCAATCCGGAGTTCAGCAATGAAGTTATGTAGAGATCAACAGTCTATAATGTCACAATCTATAATGTCCTATACTTTCCCGCTGTTATTTTAACACGCCAATTGACAACTCCAAACTTGGAAAGTCCCCACAACTGTCGGGATAGTAGATTTCCAGATTCATTATCAGAAACATTTAAACAAAACCCACTAACATACCAATCCAATACTATCCAACTCAAAACTAAGCCAGGGAAGATGAGTTCACCGGAAATGTAGCAACAAAATGAAACATTACCAGAAAACTTGTAAGAGTTAAGGTTGTAGAGATTGTTGCTCTCTTTACTGAACTGCACGCTCTGAGTCCCCCTACCAAACTCGCTCACCAAAAAAGAGTTGTTCTTCTTCACAATTTCCCAAACGAGCTGCCCTGGTACAGTGGCCATCTTCTCCGGAACTGCAAATGCACGACGACAGATTCTAATTACCTCAATAAAATATGCCAAATTGAAGAGGATCTTGATCTCACAGTCAGAAACGAACCTGTTTAGCTTTCGCTCGTCGGAGGATTCGAAGCGGGAGGTTCGCGGTAGAGTGAGAGGGCATAAGTTACTTTTTGAGATTTATACTCAAAGATGCCAAACCCTAATTTAGCATTTGTGATGGGCCGGTTCATGAAAGAGGTTTGGCCCATGTTATAATTGTGGGTCCATGTGAAATAGCCCATTAACAAAGCAAGATTCAAATAAATTATCTCGAGGGCAATAAAATAAGTGATCTGCACCTCTAGTCCCTTGGCTTAACTGGCGAAGGAGTCAACTTTCGAAGGAGTCAGACTTTCTCACCTAAAGGAAGGGTTCGGAGTTGGGGTTTGATCACAGGAGTTGGTCGAAGCGGTGGAAACGCCGAGAAGGCATCGTGTGTGTACTAAGAAGTATCTTGCTGTGGATTGGGCTCCAAACAGAGGCGGATCTATGTGTTAAGTTGGGGGGCAAGTGCCCTCCAAAATTTGGGATGTTTATAATAATAATAATAATAATACATGTTTGAATGATTACCCACCCTTAAATTAAGTGTCCATCTTTAATATATCAAGACTGCACTTCGTAATCGGATTGGGGATGAATGGTTGAATGATTGTTTAGTGTCTTATATTGAAAAATATTTATTTGATAGCCTAGAAGAATGACATTGTAATTATTTTTATTGTAATATACTTTTCTTTATTAAAATATATGTCTTGAACTTATTGAAGACTCACCCTTCATTTGTAATTTATGAATTTGTATTTCTAACAAAGACATTTTCGATCTTACTTTTCTAAATGACAAGTTTGTAAAATAATTGCATATCTTATTACATCATCAATATTCACTTGATTTCATAAATATTTTTTTGTTTTTTAATGCATTTAAAACTTTCTTAAAAAAAAAAAATATTGGGGGCGCTGCCCCCGAACCTCCGAATCCCCCCACCAATTGTGCCCCCTTCAATATTTTTTGGGTCCGCCCCAGTTGGTTCCAAGTGTAAATGCCTTAAAGCGTAGGTGCCCAAACCCTTTTCTAAAAATTTTCTATAAAATAATAATAATAATAATAAGTGATCTGTATCCTTCCATTAAAACTGGAAGAAAAATCGATAGTCAAAAGTTATTTTTGTCCTTTAATTTTTTTATGATATTTCCTTTTAGCTTTACCTAATATGGGAAAATACGATCTTGATGAATGAAGATAACTCTGGTGTTGTAGATATAATGTGGATGAGATTAGTTTAAATCTAATAAAAAAATTTAATTTAATTTATACAGTCTCAAATTATTATTATTTTTATAAAAGGATGTTTTTTTTGGAAAAATAATTGCAATCCGATAGTTTGTAATTTTTTTCTAAATTTTAAATGTTAAACTCAAATTAAGAATTTAAGATTCAAATTAAAAAATGAAAAATCGACAATAAATCCCAACTGATATTTTTTTTAGAGAATGGGCATGATATAATATGAATATGTGAGGTCGTTCAATGTAAATAAGGGTGATGGGAGAAAGACTACATTACCCTTATGGAAAGAAATTACATACCCAAGGAGGCTACTTACACAATACACATTATGAAATTTAATTACTTAATTGTATCGTTAAGAAAGTGATTGCAAATTGGTTATTATTGCATATTAATTATAATTGCATATCTGGTGAGGTCACTTATACATTATAGAAGCCATTTGCATGTTGAAGGAGCTAATTTCATATTGGTTCATGAAAGGTAATTGTATATCCCGTAATATTTTATGATGCGCAAATGGTCTTCCTGAATGTACAATTATCTCAAGCCACAACTAGCTTCCATAATGGGCCAGTGCCCTCCTCAAATATATAATTACCGTTTTTTTAATACATATAATTAGTTTTAAAGAAAAATCTTAAGAATATACTATTTGAATTTTAAAATTCTAAATAAGGGATTTTCCAAAAAACGAATTGTTAATTGCTTTATTATTTTGGTTAATCTCATTAATGTTGTTAAGAGGATTTTAAAGTTCAAATGATATTTTTCTGTGAGTTTTCCTAATTTTAATAATGTGAAGTGACATTTTTAAATAAGCTATGACATTCTACCAGGCTAATTTAGTCTTTTTCACATTACACTTATTTACAATGATGGACCTCATGCATTTTCATTCTCTAAGGGTCCGTTTGGTATGGGAAAGATTTAAAGAATGAAAGGAACTTAAAAGAGGGAAAGGAATGGAAGGGAAGATTGAGAGGAAACTTAAAAAATTGAACTGTTTGGTAGACATAGGAAGAGAACTTAAGTTGAGGAAAAATGAATTGTTTAATATAAAGAATAGAGTTTTAGTTAAGTGGGAAGGTGATGTGAAATTCTTAAAATGCCCCCCAGGACATTTGAACAAAAAAGTTACTTTCGAACGTAATAGGCACCCAATCGCCTATGTTCGAAAGTAAAATCTGACAGTGGTTTAAGGTTTACATAAGCAATTTCACAACCCTATGGATAGAAAACCAAACCATCATAACAAAGAAACTAAAACAGAGATGTTTATAGAGAAGGAACAGTTTAAATGGAAAGAACAGAGGGTTGAGAAGAATTACCAAGCTAGCATGAATTTATGATTACAGTATCATATGAACTTGTATAATCAATGATAAATGATGGGTCAAGAAGATTCAGAACTTTTGGTAAATAAAAGCACAACTCGAGGTTTCACAGAATCGGAAAGTGACGACATTCTCGTGTTCAAGGATGTCGGGTCTGTTCTGGTGTTTCTCAATCAGCGGCGCTCTCTCCTCTAGTTCTCGCCGACGGTGAAAGTGACGGTGGTTGAGGGAGGAGGAAGGTCGAGCAGAGGAGTTGAAGGTCGCTACTCTCGTTCTACGGCGCTGCACTATCGTATCAGTCCTTGCTCGCATATGGTTTACAGGGGGTTTTTTTGTCCCAATTATTCACTTTCCTGGGATGATTTGAAGATCCCGCCAGTTTTAGAGGGATTTCAAGTTCCCACGTTTGTGGGAAGATGGCGCCAGGCGGAAACTCGGTTTGATGGGAAGATGGCGCGCCAAACGTGTTTCTTTGTGAGAACTCGTTATGTTTAAAAAACTCCCGTGAATTCTCTGTACCAAACGGGTCCTAAGTAAATTTTCAAATGAGATTTATGATCAATTTTTTAATTAAAAAATCAGAGATTTTTTTTTTTTTGCTCGGAAAAAAAATAATCAGAGATTAAAAACGCGCTTTTTCAAAAAAAAAAAGAAAAAAAAAGAAGAAGAATAAATTAAAACACCCTTTCAGATTTTCAACCTTTTTCTAACGGGCATTGAGCGACGTTGTTTCGCTTCTTCGTATAACCCAAATATCGTGTTCTCACCCTAATCCCCAAATCCATCGGAAAACCCTAGCTGATCTTACAATTTCTCTTCATTGTATTCTTGAAATGATCTTGATCTTGATCTTACCGATTAGGTAACGAGTTGGGAGGAAATCATGGGCAACACGGAGAAGCTGATGAACCAGATTATGGAGTTGAAATTCACCTCCAAATCCCTTCAACGCCAAGCCCGTAAGTGCGAAAAGGAAGAGAAATCCGAGAAGCTCAAGGTCAAGAAGGCCATTGAGAAAAACAACATGGACGGTGCTCGCATCTATGCTGAGAACGCTATCCGCAAACGAACCGAGCAGATGAACTATCTGCGGCTCGCCTCTCGGCTTGACGCTGTCGTGGCTCGGCTCGATACCCAAGCCAAGATGAACACCATCAGCAAGTCAATGGGTAACATCGTAAAATCCCTTGAATCTTCCTTGGGCACCGGTAATCTCCAAAAGATGTCGGAGACCATGGACCAATTTGAGAAGCAGTTTGTGAACATGGAGGTTCAGGCGGAGTTCATGGAGAGCTCCATGGCTGGATCCACATCTCTATCTACACCTGAAGGGGAAGTCAACAGCTTGATGCAACAGGTGGCTGATGATTATGGCCTTGAGGTTTCGGTTGGTCTGCCACAGCCCGCAGCGCACGCTGTGCCCACTAAGGAGCCTGAGAAGGTTGACGAAGATGACCTGTCTAGGAGGCTTGCCGAACTTAAGGCTAGAGGTTAAAAGTTGAATTCTTGTTGTTACGGGAATGTTGGGTTTATGACTGCAATATATATGCTATCACTTAATCATAGTGACTGGGAGTTGTGGCCATTAAACATTATCCTTAGAATGGTTGATTTGTGTATATTGAACTGAATTTGGCTCTGAGTCATTATGTTGACTTTGCATTGGGATTGCGGTTCCCTTTGCTTAATGCTATAATTTGGCTGGCTTGTGTATTGACTGCGATGATGTGAAATTTTAAATTTGACTATTATCTGTATACTCAATTTGAATAATTTGGGGTTGGAATTTATGTATATTAGTGATTTTGAGGGTACGTGTCTGTAATGTTAGGAGTAACGTGTTGAAATGTGAGTCTGGTGGAATCGGTTTCCCTTCTCTCATAACTGCTGGCTAAGACGTTTGTGAAGTTTGAGAGGCTACTGGAGCCGTATTGTAATTTGTAAGGGAATGCTGAGTTTTTGGAACAGAAATTGTTTAAAGGCATTTACACTGGTAATTTAGTATGAATGTTGATTTCAATAGGGCTACTGGGTAATCTAAGAAGTTCTTGGAAGTTTTCGTGGGAATTGGAGGTGTTAGTTGTTTCTCTTACAGAATTTTGGCACTGACTTGTTCAGAATGATATAAATGGGGACCTTTTTTTGGTTGAAAATTGAAACCTATTTCGTCAACAGATAGACTTTGGGCTAAAATACTAAATACAGATTTTATAATTCAGATGGTCTTGGTGGGGACCTTTATTGTGGTTCATGAAACTCTACACCATATTGGCCAAAATAACTCAAGATTGTCGAGGGTAAATTACAATTTTGTAGGAAACACGATATTATAACAGTATATCTCTGAGACTGGGCAAGTGAAGTGTGAAAATTTGGCTTTCAAGACTAACGTTGTCCTAGTTGTTCTTCTCTTGAAGTTTTTCTGGATGATTTGTTGGGTTCTTCGTATGCTAATCTTTTACATAGCGTGAACTTTGTATAGCTTAACTCCATCTCAATCTTTTATTAATCTTGGTTAATATCTGGGTTTATGGTGGAAGGTGCTTCTAAAGTGTGTGCTGTGAAAGTGCTGAATTATGTTATTGGTTTATGTTGACATTGTGCTTGATCTGTAGAGATTGTTGCTTGCAAAAAGAAAGCTTTCATGACTTGGACTGCACTTCTGGATATGTATACAGAGCATGATTTATCATATATTGCTTCTTGTCTTCCATGATGTGAATGCTTGCTGCTTCGAAGTGACTGAGTAGTCTAGTTCTCATTTGTTTCAACTGCTGTTAGTTGTTTTGTGCACCTTGTAGGTTGATTTTGATGCTTAATTTGTCTCATTTTAGTACTGTGAAATATGTGAGTTGATAAATGAGCTTCAGCTTTTGGGCATCTTGGTTCACACAATTGAACTTGGTTTACGGTAACTCATACATTAGCGTATTGAATCTTGACGATCTATTATGAATTTTTTGGGGAATTGTGAAACCGGGAAATTTTATTCTGGATAATAATCCTTCTGAAACATTGCCAAGCACTATATATATTCTGTCGGTTGTCTGTATGATATTTTCTAGGTGTATGATATATTTTCAGCATATCAACATGGGCATGTAAGATAAATCCGCATGTGATGTGATTATGTATAATCAATGTTAATGTTCACCGATAGTCTGTATAATTTTATTTGACATTGTTATCTGATAAGTGGGCCATGGTCATGTTAGATTCATGTTTCAACAATGAGACAAGTTGACTCATTAAGAAAAAATATTTCATTATACATATTACATCAAAATCCCCTCTTTTTGCTGAATGTGTGTAAGTAAACGCCTCTCCTTTCAGCTGCAAGAGATCCTAGGATCTATTCCTTGTTGGCTTTGTTCAAGAGGCATAAATCAACTTGCAGGAGAGGGTGTTTTTTAGCAACCAGATTGTGCTTGCCTGCCTCCCTGGTTTCCCCCTCTTTGGCACATCTTTCCTTCTTTCTCATTTTTCTGATAGCTGGTGTGTGCATGTGTGTCTGTGTTACATCTAAAACTTCACTTTTCATTTCTTCCCAATTCAGTATTTTTGTGAGTACCAAGGAAAATGAGTGAAAAGTCTCTGAAAATTTTATCAGAAATACTTGAATTTAAAAAGTGGTGCTTTTTGTGTATGAAATATTTCATAGGACTGATACTTTCTTTTTGGATTAAGTAGCAATTTTACCCCGGAAGTACACCTCTAGAAGCAATTTTGCCTTGGAAGTTTTTTTGGGTTCAAATTTGTGCCCGAAGTATCTAAAGGTAGCAATGTTGCCCTCCCCTAACGGTAGACACTGACGACGTTAGGGCACACTCGAGTGTGACCCCTCACAATCAAGAGTGTACGGATTTTTCCCCCCTTCTCACACACTCAGAGTGTGCACAAATTCACCCTCGACACTGTGAGTGTGTGAGAAGGAAAAAAAATCCGTACACACTCGCCCTAACGTCGTCAGTGTCTATAGTTTGGGGAGGGCAACATTGCTACCTTTTGATACTTTGGGGGGCAAAATTGAACCCAAAAAGACTTTTAATGCAAAATTGCTACTTAACCCTTTTATAAAAAGATATTTAGTCCTTTTGGACAATAAAATTTTTAAACATATTTTATTTTTTTTTTATAAATATGAAGGCTGCCTTTTTATTATTCTTTCATGTTGCTATTAATTTCTCTTTCGGTTCTTAGTATAAGACATATTTACTTAATTTAATTATATTAAGGAAGATAGTTAATATGATATGTATTTTTTATAACACGTTAGTCATATTTCTTAATCTCATCATCATCCCCTCTCCTCCTTGATTATTGTTTTTTTTTTTGTCCAAACTCCTTGATTATTGTTGAATGAGCAACAATAGTGGTAAATTAGGAAAATGTTGACAAATATAGAAATTAGGTTTTATATTTAAAATCAAAATTAACTTCTCAAATGTCTTTTATAAAAGATAGATCGGAGGAGTACAAGGTTTTTCTTACTTGTGATAACCAATGGCATTGTACTACAAGCAACTCAAAGTGATCCGGTCTTTTTTATAGAAATTTGAGTTGTCTTGCTTCTATGTTTCTTTTTTATAGAACCTAATAAAAGTTGTTTCAACATTTAGCATCGGTTTGGATATTCGTTTTTTAGCTTCTCTTCTCCTTATAAATAGAAGCTACAACTAGGTTTTTACTAAAACTCTTATAATAAAAGTTTTTTTTTATATAATGAAGAAAAAAGCCAGGTTTTTTAGAGGAGTTTTTTTAAAGCTCTTATTTTTTAGTAGCAATGAGATACTCGAACTATAGAGAACTTAATCGTTATCATCCATTTGAAGCTACCGTCTTCTCTCTAAAGTTGCTGCCTTTATGGAAAACTTTGAAACGCCAGGGACACCTATAGACCTCCCACCTCCCAGCTCTGCCCTATCCACTCTAACTTTCTTCTTCTTCGCCTCGTCTTCCCTCTTATACAACAGAGGAAAACCATTAAGTCAATGTTCTTATATATAAGGCAAATTTGTGCGTCTTCTAAGTCTTTACTCAGGAAAGCGTTGCGGTTTCTAAATCAGCAAGAAAGTTTATTTTTAATTTGAATAACTTTTAAGTTAAAATTTAATGCAATCATCAAATAGTTTTTAGCTTTCCTTTTTCTTCTTCTTTTTCTTTAAAAAAAAGTTTTTTTTTTTAGCTTAAATGTAGCTTTTAACTTAGGGTTAAATACCAAATTTGTTTGTATGGAAGTATTGGTAAAGGAAGCGCCAAAGACTGAAAGTTTTGGTATCATTTTTGCTTCGGAAGTTTACAAACATAGGAATCTTGCCGATCGGTTGATTTTGACCATTGGATCGTTGCTCTCTTTGTAAACTTCCGCGGCAAATTTGCTCCTAAAAAAAACTTTCGGGGCAAAAATGATACCAAAAATTTCCGGGTGCTGAATGCCGCCTTATCAATACTTCCGTAGCAAAAGTGGTATTTAACCCTTTAACCTAAAAAAGAGAGGATCTAAATAGGCTCTTAATGATCTTTTTTTCCATCTTTGCCTCATAAATAATTTATATGGCATGTCATTAATAAAAAAGTGGATTTTTTCAATTCTCTTTCCTTGTTGTCTTTTATACTCTTAGGCCCCGTTTGGTACGGGAAAGATTTAAGGAAGAAAAGGAATTTAGGCCCGGTTTGGTACAAAGAAAGTTTAAAGAAAGAAAGGAAAGGAAGATTGGGAGGGAATTTAAAAAGGTGTTTTGTTTGGTAGATATGGAAAGTGAGAAGGAAGATAATAATTTTTAAAAAGTTAAAATTAAAATATAAGTATTGAAATGTCCAAAATACCCTTTACATCGAAAAAAAAAACTCCCTCCTTCTCCATCCAACATCTCGACTGATAGCCAGAAGAAAAAAAAATCTTTAGATCTAGGTGGGTTCCGACCGGTGGTGGTCATCTGATCGGTGGTGGTGGTTTGGTGTTGGAGATCGTGGGTTCCAACGGTTTTCCCTCTCTCATTGTTGTCCTTCCTTCTTCATCCCTGAGTCCCGACCGACGACCAAAAAAAAAAGCTTTAGATCTAGAAACAGTGCAGGTTCCAACCAGTGATGGTGGTTTAGTGTTGGAGATCGTAGGTTTTGAAGGTGAAGGAGGAAGTCTTTGCCGGCGACGTCGAGAGTCGAAGGTGAAAGGAAGAAGGTGAAGTCGGTGACGGTGAGAAAAGAGGAAGAAGAAATGGACCTAATGGGAATTTTGTAGGAGGGAAGATCAGATTCCACCAATATGTGAGGGATCTGATCTTCCCTTAAACATGAGAAGGTTAGCACTCACCAAAAGTTGAATTTGGGATCTTCAGTGTACCAAATGCCAAAAGTCATGGGAACTTTGGAATCTTCCCTTTCCTTCTCCAATCTTCTTTGTAACAAACGGGGCTTTAGAGGAGGGAAAGGAATGGAAGGGAAGATTGAGAGGAAACTTAAAAAGTTCAACTGTTTGGTAGACATGAGAATGAAACTTAAGTTGAGGGAAAATAAAATGTTTGGTAGAAGAAAAGGAAGTTGGTTAAATGGAAAGGAAAGGTAAAATACCAATAATGGCCCTAAAAAATAAAACAATCACACCTTCTTTATCGCTCTCATCTGCGACCTTCTTCCTTGCTCTCATCTATGACCTTCACTTCCGTCAATGGTTGTCGGTGCCCTCTTCTTCATATGCGACCTTCACTTCTTCCCATTATGCCCCTATAATAAAAAATGGAGAAAATGATTTGACTGATTCAAACTTTTATTTCAGACATTTGAACGATGACGTTAAGTTCGAACGTAATGTGCTAAAGTGAGAACGCGTTTGAACCAAAATTTTGACAGTAGCCAAACTTCTGCATCAGTTCATATTGAACCAGACATCAACAATCATATTCATTCCATATATATCATTACATACCCAACAATCAATTTTCCTCAACCTACATTATGTACAACTTCAATTTCATATCTAACACAATTCACATTATGGCCACATTTATCATTCAAAAAACCAAAGCACACCGTAAAGCAACAAACAACATTTTTAATGCAACAACATAGCGCAATGAATAGCAACAAACACAATGAAGGAGAGAAAAAACAACATTTGAAATCGCCTATTTTTTCCAACTCCCTTCCTTCCCCCCAAACCAAACAAAGCCTACATGTCTAAACTCACCAAAACTCAATCCACAAAGATACCCATTCACACAGACCCCTTAAAAATTGTCTCCCTTGTTGCATACCAACATAATTTCTGTCTGTTTGAACCCAACTGGAAGCAACAGGGCAGTGACAAGTTTTATCCAAAAAACGTTAAATCAGACATCAATGTATACCCATTGCCACTTACTCAAGTTCAGCTCCAGTTTCGCCTGGGTTCAACTTCTCGTTCTCCTCGGTAGCTCCTCGTTCCAACCTTCTTCAACGCGTCCTTCGTCTTCGTCGAGCTCCTCGATAGCTCGAGCTTTAAACACATGTGATTTTTTACAGGGGCATTTATGTCCCAATATTTCACTCTCCTGGGAAGATTTTAGCTCTCCCGCCACTTTCAGATGGAATGAAGGTTCCCATATTTAAGGGAACATTGGAGACGGCGAGAACTCTACTTCCGGGAAGAGAGGCACGCCAAACATGCTTAATTGGAGGGAAGTGTGTCAAGTTCCCTTTCCCCAACCCAAATTCCATGTAACAAATAGGGCCTTAGTCTCTTGTTATTCTATATTCTTTTTCTTACTTTCTTTTATTACCTATTTTCACTCTCTTACTTGCCTCCTCGTAAATAAAGGTATATTTAAAAAAATAGTGTATATTTTTAACATTTATTATTTTTTACTAATTTTAGTTATTTTTTTAAACCGTATAATACGGTTATTGAACCCTTATAAAAAAAGGGTAGCGAATATTACATTATATTCCCCCTTAGCTCATTAAAAGTTCCTGTCCTTTTCCATTTCATCATTCATCTGGTTCTTCTTCATCTTTACTTTCTCATATCGTAATAATTTATATTTGTTTCCAGATTCGATGGGTTTGGGTTATGTTCCTAGGAATTTTTAATGCCTTATTCCATCACGTCAACAATTTGAATTTAAAATATTAATAAAATACAACTCAGTTTTATCGACTTGTGTTTGTCTTCACGTCAAAAAGTTAAGTTACTGATCAAGGGCCAACTCAATTTGTTTATCCAAACAAAAAATGTTTTTTTTTTTGAGTGTGGATTTGTATGCCTGGTTTGATTAGTATCTTTAAAATTAGCAAAATACTCTTATCAATTTATATTTAACAAACACAATATTTTATTCATTTCATGCATGATACACAAAAGAGTGCATCCAATTCTTTGCTAATTAAATTTAGTCACGCTTTAGAAAAACATATCAATGCTGTTTCAGTCTCTTTTTTTAGTGGCATCTTCTATTAAATTGATGTCCTATTTTAACTCTATTCTCTGGTATAATACTATTATACTCTTTCTAGTCTTTAATGTACGGCTTAATTATTGAGTTGATTTTGATCATAAATATAATTTTAGTACATATTTATGATATTTGTCAATCATTTTCCAATTTACCTCTATTGATGTTCCGTTCAAGGTTGTCAAACTCACGAGTTTAAGTAAACTCATGACAATGACATAAACTTGTATTATGAACTCGAATCGTAAACTCGTAAGAGTTTATTTTCACTATTAAATAGGTATTAATAGTGTATAATAAATAAGTAAAGCATAAAAATAAATAAATAAAAAAGACAACAATTTGATTTAAATATATTTTAAATCCAAATAATTGAAATTAAATTAATCAATATTCAACATTTACCATATTTAACAAAGAAATTTCTATAAAACTTACATATAAAGCCGTTGAGCATGATCAAATAAAAAAAGTTAACACGAGTTTAAGGGTGAGTTAACATAGTTTTGTAAGTTTGAAACGTTAAAACGGTAAACTCGGTGTATAAACTTGTAAGTTTCACCAAGTTTACAACGATTACAAGTTTACTAGTGACTCGACTCGATTTGGTAAACTAGAAACGTAAAAACGGTAAACTCAGAGAGTTAACTCGTGAGTTTGACAACAATAGTTCCGTTAACTATAATCAAATAAGAGAGATGGAGGAAATTGATGAAAATGAATATAGTGTTTTAGAAAATAAACATGTCTTATTAAATACATTAACTAACTTTCTTAATCTAATCAAATTAGTTAAATAGGTATCAATAAGGGTTGAGGGCTAGGTCTAGTGGAGGGGGCTAGTCCCTCACAACACGACGAACTAAAGTTTGAATCTGCCTTAGGAGAGGTGCTCATATTTAGTGTCCATCAGTGCTTTGAACATGATTGCCTTCAATAAAATGATACATGTGCTTTAAAAAAAAAGGTAAATAGGTCTTATATTAAAGATTGGAGGGAGTAGTAATTTTAGTTGTATAATTTGCTTCATTTTACATAATTAATCATTCTAGTAAAAATATAAAAAATGTGTGTTCAATATTCATTTATTGCCTAGTAAGGATAAATTTATGTATGAAATTATGCAAGGCGTTTTTATATTAATTCTGATTAAATTAAAAAATTATGGCAAGAAATTATGATAAAAATTAAATTTCATAAATATATTAATTTAAATAGTAAACATCATTAAAGAAAATGGAGCACATAATGCATTATGTTTACATGGTTTACCTATGGCTATGAGATATGGGCACGTGGCCGCGTCACAATATATCGTAATTGAATGAAAATACATGTTTTTTTAAAATTAATAAAATAAGTACAATAAAACAAAATAAAATATGATTAATCGACAAAGTATAGTTTGAAAATTAATGGCAGTACATATAGTAAGGGTTGTTATAAATCATAATATTAATAAGTTATGAAAGATTTGATTTCACAGATGAACCAAAATTGGTTGTTGTTGATAATAGAATAACAAATAAAGAGTTCACAGCAAAAATCACTCGGCTCGACTCGGATATTGAGCTCGTTTGTGGACTTGTGGTGGTTTCGAGATTTATCGCCAGGAGAAGAGAGCATATTATATTAGAGTATTTGGGTGTACGTGGCCTAAGAATATACGGTTAGTTCATCTAATTATTATAAATAAATTCTCAAACTGAACGCGGCGCTCTCCACCTAAGACGTTCTCGACCTAGATTTCGCGGCGTATGGCCAAGGGACCACCTAGGGTTTCGACTGATCTCAGACAACCACGGCTGGTGGTTGTCGTTGACTGACTGAGTTACTCTCCGTCACCCACTGCGACGGAGGTCAAAGAGTGGGTCCTTCGATTTCGCTTCCTGCGACAAGGATCGGTGAGGGTATGAGCCTATGGAAACAGAGCTTCTGACGGAGCCTCGTTCTCTGGCGACAGACGATGGGGCTGCTGTGCATTGCGGGAAGAGGAGGATTGGGCAAGGGGACTGTGAGTTTACAGGGAAGGTGTCGAACCCTCCTAGATTGGAAACTTGGATGCAACCAGATGAACATAAGGAGGAAGGAGGCAAGCCAAAATCATATAAGGATTTACGCATCTTTGGCTAAATCAAAGTGGCGTGACAATTGGTTTGCTACTAGTGAAGAAGATGGGTTTGGTGCAACAGATTCACTGGAAGGTCCGAACGTGGGGGTTGGTTTTGAAGAGGTATTGGATTATCACTCTGGTATATCGGTTGATCTTTCTGACCCTATGTGCCCTAAATTCCTGATTGATGATAAGGAAAGGGAATGCCTATGTAGACCGTTTGCAAAATCTCTCCTTGTTAAACTGCTAGGAGGTTCAATGAGCCTGTATTTTTTGGAATCTAAGTTGAACCAAATATGGGCTAGAAAGGGAGCAATTAAATTAGGGGATTTGGAAAACGATTTTTTAGTCTCTTTTCAGGAGTGGGAGGATTATGAGAGGGCGCTCACGGGTGGTCCATGGGTTATTTCTGATAAATACTTGAGTGTTATGCGTTGGAGACCGGGTTTTAATCCTAGGAAGGAGACTATTAATAGGATAGCTGCTTGGGCACGATTCCCTGAAATTGAAGCTGAGTTGTTTGACAAGAAAATACTGTATAACCTTGCCAATTCTATAGGCAAGGTGTTGAAGTTGGATGTGCATACTAGTAGGGGGCGTAACAGATTTGCTAGAGTTTGTATCAAACTGGACCTCACTAAGCCGTTAGTTCCTCATTACATGGTGGATGGCATTCTTAAACAGGTGGAGTATGAGAGCTTGCAGGTCCTATGCTTAAACTGCGGGCTATTTGGACACTTTAAAGAAAATTGTGTGCATGGTAAAAAATATCATAACGTGGGGGAAAAGGTGGTCTTGAAGGGGTCAAAAGAGGTGGAGGAAGGAGAGATTGCGGAGAACTCCAAGGAGGCCGTAGGACCATGGAGAGTTGTTTAAAGAATTCGTAGGCAAAGAAGGGTTAGACCAGTGAATGAGGATGTTAAAGTCTCCTCAAGGTATGATGTATTGAATGAGGAAATTGAACCAGTTCAAGATAGGATCGCTGCTGGTAAGGAATCTATGACAGAGGACAACAATGGGAGGTACTTCATAAAACGAAAAGATAAGGGTTCGAGGAAATCGGTGAGCATAAGCGAAGCAGCTGGCCCACCCTCTAATGTGAAAATGCTCCCAAAGGTTCACAGAAGAGATCAGACAAAGGGGAGAGGAGCAAACCAAGAGGGAATATGGGGACTGAGGAGGAGGTCCTGAGTGCTCCTGGAATGGAGCGTAGAGGAGAAGAAAATATGCAAGGTGTGGCGACTAACAAAGGTATACCTGTATGTAGCTAAGGGTGGAAACGGGCCGGGCCGCATCGGGGCTGTGGCACGGCTGTCAGCTAGCGGGCCGGCCTAGGCCTTTTTTTAAGGCTGTTTATCTAAACAGGCCAGGCCTAGGCCTCTTCATGAGCCTGTTAGATCTGTCAGGCCGGCCTGTTAAGGGACGTAATTGTAAATTTGTATTCTCTTCCCTCCCTTAAGATTTTGACACGTTGACGGTAGTGAACTTGCTTCTTTCAAAATAACCCTAACATTCGGCCGCTCCTCACTCTTGCTTTTGCTTTCACTTTCAGCCTCTCACGCAAGCCCTTCCGTCTTCCGGCAATTGTCTGTGCTCTGTCTCCGACGCCACATGTAATACCCCAGATTATTATGAATAATAATGCATTTAAATAATAAAATATAATAGTAAAAGTAATAGATTTATATAATAATAATAATAATGATAATGATATAATAATACCTCAGATTATTATTAATAATAATAATAGATTTAAATAATGAAAATAATAGTAATAGATTTATATAATAATAATAATAATGATAATGATATAATAATACCTCGATTATTATTAATAATAATAATAGATTTAAATAATGAAAATAATAGTAATAGATTTAAATAATAATAATAATAATAATGATAATGATATAATAATATATAGCAAAATCTAAAAATTTATAATGGTTGTATTGTTAATTTATTAATTAGGAATAATTAAAAGGCCCACCCGAGCTAAAACCCTAAAATTTAAATTATAAATATAAGTTAGCCGCTCAAACCTAACCTAGAAAAACACTCGCTACTTTTACTTTTCTCGTAGTCTTTCATCAATTACTCTCCTAGGAGGTTAGCAAAACGGAGACAGGTAATTCTAATCCCATATCAATAAAAATCATTTGTTCATAGGATTGTATTTCCTTTAATCCTAAACCACTAATATGTTTTTATGAGTAGATCGTGGAATTTCCCCGAACATGACAATCCTAAACCACTAATATGTTTTTATGAGTAGATGTGGGAATTTCGCATGAACATGACAATCCTAATCCCATGAGTCTTAGGTAAATTTTATATGAATCTTGATAGGTAATTCTAATTCCCATGAGTTTAGGTTAATTTTTGATCTTGATAGGTAATTCTAATCCCTATGAGTCTTAGGTTAGTTTTATATAAATTTTGATAGGGTTCTTATACATGAAATATATTATATGTAATCTATTATGTGAGTAACTTTGCAATCGGTTTCTCGAATGCCGAAGTATGAATTGAATACACTTGACAATTGTTTTATTGTTTTGCCTCGATCTTTGTGCTTGAATAATATAATCCTTTCATTCATTGAGTACCCAATTTCGGATGACTTGAGCATATCGGACGTCTTCTATTTTTGTTTTCTTTCTTTTGCCTTGGATGCCTCGGCCTTCGTGTTGGGAATTATATATATATATAGCCTTC
Source organism: Acacia melanoxylon (assembly GCA_019022615.1). Classification (NCBI taxonomy): domain Eukaryota; kingdom Viridiplantae; phylum Streptophyta; class Magnoliopsida; order Fabales; family Fabaceae; genus Acacia; species Acacia melanoxylon. The sequence goes on from JAFJYJ010000003.1 coordinate 17,073,944, forward strand.
TACGTCTCATGCTTTTTGTGATTGAACCTCTGGGTTTCTAGATTTTATCAATTATAATATATTATGATCATGAGTTTAAAGAGTGATAATGAGTAGAGCCATGGGTTTAAAAAGGAATAATGAGTAAAGTCATGGGTTTAAAAATGGACAATGGGTAGAGCCATGAGTTTAAAAAGGGATAATGAGTAAAGCCATGATAGTCATGAGAATTTCTCATGACAACCTTTTAGAAACTTGTGAGAATTTACTTTATACTTTAATTTGAAAATCCATTTTGTGTTATATATATATATATGCATGTTGTTGGTTGTTGGTTGTATCAACACAACAATTGTATGTTGTGTTAATTACAATACAAGTGTTTCAAACACATATTAGAAATAATTTGGGATTAATTATATGTGTACTTAAAATAACTTAACAATGTGGGAGGATAGCTTTGGGATGGTACCTCCCAAGGTGATGAACACAATTAGGCTTTATGCCTCGATATAAATTTTGATGTGAACGAGATAGTATCCGTTCTTCCCAAGGTGGTGTACGCGGGTTCCAGGGACACTAGTAGCAACCTTGGGAAGAGGTGTGCACACTAGGAAGATATTTTATATGGCCAACTTGATGATTGTGATCGCGTGTTTCGGGTCACGTGGTAGAGCGCGGGTTTCGTGTCTACCATGGTTCTCTTCCCACTTAACTAAATAGGCGCGGGGTTTCCGGGTCTAAAGTAAATTTAAGAAGAAAAAAGAGAGAAGATAATGATTAATGTTTGATGAGATTACCACATGATGATATATTTACTTTGGTTAATATATATATATATATATTTGTGCTATTTAAATTGTGTTTTATTAGGATTACCAAGAATTGCCGATGTTTGTGTTCATGGGTCTGCGATGATCCTTCGGGGAGCGAGTTTCGGAAGAAGCAGTACCAAGAGTTGGGGCAAGCGGTGAGTAGTGAGGAAGAACGTCCAAGGCCTCTAGCTAGTTTCATTTTGTCTTTATTTTTATTTTCTTAAATAAGTCACATTTAATTGAGTTTGAATTTTCATTATTGTAATAAGTAGCTTTGCACTTGTCCCAAAGACAAGTGCGGCGTAACACTCCCCAAGGTTGTTTAATTCGAAATTTCAGGATTCATTTATAAAATCATTTAAATTTTATATTAAGATTATTGTTAGAAATGGGGGTGTTACACCACACCAGGTAAAGGGTTGCCTTCTCCTCCTCGTCCCAGTCCCTCTCTTCCTCTCTATCAGTCACACACTCAGTTGATTCATCTTTTAGAAACCTATTGGATTATCTATTTTTCTTCATTTTGTAGAACTATGTTACTCTGGACTCCTCCGTTTTGCAGATCTACAAGGTTTTCGCTGCTCCTGGTCACCAAGTAAAGCCCTTCATTCTTCATCTTGCTCCTTTCTTGGATTATCTGTGTTTCCGATTTAATTAGTGTTTCTTAACAAATGGATCTAAGTTTTCTCTTTGGTTATTGTTTGATTTTCTCTCTGAATCTGAATTTTATCGTTCTTTGGATTTCTTGTGCGATTTGTGTTGCTAATCGCTTCAGTTTTCAGATCTTGATATGATGTTGTTTGTTTAAAGTGAGGGTTTCTTTATCTTGTATTGTTTAGCCCGATGACATCAACTTTGATCTCACAGTCCGCTTGATCTTGCTTCAATATTGGGGCTTTTGGCATTCGTCATAAACTACAAATTTGAGGATGTCTTATCTTCACCGTATGTATATCTTAGCTCTCATATTAACTATTATGAAAAACTTTGCTGCAAATTTTTATCGGGGTTGGAGTTAATTGTAATTTGGTTTTTCTGATTCATGGTAAACCATGCGTTAAGAATATGGAATATGTTATTCACAAAGCATATTTATTCCTGAATACTGTGAGTTTTTTTTGCTTCTGTTCATGATCTATCCCGTTATGTAAAATATTGTCAAGCTTGACAGTATACCTCTGCAAGCTACCTGCAAGCTACATGCACATATTGTTGAATTAAACATATTATGAACTGTCATTCTTCAACGTTTTGTGACTTTTGAATTGATCTATCGCCTGTTTTGAATTTTTGAACATATTATGAGTGCCTATAACAATATTTTAATTGTTATGACAGGTCAGCTATATTTCTTGATGTGGTTGCTATAAGTGCTCCAATAATATACGTGACTCATGTAGTCTTAGGTTATTGGCTTTGAGGAAAAAAAAAATCCTTATTGGCTGCCACCTTCTGATTTTAGTGCAGGCAATGCCCCCTCTCAAAATACTGATTCTTCTTCTGATTTTCAAAATTGATCTTGGATTGGCTGCCATTATATATGCTTCTTTTATAATTTTCATTTTCATTGCCAGAGAGATATGCAGGAACGATATATATAAGAAGCAAGAGAAAAATGAACAAAGTCGATGGAAGTGAGTCTTTGTATTATTTGATACCAATGGCTTGATGTCTCGCAACACTTGATGATATCTCTTATAAATTCTTATTTTCGGGGGACACAAAAGGAATTGGTGAAATTCAAAGCTATGACCGAGGAGCGCTTATCGTGAGCAAGGATATCTATTTTCAATCAAATGTAATGCATGCCAATTCCCACCGCATATGCATATGTGGGTAGCAATTTAATCTGCTATTTTTTTCATAAGTTTAGTCTAGTAATATACATCCTTCCTCAGATTTCTGAATTTTGGCATTGCTACTAATGCAAGGATATATATTTTCAATCAAATGTGCTTTAAAGCAATATTTTTTGTTATGCACATGTGGGTCGTAATTTAACCTGCCATTTTTTTTACATAAGTTTTACCCTTCCTCATATTTCTGAATTTTGTCATTACTATTAATGCAAGGATATCTAATTTCCATAAAAAATGATTTAAGCAATATTTCTTGTTATCAATGTGTTCAGCAAGTGGTTCTGTTTTGAACGAGGCAAGGCATAAATTAAGTGTGTCGGGATCTATTCAATATGTTCCATATTTGTATTTCATAGCAAAGCAGAGAAAAATAACAAAGTTTTTCTTTGGATGAATACAATTTCGATGCACTATTTGTTCAGGATTAACAATCAATTTGTTAAGTCTTGATCTTTGCTCCTACAATTGCAATTAGTCTAATTTTATTGACTTTATTCTCATATACGAGTTATCACTCCCGAGCAAAGACAAAATGTTAATGATGTGTTTAAATGCGTGTCCTTACGGAAGAACGAGTTGTGATCCTTGATAAAGGTTGAAGCGAAATTGATGAAAGATGCTTGAAAAGCCTTGTTCCAAGAATAATTACAGATATTGTTGTTATGTTGTGTTGTATTTGATTTCATATTTTATGATGTATTTTATATTAGGAATAATTTATGTAATTCGGCATGGTGTTAGCCTACTTACAAAATTTTCAAAAATATAGGCCTTAACAGGCTTGTATGCGAGGCCCGGGCTCGGAGCCAAAAAAATGGCTGTAAGGCCACGAGCCGAGCTCGAGCCATTTTGTTGCAACACAGGCCTGGCCTGTTAAGGACAAAGCCTGGCCTGGCCTGGCCTGTTTCCACCCCTATATGTAGCCTTAAGAATGATGTGGTTACGGTAGAGGATGTGAGGCAATTTTATGGTGATGATATGGAAGATTGTGAGTGTGATAAGAGTGGTTTGAGTACTACTGAAACTGGACAAGCTCAAGCGATAGGGTCAATGGAAGTGTGCGAAGGTAACAAGGTACCACCATCTATTGGTTTTTAATGTTTAAGACCATAGTTTGGAATTGTAGAGGGGCAGCTAGTAAGGGATTTGCTGCTTCTTTGAAAAACCTTGTTTTTGCTCAAAAAGTGGATATGGTTGTATTGTTGGAGACTCGTATTATTGGTAATAAGGCTAGGAGAGCCATTCAAAATTTTGGCTTTAGGCGTTCAGAGATTGTGGAAGCTATGGGGTTTATCGGAGGTATTTGGCTAATGTGGAATGACCCAAATATGGTAGTTAATGTAGTAGAGAGGCATCCACAATTTTTGCATTGTCAACTATTGATTGGGAGTCAACTACCCTGGTATTTTACTGTTGTTTATGCCAGTCCGCATGAGACCGTGAGGGGGGGGGCTATGGGGGAAGTTAGACAATATAGTCTTGCCATGATCGAACCGTGGCTTCTAGCGGGGATTGGAATGAAATAAGTACTTGTCTCGGGAGCAGAAAGGGGAGGTAAGGTTAATGAGGGAAGGTGTAGACGGTTTCGTGACTGGTTCGAAGGAATCAAACTCATTGATTTGGGTGCAAAAGGGCCTTTCTACACATGGAGAGGACCTAAATGGAGTGGACATGACAGTGTCTTTAAGAGGTTAGACCGTTGCTTATGTAATATGGGTTGGCAGGAACTGTTCCCGGATTCCATGGTAAAGATAGGCATAAGAGTAAGTTCAGATCACCACCCCTTAATCATCAATACTTGTTATGAACATGAAGTAAGAAGAGAGAGACCGTTCCGTTTTGAGGAAGCATGGCTCAATCATAGCGATTTCAAGAATTTTCTTTCGAATAAATGGCTAAGAGGAGGAGATGTGTGTGGGAACATAAGGGTGTTGAAGGAGCAACTTGGGATATGGAGTAAAGAAGTGTTTGGTCACATTCGGTACAGAATAAGAGGCTTATGCAGGAGGCTGGAAGGGATACATCAATGTGCGGATCGCTTTAGTAATCCATTCCTGATGAATCTTGAGAAAGAACTAGAGGAAGAATTGGTGAATGTGTTAAAACAAGAAGAACTACTGTGGTTCCAGAAGTCAAGAGGGATACGGATTAGTCAAGGGGACAGAAACACGAGGTACTACCATAACAAAACAATGATTCGCAGAAGGAGGAATAAGGTAAAGAGCCTGAAAAATAATGAGGAAGTTTGGGTAGAGGACGAGAATCTTATTTGTAACATGTTCTAGAATTTCTATGATTCTATGTTCTTGGAGGAAAATATGAATAGAGGATGGCATATAACCAGACAATGTTGGGGAGAAGTGCGAAGGGGGGACATGAGTAGAATAGGAAGGAGGCTAGAAAATGAGGAAATTAGATGTGCTTTGTTTGATATTGGAGGGTTCAAGGCACCAGGAGAAGATGGGTTTCCGGCTGTATTTTATCAGAGAAACTGGGATGTGGTAGGACAAGAAGTTTATGAGTTGATTAGAAGACTATGGGAAAGACCAGAAGGGATTGTTAGTCTGAACAAAACTCTCTTGGTTTTGGTACCGAAGGTGGAGAGCCCAGAGTGGGTGACTCAATTCAGACCTATTGCTCTCTACAATGTGCTATATAAAGGATTGACAAAGATACTAGTTCACAGACTGAAAGATGTTATGGATAGTCTTGTGTCACCTTATCAAGCTAGTTTTGTGCCGGGACGTAATATCCAAGAGAACATTAACATAGCGAAAGAGATTGCCCATGTGATGCAAAGGATGAGTGGCAAGAAAGGCTATATGATAATTAAGATTGACCTAGAGAAAGCCTACGATAGACTAAGCCTGAGATTCTTAATGAAAGTATTGGAAGAAATTGAATTACCGGAGAAGATAATCAATATCATTAAACACTGTTTGTATTCAGTTAGAATGTGTTTACTGTGGAATGGGAGCAGAAAAGAAGAGTTTAAGCCGACTAGAGGGATTAGACAAGGTGACCCCATGTCGCCTTATCTGTTTGTGCTTGCTATGGAGAAGTTGTCTCATATTATTGCGGATTCAGTTGAAAGTAGAAGATGGAAATCGTTCAGGGTAGGAAGACCTAATATAAGTATATCACACCTCTTATTTGCAGATGACCTATTGTTGTTCTGTGAAGCTAGTGAGGATCAGATGGGGAATGCGCTTGAATGTTTGGATCTGTTTGGGGAGGTATCAGGGCAGAAAATCAACCCAAGTAAGACCTCTATCTTTTTCTCAAAGAATGTTCCTAGAGACAAACAAAACATCATTTGTGGGATGAGTGGCTTTCAACGTAAGGAGGAGTTGGGAAGGTACTTAGGGGCACATATCACTCAAAGCCGTAATTCCAGGGCTAAATTCCAATTCTTGATTGACAAGTACAGAAGAAACTTAGTGGATGGAAAACTCAATCCTTAGCCCTAGCAGGAAGGATCACTTTAGTCCAATCAGTAACATCACATGTTATGAACTTCCAAATGCAACATGAAAATATCCCGAGTGGAGTTTGTAATAAGATTGAAAAACTCCAAAGGAATTTCATTTGGGTTCGGATGGGGAGAGAAAGAAATTGCATGCGATTAGCTGGGAAGGAGTGTGTAGACCTAAGGAGGAAGGAGGTGTAGGGATAAGGAGATTGAAGGGGATGAATGACGCTCTAATAGGGAAAATTGTGTGGGGTTTATTATCCAAACCAAAAGGATTGTGTACTAAAATCCTGAAAGCTAAATATGGAAGGGGTGCTAATTGGCTAGCTGAGTGCACTGTGAAGCAACATGATTCACCCTTATGGAAAAATGTTGCTAAACTATGGCCTAAGGTTACTAAGGGTATTGGATGGGAAGTAAGGGATGGTAGGAGAGTGAAATTTTTGGAGGATAAATGGATGAATGGTGGACAAATTAGGGAACCATTACATGGGGGGTTGGGGAATGTTGAATCCAGACCTAACTGTGAGTGAAACCTTAAACAAAGATGGGAATTGGAACTGGGCATGGCTTGAGGGGATTCTACAGGAGGAGGTTCTACAATTATTAAAAGCCATTCCCCCACCGTGTCCTGAGGATGGTGACGACATAGTTGTGTGGAGAGGAGGACATGGAGACAAGTTTTCAGTATCTCAACTGTATCAGCAATTGAGAGGAGATGTGGCTATGGAGCTGAGGGACATTTGGAAGGTTATTTGGAAGGTGAAAACCACAAGAAGGGTCCAAGTATTTTTATGGTTGGTAGTACATGATCGTCTACTCACGACAGCTAGAAGATCACGTATCCTAGGAGGTGTGCCTACTTGTAGCAGGTGTGGTGAAGGAGTCGAGGACCTTGATCATGTATTGAGAAGTTGTCCTGAGTTTCGCCGGATATGGCTAGCCCTAAGGTGTTAACGGTACGTCCGCAATTTTTCACAGAACGCATGGACTGTTGGTTTTTAAATAATTTACAAACTGGGGAAGAATGGGGAATTATATTTTCGATGTGTAGCTGGATGATTTGGGGGTGGAGGAATAAATTATTATTTGAAGAAGGATTTACTATGCCTGATCGTCCTGATCTTGTGATTCAGAGTTATGTTAGAGATTGTCTTACCTCGTCAAAAAGATTTGATGATTTTGGGTTATTAAAGAAAGCAAGAGAAATTAAATGAAATTTTCCGGAAGAGGGGTGGGTGAAGCTAAATTTTGACGGTGCTGCTAGAGGATGTCCAGGCTTGGCAAGTTGTGGAGGGGTGTTGAAGAGGAGTGATGGTAGCTGGATTCGTGGTTTCGGTAGGAAGTTAGACGTTGTAAGGCTTTAGCTTCTGAGATCTGGGGGTTTGTATAGGGTTTTAGAATGACACATGGATTGGGCTTCAACAAGATCATTGCAGAAAGAGACTCAGCTTTGGCTTTGCACATGATTCAGGATGCTTGGATCTAAGGAAGGACTAGAGACAGAACTCTGAATGCATGGCTACTAGACAATAACGAGGAGCTTCAGATTTGTTTTTCCCATATTTTGCTCGAAGGCAATACTGTGGCGGATTAGTTAGTCAAGTATAGCTTTATTTGTAATGAGGATTTTACTGGTTTTGATTCTCCTCCGGCAGGGGTGGTAGATTTTCTGTATAGGGACATTGTGGGAGTTGTATACCCACGTCTAGATCTTGGTTAATTTCAGTAAAGTAAAGGGCGATTGAGCCCCAATTTTTACCAAAAAAAGAAAAAAAAAAAGAATAAACATATTTTACATGTGTTTTTGACTTCATTGACTTACATTCCAGCCAATTGTTTTGTTGACTTTTATTTGCATATTTAACACGCGGGTAATTCATTTTGCCGTAATGCTTCCGTAATTAAAAACAAATCACGGAATTGTTCAAAAAAAAAAATTAAAGAAAATCATGTAGGCAGAAAACCCTAACCCACTAATCATAATAATCTAACTAGAAAATTTAAATTTAAAGAAATCCTCGTACATTAAAAAAATCTCAGTGAACATCGCAAGAACATAGCACCAACGTTTTCTTTTTCCGTGTCACAGACAATGATCTTCATGTGTGACTTCATTCAAATTAGTTTAAGCTCGTGTGATGTATAGATGTGAGTTCGGGTATTTATTAATATATTGTTAAATAAAAAATCACTTAGATTTAAAATAATATTTTATAGTATGGAATACATTATGACCCATATAAAGATATATACGAGCGTAGAGGTGATGTTATAGCAATTTTGACTTTCATTTATTAATATGTACATAAAATAATCAAAACTACTTTATATAAAAAGTTCGTAATTAATTTATAGGAATCATATCCCTATTTTTTCTATTGATTAGTTCTTTTAAATTTGAACATTTGCGCATATTTATATTTATAATTATTGCACTATATCATTCTTTTTATAGATCTCAAAGGGAATAATAAAAGGAAAATTCCATTTAAATACTAGATGAATTTGCAAAACCCCCAGAGGTCCTCCGAATTTGTAAAAAGACTGAGAGGTACTAAGAACCTATGAGGGATATGCAAATTCGCGTGAAATTACCTTTCTATCCTTACATTTAAATAATTTTTTTTTAAAAAATAAAACCCCCCCCCCACTCACCACCACCACCACCACCACCGCCGCGATAGTGGTGGTGGGTGGCGGCCGAGTGATGGTGGCGGTGGTGGCCGGCGGTGGCGGTGGTGGGCGGGCCCGGTGGTGGTGGTGGTGGTGGCCGGCCATGGTGGTGGTGGGGTGGTGGATGGTGGTGGCGATGGTGGTGGTGGTGGGGTGGTGGGGGTGGGGGTTTTTTTTTTTTAATTTATTTAAATGTAAGGGTAGAAAGGTAATTTCACGCGAATTTGCATATCCCTCATAGGTCCTTAGTACCTCTCAGTCTTTTTACAAATTTGGAGGACTTTGGGGTTTTGCAAATTCATTTGGTATTTAAATGGAATTTTTCCATATTAAAAATATTAAATTAAATATTTACTTAATACTTTTTATTGACCATCTATTATTAATTTATAAAATATTGTGTAACTACCATCGCCATTATCTATCTTTCATAACCGCATCTTATTATTATCTTTTTTTATTATTGTTTTGAGCCTACCATTTTTCCCGACTTGTTGGCTATATTGGTGAAGGAGACGCTTACTACTCTACTTCATAAAAAATCGTCATTAATTTATTAGAATCCATATTTTTCTATTGATTAGTTCTCCTAAATTTAAACATTTGAAGATATTTACATTTTTAATTATAGTATTATATTCGTTTTTTTAAAAATATATCCAAGAGAATAATCAAAATATTAAATTAAATATACTAATATTTTGTTCTACCTCCCTATTATTAATTTAAAAAATATTGTATAACTATCTTCTACATTATCTGTTTTTCATAACCGCCTCTCATTATTATCTTTTTTTTAGTGTTTTGAGCCTACCATTTTACTGACGTGTCAGCGAGTGAGATACTTACCGCTATGTTATTATATAGTTAAGATGATCTTATCAGTAGAAGAGGTGAAAAAAAATTGCACACATGCGACGATATGTGTTACTACATCTGATCCTAATTATAAGAGCTAGTTGACTTTTTTTGGAAATATTAAGAAAGCTAAATAAGTTACTTAATTATTTCATATGTTGTGTTTTCTTAGATTATATATTAGTTTATGGGGTTTAAACTTCTTATGTTGCATGAGAAAAAAAAGATTCCTACACACACATGAAATGGAGGGACCCACATATATATATATATAATGCTAATTATATATATATATATGTGGGTCCCACTATTTCATGTGTGTGTAACATGAGAAAACACTTCTCCTACAATATGAGAAATATTTTTCCCATAGTTTATTAGTCAAACTATTTAGTTTGAAGAAAAAAATAAAAAATAAAAAATACTCTAAGCTAATTTAATTAGCTTCTTTAATCTTTCCAAAAAAATCAACTAGCTCTTATAATTAAGACCGGAAGGAGCACTATATACTCGTATATGTATATATTCTCTATTGATCGTTTCTTAACTAGTTAGCCTTCTTTTACAAGTATTATTATTTTTAATTAAAGAAATTTTATCAGAACAAGGCACACAACTTTTAACAAGCAGGTAGTATGTTCTTCTATTAGTTTTCATTTCTCGACTTTAGTTTAATAAGCTTTTATCATTTCACAAGCAGGTAGTATTATTCTTTAATCAATAAAATTGAGCAACAATCAATAAGCTACTACCTCTAGTACTAATTATAAAATTTAGTTAACTTTTTTTAAAGAGAGATTAAAGAAGCTAAATAAGTTACTTAATCATTTTATATGTTGTATTTTCTTAGATTATATATCAGTTTATTAGTTAAACTATTTAGTTTGAAGAAAAAAATAAAAATAAAAATACTCTAAGCTAATTTAATTAATTTCCTTAATCTCTCCAAAAAATTCAACTGCCTTATAATTGGACCAATCGAATATTAATTAATGTGATAAGTGGTCCTAAATAATAAATAGAACAAAAGTATGAATCTAGACAAACTAAAACTTTAAGCTTTGAAGGAGATTAGTCTTTAAGTTTAAAGTGAATTGAAAATAATCTTGATTAAAAAAAAAAGAATAATTGATAATATCTGAAGGAGTTGGCTTATAAGACGTAATTGTTTAATTAAGTGCTCCATCTAGTTCAAAGTACAAGAAGCAATTTTGTGAAGAGTTTGGCTTTTTATAAGTTATATTCTAGTTTTAACTTGTCATTTATTTATTTTTTAATTTTAGCCTTAATTAATTATATGTTTCTCTGAATTTTTTCCTCTTCATTCTCTCTCATCTCCTTTTTTTACCAATCGTTTCGCTCACTCACTTACCCCAAAAATAAGGGTGTTTAAGGCAAGTTACATTTTTATATATTTATTATTTTTAACTAAGTTTATTGAATTGTATAATTTAAGTTGGTTGAATCTTATATTTTAGCATTTAAGATGTGAATTTGTCTTTGAAGTTTTCATAGAGAAATAATGTTTTCCAGAAAGGTTTTTTTAGGATCAATGTTATCATTGAAAACTTCAAAACATAACAATATCGCTTTATATTGTTAAAAAATGGGGCTTGACTTTTCATATACCTCTTACCATCATTTTTCTCATTTTCCTTTTTCTACCGTTGGATTAAGATCTCAAGCGGTTCAAATTTACCATATTATAAAAATATTATTATAAGGAAAAAGGATGGTAAAAAATGATAATAAATTTAATAGTTGAGATCTTAATCCAATGATGAAAAAAGGAAGAGGAGGAAAATGATAATAAGAGGTATAAGAGGAAAGCCAACTCCAAATTATTAGGATAAATTTATACCTTAATCATTCTAAGGTGGAGGTGTATCATCTTAAAACTTTATGTCAAGACAGATAAAGATGGAAGGTCATAAAAAAGACAAATTATCATCTAAAAACTTTATGTCAAGGTAGATTCATAAAAAAGACAAATTTATATGTATTACAAGAAGGAAAGTAGAATTTTTTCTTAATTATGATTGAATTAGAAAACAGATGCATGACGAATCAAAATCCACTCCCGAAAAAAGAAAAGAAAATAAATCTCCAAATGGGGAAGACTTGATTGATGGCCGGTTATGGGCGTGAAGCAGATCGAAAAACTGACTTCGTAAACGTGATGAAATGAAAGTTTCACGTGTTGCGACTCCGACTCCATTCATCTTCTCACTCACTCAACTCAGACCACGATATTATTTTATGTTTTTAGACGCCTCGTTCCATACTCCGGTTGGTCAACTTCAGGTCTCACTAGCTCCCTCTCATAATTTTTATATGATCCATTCCACTCTTCTCTCATTCATCTGATTTTCCTGGCTTGAGTTTCTCTAATCCAATCTCCGAAACCCCCCAAAATAATCATGGGTTTCTTCAAGTGGGTCTGCTTGATCCTCTTGTTTTACCTCCTTGACGCAACACTCGTCTTATCAGATTCAAACGATCAATTACCAGTAATTCCCATTGACTTTTTAGAATTTGCCAAAAAGCCAGAGATTTTGAATTGGATGACTGACATTCGAAGAAAGATTCATGAGAACCCTGAACTGGGTTATGAGGAATTTAAGACCAGTGAGCTGATAAGAGAGAAATTGGATAAATTGGGTATCTCTTATAAATACCCAATTGCAATTACTGGTGTTATTGGCTTCATAGGTACCGGACACCCTCCTTTTGTTGCAATAAGAGCCGATATGGATGCTCTTGCTATGCAGGTCTATACAAATTTCACTCTTTTTATTTTTAATTTTTTAATTTTTGCTTTGCATGAATTTATGCTTGCTTGCGTGGTTTTGGAATTCTGGCACTTCTAAAAGGCTTTTACTTTACTCAAAGTTTCGTTATTGCTTCTCTCTGTCTAATTTCTGGGTCTGGATTCTCTTATATATATATATATATATATATGGGCATGTATTTTTGTATGTTATTGGAATTCTGGTACTTTTATAGGTTTGATCGATTTGAAGTGAGATGTGTTTTGCTTGTCAAGTTTTCATTATAGCCCTTCCTTTCTCTCTAGTTTCTTGGTCCATATTTCCTAGGGGACGCTGTGTATTATATATTTAATTTATGCTTTTATTAACTTTAGGAAAAGGTGGAGTGGGAGCACAAAAGTAAAGTACCTGGAAAGATGCATGCTTGTGGACATGATGCTCATGTTGCTATGCTTCTTGGCGCTGCTAAGATCCTCAAAGAACATGAAAAAGAGATAAAAGTATGCTTCTTTACATTAGCTTTCTTATTTACTTTTTCCTTTCTTAAACGTTACAGTGTTTGATAAACCTGCCATGATAAAAAATAAACAGTAGGTTTACATACGAAGTAGGTTGAGTTTTGCCTTGGCTTACGTAAAGGTGCTTTTGAAACCATTGTTTGGTGGTTTCCTGAAAATTGAAGTTGGACGTATGATCTTATCTTTTTAATGACATGCTGCTTTTCTGATTCAATATTTAAATGTGTGTGTGAGATCACTACTCTTGTTTTTCATTTAGTCAAGAAATTTGGTCCTTCTGGCGCTTTTGTGTGTTTATATTTTTTCATTTTTTAGTTTGAATCGTGTTCCACTTCCACAATTTGTCAACTCTGTCTTTTAACATCATTCTATCATCTGGAAAACAACTTATAAATGGAAAACGATTTAGCCATGATTGCTAAATTCTGAGACCTAGTTTAGAAGGGGGAAGGAACATATTGAAGGAAAATTTGGCTTCCTAATGATTCAACTAATGGGACAGTCACCCATGTCTACTATGTGTTATGAACTGACTAATTCTGTTGTTTTCTTTCTCTCATGGATTTATGATATCATTTATTCTGTTTGTTGTTTAAATAGGGAACTGTTGTGCTTGTTTTCCAACCAGCAGAGGAAGGCGGTGCCGGGGCTAAGAAAGTCTTAGATGCTGGAGCTTTAGAAAATGTCTCTGCTATCTTTGGATTGCATATCGATCCCTCATTACCTATTGGTGAAGTGGGCTCTAGGTCTGGTCCCTTTTTGGCAGGAAGTGGCTTCTTTGAAGCAGTAATTAGTGGAAAGGGAGGCCATGCAGCGATTCCCCAACATACTATAGACCCCATATTGGCTGCTTCTAATGTGATTGTTAGCTTGCAACATCTTGTTTCTCGCGAGGCTGATCCTCTGGACTCCCAAGTAAATTTGTTCGACTTTGTTATCCTTGTCACTGCTCACTCATTTATACTGTTTCTTTTCCCTACATATTACTGTGCTAGGTCTGCACATCATGAAGAATAATAAAGGAAAGTAAAAGCTAAATTTTAGCTAATATTAATAGAGCTTAGGTGAGCGATCTAGTTTATAAAAAATTTGTGGCTTCCCTAGCTTCCGCTCACCGTTTTTTGGTCAACATCACTCCTTTTCACAAACATAAACATCAGAAGTTTATTTTCCCTTAAAAAAAGAAACATCTTTTACAGTACCTCAGAAACAGTGAAGGAGCAGCTTGAATGAGGATTAAGATGGGTTTGGTTATTTCAATAAATCTTGATCAGTCCATAAAATAATCTCCAATTATAACTTCTTCTGGAAATGAAGGACTAACAGTAGAAAGAATTTCCTGCAGTTTGTGAGTTAGAACTTGATTCTAACAAGTGTTACTGTTACCACTAGGTGGATTTTAGTATTGTCTCATTGTCTGAGATTTGGGTGCTGTCTTTGCAATGCCAAAATTTATAGTACTATCATGTTAAATTTTTGTCTGCTTTCTTTGGTAACGTATTTAAGATTTTACATGATGGAGATGGTCTAATATAACTGAAGTCACGAACTGCGTCAATGGATATGCTAAGGACACCAGTACTTTTTAAGCAACAAACACTGAGTGGTTGACTGCAAACATACCCTGGTAATTACTATCCAGTTAGAGTATCCAGTATGACCTTATAATTATCTGGTTCATGTCGCATGGGAAAATCTATGTGAATCTGAAACCTGGCAGGGCAAATTTTTAGGGATGCTTGTCATTGAAAAAGGTATGAGAAGGAATAATGGAAATCTAAGCCCTACCTTTTAACCTAAAAGTGCTTAACTCCTCCAATATTGGTATCTATTCCTTTTCAACAAACATTCATGTTTGGTGTGTCTGTGTCTTGTAATTACTGATTATTGAATTCAAGGAAATGCTTGTTTCCTAGGAAGACTTTCCTTTAAAGTTGCAAACCCTTGCCATGTTGACCAAAAATAATATTCTCATAGGTTGTGACGGTAGCAAAATTTCAAGGAGGCGGTGCATTCAATGTTATTCCTGATTCAGTCACAATTGGTGGCACCTTCCGAGCTTTTTCAAAAGAAAGTTTCATGCAACTGAGACAGCGGATTCAGCAGGTGTGTCCATCACAATATTAGATCCATATATGAGCACAAAGCCAATGACCTTGATTTTTGTACTCACATCATCGAATCATGATTATATATTTTGTTTTCTTTATTTTTGGTTGAATCTAATTAACTTGATTACAAGCATTTTGGAAAAGTATAATGCCTTTAAACCTCAGTAAGAAACTCTGAAATAATATTTTATAATACCAACAGAATTTACAAATTTATCCTAAAGTAATGGTAGCATACAGTATCATGCATAACTGGTTAAGTTCCTATGCATAACTCAACTTTAACGTTTAGAGATGAGAAACACTGTATTTTTCATGCATGGAATTATTTATAAGCTAGTGCAACCTTTTAGTAATAAACATGATATGAAGCACCATACAAGTACCATGCTTCTGTTCTTACTCTTTGTTGTATGATTCATTAATCAAAGCAACTATGAATAGATTATACTACTTCCGGTTCTTAATATAAGACCTAGATAATTTTTTTGGAAAAATTAAGGAAGCTAAATAAATTACTGTAAAGCATTTATTTTTATCTTTTTTTATACCAAACTAATTTGTCTGACTTATAAACTGATACATATCAAATGATACATGACATATACTATGATTAACTAATTTATCTAGCTTCCTTAATCTCTCTAAAAAAAGTTAACTGGATCTTATATTAAAGTCCGGAGGGAATAGATCGGACAATCTTTGGAGATTTATTTTTTGATTTTTTCTTAATTCCTTCAATACCCACTATTGTGAATCTTAGAAAATAACTGAAAACCTATTGTTATTTTTCTATGCAATCCTATTAAGAGCCTAGCTGATTCACATATGCAGGTTATTACTGGACAGGCTGCTGTGCAGAGGTGCAATGCAACTGTTAGTTTTCTTGATAAACAGAAACCCTTCTTCCCTCCGACTGTTAATGATGGTGACCTGCACAAGCATTTTCAAAAAGTAGCTGGGGATTTGCTCGGGATTAGCAAAGTTACAGGTATGCCACCATCGATGGGATCTGAGGACTTTGCATTCTATCAAGAGAGTCTACCTGGTTACTTCTTCATGCTTGGAATGAAAGACGCTTCAGTTGAAAAGATTGTATCGGTACATTCGCCCTATTTCAAAGTCAATGAAGATGCACTTCCTTATGGAGCTGCACTTCATGCATCATTAGCTGCTAGTTATCTTCTAAAGCTGCAGCAGAATGTGCCGGTGGTAGAGGGTAATCATCATGATGAATTATAAGTCTGGTAATCACTAAAAGCCAATGTTGGGTTATTTCTTGGGCCAATGAGGCAATGTTTTAGCTTGTTTCATAGTTAAATTGTAAAGCATTTAAACCCATATCACTTTCATTAGTGCTTGCATAATAATCATTACCGTTGAATCCTAATTTTCTCCCGCAATGTTTATTCATTTGTATCTTTCATCTAAGAAAAAGTGTCTTCAATATTCCAAATTCACCTGTTCATTTGTCTGGTAAATGATCCTCTCATTTTCAAAGTCGGTGATTATGATATTATCATCATAATGGACCTTGTTATTCTCTCCAACTTCAGCATCATTTATCTATTGAATATTTTATTGCTGGCTATGAACTGGGGCCCCTCCCTCTCTTCAAATAATGTGAGAGGCAGATGAGGACTGCAGCAGAAGAATAGACTAAATTAGTTTGTGTGTTGCATCATAGTTGTATATTTCTGCTGTAACAAGGTCGGATCAGCTTATTCAGCTGTTGTCTATCATGTATTACTTTGAAAGAAGTCGGTGATTATGATATTATCATCATAATGGGCCTTGTTATTCTCTCCAACTTCAGCATCATTTATCTATTGAATATTTTATTGCTGGCTATGAACTGGGGCCCCTCCCTCTCTTCAAATAATGTGAGAGGCAGATGAGGACTGCAGCAGAAGAATAGACTAAATTAGTTTGTGTGTTGCATCATAGTTGTATATTTCTGCTGTAACAAGGTCGGATCAGCTTATTCAGCTGTTGTCTATCATGTATTACTTTGAAAGAGAGAGGGGGGGGGTGAGCTGGGTGGAATCTTGAGAATTCAGATTTACGTAACCTTATTCTTGCAAGTAGAGGAGCTATTTCTAGGATCATATATTAAGTTTGGACGTTAGAAAAGAGCCATACAGTCTTATTCTCCATATTCATGCTAGGTCATGTGTGTGTCCATGTTTCTTTGCTTCTTAGGTTAGATCTGTCTACAGTAAACAAATTTTAGTGTGTACTTAGTACCTTAGAAGAAAAGAGGAAAAGGACAAAAAGGTTGCTGAATTAGGTCAGAGAATAATAATGACTCCTCTGCCTAGTGTGTTATATATAAGGAAAGAATAACCCTAAATAATGTTACAAGTAATTCTAGCCTTACATGTGGCACATACATCTAGTGTATATACAAATGAATATCTATCAGATAATGACAAACTACTAATCAATTATTAGTCTTAACATTCCCCCTCAAACGAGAGGGTGTGGTACACACACCAAGTTTGTTTCTAAAGTAAGAAAACTGAGAATGAGATAAAGCTTTAATAAAACAATCAGCTACTTGATGAGAGGATGGAACATATATGATTCCTATGGAACCTGACAAGACTTGATCTCGTATAAAATGCACATCTATCTCAATATGTTTGCTTCTTGCCTGATGAACGAGATTAGAAGCGAGTGCTTGAGCACTCAAGTTGTCACACCATATTATGGAGGGTTGCCGGATGTGAAGACCAATTTCAGTCATCAAAGAATTCAGCCATTTAAGTTCTGCCGTCCCATCAGATAGAGATCGGTACTCAGACTCAGACTCTGAGCTTGACCGGGACACTACTCTTTGTTTCTTAAGCACCAAGATACAAGAGTTCCTCCAAGATATACACAATAGCCACCCACAAACTTACGATTATCAACATCTGTAGCCCAATCAGCATCTGTGAAAGTCATCAAACAAAGGGATCTTACTGGTTTAATATGCAAACCATAATTATATGTACCCTTGAGATATCGAAGGATTCGTTTGACACCTTGAAAATGTATCTCAATTGGTTTAGCTAGAAATTGACTAAGCTTATTTACAGAGTAAGCAATGTCAGGTCTAGATGTTGTTAAATATTGCAAAGAACCAATAGCTCTCCTGTATAACAACGGATCTGTCATGATCTTCCGTCTGCAATAGAAAATTGTCTACTAGTAACCATGGGTGTGGACACAGGGGCACAATCATACATACCAAACCGCTTCAACAGATCAATAATATACTTGGTTTGACTCACATACATACCATAATTATCTCTGTGAATCTCTAAGCCCAGAAAGTAGTAAAGAAGGCCTAAATCCTTGAGAGAGAAAACAACATTCAATTTGAGAATAAATTGCTGAACAAAAACAGAGTTATTCCTAGTAATAAAAATGTCATCCACATAAATGAGTATAAATACCATGAGGCGTTTAGTGCGAAGGAAAAACAGAGAAAGATCACTACAAGCATTATGAAATCCCCAACTAAAAAGAACATGACGAAGCCTCTCAAACCATGCGCGAGGAGCCTATTTGAGACCATAAATGGCTTTGGTCAACTTGCAAATATGATTAGGCTTCGTAGTGGACTTGAACCCAGGTGGCTGAGTCATGTAGACAGCTTCTTTTAAGAAATAATTTAAGAAATCATTATTAACATCCAATTGGTGAATATCCCATCAGTAAGTAACAACCAAAGTGAGAATAAGTCGAATAGTAGTTGGTTTGACAACTGGACTAAAAGTCTCTCCATAGTCAATACCAGCTGATTGTTGGAAGCCCTTAGCCACAAATCTGGCTTTATATTTCAAAACAGAACCATCAGGATTAAATTTGGTCTTAAAAACCCATTTGCAATCAACTAATTTCTGATTGGTGTAAGGGACCAATGTCCAAGTAGAGTTACGACAAAGAGCTGCATACTCGGTTTTCATAGCAGTTAGCCATGGAGGAGAGGCAAGTGCAGCAGCAAGAGTAGTAGGTTCAGGTGAGTGGGAAGAAGAAGGAAGATAGAGACCAATAAAGGGATACATGGGTTTGAAAATGCCAAACTGAGCACGAGTGACCATGGGATGATGAGAAGGAGGAGAACGACCGGATGAAGCAGAGTCGAGGTCGGAAGAGGAAGAGACCGAGGATGACACAGCGGTGGGCAAGGATGGACTTGAAGACAAGGGAAGGAGAGATGAGTAGGACGCGGGATTGACGGGTGGATTAGATAAAAGAGATGATTGATTGTGGGGTATGGGTGGAGAAGGAGACTTGGGTAGAGATGTGAGTTGAGGTGGGTTGGGTGGGTGTGGCCGAGAGGAGGTGGATTGGTTGGGCTGGGAGGTGGTGGAGTGATGGGGTTGAGGTGAATTAGAGGGGATGGGCGAAGGATGAGTGGGCTGAGAGTTATTTAAATTGAAGTGATTTGGAGGTAGAGTTGAAGAATTGGGCCGAGATGAATTTAATGGCTGGAAAATTGGAGTGGGCTGGCGCATAGGAGATTGGGCTGCAACTTGAGTGTTTGTGGTGGTGTCACATGGTTGTGCAACAAGAAGAAGCAGTGAAGTAGTAACATCTGTAGACTGATTTGGGTTGTCCAAAAATCCTGTATGAAAGGGAAAAGTAGCAGTGTCAAAAATCACATGACGAGAAATATATATGCGCCCATTGGAGCTTAAACATTTAGAACCCTTTTGATTTGAAGCAGGACCAAGGTAGACACATTTTTGGCTATGATAAGCCAACTTGTGAGAATTATAGGGCCTCAAACAAGGATAACAAACACAACCAAACGGCTTCAAAACTTGATAATCAAGCGTCTTTTTGTATAAACATTCTAGAGGAGTCTTTCCTTGTAGAGTTGGAGTGGGAAGGCGATTAATAAGGAAGACAACTATTTGAAAAGCTTCAGTCCAATAAGCTAGAGGAATTTTGGATTGAGCCAAAAGTGTTAACCTCATTTCAACAATATGTCGATGTTTCCTTTCCGCCCTACCATTTTGAGGAGATGTATAAGAACATGTAAAACGCATAATTATACCAGAATTGTCAACAATAGGTATGAGAGGTTTATATTCAGTACCATTATCACATTTAAAAGGTGTAATGGTATCTCCTTTGTGTTTAAGAGGGTATAACCAGGTATAACGACTGAAATCATCTATGAAATTAATATAATAGCGATATCCATGAATTGATTGAACAGGAGAGGGATCCCATAAATCAGTGTGAACCAACTCAAAAGGTAAAGAGGTATGAGACAACGATTTAGGAAAAGATAATTTTCTTGATTTACCAAACTGGCAAGCCTCACAAAGAAAAGTATTACTAATTGTGACTTTGGCATTACAATTGTCTAAAACTTGTTGCAACACTTTATTGCTTGGGTGACCAAGCTTGTAATGCCAAGACAAAAATTCAGCATCAGTCAAAACAGTAGCAAGAGCCTGAGGCTGCGTCTGGGAAGCGTTACTACTCATGGGGTACAGTCTGTGGCTTGGAGGTCCTCTCATTAGCATGGAGTCTGTTTCCTTGTCCTTCACAAGACAACCTTCATCAGTAAAAATAACAGCAACAAGATTGTCTCTAACAAGTTTATTCACACTGAGTAAATTCTTAGAGATATGGGGCACAAGAAGAACATCCTTAAGCACAATTTTAGAATTAGAACAGGGTATATAAGTGGAACCAGTGCCACGAATAGGAGTCTTGGAGCCAGTGCAAGTAAGTAAATGAGAGGTAGCCTTACCAACTGGGGTTACATGTTCAAGCTGAGACGAATCAGAGGTAATGTGGTGAGTAGCACCACTATCCATAAACCAGTCAGATTTAGAGAAATCTGGAGAATCAGCAACATAGGCTTGTGGCAGAGCATGAGAAGGTGGATGGAAACTCTTATCAAAACGCTTGAAGAAGTTGGAGACATGATGGTCGGGCGTTCACAGAGATCGCAAAAAGGATGACCGGAAGTGGAGTTTGAACGGCCATTAGAACGGTTGGAGGAGCGACCACCACGACCACTATTCCAGGAGCCGTGAGAAGCTGAATGATCACGATTAACAGACTTTGAAGCAAGATTGGCACTGGGTTGAAGAGAGAGTGAGGAAAATTGAGTCAGCTGCTCAATACGACTCTCAAAAGCTAGAAGAGCCGATTGGGCATCAACCCAAGAGAGGCCTACCTGGTCAACAAGCTTCACCACTATGGCATTGTAGTCGGCGTCAAGGCCATTGAGCGTATGGAGAATGAGCTCATCGGTGGCTAGAGGAGCGCCGGCAAGAGCAAGGCTATCGGCGATTGATTTCATCTTCATCAGGTATGCCGTCATAGTGAGGCCAAGCTTGCGGGTGTGATGGAGTTCAGATCGGAAAACCATCAGACGAGACTTGAAGACGGCGGAGGTGAGAGCTCGAGCTTCGGACCAGAGCTCAAATGCAGTCCAGCAGTGAAGGAGCTGAGTGGCAATATCTTGAGACATAGTATTGCGCAACCAGCCAAGAAGCATACGATCAGTTGCAAACCAATCCTCAAAAGCAGGGTTGGAAACAGGGGCCGGAGTACTAGGGGACGAAACAGTCATCGGAGGAACAACAGCGCTGCCATCGAGGTGAGATTGAAGGCGACCTTCGATAAGAGGTAAAACAATCGACGCCCAAACAAGATGGTTCGATCGATCCAGCTTGATCGTCGACATCTGACTCGAAGATTGGAAAAGAGCATATGTGCGAGGAACCGTGGTAGATGCAGGCAACGGTGAGGTGGTTTCCAAGCTTAGGGAAGGAGACGAGGCCATCGTATGAAGAGAGGAAAAAAAAAACCCTATCGCTGGCTCTGATGCCAAGAAGAAAAGAGGAAAAGGACGAAAAGGCTGTTGAATTAGGTTAGAGAATAATAATGACTCCTCTACCTAGTGTGTTATATATAAGGAAAGAATAACCCTAAAAATTGTTACAAGTAATCCTAGCCTTACATGTGGCACATACATCTAGTGTATATACAAATGAATATCTATCAGATAATTACAAACCACTAATCAATTATTAGTCTTAACAACCTTAATATCAAGTTTTCCGATAACAGCAAACCCAATTACAGAGATAGATACTGCCCACCTTAGCCACCCAACTGAAAATCCGCAAAACTGGATGTAGTATGTATTTGGCTGATTAGAAATTTAATAACTCGTGAATATGTCCATGTTATAAACTACTCCCTCCAATCGTTAATATAAGACATATTTGGGAAGTTGATATTGGTTATAAACATAAGACATGGTTTTCATATTTTTCAATATTTTCCTAATTTACCCTTATTGACGCTCCCTCAATAATAATCAATGAGGATGGGGAAGGAGGGAATTAAGGAAGATGACTAGGGCGTTTTAGAAAATACATGTCATAATAATTAAATTAACTAATTTCTTTAATCTAATCAAATTAGGTAAATATATCTTATATTAAGGACCGGAGGAACATAGTTTGTATGACCAACTCAAAATTTCAGCAACCTAGGGACAAAAATCTCGTGACTGAGATGTAAACCTAAAGTGGGGAAATCTTTGGTAGACTTGATTTACCAAATGTAGGCTTATCAAATCAATCATGCATACACATTTACAAAGTTTCTTTTTGTAATTAATTTTATTGATCTCTCTATACTGGACTTGGTCTTTTAAATTCCCCGAGCTTTGAATGCTATATCTAAAATAGCATCAATAGCACCAGGTGCAAACTTTTTGCAAACAAGAAACGAAGGGAAGATGGCTGGCCATTGTAGGAGCAAGTATGCTGCTGCAAAATCTTCCTGAAGAATTCCTCTCTGATGTCCTCCCTTACGAAGGTCACCGGGTGGGCCCCACCCCAAGATCAGTCAACACATTTAAGGCATGGTTTGAAAATAATGCTCATCCACATAACGAGCATGTGGTTTGCGGAAATCTCTGAACTTGGGATAGTAATCACTGTCTTGCACAATTCTAACTGCAAGTTCCCTGTTAACTTCAAACCACGGAGGCCCTTTTCTCCCGTCCTCGAGATTGATTAGTGGAGCCATGTTTTCATTATAGTGTCCTCTTCCATAGGGACGTGGTTCATCAACTGAATCCATGAAACTGTGTTGTGACTGTGATATGTAGTTGTAGACACTAGACAGTAGTGAAGTTTTGGATAGGAATGCAAGATTCAGGCAAGAAGATGAAGTATTCATTGGATAGATCAAGCATTGCATTTGCTAGCAGTCTTCTTTCTGAATCACACATGCTCATGGTTCCCCACTCTGTTGGCTGTAAATGAGAATGAAGATATAATGCCTTAGTAGTGTAATGATGAAAGTATTATCAAGCATAGTCTAATAATGAACTAAATAATACTCCCTTCTTAATATAAGAGTCAGTTGATAGGTTAAGGAAGCTAAATAAGTTATATTGAAGTATTTATATTTATCATTTCTCTTCAAACTAATTTGTCTGACTTACAAACTGATATATAATTTAATGATATACAACATATGCTATGAGTAGGTAATTTATTTTGCTTTCTTAATCTTTCCAAAAAAGTCACTTGGCTCTTATATTAAGGAACTGACTTAGTGTATTGAAATATTAAGGACAATGTCTCATCCGAACAATTTTCCCCCTTTTTTTTTTTTTTTTTTTTTTTGGGTTTCAGAGAGAAGGATTCATAACAAAAACAAGACTTTTAGATCCAGATCTATCAAATATTATCTACTAGATTTCCTTTTAGAAGATCATAAAGAAAATTCTCAACTTGAATATTTTTCGAGAAGCTCCTGAATCATATATAA
Source organism: Acacia melanoxylon (assembly GCA_019022615.1). NCBI lineage: Eukaryota > Viridiplantae > Streptophyta > Magnoliopsida > Fabales > Fabaceae > Acacia > Acacia melanoxylon. The sequence continues at coordinate 17,097,817 of JAFJYJ010000003.1, forward strand.
CAGATACCTTCAACATGAAGTATCTGCACTGTATTTGGGATTTCTTGAGAAAAGAGATATTCACAAGTAGGTCTTATTGGATCATACTCTAATCTTGCTATATCTCCACAGGAGGATATGATTCATGGATTGTATTCTTCAACTTTCATTATAATAGCCATGACATGTGGAAAATATTCAGCATGAAAACTAAAAACTGACATATACCGCTATTATTCTAACAAAAAGGAACAAACAACACGATGATAGAGATATAAACACCAGAATATATCAGATACCTGGCTTGGGATCTGTCTCCTGTAAAAAACTGAAGGAGGAGAGAAATCATCATTGTGAGAAGGGGGTGAGTGGACATAGATTGAATGGAGATGTTCATGGCCTTTAAGGAACCTTTCCCATAAAGATGCCAAAGGCAAGGGTTCTTTAGTCAAGAACATGAAGGCAATTTTGGGGACCCTGTGATAAGGGTATTCCTTAATTGCTGCCACAAAAGTAGCCCCCCAAAACTCATTCATGCTGTGTAGTAAACTTGGAGGAGGTCTGATCCAACTATCCACACTGGCTTTTTCCCTGAAGCAAGGCTTGTAGCAGCTAGATGAGTGTATTAGAGGCATCATGAGGTTCTTCTTGTTGTGAATGCCGAAATGCCAAATCATTTACATGCTCACCATCGATGCGCAAAGGCCGAAGATCAAGAAGACTAAGAAGAACTGAAGAAGTCTTAGTGGGATTCTGAAAGCGGTTGGAGTAGGAGGGAGTACTTTACAAGGATAAAGAAGACTTGCGTACAGGTCATCACAAGCGTTCATCTTAAATCTTCTGTATTTATGTGTTTGAAGAGATAATAACACCAAAAGAAATTATGTTTGATGTTTACAATTATATGTACTGTATGTATATTAGGATCTAGATTGTATTTAGTACATATTGGCTTAACTCTGTTTTGGGAAAATATGAACAAAATCAAAGGTTTTACACTTGAAAATGCATCAACAAAAACAAAAGAAGGATGAAAATTGGAGTGAAGAAGAATTCTGAGCAGAGCAATCCGGATGAGATCAAAAGTTACCTAACAGAACGCACACAATATCAGAAGAGAAATATAAAACAAAAGCGATGAACGAATACGATGTTAAGAAAAATGCGATGCTGCAACAGTTGAAAAGAAAAATGAAATGGACGTTGTAACAAAAGAGATTTGTTGGATGTGATAAAACTCAATTAATAAAGGAGAGAGGTAGGCGTACGTTGATTGAGGCAAATGGAGATCACACAATTCCTTCAATGTTCTCAAGTGTCTGACGTAAAGAGAAGCCAAGGAAAAAAAAAAAAAAAAAAACTATCTCCATTATTTCTCCAAGATGCTGGACGTGAGAGACCATAAGGAATAAGAGGAATTTATCTCCAAAAACAACCAAAGGCGCCGACTAAGAGAGAAGGATCAATAGTGATAAGAAAATATTTTTTTAGATTACTCTAGAAGAGTAAAGAGAGATCCAGAGGTCTAACACCAACTTTGGAGATTTATTTAAAGGGACCTGCCTCTCCCTTTTTTTTTGCCAACTGAACGTGTTTGAAGAAGAAGAGAAGAAGAAGAAGAGAGATTAAGTAGGAGACACAAGGGAGCAAGCCAAACAATCAAGAGGAAGGTAAGGTCTTGGATATTAGTTCCACCTTCTTCCACCTTTGTTCTTGGGGTAAAAGATTTTTAATGAGAACTTCTTCCTTGTTGCGTGAAGGATTAAAGACAAAAGGAAGAAGAGGAAAATGTGAAGGACCAAGTTTCTAGTTGAAGAATACCAAGAACAAGTAAGTGATTATTTTAACTACCTTATGATTTTTTGGTTGTGAAAGTGATAATAGTACCCCTGCGTTTTTGTTCATAAAATGGGTCTAATTAATAGATAAAAAGGATGAATAAGAGATTGAATTTAAGGCTTGAGGTTTATGAAGAAAGGTTATTATGATAGGAAAAAAAAAAGGTTGCTGAAAAGGGGAGTTTGTGTGTCTGCCAACCTATAGGACGTGAGAAAACTATTTTTTGTAGGTGTTTCTAATGCCTTCAAAGGGTTCAAAAATGGGATCTTAGTATAAGACTGAGAGATTGTTTTTAGGTTGAAGAAGGCCTATTTTTAAGTCATCAAATAAATATTTTAAAGAGGAATTACTTATATTTATATTTTGGTTATTTTAGGGTCACTTTGATTTTGTACACCCGAAGAAAGATTATACTGATAAATTTGGTCAACTATCAGGTAGTAACCTTAATCCTAGTGTGTTCTGTGTTTCTTTGTATGTTTGTATTTTTCATGATTGTGGACCCGTGTCTCCTGAAAAGGGACATGCGTTTGTGTGCATTCGGTGTGGTGCGGGTTCGGCCGAGTCTTTACCGTATCTTTCTAGCGCTGTGGATCCAAGGCTTGCTTTGTTAAGCAGTCCTGCATTTGTTTCTAGGACATGTAGTCCTTCCACAGTTAACACGGTATACACGGTATGTTGCATTTGTGTTACTGCGCGTTTGATACTGAATGCCGTTATCTGGTGTTTTTCCTAATTATGGTTACTTACATACACTGTTTATGCATTACATATGAGATTAACGGTTACTCTGGGATCTATTTATGAATCTCAGATTTTTGTAAAGCCTCTGGAAGTTCTTTGAGGGCTGTATCTGGTGATAAGGGTAAGGCTACGGATCTGGAGTAGGTGGAGTTGTTGGTGACGGAGGAAGATTATTTTTGTATTCATTTTGGGTTTGGATAACTGTGTGTGTGTGTGTATTGGCCTTGTGGGCATAGAGTGGATGACTGTATATTTAATCCTTCGGGGACTATATTTTTTTACTTACTTTTAATTATATCAGTATTGTCTGAAATCCAACTAGGAAATGTTCTACCGCGATAAACTCTGAAGCATGCTAATAAATAGTAAATTAGATGGGATATGGTAATTATAAAAGGGAATCCCTCTATCCGCCACCCGAAAAGGCGAGGCCGGTAGGGGTGTTACAGACGTCATCGAATAATGTTGGAGTGAGTTATGCTATGGAAAAAAAGAAAAAGAAAAGGTCATTTATTACCATATGATCAGTTGTTTTGTGCATACATATGTTGTTTGTTGCTGTACTTTGAATGGCAATGGAAGCCTCGGTCTGATTAAAGAAAGTAAACTCATGCAGGAAACAATGAAGAAGACGATGATGGTGATGAAGACATCGACTTTTGTCAGTTTGTTGAGATCGAACATTGCTTTGCACAGAGTGTTTTTTTGTTTTTCTTTATATATATATATATATATATTCAATTATTGTTAATTACCATCTCCCTAATTTTCTATTATATTTTTTTTAGAGTTAATATCATTGTTAGTCTTTATGGTTGAATTATGATTTTGATCTGTGATTTCAAATTGTAGTTTTTAGTTTCTGTAGATTCAAAGTTAACACTATTAAGTATATACACCAAAATTAATTCATTAAAAGTATGAGATCAAAATCAAAAGTTGTTAAAAGAAGAAAAATTATACTACCTCTCAGTTCTTAATATAAAAGTCTATTAACTTTTTTATAGGTCACTTATATCACATTCTCGCAAATCAAGAAAAATATTAAATGAATAAATTTCTTCTTATTTACCCTTATTTATAAAATGGTGTACATTTTTCTCATATGCTTTTATCTTTATGTAATTACACCCCCTCTATTCTTTTTTTCACGTGTGCCCAACCAATAGTGAATAAAGGTAAAATTGACAAAAACCTCGTTATATTTTGAATAAAACATTTAGGGTATACACGACTCATAAAAAAAGTAAGAGTGGTATAAGCCACTAGTGACCCATTCTCCCAAACAAAGAAAATCATTAAATGAATAATTTTTCCATGTTTGTCCTTATTTATAAAAAGGGTGAACTCTTTCTCTCTCATCCCTTTATCACTTTGAATTTACACATCTCTCCCTTTCTTCTCTCTTTCTCATGTGCCCAACCAATAGTCAATAGGGGTAAAATTGGCAAAACCTCATTTAATACCCTACATTTATTTATATTTTGATCAAAACTTTTTTGGTACAAGTGACTTATATATGAGTACTAAGTTGTATAACAATTAGATACTGGTTCTTATTATAGGACATCAACTAACAGTTCTCACAAACCAATAAAAATAGTTAAAGTCAATAAAGTTGTTCTATAATTTAAATAACTTCCAATATTACCCCAACTAATTGCACTAAATTCTAATATTATATTAATTATTACTCTCACCTACCACCCTTATTAATTATAGGTATATATGAAAAATAATAATTAATGCACTTTGGAAACAAGCAAGTGTCTTATAAAAAGAATCAAATATAATGGTTAGTTGATGCCTGATAATAAAGACTAGAGGGAATATGACATATAGTTTCCTTAATCTTTTTTAAAAAAAAAGGTCAACCGACTCTTATATTAAGACATAAACATAGAGGGAGTATTTGTGAAAAATATATTGCATGTAGGTCCTTAAACAAATTTCAAGTAGATTTGGACAATAACTTTTACATTGAAAAATTTTCAGCAATTTTTTCAAAATAATATGCTTTACATCTAGTTATTTATCAGGTAGTTAATTAACTACTTATCATTGACGGGAAAAAAAAAGTAGGCACCACAAAACACTAGATCAATTAGGAAGGGTTGTTCTAGTTTAACGAATGCAACAATGTTATGCCTGAGATCCGGATTAGTCTGGGCCTGTAGAGTTCCCCATAACAAGGGGTTGGCTTGGGACACCCATGCATATGCAAAATAAAAAAAGAAGAAAATTTCATTGAAATCCCCAGCAAAACAAAATACCACCCAAATGTCCCTTAAAATTTCAAATGGGGCATTTTAGTAATATATTCCAAATGTGAAATCACTGTAATATCCTTAGGACCTGTTTGGTTTGAGGGGAGTGAGTGGAAGAGAAGGGAGTAGAAAAGAGGATATTGACCAAATTGCCATTAAAGAGAAGAATATTCTTTTTTATTTAGAGTATATTTTTAAAATATTGAAAAGTTTCCATGAACTATTATTTAGTAAAGAGTAGAGAAAAAATTTCTATCTTCCCCATTTCCCTCAAACCAAACAAGCCCTTAATCAACCAAAGAAAATGGAGGACTCTTGTTTCTCTCTCCCCAATGGACCCCCAAATTACTCTTCTCTCTCGCCGGTAGCGTTGCCGTTGTTGTTTAGTGTTTGTCGCCGTCGAGCAAAATTCGTCGTGAGCTGAGTAAATGTCGCTGAGAAGACGCCGTTGCTGTTGGTTGCTCTTGATGCTGCAAACATGAAGAAACGGATGATGATAACAATGCCATTTTTGGCACACAAGAATTTCTATCATCCAGTTCTTTTAAAAGTAATAGTTCTGATTATAGGGTTTCATATTTCTCTTCAGACGATGAAGGACTTAATTCGATAGAGTCAGAGGAGGACATAGATTCATCAATAAGATCAGTTGGAACCTTTACCCCTATGTTAAACGACGTAAGAAATTGCTTGACCCTATTGAAAAGGACAAAGGCGTCCGTTTTTGGTCAATGATTAATGATAATATTGGAAAGAATCTAACAAAAGTATGCCTTCCTGTTTATTTCAACGCACCTCTTTCGTCTTTGCAAAAAATGTTTTGAAGAAATGGAGTACTCATATCACTTGGATCGAGCCTATGAATGGGGAACCATATGAGGCTGATTACTCAAATGAAGGCCTTCGTTTTTCCTCAGAGAAGGTGACTTTTTCGGCCAAAAGCTCAGAGGAAGTAATTCAGACCTTGATAAATGGTGTTTATAACGTGTATTTTTTCTTGCTAACTTACTTTATATACATCTTTGTTTACTATGTGTCGAAATATTGAAATGTTGTAGGGAAAACATAAAGTAGGGGGAGAGGAAGAATATGAGAACTTCAATAATTGTGATGTGTATGTGAATGCGTAAACTAAAATTGGGAATTAATAAATATGGTGTGAAAGTCCTGTGGTTATATCTTCTGGTGTACAAAGTTAGAATGTGTTGTTAATAGGGGCAATGATAATTGTTAATATTAGTGGTAAACTTATTAATGACAACTGTTTTGTACAAGTTGACAGTAGTGATGGTTAGTACGTCTGAGATAAATTTCATATGTTTCGTTCATATAAGGGGCCGATTTGTAATTAGTGAAGCTAGTGATATAACATATGTTAAGGGTACGATGGGACAAAAAACCATTAAGGAAGGCATAAGTCATGGAGAATTCAAAACAATGATATCATCGATTGTGGGAAAAGAGAGTAACATAGTTGTGATGAAGTTCACATTGACATTTGATACAACTACATTTGTAGACCTCCTAAATGAATGAAAGTTGGATGTAAAATGCAGATGTTAATGGATGGACATGAACTAGTTAGTGGACTCTCATGAATTTGTTAGTGAAATTCATACACTTGTTTACATATTAGAATTCAATTTATAAATACGTTTGTTATTATAATTTCATATTGATTATGTGGGCATATTATTTAGACAAACAAAAGAGTTGTCACTGGTAACTGCCTAACTTGTCATCTCAGGCGCATTGAGATGTCAATGGACGCCCATGGAGTTGACAGTGCAATCTCCTACACGTTAATATATAATTAGCTATGTTTGCATTATGTGGTCAAAGTGTAATCAGGTTATGAACAATTTCAATTCATAGACTACCTTTGTTATTATAATTTAATATTAATAAGGTGGATATATTATTTGACTCAGATCAATAATTCATGAAGCTTGTCAATGCAAGTACATGGAGTTGTCAATAAATGCCCATGGATTTTTTAGTGCAATTCTCTGTACTTGTTTATACTCTAGACATATAGCAATGATAACACTTGGTAACTAAATGCTTTGACATTAATAATTAGTCAGGTACACAAACTATGCACAATCTTGTTTAACTACTAATTTAAAGTCAATACAATGAGTTTATACTTGATAGTGGACTTGCCAATGGACATCATAGATTTGTCAGTATAGACACATGTAGTTGTCAATGGACGGCCATGGAGTGCCTTGTACTTGTTTATAATATGGACATATAGCAATTATAATGCTCAGTAAATGAAGCTTTAATATTAATAAATAACCACCAAAATCAAGTCAATACAATGAGTCTGTGACTAATCATTACAAAAAACATTTCATCAACATTCATGACTAATCCTAGTTACAATTTGACTTGTCAACCTATTTGGTTTTCTTCCTTTTTTTTTTTGACAACTTTTTTCCCTTCTCCACTTCTTTCACCTGGAAAAAAAAATGCAAGGCTCATCAAACAATTACAACTAGGGCTACAAATAAAACTATAAAAGAAAAAGCTGTTGTCAAATCTCCAACAGAATTTGGGAATCAAGATTCAATATCTTTAGATAACGTTTTCCCATCCAATTATACTGCTCAAAGTGAACCTTTTTACCATGGTTTGTGAAACCGGACCGAACCGGCCAGTTCAGATCGGGAATCGGCCGTGAAACCGGTCGGGTTTGGTGCAAAACCGGACTGACCCGGTGAACCCGGACGGTCACCGGGTCAAACTTTTTTTTTTTTTTTTTTTTTTTTTTATAAAAAAATCTCCTTCAAATTTTTTTATTTATTTCTCCCTCAAATTTTTTTTTTCACTTTTGGATGTCATATGGATTTGATTTGGATTCGTTTTTGGTTTTTCTGAAGCTATTGTGGTTTTCTACGTTTTCGGTTGGCTCGCTTTAGTGGATGTTAAATGTAGGTTGTAAAGAAAATTGTTAAGAATATCGAATGTCACAAGTATTGGAGTATATGATTATTTTGCCATTTGATCCAAAATATTGAAATAATATATAGTATGTCAAATTTAGGTTGGTATGATAAGAAATTAATTATTTTCTAATTTTTTATACCTCAGGTCTAGGCCAAGGTTGGTTATTTCCGTGCCACTAACCCTTAACCGTCTGCGACCGGTTCGATGACCGTCCGGGTTTCAAAACCTTGCTTTTTACAAATTATAGTTGAAGGTTCATTATAAAGGATCTTGGGCAGTGGTAGAAAAAGACAACGTATAGATCATTGATCAGATATTATGTCTCACATTCAATAGAAAGTTGAAGATATATTGGTCCATTACAAGTAAGAAACAACAGAACACTACAGCACATAAAGTCGAGATATGATACTAAAAATATATCATAAAAGGATAAGCTGTACCAAATAAAAATTCCACAATTTTATAAAGTGGTTGTATATGTAAATGTCAATGTTGTACTCATCTCAAAATCCACAAAACCTCATTAGGAAGTATAATTAACGCCAACCAATGATGAGGTGAAAGTAATGTTTCTTTAGCTAAAATTTAAAGGGTTAAGGTGCAGATTTGCCAACGAACTATTACCCGAAGAGCATCTGGTACAAAAAAACAATTGAGAGTACCAAAATTACCAATAAACAATTAAAAAGTGAAAAAGTACCAAATAACTATTTAAAAAAACAACTATCACAATTACGTTAAAATATGAGGCACTGGCGTAGGACAGTGGCGAAGACGCCGGAGAAAAAAGCGGTTAAACCTTCTTGTTGGATAAGACAAATACCAATAGAGATGAGACTCATGTGAGCAGGCGTTGTGGCAGCGGCGGCTGCTGCTTGTGGCATCGAAGGGATGGAACCAGGGTGCAAGGCGTGAGCCGGTCGAAAGTTGTGGACGTCTGAATTTGGTTTCGGTGCGTGATTCTCGCCTTGAAGTTGCATCGGACGACGATGAGTTCAAGAGGGTGGTGAAACACCTCCAAGAACAATGGAAAGCTTTGGAGATCGCGATGTCGTCGACATTTTGATGACGATCAAATGGAAGACGGAGACACTAAGACAATAACGAGGTAATAATTCGTTGGCCAATTTGCACCTTAATTGTATGTGTGTTTTTTTTTCACTTTTTAATTGTTGATTGGTAATTTTGTGCACTCTCAATTGTTTTTTTTGCGGATCTTTCTCGGTAATAGTTCGTTTAAAAATGTATCTTAACCCAAATTTAAATGAAATTGAGAATTGGAGATTTTAAAGGACATTTGAGTTATATTTTATTTTGCTTGGAATTTCAGTGCAATTTTCTTGAAAAAAAGGAAGTAGGCCATTCCTCAAAGAGCCTTGGATAAAATGCATCCTGTTAATCCTTAAGCCTCGCCCAAAAGATGGTGGTTACCATCATCCACCACCAAGGGAAGAAATTAATGTGATCAGAGAGTTTCTTTTCTCAGATTGGGATATAGAGCTTCGACCTGTTCCTTGTCCTTAGACTACCTTGTCAAAGACGCCCATGATCTCTGGAAAGACATGCGGATTTTGCAAGCCACAGGATTTGGGCCACTGATGTGACCGATAAACTTGAAATAATAATTAAAAAAAAACGCAAAGCCTCGGGCTTTTTCTATCGTTTTTCTATCAGTGTGGTCTCCTTCGCTGGTTTCTCCTTTGAGCGCAGTGCAGCTCCCAAACTCACATCGAAATGGCCATTATACCAAACCAGTGCTTTAGGCACCTACGTACGACTCTGCCTCGACTTCGCAAGTTTCCTTCATCATCTTCCTTCTCCACTATCTCATGCTCTCTGGCCGAAGAAGACTTGGAACAGACCCACCCCAACTCAACGATAGCCAGCAAACCCAGTTCCTACTTCCCGAAGCGAGGCCAGACATTGGAATTGGTTTGTGAATCTTTGGCTTTCAAAGGTAAGGGTTTGTGCAAGGTCACTGACACTGGGTTCGTCGTCATGTGCGACCGCGCACTTCCTGGGGAACGTTTCATTGGTCGAGTCACTCGAAAGAAGGGAAACTATGCCGAGGTATAATTCTTGTTTTGGCTTGGTTTTCAAAAATAATTGACATTAGTCAAGTTATAAAGTTGATGCTTAACAACCTTTTTTGTTAGGTGAATAATTGATGCTGACATACATCTTAAAACGAGATAAATTTAAGTATAGTATTTGAAAGTAGACAGTCATTTGTTGTTTTGAGAATTGAAAATGATATCTTTTGCAAGTTGAATGTTAAATTGACTCAAGCATTGTCATTACAATCAAATTAACGTGGCCTCCTGTTAGTTTTAACTGAAATTTAATGTTTTGTTTTTGTTACAAATTTGAATTTTATTTATCAATTTTACATTTTAAGGCTAAAATTTGGTTCTCTCATAAAAAATAGGGAATCTCATCATTTTGGTTTCTCTCTGTTGTGGCTTCTCTTTTAACTTGGTTATAAGAGCAGGTGACAAAGCTAAAGACCATAACTCCTCCTCGGGATATTGTAGATGCTCCTTGTGAATATGCACCCTACTGTGGTGGATGCAAAACTCAAAACTTGTCTTACGAGGCTCAGCTGAGAGCTAAGGAGGATCAAGTCCGTGACTTGGTGGTCCATGTAGGAAGGTTTCCTCACAAGGAAATGGAGTCGCACAACATTGTGAAGCCCATTGTTCCGTGTGATATTCAGTTTCATTACAGAAATAAGGTTAGTGATGCATTAGATCATTTTAAAGAATGCTTTGACCTGAGGCTCTTTCTTTATCCCTTGTATATATATACTTTTTTTTTTCTTGGTATATCTGCGCTCACACTTGCATGCAACATCTGTTTTACTGCTTCTGCAGATGGAATTCTCATTTGGTCCCCATAAATGGTTACCTAGAGAATTATTGCTCAAAAGTGATAATGGTGGTGGAAGTTATGCTCTTGGATTGCATGCTCCGGGTTATTTTGATAAAGTTCTAAATGTTGACAAGTGCTTCCTGCAAACTGAACCTGCTAATAAGGTATGCAATGTCATTCTCTTATCTAGTAGAGTCTTTATGACTATGGAGTACTTCCATGTATTTATTGTGGAATAAATATTTTAAGACTTAAGATTAAGAAGTTTGCAGTTCTCTGTATGCATGCATATCTTGGTTCACAGATGAGATTGTGCAAATTTTGCTGTACCATGCGGTCCTACAGTCTATTTGACCTTGCATTTATGTGTAAAGGGAGAAGCACTATCATGGTTGGTAGCAGATGTCATTAGAAGAGTTAGATGTTTGAGATTAATATGTGGCAATTATGCAATGCATTTAATTGGAGTGGAAATCATAGAAAATATAAATCTTTTGGGTTTGCTGAACATTTTCCTGTAAGCTTTTTCCAAATTATAATATATAAGTTGGGGTTCAGAATAAAATATTTCCTTATTTTTTCTCATTTTGCACATTAAACTTTCCAGCAGACTGCTCTCAGCAAAAAGTCTGAATATTTTGTGTAGACGGTATTTGGAAGATTAGCTGCATTGAATGCAGTGATTTTGGAGATTGATTATTTTTGGTCTATTGAGAGTGGAGCGCTCATCCTACTCATCAGAATCATTTTATGTCATTTTGCATATGCAATCCCCCCCCCCCCTCCCCAAAACCATTTTTTTTAATGAAAATGTCATTTTCCTGCCATTTTGATTTGATATACAAATAGGTTCTTGCAGCCATACAAGATTGTTGGAGAGACCCACAACTTTGTCTTTCACCCTACAATACTCGCTCACACTCTGGATTTCTTAAGCATTTGATGTTTAGAACTGGAAGGTAAAGGATATATCATTCTATCTTGTTTTTACCCAACTTTGTTATTTTTTTAATATATATATGTGGGTGCTATAGTTCTTAGATCTATACGTATGGACAATGCCCACCTCATTGGTCCTACGGACAGACAGTCATACACTTGTCATTTAGATACAACATAATATGAATCCTATGTTTGTACTATGGAAATAAGCAAGGGAAATACTAGAACATTTTCTGGTCTATGGTGGAGTGAAAATGTGTGGTGAATCAAAAGGATGCCTTCACCTAACTAATTACTTAAAATGTGACTAATTTGACCTTTGAAAAATCTGTCAATTTAATATGGAGCATGCTGAAAAATGAAAATTACATATGAAATTATGGAAAGTGGAAAAGTAACTGAAATTGGAAAACTGCTCAACTTCAATTTTGATACCTGTTTCTCTGCTTTTCCAGTACATACGACCATTTGTGGTTTCATCATTCTAAATGTAAAGTTGGTTGATCATATATCAAATATGAATGGAAGGTTAATGACAAGAGATGCTGCACTATGTTGAAGAGTCTATGATTATTCATTCTTAAATTTTGGCATCTATGTATTCTTAATTTAAGATCTTTGATGTCCTAGACATGTCAGCAACTGCCTTCCTGAAGTTATGGTCAATTTCGTGACCTCTTCTTACAAGCCAGAGCTGCTGAAGCCTCTAGTTGATAAAGTTTCTGCGTTTCCTGAAGTGGTTGGTGCTGAAGTCTATCAATACTTTTCATTTAACCTATTTCTGCACAATGCACTTGGGTACTTCTTCTGATTCATCTTGACTGGTCCTTGCAAAGTATGATTAAGATTTGTTTTTGGAATATCCATTCCAGCAGAATGGCTGAGGAACGTTTACTGTCAAATGAGGGGAGGAGTTTTGAGCCTGTGTACTTGGCCTGATGTTTTCTAGGATTTGATCTGGTTCTTGAGAGATTCCATGATCTGTCCTTAAATACTGTTTACTGAAGTTTTGGTTTGGACCTTGAGAGGAATAACTGAAGGATGAAAGATATTTTCAGGAACTCGTACACATTCAATAGAAATTCCTTTTTTTCTTGAACTTTAGGATGTCTTTGATAAGCTGGTTTTGTTTTGTGTCGCTATTTTCATTATGATAACAATGTTGTTTATTATTTAGTCTTTTTTCTTTGAATGTGATATTGAATCAAAAGTTTTAAAGCAAGACTCATAGAGCTATGCAGGAAATTTTCTCAAAAACTGAACTCATTGTTTTTCTCCCAAATTGTTATTTTATATCTATTATTTGTTAATGTTATCCAAATTTTCCTTTGCGAGAATGATAGGTAAGTGTCATAAACAATGTAAATACTTCTGTTGGAAATACATCCGTTGGGGAGGAAGAACACACTTTGTACGGGAAATCAAACATTACAGAGATTTTGAGAGGGCTTACATTTCAAATATCAGCAAACTCTTTCTTCCAAACAAATACACAACAGGTATGTATTTTGCAATATGCTGAGAAATTCAACATGCTGTTGACAACTCAGATCCACTTTGTGTTTTTCTTAAATATAATCATGGTTGTTATTGTTGTTGTTGTTATGATAATTAGATAACTTTGTTACTTTGTTAGGCAGAGGTATTATATAAGCTTATAGAAGAATTTGCTGGCATCAGAGGAGATGGCTCGGAAATTGTCCTTGACCTGTTTTGTGGGACAGGTACTATAGGCTTGACACTTGCAAGAAGGTAATATCATTTCTTCATCCCCTTTTTTAATTCATAATGCTAAAGGATAACAGTAGCATCTTATCTCATGTGTAGCCAAACAATATTCTGATATTTATTTTTTAATTTCTCAGTGTTAGGCATGTTTATGGCTATGAAGTTGTGCCACAAGCCATTGCTGATGCCCGTCTTAATGCCAAGATAAATGGCATTGAAAATGCCACATTTGTCCAAGGAGATCTTAATAAAATTGATGAAAATTTTGGGGAAAATTTTCCTAAGCCGGACATAGTAATTTCAGGTTTGTTGCCCATAGTTCTCTTATTTTGTTGGTTAAATTTCTAATAACTCAAATAACTTAAAAATTGATTAAAAATCTCATTTAATTTTTTAAAATTTCAAAATTTAATAATTATTTAATATTTCTATTTTATAATAATATTTATTATTATTAATACTAGTTATATTGGAATAATTTGAAATTTTCTAATATAGAAATATCAAAATTTTTAAAAAAATATAAATATAGAATCTATTTTAATATTATTTATTATTAATTAATAATAATATTCATTTTATATTGATTTTAACGAATTAAAAATGAGAATTGAATATATATTTTTATTTTTTTTAAAGAAATCCACGATTTGATTTTATAAGATAACATGAATTCAACAAGCTGTACTAATTTTACAAACATTTAGGAAGAACTTACTAGTTATATTAGAATAATTTGAAATTTTCTAATATAGAAATATCAAAATAAAAAATAATAATATAAATATAGAATTCATTGGATATTTAATGTAATGGGAGACATAGGAAGAACTTACATTCATCGGATATTTAATGTAATGGGAGACATAGCGGTGTATGCTGGTGTTTTAAAAAAAATATGATAATTTTTTATGAACACATTTCAGTTTCTACATAGTTGAGATGCCAAAAGAGCAACCGTGGCTTCATTTTAGTAATGACATGTTGACTGTGTATATTCTTTAGATCTTGACAGTAAAATTGAAATTCGTATTGAGACTTACCATTGATCTCTTATGTCTGTAAAGACGTAGCATCATCTCCAAGTTCTTAAGTTGTTTAATTGATGCAGATCCAAACCGTCCAGGCATGCACATGAAGCTGATTAAATTCCTGCTAAAACTTAGGGCACCACGCATAGTATATGTGTCATGCAATCCTGCTACATGTGCACGTGACCTTGATTATCTTTGTCATGGTGTGGTATGTATTGATATCGGTACTACAACTCCCTCTAGTCCTTGTTCTTTCAGATTCAATAATTTGAGTTGTGGAAAATTTTGTGCAGACAGAGCAGAATATAAAAGGATGTTACAAAATAATAAGTCTGCAGCCAGTAGATATGTTTCCACACACTCCTCATATTGAGTGTGTTTGTCTACTGGAGCTTTGTTGATCTTGACTCCCGAAAACTGTTCAAGGATAGGTACCATATCTCATTCTCTGCTTCATTTGGGACTGGTTTGGGTGTATGATATATTCTGTGTGATTATATTATTGTTTTCAACATTAAAGCATCAAATCATCTGGTCATGACAAGGAAAAGACAGAGCAAATGTCATAAAAAGTGTTTACTTATTAAATGTGGGAGCAAGCTTTAACCATGATGCTTGTCATAAAAATGATTCCAAAGTAGAAAATTGGAAGGACTAATGTGCAATGAATTTATGTTTCTCTGCAGGATTTCCTACAATTTACTTACATCCTTGGCCATGAGAAACGACAATCAGATTACTAGACCTTGCTTGTTTATATTATGCAGAATGGTAGGAGTTGGCTTTCCCTTTGTTCCTTGCTCATCCTACCTTTGAACTCCTTCAAGATGTCTCTTTCAGGAGACAACTAGTTTGATAAAAGATGCAAGTCATGATAAGTGGTCAAGATGATATAGCAGGACTACAAAATTATTGTCCTAGGTGCAACCCAATTTTATGTTTTGCTCCCTGAACTCTTGCTAGTCTACAAAATATAGAGGAGGCAGGATAGTCAATCATGCGTCATTACTACGTTTTTGAAAAATATTTATGTTTATGCAGGACTTCAAAGGATTGGACTTGTGCTGGCTAGTTTTCAATTGTGCATTATGATCGGTCCCTTTCAACTTGAGTAACATAATATTCTGCACTTTTCTGATCCTTCCTTGCTCAAAATAGATAGAGTAGGAAATCCATTCCCTAACATTAGTGGTTTGGGCAGAATGTTTAAATTGATTCATTTGTAAAATCTTATTTATTAGGAATGTTATTAATTACTTTGAAGAGCTATGCTGGGTATCAAAATGAGAAGTAAAATGCTTCTGAAGGTGCGAAGATGTTACATGATTTGGAGGATTATAAATTTCTTTCTGGCCTCTGCATCAAAAGGAGTGGCTGTGCTCTCCTTGTTGGAGTCTTCTAATGTGCTGGAAGTGTTTTGGCAAGGGGAATGGTTGTAATTTCTCTAGTGTAAACATATGGAATTTTTAAAATTCTTTTGATTGGTCCCTCTGGTTGACGATCTTTTCTCGACAGTCTACTGAAACTGATAGACTACCGGATTAGCGGGAGATAATGGAAGTTGCAGAAAGTTAGAGGTTTTAGGAATAAATATTTAATTCATTGAGTTTGTCTTTATTATTAGAGTCTGTTTTTATTATTATCTTTAGGAAATTAGGAAATAAGTGGAATATCCCATTAGATAGATTTAGTTGTTAGAATTTATGATTATTAGTTATTTGAATCTTATATTTGGATATATTTTGGATTTCATATTTATATTTTGAATAGAGTCTCTCTCTCTCTGTAAACTATTATAAATAGGCATAGTGCTTCATCAATAAAGCATGAAATATTTAAGAGAGTAAATTGGTACTGAAGATTCTCCTTGGGCGTTAGGCTCATCTTTCTATAAAGGATTTGGCTGTTCTTATAGAATTAGTGAGATGCTTGCTTATTCTATGAAACGGAGGCGGTTCTTAAAGAGCTCGCGAGATACTTGCTTCCTTTTTAGGTCAGAGTAATTTTATAGCTTACTATCATCTTTAATTTTCTCAACTTAGATTATCATATAACCTTCTTATCACCTTACCCAATTCAGTACCATAATCATTATCTCATTAGAAACCCATTTAAGAGTTTAACATTCTCATATAATGTCATGGACTATTCATGATGCCATAATCAGAGAGCTCCGGAAAACTAATTATATTTATGGGCAGGTAAATTTAACTTTTTTAACAAATTCACTAAATTCAAAATACCCTTGTATATTGTACTGTGTTTCATTAGATCTTGTTTTATAGTGTTTGAAGATGTTCTGAAATCAACCGACATAAAGTCTTCCTGTGACTAAAATGAAAGATCTTTGTGAGCAATACAAATTGCTAAAGACAAAGTTAGAGCAAGACTAGTAAAGTGTTTCTATATTAAAAAAAATTGCTTCCGTGCAACAGATAAATATGGGGAACTTGGTTACTGAAAAAAGGGTTAAAGTGTAATTTTGCCCTTAAAGTATGTGCCCAGAAGCAATTTTACCCTTGAAGTTTTCGGCGTAGAAACGTTACCCTTGAAGTTTAAAAATGTAGCAATGTTGCCCCTTTGTTAACTGCCCTAACGGTCAACATTAGAGTTTTTAACGGAGGGGCAACATTGCTACGTTTTTAAACTTCAGGGCAACATTGCTCCAAAAAAACTTATTAATTTTGCCCTTGAAGTTTTAAAACGTAGCAATGTTGCCCTTTCGTTAAAAATCCTAACGGTCAACTAACGGTTAACGTTAGTTGACCGTTATGGTTTTTAACGAAGGGCAAAATTACTACACCGAAAACTTTAGGGGCAAAATTGCTCCTGGAACATATTTTAAGGGCAAAATAGCACCTTAACCCCTGAAAAAAAAATTAGAATAATACCGAAATATTTAAACTGAAATGGCATAATATAGAATAGACTAATCACAAATATTTCCTTTCTTCTTGTATTGACCTAAATATTCTAGCCGCTGATTCTGTTGTTGAATCGGGATTGTGAGGTATTGCTTTGATTATACGTGGCTGATTTTCTTCTACAGCTTGGGCCTTCTGTTGATCTGATGATGCCCAAAATGTTGGTGCCGTAGGAAACAAAGGAAGTGCATCCCTTTTCATCCTCTTAGGGGTACTACTGCCTGTACTTATCTGTAAATCTTTATCTTCTGAAGTTTGATTTTCACCTGTAACGTTTGTCAACATCCCTTGACTGATCTGGCTGGACATGTTAGATGAACTTCGGTACAATATGGCAGAATTGACGACGACAGTTGATTGGTGACTCTCATTAGTACCTTTAGACTGTATCTTAGTGGGGGGGTTCATTTGCTCATGAGAAAAAGCCGATATAGTAGACGAATGCATGACTGGAGGGCCACATGGTGGAAATATATGTGGAACATGAGTTGCATCTTGAACACCCTTATTTCCTGGGGTGAGGCTTATAGGGTTGCAAGCTCCATATACTGGTCCCATGAAACCTGCATTTGGAGGGCATGTTCCTCTAATAGGCTTGTACACAAGGCCTTCAGAAGGAGACATGAAGGGCACTAACCACTGATTTCCCGGTGCTGGGTAGATATAGCATGGGGATGGTTTTGTGTTGTTAGTGGGAGCTGGAAGGACTAGTTGATTGTTTTCTGAGTGATGACCATAATTTGGAAGCTGTTCACTAGGGACTTTGATCATATTGTTGACCCCACGAACGGGAAGTAAAGCATTTTCAGTAAATTCAACAGGAGTAGGTTTCTCAAACTTGGTGTTGTTCAGTTTGGCATTTGAGGATGGTGGTTCTATGACATAGTCAGATTGTAGTTTCTTGGGAACAGATACTTTTAGCGAAGGTTTTCTTGATAGAAGGCGCCGATCTCGAATGAAGAGATTGGGTGATCCAGCCATGAGTTTCTGCACCTGTTTCAGATTGAAGAAACATTCTAGTGTCATCCCTGAATCTGACTGTTAGAGTGAGTGTGGCTCATAAAAAAAGCATCTTTATAAAATAGGAAAAGGTGAAGAAAAGTATTTTTATTTTGTTGAAAAGAGTGATTCTCATGTTCTTGAGAATGAGTTTTCTTTGCTGTTCCTATTCCCTGTCCTATTTCCATTTTATATCAAACAGGCCATTAGATAAGTACAAACATCAAGAAACACTGTAAATTCACAGGAAACATATAATAGTGCCAGTGACAATATTTCTGCATGAAATACACACAAACAGGCAAATATAATTTTTTTGGGGAAACAGAGAACAATATCTTCTTGGCATTTACCTTTATCAGTCTATGCAGTTCGAACACTTGCTGAGCAAAGAGTCTCTCTTGTCTGAAAATAGAAGCCAGAGTCGGGTCTAAATAGACAAAAATAAAGTGAAAAAGCAAAAATTTATGAAGTGACTTAAAATAACGATTCAAATGTTTAAGTCAAGATTAAAAGCAATCAAATACAAGATGGGGATTATGTTTGTCCTTAATATATAGACACATTTGAAGAGTTGATTTTAGTCTTAAATTAAGATATGGTTTTCATTTTCATCAATTTTTTTCCTAATTTACTCCATTGATGCTTCCTTAATAATAATAATTAAAGAGGAAAGGGAATGAGAAAATCAAAGAAGATGACTAGGACGTTTTAGAAAATACATGTCATATTAATTAACTTAACTAACTTCTTTAATCTAATTAAATTGGGTAAATATATCTTACATTAAGAATTGTAGGAGTAGTAATTTAGGATAGTGTATTTGTAGTTGGATTGCTTATTTGAAAGCTAAATTTTTAGTGTGTCATTCCCCACTTCAAACTCTTCCTGTTCTTTATCCCTAATACAAATAAACTTGATTTCTCTAAAGCTGAAAATACTAGTTAAACCAAATTAACTAAAAACAAAATCCCCTTTTGCTTTTTGTTAGAATATTATGGTTTAGATATTTAGATTAATCATTATTTTAAGATTAAGTTTGAATGTTATTATATTTTAGGATATTATATCTTAGTCATTTTTTATTTGATTTATTTTAATTAATTAGATAAGATTAGATTCTACGGTTAGCTTATGTAAAGGCCATATGTACTCTCTTTTATTCATAGAGATTAATAGAGTGTGTTTTATCCCTCTAAACTCAATATGGTATCAGAACTAGGTTTGATTTCAGACCCAGAGTGAACTCCACAAACCCATAGTCAACTCCAGCGACTGTTTTGACCTACTCCTCATCTCACCCAGACTTTCGACCACCTAGATCTTCGACGCCGTGTCTTAGGAGACACAAAGGAACTCTAAGAGTGCACATGAGTGTTGAGTAGAGGCGAGAAACAGAGAGAGAGAGAGAGAGAGAGAGAGTGAAACACGAGCGAGAGAGAGAAAGAGAATGCAGAAAGTCACGACCTTTGATCTTGGCAGAGGAAGGCGCGTTTCACATCACCGCTACCACAGATGACATCGGAACTTGCTGATCGGTGGATCCCAAAGGAACGAGGAGCAACTGAGCAGCACGCGATGTTCACGAGCCACCACAGTGCCTTGCGTGTGACTCTCACACGCCGCCACAGAACCAGCACGTAACGATTACGCGTCGTCGTCCCTAGAGCTCTCCGGTGACCTTTTCTAACTAGAACAATGGATCCTCCCATTTCCCCCTTTATTCAGTTCAATACCTCAAAATTTCAGTCCAACTGGAGCATATCCCATGGCTTTTATGTTAGGTACAAATTCTCAAACTCATGACTCTTCATCAACAGAACCACCAAACCAAACCAAACAGAACTACCAAATCAAATAGTACCCTTTAGAACCACATAGATGATACTAGATTTCTCAGAAAATCATAGTATGGTTATTAACCATAGGTTTAATGGTAAAAACTATCTCCAATGGGCCCAAAGTGTGCTGAGGTATATTCGTGGCAAGAGAAAGGAGAACTATATAAAGGGGCAGCCCCTCAACCAGCTCCTAATGACTCAAATTTCGACACATGGTTTGCTGAAAATAACCAAGTTATGACTTGGTTGTGTAACTCAATGACCGTGGAGATCAGTGAGGGCTATCTGCTTGATAACATCGCTGCCTTGATTCACCTGAAGCGACAACTCTGTGATTTAAGACAAGGTAACATGTCGGTGATTGAATATTATAATTCTTTGCTAAAATTGTGGCAGCAACATGATCTGTTTGAAGTTCATCCCTAGAAAAACATCGACGATGCTCAATTGTACAAGAGGATTGTGGAAGAAGGAAGGATACATGATTTCCTCCTGGGCCTGAATGAATCTTTCAAAGAGATAAGGGGCAAGATTATGGGGTTGAAACCACTACCACAACTCTTTGATGTTGTTAACTTCGTACAGTTTAAGGAAAGTAGAAAACTCCTGAACAAAAATGGCCCAAGCCAAATTGAAAGCTCAGCGCTTGCAGTTAAGGGACCACATAGGGAACGAAAGACTACTAAATGGTGCAACTATTACATGAAGAAAGGCCATAATAAAGAAGAATGCTGGAAATGCCATGGAAAACCTTCCAATGGAAAATTGAACTTCCAAAGTCACATTACCACAATTGAACCAACGGTTGAGAATGATGATAACTTGAGCACAGAAGAATTAAAGATGCTTCGTCGGATACTTGAGAAGCAGAATAAGTCAAACTCTATTCTCAGTGTGAATCTGGTACAATCAGGTAATTCTATTATATCTCTCAACGCAGTGATGACTAGTGACAATACCTAGATTATTAACTCAGGAGCTACAAATCATATGACCGGTAACAAGACTTTATTCCACAATCTTAAATTCTGTCATGAACACCTCAAAGTCAAAGTAGCTAATGGTGTATTCACAAGGGTTGAAGGAATTGGCACAGTTACATTATTTGATCAATTGTCAATACATAATGTTCTGTTTGTACCTGAACTCACTTGCAATCTAATATATGTGAGAAAGTTAACTAGAGGTCGACTATGTCCAGTGATTTTTTATGATGATTTATGTGTGTTTGAGGATTTAAAAACGAGAACGATTGGGACTTCTAGAGAATGTGATGGATTGTTCTACCTTGAAGGATTGAACAAGAATAAAGATGAATGAAAGGCAAGACGAGCACTGTTTAGTTCAAATTCTCAAAATAACGATGTATTTTTGTGGCACTGTCGATTATGTCACCCAAGCTTTGATTATATGAAACATGTGTTTCCTAGTTTATTCAATAAAAATTCTATTCCTTTTCATTGTGAAAATTGCTAATTTGCTAAACAAACATGATCTTTATATCCTAAACAGTCTTATATCCTTTCCTCCTCATCCACACTAATTCATAGTAATATTTGGGGTCTTGCCCTAATAACTACCTACAACCATACCAGGTGGTTTGTTACTTTCATCGATGATCATACCAGAATCACATGGGTTTATTTAATGAAAGACAAATCTGAAGTAGCTAAAATAATTCAAAAGTTCTATACCTATGTGCGAACCCAATTCAACACTTTTATTAAGGTGCTTCGAAGTGATAATGCCAAATAATACATGAGCACAACCTTTAAAGAGTTTCTTGATTACTAAGGAATTCATCACCAAACTTCCTGTCCTTTACTCCCTTCAACAAAATGGAGTGGCTGAGCGAAAAAACCCCCACCTATTAGAAGTAACTCGAGCCTTACTAATGGAACGGAATGTACCTACCATTTTCTGGGGGAATGCCATCCTTACAGCAGTTTATCTTATTAACCATATGCCTTCCAAAGTTCTCACTTATGACACTCCAGTTCAAAAGCTCCTTCGACTCTTTCCAAATTGTCTCTAATCAATTCATTACCTCCTAAGATTTTTGGTTGTGTTGTATTCATTCATAATAAAGATGGCAACAAATTTGGCGCTCAAGCTAACATGTATATTCTTTGGTTACTCCTCTACTCAAAAAGGACACAAATGCTATTGTCCCTCTTCCAAGAAACTCATTGTTTCCCGGGATACTGTGTTCTCTGAAGAAGAAGCATATTATCCCAAATTACCCATTCAAGAGGAGTATTCTGACATTGAATGGCTAAAACACTCACCTGACACATTACCCTCACCGCAGCCTAACCTTATAACTACTCTCGACTCACTTGCTCCCACAAACCAACCTACTCCTACTCAACCTGAAACCAATGAACTGGAAACAAATGTTAGGATCAATTTAGGGATAGATGTTGAATCATGACAAGAGGAAGAGTCACCAGACACTGGTAGATCTATCTCTCTCATTCAAAGGAACGACCATGAATTCAATCCGGGATAAGATCGTGTACTCAACATCCAATTCAACGATTTGTCTCATATGGTAATCTGTTTGCAAAAATGCAAAGTTTTGTTGTGAACAGTGCATAGATAACAATTCCAAACACATTTCAACAAGCTATGGCTGATCCAAATTAGAAGTAAGCTGCATAAGAAGAATTGAGGGCACTCAAGAAAAATAGAACATGGGAGATCACAACTCTTCATAAAGGAAAGAAACCAATAGGATGTAGGTGGATCTTCACACCAAAATTCGATCCAGATGGTAGTATCAACAGATACAAGGCGAGACTTGTTGCAAAAGGATATACCCTGACATATGGGATCAACTATCAAGAGACATTTGCTCTAGTAGCCAAGTTCAATACCATCCATGTACTATTATCAATTGCAGCAAACTTGGACTGGTCATTACACCAACTAGATGTGAAGAATGCATTCTTGAATGGGAACCTGGAGGAAGAAGTATACATGGAGATTCCATATGGAGTTTTAGCTCCTAACAATTCTGTGTGTAAACTCAGCGAATCATTATATGGTCTTAAGCAATCTCCTAGGGCATGGTTCGGTAGATTCACCAAAGCAGTGAAAGGGCTTGGATATACTCAGGGACGAGCTGATGATATATTGTTCATCAAACGTGTTAATGGCAAAGTCACCATATTGATTGTCTATGTTGATGACATAGTCATTACATGAGATAATGAAGAATCCATTGCTCAACTTAAACAAGACTTGTCGACTGAATTCCAGGTGAAAGACCTGGACAAATGAGGTATTTCTTAGGTATGGAAGTGGCAAGAACCAACAAAGGTATCAATATATCTCAGCAAAAGTATACACTAGACCTGTTACATGAGACAGGAATGTTAGGTACCCAACCAAAGAGGACACCAATAGAAGAGGGATGTTATTTAGAGATCAAGCCACAAAGTGTTTTAGTTGATTTAGAAAGATACAGAAGACTTGTGGGAAAGTTAATATACTATTAGCTATGCAGTTGGAATAGTCAATTGGTTCATGCATCAGCCACAGGAAGAACACATGAAGGCTGTATACAGAATTTTGAGTTATTTAAATCTTAATCCTGGAAGAGGAATATTATATTCTTTAAGAAAGGTACTACTATAAACATTGAAATCTGCACAATGCAGACCATGGAAGGGATAGAGAGACTTGGAGTTCAACCACAGGGTACTGTACATACGTGTGGGGAAATCTGGTTACATGGAGAAGCAATAAACATACCGTGGTGTCAACAAGTAGTGCAGAAACATAACTAAGAGCTGTCAATAAAGGAACTTGTGAAGGAATCTGGGTTATAAGATTATTGAAGGAGTTGGGGATTCAACATGAAGGACCAATGCGACTCTGGTGTGCCAACACGGCCAACATTGAAATGGTCAAGAACCCAATATATCATGATAGAACAAAACATGTTGAGATAAACAGACATTTCATTAAAGAAAAGATTGAAGCAGGCATTATGACTCTGTCTCACATAACATCTGCAGACCAAATATCTTGACTAAACCAATAGGCAGGACGGAGCTTGAAGAGTTTCGTGGTAAGCTAGGAATGATTGACATATACTCTCTAGCTTGAGAGGAGTATTAGAATATTATGGTTTAGATATTTAGATTAATCATTATCTTAAGATTAAGTTTGATATTTATTATATCTTAGGATATTCTATCTTAATCATTTTTTATTTGATTTATTTTGATTAATTAGATAAGATTAGATTCTAAGGTTAGCTTTAGGTTTGTTTATATAAAAGTCCATATGTACTCTCTTTTACTCATAGAGATTAATAGAGTGTGTTTTATCCCTCTAAACTCAATCCTTTTTCACTTCAATAAACTCCTATTTTTCTTTTTATTGTTCTGTGTTGGTTTTGCATCACCCTC
This sequence comes from Acacia melanoxylon, assembly GCA_019022615.1. Taxonomy (NCBI): domain Eukaryota; kingdom Viridiplantae; phylum Streptophyta; class Magnoliopsida; order Fabales; family Fabaceae; genus Acacia; species Acacia melanoxylon. The sequence continues at coordinate 17,122,364 of JAFJYJ010000003.1, forward strand.
AAAGGCTAAACAAATATAGTGCTCTCTTGGCTGGAACTATGGTTATATATAGAGCCCTAATTGCAATTATTAAACTAATAATAATCTAAACTAACCCATATAAGAGATGACATAGGATAAGAATCATGATACAATTTTTCCTAAAAAAAAAAAAATTACTAATAATAGTTAAAATATAAAATAAACTTAATTAAATTCTATGTTTTCATATGCTTAGCACAGGTCTTCCAATGTCTATCACAACCTCCCCTCACTTCATTGGGACTCCCTTGACCTGTAACACAAGGCCTATACAGAGACAACGATTTCATGCATGTGAAATAAGTGACATTTCACCAATATAAGCTGCTATAATTTTCTATATTCTTGATGAGCACTAAAAATACAATCAAATCATCTTGGAAATAAGGAAATCCACAATAATGAATTTCAGAAACTCATGGTTTTCGGTTAACACTTACCTCTAGCAATTAAATTGGCCATGTAATCTATAATAGTTTAATGGAAAAAAGAATTGAAGGCTGAATTATAAAAAAACACTAGCAGACAGATAAGTTACTTGATGATAACTGTTCTTGCTTCCCAGAATTGCTTTTCCCCTACAACTCTCATAACATCTTCAGGAGCCATTTTCAATCCTACCTCATAGTCTGGGATGTCCTTACTTGAACCATCATAATGTCTATACGTATCTTCACTTTTATGCCCATCTCTCTTAGCCCAGAAGAAATTTCTACCACTTCCTAAAACATCAAGAGATTTAAGAACACCACTTGTTGCTGGCTTCTCCAAGTAACCGTCCCTAAGATTTGTTTTGTCCACAAAAGATGCATTCTCTTCCTTGCTCAGGCCATTGCTACCCTGCAACATTTTCAAGCTGTCTGCTGAAATACTTCTAAATTCTTGCATCAATGATGAATATGATCTCTTTATTGGTTTAGAAGTCCTAATTTTGATCAATGATTCATCTTTCATGTCACCAAAATCAGCTAAGGGGTGAGCAGAACCTTCCTCTAGGAGATCGGTATGATTGACCTCTATATAGCCGTCTATCTGGTTATTCTCATACCTTACTGACATCGGCTTTATGGGTCTAGTTAAATTCATCGCCTTACTGAATGAACTTTGACTTTTAAGTGAACAGCTTGATTTACGGTGAACAAGTTTCTTCTCATCTTCCTCATTCTTGCTGATGCTGCTGTATGAATTTTCCCCATGGTTAGAGACAGGAGTTACCAAAGCATCATCATGCTCAAAATGTTTAACAGAGTTCTTACTACTGATAAGACCATCTGGCTGAAACATTGCATTTACAAAGTCAGTAACAATAGGAACATGTACTTCAAAATATGTTATTAACTCGTTGTTTTCATGGGTTTTACCATCAATTTGGTGAAGTTCACAGTTGTGGATTGATAAACATGAAGCTTCTCAGCCATATAACAAGATACGCCTGAGTTGCAGAATGGGATGCCTTGATTGCTACCAACCTGTATGACCCAATAAAGCCATTATGATCAAAACGACAGCAAAGAGTAAACACAATGCAAGTCCCATAACAACAAAACATTTTATGATGGGGGAAAAGGAAGACCAAACTGTTTATGGTATCATTTAAGAAATTGGAGAAAGCTTGGATCTTTTTGCTGAAAAATCATGAGGAGCATTAGTAGATTCACATGGCCAGAAAATGAAGGAACTGCGAAATTGGTTCTGAGCATAGAGGAAACTTGGGTGGTGATCCAGAAGAAGGGATGTGGTCAATTTTTCACCGAAAGCCATCTTGTTCCTTGGAGGGCCTTTGGGTCTCACCTTTTCTGCATCTTTAACATACAGCCTCGGAAACACTGGGCTTATCTCCTTTACCTCTTCAATATAGAGAGCCATCTTGTTCCTTGGAGGGCCTTTTGGTCCCACTTTTTCTGCATCTTTAACATGCAGCCTCGGATACATTGGGCTTATCTCCTTTACCTTTTCAATTCCTCCCTCCATTCTTCTCCTTCTTCACACTCTCAATCCACTCACAGAAAAGTTCTTAATAGACCTCACGTGTGTATACTTTTCAGATAATTTTGGTTCACTGACAGATTAACAAACACTTGGCAGCCAAAAAAACAAGTTCTTTCCAGAAAACAGAGTCTTTAAAAAAAACAAAAAAAAAATCTGCTTAAAAAAAATCCTTCAAAAAAGAAATAGAGCTTTTGATTATTAAAAAAAAAAAAACAGATCTATCAAAATCTTTTAGAAAACAATGTAAATATAGAGATAACACGAAAGATTTCATGTGAAAATAAGCAAAAGGGTGTGACTGAGATGAAGGGGATTATCAAGGTCAATAATGTCTCAAACATAGGAGCAAGTTGGCACTTGGAGATGAGAGAAGATTGGGCGTTATCGGTTTACGGGGAGTGACCAAGTCTCGTCTCTCTAACCGTCTCTTTAACATCGCAGTGTTTGGCGATGTGTAAGGCGAAGAGACTGCTTCATATGTCATAACAACCCGTTGAAGTTGTAAGAAATTTGATCAATCTTTTCAAGCTTTTGTCAACAAATTCTGTTACTCTTTTTCTTATTTTATCCTTAATCCCCTCAAACTCGCTTTTCGCTTCCATGAGATGCCAGGAATTGGAAACGTACGAAAATCTCTTGTGTGTTTTTTTTGTTGTTGAAAATACCACTGAAGTCTCAAGAGAAAAAATATCAATCTCAAATCCCTGAGCTTTTTTTATATTAATTATAGAAAAAAAATATCATAAAAGTCTCGTTACAAAAAAATAGTTTTTTTCATGTTATTAAAATAGCTTTTCTTTGTTGTTAAAATTTCTCTATGAAAAAATTGTTTGTCAAAAAAATTGTTGTCAAATTTTTTTGAGTTTTCTGGCGTATAGAATTTTAACAAAGGAAAAGCTATTTTTGATTGTGAAAAGTTATTTTAACAACAATTTTTTTCATAGGTAAATTTTAATAACATGAAAAACTATTTTAACAATGAAAAAGCTATTTTGACAACAAGACTTTTTTGATATCGGAATTCGTTATTAATATCAAAAAAGTCCCTAGTAGACTTTTTTTATAGGAGATTTGGGTTGAGACTTTTTTTGATATTTTTTTTTATTGAGACCTCGTGATAGTTTCCCTTTTTTTTTTCATCGAAATCTCGCACACGTGTTGGGTTTTGAGTATAATTAAGGGTTAAAGAGATTTGAGCGTTGAAAGTTTTTTGGGGCAAAGTAGGCGTAAAGTTACGTTTTTTGATACGGCAAATTTTTTTCTTGGATAGAATTGACACTAAGAGATGTGTGATAGGAATAAAAAAATTTTAAAAAAAAAAGAAAAAAAATCAAATAATTAGGAAAAAATTCAAATAATTTCAAATAATTAGAAAAAAAATCAAATAATTAGAAAAAAAATCAAATAATAAGGAAAAAAAATGGCAAAAAATTAGGAAAAAAAAATCGAATTTGTAAATACTATTTGAGGGATATGCAAATTCGGGTCAAATTATCCTTTTACCCTTTAGTGTTAAATAAATAAAATAAAATAAATTGTGACATCCTAAATTTTGAGTTTAGGATATTAAAAATATTATAAGGAATAAATTATAGGAAATTTGATAAATTAAAAAGTTTTTTTCCCTAACAATTAGGAATAATTTTTTTTTGGAATTGGGGCCACCGGTGCCGCCGTGGTGGTGGCCTAATGTGGCGATGGCCGGCGGCGGGGCCGGGTGGTGGTAGTGGCCCGGCCGGTCGATAGTGGTGGCCATATGGCCCGTGGCAATGCCCGGTGGTGAGCGGCGGTGTTGTATGCCCTAAAATTATTCCCAACTATTTGTCCTTAATTTTTATTGGAAAATATGCCTTTACTTCCAAATATTAACCTTTTAATTTATCGGGCTAAATTTCCGATAATTTATTCCTTATAATATTTTTAATATCCTAAACTCAAAATTTAGGATATCACAATTTATTTTATTTATTTAACACTAAAGAGTAAAAGGGTAATTTAATTCGAATTTGCATATATCTCAAATAGTATTTACAAATTCGACGGATGTTATCGTGGTACAAATTCAAATAGTATTTATTTGGAATTTTCCTTTAATTTTTTGCCAATTTTTTGAATTTTTTTTTCTAATTATTTGATTTTTTTTCTAATTATTTGATTTTTTTTTTCAAATTTTCCAATTTGATCCTAATTTTTTGATTTTTTTTCTAATTATTTGATTTTTTTTTTCTATTTTGTTAAAAAAAATTATTCTAGTCGTCACGTCATCATCACGTCATCGCCACGTCGCATTCCATTTTTATTCAACTAGTTTTTCAAAAAAACGTTACTTTAATAGGTAGAGAATCTAAAATAAAGATAATCTTCAACTAATATTTTTTTAAATAATTAATTTGTACTTTTTTTCCTAACAAAATCTTTCTAACGGTCATGTTAAGTGGGAACCAACTTCCCTGCCTATCCTTTGGATAGGTGTAGCTCGACGATCCAGATCTTATTTTTTTTACTTTCTCTTTTTTCAAAAAAAAAATACTTTAATGGGTAAAGAATTTAAAATAAAGATAATCTCTCAACTAATATTTTTTTCAAAAAATGTTTTTTTTTTATTTAAAATGGTGCCTAGTTTAAAAAAAAAATATGCACCAAAACCAGATTCTTGTTAAGTGCCTATCCTTTTGAATTGGCACTAATTTTTTTTGAGAAATAATAATAAGGGATAGTGTTTGGAAACATTTGGTTTTTTTTTTTTTTCCTTATATTTAAAATTTTGACTCTCAACACTTAACAGGAACCGGTTTTAGAACATATTTTTATCTATGGCCCTATGCAACCTCCACGGCTCGCTCCACCTATATCCACTTCAACACGAAGACCACTAACTAAACGGCTGAGATCTGAAGAAGCACAGCGGAGGAAGAAGGTTGTTCCTAGGCGGAATTACTGGCAGACAAACCAATCTGTAGTGTCTCCTCAATGTGGAAAGTTAAGCAAGATAGGTAAGCGGATGAAATACTCAATCTGTAAACAAGAAAGTCAAAACAACTCAACTTGTGAGGAGGTAATAGTTTAATACATTTTTAGTAACAATCTTTTTTAAGTCTGAGTATTTTACTTCACCCAAGATTTAATTATGTATCTTCTCACACATGTACGCACCATCATCAAGCACACCTGGTTAACCAAACCGGAAGAGATCTCAGTTCTCTCAAGACTCACCAGCACCATCCCAGTGCTGTCAGAAGCCACCAGCGACATCTCAATGCTCTCAGTAGCCACCAGCACCATCTCAGTCCTCTCAAGACCCTCCAGCACCATCTCAATGCTCTCAACATCCACCAGAACGAAGAAATTGTGTGTACAAGTCAAGAAGACAATGTGGGATGGGTATAAGGATTGATGAAGACACTGGCAGAATAGTTTATAATGTAAATATCATTATTTTGCATTTAAAAATGAAAGGAACATAAATGAATAGACTATTCCTAATTTGATTTTCATTCATTGTGCAGCGTGGTCTCGGATCAGATCAGAGGTTGTTATTCAAGAGGGTTCTGCACAAGAGTACATGAACCGGTATGATTGACGCTTGAACAAAATTTCCCAAACCAAATGAAAAAGAAATAAGGAAATCCGTTGGTGCAAACCTCCAGTGCAGTAGAGGGTTTAAGAAGGATTCAATTCTATGAGGAACGCTCCAATACGTCTGAAATTCCATCTACACGCCAAGTCTGTAGTGGAGGGCTAGCCTTGTGTCACAACACATCAGTTTTTATCTCAACAACAGAGAATGATAGCAAAGTTTAAGAACAAGGGAAAGAAGAGTATTATTTAAGATAATTAAGTCTTTATATATATATATGTAATTATTGAATGTCATTATGACCACTTAGGTGATTAGCAAACGTTTTGGCATCCATTGAATGGAATTAAGACCATTTATGTGATTGAATGGCATTAAGAACATGTATAAAATGATGGTTGTTTTAGCATCTTTTTGTATCCGTTTAATGGCACTCAGACCATTTATGTGATTGAAAGGTTGTTTTGGTCTCTTTGTATCCATTGAATGGAACTAGAAACACTTATGTGATAGTATGCTTGTTTGGCAACTTTTTGTATCGATTTAATGGTTTATTAATGACGATAATTACAACAATTTGTTAGATTTTTTTACCCCATTGGCCTTCCCCAGAGTTGATTACTTTGATTTTCTAAGACAAAATTTTGTCGTGTCATAAAACGTAGACACCATATTGAATAGAGACAATAGGTGAATGGTTATATAGTATGAAAATGGTATGAACAATATAAATAGAGGGAATTGCTTCACGGATGTTAATTAAATTGGCTTGTAGTACATAGTTAATGAATGCCATGTTAAAATGGCGACACGATTTTATGAAATACATTATTAATTAGAACAATTTGAGTTTTTAATGCTGGGCCAAAATTTTTTTGAAAATTGGATTAAATCTTGAACCATTTTGATAACTAGTTCAATAATTATTAATAAAATTCCAGGCCAAAAAAATTATTATTTAAATGGTTTGTCGATAGTTATCTTATTGCACATCTAATACCTATAAACTCGCTTTTATCTTCTTTTTTATATTCTTTTATATAATAAAAACTAGCTATTTAAAGCACGTCATTATTTTTAAATAAATATCATGATCTAGCACATGAGGGTTTTTTTTTTTAAAATTTGCTGACTCTCGGGCATCCCATTAAAGATCCTTAAACCCGTTTCCATCAAGCTAGCAATTTTTGATTCCCTATGGCATGTTTGGAGAGCAACAATCCAATCATGTCGGAGGAAGTTGTGGATTTACCAAAGGCCTTATAGCCTAGTGGTATAAGAGCTCCCTCTAAGTAGGAGGTCGCGTGTTTGATCGTTTGTAACTTCAAGCCATTAATGTCTATCTCCTAAATAAAAAAGAAAGAAATTAAAGAAGTTGTGGATATTTCAGAGATAATATTTTTGCCTTAAGTGATCCCTATCCACTCCTATTATAATTGCATTGACTGCCTCAATATAGTCACATTCACTAGTGGAAAAAAGGCTTTTAAGACCGGACAAAAGAGGTATCGTAAGACCGGACTCGCGACCGGTCTTGTTCCAGGCAGTCTTAAAAGTCTGTTATTCTTAAGACCGGATGCGCGTCCGGTCTTAAAAAAACACTTTTAAGACCAGATTTTTTAAATATGAGGTCTTAAAAGTAAGACTTTTTATACCGGAATTTTTAAACATCCGGTCTTAAAAGTCACTTTAAAAAAAAAAAGACGAAAACATCCGGTCTTAAAAGTCACTTTTAAAAAAAAAAAAAAAAAGAAGAAAGGCACACCCAGGATCAATTCCCGATCTCAAACCAGAACTTGAGGGAACTTTCTTCTTATTACCACGGCAAAAGCCGAATTTACAAACACCAATAATATAGACGAGGGAATTTATTGGATCTGATACTTTGTGTGTGTGAGATCAAATGGGTGTGAAAGAAATTGTGGCCGGAACTGATGAAAAACTAAAATGAAAGCATGAATTAAAGATTAACGAGGTACAAGGTGCAGAATACAAAGAACTAAAGAGACCGGAAAATTAATTAAAGTGGAAAGTTTGGTAGTTGCGTCTACGCGCGTCTATAGATCTAAGCTTGCAACAACAACAACAAAAATTATCGAGACAAGACGAAAACATAGCAGTTCATCGTATCGTGGCTCTAGATTCAAACAGGTGCTTGTAAAATCTGATTCGAACCCAACGATGCGATGTTGCCGTCTTCATATATAAGAGCTTGAATAATCAAGTCGAACCTGGAGAAGTAGAATATTCAAGTCCTCCCACAAATAATTAATTGAATCAAAAATTGCTTAAAGTAGAATAAAATGAAGCTTGTAATATCTGAAGTAATGTTGAAGATGGAGTAGACAAAGAGACAAAAGAAGCAAAAATGAAACAAGTCGAACAAGACAAAGCAAAAATTACAAACCCGCGAACTAAAACCAAAACAAGAGATAATGAGAGCGAGAGGAGGGCAAGAGCAATTTTCACGCTTCAGAAAATTTGTGAGCGATGTCCTTGAGATGAGGTTAAAGAAAATGTGAGGCGAGATTTACCGGAAGTCGAAGAGAGGTTTAGAGAGCGAAATTCAATTTTCCGTGGCGGGAAAATAGAATATTCATCTTTTAGACTTTTTAGACCGGACTTTGTAAATATCCAGTCTTAAAAGTAGACTTTTTAGACCGGACTTTTTAAACATCCGGTCTTAAAAGTACTTTTTATTTTTATATTTATAAAATCGCCATTGGTCATACTTTTTGGACCGGACTTTTAAAATATGAGGTCTTAAAAGTAAGATTTTTAAGATCTCATATTTTAAAAGTCTGGTCTTAAAAGTTCTTTATATATTTATGGAGCGCACCGAGACTTTTAAGACCTCATATTTTAAAAGTCGGTCTAAAAAAGTTAGCGAGATCATGATTTTTTGAATTTCGTAATTAAATTCTTGATTGTAATCATCTTAATTAAGTTGTTAGAGAGATTTTAGGAATTAAGTTAGTAGATCATGGTTTTTTGAATTTCCTAATTAAATTACTGATTGTAATAATCTTAATTAAGTTGTTAGAGAGATTTTAGGAATTAAGTTAGCGAGATCATTTTTTTTTGAATTTCGTAATTATATTATATTCCGATTGTAATCCCTAGATTATAGGAAGCGCCTAGGTCAAAAGATTATTTACTTATTAGCATCGAATATAATTCCAATTAAGCGAAGGAATAAATCATCGCATTCTCGGACTCATCTACGATCGCGTCTTCTCACAATATTTACGAAATTGCCACGGTCATACTTTTAAGACCGTATATTTCATAATCCGGTCTTAAAAGTGTTCTATATATTTACGAAATTGCCGCTCATACTTTTAAGACCGAATCTTTTATAATCCGGTCTTAAAAGTGTTCTATATATTTACGAAAGTGCCACTGGTCATATTTTTAAGACCGGATCCTTTATAATCCGGTCCAAAAAGTTCTTTATATTTACGAAACTGCCACCGGTCATACTTTTAAGACATGATTCTCTATAATCCGGTCTAAATGAGGCGGTCTTAAAGCCTTTTTTTTTTGCACTAGTGATTCCACTAGCACATCCCTTATAGATCTCAGAGTTAAGTAACAAATTTGTTTTGAAAGTTTTTGCTAAAGAATAATGTTCCTTGAAAGTTTTTTTCTTATCTCAATGATACTCCGGAATAGGGCAACATTGCTACTTTTTAAAACTTCCAAGGCAACAATGATACAAAAATTTTCAAGACAACATTGTTCCTGGGCCTATGCTTCTAGGATATAAATTTACTAATTAACCCTAGATCTCAAGCCGCTTTCAAAAGAGGTTAAGGGCCTCTAATGTGCTCTCTAATGCTCTTTGAAATTTCATAACTTCCCAAGTGTTTTGTTTTTATTTATTGTGATTATTAGATTTTACATAAAAATAAATTGAGTGATATTTCGATATTTTATGGGCAAAAAATTGGGGAAGTGTTGAATTTGTTATGATTTTTCAAAAAATATAAATTGTTATTGCACATTTTTAGAGTGTTTTTTCTTTAAAAATTATAAAAAAAAAATTCAAAACTTTACCTTTTTTTTTTTATAAAATATCAAAATGTCACTTATTTTATATAGAATATAATGATCACAAGAAATAAGAAAAAAAAAAATTGAGAGGTTGAGGCATCACAACTCACAAGGAGAATTAGAGATCTCTTTCAAACCCTATAGAACTCCCCAAAGCCCCGTAGTTAGACAAGAACCTGATGCTGTGAGCCGATACAAGAATCCACAAATCATAGCCCCATTTGAATTTGTGGCAACCTGTATGTTGTGTTTAGTGTTTACTATCATAAGAGCCATAATCAACATTAAACTAATAAACCATTCAATGGATACAAAAGGTTTACAAAACAAGTTTACTATCACATGAGTGTTTCTAGTTCCTTTCATTAGATACAAAGGAACCAAAACAACCATTTAGATACATTTGGACCATTAAATGGATACAAAAAGATGCCAAAACAACCATCATTCTATACATGTTTCTAATGCCATTCAATCATATAAATGATCCCAATTCCATTCAATGGATGCCAAAACGTTGCTAATCACATAAGTGGTCAAAATGACATTTAATAATAATTACATATAAAGACTTAATTATCTTAGATAATACTTTTTTTCTCGTGTTCTTCAAGTTTACTATCCTTCTCAGTTATTGAGATAAAAACTTTGTTGTGACATAAGGCTAGCCCCTCCACTACATACTTGGCAATGTAGATGAGTTGTGGATTTCATTATTTCTAAGATGATTATTTGATTGTAGTTTTAGTCCTCCTCTAGAATATAGAAAATTATAACAGCTTATACCGGTGAAATATCACTTATTTCACAAGCATGAAATCGTTGTCTTTGTTTAGAAGTTGTCTTATGAAGATGTATAGACCTTGTGTGTTACAGGTCAAGGGAGTCTCAAGGAAGTAAGGGGAGGTTATGATAGGCATTGGAAGACATGTGCTAAGCATATAAAAACATAGAATTTAATTAAGTTTATTTTATATTTTAACTATTATGTAAAAAAAATTTTAAAAAAATCGTATTATGATTCTTATCTTATGTCATCTCTTATATGGGTTAGTTTAGATTATTATTAGTTTAATAATTGCAATTAGGGTTCTATATATATAGCCATAGTTCCAGCAAAGAGAGCAGCTTTGCAAGGGAGCACTATATCTGTTTAGCCTTTGAGGGTGATGCAAGATATAACATATTAAAATATAATAAATATCAAACTTAATCTTAGGATGATGATTAATCTAAATATCTAAACCATAATATTCTAACACCCCTATCTCTGACATGGTCTGTATTTGTGTAGATTTCAAAGTTTCTTGTAGCACATTTCTTAAAGAATATTCCTTTCTTAGAATTAAGCTTTAAATAGCTCAAAATTCTTTATGCAGCTTAATGTATTCTTCCTATGGCTGATGCATGAACTAACTTATTATTCCAACTGTATAGCTAATATCAAAACGTATATGGGTTAAGTATATTAACTTTCCTACAAGTCTTATGTATCTTTCCCCTGGAATTTAGTCGACAAGTCCTGTTTAAATTTAGCAATGGATTTTTCATCATTTCTGTAATGACTATGTCATCAACATAGCCATTAACACATTTGATGAACAAAGTATCATATATCCAAACCCAACTATGCGATGCAAACCTACGGTTATCTGCGAGGAAATTGATAAGAGAGATATAGGAATTTTTTTATGGGGAAACACAGATGGAGATCATCTCTTGGGTTTGGGTGTAAGAAATGGTAAGGATGAAAACTCAGGTTATATGATTAAGCTAAAGTGGAATTTGATTAAGAACCGATCGAGATACTCTTTGGGTAAAATTCTTACGTGAGAGATATATATAGGTGTGGCAACGATATATCAGATTCCCAAAGTGAAGGAGCGACTTAGCTGTTCAAAATCCATGTGGACCAATACAATGCAGGGTGAATGAATGATAAATTGTTCAATACTATTTCCATGATTAGGTCCCATAAGGCCTCAAGTGAATGATAAATTGTTCAATACTATTTCCATGATTAGGTCCCAAAGGCCCCAAGTGAATGATAGATTGTTCAATACTATTTTCATGATTAGGTCCCATGAGGCCCCAAGTGAATGATAAATTGTTCAATACTATTTCCATGATTAGGTCCCAAAGGCCCCAAGTGAATGATAGATTGTTCAATACTATTTTCATGATTAGGTCCCATGAGGCCCCAAGTGAATGATAAATTGTTCAATACTATTTCCATGATTAGGTCCCATAAGGCCTCAAGTGAATGATAAATTGTTCAATACTATTTCCATGATTAGGTCCCAAAGGCCCCAAGTGAATGATAGATTGTTCAATACTATTTTCATGATTAGGTCCCATGAGGCCCCAAGTGAATGATAGATTGTTCAATACTATTTTCATGATTAGGTCCCATGAGGCCCCAAGTGAATGATAAATTGTTCAATATTATTTTCATTCAATACTATTTCCATGATTAGGTCTCAAAGGCCCCAAGTGAATGATAGATTGTTCAATACTATTTTCATGATTAGGTCCCTGAGGCCCCAAGTGAATGATAGATTGTTCAATACTATTTTAATGTGATCCTCTAATGCCCCTTGAAATTTCATAACTTCCCAAGATGATCATTAGATTCTACTAATAATTTAATATCTTATGAGTAAAAAAATGGTGAAGTTTTGAATTTGTTATGATTTTTTCAAAAAAGATAAATAATTATTACACATTCTTAGAGTATTTTTTCTTTGAAAAATCATAAAAAAAAAAAATTAAAACTTCACCATTTTTTTATCCTAAGATATCAAAATGTCACTCAATTTATGAAAAATTTAATGATCACAATAAATAGGAGAAAAGCTTTTGAGAGGTGGGGCATCACAGCTCACAAGGAGCATTAAAGATCCCTTTCAAACCCCTAGAACTCCCAAAGCTCCGTAGTTAGACAAAAGCTGCTGTGAGCCGATACAAGAATCCACCAATCATAGACCGATTTGAATTTGTGGCAACCTCGTATGCTGTGTTTACTATCATAAGAGCCACCAACATTAAACTGTATGCTATCAGCTGATCACTTGGTGGCATCCATGAAGTATTGGTTTGGGGCCTTATGGGACCTAATTAATCATGGAAATACTATTGAACAATTTATCATTCACCCCTGCATTGTATTAGTACGATCCACATGGATTTTGAACAGCCACGTCGCTTCTCCACTTTGGGAATCATATCGGTGCCACATGCACCTATATCTCTCACGTAAGAATTTTACCTAAACAGTATCTCGGTTTTTAATCAAATTCCAACTTAGCTAGCTTAATCATATAAGCTGAGTTTTGATCCTTAGCACTTCTTAGAGAGACGATCTCTGTTTGTGTTTCCCCATAAAAAATTCCTACATCTCTTATCAATTTCCTGGCAGGTAGCAGTTGGGCAGGTAGAGATAACCCAAGAAACCAGAGTATGTCCAGTTGCAAAAGAAACGGATCGTGCTTCCCATCCTGTTGTCAACTGAAAAGTCTTTCTTGAGACACCATCATGATGCAGTGCCATACCCAGATACTTCCCTAGATTTGCTCATTTCTCGGCATCGATTGTGATTAACATTACTTGGTTTTAGCAGCATTCACCTTTTGACCACATACCATGCAAAAATCAACATTCCAATACAACTGCATTGTAGGGCTAGAAACACAGGCCTCAACTACATTTCTATTATTGTCTGGGATATGTAGTTCATTTAGGTAATAAAAAATGAACCGCCATTGAACCCGGTCATGGGCTTTTTCCAAATCAATTTTAAATGAACCCCTTTTACCCTTTCTTGTGTTTCATCGAGTGGATGATCTCCTGCGCAAGAATAATATTATCAGCACTTTAATTGACTGCCTTTAATAAAACTACTTTGATTAGGAGCAACTGTCAGAGGCATAAGATCCTTAAGCCTGTTGGAAACAATTTTGGTGACAATTTTGTAAATAACATTACATGAACTCTTTGATGGTTTGTGGCACATCAATCTTGGATCAAGACAATACGAGCTAAGTGTCATTGATGGATTTCATAATGGATGGATCTCTGAAAATATCCTAAACTTTCTGAATCACTCTTGTACCAACCAACTCCCATTGGTTCTCATAAAAGAGGGGGTTCAAGCCGATGACGTCCAAGTGCTTTAAGTGGACTAATATAAAAAAGAGCTCGTTTAAGTTCATCGCTAGAAACTGATCTTCCCATGTGTACCAATTGGTTCTCTCCTCAATATATAGATGGAAAGCCAGCATTGTAAGTGAGTGTCTGGCTCGTTTCGCCTTCTTCTGTGTACAATGATTCAAAAAACCTCATGCTCATGCTCATAATCTCATGAGGATCATAAGACCATTGTCCAGAGTCTAGCTTTGTGTTACGATCACCATGAGAATACCAATTGCACCTTGAATCTTGCAACGACATCACTTCCGATCTTGAGCTTGAACTTGCTCTAATTCCATTCATGCCTCTTTTCTTACCTGTTCAAGATGAAATAGTCAATTTTATAATCAATACTGAAATTGAAAGAGTCACACCAAAAGACCCAGATCCCGCCACTAAAGTCTCTGGCATTCACAAGTTCCATATTGTTCCATTTCAGTTTACGAGCTTAATAATATATATTCTGCGCCTTTTCACCTTTTTTTGTCTAGGTTCCAGAGTAAGGCAAAAGGTTCAACTCGATGACGGTTGCGAAGATCATCACATAAGAAACTACTAAACACTTTGTTCCCCACTCCACGTGAGTTCCAGAATATATAAAAGTTTGTTATCCATAAATAACATATATATATATGGAACACATGATTATTAGATTCATTAGATTAGTTTCCGTTTTTAATGCTTCGCCACAATGTTTTTTGAAAAAATTGGATTTAACTAGTTTCAAATTTAAAGCAACAATTACATCGTAAATTAATTTAAGATTTTAGGTGCTATTGAAAAAATATTTTAATTGATAAATATTCAAAAATTAACTTTAGATGCTAAGTATTAGTGGAAAACCATTTCAAGATGCTTTTTTTTTTTGCTCGAAGAACCATTTCAAGATGCTGGATGTAATTTAACACTATAGTATAATAAAGTAGTGGATTGTATCCTCCTATTGGGTATAAGAAATAAAAGAGGTAAAGAGGATACTTGGGGGACGATGAGGACATGTCATGGATATTACTATAAATACCTTTTTTCAAAGATACATGGCCATCATATCTCATAGTAACCTTTTCCTAATCTTCTATTCCTCTTCATCTTTTGCCTTTTTTGTTTGGTAGGCTTAGATTAGCTACCGATGTAGTAGTTGGACTAATCCGAATCGATCGTTCGTAGATTTTTTATAAAAATATTATTTTTATATTAAAAAATATATTAAATTATTCAATCTTTTATATAATATTGGGATCGAACGGTTAAGATTTCAATCCAAGATCTTTAAATGAGGCTAAGATGCAAACTATATTATACTTCATGATTATCTTCTGCCTATTTTGTTCTTGTTTTTTTTTTCTCTTCTTTTTTTTTTAGGCCTAAAAGTTTTGAGTAGTAGTAACTAATCTTATCATAATGTAGACTTTCTAAAAGGGTTTTAGTGCTAGCCATGAGATCCTCTCCATATACACCACCAAGAATCACACCCGAACTAGATACTTAAAGAATCCAACTAAATGCCAAAGAGCTTCAAGGTTATCTTCTGCCCATTTTGTTCTTGGAGGCTATCACACATTCAAACAACAATTGTACAAAATTGGGTTGATTGGGGTGGTCCAGCTTTATTTAGCCCATCTAGCTATTAGGAGGAGGATGAGATGAATCCCAACCGTGTAGCTAAATCTATTCACACAAACTAAGAAATTACTGTTGACCCAATAAATCTATCTTAAATTAATAAAAATGTTCAACTTTAATGAAGTTTTGATGGAAAAGAAAATTACCAAGAGTCACATTTAGATATTAATTATAGGGTTAAAATTGATAAATAAATATTACTGATTCTCCAAGGGACTTGTACCATTAATAAACAAAAATTCCTTTTACATAGTAGTCCCCAATAATAGGGACCAGATGGGGTATAATTCAAGTGTTATATAGAGAAAATGTGTTGCTATTTGCTAAGATATGATCCAATCTGATGTGATTTTGATTGTCGGAATTCAATGTGACCTTTCAATATTGGTTAGGACAAGTTTTAGTATTGCTCCCATATTAGGTTAATAATTTGAGTTATTCGTGTTTGAATAAAAAATACGCTCGTGTTTTTTTTTTTTTTTCTACAAATCAAAACAAAACTTATCTCAAATGTTTACCTCATAAATAATAAAAACTTATTCGCATAATACAAACGTATCATTTTTAGTAGTTGTACAAAAGCCATAATCCAAATTAGAAGGAAATTAAACCCAAGACTCATGCAAGCAATATACTCCTATATTTGAAGGTAGAAAACAAGGGTTACAGCTTTTGTATGTTATTGAAATGGCATATGCAAAGCCTGAAATAGACCTTTGAAATGAGAACATAAAAAGAATAAAATAATATTATTGGGATAACGTTAAAATAAATTAAGGAAGAGGAGTGGGATCAGATGGATCAGGTGGTCCCATCTCCTAAGTACAACTTCTCCGTTCTGATGCTCCATGTGACAGACGCTTATCTCATTACATTACATCCAATGAAAAATTGCCACGTAGGATTATGGGTGCTGACTTCACGTGTGGAAAACGGATACTGTTTATCTCAAATTAACACCAACGCGTCCGTCTGCCTGTCTTTTTCGATAAAACTGTTGTTTTGGCACAAACAAACTTTTATTTTTATTTTTATTTTTATTTTTATTTTTAAAAAATAACATTAATGTCTTAAATATAATCTTTAGTATCTCAATCATCTTTTGAAATATTTTTTAAAAAATCCTAAAATAAATATTTTTTAAGATCTTAAAATAATTTTTAAAATTATATAAGATTTTTGTATAAAGGCGGTTAAATTATCTAAATATAATTTTTTTATACCATTTAAAATTTGGAATAATTTTTTAAGATAGAATTTAGGCCAAATTACCTTTATATCCCTTAATTATTGAAAAAAATTTAATACCTAAAATATTTTTTCAAAATCTTTAATAATTTTTCAACATCATTGTATTACATAAAAAAATCCTTCAAATCCTAAATGTCATTTTATATATATATATATATTTAGATCATATATTAATTTATTATAAATAATTATTTGAAGAATAAAGTAAAAATAAAAACGCCAAAATGGTGCAATTTTATAGAAAAGGGCCGTTAATTTCTCCAAAAAAATCAACTATGCCTTATAATTAGAGATGAGAGATTAGTTAAACATAAGAATCCTAACGACAATAAATTTATTAGATGATTAACTTTTCTAATGTTAAATCCTACCTTTAGCTACGATAACATTAGAAACAACTACATAAGAACACTATACAATAAATGTTCTTGTTTGTGAATTTTTAAAACCGTACTCTCTTCCTCAACTACCCTTTGTCTGCTTCTCCATCTCCAAAATATCCAAAATGCTTTCATTAAGGCTAATATCTCAATGTTATTTTTTCTTTTTGGGTTAAAAAGCGTTAATTGTCCATTATTTAAACCTCAACGAAAAATATTATCATACATTTAATATGTCATATAACCATTTTATCTTAACTCTATTAAATAAAAATATATTAATTCAAATCATTTTAATTCTAATATTTTTGCCAACGCATTTAATATTTTCTTTATTTTTAAAATCAAATGTGAATTAACAATCATCCAACTATAATCTAAATAATCTAAATTTTTGTGTTTTTATTAAGAAGATATATCTAAAAATAAAAAACAAAGAATATATTATTCAAATTACCTATTTTGAAATAAATAATTATGTAAATGATTAATAAAACTTAAAATAAGACATTAATGCTGTGTGGTCGATAAGAGAATATAATAGAGAATTCATAATATTATACATCTTGACAATATGTCTTCCGATTTATATATTATTTAATAAATAATACATCTATATTTTATATTATCTATCTAAATATATGTATATATATCTAAAACACGGTAATATTTATATTTTATAAGTTGATAATAATACCTAATTTAACACAAATGTAATGCGATGCATCAGCCTATCATTAGTCCAGAAAGCATTAAAAATATTTAAATGAAATAAATGAATGTATATTAATCGAAAAAATTATTATGATTTGATATTATATGATAATATCATTATTTCATTGTAAAGAAATTTGATTTTTTTTTATTGAACACAATATAATAAAATTTAAAAAATTCACATCAATACTTGAACAGGTTGAGTAGAGTTAAAAATAAAACTTAACTAAATCATTATTCCAATGTCATTTTTTAAGCTAAAAATCTCATAATCCTACATGTCTTGTGTTCGAACATGACATAATTTACCATCAATTATTTTTTCTATATATATCTACCTGGAGAGAAATTGTGTTTAATTTAATTAAATTTAAAAATTCATATTAGTTTTAAACATAGAATTTAAGAGAAAATGTAGGAGATTTGATTAAGGGTAATTTAGTATTTTTAAATTTTTATTTTGTTAATTGGTCCTTCTAAATAATTACAATTTTTACTGTCCTTCTCAATAAATATTATCTACTATAGGTCCTTGATTTTAATCTTCCCAAAAAAAAATATTAATAATCTTTAAATAAAATCATATATGTAAATCTTGTAAGTCAAAAAAATAGGAGAAGCATACAATAACAAGTCCTCACTTTCGATTTAAATGATAATAATAATGACATTCATGCTACTTACTTATTATTGAGATTTTTTTATTATTACGTTATTTTTTTAAACCTCATAATGATTTTTTTTTAAAATAATAAACTAAAAGAGTTATTCACTTAAAATTTCCTTAAGGATTAAGTAGAATATATTTTTAGCGGGTGTAACTTTTAAATTTGTAGCTATCATATTTTCAACTAATACGTGAGCTATTTGTAGAATATTTTCAACTATCTGTGATATAAAAAGATATGTTTTTATATATTTGGAGAAGAGTTGCACCCGATAAAAAATAGTTACACATATTTAAGAATATGGATCTTCATACCATTGCATAATAAACTTTGTTTCAACAATTTTTTTAATATTAAATATTTGAATAATAACACGGCGCGTGATACAGAACGGACATTTATTGACTTAAATTTTGACAATTTTTGTTTTTTTTAAAATTTTGACAATCATTTCATTTATTTCTCCCCGCATTCACACTCCGTGATGGACCACTTGGCCCAGATGTAGGGGCCCACCCAAATTGTCCCTATGGAGCCTACCCTCCTTCATACTCTTCCCCTGGGTCAAAACTCCAAACCAGCTTGTTATCCTATTGTTATCCGCTGTCGGTTCAAAATTCGCAGCTGCCAATCATATGCCACCAATAATCATTGGGAGCAAGTGGTAAGGGATTTGCTTTCCCACCACCATGTCCTCAGTTCGAAACGTGGAAATAGTGAAAATGATGTTGGGAGTTCTTCCCCCACAACCGTAGGCCCGACGCGGGGCGAAATTCAGATTAGTCGAAACCAAAGGTTTCGATGAATCGGGTGGGAATATCAAAAAATTCGCAGCTGCCCTCCTAATATAGATGTCTTCTCTTAGAATTAAATTCAAAACTTAAAAAAGAATCTAGCAGGGCTTATATTATTAGACAAACTCCGTGTTGGTTATTTTTTTAGACATAGATAGCCTCTCATAACGTGACGAATCAATGTCTAAATTCCCGCTATGAGAGATGCCAACATTTAGTGATTGACAATATCTCTAATGGGAGGGTACCTATACTTAGGAGGGAAAAAAAAACTCCAAACCATTAACTCAGAATATTTTACTTATTAACTATTAGCCAAAATTATTCTTTTGTATGTTATCTGCTGTCAGTTCAAAAATCTCTTCCCTCTTAATACCTCATAATATAGATGTTTCCTTTAAGAAATAAACTCAAGACCCAAAGGAATTTAACAGATATTACACTATTAGACCAACTTTGTGTTGATTTTTTTTTCTAGGCACATGTAATCACTTACAACGTGACGAATCAATGTTTAAATTTTCTGTTGGAGGAGATGCCTACATCTAGTGCTGACAATACTTCTAATAGGAAGATACATATGCTATGCTTAGGGGAAAAACTCCAAACCATTAATTCACAATATTTTACTCATTAACTATTAGCCAAAATTATTCCTTTGTATTTTCTTGAGAAATAATATTTAAATTTTATTAATCATTATCTTAAGGGTAAGGCCGCTAACTACCTAACTAACAGTTTGTTGGTGAGCGCATAATTCTTAATAACTTCTAATAAGTGCACAAGTGTCAATTAATTAAATTATGAATATATAAATATTATTAAAAAAAATTGATGAATAATAAAAGGAAGGGAACAAGATATTAATAAACCTCATGAATGGCATTTTGGGGAAATATTGGTCAATAACTTTGTGCGCTTTAGACCGTTTTGTTTAGCTTCACAACATAACTAATAAGACCAAATCCATGTTGTCTAACTACCATATGATGTCACAATTTTGGACATGGACTTTAAAGAAAAATCATATATACTTCTTGTTTTTAAATTATATTTTATTCTAAAAAATTAAATAAATATATTAATTTGTTGAATTGAATTAGATATATATAATATGTGTTGAGGAAATGTGCCATGGGAACACATTCACATTGAGCTATGAATTGTGATGTTGGGTGGCATGTGGCTTTAGCTAAAGATAGGATTAATCTCAGCACACTTGAGAGTGCACTTAGCCATTTTTTAGTTTTTTCAATGTGTGTCATCTAAGATATTATTTTTAAATTTTTAGCAAATAGAAGGAATTTAATGTTTCTTAAGTAAAGTGAAACGTTTGAATCTCATGGATAAAAAAATTCATGTTAGAAAAGCTATTATTACTCCCTCTGGTCCTTAGTAGTTAGTATGACAGTTAGATAATTGATTTGTAGAGATTAAAAAAAATAAGTAATTTAATTATTTTTGAAAAATGTAAGTTGTCTTTAGTAAAATTTCCTCTTTAATAGAACCCCTTAATATGTATAATTAATACGAATAATAACCTGAGTAAAAAAAATATAAATTTAGGAGATAAAAGTGATTGATTTTTTTAATTTTTAATTTTTTACATTTAAGACCAAAACAAAATCCCGGATTAACTCTTATCATTTCTATCTCTATCATAAGTCATTTTTAACTCATTCTCACAAAATAAAGAATGATCTCAAATTGATAAAATGTTCCAATTTTCCTTTATTAAATAATGCTTAATGAACTTATAATAGGTATTGTGATACATTTAGGAGTAGTTAAATTTAGACATAATAATATTGGAATCTAGACTAGTCATATTAGATAGTGATAGGGACAAATCCTTTTGAGGGCCCTTTTTGATGTAAAAATCCAAAAAAAAGCTCATCAAAATCGACAACACCGAAAAGCGCCTTGGGCCTTTTCGTATTTTCATAATCTTACGCGAGTTGTTAATTTGGGCGATATAGTTGTTAGTTAACAACTATATCGCCCCATTAACAACAATTTTTTTAACAACTAAAACAGCCCCCATTAACAACTATATTAAGATTTCGTTAACAACTATATCATTCCGTTAACAACTCACGCAAGATTTCGAAAATACCGAAAAAACCTTAGGCCTTTTTAGGTATTATCAGATTTTGAGGGTTTTTTTTGGGATTTTTACACCAAAAAGGGCCTCAAAAGGATTTTCCCTTAATATATTCTTGTAGGCGCAAGATCAAAGTTGAAGGTGAGGTTGAGGTTTGCATAGATGTACTCACCACAAAAGGAATCCTGTAAAAAGTTTGAAGCAAAATAATGTTAAAGTTGCAGAAAGTTTGAATCTTTACTTCTGTACTGTGCTTCTGATTTCTTCAGTATAAGATTCCTCTTAAAAAGTCCCACAAAGCCCTTCACTTTCAGTTTCAATGCTTTGATCTGATGAGAGTGGTAGAAAGATGACCCCATTAATTATATATCTTTTTATATAAATATATTTGTGATTGTGTGTCACAATTTTAACAAGAATGTAGCAGAAAGTGAAAACATCACAGGCCATGATTAAAACTATGATTAAAACTGAAATCTTTTGGAAAGAGTTAAGTGATATTATTACTATTAGAATTAGGTGATGCTCTCTCTCACTTTCCCTGCAATTTATCTCTGCAACTTTATAGTGCGCATGAGAACTTGGAATGTACACAGCAAACCAAAAGGGAGGTCAGAGAGATATAAAACTAATAAAATAATAAATTAATTAATCAGTTTCAGATTCAAAATTCCTCTCTCTCTCTCTGTGTGCAATATCTCATTCATTCATATGCTCCCCATCTGCAAAATTTAGTTTTACATATAAAACCCTCCCATCTGACCCCAGAAAGCCTTATCTTTTTTCAAAACTAGAATATTTTATTAGCACCTCTTTATTATTATTATTATTTTAGTGTCCTGACTCAGTTGTCCAAGTACCAATATGTTTTCTTATTATATATACAAAGCTTACACGATTTGTTCTTCATATTTATATATATAAGCTTCTCTTCAACAAACTAACATCATTTCTACTACTTCTCTTCCATGGCAACTCATGAAGGTACATCATCCTTTCTCTTCTTTCCTTTATATACTCTGTCTTTTGGTTGTTAATTGTATCTTATCAATGTTAAACTCTCTCTCTCTCTCTCTATATATATCTATATCTTTTTCTCTCTCTACACACACAAACTCACGCACATAACCAAAAGCTCCATAGCCCAGTACTCACAGTTCAATTTCCAAATCTGATATAAGCTTTGGTTGTTTTTCTTTCCTTTCATTGCAGTTTTCATTATGTTCTGAAGTTTTCATCATGTTCTGAATGAAACAAAGCTCACATATATATAAAAGTTGGGTATCAAATATCTATCAATTATCTTCTGCTCTGTTTCTCCCATTGAAGACGCAAACCTATTTTCCTGAGTTGGCTAGCTAGCTCTTGGATTCATATTCTGGTGTTGATATAGCAAATAGATCTACAACTGGTAAGTCCTTCAACTCTTAATCATTAGTTGACACCTAAATTGGGTATATTTGTATGTATACACACGCATGCGCGCGCACACATAAAGAACTTTCAACTAACTAGGTAACTGAATTGTTGATATTTATATCAGAAGTGTTATATTGAGTCCTTATCAATGGAGGGTCTAAGTTGGGATGCCTCACAAGCTGTGGAGAACCTACCTATATTGTGGAGCAATATAGAAGAAGAACAAGAGCTTGAAGCAACCTTGAATCCAAGCTTTCCTAATAATCCAATGCAAGAGATGCAAAAGCAGCCTCTAACAGGTCATCATCAACATCAACATCTATATGAAAATTCTGGAAAAGGGTTGATCAAAGAGATGATGGTTCAATTATCAGAAGCAGAATTAGGAGAAGCAGCTACTCGCAGTTCAAAGACAAATCTGTCACAGCTATTTGGTGGGTCCAGCTGGGCAGCTATCGGTGGTGGATCTTACAGTATGAATAACCCATTTGGTAATTTTGATCCTCCAGAGGAATTCAACATGGCCCACCAACAACTTCTTGTTGTCAATAATGGCTCACAAAATGGTACCACCACCACCTTCTCTGCTGAGTCACTAGATTGCTTGTTCTCAACTACAAATAGCAACACAGACACATCAGTTGAAGATGATGGAGTAGTCTCCATGATCTTACCAAATTGCAGCAGAAGATCAAACTTATTATGGAGCTATAGTTATAACAACAATGGAGGAAGTGAATCTGAGAGTACTAACAATAATGCTGATCATGAAAAATTATCTCAGGGTTCCTCAGATCTTTATGCAAATCAAGGAATAAAAATTGTAGAATCCATCAATAAGTGTTCAAAAAGGAGACTTGATGATGCTTTTGATCAATATCCCTATTTTAGTATTGAAGAAGGTGGTGGTTCAAGTTCATTCAGGCTCATTGAGGAGGAGGAGGGAGGAAGAACAAAAACAACAACAACAACAACAACAATCAACCAAATCCCAAAAGACCCAGATGGGATTCTAAGTTTCCAACTTCTTCAAACATCAATTTCAAGCAGCCACAATCATCATCAACAACAACATCATCTTCCATGGAAGAACCAGACCCAGATGCCATAGCACAGATGAAAGAGATGATATACAGGGCCGCAGCATTTAGGCCGGTGAATTTAGGTATGGAAGTTGTGGAGAAGCCGAAGAGGAAGAATGTGAAGATATCAGAAGATCCTCAAACTGTGGCTGCAAGGCTCAGAAGGGAGAGAATAAGCGAGAGAATCAGGGTTTTGCAGAAATTGGTTCCTGGTGGAACCAAGATGGACACTGCTTCAATGCTTGATGAAGCTGCAAATTACCTCAAGTTTTTAAGGTCACAAGTTAAAGCACTAGAGAGTCTAGGAAACAAAGTTGAGGCTATGAATTGTCCTCCCACTAATATTGCCTTCTCTTTTAACCCTTCTTTTCCCATGCAGTTTAACCCTAATAGCTACAACATCCAACACTGAAACTTGAAATCCAAAAATGGTTATCTGCTTCCAAATGTTGTAGCTAGCAAGAATATTAGCATCAGATGATCATTTTCATTTTCTATGCAAAAATCCTGCAAGAAAAATTCTAATGAATGACATGTGGTGTTAGTTTCCTTTGCCACATCTTCATTAACTTGTGTTAAATTTCACTATTACCATATGACTCTTCATGCATGAGAAAATTGCAAATTCTTGTTTATGATTAGATTGTGTAAGTGAAGATGGAAGAAGAAAAGATATAAACTTTAAGCATACAAAAAGGGGAAGCAATTATAGCACCTATGATTAAGATAAAAGGAATCTGTAGAAAGTGATAGTAACTTTCAATTATATTAATAGTTTAAGTTTAATGCAAGATAGATATAATATAAGATAAGCACTTTGGTTGAAGCTGATATTTGATTAATTTAATGAATGTGGTTTGCTTTTTATTGTTAGTTAACCAATGCAAGACAGACATTCTCTTAAGACAACGAGAAACTGAGATGAGTCAGTGGTCCTCTGTCTCCTTGATTCAACCCAAAGCGTGCTTCTTGAGAATATCAACTCTAAAACTCATTGCTTAGCACGTGTATGATCCTATTCCTACCATTATTCTTCCTTTTTGGCCTCTGTGTTTGTCATAACCACTATGTACAATATAGTTTTTAATAAAACAAAAACCACAGTCTCTCTGTCTTTGTCTTTCTCTTTTCTCTTTCTCTGTCTTTTTTAAACATTACAAAGTCCTCAAAACTCTAAAAAATGGACCTAATGATATTCTTAATGGTGATGACTATGATAACGACGGCTACGACGACGTTGAGTTATTTTTTTGGTGCTATTGTCCATAGGAACTTGTATATTGCATCTTCACTTTAATAGTTTAGTCACTCTGTACTCTATAGCACATGCCTATGTGTTACTGTTTCTGCATGCGGTTTTAATTTTTCATCTCATACACAATAAAAATTACAGATTTATTCTTCTTCATTCCTTTTTCTGCCTGTCATGCTTTTGAGAATTCTTTAATTCTACTTTTTTGGTTGACCATTTATCATGAACTTTAGAGACCAATTTTCTTTTGTCATTATGATCAAGTTTTTTTTTTTTTTTTTGATCAATCATTATGATCAAGTTGCTTATGAGGTTTATCATCAAGTTAAACCTCGTTATCAATAATTTCCTAAGTGATACTTCTTTTGTTAACTTGTTGTGTTCACAAGGAGGAAGTGGAACATCAAACCTCAGTGTATGGATTAACTTTGATTTTATACAGTGCGACATAAATATGTGGGAGGAATTTTGTTTCAAAGTATAAAAAAACTTTTTTTCAATAGATGCAATGGATACAAGTTAAACAATGAACATTCTCTCTACTCCAACGGTTAATTTTTTTATACACAACAAATGTTCAGAGACTTAAACGATATATATCAAAGACCAAGGAAACTCCAGCGGATACATTCAGCAAGACAATGGTCATTAATTCACTCTACCTATAAATACCTAGAACATTGAAGACGACTGCACTGAACTTCAACAAACTACAAGTGAAAAATTTCTATTAGATTCATTGCAAAGCCTTAAAGCTCTTAAGTTCAAATATGTACTTCAGTAATTATAAATCTACTCTTGTGAGAGACATTTATTGATTCATTTATTATTTGAGAGACTCAAGATTATGGGATCTTGAGTATGCATAAAATTGCAAAGTGTAAGGGGAGCGATTGTTCTTGAAAAAGAACTAGCTTGTACTGAGACACCAAGAACCTAACAAATCTTGGAGAATAATGAAAATCTTAGAAGGCTTCTGAGGGACTGGACGTAAGTCAAGTGATTTGGACTGAACCATTATAAATCCCATGTGGTGACATCTCTTCAACCTTATCATATTTTCCTTATAGTTTGCATTAAAGTTTAAGATTTTAATTATCACCCAATTAACCCCTATTGATTGAGAGTTTTGTTCTAACACCTAAAAGTATTTTTAGTGTATCTAATACTTGAAGTATTTTTTTAAAAAAAATGTGTTCAACACCTAGGAAAAAAGGGTGTTTGATGCATCACACAAAATATTTTATGATGCTAGATGATTTTAAAAATACTTTAATATGCTAGATGCACCATAAAATACTTTAGAGTAATGGATGCATTTTAACCCAACAAAATCTTAACCGTTGATAACTAAGTTGTGTGAATATGGTTATCTTTTGTATATTTATTTGAAATATGATATTATTGAATTAGATTTGAATATTGTCAATTTAAATTAAGAGCAACTTTTTAATGTGCATGATGTTTTTCATTCACAAAGTTTGAACTTTTTGAGCTTACTTGGGAGGAATCAGCTTCTTTTATAGATAAAAACAGTTTATAAAATCTCTTATAGTGTTAAACAGTTTTTTTTTTTAAATTGATAAATAATATATGTCTTTATGTGGATTAACAAAGCAGGGAAAAACATGTTCAGTTTGTGTTAAAATTGTTGCCTCCTCTAGTCCTAAATATAAGACAAAGTTGATTTTTTTTTTAGAGATTAAAAAAACTAAATAAGTTTCTTAATCATATCATATATGATATATTTTTAGATTATATATCAATTTATAAGCTAGGTTTTGGAGAAAAAATGAAATATATATATTTTTAAAATTAATTTAATCAACTTTCTTAATATCTCTAAAAAAGATTAACTTTATCTTATATTTAGATTAAGAGAGGAATAGAATTGAGGGTTATGGATGAAAGAGTGTGTTGACTTTGATTGGATCAAAATTAGGAAGCTGCTACTATATTTGTTGGGGTAGTTGGGGCTTATACTAAAAATAGAAATTTTGTTGTGATAGCCAACTCGACAAAAAATTTCATACTATTTTTGGTACAATCAAGAAAAATGGTATCCATTCATAACTAATGTTTCGATGAGCCACCTTGATATTGCTGTAATAAAAGAGATCAAGAGCATGATGCTAGAGAAAGGGAGGTGGACGTTCATAGGATCTCTAGAAGTGCTAATACGACTACTAATTATATTGCTAAGCAAGCGTTCAATGTATGGCCAGGTCATCATCACTTCCATGTCACATTCGGGTGTTTGTCTGAGTTCTTGGATAAGTACATGAAGATAAGTTTGTATGTTTTTAAGGTGATCACAATTATCTCAATAAAATATGATATTTAGATTATACCATAATTATCTTTATTATCTTAGTATTATAATTTGATTGAGGGTTTTGATTTAAATTTAAATTTAAAAAACATATTAAATTTTATGAGTTAACATATTAAAATTAATTAAGTCATCGTTTTAAATGTATATAAGGTTTTTTTATCATATATAAGTGAAGTAAAAGGTTTTTCGCAATCTTTAAATTAAGAAATAATAACTTTAATATTTAAATAAAGTACTAGGGCATATTTATCAACAATTAATCAACTTACCTCTCTTCCCTCGTAAACCGAACAAAAAAACCTCTCTTCCCTTTCCCTCCCATCCAACCAAACAAAACTCATAATCCCTTACCTCTTCTCACCTCCCCTCATTTAGGACCCGTTTGGTAGAAAGAAGATTAGAGAAGAAAAGAGAAGATCCCAAAGTTCCCATGAATTTTGAGTGTTTAGTAGACGGAAAGTCTAGTCAAGATCTTAGGTGAGTGCTTCATCTTTCCTTATTTGAGGGAAGATGCTTTCCATCGTCGAAAATGGAAGGAAAGCCGCAATCTTCTCGGGAAAGTGTTTTTTAAACAAATTTATCCCGAAATTTAAACTTAGCGGGAAGTTCGAATCAGGCGGGAAAGTTCAAACTTGGCGGGAAAGTTTGAATTTGATGATTTTTTTTTTTTTTCACGAGTTTGAACTTAACAAGAATATATATTTTAAAATATATTTTAGTAAAAAAAAAAATTCTTTTATATTTTGAATTAATTTCTTTTGAAGGTAAAATAGACATTTCCTAATTTTTTACCAACTACCACCTTTTCATTTTCTTCCCACCAAACAACTCAAGCCATCTTCCTTCATCTTTCAAATCTTCATTTCTCTTCCTTTCCCTCCTCTAAGTTCCTTTAGGCCCACCAATTCTTTGTACCAAATAGGTCCTTAATCTCCACTCCCCTCCCTTCCGTTGAACCAAACAAGACCTAAAGTATCCCTTTTAATTATTTTCATTTAATACTACTTATTTAATAAATAAAAAAACCCTATAATGCATGCAATCAATAAAAGAGTTTAACAAAAATTATAAATTTGTGCGACAAAATTAGGGTTAAGCAATGTACGAGTTGGGCAGCCCATGTCCTAACTTATAGCCCGCCCATTTATTATTATACGAGTATGGACTTACTCATATCCGTGCCTCAACTCATTTAGCTCATGTTAAATGAGCTGAAGCATAAATGGGTGGATTAAAATGGGTTATGAAAAACTCATTTAGATCTTAACCTTTTTTTTTTAATAAAAAGAAACATCATGATCATATACAACATAAGCATAAATCGATTATCCTAAATTTATAATCTTCAAAATTCAAAGTTCAATCATTATAGTTCTCAAAAAAGAGCTTAAATTCATACTAATACCAATTTAATATTCAAACTTCAAACAAATATTAGAACTAAAGTTCAATAATTAATGAAATGACATGCTTG
Source organism: Acacia melanoxylon (assembly GCA_019022615.1). NCBI lineage: Eukaryota > Viridiplantae > Streptophyta > Magnoliopsida > Fabales > Fabaceae > Acacia > Acacia melanoxylon. The sequence goes on from JAFJYJ010000003.1 coordinate 17,151,294, forward strand.
ATTGCTTCGATTGGATTTTTATGCTTCATCATCATCTTCAAATTCACTTGAATAATCTTCTTATACAAAATAAATTAAGAGAAATCATATTCATTAATATGTAATAAAAATATGAAACAATACAAATTGAATATGTTATTGAAAATACAGGTAACAATAATTGCCTCTCATCAAAATTATTAATATCAAGATCTTTCATTTTGGGAATGAGTGAGAGAGAATACTTAATAATAATAATAATAAAAAATACACTAAATGAGCGGGTATGGGTAACCCAAAGGTATACCCATAGCTATGGGCATACCTTTGGGCTACCCATACCCACCCATTTAAGTCTTAAAACCTACCATGTTATGGGTTCTTTTTGGGCGGGCTAACTATGGGCTAATTTCATGCGGATGCGAGAGGGCTCACCGGTTATGGTCTCCTTGCTTAGCCCTGACAAATTAGATTGTGATCTTATATTTTTGACAAAAAGAAAACCTCTCTATTAGCTGTTACATTCATTCATGACATGAGAAAATATTAAATTTTATGAAAAAAAATAATTTCTTGATCCTTGAACTTCACCTCAATTTAGAAATTGGCTCTTTAAGTAATATTAGTAACCCATTGGTCCCTCTATTACACACCTTAGCTAAATGCTACTCCCTGCGGTCCTAAATATAAGACATATTTAAGAAGTTGATCTTGATCCTAAATATAAGATAAAGTTTTCATAATTTACCCATTTAGATGCTCCTTCAACAATAATTAAGGATAAGAGAGAATGAAGAAATTAAGGAAGATGACTAGAGTGTTTTAGAAAATACATATATATTAACTAATTTAACTAACTTCCTTAATTTAATTAAATTAGATACATATATTTATATTAAGTGCCGGAAGAGTATATGTTTGAAGCTAAGAAGGCTAAAGGTATGCTGATATCAATACCACGTTGGATAAGTTGGTGCTTACAAAGCAAGAATTGAAGTTGCTGACATGGTGAGCCACATTGATCAACTAAAGTTTTTTTTTTTTGGTGTATCCCACCCGGTTCACCGGAGCCTTCGGTTTCGACTAATCCGGATTTAGCTCAGCGTTGGGCCCACGGTCGTAGGGGAAGAGCTCCCAACACCCTTTTTTTCCATTCCCACGCCTCAAACTGAGAATATAGTGGTGGGAGAGCAAGTCCCTTACCACTTGCTCCCAAGGTATGTTGGTGGTCAACTAAAGTTAAAATAAGTTAATTTCTTAATATCATAGTTGGGCTGGGGACTGTTGGTGGGCTTTTCTTCCACCGGCTAAATCCGGTTTCATATCAAAACCCCAAACCTATATTTTTATAAGCTTCCTTTTTACTTACTTACTTACTATATATTTACTTATTTTTAGGTCAAAGGCTTTCATTAGCTTCATCTATAGACAACTAACAGCATACTCCTTTGCTGGACTCCCAACATGTTTCACTGGAATTAAAAAAAATATTGAATCTTATTAACTTCATCTTAAAATTTAATAACTTTTCAATTTTATTTCTATTTAATATATACACTTTTCAAGAAAATAACAATATACACAATAATAAATTAATGGTAAAATTATACATTCAGATGAAAAATTTAATGATGTGACTTATTAATATGACAAAAATGTTCTTTTTACCTTATATATAAGATAAAAAGAAGACATTTTTTAATACAAACATGACATACCATTTTGGATGTACAAATATTATGCCAGTTCATAATTAGTACTCAAATTGAAATTCCTCTCCAAAAAAGCTACCTCTTTATGTAACCATGCTAAAGGGAAGAAAGAACACAATGTATTTAGCAACTTAACCAAAATTAAAGCTATCTAGCCAGAGAACTCTCTCCACTAATTCCACCAAATGAGAAATCATTTTGACTGTGAATTCCACGAGCTGTCTCCATAGCCAAACATTGCCTCAATTGCATCACTACTTGACTCATTGTTGGCCTACTCAGGGAAGAAGGTACCACGCAGGCCATTGCAATATCCAAAGCTTTTGTTGCAGAATCAGTATCAAAGTTTCCCTTTAATCTTGAATCCATAATATCATCAATCTTGCTTCCAGCAAGCATGACATTAACCCATTGGACTATGTGAGTATTCTCTTCAGTCTTGGATATGGCAGGTTGTCCTGTAACTATCTCAAGAAGAACAACCCCAAAGCTATAAACATCACTTTTTTCATTCAACTTGTTTGACATATTGTACCTGCATGATATTACCATATATTAAGTTCCATATCAACTAATTGGAAGATGAATGATATGTATATAGTATTGAGGTATGTCCTATCAAACTAATTTATACTATTTTGATAGAAAGACAAATATAATACTTCCTCCGGTCCCTTTTACAATGAACAACTACCAAAATCATGCGGTTCAAAATGTTAGTTGAAAGTCGTAAATGTATAACTGAGATAATGAGTGATACATTATTAATAATGAGGGTAAAAATGAAAAAACCAGATTAAATTTTATCGTATTAACTCAAAATTGAAGATGGTGGACTTGTGGCCTCTTAAACTTAAAAAGGAACTTAAAAGAAGTACAAGACCAAATAAAGAGAAAAATAAATGAAAGAAAGATGAAGAGCCTAAAAAATAAAAAGAGAGTTTTGTGACTTTGTCTAATGCAAGAGAGAAAACCTGCACTCAACCTATGGCTTAAGGGGGGAAAACAAGAAAAACAGAAGACTAATTCAGCTTTAGTAGTTTAGAGATGGCAAAAACTTACGCAGGGTCAAGATATCCTGGGGTGCCAGCAATCCTAGTATATATATGAGTATCATCTTCATCAGGAAAGATTTTTGACAATCCAAAATCAGCTATTTTGCCCCGAAAATGTTCATTCAGTAAGATGTTTTTGGATTTAACATCTCTGTGAACAATTGGTGGCTTACAACCAGTATGCATATACTCCAAGCCTACAGAGTTGAAAGTGAATGCATAAATGGAAGGATCAACAAAAGGAAATTAATGGGGTGTAAAAGAGTCATTTCCTTGCTAACCTTCTGCAGCATCCACTGCTATTTGTAGCCGTTGTTTCCAGTTCAAGATTTTCACATTTTTCTCTGCATTTAAAAAAGTTGCACAAAAATATAATTTGCATCAGTTGTAACTTTCTTGTATATTTAGTTATATATATTGGGCTGCTTTTTTGAAGTAAAATTTTGATGAACATGAGGGATCATATGGCATATAATACCTGATAAATGCTTAGCTAAGTCACCATTAGACATATACTCATAGATTAGAGCAACGTTGGTGCCATCGTCACAATATCCTATCAGAGCATTCAAGTGTTTATGGTGAACTTTAGCAAGTTTTGCCTGTGAATCACAAAGTCTCAACTTCTTCAGTTTGTATGAATCTGAAGATGTTGTAAAATCTACATGGTTGATAAGATGTTTTTATAGCAATGATACACACACACTACCTCCAGCTAGTTGACTTTTTTTAAAGAGATTAAGGAAGCCGAATAAATTACTTTGAAATATTTATATTTATCTTTTTTATACCAAACTAGTTTGCCTGATTTATAAACTGATATATAATAAAATGATACATAACATATGTTATGACTAACTAGTTTGTTTGATTTATAAACTGATATATCATAAAATAATACATAACATATGCTATGACTTACTAATTTATTTAGTTTCTTTCATCTCTCCAAAAAAAGTTAAGTGGATCTTATATTAAAGACTAGAAGGAGTATTTGAAGGAAATAATGTCATTGTACCTCTGCCTGAAATTGAAGATATCCTATAACTGAAGGAGAGAGCATTTTGACAGCAACCTGAATGTTGCCTAAGATTCCATGGTAAACTGTTCCAAATGCTCCTTTTCCCACAACCTTTTCAAAGTTGTTGGTAATGCTACAAACTTCATCATATGTGAGTTCTTGTTTATTCAGCCCTAGCTCCTTTCTTATGCTGGAATAATCACTCAGCTTCACTGGATATAGATGGGGACTGTGAGAAAAGAAAGATCACGCAGTATAAAAAGAAGGGAAAATCACTATGATGAGTTCCCAAGAAAGAAATGTTATTATCAAAAAGTCCCACAATAAGTGAGCAGTATGGACCTGCTATCATTTCCTGCATCGGAACTTGTCATTGCATGCTACTCACTGTTATGAGACTTTGTAGTGATTAAATTCTTTTATTGGGACCTCATAGTAATTTTCCAAAAAAAGTCGCCCCTTTTCTAACTTAGTTTTTTTTTTACTAAACATAGTCAAACTTTATATGGTAAATAGAATGACTTTGCTTAATAAAAGCAATCTGACTTTTTTTTATTTGTTGGTTAAAACATTTTCCCTCTTTACTTATTACAAGGAGTTTTTACCAATAGAAGACAATAGACATGTACCTGTTTGTTTTGTTCTGTAAATGCAGAAAGTAATTGTGGTAGCCAGTAGTATGAAAGCTCCTGCTAGTGATGACACTAATGGAATGACGAGCTTTGCCCTACTACTCTTACATGAATCTTCTGAAGAGCAAAGATTTGGATTTCCACCAAAACTTGCATTTAAATTGAAAAGTGAATAAGTTATATCATACCATGCACCCCAAAAAACCAGTGTTAAATAGGGCATTATCTCTAAATAGATACATCAAATGGAGCATACCTGAGTTTAAGTGATCCATTGTTTGACCTATCCATAAGCTTTGTTGGAATTATTCCTGATAGCTGATTGCCTCCTAGTTCTCTTCAATGGACCCAAAAAAAATAGCTTTGTTATTTTTTTAAAAATAATATACATGTTTTCATGAAGAATTTAATAACCCAGATGAAAACTGAAATAGTTTACATACAAACCCCTCAGGAACTGCAGTTGAGACAGGAAACTAGGTACATCTCCAACTAAATTGTTGTTTGACAAATCCCTAAAATGACAATAAATTATTTTGTCAGATCCTCAACTATAAGTTCCTATCTTCACATGATAGATTGAGATGCTTACAAATACTCAATAGCCTTCAAATTGGATACATCCGGAGCTATGTTTCCAGTTAATCTACTAGAAGATAAGTTCCTAAAAGAAAAAGAGTATGAAGTTCATCACTATAGTTGAAGATGAAGAAGTCAAACAATAAAATCTCAATTTTTACAGCTATTTTATGCCAAACTTACAAGGATGTGATCCTTGGGGGGCCAGATCCATCATAGCTGCAGTTAAGACCATCCCACGAGTATGACTGTGGAGTACAAGGGTCTCCTTGCCAGTTTCTCTTGATCCCATAAATTGACTTGATGTTCATGATAGCATCAACTTTTATCATACAAGCATGGCAGCCAAATTAAACAAAGAACTAAGACTATTTCTGGCAATATGAACAGAACTTGTAACCAATGAACTTACCATCTGTTTGCTGTGTTTGAGGTTGTGACAGACTCTTGTCCATATACACCTCAATGGCATTTAAAAGAGGAGGAAGAGTTGATCTATCCGTTTTATTGATCGAAATATTGAGCCAAGGTCCACTTCCTATAGTTAAAATATTCAAGGTTTGAAGGTATGAAGGACTGAAATTAGCCCTGAAGAGTTCTCCATTCACAAAAATGTTAAATTCTCTGATTTCATTTGCTTGGAGTTTCTGTATTTCAGCAAAGTACAAGTACGCGAAATATGCGTTGTTCCCAATCTGGAAATGAACTTCCATTTTGCTGCTTACATTTGCTGGAGTTGATGCTGTTCTCATAACAATGGAGGGTGGATAAGTTATGAAACCATATGATGATGTTGTTGATGATAATCCTTGGTCCACATGTAGTAAGGTATTTATCTGTCTCCAGTCTTCTAAGTTACCGGGTCTCCATATTCGATCATAGGAGTCATCTGGGTATCTTTAAAAAAAGGATAGATCATCAGATAGCATTGAACTAAAACTCAATTTTCATGATAGCTTCTTTTCTTATATAGTCATCTATAGATATTTTCATGCAATTCAGTTCCTTGTTCAATAAATGAGATAGAACCCATAACTTTGTGTGATGTTAAAAGACTAAACGTGCACTTTTGCCATTAAAAAACACTAATCTCATGCATGTCTTCCTATTTTCTCTCCTCTTGTGAGTTTGATGATATAATGGCTGTCTCACCTGACCAATTCAGCGTCCCGCAACCCTAAATCATACCGAGCCAAGAGATTCAGAGTGCTAAAAAGATAGGCATCACTGTCAAGTACTCTGAGCTCCAAGACTGATATGAAAGGTGTACCACTGTTGGTGTTAAAAAGGCAAACATGAGCATAATCAGATGAAGCAACATAGATGATTTCCTTGGAAACTATCTCAGATTCATTCTGAAACATCACTGAATCCCACCAGTTAGCTCCAAGGTAGATATCAAACTTGGGAAGAGAGTTTTCACCATCATAGTTTCCATACATGAACATGGCTCTCACTAAGTACTTGTTGCTACTTGCTTGAGGAGCAACAAGGGTATAGCAGTTCCTTGTTTCTTCTGGGAAGCTCCGAACATTCCAGAACTGCCTTTTAAGGTTCTGTGTCTTATGTTTAGATGATATGCTGTGACTAATTCCAGTGGATATGATGTTGGCATCTGAAGTGTAATAGATGGAAGTAGATTCATCTGCGTAGCTTGGTTCATTCAGAAGTCCACAATCAATACTGATGAATCCTGCGAAAGAAAGGGTAAGATTTATTTGTCAGAAACATGAAGTTTTGGTTGCAGTGAGATGAACCAGATGAAACTAGCTTACCTGATTGATTCTGGGAATGAACAAGAACTGAAAGAGTCAAAGCAAGTTGAAGTAATGCCAAAAGAACATGTCCTGACATTTGCAACTTTGTTAAGAGCTGGAAGGTTTTGCAAAACTTTTGGAGAACTAATTATGCTATTCACTGTTTCTTTGAAAGAAACATCAAACATCATTAAAAAAAAATAGACGGGAAAAAACACAGAAGAACCAGTTTCTTCTTTTAGACCAATTCCAAAGTCATTGACCAGAGGTTAAGGTTTTAAGTGTGGATGGAATTACTTGGTTAGGTAGAAGGGTTGATCTAAACAATCGTAGTCTGGATTTGACTTGTTCAAATAGTTGACATTGTGATAATTAAACTACGGTTCAAATATGTCAGCCAAAAGAAGAATAAAAAAAAAAGGTTAGGTGCCAAACCTTGGAATGACTACAATTAGTTATATACAGTATATCGACAAGACTTTTCCCATGTGGTAACGGCTTTTTTCATGCCTTGAATAAGCGGCTTTTTTTCATGCCCTGAATACACTTGTACAAAAATCTTCTATGATATCCATGTTTATTAGATTGTGTACACTTGGACTTCTCTCTGAAATATTAAATTCCAATGCAATAGACAGTCTTGATTATCGTATGATTATTTGTTGACTTTGTTTTGATGACGAGGGAAAGACAAAGACACATCCACTTTTGAACATATAAACATATAAAACGGTATAATAAAAATATCATATCTTTGAAAATAACATCAGACAATAGAAAAATAAGATGGGAAAATACACAGAAGAACAACCAGTGCCTTCTTTTGACCAACTTCATGTTCTAAATTGGGCGAATAACGATGCATCAGTGAATTATTGAACTGGGGGTTTTCATAGAATATTCAATTAAAAATTCAAGAAAGGTATAGAGCTTCGTGTAAAATGATTTTCTCAAAAATTAATATGCTAGCAGTATGAAAACTCTCCAAATGAAAGGGGGAGGTATTCAATGGCGTTAGCACATTCCCACCATGCACACAACCTTAACTTACCGTTGACAAGAAATTAAGGAAGTCCGCATTTGACTTTGGAAACAATTGACATCACTTTTAAGAACAAGTTCTTAGCTTTTCCGTGTTGACATGGAGATTAATGATTAATCATCAAGGGAAACTAGTTTCACACCAAGAACACCTTGCATGGGTTTGACTCATCCTTCTTTCCTTCCACTTCCCATCCTCTTCTCAATCTTTGTTGGATTGAAATATGAGCGGTTGATTTAATCTTTTATAAAAAATATTAATAAAATATTAAATCATTTAAAAATAATATTTTTATAAAAGATTAAATCTCAACGTTCAGATTTCAATCCAATGGTTGAAATTGAGAAGAGGATGAGAAGTGAATGAGAATGGAAGGGGATGAGAGCCACTCCCTCATCGCATAGAACAACAGAGACAATACATAATGTCAATTTGCTTTTCGGGCTCTTTTCACGTACTCGATAAGCAAGTAATTTCCTCCTACTTTCTTCTCTTTTGTCTTTGGCCTGTAATTAGAGCTGTCAAAACGGGTTGGACCCCACGGGTCAGCCCATTAAGCCCCATTTTTAGCCCCCATGTGATGGGGTTATTTTTGGCCCTAGCCCAAAATAACCCTCACTCCTCTTGGGTTATGATAGGGTCAATCGCAGGCCACCCTATTTTCTCATTTCATCCCTCGATCCTAACACATCCGTACGTCAAGCAGCCCACAAGAAATTCACGAGAAACCTCCAACGCCAAGCATGAAAATAATTAACTAAACATATAGTTATTTATCTACATGCACACGCATATGAATTTATACACAAGACCTTTCTTTGATTTTCTTCACATCAATATAAAATAACTAGAGTGGAGGTGTTTGGAAATTTGGTTAGAAGCTAGAATGAAGTAACCCTTCGCATTAGTGCCTAAATATTATTCTAATTAACCAGTAATCAACTCCTATAATTACTAAAAACAACTGATTTTATCCTTAGCGAAGGCATATACCGATATTCATGCATAATTTATTAAGGAGTATGGTTGTTGAACAAATCGTGCATTATAATAAATGGAACAAAAAAAGAATTATTAAAGTTGTTGATTATATTACACCATGTGTACATGCAGATTGCAGAGAGTCGGCACCCTGTTTTGGAAGATTTATGATAAATAATGGAACCACTGAGTTGTTTGGCACCAACCAAATAAATTAATTAATAATTGAGATGAGAATATATTTTTAAGAAAAGTGATGAGAGGCATATAAATTAGGGAAAATCATTAGGGCCTTTTTTAGAAGGCCTCAAAATCTGACAATCTTTAGGATTTTCAGAATCTTACGTGAGTTATTAATTTGACTGATAATTAACAATAATTTTTTAACAACTAAATCAGCCCTCATTAATAATTATATCAGTATCCCGTTAACAACTATATCAGCCCCGTTAACAACTCACGTAAGATTCTGAAAATACCTAAAAAGGCATTTTCAGGTATTATCAGATTTTGAGGGCATTTTTTGGGATTTTTACACCAAAAAGGGCCCTCAAAAGGATTTTCTCTATAAAATTATGGGTAAAGGATTTCTCCTGTTACTGGAGATAGAGTTATCTACAGTGACCCCAAAACTACGTCGTTTTGTATTAATGAAGGATGTTTCTGTAATTTTGTTTATTTTTTAATCATATAAATTTTACCGAAACACCCTTCATTAATTCATCTAAAATTACTAACACACCCTTCATTAATTCAAAACGACGTAGTTTTGGGGTCACTGGAGATAACTCTATCTCTAGTGATTGGAGAAATACTTTTCCCAAAAATTATTATAGCCCGCTGGAGTTCGATTTTACCAAATGGCTGGATCAGAATTTGTTGAAGTTTTTTTTGGGTTGCCCATCCGGTATCCAGAGCTTCGCCCTGACTAATCCGAATCCGATCCGGGTTGCGCACCTAGCTATGGTGAGTGAGTCTTCCAGCCAGAGGCGGAATTAGGGGGGCTAGGGGTGGCCCCCGCCCCCCTAAAATTACAAAAGTCGACCCAAAAATATAGGAATTTGTATTTTAGCCTCACAAATATTTCAATATTTTCAGTTTAGTTCTCACTAAAAGTTTCATGAAGGGACTAAACTGAAAATTTTGAAATATTTATGAGGCTAAAATATAATTTCTTATATTCTTGGGTCAAATTCTGTAATTTTCACCCTCTAATTTCAAATCCTAACTTTATTATGTTTTATTCTGTAATTTTCGTCCCCCCTAATTTCAAATCCTGGCTCCGCCCCCGATCCCGCCTAGGTTTTTTTTGCATTCACAAGGCTCAAACTCGAGACCTTGCTTAAGCGACACAAATCGCTTACCACTAGTGCCAACCCCGTTGGTGAATTTGTTGAAGTTTTAGTTGGTCAAAAATGATTTTTCACCCGCGGGCTGGCCCTAACCCTTAGGGTTATATAATTTTTTGCCCATGCGTTTTGTTTAATTTGTGGGCTTTTTGAGCCTGTGGATTTTTTGGCCCTAGCCCGCACCTAGGGGCGGACCTTAAAATTACAGAAGGGGAGGCATATCCCGAATTTTTTTAAGGAAATTTTTAAATGCATTAAAAAACAAAATATATATATATATATCAAAAAAATATTTATGAAATCAAGTGAATACTGATGATGTAATAAGAGAGACAATTATTTTACAAACCTGTCATTTAAAAAAAGCAAGGCTAAGTACTGTTAGGCCCCGTTTGGATCAAAGAAAAGATGGGAATGGAAATGAAAAGAATGGAATGGAAAATATTTTACCTCGATGCGTTTGGTTGGCCTTTGGAAAAGAAAATGGGTTGATAGGAAAAATTTTGTTTGGTTGGAAGAAAATAAGGTGGAAAATGAGATAAAATACCATTTTACCCTTCCAAATAGAAAAAAAAAAAATTACCCGCCTTAAGCCATTCTCGAGAATGCCTTAGGCATTCTCGAGAAATAATGCCTTAAGGCATTCTTGAGAATGTCTAAGGCATTCTCGAGAATGCCTATTAGGCATTGAATGCCTAATAGGCATTCTTGAGAGCCTAATAGGCATTCTCGAGAATGCCTTAGACATTCTCGAGAATGCCTTGAGGCATTCTTGAGAATGCCTTGAGGCATTACATTGAGAATGCCTTAAGGCATTCTCGACAGTGCATTCTGTCGAGAATGCCTATGCCCTCCACTCTATAATTTTTTTAAAAAATTATCCTTGATGTCTTCAATTCTGGAAAGTTCAGTGACAATACCTAGTGTATGAATATTGGAGAATTATAAGTAAAAATGGTTTCTAGCTGCATAACAATGAAACCGTACATCTACGTTTTTAGTTGCGAAACGGGGAACCCGCAAAACATAATGCCATGTTGATATTTGTTTGTGTCACGCGGGTGGAGGTTAGCTAGCTATACTATTGGTTCTTGGTTTCTGGCTATAGCGATAAGAAAAGGCTGTAAAGACGAAATGATAGATCTTTGAGCCAATGGCAAAACTCTCTCCATTTTCTTCCCTTGAAGTGTGGGCTTGGACTGGGATTCTTATTGTATCATTTGTCTCTGCATTGTAAGTGCTAGAACCTGTCTTCCTTTCTTGAGTATGCGTGCACACTCAAAAATTGAGTGTGCAGTGTTTTCTTCTCCGATTCTGGAAAAATCTCTCTTCTCTCTTCCTCCTTCCTTCCTTCGTTAAAGCTCCAATGGTCGTCGACTCTCTTCCATTTCCGTCACCTCCAGTTTGACGGATCTGCAACGCATCGCGACTTCTTCTTCCTCCTTCCACAATTTTTTTCAGCGTCACTCTCTTCCTCTCCCCGTCACTCTCTTCTCCTCGCCATGTGATCGGGGCAAAATGGACTTTAGGCCATTTTCATACACCCGGAAAATGGCTTCCCACCATTTTTGGTGGGAACCAATTTTCATTCAAACGTGGGAGAATGGCGCGGCTTGCGGAAAATGTTTTCCGGGAAAATTCGAACCAAACGGCCGCCGCCACTGGAAAATGCCAATTTTCCTTTTCCCTTCCCCGATTTTCTCCGATCCAAACGGGGCCTTAGAAATAAATGCAGCTACATAAATTACAATGAAAGTGGGTACTCAATAAGTTCAAGTACATATATTTTAATAACAAAAGTATATTACGATAAAAATAATTACAATGTCATCTTTTTAGGCCTTATTTTTGGAATTTCATCATAATTGCCTTATTATCAATACTATCAAATACATATTTTTTAATATAAGGCACTAAATAATTATTCAACCATCCATGCCTCATCCGATTACAAAGTCATAGATCTAATGTATTAAGGGTGTCCTTAATTTAAGGGAGGACGATCATTCAAACATATATTAATTTTATTTTTTATTTTTTTATTTTTAAGTTTCCCAAATTCAAGGGGGCACTTGCCCCCCAATTTACTATTTAGGTCCGCCAATGCCGCATGGGCTAGGGCCTAACGGGCCGGGTGGCCCGTTTTGACAGCTCTACCTGTAATAAGTTGGCAGCTCTATCACAGAGCTGGGTATTGGCGTTTGGAAGTTGGAACAGTTGTAAACGGGAGAAATTGTGGAATCATATACTGAACGCAATTAATCTTGATTAACTGAATTCAATTATATCATATAATAATCTCAAATTTTTAAGAATTTATGTAGTGTTTGGTTCAAAAGAGGGGATGAAAGAAATAGACGCTCAAAGTGGGAAGCATATTCTTCGCCATAAAGACTCTCTCTTTACGCACAATGCAATAAAAAAGAAATACATAAACTTGGGCAAAATTATAACTATCTGGCCAGAGAACTCTCTCCACTAATTCCACCAAATGAAAAACCACGAGCTGTCTCCATAGCCAAACATTGTCTCAATTCCATCATTACTTGACTCATTGTTGGCCTATTCAGGGAAGAAGCTTCCACACAAGCCATTGCAATATCCAAAGCTTTTATTGCAGAATCAGTAACAAAGTTTCCCTTTAATCTTGAATCCACAATATCATCAATCTTTATCTTGCTTTCAACAAGCATGAGATTTTTAACCCATCGGATTATGTGAGTTTTCTCTTCATCCTTGATAATGGCACCTTGTCCCGTAATTATCTCAAGCAGAACAATTCCATAGCTGTAGACGTCACTTTTTTCATTTAATCTATTTGACGTATTGTACCTGCATCACAAAAAAAACCTGCAACTCAACCTATGGCACTTGAAAAAAATTGATTTGTGTACTCATTGATTTCTGACAACAAAAGATAATTCAGCTTAGGATATGTTTGGAACCACTTTTGATCTCTCAGCTGGTTTCTTCTTCTCTGAAAATCACAGTTTGGGAAACCATGAAAGTAGTTCCAAACATTCATTTAATAGTTTAGAGTAAGCAAAAACTTACTCAGGGTCAAGGTATCCTGGGGTGCCAGCCATAACAGTAGACATATGTGTATCACCTTCATTGGGAAAGACTTTTGACAATCCAAAATCAGCTATTTTTCCCCGAAAGCTTTCATTTAGTAAGATATTTTTGGATTTGACATCTCTATGTACAATTGGTGGCCTACAACGGCCGTATGCAGATAATCCAAACCTATAGTTGAAAGTGAAGCAACGTTTATTACCAAGAAAAAGAAAATGAAGCAACTTTTTCTGCATAAATGGAATGATCAACAAAGGAAATTGAGGGGGAAAATGGGTTCTTCTTTCCTAACCTTCTGCAGTATCCACTGCAATTTGTAGTCGTTGTTTCCAATCCAAGATATTCTCATTTTTTTCTGCATTCACACAAGTTCCGCAAAATATTTACTCAGTTACATGCAAATAGAATTCAGTTTTGAGCCAACTTTCAAGCTTCATATTGATGTATATGTTTAGTTTTATTATGGGTGGTTAGAATGCATGTTATTAACTTCCTTGTGAGAACTGAAATTTAGAGAAATTCGAGGGATCATATAGAAAATACCTGATAAATGCTTAGCCAAGTCACCATTAGTCATATACTCATAGATGAGGGCTATATTGGAGCCATCATCACAATATCCAATCAGAGCAATCAAACGTTTATGGTGAACTCTAGCCAGAAGTTTTGCCTTTGAATAAAAAAGTCATAAACTTTTCAGTTTGTATAAAGGAAAAGATAATGAGGAAGCTTCTGTAACCACTGTGAAATATGATTCTGTATGAAAACAGAAATTATTATGTATGATGAAGATTTGAAGGAAACAAGAATAATAATAATAATATACCTCTGCCTGAAATTGCATATATCCTTGAGCTGAAGGAGAGAGCACTTTGACAGCAACCTGGGTGTTATTTATGAAGCCATGGTAGACTGTTCCAAATGATCCTTTTCCCACAACCTTTTCAAAGTTTTTGGTAATTCTAGAAACTTCAGCATATGTGAATTGTTGTTTCTCTAGCTCTAGTTCCTTATTTATACTGGAATAAGCATTCCCGATATAAAAGTTTTACTTAGCTAGCAAAGATCATCATCTAATTTTCTAAAGAAATCATGTAGCAAAATATTCATAAACTAATAATCTGTTGACCATACTACAAACTAATCTCTATTCTCATAGTTAATTTCAAGACCGCTACAAAAATTCAAGGCTTAGAGGCTTAATTGAAACATTCTTTTCTATTTTAATGTTTGACTTGATAATATTCTCTAAGATGGGGAAAGCTCAAAGTTAAGGTCAATCCTAAACAATGCAAAAATCTCAAATATTAAATTCTTAAAAAATAAAATAAAATAAGGACAAGCATCACCAAAGAAATTATATCCCTCCCCCACACTTAAATCAAACATTATCCTCAATGTTGCTAAAATATAAAGAGGGAAAGAAACTAGTACTCCCCTGGTTTAGGCTTCTAATTTTGATGTGGAGTGCTTCTTCTGGTACCATCCATGATGTTTCAAATTTTAAAAGAGGAAAGAGTGCACAAGCCAGACTTTGCAGCTATAAGAGGAGTGATTATCTTCAAACCTGAATAAAACTAAAAGAAAAGAAAAACACAATAATAATAAATAATGAAAGCAGAACCCTTGGGTTGCCTCCCAAGAAGCGCTTGGTTTATAGTCTTCAGCCCGACTAATGTCACCTTAATTCTCAAATCCCAATGCTACGAGGTTCTTCCCGTTAATGTCTCCACCATGGTAAGGCTTTAATCTCCGCCCATTCACCTTAAAAGCTTCATCTGAACCTATTGGTGCAATGACAATTGCACCAAAAGGTGTGACTTCTTTGACTACAAAAGGTCCTGACCATCTAGACTTCAATTTCCCTGGAAAAAGTTTCAAACGAGAATTATAAAGTAGTACCTGCTGTCCCGGATGAAACTCTTTAGGAATAATCCTCCTGTCATGCCATCTCTTGGTTCTTTCCTTGTAGAGGCTAGCACTCTCATATGCAAAAATTCTGAATTCATCAAGCTCATTCAACTGAAGTAACCTTTTTTCATCCATGATTTAGCATCAAAATTCAGCAACTTCGTTGCCCAAAGCGCCTTATGCTCAAGCTCCACCTGGAAGGTGGCAAGACTTACCATATAGTAGCTGAAACGGCGACATGCCAATAGGAGTTTTGAATGCCGTTCGGTACGCCCACAAAGCATCATCAAGCTTCTTAGACCAATCCTTCCTTGACTTCCCAACAGTCTTCTCTAGAATTTGCTTCAATTCCCTGTTAGACATCTCCACTTGCCCACTAGTTTGTGGGTGATATGGAGTAGTGACACGATGAGTGACACCATATTTGCTAAGCACCGATTGAAACCGTCGGTTACAAAAAGTGAGTTCCTCTCATCACCGATAATGGCCCTAGGTACCCCAAACCCGTTAAATATATTCTTTTTGAGAAAATATACCACCACCTTAGCTTCATTAGTGGGAAGAGCAATTGCCTCTACCCACTTTGAGACATAGTCCACAACTACAAGAATGTACTTGTTGTTAAAAGAACTTGGGAATGGCCCCATAAAATCAATCCCCCACACATCAAATATCTCAATAACAAGAATGTTGTTAAGGGGCATCTCATGTCTCCTAGAGATATTCTCAGTTCTTTGGCAACGATCACAACGCTCCACAAACTTCCTAGCATCCTTGTACAAAGTGTAGGCCAATAAAAACCACTTTGTAATACCTTAGCGGCGGTGCGTTCTCCCACAAAATGTCCACCATAATCCGAACCATGACAATGCCGAGAGGACCTTATGAGTTTCCTCCTTTGGGATACGCACGGAGCACTCCATCCGCACACCGAAAAACAAGAAAGGCTCATCCCGGATATACCGCCGAACATCATGCATGAACTTCTTCCTCTCCGCCGCCATGTTAGTCCCTCTGGTATCATCCCAATTTCCTTATAATTAGCAATATCAGCGAACCAAGGTACATTTGTGATTGCCAAGACATACTCATCTGTGAATTCATCCCGAATCTCCATCTCTGAATCATCCTGCAACTCCTTAACCTGTATCCTAGATAAGTGATCGGCTACCACATTCTCCACCCCTTTCTTGTCTCTGATTTTAATATCAAACTCTTGGAGTAGCAGATCCAACGGAGAAGCCTTGGCTTAGCGTCTTGCTTAGTCAAGAGGTATTTTAGAGCAGCATGATCCGTAAAAATAATCACCTTGGAACCAATCAAATACTGTCTAAACTTATCTAATGCATAAATAATTGCAAGCATCTCCTTCTCAGTTGTTGCATAGTTCAGTTGTGCCTCATTCAAAACTTTACTCGCATAGTAAATAACATGCAATAACTTATTCTTCCTTTGCCCCAACACATCCCCTATAGCATAGTCACTGGCATCACACATCAGCTCAAACGGTAACTCCCAATCAAGCGCCGTCAGAATAGGTGCAGTGGTCAATCTCTCTTTCAACAAATTAAATGCCACTAGACAATTATTGTTAAAGTTAAAGTCTTCATCTTTGACCAACAACTGACTAAGTGGTTTGGCTATCTTGGAAAAATCCTTGATAAACCTCCGATAAAAACCTGCGTGGCCAAGAAAACTACGAACGCTACGCACATTGGTGGGAGGAGGTAAGTCTTTGATGATTATAATCTTGGCTCTATCCACTTCTATCCCCTTATCAGATATTCTATGACCCAAGACTATCCCATCTTTCACCATAAAGTGGCACTTTTCCCAATTAAGCACCAAGTTACTCTCTTGACATCTTTGGAGTACACAAGACAAATTAGCCAAGCAAGTATCATAAGAATTTCCAAAAACAGAGAAATCATCCATAAATACCTCAATAAATCTCTCAGTCATGTCAGAGAAAATAGATAACATGCACCTCTGAAAAGTAGCTGGGGCATTGCAAAGACCGAAGGGCATCCGTCTATAAGCAAAAATCCCAAAGGGACAAGTGAAAGATGTCTTTCTTGATCCTCCTGGAGCCACCGCTATTTGATTGTAACCGGAATAGCCATATAAGAAACAAGTAATAAGAGTGACCGCAAGCCTCTCAAGCATCCGATCCATGAATGGCAAAGGAAAGTGGTCCTTGCGAGTGGCATCATTCAACCTCCTATAATCCACACACATTCTCCACCGTAACGGTTCTAGTGGGTATCAATTCATTATTCTCATTCTGCACTACAGTGATTCCACCCTTCTTCGGTACTACATGTACTCGACTAACCCACTTTGAATCAGAGATAGGATAAATCATACCTGCATCTAACAGTTTCACCACCTCCTTTCTCACCACTTCCTTCATAGTCGGGTTAAGTCTCCTCTGGGGCTGCCTTACTGGTTTCACATCGTCCTCCATAAGAATTTTATGAGTGCAAAATGAAGGACTAATCCCCTTTAAATCAGATATAGACCACCCTATTGCAGTCTTGTGGGTAGTCAAAAATTTCAGCAACTTCTCTTCGTCGGTAGGTGACAACTCAGCACTAATAATAATGGGATAAGTGTCATCCTTCCCTAGAAAAGCGTACTTTAGATTAGAAGGGAGCTTCTTTAGTTCCACCTTAGGAGTAACAGTGGCACATCATAATCCTTCTTCTTCAGCTCCTCAACTCCGTAAATCAGAATTCTCATCTGCAGAAACCTCTTCTTCCACTTGTAACAATTGAGCAAGATCATCCTTCATAGACTTATCTGAACCTTCTTGAAAAAGATTTTCTTGAATGACCTCATCAACTACATCAATTCTGAAGCAGTCACTATTATCAGCTGGGTACTTCATGGATTGAAACACATTGTAAGTGACTTTCTCATCATTCATTTGGAACTCCATTTTTCCTTCAGCTACATCAATTACCGCTCTAGCAAAGAGCCAAGAAGGGTCTTCCCAAAAGCAATGGAAGTTCAGCATCTTCCTCCATGTTAAGAACCACAAAGTCCATCGGGAAAATGAATTTGTCTACTTTCACAAGCACATCATCAATGACACCTTCTGGCTTCTTAATGGACCTATCCGCCAACTGTAACGACATCATAGTAGGCTTCATCTCTTTAATGCCGAGAGCTTTCGAAACAGATAAGGGCATTAAATTTATACTAGCTCCCGATCACAAAGTGCTCGCCCATATTGACGTTCCCTATCACACAAGGAATGCTAAAGCGCCCGGATCTTTAAGCTTTGGTGGTAACTTTGTTTGAATAATGGCACTACACCGCCGAGTCAATGCCTTGTTTCGACCTCTTGCAACTTATGCTTCTTGGAAAGCAAATCTTTCATGAACTTTGCATGATTAGGCATATTTTCAAGAGCTTCGCAAAAGGAATGTTAATCTGCAGTTTTTAAAAATATCAATGAACCTAGCATATCGTTGCTTCGAATCTCGATCTGCGCTTCAACCTTTGGGGGGTAAGGAGGTTTTGCATAAGAAGGAGTTAGAGACTTCTTTGTAGCTATCTCCTTTGGAACCTTCTGCACATCATCATTCTCAGCCTTTTCCTCCTCTTTTTCTAAAGCCTTTTCATGTTCTTCCACCCCTTTTTCAGATTTTTCCTTCACCGGCACAGATTTCTCAACTGGCTGAATCATTATACCACTCCTTGTAGATATGGCCTTACAATGCTCCTTTGGATTGACCACAGTATCACTAGGGAAGGACCCTTGGCTCCTCTCTGCTATTTGCTTGGATAACTGACCAATCTGATTCTCTAAGTTCCGGATTGAAGCCTCCTGATTTTTTAGAGAAGACTTTGTTTCATTCCGGAAAGCTTCTGAACCCTGTATGTATTCAGTGGTGGTATGGGTCAACTGTGTCAAAGCCTTTTCCAGATCAGTGGTGGTGGTGGTTTGGTGGAACTGGCGAGGTCCGCTTGGGGTTTATAGGAAAAGTTTGGGTGAGGTTTCCGCCCGGGATTGTACGTGTTGCTATACGGATTAAACTGATTCCTAGGAGGATTATTCATGTAGTTAACCTCAGCTATTTCTCCAGTACTACCAGCTTCACAATCTCCATTAGCGTGTTCCCCTTTGCAAAAATCACAAAGTAAAGGAGGCTGAGAAGTGATGGATGAGACCTGAGAAGAGGCAAGCTGTTTAGTGATGGTAGCTAACAGTTGTTGGATCACCTTGTTTTGTTGGGAGATGTTCTCATTGTGGGCCAAAATTGTATTGTAAGAATCTAGATGAAGAACTCCCCTCTTTGGTTGTGGAGTAACAGTTTCATTCTCAAGGGACCCCATAGCCTCAAACAACTCCAATGCTTCTTCTGGAGTTTTGTTTTTCATCTTACCACCTGCTGCAGCGTTAATCATCATCTTAGAAGACGGAAGCATCCCATTGAAGAATATTCTCTTTCGTTCATAGTCTTGCAACTCATGTTGTGGACACTTCCTAAGCAACTCCTTAAACCTTTCCCAAGCTTCACAAAATGATTCTTCATTGCCTTGAGTAAAGCAACTAATATCTGACATCAGCTTTGTATACTTTGAAGAAGGGAAAAAAATTTCAAGGAACTTTGTGGTGATACTTTCCCAAGTGGTGAGACTTCCGATGAGGACAAGAACGAAGCCAAGCTCTTTCTTTCCCCGTCAGAGAGAAAGGAAACAGTCTCACTCGAAGAGCATCTTCAGGAACCCCATTCATCTTGATGGTATCACAAATCTGCAGAAAAGTCTCAATATGCTGATTAGGATCCTCTAAATCACTCCCACTAAAAGAACCTTGTTGAACCAAGCCTATGAGGGATGGCTTGATTTCAAAATTATTCGCATTCACAGCAGGATTGACAATGCTAGTTGCAGTCCTGGCTAGATTAAGTGTCATGTAATCGCCCATGGTCCTTTTTGGAGGAGGAGGGGGAGGATCTGCACCATTTTCTCGTCATTTTAACCAGCGGTTCGGTCTCGACTAGAGCTAACAACCTTTTCTTTTATCTCGTTTAGCAAGTTTTCGGTTTCTCTTTCTTTGTCTTTTCGATTTCGGGATCAAACAGTAATTTTTGTCAAAGTGGTACCTCGCATAAAAACGAGTAAAATATTAAAAATAATAAAATAAATAAAATAAAATAAAAATAAAAATCCAATCTAGAGTTTTAATAACTACTCTTAGTGTTGAAATAAAACAATTCCCAAGACGGCGCCAAAAACTTGATAGCGACTTGGCAAGTGCACCTAGGTCGTTACAAGTAATAAAGTAGTGAGAAAAAAAATCGTCCCATCTAATAAGACTCCAATCACTAATTCGCTTATTTTCGCTTTAGTTGGATGAATCGAAGTAATATGAATTGTAACCAAAAACAGAATTTAAAGAATTAAAATAAGAATTCAAAATCAAGAAATTCAAGAAAATTTTAGAAAAGATGAGTAATTTAAAAACGCAAGGTGAAATGGTAATCCCCTATGTTCCTCTAAGTATTTAAATTGAATTTCTAATTGATTATTATTTCTACGATCGATGATCAATTTCTAAAGTTGATTAAGTCTCAATGTCTCGATCTTTACCTTAGTTCGTTATCTTTCAAAAACAACCTAACGCTTAGTTTTGTTTGGAAAGATCATATTTATAAATCAAAATTATTAGATTGCATAAACTCGTAAAGTTCTACGTTTCTAGGTCATGCAATTCTATGATGAATTAACGGTTTAGTTAAATGCACCAACATCTCTATCATACATCAACCTTTTATTAACAATCTAAAAGTGATCAATCTTCAAGAAAGCATTACGCGAAAGATAATTCATTCAATCAAGAAAATAACAATAAATAAATAATCAAATCAAATATTTTAAATTCGCAGGGTTCATCCTCGCCCTAACTACTAAAGTTAAAAACAGCTCAGCATTTATTTATAATAAAATCCATAAAAGTAAAATAATAGGTTTAAATAAGATAGGAAAAAGAAAGAGAAATAAAGACTCCCGGAGAATCCCTCAATCTCATATGCTCCTCCCTGCCGCGTCTTCAAATTCCTTCTTGAATTGGTTGTGCCTCCTGCGTCAATGCTTGCGGCCTCTTTCTGCGTGTTGTGCTGATTAATTACGCCCCACTGTGCGTTCTTGCCGATATATATATAGCTTTAGGGTTATATCCTTTTCGCTGCGGGTCCCACGTTTCTATCCCAATTTGCTTAATAGATATGATATTTTGTATTATTTTGGCCGACTTGCATATCTTATAATCTTATATGCTTTTTGTCTTTTTCTAATATATCATACACATTATTCCTCCTATAGATCTGCTTCTTTTGTACGCACAGGGTCCACGTCCTTTCTTCCAATCTTTGATCAATTCAATATCATATAATATAATATGCTTTTCCTATATTTTTCTTCTCTTAGATCACATAATATCTCCCGCACAAATAAATAAGATATCAATAGATTTTTGTTATAATATTCTTTTATCCTATATTTAATTAAAAGATATATAAGTACATAAAGATAATTAAATACGTACAAAATATTAATAAATTCAACTCAATATATCTCGTAATCTATACTTATTTAATCATAAAATATCTACTTATCAGAGACTGGGGGAAAAGAACGAGCATGCGGTCAAAAAAGGGTTTTCTGTCTTTCCTAACTTAGTTATTTTAATAAATTCAATCATATTTTCTTTGGTAAATAGCATGACTGTGTTTTTCATCTTTACTTGTTAAAAGGAATTTTTACCAATACAAGACGTTAGACATGTACCTGTCTGCTTTCTTTTGAAGATGCAGAATGTAATTGTGGCTGCCAGCAGTATGAAAGCTCCTACTAGTGATGATACTAAGGGAATGACAACCTTTGCCTTACTACTCTTACAGGAATCTTCTCGAGGGCAAAGATTTGGATTTCCACCAAAACTTGCATTTAAAATGAAAAGTGAACAAGTTTTATCACACATCCACAAAAATATAACCGTGATATCATCTTGACCATAACCTTAAATTGTGGTAGAGTATTTTAAAAAAACGAAGAGAAATTACAAGGCTAGATTTTATAAAGTTCATCTTGACTTTAAGCAAGATGATAACTTCTTGAACTTTAACAAGGGATAATGAATCCCCTCTCAAAATTTTAAATTTGTGCAGATGATTCTCCTATCATTGGCTAGTTATTTGACTAATGAAAGAACAATACATTAAAAGAATTATCTGCATATGATCTAAACTCTGGAAGAATTATTTACACATCAACTATAAAGATGAAGTAGGTT
The DNA here is from genome assembly GCA_019022615.1 of Acacia melanoxylon. Taxonomy (NCBI): domain Eukaryota; kingdom Viridiplantae; phylum Streptophyta; class Magnoliopsida; order Fabales; family Fabaceae; genus Acacia; species Acacia melanoxylon. Next base: position 17,173,693 of record JAFJYJ010000003.1, read on the forward strand.
ATTTGCGCAAAAAATATAGTTAAAGAGCAAACTAACTGAGGTAATAAGGGTTATCAACACAAGTTTAACAGTTAAGGAAGTTCGTTGTTAAATTCTGAAAGATTATATGTTCAAGGTACTAGACCATTCAGCTAGGAGAATTAAAAACACAACCATTTAACTTTAGTTCATTTTCTAACCTTCAATTATAAAAGTAAGAAATTATCCATCCTTTGGAAGTTGGGAATTTCGGAATTTAGGTTGCACAATCCATTCTTGCACAAAAGAAAGAGCATAACGTTACATCCCCCTTAACTGGAAAATGTTTAAAATGCTAAAGGGAGAAAGTTTAAGAGACTAATTCTATGTCTCAAGAAAAAATGAAAAGGTATTTGCAAAATGACTAGAGTTGATGGAGTGTAATGTAATTCTCTCTAAATAGATACAAAAAAGGATCATACCTGAGTTTGAGTGATCCATTCTTTGACCTCTCAGTAAGTTCTGTTGGAATTGTTCCTGATAGTTGATTGCCTTCTAGGTCTCTTCAGTGGCCAAAAAAAATATTAGTTTTAGTTAGTGTTAGTGTTTTTGTTAACATGTGTTCATGAAGAAATTAAGAACCCAGATGAAAATTGAAACACTTTACTAACAGAACCCTCAAGAACTGCAGTTGAGACAGGAAACTAGGCACATCTCCAACTAAATTGTTGTTTGACAAATCCCTGAAATGATAATAAATTATCTTCACAGATCCTCAACTAGAAGTTAGTATTTTCATCTAAGAGATTGAGATACTTACAAATACTCGATCGACTTCAAATTGGATATGTCTGGAGCCATGTTTCCAGTTAATCCACCAGAGGATAAGTTCCTGAAGAAAAATGGCATAAAAGTTCATCTCTATTGTTGAAGATGAAATCAAACCACAAAATCTTCAGTTTTTATCACTACTTTATATCACACTTACAAGGATGTGATCCTTGGTGGGCCAGATCCACCATAGCTGCAGTTAAGACCATCCCACAAGTATGCTTGTGGAGTACAAGAGTCTCCTTGCCAGTTTCTCTTGATCCCATAAAATGACTTGATGTTCATGATAGAATCAACTTTTATGATACAAGTAATTCAGTCAAATTATATTTTAAAAAAAAAACAAAAAACAGTGAATAATGTTGATAGTACTTAGCAGAACTTGCAACCAGTGAACGTACCATCTGTTTGCTTTGTTTGTGATTGGGAGAGATCCTTAACCAAATATATCTCAATGGCATTAAAAATAGGAGGAAGAGTTGATCTCCCAGTTTTATTGATCCAAATATTGAACCAAGGTTCAGTTGTTGCACTTAAATAATATGTGGTCTCAAGGTATGAAGGACTGATTGGATTAGAATTGACAAGGTCTCCATTCAAGAAAGCATTGAATTCTCTGATCTGATTTGCTTCGAGTTTCTGTGTCTCGGCGAAGTAGAAGTATGTGTAGTATGGAGAGGCATTGTACCTCGGTTGGAAGCGAATTTCCATGTTGTTTCTGACATTTGCTGGAGTTGCTGCTGTTCTCATGACAATGGAAGGTGTTAAGGTTATGAAACTGAATGATGATGATGTTGTTGATGATGATGATCCTTGGCCTATAGGAAGTGAGGTATTAATCTCTTTCCAGTCTTTTGAGGTATAAGAAGTCCATATTCGATCATAGGTGTCATCTGGGAATCTATGAAAAGGGTCAAACATCAATGATTGTTAAATTGAAACCCTATTTTCATGATAGGTTCTTTTTTTTTTTTTTTTTTTTTTTGTCAACTAGAGATGTTTTCATTCAATCCAGTCCCTTATTCATTAAGGTATCTTCAGTTTTGTGCATTCATTCAATTTCCACTCGCATAAGATAACAAGTCTAAACACTAATTCTCCTTTCAATTTTTAATATAAGACCTATTTACCTAATTTGATTAGATTAAAAAGTTAGTTAAATTAGCTAGGCATGTTCTTTCTAAAACACCCTAATCATTTTCCTTAATTAGATTGACAAATATGAGAAGTAGATCTTACATTAAGGATCAAGATCAACCCCCAATTAGATCCTACATTAAGGTTCGGAGGGAGTATCATGAAACTCTTGGTTAGTGTGAAGAACCCTACATCATAAGATCCAAGGCTCACCTGACTAATTCACCATCCCGCAACCCTAAATCATACCGAGCCAAGAGTTCCAGAGAGCTAACAAGATAGGCATCACTGGGAAGAACTCTGAGCTCCAAAACTGATATGAAAGGTGAACCATTGTTAGTGTTGAAAAGGCAAACATGAACATAATCAGATGAAGCAGCAACAACAATTTCCTTGATCACTATATCAGATGCATTCTGAAACATCACTGTGCCCCACCACTTCGCTCCAAGATAGATATCAAATTTGGGAAGATAATTTTCACCATCATAGTTTCCATACATGAACATGGCTCTCACTAAGTACTTGTCGCTGCTTCCTTGAGGAGTATTAAGGGTATAGCAGTTCCTAGTTCCTTCAGGGAAGCTTCTAACATTCCAGAACTGCCTTTTAAGAGTCTGTGTCTTATATTTGGATGATATGCTGTGGATAATTCCCGTGGATATGAAATTTGCATCTGATGTGTAATAGATGGAAGTAGATTCATCTATGTAACTTGGTTCATACACAAGTCCACAATCAACACTTATAAATCCTGGAAACAAGGGGGTAAGATTGATTTGTAAGGAACATGAAGATGTGGTTGCAGTGAGATGAACAAGATGAGACTAGCTTACCTGATTGATTCTGGGGCTGTACAAGAATTGCAGGAGTTAAAGAAAGTTGAAACAATGCAAAGAGAAAAAGAACTGAAAGGTTTTGCAGACTCCAAAATTTTGTTTTGCATTTGGAGAGAACAGACTGGTCACACAAGGAAAGATTAAACATTCAGTGAAGAAGCTATTCATCTTTTGGGCACAATGCTCTTCATTATCTAATATCTCCATATATTATTTTAAGAAAACATCAACCAATGCCGCCTTCTTTGACCAACTCCATCCTCCACAGTTGAGTTGAACATTTTGAAAATATGAACCTTCTCTTTTGTTTTGTTTGTCATTGGCAGGAGATTGACGTTGTAATTGGAAATTGAATCGTGGGTATTTCATTGAGTATTTAATTTATCCATCTTATGTAATTTTAGCAGCTGCTGCAATTTCAAGGTTACTGGAAGGTCCAAAATATAGAAACAGAGCACGCCTTTGACCAGCGCAAATAGTACTGTTCTCTCTTGGTCAAACAAGGCCCTCTCTCTCTCCCTCCCTCCCTCCCTCCCTCCCTCCCTCCCCCTCCCCCTCTCTCTCCCCCTCCCTCTCTCTCCCCCTCCCTCTCTCTCTCTCCCTCGCTCCCTCCCTCCCTCCCTCCCTTCTCTCTCTCCCTCCTCCCTCCCTCCCTCTCCCTCCCTCCGTTAATGTTGCTTACGAAAAACGCTGATATAGTGAATGACTCCCTCCGTTAATGTTGCTTACGAAAAACGCTGATATAGTGAATGACTAATAACATTTAATTACACAAATTTTATATATTCTTCAATTTACCCACATTTTAAATTTAAGCTTAACAGCATTTAATTATACAATCATCACTTAAATTTACATCGTTATTACTTAAGTTTATATTTTCCGTTAGTAAAATTAACGATTGTTAGAATTATTATAAAAGTATACTTTATAAAGTTAAATATTTTATAAAGTTAAAGGACAAAAAATAAAAGTATATATATATATATATATATAAATATATATATATATAAATATATCTTTATATATATTAGGCCATATATATATATCCAAAACTTTGAAATTACTCTATTAGTTTAGGTTAAAGTATATATATCCAAAACTTTGAAATTATATTTCTACCGTTTTAGTTTAGGTTAAAGAGCATTATCTTCAAACATCAACCATAGTGTAACATTGTAATGATTACAAAGTAATCCTAGAGTTTGAAAGTGAATAACCGAGAGCGGTAAAGATAAGCCGCACGTCTACGTCGCTTGCCTCGATCTTCGATCCGTATTCCTGATATCTTTTAGTCGAGATAACAAATTAACGGTATTTATAAAGTATATCATTTTAAGCATTACCTATATTAAAGCCCCACGATGTAACACCTTGCACTATTCAGGCAGCAAGCAATTGGTCCAAGAATGGTGACTCAAGCTTACTTTATGCCCTATCGATAGAATTTCCGCGATCGGTGTCCGTTTCACGTAGTCTCGGAAAATCTCAAAATTCTGAATTCATAACTTTGAAGATCTTTTCTTCCTCATAAATAATATCTAATTTAACTTAGATTTCGGTCTTACTTGTGGTTCCAACCCAGGTTGAAGTTTTCTCGAAAAATGTGTCCGGCGCGTCCGATTCGAAAATCGTTTTCGGAATCATCAACTTACGGACAAAAATTCACTGATTCCAAATATGTCCATATCATTATAAACTCATCTCCGGATGTTGAGTTATAATTTATTTTCTTCAAATCCAAAATGTGACTATCTGCATTTTTCCCTATTTCGTCTTATTAGGCAAATGCGCTACCGACCTTAGAATTAACTTCCGGAAGAGGTTACTTGAAGGTAAAAACTCACTGATCAATATTTTACCTTGACCTTGGAATTCCTATTCCTGGTTTTCTAGATAGGATCCGTTTCCTATTTATTCCATTACTATTCACTATGATTAATTATATTATATAATAATACAATTTTACAAAAATATCATGATATTTAAAATTTGTTCCTATCACCATTTTTTTTTTCCATTTTTCGGCTGGACCCTTTTTATTTTTATTTTATATTTATTTTATATTTAATTATTTATTTATTCCAATTTTTTCAAAAATTTCACAAAATTACCTAATTGGTCCATTCTTGTATTTAGGCTTAAAAAAAAAAAAAACCTAAACTCACTTATTTTTCACAAAATTCTCCAATTAATTACTAAATATGTTCTTACTAATTTTAAGCCAAAAACCACTAATTTTAGGGTTTTACAAAATTACTTATGAATTTCCTTTACTTATGCTTAAGTAATTAGCCGTAAATTATTTAACTACTTTATTATCACTAGTTGATAATTTTCTTAATTAGAATGCCTCATTACCTCATAATTCTAGGGGTATTACACCGCAGATTAATATTATGCGAGGAAAATGTTAGAGCAACAAATTTAAGTGATGATTGTATGCAGCTGACAAAATATATTTAAGTTTTAATTTCTTAATATAATATATTTAGATTACTAAACTATAATAAACCAAAATATAGCTGCAAATAATGAAATTAAGGTTTTGCTATTTATATTATTAAACTAAATTTTGTAATAAACTAATATCTTTAGATTATGAAACTATAATTTCATAATACAATCGAGGTTTTGATATTAATCATTTCATTAGGCTTTTAGATATTTTTCAATTTACATATATTTTAAATTTAAAATTAATAGCATTTAATTACATAGTCATCACTTAAATTTCTTTGTCGCAGCTTTCCGTTAGCAACATTAATGGTGTTAAAATTATAGGACCAAAAGTATATTTTATAAAGTTAAAGGATCAAAAATATATCTCATATAAATTTAAAGGACTAAAAATATATTTTAGGCGATTAGTTTATATTTATGTAGAAGACTTTTTTCATTGAGACATTTCGGATCAATCATCAATCGAACATGCTGAAACCCCAAACTTGGGAAACTAAACTATTCTTTACATGTCCCAAACTTTGAAATTACTCAATTAGTTTATATTAATCTACTGGACTTTTTTCATGATGACATTCAGATTAGCCTATCACTTTCAATTATAACTCTAATTCTATCATTAAGGACAATACGTTTTTTGCGAGTGGTAACCTTAAGCCTGATGATTAGTGCAATGAGCACCATGCTTCTATTTAATCCCTCCGTATGATTTATTTTTATAGCCTTTTTTGTAATTTAAAAAAAAAAAAATCAAGAAAAATATATACATGAATTAAGATTTTGAAATTCATACAAACACAAGAAGTTCGATGGAAACGCCAAAAACAAACACAAATAGTTTAATGTTTGGGTTAGTGGTGGAAGCTGGTTTTCAGACGTGATTTAGCATATACGAGGTAATTATGTGAGATAAATTTTGCTTTAAATTGTATGAACATACTTTTTAAACATCAACTCAAACAAGTTATGATTCTCTAGCTTACTAGGTTCTACAAGTTATGATTCTCTGGCTTACTAGGTTCTCTGGGTTTCAATCAATCTATTCACTCGTCTTTGCAACAAGAGTCTGAGCAAATCATTTTATTCTAGCAGCCAAAAATTAGACTTATAATTTCATCATTTGAATATACAACTCCTAAATATAAGATAAAGTTGACTTTTTTGAAGAAATTAAGGAAACTAATTAAATTACTTTAGAATATTTTTTTTTTCAAGCTAATTAGTTTGATTAATAAATTAATATATAATTTAAGGATACACAACATATAATATGATTAAGTAATTTATTTAGCTTCATTAATTTCCGCAAAAAAATTAATTATATCTTATATTTTGGACTGAAGAGAGGAGTAGTTGATGGAACAAAATTGGAGGGAATGCATATATGGAAACTAAATGATGCATTTTGCTCTGCTTGACCATTTAAGGGGGCAAAGACCAAAGAAAATATCAAAATACTACTTTGTTAGTATTACCAAAACGAAGCATGTAAAAACCCCACCTTTTCCCCCTAGCCTGCTACACCACCTAAACTCCAGGAATTGGATATCGAGTAGTGAGAGCTTCAACTTTTTTTCGAAGGTTTGAAATCTGATATTTCAAAGGAAATTCAGGGGATGACAAAAACTGCATAAAGTCTTGGAGCTTTGTTCCCGGAGCCAGGCGTTTGGCTTCAAGTGCAATTTGTACACCCTCATGAATAAAGTCTGCTGTTAGAACAAACTCTCTCTCTCCTAGTCCTCTTGTTGTCATTGCCGGCGATCCAATGCGGATGCCTCCGGGAACCAGAGCACTTTTATCACCTGTCATGATTCTCATGTGTAAGTAAGAACATGGAAGAAGAAGAAGAAGAAGAAGACGAGTGAGGAAGACCAAACAGAATGAGTAAACAGGGCAAAGAATATGAAACACAAGTAGCATGAATCTCACCAGGCACTGAATTCTTGTTCAGAGTTGTAGAGACCATGTCAAGAATTTTCTCCACTCGAGCACCATCAATGCCCTAGGAATGCATGAAGGAATATTTAAACTTAAGCAACAAGACACTGAGAAGCAGAAACAAAAGGGGAATAAAAAAAAAATATATATATATACTGAAATTTTATTCTAAAATTTGACATAAAGGAGCAACATTCTTACGAATGGCCTCAAATCAACAAGAACCAGGTGATTATCACTTCCACCAGATGCCAATTTGTAGCCATGCTCTATTAATCGATTTGCTAGAACTCTACAATTAGAGACCACCTACAGGATTGAAGTTATATGAGTGCAACTGTCATGATAGGCCTTGGAACAAACTTAACAATGGTTAAACGAGACATACCTGGTTCTGGTAAACCTTAAACTCGGGGGATTGAGCATACTTCAAACAAACTGCTAGTCCTCCAATTGTGTGGTTATGAGGAACACCCTATATAAAGATAATTTTCGTACTAAACTATGAAGATAGGGACAATATTTTCAATTGGAATAGTAAAGATAGGCCTAAACAGAACCAATATCTTACTTGTAGGCCAGGAAAAACAGCATTGTTAATGGCAGACTCTAGATTGACACCATGCACAGAATCTTTCTTGAAGAATATCATGCCACCTCTGGGACCTCTCAGAGACTGGAGAAAAATATTTAATAGTACTAAGTCATGGGCATGTGAACACCAACAAAGAGGAGTATATGGTTAAATATTAAATGAGTATTGATTGTTAGAAGAATGAAAACAAATTCGGTTCCTTTACTTTTAAATAAAAAATAAAAGGAAAATCCTTTTAGGGGCCCTTTTAACAGAAAAAAATCCCAAAAAAGGCCCCAGGGCCTTTTCTGGGATTTTTCATTAAAACGTTAGTTGTTAACATGGCTTATATAGTTGTTAACTGGGACTGATATTGTTGTTAATGTGACTGATTTAGTTGTTAAAATATTGTTGTTAATGCGACTGATTTAGTTGTTAATGGGTATTGATTTAGTTGTTGATGAGCTGATTTAGTTGTTAAAGTTTAATGAATTTATACCAGAAAAGACCCTAAAGCCTTTTTTGGGATTTTCAGAATTTTTGGGTCTTTTTTGAGATTTTTTCTGTTAAAAGGCCCCAAAAGGATTTTCCCAAAAATAAAAGCGCGATATTGGGAATATCTTGAGGAAAACCTTGTGAGTTGTGGTTGTCACAATATCGCAAAATTCAAAGGGATCAGCAAGCACACCAGCAGCAACAAGTCCGCTAATATGAGCCATATCCATCATAAGAAACGCACCAACTTCATCTGCAATCTTCGCATGGATATCACATGTAATTAGCTTTTAGTTAAGAAAATAAAAATCACATATTAAAAGTAGGGATATTCAATCACAAACAAAATATTCCAGAAACAGAACTTACTTTTCTCATCGTGGATAGTCAATGTCTCGACGATAAGCACTTGCACCAGCAATAATTAGTTTTGGCCGGAAGAGATTAGCAGTTTTCTCAAGCATGGCCTGTTTACAATTCAAAAGTGCTTAAGCTTTTGGTAGACTATGCCATAATTTAATGACAAAAATGTAAGCACCTGTAGATTCATCAACTCGATAAGGTATAGATTCAAAATAAATTGATGTTCCTGATACATGTCTTTTGGGAGTCATTAACCCATGAGACAAATGTCCCCCATGAGGCAAGTCCAAACCCTGAAGAATCATCATTTTATATCAGTACATCCTTACAACAGAAACACTATTTTGGATTAGCAAAAATCGCTCAAGAGGGGAATTTTACCATTATTCGATCATGTGGCTTAAGAACTGCAGTGTAAACTTCAAAATTAGCAGGAGAGCCAGATAAGGGTTGAACATTTACACCCCACTTATTCCCATCCAAGTGAAATGCAGCCAATGCCTCTATTGACATAGTATTTGAAGCTCATCAATGAGTTCACTTCCATCATTGCCCTCGATGTAAAATTTTCTGAAGCAATAAGCTAAAGGCTTTTATACTACCGATTCTTTTCCTTGCCAATAATATCATAAACCTCAGGATCAGCTTCACAGGAAACTACTTTTATCACCTGAAAATATCAGACCAAAACTTCAGTCTTCAAGCAAGACCAAATATCTTGGATGCTGAACCAGAGAAGAATAAACTCCTAATCATGGCATCCAATTGTGTAAGCTTTGTATATTTATTTGTCCTTTAAAAGCCTATACTAGCTAGTCAATCATAAAAAATTGAACTGCAAAATTGTAGGAGACTGCTAGACTCATGTCTGATACCAATATATGATATTAGCCATAAACTGGTATCAAAAATCGGTATCAGACAGGATGATATTACTTTAAGAGGCATGTAATAACAACATGTACTACATTTTGAAAGAGGTGTGGATTAGATCTTGCATCCTCAATTAAAGGGTTAGACTGAAGTTTGATCGATATTAATTAAAAAATATAATTTAATTAAAATAGGTAAAAATATTTATATTTTAATAATAAAAAATATTTTGTGTAAACATGAGAGGATGAGTAATTTTATATTGGGTTTTTAAAAAAAAGAAGAGATCACACAGGCTTGGGCTTAGCAAAACGTGAGAACATGAAATTTATCTGTTTATTAGTTTATTCACCGTACGAAGCTAAGGAAACTAGGAAAACGGCTAGGGGAGGTTCTCTAGTCCCTTTTGAAGTGGGTTGGAGACGAGTTCGAAGACAATGGAGAAGGTGGAGATGATTTGCCGACGCTCGATCTTTGTTTCCTTACTAAGAACCCAACTCTTTTTTTAGATATCTGTGTACTTCTCGATTTCATTGACTCGATGACTCCTCAACTCGGCCGGTTCAGGCTGAGTAGACCCGGAGTCACCGACTCAACCCAGGTTTAGCTTCGCCGGTTTCCGGTCAACCGGCCGATCCGGTTTGGTCTAGGTAGAGCTGTCAAAACGGGCCACCCCGGCCCGTTAGGCCCTAGCTCGCGCAGGCTAAGGCCAAAAAGCCCGCATGTTAAACAGCCTGCATGGGCCAAAATATTATATAACCCTAAGGGTTAGGGCTAGCCCGCCGGCCAAAAATCATTTTAGAAAAGGATTATAACTACTTTTATTCCAGTCCAGCAATATGATACCCCTAAGCAAAATATTTCTAGTGGTATACCTTCGAAGGCCTCTTGATTACACCACACTGACCATAACAACTCTAGTCCCTCCAAATGGGAAGTTTCCTGAGGGAAGTTTCCGAGCTCAGTTATGGATACAGGGTCGATTCCTATGTGGCATCAACCAACTCCTCAAGTACCACAATACATAAACTTTTCTCCACCTCCTCTTACTATCAAAGATATTGATATGGCAGATATGGGAATCGTGCTGATCTCCAAGGAAAGTCCTTTGTAGATTCTATGCTTAATTTGACAGAGCTTCACTCTGATCCAGGGATCCACGATCAAGTCTCAGGAAGCCTTCTAGCTGTCAGCCTTACTAACTTCTATGATATTGGCTTCTCTTCTGGCTTGTGTGTAGGACGTAAGGAGATTTTATTTTATATTTGAGCGTTACAACCAACGTTTTAGATTATGATTAAGACGCTAGAGTGAAACCTTTTTTTTTTCTTGGTGTTCAAAAATCGCTATTTTATTGGTGTTCAGATATGGTGGTGGACGAAGTTTCAGATCTGGAGAAAGCGAAGCCGAAGTGGAGAAGACGAATCTGAAACAAGAGTTAAGCTTCGGCCACGTCAACGGAGTGGACGAGCTTCAAGCTAGAGGAGAGATTCGGCCACAAAGACGGAGAGGACGAGCTCCCTCAAAAATTAGGTTTTGATTAAAAAAAATAAGGTAACCCGCTGTTGACCCTATCATAACTCAAGAGGACCCATCATATGGGGGCTAAAAATAAGGTAGCTAAAAATAGGGCATAATGGGCAGGCCAGCGGGGTCCAGCCCATTTTGACAGCTTTAGGTCTGGGTTCCTAAACCATGGTATTAGATACAATACTATCCCTTTGAGAAGGAGAGAACAATACGTACTAGATTTAATTTGGAGGGAGGGATGTGGATCAGGTTTGGCAAGTGGCTCATCGTAGCAAACTACTAGACCTATAAACTAGTATTAGACATTGGTATCAGACACAATGCTATTAAATTAAGGGAGAGGGAGAGGGAATAAGACATACTAAATTTGGAGTGGGGTGTGAATTAGGTCTAGCTAGGTAGTCTACAAAATTGTACAAGACTACTAAACTTATACCTGATACCAATGTTTGAAATTGGTATCAAACACGGTGCTATTACATTAGGGGAATGAATAATTAAGGTTGGTATCAGACATTGTGCTATTACTTTAGGGGAAGGAATAATTAAGGTTCTGAAACTCGAATCGGTCACCGAACCCGTGGATACTGAGTCCAAGGTCAGTGGATCAGATCAGAGTCAAATCAATATTAATTAAAAAAATAGTTTAATTAAAATAGGTAAGAATATTCATATTTTAATAAATAAAAAATATTTTGTGGCCAAAACATGAGAGGATGTGATGTAATAATGGATATAATGTAAAGATGTGCAATATATTCTATTGATTTTTTTTTAAAAAAGAGAGAATGCCTTAGGCCTCGGTGAGAACGAAAATATCAATATGGATTCTTTTCTTTTATCTTTAATGAGTACATGGAAAATGTGGCTCCTGTGTTGCAGCCTTTTAGGTAGGTGTAGAGTCATAGACGCTTGACTTGGCCTTTTCCCTGTGAGCATTTAATTTCTACCTCGTTAATTTATCCAAGAAACTGGCCTTTTTTATATTTAATTTTCCTTCAATCTTCAATACCCGTGTGAGAGGGAAATTATATCTTCAATCTTCACAACCCTCCTTCAGTTGTTCTCTCACTACTCATTCAGACGATTTTTATTTTATTTTTTTTTAAAAAAAAACAATTTGGCTCTGTGACTTGGCTGACTCGAACCAAGGGTTTCCCCTTAACTTGGACCGGTTGGATTGTCTTGTTCTTATTTTGTACAAAAAAAAGATCCTGCCTAATTCACCATTTCGTGGGAGGATACTGAACTTTTGTATTTGACCGGTTGTCCAGCCAGTTTGCTAGTTTTCAGTCTGAACCGGCTGATCCGATTCATGTCTTGGGAATAATACATACTAAAATTGGAGAGGCGTGTGGATTAGGTTAACTAAGTGAACTACAAAATTGTAGGAGACTATTAGACTCATATCTGATACCAATGTCTGATATTAGCCCTAAATTGGTATCAAAAATCGGTATCAGACACAATGCTATCACTTTAAGTGACATGGAATAACAATATGTACTACATTTTGAAAGAGGTGTGGATTAGATCTTGCATCCTCGATTAAAGACTTCTCCATGGTTTATATACACACACATATATATACATATATAAAGTTGTCATCATAATTGCAACGACTTTTTCTCACACAAGCAGAAAATTTAACAATAAGGGGAAAACACTAAGTCATACAGAATAGTTTGACTTAATACACCTTTTACTAAGCACTTATCGACATATATATATATATTACGTGAAGATGATGCAATTAGTGATCTTAGGCTGGGACGGTGATGCATGTGAAAACTGCAGAAGAGGAGGGTAGCATTTGGGATAAGTGAGAGCGAGGGCACACATGTCATTTGGTTTGTTGTTACCCTTTGTCAGGGTCGAATCTAGGCATGGAAATAGGTCAGGTCAGGCCAGGCTTTGGCTAAATAGGTCTGAGCCTGCAATGGGGCGAAGGCTTGAGCACGGGCTCGAACTCCGTCGGGCCTTTTCTAGGCTCAGGCCTGAGCCTTCATAAGCCCTGGTCGAGCCTGAAGCCTTTTTAAAGGCCTACTTACAATGTAGGCCTTTAAAAAGACCTCATATTACAGGCCTTGGAGGCCATAAATAGGCTTTGTATACTTTAAGTCTATCAAAACTTATATAAATATATCTTGAAATTATAATATAAGAATGAAAAACAATAAATATTACCTTATTTATATGATAAAAATATAATTATATTTATTTAATATTTAAACAGCCCGGGCTAGTCGGCCTTAATAAAATAGGCCTGGCCTATTTACATATTTAGGCCTTTAAATAGGCCTTGGCCTGACCTTTTTAACAAACAAGCAGCCAGCCGATCGATCAGCCTAAATAGGCTAGAAAAGGCCGCACTGATAGGGGCCTGGCAAAGCCTACGATAGGGCACGACCTATTCCCACCCCTAGTCAAATCTACATATACGCTTCTTTTTTTTAAAAAAAGTAAAATAAAATAGAATCGGTCAGGAAAATGCGTTCGGGCTTAAAAACTGTTTTAAAAACACTTATAAAATTGAAGTCTGATCTTTGAACTCGTGGGTTCTGGCCTGCCGATAGAGCTGGGAATCAGGGCCGACCCAGCCTAACAGGGCCAGGGCCTAACAGGGTCTGGGGTAAGGAGAACATCTGTTTTTCAAAGCCTGGCCCGATAGTACCAGGGCCAAGGCCGGCCCTACAGGACCTGAAAATTACTATTCCAAATTTTAACTATTTTTCCTTCGATTTTTTTTCAAATAAATATAATTAGTAAATTGCAATCATTAAAGTTCTAATCTATCAAATAAATGTTATCAACATTAATATCTAAACAATATAAATCATTCAACAAATAAACACATTCATTAATTCATAATAAAAAACAAATAAACACAAAGAATATGTTTTTTCCTTTTTTTTCAAAAAATATTAAACAAAGGAATTGTTTTATGTATGCCCACGATTTTGACCAAAAAAAAAAGTATGCCCACGACAAAATACCTTTCTCTCTCGTAATTTTGTATGTGTCTGCAGATTCCTTTGGTTCATGCATAATTTTACCGATGATAAAAATAATTATACTTATTTTATACAAAATATATTTATAATTTATTACTTATATAATATTGTAATACCAAAATATGTGTTTATTTACTATGAAAACATCCCTTCTTTAAAATTTATAATAACTAATTATGTGTTTTAATACAGAATAATAATCAACATAAAAAAAGGGTTATAGTTTAAACTAAAATAATCTAAGTAATTACAAATAAACACATTCATTAAGTGGAAGTCTAAGTAATTAATATATATATATATATATTTTTAAAAAAGCTACAGTTAAACGGGCCGGCCCGATTAAACCCGAGGCCCTATAGGGTCGGCCCTGCAGGGCCAATTTCAAATTTCTAGCCTATTTTTCAAGCCCGAACCCTACAAAGTCAGGGCTTAAACGCATTTCGGCCCGATTTAAATTTTCTACACTGTTTGATAAGCTTTAGACTATTTTAAGATTTTTAATATTTTTTTACTTATTTTTAGGTAACAAAATATTACAAAAGATTACCTTAATTTTTAATTCAAATAATAAATATTAACAAATTTAAGTTCAAATAATTAAAACTATGTTAAATTAAATCAAACGGTTATACAGAACACTAATAGAATAATTATCCCTGATTGCATAAATATCTTAATTTTTTTCATCGTGTTTGATCATGTTATTTATAAAGGATTAAAATAATTTTTAATAAATACAGTACTAAAAAAATAAAGAAATATAATTATTAAAATAATCAAAATAGGTTAAATGAAAAAAAAAACAAATAATAATATCAATCTGGGATATCCAATGTTCGTTTGAAATCATTAGTGCTTAGATTTAAAATCTAACATAGGTTAACTTTTTTCATCAATTTATTTTATTTTAAGCCATAAATATGTGAAATGAGTTTTGTTCAAATGTAAAAAGGTTTTTTTTTTTTTAAATTTATTTTTAAACTTCTAAGTATTTCTAAACCCATGGTACGAGGTTTTAAAATTATAATGCACTTTTAATTATTTTTATTTTTTATAAATCAATTGCTATAATCTTTTTTTTAAAAAAGAAAATAAAAATTAATTCGTCAGTATCTGATAAATCAATTTTTGTCATATTAATATTAGTTTTTTCCTGCATTTTAATTTTTTTTTATGCGGAAAATTATTCATATTATCAGTATTATTTATATATACTATTAAAAAAAATAATTAATCATTTGGTCGGACTGGCAACTGAATCAAAATTAACTATCGAGACCAAATAATTATTTTTCTCTAATATTAATCACTAGGATGATATTTAATTAGACTGTTAGCAAAAGTGGGGTAGAAAATGGGTTCAAAAGGTTTCTACTTTCTTAGGAAGAATATTAGAATTTCAACGCTATTGCGAATCAATTAATTAATTTTAAACCTGCTCTCTTATAATAATTCATATCATAAACGGTCATAAAGTCTTTTTTTTTTTTTTTTTTTTTTTTGGTTTCATATTGTTTTTTTATTTTAGCTAAAGCAAAATTAATTTATTTTGGAATCACCGATTCAAGTATTGGATATTTGCATTGACTAACATCTTATTTTGGGATTTACCAAAGCGAATTTTCCACTTAACAAATAATTCCTTGGAAAAAAAAATACATATAATGCCAACTGGTAGATTGCGTCCCAAAAAAGAAAAAAGAAAAAAACAACTGGTGGATGTTGAAAGCCAGATGATTATACCCTTTTTTTTTTTGGTGTTATAATTATTCAACAACATTCTCTATTTTAACAATATTTGCCCTAAAAAATTATTATAATTATTTTTTTTTCTTTTAGTTAAACTAGAGGATGTAACATTTGATTATCTCATCAACATATCAATATAAAATTGAAAAAAGTATAACGAAAACTGTTGCACACATGCAATTAATGATACAACTTTTTATTTTTTTGAGACATTATACAGTATAAAAACTTGGGAAAATCCCTTTAAGGTCACAACGGACCAAGAAAATGTCAAAAAAAAAATCCTAGAGAAAAAATTCTGATGTTAAATAGGTCTCATTGACCATTCCTTAATGGGGATTAACAACTTTATTTTTGGGTTTTTAACAATTTCTTAGAACCTTTTTGACATAAAAAAAAAAAGTAAAAAAAGTTGAGACTTTTTTTGACATTTTTTTTCATCCCTTGGAACCTTAAAGGGATTTTTCCTAAAATCTTTGGCAAAAAAAAAAAAAAAAAAAAAAAAAAAAAAAAAAAAAAAAAAAAAAAAAAAAAAAATAAAAAAATTACATTACATAGAAAATCCAACATTTTCTACAAAGACGAGCATGCAGATCAATTACCACAACAACAACGGACTTCTGATTAGCTTAATTTAGGAGTGTTTAGAAAATAGGGTCTAAAACAAACTTCCACATATATCCTTCTTGCAGAGCTTCACATTAACTTCATTCTTCTTAGTATGAAGCAATCTCCTATCTGACTGAGGGGGAGAATTCTGTACTTTCCATATTCACAGACACTACTAATTGAGATAAACCACTGGTACTAGCACCATTGTGTCTGGTTCTGCTTAGTTCAGTTTCCAAACACTCCTTTAGCTCATTCACTACCCCACTCATGGCTGGCCTCTCAATGGGATTTGGTGACACACATTTCATTGCCATTTCCACATATTTCCAAACAGAGTTAATGCCAAAGTCTCCACTCAACTTTGAGTCAACAATGGCCCTTATATCCCCTCTATCAACCATGGACTTAACCCATTGACTTATGTGAGTTCTCTCATCGCCTTTCAATATGACTGGCAAACCGGTGATTATCTCGTAAAGAACTACTCCAAAACTATAAACATCACTTTTCTCAGTCAATCTGTTCATTTTATAGTACCTACAAGATAAAGAAGACAAAAACAACTCAAGTGTGTGTTTGTTTTCACATTGGAAACCACCAAAATAACTTAAAATAACTTGTTTCCCTTGGTCCTTAATATAGGATCTATTTGAGGAGTTGATATCGATCTTAAATATAAGATATAGTTTTTATATTTGTCAATCTTTTTCTAATTTACCCCTATTGATGCTTTCTCAACAATAATCAATGAAGAGAGGAAATGATGGAATTAAGGAAGATGATTAGGGTGTTTTATATACATGTCATATTAACTAACATACTTAATCTAATCAAATTAGGTAAATATGTCTTATATTAAGAACCCGAGGGAGTAACTTAAAATTTGTTTTTTCCTTTAAAATAAAGCACAACCCTTTAGGCAAGATAATGATTGAAGGGACTTACTCAGGGTCTAGATAACCAGGAGTACCAGCAACAGCAGTTGACACATGACTTCCATCATCAGTTGGGATGATTTTAGATAGACCAAAGTCTGCTATTTTTGCTCTGAATTTTTCATTCAGCAAGATGTTTGAAGATTTTACATCTCTATGAATTATAGGTGGCTTGCATCCATTATGCAGATAATCCAACCCTGAGCCAAAATTTATATCAAATAAAAGTGGAAAAAATATTTGAGCGGTGAATAGTGAAACTTTGGTTCATTTTCTTACCTAATGCTGCATCCAGTGCTATACAAAGTCTGTCTTGCCAAGTCGGGACCTTCGATTTGTTGTTCTTTCCTGCAGAATCAAACTCCGTAACTTTCTATTCTTACAGTTTTTTTCCCCATATTTCCAGATATTAGTTAATTGAAAATTGATTGGTACCAACAGACCTGAAAGGTAGTCTTGTAGGTTACCATTAGCCATGTATTCATATATGAGCCCTTTATTGGTTTCTTCGTTACAATACCCAATAAGGGAAGTCAGATTTCTGTGATGAACTCTCATTATTGTTCAATTAATTACAAACAACTTACAGGATCTTCAGGTTTTGTAGTTTAGAAAGAAAATCAGGAACTGATCCATTTAAGCTATTGTTTGATAAATCCCTGAAAAAAATGAAATTTTCTCCCACTTAAAGGAAATCAATGAAAACATTCTAAAAGGAGGGTTGGATTAGGCCTGAGTGAAAAATACTCACAACTTCTCCAACATGGTAAGATTTGATATGGAAGGATCTATCTGTCCTGTCAATCCACTTGAAGATAAATTCCTGTTTTTTTTTTTTTTTTTTTTTTTTTCCCAATATTATTAGAAGTTCTGGTTCAAGTTTCATAAAGCAATAACATTAATTTTGGGAAAACAAGCTTACATGGCTGTGATTCTTGGGGAATTCTGGCCATTATAAGCACAATTTAGACCTTCCCAAATGTAGGCCTCAGGGCCACATGGATCTCCGTGCCAATTTCTTGTCACCCCATACGTAGACTTGATTGTTGTGATTGCATCAACTATTTCTCAAAAGAGTAAGTTAGTCTAAAAATCATGTATCTTCTTGACCAGATTCTTTGAAATAAAAGAAAAGTAGTCTAAATCACATAGAAATAGATATTCCTCCGGTCCTCAACGTCGGATCAAATTAGAGAGTTTATATTGATCCTAAATGTAAAACCTATTTAACATAGTTATCAGTTTTTCCCAAATCAACCCTATAGACATTCTCTCTACAATAGTCAAGTAGGAGAGAGAATAAAAGAGTTCAGGAAGATGATTAGGGTGTTTTAGAAAAATATGTCATATTAACTAATTTAACTAACTTTCTTAATATAATCAAATTAGTTGATTAAGATCTTACATATTAAGGACGAGAGGAGTAATATGCATCTGTAAAAGTTTGTTTGCAGATCATACCATCTTCTTGTTCTGTTTCTGATTGCGAAAACTCTTTAACCGTATAAATTTCTATGGCGTTGAGAATGGGAGGGAGGGTTGAACTCTCAGTCTTCTGAAGCAAAAACTCCATTATTTCTGCACTGGCACCATACTTGCTGTATATAGTGGTTGTGGTTCGGTACTGAGGTACAAGATCAGAATAAAAGAGATTGCCATTGACGGTAATGGTGAATGATCTTGTCTGATTCTTTTGTAATACTAGAAGCTCAGCAAAATGCATGTAAACATAGAATTGGTCTGATGCATTTTTGGGCCTCCACCACACTCTCATTGGAGCACTTTCATTTACTGGTGTGGCTGCATTACTCATAACAATGGCTGCTGGTTTGTAATTATTTTGAACAAAGGAATCTGCAGAAATTGAAGAACTTATTTGCGTCCAGGCCGGGTTGGGGACATCATACCACCAGAAGCGATCATAAACATCATAACTATATCTGTGTCAAAGTCATATTCTCGTATCAGATTTACAGATTTTTTTTTTTAATGTAAAGATGAAGTGAAGGATGACAAGTGTAATCTTTCCTTTGTGTTGTAAAAGCTAGTTAAACAATTGATTCCTATTTGGTCTTGTTATAGAAGAGAAGTAATTGGAGCTTGTTTGGAATAACATTATGTGATGACAAACCAGTTTGGCCCAACATGTGATGTTTAGGGTTGCCTTTGAGAAAATGAGCTTCTGGGCTAAAAGTCAAATTGAAGATGAAACAACTTTTTCTAGCTTTTGGTTTTTCTTCAGATTTAAACTTTCTAAAACTATTCAATATATTATTTAAACAAGTTCATGCCCAACTGACATTTTTTATTAAATCCTATCCAAAAGAAAATCACATCGTACATACTAATTAATTTTTACTTCAGTTTGCAAAAGCCAATTAATATAAAAATCACTTTTACCAACGCTAATCCAAACAAGCTAGTCTTACTTAAAAGAGTACCTTGTACCTTTTATGTGAAAAACTAATGAAACCAAATATAGCATGCTCAATAAAACCAAATTTTAAGAACACATCTAAACAAACTCTTTCTAAAGTAAATTAATCAAAGAAAGCATAGATTTACCTGTATGTTCTGTTGCTGGTTGAGCCTAAATCCAACCTCAAGTAAGTGACAAGGATCCAGACTGAGTAACATAAGTATCATTCATCAAAGTCCTCAATTCTATAGCAGAAATAAATGGGGTTCCAGAGCTAGTGTTAACCAAACAGATTTGAATGTAATCTAGTGAAGGAACATGTATGATCTCAGGGCTTAGTAACACAGATGCATCAGTTATATTCACTGTTTGCCACAAGTTAGGCCCAAGATAAAGATCAAAACTTGGTAACTTATTCTTGCCATCATAATTCCCATACAGAAAATTAGCCCTGATGAGATATTTAGAGCCACTTGTGATGTTTATTCTGTAACAGTTTCTTGTTCCTTGAGGAAAGCTTCTCAGGTTCCAAAGTTGCTCTTGATACTTATTCTGGAGCTCAGTGGTTATGGAGTTTCTCACTCCAGAGTTTATGAAATTCTCATCTGATATGTAATTTATGCCTGTTGTCTTCTCTGTATAGGTATAACCTGGTGGTATCCCACAATCTATGCTTATGAATCCTGAAAAATAGTGGAAGAAGGTAAATTCTTGTTAAGTAGTAATGTAATCAAGTTTATGTCTTTTTGGTGGCAAAGCAAGAATAAAACTTACGAGCTGGATGTAGTTTTTAAATAATAGCTTTTGGAATTTACGATGTAAAAATGGCTTTTGAAGAATAGATTTTAAGATTTACGAGGTAAAAATGACTTTTGGAGAATAACTTTTGGATAAAAATGATAATGTTTGGATAATTTCAAAATCTAGGTTTTAACAAAAGTTTGTCAAACACTCCAAAATTGTTCGGAAAGCCTATTTTGCATCAAAACCTAGGTTTTGACAAAAGTTTGTCAAATACTCCAAAATTGTCCAGATGCTATATTTGTATCAAAACCTATGTTTTGACAAAAGTTTACCAAACACTCCAAATTGTCTAAAAGCTATTCTGCATCAAAACCTAGGTTTTGGATCCAAAATCTAGGTTTTGTAAAAAGCTATTTTTTCAACTTTTTCTCTCTCCTCTACCATCATCAGTATTTTTTTCCGTACTTAATCAAGTATCCTTAAGTATTTTTTTAGTACTCTTCATCTCGAAATATTTTTTCAAGACTAGTCATAACCATGAAATATTTTTTCAATATCCTAAAAAAAAAATTCAAGATCATGAAGTATTTTTCCAATATCCTTAAGTATCTTTTTAGTTAGTACCTGAATTTTTTTTCCAAGATTAGTCAGTACCATGAAATATTTTTTCAAGATCATAAAATAAGTTTTTAAGACCATGAGAAGTATTTTTTTTCATTACCATTCAATATTAAGTATCTTTGTAGTACCCATTAGTACCTGAAATATTTTTTCAAAATTAGTCATTACCCTGAAATATCTTTTTAATATCCTAAAATAAATTTTTAAGATTATGAAATATTTTAGGGTATTGAAAAAATACTTCATGATCTTAAAAATTTATTTTGGAATATTAAAAACATATTTCAGGGTACGGAATGATCTTTAAAAAAAAAATTAGGTACTAACGTGTACTAAAAAGATATTTAAGGATATTGAAAAAAAATATTTCATGATCTTGAAAAATTGTTTTAGGATATTGAAAAAATATTTTAAGGTACTAAAAAAATACTTAAGGATATTGACTAGTACTGAAAAAGGACACGGCTCAGGTCCTCTTCGCTTATGGTCCACTCCTGTCCTCTTCTCCCAATACTGCGCCGTTTTGGCGCAAAATCGGTAAGGTGATGTCCTTTTTTTTAAAAAAAAAGTAACTATTGATATGTAATAAAAAAATACTTCAGGATACTGACTGGTACTAAAAAATACTTCATGATCTTAAAAAATTATTTTAAGATGTTGAAAAATATTTCAGGGTACAGACTGGTACTCAAAAGATACTTCAGGATGCTGACTGGGGATACTGGCTAGTACTAAAAAAAATACTTTATGATCTTGAAAAATTATTTTAGGATATATGTTCAGAGAACATATAATTTTTCAAGATCATAAAGTATTTTTTTTAGTACCAGCCAGTATCCTGAAGTATCTTTTGAGTACCAGTCTATACCCTGAAATATTTTTCAACATCCTAAAATAATTTTTTAAGATCATGAAGTACTTGTCAGTATTTTTTTAGTACCGGTCAGTATCCTGAAGTATCTTTTTAGTACCTATTAGTAGTTTTTTTTAAAAAAGGACATCACCTTACCTATTTTGCGCCAAAACGGCGCTGTATTGAGAGAAGAGGACAGGAGTGGACCATAAGCGAAGAGGACCTGAGCCGCATCCACTGAAAAAATACTGATGATGGCAGAGGAGAGAGAAAAAGCTGAAAAATTAGCTTTTTACAAAACCTATGTTTTGATGTAGAATAGCTTCTTGACAATTTTTGGAGTGTTTAGTAAACTTCTTTCAAAACCTAAATTTTGATGCAGAATAGCTTCTAAAAAAAAAAGGGTGTTTAGCAAACTTAAGACAAAACCTATGTTTTGTTTCCAACCCTCCAAACAGGCTATTTTAGTTGCTTATAAGCATTAGGTCAATTACCTAGGTTAATTTACGAGTGCACGACATATGCATTTTAACAACTAACAATAACAACATAACAAATGTGATTGGAAAACTTGACCTGATGTAGATAAGCAAAACTTTAAGTTTTGTCTGCGAATTAATTACCTGATTGATCCTGAGATTGAACCAGAACTGCAAAAACCAGACATCCTAGGAGAGAAGAGAAGAAGCTCTTTGACATTTCCATTAGTTTCTGCTTAGGAAGACAAGAACGTGAGTAACATGCATGTTTGGTACTTATGTACAAGAAAATGTGCTGTGCACTTATGACACAGTCAATGTCACCCCGGTGGCATTGGGTTTACTTTTTTAAAATACTATTAATTCTTAAGTGGATTTGTTTATAAAAATAGTTAGGTGCTAGGTAGACCAAGACAATTACAGATAGACATATTTTATAAAAGAGTTTACTTTAAGATATATATATATATATATTTTTAATCAATGCAGAAGATTATAGACCTCGGAAAAACGAGTTCTGTTTAAAATATAACATGACATTTTCACACTGGCAATTTCATAGAAGTTTGTTTGGCGTGAAATAGTGGTATTCCTCATAAAGTTGCATTAAAAAAAAAAATTTGTACGCCAATTTGATTTCATTATATCGTAGCCTAATAAAATTGCATTAGTTTGCTGAAGGAATGGATTGTGAAATCCCAATTTCTCTTCAAATGGGATATTTTGGTCCTTTCACCCCTTATTTTCATTCTTTTCTTATTTCGATCTATCTTATCAATTTTATTTGGAGGATATAGAAATTCGACAAAACTTAGGTTGAGTTTCTCATCTTTTTATTTTTTTAAAAAATTTTAAGGAGCAATTCTTGGTGGTTTGACATTATTTGGGTTAAATGATAATTTGAAATAAAGAAAAAATATAAAAAAATATCACTTGAACTTCAAAATTCTGTTGACAACAACAGTAATGAGATTAATAATAATCAATTAACAACTCGTTTTATTGTGAAATTACTTATTTAATATTTTGAATTTTAAGTGGCATTTTCTTGAAATTTTCCCAAAACAAAAAAGACATGTGACATAGATTGACTGAAAAATGAACTTAATGAAAACGACTTGACTCAAGTTTTGTCCACAAAAAGATAGGGGGTGAAGGAACGAAAATACACACAGGCTTTTCCCCCAGGAGCGCCCAGCACCACGAGTTTTTTTCGGGAGCAAAAATACACATGAACTTTCAAAAGTGGAGCAAATTTACCATCTCCGTTAATCTCAGTTACTTTGACCGTTAGTTTGATCAAAATGATGAGATGGAAGCTGACGTGGCTTCCCTCTCAGCTCAACATCACGTTCTTCCTCCAAAACTCACTGACGAATGAATATTAGAAGCACAATTATTCCACCATCGCGGACCCCCACCATCACCGACCTCCACCATCGCCAGAAAGAGAACATCAGAACCAGATACGAAAACAAGAAGAAGAAGAAGAAGAAGAAGAAGAAGAAGAAGAAGAAGAAAGGACAGAAACATGAAAACAAGAAAAAAGAAGAAGCCACCAGAACCAAGATCGAGCAAGAACTCTGATTTCTGTGACTGGTCTTGATCTGTATTTGACCTATGGCATCTAAGAACTAAATCAATCCCCTTCACTTCCAAAACAAGTTCAATCTAAAAATCGCGAGTTAAAAAGACGCAAATCAGTGACTGGTATTTGAAAGAAGACAAAAGAAAGCTGATGATTTTACATATTCGAAAATAACATTTCAGATTCATAGGTAATATACACTACTATTCATGGGTTTCATCCAAAGGGCACATTTTCATCATCTTGGATTGCATTACGAGTTATCCACTAAGCTCATCCACACTTGTTTGGAGGTTTTATTCTCCATCTCCAACAATCACTTATGAGTTACGATTTAGAACCAATTATATGAACTGTACATCTATGAAGCACCGACATGCTTATTCTGGGAGAATTTGCGCGTCGGACGGTGTCGGACACCGACACTCGTCCGACACGCATCTACACGGGTGTCAGACGTGGTCAACGGTGGCTGACACCTTGACCATTCTGACACGCATCTTTGACCGTGTCCGACACCGTCAAGGAACGATCTGGTTCGAGCAACGATTTGTGAAGTCCAAGATATAAAACAAGAAGGAGGAGGAGAGAGATAGATCTGAAGAAGGTCGACGGAAACGAAGGGTGTGAAGACGGAGGAAGTGGCTCTCCAACTCTTCGAAGCTCTCGGCGGCGCCTCCGGTTTCGGTGTCCGATCTCCGAGTTCTCCTCGTTCCTTTTTGCTTTTTGACACGATGGGTGTCCGATGTCTGAGCTCTCCTCGTTCCTTCAGAAGCTCTCTCGACAGAAAGGGAGGATGTGAAGACTGAAGACAAATCGTGGGTGTGTGAACATTTGGAATCAGCATCTTAGCATCTTTCCAATTGATTCTCTCCTCCACTAGTGTCGTGTCACGTATCTCATTGCATAGAGATAAGGACAAAAGCGATTATAATAATAATCATAATAGTAATAAACTTAACTAAAAATTTATATTCTAATTTTTTTTTTTGGAATATTCTAAGTTGAAATCCCCAAATGATATACCAAGACATGAAAATAAATGAACTTGTGAGTAGTCTATACTCTATACTTTATAGATGTTTTATATTAAATCTAGATTATAAAATATATATTTAATATAAAAGCGTGTCCTAACGTGTCGAAATTTAGATTTTTTTAGGATTCACGTGTCGGAGTGTCGTATCGTGTCGTGTCACGTGTCGCGTGTCCGTGTCCGTGCAACATAGCTGTACATTATTTGTGACGATAACTACACTAAATTCAGAAATTTTTTACCTCAAATCTGGAGCTAATTCAATGCTTCTCGATTTACATGCATATATGCATAAGCAGGTATATATTGATTTAAGAAAGGAAAGTAATCGACACGTAAGAAACAATCGAGATCCACTCGGAGATTGCGGCGGTGAGAGGAGCAAACAAAGCAAACCACACTTTGGATCCTCTTCTCTTCGTCTTCACTATCCTTCCACCATTGTTCTCAATCAAAGATCTACAGCCTCAACAGAACCAGATTATAAACCGAACGACTCAGAACGCAACGGAGGTGGGGATCGGCGGCGGGGGAGTGGTGGACGGACAGGTGATGCGTACGTGGTGAGGAAGGATGTGAGGAAGAACAGTGAGCTGGAATGAGAAGGGGGCTTGCTTTGGGGATGGGTTAGCCACGTCAGCTTCCATCTCATCATTTTGGTCAAACTAACGATCAAAGTAACTGAGATTAACAGAAATGGTAAATTTGCTCCAGTTTTGAAAGTTCGTGTGTATTTTTGCTCCCAAAAAAAGCTCGTGGTGCTGGGTGCTTCTGGGTGAAAAGCCTGTGTGTATTTTCGCTTCTTCACCCAAAGATAGGTATATTAATATATATCTTCTTTCTTTCTTTTTCTTTTTCTTTGGCAGATATATCTTCTTTCTCAATGTCAAATATCATACTTTTGTAATTATTTTCATTACCAATTTTTGCTATTCCACTTTTTATTTCTTTGAACATATTGCCACCACATAACAAATATTATGATTCCAAATTTTTTATTATATCAAATTTATTTATTTTGTTGTCTTTTAATTGAGGGGCTACAGTAAGAACAAGCAATTGTTTGGAAACTTCTGATTTTCGTGAGAAATTTATTATAAAATAAGAAGGTTATACTCCCTCCGATTCACAATATAATATAAGTCACTTAGAGAGTAATTAATACTTATTTATCAATTTTATTCCTATAATTAATGTTTAAACATCACTAGTTGAGTTTTTCAAAACTCCTTCAAAACCTCATATATTGGAACGTTAGAACTTTATTTCAATTTAAGGGAAAATTAGTTTGAAAATCCTTATACTTTCACCAAGTTTTGAATTAGGTCCTGTGATTTTTTTTCTTTTTTATTGGATCCTTATTATTTGCTCGGTTACTAACTACAATCCTTCCTTTTATATGATACCCATTAAATTAAGCTAATGACGTTGAAGTGCCATGCACTAAACAAAATCTGACTAAGCACCGTCTTCCTCACCCCACCGGCCACCAGCAACGTAACACCTCCTCCCTAGTCCCTCAATCGTCTCTCTCCTCCAAAGCAGCGCCATCGTCTCTCGATCTCACACATTTCATGTACTCTCTCTATCTCGCTCTCTCCACCATCAATATCTTTATCTCCTCTTGCAGAACCTTTTCTACGTGTATTTCAGATTTATCAGCTTCTCTCTCTATTTATTTATTTATTTAATTTGGGGCCAGAGTGGTAGTAGAACCTCTTCTACTCATGAGCGATCTCCTTTTATACGTAAGAGCAAAAAGAGACGATCAAACAAAATGACAGAATGTTGTATTTCTTCTGCAATTTCACGATTTGACTTTTCCAAATGAAGAGAAAATGACATAATGATTATGGTGTAAGAATTGCTGTGTAGCTGGGTTGAGAGTTGAAATAGAATTTCAACGCTATTACGAATCAATTAATTAATTTTAAACCTTCTCTCTTATCATAATTTACTTAATAAACGGTCATAAAGTCAATAGAATACAAGTGTTCCTAAAAATAGAATATTAAAGAGATGCGTTTCGAGTTCCGTGAATGAATGAAGTAGTGGAGGTGCTTAATTATTCACAACCTTTCCCTTTTTTCCTTTATAAAATGAATATATATGGACTATTGCTTGATATAATCCATATATATCCATTTGCACATAGGGTTGGAAATAGGTCAGGTGGCCCGTCAAGGGCTTGTGGCCTGGCTGGTTAGTAAAAAAGCCCAGGTCAAGATTTATTTAATGGCCTGTTTTGGTTAATTAACAGGTCAGGTTTAAGCTTACTAAGAAGCTTATTAGACCTATCAGGCAGCCTGTTAATTACTCTTACTAACAAAAAAAAGTAATTAAATTACTCAATTTGAAAAAAATGTAACTATCATATCTAAAAAAAGTAATTATCCTATATGGAAAAAATGTAATTGTATTTAAAAAAATCTTAACATGCCTTATTTTCGTTAATATTTAGTATTTGATCTCAACAGCCCAGGCCAAACCTTTGTATAGGGCAGGTTTAGGCCAAAAATAAGGCCTATAACAGAGCACATACCACCTTGTTGCAAAACCGACCTAACCTGTTAAGGGTGAAGTCTGACATAACCTGATGTATTTCCACCCCTATTTATAGGCCAATTTGATTTCATTATATCGTAGCCTCATAAAATTGCATTAGTTTGTTGAAGTGAAATCCCAATTTCTCTTCAAATGGGATATCTTGGTCCTATTCCCCCCTTATTTTCATTCTTTTCTTATTTCTATCTTATCAAATTTTATTTGAAGGATATAGAAAATGGACAAAACTTAGGTTAAGTATCTCATCTTTTTATTTTTTTGAAAATTTTAAGGAGCATTTAATGGTGGTTGCCTGGTTGGACATGATTTTGGTTAAATGATAATGTCAAAATAATAATAATAATAATAAGACGTGTGACATAGATTGACTGAGAAATGAACTTAATGAAAGCAACTTAATTCAAGTTTTGTCTACAAAAATATAGGTATATATATCTTCTTTATTTCTTTCTTTCTTTTTTTCCAGATATATATCTTCTTTCTCAATGTCAAATATCATATTTTTGTAATTATTTTCATTCCAATTTTGCTATTCCAGTTTTATCCATATAGTTAATGTTTAAATATAACTCGTAACTCGTCCAAAACCTCATTTAATATTCCATTTTTATCCTTAATTAGAATTTTATTTCAATTTAAGGGAAGATTAGTTTGAAAAATCTTATACTTTCACCAAGTTTTGAATTAGGTCATGTGGTTTTTTCTTTTCTTTTTTGGATCCTGCTCAGTTACTAACTACAGTCCTTCTGTTTATGATACCCATTAAATTAAGTTGATAACGTTGATGTGGCACTGAACAAGATCTGACTAAGCACCGTCTTCCTCACCCCTCCTCCAACGTAACTCCTCCGTCCTCCCTCAGTCGCCTCTCTCCTCCAAACCAGCGCCATCGTTTCTCTCTCACATTTCATTTACTCTCTCCACGTACCATCAATATCTTTATCTCCTCTTGCAGAACCTTTTCTATGTGTATTTCAGATTTATCAGCTTCTCTCTCTATTTGTTTATTTATTTTGGGCTCAGAGTGGTACGTAGTAGAACCTCTTCTACTCATGATCGATCTCCTTTTATATGTAAGAGGAAAAAGAGACGAAACAAAACTACATTATGTTGTATTTGTTCTGCAATTTCATTCTTGGATTTAACTTAATCAATTAAATTGCAAGGATGAACCTGATGCACATTACAATTTAAAACAAAGGAGCTACATTGAAACGATGAATATGATAAATCTCACAGCACCGCCGTCCTCTTCATCGACCGCTACCGTATCCCACAGACTCTTGGTCCTTTTCATCGGCAGCTACCGTTTCCCACAGCACCGTGGTCCTGTTCATCAGCGATTACCGTATCCATATCCCACATTCCCACGTACGTACCTTGGTCCTCTTCATGCATGCGTGGATAGCGGTGGTGGTAGAAATAACTTTTTTTAAAATGGGCTTTTACAAACATAAAATCAGATAAAAATTATATTGTAAATGTGATTTGTGTTTAGGATATTGATAGCATAAACTTTTTTTCAGATTGGCTCTTGTTTTGAATAGCATTTAAAAAGTCAAGATGAAAAATGAATAAAAATGTTAGAAATCTTATTGAATACTATATATATTAGTTGTATATATGGTAATAATTGAAGATAAAAAATTTAAATTTGATAAAAAAAATTATATTATTATTAAGAAATTAAAAAAACTATAAAGTACTTAATTAAATATATTCTAATAGATAAATTATAATGGATACAAATGTATATTTAACAGTATATTGTTTATTGGATCACCATCCCTAACATTTTTCTTCAGAAGCTGAAAAAATTCACGGCAGAGGCTGAAAAAAGGTGACTTCTATAATATCCTATTTATAAGTTCATTTTAACTAAACCACACATACCAAGGAGAGGTAGTTAGCTCAATGATTATAGGGTAAATTTTTAACTTTGGTCTCATTTATGAATGTGTATCTTTCAACTCTTTCTTCTTTTTCTATTTTCATTGGTACAATTAATATGTACAAAATTGTCACAATCTCATTCATTACCTGAAAGATGACTTATAAATAGAACCAGAATGATACTTTTAAATCTAAATTAGATAGTTCATATTGAACTGTTTTACTTTTACGTTTTTTTTTTTGCAAAACAAATTATTTTAAAGTGTGCATAACCAAAAATAAAAATAATTTCTTAATTGTCATTTTTTCAAAAAATATTTTTTTTATATTTAAAAATCATCATTGATTTTTTTAAAAAAATTTAAACTATTGAAATTCTATTTAAACCGTGTATATCTCAGCTCACAACCACGATTAGCTTTTGGTGCTTATCATTGCGATGAGCAGTAAAACTGGTTCTTGTGTAGTGACCAACTTATTTGTTTGCAAAATTTTCGTTTTTTAACTGACTTTTTCAAACTAAAATTAGGATGAAAATCAATTAATATAATATAATTTAGGTACAGATAGATATTTATTAAAAAATTAAATTGACATGAATGTGTTTCGGATGATATATTGATAAGTGTTTCTAAAAAAATTATATATGGAAGAATGAGTTTCAAAAAATTCAAATATATATAAAAAAAAAAGCCAGAAAAAAAAAATTACTTCTACTTTAACAATTCTACTCTTATCCAAAAATCCCAAATATAATTTTTTACCTAACTTTTGAGAAAACTCATTATACTTTCACAGTTTCACTCAATTTTTAATTAGGCACCTATATGTTTTTAATTTGAATTATTTAGACAGTACTTGTTTCCATATATAAATAAATAAAAATATCATTTTCAAGCAATGCCTACATAATTAATTAGTAGCAAGACATATTGCAACATAAAATATTGTTATAAAACACAATATAATTTTCATAAACAAGTTCACCAGCCTCAAATAATAGATTTTAACATACTAAATCGGAAGTGACTTATAATAAAAATCGATTGGGGGTATATTCACCAGTGCTATTTCTGTTTCTTATTTATGTTTCTTATTATGTATGGTATGGTAGGAGTATATATGGTACTCGGACTGGTTCTCTAATGTGAAGGACTAGCTAGATATATAGACGTCATGGTTGCTACAGAATTTTCTGTCACTAAGTCAATGGTGATGGTGATCGACGCGGGACAGGAATGTCTCAATGGATTTTTCTTTGTATTTAATGTATCCATCATTAAATTAAATTTTAGGATTAAGTAGCATTTTTTCTTTGAAAGTATACGGTAGGGGGGTTAATTTTGCGCGAAAGTTTTTTTTTTAGAATGTTGCCTAGGAAGTTTTTTTTAAGCGATGTTGCTCTCCGTTAACAACACTAACGGTCAACGTTAGTTTACCGTTAACGGAGGGGCAACATTGCTAAAAAAACAAAACTTCTAGGACAACATTGCTAAAAAAAAAAAAAAAAACTTCTAGGGCAATATTGCTCAAAAAAAAAACTTTCGAGGGGAAAATTGCTCCCTTCAGATTTTCTTCAAGCAAAAATGCTACTTAACCCTAAATTTTAATAGTTAAGATGTAATACTATATAAAAATATTATTATTGTATTTGAATTTACATAAGACAACATATGATATCTATAAAAATAAAAATATTGGTAAAATATAAATTCCATCACATGATTTCTTTATAGCATAAAAAACAAAAACTCTATAATCATCATTCAATTACATTACAGGACGAAGGTAGAAAAAAATTACATTTTACCTCGAAGTGTTTTTTTAGACGTGTTTTGTATCCTAAAGTAGTTTATGGTAGTATGTCTAACATTCTAAAGTATTTTTCTAAGTGCCTTCAATACCCTTAAGTATTTTGTGGCACAATTTTGTTCTTAAAATAAAATTTAAAAAAATCAAGAGAAATTTGGCCTATTAAGGGCTCATTTGGATGTGCTTTTTTGATTTAAAAAAAAACACTTTTTTAATGCAAAAAAAATGCTTGTTTTATTAATTTATATGTGTAGATGATATTTTTTTTAAAAAAAGCAAAAGTCACAAAAAAAAGTTAAAATGCTGCTTTTTTTAAAAGCTCCAATTTAGAGCTTAAAAAAATATTTTTTAAAAAAAAAAACCCATCTAAACGGGCCCTAAATATATTTAAAGAGCAATTCAAATCTCACTATCAACTTCAAAAAAGTCTTCTAGGTGAATGTGCATCCACCATAAAGTATTTTTTAATGACAACTTTAGAGTAGTGGACATACCTAAAAAAACATTTTACGATATTAGGTGAACCACAAAATACTTTAAAATATTAAACGCACTTTAAAAAAAAAATTCTAAAGATCTAAACGCACCACAAATGAATTTACGATCCTAGAAAATATTTCAAGGTCTTAGTACGATTGGACATACCTTATCTCACGCTTATACGATTGGACACACCTTATCCCACGCACATTTATATCTTCCTTAACATTACATATTTACATTTCGTCACAATCTTTACGCGGGAACTTATTTTCAAATGATTTATATTGAAAAAATAAACTAAAGACTCCGCTATATCTTTAACATAGAAGATGGATATTAAAAAGGTGTGTAAATCTTTTTTTGTTTTAAAAGAATTCCTTCTTCAATCAATTATTTGCATTGGAATTACTTTTGAGATGAAAATCATTTATTATAACCAACAAGTTGTTGGTTGAGATCAGGGATGGAGCTAGGAATTTTATTGACGGGGCGAACATAAAAAATGTTATATCATAAATAAAAGTACTTGAAATACGATAAAAACCTAATATACAAAAAATTAAAAGAAATCTATTACAGAAATTAAGATTGCTTCATTTAACTCTTACTCTACGTGTTTTCATATTGTTAAACTCATCTATAATTGAATCTGTGCTAAAACTTAAAACTTGTTCAAAATTCTAACCCTAAAATATTCTCTAATCAGTATAAAAGTAGTATCATTAAAAAATACAAAATCACATATAATAAATTTTAATAAAAAAAAAGTAATTTTGAGTACCTTATTGATTCTTAAAATTTATCGTAAATTGTTGAAAAAAATTGTAAATGAG
The DNA here is from genome assembly GCA_019022615.1 of Acacia melanoxylon. NCBI lineage: Eukaryota > Viridiplantae > Streptophyta > Magnoliopsida > Fabales > Fabaceae > Acacia > Acacia melanoxylon. The sequence goes on from JAFJYJ010000003.1 coordinate 17,206,333, forward strand.
CTGCCTGAGAGAAGAAGAAAGGATGGAGGAGTTTTCGAAAAGAGCAAAACGCCTTGGGGATATATTAAAGGTTGGGGCCCCACATGTTTATTTATTTTTTTAATATATATGAAAGCAAGTGAGATGCCATATGTGATGTTTATATTTCAGTTTATTTATAAATATGAAAGCTAACTTTGAGATGGTAAGTGGTCTTAACCCATAAAGAAACCCATAAAGAAGAGAATACATGTTCGAATCTCCAAAAAACATATCTCCTTCCTGCCTTTATTATAAAACCAACTAATTAAGTTTATTTGGTCCTTTTTATAAGACTTGCTTGTTCCCAATGAGCAATGATTACTTTTTTCCATGTCTGCCCCTAATTAATAAAGGTGTAGGTGAGAGTAATAATTAATATAATATTAGAGTTTAGTACAATTAGTAGGATAATATTGGAAATTACTTAAATTCTAGGACAACTTTATTGACTTTAACTACTTTTATTGGTTTGTGAGAAAAGTTAGTTAGTGCCTTATAATAAGGACCAGATAAAGTACTTTCTATGGTCTTTATTATAAAGCACCAACTAATAAGTACTCCCCCTGGTCCTTATTATAAGGTATCAACTAGCAAGTTTATTTGGTATTTTTTATAAGGCACTTGCTTGTTCCCAATGAACATTAATTATTTTTTTTCCATGTCTGCCTATAATTAATAAGGGTAGTGGGTGAGAGTAATAATTAATATGATATTAGAGTTTATTGCAATTAGTAGGGGCAATATTAGAAATTACTCCCTCTGGTCCTTATTATAAGACACCAACTAACTTTTCTCACAAACCAATAAAAGTAGTTAAATTCAATAAAGTTGTCCTAAAATCTAAGTAATTTCTAATATTATCCCTACTAATTGCATTAAACTCTAATATTATATTAATTATTACTCTCACCTACTACATTTATTAATTAGAGGCAGACATGGAAAAATAATAATCATTGCTCATTGGGAACAAGCAAGTGCCTTATAAAAAGGACCAAATAAATTTGCTAGTTTGTGCCTTATAATAAGGACCAGAGGGAGTACTTAAATTTTAGTACAAACTTAATGATTTTAACTGTTTTTATTGGTTTGTAAGAATGGTTAGTTGGTGCCTAATAATAAAGATCAGAAGGAGTATTAGGAGATATGAAAACCCTTTCCCGTTTAAATGAATTATTTTGAAGTCGTCCGAAGTACTCCCTCCGGTCCTAATTATAGGAGCACTTTTGTAAAGTGCTCCTATAATTAGGACCGGAGGTAGTAACTCAAAAACACCCAGTGATCAAATTAAAAAAATAAAAAGAAAAAGAAAAAGCACTTGCTATATTATGTGCACTTAATATGGATAATTTGAGGGGGGGAAATAAAAATTTGAGAGATATGGGATGAGAGACCCTCATAATAATTCATCCCACCAATTAATTGTTGAATTAAATGAACCGAAAACATTGAATACGAGAGCCTCTATTGAATACTGTTTAATAAGATTAACAAGTAAAGGCAGATTATCCGGATAAAAAAAAATAAAGTCATCAAAATTCATGCACAACCGCCCAGGTATTTCGAATGAACATGATTGTGTCTTTCGTGTTTGCTGTATGCCTGTATGTCTAAAAAATTCTACAAAATTCCAAAAAAAAAAAAAAAAAAAAAAAAAAAAAGTAGTCAATTTATTTTATTTATATTTATATTTGTGGGTTTCAGTGTCCAGTGTCTAGTACGGCTTTTCCAAAAAAAATTCTAGCCTCTCTCTTTCTGTCTAATCAGCAGCTTAGTTCTCTCTCACAGTAAAATAGAACCAAGAAGACTGACCAGACTAGACCAGAGACCATGGCTTCCAGCAGCAAACAATCTCACAAGCTCGACGGTTCAGAGGGGATATTCCGATTGCCGACGGAGATTCTGCGGAGAATGTTCTTCTTCTTACCCGTAGAAATGCAGTATCACTCTCAGCTACATCAAAGACCTAGCTAAATATCTGAACTTCGCTTCCAGTCCTCTACTTTAGCTTCGATCATGACCAAAATGACACACTCAAAGACTTCATGGCTTCGATCGAAGCCTCCTTGCAAACACTAAGATCTCGCAGCGTATCCATTGAGAGCTTCTTGTTGACGATTAATACGCCGGAAAATGAGGGTTCGAACAACAACTTAGAATCTCACCTCCAAGACTGGCTTAATCGTCAAGAAAAGTTTGTGAAGAGTTTCATGTACTCTTATTAGGTCAGTTATAGATAACAAATATAATATCAATGGCCATGTAACTTAACCGTATGAGTGTTCACGTGTAAGTTGGAGGTCACAGATTCAATCCGTTATAGTGTCTGCCCTCTGTATTATTATTTTTTAAAAAAAGATATATAAGTTTTTTAAGAACATCAAACTTAGATAGACAAAATAGATGGAAATATAATATTTAGAATTAAATCTAAACTCTAACTATCTCTTGTAAGGAGTGCGGAAGTAGTGTTTTTTTTTTTTTTTTTTTTCCAATTTAATTTGATTCAAAATACATATAATTTGATGGTTAATTTGATTCTTAAAAGAATAGATGATTTGACCTTTATGGTACAATATATGTTTCGGTATTTCCCGCCAACAAAATATATGTTTGGGGGTTTTCTGTCCAAAAATATCCCAAAATTGTGTGTTTTTTTTTAAATTTTTTTTATAGAAAAACCATTGAAATTTAAAAAATGCATCACTTTTTTTAATAATAACTAAATTCATAACTCAAACAAGCTAGTACAAGTATACAACTATAGTATTTCAGAATCTTTCATCAGCCTCCATTTGTATATGATCGAAAATTTAGCTAATTGATCATCAAGAGATATATCATATATATGTTCCTCTTGGACTATTTGTAACTATCACCTGCCAGTCTTTATAAAGGAGTTTCATTTTTTTCAATTAAAAAAAAGTCACTATAGAGGAGTAAATTAGCTTCATTCATCCACAATGTCTCTGAACAGATTAAAACCAATAAATTTAAATGGATAATAAGTGTACTTATTGGTAGAGACGAAAATCCCTAACATGTAAAAGGGATTATTCTAAAGACCAAAGTGACTCGTAGACCTGATCAAATAAGGGGAAAAAAAAAACCACTTATGGTACAATATATGCACTCAATATGGATAATTTAGGGGAAAAAAATAAGAATTCTAGAGATAAAAATAGAATGATATGTTATATATATAGTTATAAACTTATAATTCATCCCACCAATTAATCGGTGAATTAAATGAACCGAAAACATTGAATACAATTACGAGAGCCTGTATTAGATACTATTTAATGAGATTAATAAGTAAAGGCAGATTATCGTGATAAAAAAAAGAAGTCGTCGTCATAATTCATACACAGCCAGGGGAATCAGATTCCCTGCTCGTCCTTGGGACGAGCAAGGGGAGTTTGTCTGTACGGATGAGCTCCTGACCGTCCAGATCTAATCTGAACGGCTCATATTTGATTTTTTTTCTTTTTAATTTTAAAAAAATAATAATAATTAATAGGTAGAGAATCTAAAATAAAACTAATCTCTCAACTAACATTTTTTTTTAAAAATGATTTTTTCATGTAGAAAAAAAATAATTAAAAAATAATTTTTGGAAAGGACATTGTGTCTTTCTCGTGTTTTCTGTAAGTCTAAAAAATTCTCCAAAATAAATATAAAAAAAAAATAGTCAATTTATTTATATTTATATTTGTGGGTTTCAGGGTTCCGTGTCTAGGCCTTTTACCAAAATTCTATGGCTCTTTCTGCATGTCTGATCAGCAGCTAGTTCTGTCACAGTGATAGTACCAACAAGACTGAACAGACCAAACCATGGCTTCCAGGAGCAAACAAGCTCATAGGCTCGACGGCTCGGACAGAATATTCCGATTACCAGCGGAGATTCTGCAGAGAATATTCTTCTTCTTACCCGTAGATGACGCGGTATCCCTCTCAGCTACATCAAAGACCTGGCGAAACCTCTGGACTTCGCTTCCAGTGCTCAACTTTAGCTTCGATCATGACGAACATGACACCCTCGAAGACTTCGTCGCTTCGATCGAGGCCTCTCTGCAAACCCTAAGATCTCGCAGCGCAATCATTGAGAGCTTCTTCTTGACGATTAATCCGCCAGAAAACGAGGGTTTGAACAACTTGGAATTGGAATCTCACCTCCATGACTGGCTTTCTTTAATTATGAAAAATTATGTCAAGGAGATAGATCTTAGGGTTTTTGAATCTGCAGACATTAATAATTACAACATTTTCTACACTTTACCTCAATCAGTTTTCACTTCAAAATCTTTAGTTAAACTTCACCTCATAGGCTGCAAATTCCCTACTAGCATTTCATTCACTGAATCCAGGCTTCATGAATTTCTGTGTCTTAAAGAGATAATTCTTGAGGATGTGGTTGCTCGTGATGATCAAATCCAGGAACTTGTGAATCATTCTAGGAATTTTCTTGAGAAGCTGACCATTAAAACGTTTGATCCAATTGAACACCTAAGTCTCATGTTCTTCTCAAAGCTTGATTTTGTCGAAGTAAATGTTATGACATTGCATATTGATCAAGCTTCGAATCTTGATACATTAATTCTATGTGGGATTCATATAGTGTATGCTTTTGGGGTTCGGAATATAAAGATCTTAAAGTGTTTAACCTGGGAGACAAACGCATATAAGTGGATTAAAACTTTGATTTCAAGTCTCCCAGTTTTGGAGACTGTTCACTTAACAATGATTCAGCATGAGAATATAGAGATTAAAAGTCTCTGTCTTGAGAATTTCTTTTTGTGTGAATCTGAGAGGCTTGAGGAGACTATAGTGGTGGAGATTGATGCTCCGAGGCTGAGCAAGATTTATTTTACTGGATTTTCTTTTCCAGCCATTACGATGTTGAGAAGAAGCGAAAGAGTAGAGCTTCATCATTTAGGTCATTCTTCAGGGGGAATTGATGGCTCTCAACTGTGCAGGCTGGGAAAGTTTTCAAAGAATGTGTTTCATCCAGTGCTAGAGATCCACCTGCATCGGATTTTTGTTGAGGTATTTGAATTTTTTTTTGAGTCTCTGAGGCCTCATCAGCCTCAGGACTACAATATGATTTTTTTTTTTTCATGCGTTTTTTTGCCCCTAATCGAATGGCTCATGATACCATATATAAGCGTTGTCCTTTTGTCAAAACAGTTTGATCTATGTGAAAGGTCTCTCTTTTTTTTTTTTTTTTTTTTATTTTTTTATGCACCTGGTATCCTAAGCTAGCCCCTAGCCATAGGAAACTCCACAAGCCCGGACTATATGCGGATTTGAGACAGGATAATAGGACTCCCATTTTATATACATTATATACCTAATCTATTATTTAATTAATTGACATGGGACTTCTTTATATTCTAATATTGCTTAGCAAGTACGACTCACAAGTTTTACTAGCTAGCTATTGCATTCTTTATCTAGAAGACCAACCATTATTCCTGTATATACCGAATTTGTTTGTGTGTCTTTGAAGAACTGAAGATAGTTAAACGCATGTACTTAGAAAATTCTATGTATAGCTCAATGAACTTAATTCAGTGTCATGAATTTTTTTTCCTGGAATTAATATATATTGACTACTTATAAACAACTTTAAATGGACAGAATCTGCTGAGTCTCGAGGAGCTGAAAGAACATCCAGTGGTGTATCATCCAACAAATGTGACAATGGTGGTTCTTCAATGCATTCCTGCTGCTTCAAATTACTCTCTTTTTCTCGAAGCTTTGTTTTGGACCTGTCATCCCACTGATCTGGTGGTCTTGATGAAGAACGAAGAAACCCTACAATCACCTCACAGAGCCAGTTTCATACGCGTAAGTGATCGATGCCAAAACTTCAGGAAAAATAACATTTATGTATATATGCATTGTCATTTTATCCTCGTATATGCATTGTCATTTAGATTGATATGTTTTGTCCAAAAAAATTTAGATTGATATGTGTGAGTGGATTAATTTATGTATTTAGCAAAATGTGATTGACCTAGAGAAGTGTCATTTATGACAATGACCCTGTGCGCCCTAGTGATATCAAACTCCTGACTCCATCTACTTGGGAGAGGTCACGAGTTTAATCTCACACGTCTTAAATATATGTTTGTTTGGAATAGCGATTAGAACATTAAAAAATATTTTTCAATCGTGATTTACAGTATAAGAGGAAAGTATGTGAGAGAAGTTTTGTCTTAATTTATGTGAATAAGCACTTTTAAAGATCCCAAACAAGCACTAAGCTTGTCCATTTTAGAATTAGAAAGAAGATGGGGAGAGAGATAAGAGAGTGTGTTTTGAATTAATTAAGTATATATTATATATATTTGTCTTTCTAGACAAAATAAGTTAAACCAATTTGATAGGACTTGCAACTGCTGATCAAATGACTTTGATACATACCATGCTGAATTTTGAATTAAGCTGGTATATTATATATACTAGGTTTGTCTTTATATTAACATAGCTTAAGCCAATTTGATTGGAATTGCTTTAACATTATATACATTTAATTGTTCTTTCAATCATTTGATCGATGTGAAACTTAATCATTCTAATAGAGAGGTGGGGTTTATGGTTTTTTTGTTAAGGCAAGTGAATAGCTGGGCTAAGTGATTAGAGATGAAGGTGAAGAGAAATATCAAAGAAAACATATATAGAAGTAGTAACAAAATCTCCTACTATACTAAGTGTTTTTGCGTTAAATCTCTCCTATCAAGTATTCTTATCCTTTTCCTCCAACAAGGTGGTATTAGAGTAGAGGTTAAATGATCCAGATTTAGACAGTTGAAGGTGTGAGGTGTAAAGAGGGAAGGCTATTATAGTAATAGCAGCTCCAAGTTTAGATAACCTGTTGAGCGTGTGCGTGAGTCGAGTAATAGCGCCAGGGAGAGAAGGAAAAATCACACCAAAGTCCCAATTAAAGAAAATAATATTTAAAAAGTTTCATAATTTGTCAATAAGAAGTGAAAATGGCATCACTGACAAGTTATGACAAGTTATTATGTGACTTTTCAGATATCATTTTTCTTGATTTGGGACCTTGGTGTAATTTTCCCCATGCAGCTGTGAGAAAAAAAACCGATGATAATTGTGTAATGGAAAACTAAAGGGAACATAGCTTAGCTTAGCATTGAAGAATTGAAGAAGAGCATATAGTTATGATCATATCCAATATAAATCTGTGATCATATTGTTGTGAGAAGAATATAGCCAGACCATGAATGACTTTTTCCTATGAATATCTTTTGCAGATGGGGGTTTCAATTTCTACTCCAACATTAAATCTTGAATTAATTAATTATATTGCTTTATATATGTATTGAACGATCACAACAATATTTTCTTCTTCCTTCAATGACAAGTTGTTCCCTTATTGTTTTCCATCATAGTCATTGGCTATTGCACGGCCTTCCTTCCCTGTTACACCCCTACCGGCCTCGCCTTTATAGGTGGCGGTTAGTGACCTTTCCTTTCTTATTAGTTCATGACATATATCAGAATTATTACGCAACAGAGCATGTAATAGTTCGGACAACATGATACTAGTAAAATAACTAAGTATCCCAAAAGAATAAATTTTCTCCGGAGGGTTAATTTACAGTCATCCCAAATAAAATTCTAAAATAACTAAAAGTAACATACAGTCGTCCGGGTATAAAAGGAATTAACCATAATCATCTCGAGCAATCTCCACAAGATCCTCAATCATGCTCTACCGTCTTACCTTTATCCTCTTGCTCTGCCCTAGATGCACTGCCTGTATTCTTTTAATATCCTGGGATTCATAGTTGAATCTCAGAGTAACCATTAATCTCATATCCATAGTATATACAGAGTATGTAAGAAAACCATAAGCATTCAGTAGGTCGCATGCATACAGCGAGGCACAAAGCCTAATCCGGAACAAGCAGTCCTAATAACACATAATACAGACTGCAGGGCATGTCACATATCAAAGCTCAAGTCGCACACAGCGGGTTCCAGAACCAAAACGCTTGGAAAATAATAATATCGAATGCATACACAGTCATAGTAAAACATACATACAAAGCATATGAGATTAGGGTTACTTACTTGCAAATAGCTTATTAGTACGTAGTATAACAAACTCATTGCTACTAAATAGGGATGATAGACCTAAAGTAATGTAATATAAACGGTATCATTGACTATATAATTTTTTTTTTTTTTAAAAATATGTAACTATACACTTGTATGAAGGGTCTTTTCATTTATTTGAAACTCATTAATTTTCTTTGTTAATGAATATCCATTCATTAGTAACTTTTCCTTCATTTTCGCACAAGATCAGAAAAATTCTAGAAATTTTGCCAACTTAAAAAATTCATAATTAATTGTAGAAAAATATGATTGAGTTGTTCCAAAAATCTACATGACCCTTGACATGTCTATTTTTGACTAAAAATACTTTCCAAGGTCAAATGTATGCGAATCAATCCCAGTTTACAAAAATACCCTCACTGGTTTTTCAGCTTCTCACTTTATACTTCTTTATATCTTAACCTTAATTCTTCCAAAATCATACTCTATACTCTTCCTTATACAAAATTCCATTTATAAACACTTAAAAATCATCAAAGTTACCAAAATAAAAGTATATCATCATATTCCAACTATTAACCAAAATCTCTTTCAAAATTACAAGAGATTAGGAAGATGACTTACTTGTTCAAAGTCCTTGCTTCTTTCACCACCTCTTCTTGAACTCCTTTGTAAAGATGATTAGAGCTTCAACAATATCATACAAAGGTATTTACTAAGACCTTAGACATACCTACATGAATTTGAAGGAAGTAGAGTAAAATTCATAACTTCCTTACCTTAGTTTAATCTTCCTTGCACTTGCTTCTTGCTTTATCTCTCAAGTTCACTACTCTCTTCTTCCTTTCTATATGTGTGTGTGTGGCGCCTTCATGTTGCCAAATGAGGGGGATGAAGTTCTCTTTATATAAAGGTCTTGACACCAAAAAATCTCCTTGCAATTTTACCATTTTACCCTTGTAATTATCTCTTTGAATTCTCTAGGTTTTTCTTCATTTTTCTAGAGAAATATGATTTTTCTTCCTCTCCTCCTTTGAACACGCCATATGTCATCTTTTAGGCACAAAATATCTTTTAATTATATGCCTACTTTGTGGTTCAAATCCCTTGCTTAAGGAAGAAGGTGATTAGGTGTCATTTATGTGTCCAAGTGTCCTTATCCTAATCTCCTTTAATTTAAATATTATGTTAACACTTAGTAACCTTAGGTGTCCACTTCTTTAATTTCTATGATTCCATGTGTCTTTGAATTTTTCCTCCTCCTTGTCTTCAACTAGGCGAAATTTTTGACTCCTTTGGAAGAGTCATTATGCCTTTAATCTTTATTAGATGGGGGTGTCCAAGTGTCCCCTCTTAATTTTTACCATGTGCGTTTCTTCTCAAGCTTTCCATTATCTTCTCATGCCACCTCTTTTAGGTGCAATAGTGGCCCTTCTAGAATCCAAAGTTTGATCTTTAGTTTAGCCAATCATATTAAAACAAATATCATTTGCCATGGATTTAATGAAAATTCTATATATTCCCATAATATGATATTAATTCACTTTATACAATAATTTACATGAAAATGAGGTTATTACATTCCCAGCTTGCATGCTAGCTTCTTTTTATGAGTCTTAAATTTCTAGGTTTGAAAATATGCAAATTTTTTGATCTTTTGTGTGCGTCTGTGTCTAAGAATTATGTATTTGGAAAAATGTGACTGATACAGAAAGTGTGGCTTATGGTTTTTTGGTAAGTCAAATTAAATAAAAGATGGTTTGAAGGGTTTAGAAATTAATTAGTATAAACGGGGCTATAAGTAATTATAGTGTTGAAGGTGGGAGTGGAATATAATATTAATTACGGACAAAGAAATTGAATTGATTGTAACATAATCTCAAGTATTTATAGTATAAAATTGTTTAGTGTAAAATCCCTCTTGTCTAGTATATATATTATATTGTTTCTCTCCCTCCTACTCCAACATCATATATATTTCTGTTGCATGATATTTCGAATGTCTTGTATGTGTCATTCAAGAAAGACGCTTAACATGACTACGTTTAAATGTAACTACTTCACGCCCCATCTTTAAAAGTTTTAATATCATGCAGCTCCTTGTCTTGTTACACACACACACACATCAGTTAATCTCCTAGCTAGCTTTACAGTACATGTCATGCCATGTAAAGTAGTCTTGTATATTACAGTATCATATAATATGCAATGCGCCCCATTTTGTTAGTCTCAAATGATTATTTTTTGTGCCAATTATTGTTATTTTAAAAAATTAAACTTATTATATCAACATTTGAGAGTGTTTTTTGTCAACTTTTAAAATTTTAGTATCAATATATTTTGTTAATGAAACTAGTGATTTTAAGGTTAAAAACTGAAAAATCAATTTATAAAATTAAAGGAGCAAATGTGCACTTTTGCTTTACATATATATGTTTTTGCTTTTGTTTTTTGATTTAATTTTTTTGTTTGTTTGTTATCTATATAGAGATACAAGGAATATTTCACAAAATCATTAATCTGTTCATTTCACTATCCTTTTCAGTCCTATATACTCAAAAATAAATTCGAAATTGAATACCATATAAACACAGAGAGTGTGACACATGAAATTATAATTGTGTGTATAAGAAAAACACCTCCAATTTTTATGTTCATTGGCTATTTTCTCTTTATCATTCTCTGAATTACTGTATCATCATTTGCATTCATCGTTATGAACATAAAATAAGCATGCAGGTTGGATAATTTTCTGGCAATGAACAATTTTGGCTGATCACACACACACATTGATTAATATGTGTTGGTCATGTACAATAATATTATTGCTTGCAGTACCTTGTGAATGAGCTAATGAATAGGGCAAAGACCCCAACATGCTGTGCTGAACCTGAGAAACCAAAGTGTTGGAAGCATTATATAGCAGACGTGAAGTTTCAACTTTACAAAAGCACTCATGTTTTTGAAGCTCATGAACTCACAGGCATTCCTGTTGAAATAGCAGAAAATGGTGCATTTTATCATGTTGAAAGCAATAAGAAAGGAATTGCAATTCAATTTAGGCTTATGTGGTTGCCATATCCAATTTAAATTTCCTGGTTAATTAAATTGGTGATAAACTAGTGAGGGGTGTGTGTGTGTGTGTGTGTGTGTGTGTCATCTGTAAACGTATATAATGATCCTATGAAGATAGCTCTGACAATTGTGTTTTCAATTTAAGAATGTGTAATGTGTTTGTTGTGTATGTATTCGGGGTAACAAGATCCTATGAAGATAGCTCTGACAATTGTGTTTTCAATTTAAGAATGTGTAATGTGTTTGTTGTGTATGTATTCGGGGCAACAAGATCCTATGAAGATAGCTCTGACATTTGTGTTTTCAATTTAAGAATGTGTAATGTGTTTGTTTGTGTATGTATTCGGGGCAACAAGGGCCTCTAATGTCTTACTCTTTAGATAATTAGATTCTATATTAGATTATTGACATATGATATCTGGTTAAAAAACGGTGGGTTTTTTAAATCTTCTGACTTTTCAAAGAAAAATACCCCCAAGGTGTGCTTTTTATTAATTATTTTCGAAAACCGTTAAAATTTCAAGATTGCACCATTTTTTTTTTACTAATAATGGAACTCATAACTCAAACAAGCTAATACATGTATGCAACTAGAGTATTCCAGAATCTTTCATCAGTCTCCATTTGTTAATTATTTGATCAAAAGGTGGTGGTTGGTCAAAGAAGCAGTTTTTTTTTATAATTAAATTAGAATGAACTATATTATAATTAGAAAACTATGTCATACATTTAGGACTAATATCAACTTCCAACTATATTATAATTAAATGAGCTAGCTAGCTAGCCACAGTACATAATCATAATTCTGACTTCTTCTGAATACTCATCTTTTTTCTCGATGCCTTATTTTGAGGATATCATACAAATCTTCTATCTGGCGATCTTAAGTAAATATGGCCACAGAAGAAACAACCCTAAATTAATCCGTTCATGCGAATTTTATCAAAGATTATTCTAATTAAAGGTTTCAAACCTGGGGGAAAAATTGGAACGCTGTCATTTTATAATTATATAGGATTCAGAACGTCGATCATGATTAATATTTTAGTTTTTTCTATATTTGATATATACATTGATGTTCATGATCTCTGCTGTCGTTTTCTTTTGAATACTATATATATATATATATATATATATATAGAGAGAGAGAGAGAGAGAGAGAGAGAGAGAGAGAGAGAGAGAGAGAGAGAGAGAGAGAGAGAGCTATAAGTTCTTTTCACTAAAGTAACATTATTATATATCCAGTCACGACCTTTCTTTATGAATTTTGTTCATTAAGTCTGAATTATAGTTACTTTGAATCTCAATCTACGTACATTTCATCATATCCTTATCATCTAATTTAGCCTCAGGTGGCCGCATTAGTCCTTTTGATTTTATCCCTCTCAATATAGTATTTCCATGCAACACTCAGTAACTTCGCTTAAATATATATATTTGAGAATAATAGGAATATATTTCATATATAATGAATAAAAACAAGCTAATTAATTAATTCGCTTAAACGAAGATAAGGCAACAGGGTAGTACCTTGTTGAGGTATATATACCTATATATTAAGGGTAAAAGATTTCTCAAGTCATTGGAGATAAGTTATCTTCAGTGACCCTCAAAACTATGTCGTTTTGGATTAATAAAGGGTGTTTCCATAATTTTGTTTAATTTTTTATCATATAAATTTACCGAAGCACCCTTCAATTATTTACCTAAAATTACAAACACACCCTTCATTAATTCAAAACGACGTAGTTTTAGGTTTTGGAGATAAACTTATGGAGATTGGATAAATACTTTTCCCATATATTAAACATACGGATCAATTTTACTTTCCACAAAAAGAGCGGACATGTCCCTCTCAAACAAAAATCAGACTTTAATGTGTACATTAACAAAAAAAAAAATCAGAATTTACTGATACTCACGTGATTAAAATTAAAGGCTAGTACCTTGAACATAATTAATGAAATTCAAACCAAGTATGATCGATTAAAAGCAGTTAATGATATAAATGCCGTTGCATTCATTGTCAAACTCGTAACAGTGACGTAAATTTATATCGTGAACTCGAATCATAAACTCTAAAGAGTTTATTTTCAAAATTAAATTGGTATTAATAGTATATAATTAAAATATAAAAAATGATAACAATTTTATTTAAATATATTTAAATCCAAATAATTGCAATTAAATCCCTCAACATTCATAATTTGTCATATTTAGCAAAGAAGTTTTTATAAAATTTATATATAAATTCGCTGAGCATGATCAAATCAAAGAAATTAATACGATTTTAAGGGTGAGTTAATACGGTTTTTTGTAAGCTATAAACGTAAAAACGGCAAATTTGGTATATAAATTCGTAAGTTTAATCGAGTTTACTATAGTCACGAGCAAGGTTGTCAAATTCGTGAGTTTAAGTAAATTTGTGACAATGAAGTAAACTCGTATCGTGAACTCGAACTAAACTCGTAAGAGTTTACTTTCACTATTAGATAGGTATTAATAGTGTATAATAAATAATTAAAATATAACAATTGATAACAATTTGATTTAAATATATTGTAAATCTAAATAATTGAAATTAAATCCATAAATATTCAAAATTTACCATAATTAACAAAGAAATTTCTATAAAACTCATATATAAAGCCGCTAAGCATGATTAAATAAAAAAAGTTAATACAAGTTTAAGGGTGAGTTAACACGATTTTGTAAGTTAGAAACGTAACAATAGTAAACTCGGTGTATAAACTCATCTTTGAGTTTACATGATTCTGAGTTACAAAGTGACTCGACTTGATTTGATTTGGTAAACTAGAAACATAAAAACGATAAACTCGGAAAGTCAACTCGTGAGTTTGACAACAATTATCACGAGTTTGTCAAATTCGATTTTGTAAGGTAGAAACGTAAAAATAGTAAACTCAAAGAGTCAATTAGCGAGTTTGACAATCCGTCGTACCAAAAAAAAACTAGGACATTAGTACATCATATGAACTTGTGTCTGCGTAGAATATTAAAGACAAATACATGTAATGTAATGACGAAGAAAAAAATGAAGTCAATAGTAAGTCCGATCAATTAGAATTTATAAAAAAAAATGGAAAATTTATAATTATATATTAATATCACAATGAATCAGTAATACATATACATACCCATTAAATTAGTGGATAACAAATCAGGATAAATATAATCTTATCAAATTATTTCTTTCGGTCAATTCATCCCGCCAAATTAATTGGCAGATTAAATAGGCCTGAAAGAGATATTGAATTAGAAGCTGCCTTAACATTTCTAATAAGATGAATTAGTTAATGCAAGATATTTTTCCAAAAGTAAGATGCAAAAATCAGATATTTCAAGTATTTTGGATCTTTGCCATATTTGGTTAATTCTAAAAAATTCTATAAGTAGAAGAAACTCACATCATTATCTTCAGCATTCCTAGAACTTCACTCCATCTATATGTCCGAAGTCTAATCATCTCTGATCTCTTGTCCCAGTTCTTACAACCATGCCTTGTCCCAGAAGCAGAAAGGAAATCAAAGGGCAGAACACTTCACCAGAAGCCACCCATCTTGACGGCGCCGATCGGTTGCCGGACGACATTTTGAAGCTTATCTTATTTTATTTTACATTTGAAGTTTTAGTATCGTTATCCGTAGTTTCAAAGACTTGGAGAAGAATCCTCAATTCCCTTCCAATCTACGAATTTAACTTCGATCTTGAAGAAGAACAAGAAGATGGCACTACGTACGCTCGAGGACTTCGTGCTTCAATCAACAAAGCCATCTCAGTCCTAAGAAATCACAGAGCCATAATTGAGAGGTTTTGTCTCAACATGAATCTGTCGGAAGAAGAAGGTTTGAATTTGAAATCTGACCTAGATTATTGGCTTTCTTTAATCTTAAAAAATTATGTGAAGGAGATTGATTCAAGGTTTTTCAAATAATTCACATAATATTTACTTCACTTTACCGCCAATCAATTTTCACTTCCAAATTCTTGAAGTTAAAGTTAAGAAATTGTACATAAATCAAGCTATTAAGCTAGATAATGTGGTTCTCTATGGGCTTAAGAGAGCATATTTTTATGGGGTTGATAATATAAGAACAATAAGTTGTGTGAAATGGCACCAAAGTGCCTTAAGATCAATTCAAGAACTTGTGGCCAGTCTTCCATTTTTGGAAACATTACAATTGTTCATGTTACGTAATCAAAGGATTAGGCTCGAAAATGGACATCTTAAGATGTTGTTGTGGTATGAATATCAAACGTTTGAGGAACATTAATTTGGGGGTTGATGTGGTCGCTCCTGAGCTTAGGGTGATTAAGTTCAATGGTTTTGGTGTTCCTTTTATTAGTGTGTTTGGAGAGAATCAGAAGCTTCGGTGTCTTCATTTAGGTGATCCCCATGGTGGTGTCCATGGCTCTCACCTTCACTCGCTTGGAAAGTTTTCTCAGAACTTGATGCAATCTTTGGCGATAATTCACTTGCATGACATTTTGATGGTTGATGAGGTTTGAGAATATTATACTTCTTTTGCTTCTTTTATTTGATGGTGCAATGCATTCTTGTGAATAGTGTCTATTATATGTGTGTGTAGATAGAAACAGCGAAGAAATAGGAAATCAGTATGAATAAGGCGCAGTGATAATGTCCTGGCCTGCTTTTCATTTATAACCGAATGATACAGAGCAATACACAATTCTAGAAGAATCTCATCTGCTGGAAATCATTACAGAACCATACAGATGATGACACGTATACAGGGAATATACAATGAAATCTAATGAATACAGAAAATACAATTGTGAATAATAATTCATATTCTAACATTCCTCCTCAAACGAGAGGGTGTAACTAGCAGACCGAGTTTGTCTCTGAAGAATTCAAATTGTGGTTGAGACAATGGCTTGGTAAAACAATCTGCAATTTGTAAAGTAGAAGGGATATATCTAATGTCAATTACACCAGATGCAACCAGATCTCTGATAAAATGAATATCCACTTCTATGTGTTTACTCCTAGCATGCAGCACTGGGTTCGCAGCTAGAGACTTTGCACTATGATTATCACACCAAATGATTGAAGGACTCTTAACAAATAAACCAATCTGATCTCAGATAAAGAGAAGTCAACCACTTTATTTCTGCAGAACCATCAGATAATGACCTATACTTAGACTCAGTGCTTGATCTAGACATAACCTTCTGTTTTCTCGAGGACCAAGAAACAAGATTGTTTCCCAGAAATATACACATACCTCCCATTGACTTCCTATCATCCAAGTCACATGCCCAATCAGCATCAGTGTAGCCTACTAATTGAGGACTACTAAAAGGCTTAAGGTGCAAACCCAAGTTAAATGTACCCTTAAGATACCTGAAGATTCGCTTGACTGCCTGAAAATGTGTAGTTCTTGGCTGTGACAAGAACCGACTAAGCTTATTCACAGCAAACGCAATATCAGGACAGGTCGTAGTGAGGTACTGCAAGGAACCTATTGCTTTTCTGTAGTCTGTAGGATTGGGCATTAGTTCACCATCGGTTGAGGAAATTAATCTACTAGTCACCATAGGTGTAGTAACAGAGGCACAATCACTCAGGCCAAACTTTTCCAGTAAATCAACTACATATTTTTTTTGGTTCAGAAAAATACTAGACTTGTTTCTGTACACTTCTATACCCAGAAAATAATATAATGGACCTAAGTCCTTCAAAGAGAAAACTTGATTCAATCTCAAAAGAAACTTATCCACGAATGCAGAGTTATTGCCAGTCACTAAAATATCGTCTACGTAGATAAGTATGAACACAATCAGGTTTTTAGTTCGAAGCATAAAAAGAGAGGTGTCACTACGCAAGTTCCGAAAGCCCCTGCTGATCAGTGTGAGACGAAGACGATCAAACCAGGATCTTGGAGCTTGACGAAGACCATAGATAGCCTTGACCAACTTACAAACATGTGTAGGCCTTTGTCGATCAACAAATCCTTCAGGTTGAGACATGAACACCTCCTCGTGTAGAAAGCCATTCAAAAACGCATTATTCAAGTCTAGCTGCCGAATTTCCCAGTTGAAGGTTGCAGCAATTGATAGGATCACCCGAATAGAGGTTGATTTAATGAATGGACTGAAAGTTTCACCGAAATCGATGCCTGGTATTTGCTGGAAACCCTTCGCGACAAGCCTTGCCTTAGGCTTGAGAATCGACCCATCTGCTCGAAGCTTGGTCTTGAAGACCCATTTGTTGTCAATGAGCTTTTGATTTTCATAGGGAACCAATTTCCAGGTGCGATTTCTGAGTAGTGCCTGGAATTCGTCGAACATCGTTGTTCGCCAAACTGGAGACGACAATGCCTCTTTGGAAGTCGATGGCTCAATGCTAATCTTCACGGTGGCTTGAGTGTATCCAACATATAGATATTTGGGCTTAGTAATGCCATCCTTAGCCCTTGTCGTATGGGCCTTGTTGGATCAGTTTTGGACTCTGGTTCTGGGCTAGACTCAGAATGAAAGCTTACGACATTGGACTCATTCACTGAGCTATCGACGCTGGATGATAACTCAGATGATGATGATGATGACCTTTCAAACTTTGTTCTGCTCGAAATGCTCAAATCATTTACAATGTCATTATCACGATCAAATTGAATTATGAGAGGAACAGATGTTGAGTCCCCATTGCCTTCAGTATTCTCAGTGCGTTCCATGAAACCTTTCCTGAAAGGGAAAGAAAACACATCAAACTTTACATGGCGTGAAATAAAAATTCTACCATTCTTGCTCAGACACTTGTATCCTTTTTGTTGTGAGGCAGGACCAAGATAAACGCAACGTTCACTATGAAACTGGAATTTGTGCTTGTTGTAGGGCTTGAGACAAGGAAAACAGGAACAACCGAATGGCTATAAACTATTATAATCTGGTTCTATTCTCCATAGATGAAACAGAGGTGTGTTGCCATTCAAAACAGGAGTCGGCAATCGATTAATCAGGTACACTGACTGTTGGAAAGCATCCACCCAATATTTAAGAGGCAAACCAGAGTGTGCTAGCAGGGTTAATCCCATCTCAACAACATGGCGATGCTTTCGTTCTGCCCTGCCATTTTGTGCAAAGGTGTAGGGGCAAGTCAATCGAACACGAATGCCAGCCTCTTGTGCCAAAGAAATGATGGGTTTATATTCTCCTCCGTTATCACACTGAAGTGATTTGATTTTTAAATCAAATTGATTTTCTACAAAAGCCTTGAACTGCTTATAAGCGTTAATTGCTTCACTTTTAGCTTCAATGGATAAAGCCACGTAAAACGACTAAAATCATCTACGAAAATAACATAATAGCAATGACCACCAGTAGACATAACAGGAGCTGGACCCCAAAGGTTTGTATGAATTAATTCAAGTGGTAAGGTTGATTGAGAAACAAGAACTGAGAATGGTAGAGATTTAGACTTTCCTAATTGACAAGCTTCGCATACATAACTATCGAAAGCATGTGGAACTTGTTTATTACAAGTATTTAAAATTTGTTTCAGAACTCTAAGACTAGGGTGTCCTAAGGCATGGTGCCATTTGAGTAAGTGAGTCTGAGAATCATCATGCATAGCCATCAGTGCCGTTGGTTTGCCACTCAGCCTTTTTCCCTTCATTTGATACATTCCTTCCTTTGGGAGGCCTTGGAGAAGAGTTTGGCCTGTCATTGTGTCCTTCACATCACAACCTTTGTCAGTGAAATTAACAGAGACCGGATTATCCTGAATTAATCTATTAACACTTAACAGGCTTTTAGTTGCTGATGGCACATAAAGAACATCACGAAGAGTGAGATTTGACTATTCACACGGTAAAGAAGAATTTCCAATGCCCAATATAGGGCTATGTGTTCCAGTACAGGTGATAATATGAGACTTACCAGCAGGTGTGGTGTCTTCAAGATACTCAGGATATGGTGTCACATGATAGTTAGCTCTGCTATCCATGTACCATGAGGATCTGTGACTGAGTAAGAGTTAGCAAAATAATTAGGAGCTGAGGAGACAGAGTGATTATACCTAGCTGAATCATCACGATAATAACAAGTAGCTAGAGTATGGCCAGGACGCTGGCAATGCACACAAAACGGACGGCCTCCACGATGACCTCTTCCACGAGTTCGTCCACCTCTGCCTCTTGGATGTCGTCCACCTCTGAGCCATGAAGAGTTACGATTGGATCCTAAATCATTTGGCTCTGTTCGATGAGCCACATTAGCCGTTGGTTGAATGTTGAGGGTAGCAAAATGACTTAGTTGAGTAATCCTAGACTCAAATGCGAGTAGAGCAGCTTGGGCCTCAATCCAAGTGAGCTCTGGTTGATCTATAAGTTTGACCACAATAGCGTTGTAGTCACTGTCAGGTCCGTTGAGAGTATGCAGGATGAGGTCATCGCCGGCGATCGGAGAACCAGCGAGAGCAAGCTCATCGGACAAACTTTTCATTTTGCTCAGGTAATCGTTCATTTTCAGAGCATTCTTCCTGGTATTGTGCAATTCATTTTTGATCACCATAACACGTGCCTTTATAGATGCGCAAGTGAGTTCTCATGCGCCACGCCAGAGATCCACCATCGTCTTGCAGTGGAGGAGCTGAGTTCCGACGTCCTGAGTTATGGTGTTTCGCGCCAACCAACCAAGAGACGATTAGTGGAGAACCATGCTTGATATTTTGGGTTGAGTTTATTCCCTTCTATTCCAGAGATGATCTTCGATGGAACTGGAGTGGAGCCGTCGATGTGACTCTCGAGACAATTTCCCTCTATGAGCGGAAGGACGATTGATTCCCAGACTAAGTAGTTTGTGCGATCCAGCTTGATCGCAGTAGTTTGACTGGAAGAACTAAACAGTGTGTATGATCGGCCATGGAGTGAGACGCCAGAGTTAATACCGGTGGTGGCACCAAAGTTAGGAGAAGGAGAGGTGGGAATAGTTGCAGAAGCGCTAGACATAGCGGATGCTCTGATACCAAGATAGAAATAGTGAAGAAATAGGAAATGAGTATGAATAAGGCGCAGTGATAACGTCCTGGCCTGTTTTCCATTTATAACCGAATGATACAGAGCAATACACAATTCTAGAAGAATCTCATCTGCTGGCAATCATAACAGAACCATACAGATGATGACACGTATACAGGGAATATACAATGAAATCTAATGAATACAGAAAATACAATTGTGAATAATAATTCATATTCTAACATGTGTGACTCTAACATGAAGCATTTTAAGTCTTAATTATGTGACAAACCAATTAAGTGATGTATAGTATATAATAATATCTATCCAAAAATTATTTTGTAAACCGAAGGGCTTTGTCAAGTTTAAAAATATTTTTTTCAAAGAGAATAACCAACATTGACTGTTTAGAAAATAGTTCCCAAAGTGTAGCTCAGTAGTTCATGAATTGAACAAGTTATTTTGTTCTAATTAACTTGACTTGTTGGTGTAAACAAATTGAATGAATAGAATGGAGAGAATGTGGGGAAGAGTCTGGAAGAGTTTAGAGGAGAACCAGAAGTTCCTCGTCCCTCAACGGTGAACATGTTGGTACTTGAATGCATTCCTGCTAATTCAGACTACAAATCATTTCTAAATACCTTGTTTTAGACTTGTCATCCAAGGACTCTCGTCGTTATGCTCACTTCTAAAACCATCAAATCACCTCACAGGACTCCTTTCATTAGCGTAAGTCATCACTCACCAAATTCATCAAATACAATATACAACTCATCTTTTAATTTAATCACCCCTCAAGTACTTTTTTCTAGTTACATCTAGTGCCCTAAAGTATTTTATGGTGCACTCAGCACATGAAGTATTTATTTTCAAGTTGTTCATCACCCTACAATATTTTTTTAAGGCGTGTTTGAAACCCTAAATTATTATTATTATTTTCTTATCCAATATCTTAAAGTATTTTATCATGTGTATTCAACATCCAAAATTATCTAAATTGTTAAGTAAAAAATTACACAAAAAAATACTTTAGGGTAATGAACACACTTCTAAAAAATATTTGAGAGTGCTGGCACCGCAAAATAGTTTAGGACACTAGATGCACTTGAAACATTAATTCAGAGTGCTGTTTCTTAACCCTTTAATATTTGATGTTATTATTAGAGCTGTCAAAACGAGCTAGACCCCGCGGACCAACCCATTAAGCCCCATTTTTAGCCCCCATATGATGGAGTTATTTTTACCCCTAGCCCAAAATAACCCCCACTCCTCTTAGGCTATGATAAGGTCAACCGCGGGCCACCCTCTTGACTAGACTCCTCTTGGATTATTCCCCTCCCAAAAAAAAAAAAAAAAAACTTAATGCATACCACGATAAAGAACTTCAAACACCCACCTTTATTAGTTAGGCTGTTCAAACACCCAATTTTCATTCAATATGAAAATTATAAATTTGATTAAAAAAAAATAGATTTAGACTTTACCAATATATTTAAAACAAACTCTTCTACTAACTCCTATATTTGAGAATGGTCGTCAGAGTATTGTAATTGCCCCGCTGCTTAAGGTTTATTTATGAATTAAACAATCCCAAAAAAAAAAAAAAAAAACCCCCCCTCTCTAAATATTTTACTTTAGTTTTTGGCCAATTATGTTGTTTGATCGCACACATTGACAAACAACAGTAAAATAAAAATAATTTAAAATGAAATAATAAATACAAGCTATCCTTATGACAATCATGATTAACGCATTTTATAAATTCACTATTATTATGACGATTATTTTCAAATATTTAAAGTTATTATTATTTTCAATATGAAAATACGAACATCATTGTCATATATATTGATTACCTGTTTTTCTGGTACCACTACTAAACATAGGTATCACGTGTTATATTAACTTTGTATAATTTGTGATCGTATAATTTTTGAGGGACTAGAGTTGTTATGGTCAATGTGGTATAATCAAGAGGCCTTCAAAGGTATACTACTAGAAATATTTTGCTCAGGGGTATCATATTGCTGGACTAGAATAGGAGTAGTTATAATCCTTTTCTAAAATAATTTTTGGCCTACAGGCTGGTCCTAACCCTCAGGGTTATATAATTTTTTGTCTCGTGTGGGATGTTTAACATGCGGGTTTTTTGGCCCTAACCCGTGCGGACTAGCTAGGACCTGTTTAACAGGCCGGGTAACCCGTTTTGAGAGCTCTAGTTATTATGTGTCAATAATCTTAGTCCAAGCTAGCCCCCAAGGTTTCTCTATCACGATGCATAAAATACTACCATTACTTGAAATTAAATGATCATATTCTATGCAGATAAATAGTATACGTTTAATCTTTTAACTTTATACAATATTTCAGTTTATTCATACTAGTAGGAGTTTGATGAGCTTCGTGCATCAGATTATTATCCCTTAATTATTGTTATAATATTTATGGCTTATAATTAAGTGATATTGCTTGCTACAGATTTCATATTATTCATAACAAAATTGATCATCTTCGTGCAAAAATCAAAATATATAATACCTATTACATTATATTACTCTTATTTATCCATGGTATCCTCAAAATCACTTCTTCCATAAGACAACGTCATATTTTTATGTCTCTGCAATCTCTTATCTCTCTCTATATATATATGTGTGTGTGTAATTAATTAGTGATCGATTAATATGATATTGCAGTACCTAATGAATGAGTTAGTACGAAGAGTGAAGAACCCGGGATGATGTTGGGAAGAAAATAAGCCAAAATGCTGGAGGCACTACGTTGCACAAGTGAAGTTTAATGTGTACAGATACAGCATGCTGAAGCAGTTTGGTCAACATGATGATAATAAGGAACTACTAGACCTCCTATCTGATGATGATTATCACCGTCATGTGCAACAAAATGGTGATGATGATACCTCAAACAAAGATGACGAAGAAGAAGATGAAGATGAAAAAGAACTTGTTGTCGTTTTTAGGATTGTTTGGAGACCATACCCATACAATTTCCGCGGCAGATTTGTCATGCTTGATGAAGAAACTTAATGAATTAATGTCGTTGTGTTTAAGAATGTGTATTGTTGGGTTTGTTGTGTACGTTCCTGCTCTTATTCTATTGGTGATATGTTGTTGTGTTCATGTGTCTTAATATGTTGTAAGTTCATACACACACATTATGTATGAACTATTTGTGTGATTTGTTTAATGTTAAATCAGAGTCTAATGTTTGTGCATGCATGATTCTCTGTTCAAATATATTTTAGGGTTAAAGTACAATTTTATTTCAAAAGTTTTCATGTATGAGTTATTGGAATCCAAAAATTTTGTTGGATCAATGTTATCCCAAAAGTGTTAAAAAATGAGCAATGTTGCTCTTAACAATTAAAAAATTAAATATGTTAATTGTCAACGTTGATTTTTTTAACAATTAGTGTTAATTTTTTGTCCATTGGGTGATTTTGCTCCTTTTTTAACACCTTTGGAACAATATCCAACAAAACTTTCAGATATCCACAGCTACGACACAAAAAAATTTGGGATAAAATCAGACCTTAACCGAATATTTTTCTGTTGGATTCAGGAAAATATTTTCTCTATTTTTTTTATTCTTTATTTCTTCGTTGATCTGTGTTGATAAAAGGTTTGACAAAAGTTTCAAAATTTTAGCGGTCAATTTATCTTTATTTAGTCTTGAGATCAACTATGAAACATAGGCGAATTGAAGGCGAAGTCGTTTAATATAGGGTTAAGGTGTAGATTTGCCAATGAATACTATTACCCGAAAAGCATCTGGCACAAAAAACAATTGAGGATACCAAAATTACCAATAAACAATTAAAAAGTGAAAAAGGTACCAAATAACTATTAAAAAACACAATTATCACAATTACGTTAAAATATGAAGCACTGACGTAGGACGGTGGCGGAGACGCTGGAGAAAAGAGCGGTTAAGCCTTCTTGTTGGATAAGGAAACACCAACAGAAATGGGACTCATGCGAGCAGGAGCTATGGCAGCGGCGGCTGCTGCTTGTGGCATCGGAGGGATGGAACCAGGGTGCAAGACGCGTACCGATCGAACACTGTGAACTGCTGGATTTAGTTTCGGTGCGTGATTCTCGCCCTAAAGCTGCATACGGACCTTGATGAGTTCAAGAGGGTGAGTGGAACACCAAGCAACAATGGAAGCTTTGGAGACGCCAACATCACCGACACTGTGATAGTCAATAGAAGACGGAGACACCAAGATAGTGACGGGGTAATAGTTCGTTGGCCAATTTACACCTTAATTGTGTTTTTTTTTTTCACTTTTTAATTGATGATTGGTAATTTTGATACCCTCAATTGTTTTTTGTGTCAGATGCTCCTCGAGTAATAGTTCGTTGGCAAATCTACATCTTAACCCTTTAATATAATGTTGTCAGGGCTGCTACAAGGTTTTGTCTACCTCGGCTAAAATTATTGGGGCTTGGAGACCAACTTGCTCCGGGTTGGATTGAGTTGTATATATCATTTTTCACAAAATATATGTGTCCTTTATTTATCTAGAAATTATGAGAGTTAACGGTATTTTAATTTTCGTTTAAATAAAACTTTGTTCTTGGGAAGGGTTGTGTTCTAATAATTCTGTGAAATAAACAAATAGTATGGCTTAAGTTATAGAAAATCGAATGGATAATATCTTTAACAAATGTAATAAATATGTTGTTTATAATTTTTTTTAAAACCTTAATAGAATATTTTTATTTTTGCGCATTAAATATCCCTACCATTTAAACATTTCTCTGGTATGTTTCTTTGCTCTATTTTCTCTAGTCTACAGCTTGGCTGGCGCGACTTTTTGGTTCTTCTTCTCAAATCTGATGGCTTCAAGTTAAGGGAATGATTGGAGGCAATGGTTGAATCTCTTTGGATAGATGGGTTGTCTTCAGTGACGAATCTAGAAAATTAATAAAGGATGAGCACTAGTGAGGGAGTTAGGATTTTTTATTTGTATCTCGCACAATTAATGCAGGCCGGGATTCGGGAACAACGCTCCTGAATTTTTTTTAAATGAAGGTTTTAAATATATTAAAAAAATATAAACAAGAAAAAAAAATATCAAAAAAATATTTATGAAATCACGTGAATACTGATGATATAATAAGATATAGTTATTTTATAAACTTATCATTTAGAAAAGCAAGGCTAAGATCTTTGTTATAAATACACTTACATAAATTACAATGAAGGGTAAGACCAATAAGTTTCAAGACATATATTTTAATAACAAAAGTATATATATTACAATAAAAATAATTACAATATCATCCTTCTAGGCCTTATTTTTTGGAATTCCATCATAATTGTCTTAATGCTATCAAAATACATCTTTTTTAAAGCATTTTCTTATCACGAGAAAATAAAATTTAAGAGTGGGCACTTACTCCGCTTCTCTATAACCTTCGTCCGCCTATGGTTATCTTAGTTGGCAGCGGTGCTTCTCTGTACTCGACGTCTGTTATGGGGTGATGGTGAATCTGCTCTCATGGTAACAAATAAATGTTCTTACGGAATGAGAGTATTAGAGTGATTCTTTAAACCACCACATCCCTTCTTTCTGGCTACGTTAACGAAGTTTCTTCACTTTTTTTATGGTGGCGATCGAGAGCAACGGCGGTTTACATGGTTCTCTAACTTTAACTTGGGCTTAGAGTTTATAATAGTAGTATTGTTTTTAAGACTACTTTTGATGTGATGTTTTTTATAAGACACCAACTAACAATTCTTACCAATCAATAAAAATAGTTAAAATTATTATTTTTGTCCTAAAATTTAAGTAATTTCCAATATTACTCTACTAATTGTATTAAACTCTAATATAGTTTTAATTATTACTATTACCTACTACCCTTATTAATTACAAGATACATGAAAAAGAATATTTAATGCTTTCTTTGGAAACAACCAACCAAGTGTTTTATAAAAATGATCAAATAAGAAGCTTACCAAAAAAAAATATCAAATAAGGAGTATATGGTTATTTTATTTAAGCCCTTTTGTATGTTGCCTTTTGTTTTGGACCTTCTTACCTCAAACAAAATTGTCAGAATACATGAGTTTGGGAAAAAAATATTTCTGACACATTTTTTAAAGTTATTTTTCAAGATTTTTTGTTATCTTTATGAGTATAATTAATATAATTAAAATTTTCATAATTTCATTTATTACATCAAACTGGATTTATAAATAGGACCATTTTTATTTTTTTTATTATTGAAATAGATTTATAAATTAGATCATAGTGATATTTGGTTATTTTATTTAAGCCCTTTTGTATGTTGCCTTTTGTTTTGGACCTTCTTACCTCAAACAAAATTGTCAGAATACATGAGTTTGGGGGAAAAAATATTTCTGACAAAAAAAAAATACCAAGATGTTTTTGTTATTGACTTATTATAAAGTTTTAAAATATTAATTTTAATAATTTTTCCTTTGCGTCTGGCTCTGAGGGAGGAAAGCCGGAAGCGGGACTGCAAAACGACATAGCTTTGGCTTAAACGCCAACAGTGACTCGTTACAGGATCTGGAAGCTCTGTTACCTGGAAAGGGGAAAGCAAGTGGATCCCGCGAACGCGCAATGGCGACACCTCCGATGGGGCTGCCGGGAAACCCATTGTCCGACGGGGCTGTGCCGCCGCCCCCACAAACTCCGTGGACAGACATGACCGGAATATGCTTCCGTGACCAGCTCTGGCTCAACACTTACCCTCTCGATCGCAACCTAGTGTTCGATTATTTCGCCTTATCCCCCTTCTACGACTGGACCTGCAACAATGAACAGCTTCGCATGCGCTCAATTCACCCTCTTGATCCATCTGTATTATCGTAAGATACATACCATCTGAATCCTCATTTGTATTAATGTATCTGTCTGCTTGCTTCACTTGTATACTGACTCTGTGAATGTTTGAATTAGCTAGGGTTTTGGGAAGTGGTTAAGATATTAGTTGGGAAATGAGTGTTATAATAATATATTTTTATTTAGGATAACATTCTTGAACTTGGAATTATTCTTTAGTGTAGTTGCAGTGGAAACGTGGGAAGGAGAAAAGTTGGAAGCTTCAGTCCTTTTTTTTATTATTTGGCCTAGATAATACTATATTTTTTGAGGGTGGGAGGTTCTTACATGTTTTTTTGCTAAAAGACCTTTTGCTTTCATTGGAACAAAAGTGTCACTTGGATCATCAGTGGTCTGATTTAAAGACTGAAGTCTGAACTATGACATATTTGATGATTGAATGGTGGTTAAAAAATCACATACCACTCTTGGAGGCAGCAATAGAAAAGGCTTTAGAATTGTCACCTAAAAATTTCGAACAGAATATCTATATGTGTGTGTGTGTGAAAATTCAAACTAATAATATCTATGTGTTGATGTCAAAGTCAATTCGGATGTTTTAAGATTCAGAATGCTCCTTTACATGACATCTGTGCTCAGGGAATTTTTTCAGAGTTTCAGACCAAATCAATCATAAATGACCATAAGTCTTGTTAGATATATGTTATAGGTGAAGTCTGAACAAGACTGTCAATATTCCTAATGCAATTGTGTCAAACATATGCTGCCTTATTCACCCTACAAGACTGCCTAATGCAAAGACAGAGGAGCCTGAAGTGAGATGGGGGTTGTGGGATAGAATGCTGTAAATTGTTCATTTATTTGGGATGAATTATGCAGTTTTTTGTTCTGATTGTTTGGTTGTTTTTTTTATTTATTATTTGGTTGGTTTTGCCTAGGCATTTAGTGTCTGCATAAAAAGAAATTCAATCTTTTTCCTTGCCTTTAGCAAATATAATCGGGACTAAATTGTTGTATGGTACATGTTGCTGATCCAAAGATGTTGGAACAAGAGATTATTATGTAATTGTGACTATTGTGCTCTTCAGGAAAATGACAGGCATAGAATATATGCTCAGTGAAGTCATGGAACCACACCTTTTTGTTATTCGCAAGCAAAAGAGAGATGGCCCTGAGAAAGTGACACCAATGCTAGCTTATTACATCTTGGATGGTTCGATATACCAAGCACCACAGCTAGGCAATGTTTTTGCTGCTCGAATTGTAAATTCATATTATCTATTGTTGTTTGATTATTAGAATTAGGAATGACCTTGACATATGATTACTTATTTACAAGAAAAATGGATTTTGGTGATTGTGAAAATAGCAAATTTCCTTTGTTAGTCCTGAAATTATTGACTTCTTGTTTTTCATATAAAAGCAGTATTAGGTTCTGAATCTGAATGTTTCAATTATGCTTTATCCAAATGAACTCAGTGTTGTTTGCTGTCTTTTTCTTTTGTTTGAAACAAATTTTGAGAGATAAGATTTTGTTGTTTCTTGGCTGTGATTGATATTGCAGGGAAGGGCACTATATCACATACAGAAGGCTTTTAGTACAGCTGCATCAAAGCTGGAGAAGATAGGATATGGTAAGCCGAGTCTTGTGGGCTTTTTCCAAAAGGGGGTGGGAATTAATATTGGACTGTTACTCACTATGATGTTCTGCATTGAACTGTCTTAATTTGTTCTGACAATGAGCTATTGCAATGCCATTCTACCCTGCCATCCTCTAACTTCTGCCTTTCTAAAGAGAATAAACTTTCAAAGAGGTTAAGCTGTCCAGATATTTTCCTATAAATGACTAGGATTTGTATTGTTAGATTCTGGGTGTAGCTTTTAAGTAGTGTGTAGCAATATTGTTGCAAGAAACAAGGAAATGCTGCTAGTGATACTTTGCCGTCTAGTTATTAGTGCCTATCTTATTACCCCAACACTAGTGTTCTGCATGCTCATTTACCATTGCTTTAAGTATATAACCATTTGATTACTTCAGTGCTAACTTCTGTGATCGTTAATTGAACTTTGTTTCCTTTTTCTGCTTCAGTTGATCCTGAAAATGAGCCTGCAGTGCCAGAAGTGAAGGCTGGTAAAGAGACAATTGACAAAAAGGAAATGATGCGGGTGGATCACATTCTTGCATCCCTTCAGCGTAAGGTATGTCAAAACGATCCATGTTTTTCATGCTTCCCTCCCTACTGAACAATTGTGTAGCGATAGGAAGTACTTAATTGAACAAAAACAAAAGGGAAAGGTTTGGAAACAAAATTCATTTCCTTATTATCTATAAAATCAAGTTGTGAAATATATGAATTGTACATGCTGGTCATCTATTATCCTTTTGTCCTGTTGGCAATATCGCTATTGAACTGTTGTGAATATGTCAAAGTATGATTTTTCATTTAAATTTCCATTGAATACAAGTTTCCTTGTTCTGAATTGGTCCATAAATTTTATCTCAGTTTTAATCTGAAACACAAATTTTGGTTTGTGTAGACCTTTTTATTTCTATGACTTGAGTATTATTAATTTGCATTCCAGCTACCTCCTGCTCCTCCGCCCCCACCATTTCCTGAAGGCTACATGCCGCCTTCAACTGCGGAAACTGAGAAAGGACCCGAAGGTCAAGAAGCAGGGGAGTCGCAAGCTCCTCATATTGATCCTATAATTGATCAAGGACCTGCAAAGAGGATGAAAGTTTGATATAAAGATACTATGTACTAAGAAAAGGCTGTTATTATTAACCGGGTGGGCGGTGGCCTTTGCTAGAACACAATGAGCTTCATGCGGTCCTCCCAGAGAGTGTGCTGGCAGATTTAATTCCATGTTAGTGAATGTTTAGGTAACTCTGAAACCGTGGATTTCTGAAGCCATTTTTTGCAAGTGGAAACAAAACTTCTCTCACATGCTTACCTTATTAATTGTAAAAGTTATTCGCCAAAAACTAATCCAAACACGTTTTAGATGATGTTCTGCTCCTCACCATGGCTTAATGTATTGATATCAGCTAGGCTCACTGTAATTTGATAATATATTTCGGATCTAGACAGTGTATTAATTGATAGTATAACCAGAGTCAATCCTAAGTTATGGATATTTGTGTCAAACCCAAAATAAACATAAGACCAAATTTTGTGAAAATTGTAGTTTTTTTTTCATAGAAAAATGTTCGCCTAAACACTTTGCCATATGGAAATATGGAAGTTGGAAGATAAACAAGGGAAAATGTGTTGTATATGATGCAAAATTGTGGCTTTTTTTTGTTTCCTTTTTTGTTTTGGATAAAGTAAGCTCAAATGGATTTTTTTTTGGGGTAGCTTATGAAATCTCGTTGTCCAAAATATTCACATGAAGAGTTGAAAAGATGAATTAAATCAAAGTAGGGGTGAGAGAGAGTGGATGATAGGTTGTCCAGGCAGAAGGCAGCATGAAAAATCTGAGATCTCAAACCAGTTGGCTGGTGGAAAAAGATTGATGGACATTGATTATTTTTTTTTTAATTTCTTTTTTGTGTTTATACAATTATACAATCTTTAATTCTTTATGTTTGTCATCATTTTGATTTGATCTTTCAAATTTGAAACCACATATTTTTCTCCTTCAAGTTTCCTTCCGTTTAAAATATGAATCCCAATAATTTAATAAAAACATAGACAATTTCATCACTCAATGGACCAAATGTTATAATTTGAAATTGAGGAAACAGAATCAAAATGAGAATAAACTTGAAAAATTAAAAATTGAATAAATCCTTTTTTTTTCGTATCTTACTATATAACTAAATCAAATTAAAGTATTGTCAGGTTCAATCAAGATAGCTCTCGCCAAAGACTTTTTATTTACATTTGCACGAATTCAAACTTGATAATCTGTGTTTAAGCAGTTAAAACCGATTTTACCAGGATTAACCCCTCATAGTAGGTAGGACATTGATTTTTGATTGTGGCCTTGGAAGCTGCAAGGCTACTTCTAAATTATGATTTGTCTTATGCTTGTGGACTGTGGTAGTGTGGTTGGGTGAATGTAACGAGTTGAGTTTGGTGTCAGCAACAGTTTTGTCCCCCATGATTGATGATTCACTCACCGCCCACAAAAATAACATAATTGCCATATCCAAAGATATTTTTGTCTTGTGTCCTCCTCACGGCCGATCTCACATTTAAGAATTTAATAATGAACGGTGGAAATTGAATCACATACACTTCAAAATGAAAAAAAGGGTTATGTGTCCTGTCATTCCTCATCCTCCCCAACCTAGTGGTTCTCATAAAATACACATTAAAAGCATCAGCACCACACGACTTTCATATTTCTTTATGTCATCTTTTGAGGTTGCTTTTTGGTCATTAGTCATTACCTATTACCTTAATCAATTTCATCCATTACACTCCTTTCTTCTTCCTACCAATAACATGTACCACTCTGGTTCTTATTTATAAATCTATTTTGATCAAATCTCACATACGAATGAGAAGTGGTTAACTCAATGATTATGAGGGTAAATTTTCAACTTTGCCCTCATTTATGATTGAGTATTTTTTAATTGTTTCTTCTCTCTCTATCTTTCATGGGTACAATTAATATAGATAAAATTTTCATAATCTCATTTATTATATAAAATTAGACTTATAAATATGACCACATTTTTTTAGTCAAAGTGAATTTATAAATTGGATCAAAGTGGTAATATAAGTGGCTTTCAACCACCTTAGTCGCAATTAAGGAAGAACAAATTAATTAATTAAAAAAATTAACTTTATCTTTACTCAAATATATCACATCTCTCTTAATGTGTACTATCAATAAATATGGATAAAATTAAAAAATGACACTCCTTTAATCTTATATAAAAAGGTAGAAATACTTTTTTTGTCTTATTTATACAAGTATTATTAAATTTTTCATGTGAATAAATTTTTACAATCAATTGATCATATATATCTCCCTTCACTTTTTCTCACTCATACTCTCATCTAGAGCCGTTAAAAAACGGTTGGCCATCGGGACGCCATAGTTTTCTTTGACCTTCAAGGGCTTGAAAAATGGACGAGATATTTAAAATTAGCGCAGAGAGGCATTCTTTGACGGCCAGATTTTGTGGCCGCCCTGAGGGTACACGGCCAGCCTGCGCGCCTTTTTCATTTATTTTTTTTTTTTCCTTTTTAAATTTATTAATTTATATATATTTTGTATTTGTTATAGAGTTGTTTATCCATTTAACTACAAATACATAATAACTATACTTTAATTTTATGATTTGATTTATAATTTGTTACAAATAAAGATTATGGATGTTTTCATGATGCGGGAGAAGAATTTCATGATATTCTTACTCATGAGTAGGAGGCTACTACTCAAAGTGAAGAACAATCAAATGTCGTTAAAATTGATGATAGTGACGAAAAATGACAATAATAGTAGTCATCGTACTTAATGTCGTTTAGTGATATCTTTTTTATGTTTTACTACCTCCTCGGTCCTAATTATAGAAGCACTTTTGTAGTGCAATTTGCACTACAAAAGTCTTCCCATAATTGGACCGATGGAGTATGTGAGTTATTTGTGAACATAGTTTTCTTTTGATTATGAATTAGTGATTTGTGCTTATTTATTAGATGATTCGTGTTGTAATTTAGTAATTATATTTCTTTGAAACACACGGAGGAAAAATAGTTAAAATTTGAAATAGTAATTTCCAGGCGCGGCCGGGCCCGGGCCCCGGGTGCTTCTCGGTACGGGCTTTAAAAAATATGTTTTTGTTTTTTTACTCCGGGCCCTGGAGGGCCGGCCCTGACCCTTCACGGGCCAACCCTGATTGACAGCTCTACTCTCATCATTTTTTCCACCCATTCTCTATCTTTTTTTTGCTCGGATCCACCCATTCTCTATCCCACCACCTTCTTTATGAATAATGGTGTTTTTAGAAAATGAGCTGCATTTTTTACCTCTCTAATTAATTAATTTTAGCTAACTTTTTTATCCACGTAATTCATTTATTTGTATCTTATAAAAGGAAACGAACGGAATAACCTTTTAGGTGACTTATACTCTCTCTGTCCCATATATATATATATATATATATATATATATATATAAGAGTTTTTTAAAAAAAGATCTGATCCTTTTTTAGTCTGGTTTAAAAATAAATACACTTTTTTTTCCTCAATTAATTATTATGCTACATACATTCTCTTTCATCATTTTCTCATTATTACTATCTCTCACTCATTCATAAATAGAGGCATTTTTTAAAAAAAAAATAAATTTCTTACATAATTATTAAATTTTATTAATTTTAGAATCTTGTGATTCAATTGAAATGCTCTTTATAAATAAGGATAGAGGGAGTGCTATAGATCAAACACTTTTTATTTTATTTTTTCTAGAAGCCGCCCTACAATTTGGACCGGAGGAGGGAGTACTAAATATTTGAAATCTTTTAATTATTTTGGTTACTAGTTTAATATTTTATTGAAAAACCGAACAACCAATAATAAGAACATTTCATTATAACAAATGAAAATTTCCAAGATTGTTTTTAATACCTCACAGATATTTGTAACTGGTAAAGGCTTTTCAATTTGCGATAAATTTTCATTTTTATAAAAAAAAAATTATTATAACAAATAAATGAACTAAGCCCAGTACAAAACTTACATATATGGAGTTGGACAATTTTCATTTTATAAAAAAAAAAATTATAACAAATAAATGAACTAAGCCCAGTACAAAACTTACATATACTTAAGAGTTGGGGATAAAAATCTCAGAATATATTTCTGCACTGTGATCCTAACATATTCAAGCGCACATTATCTATTTCTCCTAAGAACAAGACTCTGTTTAGCAATAATATCAACAGCCACATTAAGTTTTCTAAGAATATACTTTGTTTAAATAAAACCAGTCATGTCTCAACATCATCTCTTTAATACGAACTCCAGCGATAAACAACACAAACTTAGATGTCAAATCATTGTTAACCTTATCAACGAGCAATTTGCGATCAATATCAATATTTTTTTGATCTCGTGTGTGTGTGGGAAAGGAAGTGGACAAAAATCCTTTCCATTTGCTGAGGCTTCCAGCTTGCTGAAAGAGACTCTATATCTGCAAAACTGCTCTCACTCAATACACACACACATATATAATATAATGTCCCTTTCTCTCTATCAATCTCTAAACCCCTCGTTTTCTTTCATATATCATTTTCATTCTATTTTCTCATGTCAACTTGTTTCTACGTCAAGCATATTGTAGCCACTTCTTTATGAACTTTTATCTTCTGTTATTACTATATGATTGTGTATCTTATGTTTTCAAACAACCAA
Source organism: Acacia melanoxylon (assembly GCA_019022615.1). Lineage (NCBI taxonomy): Eukaryota > Viridiplantae > Streptophyta > Magnoliopsida > Fabales > Fabaceae > Acacia > Acacia melanoxylon. The sequence continues at coordinate 17,240,736 of JAFJYJ010000003.1, forward strand.
CATACATACGTGTGTGTGTATAAATAAACTTAAGCTGTAAACGGATCCTTAAATGAAAAATTAAGTATGGGATTTACCCAGACGTATTACAATTTTTCAAAGAAAAGAAAAGGCTCATTCATTCTTTGTTTGGCTTGTTAAAAGGAATTTTCTTACCTAACATATAATATCATACACTCCCTGCTTATTCCTGACAAGTACTACCTTTTATCCTAAATATAAGACTCAGTTATTTTTTTTAGAGAAATTAATAGTGCTAATTAAATTACTTTAAAATACTTGTATTTATCATTTTTCTCCAAATTAACTCGTCTAACTTATAAACTGATATATAATTTAATTATACACAACATATGATATAACTAAATAACTTATTTAGTTTTCTTAATCACTCTAAAAAAATCAACTATGTCTTATATTTATAAATGTAGTAGCAATACCATATACTTTCTGCTTTACCAAATACCCTCTGCTCATGCCTACCAAATACTCACATCTTATATTTCCAATCGGAAAGAGAGTACCATATAGTATTCTCTAGGGATGTCCAAGGACCGGGTCAGATCGGGTTGGAGCTCAACCGGGTCCGCCAATATGACTCTGAAATTTGGAAAAATCGGCCCAATGTCCGATCCGGGTACTAGCCTCGAGCTTAGGTTGGGCTGATCGATCGGATTATTTGGATCGCTCTGGACCAATCCAGGCAGTCCTTTTTTTTTTGTCTTTTTGAGATGCAATATTTTAGCTCTGGTTTCACCTGACTTCCTAAAGTAATAAAAAATGACATAGTGAAAAATTATTCCTATAAATTAAAAAGACATTAGGATGTCCAAACTCCAGGTGGTGACTAATGTAGTGGTGATTTTAAAAAAAGGACCCGGGTCAGACTGGACCGGTCCAGGGGATCTAACCCCCTGGACCGAAGTCCAGTCCAACCCGAGCAGTCTGATCCGGTCCGGTCAAATTGTCTCAGACCTTTTTTTTTTTTCTTATCCTAAACCGGGTCGGACCGAACCAACCAGACCTCAGGTTTTTTGGACAATCTTAATACTCTGTGCTCATACCCAACTTGTTATTCCATATACTCTCTAATACTATATGACACTCTCTGTTCTTACCTAACATGTTACATGTAATATCTCCTTTATCATATACAACTCTCTGCTCATACCTAACATGTCATTTCGTATACTCTATTCGGTAGACTATATAACTAGTTTATATTGATTTAAAAAATAGTTTTTTTCTTTTCGATAACTAGTAATTATGTATTCAACCAAATAATTTTTTTTTTTTAAAAAAAACGACGGTATCTTCGTGTGAAGAATATAAGCCTCTAAACTTTTAGGAGATCAAAGTCAAAAGTCCTACAAATAGAAACCCAATTCGCTTAGGGCTTATCCATGGCACGTGTAGGGATCTGGTGGATGAGATCACACGCACAGGTTGCGGGTCATGACACGTGTCCGGACACAAACGTCGGGTCGGTTTGCTTCCCTCATGGGTCTGACACAAAAAATATCAAGTGTCTTGTAGTATAAACACGTGTGGGAGCCAACTTTGACTCGGTGCCACGTCATTGGGCCCCACAAATCCTGGATATTATGACTATCCAACGCAATGCTGACTCAGACGTGATAAAGAATATGACCCCTTGACCCCACATATCAGCTTGAATATATTGTAATATTTTTATTCCTGATAATCTATAATTATAATTATACTTTTTTAATAGCATGAACTAAATTTCTTCTATCAGATATACACTTACTTTTTTTTTGGCCATTCAATCAAACACATATTTACTTGATATTTGATATGTCTAACTATGCCATAGTGGAGGAGAATCTAGCCCAATTTAAGTAACTTTTAATATGATTTTTTTATTCACAAAATTTGAATAATTGGCCTTATATAAGGGGTAATATATCTATATTTGTTATCTATAACAGAAAATATTATAATATATTTATAGTGCGTTTGGTATATAGAAATTTTTTGGCCACAACATATAAAAGATTTTCTAAATAAAGGAAAAAGATAAGAGAAAACATTTTTATATAATATTTGCAATAGGCCGACTTTGTTAAAGACGTACCTTACCTCTGGTCTTAAATATAATAAAATTTTGATTTTTTTAAGAGATTAAAAATCTTTAAATAAAATATTTAATCATATTGTATGTTATATATTTTTATATTATACATGAGTTTATAAGTTCATTAAAATAGTTGAGGGTAAAAAAGATAAATATAAATATTTTAAAATGATTTAATTAGTTTTTTTTAATATTTTTTAAAAAAATTAACTTTGTTTTATATTTAAAACAGGAAGGAGTAGAATTTTATGATTAGGACAAAGAGTTCATCCAATTCTTTTCATTCTCATTTTGTATAAATGATAAGAGTAGGATCTATATATAATCACATTCCACTTTATTTCTAAGAATATATATGATATTTATGAGAAGAATCTATTTTATTTTTAGCTTATGAAGAAGAATGAAATTTAGGGAAGAGGAAAAGAATTTTGAAATTGAAAAATTTGTAAATTAAGTATTTTTTAAAAATAAGTTGTAAATTCTTATCAAATTTCGTCATTCTTTTATCAATTATTAACAATACACCTAGTTTGGAATTTTATAATTTCAAGAGAAAATTCTGTCTTTTTCCCTAAAATTTACTTGTTGCCTAAAGTCCCACAAATTTAAGGATTTTCAGTTAAAAATTTAAAATTATAAAAATAAAAAAGAGAAAAGTCTAAAAAAAAAAAAAATAATAAAAAATAATAAAAAAAAAAAAACAGAAGAGAAGAGAACCCAAACTCTGAATTCGTAATTCCTTTGGACTTGTCGTGAGATCCAAAATTTGTGCGGGGAACAAAACGGTAATAAAACAAAACATATCTAAAACTAAAACAGTAAACAGAGATTCGTTTTGGCAGGTTTTTAAAAGGAAGGAAGTTGATGAGCTTGATTTTGTAATTTTTAAAATGAAGAAAGTTTGTGAGATTTTTCAGGTAAGGACTTCGGGAAGTCCCAAATCTCAGGGAAGGACTTCCGGCAGATTATAAATAGCGTCGATCTTTGTCCAGATATCCAAACTCAAATCATTTCTTTCATCGTCCTTTTCAATTTTCTCTTCTTCTTCCTGCTTCAATTATATCGCCATTTTTACTCTCTCTCAAGATGACTATTCTCGTTGATCACGCCGATCTGCTTGGTAATTCTTTTGTTTTATCGAATCTTCTGTTTTATTTCTTCGTTTTCGTCTTCTGAATCGTCTTCCCTGCGTTCCGAAAATATGTACGGTATAACTGCAGATCGTTCTGTTTCTGGATTTTATTTTTTTTATTTTTTTTTGGATTTTGATGTCGATCGACTGGATCTTGGTTTTACTGCGTAAAAAGTGTGTTTTCGTATTCTTTGAAAAAGTTGCCGATCGATGTGGCGATGATTTTGAAATGTGAAATTTTACCGGAAAATGGCAGGAGTCGAAGCAGAGCAAAAGAAGGCATCCAAAAATGAGAAAGAAGTGGGATTTGTGGTTCCACAGACAAATTCATTTGGCCATGCATTTAGGTTCATCTCTCGTTTGCATCACTTCGTCATTTTTTTTCCCCCTCTTTTTAATCAATTTACATTTAACTTACACTGTTTAATTAAACAATTCTGTATTAAAATATTTAAAATATAAAACAAAAGTAACTTTTAATTGTTAATTAAAACATAATATTTTTTTAGACATTAAGAAAGTTAATTAAATTATTTTAAAATATTTATATATTTTTTTCAAACTTTATTGTCTAACTAACTACTGTATATAATATATATTAAATAACTTATTTAATTTCATTAATCTCTTAAAAAAGAGACTAAATTTATTTTATATTTAGAATATGAGGTAATAATAGTAACTAAGTTTAAAGTTTAAGCCCTTAAAATATATTGGACGGCTAAGATTGCTCTTATTTATAATCTTGACAATTTTTTCGGAAAAATAAATGAATTCCCGAATGAAGAGGGAGACCGTTATGACCCTAATACTTCATCTGTCCTACTTGTAAATATCGATTTTAATTTTAAATATAAGTTATATCTAAATTTTTAGAGATAATTAATGCTTATTTTTAATAACACTATTATTTAAAGATAATTAAGACTTATAATATTTTAATATCAAATGGAAGATAAAAATAAAAAATAATAATTCTTACCTAATGGTACATAAATTTTAGTATCTTCTTAGCTTGTATGTTTCATATGAAGATTTATAAACTGATACGCAGAAAATATCACTTACTTAAAAAAAATAATGAATTAAAATTAGAAAAAGACAGCACGATCCGTTTCATAATCAACTTTAATTATTATTATTTTCCATTTAATTATATTTAAATTTGCCCGAGATTCCGTTGAGCTCGGTTCAACAGTAGCATGTGTCCCTTCCGTTTTAAAATATTTTTGTTTTGAGACTTCATTAAAATATTACTAATTTTTCTATTATTGTACCTTTTCTTTTAATATGTTTTGGTTTCATTTGTATTTGGATCATTTGACTACTTTAACAAGAATCCATCAAGATAAAGCCATTATTAGTATAATCTGACAAAAAAGCCATGGGTGATATGGATTCAGGGACTATGATACTGAAAGTGAGAGACAAGAAGGAGTGATGAACTTCTACAGGAAAAATCACACTTACCAGACCTATGACTTTGTAAGATTCTTATTATTATTATTATGATGATTATTTTAAATTTGTGACATTTCTGGGAAAATAATAAGTGAAAAAACAAAAAATGGGAACATACAGGTGAAGAGGATGAGGGAGGAGTATGGAAAAGTGAACAGAGTGGAGATGAGCATATGGGAATGCTGTGAATTGCTGAATGAAGTTGTGGATGAGAGTGATCCTGACTTGGATGAGCCGCAAATTGAGCACTTGCTTCAAACTGCTGAAGCCATTAGGAGGGACTATCCCAATGAAGATTGGCTTCACTTAACTGGCTTTATCCATGGTACGATTCTTACTTTTAGACCTGATTGTTTGCTAATAGATCTCTCTGGAGTTTAATGTTGTCCCAAATAGATAGATGTATGAAAGTAAACTTAGGAATTGTGGATCAAGTTTTAAGCTTTTTATTAAGCCATAATTAGTGATATGATTTATTATTGAGTGTATTGATTGCAGATCTTGGGAAAGTGCTTTTACTTCCTAGTTTTGGAGGGCTTCCTCAATGGGCAGTTGTAGGTATGGGCATTAAAAAATTTGAAATTTCTAGTTTCGGAGGGTTTCTTCTTCTTCTTCTTCTTATTCTGTCAAACTTATAGTAATATGAGGTGTCTCTTTAATCATCTTCCTCCAGGTGATACATTCCCAGTTGGATGCAGATTTGACAGTTCCATTGTTCATCACGAGGTAAACTACTCTATTCAAATTCCTCTGATTATTTAAAAAGAGAGTGTCTTTTTGAAAATCTAACCCATCTTGCCTTACCCATTTCAGTACTTCAAGGAAAATCCAGACTACCACAATTGTGTTTACAGCTCTAAATATGGAATCTACTCTGAGAAATGTGGACTCAACAATGTCATGATGTCTTGGGGACATGATGACTATATGTATCTGGTATTTTTTTCTTCTCCCTTTTAGATCCTCCATGAATCGTCTTATTTATTCATAAATTATGAAATAATTTCAAACTCTTGGGCGCTTTTTGTTCTTCAGGTGGCAAAAAAGAACAATACTACTCTGCCTTCAGCTGCTCTGTTCATTATCAGATACCATTCATTCTATGGTAAGTCCCACTCAAAAGAAACCCGTTTATGTGCCCGTTTGGATTGGTTATGGAAAATTGATTTTCCCTTGTACGGAAAGCACAAAAGCACTTTTTTTTTGGAAGTTGATCCAACTTTTATTTTCTCTTCACTTACAAGTTCATTTGTTACAAATTTTTTTTTTTTTTGACAGCATTACACAGAGCAGGAGCATATAAGCACTTAATGAACGATGAAGATGTTGAGAATCTGAAATGGCTCCACATTTTCAAGTAAGAATAGAATTAAACAAAAAAAAGAGGATTGTCATCAGTTAACTAACTCAATAAAAGATTGGTTTATTCTGTGTTAATTTCTAACTCTTTGTTCTACTTTTCACTTGCAGCAAATATGATCTGTACAGCAAGAGCAAAGTCAGAATAGACGTTGAGAAGGTTAAACCATACTATCTCTCTCTTATTGAGAAGGTAATCATTAATATCCCAATTTTAATTCTTATATTATTATTATTATTTTCCTTCTAATCCCTTCTCTTATTACTAATACATCATTTTTTTTTCTGGTACAGTACTTCCCTACTGCAAAGCTCAAGTGGTGAGATATTGGAGATCTAATGAAGAATACCAACAAGTTATTAGAGTATCTATGGAGAAGATCATGGAATAAGTCTATTTAGCGTTAGCATCTAGAAGTAGATTAGTTTGTACCACAAATTTGTTGTAAGCATCATCTGTGAAATTTGCTCTCTCTGTACGTGAAGTATTAATTAATAAAATGTATTACTTATGGTCCTAATTATAAGATATATTTGATTGATTTTAGAAGGATTAAGAATATGAGTTAAATTAGTTAATTTTACTTATTTTCCTAAAATCCCTTAATATAAATTTTACATTTCAATTACCTTGCAGTTGCTGATTTTATATAACCCTTCATTCATATATGAATTGTACTTTATATTATAAATAAACAACTTACATTTTCGCTTAAGCTTCATAATTTCATATATCACCGTCATATGACGTACTCCATAACTCATCTATCAATTTTGAACCATCGTTGCTAAAATTATTATTTTTATATTGCCCTCCACGATTAAATTAACCTTATGGCTCTTCAACGTTCAACAGAGCATTTGAGTAAAAAAAGGAAAGTAGAATCTCTCACTTGATATAATATAAGTGTGTTATTAAATTAATTATTATGGAGGAAGTATTAGTAGGGGCAATATGGCAACAATATGAAGAAGAAAAAATTGCTCAAAATTATTTTATTAAAAAAATAGTAGAATTAAGGTGTATATGACATTAATGAGTTACAAGCATTACTTACTTGTATAGAATATATAGGGGCATTATTAAATTATTACTCCCTCCAGTCCTAATTATAGGAACACTTTTGTAGTGTAAATTACACTACAAAAGTGTTCCTATAATTAGAACCAGAGGTAGTATTATGTTTTAATTATTATTGAGAAAGTATCAATAGGATATTTGAGGAAGAAATTGATAAAAATTAGAATATTGTTCTATAATTAGAATCAAAACCAATTCTCAAATGTTGTCATATAATTAGATGGAGTATCTTTTAAGTTTTTAATTGAGTTCCCCTCCTGTTCAAAATTTTTTCCCTTTTGATGTCACCTTGACAATTTCGTAATCAACATTATTATCATGGTTAAATTTGGTCATTGTCAGACCCTTTTCATTCACAAAATTTTAAATCATGCCTTACTTAAAAAGATATGTTTAATTCTTTGACCCTTTTACCTGGCTCAACTTATATATATAAAAAAAACAATTATCTTATATATATAATACTAATACCTTTTTGTTGCGATCGATCAGATAGTTCATAGCAAATAATTCATTAAAAAAATGGGTCAAGGTTACAAATTTGATCAATGCTTCCCAACCCAGGTGAAAAAGTTGAGACTGTCTAACTTGAATTATGTAATTACTAATAAGTACTGAAGCTGGTTTTACTCCATTTTCTGTTGATATAGTTTTGCATTCCCAGAGAAGAGAAGTAATTACAAGTATCACAATACCAGTTTAGCAATTAACTTAATATAAAATATATTTATTTAATTTTATTATATTAAGGAAGTTAGTTAAGCTAGTTCATATAAAATATTTTTTCTAAAACATTATAATTATCTTTTTTAATTCCCTCGACCTTTCTTTTTACTTTTAAGGAAACATCAATAAGGGGTAGATTATTAGGAAAAAAAATGACAAATATACAAAATATATCTTACATTTACCACCAAGGTTAATCTCCAATTAGTTTCAATATTAAAGACCCTAGGAGTACAATGAATGAAGAAAGAGAAAATTGCTTAAATAGACCTATTTGAGAAGTTTATTGCTCGGTAGTATCTTAGGTTTTTTATAAAATAGTAGTCCTTTTAAGGTGGATATATATAAGGATTAAATGACTAAATTGCCCTTTCAGTAAAAATCTTCCCAACTTGCAATTCATCTTCTTTAGGTGCAACATATAGTCCCTATGTGCGAAAGTCTTGCCTAGTGTTACAAAATTAAGCCCAAATATGTAAATTATTATATATGCAAACGATATTCCTTACCTGTAATTCATCTTCCCTATATGCAATAAACCTTTCCATATGCTATACATTTTCCTTATGTGCAACTTAACTTCCGTTATATGCAATTCATCTTTTCTGTGTGCAAATGTTTTCCCTTGTGTTCCAAAATTAAGTGAGAATGTGCAAATTATGCTTTGTGCAAAAAAAAAAAAAAAAAAAAAAAAAAAAAAAAATTCCCTTAGTGCAAGGGATCTTCCATTGTGTAAATAATCTTCCCTACATGCAATTTATCTTCCCTATGTGCAACTTAACTACTATTATATGCAATGCATCTTTCACGTGCGCAAATGTTTTCCCTTGTGTCTCAAAATTAAGCCATAATGTGCAAATTATGCTTTGTGCAAACGATCTTCCCTTAATGCAAACGTTTTTGCCTTATGTGTAACTTAACTTCCATTATATGTAGTCCATCTTCCCTATGTGCAAATGTCTTCCCATGTGTCCTAAAATTAAGCTAAATTGTGCAAATTATGCTAGTGCAAACAATCTTTCATTTGTGCAAATGATCTTCCCTTGTGTGCAAACCATCTTTCTCTATGTGTAAATAAACTTTCCAAGTTTCCTCTTCCTTGAAACATCCGGCCACTCACACTGATATATCTAGAAATCAAACCCAAAGATCTAGTTTTACAAATTAGTTGGTCGAATATGGGGTTAATGAGAGGTAGCAACAAATTGACGGCATTGATATGGGATTGCATAGGCAAAGAAGAAACAAAGGAGAGAGTTAAGAGATTTCATATTAGATCAAAGGCTGGGAAACCATCTTCCCCTTGAAGCCGTTGTTGCCGTTTTCGAAGGAGGCTACCATCATAGTTGTAGGAAGAGGTTGTCGTCGACGATGTCAATCATGAACAAGGAGAAGGCGGTGTGAGTAAGAGGATGAGTGAGAGGCAATCATTGACGTGAGAGAGAAGGGTAAACGAGACCGACGATTTTGCGGAAGATGGAGAGTGAGAGATGATACAAAGGAAGAAAGTGCGAGAGCATCTAACTGGTGTAGTGCAGTATATGCATTTTAGTCATTTCATTCTCATTTGTATATGCCCTAAAAGATTTAGGTCCTTAAAATAAACTTAGGTGCTTTAAAAAAAATGCAAATAGAGATTTATTAGTAATTTTCCCAACTTCTTAAAATATTGTCCCTAAACAAATTTTTCAATATAATCTTGGATTTATTGTAGTTTTCTAATTTTCATCTCTTAATTTTATTCTTGTCTCTTTTTGCCAGCGTCTTCTCAAGTCGTATCATTTATTTTTTTGGACAACCTATGTTACAATTTCTTTCTTTCTTTTTCACATGATATGTAACAGTTCCTCGTCACATATGCAAGAGGGAAATTATTTTCATCATTTAAAATTAATTATTAATTGAGAACAAAAATAAATTTAAGGAATAAAAATACAAAATACAAAAAATAAAAGACTAAAATAAAATTGTGGTCCCAGTGCAATGTCCAAAATGACTAGTGTTTGCTGGTCCAAGAAAGAAAAAGACTAGTATTTGGGCTAGCCTTAGGCCCATTCTGAAAAGAGTCTCCCTCTAAATAGGAAGAATTGGACGCATGATGACAGCAGGCTGCTGATGTGTTTCGCTCCATAGGATGCTGACTCAGTCATAGCAAACTAGATGGGCCCCACCAAGGATGATGATTGGGACTAAATGCTGACGTAGTGTCCTGTGTGTTAGGCCACGGTGTAAAAAACCCTAAAAATCGTATTTATGATAACTATCATATTTCGATAAATAATATCTATTGGAAATAGGTGAATATGTGGTTTCAAAACTAGTGTAATAATTACCTTATTTTTAAGGTAATTTCTATTGAAATTAGGGTAGATAAAAAGCTAAAATCACTAAAATGTATTTTATAAGGCAGAAAATGGCACTGTAAATATTATGATAAATACCATATGGCAACAAATACTAACAAAAACTTAGGAAGTATGTTATCTCTAATTTTAAGAATTTTTGGGATTATTTCCTTGAAAAATTGAGAGGCATAAATATAATATTATTAAAAAATCTTTTTGGCCCCATGATTTTTAATATTTTACATGGGATATAAAATACCAATGTCAAGTAAAATAGTTGTGAGATAATAATTAATCCTAATTATGAAAATTATCAACAATTAGTAAGTGGCTAATTAAGTAATTAGTTGCTAATTGTTTAGATTATGATATAAGTAAATTAATTAGTAAATAATTAATTTAAGGGGAGAAATTCGAAATTATTAATTAAATAAATAATAAATGAAAAAGTAGAGTGAAACGGGTTATGGCTATTTCAAATAATATCTAGATATTTGGAATTTAATAATAATATATCAGAAAGAACTAATAGGGACATTTGAGAATGGATAGAAATTAAATCCTACACCAAAATATAGAGATTTAGCCTATGTCATCCTGGACTTTTTATAAACCAGGTGAATTTCTACCTTGAGTGGACTATCTCGAAGTCATTTAAAACCAAATAGGTCGTTAAGATACGGGATAAATCGAAATAGGACAGATAGTCAAAATGAGAACCTATACAAAACGAAATAGTTGTGACAAACCAGGGATTAGGTTTCTTAGGTCGGAACATATTACTTAACCAGGTGAATTTTTGTCCAAAAGCTTGTTCTACCGAAGTCATTTTAAAGAATCAGATGGTATCGTCCAAAAATCTTGAGACTACGGAATACCGTAACGGGATCAAAAATTTAGTTAACCTAAGTAGTTTTAAAGAAGAAGAATATGTCTTTTTGTGCTCTTAGGATTTTGAGATTCTCCACGATTACGCGATTCGGACATCGGCGAGAACTTTATCGGTACAGATCACATAAAGCAAGCTTGTGACATCATCTCCTTCTAGAAGGATGATGTCATCCAACACATGGATGGCAAGGATGAAGCCACGTGTCAAAGTGCGATCCGACGGCTCAAAATCAATCGATAAAGTTTGAATTAATTAGAAATGCCATTCCTTTCTTCTATAAATGAAAGCCTGACTCTCTTCTCATTTCCCACACCAAATTTCGAATCCTAGAGAGAGGTTAGAGAGAAGGAGGAGCCGGAGAAAGTCTAGCGGAGCCCTGGGTAAGTTCTTCGGTCCCTAATCTTTAGTTTCGGTAGTTCTTTCAGTAGATATAGTAGAAATGCTAGATTTATCTTTAACTTTTCAAGATAGTCTAGATATCATATTTAGGGGTAAATATGATATTATTTTCGAAAATATTGTTGGGGGAAGAGATATGTCAAAATTCTGGAGAGATAGAGTTAAAATAGCGAAGCTCTGGCGAAATTCCGTCGATTAGGGGTTCAGGGGCAAAATGGTAATTTGTACCTAAAATGCCTGTTATAATGCCAAATATTTATAAATGTGATATTATCCTTATAGGATATACGTAATCACGAACATTTGTCATCTCATACCGTTTTTTCGCCGAAATACGTTTTCATCAAACGTGTCGTTTTTCGTCAACGAAGGTATGTTCGCGTACCGTAATACTAACTCTGATGCTTATTGTATGCTTATATGTGATAGACGACTATACAAGTGATTTGTATAGATAACTTTACATGCGATGTGTAGATAACTTTACATGCGATGTGTAGATAACTTTACATGCGATGTGTACTATTGTTATATTAATCTTGCATCTACTATGTACTTATGTGTTGATTAATACTGTGATGTCATCCATATGTTGTTTATATAAGTATAAGGTTAACCGTTACCCGAGGTCCGATGCGCATTTGGACCTCGCCTTCTAAAATACCCTTGGTCGGGAGGATCGAGAGCGAAGATAAGGGCAAGACGCAAAGACGCTTAGAGTCTCGGCCGAAGAATTTCTTTTGTTGCCACAACATGGGTGTTGCCAGGGAGACACTTCTATTATTTACTTTAAAAACTCTCGATTATTGTACCGCTTTTGTAATCAGCCAGACTTACGGCATTTTAAATCTAATTATCAGTTACTCAATCGCTCCAATGCTCTACTCTGATGAAAAAAATATATACTGCTTTTGAAAATAGGATGTTACAACGGGGGCACGATGACTAGAACTAAGTGCCGACCTGGCGAATGAGGTGGGTAGCCACATCAGACGATGACGACAACGATGACATGGCGGATGACGTGTCATCCCTAAGGACGACGACTATGACATGAAGGTGACGTAACGTCCTAGGTGTCGCGCCACAGAAGGCGATGACTGGGACTAATCGCTGACCTGGCAATTGAGGTGGTCGGTCACATAGGACGATGACATGACAAAGAATGTGATATGGCTGATGAAGTGTTCGTCCACCTAGGATGATGACTAGGACTACCTTTGACATGGCGTCCTAGGTTTCCCACCATAGAGGGCGATGACTTGGACTAAGCTCTGACCTGTAAGCTAATGTGATCTGCCACATCAGATAATGACACGACAATATAGTGACTTGTCTTATGATGTTTTTGTCACATGTAGGATGCTAACCAGGACTACCTTTGACGTAGCGTCATAGTTGTCTAGCCATGGAAGACAATGACTATGACAAAGCGTTGACTTGGTAGGTGAGGTGGCTGCCACAACGAACGATTACGCGACATGACGGTGATGCATCCTATGACTTGTCCATGAATCATGGACGCTGACTATGACTATCTTTGATGTGGCGTTCTAGGTTTCCCGCCTTGGAGGGTGATGACTGGACCAATCGCAACTGAGGTGGTCTGCAACATCAGACGAAGACACGACACGGGGGTTATGTGGCTGATGAAGTGTTTGGCCACCTAGGATGATAACTAGACTTTTTTTGTAATGTGGCGTCCTTGGTGGATCTCTATCAGGGACGATGACTGGGACTAAGGCTCAGTTAAAACACAAGTTATCTCAAATGTTAGGAAAAGGAAAAAATATCGCTCACAAGTAAAAAAAAATAAAAAATTCTTCGTCCGTCCTTCACCTCTAACCTCAGTTCGATTCCGCCATGACCGTCGCTGTTATGCATCTCCTCCATCAATCTGAAAATTGTCTTTTTTATGGCCTCCGAATCTAAACCTTGTCTCCTCTGCAACCGTCATCGCCGGAGGACTATCTGTCCAGAAAAATCTCGGATTCTGTCCTGCACGACGTATGAGTAAGTAAATGTTTGCCCAGTACCAAAGCCCTCCGAGAAGGGAAAGGTTCCAGACCTGAAAAAGAGTTAATACTTGTGTATGTTTGCCCTTAACCTAAAAGGGGGCTTTTACTGTCGTCTCTCTATTTCGAAATTGCATCTCATGATCTGACCTTTGGATTGCTATGACCTTCGCATCTAAAGAACGCCCATCGAATCAATGGTGCGAACAACTTTCCTAGACAAGAAATAAAAACCCACATTATATGACTCAAATCTCAAAACTTGAACAAGAAAACCTATTCTATAAGAAACCACACTACTATTCGTGTATATCATTATCAAATTTACATCTTTTAAACAAGAATGTACAGTTTCTGAATCAAGTTCACTGGAAAAAAGAACATCAAATTACCTGATCAGATGTTGGGGAAGATAGAAGTTTATTTCCATCATCACAAAACAAACCCTTTGATCCACGGCATGTTTTGAAGCTTAGGCCAAGATAAGACAAAAACCTTCCACGGAAAGAAACCTCTATACACAAAAGTTGCTGTTCCTTGTAAATTATTATCTGCAAGCTTGCCTTATTTGCCTTAAGTTTTGTTGTTTGCTTATTCAATGCCCAAAACAAGGACAAACGTCTGGTGCACTGTTTAACCTTCTTCTTGGGCTGTTTATATCAACATTCATTTGATAAGTAATACACATTAAGCAAAATAACAAAGAGACGCAAGGTTTATAGTTCCACAACCAATATAAGATCTCAAACTTCAGCAGCAACAGACTGGAAGAAGAATACAGCCAGAACACAATGAGACTCAGGAAAGAGCGAGGACGATCCTGATCGTGACTGGACATATAAAGTTCGTAAAAAGTTTCTCTTTAGACGTCATTCCAAACGAGATACGGAGTATTTCCTATTTAAATGCTATCCCTGAGTCATTCAAGTGTGGGACTTTATAATACATTTGTGGAATTCCCAAAATAAGAGCAGTAGATGACGAAACAATAGTAGTAAATAGTTGGCAACAAGGTCTTCTCCATTTATGGAATTGTTTCTATAGGAACATCCGAACATGTACCAAATGTGTGTTTAGGGTTTACAATGTCCCTTACAAATTAATATCTCACTCATTAATATTTGGCAGCCTGTTTTGTCAGCCCAACTTCAATACAAACTTGATTAAAATATCAGATATCATTAGTTTCAAATCAAACTCAGCGACAGTTGCTAGAAATCTAAAGTATGCATGAATTTGCCATTTTTGCTATCTGATTGTAACTTCTTAGTCGAATGCAAGCAATGGCTCTCTGCTTGAGCATATGTAGTGCTCGCTATTCGAGACAAGTCATCAGAGGAAAGTCCAAAAGATGATGATGAAGCTGAATAAACATCTATATATATCGCTTCACCTGAAAAAGTGCATCCTCAAAATGATTGAAATGAGATAATGGAAAAGCATGGATATATTTACACACACACTGAAAATATGGATGACCATTCTCCTGACTTATTTCAGTTTTGGAATTGCAAAATAAGCACCCAGAACATGATGTTAAAGCAAAAATTGTATACTCAAACCTCAATGAAGTTGGAAAGCATGATAAACAAGATTTGCTTGCATTAAAATTGATCAAGTGTAAACTTCATATGATAGTACTTCTGATATTTGAATAAAAGAGAGATGGTATGAGGGTGTGTTACTTATGTACCAGGAGTCAGCACTATGGTATTTTGCAGCATTGCCTAGTCAAATCCCAATAGTAAATCCATTTTCTTGAGAATAGGCACAAGTATTATGACAAAATTTATTGAAGAACCACAAGAACTGATGGCAACTTTATTTATGTTTGTGGAGATCCAGAAACGGAAATATGGGAACTTTTGAAGCGCATCATTCAGTACTCAAGGTCCATTCCATAATTACCAAGCCAAATCTATGATCGGTAAACTTGAAGAGAAGACAAATATACTTATTCTGTAATCAGAAGTTCGAAGGTTCAAAAAACCAGCCAAGAATCGACACATAGTATTAATCAGAACAAAATTAATACTCCTTGTGAGTTCTTAAATTAGTTCTGAAATAATTTCTATAACAGCGAGTGCATCATGATGATGCTTTTAACCTTCTTATGCGATAATGCTCCTCAGATCACCCTTTGAGAGCTGTCATAGCTGAGATCAGAGAGATCCTCTCCAGAAACTGGGAGGCTGAGCTGCAACATGCATGCAGGGACACCGGGATTCACTGGAAACTGTGTACGTTAAGACTTAAGACACAATGAACTGAGTGGTTGTCTAGGGATGTACCTCAAAGATAGGAAAGGATTAATTTAGTTAATCCTACTTAGTGGGATATTGCTTGTTACATCCAATCCTCAGTATAAAATCTAGTTAGACTAATTTAGGTAGATTAAGGAAGTTAGTTATGTTAGTTATTTGTAATAAATATAAGTTAGTTTTCCTAAAATACCATCTTTCATTATGATTACTCTTAGATAAAAACTCCTTAATGTGTGCAATCAATATGGATACTTTAGAAAGAAAAAAAATATAAATTTGAGACAAAATGGATATATTTAGGAGCAAATTTAATCCCCAACAAACTTATACCACTAGTGCAAAAAATGGCTTTAAGACCGCCTCATTTAGACCGGAGTATTGACCTTACCGGTCTTAAAAGTATAATAGGTGGCAATTTTGTAAATATAAAGAACACTTTTTAATAGGATTAAAAAGGATCCGGTCTTAAAAGTATGACCGTGGCAATTTTGTAAATATAAATAACACTTTTAAGAACGGATTAAAAAAAGGATCCGGTCTTAAAAGTATTTAATGGCAATTTCGTAAATATAAAGAAAACTATTTAGACCGATCGAATGTTAAAAAGAACTAGTCTAATTTTTTTAAAAAAATATATATATTACTTTTAAGACCGGATGTTTTAAATATCCGGTCTAAAAAGTTAAAAATAAAAAAATAAATAAAATGTCTATTTTTTAAAGAGGATGTTACAAAGAACCGAGTCTAAAAGTTTAACTTTTAAGACTTCAATTTGATAACAACCGGTCTTAAAGATTTTCATTAGGTACGGCAAACAAAAATTGAATTTTCATTATTCCTTTTCTAGTTCCCCTCTACTTCCCATTGATTTCTCCGCTCTCTTCTCATTTTCACTTCCCACCCCGCGCATTCACAGTGGCCACCGTAGCCTCAGATTTCGGAGATCTGTGGCTCAACAACAATCCGAGAATGATTCGTGCGGTTGAGTTCATGTTCGTTGCGTTTCTGTTTCCGTAGCTCAACAACAATATATATATATATATATATATATATCAACAACAATCCGAGAATCATTATCGGATTGTTGAGATATATAAATATTCTTTGTTAATATATATATATATATATATCAACAACAATCCGAGCCATTCATCTATCTTCTTCTACTCCTCCGTTGCTTATCTATCTGTCATTTTTGTGTGTGCACATCTCAATATATTCAAAAAAAAATAACAACAAACAAAAACAATCGATCGAGAACGCGTAAATAAGCAAAATAGACATAATAGGTTTACCTCAAGAAGCGACGCTTGATCGAGACTCGTTCCCATGAAAATCAAGTTTGGAGCTTTGTCGTCGGCGAGAATGAGGAGATGAGCAATAAAACAAAGAAATAAGAAATTGATATTTAATTTCAAACTTAAGGCAGCTTCCACCCAAAATTTTCTTTGTTCCTTCTTCTTCGTCTACCTCTTCTCGTAGTTCTCAAGCGAACTTAGAGGTACTTTCCTCTCTGAATCTATTTGTTTTAGTTCCTCGGGTGAAAGATCTGGAAACAGAGTTCTCTCTGCGGCGGCGGCTCAGGCGTCTACAATCTCACCTTTTGTTTTCATAGAAAGGAATTTGTAATACCGGACTTGAAAATATATACGGTCTTAAAAGTTCATCCTTTTTCTTTTCTTTTCTTTTTTAAAATGGACTTTTAAGACCGGATATTTAAAAAGTCCGGTATTAAAAGTGTTTTTTTAAGACCGGACGCGCATCCGGTCTTAAAAATAAAAGACTTTTAAGACCGCCTGGAATAAGACCGGTCACAGATCCGGTCTTACGATACCTCTTTCGTCCGGTCTTAAAAGCTTTTTTTCCACCCGTGTACTACCGACAAGAGATAGCATTTGATATTTTAGACTTGTTCAAACATTGTTAGGTCTACATGGGTTGCTCCTCTCAAGGTGAATTACATTTAAGTGGTCTAAAATTTGAGACCCTAGTAGCCCTCTCCCCTATAACCAATGCCTAATGCGATGAGCTAGCGTTGACTTCTTCTGGTTTTTTATATGGTCTTTAATGTAAGACATATTTACCTAATTTTATTATATTAGTTAAGTTAGTTAATATGATATATATATATATTTTTTTTTTTAAAATACTTGGTACCCTAGTTATATTCTTTAATTCCTTTATTATCTCTCCTCTTTGATTATTGTTAAAGAAGCATCAATAGAGGTAAATTAGGGGAAAAAAAGAAAGATAAATATCAAAACTATGTCTTATATTTATTAGGTTCAATATCAACTTCCCAAATATGTTATTAATGACATGCGTACTTTTCAATTGAATACAACTAATATAGCCAATGTTCTAAATTGTCTAGAAGCAGTTCTTTGCCCATTTGCATCTCCTTTAAATTACCATCCTCCACACAAATATGCTCAATTTGTACACAAGGGAGTGGTTGCTGAATGGCTGGGCCCCACTCTCAAGTAAGGTTTAGACTTTAGAGTCCACATTGATGAGGACAATGTGTAATTGTAAATAAGTGGAACGTTTTAACAAAGCATATAATAGTCTTTTAAATTTGGTGTTGGCTCTAAAATAGAAATTAAAGCAGTCTGAAGCTGTTTTTGTTGCTGATATATATATATATATATATATATATATATATATATATATATATATATATATATATATATATATAATGTATTAATGTGGAATATGAAACCTCATCTTGATTTTTAATTTTTTACAGGCATGTCAATAAATTTTAGTACCTTTTTTATCCTATAGAGCAGGATAAGATTTTCTAAGAAATTTTCTTTATGAATGAGTGAATGGGTCCACTTGATTTTGAATTCATTTAATTTGAAAGTAAAGGTGGCTATTAAAATTTACTTAACAAGATCTGTAATCAAAGTTAGTAACTCTCTCTTGAATCTAATGTGATAAACATTATTAATAAATGAGTTAATGTTTATTTTTGCCCGGAAAATTTTCCAAAATGAGCAATATTGTTTCAGAAGTTTTTTTTGATGCAATGTTGTCTTGGAAGTGTCAAAAGTAGAGCAATGTTGCCCCAACCATTAACAGCTGTTAATTTTGACTGTTACTTTGACTAATATTGCACATTCCCGCACAGCCACCTCATCAGCCACATCACTTCCTGCCTTCCCGCTCCACACCATCAGCCCCTTCTTCAGGAGTCCACATTATATGCACATAGTTTATGTGCTTCTTATGTGCTCATACCTCTATTAGAGGTATGGACATATTTTTTTTTTTTCTATATTGTATTTATTTATATTTAAATTATATGATGTTTTCTGACATGTTTTTTGTACCAAATATCTCAAATTAATTAGTTTTCAGTTCTGCATTCAGAAATATTTGTCTGTAACACCAGTTTCATGGAAACTAATTAATTTGAGATACTGAGTGCAAAAAACATGTTAGAAAGCCACATATAATATAAATCTAAATAAATACAATATATAAAAAAATTAAAAAAATATGCTCATACATACCTCTAATAAAGGTATGAGCACATAAGAAGAACATAAACTATGTGCATATAATGTGGACTCCTTGGCTCCACACATGACAAATTGAAGATGTTGAATCAACAAATTGGAACTAAAATTTATAACCACTAATTCATAAAATATAAAAAAATTCCTAGTTACCAGAAAAATCTAAAAAAAATATGAATCCTAGAAGAAAGAGGAGAAAGAAGTTGACTGTCTATTGCCTCCAGTCCTTAGTATAATAGCTAGTTAAATTTCTTTGGAGAGATTAAGAAATCTAAATAAATTACTTAATCGTAACATTTTTTGTGTATCATTAAATTATATATCAGTTTATAAATCAACAAATTAGTTTGAAGAAAAATGATAAATTTTAAATACTTAATCTCTCCAAATAAGTCAACAGACCCTTATTGAGAATGTTTAGATTAGCTTTTGAAGAATGGTTTATAAAGAAAAAGTGGTAAAAGTGCTTGTGAAAAAGTGATTTTGATAAAATGATAGTGTTTAAATATTGTTATCAAAATATCTTTTTTATCTTTCAAGCTTACTAAAAAGGACATTAACTTTTGTTATAATTGCATCAAAAAGATAAGGTTGTATTTTAAATATTTTTAACATTAAATATCATAATAAATACCAAACATCACTTAAATTTCTCTACATGTGATATTAATTAACTTAACTAATTTTCTTAATATAATAAAATTAGATAAATAGGTCTTATAATAAGGATAGGAGGGAGGCTTAAAATTTCTTGAAACTATAAAATTAACACTATTAATTTTAATGAAATTAAAATTAAACTGAAATTAATTTTTATTCACCAATTTTTTTGGAAAAAAAAAACGGAAAATAGGAGAGAGAGAGAAGATAGCTGGGTGAAAGGGAGGGAATTGTAAAAGAAAACAACAAACCCCTCACCAACATAAAAAAGGACACATGAGAGAGAAGTGGGAACCAGTTTCCCTCTGCTCGGCCAAAGGCCGAACAGGGGATGCTCCTGGGAGATCTGGATCGTCCATATATCTTTTTTTTTTAATAGTTTTTTTTAAAAAAAAAAATTGAAGTTAATTTTAAGAGCAGGTTAGTATCGCGAAATATTTTTTTAGTAAAGGTAATTATCTTAAATATTTTTTAAGATCAAAAAAAAATATTATAAGATTATGAAGTATTTTGAAAAAGTGATCAGTCTTGAAGTATCTTTTTAGTCTTGAGTCGTCTACTAAAAAAGATACTTCACATGATCGATTGCTTCTGAAAAAATAATTCATAATCTTAAAAAATTATTTTAACATCTTAAAAAAATATTTCGGGATAGTGATTGGTGTTAAAAAGGTACTTCAAGACACTAGTAGGTATTAAAAAAAGCAGTCATTATGTTGAAGTATCTTTTTAGTACCAATAAGTAGCCTAAAATATTTTTTTAGGATCTTAAAAAAATATTTCGAGTCTTTGCGTAGTACTTAAAAAAAAATTCCAGGATACTAATTGGTTCTTAAAAAATAACTTCAAAAATTTAAAAAAAATATATATACAAAAACAGAAATATAGACAGCTCAGGCCCAGATCTCCAGAGGGACGAGCGCGCCAAAGGCCGAGCAGGGAAACTGATTTCAGAGAAGTGTGGGCTCGACAACCTAAAAAGGCAAAAGAAAATCAGCTTTTCCAAAACCATGGTTTTGATAAAAAAAAAAAACGGGATTTTGGCTTTTTTATCCGTGTTTAGGTTTATTTTGCAAATCCATGGTTTTCTTTCAAAATCACTTTTTCTTTTCTTCATCCAAACCCAACCGAAGGGAGTATTGACTTGGTTTACGTCTATGCCAATTAGCTTGTAGCTACATGCACAATCTCTAACTTCCTATGTCGACTATAATTATGGTAAATAATACAGCATTGACTGAAATGCTGAACACTGAAAATTCCTACAATGACTTGAGTACACTCTCGACCAACCAAACAAGAAGCATGATCACTCGGAGTTCTTTCTCATTCAATCTGCCAGAAGTGTCATGGCGTCCTCATCAGCAATGACAGCTACTATTTATTTAATGTGGTACTGACCAGTCGATAGGCGCTGCACCACTTGTACCTGTAGTTTTCATGTATGGTTGTCATATTAATGCGAAAACCATGTTTAACTAGCTGTCTTTAATTGTTTTTTGTGAATTTTCCACATTTCAGGCCTAAAATTTTTTCCAGTGAGGATAAGTATTTGAGACTAGTCAAACTGTATCTATGTGAAAAAGTGAATAAGGTACCGAGGAACTAAACAGATACTCCATCTAATCTTTAATGTAAGACCAAGATGACATCCTTAATTTGATTAAATTAAAGAAGTTAGTTAAGTTACTTAATATGACATGTTTTTTCCTAAAACACCCTAATCATCTATCTTAATTCCCTTCATCTATCTTTTACTTTATTATTGTTGAGGAAGCATCAGTATTTTGTTGATAGATAATTTCTTTACCAGTTACCTAGAATAACATGCCCAGAATGATCCATCCATATATATGTGTTGCCTTTGTATAGTTAATATTCATTGTATTTCTTCTTATCACAAAGCATACTTTAGTTCAAATATAATATCTTATTATACCAAGTAGTGAATTCTCACTGAGACTTTATGGCTGAGGAATTCAGATGCAACTGGGCTTGGCTTTCTTTGTTATGGTTTGTCTCTGTAACAGTATTTGCAATTCAGGAAGCTGATGGGAAATCCATAGTTCTGGCTACAGAGAAAAACTCTACACATCACAAACAGGCCAGAAGGAAATTAGATGATGTTGGTGGTGAGTATTTTCTTTCACACACAAAAAATTGTGGATTTCCTGTTGGTGCAAACAAATTGTTCTGATGCTAACTTATGTGAATAATTTCAGGCTCTATTGACATTGACTGTGGCCTACTTGATGAGCTTGGCTATACTGATGACAAAACTGAGATACCTTACACTACGGATTCACTATTCATCGATACCGGAGAAGACCGGGACATATCAATTGCGTTCATTTCTGAAAATCTTGAAAGAACATATAGAAATGTAAGAAGCTTTCCTGAGGGTAAGAGGAATTGTTACACTCTAAGACATCCAGAAGGTAGAAATACTGTTTACCTGTTGAGAGCTTCTTTCTTGTATGGCAACTATGATGGTCTGAATCAACCTCCCAAGTTTGATCTTTATATTGGAGTTAACAAGTGGGACACTGTAAGCTTCAACAATGCATCCCAAATTGTCATAAAGGAGATTTTACACGTGCCGCCCATGGATGTTGTACATGTTTGCTTACTGAAAACTGATAAAGGAACTCCTTTTATATCAGCATTGCAGATGAGGCATCTTCATAATTCGATTTATACTAACAAATCTCAAACCTTAGCTCTATATAAACGCCTTGACTTTGGTTCAACAACCAATGAAATAGTGAGGTAAGTTTCTGATCAATCAAGTCTATGGGAAGTGGGAACTATATGATCAGCATGTTTCACACAAAGCACTAGCATAGATGTTTAGTTTTAGAAATATCATGATAAAATAGTCCTTGACATAATATTAATGTATCTTTGTTGCCCCTGATCTCTATTATAAAATTGAAATTTCAGCACTAGATAGGTGAGGATGTGTTTTGTCTATGTTTCATCTTAAGATCAAAGTTTTGGCTAATCACACAGGCTCGTATGACCTATTTACTCATTTAGTGAAGTCTTAAAATAATTTTCATTTTTGTTATAGTAACATAACAAATTTTTTACTTGAAATGGTTTTTGAAATGAAGTGATGGTTCTATCAAATTCATTCCAACTTCTATTACTTGTATGAGGCTTGGTAAAACTGGACTTCATCTTGCTTCTGTAAGACAAATTCAAAATAAGAGCCACATCATCCAGACATATAGGAATCCTAGAACATCATAACAGGAACAAAAGATTTATATAAATACTTCTTGCCATGCTGGATGATTTGAAGCCACAATCCACAAAGCTTTCCATCTAAATAGGGATAACTGAAATCATATAACATCGTGAGAAGAAATATGTCAGGGAGGGAATCTTCTGACTAGGGGGTGGGTACAGTGATAGCAGCTGAGAATAGCCATCACTAGTCAGGGAACTTTTAGAGTGGGGGACTAGTTTTTCCTGGATGAAGCTATCACTATGTGGGTCATTATATTAATAACCTCCCATCTAGGTTATTATTAATTAATTAATAACTAGAACTGCGACTAAGTAACCAACAAGCTGTTGGTTGATATAAGTTCAAATCCCGGGAAGCGCACTTATTGGGAGATGTGAGAACCCTTTGTCCTTTTAGCCTCGAGGGGGAAACCCTTGACCAAATCTAAAAAAAAAAAAAGAATAGCAACTTAGTAAAACCCTAACTGAGATCAGGCCAAATCTAACTAACATGCCACACTCAAGATATTTTATTTTGGTATAAAAATAATAATATAATATAATAATAAAAATAAAATATCTAACAGCTCCTTGTTTCACCCCATGTAGGTTTGAAGAAGATGCCTATGATAGAATTTGGCTTCCTTACAATTTACCTCATTGTAAGTCATTGAGTACTGGATTGAACATTGATTCTTTGAACAACGAATATCGGTTACCATCAACAGTAATGAGAACTGCTGTAACACCAACTAATGGTAGTGACCCACTGGAAGTTCAGTTTGACACTGGTGATCCCATTTCAAAATTCTATGTTTATATGCACTTTGCTGAGATTGAGGAGCTCCAGGAAAATGAACACAGAGAATTCAACATCACATTGAATGGAAAATTGTTGAATGAGTCTTTAAACTATGTAGTCCTAAAATATTTAGACCTCAACACAATTCATAATCCACAGCCCATCACAGGACCCAAGCTTTGGTTCTCTTTGAATAAGAAAGAAAATTCCACTCTCCCTCCCATTCTCAATGCAATGGAGATTTACTATGAGAAAGATTCATATCAGGAACCTACAGACCAAGAAGATGGTTAGTTGTTTCTCACTTTCTTGACATATACTTTGCACTTTGTTTTTAGTTACAAACCTCAATTTGGTCTTATAAACATGACTCCATTATCAATTGGCTCCAGTTCATCCTTGGAGATACTAAAACTGATAACTATACAATCATTATAGGGCCTGATTGGATTAACGTTTGTAAAAGTGATTTTTATTCCAACTATATTTTGAAATTGGGGTAAAAGTCAATTAGTGTAATGTGAGTTATGTTTTGATATGCTTTCGTGAAAACAACAGTTTGTATACTCATTTGGCTTTTGCAACCCCAAAACTCCAAAATGTGGCTTTAGGTCTAACTTGCCTTTTGGGCAAAAAATTCATTTGACTCTAGTTCAAATCCAAATATAATTTTTGAACTCAAATTGACCTTTGAGCTTTTAAACCGGCTTTTGGGGTTACAAAAGCCAATCCAAACAAGCCATAATCAAAGATTCTATATAGTCAGAACATTATTTTTATTTAGTACTAACTGCATCATTGATGGAGGTCATCTTGGATGGACCAAAATGGAATTTTGGTCTTTTAATAATTATTCTTCAGAAAGTTAGAGAATTTCTGAGTTTGACATTAAAGGCTTGTGAAAATTTCAGTTAATGCTATCATGGACATCAAAAAAGCCTACACTATTAAGTCATGGCAAGGAGATCCTTGTGCACCAATGTCCTTTTCATGGGACAGACTTGACTGCAGTTTCAATGGTTATCATGCACCTAGAATAATTAAATTGTAAGCATTTTTTCATATTTAAATTGAAACTAACATTTACCATAGTGATTTGTGCATTATGTTGACAAAATTATGTGCACTATGCGCAGAGATCTATCCTCCAGCAACTTGTCAGGGGCAATAAGGGAATCATTTTCCATGCTTAAATCTTTAGAATATTTGTGAGTTAGAATTTAAACAGCACCATGAATTCAATCAAACATTTAATACAAGCAGTATTACAGTACTTTCCATCATGAATACCACAGATTCCTCAAGCAAACAAAACTGCGCATTTATTTCAGGGATTTATCAAACAATGGTTTTACCGGATCGCTTCCTGATTTTTTCAAACATTTGCAACACTTGAAGACTCTGTAAGTTGCAGGAGATTCTAATTGCAGCTATAATTCACTTAGAAGTCCCAAGGACTGGCTGACATATACCTTTTTGCAGAAATTTATCAGGAAACAGGCTCTCTGGTGAAATTCCATTACCTCTCAAGGAAAGATCAAATAATGGGTCACTTTTGTTGAGGTTTGTCTTCATTTAGTATCACAAAATTGATACTAATACTGATCACCTAATTAACCATGACAGATGAGGACCATGTTTTTTTTAAAATTCATCTTCAATTTATTTAATTGATTTCCTTCTTCAATAACTTGGGAAAATCTGATATGACCAGTGTGGATGGAAATCCTGACCTTTGTCTGCCAGCTCCATGCAAAGAGGACAAGAGTACTTTTCCACTGCATGCAGTCATAGCCATTATTTCATCCCTAGTCCTTTTTATTGTACTTTGTATTGTAGTCCGCATCATTTGGAGAAGGAAATACAGCAAAAAACCAGGTATGTAAATAATCAATTGTGCATGATTCCAAATCATTTTTTAAAACAAAAAACAAAAAACAAAATTTTTCAAGTATAATGTATACTCCTCTAGTCATCAATGTAGGATCTAATTGAGGAGTTGATCTTGGTCTTGAATGTAAAACATATTTCCTATATTTATCATTCTTTTCCTAATTTACCCCCTATTGTTGCTCCCTTGACAATAATCAAGTAAGAGAGAGGAGGGAGTTAAGGAAGATATGTAGGGTGTTTTAGAAAAAAACATGTTATATTAATTAGCTTAACTAACTTCCTTAATCTAATTACATTAGGTAAATATGTCTTACATTAAAGACCAAAAGGGTATCAAATTTATGCTAATCATGAATACCAATCAATTCATTTAACAGCGGATCAGCCAGTGACATCACATGATGAAGTTGTGCTGAAGTCAAGCAATACACAATTCACATACTCCCAGATAGTAGATATTACAAATAACTTTGAGAAAATGATTGGAAAAGGAGGATCTGGAACTGTTTATCATGGCTCCTTATCTGATGACACACAAGTTGCTGTCAAATTGCTCTCACCAGCAGAAAGCTGTAGGCAGTTTCAGACAGAGGCATGCTCCTCTACCCAGAAAATTCAGTTCATTTTGTTTCCTAAAGAATTCAATTCTAAGCACCAAATCACTCACATTATATTTTCCTGTATTTTCAGGCAGAACTCTTAATGCGAGTTCATCATAGAAACTTAGCTTCCTTCCTTGGATATTGTAATGAAGGTGGACACACTGCAATCATATATGAATTCATGGCTTATGGGAACTTAGAGAAGTGTCTTTCAGGTACAGTCCTAGTAATTTACTCCCTCTAGTCATTAATATAAAACTCAGTTGACTTTTTTTTTTTTAAGAGATTAAGAGAGTTAAATAAATTACATTAAATTATTTATATTTATTGTTTTTCTCCAAACTAATTTTCTTGATTAATAAACTGATATATAATTTAATGATACATAGCATATGCTATGATTAAGTAATTTATTCAGCTTCCTTAATCTTAGTCAATTGTCTCTTATATAAGGATCTAAGGTGGTATAGAGGGATTCATACTTGCATAATTACTTAATCTTGGACCAAATGAGAAATCTTACCATAATTCTGTGACCATGCAATGGATAGGTTCGATGAAAAAATTATCAAGTTGGAAAAATAGGATTCAAATAGCAGTCGATGCTGCTCAAGGTAAGCTGTGAGGCTGACTTCATAGTTCATAGTGATATTCTTCATTTTCATATGATAGGAAAGGTTATTAACATTGGAAGCTATATGTTTAGGACTTGAGTATTTGCATCATGGCTGCAAGCCTCCTATAGTTCACAGGGACATAAAGACATCAAACATTTTGCTGAATGAGAAAATGCAGGCAAAAGTTGCCGATTTTGGGTTCTCAAAGTCCTTTTCAACAGAAAGTGAAAGCCATATATCAACTGGAGTCATTGGAACATTCGGATACCTTGATCCGGAGTAAGTTACTTGTAATACACAGATATTCTGTGCGTTTTTTTCCAACCAGACTCAAAAAAATCAGAATTTTTTTAGTTGAACTTGCCTTGAACCGTTTCTGCATGTTACAGCTTATACACACTCCCCCACTTCCTTTGACAATTTGAATAAATTGCTTCGATGAAAGAAAATTAATACTATCTCCGGTCTTTAATATAAGAGCTAGTTGTTGATTGGATTTGGTCCTATATTTAAGACTTCAATCCACTTTATCTCCTAAATTTATAATTTTTCTCCAAAGTATCCCTATTGATTACACACATTAAGGAGTTTCCATCAAGGATAGTTATGATGAAAGATGATATTTTAGGAAAAACTGTTTATATTTGTTGCAAATAGCTAATATAAC
This sequence comes from Acacia melanoxylon, assembly GCA_019022615.1. Classification (NCBI taxonomy): domain Eukaryota; kingdom Viridiplantae; phylum Streptophyta; class Magnoliopsida; order Fabales; family Fabaceae; genus Acacia; species Acacia melanoxylon. Next base: position 17,268,513 of record JAFJYJ010000003.1, read on the forward strand.
TACCTTCCTTAATCTACCCAAATTAGTCAACAAGCTCTTATATTAAGGACCAGAAGTTGTACATGGTTTGTTGATGCCAGGTGATTCACTAGGTTAATTGGTTTGTACAGTATATAACGTATTAGACCAAATATCTCAGAGTAGAGAAGTTACGGCGTTTAGGAAAAGATGAATTAGAGAACTTTTAGCTCTGATCTGATTACTTAGGGAGTGTTTGGACCAAAGAGAATGAAGGAGATTGGAAGGGAAAATATTTGTTTAGATTCTAGACATCTCCCTTGATTTAGTTTTAAATTGAACTACCACCTCTAGTCAATTGACTATTTTTTAGTGAGATTAAAGAAACTGAATAACTTACTTAATCATATCATATATTCATTATATTGTGTATGATTATATTATATATCAGTTTATAAGTCAAACAAATTTGGAGAAAAAATAATAAATATAAATACTTTAAAGTAATTTACTTAGCTTCCTTAATTTCTTCAAAAAAATCAACTGGATCTTATATTTAGGAGGACTGGAGGTAGTATTACTCTCATTCCCATCTTCTCACTTTTTGATGTTTCTAGACTAGAATATTTAATTTACAGATTACGGACTTGACCCAGATGAGTTTTCTATATGCAGTTACTACTCATCCTACAGGCTTACCGAGAAAAGTGATGTTTATAGTTTTGGCATTGTGCTTTTGGAGCTTATTACAGGGCAGAGAGCAATAATACAAGGTCAAGAAAACACTCACATTGTGAATTGGGCTACCCCTTTTGTTGAAAGAGGAGATCTACAACAAATTGTGGATACAAGGTTGCAAGGAGACTTCGATTTTGGTTCTATGTGGAAGGCTGTGGAAGCAGCAATAGCTTGTGTATCTCCAACTTCTATCCAAAGACCAACAATGAGTTATATTGTCCCAGAATTAAAGGAAAGCTTAGAAATGGAATTAGCTCGCGAACAAAAGTCCCGGGATTCGTATGGAAAAATGCTGAAATCAAACAGCTCATTTGACACCCATGTTGTTGATCTTGAAGCTGCCTCTGGTCCAGAAGCAAGATAGTAGACAAGAATGTTCTTTCTGATGATGATAACCTACAAAGAATCTTTTAAATGTCTACTCTGGTAAAAATCTTGATATTATTATGTACAGGAGAATCAATATGTATATAGAAATAGCACTAGGGAACATAAAAATGTGTATGTTTGTATCCATCCTTGCATAACAATAGTATCTCTTTATTTTAAAATCTGTTCTCACTCTCAGTATCTTTTAATCATGATCTTCAAAGGATTAAATAATTCAATTACCTCTCACAGCAATGAGTATTCTGGGTAAACAATTTACGAGCTTTCGAACACACAGAAGCCATTAACACTCTGCAAGTGTGGTCCGCTAGCTAGAAGCTAACTATATAGTGATACTTTGAACCAAATTTGACAACAGGACTGAATGTCTCACCATAGTCAATACCTGCAGACTGTTGAAAGCCTTTAGCTACTAACCGAGCCTTGTGTTTCAAAAGAGAGCCATCGGCCTTGAGCTTGGTCTTGAATACCCATTTACTGTCAACTAGTTTCTGATCAACATAAGGAACAAGTACCCAAGTTTGATTTTTGCATAAAGCTTCATATTCAACCTTCATAGCCTGTAACCAGTGAGGAGAAGAAAGAGCAGCAGCTAAGGTTTGAGGTTCGGTCATTTGAGGAGATGGAGAAGTGGTTTGACAAAGACCAACAAATGGATAACGAGGTTTGAATATACCAGATTTAGCCCTAGTAGTCATAGGATGATTGTTGAGGGATGGCATAGGAGGGGTTGAAGAGGAAGAAGAAGAAGAAGAATTAAAATCTGAAACAGAGGTAGGAACTTTAGAGGACAGCGAAGTAGAAGATGAAAAAGGTGTGGACGAGGTTGAACCGAGAGCTGGAGATCGAGGTGGTGTGTCGGAAATGGGAGAAGGGAATAAGCAAGATGGAGTAGTAATAGGTTCGGATCGTGATTGGGTGGAGGGCTGATGGGAATTATTTATTGGGTGAATGGGATGAGGGATGGGTAAGGAAAGTGGGTTGGGAGGATTAGAGGAAATAAGTGGGCTTGAGAGAATTACCTCATTCGTTGGAGTTGAAACAAGAGATGGGCAAAGCTTTGTGGGCTCAGTTACATGTGGGCCTGATTGTTGAATGAAACCTGTATCAAGAGGAAAAATGGAAGGGTAAAAAATAACATGTCTTGAAATGTAGATACGACCAGATGGACTTAAGCATCGAGACCCTTTTTGATTTGGTGCTGGGCCTAAATAAACACAGCGTTGACTATGATACTCCAATTTATGAGAATTGTAGGGCTTCAAACAGGGATAGTAAGCACAACCAAAAGGCTTCAAAGAGTGATAATCAGGCGCTCTTTTGAATAAACATTCCATTGGAGATTTACCATGTAAAACAGACATAGGAAGGCGATTAATAAGATAAACTGCCATTTGGAAGGCTTCAGTCCAATAAGATTGAGGGACCTTGGATTGGGCTAAGAGAGTTAGGCCCATTTCCACAATATGTCGATGTTTGCACTCAGCTCTACCATTTTGAGAGGAGGTGTAAGGACACGTGAAGTGCATAATAATGCCAAAACTATCAGCAATGGGAATGAGAGGTTTATACTCGGTACCATTGTCACACTGAATAGCTTTTATTTTTGACTGAAATTGGGTGTCAACCATATTTTGAAAATGCTTAAAAGCTAGTATCGCATCACCTTTGTTCTTAAGAGGATATAACCAAGTAAATCGACTAAAATCATCAATAAAATGAATGTACTAGCGAAAACCATGATCAGATTGAATCGGTGAAGGTCCCCATAAATCAGTGTGAACAAGATCAAATGGTGTAGAGGCATGAGACAAGGATGTAGAAAACGGTAATTTCTTTGATTTACCACACTGACAAGCTTCACAAACAAAAGTTTCATTAACTCTAAGTTTGACATTACAATTATGAAGAACTTGTTGTAAAACTTTATTGCTTGGATGACCAAGCTTGTAATGCCAAAATAGAAAATCATTCTAATGGAACATATATAAACAACAACATTCGCTTGAGCTTGTGGAACAACCTTACTCATTGGATACAACCCGTCCCTTGGACTGCCTTTCATCAATAGACCCCTTGTTGTCATGTCCTTCACAACACAACCCTTATCAGTGAAAATTACAACAACATGATTATCAGTAACAAGCTTATTGACACTCATCAAGTTTTTTAGAAACATGAGGAGCAATCAGAATATCTTTAAGCAAAATATCAGAATCAGAACAAGAGATGACAGTGGAACCAATGCCATGTATCCTAGCCTTAGAACCAGTACAAGTAAATAGATGAGGGACAGTCTTACCAACTGATTTCACAGAGTCAAGAGTAGAAGAATCAGTAGTGACATGGTGGTTAGCACCACTATCCATAAACCAATCAGAATCAGAAGCATTTGGAGAATCGGTATAGTAAACCTGAGGGATTGAGTGTGAGGGAGGACGAAACGTGCGATCAAATCGTTTGTAACAATTTGAGACACGATGGCCAAGTTTTTCGCATAAGTCACAAAATGGTCTTCCTGAAGCACCATTGTTAGAGCGACCACGAGATCGCTGAGAACGTCCACTACGTCCACCACTGCACCACGGACCACAACTACCAGAGGATCGATCAAATTGACGAGGACATTCAGAAGAGGCAGTGGCGAAATTCACTGAAGGTTGAATCGATAAGGAGGAAAAATGTGATAACTGATTCAATCGACTTTCAAAAGAGAGAAGAGTTGCCTGTGCCTCAACCCAAGTAAGACCCATTTGGTCAATAAGTTTCACAACTATGGCATTATACTCACCATCTAGACCATTTAAGGTATGGAGAATCAGTTCATCGGACGAAATTGGAGCACCGGCAAGGGCAAGATGATCGGCGGTGGTTTTCATCTTAGACAGGTAATCGGACATTGAGAGTCCATTCTTCCTGGTATGGTGGAGTTCTGACCGATAGATCATGAGATAGGATTTAGAGACAGCCGACGTTAGGGCTCAAGCTTCAGTCCATAGCTCCAGAGCAGTGTGGTAGTGTAGTAGCTGAGCTCCGACCTCCAGCGTCATAGTGTTGCAGAGCCACCCAAGCAACATCCGATCGACGGCGAACCACTCTTCAAAGTCAGGATTGGAGAGAATAGGTCTTTGAAGGAGTCACTGGTGAGACTGGAACAGAGGATATCGAAGGTGAGGCCATTTGAAAAAAAAAATAGTCTGGCTCTAATGCCAAGAAAGAAAAGTTGTGGAAAAGACAAAAGTGAATAAATGACCTAAAGGAATAATAATTCCTGAGGCCTCTTTCCCTTTATATAATAGAAGATATGTAACAGAATTTTGTACAACAATAATCCTAGCCATACATGTGTCCTATACAAAGATATGCTAACTTATATCTATTTACAATTTACTAATTGATTACTAATTCTAACATATATGATGCCGATATTTTTCCAAAGCCACGTTTGGGATTGGAAGATGCACTAGAGTCTTTTAAAGCTTCTGGATATTTCATTAATGGAGTTTTCTCTATGTTTACTGTATTTTCTTCTTCCTTCAGAATCGTCAAAGTCATTCCTTTGACACGTGTCATTCCCAGTTGATGTTGGAATCACCTACAAAAACAATAGAAATAACTTGCAAAAATACAATGAAAATATTGTTCGAGTCTTGACCAAGGACACTGTTCTTAAGAGTTATTATGCTACACAGGGTTAAACTAAAATGGCGGTACTCCCCAGGATTAAACGAACCCTTCCTGACAGAACAACTTATATGAAATAACAAACTCAGTAGTGAACAGATAAGAAAAGAGGAGATAATAACTTGAAAATTCAAATTTGGTCTGTATTGAACTTCATTCCCAATTCCCTATTTATAGGACATGGTTCATGAGTAGATGAGAGAGTAATTAATGTTAGATAAGGTTGCCAAGTCACATGGATAAGATTGCCAAGTAAGAGTGACATCATCATTAGCTTGGGAAATAAGAAATGTAGTGGTAAGCTTTTTCTTTGCTTGGAAAAGAAAAAAAAAAAGTGATAAGATTATTTTCCATTGGCTTGAAAAAGAAGAAATGTATTGATAAAATTATTTTTCTTTGACACACCTAAATAATAATTACATCAATCCCTCACATGTGGCAAAAGGAACACTAATTATTGAGTTACACACATGAGTATAACCATTTGAATATGATCTAGTGTCTTTTGGACTTAAACTAGACTTAGACCAATAACACTTAGTACACAGAGGTGTCAATGAAGCCTGCTTCTATGAACCAACAACTCTTGGTGTGTACCATAGGCATTAAGAGTCAAATTATACCCCCACAATTTCTGTTGTTAACAGAGATTTTGCGCGTTATGAGGGCTGTGCGCGTGGTTGGTTCTTAACAAATGCTCTATAGATTTCGCTACGAACTCATAGGAGCGGACCCACTCTACATTCGTAGAGGTGACTTCATCTAGTGTATCTGCAATGAATACACCATCCCATAAGATTATGAAATCATTAAGAGCTTTTCTCAACCTCACTAAAAATGCATTTTAGCACTTTCTCACACACCATAGGAAGGGACTTGATTTAATTATAGTGCTTGCAAAATTAACAAAACGACTTGTTCTTACCCATTTGAACCTTCTTCATGGGGTATCCAATCACAAAGATTGGGTTACCATCACTGTTAATTTCATATTGACTTTAGTCTTATTCTCCTCGATATTTCAATAATTTGTTTCTTCCTAGAGGCTTTGTTAACAGATCATGTTTTTAACCTTACAAAATCGATTGAGATAACTCTATCATAATTTTTGAGCTAGCTTATTCATGTCATATCTCAAACGATTTTCAATTACATCATTGTTCTCTCTACAATGGGTATTGCCATTTGGAAATCACATATCATTGTCAAGTGTCAATTTTATACCAAAATATTTGCTAAGAGCTTTTCAACATTCTTAACACTCCATTCATTTCCTGAGTAATCAACTCCGACTCACACATCATTTATTTTTACCACTACTTAAGGTCAATCATAATCAGTGGATTTTCACACATAAAATGAATTTCAGTTAACATTCGTGTATATCAATACAGGGGAATCCACTATACATGATGTCAATATTTATGGCATCCCTTAACTATTTATTTCTCTTCATTTCATATGCTCAATGTCTACATCATTTGCGATGTCACAGGATTACAATTATCAGTGCTACAAATTTTTAACAATTTGTGCATACATTAATTAAGCATTAAAATTATCTCAAGTAGCATATCACCATCATAAGGAATATTCACATAATGGTTCTTATATCATATATAATTTTTTTTGGTCAACAATATCATATATAATTGCGATTCCGTTTTGAAGTGAAACGATATTTCATATCGATATTAAAACTTTATTATCCACAATTATCATGCATACTTATACCAAGATAAATATAAACCAACAAATCATGAAAAATAGTTTTCATGCTATCATCATAATGCTTGTTTTCAAGCCACAAATATATTCACAAAGCTCTCAGAAGCAAATCACAACGTCTCCATAACTTAAGATTTGTTTTTTTAATCACAACACACACCTTTGCATTTATAAAGCAACTAAATGAGGCTAGCGAACACATAATTTGAAACTTATAAATGTTTCATGTACCCCACACTTTCGAATATTTCAATTATATAATAACAATTCTAATTAGAATCTCACCATATAATTCACTTAAATTTGAATTAAATTAGAATTTCCCACATAAAAATTAAGTAATAGCTTATAAATATCACTCTAATCCTATTTATAAGTCTTTTTTCAACTCCACTTTTATAAATAAGACCAGTGGTAACAATTAGGATTGTATTTCACATCCAAACTATATGTGAAGATTACTCAACCCATAAATGTCCAAAATTCATAAAATATAGGAAACTGTATTGTCAAGAGTAATAAATAATTATGTAACAACACATTTACCCAGCTACAAGAACTAGAGGCGACAGCAGGTTTCAAACCCAATCCATTATTTCCTTTTGTATTGGTTACATTCTCAATGATAAAAAAACAAAGAAAAGAAAACCAATACACCACTTACACATAAAAAATGATGGCGAAGAAAGAAAAATTAGATATAAACTGTTTAGAACAAATCAATCACTATTTTCTTAAATAATCGTCAAATGAATGTAACCAACAAACTTCATCCTCAAGACTTATGTTGGACGAAATTGAGAGACGTAAGGGGAGTGAACACAATGAAGCGGCTCTTAGATTAAACACTTAATCAAAATTGCAAAAGAAATAAAAACTTGAGATGAGATTTATTTAAATTATGATCCATTTCTCATCTAAAATTCATAGTACGCTAAGCCTTATATACATTCAGTTTGCTCACTTATCAGGCGACTAACACAGAACAAATGCAATAAGCACCAAATCACATCCTCATATTCTAAATCATTAGTCCAAACAGCAACAACACATGCAAAAGAAATAAACACAAGTTTGTACAGAATGGCCACTTATATTTCATCACTTACATGTAAATAAATATTGGCTATGAATAAGGAATTGAATCCAAACTCCTCAAGATAATTCTATCAGTGTTAAGACTTAGAAGAAGAATTCCATCACCCATTACTCATATCAAACAAACAGTCCCTATGAGAATTTCATAAATGAAAAGCATTTAACAACTCAATGAACTAAAAATAGAAGTTAAAAGACCGTACAAAGAGTCGAGCGAGTTGGAAAGCAATGGTTGAGGGACACATTCCTGACATTCGTTTGATTTGAAAAGAGCTGCAATATGATGAAAGATGTAGGGTGTGCTTGTGAAATTAGAATGATTGCAGATATAGTTGAGGTAAAGAGACAAAAGGTTTCTATTTCCAGTCAATTTTTCCTTGAAGTTGGAGAAGACCTTGAAGTTGAGGTAGAAGATAGGTTCTGATTGGGGTAAAGGTTCCTTCTCAAACTTACATGGTCCATTTATAAGAGGATTTTGTCGAGATAATTTTAATAAGTGGTATCAAAGCATAGTATAGCCTCAATGAATGCTACAGACAAGGCTCTAACGGACCGGGCAGGAAAGAAAGTCAGAACTTATGTTATTAACTTAAACTTTTTGCATAGTGAGCGATAGATCAAGAATAAAAATATCTCAGCAATAAAAAAGAGCAAGAAGAGAAATCAGAAACGCAAAACTTAAATGAATAGAGCTCAAATTCAATGTGGAGCTTAAATGGAAAGAGCTCAAATTCTCACCCATCTCAGTAATGAAAGAGAGTAAGAAAAGCAATGAGAGAGCCTAGCTTCTTTAGTCTTGCTTCATTTACATGCATGTTAATTTCATTACAATTAGAATTAGAATTAATGTTGCCATTAAAATATACTTTGGTTTTATATGTTACAAGTAAATTAAAATTACATTTACAAATATGAGTTTTTGCTTGCGGTGACTACAGTGTCCTTCTCAAATTTATGTAGACAAGAGGATTTTATCAAGATAATCTTAGAAGAACAAAAAATCAATTGATGGTAATAAAATTAGGGTGCGCTTCTGCTAATAGCTATAGCACAATGTTTAGCACTCCGTACCTAATTTGTTTAGTAAGATAATGTTCTTTTTTGACGATGATAGCCTACCTAGAATTTTTAAAAGTCGGGAAAACAAACAAAATAATTAAGGCAAAAAAAAAAAATTATCGGACTAATGCACTATTCAAACTATTTATCAAACTAATGCTGTCATTAGTTGGCGTGAGACCCATAAAGCGCCGAAAGCGCTGTCGGATTCACGCCTTCGGAAAGGCGTTAATTATATTCACGCCTTCGGGCGTGAATGATGTTGACGCCTTTAGGCGTTAATTATAATTAACGCTGAAGGCATCAATTTTTTTTAAAAAAATATAATTTTATAAATATATTTAAAATTATAAATAATAATTCTATTTACTTATAATTAATAATTAATAATTAAAATATTTAAAATTTATTATAAATCTTAGGATATAAGACTAATTAGTGAATTTATTATAAACCATAAGATAGACTACTTAATTAGATCCACACGCCTGCAATTAATTGCACAATATATTTGTCTAATAAAAATTTACAATAACACAATACAGATCTCAAAATAGGGGAATCTTTTGTTATAACCAAATTATACCGCATAATCTTAAATATATTGTTAAGATTACAACGCGTGGATCTAATTAAGTAGTCATCTATCTTGAATATATTGTTAAGATTACAACGCGTTGATCTAATTAAGTAGTCATCTATCTTGAATATATGGTTAAGATTAACAATATATTCAAGATTACGTGGTATAATTTGGTTATAACAAAAGATTCCCTATTTTGAGATCTGTATTGTGTTATTGTAAATTTTTATTAGTCAAATATATTGTGCAATTAATTGCAAAGTGCGTGGATCTAATTAAGTAGTCATCTATCGTATGGTTTATAATAAATTCACTAATTAGTCTTATATCCTAAGATTTATAATAAATTTTAAATATTTTAATTTTCTTAATTATTAATTATTAATTTTAATTTTAAATATATTTATAAAATTATATTTTTTTAAAAAAAAAAATTTGACGCCTTCAGGCGTTAATTATAATTAACGCCTGAAGGAGTCAACATCATTCACGCCTTCAGGAAGGCGTGAATATAATTAACGCCTTCTCCCCGAAGGCGTGAACGATAAAGCGCCGCAGGAGTACTGTCGAGCCACGCCACCTTGATGCAAAGATTAGTTTGATAAATAGTTTGAATAGTGCATTAGTCCAATAATTATTATTATTTTTTTGCCTTATTTTGTTTATTTTCCCTTAAAAGTCTGGTCCAGTAAAAATCTTGATATTATTATGTACAGAAAAATCAACATGTATAAAGAAAAGGCACAATAAAACAGAACCATACAAATATATAAATATGTATGTATACATCATATCTAAATGTTTGTGTTAGTCTACAGAATCATATATAGTATTACAATGAATGCTTGCTACACATTTGACAGTGCATTATTTGTTCACAACACACAATTAGTGTTGGAACAGATCCTAGATTCCAAAAAGTAACATAGTACAATTAGCCCTACATACTAAGTTAAAATACCTACAATTGGAAGGGGGAAAAAAGAAACTAGTACTACTAAGAAAATGAACTATATGATGCTGATCTTCTTCCAATGCCACGTTTGGGATTGGAAGACTGATCACCAGAGTCGTGTTTCAAAGCTTGTGCGTATTTCATTAATGGAGTTTCCTCTATGTTTACTGAATCATCTTCTTCCTTCAGAATCACCATCCTGTTCAAATCAGAAGAACTTCTGGATATCCTATATGGAGTAGTACTGTCAAAGTCACTTCTTCTTGGACACGTGTCGTCATTGCCACCAGTGGATCCGGTTGAACAGAACTGTGGGGAATTATTCCTACTTTGAGACCCACATTTTTCCAAAGGTGAAAACTGAACCCTACGAGGGCTACCTTTGCCTTTGATCAATCTTCTAAGTTTGTGAAAGAATTTCTTCTTGTTTGAAGTGTGACTTGTGGAAACAGATGACGACGAAGACGAGGAGTTTCCGAAAGGAGAGCGATAATCATCGGTGTCTGTAAAAGAAGAAGCCAGAGAAGAAGACCATTGGTCTGATGAAGGTGAATAATCACTGTCCATTATTGTTCCTTCTTCAGATTTTGCATATTCAAATATGAGCTGTTTGGCTTTCTTCTCAGAGGTAGGGCTTAAGCTTTTGCTCAAGTCTCTTGCAACAGTTTTACCTGGTGATGGCTGATAATCTTTGAGCTCAAATCGTAAGCAAGCATTAATCCACCGAAGGTACACCAATTCTTCAACATCTGAAGATCGATCTGCTTGAAGTTTCTCAATTTCCTTCGTCAACCTCTCGTTCTCTCGTTTCAGACGTTCACTCTCGTCCTTGACATGATCTTTCTGCATATCCAAATACACAAGCACAAGGTAAATTTGTAGGAGGCAAGTGCATGTGTAGCAAGCGACGTCGTTTCTAAATGTTTAAAAATAAAATAGAAAGAAATTATACTTTTTTTTTTTGGAGAGATTAAGGAAGCTAAATAAGTTACTTAATTATTTCATATGTTGTGTTTTCTTAGATTATATATTAGTTTATTAGTCAAACTATTTAATTTGAAGAAAAATAAAAATACTTTAAGCTAATTTAATTAGGCCTTCTTTAATCTCTCCAAAAAAAGTCAATTATTTCTTATAATTAGGACGAGGAGGGAGTAGTAACAATATCATATCTCATATACATATACTATCTCTAGGTTTAATTATAGAAACACTTTTGTAGTGCAATTTACACTACAAAAATGTTCATATAATTAGGATCAGAGGAAGTAATTAACAAGGAGTATGACAATATTCGTAAAATATAAATCGGATTAACGTTAAATATTTTTTTTGTTAAAATGCTATGACTTTGTTCTTTCATTCTTTTAAATTTGTATATAGTTCTTAAATTTAGAAATACACCTTAGAATTTAATTAATTTTTTGATTGAGTTATTAGTTATTACCATAATTTTTCAATATTTTGTTGTACAGTTATTTTTGATTCATTATTTATATCTTATCATTTTGATCATCATAAATTATACACATGCAGAACATTAAAATAATATGTAATTATTATTGGGATAGGATATTGTTACTATCATTTTTTGTTAGGGTTAAAGTCCATTTGCCACGAAAGTTTTGCTAAGGGAGCATCCAACACCGAAAGTTTTTGTGGATCATTCTTTGCCTAGGAAGTTTACAAAATGGAGCAAATATGCCATCAAGTTAATCTTAAGTTGGATTGGTATCATTTTTTCCAAGTTTATAAAAATTTGCTCCTAAACAAAACTTCCGTGGCAAATTTGATCCTAAAAAAAACTTTTGGGGCAAAAATGATACCACAAAAACTTTAAGGGTGTTGGATGTTCCTTTAGTAAAACTTCCGTAGCAAATTAGGTATTTAACCCTTTTTTGTTACTACGATATAATATCACTTATTTTTTTTTTGTTAGATTAGAATCTCAATTGGAGAAAAAAATGATAAAGGTATATGAGATTCGATCTAACGGTGAAAAAGTGGTAGTGACAAAAATAGTAGTAACAAACATTTACAAGATTTTTTTTTTAAAAAAAAAAAAAAAAAAACAGGTTTCATACAGTTAAAAAACAGGTTTCATCAATTATAGAATTGATTTTATACTGTGCATCAAACATTCAAATACATGTTCTATAAAAAAACATACAAATACATGAATGAGTGAAACTTGAGATAAAAATCAAATTTAAACAAAACAAAATAATAATTAATTTTGTATGCAAAATAATATATCCACGCACTCGCACGTAGAATCCATGCTTCGTTCGTTAGCTACAAAGGAATGAAGAAAGAAAGCAGATTGAATAAAAACGGTAATCTTAAATTTACCTCTGAATCTTCAAGCAAAGCATTTGCAAGGATCTGAGTAGAATCCAATCTTTGAGCCAATTCTGAATTCTCTCTCTCCAATCTCAAATTCGACTTCCTCAATTCCTCTGCTTCAGTCTCTAACTCCTTCAGCTTCTGCAGCTTCATCTGTAAGTCTTCATCACTTCCAGCATCTTTGTGATCTTCTTGCAATTTCAAAATGCTTTGTTGAAGATTCCATATCAATTCCCTGTTCTCTTCAGATTCATGCTCAGTTCTCTTTTTCAGCAGCTTCCCTTTCTCTTTCGAACGCTCAAGCTCTGCTACAAGTTTCGCATGATCCTCCATTTGTGCTTCTAGCCTCCGATTCTCAGAAATCAGATTCTCTACCTTCAGATCGGACATTTTCGCCTCCATATTGCTTATCGCCAAACGATTTTGAAGCTCCATTACTTCTGTTTCTTTCTCTCTAAGATCGTAGTAATCGAGTAATTTAACCTCGAGGTTGGTTTCTCTCTCTTGAAGCATTCTGACGATGTTCTTGAGATTCTTCATCTCTTGATCGTAGTCATCCTTTTCTGGAGTTACATATGCTTTAGGAGGAGATCCTAATTCTGACCTAGATGTCGTATCGCTGATCACTTCCTTGAGGAACGATTCTCCCTGAAATTAAGGTAATGTGATTCCCCGAATTTAGTTCAACATAAGCCTGAGGATCCTTCTAATAATGCTATCTCTGAATAAATTTTGATTGTCTACTTGACTTGATCGATTCAAATTTCTCGTTGGAACTTACTGTATCCAGAAATTGTGCATCTGAAAAATTGTTGCAGGAACTTGATCTAGATACTCGCTTTTTGGCAGGAAGATCATGTTTGAGTCGAGTTTTATATGAACTAACGTCACTTTCATAACCTGGGAAGTGCATTGCAGTGATTGCACAAACATAATGAAACTAAGAATTTAGATTTCATCATTTTTCAATTAAAAACAACAAAGCAAAGAGATGGTAGATAGATTTAGAAACCTGAAGGGTGGTCTGAGTGAATCCTACTATTAGATGGATTGGTTCTTCTGAATCTGATGCGAGAGATGAGATATCCAGCTATAGAAAGAGTCAGAGCCAACCCTACTTTCAATAGAAAAGGTTTTACATCTCTACTCTCTCTCATCATCATTTTCAAAGAACCTTCAAGCCTCAGAATAATCTCAGGCTTTCATCAGCCTCTTCTCCATGAGAACAACACCCAGACACATTTCGTAGATCAGCAGATCATTAAACTTGTTTTTTTGTCATAATCAAACCCAGAAACTACAAATTGAAGAAGGTTCAGAAAAATCTACCATGCCATTGATTCTGCGCCAAGAAAAAGAACAAGATCCATAATATCAATAATAAATATCCAAAACCCATCCCATTTCAAATTATTCTGTTTCAGCTTATATTCAGGGGGGAAAGACAAGGAGCTATACCTTGTAGAACTGTATCATCTTCCTTGACCTGATTAAACGTTTGAGCTGAACATCTTAGGCTTCTGAAATTTTGTTTTGCATCAATTTTGATTACATGTTTAGTTCTTCATCTGCAAAAGAAAAAATGGTTTTACCTGCAAAGGCCCTGAGTTTTATGCTGTTTTGCTGGGATGGTTAATTATGGCGAAGAAAATTGAGCACCAGAGAGAGGACAAGTAGGATGCAGAAGATTTGAAAAACATATCATTTGGAGAAGCATATAATTAAAAACTAGTTACAACTTTTTGGGACTGTTGGCGAAATTCAAGATTTGCTGGCAGAGTTTATACTTGAAACCAGATTTAGCTTCAAAATGAATGGAAGCCCATATTCAACGATCTTGGGGTTACAGTTCAACTTTCCCTCTATTACTACTATTGTTTTTTTTAACTAAACTAGTGTAGGACCCGCGCGATGCGCGAGCCAGAACTATATAAAATTGGCTAAGCATGTGACATACATGAACAATTTTTATAAAATTTGTTTATTAACTTTGTCAACTAAAGCGATGTTCTATGTGGTTGGAATGTGCAATATACAATGTAACTTGTTACGTATCTCTAATTGGAACATATGTTGCGAGCAAAAAAAAACTTGGAACATATGTACTTGTGCGCACACATAGGAACAACAATTAGATTTCAACCACTCACATGGACATGTAATGTTGCTCGCGCATGCTTATAATCTTATACGAACAAATTATAATAGACCTCTTTGTACACAATATTACAAGTCTTGTTCGTTGGATTATCATCTTCATCTAGGATTAATATCCTCAAGCCGTCTTTGCTACGAACCCGAGACACAAAGAACATATAATTGACCATGTGTAAATACAGGACGAGGAAGATACAACCCCACATTTTTAAGGCTACGCCTTGGCTCTTGTTTATGGTCATTGCAAAGGATAAAATGACAGGAAACTGTCTTCGACAAAATGTGAAAGGCAAAGATGCATCAGAAGGTGTAATAGTAATCCTTGGGATTAACATGTTACCATGTGATTTGTCTGATGACATTAATCTTGCAACAATGACATGCTTTTCCAACCTGGTGACAATGAGGCGTGTCCCATTACATAGCCCATTGGATTTGTCTATGTTGCGCATAAGCATGATAGGAGCACCCACTTTTAGACGTAATTGGTGGTTTGGAAGTCCAGACATTGTGATGTTATTGAGAAATTCGACTGAATGTATTTCTGATATTGAGCTTCGACTTGTATCCTGTTTGGAAATACTATCAGCGCTGAAATATATTTTTTCCTCCCCAGGAACTAATCCAAGCACATAATTATTGACTTCATCTACAACTGACAATACAGATGTGAGGATGGCACGATCTTTGAAGTAGACATTATCATTTAAATGAAGTAGCAAATCAGGGTATGTAGCATGTACTATACATTCCAATGGATTGTGTAGGGGCTTTAATAGCAACTCTTACGGTATGGTGATCAAACTATCGAATTCTCCTCTATTTCAACCTGTTCCATCACCAATTGATATAATCCAACTACAAAAATCAATTACCTCTTGGTTATGACGGGATGCTTCAGAGCTCATAAGTCTCATGTTAGTGGTCAGCACAAATAGCTTACAATATTTCCATAAATAAGATGCGTTAATTGTAGCATGCACAATATCTTCCCGTGTACCTCTTGGAATGATTTAGCGATTTGTCCGAAATCTCCACCAAGCACAACAACCTTGCCACCAAAAGGTTTATCGAGACATGTCGAGCAATCTAGGCGATAATATCACGCATTGTTCTATCTAATGCCTCAAAACGGTGCTTATTTGCCATAGGAGCCTCATCCCAAATTATAAGTGACACATGTAGGAGAAGTTACGCTAGATGAGATCCTTGTTTTATGTTACATCTTGAATCCTCTCGTAATGGTAATTGGGATGACAAGCGGGAGTGGGTGTTTGTTTTTTTCCATTTGGTAAAAGAAGTGATGCAATGCCACTTGAAGCAACATTAATAACTACTTTACCATTTGACCTCAGATATGTAGATAACGTTTGCCACAAGTATGTTTTCCCTGTTCCACCATATCCATAAACAAAATACATACCACCCCGCGAATTGGTCACAGCATCAATTACAGTTGAATAAATTTCTTGTTGCTCTGGGTTTAAGTTGGGTAGTAGGGTCTGCAGTTGCTCACGTAGTGCATCAGTGTCAAAATTCAGCTCATTGTGCAAATATCTATTTCCCTGTGATAAGATACTGAACTCTTGCGGGGATGGCATTGAATCATAGTCACGGAGACTCTTGCCATTTTGCATCATGACATGTTCCAATTCCATTAAAGCATGACTATGCAGCTCATCATCTGACAAGTTGAAATCTACATGAAGGTAGTAAAAGTTATATTCATGAGATAATGAAAAAAAAGAGGGTGTTAATGTGTACAAGTGTTATTGAAAATTACAGTTTGGTGAGTCTTTTTCACTAATAACTTGATAACTTGGTCAAAAGACTTACATGGATGCCTAGTTTGTTGACGCCGCTTGTAGATGATATCATCTGCCATCAACTTCCAAGTTTGCTGCCAAACCATTTCTGGTCTACCATAGCAATTACATAATAGCAATATACAAAATAGACGTCGCAAGTAACTGGGTGTTGCCCACTAGCTTGATTCTTTAATTGCATCTATATATTCTCTATCATCATCTAGCAAACCAAGGGCATAGCATGCATCATGGAAAGTCTCACAAAGAACACCGTTGACAGTCCTTATTTCTTCATATGATCTAAGGCCTCTAACTATGGTCAATAACAACCTCAGGTAGTATGCCTATTCCAAGGGGAACATTATATAACCATCAATTTGCAAATCCACATTGTCTAAGATCCCACTCTAGCTTATCCTTCTTGAAAACAAACTTCGTTGGGAACTCTAAATAAATTAGCTCTCTCGTGGCTGCATACTTATCGTTTGCTAACATCCAAGCTAAAAACATTGAGTATTTGTAGTATTCCGATTAACAACATCTTCTAGTCTATTATCATCCTCATATATGACTATTAGTTGATTCAGAAGGTGGAATTGCAATCTCTCAACTGGGGAGAACCTATAATTAATATCAAAATCGAGAATCCTCCATACTGCTTCGCATCGTGAGAGATACCAAACATAATAATACATTTTGATCTCATTATGTATGACATCAGATCCTTAGATGGTGATTCTGCATAAAGAGCTACGGTGGCCCGATCATGTCCTTTGCTGACGTACTTGAATAAATACTTGATTGAGTCACCATGTTTGCATTTCTCAACATTGACATGAGCCTGGTACTTTAGAAGCAAATAAGGATTATAAGGTATGACATGTCTATTATCCAATGGGACTTCATTTTTCATGACTACTCGTCCATTGTCAAGTCTCTTATACCGAGGATATCCATCCTCATGGATAATGGTGGAGGAAGTGAAGCTTTTTGGATAATACTTTGTGCATTCACCTTTACTCATACAGGGGGAATTTGGGTTAACTATTCCACATGGACCATGAATCATGAAGCTGCTCATCGCATCATACAGTGATGGGTTGAGCTTTGAATCAGTATCTCAAAGACTTATAACTTTGTCAATATCATGAGGTGTGCTTATTTTCTTTGTCTTTAACTAAAAACAACACGATATGGGCATGTGGCAACCCTCGTTTCTGAAACTCGATCGTGTATAACACTACAAGGTATGAGGGAAAAAAAACATTTGAGTCAGACTGCCAACACATTAAATAAAATTGAATCTCATAAATGAACCAAATGTTTATATTTGTATGGTATTACACGTGAATTGGAAGGCATATTTTGAAGTGAATACATGAACCAACAGACAAAACTATTGTTAGTTGCAAATAAGTGGTCAAAAGATTTAAAAATGAACCAAATTACATAGAGTAAAACATGCCTTCCTTTTTCAAGATGGAGTAATAAAATAACATCAACACCTTCTTTCTGGATAGTAGATATTTTATTCTATATTTTATTGTTCTTATTTATTTTAGAAAAATGTACAAAATAATATTTCCCTTATGTTTCTTTCCGTAAGAAATGATGTTCAAAGTTGCAAAGTTAAAATAGGAAAAATTGAATTTATAATGTCCAAATATAGGGGACTATTATTGAATAAAGAATAGAAAGTACACATTGGTTAGACATATTTAGAAAGAAAAAAAAGTTCAAGTGTAAACATGAAAGAAGAAAAGTAAACATAAATGAGAGAAAAAAATAGAGAAAGACATTTATTATAGTGAAGAAGTACGAACCAGCTTTAACGGCACCAAACAACTTGCCTTCTTTTAAGTCTTTCATCATCATATACAGCTTCATTTCAAATATCCGTGCAATAATTTCAGGGTGATCTTCTATCTTTGCATTCTTTTCATCTAAATATCTGGTAATCTCAGGCCACTTTGGATTAGAAGTGAATGTTATGAACAGATCTGGATAGCCAGCCCATGCACAAATTGTCATTGCATCTTGATAATTTCCTATAGTGTATCTGGCTCCACCGGTGAATGATGAGGGTAGTATAACTCGTTTTACGTAGCGCGCGACTCTTTTGTTTCTCCGACAAGCACAAAGATCGCAAGTCCTTTGTATAATTCCGCCCTGAGTTGTTTCTGGTGTGTTCTTATGTACAAAAGCCTATAAGATTCGACCATCATATATGCATCAACAATAAACTGCTGGAATAATTTTCCTCCCAATATTATGGTAGATATTTCGTTGTCTCGATCTTGAATCTTATAAGCAAAATATTCTCTCATTGTCACCTTCTTAATTGCACCTCGACTATTCCCTCCCAGCATTTGATGAGGTATATCCTCTCTATAACCACCTGTACCATATGGAAATAGTAATGGATATTGTAAAGGAAGAAAGTCTGGATGAGTTTCTTTTATTCTTTCAAGCAGCCCTGTTTTGTATTTGACTACTATATCTCTACCCTGATCTGCATCTCCAATATCTCCAACGATCAATGCAGCTATTTCATTTTGTCCCGATGGCATATTATATCTGCGGCTATCTGTGCCCCTTTTATGTATAAGCTTGATTTTTATTGCATGGCCTTCATGTGTGTTGACAAAATCTCTTGCCATTCTAAAAGTCTGTACCAAGCTATTATGATTGTCCAACATGGATTGAAGTCGTTGAACAATATCAGCATTTATGCCAGACATAGAGCCGTCTTGCCCACTGCAATAATAATAGTTGCATGAGCATAAAACATAATATAATGATAAAATATAAATGTCTAATTAAATTTGAAGTGAATGCAAATAAATTAAGATTGTGTTTGTTTTGCATAATTACCTAACAATTTGAAATTCTATTTGAAACTTCGTTCTCGGTATCATAAATATACAACTGTGCAAATTTGGGAGCTTGTCCATCAGGGGGGAGGATACTCCCTATCAAGTGCATATTTTGGCCACTCATTCTATACACATAAGGTCCACGTCCATCATTGATTTGTCGATCAATTCTTCCTCCCATGGACGTAAAAGCATACATAGAATTATATGTTCTGATCTTGGTGCGGAAATGCTTACTCTCTGAACTTTCTCCAGATAAAAGCAAAGATAAATCATGTGGTGGTTCCAGTTCGCTAGGGAGCTTGACTTTTCCTTGTTGGCAACACACGCCAAAATCTGGATTTTTGTCATTATAATGCTTCTTTAGTCGTTCATTATACCATAATTTAGCTCCACAGTGTTTGCAAATATATGTTGTATCTCCTAGATCTTCATACTCTGGAAAGTCTATTGTGAAACAAAATTAAAAAGCTGAAGTATATATTTATAAAGCAATAAGCAACTACTTAATATTTGTTGCATGTCACAGAGGATGCAGGAAAGTTATTTACGGTTAAACGCGGGAAAATGAATCTAGCATAAACATAATTACCTGCTGTCTCTTTGCAAGATGTAGTCGATCTACAATTTCTAGCTGATGTCCTCTGGCATGACACATGTATAATTCCTATTTGGCAAAGACGATGGAACTGGAATTAATATATGGTTTAACTTGAAAGCATGATTAGAATAGAAATTGAAGCTATTGATAAAGAAAGCAATATTAAATAATAAAAAAACATATTTCATGAAAAGTACAGTACCATAAGGGCAAGTTAGGAAATTATGCCTAGAAAATCAAGAAAAGTTTCCTGAGACATAAGAAGGTAGAGAAGAATTTCTCAAAAATATTTGAGGATTAACTGAGGTGTAAATGAGAAAATGATCTCAAAAGAGAATTTTAAAGAATTATTAGAATTTTGGTTAGTTTAAGGATAATTAGCTAAATTTAATTATGAAAAATACAGCAGGTCTCAAATAATTGGGAAAAAATAGGGTAAATTTATTTTAAGGTTAATGTGAGTTTATAAAAATGTTCTCATGCTCTATAAATGAGAAGTTTATCTTAACAAAATATCTTACGGGCATTATATCCAACAATAAGGTTATTTCTTGAAAATTATAGGAAAAATACTTAAAGACCAAATTTGGACATCGAAAAAGTTAGGAAATTACTCCCTAATAAATTTATATTTTTGATGGTCTTACATTGATTATATGATCAATGAATCATCAAAAAGTAGATTGTGGGATTAATCTCAGTTAGGTGTCAATTTAAGTAAAGTGGATATTGTTGGAAGAAGTTTTTTTTTTCCCGTAAGTTCCCTTAAATGACGTGCTAGATCAGGATTTGTGGAAGGGGCAGATTTTTCTGAATGTGGTAATGTGAGGAAAGATTATTTTAATTTACTTGGCCATGGATTAAGGGAAGACATGAGTGGTGGAGAATTAAGGAAGTGAAATTTTATTAAACATAGTAAAGTGTTTCACTTTAACCTCATAATGTCGTAATCCTGGTATCCATCTCCAAACATTTCAAGCAGCTGAGAGAGGAGGCGTCAATGTGAGGGGAAATGAGTAAGAGAGAAAAAGGAAAAAGAAGGAGACAGAGGAATTGTTTGAATCTAAAGTTTCTCCTTGAAATCAATCTTTTCTCACCAAACTCTCTTCATTGAAGTAAAGTTGTTCTCTGCTGCATTTAATTCAATTCTTTGGATTTGGATTATCAAGAGGGTGAGTTTGAAGTGACAAGAGTTGAGGAGAACGTGGAGAAAGCCAGAACAAATTAGTGCTTGGAGGTCAGAAAGAGCTAGAGTTAAGGTAATTTTCATGAAATTTCATTGATTATTCCCATATATGTGATGATGTTCTGATCTGGAAAACTCTTTTCAAAGAATTAGTTTGATGGTTTGAGTTAAATCTTGACCTTAAAAGCTTGATACATAAAATCTAACGATGAAAGTTTGGTTTTCAAGAGATTATGTAAATTTGGGAAGTCATTTTCAAGAGGGGAAATGCTGACAAATTTATATAGAATAAGCACTTTCTTAAATAAGGATTTAAACATAGATATATTGTTCTCAATGAAGGTTAAGGTTATTGAAAAATTCTTGGAGACTAAGCTAAAGTCAAAATAAATTATTTTGAAATTTAATGCTACTTCGGCCAGACATGGTTCCTGAGGAAGAATTGGGATTTTGTTAAAATAGAGTTTACATTAGCATTCCCCACGAAAAGATTGAGGGGGTAATGGTCCAGCTAATAGTTTTGGAAGGTAGTAATAAGAGTTGGAATTTCAGGTCTAAGAGGGCATGTAAAAGTAGTGATTGAGATTTTGTAATATCAATGGTGGATGACATTAAAATTCAGATATACTTTTAGGACAAACAGTAAGGAATTTGTGTAAAGCAGTAAGTAGATCAAACCATTAGTGATATCAGCGAGTGGATTGTGGCTACGGACTTCACTGCATTGTTCTCTTGGTTCTCTGATCAGTTGCTGGCCACAATGCCCTGAATCACATGCATATAACAGTTTTAATAAGGAAACATGCAGCAGGTTATGAATTTGTGCATAATGATAATTAAAGTAGGATGATAGTTAATGAACATAAAATGTTGACAGGCTTAACTAAGTGGTGTTGTTATAGGTTGTGAGATGCTGGATAAAGTCTGCTTCTTTATTTCCCTCCGCTGCCTTATATGCTCAAGCCGCCTTGCCCTTGCTGCTAAATGATCAGAAAGACAAACAAATGAAACAAAAACCAACTAAATGTGTAGGTTGAATGGTAAACTGACAAAAAAATGAGGACAGGGCCACACCATCTTGATGTCTGTATCTATCTTCCTTCCCACTTATAATTTCGTCCGAGTTGCTGATTTCAATTTCACAGAGCTTTTTTCTCTTAGCCGTGTCGGATTTAACATGTGTTGGTATGTCTGAGATATCCATGCCAATTTTGGCAAAAATGGAATTCAATGAAGTGTAGGTGGACCAGAAGTATTTTGTTCCTTTCGGTTAGAAAAAAAGTTAATTTGAACTGATGGTGGACGCTTTCAGAGGACGGACGATCGAAGTGGCAGTTAGACGACAATTTTGAGGATGAAGTACAGAACTCCATGAGGATGAGTTTTCTCCGACATTTTCGCACCATGTTTCTAACTTTTGAATGTGTTAATGTTAGGTTCTGACTTTTGTTAGTAAATTTTATTTGTAATTTTTTAAAAAAGTTAACAACAATAGGCTGACAAAGATATGTCGTCGCGTTGATTTGTTTTGTCATTTTTATTAGTTTTTCACAAATTTTGTCATTTTACTTCTGTATCCATATACAAATAACAAATGCATCAATTCTAAGTGATCGCATATAAATATATAATAAAAATTGAAAAGAAAGGGAAGAGTACTTAAGAAACCGTATTACAGTATTAGGACTTGGAAAGAAGTGATAAACTTGAAAGGCGAGTCTTAAGACACGAGGTATTGTCAAATTTTATTTTTATTAAAGTTTATAACCAGATATAATTATTTTTACCCTCTTGATAATTTAATTATATATTTAATATAACATTGTCGACGGGATAATTTAAGCATATAATTTAATGACAGCTGCACAAATACCAATAATTTTGCTGTTGCTTACTCCGGACAATTCAACGGTAATGTTAAATAATATTGGAGATTCGTAGTTGAAATATATTGGTTGTCGTTTCCCCAAGCACATTGGGATTTGAATGCAACCATTTGCCACTATAGTTCGAGCAAAAAAAAAAAATTGCCACTATAGTGGGTCTAGATTAATTTTTGTTACCTCTATAATGGCGGACTATCTTCATTTTAATTTACACCACTGTAATTTAATTATTTTCATATTTTCATGTCACGGGAAATAATGGAGGCCTATCTTCATTTAAATTAAAATACAAACCGACATGTTGTATTATAATTTATAACATAGCTATTCGTATCCCTTGTTATCCTGTAGAATTTTCCGTTCTAAAAAACCAATATGGGCATATTTGGGGGAGCACAGGCCAAAAAAATTTCAATTCAAAAAGGAAACATATGATGGTTTTTCTTACTTGGGGTTCACTCTTCAGATTTCAGAACACAGCAAAACAATCCTGAGAAGTGTCAGTCTATATAATAAAAGCAAATTCGAAAACACTCAAAAAAAACATATTTCATTGAATATGTACACGTTAACCAATAAATCCCGTGATTTTTTGCTTGTTTAAACTTGTAATTTTGAAAATTTATTTATTTTCATAATTTCATGAATATGTAGATTTAAGAATAGATTAAGGGTATCTACATTTAAGTGAGGGGGGAAAGATTTATCTCCTGTAATCACGGGATACCTTTGATTTATTTATTGTTAAAATATTTAAAGCAATATATTTATGTTATTTCTGGAAACTAAGCAGTATCTGAATGCGTATCTTAACCCACCCCTTCCAAAAAATTATGTTATTTTTTATTTAATTAGATGTAGTATTGTTTTTAAAGAAATGGCAAAAAACTATTATCGTGGGTAAAAGGCAATTCGTTTCACACAAACCATCATTTTCCGTAACAAATGATAATTTAAATATTGCATCGTAGTTTCTGATTTCCTTTTTTTCCCTCCCTTTGGCATAGTATCCTACTTACAAAAGTGGCGTGATAACATAGTTATAATCATAATATTCTGATATAATAATGAAGCCTAAATCCCATTATGTATCATATAAAACTATGAATATCTACGAATAAGAAAGAAACATCAGCATGTCATATTAAACAACTGGAAACAGACTAAATCACACTCAAAATTATAAGTTGAAAAAGAAGACAAGTTCTAATAGCACACTACAGGAGGAAACATATTGCGAAATCCAACAACTGACAATAGAAAGTTTGAAATTATAAATAAAGGAATCAATGAAAGTCCACAACTTTTTTAAAAAAAAAAAAACCAAAATAGCGACAACGAAGGACCCTAATCATCAATGGAAAACTTTGTCTTCTTCTGTGCCTTGCCCACTTTAACAGCTTTATCTTCCCGTTTCGGCTTCTTTGAAGTACCAACTAAATAATCAGATAAGTGTTCATCCTCATCATCTGCAGAATCATCCTTTTCAATTTTAACTTTAATATCCACTTGTTCCCCTGCAATCACTGACGAGCCTGCACCCTCAGAGTCAAGAAGGGACATGTCGACATCCTATGACATTATTATAAGCAAAGAGACCATCATTAGTTCAAAATAAATAAATGTGTACAATGACATATACAGTTTTTGACCAAATAAAAGAAATGATACAAACTCACAGGTTCCTCTTCATGGCTGGAAGACACCATAATAGGGGAGCCAGTTGGAGCATCCTGTTCAGTCTCAAATGCATCAATGACTTGGGAGTCTGAAGTGAAACGTGTCACGATGCATGAAGTGGAAGACCCATCCACATATTCTGCAGGAATTCTTACCATGCAAACAAATTTCTTGCCTACAATCTTGTCCACCACATTCGCAGGGAGAAAAGTTTCATTTTCAACATCATCCTACACTTACACAGCTGACATCAACAACATTGCCTTCAAATAAATTACTGGTACAATATAATTATAAAGTTAATGGACTGCACACACTCACATCATGGTGAACAGGCTTGTGACTCACTCTATTTATTATCTCCACTTCAGAACAACCAGCCAGCTTAGAAAACTCCCTGTCAAAAAACACAAAGACGCAAGTGCCGGTATCATCCATAGCATCGAGCTTCACCAAGAACCTAGCACACCAACCAGTCAAAATTAGGGGTGCCATTAAACAATTGTTATTTAGAGTTGACAGATCAGAAAAGGAAAGAAAGAATATCACCTGGGAATCACATTCTTCACAATCGCTGCACACTTCTCACAAAAAAAACCATCCCCATCTGGAATAACTTTCTTTCCGTCCACCTTACATGAGTTGTAAAACCATCCACGCTCATAACGGACATCGACAATTTGAGCTAACACCACAGGTGTCTTATTCTACAAATGTGTGAAAAACAAAAAACCATTTAACACAGGATCATATATTAATACAAGGCAGTTCAAATCTTTTATATAAAAGCAGAGCAGATTAAAGCACAAACCGCGGGCCCTCTACGAAGTCCTGCAATCTGCCGTCTATCAAGGTTTCCCAGCAACTCTTCAGTGAGAGTTAGTGTAGGCTGAGGTGCACTGCGCTCTGGTGGCTGTGAGACATCAACTCCTGCTGCCTCCAATCTAGTGAAGCATTAACAGCACAATATCTTAGGTTTACACAGCTAGAAGTGAGTTTGAACTTTGACAATATGTTTATTTCTTGAAAAAATCAATATCATTTGAGTGTTTTTTTTTTTAAAAAAAAAAACCTCCAGATTTCGTTGATCCTCCCCACTTGAAAACAATAAGCCGACAAAAATGGACAAATAATTTTAAATTGTTAAATTAAGAAGGTAAAGGATAAAAGGAAGAAACTTTTTAAAATAGTGTCAAAAAAATATCAATCTAAGGAGAGATAATGGGAAAGGTATTATTAAATACTTTATTCAGTCTAAAATGATGACATACATCGAAAATGAGCAGATGCAGAAGAAAGTAAGAAAAAAAAGTAAAAAGAAGGAAAGAAATTTAAAAAAGTCAAAACAAAATTAACAAAATCATCAGCCTACAAGACAGACCATTTCGTTTATTTTCTTGAGAGATAATGATGGTTAGTTTTAAAAAAGCAAGACAGATCTAATTCAGCGGTAAGTAAGAGGATAAAACAAATATAAACATTAAATATTGACAAAAAGGATTTTTGATATAAAGAGAGATAAAAGGAAAGTTGTTACAAAATATTATAAAATATCAAATTAAGAATGAGTCAAATACTATGAAGGAATTTATATTATCGGTAAAGCTAAAAAAAGAGGATAATTATGAGAGTTAAAAGGGATTTTTATTCTAAGAAATTGCATGCATAAAGTAATAATGAGGATTAAAAATGAAAGAATAGACAGTTAAGCAGATGCAGTGTAAAATTAATTATACAGATACGCTGTGTTGAACTTTATATGGGCAGAATAGAAAGAAACTAACACTAAGGGGAGAAAACGCACCTTATAATGAAATCACTTACTTCTGGCAGTTCTGGGTGTATAAGCAGACGGGATGTATACATAGAATTAGATATCTTATTCTTACCTAGATGCACGAAATAAGCATATATGTGCATCAGTCCATATGGGCTTAAAGAACGAAAACAAAGGAAATATTAAAATCATATAAAAACACTTACGGTTAAATTGGCGTGCCTTGCACCACTGGAGTATGATCACAACAGGGCCAGACTTGTGAGAAGCCATATAGGACATAAGGTTGTTTGCAAAGTCCCCCCAAAGTGTACACTGGAGGGGTTGTAGACTGCAAATTAACCACACGGTTATGAAGACAGCCATTGAAGGTGAATAACACGAGGGAGAGAAAACAAATGTCATGCCAACTTACTCTTCATTTGTTAATTCAATGTCAACTCGATGTTGACACCGTCCATGGACAGAGGACTGTTCTAGTTGCCCCATAGAAGACACCCTCCCAAC
This sequence comes from Acacia melanoxylon, assembly GCA_019022615.1. Taxonomy (NCBI): domain Eukaryota; kingdom Viridiplantae; phylum Streptophyta; class Magnoliopsida; order Fabales; family Fabaceae; genus Acacia; species Acacia melanoxylon. The sequence continues at coordinate 17,295,530 of JAFJYJ010000003.1, forward strand.
AACGTCTACGCAAAAATTTAAGAGAATAAAGTTTAGTGGAAACAAAATAAGTGACAAGCAAAAGACACAGTGACAAAAATCTCACTCACCGAAGAGGAAACGGTCATCCAAGTCAGAAGAAAGGATATCAGAGAAAGTCTTGAAACCAAAACCATAACGCGGGATGGTCTGATCATCTTTCCGTGGGCGGACAACGGTGGCAAACTGGAAGTTGACACGATACGGATGCTCAGTTGGACGGTATGACCCTGTGGCAGGAGCAACAGCGAAATTGGAGACATCCACAACCGCACCTTCGTCAAGATGTTTGTTATGGCGACGAACAAACGCACTTCGCACAGATGCGTGCACACGATCACCCTACAAACACAAAGAAATTACTGAGAAGGACACAAATAATTTTGGCGAAGGAGGCCAAATGAGTACACCAATACTACAACAACTCACATGAATATCCTGTAACACAAGCTCCAGGGAGGATGTGTCACCACCACCTTGTCGAGCGGCCATATTCCACATGCGGGCAATGCGGACACATATGCGCCAGTTATGACGCTTAGGAGTCAAAGTACGGACAGCGTCAAAAACTGTTGAAACCATAGCTCTGGGTAAGAAATTTCGAGTGAAAGATGAAAGGGCAGAGAGAGCGATGTAAGGCAAATGCCAGTTTGAAAAGGAATGCTGGAGATAAAGTGAACTCCTACCGCCACGAACCGAAGAGCGATGTAAGGCAAATGCCAGTTTGAAAAGGAAGGCTGGAGATAAAGTGAACTCCTACCGCCACGAACTGAAAGTGGAGGGCAGTAACTTCCCCGCACGACCGAAAAGATCGGAGGACGTGAGCCACAGTGATTTTCAAAATTTCCATTTAATATTTAATATTTGAAAAATGAAAATATTAATCTGTGCAATCGTACCGGCCACCCACCCACCCACAGTAAAAGGAAATCAGATCCAGTTTTTTAAAAGAAAATAACCCATAAATAAATAGAACACATCGAGTTTGTGCCTGAAATTTTTGCATCGGAATGTTGCAGAGAAGGAGAAAAGATGAAGATACTTAGCTTGACATATCCATGATCCAGGGAAGCCGGAGCAAGAGATCATGATCCAGGGATGCCGGAGCAAGAGATGACTCCGGCTTAGGGGAGGGGGAAACTCAGTGGCTACCGGCGCAAGAGATGAAGGTAGATGAGAACGAATACAGGCGTTCTCTTGCGTACAAAAGAAAGGGGAGAAAGGAATTATGAGATGCAGTGGCTCTGATAGCTTGTCACGGCGGCAAAAAGATGGAGCTCTGTGAAAGAAGAAAAGAAAGTTAAAAATTTGCCTATAGTAGCCATTAATATGATAGCACAAGCCTAAGCCTACACCTGTGTCGTCCTATTTCTTAGGTTTGCACAGCTCGAGGTGAGATTGAACTTTGATAAAATTTTATTTCTTGAAAAAATCAATATCATTTGAGATTGAAGAAAAAAAAATAACAGCTCCAGAATTCGTTGATCCTCCCCACTTGAAAACAATTAGGCGGAAAAAATGGTCAAATTATTTTAAATTGTTTAATTAAGAAGGTAAAGGATAAAATAAAGAAATTGTTTAAAATAGTGTCAAAAAATACCAATATTATAAGGAGAGATAATGGGAAAGGTATTATTAAATATTTTATTCAGTCTAAAATGATGACATACATGGTGAACAGAGAGTATGAGCAGATGCAGAAGAAAGTAAGAAAAAAGAAGTAAAAAGAAGGTAAAAATTTAAAAAAAGTCAAGAAAAAATTAACAATATCATCAGCCACAGACTATTTCGTCCATTTTCTTGAGTAATTGCTTTTGGGGATTTTTTTAAAATCAAGACAGATTTAATTCAGCGTGTTAAGTAAGAGGATAAAACAAATATAAATATTTAATATTGAGAAAATCGATTTTTGATATAAGGAGAGATAAAAGGAAAGTTGTTATTAAATATTTTAAAATAAAAAATAAAAAATGTGTAAAATACTATGAAGGAATTTATATTATCAGTATCTTGTTTCATAAAAAAAAATGATAATTAAGAGAGTTAATAGGAATTTTAATTCAAAGAAATTGCATGCATAAAGTAAAAATGAGAATTAAAAATAATAAGTGGAGGATGTGACCACAACGGTGAGCCAAAAAAGGTGGTCAGAGGGTCAAGTGCTGGAAAAAGTGCGTAAATTCTAAATTGTAAATTGAAATTAATAAATAGAGGGAGAGGGTTAATCAAATAAGGAGGACAGACGTCAAGTATAATAATCGGAATCGGAGGGTGTGAACTTGACGGTTAGTTTAAAAAGGACGAAATATTTAAATTAATAAATAAAAAAAGAGGGTTAATAAAATAAGGAAGACAGTTGTCAAGCATAGGACAGGTGTCAACTATATTAATCGGAGAGTGTGAACTTGACGGTTAGTTTAAAAAGGAGGGGATCCAAAAAAAAAAAGGAGGAAATATTTAAATTAATAAATAAAAAAAGAGGGTTAATAAAATAAGGAAGACAGTTGTCAAGCAGAGAAAGCCACATCGTTCGCTTTTATATAGGTAAGATATAATTGTAAATTACACGTAATGATAAAAAAACAATTATACACTATCAAAAAAATTATACAAAATGAACATTTTATTTTGTATGTAAAAAAAAAATCATTACAAATGCTAAATGAAGCATAAATATCATATATAAACCATGAACAATATCTCCAACTCTACCTTTAGGATATGCATGGTTTGGGGGAGTGGAGGGGAGAGAAAATGGAGGGAGAGAAAAGTTATTTGTAGTGGGGCCCATAAGAATTTTCCTCTCCTTTAAATTTTTTTCCCTCCATTTTCCATCCCCTCCCCTCCCCTCCCTTCCCCCAAACCAAACAAAGTTCTTTAGAAAAGACAACCTATATCACATTTTAGTTGATCTCATTATACGCAAAAGTATAATTAATTTCGCGATTAAAATACTATGGTTTCATGTTATAGGTAAATAAAAATCGCTTTAAAAGGAAAGCAACAAGTTAAACTCCCTCATGTAAATTTGGCTAAAGTATAATTTTAGTCCTTTAAGTTTTACCTAAGACATAATTTTAGTCCATTAATTTTATAAAGTATACTTTTAATCCTAAAATTCTAACACTTGCTAACAGAAAAGCTGACTAATAACATTTAATTACACAAATTTTATATGTTTTTTAATTTACCCATATTTTTAATTTAAACTTAATAACATTTAATTACACACATTACTTAAAGTTTACACCGATATCAATTGATCAATTGAGTTTACATAAACAATATTTCCGACAGAATGTTCTTTTGACCGCAAAATACTCATTTGGTTTGGGAGAGTTCCTTTGGCGCTCATCTGGCGACCAAAACAGCTTGCGGGTTTTTAGAGTGCTGCTGTCTCCAGAAAAGCAAAAGGCCGAAGACATTTGATTTTTCACTTGATGATTTGCTTAACCTCATAAACCCCAAGCTAATTCTCTGCAAACTTCACTTCACATGCAAGGCTCTGTCATGAGAGTCCTCGGAGCTGTCTTCAACACTAAGCACCACTTGCTTTACCCCATCAATATCAAACACCTTGCAGCTCCTTCTCTTATTTCCTTTCGCTCCTTTCCAAAGCCTCGATTTTCTCGGTATCCCTATTCCGCAAGCAGTCATGGGATAGATTTAAGCCTTGGCATTGAAGCCCCAGAAGAACCCAAGACAAGTTTAAAAACTGAGTCCGTAGAAAGAAAAACATGGTCGCGACGCGCTCATTTATTTAAAGCCTCTAGTGAAGGGCAGAATGATCGGTTGGACTCTGGGGATAAAGTTGAAAACCTTGGAAACCAAAGGGCAAATGCGACAGAGAAGGAGGCGAGCTCAGTTCAAGGTGGCGAACAGGATGGAGGTATTCGAAGGAGAGTTGGGATCAAGAAAAAGGAAAAAGGAAAAACCCATTGGGTTTGCTCCAATTGTGGGTATACGGCTGCGCAATGGTACGGATTTTGCCGCTCGTGTAATAAGGCTTCCACGATGAAAATGTTTCGTGAAGTGAAACTCAGTGATTCTGGTAAAGTCAGTGGCTTTTCAGTTTCAGAAAATGTAGTGGGGTCGTGGCTCCCTCAGCAGGCAGGTGAATTGCGTCCTTTGAAATTGACAGACGTGAACCGTGGAGTTAATCATCAAGAGTGGAGATTTCCTTTGTAAGTTCATATTATTCTCCTTTTGATGTTTGTTGTCTACTTGGGCACTATATAGTTGGCTATCAAGGGATTTCTAATTATGTGGCCTGCTTTTTATTTCTAGTTTATTTATTTGACTGTAATTCAAATTCAAGCGCTTCAATCTTTTAGACGATTCTACTCCTTCAGCCAAAGCTCATTGTTGAGTGGCGTTTTTATATTCTTCATAAACACATTATACATAGAGTTATTGTCTGGATTACAACGTGAAGGACTTGTGCATGTTTGAGCAGATGTGCATGAATGCCTGTACGTCTACTAGTCTTAAACAAAATCTGGTGCTTTTCTCTTCTACTACTATACCACGCAGTGTGCTTTGATTTCAGCTCTGGTCCTTTTGGACAAGAAGTTTCAAGAGTGCTTGGAGGTGGTCTTGTGCCAGGTTAAGTCCAATTCATTTGTCTATGCTGCTGTGCTGTTAAGTTTTGAAATCATTATGTTATGATCTTTCTAGAATGTTTCTGTCTTAGAGACAGAGATTGAAGAGTGAATGAGAGTGGAGATTTTATTGGAAATATGTTAGAAAGAATCTTAAACACTCAACTTCAATGAAGTGGTTTCCATACATGCAATATATGATTCTTACGCTAATACTGGGTCTGATACCTATATTAAAGATCTTAACTACGAGATACAAAATAAAACAACAACAAAGAAGAAGAAACAGTAACACTAATTTCAAAAATCATGGAGGTCTTCCACTTGTTGTCAGTATCCCCAGTGGTTATGTAAAACTTAGTCGAACACCAAGGTGTTACACATCATGTCCTCCTGTCATAGTTTTTCCTATTATAATTAAAATTTAGTTGTGTATATTCTCGTAAGAAGTAAGAACTATATCATGCTCCTTTATATTTCCCTTAATTTGAGTTTATTATATATGTAGTCGTTTGCTTTACACAAACATTTTGCTTTCACTGTAGCTTTTTGTTTGAGAATTTTGAATAGTTCAATAGTGATAATGGTCATCACTGTAGCTAGCACTGGCTAACTTTATCTACAATTTTTGGTTTGAAGGCTCTTTGATCTTAGTTGGTGGTGATCCTGGCGTTGGGAAGAGTACACTCTTGCTGCAGGTATGTTTTATATTTGGATCATGTTTGACACAATCTTCAAGTGTTATAATGTTGGTTTTGTTTCTTGCCTTGTCAACGTTTTTTCTGGTCATGCAAGTTGGTTTGACATCACTCACTCTGCTCATTAACCCTTTTTTTTTCCTACATTAAAGATTGCTGCAATGATAGCAGAAGGGTGCAACAGTGATCAAGCAGCTCCAGTTGTATATGTATCTGGTGAAGAGGTGTACTCTCTTTGAGCCTCTAATTAGTTTACATCAAACTTGTTATCATTAAACTCATTTTCATCACTGAATGGCATACCTCTAGAGAGAGGATGAATAATTTATGAAATTACATTTATAATAAGTTCGCAAGTATTATGTATATTTCTCACATTCGCTCATAAAATTAGGAATCAACATTTTAAAGAATAATTTCTGTCACATAGAATGTGTAGTTGGTTGATTGGAGAGCTCTGAACACAAAAAATACAAATGAAGGCCTAGGACAAACAGTGGGGAGTAGGAACAGGACACATTAATTTTGATATAGCCTGATTCTTTCAATTAGATGAAAGAAAAGCTCCTAATTCTTTGATATTTTCCCGGGCCCCCTTTTTTTTTTTTTTTTTTTGGGGGGGGGTGTACTTAGTCTAGCTACGTAAAATTACAGGTAAGCCTTGTATGAATGTTGCTGACTATTTGCTCTAGTAATCTTGAATCGTGCTATTCTGTATTGTAAACAGACTGTTTGCTCTTGTCATCTTGAATCTTGTTATTCTGGATAGTAAACAGCAGTGATCATTGTTTTATTTTTTTTCCTTCCTTCCTTGAAATTGGCTGCTGTAGTTTCACTTAGCATATACTATTATTACTGTTATTTAGAATCTGTTGTGGTTTTCCTGTGGATTGCAGTTTTATGAATTTTGCTTCCTTTTGTGATAGAGTGTCGAGCAAATTGGTAACAGAGCAGATCGCCTTGGGATTGAATCAGAAATATATTTATACTCAAGTACTGATGTTGAGGTGCATTATCTTGGATTCTTTTGGCTAGATTTTTACTCCCCTGATACTACTGCACTTGATTTACATCTTCTTACTTTACTAGAATTATGAACATAATTTTATGATCGCCACGTCATTGTCATACAGTTTGTTTCAGTTCACTAAGAAATTTGCCAGATTGGAGCTGTATAGTATCACGATTGTTCTTTCTTTTTCCTTTCTGATGGCATCAGGACATATTGGAGAAAACTCAGCATCTCTCTGCTCGAGCTGTAGTGGTCGATTCAATACAAACTGTTTATTTGAAAGGAATAGTTGGAAGTGCTGGAGGGATTTCGCAGGTGGGGAGTGTGCTCCACACTTAATTAATTACTATTTACATTAATTAATTTAATTTCCTCTTGATTAATTTCCATCAGTTTTGTAATAGTTGTAGTAAAATAACTTGATCATAAAAAATTATCATAAAAAAGAACTTATAAGTCAGTCAGTTCTTCCTCTACCAGGCTATCAAAAGCTATATCTTTTTCTCTGAAATGAAATTCAGATTCCCCAGTACATTACATTTTAAATATACATTGACAGGTGAAGGAATGTACTTCAGCATTGCTGCGATATGCCAAGAAGACTAACACTGCGGTTTTTTTGGTGAGCATTCATCTATATTCGTTTGTGAATTTGATAGCGATCCAAATCGCTATGGTTTAGTTTATTCTAGGAAGAATAAGCGTCTTAAAATAAATTAGGAATTAATTTATTTTAATTATCTTTTATTATTCTTTATTATTATCTTTAGGAAATAAGTTATCTATCACAACTAGATAGATTTAGTTGTTAGGATTTAGATTTATTGATTATCTTTTTGAATTTCATAGAGTCGCTCTCTGTAAACCTAGTCCTATTTATTGGCTCTTAGCCTATCAATAACATCATCGAATATTCAGAGAGTAACTTATCATCGGAGTATTCTCCTGGGCTTTAGTAATTAGTGTAGTTGCAGATTCTGGCTCTCCTAATTATTAGAGATTGGTTGATCTAACTGAATACGCAACGGTCTTGCATCTTCTCTGCGATCAGAGTATAATATATTACATACCTGTTCCACGTTTTTATCAGGATTATACCTTCTCAATAGAAGAATTTTGTCAATATAGTATGTATATTTGCACTGTCATATTTTTAACTATACACATTTCAGAGCTCACTTCAACCCTAGTGCTTCATATAATAAGCAAAAGCCTTGGAATAGCTTTTGTAATATTTAAGGTGAACTTGAAGTTGTCGGCAATGCATATTGTATGCATGCATGCATGCAAGCAATGGATAACAATGAACAACTTTCTTGACCATTTAGACATAGAAGCTCTGACATCAAGTTTCTTTCTGGTCTTGCTGCTAAAGAAAAAGGGGAAAAAAGTACTCTTACTTTCTTTTCATGTCTGGCCAATAGAGAACTATTTTAACAACAACAACAAAGCCTTTATCCCACTAGGTGGGGTCGGCTACATAGATCGCATGACGCTATTGTGCTCTGTCGAAAACTATCTTTAGATATATTATTAACAACTCCACCTATAGTTATAGCCGGTCCCAAGCCCGGGTATAGGAGGAGGGTTGTATTAGCCCACAACTATCAACATAAAACCCTGTCGAATCTTTTATGAATATGGATCAACACAGAACTATTTTAAATGGCAGCATAATCTTTTTCACCTTTATTGTGGGAGAGAAGCAAGTCATTTGTGGTGGAATCCAAAGCTAAAGGAATTTCTGACACTTCATTGTTAACGGCCTTTAAACTTTTCACATTCATGATAATTATGTTTTTCTTTTCTTTTCTCACTTTTCCTTCTTGAATTGTTCTTCACTTCAGATTGGGCATGTAACAAAATCTGGAGATATAGCAGGACCTCGTGTCTTGGAGCACATTGTTGATGTTGTTTTATATATGGAAGTAGGTATCTTCTTTTGTTCCCTTTATGTATAGTTGGTGGACTGAGTTAAGCCATTTATTATATTGTTTCTTGGCTGTTAGTTGTTTCTTGGGCTCCTTTTTTCCCTTTCGGATATACCTGTTATTCTGGCATCTTTAAAGCTTTATGACTGAGTAGACTCCCATAACTCCTGTGCCTAGCATACATTGTAGCTTGTCATCAGAAGATAATGAAATTGTTGCAAAAATAAGGGCATGATTTCTAGTTTTCCACTAATCCATGACAATTTTTTTATAGGAAAAATAGAGATGTCATTTTGACATTAGTGCACCTGATATATATTGCTAGATTAACATTTGTGCATTTGGATATAAGAAAGTTAACAACAGAAATTTGTGATGACTATTATAATTTGAAGCAGCACAATAGGAACACGTGATGTAGTAATTGTCCTATACACATTTGTCTGTTGTCATCTATTATAACAGTTGTTGACTAAAACTACATTTGTTTCCAAAAATTTGGTTTGGTCCACCCCCTTCTTTTTTTTCCTGAGCTATAATCTGGAAGTTCTTTTTGTAACTTCATTCAATGTATTTCTTTTCAATTTTCTCTATGCTAATGACTCATTAATTCCCAGGGTGAGAAGTGCACTTCCCATCGTATGCTTCGAGTGGTGAAAAATCGGTTTGGATCCGCTGATGAGGTACGCAATGATAATGATTATTCAGCTTCAAGTCTATCCATGACTTTGAGCACATATAGTGTTGGAGAATCACAATAAGATTTTCACTGTGATTAATGTTTGTTTTTATTTCCTTTTTGATTTGTTCTATATCATATCTTTGCTGGTTCCTATCATGTAACTGCTAAATCTGTCTTTGTCAGGATCAACATTTGCTTTTATTTTTACTTGTTACACTATCCAACCAATGACACATGTTGTAAATCTGCACCACCATGGAAGAGAGTCATAACATGTGCCATATTACCTGCTTTATTAGTATGTCATTTTTTATATGGGCTTATGTTTCTGTTTTATCTGTTCCTCTGATCTGTATGGTTAGCTTGGAGTCTTTGAGATGTCACAATCAGGTCTCCGGGCTGCTTTAAATGCCAGTGAAATATTTCTAAGTGAGCAACACTTAGATTCAGATTTTTTAGCCGGGTTAGCCATTGCCGTCGTAATGGATGGATCTCGAGCTTTCCTTATTGAAATTCAGGTAATATTTTGCTATTCAAATGGATCAAAATTTTGTAAGCCTTCAAATCCATAATGGTTTCCTTGTATGTTTAGCAATTTTCTCATGAGAAACATTATCACGATCATCCTTGTCATTAAATGAGAATATTTTCCAAACCATTGCAAGAATTGGTGATGCTTACACAAACCTAGATTTAATAATGGCTGGTAACTACGTTAATTGCAATCTTTGGATTTGAATGATGAATGATACTTATTTTTATGTCTTTCAACTTTTTCTGATTCTCCCCTTCCTTATCTATGTTAGATACCTCCAATTATAGCTCTTCAATTGCCATCTTTTCATCAACTGTTTTAACATCCTCTAGAGGAGACACAATTGAGACCAATATCTAATGTGTTCTGTAGGCACTTTGTGTTTCTGGCTCAACAGTCTCAAGGCATGTTAATGGCATTCAACAAAGTAGAGCTGATATGATCATATCTGTAAGTTTTTGCTTCATGACTCGCTTTTGTAATACAAGGTCAACTCTCTATCTTATAAAATATATGAAAGTGTTGAATACAGCTAAGTACTTAAGGGTTGGGGTATTTTTTTTTAAAAAAAAATTGAAACAGATTTTTTCATTGAAGTCTGTTCATTTGTTTTGATCACAAGACCATTTCTTATAAGTGTAGGTACTTATAAAGCAAGCTGGACTTAGACTTCATGAAAATGTAAGTTGACTTATAAATCTTGTGTGCCTTTTCATGCTTCTTGTTTTCTCTCTGTTAGTGGCCTGCTAGCGAGTTTTCTGTGCTTATGTTATGTCAGAAATGATATTTGGACATGATCAAATGAGCTGCATAAACTCATAATCTGAGAGCCAAATGGCACTTTTCTACGGGTTAGAATGAGGTTGATGTGCTTTACATCTTGGCTGTCAGAATTTGTAGAGCATTGATATGAACAATTCTGGTGAACTTGAGAGGAATGAGATTGATCGTTAGTGCCTCAAAAACCATTCACTCCTGTCTCCTTTCATTCCTGATTGTACATGTTTGTCTGGATGTTTTCTGCCAACTTTAGTCTAAAACTAATTGTCTTTCAGAGCAGTTGTCCATAACATTATTATCTAACCAATTACTAGTCTATAAACTGTGTTGTGCTTATAGAAATTGGAAAATGTAACATATTGTACTTTTAATTGTTCTTCTAATTTGTAACCTTGTCTTACCTCTCTACTGTCAGGCTGTGTTTTTAAATGTTGTTAGCGGATTTCAGTTGACTGAGACTGCTGGAGATCTGGCAATAGCGACTGCAATTTGCAGCAGGTATGTGATCTTGTAATTGATGTTCAAATTAGTTTGTGACAATGATTAATGCTGTAATGATGGGGGAGGTGCTGATAAATGTTCAATGTTTACCAAATCAAACAACACTTTTTTCCTCTTCTAATTTCTTTCTACATATACTATGAACTTTGTCTTTATTGTATTTAGTAAACATCTCTTGGTTTTATTTTTTCCAGTTTCTTGGAATTCCCTCTTCCCAAGGGCATAGCATTCATTGGAGAGATAGGCCTTGCTGGTGAGCTTCGCACGGTGAGTTTAATATCAATGTTGCTAACTTGTTATTATGATATTGAAAGATTTCAATTTAGAGTCCTCATTAATCTAGAGGGGCGCACTGATTATAATATGAAGAGTCCCTTGTGTTCAAAATTTTGCTTTTACATGTTATTTAGATTATCACTGCAAAACTTGCTATAGTTCTGTATGGTGATGGCATTTGTAAATCTTGTTTATTTTGGCTCAGGTTCCTGGAATGGATAAAAGGGTCAACACTTTGGCGAAATTGGGTTACATAATGTGTATTGTACCAAAGGAAGCAGGAAAAATGTTAGGAACGGATGGTTTTGGGAAGATGAAAATTGTTGGTTGCAAGAATCTGAAGGAGGTTATTAACACTGTTTTTAAAGAACAAGAGTGAAATGAAATTGGTAACTGGGAAAGTTGATTGCATTTTTTATGATTTCTTGCATTGTCCCTTTAAATTTCTAGAAAATGTATTTAAATATTTCATTATTTCTCTATAATGCACTAAATATTAGACTAGGCCCCATGATGGTATACTATATACGATTTTCTCAATTTCATGCCAATTATTCTTTTCTTTTCTTTTTTTTTTTGGCCTGCATCAGATTTGCCCAAAGTAACCTGATCAGGAGTTTTTGTTTGGCCTTTGACAGATAAGTATACCCATATTTTATTTCCTTACAAAACCCTATAATAAATTCCACTTCTCAAATGTTGTCTTTAGTATGAAACATAAACAAGAACTATTTTTCGCCAGGTTTAGCCTCAGTCATTTCTGTATGGTTCTTCCCATTTGGTGTTTGGTTTTCTGTTCTTTCTTCTCTTTCTCCATTGATGTTCTTGGGTTTTATGAAGCTTGGTTGGTTGGTTGAGGATAGTAGCCTTGCCCACATCCGGTCAGTTATCACAACCCTCTTTTGTCCTGTGGTTATCCTCTGCAAATAGCCAAACAAAACACACACAACTTACTGTGAAGTTAAAATACTCTGATATAAAATCCTAGGAAGAAATTCAGTTTTGAGCAAAACCCAGGGATGCTCTTTACTGTGATATAAAATATTGGGAAAATAGGTCCCATGGAAAGAGCGTATTTATTAAAAAATCCTAATAACAAGTGACTAGCATAAACTTATTGTTATTTTCTGCACTGAAACTTGTCATTGCATGTTTGTTGTGGGGTTTTTTGGTGATTATATTCCTTTCTTGGGACTTCAGTTATTTCTCCTAAAATATTTGAATGAAGAAAAAGAACTTACATGGAATGGAATATAAGCATGTCTACCATGGAGGGGGCCAACTGTGAAGCCTGTGTATCCTGCCATTACGCCATGAACGGCACTCTGAGCAAGGAGGGTGCAGTATATATTATCAGATGCATTGCTTGGAACAGCTCGGATCATGTAGGTAGGATCTGTCAAATTGACTTGTTAGATCATTTTGTTCATATAAATTAGTCATTTGCTGCTACTAAGTGTACAGAGCTCACCAATGTACTTGAGAGTCATTGTCATTTTTCGATGTTTCTTGAAGTGATCCTAAAAACAAGTAACAATTATGTGATGCAAATAATAACATGTTACAACTTTGGGAATATGATTTGAGAGAATGAATGTACCTTAATTTTCTGAGATAACCAGAGGCCAACATCTTGTAGCAACCTGTTTCCAGAAGCATCTTGTTGGTTCATTGTAGATAGACTTTGAGAAATAAGCTCTTCTTGACCTGCGCCTTCGGCAACAACTATAACCATGTGACCATTTTCTTTGAGCCTTTTCTCTATGAACTCAAACAGTCCTCCAGGACCCTCTAGAAAAAATGGTGACTCTGGAATCAAACAACAGTCCACATCTCTGCTTGCAAGAGTAGCATTCATTGCTATAAATCCTGCACAATTACAAATTACCATACTTTTTTAGATCAATTTAGTTTGATTATGGATAGAGTACAACCATGTCATGCAATTCATACAGCTGACCCCATCTAATAAGATAGGACTTGTTGGTATTGTTGTAGTTTAGATCAATTTAGTGTAGATAAACTTGTTAATTATCTAGAAGAATGAAATGAAGCATACCACTGTAACGTCCCATTAACTTGACAACACCAATGCCATTCTCAAAGCTTTCTGCTTCCACGTGAGCAGCATTAATAGCTCGTTGTGCCTCCTCAACAGCAGTATCAAATCCAAATGACTTGTCTATAATCTACATAGCATAACCATTCATAATATGTATTATATCACACCAAAACAGAGTGAGTTTGTGATACAGTTGAGTCGGATCATTGAAGTATGCATACCGGGATATCATTATCAATAGTTTTTGGGATTCCCACCACTGCAACTTTCAAGCCACGTCTTCTAATTTCCTGTATAAATACCAAACCTATATTTAAAATCTGTTCTTTTTCAAGTTTTGTCAAAATTGAACTCAATTTACATGTCTTCATAAACAAATTTTTGTCAAATTTGAACTCAATTTACATGTTTTCAGAAACAAATTAAGTGATGTATTGTTACCTCGAATATGGTAGCAGCTCCTTTCTGAGTTCCATCTCCTCCAATGATGTAAACCTGAAGAGAATGACCGTTGTTCCCTTAATTACTATCAAGCATTAATATATACTTACCTCATCCTAAATATAAAGTTCAATGAAATTTTTTTAAAGAAATTAAGGATGATAAAAAATTATTTTAAAGCATTTAATATCTATCGTTTTTTTTTCCAAATTAATTAATCTGATTTACAAATTGATATAAAATTTAATAATATGCAACATATAGTCTCATTAAGTAATATATTTATTTTCCTTAACTTCTCCAAAAGAAAGTCAACTAACCTTGTATTTATCAATGTTCTTAAATTTAGACCTACCACTAAACCTAAATTTGCAAGTCTTAGGTTAAGGGTCGATAAGTAATCATATGAATCAAACCAAAACTGACTAGGTGCCAAACCAGTGAGAAATTAAATATTTCAGAGTTATGAATTTTTAAAGAAAATTCATTAAAAAAGTAATTTATTATTATTATTATTATTATTTTAAAAAAAAATCGGGTTGATGCCGGATCGGACCAGTTCATCGGTTTCTAGGTTGAGCTGGCCGGTCCGATCCAAATTTCAAAACCCTGATATTTAGGACCAGAAGGAATATATATATATATATATACAACACACAACTATATATTCAAGTATATAAGTTTATGAGATTGCAGTTTTGTGAAAAAAGAAGGGAGAGAGAAACCTGATTAATTCCTCGATCCTGAATACTGTCAACAATCTTGGAGGGGTCACTGCCTCCACGTGAAGTGCCAAGGATGGTTCCACCACGTTTGTGTATGTTGTTAACAACCTTTGGGGTTAATGGAATCATGTTTCTAGAATAAAATCCTCTGTATCCTCCCTTCATTTTACCCACAGGGAAAAATAAACATTTTAGAACATTATTAATTCGTATTATTAATAATAATAAAGTGATGAAGGAAGCTTCTTATTACTTCTATTCCGACAACTTTGTGGACCCCATACATGTCATATAATCCGCAAACTATTTCTCTGATGACTGTGTTGAGTCCTGGACACAGCCCTCCACATGTCACCACACAAGCATATGTTTCCTCTGATCGAAAACATACCTGCCAACACATTCCTTAAGTACTTTGTGTATTCTAGGAAAAATCTCTTTAAAATCCTAAAAGATCAAAAAAAATGTAAAAAAAAAAAATATTCTACAAAAAAATTTGATGTAAAAGTTTCAGTTGTTAAAAAATTTTTTATGTCAAAAAGATCCTAACATTGAGTTTTTTGATATGAGGATTTTCCTTAATATTTATGTCCATTTATATTTTACTTATTAAATAATAATAATAATTTAATCTGAATTGTTATTTTGATCCAACTGAGCTAAGAAAATTAGCAAACCTTCTGGCTAGGTCCGGCACGCCGGAAGTGAACCCCTCTTGGACTGTTCTTCTGTGCAATTATCTGTAATACAAAAAGCAGCCAAACTCACCAAAACTAGGGGGAAAACCAACAGAATAAAATATTTTTTATATTATTATTTAAAAGTTATAATCTAGTGGATCAACACAAAATTACTTGCCTTTTCCGCAACGGTGTCTTCTTCATTTACAAAGTACTGCCTGTAAATTAATTTAACTTCATCATCAAACTGATTTATTTCATGGATAAATTTGATTTCCTAGAAAATACCTATCTATGTTTAAGTAAGTAGGATTGGAAGAATAAGAAGACTTTGAATGAAATGGTTTCATGTGATATCAGATCAGATATTCAAACTTTGAATGAAACGAAGAGTGAAGATTGACTTACTTTACAGCTGAATAAGAAGGAATATCTTGTAACGGGTCAGGATAAGTCTGCATGAAGATCACCAAGCAACAAAAATAAAATCACAATATATACAGTAAAAAAATTTCCACTGATAATTAAGCTGTGAATTAAAATACAAAGATATATATATATATATAGAGAGAGAGAGAGATATACAGGGAGGTGAGGGATGTAATCAGACAAGTGAGGAACATCTTCAAAGACGTAGCCAGCATCTCCGGTGACGATCTTGGGGAATAGAGGGGTGGAATCCACCGTGGAGGACTGGGATGTGGGAGAGTAATAGAAATGTCTGGGGCTAGAAAGCGAAGGATAATAGCCGTTAGAAGGATCAAAGCATTGGAATATGGGCGTTGTGAGGGAAGTTGAACTTGAAATGGAATCCATCAACCTTGCTCCAATCTAACACCAAAGCACACCAACTACATAACATATATATATATGAAATTGACGATTTTATCAAAGACCATAAGATAACATCGAGGCCACATCAATGGTATATGTGTGTTATTGGGTGTGTATAACTAAATATATCAGGTTGTTTGGTAATCATACTTCCTAGAGTTACACACATTTTGATGTTTATGTTGGAATATTAGGTAGTTGGTCTGCTCAATGTAAAGGCTCTAGTCTATGTAAAAAGCAATTTGCTTTTATATAAACTCAAGCATTTGGGATGTGAAAGTCGAGGTTTTCTTGAGTCTCTCTTTAACCCTACGAGTTTTTGGTTGTTAGTCATAATAAAAGAAAGGATTTAGTTATATCCTATAAGGGGTCAATATATATCTCCTTTATTAATTAATGACATTCCATAATCTTTGTCCTTAATTACTTAACGGTTTACATGATTGTTTTGAATTTTATTTTTCCGAACTAAAATGTTTAAGAGTTTTGTTTTCAAACTCGCGAGTTGACTCTCCAAGTTTACCGTTTTTACGTTTCTAATTTACCAAATCAAGTCGAGTTACTAGTAAACTCGTGACTGTTGTAAACTTGGTTAAACTTTCGAGTTTATACACCGAGTTTACCGTTTTTACATTTCAAACTTACAAAACCTTGTTAACTCACCCTTAAACTCATGTTAACTTTTTTTATTTGATCATACTCAATGGCTTTATATGTAAGTTTTATAGAAATTTATTTGCTAAATATGGTAAATTTTGAATATTGATGGATTTAATTACAATTATTTATATTTAAAATATATTTAAATCAAATTGTTGTCATTTTTTATATTTTAATTATTTATTTTACACTATTAATACATATTTAATAGTAAAAATAAACTCTTACGAGTTCACGATTCGAGTCTACGTCATTGTCACGAAGGTTTACTTAAACTCGTGAGTTTAACAACCTTGCTTAGGAGAAGACGATGAGACCCAAATTAAATTTATGTTGTAATATCATCCTAGTGAAATAAGATATAGTTGAAATCTTCTGAATTAGCAAGATTTCATTTATATATGGAACTCACAGATATAGAGAGACTATAATTATTGCTAATCGATTAGCAAGATATTCTCATAGCATGCATGTGACTTTTTGTCTATTTGATCAATCTCCTCATTTTATTTAAGAGGCAGATGTTGGTGAATGTTAGGAGTCTTTGATGAAGTTGATGTAATATCCTTAGACATTTTGATTACAGTATTATTCAAAAAATAATAATAATAATAATATCTTCTATTGGAAGTGAAATTGGAACCCACAAATTTGGCCGTTTGTTTTGGGGAAATCCATTTACATATGGAACTCACTTTCATCATTTTATTTTAAAATATCTGAACCATATAACCAAGAAAGATATTTGAATAATAAGGAAATGTTATTTAAATATAACATGTTTTTGGCACAATTTTGTAGTTGTTATTATCTTAAGCAAAAATATGAGGGAAAATTATTGTTAGGTCCCAAAAATTCAATTTAATGACAATTAGGTCCCTGAAAAGTTTGCTGAAAGTTGAAGTTACAAATACGCAAGTCTAAATTGTGAATAGGAACTAATGATAGTTAAGTTTTATAATTTACAATTAAGACTCCCGTATATGTAATTGTTTGGTCAGTTATCCGCATCTCATACTCCTAACAATTTTTTTTGAGGACCTAACCTAATTAACTACTCCTCTGATCCTTACTACTCCCTGGTCCTAATTATAGGACATATTTAACCGATTTTGGAGGGATTAAGGATAAAGGTTAAATTAGTTTATTTTACTCATATTCCAAAAATGCTCTTATATAAATTTTGCACTTCAACTACCCTATTGATTTCACTTAATCTCTCATTAATATCAATAGGGGTATTTTGAAAAGAAATTGACAAAAAATTATAATGTTGTCCTATAATTAGGATCAAAACAAACTCTCAAATGTTGTCTTATAATTAGGACATGAGGGAGTATAAAATATATTTACGTAATTTAATTAGATTAAGAAAATTGATTAAATTAGTTAATATTACCTATATTTTCCAAAACAACCTAATTACCTTTCTTAATTATTTCATCTCATCTCCTCCTTAATTATTGTTAAGGGAGTATTAATAAAGAAAATCAAGAAAAGATTGACAAATAAAAAAACATTGACCAAGATCAACTTCCTAATATGTCTTATATTAAAAACGTAAGGAGTATTATATTATTGAAGTCCTGCGATCTAATTATCGTCCCCCAAAATATTATGGCAACATAAAAAGTTGTAATTATAAAGATGATAACAAGTACTTGCAATAACTAACATTTTTTTTTCATTTCAAAAAAGAAATTTTATCATAGTAACTAACATCTTTAACCATCAAGAATATAGGTTTCTTTTGTTAGTATTTGCTTAATTTGTAAATATTTCCGTGCTCTTTGGACCATGAAGTCCTTCATAGTACTATTATTAAATTACATATTAATTATGTGTTGATTATAAAATACTACACACATTAAATCTTATATGAGGATCAGAGTAGTAATTACTAACTCTTGTCCTAAATATAGGACATAATTTACACTATAAATTTTGTCGTAACTTTAAGACCGGAGGGAGTACTATATATACACATATACGTAAGCAATGTAGTTCGGGAGGAAAAAAATCTCATTGGTTCTGATTCTTTGTGCTGTCTTTCAATTTGTATATTTTAACGCTTATCAAAAGTCATGTTCAGAATTAAAACAACTTTTTATTATAAACATAGGAAAACAACTCATTAATTTATTGAAGCTAGATGCCTTTTCAAATGACATAGAGATTAAAAATGGCAATTTGTGATATTTCTCTATTCTGCAGCCTTTTCTTTTTGCTCTGATGAAGGAATAAGTAGTTACATATAAAATTGTTTTGTGCCTAAATTAGATTATTATTTATATATAAGTTTAATATGTGTTATATGTGAGGCAATCGATTAAGCTCTCTGACTGATACATTAATTGATTAGTGTTAAAATTATGCTTGATCTACGTGGAATTAGAAAGCAAAGATGTTTCATCTGATTTGAAATATAAAAAAGGACACACTTGATGTTGAATTTTTATGAAATCCCAACTATTCAATTCAAATTCTATTTTAAATTTGGAAGAACCAGAGAAGCGGATGAGAAAAAAATAATGACATATCTATAAATAATTTAGATTTACAGCGACAAGTTTTTTTTTTTTTTTTTTTTTTTTGAAATGAGAGGCATCACAACATGAAAACAAAATATCTTTTAAGAGAATAGCATTATCGATCTTCTGTAGGAGGAATATTTATAATGACAACCTCATCAGCATCCATTTGACGACCTCGAAAGCCATAAAATTGGCAATGTACAGTTAGTTTCCTTTGATATAAAATCAAAAGTAATTAACAATCCAATCAAATATCAAGAGGTTGAGAAGATGATCTTGAAATCTGTCATTGTTGATAAGTTGCAACAGTTCTACAAAGTTGTTAAAAGATATCAATTTTGTAGTAATTAATTATGATTTTATCATTTTAACTAAGACAAAGATCTTCATTAATCTTTATATAATCTCCGGGCGGCAGTAGGAGGAGCTAGTAATTTTATAGGCACATCTCCAATATGCCTCTAAAAAGCTTTCTGAGCATATCGGATTCTAATCCCTTAAAGTTCTTGCTAGGTACACAAATTTAAACATCTCCCTTGTAGGATTTTTATTTTTGTTAAATTGCATGTCCCAGAAGTTAATCATCAATCAAAAGAGGAACAATTTTGCCCTGACCATTATCCCAATTAATTTTGACTATTAGTTGATCAAATATACTGAGCTGACAATTCACATATCATCCACGTCATTTTTGTTAAAGTGCAAACTTTCTCCAAAAGTTTTAAATCTAGCAAACATCCCTTGAGCAGCAAATAGAAATACTTTTTTAAAATTTAAAATTTACAAACAAGGAGGCTGACTTGGATAGTGAGGCTTGGAATATATTTTTGGAAAAATCACTTTAGGGCCCTATTAAGTATTAACAGAAAAAAAAAACGAAAAAAGACCCCCAAGATTCTAAAATCCCAAAAAATGGTCTTTTCTGGGATTTTCAGAATTTTACGTGAGTTGTTAATGAGGCAGATATAGTTGTTAACGGGAGTCTTGATATAGTTGTTAATATATTTGTTAGTTGTTAATGAGGTGATTTAGTTGTTAATGGACGTACCCGTTAAAAACTATATCGTAAGATTAACAACTCACCTAAGATCGAAAATCCTAAAAAAGACATTGGACATTTTCTGGGATTGCCAGATTCTGAGGGCCTTTTTTAGGATTTTTTTCTCTAAAAAGGACCTTGAAAATGATTTTCCCTATTTTTTTTTGGTGCCCTTTAAAAACCTATAGATCTCTGTCATACTTTCATTGTTTTACGTACAAGGAGGCTGACTTGAGTCTTGAAGTAGTCAAGCATGTAATAGCTGAGTGAAAAAAATGAGAACGAGGCAGGAAATAAAAATATGAAAACTTTTTCAGCAAACAAGGATTTTTTTTTTAATTAGAAATTTATTATTGGCTAAGCATAATAGAAAAAATACATTCTGCCATTTTTTGTCTCTTTCCTCAAATTGTCTTACGATGCAACAAAAGCAGCCTTAGGAAAATGCCAGAGAGAAAACAAACGGTTACATCATTTACTATGTTTAGCTTAGTTTTGTTTGATTAACCCTCACAATAAGGTTAAATCGGTCACGTACAACAACATGGCGGTGGTTGTCACTAATAGTGAGGTGTAGATATTGATAGGTGGCGGTCTCAAAAAATTAAAAAAATAAAATAAAAACAAGAAAACTATTTTTGTTTTTTAGCTTTTAAAAACAAAAACCAACTTATTGAAAATATTCTTTTTTAAATTTTTTTTTTTAAAAAACAAAATCAAATAAGCCCTTAGGAGCTTCCTTTAAAGATAATGTGTTTTCTGACCATTTCCAACAATACTTGTCATTGGGCCTATTTGGTTGGCGGTAGGAGTGGTGGCTTAAAAGCTATCTGACTTTAAAAAAAAGTCAGGTTGTAAATAATGATTTGTGTTTGGATTGATAGTGGTAGAAGTGGCCGGACCCATGTCAAAAAGCTGGTGGAGTTTTTTCCTTAACTGGTTTTTTGAGCTTTTATTTTTTATTTATTAAAGTTTAGTGAACTTAAAACTCAACCCAAATAGATCAAAAATTAGTTGGCAACGTTACTAGACTTTTCAAAATTGTTGGTTCAAACGCTACATTCCAAACATGCCGATTATCCAGGACACAATGAAGTGGTTGGCCTATTTTAAACCCTTAGCAAACTAATGCTAGAAAAATACTCTTCATTGATCGACGATATGCATACACCGAGGATTTTTAATGGGAAAATTTCGCCTAACCCTCACTACGTACAGCTAAATAATTTCTAAAAATCCCATAACAATATCTGAAATATCACTGCAGTCTTAGGGGAAGTGAAATTAATTTGAAAAGTGAAAGCTCCATTACAATGTAAAAAGCGCGTTACAAGATAAATGTGCATATTTATAAGATAATTATGCGTATTTACAAGGTAAATAAGCTAATTTGCAAAACCGATAATTGAAATGGCAATAACTTGTACTATTTAAAAGACAATTGTACGTATTCATAAGACAAATAAACTGATTTGCAAAACTAATAATTAAAATGACAATAACTTGTGCTATTTATAAGACAAAAATGGCTATATAATTCGTGTGTTCTCATTTACAAGAAAATCATATGTATTTACAAGATAAATAAATTGGTTTGTAAGATCAATAATTAAAATAAAAGTAGCACTTATGATATTTACAAGAGAAGAGGGAATTCACAAGACAAATGTGAACCTTTATAAGATGCATGTGGGAATTTATTAAAAAAAAAAAAAAGCTGATTTGCAAGCTAAGACTAGCAATTGGAATTTATATTTGTGTTTGCTGATATATGATAAATTAACATTGATCACAAGTCATTGTCATTTCAATTATTGATCTTGTAAATCAACTTATTTATTTTGTAAATACGCACGATTGTCTAGTAAATAGGCACATTTATCTTGTAATAAACGTTTGTTTTACATTGTAACGGGGCTTCTGAGAGGGTTATATTTGTCCATTCACTCCTCAAATTAATTTCACTCCCTCCTTAAGACTGTAGTGATGTTTCAGAATGTTATGGGGCTTTTAGAAATTATTTAGCTATAGTGGGCGCAAGATGAAATTTTCCCTTTTTGTTTTATCTAAACTGGATAGTTAACATATTCAATCTCAATGAAAGTCATTGTGGATAATTTGATCTTATTCCCTTTTCATTCATAAGTTAAAAAAATTATCATCTTTGACCATGAAGTTCAAAATATTGACACAGATGACTTGTGACTATTAACCTGTTAGGATGCCAATTGTAAAAGTTTATTGATTGTTGTACTGGCATTGAATGCGATTTATCAATAGACAACAAGGATGAGATTGAGAAATCTCATATTATTCATACAATTTCTCTTATATTATATCTGTTCCTTAATATAAAATCTAATTTGTTGTTCAATTTTTTCATTGAAGTATATTAAGGACCAAAAGGGTGTAGATGAAGATTCCAAAAGGCAAGTTTTTTGGTAATTGGACATACCCTTGTCATTTCAATGAGCTATTGCTCATTTTAGCTTCATGATTATGCATATTTTATTTTGAAAAATTCAACCATATGTTATGTGCTACTGGTCGTATTTGTGAGTTTTAGAATTAAATGATACATACCACTCTAGGCCTTATTTATAAGTCCTTTTGACCAAATAACACATACCAAGGAGAGGTAGGTAGCTCAATGATTATGGGGTAAATTTTTAACTTTACCCTTACTTATAAATGAGTACCTTTCAACTCTTTATTCTCTCTTTATTTTTATTGGTATAATAATATGGGCAAAATTATCACAATCTCATTTACTTGGTCAAAAGATACTTATAAATATGACCAATTTTTTTGGTCAAAATGGACTTATAAATAGGATCAAAGTAGTATAAAGCTAAGTTTTGAAACGAGAAGAAAACATTTGGCATACGGCTAAGTAAATTAATTGAGTGGTGATAATCATCATATTCACTTTGACAAATAGAATAACTCTTTGTAAGATGATGAACCTAAAGCGCAGGGCATTTGTGTGGCCTTCTGAAATTGGACGTAGAGCCTGTACTTTCTGAGGGTTAAATTTCAGGCCTAATGCAAGATTAACCATGCCTTTTAGATTGGAAGGCTATGAACATTGACACTAAATAATTTCGTAAGGGTTAATTTAATATCCCCTTAAGTTTGACCTCGTTTTGGTTTGAGCCCTTAAATTTTAATTCATAGATTTTGATCCTTCAAGTTCTATTCTATTTAAAATATTGATCCCTGTAATTTAATAAAACTATAGATCATTTTGCTCACTGAGAGACCAAAACCTACGGCTCGAAAATTGAGAGGGTAAGACCAAAATAAGAATAAACTTGATGGACCAAAGATTATATTAACTCATTTAGTAATCTTAGTTTCCTTAATCTTTTCTTACTTGCGGACTGGTTAGCTATGTGTGCACTTGATGTACTTTGGCAATTTTTTGGGGGATTTTTTTTTTTTTTTTTTTTGTATCTCACCCGGTTTACCAGAACCTTCAATTTCAACTAATTCAGATTTCACCTCGCATCGGACTTACGATCGTGAGAAAAGAACTCTTAACACTATTTTCTCCATTCTCACACCTCGAATCGGGACGCGTGGTTAAATGAGAAAGCAAATCCTTTTCTACTGCTCCCAATAGTTGTTGGTTTGGGGGATTATTGAGAAACAAGTTGATTGAAGCCTTGCATCTTTTTTTTTTTTTTCCTTTTTTTTTTTTAAGACAGTTTTCATTATAGTTCAAAATGAGATTACATGTGTCCTAAGTTATAAGAGGCCCAGTTACAAAAACCGAAAGAAGCAATAGCTTTTAGTAGAGGTTGGGCCTGCTAGAAAATAGAGAGAAAATACATAATGGGCTTGAACTTGCGAACCATAACCAAAAAAAAAAAAAAGTCATGGGACAACCTTTAATATTAAACACCTTTTAACTAACTCTCATTATATTATTACCAAAAAAAAAAAAAACTCTCATTATATTGGGAAATTGTACTCAAGTCCCAAACAAAAGAAAATACAACAAAAAGCTCGCTTAAAATTTGTAGTGAAGTCATGTGGTACATTTTTGTAATATATTTCAAATATAAAAAGTTTAAAATACCCTTAATGAATATACAACCGTTCCCTCTTTCTATTTAATCAATGGTTAATGTACAAAAATATATATGTGGTTTTTTTAAAAGTGCGCCCAACACCAAGTGTTTTTTTTAGGTACAAAAGTAACTACGTGGTTACAAATTAGGTGAATAATATCGTTTGACCGTTAGTTTGATTTTTTTTTTTTACCGATTGGACGATGACGTGGATTTCAAAGCAACTATGTGGGAAAAAAAACATGTTGACTGGGAAGGGAATGCAAGCCTAAGTTAAATTGGTTTTGTTTGGGATTAGGGAAAAAAAGGGATTGGCAACACAGGAGACCTTCCCATCGAAGTCGAACTTTCGCCAGAAAATCTCAAGCTCGCGTATCGCCATTATCATCAATTTCTCAGGCCCAAACTCCCGATGAATTTGAGATACCCTTATTGCAACACAAAACTAGAGAAAAGAAAATCAGAAAAACAAGTTTTATAGTTAACAAAGGAAATTGATGGAGAAAATAATTTTTACAAGTTTTACAACAAATTAGAAATTGATCGGAGACCTTGCCCAGACTAGTGTTCTCAATGTCGTTGTCGCCTCCAATCTATTAAAATGGAATCGTCGTGGTGTCGGCCGGAGCAAATACACATCGACGACGCGTCGAACAACCGAGGGCTTGTGGATAGATACCCGAATCCCATATCGCCATGCCCAAACATGATATCATGACCACCTCCAACCATCGTTGCTTCAGAAACAACCCCATGAAACTCATACATCTAAAATAGCATGTGGATGACAAATATATCTGCATTGGATAGGTTGGGGGTCTGAGCATAAGGCCTATTGCGAAGATAACACAAAGTTGGGGGTTGACGATGTGGAACGTCGAATCCACACGCGGATACGCCAAACTTGGTTAGACCATTGCTTCTTTAATCAATTTATTTGTGGCTTTTCCTCATCATAATCTAATTTGATTTTCCCGGTGATTCCTTATCGCCATCCTTTTTTTTTCTTGCTTGATTCTGAAAAATAATAATACTATTTTAGTTAGATGTGTGGGGAGGGCTCTGTTTGAGCTCATACCCATAGTCGAAGGTGAATAAGAGCTCACATTTGATTTTCCAGATGGTGGAAACTAGAGAAAGGTACCTCCACTTTTGCATCTTCATCTTCCTCCCCTTTTGAACAAATCTATTTGAATGTTCAAAAGATCCTTTCATTTTGTACAATGCGGACATGTTGATTTCGTAGTATTGGTTGTGATTTTAGGTACGATGTTGTTACAAGGGCGAATAGAGGGATATGGATAGTGATATTAATTCTTCCCAACTCAGTCTTGTGACCAATAAGCATGTTTTTTTTTCCACACAGTGGTTTTGAACGCCACGTCATCCTCCAGTCAGTAAAAAAAGAGTCAAACTAATGGTCAAACAATATTTTTACATCTAATTCGTAACCACATAGTCACTTTTGCACCTAAAAAAAAACTTGATGTTAGACCACATGTGTATTTTTGCACCTTAATCAATATGATTATTTTGGATTTTTCATATTTGGAATATATTGTAAAAATGTCCCATAAGACTTACTATAAATTTAATATTTCAAGAGACATTTCTATCGCATTTTTTCTTATTTGAGACTTAGGTGCAATTTTCCCTATTATATTTAACATAGGAAGGAATATAATTTAGTGTGTTTAAATAGTTTTTCTTAAGGCTGAACAATGGGTGGGACCATAACCCGCCCATTTAATGTTACACGGGTATGGGCTAACCCATATCCATGTCTCAACCCATTTAATTCGCGTTAAATAGGCGGAGACATAAAAGGGCGGGTCAAAATGGGTAATGAGGAACCCATTTAAATCTTAGCCTATTTTTTAAATTTTTCAAAAAATCATAATCATATATAACATACGCATCAACCTTTCATGCTAAATTTATAAATCTTTGAAGTTACATAACATAATGGATTTATTTTCTTAGCTTTCTCTAATACTTATCATACTTTGTTTACATTCTTCTTGTCACATCATTCAAGGGAGAGTGGGAACTAATTGGGCTTGAATTAAGATCTATTTGAATTGTAACTATATGTTGAAAACATATGTTTGTTGTCACAAAATTTTATCCAGAATAATAATAATCCACACTTACACACTGGCATGCATTAGGGAATACTAGTGATTGCTGAGATGATAGGTTTCATTCATGGATTTAACCTACGTTGGTCTAAAGGGATCAGTAATATTGTTTTACTCACTAATGGTATAGAAGCTATAAATTATATCGTTAGAGTTTGCAATAAGAATTATTCTTTCAAAGACATAGTGGATAATGTTAAATTAATTCTTTATAGAGATTGGCAAATTGTGGTCATCCATATTTATTAAGAGCCTATAACTATTATAGTTTAGTTAGCAAAACACTCTTACTGGTTAGATGGTAATTTTTATGTCTTTGATCAACCTCTCTCTTTTATTCAAGAAACGAAGGTTGATGAAATCTAGTTTCTTGTTGACTTTTGTTGTAATGTCTCTTTTGTGAGAATGATATCAAGGCTTTATTAAAAATCATAAGAATAGGGAGGAAGTGAGATAATTAATAATAAAAAAGTAATAATACACTTAAATGGATGGGCACGGGTATCCCGTCTATACCCTTATCCCGGGTTTATTTTGGGTGGGCCCAAAATGGGCTAAATTCTTGTAGTTGTGAGTGTGTGTTGGCCACCAAGTAAGTTATGGGCTCCTTATTCAGCTCCACTTTTCTTACTTAAAATTTCATTGAAACACTCCTCGTTTTTGGGTTCAACTAACAAAAGGGTCAGACACTCCCACCAAAATGAAGGGGTTCGATTCTGGAATTGGTCAAGGCGCTGAGAGAAGCATCCTAGAGGATCTACGAAGCAATGATAACTCAAGTTAAGATAGATGCATGTGTATTCTTAGGCTAAGATATATTTATGTGTACTCTTAATTCTAAATTCCTTACGAAATGGGCTCTAAGCGCTCTGCTCTTGTGGGTGAACCCAACTGCTCTCTTAAAATTTCTATAGTAAACAAAAAGAATCATTGAAACGATCATGGGAAACTTAGGGATGGGAATAAGCCAGCTTCTATCAGCGGCCTACTGGCTGGCTGTTTAGGGAAGTCAGCTTTATTTTGTTTGTTAAAGGTGCGCCAAGGCCTATTTAAAGCCTATATGTGTAAATAAGTATAAATTTTTATTTAGTTAAGCGCCTACTGTAGTTCTTCAGGCATTTTTACACATTAAATAAATATATTTATATTTATATCATATAATAACAAAATATTTATTTTTTCATTCTTATATTTATATAGATTTTAATAAGTTTCAGTGCGTAGGGCTCTATTTATTTATTTCTGCTTTTTTCATATGAAGCCTTTTTAAAGCCTACAATGTAAGTAAGCGCTTTTTAAAGCGCTTTACACATTTGAAGAGGCGATTATGAAAGCCAGCGCTGGAAAAAGCAGATGATCCAGGCGCGCCTGCGCCAGCTTTTAAACCATTACAGTCAGCCATTTACCAAAAAGCCTTTTGGTTTTCAGCTTTCCACATCATCAGGGAAAAAATTCTAAAACATATAATCATAATTAATAAAAAAACTATAAAAAAAATTGACCAAAGAAATGGAAATGGAAAACGATACTGTAGTAAAAACAGAACAATTTCAATTGAGCCTATTCCTGAGACCGAAAACCTCGCGCTTCTCTTCGCTTCCCAGCCACCTACTTCGGTGTCTCGCAAAACCTCAGAACACTGAAATTTTAAGGCTGTGAACCCAAAGATTAGGGCTTTACTCTGCAACCGAGCTCATCATGCACAGAGCGGCAGCTTCACCACTGAGGTCCCTCAAGGTGCGTGCCCACTTGTTACGCAATGCTTTGACTTTCTGTTTAGATCCCATTCAATGTTTGGCGATAAACTGGCCCTGAATAACTATGGCGTAGCTCTAATGCATGACTGAAAATTTCTATTTTTTTTTTCTGGGGAAACTTGATTGTCGGGTTGGATGAACGCTTTGGGATAATGAGATATGTCTGTTCAGTGATTCATTCAATGCTTAACCTTCAAAAGCCGATGCAGATTTTTTTTCCTTCTGTAATTTGAAGTGTTAATTTTTAGCTCATTTCATTTGTTTGAACGGGGTCATCTTACGTAACTGTAGAAGGGACGTTTTGTTTTGATTAATCTCCTTTTGGTGTCAAAAAAATTGTGACTTTAGGGCCGTGTGAGTAACTTTGGGACTACTAGATTTGCAACCACAAGTGCAGTAGCTACAAGGCCTACCTCTGGAGGGTTTTTTAGCTGGCTTACTGGAGAACGTTCAAATTCTCTTCCCCCTTTGGATACACCACTTGGGGGTGTTGCTCTTCCAGCTCCACTACCAGATTATGTTGAACCAAGCAAGACCAAGATCACAACCCTCCCCAATGGTGTTAAAATAGCATCAGAGACGTTATCAGTATGTTCATCTACCCTTTCAGGGGATTTTAATTTTAGTGACATATTCGCTTGAATCTATTATACTTTATTTTATATGATCATTGCCTTGACTTTTTTGTTGTTGCCTTTTTTGGGTTTAACTAGAGCCCTGCAGCTTCGGTAGGTTTATATATTGATTCTGGTTCCATGTATGAGACACCATTGTCAAGTGGAGCATCACACTTGTTAGAGAGAATGGCTTTCAAGAGCACTACAAATCGAAGTCACTTTCGCATTGTGAGGGAAGTAGAGGCAATTGGTGGTAATATTGGTGCCTCAGCCTCTAGGGAGCAAATGGGCTACACATTTGATGCTCTTAAAAGCTATGTTCCACAGATGGTAGAATTACTTGTTGATTGTGTAAGGAACCCAGTCTTTTTAGATTGGGAGGTCAAAGAAGAGGTATTTATTATGTATGAATTTATTTTCACAAAGATAGTACTAGTATTATTGTATTCTTGTTCTTACACCATCTTTTGCTGGGGAGTGGATCCTCTCATGATCTCTTCTTCTCATAATCTCTCATTAGTCAATCTCAACCGTTGATTAGGAAGATGAGAGAAAAGTTAAAATAGTATTGTGACTTTTCAGATTGATTGGACGAACATGATTTAAAGATTATGAGGGATAATGAGAAAATGATGATGAGAGAAACCTGACCCCTTTTGCTGGGGGACAGGGCTTCACCATTTTTATGGCCTTCTCCCAACATGGAGAAAAAATTCTGAGGAAATGGCAAACCATTAGTTTCTATTTAAATGGGCCATTCATTTTTTTATTGATCGAGTAACATTTTAGTATCCTAAGGTTCTTAGCAAGGGAGAGAAAGTGACTCATTGTTTTTTCTAGGTTATATAATTAGAGATTCCTAGTTAAGCCTTAAGATCATTTTTGTTTAGTTTGAATAGTTTTGCATGAGGGAAAAAAAAATGAAAGCTTTACATTTATGATTCTATAGCATGGTTTGCTTGTTTTCTGATGCCTGAATGGTTGTTAATCATTCATTGAATCTAGGCAAGTCTTTTTATTATTATTGAACCATCTATTGATACAGCTGCAAAAGGTGAAAGCAGAGCTTGGAGAACTTCCAAACAATCCTCAGGGCTTGCTTTTGGAGGCAATTCACTCTGCTGGCTATGCTGGTGCATTGGCTAATCCTCTTTTGGCTCCTGAATCAGCACTCGATATATTGGATGGCAGTGTTTTGGAGAACTTTGTTGCTGTAAGACCTGTTTTTTTATGTTTCTTTTTAACTACTTATTATTTATTCCATACTTATATTTCTTGTGCTGCTCTTGCCCTTTCTAATTTAGATTCTGAATGTTGGATATGGAAAATTAGGAGCATTACACTGCACCCAGAATGGTACTTGCAGCTTATGGGGTCGATCATGAACAACTTGTGTCTGTTGCAGAGCCACTTCTCTCTGATCTACCAAGTGTTTCCCGTCCCAAAGAACCAAAATCTGTCTATGTTGGAGGTGATTTTCGTCGTCAAGGTGAAGCGGGAGTGAGTATTAGTTTCAGATTTACCTCCTCAAATTGCATCTATCATATTTCTTTGTTTTTTATGTAGAGGCTCGAAGCCCCTTTTGATATGTAAATCATAGAAAATATTAAATGAGGGTTAGGGTAGTTAGTTAGAACAGTTGGGTGGTTAGAACAGTTAAGAATTAGTTGGCTTAAGGGTTCAGAGGCTCTTGTCTACTATATAAGGCACAGTAGTCTCTTTCTTCCTCTTCCCTCTCTCTGTTCTTCTCCATTCCTATCTCTTCCTTCTTCTTTCTCTACAGTTCCTTATCACCTTTCAAGTAAAATGTGTTGATACTTCTCTGCTGCTAAATGTTGTAACATCAGGGTGCTCATATTGCTATTGCTTTTGAAGTGCCTGGCGGTTGGCACGAAGAGAAAGATGCCATAGTTTTGACTGTTCTACAGGTGTGCATTGTTTCTTAGTCCCTCTAAATTCAATAAAGACATATTCTTTATAGTGAAGGGATGCATACAAATAATTGCAAGCACTGCAGATGCTTATGGGAGGTGGTGGTTCATTCTCTGCTGGGGGGCCTGGAAAAGGGATGCACTCAAGGCTATGTAAGTTTTTTCCTATATCTTGTCCACAACCTACTTTGGTTTTTTTACTTGTTAACTTAAGATGTCCCATCAGATATGAGTTTTCTTTCTGCTTGCTTCTGATATGATTATATCTAAGTGCTTATTCCTTGCAATGGCCTAGATGCCATGAGCACCAAGTTGCTCCTCAAATCCTTCTTTGGGTTGAAGGTCACAAGATCAAACGTGTGGTGTGCACATCCTGTGGGTCGGGTTGTGGGTGTCTGTAATTGTCATAAGAATAAAAAGAAAATGATTATTTCTCAGTACTGTATCTCGTGCTTCTTTAATGTTTCAAGTTGATTTCATCATGTTCATTTGAACCAGATCTTCGTGTCT
This sequence comes from Acacia melanoxylon, assembly GCA_019022615.1. Taxonomy (NCBI): domain Eukaryota; kingdom Viridiplantae; phylum Streptophyta; class Magnoliopsida; order Fabales; family Fabaceae; genus Acacia; species Acacia melanoxylon. The sequence goes on from JAFJYJ010000003.1 coordinate 17,326,571, forward strand.
TGAATGAGCATCCACAGATTCAATCCTTCTCTGCATTCAACAGTATCTTCAACAAAACTGGATTGTTTGGCATTTATGCAAGCACTGTAAGCACACCCTTTGCTTTCCGTACTCACAATTCCATACGTTCTTTTATTTGGCTTATATTGTTGAATAAAAATGAACTGCCACAAGTCGTGACTGTAATTCATATTTCCTTATGATACCTCATGCTGAGAGAAGATGGAATTATGAAAAGCTACTGAGTTGAAGTTACCTTCGACTGACAATATAGCTAGTTGTAGCTTTCTGTTGGCCTTTTGTTTGTTTGTGAATTTGTAATGTATTGGTTAATATTATTTTCCTAAGCTTGAGTTTTTTTATTTAATGTGGCTGTAGAGCTCTGATTTTGTGTCAGACGCTGTGGATATAGCAGCTAAAGAATTAATAGCAATTGCAACTCCTGGAGAAGGTTTTTCCTGCATCTCTTGTTATCTATACAGTTTATTTGTGAAGGTCCTGGTTTCTGCTAAATTAAACTTACATTTCCTGTGATGGCAGTTACTCAGGAACAGCTTGATCGTGCCAAAAAAACCACCAAGTCTGCTGTTCTAATGAATCTGGAATCTAGAGTACACTATCTCTATCTCCCTCTCCATCTCCAGTTAATATAATCGTCATAATTTTAATTGAGTGGTTTTCTTGTGTTTAGACACTCATCCTGTGAATGTATATTATTCTGGCATGACAAAATTTTCTTGTGGTTTTTCCTCTGTTTCCCTCTTCCTGTTTGTTTACAAATGTTCACTTTTGTAGATGATTGCATCAGAGGACATTGGAAGGCAGGTTTTGACTTATGGAGAAAGGTATACGATCTATGAACATCCCTTTCTTCTTATGCTTTAATTCCTTTAGATCAACTAAAATTTACCCCCTTCCCTTTTTGCATACCCTTTGTGCATAATTGCATCTACCTCTTTATGTGTGGCACTTTTACTTTCTAATGTGTTTGTATGATCTCCGAAACCATGGTTTTAGGAAAAACAACCCAAACACTTTTTTTTTTCCACAATCAATTTTTGTACCAAAACCATGGTTTTTGTATAAACTAGGGAAAAAAACTTCTGACAAATTGCTTTTTTTTTTTTTTTCACAAAATCTATTCTTCTAAACCACAATCAATTTGGTCTTCAACATGCAAATGACGCATCTCCAAAATTTCTCTCCAAGTAAATAAGATTAGGTTATTGTTTATCAAGTTTTATTAAAGGATAGGACTTAAGTTACTTGGATGTTTGCTGTTGGTTTTTTTTTTCCTGTAAAATTATGTATTGTGCTGAGAATCTCACAAGTGTATTAATCGAAAAACTTGAGCAAATATTGAAAATGTACCTAAAATTTTAATTCCCCCTATGCTGTTGCATCTTCAATTAACTTTGTACATGTCTGTAAAGAAACCGTATCACCTCCTTTCAGGAAACCCGTGGAGCAGTTCTTGAAGGCCGTAGATGAAATCATGGCGGATGATATTACTAAGATTGCTCAGAAGATTATCTCCTCACCTTTGACAATGGCATCATATGGGGATGGTAAATTAATTTTAGAATCTTTTCCGTTTAGTTGGTTTCTGGTAATTAATGATAGTGCATTCATCATTGAGCAATGAGACATATCTTTTTCTTTTTTGGCAGTTCTAAATGTCCCCAGTTATGAATCTGTTAACCGCAAGTTTCATGCAAGATGAAATTGCTCCTCATCATCAACCTGAGATATTATAATTTCTCTCATCCATGCTCGTAATAACACCCTGAGGATTTTTTTTCCGTGCGGATCTGAGGAATAACTAGGTTTTTTTCCCCAGAAGAAAAACTGATTCGCCATTATCGGCTCCAAAAGGTGAGAAGTAGAAGATGAATGATCCGGTGGTTATTCTACTTCTGTTAGTACTAGCATCTGAACTTTGAACACTCCAAGGTAATATTTTTACCTTCTGCCACATACCATGAAGACCAAATATGTTGGCATGATCCAGTGGTGTTATTGATCACTGAAAATTTTGAAGTTAATGAATTCAGTTTCGGTCATCTTTTAGCAAGAGAGTTTAAAGCTTTGCATTTAGAATACGTGATGTTTTATCTTGTTCTTTCCCTCTCATTGAAATTAATCTATTCTTCAAACATTTTGGTTTTGGTTCTGTTGGTGGTTCGGTAGGATGGTGGTCTAGACGCTAGGAAATACTCTAGCGTGAAGTAAAAAGGAAATAGAGAAAAAAAGTGAGTTTTACTTGGTGTAATTAAATCTGGACTGGACCGGCCAGTTCGGCCTGGAAACCGGTGAACCGGTCGGTAAACTGGTTCGGTCCAAGGTCAAACTGGGTCAAACTGGTTCGCTATTTTTTTTTAAATGATTTATTTTTTTATTTATTTTTATAATTTCATATTAATAACACTGAAATCTTTATTTTCTCACCGGTTTGACCTCGGGTTAATTTCGGTTTGATTCTGATCTGACCCAATATCCTAATCGGTCCGGTTTTAATAACTTTAGATTTACTAAAGTGGAATTTACAAAGATAATTACTTTTTTTAATATGTTTCCTACAATATAATATTAAATTTAGGAATCACAATTTTTTTACATTATATCTAGCTAGTTAAAACATAATTAAGGTAAAAAAGAGTTGAATGATTGGAAATTCCAAACAAAATTAAAATATATAATCGTTATAAGGTACTTTTGGTTCGTTAATTTTTTTTGTTAATTTTTTTTAAGTATATTTTTAGTTCTATAATAGAGAATGTTGATGCAATAAATTTAAATCATCAATGTGGAACCAACAAACTTAAGTGACTATCCCCGTTTACAGTGCATATTTTAATAATAAAATCGATGTTTTGTTATTTAGATTGTTAAACTAATATATAAATAATTTTTTTAATACAATTGAGGTTTTGATATTGAAGGCTTCTTTAGGCCTTTAGATATTTTTCAATTTACATACATTTTGGATTTAAGATTAATAGCTATTAATTACACAGTTATTACTTGAGTTTTTTTGCGTTAGTGCTTTTTTATTAGCAACATTAACGGTGTTAGAATTATAGGACCAAAAGCATACTTTATAAAGTTAAGGGACCGAAAGTATACCTTATATAGAGGTGGAAATAGGCCAAGCGGCCTGCTAGGGGCCTGTTTAGGCCTGACTTGTTAGTAAAAAAGGTCAGACCAAGGCCTATTTAAAAGCATTGTTTTGGTTAATAGGCCAAACATATGCTTACTAAGAAGCCTATTAGGCTTGTTAATTACTCTATGCAAAAAAAAAAAAAGGGGTTAATTACTCAGTCGAAAAAAAAGTAATTATCTTATCGAAAAAAATGTATTTGTATTAAAAAAAAAGTATCTTAACAAGCTTGTTCTTAACAGGCATGATCTTAACAGACTTGATTTTCGCTGATATTCAGTGCTTTTTCTTAACATGCCTCCTTAATAGGCCTCAGGCCAAGCTAGGCCTTTCACTACAAAAAATCAACGTATTAGAGATGAAAATTACTGATGGAATTCCGCGGGTAATTCTTTTCCGATGGAACAAAAGTTTGTCGTAGAAAATACCGTGGCAAAGGCATTTACCGATAGAATTATATTCCGTCGCTAATTACCCTAAGAATTTAGCGATGGAATGATTCCGTCGGCAATTAGCAACGAAACTTACCCAAAGAATTCTGTGAGTAAATTTGCCAAGGAATTCAGTCCCTAAGCTCCGTGAGAAATTACCCATGGAATTCCATTGCTAAGTTCCGTGGGAAATTTGAGACAGATTGCCCGACTTAACCCTTGGTCTAAATGTTCTTACCTTCATTTTTTAAGCAGTTTTTTTTAAAAAAAATAATTTAATGCACTTAAATGAGAAAATAAGCATGTTTATATAAGTAGAAAAATTAAAAATCTCAAAGTAATTAATATACTGAAGGAGGATAAATGTCACAAATTCAAAGTAACTAAAAGACTAAAAAAGGGCAATAGATGTAAACAATCACAAGTGTACAAAAACAATGAAAATTGTCAACTATCATTTTCAACGTCTATATTTGTATTGGTAGCAGAGGGAGCCTCATCATTGGTAGGGTTAGAGAGATTAGGTAAGTGAATCCCCATTGCTTGCAATGCTGTAGGTTGCTTGTTTAAGGTATTGATTCTCTTGTTTTAGGTTTGCATAATCTTCTCTAATTTGAGTTATCTCTGTTTGCAATTTTTGAACGTTAGAATCTGCTATAGGGTTGATGGAAGGAGTTGAAGCAGAAAAACCAATATATTTATTTTTAGATACAAGCCCTGAAGGCTAAACACAAGTCCTTCTTTATAAATGAACCACAGAACCCATCAGCCCTGAAGGCTAAACACAAGTCCCTATTTCTTTTTCTTTTTTGGGATTCTTCTCATGCCTTTGTGCATCAAATGAATCTATTAACTACTCTATCTCTCTTGATTTCTCTGAGCTCAGTGATTGTTGGAGCTAAAATACCGACCACTCTGGATGGACCCTTCAAGCCTGTGACCATTCCTTTGGACCAGAGCTTCCGAGGACAGGCCGTGGACCTTCCTAATTTCGATCCTCGTCTTCAGGCAAAGCTCAAACAATTTCATCCCGAAAAAATCTTCGTTTGCTCCCAACTTTTGTCCTCTCATTATGAGGAGGAGGATAAGAGCATTGAGAAAGAGGCAGGAGACCGAGGAAGAAAAGAGAGATGGGCTGAAAGGTTGAAGGCATTGGTGAATTCGGAATTTGGTTTCTTTTTTTAATTTAAGGGCTTGAAGACTTGGCGCACTATGAGCCATTAGATCATATGAACGGATAAAATTTAGGATTCTGAGGGACGTTGAGACAAAAAGCTTTTGAGGATATTTGTTCCCATAATAAATGGTGTATTTCACGTGTCTTGTGAAAAATTGTTTCAACTGTGTTTTTGTGTGTGACAAGGCGCTGTATTAATCTTCGATGATAGTTTTCCAAAATACTATTAACAGGACAAGAATTAAGGATTGCCCATGTTAAGAACCACCCATCGATCTCCCTCTCAATGAAAGTCCTTTCTTGTATAGACCGCAGTGGGCGTGGTGGTATGGTGGAAATCATGTAGTGTCAACAGGAAGCAAGTATGGATAAAAATAGGTTTGGAGTAGAGGTAACACTAGTTATTCTTTTTTATAATTATGTGTGTGTGTGTGAACGTATATGTATATGTATATATAAAATTGTTTTGGGATTTGTTATGCCTACGGAGGGCTTGATTTGGAATTTTATATTTGACTAAAATTATGTTGATAAGATGAGAAACTATTTGAGCATGCTTGTATGTAATAGAACACATGGTTATATATTTTGGAAATTGTTTAAGCATGCTTATGTGTATGATGAAAATATCATTTGTTATAAATGATTTTAAAATAACGTTATATGTTTTAGATGATGTTATTTGTTATCTTAAAGATGATTGGGGATGGATTATTAGATAAATCATATTTGAAACTTGTATATAAATGCCAATATTATGATTGTTTGTCATTGATGTATGGTTGTGGAGTTGTGATAGGTTGGAGTAAGGAGAAATTTTTATGATGAGATCTCTTTATGTCATTACTTGATGCACACAAAATGGTACTTGTGACTTGTGAGGACCCTTCTTCCATGTTTTCTTTTGGTCGGGATTGGAGCTGGGGACACATGACACCTCATTAGTTGTGTTCAAGGAGAGGAATCATAGTTCAGACTTAGACTTAAGTTTTATATCTTTGGCCGGGTGTATTTTAAGATCTGGTGAGTTTGGGACAATCCATTTAAATGGATGAGTTTAAGTTAGACTATGTGCTGACCTATAGCTCTAGTAAGAGGTTATAAGGCTGGTTAGGGGTATTAGGGAGGTTGATGCATCAATAATTTGCTTGACATGTTATATATGCAATATATGATTTGAATGATAAAGCTTTTGTATAATTATTTTTGTGAACGATATTTGGAAAATGAATTGATGTTCAATCGTTTTAAAACCTTTTTCTGAAGGGAATTTTGGTAACCAAATTAAGAACTAATTTGTGAAAGGTTTTATGTTGATAATATTAATAAATTATTGTGAGTTGAACTTTCTAGATCTTGATTTGCATGTATATTTTTTAATAACCAATAGTTATAGATATATTTGAATCTTATGGTTACAATATTGATTTTTTTTTTTCAGGTAATTATTTTAGTAGGGAGTAAGGTAAAACACCTATGGAAAGAGTTTTAAAGGCTCTTCTATACTCTTAGATAGAGCACATGTTATGTCATTTATATTTATCATTATCCTAAAACTTCCGCATTTAATTAACTCTGAAATAATTTTGGAAATTTATTTTGATACTGTAAATATGAGTTCTTATTGAACAAAATTTTGTATTTATTATAAAACTGAAGAAAATGTATAGAAAAATAGAGAGAAGTCAGAGAGAAATTCTAGAGAGATGAAAGAATTCTCATTTCAAATCGATTCGAATATTTACATAAGGCCTCTATTTATAGACCTTCAAGAGTTTCTTATCAATGGACATCCACATAATAATATATTTATAACACTCCCCTTGGATGTCCATTATGAATGTGTCGATTAAAAACTTTAACTAGGAAAACCCGGTGGGATAAAACCTAGCCAAAGAAAAAGTACAACATCCATTGATACACTTCCTAATGCCGCCTCATTAAAAACCTTTCTAGGAAAACCTAGTGGGACAAAACCTAGATAAGGGAAAAAGAGTACAGCGTGTATCGACTCCCCCTCTTCATTACATCAGATTTTTCTCCCCCTGATGGCAACATTACATACAATAACTTTGTAAAGATGAATAACTATATTTTACTGATAATCAAGATACATCCATGCTTTATGGTACTTCTGGACCATGTAGTTCTTCTTCATCTTCTTTTCAAGTTCTTTCTTTCAGTAGTCGAATATTGTATTGTTCGCTATGGAACAATAAAAATATTCATTCTTATCATTCATTTGTCCATTGTGTACCTGCAAATTCTAAGTTTGCCAATAAAAGCATAATGGATAATAACATAAACACTAAAATAATAACATAAATATCAGATACTTCAAGATCTTTTCATAAATATGCATTGATATCATTTTTTCAATAAATATTTAGGCTTCGAGCCATATATGAACTTATTCAGGCTTCTGGCCATATATGAACTTATTCATAATATTCTCGAGAACTTGAATTTGATGCTTTTTAACATCTTGAATCCTTCATGGACTTGTGCTTCCTGCACCCTAATTCCTTCAGGGATATATGCTTCTAGCATTTTAAATCCTTCAAGGACATGTGCTTCTGGCACCTTACGTCCTTCTGGGACATGTTCTTCTAGCACCTTACGTCCTTCTGGGACATGTGCTTCTGGCACATTCTTATTAATTTTTGAAAGTGAAGGAAATCACCAAGAGGGGGGTGAATTGGGGATTTTAAAAATTCTTTTTAAAATCACTCACACAACAGAAGCTAAATGGAGATAGGGAAGAAGAGCTTGACACGAAGATTTATACGGTTCGGTCTCAACTCTTGACCTACGTCCAGTCCCGACTCTCGGGTTTTTCTACTATCACTCAAATCGATACACGCTCTGTACTCGAAAAGCTATCTCTCTCTTGGATACGCTCACCCTTACAAGTTGTAATATGAAAGCCCAACCTCAAAGTCCCACAACTTTGAGATTCGTACAATAAATGAATTACGAAATGAACTCTCTAAAGAGTGGATAAAGATAATCAGTTTGAGGTACAATGCGATGAGAAGTATAAGCGAAAAACGATTGATAAGCTTGTATGCGTTTTACGTGTGTTATACGTACTTGCGACTTCAAATCTTCATGTATTTATACTTTGGATTGAAGTTTGTGACCGTTGAAGATGCGTTCAGACTTGGGCCTATTAAAAAATAAAGTTGTTGAGTCCATGGTCTCTGAATATAGCTGTTGAGGATATTGCAGCTTTGATTCTTTGAATCTGTCCGTTGTGGCTTTTAATTTGTTGCATCAATTTCGGCATAAGGGAATATCTCCAATTGATATTGAGCCGTTAACTCGGATTGACGGAAACGGAAACATAATTGATTGATATCTTTCCTCTTTGAATGCTCAAATGTTTCCTAAATCGGATCTTTAGGTCTTACGAAATCTCATAAGAAAAGCTGGTTAAATCTGGTTAGGAATATTGATATGAATCATTTAAATCATAAGCAACAATTTCGTAGAATCAAGCTAAAGCATAAATCAAAACGAACAAAACGTACTCGGATGCGTTCATCCGTTCCGATGTTCCAAGCTCGAGTTTACCTATGTAAGCTCGAGTTTGCTCTTCTTTTAAAACTTAGGTTTTGCTTCTGGAAGTCTCAAGCTCGAGCTTGTAAGTGAGTAAGCTCGAGTTTAGCATTTGTCGGGGAAACATGTTTGAAATCATTTTGAGAGCAAAATGGAAAAACGCAAGCTTGAGCTTATTAGTGAGTAAGCTCGAGTTTGGCACTATTCATGTCAAAAATAATCTTAGTTCACAAAATGCAAGCTTGAGCTTAGAGGTGTAAACTTGAGTTTGCTAAACTCAAAATATGACAATGCTCTGTCGACCCAAGCTTGAGCTTGCAAGGGCAAGCTCGAGTTTGCCAAAGGTTTTAAAAATTTTAAAAGATTTTTGTCGACGCAAAGCTTGAGTTTACAACCTTAAACTTGAGTTTACTCTTTGAAGGAAAACTTGAAAACTTTCATTTTGATGCAAGCTCGAGTTTGGAATTCCAAGCTCGAGTTTACAAATTTTGTAAACTCACAAACTCTACAAGATACAATGATAAGCTCAAGTTTAAAGGATTCTCGAGAGGTAAGCTCGAGCTTGTAAGCTCGCAAGCTCGAGTTTACATTTTTGTAAACTTAGTGAGAAGAGTCTCTGGAAGAAGCAAGCTTGAGCTTAAAACTAATAAGCTTGAGTTTGCAATTTGAGTAACTTGATAAAAGCCTCAAACCTTCGTAAGCTCAAGCTTCCAGGTGTAAGCTCGAGCTTACTCAGAATATGAGTAAACTTTGAAAACCTTCAAGCTCAAGTTTATGGACCAAGCTCAAGTTTAGAAAATGCAAAATAGCTTGGTTTTCTTTCTGTATGGGGCAAGCTCGAGTTTGGGTAGCCAAGCTCGAGTTTGAACTGATGAATGTTTTTTGACTTGAAATCAATCAAGCTTTACAAATCTTTATCAAAAACATTCTCTCATGTTTACAATTGTTATTAATCATCAAAACACATTGAGAACTAACAATTTTGCCTTATGATAATCATTATAATTCATTATATCATATGCTATATCATAAGCAAAGATATCGTCAACATTGACTTTCTTTTGGTCCCATCGGATAACATTCATAGTTTATTGAGATATCATTATTTTCACATTTTTCATGTATCTTGGTCTCTTCTGGGACTACAACATTCTCTTCTGGAGATATCTCTACTGGAGATAATAACTTTTCAGGAAATAACTCTTCTGGAGCAACTAACATTTCTTAATTATCCTCATTTGACCACGTGATATCTTCAACAAAATTGTTGTCGACAACTTTATATTTTCGGTTCCATTGTTTTTAATTTGACATAACTTATCAATATCAATATTATTCAGGTACCTGAACCTCATGAGGTTTTTGGAATAAGTTATGTCTCAATACTCTTCTGGAGTATCTACTTCCTTTCGACATGTCCATCTATACTCATGTATTCAAGCTACACCCAAGAGTACACTGTTCTCCCCATATTTCATGCGGATAGAGTTGTACAGTCAAAATATAACTCTAAGACATAGTGTTAGATGCCATCCTACTTTAATATGATTATCTAAATTATTGCTCCAATTTATCCATAACATTTTTGGAACCGAATAATTTCTCATGCTTCGGGCATGTCACATTCATATTTATACTGATTGGAGCATTTTTATTAGCTGGAATATGAGATTTAATATTTAGGTCAGTAATATTATCTGGAAAATAATTCATGAATGCATAATCAAATGAACTTCTGGTTCATACTTCTTTATTCGAGGATATATACTTTGTTATAATGCATTCCATATATTCTTTTTTCCAGCTATCCAATATCTCCTCTTATGTTGAGATAACAATGTCAATTATCAATTGACTAATTATACAATATAAGTCTCCTAAATACATTTGTTTCCTTTAGAAACAAACAATTAAAAGGAGATCTTCACACAATTTGTATCTCAACTTTATTTTAAATCCATCTATGTGCATTGTGGTGGATTAATAATCATTGCACATTCAACCATTTTAAGGTGGAATTTGTTTGGCTCTGATTTGAAAACCAATTATATCGGGAGAATTTTATAAATCTTTTGCAATATATAATATCAAATATACCAACATTGAAACTTTGTTCTCATAAGCATTGATCTAACTATTTATGGATGTTTTAATACATGATTTCTGGATCGTACAATCTGGAAATAATGTGCTTAATATATACAAACATCATTGCAAACTTCATGTTGCATTCTTACAAACTTCGGTTGTAAGCTTAGAATATCACATGTAATCATTTTGTAGATGTATCTTTCAAATTACATGCTATTTTGATGGGCCCATATAAATATGTTTGATATATTTCCGAGATATCTTGAGATCCATTACTAATCATGATCAATGAGAACAAGCATCATATAACATATAAACAATATGTTGGTTATACATGAAGAATCTTCTAGTTCTTCAATGAATTTCAATACATAATCTTATTTACATTATGTATATATTACTTGGATAATCATATAAGTCATGCCAACAATTAATTTAAATCAGTAAACTTCTTGTTTACTGTAACATATATTTCAATCAATCATAAATTTTTCAATACTATGACATCCATTTTGGGAAATCTATTAGATAATGTGAGAAGTATATAACTTTTCAAACATTATCTTATACTTGTATTCTAACTCACACTTGTTTTCTAACAATCTCCCCCTCAAGTGTGAGTCATATAAACATTTTCAAAATCATTTTTGAAAAATTTATGTTTAGTCTTCAGGACTAAACATATAATATTACATCACTAAATACAGTCCACCATATATGAAGATATTCATAATCAAAATAATGTAGAATCACACAAATTTAGAATCTCACTTATGATTCTCATAGCAATAAATTTATGAAATATGATGACAAAATAACAAAAAATTAATTATTGTATTACCTTCTGGGCTTATTCTTTCACTGTAGTTCATTGCCCTTTTATTGACAAATATTGATTTGTATTAGCAAACTTCCAGTTTGTACTTACAATCCCTAACCATAATAGTTGTAAACTTCTGGTTTACATTAGTATGTATTGTCTATATGATATCTATTATTGCAGATATCCTTGAAATTCAATGAAGTTTCTTTTATACTAGGCATAATAATCAATACATAATTTTGTTCCTTGAGATAACAAATTATTAGCTCTTCAGGAGCCTCCTGACAAATTTATATTAATATGTATATATAATTTGAAACTCAGTTTCTCAATCATATAACATTTTCTCTGCATCCCAAAATAGTATAATATTTCATACCTCAAGGTATTAAAACCTTAAATCAAGAGGTTTCAAATTTTATAAAAATTTTAGAGAATCACCCTACTTGAGATTACTCTCTACTAGGAATGCTTATACAAGGAGTTTCAATAGGAAACTCACAAACCAATTTAACCTTGCAAATCAACTGCACATTCCAAGACAAATTTCCAGGAGACACGGCCATAAAATAATTTTTCACGCGATGTACAATTGTCCAATCAGTGTAGAGCTAGCCATTATAAGGCCGTATTAGGGTGCACTAGGCTGAGCTTTAGGGTGCGGCACCGTAAAGTTCCGCGTGATCAAAAGTCTACACGGTTCGAGCCAACGACAAATTAGGATGCGGTCTTTGCTCAATTTAAATTGAATCTAGACGTTACTGGCTCAGCTATAAATCGAGTAAAGCAAAAGTAAATGTTTCACATTCTCTCAAGTTTCACAAAACTTTAACTTCCGCATTTCCTCTCAGTTTCTAGCTTTCTCAGTGTTCTTCCACATTGTCTTTAAACATGGTTGGTCCAAGAAACTACATTCCCGTTTCTGATTCATACAGCCCTTCGTTCCTTGAAGCTATATTCCATGATAATCAGCCTAACATAATGGTTGACTTATCTAGCAATGTACCTTTTTCATATTCGTCATTACTTTCTTACAATCTTTTAGAGGTGTACGTTCCTCATTCTGCCTCAATGCTTCATGTTCCAACTTCTCTTCCAGGGGATAATGTACTTCATCCATCCCTAAGGATTCAAGGTTCGACTCCTTTGATTACAAACCAAGGAGTATCTGAAGCAGGTCCATCAAGGCGACTAGTCAAAAGATGTCGTAACATGGCCGAATTTATAGAGTCTACTAAACCTTCTTCTCCAAGGAACCCTGCTCCCAGTCTGGTAGAAACCACTACCACTTTTTCCAGTCTAGCTAAATTCACTAACCATTTTTCATGTGGTTGTTGTCACGTTCTACGTGAAATTATTCATACCAATGGTCTTCATCATCAGAGGCTTGAAGTTCATGGAAAGATTGGCATGATCTGTCATGCTGTCCATCACCAAAATGTACAACAAGGTTCTTCCAATGCTAACAACCTTCCAATGTATGATTTCAGTAAGAAAAATACAGAGGAAATCAAACATTTTCTGACACAATATTGCATAAAACAAAATGCATCAGGGTATGTCTTAGTGCTAGATCCATTATCATCCTATTATGAGGCTCTTTGTGTTGGGTTAGAATGGACTGAGTCTCATAATGAACTTTTTGGTAGTTCAATCAATGTGGAAAATAGATCTTCGAAAGGAAAAGAACCCGCGGTTGAAGGTGATTTACATGAACCGGGTGAAGCGTATAAGGCAAGACTTGAACAATACCACCAAGGTTCTGAAAACCGGACCGGTCATTGAACCGGTCAAGTACTGGGTTAAGGGTCAGTGGGTTGGACCGGAGTCAAACCGGTATTAATTAAAAAATATAATTTAATTAAAATAGATAAAACTATTCATATTTTAACAATAAAAAATATTTTATGTAAATATGAGAGGATGTGTAATATGGGGACTTGTAATATTATATTAATTCTTTTAAAAACAAAAGAGATCACAGAAATGTCAGAGATTTTTCTCATTATTCACAGGTTTAGGATCAGAAAGCGTGTTGTCAGATATGATAACATCATCGATATGTGACTTGTGGGTGCCAAAGATAAACTAGATGCAACATAAAAAAATAAAAAATAACAAAAAGGTGCAGTCAGATGGAGGCTCGTGATACCAAAAAAAAATTAGAGAAAATGCCCAAAGCACTTTTTAAAGCTCAGCTTTTCCTTTGTATTCATTCTTTTTTATCTCTCACTCAAACACACGCTTTCAAGGTCAAAGATATGAGCAGATCAAAGAAGAAGAAAGGGGTTTCAGCATCTTCATTCTGCTTGTGTGCCATACACTCTGTCTCTGTCGTGATATTATCTTGTTGTTGCTTGTAGACATAGAGAAGAAGATCCATCCATGGTGCCGAGTGGAGGAAGGAAGCTGAATCGCAGATCCATCCTTATGCTTCATTCCCTCTTTCATCGGCGAATATGAGGCACCATCGTCACCTTATTCAGCAATTTGAGGCACTGCCGTCGACGAACACAGATGAAGCTCACCGCCATGGACGGATCTACACCGCCGTCCTTTTTTCTCTCCATCTCTCTTCTGTCGATGTTTTTTTTTTAAGAAAAAGATTTTGTGACTCGGCCAACTCGGCCGGGTTAGGCCGAGTTAACCCCGAGTTGACTCGGCACTCGGGGTCACCCCTTAACTCGGACCGGTTTTCCAGCTGGTTCTCCGGTTTCCGGTTTGAACCGGCCGGTCCGGGTTTCAAAACATTGAATACCACAGAGCAGAAGCAATGACACTGAAAGATTTTTGTAATTTCTTTCATTTGACCCTTGAGGAAACGAGTCAACAGATAAATTTGAGTATAGGTACGATAAAAAGAATATGTCGCAAGGAAGGGTTAAGAGATTGGCCTCACAGAAGGCTTTCAAAACTTATGAGACGAGTTGATGCACTAAGAAAGATATTACCTCAACTGGATCATGTCTCAAGAGAATTAGCTCAAGAAGAAATTAATGAACATCATCAAAAGATGATTCATCTTTGTAAAGGGGTTGTTTCGATTGTTGCTTTTCTTAATTAAAATCATAATTTTATTTTATTTTGGTAAATAGGTCACATTCTAATTTTCTTTTCAGTCCAACATACAAGATCTATTACTATCCGAATATGGGGTGCTCTATAATTTACTTCTCATATACCATTATTCTAATTCTCATACATATAAATGGAATTATGAATTGACATATGCTTTAATTGCATACTAATGGTAAAATAACAATTATTAATGCACTAATGGTAATTTTCATGTAAATAGTAATTACTACACAAATGGTAAAATAATAATTACCATTATAATTTACTGCATCAATAGTAATTACTGTGTGAATAGTAATTACCCAATGGTAATTACTATGCAAATAGTAATAATAATAAAATATAAATAAAAGCATAATTATTTATAAATTATAAATAAATAAATATAAGATTAAATATCAAACATAAATATGTTAGCAACATTTAAAAATAAAATCTTAAATTAAAACAATAAAAGATTAATATATATATACTGCGCAATCATTATATAATCAATGTGCAATCAAAATAGTAAAAACATTGCATCATCATTGTGCAATCATTGCACAATCACATCCATTTTTTTTTCCAACTATAATGCAAATAGTAATTACTATTTAAATATAATATAATAATAAATAAATAGTAATTATAATAATAAAATATTAAAAACATGTGGGGTCCGAGACTTTTTTTCAAACTTGCCGACAGTTTTTTTTTTTTTTTTTTGCAAATAGTAATTATAATAATAAAATATTTAAAAGACGTGGGACCCACAGAAAATCTTCTTCTTTTTCTTCTGTGTTTCTAAACTTTTTCTTCCTTTCTAATTTACATCGCTCACAGGAAGCATATTTAATAAAATCATCAATTAAAACTTAATAGAAAACATACCTGAGTGAAAAGAAATCATTTTCACCGATCCAAAATCAATCTTTCAGCTAAAATACCTCATTTTGAGCGATTTGAGAAAACTCCTTCCTCTCCATTGGAAGTGAACGGCGGTAATAATCAACAATACGGGAGGAGGCTCGGTTGATTAGGCGCCAAATGCGATAACGTGTTATAAACTGAAGAAAATGTATAGAAAAGTAGAGAGAAGTCGGAGAGAAATTCTGCAGAGATGAAAGAATTCTCATTTCAAATCGTTTAGAATATTTACATAAAGCGCTCTATTTATAGGCTTCAAGAGTTCTTATCTGATAGACATCCACATAATAATATATTTATAACAGTATTTTAATAATTTAGATTATGAGCATCCTTATTAGCAATATTTCAAATACTTTGGATAAATATTTTGATGTTAGATTTGAGGTGTTACACATGACATTCCACATGCCTTCTTCAAAATCCACTTCATCGTACACGTCACTATTTTTAGTCAAACAATCCAATTTCATAGTCAACGTCTTTTTACATCACGAAATTTGTGACTTTTACACATAAAAAAACACTTAGTATTAAACGCTCTTTTGAAAAAAAAAAAACATCACATGTGTATTTTTCCACCTTAACCCTACATTTTAAATTGATAAATTTTTAAAAATTATCCTTATTAATCAAATCATTCTCTCTTTATTAATATAATTAAATAAGGTCAAAAATGAAAGACAATCATTAATAGCCTCTAGATGAACATACATTTAGGAAGAAAGTTTTCTTCTGCAAATGAATTTATATAAAGACTAGGTGGTAATATTTTAGTAAGTTTATTTAACACATAGAATCTTGGTAATTTGTTTTTTTATGCGATGCGTAGGGCTCTTCAAGAACCAGACCGGACGGGCAGGTCATTAACCCGTGGTTGGACTGGACATGCCAACTCGAAGCTCGGTTCTACCCAGGAAGAAACCCGGTCTTTCTCGAGCTGGGTAGATTGGGCCAGACTGTATCGGGTTAGTGGTCTATGTAGCCCATGAATTAAACAAAACAAAAAGAAAACTTCAAGAATATAAAAAAAATCCAGAATCAAAGATCCAGTAGATCAAAATGAAGATCCAAAGAAAATTCTAGAAACTGAGATCTGTAGTTATACAATGTTTGAAATGAAAATCCAAAGAAAATTCCAGAACCCAAGATCTTGTCGATCGAAATCAATTTATATACTGTCGATCAAAAAACATTCCAGAAACCAAGATCCAGAACGATCTCGCGGATCTGCGATTCAGAAGACGAAAATGAAGAAATAAAATAGAAGGTTGGATGAAAAAAAATTACCTTGTGATCAATGAGAAATGGAGAATAGTCATCTTGATTCTTGGGACTTGGGAGAGTAAAAATGGTGATACCGAACCAGGAAGAAGATGAGAAAATGGAAAAAAAGTGAAGGACGATGATGGAACTGCTATGCTTTTTTGTTTTGTTTTTTGTTTTTTTTGTCAAAGTGGACAGCTTTATGAACATTTGAACTACTTTATTGACTCTTACCAAAAAAAACAAAACAAGTGCTTTTATGTGATGGGCGGTTGAGCCTTTATTTGAGCAAAAAAAAATTGAGCCTAGCGCAAAATGATTGAAGTATTAATAAAATATATATAAAGTGGTTTAATATATATATATATATATATATATATATATATATATATATATATATATATATATAAAGTGACCGGGTAGGACTGGGTTAACTGTTTAGAGACTAGCTCGTAACCCGGTTTTACCCAAACATCGGGTCAAACCCAGTCCTATCTGAATATAGACGTTTTCCCCCAAGGTTCTGAAACCCGGACGGTCATTTGAAGCCGGTCAGTCTTTGAGTTAAGGGTTAGTGGGTGGGCCGGGAGTAACGGTCGAAACCCGGCGATAGGTGGTATAAAAAATTAGAAAATAATTAATTTCTTATCATACCAACCTAAATTTGACATACTATATATCTTTTCAATATTTTGGATCAGTGGCAAAATAATCATATACTCCAATACTTATGACATATTTAGACATTCTTAACAATTTTCTTTACAACCCACATTTGACATCCACTAAGTGAAGCCTAACCGAAATGCGCGTAAACCACAAAAATTTTCCGAAAAACCAAAAAACAAATCCAAATAAAATCCATACGACATCCAAAAGTGAAAAAAAGGAAAAAAAAATTGAGGGAGAAATAAAAAAAAAAATTGAAGGAGAAATGTTTTTTTTTTTTTTTTTTTTTTTTTTAAAAAAAGGTCGACCAGTGACCCGTCGGGTCACCCGGTTTACGGGGTCGACGGTTTGGCGGGTTGGCGGTTCCAGTCTGAACCGGCGGTCCGGTCGGTTTCACAAACCATGGTTTCCCCTAACTGGACTGGGTCGGATCGGGTGTCCGGGTTTTCAAGTTTTCTGAACAGCCCTATGCAGACGTAAATTTGCCGGGAAACGTGAGAAATGATTTTTTTTTCCTTGTTTTTTTAAAGGGAAATACTCTTTCTGGTCTTTATTATAAGGCGATCAATCAAGTAATTATATTTAGTCCTTTTTTATAAGGATTTCTTTTTCGAAAAGCTCATTAATTAATTTTTTTTTTTGGTTCACATATGCCCATAATTAATAAGAGTAGTAGGTGAAAATAATAATTAATATAATATTAGAGTTTAGTACAATTAATAGGGGTAATATTAAAAATTACTCAAATTTTAGGATAACTTTAATATTTTAACTGTTTTTATTAGTTTAAGAATTGTTAGTTAGTGCCTTACAATAAGTACTATAGCGAGTATGAGAAATCATTTATGAATAAGTGACATGAGTATTATTAGTGTACTACTCCCTCTAGTCTTTATTATAAAGTACCAACTTATAAGTTTATTTGTTTTTTTTATAAGGCACTTGCTTGTTTGTTCGTTCTCAAGAAACATTAATTTTTTTTTTATGTATGCCCATAGTTAATAAATGTAGTGAGTGAGAGTAATAATTAATATAATATTAAAATTTAGTGTAATTAGTAGGAGTAATATTGGAAGTGACTTAAATTGTAGGATAACTTTATTAACTTTAACTGTTTTTATTGGTTTGTAAGAATTGGTAGTTAGTGCCTTATAATAAGGACTAGAGGAAATATAGAAAAGGGTGGTCCCCACTCCTTCCATAATGGAAAAGGACAGAAACAGGGACATTTATGGCGTGATTGCAATTTCAGCCACAACTTTTTCTCACCACGTATTGAGTATGTTAGTGTACTATGGAAAAGGGTGGTCCCCACTCCTTCCATTCTTGAAAAGGACAGAAATAGGGACATTTATGGCGTTATTGCAATTTCAGCCACAACTTTTTGTGACCACGCGGGTACTGAGTCACGGGCACCGGACGTTGCTTGATGCTTGTGATTGGACAATAAATAAAAAGAAAATCCCCATCAGGCTCAAATTAATAAAAAATTGTCAAAAAAACTCAAAAAAAAATCACATACCAAAAAAGGAAAAAACACTTTTTCTAGTATTATTTCATAAATGTTAACAACTATATTAGTAGAACATAAACAACTGAATCAATAGACATTAATAACAATATCCTACCGACTAAATCAATATCCGTTAACAACTAAATCAGTAAACGTTAAAAATTATATCCGTACACGTTAACAACTATATCAGTACACGTTAACAACTATATCAGTATCGTTAACAACTAACGTTTTATGAAATGATCCCAGAAAAAGTTATGGGACCTTTTTGATATGTGATTTTATCTTGAGCTTTTTTAACAATTTTTATTTATTTATTTGGACTCCCATATGGATTTTCTCATAAATAAAGCGTTGGCTTCTTTTGTTTTTGTTTTTTGTTTTTCTACTTTTCTCCTTTTTTTCCTTTAAAAAATTCCTTCCGGTGAGAGTGTGAGACCAATGCGTGTCACAGTGTCTGTGGGTCTCATTATTACAGTGAAGGGGTTGATTCTCTGATTTTTTTTTTTGGGTAATCTATGTAAATTTAGTTAAATGGACGAGTTAATATGCTGAAATTATTGTATAAAAACGTATTAACTCATTTTTAAATTTATGTTAACTTTTTCAATTTAATCATATTCAATGCGCTTTAAATATAAATTTTATAGAATTTTTTTAAAATATGATAAATTATGAATATTGATGGATTTAATTTCAATCATTTGAATTTTAAAAACATTAAAACCAAATTGTTGTTATTTTTATATTTTAATTATTTAATTATACATTATTAATATATATTTAAAGGTAAAAATAAACTCTTCTTAATTTACGATTTTACGATCAAGTTTTATTTAATCACATGAGTTTGTTTAAACTCACGAATTTAACAACTTGTATATGCAGGTGGCTTATCCCGTGTATCCCGAGTGGTTTGTTTATTATTTTTTCAAAAAAATAATTGTACTCCCTCCATTGGCCAATTATTATGACTCATAATTTATGAGACATGATTTTGGGTGTCATTTTATAAGTTATTTTGCATGATGCAAGGAATAATTCATGTGTATGTTATATTTTATACATATTTTTTATAAATAAAAAATTAACTAATCTCATTTACTTGCTTTATTCACTTTTAAAATTGTTGGCTCTAATAATAATAATAATAATCTCTATTAAAAATAACAAATTGTATTAAAGACATTGACTAGTTATTTTCATTATCTGTATGGTTAAATATGACTTATCACAGGTAAATTAATTTTTTGTTCCAAATAATTAGTTCTTTGAGCTATTTATTATTCTCTATCAAAATAACTTAAACGACTTTTTTTTTTCCCAACAAACGACTACTTTTAATTTATACAAGTATACTTTTTTTTATGAGCTTTATATAAATCTATATATTTCATTTGTCAACGTAATTGGGTAAACTAGATTTGAATTGGAAAAAAAAAAACCATTTAAATTACAAAAATCTCCAAATGTCTATTAAATTAGTAAAAAAAAACATAAATAGGTGATCTAATAGGAATTTAAAATTTTGAAGCTTGAGTATTGACAATTAAAGTATAAACAACGAAAACTTCATTAAGAATAATAATTAACAATTTAGATGTACATAGTGGCAACTTGGGAAACTTGGTTTGTGAAAATTGCTAATTCCATAAATTACATAAGATGCTAAGTGCAAAATTACACTCTATATATATATATATATATACACACATATATATATATATAGTAATGGATATACACATATATATAAATATATATTAGTAATGGATATACCGAGAAAATATTTCAAAGTGTTGAACACATCACAAAATACTTTAAGCTACTGGATGCGGGAAAAAAAAACTTTATAGAATTGGATGCACTGTAACCCTGTTTTAATATCATGAATTACATTAAAAAACGAATCCATATATAATTTTGGGAAAATTCTTTTGAGTGCCCTTTTTGGTGTAAAAATCCTAAAAAAGGCCCTCAAAATCTGACAATACCCGCGAAAAGCGCTTTTGGGTATTTTGAATCTTCGAGTTGTTAATTTGTTGATATAGTTGTTAGTTAACAACTATATCAACCCCATTAATAACATTTTTTTAACAACTAAATCACCCCCATTAACAACTATATCAAGCATTCCATTAACAACTATATTATATCGGTAAGTTAACAACTCACGCAAGATTTAAAAATACCCGAAAAGACTTTAAGATTTTCGCAAGATTTGTCGATTTTCGGCGACTTTTTTAGATTTTTACACTAAAAAGCCTCAAAAGGATTTTCCCTATAATTTTAGTGCTTGTCATTGTACTACAACTCTACAGGTCGACAATATTACTACCCAGAAAAAAATCTAAAGTACGTGAATCAAAATTAACCATAGCTTTCCGCGGATGGAGTCTATTTAAAGAGAGGAAACCCAAGGCTAGTTCAAGCATCCAAAACTTGCCTTCTTCATCGTGAGTTTTGTGAGCTTAGCCAAATGATGAAAACCCTAGTGGCTCTTCTTCTTGTAGCCACCATTGCAGCAACAAGCCATGGCTCAGGAGAAGAAGAGTACCAAATCTTCCCTCTGCGCCTGAAATCCGGGCCGGGCTCGGAAGGTGCCACCGTGCAGGGCATAACCTGCGCGAGCTGGCGGTTGGCGGTGGAAACCCACAACATCATAGAGTGGAGCACCGTGCCGGAGCAGTGCGAAAACTACGTCGGAAACTACATGCTAGGTCAACAGTACAGACAAGACTCCAAAGCAGTCAACAGAGAAGCTTATCTCTGGGTTCGCAATGTCTCTCTCCCAAGAGATGGCAGAAACATCTGGATCTTCGACATTGATGAGACTTCCCTCTCCAATCTCCCCTACTACGCTCAAAATGGATTCGGGTATTTATATATACACATATTTATTCTTTCTCAGTTCTTCTTCCCATGTCCATAAACACTGGCTAGTTTCAGATTCATTAATATGCATATGTTTATATATATGTGTAGGGTGGAACCATATAACTCGACCGATTTCAACGCGTGGGTGGAGAAAGGAGCAGCGCCGGCATTACCAGAGACGCAGAAGCTGTACAACAAGTTGCTAAATCTGGGCATCAAGATTGTCTTCCTCACCGGAAGACCCATCAGCCAAGCTGAAGTTACTGATGAAAACCTTAAGAAAGCTGGCTACCACACCTATTTCAAGCTTATCCTCAAGTAAATAATCTAACCACGAACATTCTCTCCCTTGCTGTTGCTGGGGAACAGGTTATTATAACGGGGACGGTCGAGATTCCCCCCCTACTTTTATGTTTTTTAAAGATATTTTAATAAATACAAAACTTCTAATAAAAATAATCTCTTATCTTTCATCTTTTTAAGAAAATTATTTGTTGAATATTTTGATTCTGGACTACTGAAATCATATATATATATATATGTGGAGAACAAATTTGGATGCTTCTAGATCTGAGACCGTCCATATGGGGACAGTTCAGATTTTTTTTCCTACTATTTTTTTTTAAAAATATTTTAATATATATAGAATTTAAAATAAAAATAATATCTTAATATTCAATTTTTCAAAAAAAAAATTATCATTTGAATATTTTAAATTTAATTCTGGACTCTTGAAATCATATTTGGCATCTCAATAAATATATATATGTATATATATGTGTATATATATAAATGCGTGTGTGTATATGTATATGTATATATGGGTAACAAGTTTGGGTGCTCCCAGATCTGAAACCTCCAGATTTTTTTATTTTCTGTTTTTATGTTCTTAAAAATTTATTTTAATATGTATATAATCTAAAATAAAATAAAAAATATTTTTGTGGTCCACATTATAATGGACTGTTGTATATTTATGAATTTGTTTCCTATACATAGTATTCTATATATAATTATTTTTATTAATTATTATATAAAAAAGATGAAAATTGAGATTCAGTGACAATTTATTATCTATGAGGAATATGAATGGTTTGGGGTTGATAATTACAGGAACACGACGGAGTACTCAGGAACAACCGCAGTGGTGTACAAATCGGCGGAGAGAGGGAAGCTGGAGAAGGAAGGTTACAGAATCATCGGAAACATCGGAGACCAGTGGAGTGACATTCTGGGTACCTCCCTGGGCAGAAGGACCTTCAAGTTACCCGACCCGATGTATTACATCAGTTAAGATCCATGACCCAAAGTCCGGATCAGTTTGGAATGTTGTGCATGAGAGAGAAAAGGGCTTATAAGGAGTGACCCTTCAAAATTTTCATCTAGTAGACTCCACGTACCATGTCTCCTTTTCCTTTATCTCTTTCTAAATAAAATGTATTCCAACAAATTGATCTGAACGCATGTTTCTATCCGTGAGAAATAACAAAATTTCACCACATGATTGATATTCTTTTTAATTAAAAACAAGACGACAGTAACAATAATTGTGGTTTTTACAAATGACAGTACAAACGAGAGCTAGTACATAAATTTGCAAATTGATGTAAGAAGGACAATTTGACACTGCGTTATGATCCCTCTGAACAGGACCACGTGATTGATGAGTTGCTATAATTAAGTACTATAACTTGGAAGGAATCTTACCGATCATTTTAAAAGATGAATCCCACAAAAACAACTTTCAAATTAGGAAATCATACCGACACTACTAAAAAAAAAAGGGTTACTACTCCTTTAAAGAATATCTTTATTTTTTAAAAGGAAGTTAAAAGTCAACGTAGTGCCATTCTTATAATTATATACTTATATTCTAAAATGTGGTGTCCAAAAATCATTTTTAGAACGTCTAAAATAAGTTCAGGACGCTTAAAATTAATTTTTTTGCATCAAAAATTAATTGTTTAGCGTCTTGGCGCCATTTTGCAAATTTTTTTGGCACTAGCTAAAGTTTTAGGAATAATTTTTTTTTTGGCGTCCGAATTCGACTAATTATTATAATTTAGACGCCGAATTATTATCGCTTTAATATCATTTATTGGCGTCCTAAATTTAATCAAGACGCCTTAATTAAATTTTTTGGCGTCCTAATAAAATTTCAGGACACTTTAAACAATTTTGTGGCGTCTTGAATTAATATCAAGATGCCTTAATAAACTTGTTGGCGTTCTGAATAGGTTTTCAGGACGCCAAAATTGCCAGATACCCTTTATTTGCCAAATAGCCCGCGTTTGACCAACTCTTTTAATTTCTCAGCTATTTCCCTTTGCTTCCCTCATCAAATCCTCCGTCAAACCCTATCGACTCAGTCCCTTTGCTCGATTCACGCCGAACCCAAGCCCTAATCGTGATCACCCTCACTCTCCCCTACCTCACATTGTGCTCGACAGTCTGTCTCCTCCGTCTTCCTCTTCACGGCGTCCGTCGGCTCTCGTTCTCTGTTTCCGGCGCGTCCCCCCCCACCTTCTCCAACGATCTCTAATGGTACGCCCCTGCTTTCATGGCTCTTTGACCGTATGTGTAAAAGATAAATGTTTCAAATAGGAAATTAGTGCAGCTTAAGGAGAGCTAGAGAATCGAGTTTTAGAATTAGATGTTTATAGGAGGTGGTGTGAAATCTACTACTTTAGTGAAGTAATGCTACTTGATGATTTTGGTTCTTATCTCAAAAGCTATTACTTCATGAATTCTTATTATGGTTGTTTTTTTGGCATTATTTGAGTATGAAAGCATCATTGGATGGTTTAAATAAACATGTTTGGATTATTCTTCCTCCTTTTTTAGTGTTCTTAAACTAAATAAATTAAAAGTTAACCACATTTGATATGATATTGAATGCCACTACTCGACTAAGCAAAAAAAAAAAAAAATGCTAGTACTGATGAATGGGCTGGCTGCATAAATCCCATAATGTCATTGTGCTTTGTCCGGGACAAATTCTACCTATAAGTCATTAACAGAGATACCGGTGTAACCTTGTAGCTTTACGTATAAGTATTTTTTTTTTATTAAAGGCAATCCTTAAAGCACAATTTATATTGTCAAGAATTGATGCCTTTTATTAGATTTAAACTTACAGTTGATTAATGACTTCTTCAAGTGCAAATGTCATAGAACTATGTTAGATTGGTAATTAATGACTTCTTCAAGTGCAAATATCATATTGAATAACTTTGATAAATTTAGTTGGCAGAAAAGAGATTTGATGTGTTTAATTTCAATTAGAATGAGTTCATTGCTTTTTGCATAGAACATAACGATGAGGTCATGAATAACTTGATTTTTTTTTTGTGTTCATGTAATTTAAGTTTTGATATCACTGTACAAAAGCAAATTTTTAAAATTTCTTATGAAACCCGGGTAGTTTTTGGCAGGACAATAACATCCCAATTGAAAACTAATACCATAGTTGGCTTTAAAAGGGTTGCACGAATCTGATCCAATTTGGGCATATTTTTATTCACTTCATGTGTCCTTTTATATTACATTTAGGTATTATACAAGGTACAAAGTGGTTGGCTTTATCTTCTTATCATTCATGGATGACTTTTGCTTCATTTTTTTGTCCCTAAAGCTGGCGAAATATTAATGAGCTGAAGGGGGTTCAGTTTTTGTCCCCAATTGGCTTAAAAAAGAAGCCCCATTCAGGACGCCAAAAATTACAAATATTACTACCCCTTCGAGACGTCCCTCTCAAAAGGGATGTTAATTGAGTTTTATTTAGGTCATTTTTTGGGTTTTTTTTTTGTAATAGTGGGAATAACAGAAATGTTCGACCTTTTCCTATAAACAAGGCTAATAGCCTAATAATAATGTACTCACCATGCTTTCGCCAATCTCGATCTCTGTTTTAACCCAACTTTTTTTTCCAGATCTCTATACTTCTGGATCTATTTTTTTTGACTCGGTGACTCTCAACTCGGCCGTTCAGGCAGAGTTGGTCAAGTTAACCCAAAATTACCGAGTCAACCAGTGTTAACCCTAACTCGGACCGGTATCCAAGCTGGTTCGCTTGTTTTCTGTCTGAACTGGATGATCCGGTCCGAGTTCCTAAACCATGGACAATGGAGATTTTGGGGTTAGAATTAATATTTTTGATGACTGTGGAAAAATACAGAAAAGTGCCCTATAATTCCTAGAAATTGCAAATCAAGGAAGAAAAGGACCCAAAAGTTTTAGAAATCACAGTTATGCCCCACAAATAGTTTAAAAAGTCACACTTTAGTCCCTACTGAAAAACTTTCAAATCTTCACACTTTAGTCCCTGGTCAAAAAAGTTTTGACTAGGGCTAGGACAGACAACTTTGGGCTGAGGGAAATAGAGAGATAGCAGCCGCAAACGGGAGAGCGCTACAAAGAACACTAGACCTTTTATCCATCTCAGTCCACCTCACCGATCATCCTCTCCTCTTCAACACCCATTGCCGACTCTTCTATCGTCAACCACCACCTCCGTCAGAGTTCGCAACTGGATTCTGAGTTGCAGAGGAGGCCGCAACTTTCTCTTCACTGTTGGTCCCTTCTTTTGCCTTCCACAATATCGGGATGTGGCTCTTCTGTTTTTGAATTTTTCTCAAACCACAACTACAGATTGTTTGCTTCTGGATACATTATCTTTATTTGATTTTTGGGTTTACTTTCACCAACCAAGCTTCCTTGATTTAGTGCTAATTTGTCATTTTAATCATTGATTTTATTGCTAGATGTTTGAACCAGAGAGTGATTATCTTTCTTGAAGCTATTTTCATGAGTGGTTTGAGTTGAGGACGGTAGCCAAGACTTAGACGATTTGTTCTCCAAGGGGATAGCCCTTACACCGACGAAGAAATCTTCTCATGTGACTCACTTTGAACCTAAACACAATGTGGTTAAAGGGCCACCTTCTAACTTATTGTTTTTAGTTCTCTATGTGTTTTGATGATAACTGACAATTGTAAATCCAAAAGATTGTTATTGATTCAAGCCAAAGTGTTTTTGTCTTTAAAAATAACTTAGTTCAATAACTATTTAAATCTCTGAGCTTTGTTGACTCGAGTTAGAGTCAAATTTCTCTGTGTCAAAGCCAAAGTAATTTTGAACATAGTGACTCGAGTTACAGTTTTACAAAAAACAAGTTTTTGAAAGGCTTTTGACTCGAGTCAAATATGTGTGACTTGAGTTAATGGAATGTACTTCATCTTAGTTTTTTCAAATAATTTTCTAACATTCAAAAGTGACTCAAGTTAAGTCACTTAATGACTCAAGTCACTGCTTGTTCCAAATCATTTTCTGTTCAAACCCGACAACCTCTATTTTATGAAAACTTATGCAACTCAAGTTATGTCTTGTATGACTCGAGTCATTGTGTTACAGAGACATCTTTTCAATTGCTTTGAAAATGTGGACTCGAGTCAAGTGTATATGACTCAAGTCAAGCTTTTGAAAATTTGAAATTATCGTGTTCGTAATTCCTATTTCTTTAATCATGACTTGGTTGCTTCATATTATCATTCATTGCTACTCCTAACAATGTTTAATCAGTTTTCTAATAAGTTTCAGATAATTTTAACATGGTTTAAACACCCAATTTCATTAAAGCAAATCGGTGTCAGCAGAGCATTTAATGCTTAGCAGAAACGAAGCGCAAAAAGGGAAAACAATCCTCTGAGCATTCATAAAGCTTTCCGACCATTTCCATTCCACTCTTATTGCTGAATCTCAACGGTCAAATGGAATAAGAAATGTTAATGAAGGATAACGTCGAACATTTGAAGAATCTGAAGAGCCTGAGTAACGTTCGACTCCAACAGCTATATTCATTACTCACAACGGCTCATTGAATTGTCTTCAACGGTCATTATCGCAAGCAACTATAAAAGCTAGAAGCATTCAATTCAAAGCATTAGCAATTACTATTTGATTTACTTAAGCAATATCTTCAGATATTTATAATCTTCAGTGTTCATCTATTTTCTCTTTTAAAGAGTTTAAACTTATTCATTCTTTTAAGAATCTCAAGGTTGTGGAACCTTTGAGATTGGGTTTATTTGATTACAACTTGCAAAGAGGAGTAAGTTCTAGTGAGAGAATTATTCGAGTTACAGAGTATGTAATCAAGTTCTAAGATAGTGAAATCACAGAGTGTTTGGGGACTGGACGTAGGTCAAGGATTTGGTCCGAACCAGTATAAATTTCTTGTGTCTAATCTTTCTCTCTTCTTCTTTGTTTAGCTGTGTTTTAGGGAGTGTGTTTCAGGGTATTTCGATAAAATTTTAAATCACCCAATTTACCCCCTCTTTGGTGATATTCCATCTTTCAATTGCTTAATCATAGAACTAAGATTACTCCTCATACCTTGAGATTTTTAAATGAGCTAATAACTCCTTGTGGAGTAGGTATGAAAGAGACTACTTTCCCCAAGCCTGTTGCTGATGTAAGCCAACCAAATGTTGGTTCAACACTTGGGAAGACCAATGAATAAGTGGTAGAGTCTATAGAGCTTAGCACAAGTCATGCACCTCCTAAGCCTACAAAGGAGAGTATTTCTACTATCCTTGATCTTCCTAGACTAATTCCCTCTATTGTTCAACCTCCTGATGTAGAGCTTAAGCCTCTCCCCTCTAATTTGAAATATGCTTTTCTTACTACTGATGGAAAATTGCCTGTTATTTTCAAATTCTTTGTCTGTGAGTGAGGATGAGAGATTGCTTGATGTTTTGAGTAGAAATAGAAAGGCTCTAGGTTGGACTTTAGCTAACATTCCTGGGATTAGTCTGGCTATTTGTACCCATCGGATCCTTTTGCATGAGAAATCCAAACCTCTTAGGCAACCCCAAAGGATATTCAAACCCATAATTCTAGATATGGTTAACAAAAGAGTAACCTGGCTATTGAGTGCGGGTATCATCTACCCAAATTTCTGATAGTGAGTGGGTTAGTTCGGACATGTAGTGCCTAAGAAGAGTGGGATAATTGTGGTAAAGAATGAAAATGACGAGTTCATACCTACTAAAGTGCAAAATGCTTGGAGAGTGTGCATAGATTATAGGAAATTGAATGAAGCATCTAGGAAAGATCACTTTCCCATACCCTTCATAAATTAGATGCTTGAAAGATTGGCAGGTAAGATCCATTATTGTTTCCTAGATGGTTATTCTGAATATTTCCAAATCCCACTTGCTCCTGAAGATTAGGAAAAGACTACTTTTACTTGTTCATTTGGTACCTATGCATATAGGAGAATGCCATTCGGATTGTGCAATGCACCTAGCACTTTCCAACATTACATGATGTCACTGTTCTTTGATTTTCTTGAAAATTGCATGGAGGTTTTTATGGACGATTTTACAGTGTATGGCAATTTGTTTGAAGCTTGTTTAGATAGTTTGGACAATGTTCTTACTAGATGCAATGAGAAAATTTTGGTTTTGAATTATGAGAAGTGTCATTTCATGGTTGATCATGGAATAGTACTTGGTCATTTGATATCTAGCAAGGGCATTGAAGTTGATAGAGCTAAAATTGAAGTGATTTGCTCATTGCCCAAACCCCACTAATATAAAGTACTTCATTCTTTCTTAGGGCATGTGGGTTTTTACTGAAGATTCATAAAAGATTTCAGTGAGATAGCTCTACCTTTATCTAAACTATTGCAAAAAGATGTTGATTTTTTCTTTGATACTTCTTGCAAACAAGTATTTGATGAGTTAAAAGCACACTTGATATCTCCTTCTATTTTGAATGCACCGGATTGGACCTTGCCTTTTGAACTAGCATGCGATGCCTCCAATTCTGCTGTGGGGGTCATGCTAGGACAAAAGCATAGCAAGTTATCCTATGTGATTGCTTATGCATCCAAAACTTTGGATAGTGCACAAAAGAATTACACTACCACTGAAAAAGAACTGTTTGCTGTGATATTTGCGTTAGATAAGTTCAGACAATATCTAATCAATTCTAAAGTAATTGTGTATACAAATCATGTAGCTGTGAAGTTTCTTTTCACCAAGCCTCAGTCAAAACCAAGGCCCATTGATGGATGTTATTACTACAAGAGTTTGATATAAGCATTAAGGATAGGCCTAGAACTGTGAACCTTGTAACAGATCACTTGAATAGACTACGGATGGTACATGGGGAGTACTTGACTCTGACCTTATTTGTGATGATTTTCCTAATGCGTCCCTTATGTCTATATCTCTCTCTATGTTCCTTGGTTTGCTAATCTAGTGAATTATATTGTGACCGGTCTCATTCCTGAGCATGTCTTCCTTTCAGGCTTAAAAACTTAAACGAGAAGCTGAACACTACATTTGGGATGGCCCATATTTGTGGAGACTATGCAATGATTAAATTATCAGGAAGTGTATTCCAGAGACCGTGTCTAAGGACATACTTTCTGCTTGCCATTCAATGGTTTGTTGTAACATCCTGACTTTTTTAAAAGCAGTATATTTTTGTTTTCATCAGAGTAGAGCATCGGAGCAATTGAGTAACTGATACATTTATTCAAATTGCCGTAAGTCCGGCTCGATTTACGAAGCGGTACATTGACCGAGAGTTTTCAAAATGAATAACACCCGAAGAAAGTCTTGATCGGGACTCGTACGCCCGCTCGCCTTTCTCCTCGGTTCTCGGTTCTCCGAACTCCGACGCTATGATAAGAAGCGAGATCCAATTACAATTTGGATCTCGTGTAACGGTTAACCTCATGCTTAAATACGACTACATATACACGACACAAAGAATCAATACAAAGTCCATAACAGATGTATGATTAAAAATACATAACCACGTATGTAACAAAGCAATAATAATAACGTATGTAACATAACCACGTATGATACAACAATAATAATAACGTATGTAACATAACCACGTATGTGACATAGCAACGGGTGTAACATATCCACGTATGCTACCACCATAGTGTGAATACAACAATCATATATATCCATACAATAACCATCGAGTTAGTGTTACAAAGACGCGAACGTACCTTTTTGGCGGTACAACGGAACTTTTACTAAAAACGTGAAATTCGACGGCGGGAAAAACGGCGGTATGTCGGCGGCACAACAAATGACTCGACAAATGACGGTACGATTATCTCGATATCCTATAAGGATAATATTTAACAACTTTTAGCAGCATAATGCATTTTAGGTACAAATTACCATTTTGCCCGAACCCCTAATCGGCGGAATTTCGCGGAAGCTTTAAGCTTTTCGCTCTATCTCTCTAGAATTTTGACAGATCTTTTCCCTCATCATATTTTCGAAATATATATCATATTTACCCCTAAATATGATATCTAGACTATCTTGAAAAATTAAAGATAAATCTAGCATTCCTACTATATCTACCGAAAGAACTACCGAACCTAAAGACCAGGGACCGAAGAACTTACCCAGACTTTGCTCAGACTTTCTCCAGAGCTTCTCTCTCTTACTTCTCTCTAAGAGGCAGATTTTTGGTGTGAGAAATGAAGAAGAGGAGCTTGGTATTTATAGAAGAGACGGATGGCAGAACGGTAAATAATTCGAACTTCAGTCTTGACGAATATGGACCGTAGGATCGCATTTTGAGGACAAAACACTCTTGGCCATCCATGGTCAAGATCGAAATCTAAGAGCCCTAAAGTCAATGGATGAGTTGTCATCCATGATGGCTCTTTGCTTTATGGCCTCCGCCCGATAAAGCCTACCGATCGGTGTCCGTTTCGCGATTTCGCGAAACTCAAAAATCCGGCGTGTAACTTTGAAGATCTTTCCATCCTCTTTCATATTATATATTTAGATCCCCTTTTTGATCATATCCAGGAATTCTCCGGTGCGTCGGAAGATATTCGGACAAACGCGTCGATTACATTTTAAATCGCTTCCGATAGAACCAACTTCACGGACAATAATTCGCCGAATCGTAAAACGTCCAGTTGTTGTCTAACTTAATCTGTGTTTGAAAATACACAATTGTTTCTATAGGTTCTCACTTTGCCTATCTCGACTCCACTCTATCGATCAACTTTTCGTCTTATTTGAAATTAGGGTTTTTCGGTTGCGGATCGACGTCCTGGTAAATTCTTTCTTCGTGTAGAATTTCACTTGTACTTAATTTGATCAGTCCCGAAAAAGACTTTTACCTCTGGTTTACCCTGTAGAATTTATTTCTAACCTTTCCCCGCCTCCCGCCTATGTTCGACTCACCGCATTATATTATTATTTTATTAAAAATGCCTTCACATTTATTTTTTTTTTTCTTTTATTTTTTATTTATTTTTCTAAGCATAAAATATTTTATTAATATTTTATTTATTTATTTATTTAATAATTTCGAATTTCTCCAATTAAAAATAATTATTTAAATTATTTTTAATTCATTTACTTTATACCCTAATTATCCCATTAATTACCAGATTAGCCACTTACTAATTTTTGATAATTTTCTTAATTAGGATAAATCATTATCTCACAACTATTTTACTTACATTGGTATTTTATATCCCATGTAAAATATTAAAAATCATGGGGTCACTTATGATCCCAAAATAATACTTAATTTTGCCTCATTATTTTTCAAGGGAAATTATCCCAAAAATTCCTAAAATTAGAGACAACATACTTTCTAATTTTTTATAAATATTTTACTACCTCTTGGGATTTATCATAATATTTTTAGGTCATTTAATGCCCTAAAAATACATTTTAACTCTTTATCTTTCCTAATTTCCATAGTAATTACCTTAGAAAATAAGATAATTATTACTTATTATTTGAAACCACATGTTCACCTATTTTAAATAGGTATTATTTATCGAAATATAATATTCCAGATAAATAATTATCCAAGTATTACATTTCTCCCCGTTAAACAAAATTTCGCCTCGAAATTTGCTCTATACCAATTTAGACTTTGTACTAACTACACCCGGACTTATTCGCTCCTTAGGAACCACGTGCCAAAACCGTCTCCTTAGCAACCACGTGCCAAAAACTGTCTCCTTAGCAACCACGTGCCGTGACGACAAAAGATACCTCACCGCTAGTTTTACGCACCGCATCTCTCGCGCATGCAACCGGCTCCACGACTTATTCGCTCCGTAACTTTTCTCTATATGTCGGCCGCTCCACTTGATGATCGAGAATTTGCTCGAGGTTTGATTTGTCAAGATCTTGTCATTTTGTACTTTGATATATAGTGTTTCCCGTGACACCCATATACCGCGGTTGACACCGAGATATCAAAATGTCTCCATGGCGCCCATACACCATGGTAACACAAGATACCTTAAATGTTTCCATGGCGCCCATACACCATGACAACACAAGATACCTCCTACTCAATGACACAATCGCGGTCCGGTTGTAGTAACTAAGAGATACGCATCGTAAACTAAAATTTTCACGGCAAATAAGATAACTATTTATCAACCCATAGGGGATTTCTTACTAAACATGTATCTTAACGATTTATTTTACCCGGACTCGGGTGTAGTATTAAAACGGGACTTCTCGTCTATTAAAAACACAGGACTTCTCATCTATTAAAACAAAGGATTTCTCATCCATTTAAAAAACACAGGACTTCTCGTCCATTTGAAAACAAAGGATTTCTCATCCATTTAAAAACACAGGACTTCTCGTCCATTAAAAACACAGGATTTCTCATCCATTTAAAAGCACAGGACTTCTCGTCCATTTAAAACACATGATTTCTCATCCATTTTAAAAAAACACACAGGATTTCTCATCCATTTTTTAAAAAATTTCACGTTTTGCAATATCATATAGTTTAGACGAATGCTAACACTATAAACGATCGGACATCCGTACTATTTCCCCTTGTTCAGGATTTCGTTGATTCGGTCTACTCAGAAACGGGTACGAAATTTCGTATCGAGAGTTCCTCTACATGAGTCAAATACTGCATGTACTTATCCTTGTTGGTCTCGTAGTTTCATCCGGCGTGGCCCGGCTCCTCGTATAAGCTCGGGCTGAGGACGAAAGTCGTCCGGTACAAACCGACGATTATCGAATTATCGAGTTATCGAGACCGATATCGAGTTATCGGAATTATCGAGTTATCGGGATTACCGTAGAGGCGATATCGAGTTATCGAATTATCGTGGTCGATTTCAAATATGAATATGGACGATGGATTTACATCGATTTCGGGTTAGAATGATGCACCGACCGAGGGTGGTACACCGGTTCAGAATGGTATACCAGTGCAGACTGGTACACCGACTTAGGGCTATATCAGTACTCATTTTCAAAACATGCTCTTTAAAAAGGCGTAGAGCCTAACTCCGTTACTCAACCAATTTGGCCAGGTAAGTGTCTATCATGGGAGCCTCACCGTGCTAGGGTGAGTGATTGGCCGATCCACATAGACTAGCCTTGCCTTCGGCACCAAAAGGTTTTTAGAATAACTTAGTCGAGGATCTATGCCGGGACAACTGCTCTGATACCAAAAATGTAACATCCCGACTTTTTCAAAAGCAAGATATTTTTGTTTTCATCGTAGTAGAGCATCGGAGCAATTGAGTAATCGATACATTTATTCAAATTGCCGTAAGTCCGGCTGATTCTGAAGCGGTACATTGACCGAGAGTTTTCAAAATGAATAACACCCGAAGAAAGTCTTCGTCGGGACTCGTACGGCCGCTCGCCTTTCTCCTCGGTTCTCGGTTCTCCGAACCCGACGCTATGATAAGAACCGAGATCCAATTACAATTTGGATCTCGTGTAAGCGTTAACCTCATACGCTTAAATACGACTACATATACACGACAAAGAATCAATACAACAGTCCATAACAGATGTATGATTAAAAATACATAACCACGTATGTAAAGCAATAATAATAACGTATGTAACATAACCACGTATGATACAACAATAATAATAACGTATGTAACATAACCACGTATGTGACATAGCAACGGGTGTAACATATCCACGTATGCTACCACCATAGTGTGAATACAACAATCATATATATCCATACAATAACCATCGAGTTAGTGTTACAAGACGCGAACGTACCTTTTTGGCGGTACAACGGAACTTTTACTAAAAACGTGAAATTCGACAAATGGAAAAAAACGGTATGTCGGCGGACAACAAGAGCGGCTCGACAAATGGGTACGATTATCTCGATATCCTATAAGGATAATATTTAACAACTTTTAGCAGCATAACGGGCATTTTAGGTACAAATTACCATTTTGCCCCGAACCCCTAATCGGCGGAATTTCGCGAGCTTATTGTTTTCGCTCTATCTCTCTAGAATTTTGACAGATCTTTTCCCTCATCATATTTTCGAAATATATATCATATTTACCCCTAAATATGATATCTAGACTATCTTGAAAAATTAAAGATAAATCTAGCATTCCTACTATATCTACCGAAAGAACTACCGAACCTAAAGACCGGGGGACCGAAGAACTTACCCAGACTTTGCTCGACTTTCTCCGCAGCTTCTCTCTCTTACTTCTCTCTAAGAGGCAGATTTTTGGTGTGAGAAATGAAGAAGAGGAGCTTGGTATTTATAGAAGAGACGGATGGCGAACGGTAAATAATTCGAACTTCGTCTTGACGAATATGGACCGTAGGATCGCATTTTTGAGGACAAAACACTCTTGGCCATCCATGGTCAAGATCGAAATCTAAGAGCCCTAAAGTCAATGGATGAGTTGTCATCCATGATGGCTCTTGCTTTATGGCCTCCGCCCGATAAAGCTACCCGACGTGTCCGTTTCGCGCGATTTCGCGAAACTCAAAAATCCGGCGTGTAACTTTGAAGATCTTTCCATCCTCTTTCATATTATATATTTAGATCCCCTTTTTGATCATATCCAGGAATTCTCCGGTGCGTCGGAAGATATTCGGACAAACGCGTCCGGTTACGGAAATCGCTTCCGATAGAACCAACTTCTGGACAATAATTCGCTGAATCGTAAAACGTCCAGTTGTTGTCTAACTTAATCTGTGTTTGAAAATACACAATTGTTTCTATAGGTTCTCACTTTGCCTATCGACTCCACTCTATCCGATCAACTTTTCGTCTTATTTGAAATTAGGGTTTTCGGTTGCGGAATCGACGTCCGGTAAATTCTTTCTTCGTGTAGAATTTCACTTGTACTTAATTTGATCAGTCTGAAAAGACTTTTACCTGGTTTACCTGTAGAATTTATTTCTAACCTTTCCCCCTGGTCTTTATATGTTCGACTCACCGCATTATATTATTATTTTATTAAAAATGCCTTCACATTTATTTTTTTCTTTTATTTTTTATTTATTTTTCTAAGCATAAAATATTTTATTAATATTTTATTTATTTATTTATTTAATAATTTGAATTTCTCCAATTAAAAATAATTATTTAAATTATTTTTAATTCATTTACTTTATACCCTAATTATCCCATTAATTACCAGATTAGCCACTTACTAATTTTTGATAATTTTCTTAATTAGGATAAATCATTATCTCACAACTATTTTACTTACATTGGTATTTTATATCCCATGTAAAATATTAAAAATCATGGGGTCACTTATGATCCCAAAATAATACTTAATTTTGCCTCATTATTTTTCAAGGGAAATTATCCCAAAAATTCCTAAAATTAGAGACAACATACTTTCTAATTTTTTATAAATATTTTACTACCTCTTGGGATTTATCATAATATTTTTAGGTCATTTAATGCCCTAAAAATACATTTTAGCTCTTTATCTTTCCTAATTTCCATAGTAATTACCTTAGAAAATAAGATAATTATTACTTATTATTTGAAACCACATGTTCACCTATTTTAAATAGGTATTATTTATCGAAATATAATATTCCAGATAAATAATTATCCGGGTATTACATTTGTGGTGGACACTTTAGTGCTTATAAGACTTCTAGGAAAGTGTTGGATGCCAGGTTTTACTGACCTACCCTATTTAAGGATGCATATTTGTATTGTAAGGCATGTGATAATGCCAAAGATTTGGGGGGTTAGGTAAACAGCATGAGATGCCACAACAACCCCTGCTCTTTTGTGAGATATTTGATGTTTGAGGTATCAATTTTATGAGTCCTTTTCCACCATCATCTGGCTCTACCTACATCTTGTTAGCTATAGATTACCTTTCTAGGTAGGTAGAAGCCATTCCCACTAGGAAAGATGATGTCCAAACGGTTTCCAAGTTTATCAAGTCTAACATCTTCGATATATTTTAAGTATCGAGGGCTATAGTGAGTGATAGATGTTCTCAATTTTGCAATAAGGTTATTGATAACTTACTTGTTAAGCTTGGGGTAACCCACAAAATGTCCACTCCTTATCATCCACAAACGAATAGGCAAGTGAAAGTATCTAATCGAGAGATCAAACACATATTGGAAAAGATAGTCAAGCCTTCAAGAAAGGATTGGAGCTCAAGGTTGGATGAAGCACTATGGGCCTATAGAACCGCCTTCAAGACACCAATAGGACTGTCTTCTTATCGGCTTATCTATGGTAAAACATGTCATATTCCGGTAGAATTAGAGCACAAAACATATTGGGTTGTGAAAATGTGCAATATGGATGTGGAGGAAATTGGCTTGGCAAAGAAGTTACAAATTCAAGAACTTGAGGAGATGCGATTAGAAGCTTATGAGAGCTCCCGCATTTACAAAGAAAAGATCAAGCTACTTCATGATAAGAAGATTATACGAAAGGATTTCAAAGTTGGTGATCATGTTTTGCTATATAAGGCCCGATTCAAGTTGTTGAACGGGAAGCTTAACGATAACTGGTATAGGCCTTTCGCTATCACCAAAGTGCATTCATTTGGTATGGTAGAGCTGCTTGATGAGACTACTGTAAAGGAATTTCAAGTTAATAGACACCTCTTCAAGCTCTATCGTGATTCATCATCAAAGCCTCATTGAGGTCAGGTTGTCTCTTCCCTTCACTTACATTTACTATTTTGAATTGTATAATTCCTTAATGACTCTAAATGCTTGAAATAAGTGTGGGGGATGGACCATCCCAATAGAAAAGTAGTAGTAGTATAGTTTAATAATTAGAATAAGAACTCCCTATGTATTCTTTGCATTTTGGCCACTACCTTCCTTAATTATCAATGTGCCTCTTCACTCAAATTTTCTTTGTTATTATGACTTGTTTCTTCTTTCTCCTATCTTTATATAATGTTGACGTGTTGTGCTCTAATTGCAATTGAACTTCACAACTTTCCACTTCATTAAGGAACAAGTTAGAATAATAGCATTGTTTTACAAGAATGACTTGGTTGTTTTTAAGTGTGGGGGAGGGGAATACATTTTGAATTCTATTAATTGGTTGTTTTTAAATGAGAAAATGCCTTTAATTAGATTTTTTTTTTCAAGAATGACTTGCTCTAATGCACGTCCTAAGTGGTAAAGGGTCACATTTGCCACTTTGGAAGTGTATAATTTATGGGAAATTCTGAGAGCTTTTATGACATCTAGTGTTTTGACAACTTTTTTAAAACCATATTTTGTTTTTCAAGTAAATGGAAAGAGAAATGAACCCACAATTAGATTTTTGCTTACTCCTTATTTTGAAAATGAGAGTTTATAAAGAGTTAAGAATAATTAATTAGTACGAAATTAATGTTCATAGTTGAAAAATAACGGTAAACCGTTAACTTTTTTAATGATAAAAGACGACATTATTCATTTTTAAATACTTTTGAACTGATATTAAAAAAAAAACTTCTAGATAACTACAACTTCTACACCAAAACTTTCAAAGCAAAATTAAATCTTAATCCTTAAAATAATGCCCGTGTGCAGATTTTCATTTTATTAAAAGTTTATTAAAATAAATATTTTCACTCTTATATCTTTCATAATTTTGGAGCATGTATAGGAACTTCTTTAATATGCTAAACTTTTTATATTTAATTGTGAATATCAATTATCCGCACACAATTTAAAGCTAAGGGAGTAATCCAAATATCACATAAAGTTTGAGGAGTTTATATGCACAAAAGACAAAAATTTGACTGGATATATAATAATTAGTTGGGATTATTCACACAGACCTGCAAGCTCTGTGAAGATTATTGTTAATTTTTTTTTTTTTTTAAAAAAAATAAAAAAATAATTATATGCGTTCCATAATTCAAAAAAAAAAAAGGTTTTGTGCTTTTGCTTCAAAACAATAAAACATACTCTACGTGCCATTCTCTCGTGCTTTGTGCAAGGTTGTGTTGCATAACAATGTACTAACAGTAAAATAATAATGTAAACTTCACCATTATCACTATAAAAAAAAAAAGAAGGATTTAGTGAGGGACAAAATCAGTTGCTAGAGAAAGAAAATCCATTGCAAACACATTTTGTGATGGAAAAAAATCCGTCGCAATTTGCGACGCATTTTTTTTTTCCAACGCAATGCAATTTGTAACGGATTATGTTTTCCGTCGCAAATAATGAGAGATTTTCTTTTTTGTCGCAAATTCTGTTACAAATTGTGACTGATTTTTTTCCTTGTAAATTCGATCGACTTTTTAGTATTTTCTAGTAGTGATACTCCCTCCTTTTCTTATTACAAACTTTAAATTTTGAGATGGTTGTATCTCAAAATATAAATTTTATTTTAGATTTGTCTAGATATTTATTATATTTTTTCAAAGTTAAAGTCATTAAATTTGTCCTGAAATTTAAGTAATTTCCAACATTATCCCTACTAATTGCACTAAACTATAATATCATATTAATTATTACTCTCAACCACTACCCTTATTAATTATGGGCATACATGGAAAAATATTTAATACTCTTTAGGGAAAAAAAAAGTGCCTTATAAAAATAACTAAATACATTTGTTAGTTAGTGTCTTATAATAA
Organism: Acacia melanoxylon; assembly: GCA_019022615.1. Classification (NCBI taxonomy): domain Eukaryota; kingdom Viridiplantae; phylum Streptophyta; class Magnoliopsida; order Fabales; family Fabaceae; genus Acacia; species Acacia melanoxylon. Next base: position 17,366,046 of record JAFJYJ010000003.1, read on the forward strand.
AGAAAAGATAGAATATACTCCCTCCGGTCCTAATTATAGGAACTATTTACCAGAATTTGGAGAGATTAAAGAGAAAAGTTAAATTAGTTAATTGTAATTATTTTTCGAAAACACCATTGCTTAAAATTTAAAATTACATCAAGGAAAAATTTATGGAATCAGTAGCCACAGCGCTATTGGGTCTACATAACGAGATTGTTTACCTAATAGTCAATAATTATTAATCCGAAATTGTTTATATGATCCGAAACACGAAAAGAGCCCAATCTGGCATAGATATTATTGGCAAATCGCATCAAAAAATCAACGCATTTAAAAATAGTGAATCATGCAATTATTATTTTTTTTGTTTTAAAAAAACAGTTATAGTTTTTAATTATCTTAAAGTGCAGACATGATCTAATATGGAGTGAAATAATTTAAGTGGTAATTAAAGTGTATATGACATTAATAAGTTGCAAGCATTACTTACTTTACATAATATATAGGTGTATTATCAAATTATTATTGAGAAAGTATCAATAGGGGTATTTTAGGAAGAAATTGAGAAAAATTTAAACTTGCTCTTATAATTAGGACCAAGATCAACACCAAAATATGTTTATATAATTAGGACCGGAGGGAGTATATTTATTACATTTAACTAATTTTAACAGTTTTTTAAATTAATGCAAATTAGATGTTTGAAGCTTATAATAAGCAACGGAAAAGCGTACTTTTTCAAGAAACTTTAGCTGAATTACTCCATTCAATTCTTTTATAAGCAACAACTATTCAAATCACGCAAAATGAATTGTTGGTTAAAATTAGTTAAAATGAATAAATGTGTAAGAGATGTAATGATTTTCCAAATATACCCTTATTTATGAAGACAATGAGTTATGAGTGTGAGAAAGAATGAAAGGAAAAGGAGATGATAGAGACATGAAATTAATTGTGGGTAAAAATAAAAAACATGCATTAAATTAAATTGTTGCTTATACTTTAGTATCAATTCTATGAGAGAGAAGATTGCTTATAAATAGTATCAAAAAGAGCACATAACAAGGAAAAAATTCAGATAAATACCATTTAAACTTACAAAACTCAAATAAGTCACAAGGGGGATCTAAGATTTTGAAATACTATCTTTTTACCAAAATACCTCTCACTTTTTTAAAAAGGCAAGGTCCCTCGCTGGTCGGAGCTCCGTAGGTTGTCTCTGGTGACAATTTGAGTAATGTGATTAACTACTTTAATATTAAGATTGACAACTTGAGCTCCCTAAGCCTTGTCAGGCGTCGATCACAAGTGGAATAAAATCAATAACAACTTGTGTATAGCAGTTCACAATTATGGTATAGAGATTGACAACTTGGGAAGCTAAAGTTGTCTTTGCCATTATTCAACTTGTCAACAACTCTTGACAAGGCTTAGGGAGATTAAGTTGTCATTCTCTAAACCAAAATTGTTAGCTGCATTACTCAAGTTGTCACTGAAGCCCTGGCTGCTCTCGGACAGCGGAGCTTTAGTTCTAACAAGGGTTCTTTCTTTTTTTTAAAAAAAAAAATGACGAGCATTTTGATAAAAATACAATATTTCTAAATCCCACATTTTTTCCTTGTGACCTAAGTATCATTTTCATATATTCAAAGTAGAGTTTTTCAAGTTCAAAGATAGAATTTTGCAAAAATTGCATCTAGTTCCCGAGTAAAGGAAAATACAACAAAATGATCCTTAAAATCATAAAATTTTGGTGAAGTCCCTTGGGACTTTTTTGTGATATATTTCATATATATGAAAATATACAAATGCCACATAGAGGCTAATAGACTTACCAACGCAAGCATATGGACTTATCAAAACAAGTATATGGATTTGTGATGACTTCCTTTTTTTAATAGATTTGAGACATATTTTGATATATTTAGGAAGTGAGGCATAGAAATAGGCCAGGTCAAACCAGGCTTTGGCTAAATAAGTCTGAGCCTGCAATGGGGGCAGAAGGCTTGAACCTGGGCCTGAGCCTCAATTCAGGCCTTTTTTTAGGCTCAGGCTGAGCCTTCATAAGGATTGGTCAAGCCTAAAGCCTTTTTAAAGGCCTACTTACAATGTAGGCCTTTAAAAAGGCCTTATATTGTAGGCCTTGGAAGCCATAAATAGGCTTTGTATACTTTGAGCCTATCAGAATTTATATAAATATATCTTGAAATTATAATATAAAAATGAAAAACAATAAATATTATCTTATTTATATTATATAAATATAAATATATTTATTTAATATTTAAACAAAGCCGGACACGAAGGCCTACAGGTCGCCCGGCCTATTTACATATTCGGGCCTTTAAATAGGCCTTGGCGACCTTTTAACAAATGGCCAGGCTTGAACAAGCCCTAAATAGGCCAGGCAGAGGCCGCTGATAGGGTCCGGCCTATTCCCACCCCTAGGGAAGTCATCAATACTAAATTAAAGAGATTTTCTTGAGAGTTTAAGAGATATCAATCTGGATACATCATTTGTGGGATTTCAATTTAAAATAAAAGTTTTTGAGTTTAGGAAATAAATAATAATAATTAGGAGCCTTCACAAATAAATTCAGTTATTATTTTTATTATTATATAATTTCCTTTTTCTTTTTCATAATTGAGCACGGTTTTGTTTCCAGGATAATTGATTTGATTTGGCACTCAATGGAATTGGGGTCCACAAATGGGTGAAAAAAAAGAAACACCTAATACTAAGAATGGAGGCGCAGTACAGACAGGGTAAACGATTTGAATTGAAGAGAAAAAAAAAACAGAGGGTAGCGTCGCGTATGAGAGACGCGAGAGAGCAGTGTTCATCATCTTCAAGAAGGAGCGCCGCAGGACAAAGACCGGCGACCCTCTTCTTCCTCTCTCGCCGGCGGCGTCATTCACCACCAAGGTCGCCGGCAAGCTTCGTCTTCAACATCATCAGCGTTTTCTTCTCGGGGAACCAAATTGAGCGAACCGAGACAAAGAGAAGCAGCTGAGATCTGTCAAAGCATCTATCTTCATCATCAACATTTTTGTGGGAGCGAGAACGTCAAACCTGTTCTTAATTTTAATACTCTGTTTTTATCCCCTTTCCCTTTGATTTTCATTATGGTCCCCAACTGGAATTTTGTGTTGCTGTGGTGTTGGTTGAAGCATGTGTAGCTAGTTTGTTTTGCAACCTAGAGTTCCTATGAACTTAAAAGTGGATTAGACTTTGTTTTCATTGTTTAGTTATAATTATTATTAATTTTGGTTACTTAATCTTGTTTAGATTTATCTATTAGTGACTGACCATCACTAAATATGAATTTGAGAATTAGGATTTACCTTGACGAAAGGAATTTTAATTAGGCTATGAGATTAAGTAATATGGGATTAGATTACGATTTAATTTGCAATTAGGATAGACATATACGTAATGGACCCATATAATTGTTGAAGAGTGTTTTCGAGTTTTATTGCCTCTTGAGTAATTATGTTAGAGATAACAAGTTATACTCAAGAAAGGTTTGTAAATTGACCGACAGACACTTATAGCTATTTATACTCGAGATTAACAAAATTGATATTAAGGCTAATTAAATTAGTGAAATCAAGGTCTATGAAACTAATAAGGAATTAGTGACTCTGGGTTGCTCATTTTATTATTGTGATAGTTTGTTTATTTTGATTTTAATTTCTTTTCTCTTAATTAAATTTCATTTAGTTTGCTCAACTTAAACGAAATTGTAAAATTAATGCTTAACTGAAGTTGTGGGTACGAAGTCCTCGTGTGAATGATACTTTTCTTATCACTTTATTACTTGGTACGACCCGTATACTTGCGGAGTTATAGGCTTTAAAGTTTTGTCCTATCAAGTTTTTGGCGCCGTTGCCGGGGACTTGTGTGCCACAACTGTCTTAGTTAGAATTGATTGAGCATTAGTAGTTTGATTTTGAGTTCGTAAATATTTTATTTGATTTTTATAGGAAATATTTTTTTAAAAAAATGGATTTCAATTGGCAACCAACTGGTCTTAATATTGAGAAGGATATGAATTCTTTGTCTTCTATACAAGATGGATTGATTGCTATTTTAAATTCTTTGAATGAAAATAGGCAACGTAAAAGGAGCATAAATGATGGTTGTATTCCATATGTTGATTCTTCTCAATATGTATGCATGTCTTGTGTTTATTGTGGAGGGAATCATTTATTTGAGCATTGTCCATATAGTACAACCAGTCATTTTGTGAGAGATGATTTCAATAGGAACCAAACTTGTTTTGATAACTCATTTTGTCCTAGAGAAGGTTTTGAGCAACAAAATTTTGGGGATCTACATGTCTATTGTTCTCATGAAAATACCCCTCCTTTTTACTCTTATCCACCTACTGAAGAACACGCCATTGAGTATAAGGAATAATCTAATTTAGAAATATTATTTGAGAAGTATGTGGAAGCATCAGAGAGACCTAGTAGAGAGCAAAAGGAGATTGTCATCATTAGCCTTAAGTCAAGTGTTCAAAATATGGGGGTATATGCGAGTCAAATTGTTTCAACCCTTGAGACTATGAGACAAGATAATTCCTTAAGCTTGATGATCACTTCTTATGATGATAATGATTATTGTGAGGAAGTTGAAGATGTGGAATTACATGAGACTATAGATAATGTAAAAAGTGATTGTGGGTTTGAAATTGATTTAGATGAGAATGGTGGATGTCTAGAAGAGGTTCTGCCTGTGGAGCCTAAGGCTTGTAATTTTGGTGATCAAATTGACGTGGACATCCCAAGAGTTGTTGTTCATGACTCTCCTATTGAAGTGTTGGCTCTTACTGATGAGAGTCAAGTTGATTTTATTGGATGCTCTAAATTCTTGGAGGTGCCTATGTTTATTTTCAAGGATATGCATGTTGTGCTTAATTTGAATTCAGTGAATACTTGTACTCCAAGATTGTCTATGATTAAGGAAGCACAAGTAATTAACTTGAATAATCAATTTTGTGTGTGATACCTTGTTGCTTGAAAAGAAATGAAGACAGGGTAATTATGGTGTTTGATACTTATTATTAGAAGTTGTTTTGAGAAGTTTGGCTGAAGACTTTAAACTTAGCGCTTCTTGGGAGGCAACCCAAGGTATGATTTGATGCTTTATTTGATTTTATAGGACTGTTGATAGCCCTTGATGATGTGTTCCACTTTGGTAGCAAGGATTGAGAGTGCAAGTCAAGGACAAAAAGAGGAGTTTTCTTCTACTTTTCTTTGATTTATTCTATTTGATTGTTGATGATATATTGCTTGGGAATGAGTGCTGGTCTTCGTTGGATGTGCATGTGATGACTGTTTGTGATGATTATTGAGTGACTGTTAGCACTTATGCTATTTAATTGGTGAAAATTTGAAATCTCTGAAATTGGTGTTACCCTTACACTTATATATGGTTGCTCTTCACTTCCATTACTTTTTGTTACTTGTTCGCATTGAGGACAATGTGACATTTAAGTGTGGGGGTGAGGGTAGTCTGGATTTTACATGACTTTCCTTGTTCTCAGATTTTCTTAAAAAAATTCTTATGGAAGCTTGAATTTTGTTCGTGAGCATTATCACAATTAGGTTAATTTGAACATAAAGAGGAGTGAATTTGATTTAGAAATTGATTTTATATTCTTTGAATGTTAGTAAAGAGGTAAAGATTTGGTTTTGGTACTTTACTTTAGGATGTCAAAGAACTTGTGAGGAATTTGAGCCTAAATTTTCATCCTTCTAAGAGAGAGTACACTTATTGTAATTTCATCTCTAGAACTTGTCTTGAATCTCTTTTGAAATTTGAAATCCCTTTTGCATGCACAAAGATGATATAGGCATTCATTTCATAGCTAGTTCGGCCAAATGTCCATCCTTATCACATGAAAATCATTTGTTTACCCCATTTGATCCTCTATTTTTTTTTTTAAAAAAAAAACATTTGCATAGAATAAATAGCCCTTTGTTTGAGATATGCAATTTGTTTACATCTTTTTCTTCCCATTCAATTTTTTTTTACTTTAGTAAGTGCTAAGTGAACCAATTTAAAAGAGTGAAGGAGTTAGAAAGTCAACATTATAAGAGTATGTGTAGATAGTGAAAAGCGCAAAAAAAAAAAGAAAAAAAAGAAAGAAAGAAACAAAGGAATGTATTTTAAAAAAATAGATATAAAAAAAAAAGATTGTTGAGGTCAAAAGAATAAATGTGGTTTATATATAGTGTTAGTGAGTTTGTTTTCTTTTGGCGGGTATTCCTTCATTCTTCATCATGAATTTCATTAAATTACTTGGCACTAATTAAAGTATTCTCCCATACCATTTGATCACTTTCATTCCATTATCCTACCTTGATAATTAAAACCTAGAGAAAGTCCTTTTGATTTGAGTGTGCAATTGGATAATGTATAAAGTGGAGATTGAGATGATAAACAAGCTTATGATAGATAAGTTGCAATAGGTGGAATTGAGTTAAACACAAGCCCTAGAATATCTTGAGAAATGAGTGTAAACACTTGACTTGTGAGAGACATTATATTGTGATTTATTTTTGCCAAATTAATTACCTTGCTACTTGCATTTTTGGAAAGTGGAAAAGATTTCTAAGAAAGTTTAGTTCTTGAAAGTTTGGATTGACTTAAATTTTGTAGTGCTTGCTTTAAAAATCTTGCATTGCTTCCATGATTTTCTTGAATTTGGATGTTTTAGAATTTAAAATCTTGAGGACAAGATTTGATGCAAGTGTGGGGTGTGATGACTTCCTATTTTTAATAGATTAGAGACATATTTTGATATATTTGGGAAGTCATCAATACTAAATTAAAGAGATTTTCTTGAGATTTTAAGAGATATCAATCTGGATACATCATTTGTGGGATTTCAATTTAAAATAAAAAATTTTAAGTTTAGGAAATAAATAATAATAATTAGAAGCTTTCAAAAATAAATTCAGTTTTTTTTTATTATTATTATATAATTTCCTTTTTCTTTTTCATAATTGAGCACGGTTTTGTTTCCAGGATAATTGATTTGATTTGGCACTTAATGGAATTGGGGTCCACAAATGGGTGAAAAAAAGGAAAAACCTAATAGTAAGAGTGGAGGCGCAGTACAGACGGGGTAAACGATTTGAATTGAAGAGGAAAAAAAACACAGAGCGTAGCGTCGTGTACGAGAGACGCGAGAGAGCAGTGTTCATCGTCTTCAAGAAGGAGCGCCGCAGGACAGAGACCGGCGACCCTCTTCTTCCTCTCTCGCCGGCGGCGTCATTCACCACCAAGGCCGCCGGCAAGCTTCATCTTCAACATCATCAGCGTTTTCTTCTCAGGGGAACCAAATTGAGCGAACGTGAGACAAAGAGAAGCAGCTGAGATCTGTCAGCATCCATCTTCATCATCAACATTTTATGTGGGAGCGAGAACGTCGAACCTGTTCTTAATTTTAATACTCTGTTTTTATCCCCTTTCCCTTTGATTTTCATTATGGTCCCCAATCTGGAGTTTTGTGTTGTTGTGATGTTGGTTGAAGCTATGTGTAGCTAGTTTGTTTTGCAACCTAGAGTTCCTATGAACTTAAAAGTGGATTAGACTTTGTTTTCATTGTTTAGTTATAATTATTATTAATTTTGTTCATTTAATCTTATTTAGATTTATCTATTAGTGATTGGCCATAATCTTGAATATGAATTTGAGAATTAGTGATTTACTCGACGAATGGAATTTTAATTAGGCTACGAGATTAAATAATATGAGATTATATTACGATTTAATTTACAATTGTGATGACATATACCTAATGGCCTCATATAATTGTTGAAGAGTATTTTCGAGTTTTATTGTCTCTTGAGTAATTATGTTAGACATAACAAGTTATATTTAAGAAAGAGTTGTAAGTAGACCGACAAGATTTGTCATATAGACTTGTCTATAGCTCACAGGCTTGTCAACAAAGGCACATGGAGGTATTTGTTTCTTTTTTACATATAAAAGTATTAAAAAAATCTTACAGGACTTCCCCGCAATTAAGATTTCACAAACACCCATTTATCGTAAATTCCCTTATTACCTGGAATTTTCTCATATAAGAATCTAATAAAATAACGAGGGATTTGCCATCGTGGTCCACGAGGTCATTTTCAAACCTGAAAAAGAAAAACCAAGAAAAAAGTTTGTGGAGAAAAATCATGGTCCCACACTCCAGAAGATGTCAAGATCCAGTGATCAATTTAATAATAATTATGTCCGAAAAAAATACATACAAAAAACGAGTGTATTAACTGGCGAACGAGTAAAAATAATCTATAAAACTTAAATATTTTATTTATAATGAAGACTCTTATGTTTGCAGATACAGCTATTATAATTTATATTTACTACTCATCTTTTAATAAAATATTTTAGGATTTAACTATCATAGAAATCATTTTTTTTATTCATACTTACACAGAGAGCCAACTCAGTAAACTTTTTAGAAGTTTAAATGCTTTTGTTCTAAATCCTAAAATAATTGTTAGTTTTGATGAAAGCCACTTTTGAAATAATTATTCAACTCTCTTTAATCCATAATATAAGTTACTTCTACAAAAATGTTTTGATTCACAATATAAGTCAATTAAAGAATAATTAATATTTATTTATAAATTTGGTCCATGTAGTTAATACTTAAATGTTAATTTTTCATGTTCTCTCTTATTTAAAACTTAATTTAATATGGATAAATTTGCTGTAGCCCCTTTTATGCGGGGTAAATAGAATCTGCCTAAACACTCTTTAATTTGTGGCTGGCTGCAAATAAATGCTGCTTACAAAAAGACATATTTTTTAATTGTCATGTATATTCTTTTTATGTGTGCTTTTTACAGAGAATCATTTTACTTCACCTTTCACTTTTCCTTTCCTGTCTCAGTCGCTTTTTTTTTGTCCCACACTCACTTTAATAATAGAGAAATAGGTGTCTCTATTAATTTATCTCTCAACTTCCTCTCTATTTAATATTTTATCCATTAGATTATGTTTAATGGGTAAGATTTAGTGTTTTGTAAAAAATATTATGAGTGTTATTATACCACGGTTAAATCTCATTCATTAAAATATGGTTTAATGATTGTGACATCAAATAAAAAGGAAGTGGGGAGAAGGGCCTGTTTGGTTTGATGAGAGGGGATGAGAGGAGAAGAGTCTCTAGAAATGATATTAACTAAATTGCTATTAATAAGAAAAATATTTCTCTTTGTTGAGAGTATTTTTTTAAAATATTAAAAATTCTCTATGAGTTATTTAGTAAAGATAAGGAAAAAAAATTCTCTCTCCTCATTTCCTCCAATCAAACCAAAGAGACGGGGGAGCAGGTGGTAGAAGCAAATAAATAATTCATATGTTGAAATATTTCACCTTTTCATTTAAAAAATAAATAAATGAGAGTGAATTGGAAAATGAATTAAAATTGTTCTCATCAATATAAGTTATTTACCATTTTAAAGTTGTTAATCTAGTGTATGTTTAGCAAATCATAAAATTAGGTTTTAAAAATTTTTTTACCTTATTTTATATATTTACCTTATAAATTATGAATCGTATGTAAAAATTATTCTCAAAGCTAATCATGCACAACTGTGTAACACACATGAGGAGTATTATCAGTGTACTATGGACAAGGGTGGTCCCCACTCCTTCCATAAATAAACAGGACAGAAATAGGCACGTTTGTAGCGTGATTGCAATTTCAGCCACAACTTTTTTATAATCACTCGGGATAAGGAGCCTGTTAGGCACCAAAACTGATTCGGATAATGAATCACTGGCTACGGACGTTGCATGATGCTTCTGATTGTATAATGAATAAAGGGTTACCTCTTTTTTCTTTTATTACTTTTTTTTTCTTAACTCAGATATTTTAAAGTTTGAGTATTGAGAATTTGAATATAGGTAATAAAAACTTAATGGGTTAATGTGCGTATATTCTTTAACGAACTAATCTTAGAAAGAAATAACCGACACAATAAAAAAAAACAATTGAAAGGACCAAATTAGCCAACTGACTATTAAAAAGTGAAAAAAAAAACCAAAGAACTATTTAAAAAAACCAACTATCACTATTACGTTAAAATATGGAATTTGGCGCAGACGGACAGTAAAAAACGTTGGAGAAAAGAAGCGGTTAAGCTTCTTATGGATAAAGCAAACACCAAACGAGAGATGAGACACACGCGAGTAAAAGCGTTGTGGAAACTTGGCGATTCTTCCAAGCGTCGGAGGCACGCAACCAGGGTGTAAGGCGCGTGCCGTTCCTCAGCAACAATGAAAGCTTTGGAGACGCCGACGTCGCCGACATTGTGACAGTCAATGGAAGACAGAGACACCAAGACAGTGACGGGGTAATAGTTCGTTGGCGAATCTACTCAAAATTGTGTGTGTGTGTGTTTTTTTTTCATTGTTTAATAGTTCATTAGCCAATTTGATCCCTTCAATTGTTTTTTGTGCTAAACGCTCCTCGGGTAATAGTTCGTTGGCAAATCTACACCTTGACCCAAACTTAATTAAGAATAACTATTAACAATTTAGATGTACATAGTGACAACTTGAGAAATTTGATTGTCAAAATTGGTAATTCCGTAAATTACATAAAATGTTAAGTGTAAAATTACACACAAAAACCGAAGTCCTTTCTCTGATGAGATCAAGACTGCTACATATCCTAAGGGCTTCGACTCAAGGGACCTGCCAAAGTATGACGGGAGCCAGGACTCACAAGTCCATATCAACAACTTTAACATTGAGATCACAGTGAAGGGATTTGAAGGACATATCATACATCGGCTATTTGCGGGGACTTTGCGAGGAGTTACACATATATGGTTTCACTCGCTGCAATTGAACTCTATCCGAGATATGGATACTTTGGAGTAGAAGTTTTTACTGAATTTCACGACAAGCAAAAAATAGCCAAAAACCAAGTTCCAACTCGGCTAAGTGAAACATCACCCGGGGAAACACTGTAGAAGTACCTTGATCGTTTCAAAGACACAGCTCTGTAAGTGCCGGGGTTGAAGGAAGAAGTGCATCTGCATCTGGCCATAGCCGGCCTAGATGCTATATCCCGGTTGAAGAAGTCGATCATGAAACGACGTGTCGATTCATTAACGGACTTCCGAGATCAATCCAAGCAATACCTGGAGTTGGAACAGATGGAGATGGCCAGCCAGGTAACGAAAGAGAAGGCTAAAAGCCCACCCCCCAAGGGAAAAGATCAGCATGGCGGAAGCAGACAAGATTTTCGTGGACGCTTCATTGACAGTAAGCCCCAAGGAAGTAGGGCAGAAGGAAAATACGAGAAGTATACTCCTTTTAAAGTATCTCGAGAGCAACTCTGGAAGGAAGTATGCTCGACTGAGATGAAAAATGTTGAGCAACCTCGGCCGCTTCAGCATAAGGCCACGCTGGATAAGTCTCGATATTGTGAGTTCCATGATCAACACGGACATACAACCGAGCAGTGCTGGGACTTAAGAGACGCAATTGAGAAGTTTATTTGAGAAGGAAAACTTCAACGATATGTTTTTCAAACTCAAGGACGACAGAGCAATAAGCGTCAAAATGGCGGTTAGAGCAAGAGTCCACCCCTAGAGAAGAAAAGAAAAGACTAGAAGAAAAAAGCGGAAGAAAGTGACAACGAGTTCCCTGAGGCCAAGTACGACTGTAATGTCATCAGTGGAGGCTTCGGAGGCGGCGGGGATTCAGTGAGCCAAAGAAAGAAGTATATGAGAGAGGTCTTGTCAATTCGAGATCACCCAAAGTTCAAAGAAGAATCTAGCAAGCCAGAGCCTCCAGTGCTGTGTTTTACCAAGGAAGATCTGAAGGATGTTGCTATAGGCCATCATGATGGTTTGGTTATAACTGAAACCTTGGTGAATTGCCGGGTGCAAAATATTTTTCTGGATAATGGAAGCGCTGTGGATGACACTTTGAGCAAGACTAGAACGAAGTTGCAAGGCAAGTCTGTAAATCTAGTTGAACTAGATTTACATGAGGAAGACAAGATGCAAAAGACAAAGCCAAATGGCGAACTAGAGGATCTCGTCTTGGGTAATGAACTAGGACAGATCACTAAAGTCGGAAAAACTTTGGATCCTGCAGTTCGATTGGAGCTTGACGATTTCCTCAAAAAGAACAAGGACGTGTTTGATTGGAAGCCGTTTGAGTTACTGGGTGTAGATCTGGATTTTTGTTGTCACAAATTGGTGATCCATCCGAGGTCAGTTCCAATGGCCCAGAAGAAGAGGAAACTCGGCAAAGAAAGAGGCAAAGCCTTGGAGAAGCATGTGAAAGAGCTGCTGGAAGCTAGTTTTATCCGAGAAGTGTAATACACTACTTGGCTATCCAACGTGGTCATGGTCAAAAAGCCGAATGACAAATGGAGAGTCTGCACAGACTACAAAGACTTAAACAAGGTATGTCCCAAAGACGCTTTTCCAATGCCAAGTATAGACCAGTTGGTTGATAATTCATCTGGTTTCCAATTACTCTCTTTTATGGACGCATATTCTAGCTATAATCAAATCGCCATGCACCCGGAGGATCAAGAGAAGATGAACCGAAAGGCTAATTATTGCTATAATGTGATGCCCATTGGCCTGAAGAACGCAGGGGCCACCTATCAAAGGATGATGAACCGGGTATTCGAAGATCAGCTGGTAAAGAACGTGGAAGTATATATTGACGACATGATCGTCAAATCCACAAAGCCAACAAGTCATGTCCAAGATTTGTAGCAGACGTTCAATAAGCTGAGAGAATACTGGATTCGCCTCAACCCGGCAAAATGTGCATTTGATGTTCTGGCCGGAAAGTTCTTGGGCTTTTTGCTCACGAACAGAGGAATTGAAGTCAACTTGGACAAGTACCAAGCCGTGTTAGACATGAAAGCTCCGAGGAATAAGAAAGATGTGCAACAGCTGACTGGGAGATTGGCAGCCTTGACTAGATTTCTACCCAAGTCAGCAGAAAATTCTCTCCCATTTTTTAAATTGTTGAAGAAAGAAGCTTAGGACGGGTGGAACCCAAAGTGTGAAGTGGCCTTCACAAAATTCCATATTTAATCCCCCGGCTTTGTCTAGGCCTAAGCCAGGAGAGAGTTTGATCTTGTATTTATCCGTGGGCGAAGAGGCAGTGAGCGCCGTGTTGGTCAGAGAACCAGAGGATGACCAAGCTCCGGTGTACTTCACCAACCGCACTTTAGAAGGCTCAGAATTGAGATATCAAAAGCTAGAGAAGATGGCCTTCGCACTACTCACCACGGCAAGACGACTCCGTCCGTATTTTCAAAGCCACCTGATCATGGTCAGGACAAGCCAGCCAATACGGAAGATTCTTCATAAGCCGGACTTGGCTGAGAGAATGGTCACTTGGGTCATCGAGTTGTCTGAATTTGATATAATTTATGAAGCCTGGCACGCCATTAAGTCACAAGCCCTGGCCGATTTCCTAATGGAATTAACTCCGTCAGGTGGAGGGGATATGCAATAAGCTGCAATATAGAAGGTGTTCATTGACGGATCGTCAAATACGAAGGGAAGTGGAGCTGGGATGATAATAGAAAGTCCAGAAGGAGTTTCAATGGAACACTCCCTCCGGTTTAACTTCCAGACTTCTATAATCAGGCTGAGTACGAGGCTCTTATTGCCGGTTTGATTAAGGCTAAAGAAAATGGGGCTAAGAGAGTGCATGTCTCAACTGATTCCTAGCTTGTGACATCCTAAATAGAAAGAACTTATCAAGCCAAGGGTCCTTTGTTGATTAAATACTTGGGAAAGGTTAAAGAAATTATGGCCGACTTTGACGAGGTGATCATCATGCACATTCAAAGAGGAGACAACACCAGGGCTGATATTTTGTCCAAGCTAGCAAGTACCAAAAGCCCGGGTAATCACCGAACGATGATCCAGCAAAGTCTGTTAGAACCAAGTTATGTTATGATAATCTCGGACACCGGCAATTGGAGAAAACCAATTGCTGATTATCTCGAGAGATAGGAATCCTCCCCGACGACTCAATAGAAGTAAAGAAGCTGGTAAGAACAGCAGCTTCATATGTCATGGTAGATGATCAATTATATTGCAAGGGCTTACATTCCCCTATGTCGAAGGGACTTAATTTGGAAAATCCGAGTATGTCCTAGCCGAGATCCATGAAGGAATCAACGGTCAACATATGGACGCCAAGGCGTTAGAGCGAAAGGTTGTGCGAACCGGTTACTTTTGGCCGACAATGGCGGCAGATTCTAAGGACCATGTCCAGAAATGCGATAGTCGTCAAAAATATGCCAAGATAATACGGTCTCCCCCAGCAGAGCTAACATCTATCTCGACTCTGTGGCCATTCTTCAAGTGGGGCATAGATTTATTGGGTCCATTCAAAACGGCCCCAGGGCAGCTACGATGGCTTATAGTGGTTGTCGATTACTTTACAAAGTGGATAGAGGCGGAACCACTGGCGACGATTACCTCGGCTCGACTGTAGAAGTTCCTTCAAAGAAACATTATATCCCGATTTGGGATCCCGACGGAGATAATCACGGATAATGGAACTCAGTTTATCGATAAGGGTTTCCAAAAACTGGTATCCAACTTTCACATCAGGCAACACTTTGCTTCTGTAGAACATCCACAATCCAACGGCCAAGCCGAGGTTGCAAATAAAGTCATTGTAGACGGATTACGAAAAAGGATGGAAGAGGCAAAGTCAAATTGGGTAGAGCAGCTGTACTCCATTTTATAGGGTACCGAACTAGCGTTCAGACAACAACTGGGGAAACTCCCTTTAGGTTGACGTATGGATGCGAAGCGATGATCCCGGTAGAAATCGGTGAACCTTCTTGGAGGAGAATTAAGGCTCTACACGAGGAGGACGAAAATAATGAAGCAATGACAGTAGAGTCAGACTTAGTTGATGAAGTCAGATTCACGGCACATTGCCGAGATATGACTACGAAGCAACTCATTGCAACCCGGTACAATAAGAAGGTAAGACCCCGGTCATCTGAGAAAGGTGATTTAGTTCTTCGAAGAGCCAACATAGGTAATAAGAATGCCAACGACGATAAACTTACTGCAAACTGGGAAGGCCCATACCGGATCATAGAAAAGCTCGACAAAGAAGCTTATATGCTCAAGACACTGAAGAAAAAGGTGATCAGGAGAACATGGAATGCAGATAAGCTGAAGGCCTACTACAGTTGATGTTGGATTCCAAAAAGAGGCGACGATGTCGTGAGTTTATTTGGCGACAATGTCAAGAGTCTATGTAAAGTCCTTGATTGGATTATTTGTGACGGCAATGCCGCCAAGTCTATGTAAAGTCCTTGATTGGATTATTTGCGACAGCAATATCGCCAAGTCTATGTAAAGTCATTGATTGGATTAAGTGCGACGACAATGCCGCTAAGTCTATGTAAAGTCCTTGATTGGATTATTTATGACGGCAATGCCGTCAAGTCTATTGAATAAATGAATTTTGGGACAAGGAACCCATTTTCAGAAATCATATGCGACGGTTATGCTGCTAAGTTTATTTACGATTCCGATGAGAATCATTTGTGACGCCAATGCCGCCAAGTCTATTTAAGATTCCGATGAGAATCATTTGCGACGGCAATGCCGCCATGTCTATTTCATGAATGAATCTAGGGTATCGAAACCCGTTTTAAAAAATCATGTTGTGACGGCTATGCCGCCAAGTCTATTTTCATGAATGAATCCAGGGTAAAGAAACTCATTTTCAAAAATCATGCTGCGACGGTAATCCTGCCAAGTTTATTTTAAGCTCGTCATTAGAATAAAGTTGTTACGGCTGAGTTGTATTAAAATTATTTTTCTGGGATAGTGGAGTAATCGTCATGTAGACCCAGATCAAGTCGGAATATTCTAAATTTTAGATATATGATGTGTTGATCTTACCACCAGATTGAGTTTTAATCAGCCGTGCTAGAAGACGCTGTGATAGTTCGACAAAAATCCTCACAAAGAACTTGGAAATTAAAGTCGAGTCCATCACATGCGATAAATGTAATGCACAAATCTAATTCAGATGATATTCGGGTTTGATAAGCAGAAAGTAAGTGCTCGGCATGCGCAAAATGTAAGTACTTTCATTAAATTGGACCTATTTACATGATGTTGATGCAGGAATGTTGAACGTATACAAAGATATTTGAAACTGAGTTGTAGCCTTGGAGAAATCTTGTTACAAAAGCAAATACAGAGCTTCAAGAAAGAAGTGTCTTAATTCCATAGAGGAGGGCGTTTATCAACCAAAAATGAAGGAGACAAGAGCTGCATATGAGCCTATACTTAGTGTAATTCAAGCAGGAGGAGCTTCTTCATCCTCATCCTCATCTTAATCTTACCCTGGGGGGATTAGTTTCCCATCCTTGACATAAGCTTGAAGTCCATGCCGACAGTAATCAATTCGACACCGAGATTGATAACTCGGATTTGTGCCACGTCGTATTTGAAAGATTGCATGGCGACATGAGCGCATAAGGATACGTCGGCCTTGGCAGCGCAAAGCTCATCATCCATCGTTTCCAGCTTGGCCTTGGCAGTGCAAAGCTCAACATCCGAGGTCTTCAACTGGGTCTCGAGTTGAGAGTGCATGTCTTGAATCATCTTTATGGCTTGTACATCATTGGTGTGAGCCTCCTTGAGACAAAGAATCTCTGAGTTCACCTTGGCCGGTTTGTCCTCAGTCATGGATAAGTTGGCTTTGAGCATCAGTCTTTCCTTATGCAGCTTGTCCTTCTCTACCTTGAGTGTTTGCAGCTCCTCAGGAGCCTTGTCCCTCTCTTTCGTGACCTTCTTTAGATCAGCGTTACACTTTAGGGTTACAAGCTCCTTCTTGACTTTCTCCCGTTCCTCGGTAACTCGGAGCAAATTGGCGTTGGTGGAGGCATTTTTTTTTAGCGCCATATATGGCCGGAGCAGAGAGATGGCCTATAAACCATATTCCTCCAGATCCGCGATCTCTTTCCCTTCGGCCTTGGTAAGGGTCGATGGCACTTGAAATCGGGCAGGAGGACGAGTAACGTTGAGGACCTCCTTGGTCACCCCAGTCTCCCAAAGGATCCCCCCGGAGGCCGTGGAGGAAATCGGCTGGGTCTACGAGGTAGGGGTTGGAGCGACAGAAGGTGGAGCATCCATGCCCTTTTTACCTTTGGATTTTTTAGAAGGCCCTTCACCGGACCCCGTCCCAGCTTTGGGCACAGAGCGCTTTCGTGAAGCTCCAACCTCTTTATCAGTTGTTGTTTTTGGGGCCGTGTTGATCCTTCCAGAGGTTAGAGCTGCTTGGGCAGTCTTAGCAACCGGACCACCCTCTAGAGCATGTTTAAAGACCCTTAAAAATGGCGGCTTCCCCATTGTCCGAGCTACAGAGCAAAGCAAAGGTTTAGTTACTCAGTCAGCAGAAGCCAAGGAATATGCAAAAAAAAAAAAAAACATACTAGTCGTTGGTTGTTTTCTAACAAGGGGTGTTGGAATAAAGTCGGCCGAATCCACAAGGCCATTTTCTGTGCTAATAATCTTTAGAAGGTGTATTGCCTCCTCCTCGGCATCAGTAAGACTGTTTAAAGAAGGATCA
This sequence comes from Acacia melanoxylon, assembly GCA_019022615.1. Lineage (NCBI taxonomy): Eukaryota > Viridiplantae > Streptophyta > Magnoliopsida > Fabales > Fabaceae > Acacia > Acacia melanoxylon. The sequence continues at coordinate 17,383,675 of JAFJYJ010000003.1, forward strand.
TAGGCTTCAGGGGAGAGGCCGTGATGACTTTTAGACCAGTAATGGGGGAATTTTTCTTCAATTTCCCCGGTTCAAGAAACGTCAAGGAACCATGGCTGTCACCCGAGGCTCGGCAACAATCTTAAAGAAGGCGGGTTTGAAGTTTTTAAATGAGTCGGTAAAAGGCACGAACAGCTTGCAATCACAGACACTTCAGAGTGAGGTCCAGCTAAATCGCAGAGGTTTTCCTTTGGCGGAATGCAATTCTAATGGGGAAAAGAAATGGTCGAAAACTGGAACAGTACAAGCTATATCCTAGTCTTTGCAAAGGTTTTTGAAGGCGATGGCAAAGGCTCAGCCGTTAGGATGAAGTTGTGTGGGAGCAAGGTGTAGGTGGTTGAGGAGGTAGATTTGGAAGTCGATAAAAGGAAACCGCAGCCCAAGCCAGGTTACTACATCTCGATAGAAGAAAAAGAAATAGGGATCACTGTCCCTCGCTAGGCAAGAGGCTACGGATTCATCTCCCTGGGGTAAACGTAAGGAATATCCCTCTCCATCAAAAAGGCCGAGGTTGGGAATGTCCTCCGCAGTCATTATATTCTTAATATGTAACACAACATTGCTAACTACTGGACTCGGACTACTTGAAACCAGGGAAGAACCGGAAGGGCCCGACTCTCCCGTCATGGATTGCTCAGTATGGTATGAAGACGAACCCACCTATACCTATAATAAAGAAAAAGGGTAAAATTCAAAGACCGGGAGTATACCTGATACAATAGAGCTATCTTGGCAAAAATCAAAAGACGACAGGCCGGGGTGATTCAAATTGGCAGAAGTTGGAATGCTTGAGAAATAAGATTACACCGGCAGGTGGCAAAAACCAAGTCAGTCTCCCTCTCGCGACCAAGCTTAACAAGGTCAATGCTTTTGTAGCAGCACTCATCGTAAGGTATTGGGCCCCGAGTTTGAGAAGCCGAGATAGGGGTACTTTGACTTAAGTTTGGACTTGAGGATGGATGGGAAGAAGATCCGGGGGCGATAATGTTTGTGTGTGTTGCAGGAATTGGTGTTCAGACATTTCTCCTACTCCCACTTCCCCTGGGTTTTCCAAGCAATGCTTCTTTTTTCTCTTCCTCAGTAGGAAGTATTGACCAGAACCAGAATTTTTTGGGGCCATAGAGTTTTTTAATTACTTCTCTGTCTTCTTCAGGGATTGGCCTACCGTACATATCTAAGGGCAAGTCAAGGTTTTGATCCATTTAGGTTGGAGAAGAAAGGAGGAACGTTGAAGTTTAAAAGAGTGAGTTACGGTACTGGTGTTCACAAACCCAGAAAACCTAAAAACTTATGAGAAACAATGAAGAACTCAGAGTTATTTGAATGACTCAGCCCAAGAATCGTTATCTCAATGTCTTTCTCAACATCTCTCGTTCAGAGAGGAATTTCTATTTGGTCATCACCGCCATTCAATACCAACACATTCTATTAAAAGGGATAAAAAAAGGGGGGGAGATGCCAGGAACTCAGAGTAACGTTCCGTAAAGCCCAAAAGTTCAAAATGCCTGCCCAGGAAACTAGAAAAATGATTTTCTGGCAAATGCGGTTGAAGAATGAAGGGGATGGCGAACAAAGTAAAGTGGAAGTAAAAGAGGCAAAAGGAGCAGTGAAAGTACCTGGTCAAAGAAAGAGCGGAGAGGGATAAGATCTTTGTGGAAATGAGGAGTTCTTTCTGAGAATGCAAAGAAACTTCTGAGCGTAAAGTGGTAAGAAGAAGAAAAAGGCGAGAATATATAGATGTTGCGAATTTGAAGAGTCAAGGGTAGCAAAGTCAATATGCGCACGAATTTGAAGAGTCAAGGGTAGCAAAGCCAATATGCGCCCAGATTTGAAGAGTCAGGGGTAGCAAAGTCAATATGCTCAGAGAATTAGGTTTAAAACCCTAAAAATTGCAATGATGACTGATACGAAATGACGTAGGCATTAAATGCGCACAAAAACCAAAAACGCTAGGATTGACCATTACGTGGAAATGGCAGTTACACGCTCCAATGAGGGCAAGCAAATAGTTGTTAATATCCTTGGAGAGTCAAGCCCGTTCGTATGCCGATAGGCTCTTATGATACCCCGGATTGGGGGCGACACGTGACATGAGTTTATAAAGCCGGCACAGTCGAGTTAAAATTGCAAATACAATCCCAGTCATCATGAAAGCAAATGAATGATTGTGGAAAACCAACCCAGCACTCATGCCAGGGGACAGGTCAAAAGCAAATTCGAATTCAAGAAATCTCAGATAGCAACTAAATGGAAATAAACTCGATCACACAAAGCCCGGGTTAAGCTACCAGTTAATCTCGGCAGCTCAGAGGCATGAACTATCGAGCTTAGGGGCAACTGTTATGGACTCATATAATGGGTCTCGCTGATATGCGGCCCAGTAAAAGCACTTTATGGCAGAATCCCTCCATAATCAGGTAAAAATGCTAATTACCCTAAAATCATGCCTATAATCATTAAAAGTACAGGTAGTGGAGCAGGCATTTTGCAGAACGTGGAGGCGCATACTGCCTGCGTGGTGAATCACAGCCTAAACCCTAGGTAATCTATATAAATAGGAGATTACCTACCAAGTGCACACTCTCTATTCATCTACTCTAGTATTCAGTCACACTGTGCACACACCTCACCCCTCTTGCGAAACGTCATACTTGTGTAGCACAGTGATCTCCAGACTCTATGATATCTTCCTTATAAATATCACTGAACAATCATCTTCTCTTTGGTTTTCATCCGATAGATATCTTTGAGGAGACACTCGATCCTATATAAATCATTCACAAGTCCATTGAGGCTAGATACTTGTGTTCTACTACAGAACAGAATTTATAAAAAAGACGACGGTGGTAATATTTTAGTAAGTTTATTTAGCATATAGAATTTTGATTTTTTTTTTAAAAAATCAATGCGGTGCTGAAGTACATTTGCCGGGAAATATGAGAAATGACTTAGGAACAAGCTATATGAGTATGATTATAGTAATATGGACAAGGGTCGTCCCCACTCCTTCCATAATTGGAGAGGACAGAAATAGACACATTTATATCGTGATTGCAATTTCAGCCACAACTTTTAATGATCACTCGGGATAATGAACAACTGGCATATATTACCGATGCTGATGGACCAGTTTCCTGCCCCAAGATAGGTAGGAAGAATTTCTTCTAAAAACTGGATCATTGATTTATTTTTTTTAATTGTCGATTTTTAAATAAAAAAATCATTTTTTGAAAATAAGTTAGTTGAAAAATTATCTTTATTTTAGATTCTCCACCCATTAAAATAATTATTTTAAAAAAAAGTGAAAAAAAATAAATCGGATCATTCAGGATCCCATCCAGACGGATCCAAATGGGAAGAAAGCTCTTCCTACCTATCCCAAGATAGATAGGGAAACCGGTTCCATGATGCATGACGCTTCTGGTCAGATAATAAATAAAGGGTTAGCTTTTTTCTTGGAAAAATAACATTAAAGAGATAAAAAAATGTCAAAAAAATATTCTATTTTTTTAAAAAATCTTATTAACAATTCTTTCAATAGTTGATTAACAATTCTATCTATGAGTTTTAATAATTTTTTAAGACTTTTTTAACATTATAATTTTATATGAGATTTTTAAAATATTTTCTTAATTATTTGAGACTTGAAAGATATAATAAAGGGAAAATCCTTTTGAGGGCCCTTTTTGAGGTAAAAATCCCAAAAAAGCCCTCTAAAAATCGACAATCGCGAAAAGTGAAAAAGGCCTTTACTACTTTTCGGTATTTTTAATCTACGCAAAGAGTTATTAATTTGGGCGATATAGTTGTTAGTTAACAACTATATCATTTCATTAACAATAATTTTTTACCAACTAAATTAGCCTTCCATTAACAACTATATCATTCTCAGTTAACATCTATATCGCCCTCGTTAACAACTCACGCAAGATTATGAAAATACGAAATCAAGTATTGTCGGATTTTGAGGGGCTTTTTTTGGGATTTTTACGCCTAAAAAAGGCCCTCAAAAGGATTTTCCCTATAATTAAATAAAGGGTTAGCCTTATTTGTTTCTTCCTTCCTTTTTTTTTTATATATATTTTTTTCCTTGAAAAATAATCCTATCGGTTAGCGGGTGAGACCCATCCGTGTCAGAGTGTCAGTGGGATGTCATTTAATTTCATGTATTCGCAGGTGGCTTCTCCCGCGTGGTTTGTTTATATATAATTTTTTAAGAAAATAATTTTTTGTTCTTAATAATTACCACTCTGGTTGTATTTATTAGACCATTTTGATAAATAAAAAAATTGGTCTTATTTATAAATCCTATTTCATGTAATAAATAAGATTGTGACAATTTTAACCATATTAATTGTACTCATAAAGATAAAGAGAGAAGAAACAATTAAAAAAATCCAATAATATATGAGGACAAAGTTTAAAATTTACCTCATAATCGTTGAGTTAACTACTTCTCCTTATTATGTGAGATTTAGTTAAAATAAACTTATAAATAGAACCACAGTAACTATTCTTTTCTATATTTTTTTCTATCTTACTTCCACAGTAATAAAAATATCCTCTTACTTTTACAAAAAAAAAAAGAGAAGTGACTTATTTTCTATCTACTTTTGTAGAAGTAAGATAGAAAAAAATATCAGATTATAAATCTAATTTATGTTTGAATTGACGGTGGTAAGAATGACTTTTTTTTTTCAAATAGAGACGTATTTGGATTATTATTTGAAAAGTTAGTTAAGATAGAAAATGACATAAATCTTATTGACTACTAAACATACATACATACATACATACATACATACATACATACATACATACATAATACATACATACATACATACATACATACATACATACATACATACATACATACATACATATATATTATATTGTGATAATTGAAGATAAAAATTTTATTTTTATAAAAAAAGGTTAAATTTTTATTTTAAAAATTGATCTCTGTTTTTATCATCAACATAATTCACCTAACCCAATTTTACTGATATTTGTGGCACATATTTTGTAACATCGTCGTCAATTTTTGTGAGAATCGTTCTTTATTATAGGGGAGGCCCATATGTAAATTCCTTATAACCTATACAACGATACCACGTATACGAATAGATCAGAATGGTCTGGAATCTCTTACGTGCTAGATATTGTGCAAAGCTATTATTTGAGAATATTACTATTTCCAGAGACTTCTCATCTTGTCTTCTGTTCCTGTCCGTCTCTTATCGGCCTTTGCCTTTCTAGAGACTTCATCGTGTGCAAACCTTCAGCCGTTGCTCCGACTCCTCTGGTCCCAACAATCGCCGACTCCTCCGGTCCCAATTTGGAGCGTCTGGAAAAGCTAACGGTAGTCGCAAACGCTCACCCAACGCCCAGTGGAGGAACCTCTAACCTAAACACCTCAGTTTGAGCTTTTTTTTCCCACTGATCCTTCAACTGAGATCACTGAGATTTTTTCCTCTCTAACGCTCATCTAACTGTTCCCAAATAGGCCGATTTATCATCATCGATGACATATAATAGCAACTCATGAATTATGCAAAAAATATATATATATATATATATTTAAATTATAAAAATCTCAAAAATTTTATTAAATTAGTAAAATAATAAATATGATAGGAACTTAATATTTTAAAGTTTAAGTATTAATAACTTAAACATCGAAAATAAAAAGTCAATTAAAAAAATAATAAAAAACTTTAATAAGATAATATAGTGGCAGCTTAATTGGGTAGTCTGGTTTGTCAAAATTGGTAGTAATTCCGAAATTACATAAAATGCTGTGTGTAAAATTGCCAACAAAAAAAAGTATTTTATTATAAGGGGCCTGAAATTTTCTTTCAAACAAAATACATTATTGGATGCACTGTAACCCTGTTTAATATCATGAATTAGATTTAAAAACGAACCCATATATAATTTTAGTGCTTGTCATTGTATTACAAGTTTACAATATATTACTACCCACAAAAAATCTAAAGTGAATCAAAATTAACCATAGCTTTCTACAGATGGAGTCTATTTAAAGAGAGGAAACCCAAGGCTAGTTCAAACATCCAAAACTTGCCCTCTTCATTCTGAGTTTTGTCAGCTAAGCCATGATGATGAAAACCCTAGTGGCTCTTCTTCTTGTAGCCACCATTGCAGCAACAGCCCATGCCTCAGGAGAAGAGGAGTACGAAATCTTCCCTCTGCGGCTGAACTCTGGGGCTTCTGAAGACGCCACCTTGCAGGGCATAACCTGCTCGAGCTGGCGGTTGGCGGTGGAAGTCCACAACATCATAGAGTGGAGCACCGTGCCGGCGCAGTGCGAAAACTACATCGGACACTACATGCAAATTCCAAAGTACAGACAAGACTCCAAAGCAGTTAACAGAGAAGCTTTTCTCTGGGTTCGCAATATCTCTCTCCCAAGAGATGGCAGAAACATCTGGATCTTCGGCATTGGCGACACTACCCTCTCCAGTCTCCCCTACTACTCTCAAAATGGATTCGGGTATTTATATTCTTTCTCAGTTCTTCTTCCCATGTCCATACATAAACACTAGTTTCAGATTCATTAATATCCATATGTTTATATATATATATATATATATTTATATATATGTAGGGTGCAACCATTTAACTCGACCCTATTCGACGCCTGGGTAGAGAAAGGAGAAGCGCTGGTATTACCAGAGACGCTGAAGCTGTACAACAAGTTGCTGAATCTGGGAATCAAGATTGTCTTCCTCACCGGAAGAACCATCAGCCAAACTGAAGTTACTGTTGAAAACCTTAAGAGAGCTGGCTACCACACCTGGCACAAGTTGATCCTCAAGTAAATAATATAACCACTAACATTCTCTCCCCCACTGGGGACCAAGTTATAGTTACGGGGACGGTCGATATTTTACTTTTTTCTACTTTAATTTTACGATTTTAAAAAATATTCTAATAAATATAAAATAAAAATAATCTCTTAAATTTATTTTTTTAAAAGAAAATTAATAGTTGAGTTTTTTTTATTCTGATCGAACTACTGAAATCATAAATATGAAGAACAAATTTGGATGCTTCCATATCTGAGACCGTCCACATCAAACGTGGACAGTCCAGATTTTTTAATACTATTATGTTTTTTAAGAAAATTAATATGGATAGAATTTAAAATAAAAAACAATCTCTTAATGTTCAATTTTCAAAATAATTTTTTTTAAAAAAATATCATTTGAATATTTTAATTCTGGACTACTGAAATCTATTTGGATGGTGCATATCCCACATTCTCACTATATGTAGTATGTTTGTATGGGTAACAAGTTTGGGTGCTCTCGGATCTGAGACCTCCACATTATAATCTATTATTATGGTCCAGATTTAATTTTCTTTTCTGTTTTTATGTTCTTAAAAAATTATTTTTATGGCCCACATTATAATGGACTGTTGTATATTTATGAATTTGTTTCCAATACATATTATTCTATCTATAATTATTTTTTATTAATTATTATATTTAAAAAAAGATGAAAATTGAGATTCACCGACAATTTATTATCTAGGAGGAATATGAATGGTTTGGGGTTGATAATTACAGGAACACGACGGAGTACTCTGGAAAAACCGCGTTGGAGTACAAATCGGCGGAGAGAGTGAAGCTGGAGAAGGAAGGTTACAGAATCATCGGAAACACCGGAGATCAGTGGAGTGACATTCTCGGCCCCTCCGCAGGCAGAAGGACCTTCAAGGTACCCAACCCGATGTATTACGTCAGTTAAGATCCATGACCCAAAGTCCGGATCAGTTTGGAGTGTTGTGCATGAGAGAGAAAGGGCTTATAAGGAGTCACCCCTTAAATTTCCATCTAGTAGACCCTACCATGTCTCCTTTTCCTTTGTCTCTTTCTAAATAAAATGTATTCCAAATTGATCTGTACGCATGTTTCTATCAGTGAGAAATATAATAAAATTTCCCATTTTCTGGGACGACAGGATTGAGATTTTTTTAAAAAAAAAAACTTAAAAACAAGATGACATTAACATTAACTGTGGTTTTTACAAATGACAGTACAAACGAGAGCTAGTACATAAATTTGCAAATTGATGTAAGAAGGACAATTTGACACTGCATGATGATCCCTCTGAACAGAATCACGTGATTCATGAGTTGCTATAATTAAGTATGTCTTAATTATAAGACATAGTTGACTAATAAATTAATATATAATCTAAGGATGCATAACATATGAAATGATTAAGTAACTTATTTAGCTTCCTTATTCTATCAAAAAAAAGTCAATTATATCTTATAATTAGGACAAAAGTAGTACTATAACTTGTAAATTAGAAAATCATATAGAAATGTCTTTTTCTTTTTTTGGCTACTTATCCGGTATTCAGAGTTTTACCCTGACTAATCCGAATCTAACCCGGATCACGCACCGAACGGTAGGTGAGTCTCCCAATGGGAGAATGTCTTTTTTCTTATAAACAAGGCTAATAGCCTAATTGTAATGTATTAAACAATTTATTTGGAATTTTATAACACTAAATCATGATAAAAAGGTTTCTAACCACATCTCCCAAAAATACTATCGCTGTTAAAAGGATTGAAACTATAAATAAAACTAGTCATGATAGAAAAGAGTGAAACTAAATTTAAAAGGTCTATCATGGTTATACAAGAATTTATCCATCACTTCTAAATTTTCACTAATCAATCAAGATTAACATCTCATCAGGGTTTAGAGCACATAGCTAACCTATAAACCCACTAAAATAAACCAACTAGAATGTGTGTGTGTGTGTTTGTATTTACACACACACATATCTATATATGTATATGTATATATCTACACACTCATATATTTCAAAAACCTTTCACATCAATACAACACCTCAAATAGTTTTTATCACATTACATCCATCAACACAAATATCACAATCTCTCTCTCACAAACACATACACACACATACAAACAGTGGCGGAGCCAAGATTCTGTGTTTGTGGGTGCACAATTTATGGGGGGATTTGGGGGTTTGGGGGCGTTGCCCCCGAATTTTTTTTTTAATGAAATTTTTAAATGCATTGAAAAACAACTAACTAGGGACACATATTGCAACTTATAAGCTTTCATCTCGCTATTTCTTCTATCAAAACCTATAATATTGATCTTTTTTCATACAGGACACTAAGAACTAAAAACTATGATTTCCAATTCCAAAGCAACTTCGACCACAAGAAATCAAAAAATGAAGAATTATAATAAATGGAATGTGGGGATAGTGCAATTGAACTCAGGATGTTCTAATTTTAGTGCACAATCATATATTTTCCCAGATGCACCCTACCAAGATATATCAGAATGTACACACTAACAAATCAACTCTAACAAGCAAACAAAAATCAGATCATGCTTCCATACAATGTATGCCAGTTGTGCTCATGTTTCCTATCAAACAGAATTAATTAAGGTAGAAACAAACAATGAACAAAACAATTAGGTACCTTTCTTTGATGCCTTGCTTGCAGAAAGTGGTTCAGTGTACTTCTTAGGTTCCTTGTAATCCAAGGGAGGAGCAAAGTCAACCTCACAATGTGTCTCAATGATGCTGATTGCATTAGCAAGCTTGGTTTATATAATATCTATGTAATACTTTTTGTTGTTGTATGCCACCATGATGCTATCTCCAGCTGTCAAATAGGAAAAATTTCTCAAAGTTGTCTCCAGGCTACATAGCAAAATACAGTCAGATCAAAAACAAAGTAAACAATATCGATAATAGTGTACCAAATAATATTATAAGCTCCAGTCCATTTTCATTTTAGGGCCTTGCAAGAACAATCAGTAGCACAGAAACAAAATAACATCATGAAATAAAAGGATATCACAGAACAATGCCTGGTCTGAAAGCTTCATACCCCATTTTTATTGGACGGTAGAAACTAGAAGTAGGAAGAAGCAAAAGACCATGAGATGAGTAGCATAAAATAAAGACGTTGGAAAGAAGGAACCAGCAACTTGATGAGAGCTTTCTTAGAGAAATGTGAAAGATGGTGTGGGAGTGTAGGAAGTCTGAGGTGTATGCATTGTCAAATTAAAGCTACTTCAACTCTCAGCAAATATCATCAAAACTACTGGTATACCGTTACTAAATTTTGGTTAGTTTTAGCTACAACTCATTTTTCAAATCCCAAAATCCCCCAATAAAATAGAACCTCAGAGAGTCATACTAGCTATAACAAGCATATTTTCAAACAATTACTTTTAAAAGCCTACCCAGTAAGGCATATAAATCATGCCTTCCTCGCAATGAACTCCAAAACCCCACAATGAGAAACTTTCTCAGCTGCAACATTCCGGAGTTCAACTTCAAACAACATAGGATAATCAATATTCCAAGATGCTGCAAGATAAATTAACATTAGCCCCATTTTCCATACCAATTAGACAGGGGAAAAAATGAGCAGACAACATATAACAAAATTGAAAAGATCAAATTGAAATAACAAACCTAGACGGTCCAGGGCCGAAGGAGGCATTATGACTGAAGCACAAAAAGAAATCAATTGACTTTAGCAGGAAGAAAAACAATGAGATAATCCAAAAACTAGAACTTCCATGAATAAAGAAACTTACTTTTATCACCACTCTCTATTTGGGGCTGCAAGATTACGAAGAGAAGAATGAATGAACCAAACTTCCATGTCATTCTGAGAGTACCCAAGCAAGCAAAATTTCTATTGAGAGTGATAAGGATTGAGAATCAATTGAGCCGGTGGAAGAAAAGAGATAAATGAAAATTACCTTGAGACAGAATCGATTGAACCGGTCTTGCTTTCGGAGACGAGAGCAGAGTGGCTACACGATTTGGAGAACCGTCGAGATGGGGGATCTGGAACGGCAAGTGATGGCGGACGAAGGGATTTGAAGAGTTGGGAGACGAGAGCGGAGCACTGAATGGAAAAGAGAACGATGAAATGGGAAAAAAGAAAAAAGGGAAAAAAGGAATGGGAGAGGTTCGACACGTGAGGACCAAGGCTAAAGAGCATTAACCACTACACCACACACACATGTTGTCATTAAATTCCTTCACATTATATATATTTTCTAAAAAATTTGTGATCGCACTTGCACCCACGGGCACAAACGTGGCTCGCCCTTAACGAGATTTGCGTCATCTCACAAAATAACAGATTAGAAAGGATTTGCAAGATAATGTAACCGGGTCGTTTCTCTCAAGGAATTTGCAGTGGGTTTAAATCAAAGAATAAAGAAACAGAACAACAATAAAATTGGGGGTTTTTGATTTGAAACAGATTAAAACGAAATCAAATCGAAACAGATCGAAATATGCAAATGAGATAAAAACGAGATTGAAATAGATTAAAACGATCAACCCAACGTTTAGATTCCGAAACTTCCTTCATTGAACGAAATATAAACGAACTCACGTTTGGCTCGACGAACCGAAATCTCTGCGTTCGTCGTAAATCCCTCGACTAGACGATCGTCTAGAATCTGTCCGAACAGTGGCGTCTCACGTGCAATCGCACAAGAACAACACTCTAACCTAGTTCGAACTCGTCCTTGGGATTTAACCAAACCGAATATTAAATCTAATATTCGAACTATTTCCGAAATCGGATATGATAAGATGAAAACGAAACGAGTAAAGTTACCGATTAAGTACGAGTTCTCCGGACGAATCATGGAATCCTCAACGTTGGGTTAATCACGAAGGTTTAGCCGAACATGGCCGGGAAAATCGAAGAACAGACGAAGAACGCGAAGAACACGAAGAACATTTCGGAGAATCGAAAACCTCTATTTTGATCCACAAAATGTAATAAAAACGTGAATCGAATGTGTTTGTGGCTGCTGCCTTACTTAACCTAAATTGAAAAACGAAATGGGGCTCCAATCAATAATCCAGGCCCAAAACAGAAAATAATGAAGATTGGGCTTTAATCACAAATTCGAGCCCAAAATAAAACATCTGACTTTAGCTTCAAAATTGACCGTCTTCTTGTCCGAATTTGCCCTTCATGTCTTCATAACAATTGTAGCTCTCTGAATCATCTGAAATATGAAACAAAAATGAGGCAAATCCGATGTCTGGTTCAAGAGTTATGGTAAGATTACTGAAGCAATGTAAAGCTGGAATTTTATTAATAAAAATGGCTAAAATATAATCGTAGGCCCAAAGCCCAAATAAGATAAAAGCCATTATTTATTAACTAAAAAGTCCTAAATTATTAATCAAGAGATAAAAATAAGTGTATAAAATATTCAATTATCAAATTCCCCCACACTTATCTTTTTGCACTCCTAAGCAAAATTCAAAGAAAAAAAAATCTAAAGGAGAAACTCTTCTTTTCTACAAATTGCTAACAATGCAGAAATTGAACAAGGGACACAAAGCTTCATTATAACCAATCAATCAAGACCCAAAATCCCTTCATCTCAAATTACAATTCCTGGTAATCTCAATCAATGTTGCTAATCACAAATGATGGTCTCTCAAATGATGCGTTCAATCAATCAATCTCTCAAGTGTTTAAGGTAAATAAGTGTATCGCTCAAATTCTACTCAAGAAAATTGTTCTACCATAAGCTTGCTCAATTTCTACGTCTCCACTACTCATAACACATGCATGCACAAATCAAGAGAGCTTATTATTAAAGGTTGTAATGGGGTTAGGGTGAAGGTAGGTAATAGTATGGAATGAGAGGTTAAGCACCCAAGAAATTAAAAAGAGCATTGATTAACCCAATTCTCTAAATATAAAAAAATTTATTTTACTCTTTTTTTTTCTTCTTCTGCTTTTCTTTTCTTTCTTTCTTTCTTTTTTTCTTTTGTCTTTCTTTCTTTCTTTCTTTTCTTTTTCTGCTTTTTTTTTTGAACTATACATAAAATCACAATGACAAAACCAAACATCTCCCCCCCACACTGAAACTGTTGCACTCCTGAGCAACCCCCACACTTAAACACAAAACCAAGGTGAAACCAATGCTCAATAAATCTCCAAGGTGCGGAATAAAATGGTTTTACGCTTAGGCTTGTAATGTGGCTTAGAAAAGAATGAGTCGAAAAGGCACAAATGGGCTAGCAAAGGAAACATAATGCAAGGGAAAGCTATTTGGCCAAAGTGGGGAAAATAAAAGAAAGAAAATAAGAAAAGGAGTAGTTTCAACAAGAAAAGGAGCAAGTTCTAGAGAACACAAATCAGGAGCAGATGCACACATGAAAGAAAGAATGGGAAAAGATGAATTCCATTCAAGCGTGCCCAAAACCTCACAAGGTCGGACCAACTTAGGCAATCAACAACATCAAATCAACTACCAAGATATGTAATCGAAGAGTCAAGAATCACGGACCAAACAGAATGATCCATTAAAACCAAAATGTCCTAGTTCATAATATATAGCAATCATAGAAAGATAGACCGTATTTATTTTCGAAAAGCAAATTGCAAATATGAAAACAAATAAAAGAGAAAAAGGGAGAGGAAAGAAGAATACTCCCAAGGGTTTAAGGAGGATAAGTGGCATCAATGAGGATAATCTCGCTTCCTCTCGTCAGCCATTCTTTGGGATCCCTCATGGAATTGCTTGAGGCGATGCCCATTGACCTTAAAGGTTCTCCCGTGGGTGGATCACAAAGCTCAACAAAGACCAAATGGAAATATGTTAGTGATCTCAAAAGGGCCATCCCATTTAGATCGAAGCTTATCGTGCATAAACTTCGGACGGGAGTTAAACGGAAGAACTTTCGGCCCACGTAAAATTATTTCCTCGAATATGCTTATCATGGAATGCCTTAGTCTTTTCCTTGTACAAACGCGAACTCTCATAGGCATCCAATCTAAGTTCATCCAACTCTTGCAACGGCGGCTTCCGCTCCATGCCAAACTTAGCCAAATCCATGTTACATCGCTTTAATGGCCCAATAGGCTTGATGTTCCAACTCAACGGAAGATGACATGCCTTTCCAAAGACAATCCGATAAGGAGACATCCCAATCGGAGTCTTGTAGCGGTGCGATATGCCCACAAAGCATCCTCTAATCGCTTACTCCAATCTTTTCGGGTAGAGTTAACAGTCTTCGAAGGATTTGCTTAATCTCTCTATTTGAGACTTCGCTTGACCATTGGTCCGAGGATGGTATCTTGTGGAGACCTTGTGAAGCACTCCATACTTGCGTAACAAGGCACCCATGCTTCGGTTGCAAAAATGGGAACCCCGGTCACCGATAATAGCTCTAGGAATGCCAAACCCGAGAAAATGTTAGACCTAACAAAATCCACCACCACGGAAGAATCATTAGTCCGAGTGGCTTTCGCCTCAACCCATTTCGAGACATAATCACGGCCCGGCAGGATGTAAGTATAACCATATGAAGCAGAAATGGATCCATAAAATCAATACCCCAAACATCAAAGATCTCACAAAACAATATAGGGTTTTGGGGCATCTCATGCCTACGAGAAATACTCCCCGCTTCTCTCGACGTTATCACATGACTTACAAAAAAGATGGGAATCATGAAACAAGGAAGGCCAAAACAATCCACAATCTAACACTTTCCTAGCAGTTCTTTGGGGTCCAAAGTGACCACCACAGCGAAGCATGAGCAAAATGCAATATAGAGTGAAACTCATGATCGTGCACACATCTCCTAACTACTTGGTCACTACAAAATTTCCATGAGATAAGGGTCATCCCAAACATAGTATTTAGACTCACTCTTTAATTTAAAGGTTTGGGCCCTAGTAGAATCTTCGTGCAAAACACAGCCTACCAAGTAGTTAACCAGATCAAGATACCATGGAAGCTTACCTTGTAGCCGCGTAAGCCGCTCATCGGAAAATCATCCCGAATAGAAGAGGGGTAGGCCGAGAGGAAGAACGGGTGATACGACTCGAGTGGTCACTACCCGGTTTTGTGCTCCGCTTCGTCTCGAATCTCAACATCAAACTCTTGGAGCAATAGCATCCACCGGATGAGTCGTGGCTTAGCATCCGCCTTTTTCAAAAGAAATTTCAGAGCGGCATGGTCGAGAAAACAATTACTCTACTAGCTAGCAGATATGACCTAAACTTATCAAAAGCAAATACAATAGCCAACAACTCCTTCTCGCAGTGGTATAATTAGATCGGGCGGGATCCAAAGTCTTGGAGGCATATGCAATCACATGAGATGCCCTATCGACACGTTGTGCCAAGATAGCACCAACCGCATAGTTGGAAGCATCACACATCACTCAAAGGGATGTACCAATCGTGGGCCGGATCATCTGGGGTTGTAGTCGAGCAACGCTTCAAATGATCGAAGGCCGCCTTGCAAGCATCATCAAATACAAAGTCAGTGTCCTTATGCAGAAGGTTGGACAAGGGTCGGGCAATCTTACTGAAATCCCTAATGAAACGCCGATAGAAACCTGCATGACCAAGAAAAGAACGAACTTCCCGCACAGATGCGGGGTAAGGCAAAGCAGTAATCACATATATCTTAGCAGGGTCTACCTCAATCCCTTTCCTAGACACTATGTGTCCCAAGACTATACCTGACTCAACCATAAAGTGACACTTTTCATAATTTAGCACAAGATTAGACTCAATGCACCTATGCAAAACTCTAGATAGATTAGCTAAGCATGCATCAAAATCAGACCCATATACAGTGAAATCATCCATAAAGACCTCCATGCAGTCCTCTAGAAACTCGAGAAAATACTCACCATACAACGCCGAAAAGTACCAAAGGTGCGTTGCGAGAGGCCAAAAGGCATCCTTCGGAGGGCATATGTTCCAAAGGGGCATGTGAAGGTCGTCTTCTCCGATCCTCGAAGCAATATGGATCGGAAGTATCCGGAGTAGCCATCCGGGAAGGTAATGAGACTTGCCACCAATCGCTCTAACATCCGATCAATGAAAGGTAAAGGGTAATGATCCTTGCGAGTGGCTTGGTCGAGTCTCCTATAGTCAATGCAAACTCTCCAACTATTCCGAACTCGAGTAGGAATGAGCTCATTCTTTCGATTGGCCACCACAAAGTGACACCGCACTTCTTGGGAACCACCGGACCGGGCTAACCCACCGCTATCGAAATGGGATAGATGATACCCGCCTGCGAAGCTTAGTGACCTCCTTCTTCACCACATCTAGGATAAGGGGATTAAGGCGTCTCGGGGTTGCCTCACAGCTTAGAGTCCTCTTCCAACGTAATTCGATGCATGCACATGGAAGGGCCGATGCCAACTATGTCGCCTAATGTCCACCCAATGGCTTTCTTGTTCGCCCTCAATAAGCTTAGCAGCCTTTTCTTCTTGATCGTGCATAAGGTTATTTGCCACAATGATCGGCAACCTGTTCATCCACCTCCGTAAATGCATATTTCAAGTGATCCGGAAGTGATTTCAACTCAAGTTTGGGTGGTTGCTCGAAAGTAGATGGGAGAAGCTTGGGTGGTTGTTGCAACAACTCGATGTCATCACATCGGAAATGCCGAAACCACATTCAAAGAAGTAGAAGAACTATGTCTACACGGCTCAATGTTAACATCGTATTCGCTCATCAAAATCGAGTTAAGATCATCAAAATCAAAATCGGGATGCACATCGGGATCGGGATGAAGCTCAAACTCGTAATCAATATCGTAATCCACAAGTAATGCGGTAATAATCACCCAAAGAAGTCGAATCACCAAATAATGCAAAGCATTAACCAAATGAGTACAAACAGAGCACCATTCATTATCAACACATGCACAAATGGCGTAATCACTCTCATATGAAAAATCGGATAATCAAGACACCAATCAAAGCAAGAACATCATCCACAAGATCATCAATCACATCAATACGTAAAATAGAATGTTCTTCCCTAGGATGTCTCATGGCATCAAAGATATTAAAATTTGTAAATATCACCAAAATCCATGGAAAGAGTACCGAATCACACATCTATCTTCGTCCTAGTGTTTTCATGAAAGGCCTCCCTAGAATGATTGGTGACCTACTACTAGAAGACTCATCCCGCATATCTAAGATGTAAAAATCAGCGGGAATATCAATTCATTAACTTTGACTAATACATCTTCAACTAAACCGAAGGATGGGCATTACTCCTATTAGCTAGTTGAACAATAACACCGTTGGACGCAGGGACCAAGACCAAGAGATCTATAAATAGATGCAGTGCATGACATTTATAGAAGCACCTAAATCTAGCATGCAATCATCAAATTTATAATTACCAATAAGGCAAGGGATAGAAAACGTCCCCGGATCTTTGCACTTGCGAGGCATGGTAGAATTTGGATGAGCGCCGATACATTCGGTTCAAACTCACTCGTTCATTTCCTTCGCCGCCTCTTGTTGGTACATAACTCTTTCGAAACTTGGCATATTTAGGAATTTGTTTGATCGCATCTAAGAGAGGAATGTTGATCTCTACTCTTCCGAACGTCTCAAGTATATCCTTCTCTTGTGCTTTTTCTCGCCAACTTCTTGGGTTTAATCGCTTCTTCGAGGAAAGGAAGAGGAATGGGAATGTCTTCCTCTTCACCTTGTCGGATTGCCTTTTTATTTTTAGAGTCAATCTTCACATTTTCTCGACTCTCTCTCTCGACGTGGAAGTCACATCTACAAATGGGGTTTAGGTTCCTCCAATTGCTTGCCGATCGAAGGGAGATAGCACTCACATTCCCTTTAGGATTAGGAATTGTTTGTGAAGGGAGAGTGTTGGATCCCCGAGGTTGAAGCCGGTTCAATGATGTTGCCAACCGCCCAATTTGTGTTTGCAAAGTCTCGAATGGAAGTGTCGGTTTTGCTGAAACCGCATATTGGCCGTGACAAATTGCTTCATCATATCCTCTAGTGAAGAACCACTACTACCGGTACTAGCTCGCTATTGTGCCGCCCGTGGAGTGCATATGGCCGGTCGAGGAGGTGCGCGGCAAAGGAGGCGCAGAGTGTTGTTGGAAATTTTGCGGCATGTATCGTCTCTCGCCGGTAATTCCCGCACTTCGCCGATATTGGTTACTACGGTTCGATTCCGGTTCCAACGGAAATTGGGGTGATTTCTCCATCCCGGATTGTAAGTGTTAGAATAAGCATTATTCTCGTCTGGTCTTGACAAGCAGGATCATGCAAAGTAGGCAAGAATCGAGTAGAATGACAAGGGTCGAACGGAACCCACGGGGAGTACCCAACGAGGAGGGAAGATTGTACGTCTCGGGTCACCGCTAACCGCCTCACAAGGGAAGTCGGATCATCAAGTCTATTCTCCAATCTCGAGAATCGTATCTTGGACCGGAGGTGTTTGAATATGGTAAACGGGGTACCATTGGCCCCGGTGCCAAATTGCCGAGAATTAGCACCATAGTAGATATCGCCTCTCGGGCATCTTCAGTGTCTTGCTATCTAAGGCCCTACCACCGGACGCATCCACGAAACTTTTATCCATCGGTAACAAACCGAATAGAAATATGTAATCAAGAGTTGGTCTGAAAACGGGTGGTGTGGATGCTTGCACACAATCGCTTGAATCTCTCCCAATACTCATACGGTCTCCCCATTGATTTGTTTAACACTAGTGATCTCCTTCGAATAGCAATGGCTTTTGAGGAAGGAAAGAACCTCACTAGGAATAACTTCGCATATCATTCCAACTCCCAATGATGTCGGTTGCAAATTGTATAGCCAATCCTTAGCCACGCCATCTAGGGAAAATGGAAAAGCTCTCGGCTTAATATGGTCCTCATCAACTCGCTGAGGTTTCATCGTGCCGCATACCACATGGAACTCCTTGAGATGCCCGTGAGGACATTCACCCGCAAGACCATGAAACTTGGGCAACAAATGGATAAGACCAGATTTTAATTCAAAGTTAGCAAAGAAGTTCAGATATTGAATACACAAATTCCGATTACCCACATCGGGTAGCTAATTCTTTCAAAGTGGGACGAGCTACTTGCTCTTCTCGCCATAATGTCCGAGTTAGCAAAATTGCTACTAGAATCGTTGAAAACAACAAGACTAGCGAAGTACTATCGAGTCAAGATCAACCGAATGGACACAATCGACTCAAGTTCAATGTCAAATTCAAGATCAATCCCACGACTAAGCCAACAATTCTTCCAGCAGTGAGAATTGTTCTTTCAATTTCAGGATCAAGTGGCAACAAGTCTTCTGGATTAATAGTACTCCTAGTACTCATGCAGCATAAACACAAACACAAGGCAGAATTTGCAGAAAGTCAGAATTACGAAAATGGCACTAAAAATGGTAGAAAGGAGAAAACACTAAGATGACACAAAAACACAAAAACCTATGTTGGAATTTGACCAAAACAAGTCCAAAACAAAGATCAAATGATTTTTAAAATTTATGGGACTTGGACGGGGCAACTCCTAGACAATTGGGGAACACAAAAATGAAATAAAAAAAATTCAAAAAAATGAAAAAGTGGTCTAAACGATGGAATTTGGCCATTTTCTATAGCCTGGAAAAATTTCAGCTCATTCGGAGATACTCCAGAAAAATTGACCTAGTAGAAATCACAAAATAGAAACTTAAAACAGCGAAAATGTGGTCTAAACGTTGGACTTTGGGGAAAATAGGGCAGACCTCACTCCCAAGGAGAGTGACTCTTGTTCAAAATGCCCAATTCCTTGTGACTAAGACCTGGTTTGAGTGATCTGGGTCAGAAAATTTTTCTGTCCAGCCACCCGAACCACCGAAAACTACCGTTGCTTAACGAAACCGATGCAAATTCCCCGGCAGCGGCGCCATATTTTAACAGAGATTTGTCGTCATCTCACAAAATAACCAGATTAGAAAGGATTTGCAAAAGATAATGTAACCTGGGTCGTTTCTCTCAAGGAATTTGCAAGTGGGTTTAAATCAAGAATAAAGAAAACAACAACAATAAAATCGGGGGTTTTTGATTTGAAACAGATTAAAACGAAATCAAACCTGAAACAGATCTGAAATATGCGTAAACGAGATAAAAACGAGATTGAAATAGATTAAAACGATCAACCCAACGTTTAGATTCCGTAAACTTCCTTCATTGAACGAAATATAAACGAACTCACGTTTGGCTCGACGAACCGAAAATCTCGTTCGTCGTCGTAAATCCCTCGACTAGACGATCGTCTAGAATCTGTCCAACAAGTGGCGTCTCACAAGTGCAATCGCACAACAACACTCTAACCTAGTTCGAACTCGGTCCTTGGGATAACCAAACCGAATATTAAATCTAATATTCGAACTATTTTAAATCGGATCGATAAGATGAAAACAAACGAGTAAAGTTACCGATTAAGTACGAGTTCTCCGGACGAATCATGGAATCCTCAACGTTGGGTTAATCACGAAGGTTTAGCCGAACATGGCCGGGAAAATCGAAGAATGTACGAAGAACGCGAAGAACACGAAGAACATTTCAGAGAATCTGAAAACCTCTATTTTGATCCACAAAACAGAATAAAAAACGTGAATCGAATGTGTTTGTGGCTGCTGCCTTACTTAACCTAAATTGGAAAAACGAAATGGGGCTCCAATCAATAATCCGTGCCCAAAAAACAAAATAATGAAGATTGGGCTTTAATCACAAATTCGAGCCCAAAATAAAACATCTGACTTTAGCTTCAAAATTGACCGTCTTCTTGTCCGAATTTGCCCTTCATGTCTTCATAACAATTGTAGCTCTCTGAATCATCTGAAATATGAAACAAAAATGAGGCAAATCCGATGTCTGGTTCAAGAGTTATGGTAAGATTATCAAGCAATGTAAAGCTGGAATTTTATTAATAAAAATGGCTAAAATATAATCGAGGCCCAAAGCCCAAATAAGTATAAAAGCCATTATTTATTAACTAAAAAGTCCTAAATTATTAATCAAGAGATAAAAATAAGTGTATAAAATATTCAATTATCACCCCTGCATACAAATATGTAGACACACAAACACACACAGAGACGGAGCTTGAAAAAAAAAATTGGGGGGGGGGCAAAAATATACTCATTAACTAATTACAAAGAAAAAATATTTAGAGGGCTAAATGTATAATTTTTTGGGACAAATATGTAATTTTTTTTGGGTCAAATGTATAAAAAAATTTAGTTTTCATTAAATTTTTAGGACAACTTTTTGGGGGGGCCATGTATGCAAGAAGATCCGTCCACATATATATATATATATATATATATATATATATATATATATTCCAATTACACATATACAATTTGCAAATATACCGCTCCACTGAACCAACTTTATCTATAAGAGTACTTAAGATTTGACAAAGTCACATTTAAAGTTCATAAAGAAGGTATAAAACATCTTATAGTCCAAACAAACATAAAATAAATTAATTTGATTACCTCAACTTAAGGAACAAAGCAAGAATGATTATCGGTCACAAGAAAACTCTACATTATCAATGTAGACACCCAATCAATATGCACAAACAACAATAAAAGCAATAAGTTATACATCAACTCCCCAAAACTCAAATTGCTCTACAACCTTACCCTCAACATCCCAATCTCCTTAACAATTATTAACCTCAACAACCACTACTACAAATTTTGCTATATATAACACATCATACTTATTGTTTTTTTAAAAAATCGTTAAATATAAAGAAGCGAAATTATGGGAAAGAAATATATGAAGGTTATTTAAAACCACTATTAAGTATATGAGATCATATATGACAATTTTATATGAACACCGTAATATATAAGTTTGTTTTTTTTTTCCAAAAAAACATATAATTTATTCTGGTTGTAACTAAAAAACCATTATATATATACGCTATCAATATATGATGGTTGTTTATCAAAACACCGTGAAACTTGTATATATGACGATGTTTCATAACAAACGATATTTCATGTGTGTGTGTAAAAAGTTTGGGTTCACCTAGATCTATCAGAGACCTCCACATTATAATCTATTATCATGGTTCATATTTTTTTTTCCTTCTATTTTTATGTTTTTTAAAAAATATTTTAGTATTTACATAATCTAAAATACAAATGAAAATTATTTTTATAGTCCACATTATAATGAACTGTTTTATATTTATGAATTTGTTTCCTATACCTATTATTTATGGGGTTTACACATCTCATGTTGCATGAGAAGAATAAGATTCCTACACACAAATGAAATGGTGGGAGCCATATATATATACTCCCTTCGGTCCTAATAGAGCCGGCAAAACGGGCTAGGCCCATCGGACCGGCTCGTTTAAGCCTTGGCCCTTTAAGGGCCGGGCTTGAAAAATGGACGAGATATTTGAAATTAGCCCTGGAGGGCCAGCCCTGACGGGCCTCGGGCTTAAACGGGCCGGTCTTGGAGGGCCTCGGGCCAGCCCTGCAGACCTTTTTCACTGTAGCTTTTGTTAGTTCTCTAAGGGTTTTGATGATCTCAAATAATTGTAAACAAAGCATGAAGTTTTACTCTCAAATGTTGTAAAACTCACTGTAAGAGCAAAACTCGAGGTTTGCACAGAAACCTCAAGGTTTGGCCTGACAGAAAAGAACTCAAGGTTTATGGACTTAGTAAAACTCGAGGTTTTCAGAGAAAACTCGAGGTTTCTTCATACAGAGACTTCTCAACATTTTCTGGAAAATGGAAAACTCGAGGTTTCTGTTCAAACCTCGAGGTTTGGACTTACAGAGAGTCTCCTAAGTTTTGAACACTTGAAAACCTCTAGTTTTTGTCTAAAACCTCAAGGTTCCGTTTTAACATGAAAATTCCAGGTTTCACAAGTTTTGTGAAACCTCGAGGTTTGGTAAGAAACCTCGAGGTTTTGACCTGCCAGAGAAAACCCAAGTTTTGGCCAGTTTTTTGAAAAACCTCCATGTTTGAGTCCTGTACAATTTTCTCAAAACCTGTCGTTTAAGTCAAACTCGAGGTTTGGGGACAAACCTCGAGGTTTGTCTAGACAGAGAAGATATTTGTTTGTCTAAGTTTACAAAACCTCCAGTTTTACCTTCAAACCTCCAGTTTTCTGTTTTGGCGCAAAAACTCAGAATTTCCACATTTGAGCGAAACCTCGAGTTTTGGTGAGAAACCTCGAGGTTTTGGCATCCAGAGAGCATATACCTTTCCTCTGATTTAGAAAACCTCCAGTTTCCCAGAAAACCTTTAGGTTTGTCTTGGCGCGATTTTTCAAAGGTTTCATATTCAAATGAAACTTCGAGGTTTCTGATACAACCTCGAGGTTTTGTCAAACAGAGAGGCTGACGCTTTTTGCAATTTTGAAAACCTCCAATTTTGGGTTGAAACCTCCAGTTTTGATGTTTTGAACTTAAATCAACTTTACATGCTACAGTCCAAAACTCGAGGTTTGAAGAACAAACCTCGAGGTTTCAACGCGTCCTCAGAATTTCAAATTCTGCGATTTTGTAAAACCTTCATGTTTGATCTTAATACTTTCTATGATTACTCTATAATGTTCCTAGATATGTTTAACCATTTTTTTAGTGAGTTTCAGATGAATTAGAGAATGTTTATTGAAGGTTTAAAGCAAAAACAAAAAGTGATGTCAGCACATTAAATGCAAAACCCAGAAAGTTGCATACTTTTGGGTAATCCATCTGCACACGTTTACAAAGAATTAAAGAATGATTTCCACAACCAGCAGCTGCTACTCCAACGGATTAATTTACAGAGAGTCAACTCTGAACTTCTGCAAAACTGGATTAAGTAGAGATGAGAGAGAGAAGAAGACCAAAACTGAACCAGAACCTTGTCTAATGTAGACAACGGTTATATTGAAGATTACAAGGGTCACTTAATGCTCTCTTGGTATAAATAGAGCCGCATTCAAGTCTTCTCAACAACTAAGACTGCAGAAAACGAAAATCATTCAAGTTTCCAACTACTCCTGAGTTTTCTTGTGTAAAGTATTTGTTGATACATTAGAGCTTCAGTGTTTATTTCTATCCACTCTTAGAGAGAGTTTCTTACCTACAAATCATTTATTGTAAAGAATCACAAGTCATGGGACTTGGTGATTGGGTTCATTGATTACAACTTGTAAGGGGAGTAAGTTCTAGTGAGAGAATTACTCTTGAGTGCGAGTATGTAATCAATTGTGATAGTGAAAATCCCAGAGAGTCAGGGACCTGGACGTAGGTCAAGAGATTGGACCGAACCAAGTATAATTCCTTGTGTCTTGCTATTCTTCTCTACTCCATAGTCTACTATGTTTTAGTGTTCAAAAAAGAGCTTTTCTCGAAAGAATTTTTAAAATCCTCAATTCACCCCCTCTTGGTGATTAAGCTCTACTTTCACTTTTTCCTTTTTTCCTTTTAAATTTATTAATTATATATATATATATATATTGTATTTGTTATAAAGTTATTTATCCATTTAACTACAAATACATAATAACTATACTCTAATTTTATGATTTGATTTATTATTTGTTGCAAATAAAAATTATGGATGTGTTCATGATGCGGGAGAAGAATTTCATGATATTCTTGCTCATGAGCCAGAGGCTACTACTCAAAGTGAAGAACAATCAAATGTCGTTAAAATTGATGATAGTGACGAAGATGACGACAATAATAGTCATCGTACTAATGTCATTTTAGTGATATCTTTTTTATGGTTTTATGTGAGTTATTTGTGAACATAGTTTGCTTTTGATTATGAATTAGTGACTATGCTTATTTATTGGATGATTCGTGTTGTAATTTACTAATTATATTTTTTTAAAAAAATGGAGGAAAAATAGTTAAAATTTGGAATAGTAATTTCCGAGCCCTATGGGCCAGCCCTAGCCCTGGTACTCTCGGGCTGGGTTTTGAAAAATGGTGTTTTTTCTTACTCGGTCTGGGAGGGTCGGCCCGATTAAACTCTAGGTCCTAATTATAAGACAACATTTGAGAGTTGGTTTTGATCCTAATTATAAGACAACATTTTAATTTTTGTCAATTTCTTCCTAAAATACCCCTATTTTATTCTCTCAAGTGTATTTGGTTTTTGGTGAGTGTATATATATTGATGCATAGACTCTTATAATAAGTAAAACTTTTAAATTGTTGGATTTTAATTTATTTATCAATCAGTTGATATTAATTTTTCAATACATACACATATATATATAGACACACATTTACACACACACAGATATGTGTGTGTGTGTACACACAAATATATATAGACATGTGTGTGTACACACACATATATATTTGTGTATCTATGTGTGTGTAATTATATGTATATCTTTGTGTATGTATACAGATATATATAAATATGTGTGTGTGTTTATACATATATGTATATTTGTGTATTTATATGTGTGTACATATATGTATATCTTTGTGTGTGTTTGTTAATATATGTGTGTGTGTGTACATATATATATATATATATATATATATGTATGTATATCTTGTGTGTGTGTGTGTGTATATATATATATATGTGTGTGTATAATATACATATATATACGCACATATATGTATATATAACAAAATCATTATTTCAATTAAAAAATGTGTAAAAAGAAAAATTTTAGGTTTGAGAAGTATGTGGTATGAGTTGTTGATTTACTTTTACTTATGTCATTTTAAATTTATATGAAGGTATTTTAGGAAAATGAGTAAAATTAACTAATTTAGCTCCCTCCTTAATTTCCCCAAAATCGATTAAATATGTCATATAATTAGGACTAGAGAGAGTATAATGCTAATTAATTATATATATATATGCCTTATCATTTATATATATCTTATCATTTCATGTGTGTGTGACATAAGAATACACTTCTCCTACAACCAAAAAAAATGTTTTTTCCTTATTCTATCAATAATTATTATAATGAAAATTGAAATTCACCAACAATATATTATCTACGAGGAATATAAATGCTTTGGGGTTGATAATTACAGGAACACGACAGAGAACTCAGGAAAAGCCGCGGTGGCGTACAAATCGGCGGAGAGAGTGAAGTCGGAGAAGGAAGGTTACAGAATCATCAGAAACCAGTGGAGTGACATTCTAGGACCCTCATCGAAAAGAAGGACCTTCAAGGTACCCGACCCGATGTATAACATCAGTTAAGATCCATTACCCAAAGTCCGGATCAGTTTGGAGTGCGGTGGATGAGAGAGAAAAGGCTTATAAGGAGTGACCCCTTAAATTTCCAATGTAGTAGACCCTACCATGTCTACGTTTCCTTTGTCTCTTTCAAAATAAAATGTATCCCAAATTGATTTGTACGCATGTTCCTATCCGTGAAACATAATAAAATTTCCCATTTTCTGGGACCACAAGATTGATTTTTTTTTTCTTTAATTAAAAACAAGATGACATTGACAATAACTGTGGGTTTTACAAATGACAGTACAAACTGGAGCTAGTACATAAATTTGCAAATGAGTCCACATGGTATGATTTACATGCTTCTTATGTGAAGCATATTTTTTTTAAAATTATATGTTTCTTTCTGATATTTTTTCCACCTAATATCTCAAATTAATTAATTTTTAGTTCTACATTTGTTTGTTAAATCATTATTTTGAAAATTAATTAATTTGAGATACTGCAAAAAACAAAAAAAAACATCTCTAAAAACATCATATAATTTAAATCTAAATAAATACAATATATATATATATAATATGCTTATACCTCTAATTGGAGGTATAAGCATATAAATATAAGCATGCTATGTGGACTCGTTGCTAGAATTATGGAAGGAATCTTACCGAACAATCCAGCTGGAATTTTACAAAAGTAAACCATGATAGAAAAGTTTCTAACCACATCTCCCAAAATCCGATCATGGTTAAAGAATTAAGTGCAAAAATACATATGTGATTAAGAAAGTGGAGCGAAAATATATATGTATTTTACCCTCAAGAGTGTCTAATACCAAATATTTTTTTAAGTGCAAAAATACACATGTGATTAAGAAAGTGGAGCGAAAATCCCAACTCTTCATTATCTATCCAACCAGACGTTGAATTGAACAGTCAAACATGAAGATGAGATTGAGAACTAATCAACCCCACACAAAAATAAAAAAACAGAGCAAGCATGAAGATGAGAAACGAAACACTAAAACACTGTCACCTTATCTTCATCTTCCTCCTCCTCCTATAAACATTCCATTCCACCCTGCTTCTTGTTACAGGAAACCATACACACCCCACCTATGTAGCACGGAAATGCTAAAATTCCAAATGAGAATGTTTCCGAAACGCGAATTTTCTCGAGACGCTGGGAGATGTGAAATATACGAATCGGATGAGTGAAATTTTCATAATGGCATTTCTGTAATTTTTTAAAATATGGAAGGCATTTTGTAGTTGTGTTTTTTGGCAACAAAAATGCCCTAATCACGTCTCTCCCCCAAATCGACTCTCAAATTGTCTCTCAAATCGAGCTAATGGCATCATTCGAAATAATCTCTTATGGATGGTGTTCATTTATATTTAGTCTCTGTATCTGCCTAGGTTTTCTATTATGTTCTCCTGTTTTTCTGGTTTTTGATGTCTTCGCTCTTTTCTCGTATTTGTTTTCGGTTCTTGTTGTATCACCGGTTCCGTATTTTTCCGTTGGTTTTATCCCGTATTGTTGTTGTTTTCCGATGTTGGTATGTATTTCTGCTGTTTGGGTAGGTTCACCACCTATGTAATTGCTTTCTCTTCCTAATAGTAATAAATGCAGTTGATACCTTTAATGATATTGGAGCTTTAGATGTTGCTACCCTTTCCCTAGATAAGCCAGAGTTGGAGGCAAATGTTATGAGTGGAGATACACTTTAATTATGCTAATGATTTTTCTTTTATTATATTTTGTTAATGTGAAATACACTATTTATATTAAAAATATTATTTAATACCAAGACGTTTCGGAACGTCTCAAAATATTAGTATTTTTGAAGTAACGTTTCGATGTCACGTATAGGCAACGTCTCGAAAACGCCGTATTGGTATCAGTGCATCATAGCACCCCACAAACCATGCAAGCGATTCGTCTTCTTTTACCACGACAAACTCTACATGGGAAAAAACTTAAACTTATCCAATGCAACATCTATGGTTGCCGTAATCAAACACTCCTCAGAAATTCCCAGATGAGAATGTTGGTGATATTCAATGACTTTATCACTAGTGACAGAAGCTTGGATTCTCTAGCCACATGTTTCTATTTCTATGACACTAAGGATACTTATAATGTTTGGTTTGCCTACAAAATTATCTTTAATTCTAGTGACTACAAAGGGACGATTAGCATAATGGGAGCTGATTTAATGGGAGTTAAGACCAGAGATCTTTCTGTGGTTGGTGGTACTGGTGATTTCTTCATGACCAGAGGAATTGCATCTTCCTTTTGTCTCTATTTCAATGACTCTGTAATTTGTTCATAGAAGTAAAAAATACCAACCATCAACAGTCTAATAACTCAAACAAAGAGAGATTTAGAGGCAAAGGTATCAACCGCAGGACAAGAAAATAAACACCGGCCACTACAGCTTGAATCTCACGCCAGGATAGGCTCTATGGTAGACGATGGTCTGTCGTAAGAAGTGTCAAACAAAAAGACTGAAGCTTCAGATCCGAGGGACGTAAAGGGAGAGAGGCATGATGGAGAAGGCAATAACTCTACTTTTGACATCTCGATTCTAAAAGTGATGTCAAAGTAGTGTTCTTCACGCCAAAAACTCTATTTTTGACATCCCTTTTAAATTTGGTACATCAAAAATTACTTTTGGCGTCCCAAATTTATAAGTGACACTAAAATCCTTCACAGAATTACAAAAATGCTACCACTTTTATTTTTTACTTCATTTTTGAAAAAAAAAGACATTTTTTTTATTGAAGTAAAATCCATTTCTTATAGTTGTATATATTAAGGACCCGAAAAAGTAGCTAGTTTTGTTTGGATAATACTCCCCATAAAGTGTTTATAACTAATAAAGTATTTTTAATTAGTAAGGAATTAATGTTCATAGTTAAAAATTAATGTTAAACCATTAACTATTTTAATGGTCAAAGGCGACATTATTCATTTATTTGTTTTTACTTTCGAGCTTATATTGATAAACAAAACTTCTTGATAACTACAACTACGTAAAAACTTTGAAAATAAAATTGAATCTTAACCCTTAAAATAATTCACGTGTGCAGATTTTCATTCTTTTAAAAATTAATTAAAATAAATATTTTCACTTTTCCTTTTTCATTGTTGGACTGATAAACTCTTATATCTTTAATATTTTTGGAGCATCTATAAATAACTTCTTTAATATTCTAAACTTGATAATGAAACTAATACTACAGAAAGGTAAATTTAATGACACTAATTAACGTTTATTTTTACAAAACAGAAGTTAAAAAAGAGGCAGTGTTGAAAGTCAAAGTTTCAAAAACTATATTTAAAAATAGTTGTTTAAATTTACTTTCAACGAATGTTCTAAAAAAAAAAAAAATCATTGAAAGCTAAGCTAAAAATGTTAAAAAAATGAATATTTTTTTATTTTCGATGACTGTTTTTTATAAACAGCCTTCGAAAGTAAAAAATATTCAAATTTTTTGACCTTTTACTCTCACGCCTCCTACATTTTATTCCAGTCTCTTCACACATTGCTCTCTTACTTCCGCCTTATAAAATAATTCCAAAACTCCTCCTTCTTCCATTTCATTCCCAATTTCAGTTCTCTCATCATCTTTCTCTTGCACTCTCTCTCTCTCATCCTACATCTATATTTCAGAAATTACTGGGGAAACATGTTGGGGAAGAAAGCATGCAACTCGCAGTATTTCTCTAATTCCGTTATCTGGAGGTTTTTTTTTTTTTTTTTTTCTTTCTGATACTCCTGGATTTAACCAACCTAGCTTATTGAAAGTGATAAAGCATTCACTTGCTCAAACTTTTCCGGAAATCTGTGTTGTGGTAATTCAATATCAGATGTACTTTAGTGTGTTGACTGAGTTTCTGGTTAATCTCTGTGCAAGTTGCTGTCGTTCACTGGTTCACTTGCTATCCTATTGCACATCAAATTTCACACTTGAATACTGCCAACCTCGACACGTCTCTAGGACTTCTGAGAGCATTTGGTTGTGCATATTCATCTTCTTGTATCAGACTCGAGCTACTGAACTAAATTTTACAAAATGAATTGTCGCTATACAGAACTGATTTTCATGCATTGAGTTACTGAATGCATCCCTGTGAACTTATTAGTTGAGTTAAAAAACATAAGATATATTCACAGTTGTTGCAATTCACCTTGTTTCGACAGGAACTATTGTTGATCGTGGAATCTGTCACCCTACGAACAATGATTTCTACATGTGTGGTCAGTGGCGGAGCCACGTTGGTGCAGGTGTCTGTAAGTGCAGACATAAATTTTAAGATATGTATATGTTTTAGTGGAAATCTGTTTGTATGGATGGGTCATAGCTTAGTGGTAGAGCAATTATCTAAAGGCAAAGAAGTAGCCAGTTCGAACCGTGGTTGTCCCTTTTTCAATTTCATTTTTTCCAAACTTCATATGAGAAACACATGCCCTTTTTCATTTTTTTTTCCCTTCCAAACTCCTTATGAGAAACACATGTATTTCTTTTCTTTTCTTTTCTCCAACATTTCTTTTTTTTTTTTCCTCCAAGTTTTTCCTCCTTATGAAAACTCATTTTTTTCTCTCCAACATTTTTTTTTCCTCCAAGTTTTTCCTCCTTATGTTTTTTTGCTTCATCGTTGATATTTGATTTTTTAATATCCTATCAAATATGCCAAACCATAATAATTTTTCCTTACACGTTGCTTTGGAATTTAATTGTGTAACATCCGGGTATCATGAGATTAGAGTATATTGTTCGTTTTTAAATTGATTTTCATAAATATTTTTCAATCAACCTCATTTAAGTCCTAAACTTTACTGCGAGTGTGTTGCTTTTAAGTTGAAGTTTTCTTTTCTTTTATTGTTGATATTCTTTTATTTTTTAATGCATTTAAAATTAACCTCATTTATGGTCATAAACTTTACGAAGGAGTGGGTTACCTTTTAAGTTCAAGTTTTCTTTTCTTTTATTGTTTATATTCTTTTATTTTTTAATGCATTTAAAATTTTCCTTTAAAAACCACTAATTGTGCACCCACAAACATTAAATCTTGGCTCCGCCACTGTGTGTGGTCATTTTGGGACTGTGAGTATTTCCTTTTCAAATAAAAAAATTTAAAAACCACTGTTTAATAGTTAAAACATTTGTGTTTTTTAGGCATTATAAAGTTTTGTTATAACACAACAAATTACATAACAATATCCACTTTTCATTGTGTTGTTAATTGTTTTGTTTGCATAGGGAACACTTCGGCCAATTCATTACCACGTAATACGTGATGACATCGGTTTCTCGGCTGATGATTTGCAGGAGTTTGTACATTCTCTGTGCTATGTGTGAGTTAATAATTAATTAATCCATTCTTTTTAGTTTAAATTTAATAATTAGCTTTTTATAATTGGAAACATATTAGATATTGCAATAAAATCAACTGTTAGAGTACACAATCACTTTAAGAATTCTTTCTGTATACAAATCAATTCATTGGCTTTTTTTGACAGGAGCCAGAAGGGCACATCAGCTACGATATTAGGTAAATTCCCTTCACCAAATAGGGTTTTTAGACTGTCATAGTTATACCGGATATAGAGGATTAGATCTAAAACGTATGCATGGTGGTAATTTCGTAAATATAAAGAACTCTTTAGACCAGTTTCTTTAATATAAGGTCTGAAATATATTGTTTAGACCTATTTCCCAAACAATTGATCTAAAATATTTTAAAAAAATCTCAATTACTTTTAAAACCCGACGTTATAAAAAATCGGTCTAAAAAGTTAAAAATAAATAACATATTTATTACTTTTAAAACTAGATATTACAAAAAACTTGTTTTTTTTTTTAAAATGTCTTACTTTTAAAACCAGAAGTTATAAAAAACCAATCTAAAAAGTTGAAAATAAAATAAAATGTCTATTCCTTCACTACCCCAAAAAAAAAACACAATTTGTTGTGGTTAACCAGTAACGGTCATAAATAACCGCAACGAATTCATAGATTTGTAGCGGTTTTACCCCAAACCGCAACTAATTCGTTGCGCCAGAATTGGCGCCAAAACGTGTGCTTGTTTGTAACAAGATTTGTAGCGGTTACTGTAAAATAAACCGCTACAAATATGGCGCTAGCTTGGTGCGTAAAGGCGCGACTGTTTGTGGCATGGAATTTGTAGCGGTGTTTGGGAAGAACCGCGACAAATGTAGCACCAGTGGTTGGTGCATAATGGCGCGAACTTTGTTGCGGTAATTTTACTGCGGTTACGTGAAAAGAACCCCTACAAAGAAGCGAAATGACACAATTTGTGTCGGTCAAATTAAAGCGACGCATTGACTGCGGCAAATGCTAAAAATTTGTAGCAGTTTTTATGTAAACCACTACAAATATTCACTGCTATATATAGTTCACTCTGTCCGTACATCAATTATAAATATTAAGAAATTCCTAAATCTCGGCTTGTAACTGAATGAACTAGCTTGGCTTGGTAGTCGAAGTCATGCAGATATCTGCATCTTTCATCTCTTCTCTCGGGAGATCAGGGTTACAGATATTTGCCTCTCTCATCCTTCTAGCAGAGGCAGTTGATTCAGTGAATATCCAGATTTAATTATTTCTTTGACGTGAAGACTTCTACTCTTCAGAAGATAGTCAACCATGCGACTGAAGATTGGGTTCCAATATAGCCACCTTTGTTACTTGAAAATATCTCTAATCAGAATGAGTCAGTGAGTTTTTCATGGGAGATCGGTGGCTATACTGAATTCAAATTTTCACGGGCATGTTGTGTTAGTATGTAGGTGTCCTAGAGACAATCTGTTGAACACCTTGTACTGTTTGATATTTCATGATTAATATATTTGAGCATAATTTATCTTTATCATATTTATGTCTCGCCTATATTTTATGGTTAATATGAGTTTAAAGATAAAGGCCAAGGAATAGAATAGGTGTTTACTCGATGATCTATGATAGAGATCATGATCATGAGGAATCGAGGACACTACACGTATCATTGCGCAAACTTGTTCCTAGTCTTGAATCATTAAGAAAGGGCATTGGTGATCTCAATAAGACTAAGACGACATCATCTACTTGTATAGTGATACAAGGTAGGGGACTCATAACGCAGCATTTTGATGCCTTAGGCTGATGTCGTGGGTGTATCGTTAGAGAACGATAGATAATCGAATCGACCCATTGAGACTCACAAGGATCATCAGAGAAAAGTATCGATTGGATTTGTAATGCCTCTCATCATTTGGTAGTCTTGATCATCTTAGACTTGAGGATGTCATCGAACACTATGTCCAGAGTTATCTTTGATCGCATAACTCTATCCGCCTGAAATATGGGGAGAAACGATTAATATTTCTTGGGTGTAACTTGAATACACGAAAAGTATAGATGGACATGCCGAGAAAGGACTTCATCCTACAAGGGATTAGTTGTTCACAAGACCGTAGAGGCTTGGATGACTTCTTAGTTGACTTTAATCTACGATAGTAAGTGATCATGAAGAGTCATGATCCGTCTTAGAGTCAATAGAAGAATATTCCTAGTTACGTGTAAAAGCTACATTTAGTCAATCAGGAGAGGTGATCTTTATCCTATCGCTTCCGACTAAATATGAACAACGTTGTAAGGATGATACATGCATGATATCCAAATTAGAAAGGTAGATCACTTGATTAGTTCTGGGGGCAGAAGCATTCTTAAGTGTCTTGTAAAAATCATTAGATAAATTAACCTATTAAAGGAGTTTAATTGGTTCAAGTTTATCTATGTCATAATTAATTGGGCCTAACGGGTCACACACTAAGATTATTCTTGATTGCTTAGTTTAGCAAGTTTGGACAATAATAATGTTATTGGATTTTGTCAAGACTATTGATATAATGGGTTAGAACTTCAAGCTCAATTATAAAGAGATTAGGAGTTTAAGGATAATTTATGAAATTATCCGATACAGATCTAATCGGATTGGATAAGTGAGAAATTTGGAATGAGTGTATTTTGGTATGTATGAATAGTATTTACTATTGAAATAATAATATTATATTATATTATTATAATATAAAATGCAAACTTGCTTCTCTCGTGAAACCTGTATGAAATGATTTCTAATATTATAATAATTTAATATAATATTAATATATTATATTATTATAATATTCAAATAGTAAATCACTATTCACATTCAGAAAAACTATAAATAGCACTCATTTCCTTCATTTAAAACTACTCATTCCTAAACTTCTCTCTTCTCTCTTCCTCTTAAGGAAGTTATCTTCTAAGGCTCTAATACTAATAGTCTTTATAGTCTTGAGGTAAAAGATCCAAACACTTGAGCCTCTCCACTCATATCGCGTAGCAAACATCCAGGAGACGGGGATTCAAGGAGAAGGAGTTCTCATTCGAATCGGAGATAATCGTGTGGATCAACGTTAGATGACATCATACTCTTTGACGTCTTCAAGTGATCACGTGTATTCGAAACCCCGTATGTGTTTTAACGAAAGCAGATCCTAAATATGTATTGTAAAGAGTTAGTCATGATTTGCTCATTGTTCGTCAGTTAATGAGAAAGATTTCACGTAAATAAAGATATATTATTTACAGATCGTGAGTCAAGATTTTTTCGAGTATGCTCGTGGGTTTGCAGCTTTAGTCGATCTGTCACATCGTAAAAGAATTAATCTCGAAAGCAAGTAAATATTATTTACGGTATGAAAAAATCATTTACCAAAGGTGAAAAAATTATTTACCTTCACGGTAAATATTATTTACTGGCACGGTAAAAATGTTTTTACTGATACTATTCACATGAATAGTAATTTACTATTCACACAGTAAAAATTATTTACCTTCACGGTAAATATTATTTACTGGTACAGTAAAAATTAGTTACCATAACGGTAAAAATATGTTTACTGGTACTATTCACGCAAATAGTAATTACTATTCACATGAATAGTAATTTTGCAATGTGGGTTCCGCAAATACAGAAAAATTTTATTTTTCAACCTCGTGAACATATTGCTTGAATGTCTTGCAAGAACGATTTTAACCTTCATGTTGGACTATTTTCAGTAAACTTATTATTCTTAATTTATTACTCTCGACTTTTTTTGAAGAAATTAAAGAAGCTAATTAAAATAATTGAGATTTTTTTAATTTTAATTTTTTTCACCAAACTAATTAGTTTGGAATTTTTGTTGCCAAAAATTAAATTTGTAGCGGTTAGTCCAATAACCGCTACATAATGTCGAAGGTCAATCAATTTGTAGCGGTTTAATAACCGTTACAAAATATCACGACAAACGAGGCAGATTTGTCGCGGTTGTTGAAGCAGTTAATTAAAAAACGCAACATCTTGCTGAATTTTGTTGCAGTTACAATAGAAAACTGCTACAAAATGACGCGGTTTTTAAACAGTTGTTCGTCATTTTGAATCACGCAAGGTTAAGGTTTTGATTTTTCGCCTTTTAACTTTTCATCTTCTTTACTTGTACCGACATTATGATTTCTAAGGATAGGGAAAGGGGAAACAAGTTCCTAGGTTATGGGAGAAAATCTGGAAGTGGGAGGGGGCCCAACGTGTCTGCATATTTCTTTGGTTAGCAGCACGGCAGAATATCCTAACAAATGTAGAGCGCCGGCGAAGACATATGACCACTGAAGCTCTCTGTTCGCGGTGTCATGAACCAAAAGAGGATGCCGATCACGTCCTGAGGCGTTGTAAGCTCGCGAGAGATGTATGGAGCCACTTTCTCCCGCCCCCCCGTCTGAGACAGTTCCTCCAACCGGGGATGGAAAGGTGGTTTCTTGAGAACCTGAATAACACAAACCCCTGTTTTCCAGGTGGGATCAGCTGGGCCAGTATCTTTGGGCTAACCTGTTGGAAGTTATGGGAGGCAAGGAATAAGGTCTTGTTTCAGAATCAACACACTCAGCCATCTACCGTTGCCCGGGAAGTGTGGGCGCTCGCGGAATTCAATGTCCAGGCCAGGGCTCGGGTCTGTGAGGCTCAGGGGGGACGTACGAAGCAGGAGCAACTGATCAAATGGCTTAAGCCGTTGTGCACCGCGGTGTCCCTGAACTGTGATGGTGCAGTGAACCCACATGGAAGGAGTGCGGGATCTGGTAGCCTAGTCCGAGACTCAGGGGGACGATGGTTAGGGGGCTGTTGCCGTCATATAGGGGTGTGTACACCACTTCAGGCGGAATTGTGGGGTCTACTTGATGGGTTAGAATTGGCATGGTCTCATGGTTTTGGTGAGGTGATGGTGCAAATGGATTCTTTGGTGGCTTTAAACCTGGTGCGTGGCACTGAGGAGGGCTCACAGGGTAATCTGAAGTTCTGATAGATTATTTTAAGTGTATATAAAGTGTTTTAATTAATTCTCACATATTAATAAATGATAATTAAGTCACTTGATATATTTTAAATTGATAAAATTTTAAATTTATCCTTCTTAATTATTTTTTTAAAATATTTACAAATCATTCTCTCTTTATTAAGATAATTAAATAAGGTTAAAAATGAAAGACTTTTAATAGCCTCTAAATGAACATAATCTAGGAAGAAAGTTTTCTTCTGTAAATGAATTTATAAAAACGACCACGGTGGTAATGTTTTAGTAAAAAAATTTAGCATATT
Organism: Acacia melanoxylon; assembly: GCA_019022615.1. Lineage (NCBI taxonomy): Eukaryota > Viridiplantae > Streptophyta > Magnoliopsida > Fabales > Fabaceae > Acacia > Acacia melanoxylon. The sequence goes on from JAFJYJ010000003.1 coordinate 17,420,476, forward strand.
GAATTTTGATTTTTTTTTTTTAAATTTCCATGCGGTAAATGACTTATGAATAAACGACATAAGTATGATTATAGTACTTTGGACAAGGGTGGTCCCCACTCCTTCCATAATTGGAGAGGACAAAAATAAACACATTTATATCGTGATTGCAATTTCAGCCACAACTTTTTCTCATCACTCGACATAAGGAACCACTGGCACGTACTACGGAGGGTGCTTGATGTTTCCGGTCGGATAATAAATAAAGGGTTAGCTTTTTTTTCTTGGATAAATCTAATTAAAGGGCTAAAAAATGTCAAAAAAAAAATCTGATTTCCATAAAATCTCTTTAATAATTTTTTTAGTAGATGATTAATAACTTTACAGGTAGGTTTTAACCATGGTTCTCAGACCCGGACCGGGAACCGGTTCAATTTTTTAAATTTTTTTTTTAAAATTAAAAATTAAAAATAAAAAAATTTTTTTTTTTTTTAAAATTTTATATTAATAACCCTAAAATCTTCTATTTTTACCTGGTTTGACCGGTTTATTCCGTCAATCACACCCACGACATTTGACCCAAGATTTAGACCGATCTAAGAACGATCCGGTTTTAACCTTGGTTTTAACAACTCTTTAAGAATGTTTTAACATTAAAATTTTCTATGTAATGTTTTTGACATTTTCTTAATTATTTGAAACTTTAAAGAGATAATAAATAAAGGGTTAGCTTCTTTTTTTTCCTCCTTTTTTTCACTTTACATCTTTTCTTTTCCTTAAAACATAGTCCTTCCGGTTAGTGTGAGACCCTGCATGTCAGAGTGTCAGTGGGCTGTCATTTCATGTATACGCAGGTGGCTTCTCTCGTGTGGTTTGTTTATATATAATTTTTTTAAGAAAATACTTTTTTGTTCATAATAATTACCACTCTAGTTGTATTTATGAGTTGACAAAAAAATTAGTCATATTTATAAGTTCATTTTTATATAATAAATAAGATTGTGACAGTTTAATTTTACCCATATTAATTATACTCATGAAGATGAAGAGAGAAGAAACAGTTGAAAAAATTGAATCATATATGAGGGCAAAGTTTAAAATTTACCCCATAATCATTGAGTTGACTACCTCTCTTTAATATGTGAGATTTAGTCAAAATGAATTTATAAATAAGACCATAATAGTACTAGTAGTTCTTTAAGCTATTTGTTATTCTCTATCAAAATATCTTAAGGGAAAATCTACCTCAGGACCCAAATTAGGAAGAAAAAAATGTCCAAGAAAAAGTTATATGTCAAAAAAGGTCTCAGAGCCATTTTTTGTATTATTTTATAAAACGTTAGTTGTTAATGGGGTTGATATAGTTGTTAACGAGATTGATTTAGTTGTTAGGATATTGTTGTTAATGCTACTGATTTAGTTGTTAATGGTCTACCCGTTGACAATTATATCAGTCTCATCAACAACTAACGTCTTATGAAATAATATCAGAAAAGACTCGGGGACCTTTTTTGACATGTAACTTTTTCTTAGGTTTTTTTTTGACTTTTTTTTCTTCCTAATTTGGGTCCTGACGTAGATTTTCCCATATCTTAAACGACTTGGTTTTTTTGTTTTTTGTTTTCAAACAAACGACAACCTTTAATTTATAAATGTTATTTGTGTTTGGATTGACGGTGGTATAAGTGATTTTTTTTTCAAAATAGAAACGTATTTAGATTATTATTTAAAAAGTTAGCTAAGATGGAAAATGACATGAATCTTATTGAATACAATATAATATACTCTCTCCGGTCCTAATTACAAGACCTAGTTTACTTTTTTAGAGAGATTAAGGAAGCTAATTAAATTACTTTAGAGTATTTTTATTTTTATTTTTTCTTCAAATCAATTAGTTTGACTAATAAACTAATAAATAATCTAAAGATACACAACATATGATATGATTAGGAAATTTATTTAGCTTCCTCAATCTCTTCAAAAAAAAAAGTCAACTAGGCCTTATAATTAAGATAATGAAAAGTAGTATATATATATATATATATATATATTAGTTGTATATACTGTGATAATTGAAGATAAAAATTAAAATTTTATAAAAAAAGGTTAAATTATTATTGAAAAAATTGATCTCTTATTTTATAACGAATATAATTGACCCAATTTTACTGATATGTACGGCACATATTTTGCGGCATCATCGTCATTTTTTGTGAGAACCGTTCTTTATAGTGGAGGCCCATATATAAATTCCTTATAACCTATACAAAGATGCCACATATACGAATAGAATGGTCTCGATTTTTGGAAAAAGGATTCTCTCCTCATCTTTTTTCTCATTTTCCTTCATTAGTCCATTTGGGCCATTGATTGGGGAGATGAAAGAAATGTTAAATTGGTATTGTGATTGTGATTGGATGAATATGATTTAGAAATAATGAGGGATAATGAGAAAAACATTATAAAAGAAACCTAACCCCAATCTTTTACGTGCTAGATATTGTGCAAAGATATTACTTGAGAATATTACTATTTCCAGAGACTTTTCATCTTGTCCACTGTCTCTGTCCGTCGCTTATCAGCCTTTGCCTTTCTAGAGACTTCATCTTGTGCAAACCTTCAGCCGTTGCTCCGACTCCTCCATTTGGAGCGTCTGGAAAAGCTAACGGTAGTCGCAAACGCTCACCCAACACCCAGTGGAGGAACTGCTAACCTAAACACCTTAGTTTGGGATTTTTTTTTGCCGCTGATCCTTCCACTGAGATTTTTTACTCTCTAACGCTCACTTAATGTGTTCCCAAAATTATTTAAATAACACTACTCAAATTTTTGGTATCCCACCGGTCATCGTAACCTTCGGTGCCTCTAACAAACCGGACTCGAAGCAGAATTAGAAGCGACGACCCTCCCAACCATAATTTCCATATAAGGCGGATTAGTGCGTTCATATAGATTCAACCCTGGGCATCTTCTTAAGAAATCCACACACATTTTGGGACCAACCAATTGTTGTTGGTAACACTACTCAAATTCTATACTGGGAAGTAACGAAAAAGAAAAAGAAAAAAAAGAAGCACTATTTAAATTATAAAAATCTCAAAATGTTTATTAAATTAATAAAATAATAAATAGGTGATTTGATAAGAACTTAATACTTTAAAGTTTGAGTATTGATAACTTAGATATAGACAATAAAAAGTCAATTAAAAATAATAATTAACAACATTAATATATATAGTGGCAACTTAATTATGGGGAGTCCGGTTTGTAAAAAATTGCTAATTCCGTAAATTACATAAAATGCTAATTGTAAAATTGCAAAAAAAAAAAAAAAACAGTATTTTATAGCAAGCGACCTGAAAAAATATTTCAAACAAAATACATTATTGGATGCACTGTAACCCTGTCATTACAAAAAAAAAAAAAATTGACGTTTGGTAGTGGTTACAATTATGTATTTGTAGCGGTTCTTATACACCGTTGCAAGATATTTTGTAGCGGTTTTCTAAAACCGTTACTCATGTAATAAAACCGTTACTATATTAGTAGCTGTTTTAAGTTACTGCTACAAGATGTGATCAAGATGAAGAACTTCAAAAAAAAAAATTGGCGGCAAAATTTTGCAGCGGTTGTAAAACCGCTACAAATATTGTGCCAAATATTTAAGCCGAATTTGTAGCGGTTTTACATCCGCTACAAAATATTAAAAAAATTTTAAAAAAAGCATAATTTGAGTCCATTATTACAATATTATGTTGAATATTTTTATTATTTAAGTGACAAATTAAATGATAATGGTTAATATTTTAAAAAATAATTAACTTAAGTTAGATAAGTATAAACATTATGTAGGTATAATACTGAGAATGTGTAGATAATAAGGATTTATTGTATTGTCCACCTCTGAGCAAAAAAATTATGTTGTCCATTAGATGATATTTGATTATGAGAATGTTGATGATGATAGAAGGAATATTGAGGAAATATCCTTAAAGTTCTGGATAAGAAAAAAAAAATAGTATCAATATTATAATAAGGAAAAAAAATAAAACATTAAAATCAACGATTTTATAACGGGTGGGAAGAAATGAGAGAGAACGAGAGAGAAGAGGTGGGAAGAAAGGAATAAGAGTGTGTGAAATGAGGTGTGGTGGGGATATTTATAGGGATATGTGTAACGTTTGTAGCGGTTACAAAACTCTACAAAAATTCATTAGTATTTTTTAAAAAATAAATAAATTTTAAAATATCACATTTTGTAGCGGTTATACTAAAACCGCTGCAAATTAATGAACGTTGGCGGGATTTAAAATATTCAAATTTCAATATTATAAACTTTGTGGTGGTTGATGCGACGGTTTTTGTAGCGGTTACAAAACTTCTACAAAAATTCATTGGTATTTTTTTTTTTAAAAAAAAAAATTTTAAAATATCACATTTTGTAGCGGTTTTTAACCGCTACAAATTAATGAACTCTGACGGGATTCAAAATATTCAAATTTCAATATTACACACTTTGTAGCGGTTGATGCAACGATTTTTGTAGCGGTTTAACGTTTATAACGGTTTTTTTTCCCCTTTTGTAGCGGTTACAAAACCCCTACAAAAATTCATTGATATATTTTTTAAAAAATAAATTTTAAAATATCACATTTTGTAGCGGTTGAGCTAAATAACCGCTACAAATATGAACATATTTTTTTAAAGGATATTTTTTAAAATATTCTTTTTGCATAACTTCTATTTGTGACGTGTTTAAAGACTTCACATTTGTAGCGGTTTTCTATAACCGCTACAAAAGTTTAGACTCTTGACACTAGAGTCCAATCGGCCGCCCGCCTCCAGGTGGCCGGCCCGTGAAGGGCCGTGGCCTAATCAGGCCGGCCCTCCAGCGGCGGAGTAAGAAAAACACATGTTTTTCAAAGCCCTACGAGAAGAGCAGGGACCGGGCCCGTTTCAAGCAGGGTTTAAATTACTATTCTAAATTTTAACTATTTTTTCCTCCGTGTGTTTCAAAGAAATATAATTAGTAAATTACAACATGAATCATCTAATAAATAAGCATAGTCACTAATTCATAATCAAAAGAAAACCATATTCACAAATAACTCACATAAAACATAAAATTTTTCATTTTGAGTAGTAGCGCTTTGGCTACATGAGTAAGAATATCATAAAATTAAAGTATAGTTATTATGTATTTGTAGTTAAATGGATAAACAACTCTAGAACAAATACAAAATATATATAAATTAATAAATTTCAAAAGGAAAAAGAGAAAAAGCTACAAAGTGAAATGGGCGCGCAGGGCCTGCGGCCCTCCGGGCCGGCCCGCGCTCCTACGGGCCAGCCGTATAAGCCGTGGCCCTGCCTTTGTGGCCGCCCCTCCGCGCTAATTTCAAATATCTCATCCATTTTGCCCGCCCTCGGGCGGCGGGGGTTTAATGGGCCGGCCCGACGGGCCCGGCCCGTTTTGACGGCTCTACTTGACACTCTGTAGTGGGTTTTGGATATAAACCGCTACAAATAAATTGCCATTAATTGCGTGCCATAAGGCTCCAAATTGGCATCATATTTGTGGCAATTTGAATAAATAAACCGCTACAAAATAACCGCCACAAAGTTGGCGCGAACTTGGCGCCATTTTGTAGCGGTTACTTTATGATAACCGCTACAAATGTCGTTCACGAACTAGCACGCCACTGGGCGCGAGTCATACCACTACAAATTTATAGCGGTTTCGGTATAAACCACTACAAATTCGTATGTTTGTAGCGGTTTATTTTAACCGCTACAAATTGACGTTTTTTTTGTAGTGTGTTTAATATCATGAATTAGATTAAAAAAGGAATCCATATATAATTTTAGTGCTTGTCATTGTGTACTACAAGTCTATAATATTACTACCCAGAAAATATCTAAAGCGAATCAAAATGAACCATAGCTTTCCACAGATGGAGTCTATTTAAAGAGAGGAAACCCAAGGCTAGTTCAAACATCCAAAACTTGCCCTCTTCATTCTGAGTTTTGTCAGCTAAGCCATGATGATGAAAACCCTAGTGGCTCTTCTTCTTGTAGCCACCATTGCAGCAACAGCCCATGCCTCAGGAGAAGAGGAGTACGAAATCTTCCCTCTGCGGCTGAACTCTGGGGCCTCTGAAGACGCCACTTTGCAGGGCATAACCTGCTCGAGCTGGCAGCTGGCGGTGGAAGTCCACAACATCATAGAGTGGAGCACCGTGCCGGCGCAGTGCGAAAACTACATCGGAAACTACATGCAAATTCCAAAGTACAGACAAGACTCCAAAGCAGTTAACAGAGAAGCTTATCTCTGGGTTCGCAATATCTCTCTCCCAAGAGATGGCAGAAACATCTGGATCTTCGGCATTGGCGACACTACCCTCTCCAGTCTCCCCTACTACTCTCAAAATGGATTCGGGTATTTATATTCTTTCTCAGTTCTTCTTCCCATGTCCATAAACACTAGTTTCAGATTCATTAATATGCATATGTTTATATATATGTAGGGTGCAACCATTTAACTCGACCCTGTACGACGCCTGGGTAGAGAAAGGAGAAGCGCCGGTATTACCAGAGACGCTGAAGCTGTACAACAAGTTGCTGAATCTGGGCATCAAGATTGTCTTCCTCAGCGAAAGAACCATCAGCCAAACTGAAGTTACTGTTGAAAACCTTAAGAGAGCTGGCTACCACACCTGGCACAAGTTGATCCTCGAGTAAATAATATAACCTCTAACATTCTCTCCCTTGCTGGGGACCAAGACGGTCGACATTTTTTTTTTTTCTACTTTAATTTTATGATTTTAAAAAATATGTTAATAAATATAAAATTTAAAATAAAAATAATCTCTTAACTTTCATTTTTTTTAAAGAAAATTATTAGAGGAGTATCATTTATATGGAGAACAAATTTGGATGCTTCCATATCTGAGACTGTCCACATCAAATGTGGACAGTCCACATTTTTTTCTACAATTATGTTTTTTAAGAAAATTAATATGTATAGAATTTAAAATAAAAATAATCTCTTAATATTCAATTTTCAAAATAATTTTTTTTTTAAAAAATATCATTTGAATATTTTAGTTCTGGACTATTGAAATCTATTTGGATGGTGCATATCTCACTATATAAAAAGTGTGTGTTCTCCCGGATCTGAGACCTCCACATTATAATCTATTATAATGGTCCAGTTTTATTTTTTTTTTTCTGTTTTTATGTTCTTAAAAAATTATTTAAATATGTATATAATCTAAAATAAAATAAAAATTATTTTTATGGTCCACACATTATAATGGACTGTTGTATATTTATGAATTTGTTTCTTATACATATTATTCTATGTATAATTATTTTTATTAATTATAATATAAAAAAGGATGAAAATTTAGAGTCACCGACAATTTATTATGTAGGAGGAATATGAATGGTTTGGGGTTGATAATTACAGGAACACGACGGAGTTCTCTGGAAAAACCGCGTTGGAGTACAAATCGGCGGAGAGAGTGAAGCTGGAGAAGGAAGGTTACAGAATCATCGGAAACACCGGAGATCAGTGGAGTGACATTCTCGGCCCCTCCGCAGGCAGAAGGACCTTCAAGGTACCCAACCCGATGTATTACGTCAGTTAAGATCCATGACCCAAAGTCCGGATCAGTTTGGAGTGTTGTGCATGAGAGAGAAAGGGCTTATAAGGAGTCACCCCTTAAATTTCCATCTAGTAGACCCTACCATGTCTCCTTTTCCTTTATCTCTTTCTAAATAAAATGTATTCCAAATTGATCTGTACGCATGTTTCTATCAGTGAGAAATAATAAAATGTCCCATTTTCTGGGACCACCTGATTGATTTTATTTTTTATTTAAATTAAAAACAAGATGACATTAAAAATAACTGAGGTTTTTACAAATGACAGTACAAACGAGAGCTAGTACATAAATTTGCAAATTGATGTAAGAAGGACAATTTGACACTGCGTTATGATCCCTCTGAACAGGACCACGTGATTGATGAGTTGCTATAATTAAGTACTATAACTTGGAAGGAATCTTACCGATCATTTTAAACGATGAATCCCACAAAAACAACTTTCAAATTAGGAAATCATAGAGATATGTTCGACATTTTCTTATAAACAAGGCTAATAGCCTAAATACAATGTATTAAACAATCTAGCTGGAATTTCATAACAGTAAAGCATGATAGAAAAGTTTATAACCACATCTCCCAAGAATACTATCATGGTTAAAAGGATTGATACCATAAATAAAACTAGTCATGATAGAAAAGGGTGAAACTAAATTTAAAAGGTCAATTATGGTTAGAAAAGAATTTATCCACCATCACTTCTAAGTTTTCACTAATCAAACATGATTAACACCTTGGGGTTTAGAGCACATAACCAACCTATAAACCCACTACAATAAACCTATAAGACCAAGGGCACAATCAGAATGGAGATTAGAAATCCAGCCCACTAGTCTATACCATAACATGCAATGTCATTTAGCGGCCTACAACAAAAATGTCTATAATACAGCATAACATAATAATAATGCAGTGGATCAACAAAATCGTCCAGTGAACAAGTTAAGGCCTCAGGCCTAATAAAATATTCACATTTACCCAAAATATAATTCATAACGAATACAAGGATGTGATCCCTAGGTGGCAATATATAACCAATAAAAACCAACAGAAATAAGAGGACAACAAGGCTATCGATGCCTATTGTCTGCTTCCATTCACCCTATATCTAGAAATAGATGGTTTTCCTGAAAAATATTAAAAATAATGGGAAGAGACGTAAAGTTTTAATAACCAAAATCAATTTACAACATATGCAGGATAGGAAAACATGTTTATAATTATATATATATATAAATATAAATCTAACAACCTTCAACAAACAATGTACAATAATACATGTATAAATATATAGGGTAAATGTGCAATAATACACATATGTTTTACTCTCAGGAGCACCCAACACTATGTGCTTTTTTAAGTGCAAAAGTAATTATGTGGTTATAAAATATGTGCAAAAGTTAGAATCCCTGTTAAATGTAAAACGTTGACCATTAAATGAAAGGTCTTTGACCAATTATGATGACATGGATGCTGACTTGGTAGATTGAAGAAGCATCTGAACCAAAAAAAAAAAAAGCTGAACGCCATCAAACGAAAGAGCAAGGTCGAAGGAGCACCAATGACATTACTGACATTACGGGTTCCATTTTGGGTCCACCACCATAAATCCCCGTCTTTTGCCCCCATTTGTGCTTTGAATTCGTCTTCTTTTGAGAAATCAGGTGTTTCTTGGGGTGAGTCTGGCTTTGCATCGAGGTCTAGGTTTGCGGTAGAGATGGGATCGGATGTGAAGGATTGTGATGACTCGAAGGTTGAGAAGCATATCCTGCTTGTTCTTAGCTCATGGATGGAAAATTGTAGGTTCTCCGCTCAAGATGAAGCCAAGAAGGTAAAGTTTTCTTCTTTTTGGTTTCTGCGTCGAGTCCAGGCGGTTGAAGTGAACTATAGGAGCTGAAAATGAAAAAGTTGTGATTTGTTTGTGTTAGAAGTATATGGTGGTTAGTGAATTAGTTAGGGCCTTAGTCTATATAAGCAGAGGCGGAACTTAGTTGAGGCGGGGCCATGGCCCCCCCAAATTTTTTTTTTTTTTAAAAAGTGTTTTTTTTTAAACAATTTTTAATTATTATTTTATAGTAAAAAGTTTTTGGCCCCCGCCAGCTTTTTTCCACTCAACACTCGGCCTATTTTGCTCATGAACACTAAGACTACATTATCTCAACTCAATCATGCTTCAAGCTTTTTTTAATGTTTTTTTCAAATCCCTCCAACAACTGTCCAGCACCTCTTGACCAAAAAAAATTGTCCAGCACCGCTCAGACTACATTATCGCAATTTTTTTTTATTCCCTCTAATAAATCTGCAATTTTTTTTGATAACTCGTTTGTGATTTTTCAACTCTTGTTCGCAGCTGGCTACAGGTAAATTCTCTCATCTTATTTCTTTGTTCAGATTCAACTCCATATTTTTTGGCTGGTCTTGATTCTTTTCCAATATAAGTAATTTCCTAATCCCCGGTAAATCTTGTTGATTGTTGAAAATATGAAATCGTCGAGTTAATTAGAAAAGACTTGCCATTATGATCTAAGGTGTGAGGAACAACCTTGTAAAAAAAAAAAATCAGGGGCGCTGCCCCCGAACCCCCGAATTCCCCACCACTATTTAGCCCCCCCCAAACTTTTCCTCCAAGTTCCGCCACTGTATATAAGAGTCCTAACTAATGAGATTAGTAAGTGTTGGGTGTGGAGCGCTCACATTATGCTGAGAGGGAGTTAACATGGTCTCCTTCTAGGTTTAGAGTTTACCCAAGAGGAGGGTTACTCATTGTAAGAGGATATTCCTCTTTTGTTGATAATACAATAATCTTCATCTTCTCCATATTATTTCTCTATTTACTTCTCTAATTACAAAAGTTTACAATTTGATTTGCAGTTCACCTTCAATTTGATGGCAGACCATATTATGAGTTTAGATCCTAGGAATGTTGAAACATAGCTATTGAAGAAAGAGTATATGACGTTCATGAAGGGGGTGGTTTCAGCTCCTTTGAATTTTCCCGGAACTGCGTAAAGGAGGGCAAATAAACACATTAAACCTTCAATAGCGCAAATAAATTATTTAAATCAAAGTTTATCAATAAAAACATCCTATAAGAAATAAATCATCAACTTTTTAAGTGGAAAATTAATTTTAAATTCTTACAACAAGTAAATTGTCGAATACACAAGTAAATCTTCACATAAAAATTAAGAATCTCAGTAATTTCAGCGATTAAAGCCGAGCTTTCGAAGCCTTTTTTTGTTTGTTTACCTGTAAGAGTTGAAGTGATACCAATGAGGAGAATCGGAGCCGCGAGTGTCGGTGAGGGAGATGAAACGAGGAGGCGCGAGTGTTGGTTTATCTGAAGGATTCGTGAGAATCAGAGCTACTAGTGTTGGTTTACCTGAAGGAGTCGAAGTCATACTAGACGAAGAAGGTGAGGAAGAAGGAAACTAATCAGAAGATGAGGATGAGGGAGTTGAAATGACAAGGAGTATGCAGGAAGCTGGGGGAAACCAGTAGAGACGAGTCGGAAGAGTTAGAAGTCACTGGAGCATAGGAGGTTGGAAATTTTTTTAGCAGGGAATGAAAGGAGGGAGCACAAAAGAGGGAGGAGGATTATATGAGACACTTTAGGCGTCCCAAGTATAAATTAGGACGCCTAAAGTGGACGCATCCCATTTATAAATTGGGACGCTTAAAGTGGACTTTCGGCCCACTTTACCCGTCTTAATAGTTTAAAGAGAAAAAGTGTTTGCTTTTGACGTCCTTTTTATAGTTTAGACACACAAAAATCTTTGCTTCGACGTCCTTTTTTTAAATTGGGACGTCATCCCATTTTAGAAAAGGGACGTCAAAAGTTTCAACGGAAATTACAAAAATGCCACCGCTTTTATTTTTTACTTTCTTTTTTGAAAAACGAACTTTTTTTAGAGAAATAAAATTTATATTTTGTAGTAGTGTCAATAACTCAAATAAATTATTTAAACCAATTTTTATCAGATAAATCATCAACTTTTTAAATAGAAAATTGATTTTAAATTCTTATAACAACTAAATAACAAATATAAACCGATTAAAATTAACTACTAGCCTCCCTCTACATTTTTATAATCATCTATTGTAGGCAACAAACTTTTTCAAGTTATCACATTCACTGTTCGTTGGTCACTTTTCGTCTTTTCCCTTGTTTGCCTGTGAGACCCTTCATTTTTGTTTCTTCATTGTAGGTGACAAACTTTGTATTTAGACTAGCGTTTTACATTTCTGTTTGCTTTTTTTACTTTCCCCTTCCCAATATGTCTTCATTTCTCTGCAAAACACTATTGGAAGTTTGTCTTTGAACTTTGAAGTATTTTTCCTAATATTTTCTTGTATTTCGTTGTTTTTCTAACTTCCATTTGGAACTGCTTTAATGCTAATATCTTGCATTAAAGGAGTTGTTAGTAGTATCTTGCATTTCACTAATTTCAGTAGTAGTAGTATTGTCATACATTTTCACTTGCTCGCATTTTTTTGCCTATAAATAATTGACACTTGTTTTAATTTATTGGTGGTTGCTGCCCTAGTATGATCAAGTATGGAAAAAGTTGTTTAAAATAAAGTTTTTCAGAAGAGCACTAGCAACTGTATAAAACTCAAGAACCCAATTTCTTCGTTTGCACATCTATGTTTACTGACGTGCACTTTACTGTGTGGCTGTTCTGTTTAGATAGCTGAACCTTTCAAATATCTCTGTGTAGAATATTTATATTTTTCCCTTTTAAGTTCATTTCTGTTGTCTTTATTTTGAAAATTAAGAACATAATTGATTGATTATGGGTGAACTAAACGGCAAACCACATTAAAGTTTTCATCTTTAGCTAATATATGAAGTAATGAGTTTGAAATTGTTCATTTCTTAGTGAGGTTTTTGGAGTGATATTCAATCATGATAATTTTTTGTCATTGAAGCAACCATATAACTAATTTCAGTAGTAGTATTGTCATATAAAGGAACTGCTTTAATGCTTCATGGAATGGAAGTTGTTGGTACCGCTCTTAATGATTTTTTATTGAAGATTTTGTGGATCTGCTTCATGAGCTTGATTTTGCTGCTTTCTTGGATCTTGTTTTTAGTCTTAGAACTGCTTTAATGTTGACTTTTATATAATGTTTTGCATGTGGACATGTTTCTATGACTTTGATTTTGCTGGTTTTTGGATCTTGTTTTTAGTCTAAAATATATAAATACACACACACACACACACACTGATATGATGAGCATTTGTTCATGTCTCGCAAGTATATTCTAAAATTGAAATGGATGAGCAAGATTCTTTGTCAGCAGCCTTTAATAAATAGGTCTCTGTCACTCCCCCTTTTGATGAGAACTAGTTCACTAGGTCTGGACCTTCTACAACTCCTTCTCCTAGTCCTATTTCTCCCATGCTGCCACCATTACCACCAGCTGCAACATTTGTTCGTCTTACTTCTGCAGTTGAACCCTCTCAAGAGTCTCAAGGAAATGGGGATCAAAATCCTAGGAAGAGAAAAGAACCAAAACGAAGTAAACCAAAAACATCGGAAGTTTGGGATGATTTTGTGAAGATATCTCTGGAAGAAACAAATGGAGAGAAAAGAGCATATTGCAAGCATTGCAACAATGACTATGCTTGTGACCTAAACAAGCATGGGACAACTTATTTGAAAAGACATTTGTCGAATTGTACAAAGAACCTTAACAAGGAAGATAAGAAGCAGCTCTTGCTGAATTACTTGTCAAATGCTACAGCAGGAAGGGCCTTAGTTCCACATGTGTACAATGAGAGGCGAATACGGAGAGCCTTGGTTGAGTTCATAATTATGGATGAGCTGCCCTTTAGGATTGCTGAGAAGCCTGGATTTAAGAAATTTGTGAAGGAACTTGAGCCTCGTTTTCATATCCCTTCAAGAATTACAATTGGTAGGGATTGCTGGCAGTTATACCTTAGAGAGATCAAAGTTTTGAAGAAGATTTTGAGGACTTGTGCAACTCAGGTTTGTCTTACTGCGGACTGTTGGACTTCTAATCATAATTTTAACTACCTATGCTTGACTGCCCACTTTATTGATCCTGAATGGAATCTGCATAAGAGGATAATAATTTTTTCTATGATTGAGGATCACAAAGGGGACACAATAGGGAAGACAATAGAGAGGTGTTTATTGGATTGGGGAATTGAAATTTTTTTTACTATTACAATGGACAATGCCTCATCAAATTCCACAGCATTGTCATATTTGAAGAAGCGATTGAAGAGTTGGAGGGGGTTAGTATGTAATGGAGATTATCTTCACCTTAGGTGTTGTGCACATATCCTCAACTTAATAGTTTGTGAAGGGTTGAAAGATTTGAAAGATAACTTTGAAAGTATTAGAAGGGCTATCAAGTATGTTCGCTCATCCCCAGCATGTTTTGCAAAATTTAAAGCCTATGCTGAAGCTGAAAGGATTATTACTAAAAGCCTTGTGTGTTTGGATGTGACAACCCGTTGGAATTCGACATTCTTAATGTTGGAGGCAGCACTGAAATTTCAAAAAGTCTTTGACAGAATGAGTGATGAGGATGATGATTATTGTGCACACTTTGCTCCCCTAGGCATGAATTTGAAGCACATGATTTTTATATGATTCATTCAAGTGAGGTCAAAAATATTAGGCGTGAATCAAGTGATTTCTTCAAGAGGCAGCGTGATTCACGTGAAGGAAAACAGAAAAAGCGTGATGGCCCCCCAAAAGCTGAAGATTGGAACCGCGCACGTGCCTTCTTGAGATTCTAGAAAGTCTTTTATGATATCACATTAATGTTCTCATCTTCCATTAATGTGACTTCAAATGCCTGCTTCCATCAAATTGCACGTGTTTAACAACTGCTGGAAAGAAACGCTTCGAATTCATATTCTCTCCTTCCTGATATGTCTCTCAACATGAATGCGAAGTATGAAAAATATTGGGGTAAGGCAAAAATTATGAACCCTTTATTGATAGTTGCAATCATATTGGATCCTCGTTACAAGCTGGCATATGTTTATCACATATTTGAGAGTCTATTTCATAACACTGAAGTTTGCTTGGCTATGAAGGATAAGGTCCATGACTGTTTATATCGTTTGTTTGATATTTGTTGGTGTATCTTTTGAATCAAATATTTCCTCATCTTCTACTGCACCTTCATCTTCACTAATTGTTGAAGGAAATGTGGAGGATCATGATCCAGGTTTTCAATGGTTAGCAATAGTTAAACAAAGAATTGAAGCTATAATGATTGTCAAAATGAGTTGGAAAAGTATCTTCTTGTCATCCAAAATAGATTACAATGATGATGTCCCTATCTCTACTAATTTCAACATATTGGCTTGGTGGAGAGCAAATTCAATGAAATATAAAGTCCTTTCTTCCATGGCACGTGATCGAAGTTTGCTTTGAAGGATAAGGTCCATGACAAATAGTGTCCTTTATATCGTTTGTTTGATATTTGTTGGTGTATCTTTTGAATCAAATATTTCCTCACGATTGCTAATTGTTGAAGGAAATGTGGAGGATCATGATCCGGAGATTTGATTGGTGTTTTCAATGGTTAGCAATAGTTAAACAAAGAATTGAAGCTATAATGATTGTCAAAATGAGTTGGAAAAGTATCTTGCTGCATCTGATGATGTCCCTATCTCTACTAATTTCAACATATTGGCTTGGTGGAGAGCAAATTCAATGAAATATAAAGTCCTTTCTTCCATGGCACGTGATCTTTTCATTGTCACCTAAAAGCTCATTGTCACCTAAAATTACTGAAGCTCTTATTTGTTTTCAAAATTGGCTTATTCTTGGGCAATCACTAGCAGAACTCACTTAACAACTTTGAGAATTTGACCATTTTGAAGAATCTAATAATGTTTAGTATAACTAGTTCCTTAATTTATCATATCTTTGTAAAAAAATATAATTTATGTATTTTTTTTAATCTTTTCATATGCTTCATGTGTGACTGATGTTGGAGCTGCTTTTCGTCCATGGAGGAACTTGATTAAAAGTATAAATGGACTTCTGTTGGAGCTGCTGTTTTTAGAAATTATGAACTTCTTAAATTATGTCACCTTTAGAATTATGAACTTTTGCCTTCTAGACTTCTGGTTATGAACTTTAATTGATCTTTATGACTTCAGACTTTGGTTGTAATATGAGTATTTTAACTCTATTTAATGTTTATAGTCGTTCCCTTTGATTATTTTGATTATGCTTGTTATCAAAGTGTAGGTTATCGATGGATTTGGTATTTTAATGCATGAATCTTGATGTTGATGTTAGTTTTAATTGATGAATTGAAACATTCATCTATGGGCAGATGCAATGATGTGCAGGTTATCCTTCCAATATTTTGTTGAATGATGAATATTGTAACAACGCCCAATGAATTGATGGATGATTTTTATTTTGGTCAAAGGAAATTGATGAATGATGAATATTGATGATATGGAGGGTTTAATTTTAGGATTGAAGATCAAGATTTAAGGTTCTGAATTGATATGTATAAAGAAAAAATTGATGCCTGTGATATGAATTGATGATTTATTTTAGGTTTGAAAAAAAAATGGTCATGGACTGGGCCAGCTGGACCACTAACCCGGTCCAATGCAATCTGCCCAACCTAGGAGCTATCGGGTTTCTTTCCAGGTAGGACCGGGCTTTAGGTTGGCATGTTCAGCACGACCAACATTCCGGACCAGACCACTGGTTAATGACCTGCCCGGTCTGGTTCATGTACAATCTTAGTAGGTATTAGGTGTGCCTGATTTCAATTTTGATTAAATAAATCAAATTGTGTTATGTAACATCCCAGGGGCTCACTTGTGGATATTGTCTGCTTTGGCACACAAGGCCTCACGGTTTTGTTTTCGATTGGACCTAGCCCATCAAAACGCGTCCACAAGGGAAAGGTCTCCACACCCTTATAAGGCATGCTTCATTCGCCTTCCCAGTCGATGTGGGACTTCACAATCCACCCCCCTTGGGGCCCAGCGTCCTCACTGGCACAACGACTCGAGCCCTGACTCTGATACCATCTGTAACATCCCAGGCTCTCACTTGTGGATATTGTCCGCTTCGGCACACAAGGCCTCACGGTTTTGTTTTTGACTGACCCTAGCCCATCAAAACGCATCCACAAGGGAAAGGTTTCCACATTCTTAAAAGGCATGCTTCGTTCGCCTTTCAAGTCGATGTGAGACTTCACACTCCACCCCCCCTTGGGGCCCAGCGTCCTCACTAGCACAACGACTCGAGCCCTGGCTCTGATACCATTTGTAACATCCCAAGCGCTCGCTTGTGGATATTGTCCGCTTCGGCACACAAGGCCTCACGATTTTGTTTTTGACTGGGCCTAGCCCATCAAAACGCGTCCACAAGGGAAAATTAAGTGCTATTATGATATGATTTATTAAGTAATCTAGGTTTAGAGAAGATCTAGAAGTATAAAATTAAGAGTTGAAAATAATAATAATAATAATAATAATAATAATAAATAAATAAATATATTATCATTTTTTTAAAAGTTGATTAATTAACAATGATAAATGATATTGATAAGAATAATAAGGAAAAGAAATATGTAGAAGAAATATCTTCATGAAATAATCGATCTATATAAAAAGAAAGAGATAAAAGAAAAAATAATTATATATTATTATATCTTTTAAAATAATGTTATTTTAATCGAGACCCAAACCCTAATTCTCTCTCTTATAAATACCCTATTTCTTCACATTCTCGCCCGCCGCCCCTCTCATCCGCTAAGTCTCGGGTTCATTCTTTTCTTCATTTTACTATTCATATTCGCTTCCCCGTGTCCCATCTACTGATTCACGTCCTTCAATTTTTCATTCATTGTTTCCTATTCTTCTTCGTTCTCTCTCTCTCGTTATTATTTCACTACTCAAAGGAAAACAAAAGAAAAAGGTCTTGTCATTGCCTTTTACTTTCCCTCTCCCCTATACTATTCTGTCATATTTTGTCAAACTCATCATCTCTTTCTCCATTGATACGTGTGCGTATGTATATGTTTTTTTTTTGTTATTCTTCACACCAACTCCTATTTCTTCTTGTTGACCCAAAGAGAGAATATATATATACTTTTTTTTGCTCAAAAGAATACACACACACACATATACCATTTCCTCTTCACCGTGGAGACTAGAGAGCGTGTGGGGATTATTTTCATTTTATTTATTTGTATCTTCATGACCTCACATTAAGTTTACTCCATAGCTGTTTGTCTTCAATGCTTCACAACCCCCAATTTGTTTTCTTCCTTGATCTTTTCTGACAGTTGCATATTTTACTCTCTCATATGGTACTTTATTTATAATTCTTCAACCAGCTCCCTCTTCCTTTTATTCATTTCACGGTCAATTTATTTAATACTAAACATGTCTCTGCTTTTCGATTTGTCATATGTGAGCAACTAAAATGTTCTCTAATCTCTTCCAGTCAAACTATTTTAGTCTCTTTTGCGTGTGTGACTTCTTTTATTTTCAATGGATCAGATTAATATACACGTAATATTATGTTTGTTTTCACACATTTAGATCTTATGCATTTATTTAAAGATTTTTAATATATAAATATTTATATAAATTAAGAGTGGATCTGTGGTAACTTATGAGTATATATTTATAGAATATAATTTTTATTTTAGGGTAGATTTAGGCTTTAGTATAAGAGTAACTCTAGAGTAGTTTTGAGAAATATATTAATAGATATTTATATTTTTGAATTTGTAGACTCTCATTGCGAGCTTTGGAGTAGCTTTTTGTGTGATTTACTTGTGAGCTAGAGAGTAACAAGTAATTCGAATATTCTTCCATATACTTGTAAATTGTGTGTGATTGTGAGTAACTATCTTTTATTTAAAATTAAAGGACCTGAATCATATGTATATGTGTATGTATTATAAATTGATATTTTATATGAATTGAAGTATGATTTATTGTTACTGAACATAATTGTCATGGCGGCTGTGTTTGTGATAGGTTGGAGTAAGGAGGGATTTGTATGTTGAGATCTTTTACCACGTGGTATGTCATCACTTGATGCACAGTGGATGACACTTATCAGGGCCCCTTCTTCCATGTTTTCCTTTGGCCGGGATTCCATTGGAGCTGTGGGACATGTGACACCTCCTTAGTTGTGTTGTTTTAAGGAGGGGAGCCATAGTCCATACTTAAGCTCTACACCTTTGGCCGAGTGTATCTTAAGTTTTGGTGAGCTTAGGACAATCCAGTCAAATGGATGAGTTGCTATTGGACTATGTGTTAGCCTATGGCTCTAGTCAGCGGTTGAGGATGGACGGTGATATAAGGGAGGCTGCATATTGCATATTGTATAATTGTAAGGTTTACATTGACATAATAATAATTAGTTTTGTATGAGGTTATGGTATATACAAATATATATATAATCAGCTCCTTCTTTTTGTCATATGTGACTTGCTTGTGTACGGTAGAAACTTTCAGTAGTTGCTGAGATGTCAAATCTCACCCTATATTAACAATTTTCAGGTGATTGTTCTAGTAGGGAGCAAGGGAAAGAATCTATGGAGTGGGCCTTAAAGGCTCGGTTGTGCTTCTAGAATTTATCTTATGTTATTATATTTGCCATGACTATAAGACTTTCGCTTTGTATTTTATTATTAAATATTTTGGGAATTTATGTTGACTCAAAAATACATTTTGAATTGAATTAGTTATATATTTTAATGATTTGGATGTTGATCATCCTTGTTGGAGATATTTCAAGTGTTTTGGCCAAGATTTTGGGTGTTGAATTTTGGGGTGTTACATGGGAAAAAATCCATGTTGCCTTTTGTTATTATATGTAGGTTACATATCCAATAGACTTGACACCCATGGCAGATCCTGTGAAGAAAACTTCATCAGCTTGCCATGTTTCTACGACTTCAATATGGCGTTTCATGTTCTTTTTAAGATAAAGGTTTTAAAATGCATATATGCTTTACATTAGGAGCGTCTAATATCAAATATTTTTTGGAGGTGCAAAAATAATCATGAGCTTTGAAAATTGGAGTAAAAATCACAGCGCACCGTTAAATACTAGCTGACGGTGTTAGTTTTGGGGCGGGGCCGACATTATTATTCGTCGATGCCGTCTTAGTTTTCCTTCTTCATCCGATCGGAGTTAGAAAAATTTCTGATTCTATGATTTTGTTTCTCATAGCTTGTGATTTTAGGTATTCTTTTTCGATAAAGAAACCATTCATACCAAGACGAGTCTCCGATTTTTGCTCTCTTCCTTTTGTATGGATCCGTAGATTTGATTTTCGTTCTGTTGGGATGGTTTTTCTTGGTGTCCAAACTGAGAACCTTCTTGTTTTTTTTTCCTATTGAGACGGTTTTTATTTGTGACTTAGGTTTTACAATTCAGTGGTTTCATTAGATTTGATGGAGTCCAATGATATCCAGATCGTTTTTCCCCCTCTTTTGGTTGTGACTTGTGTTTTTAATTACCTTTTGGTCTCCTCGCTATCGAGGAAGACTTTACTCTTTTCTTAGTTAGTTTGATATGCTCCTTGAATTTGTGTTCAGTTTAATCTGCACGCACGGTTTTGAGATCCTTCAATGAATAAGTATTCACTGATCTGGCGGACTGTTTTGATTGCGTGGTCTATTAGTTTTGGATCTAATAGATTTTTCTCTCGTTCCTGCTCTTAGATTTGTCAGTGTTGTACTGGGTTTGCTCTATGTTTAGTTTGGTTTTGATTTTTCAGTGTTGCGATTTTCTAATATAGCAGTTTTGTGTTTCGCAGATTCTCATGACTATTGGTTTTTATTTTCTTTTTTGGCACTTTGAAGTGTGACTAACGCTAGAAAATAAATTTAGTTGTCTAGGAGGAGCCAAAGTTATATTCAGTTCAGAATACTAACCGTTCTTCAAAGCAATTCTGTGTTTGCCCAAAAATTTTTTTTGAAATAATGATCCTACTTGTTTCCACTGTGAATTTCTCTGATTTTTTTCAAGTTGGGGGCATTATTATATTTTCAATATGATAATGTGGGCCGCACAACAAAAACTAATACCTTCAATTAGGATTTAACGGTGATGTTATTTTTGCTCCAATTTTCAAAGTTCATGGTTACTTTTGCACCTTAAAAAGTATTTGGTGTTAGACATTCCTGAAAATAAAGCACATGTACTTTTTTACACATTTTCCCTCCTTTACTGGCCACAAGCAATAATCCACTATATATATATATATATATATATAAACATCGTGTAGGTAGAAGCAAGTACATCTAGGGTTGTCCAAAAAACCCGAGGTCTGGTTGGTTCGGTCTGACCCGGTCTAGGGTAAGCAAAAAAATGGTCCAAGACAATTTGACCAGACCGGACCAAACTGCTCGGGTTGGACTGGACTTCGATCCAGGGGCTTAGACCCCCTGGATCGGTCCGGTCTAATCCGAGGTCTTTTTATTTTGGTAAATCACCACTACATTCTTTTTAATTTATAGGAATCACTTTTCACTATGTTACTTTTTATTACTTTAGTAAGTCAGGTGAAATTAGAGCTAAAATATTGCATCCCAAGAAGGCAAAAAAAACTGGAAAAAAATTGAAAAAAAAGATTGGCCTGCTCGGATCGTAGTCCAGGCGATCCAAATGGCCCGGTCCGGTTCGAGCACGGGCTGGTACCAGACCCGACCAGACCTCGGGTTGATTTTTCCAGCCCAAGGTCATATCGGGCCAGACCTCAAGTTAACCTCCAACCCAGTTTGGCCTGGTCCTTGGACAACCCTAAGTACATCAAAGTTCATAGAAAACGAAAACATTGCTGGCTGCGAATATTCGCAAGTTGACAAGCATATTTGTAAAGGAAATTTTGTAAACTTTTTTTTTTTGGTCAATTTTTTTTAAAAAAAATCTAAATTTTTTTAAACTCATAAAAAGACAATTGTGCTATTTCATTTCAAAAAGGATAAATGATGTTGTCACACTTTTTTAGTAGGGTTAAGGTGCAAAAATACACATGTGGACATGTGGTTTGGTTGAAAGAGCGCCCAATACCAAGTGTTTTTTTCAGGTGCAATATTAACTATATGGTTAAGAAACTAGAGCAAAACTCACATGGGCCGTTAATGGAGAAAAACGCCCGTTAGCTTGTGCAAGGTGGAGTCAAACAATAATTTGACTCATTTGACTTAGGCACACATGGCGGTGTGGAGTAGAGACGGGAATTACAATAGTGCCATGAGAACACCAGACCATCGACCTTCACCTTTGTTGTCTCCCTCGGTCTTCCTTCTGCAACCTTCTCCATCCACCACCATCGACCTTCCTTCCTATACCTTCATTCTTTCACCACACCCACTACCATCTCTCGCCAAACTCACTGCCATCGTCAAAAATCTGAACTGGGATTGCGAAGAGCGAAACAGAGCTCAATAGATCAAGTTGAAGAAGACAACATACCATGATTGCTCCTCTGTGCACCACCATCGTCACTGCCGGCGAGCGACATTCCTTCACTCTCCACCACAATCACAAAACAGAGCTCGACAGATCAAGTTGAAGAAGAGAGCATACCATGATTGCTCCTTCGTGCACCACCATCGTCACTACCGGCGAGCGATATTCCCTCACTCTCCACCATAGTCGCAGAATAGAGTTGACTAGAAGACATAGATGCGCCACAGGACCTGAGAGCCAAAGACAGTGCCGCAACGCAAAAGCAGAGCGTCAGTGCCGAACAAAGAACCACACCTTTTCCTCCTCCAACTTCACTCTTACCAGACTCACTTCACCATCGCCGGTCACCTCCACTCTCTTCGCCATACCAACTTCCTCGGCATTCATTGCAAATGTTGTGCAAAGTGTACATCTTGAATTGAATGTTACCATTTTTTTTCACTTTTACATTTACTATTGAGCTTAAAGGGGGTGCATGCGAGCTTTTCTGGTTTTCACTGCAATCCAGCCTGTAATGTAATAATGAGTCATTAATTTTATGGAAATTAAAATACGTTGAAAGAAAAAAAGGGTATTATTAAAAAAAAAATTGGAAGCCCAAGCAATGGCATTCACCCAAACACGATGCCTCTCCAACTCCGCCACTGGCATGGTCGGTATCTAATATCCAATATCACAATCTTATTGCTATCCATAGTATGGTGGCCATGTACCTTAGGTCTTGCTTATTCCAAGCCAACCTTAGCAAAGGCGTATCTGGCTGCGGACTCTCGTATATAATCGTTGAGTGCTCCTTGTCCCTCAAATCGAAGATTCTAACAGAATCATCCGCCGAAATAGACGTAAACACTCTAGCCTCGCCCCAAGAAATGTCATAAACCTCCTTATCGTGCGCAATTAACTGCGTTTCGAAAACCCCTTTTCGATATCCTCCCAAATCGTACAAGTAGTGTCGATGCTAGAAGTCTCAATTCTCTTGGGTTCGATGTCGTTCCAATTGAAGGAGGTCAAAGGGGCACATAACTCGATGGTCTTGCTATTGTGAAGAAGTGAAATCGCGTTGATGGATTTTCCTAAACCTTCCAGAGGCAAAGATAGTCACCGGAAATGGCGAGGTCGGAATTTTCCTGAACCTTCGAGAGGCGTTTAAATGACAACTTCCATTGATAGCCACGTATTCATCACACCTGGCACGTTTAACTTCAAGCCAACAGACATCTTCTCCATTAACGTCCCATGTGACTTTTGCTCCAGTTTCTTAACCATATAGCCACTATTGCACCTGAAAAAAACACTTGGTATTGGGCGCTCCTCGAGCTTTTAGCACATGTGCATTTTTGCACCTTAACTCTTTTTAGTATTATGAATGTTGAGAGCACATTTTTGTCTTGTAATATTTTTCAAGTTGTTTATTAGGACTTTTCCCTAATTTTCATATAAAAAATATCTTGATAATAAAATAATTCCATATCCCTCCACTTATAAATTAAAATATAGTTTGTAGTGTAATTTATATTATAAACTAGACCTATATTTTGGAGCAGAGGAGCACATATGTGTGTGTGAGTGTTTTTTTTTTTTTTTTATTTTAAGTCTTAAGTGAATATTTTCATTTCAAAATTATAAAAAAAAATGGCCTGAATTTAAAATTATAAGTTTAAAACTTATGAGTCACAAAATTAATTTTAAGAAGTTTTAGATAAAAATTTTGTTACCAGTAGAGACATTGTTTCAATGGAAGGGGTTATAATGTATATAAAAATGTGTTCCTCTAATTCTTAATGAAATACGAGTATCTAATTAACTACAAAGCTAATCACTAAAAACTTTTAATTTATGTAAATATACTTTTTTATGAGCTTTATTTAAATCTATATATTTCGTTGGTCAATGTATAATTAGGTAAACTGGATTTATATTTTGAATTGAAGATAATATAATTTATAATAAAAAAAATGGTAAATCATCTGTTATATAAAATAAATAAATAAAATCATCACCCATATTGTATGTTAAGCATGGTTATCAAATTCAAACGGAAACTAGGGAATCAGTTGTAAAACCAGTCCGGTCAATCATAGAAACCGGAGTCACCCCTAACTTGGATCCAACCCAGCCAACTCGAGGTGACTCGGATGGAACCGGCTTGACCTGAAAAAAAAAAAGAAAGCTTGAAAATGATAGGGATAGTAGACAGAAGCAAGAGAATACTAAATCGATGAAAACGATAGAAGAAGAAAACGAGCATGAAAATGAAAGGAAAGGAGGTTCCGTCAAAATCCAACCCCAGACTTGTAGCAGAGGAAGCTTTTGATTACTCATTGGCCAATGAATAAAAGAGGAGATTGTACTAACCTCGCCGAATAAAAGAAGGGGTAGAGGAAGCTTTAAATTACCCATTGGACCAAGGAATAAAAGGTAGAGCTAGGAATCAGGGCTGGCTCAACCCTTCAGGGCCGGCCCGTGAAGGGCTCAAGGTAAGAAAAACATATGTTTTTCAAAGTCTAGCCAGAGAGCACCGGGCCAAGGCCGGCCCTCCAGGGCCCGGAAGTTATTATTCCAAATTTTAATTATTTTCCCTCCGCTTTTTTTCAAAGAAATATAATTAGTAAATTACAACAATTAAGGTTCTAATTTATCAAATAAATGTTGTCAACGTTAATATCAAAACAACACGAATCATTCAACAAATAAGCACAATCACTAATTCATAATAAAAAAACAAACTATGTTTACAAATAACTCACATAAAATATAAGAAG
The DNA here is from genome assembly GCA_019022615.1 of Acacia melanoxylon. Classification (NCBI taxonomy): domain Eukaryota; kingdom Viridiplantae; phylum Streptophyta; class Magnoliopsida; order Fabales; family Fabaceae; genus Acacia; species Acacia melanoxylon. Next base: position 17,445,357 of record JAFJYJ010000003.1, read on the forward strand.
TATACCACTAAGCAATATTAGTACGATGACTATTATTGTCGTCATCTTCGCCACTATCATCAATTTTGGCATGTGAACAAAAGTGCGGGTCAATTTAACATTAGACAAAGACACAAAAATGGAAAATAAATAAACTCTGTTGAAGTGCCCTGATCCAGTGGGGAACACAACATCATACCAAAACTGAAACAACTTGAGCAAATATCTGATGCAGTATCAAAGCATATGTCCTATTCATACATATCTAACTTAAGTATCATTAATTATTATTTTATAATTGCTACCAGCTCCTACCTCTTGGCACTCTAAGTAAGTAAATAAATAAATAAATAAAAAGCTACAGTAAAAGGGCTTAACGGGCCGGCCGGGCCCTGCAGGGCTGGCCCGTTTAAGTTCGGGGCCCTATAGGTCCAACCTTCTAGGACCAATTTTAAAAATCTCGTCCACTTTTTAAGCCTGGCCCTTGACGGGCCAGGGTTTAAACCGGCCGGCCCGATGGGCTCAACCCGTTTTCCCAAGTCTAATAAAAGGGTAGATTGTACTAATACTCTCTTTATTTATTATTTTGAAAAGTACAGGCAAGCCGTAAGCTTGATAGAGAAGAAGGGACAAGACTAAAAGCCTAGCCCTAAATACAACAAACTAGAAAAAAGCTAGTAGCGACAGGCTAACTGGTCCTTTAAGACCATATCCCGGCATCCTCCAGGAATTGTTGGAATTAACGTCACGTCCTCTTCAGGCGAAGCATCATGGCCAACCTTGGCCATATAGTCGGCACATGACATGTTCTCCCTAGGAGTATAGTGGAGCTCGACATTCCAGTCTTGGAAGAGAAGGTCTCTAGTCTCCTTGATAATGTCTTTTAGCGGGGTGGTCATCATAACAGCAGTCTCTCATGAGGGTGTTAATGGCTTCAAGAGAATCAGAATAGAGAAGAATCTGCTGTAAACCCATCCGTTGACCCATTTTTAGTCCTAACATGATGGCATATATTTCGGCCTCAACAATGGTATGCAGACCAAGGGACTTATAGAATCCCATCAACCATTAGCCTTGGGTATTCCTGATAACTCCATAGCAAGCTACTTGGTATTGGTGCCGAGCCGAACCATCCACGTCTATGCGAACCGCATTTGCTGGAGGTAGGGTCCAAGTCTTCTCCTCATTCCTGCCAAGATGGAAAATTTGGTGAGATAAGTATTGATCAGCAGTATTTTCCATGAGAATATAGTTACACAAGTGGAGCATCTCCCTGGTATCTTTGATTTCACCCTGAAATAGCGTCTTGCATCTGGACGTCCAAAGGATCCAGCATCCAAGCTAAAACTTTTGGCCAATAGTGGTTCTGGAATCTTCCTCTTCCAGGATTGAAATTGGTGATCCGATTGAGCCAAACCTACAAGTTACCTAAAAAAAACTTGGAGAAGTAGTTAGGCTTTAAAATTTCTTTCCATAGGTTCCTAGCTCTCTCACAATCCCTAAGGATATGAATGACACTCTCCTCACTATTATAATGAAACGAACAAAGGCTATCACTTGTAAGCCCTCTTTTGGCTTGGAGGGAATTAGTTACAAGTCTTTCATGGCCCACTTGCCACATGAAGAATTTAACTTTTTCAGGAAGCTGCCATTTCCACATTCGAGACCAAAAGTTATTAGTACTAACCCCTCCTCTATCAGTGAGATAAAGATAAGCAGATTTAACAGAGAAGCAACCATCTTTCGTCGGTCTCCAAGTAAAGCAGTCAGGAGAATTATTACAAGGAGGGCGCATTCTAGAGATAGTACTAATAATGTGCAGAGGGAGGATACCTTGCCACCTGTTGACGTCCCATCTTCCATTCATCGTGAGGTGATCCCGGACAGTCTCATCTTCGTTAATTAAGGTTGGATTCAATGCAAAAGTTATAAGAGAACGATCCAAGGGAAGCCAAAGATCAGACCAGAACTTGGTTCCCGCCCCATTGATGACCTTTTTCCCCACTCCACTAAGAAAAGTGTCCCAGACTTGAACAATTGCTTTCCAAGCAGAAGATGAGTTTCTCTTCCTTGAAACATTAGGCACAGTAAGGCCACCACAATTGTATTTAGACCAGAGACATCGAATCCACAAGGCCTGCTTCTTCGTCAAGAGACTCCAACAGAGTTTCATAATAAAAGCTTTGTTTTGGTGACGAAGATTTTTAATCCCAAGACCCCCTTGCTTCTAGGCCTGAGTGATTGTATCCCAAGCAATGAGATGCATTTTTTTCATTTCTTCCTCCTGGGACCAAAGGAACTTCCTTGATATCTTATCAATTTCATTAATGGTGCAAATGGGAAGAAGAGATGATTGCATACAGTAGCTGGGCAGAGAGGATAACACCAATTTAATCAAGACCGAGCGACCAACAATATTCATAAATTTGCTTTTCCATAAGGAAAGTTTTTTCCTGGCTTTTTGCACGATAGGGTGGTATGTGGCTTTCGTGACTCTCTTATGGATAATCGGCACCCCCAAATATTTCCCCAGATCTGACGTGATTCCAATCCCAAGCAACTTGCTAAGCTCAAGAGCTTTATTAAAATTAACATTTGCAGAACAAAACATTCTGGATTTATCCAAGTTGATTCTATGTCCAGATACTTCACAGAAACTTTGCATCACCTTACGGACCTCAATCATCTGGTTAGAGGAAGCTTCAGTAAAAAGAATGAGATCATCGACGAAGAATAGGTGTGAGATGCGCGGGCTCCCTCTTTTGAAAGAGAACGGTTTCCAACTCCGGCGATCACACTCAGCTTTAATAAGATGACTCAGACGTTCCATGCAAAGGACAAAAAGATACGGGCTTAAAGGGTCTCCTTGTCTAACACCTCTAGAAGGAGTGAAGCTGGGGCTTTCATTGCCGTTCTAGAGAATAGACATGGAAGCTGTATTAATGCAAGCCATAATAAGATCAATGAGATTGGTGTCGAGATTCAAGCATGTGAGGGGAAGAGGAAGCTGTCTAATACTCTCTTTATATAAAAAGGGAAAGAGTTATAGCCACACAAAAAAGGGGGGAAGAGAAAGATTTTAATTAACCATTGACCAATGAATAAAAGAGAGGGCTGTACTAGTACTCGCTGGATAAAAGAAGGAAGCTGAAATGGAGTCGCTGAAGTTTTCTTTTTTTCAGTCTGAGATGTGACTTTCCTCGATCAATGTGACAATGTGACCCCCGAGGTTTATCCAACTGTTTTCAGTGGAATAGTGGTATTTCACATTCAAATTATTTTTAATAATTTAAAAAGTTTCATAATTTTAATAGTAAAATATCACGAATTTTAAAATTATCTTAACAATAATAGTATTGGGATTAACAAAATTAATAAAGTGATTGATAACTCATTTTATTAAAAAATTATATATTTGAATTGAAAATTTAGATGCTCTGGTTTATTTCAATCTGATTTCTCGCCCTTAACTTAAGACTAACGTGGTCCAATGACCGGTCAGAGGTAGTATAATAAAGCGATCATTGTCATCATCATCGACGACATATGAGTATTTTTTTGCTTGGAACGACATATGAGTATGACCGCGCGCAACCCGTGAACCACATGCAAATAACATTACTCAAATTTTATATACAAGGTCCACCTAACTATATTGTATTTAATATTATACTGAAAAATACGAAAAAAAAATCTATACATTAAAAAAGTGAATCCATACAACTGGTCAAAAATATAAATCAAATTTCAGAAGAATTCTTCGTTCCATAATTCAAGTAACTTGAATTCTCTCTCCTTCAAAGCTTTTAAAATTTTAAAAAAAAAACGTTAAAAAAGATTTAATGAGTTAACTGTTTTCCCAATTCAGTGAGATGGTTAAAAGTGACTTATATTTTGAAATGGAGGGAGGGATTATGTTTTGGTACTCTTCTTTTATATATATATATATATATATATATATATATATAGGTTTATCATTTTCGTATACGCCATTTGACATAAGGTTATGTCAAGTCACCATAAAATTACATCGTTTTGGGAGTTATAGAAATTGATAAAGGGTGTTTTATATTTTTGTTTTTGTATTTATTATATAAATTTTACTAAAAGATCCTTCATTAATTCCCCTAACCTCAAAACTACGTCGTTTTGAAAGTTCATTAATTCCTCTAACCCTAAAACGACGTAATTTTGGAGTGACTTGACATAATCTTATATCAAGTGACATGATAAATGATAAAATATATATATATATATATCCTCTAATCTGTATTACTCTTTTTTTTTTTAATTTCAATAGTAGACACTTATGTCTTGAATTAACATGGGACCTGCAACCTTCCACTTATATGAGAGTATCCATACCACTAAATTACAAGATTATTAGTCACCGACTTTTTATTACTTCAAGACATATGTAGCCACGTTATAAAAAATTAAGGAAAGATTATTACATTATTTATTTTGTCTGAAAATAAAAGAAAGTTACTTATATTTAATATCATGAAGGTATAATACTTTTTTATTTAATATAAGGGATAACCCTTTTTTAAGCTTAGAGAATAAAGAGATTTCCTCTTTTCGTAAGGTTGGGTTTTTTCATCATCTCACATAATCTCTAAATCATATCCGTTCAATCAATCTAAAAAGTCACATTATTATTTTAACTTTTCTCTCATCTTTTCAATTAACAGTTCAAATGAAGCTGATGAGGGATATGAAAAAAAAAAAGATGAGGATAGAATCCTCTAACAACTTCACACTTGTACTACGATAATATCACTACCCAGGAGAAAAAGCTAAAATGAATAAAAAATAACCTTTGCTTCTGCCAGTTGAAGTCTATTTAAAGTGAGGAAACCCAAGGATAGTTCACACATCCAAAACTTGCCTTCTTCCTTGTGAGCTTTCTTTAGCTTAACCATAAGGATGAAAACCCTAGTGGCTCTTCTTCTTCTTGTAGCCTCCATTGTAGCATCAGGCCATGGCTCATCAGAAGAAGCAGCCTACCAAATCTACCCTCTGCGGCTGAAATCCGGTGCCGGCTCAGACGGCGCCACCGTGCAGGGCATAACCTGCGCGAGCTGGCGGCTTGGGGTGGAAGCCCACAACATCATCGAGTGGACCACCGTGCCGGCAGAGTGCGAAAATTACGTCGGCAACTACATGCTAGGTCAACACTATAGACAAGATTCCAAAGCAGTCAACAGAGAAGCTTATCTCTACGTTCGCGCTCTCCCTCTCCCTAAAGATGGCAGAAACGTCTGGGTCTTCGACATTGACGAGACCTCCCTCTCCAATCTTCCCTACTATGCGCAAAATGGATTCGGGTATGTATATACATATATGTGTTCTTTCTCATTTTCTTCAAGGATTGATGATTATGAAAGTCATATATATGAACATTGTAGTTTCAGATTCATTATTGTGAGTTTATATATATATGTAGGGCGGAACCATATAACTCGACCACGTTCGACGCGTGGGTGGAGAAAGGAGCAGCACCGGCATTACCGGAGACGCAGAAGCTGTACAACAAGTTGCTGAATCTGGGCATTAAGATTGTCTTCCTTACCGGAAGACCTATCAGTCAAACTGAAGTTACTGCTTCAAACCTCAAGAAAGCTGGCTACAACACCTGGCTCAAGTTGATCCTCAAGTAAATAATAATCACTAACATCCGCTCTCTCTAACTGGGAAATTAATCAATTATATGTGTGCGGTGGAAACAAGTTTGGGTGATACCAGAAGTCAGCTAGTGATTTAGATGATTCAGATTTAATTTTTTATGTTTATTTTTAAAAAAAAAAAAATTAAATGGTATGAATTCTAAGTTAAATATAAATTTTTAACTCTCGGTTTTTTGAAAAATAATTTTGTATTTAAAAATAATCTTAAATTGTGCAGATCTCACCTGTCACGAGCACCCAAATTGGGTCTAATATACTATATAGTTTGTGTCCTTTTATGTGTGTCATTGTTTGATTCAATGATTTGACCGGCTTTTATAAAAAAATCATGAAAATTGATATTCATTGACTTTTTTTTTGGTTATATATGATACAAAATATTAATGGATGGTTTGGGGTTTGACAATGGCAGGAATACGACGGAGTACTCAGGAGCGACGGCGATGGTGTACAAATCGGCAGAGAGAGGGAAGCTGGAGAAGGAAGGGTACAGAATCGTCGGAAACATTGGTGACCAGTGGAGTGACATTCTGGGCACCTCCACAGGCAGACGGACCTTCAAGTTACCCGATCCGATGTATTACCTCAGTTAAGATCCATCACCCAGGATCCGGATCAGTTTGGAGTAGTGTTTTGCATGAGAGAAAGGGATTATCACTTATAAGGATTAAGGACTGACCCTTAAAATGTCTAATCTCCTTTTTCCTCTTCCTCTTTCAGACTAAAATAAAATGTATTATTCCAAATTTATCCGTGAGAAATAATAATATTTCCCTTTTTCTGGACCCACATATATAATTCATGAGTTGCTATATATAATGAAGTACTATAACTTGAAAGGAGTTCAGCTTACAGATAATTAATTGGAAAGTTAACCAACATAAATTGAACCACTAGTTGGCAAAGATACAACTAATTTCATAAATGGTCTAGGTAATTTTAATTTTAAGCAACCTTGTTAGTGCTCCTTGAGTCTTTTAAGGCCAGTTTTAGTTTAGAATATCAATATATATATATATATATTGACTGAGAGCCAGTTTGAACAGGTTTGAAGAATATGAAACACTTTTTTTTTTCTTTCATTTAAAAATATAAGGTATTTTAGGATTTTTTTTAAGATGCAACTAATAATGGATCTGATAAATTGATGGAGGTTATGTATATATATTAATTTTTTTCCGGCAATGCCTTACTGCTACATCTATTAATTTTTTTTTATACAGTATAAAAAAAATTAAAGTATGATATATGCAATTTGTGGACAAAATCCGAACGGACAAGTATAGAATTGAGATCTTATCCATGCATCTTCCCACAACGAATCTACCCATATCCTGGAAGCTTTCACATAAAGAAATATATCTTTGCATGTGCCAAAAAAAAAAGTTTATCTCACTAAATAAAATAATACTACCATGGTCCTAAATATAAGACTGAATTTTTTTTTTGGATAGATTAAGGAAGTTAATTAAATATTTTTCAAAAAGAAACTAATTAAATTACTTTAAAATATTTATTATATTCATCGTTTTTGTCCAAATAAATTGCTTTTACTTATAAATTAATATATAATTTAATGATACATATATAATATATGATATGAATAAGTAATTTAGTAAGGTTTTTTAAATTTAAAATGGTTAACTAGGATTTATATTTAGAATTGGAGGTAATATACAAAATCAAAGACATAATTTTACATTGGATTTTATTTTTCTCAAAATATAGACGTGTTTAGTTAGGTGTGTGAGATCAAAAGACTTATTAAAGATAAAACAATTCTCACATTTTTTAAAAAGCATGAACAAATTACCATAGCAAATAATAACATCGTTGTTTATGTCTCTCAATCTAACTAGAATTTTTTTCAAGATGTTCATATAATCTTAATAATTCATAATAATAATAATATCATAATTATTATTATTATTATTTTGCGCATGTACACTGTGAACATTATTCAGAAACAAGTATGGCCTCCTCTAGGGAATTGTGAGATCACGTATCATTACTTGTCCATGACACGTGAGGGACAGTCCATTACCACAACCCCAATCATCGATAAAGGATAATATTTTCTTTATGAAATAGACGACAACGTGTGGGATATAATATGTAATATTTTTAAAAATCAGTTTTAAATGTAGTTAGTTGCATTATTGCAATCAATGTTATTTTAACAAAGGGAGCTACCATCATCTAACGTAGTTTTGATGGAACTTTAAAGTATTATATTGTACGTCTATTATTATGGGTTTTTTAATTATGATTAAGCATTCGATTCAGGGTTTGTGACTGTCATATGATTGGATCTTTAACTACATGTTCATGCTTTCAACGTTAGGCTAATAGAGGGGCTTCACTAAGCACATATATGGATTAGATATTGCAAGCATCTTTCAGCTTTGCATGTGTAATCTCTAGAGTGTTGTGCATAGAGTTGCAGTACTGCTTCTCAAACAAGTTGTTGTTTGGCAGATCGATGCTGGTTTTGCCCTCTCCAGAGTCTATTCATTATATGAAAAAGAGCAACCTGACAAAAAACGTTATCCCTATTTTAGTCCCTAAAAAAAAGGTCATTTTTAGTCCATAAAAAGGACGAATAAGGGTCAATTGGTTGACATTTTAATCCATCACAAATTTCCAAAATGTCATTTTTAGTCCATAAAAAGGACGAATAAAGGTCGATTTTTTGTAAGGGGCCAAAATAGGGTCCGTGTTTTTTGTCAGGGATCAGAAAGTGTATTTACTCTATGAAAAAATGCACTTTTTTAAGTGTTTTTGGAGGTTTTTAAATAAATATTTGTTTACTTTATCTTTTTAAAAGTACTTTTTTATGGCATTGGGGTTTCCCAATAAAATTGAATCACGTGGGTATGATCCGAATCCCCTGCATTGATCACTAGTTTGAAGATTATGTATTGTCTTTAATTGAAATAAACGTGCGAAAGTGATGGCTCACCATTTTAATATTCAGTGCTGATTGCTGAATCAGCTCTAAGATTAAACTATGATTCTTAAATTTGGTTTATGTGAGGCAAATCAAAAGGTAAACATCATATCCTACCTAACCAATTCATTAATACACATAGCATATAGTCTTAGGCTCTTAATTATTCTACTATAGCCAATTGAAATTCCAAATTAATAATAAGTTATCACGCACGTTATCTTGTTGGCGCAATCCTTGGATATGGTATATGCGAATCACGTGAAATAATTATTCTACTCGAAATCTTTAATATATGATATATTTAAGAAATTGATTTTAATCTTAAATATAAGACATATTTTTTATTTTTGTTAATATTTTTCTAATTTAATCTTATTAATATTTCTTTAAGGGTTAAGGAAAAAAATACTACGTGAGCTTTTTTTAAGGAGCCAAAGACCACGCGTTTTTTTCGGAGCAAAAATACACATGACCTTTTAAAACCGAGCAAAAATACCATCACAGTTAAATTGATTTAACATCTCGTTAAGTACCTTGTGAAAATACTAAAATGCCCCTCACCAATGACCTCTCCCTCCCAACTCTCATCTACGCAACTCTTCATCAAACGAAGAAAAGTGATGATTTAAGCACACGATGACGATTCCCAGATTTGTGACTAACACCATAAAGTTCGAACCCCCGACTGGATCTGAAACCCCCCCCCAAAAAAAAGCTCTCAAAGGGACCATAGAACACAAGAAAGCATATGAAACACAAAGATGAGAGTTGTGAGATAAAGATGCGAGAAGACAGAGCGGATAGAAAAAAGGAAGAACGAAATTTTAAAGCAAAGGAACCAACTTTCCACAAGTCACGCCATATTTGATCGAAATATGGTCGATTTTACAAGATATTTGAATCTATGATTCCAAATTGAATCGAAACTACTCTTTCGTGTACTTACGAGACATGGCCGTGCAAACAAATAATTCAGATTCGGAATTTACAACGAGCTTATTTGAGAATAAAAAAAACATGAACATAACTACAGATCAAGCAAAAGATTTTTGGGGTTGTGTGGTAATTCTAAAGCAATCAATTAACTCATTTCTCCGAACCATTACATTACCAAACAATGAAAAGCGAAGAATCATTTATCTCTTCAATCTTTTTCAACACAAGCATTTTTCTTATCAACATCGGTTCACGATTCTCGGAATCAAGCATGAAAACCGAAGAATCATCAAAACCCCGCGAGTTTTCTCAACTCCAAGTAGGGTTTCCAATCGCGCATAAACCAGACAAGAAAATCCCACACATCCGAACCCAATCCTCTTTAATTCATTCACTGCTTCATGAACAACTATTTCGACACGAGAATTCCTTCGCCTCGCAATCCTCCGCGATCGGATCAACGCCTAAACTAAGGTTGAAACTACCGGGAGGAATCGATCAACGCCGAACCTAAGGTTGAAACTACCGGGAGGAATCGGATCAACGCCGATCGGTGGAGGGTGTGCCGTTCTTTGTTGGTGGAGGGTGCGCCGTCCGCATCGCATCGAAATCCGAGAACGAAATCGCGTGAAGGAAGAAGGAACAGTGATCGAACAAGGGCAATGAGGGAAATTTTAAAAACCTAGGAATTTTCGTTTTTTTTTAAAATAAAGTGGGGCCCACCACAAAGATAACTAGCGATTACTCTTGTTTTAACGGTGATGGCATTTTTGCTCTGGTTTTGAAAGTTCGTGTGTATTTTTGCTCCAGAAAAAAGCACGTGGTGCTGGGCGCTCCTGGGGGAAAAGCTCATGTGTATTTTTGCTCCTTAACCCTTTCTTTAACAATAATTATAGAGGAGAGGGATGGAGAGAATTAAGAAATATGATTAGAGTGTTTTAGAAAATATAGAGTTAGATTAACTAAGTTAATTAACTTCTTTAATCTAATTAAATTAGTTAAATATATTCTCTATTGTGGACCAAAAGACAGGGACGAACCTAGGGGCTAGGGGTGGCCCCCCTAAAATTATAAAATTTGACCCAAAATTTTAGAAAATTATATTTCCGCCTTATAAAACTTTCAATTTGTCACTTTAGTCCCTATTAAATGTTTCGTAGAGGGACTAAAATAAAAGTATTGAAACTTTTACAAGGCTGAAATGTAATTTCATTAACATTTGGATTCTATTATATAATTTTCACCCCCTCAAATTTCAGTTGCTGGTTCCGTCCCTCCCAAAAGAGAGTTTACTTATTCATTAAAATATATTTAGTACGTCAGAAAATTATTCATACATTATTTTTCTTTTTGGCCGGCTAAGCTAGTTGCTTCTATAAAAAACAACATATAAAATGTGAAAAAATTATTTTATAACATATAAATATGCAAATACATACTGGCCAGTCTCCTCAAATGATATGCTAATCACTAAATATTGTACACGCGTTGTATTATTCAATGGTAATATATGTTCTCAATAGAATATACTCCATGTGACTTAAAAAAGTTTTTTTTTTAAAAAAAAATGAAAACTATAGACGTATGTTATATAAGAGGTTACATACAAATAAAATAGAGACTGACACAAAACAAAATTATTAAAAGAACAATGATTTTGATACAAAACCAAAACTATAATGTGACATATATTTTGAAATCAATGACTTAAATAGATCCATGTGTGTTAGGTGGTTTATCAATTTAAAATTACAACTCATGATTATTCTGAATTTAAAAGCTAGTTAACGACAACCTTAGTACAATTGTATAATGATGATAATGTTTGCATGGTGTGTTAAAATATATGCTTGCTCAATCTTATTTAAAGGAAACGCAACTTAGTTATCTTCATAAAGGGAAAATGGTCTCTACAATGGCTATGATTCAGGAAATGAGGCACACAACTTCTTTTGCATCATTAGCATTCTCATCTAATGATAGAAAAACACGACTTCCCCCTATTTAAGTTAAGGATGTCTTTAAGTATAATTCTAAAGATCGGGACTTGGTCTTTTATAAATATAAAAGGCATCGTAAACATTTTTGTCACAAGATTCTTTGCTATTGAGGATCAATTCTAAAAGAATTCATATGGAGAAAATAGTCTAACCTTGGTATCACCTTCTTATCTAAATGCTTTCAGAACTCAACTTTTCTGGAGTTTAAATACTAGTATGATTGCAATCGGAACCAAGTTTCTACTCTATATCTATTATGTTAACAGATGCTTCATATAACTTCATACTAATTCTTCACATCTAGCCAACATGATATGGCAGAAAATACTCTCACTGTTATATGATTTTGATTTTCTTAGTGTTCAGACTATTTCTTGCAAGCACTTTTGTCATTCTTTTAATTCTTCAATAGAATCTCTTAGCGTACGTAATATGTTAGACATTTCTTACTTAATATCATTGTCTTAACTAAAAAGAATGACTTAAATAGAGAGTAACACAAAAGAAATAAGAAGCAAGTGAAAAAAGAACATGTCCTTTTTTTTTTTGGATAAGTGTACAATTTTATTTAAAGTAAAGCAATACGTAGCTAGCTAGTTTGACCACTAAGCGCTAGGATTAACTAGTTGTGGATTATTCGTTTCAATTTAACCAGTTGTCTTGTCTTTAAGTCTTGGATATGTAATTGTGATAATTACTTGTATGTAGCAAGATTTTTTTCATTGTGGTGTGGGCCTACATTCCTACAAATTAGACTATTTAGTTATATATATATATATAAAAGACTATTTAGTTTTTTTTTTATGTGAAAATTTTAGGAAAAGGGTGGCCACCTACGATTAAAAGAAGCGCTTGGAAATCCATCGATCCATAGGATATCTTGGAGTTAGAAGACACATACCTCAACCTCTTCCCAGCGTTTTCACTGCTTCGTAGACCGGATGTCTCCCCCAGCTCCTTAACCAACTCCAAGATCGAACCCCCTATCATTAGATACAGACAGGTAGATTAAATTTTTTTTTTTAAAAAAAAAAAAGTGCATAGTTTGGGCCCATCAATTGCACTGTCAGTAGGAACCAGTAAAGGGGCCCATAAAGTTTACATATTTCCCCTAAAGCAAACCTACTACATAGTTAATAGTGGATCCAACTTCAAGATTCAAATCTGGGCAGCCTAAAAAAAAAAAAAACTGAGTAGCCCAGTCCTTCGCTGAACTTCTATGTTTCAGCGTGATCTGATATATGATAGCTTGAATCCAGGAGATCAGGCCTCCACGAAGCTGCAACATATCTTGCAACTTCAGGACGTCTACACTTAAGTCAGTACATGTTTAAGGAAGCCTTTACAACATATCTTGCAACTTCAGGACGTCCCAGATTCTACATGATCCTTTCGAATATGTTGGCGTGGGCTTCTCAGCTCCATTCTTGTTTGAACCAAGAGGACTTGTGGCTGCTGCGAGATGGTGGTGAGTTGTTCTTTGACGATCCATAGCACCTCCGGATTTTAAAGGGCTGTGCAAAACATGTGGTTGTCGGCTATAACGGGAGTGGCTCTTGGGTGCTGTCTGGCGTTTTCTCTGTATGCTTCGGGGGCTAGATTCGATTCGTACACTGAAACATACAAAGTGCTGGGAAAGAGAGAAATAAAGGATCGAGGGGAGTTATATGAATGAATGAACTAATTACTTGGAGCTCCGAGATATTCGGCGTCTTCCTCCTCGTCATCTTCTAGGGGAGCGTCCTAGGTGGGGTTAAGATTGCCGTCATCGTGCTTTTTCTTGCTGAGACTGTTGCATAATTTCTTGGCCTTCTCCTTCACTATGGACAGCACTGATGTCTTATGAGGGGTGCCACTATCGTCTTCTGACAGAGGGAAGTTGGGGTTTGTGGATTTTTAAACTTGAATGAAAACCAAATTAATTAATCTTAAATGAGAGAGATGAATATGGATATATGCTCCTTGAAAACCATCTATACATGCCCAGCTTGCTTGCAGAATTAATTATGACCACACTTTTTGCAACTAGTAGGTGATATATATATATATATATATATATGAAGATTTAATCGGGAGAATGAAGGGGTGTGATCAATTAATATAATATAACTACCTCGAAGGGATTTTCCCTGTCTGGTGTGATCAATTCAAATCCGCAAGTAGGAAGGTGTTTCGGTGTACAAGTGAGCCATTGAAGAAGAACTACTCTAGTTGGAAGTGGGAGAGACGTGAAAAGGTTGGAAATTCAAGAGGGAAATTCAATTTTCAATGCGGTAAAAAAGGATATTCATCTTTTAAATCGATTATGATAAAAATGATGTCATAAAAGTTAATGTTTTAGACTAGTTATCTGTGACAATAGATCTGAAAAGTAATATATATTTTATTTTATTTTATTTTTTATATTTAACTTTTTAGACATGTTGTCTATAACAACATGTCTTAAAAAGTTTTTTATATTTGCGAAACTATACCACCGTTATATTTTTTAGACCTAATTTTCTATAAATCTGGTCTTTAAAAGTTCTTTATATTTATGAAATTGTCACAGGTCATACTTTTTAGACCTAATCCTCTGTAATTCGGTTTAAAAAGTTCTTTATATTTACAAAATTGTCACCGATCATATTTTTTAAACTTGATCCTCTATAATCCGGTTAAATGTAACGGTTTAAAAGCACTTTTTTTTATTAGTAGTAGTAGTAGTGTTCTATGTATTTTTTGGCTAGATGTATAGTTTTAGAGATAAATACTAATTTTATCATGGAATTTTTGGTTTTTGAGTACCCAGCACCGGAAGTTTTTTTGGTATCATTTTTGCCCCAAAAGTTTACAAACGTAGCAATCTTGCCCATCGATTGATCTTGACCGTTGGATTGATCATTTGTAGTATCATTTTTGCCCCGAAAGTTTACAAAAATTTGCTTCTAAAAAAAACTTTCAGAGCAAATTTACTCCTAAAAAAAACTTTCGAGGCATATTTGCTCCTTTTTATAAACTTTCAGAGCAAAAATGATACCAAAATAACTTCCGAAAGCTGGATACCCCTATTCAATACTTTTATGGCAAAAATGACATTTAAACCATAGTTTTACGTAATATAATAAAGAGATCATTATTGTCAATATCACCATCATCGATGACATGTGATAGCAACCCGTGAACCGCATGCAAATAAAATTCCTCAAATTTTATACACACGGTCCACCAAACAATATTGTATTTAATATTATACTGAAAAATACCCAAAAAAAAAAAAATCTATACATTAAAAAAGTGAATCCATACATTCCAACCGGTCAAAAGCATAAATCACATTTCAGAAGAATTCTTCGTTCCATAATTCAAGTAAACTGAACTCTCTCTCCTTCAAAACTTATAAAATTAAATAAATAAATAAAAAAAACAGATTTAATGAGTTAAATGTTTTTACATGTTCGGTAAAATAGTTGAAAGTGACTTACATTTTAAGATTGAGAGAGGGATTATGTTTTGGTTCTATATACACATATATATTGCATCACTTCTTTTGTTTTTTTGGTTACAAGAATAGACAATTATGTCCTAAATTAACGTGGGATTGAACATGCAACCTCTCACTTATAGAAAAGTATACATACCATTAACTAGGTTACAAGGTCATTAATATCCGATCTTTATTACTTTAAGACATATGGAGCTACCTTATAAAAAAACTAAGGAGAGATGATTAAATTATTTAATATCATAAATCTATAAATAATTTTTTATTTAATATAAGGTATAATCCTTCTTTAAGCTCAGAGAGCAAAGAGATTTCCTCTCTTCGCACTAGCTTGTCCTACGATAGTATCAATAACCAGGAAAAACAATCTAAAATGAATAAAAAAATAACCTTAGATTCTGCCGGTTGAAATCTATTTAAAGAGAGGGAACCCAAGGCTAGTTCATTCATCCAAAGCTTGCCTTCTTCCTTGTGAGCTTTCTTTAGCTTAACCATAATGATGAAAACCCTAGTGGCTCTTCTTCTTCTTGTAGCCTCCATTGTAGCATCAGGCCATGGCTCATCAGAAGAAGCAGCCTACCAAATCTACCCTCTGCGGCTGAAATCCGGGGCGGGCTCAGGCGGTGCCACCGTGCAGGGCATAACCTGTGCGAGCTGGCGGCTTGGGGTGGAAGCCCACAACATCATCGAGTGGACCACCGTGCCGGCCGAGTGCGAAAATTACGTCGGCAACTACATGCTAGGTCAACAGTATAGACAAGATTCCAAAGCAGTTAACAGAGAAGCTTATCTCTACGTTCGCGCTCTTCCTCTCCCTAAAGATGGCAGAAACGTCTGGGTCTTCGACATTGACGAGACCACCCTCTCCAATCTTCCCTACTATGCTCAAAATGGATTCGGGTATATATATACATACATATATATGTGTTCTTTCTCATTTTCTTGATGGATTAATGATGATGATGAAAGTCATATATAGTTTCAGATTCATTATTGTGAGTTAATATGCATACGTTTATATATATATGTAGGGCTGAACCATATAACTCGACCAAGTTCAACGCGTGGGTGGAGAAAGAAGCAGCACCGGCATTACCAGAGACGCAGAAGCTGTACAACAAGTTGCTGAATCTGGGCATTAAGATTGTCTTCCTTACCGGAAGACCCATCAGTCAAACTGAAGCTACTGCTTCAAACCTCAAGAAAGCTGGCTACCACACCTGGCTCAAGTTGATCCTCAAGTAAATAATAATCACTAACATCCGCTCTCTCTTACCGGGAAATTAATCAATTATATGTGTGTTGGAAACAAGTTTGGGTGATCCATTGACTTTTTCTTTTTGGTTATATATGAGCAATAATATTAATGGATGGTTTGGGTTTGACAATGGCAGGAATACGACGGAGTACTCAGGAGCGACGGCGGTGGTGTACAAATCGGCGGAGAGAGGGAAGCTGGAGAAGGAAGGGTACAGAATCGTCGGAAACAGCGGTGACCAGTGGAGTGACATTCTGGGTACTTCCACCGGCAGACGGACCTTCAAGTTACCCGACCCGATGTATTACCTCAGTTAAGATCCATCACCCAGGATCCGGATCAGATTGGAGTACTGCTGCCCATGAGAGAACGGGATTATCACTTATAAGGATTAAGGAGTGACCCTTAAAATTTCTAATCTCATTTTCCTCTTCCTCATTCAGGCTAAAATGTATTATTCCAAATTGATCTGACGACTGTACGTGTGAAATGTTTCTATCCGTGAGAAATAATACTATTTCCCTTTTTCTGGACCCACATATATAATTCATGGGTGCTATAATTAAGTACTATGACTTGAAAGGAGTCCATCTGACAGATAATTTTAATAAGAAAATATAATATAATTATCATAATAATAAAACAAATATAGGTATTCCTTCAAGTTTAATTTACTGAAGTTAATTTAATATATATGTGTGTAAAAAAGTTTTTAGTGAAAATACTCTCATTTCAAAATTTTAAAAGTATAAGATTAACACTTATGAGTCACAAAATTAATTCCACTATAAGATGTAAGTCATGTAACAGTGATGGAATAATTAACAGAAAAGTTAACCAACATAAATTGAACTAGGTGGCAAAGAAACAACTCATTTCATAAACGGTATAGGTAGTTTTTTTTTTTTACCCATCCGAGTATCCGAGATTCGCCCTAACTATCTGAATCCAACCCGGGACGCACTTTATGTTGGGTGAGTCTCAGCGGAGCTTTTCCGTATTCACAAGCGCCGAACTGAGACTTTTTCTTAAACAACACTTGTTCGCTTACCACCTAGGTAGTTTTTAAGCAACCTTGTTAGTGCTCCTTGAGTCTTTTAAGGCCAGTTTAATTTTAATGAAATACACACATATAAAGCATCAATTTGTTGAAAGCTATATGTCTGTGTTTCATGGTTCATATATATGCTTCCTCTTAATTAATTACTGGAGGGTTAGGCATTAAATATGAGCACTCCTTTTAATTAGTGGGGATTATTTAAACCTTTGGTTCACAATATTACTGAGTGATTACTGATTAACCTTTTCCACACGATGAAATCCTTGTTAGTGAGAGAAAATATATATTTGATGATATATAACTAGTATTGAGAAGATTACACGTTCATATAAATGTTCTCCTCATCATGTTGAATTTTCAAAACATATTATATCAGTATCTTTTTCTTTTTTTATAGAATATCAATATCTTCTTTTTTTTTTACTGAGAGCTATTAGTTTGAACAGTTTTTGGAGAATATGAAACCATTTTTTTTCATTTAAAAATATAAGGTATTTAGGGTTTTTTTAAGGTGCAACTAATAATGAATTGAATCTGATAAATTAATGGAGGTTATATATATATATTAATATTTTTTCCGGCAAAGGCTAACTGCTACATCTATTAAAAAATTTAAAAGTATGGTATATGTAATTTGTGGACAAAATCCGGACGGACAAGTATAGAATTGATGAGATCTTATCCATGCAATTTGTGGAAGCCTGGGACTATACTTTCACATAAAGAAATATATCTGTGCATGTTCCAAAACAAAAGGAAATTTATCTCACTAAATAAAATAACATTATCCTAAATATAAGATCCAGGTTGACTTCTTTTTTTAGGAGTGATTAAGAAAACTAATTAAATTACTTTAAAATATTATTATTATATGGGTTAAGGTGCAATTTTCTTAAAGTATCTTGCCAGGAGCAATTTTGCTCCTAAAGTTTTCGACGTAGAATGTTGCCAATGTTGGACCAGTTAGGGTTTTTAACGGAGGGCAACATTTTACGTTTTTTTTAAAGGCGAAAATCGCTTCGGGACGACATACATACTTTAGGGCAAAATTACACCTTAACCCTTATTATATTCATCATTTTTTTCAAACAAATTTGTCGATTTATAAACTAATATATAATCTAATATTACATAATATATGATATGATATGATTAAGTATGGCGTCCTCTAGGGAATTTTGAGATCACGTGTCATTATTTGTCCATGACATGCTAGGGGCAGTCCATTACCACACCCTAATCGTCGATAAAGGATAATATTTTCTTGAGGAAATAGACGACAACGTGTGGGATATAATAAGTAATATTTTTAAAAATCAGTATTAAATGTAGTTAGTAGTTAGTTGCAATCAATGTTACTTTAACAAAAGGAGCTACCATTTATGAGCAAAAAACAAAAACAAAAGGAGCTACCATCATCCTAACGTAGTTTTGATGGAATTTTAGAGTATTGTATGTATTCATTATTATTATGATTTTTTTATATTATAATCAAGTATTCAGTTCGGAGTTCGTGACTATCATGCGGTTAGATCTTCAACTATGTTTTCATGTTTCAACATTAGGCTAACAGAGGGGCTTCACTAAGCATACGCATCATGCATGGATTAGAGATTGAAGGGATGTTGCAAGCATCTTTCAGCTTTGCATGTGTAATCTCTAATGTCCTGTTTGGGATAGCGATGGTAAAATTGACTTTTTTTCTAAATAAATTTTTTTCGAAGGGCTTTTTTCAAAAAAAAAAAAAAAAGCATATTGTAGATGTGATTTTTGTTGCGGATAGCGGTGAAAATGACTTTTTTCCGGATAAACTCTTGTTTGGATGATTATTTAAAATGGAAAATGACGAAATTTGTATGAATCTTATTAAATACTATATATATACATATTGTGATAATTGAATATAAAAAGTTAAATTTAAATTTGATTAAAAAAAAATTACAAAACTCGAAGTACTTAATTAAATATATTATAATGGATAAATTAGAATGCATACAAATGTATATTTAATAGTATATTACTTATTAGATCACATATCCCTCACATTTTTCTCTAGAAGCTAAAAAAAGTCACACAGAACCTGAAAAAAGTGACTTCTAGAAAAAGTCACTATTTTGGAGAAGCACATCACATCACCCAAATAAGCTATCTCAAACGTCTATTTCTTCTTTGTTGGGCTTTTCTCACTGCCATTGAGCTTTTTCCCCCCCTCTTTCAGCCATTGCCAAATAGGCTAATAGTTGCAGTACTTCTTTTCAATCAAGTTTTTGTTTGGCAGATCGAAGCCAGTTTGCCCTCTTCAAAGTTTGCCTCCGAATTATGAATTACAAAATATGTGAAAGAAATTTTGTTTCATCACTATATAGAAAAAGCACTTTCTAAGTGCTTTTGGGGGGTTTCCCAAATAAATGTTTGTTTGATTTATTTTTTTGGAAATAATTATACGACGTTGGAGACGAGTATATGAAACAATTTTTTTCTAAAGTTGTAGAAAATTGATTACAAAAAGCACTTTTTTGCAGCGAGTTCTTGGAAGCACTAGTTTGGATGGTTATAATAGTTGCATTAGATAGTCACAGAGGTGCACCCTAGATGTAGAAATCGGTTCATACTCGACAAAATGTTTGTTGGGGATGAATTTAGTTCTTGATCTTATGTGGTGTGTGTTTTGAATTTCATGTTTACACTTGCCACTTGTACACAATATATATATATATTCTGCTTCGTAAAATTTCTTGCAAGTTCAGGTTTTGTATTTGCTATTGCCTTATATGTGTGACCACATGTCCATTGTGATTCTCCTTTGTATAAAAAATAATCACAATGAAATTGAATATCGTGGGTATGATCCGAATCCCCTGCATTGATTACTAGCTTGAAGATTGTGTATTGTCTTTGATTGAAATAAACGTGCGAAAGTGATGGCTTACCATTTTAATATTCAGTGCTGAATCAGCTCTAAGATTAAACTATGATTCTTAAATTTGGTTTATGTGAGGCAAATCAAACAGGAAAAACATCATATCCTACCTAACCAATTCATTAATACACATAGCATATAGTCTTAGGCTCTTAATTATTCTACTAAAGCCAATTGAAATTCCAAATTAATACTGCCTCCGGTCCTAATTCTAGGATAACATTCGGGAGTTAATTTTAATCCTAATTATAGGATAATATTCTAATTTTTATCAATTTCTTCTTAAAATACCCTTATTTTATTCTCACAAATGTGTTTGGTTTTTTGTCAATATATGTATGTGGATACGTAAATTCTTCCCGTCAATAAAACTTTTAGATATATTTGTGTGTGTATGCATATACTTATGTATATATATGTGTGTGTCTACACACCAATATATATAGACACACACACATGTGTCTGTATACATATATGTATATATGTGTGTGTCTGTCAATACATGTGTGTGTACATATATAAACACACACACATAGATATATGTACACACTCACCCATATATATATACACATACACACATACACATACATATACATATACATACACACACACACACATATATATACATGTATATGTATATATATACATACACACAAACACACACACACACATATATACACATATATGTATATATAGCAAGATCATTATTTCAATTAGATAGCATGTGAAAAGGAAAATTCTAGGTCAGAGAGATATGTTGCAGGATAATTCACTTTTACTTATGTCATTTTAAATTTATATAAAGGCATTGTAGGAAAATGAGTAAAATTAACTAATTTAACTTCTTTCCTTAATCTCCCCAAAATCAGTTAAATATGTCTTATAATTAAGACCGGAGGGAGTAATAAGTTATCACGCACGATATCTTTTTGAACCTATCCTTGATATGGTATATGAGAATCATGTGAATTAATTCTTATACTCCGTAAAGACTTTAACATATGATATTTTTGAGAAATTGATTTTAATTTTAAATATAAGACATATTTTTAATTTTTATTAATATTTTTCTAATTTACTCATATTGATGCTTTCGTTCAACAATAATTATGGAGGAGGGGGACTCAAAGAATCAAGAAAGATGATTAAAGTGTTTTAAAAAATACATGTCAGATTAACTAAGTTAATTAACTTTTTTTAATATAATCAAATTAGTTAAATATAATTTATATTGAAGAGCAGGAGAGAGTTTACTTATTCGTTAAAATATATTTAGTTCGTGGGAAAAATTATTCATACAGATTTTTTTTTTTTTGGCCGGCTAAGCTAGTTGCTTCTATAAAAAATAACATATAAAATGTGAAAAATTTATTTTATGACATAAAAATGCAAATACATACTGGCCAGTCTCCTCAAATGCTATGCTAATCACTAAATATTGTGCTCGCATTGTATTCTTCAATGGTAAAATATATGTTCTCAATAGAATATACTCCATGCGACTTTAAAAAAAAATAAAAAAAAATGAAAACTATAGATCTATATTATATAAGAGTTTACATACAAATAAAATAGAGACCGACACAAAAGAATATTATTAAAAGAACAATGATTTTTATACAAAACCAAAACTATAATGCGACATATTTTGAAATCAATGACTTTAAAAGATCCATGTGTTAGGTAGTGTATCAATTAGAATTACAACCCATGATTTTTTTTTTAAAAAAATAAAAGCTGGTTAAAGACAACGTTGGTATAACTGTATATAATGATGATAATCAGTGCGTCTGGAGATAAGCTCTAAATTGGGGCATCTGTTAAGCCCCGTGGCGTTTGGTTTTTCAGATAAGCCCAGCCAACGCACCGGGTAATCCAAACAGGACTCGTTGGATTTTTTTTTCCTCACTAGTCCTTTGCTTAAAAGCCATTGAATTTTTTACACACCAATAAGGGTGGAAATAGGCCAAGTCAGGCTTTGGATAAATAGGTCTGAGCCTGTAATGGGGTTAGAAGGCCTGAGCCTGAATGCATGCTTTCTTTTAGGCTCAGGCCTGAGTCTTCATAAAGTCTGGTCAAGTCTGAAGCCTTTTTAAAGACCTACTTACAATGTAGGCCTTTAAAAAGGTCTTATATTGTAGGCTTTGAAGGTCATAAGTAGGCTTCATACACTTTGAGCCTATCAAAATCTAAATAAATATAATAATGAAAATATAAATATTGTGTTATTATATTATATAAATATAAATATATTTATTTAATGTGTAAAAACAAATCTTTTTGAAGGCTAACAATTAGACCTTAACAAAATAGGTCTGGCTTATTTATACATAGAGGCCATTAAATAGGCCTTATCTAGGCTTTTTAACAAACAGGTCAGGTTGTAGGCCGCCTGATAAGGGTTTGGTCTATTCCCACCCCTATACACCAGCGTTGATAAAAAAGTCAGACCAAACATGCCCACATGTTTGCATGGTGCGTTAAAACATATGCTTGCTCAATCTTATTTAAAGGAAACGCAACTTAGTTATCTTCATAAAGGGAAAATGGCCTCTACAATGGCTATGATTCAGGAAATGAGGCACACAACTTCTTTTGCATCATTAGCATTCTCATCTAATGATAGAAAAACACAACTTTCCCCTACTTTAGTTAAGAAGGTGATACTAGGTCTTTTAGGCACCGTAAACATCTTTGCCATAGGATTCTTTGCTATTGAGGATCAATTATGAAAGAATTCATATGGAGGAAATAGTCCACCTTAGTATCACCTTCTTATATAAATGCTTTAGAACTCTACTTTTTTGGAGCTTAAATTCTAGTATGATTGCATTCGGAACCAAGTTTTCACTCTCTATCTATTATGTTAACAGATGCTTCTTGCAACTTTCTACTAATTCCTCACATCTGACCAACATCATATGGCAGAAAATACTCTCACTGTTATATAATTTTCATTTTCTTGGTGTCCAGACTATTTCTTGCAAGTGCTTTTGTCTTTCTTTTAATTCTTTAGTAGGATCTCTTAGCTAATGAAATATGTTAGACATTTATTATTCAATATCGTCGTTTTAACTATAAAAAAAAGGACTTAAATAGAGAGTGACACAAAAGAAATAAGAAGCAAGTGCAAAAAGCACACGTCATTTTTCTTGGATAAGTATACAATTTTATTTAAACTATACATAGCTAGTTTGACCACTAAGCGTTTGGATGTGGATTATTTGTTTCAGTTTAACCAGTTGTCATGTGTTTGTACCTTAGATATGTAGTCATGATAATTACTTATATAGGTAGTAAGGTTTTTCTCATTGTATGCACTGTAAATCAGATTATTCAGTTGCATTCATGTAGATTAATTTCTTTAAAAAAAAAAAAAAAAAAAAAAAAACAGTGTACATAGTTTGGGCCCATCAATTGTACTGGTAGGCAATTGTAGGAACCAGTAAATGGGCCCTTAAAGTTTACATATTTCCCCGAAAGCAAACCAACTACATAGTTAAAAGTGGATCCAACTTCAAGATTCAAATCTGGGCAGCCTAATACAACTGAGCCATAGCCCAGTCCTTTGCTGAACTTCCATGTTCCAGCTTGATCTGATATATGATAGCTTGAATCCAGGAGATCAGGCCTCCACGAAGCTGCATCATGTCTTGCAACTTCAGGACGTCCACACTTAAGTCAGTGTTTAAGGAAAGAATAGGGTTAGGTTTAAGTGGTAAGCGGTTTTTGTGTCGGTTTAAGTAAGATGCCCGGATTCGAGCTTTGTGAACGAAAAAAAACCCCTATGGGAGGCACTCTCCTACCATATGGCAGGGTGCGCGATGCGGTACGATCCGATTTAGTCGGGGAAGGTTCTCGGTGAACCGGATGAAGCAAAAAAAAAATCAGTGTGAAACCTTTACGTTAGAGGACAAGGAGTAATTTGAGCAGTAAATGACAACTGGACAAAGGTGTGGGACCCAGCAAACCTAAAAGTGACAGACGTTTGCTGTCATTAGAGAAGTTGATAGGCATTTTTAAACCTAAGGTTTATGGTTCAAGGTGCACGTTTAGAAAAAAATTATGGGTATTTTTTCCTCTTAACCCTTTATTTATAAATATTATATACATGTTGCAATTTTTTTCTCTCCCTTTTTCTTGCAAAAATATGTTCCAAAGTTAATTTCATTCATCCAACAACAACTGTATAGCTAAATTACTAATGGGTCTAGGGGAAGAAGTAAGCGAGGTACTCACATTTAGTGTCCAACATTGCTTCAAATTGGTTATTTTTCATATTAAAATTCTACATAGCTGAATTCATGCTATACTTTTTTTTATGGTATCTCACTAGGTTCGGGAACCCGGTTCAACTTATCCGGATTTCACCCTAAGTCGAGCCCACAGTCGTAGGGGAAGAACTCCCAACACCATTTTTTTCATTCCTATGCCTCAAATCGAGGACGTGATTAAGGGAGAGCATGTCCCTTTCTACTTGCTCCCAATAGTGATTGTTGGTTGAATTCATGCTATATTGTTATACTAATAATACAACTTCGACTTCCCTTTATTATCCAAAAAAAAAGATATTCGAGCAAAAAAATAATAATACATCAGATAGACAATCAGAAAAATATAAGCCAAGTCGACCCATACTTAAAAAGTGACAGAATGGGCTATGTAATGGATCCAATCGAAATTAAATTTGGCCCATTGAATCTTTGCATACCATTCTTGAGTAGGCCCATTATACTCATTTTAGGCCCACTTTACCTGAAAATTTTAGGGTTGTGTTGACTCCGCCGTTCATCATCCTATATATGCGACCGCACGGCTTATCGCTTTCTCTCATCTTTCATTCCTTGTTGGTTTCTCTATTTCGTTGATCGCTCTCTTTCTTCTCAATGTCACTGCCTCTCGTCTTAAGATTAGCCCCAATTTAACGAAGAAATTGAACAACATGGGTATAATATTATCGGTTTTGAGATGTTTCTTGATTAGAGATTGAGATGCAGAGATTGTGTGTATCGGTATTGTGCTTCGATTCAATGCACTCTTCCGAAAGTGTTCTCTGCCACATAGATTTTGGGGAAGGTGGGCAGTTGTATTCCATCTTTTTCATTGGATTTTACAACAATCATCTTCCCCACACTTCCTTTCCTTTTTATCCTTCTTTGGATTGTTGATAAATTTCTTTGTTTTACGCCATACCTTGCAATTTTTCGTAAAGGTTTGTTCTTTGTAACAGAGGGTTGATAACATGGCGCAGATTACTCTTGAAAATTGAGTTGTATTTCTTTACACCTAACCCTAAACTAAATACGGAATATTTGAAACTCGCATTCATCAATCCATGTGTGTATCAATATCAATCGACAGATATCAATAAATCAATCTCTGTATGCTATTAAAATGTGATGTGTTGTATGTTGTTCAAGGGATATTAGATGGTTGGGTCAAATTGTTGACAAAGCATAAGAGCAGTTTATTGTCTTGGATCAAGTTTGAATGCCTTTAGGGAACAAGATTGCATTATTTAAAGAATCTTAAGTTTAATAGAGCTGTTGAGAGTACTGGAGATTTTGGTATGTATAGATGTTGTGATCAGTTTGGAGTTTATTTTAGATTTTTTTTTAACATATGAAGTTATTGATTTAAATCTCTCTCCACACGTTAGAGTGTTGAAGAATACTTAATTCTCATGGAAAGGAAAATTAGTGAATTTGGCAGGTAGAAGGGGCTGATCAACCCAGTCTTGTAGGCAGGCCATTTTTCGTAGTAATTTATTTAGACCCTCCTTTTGGATTTGTTTGAGAAGCATGACCTAAGTTTCTTGTGGGATTCTTCTGCAAAAACCAGGAAATTGCACTTAATCTTTTAGGGAAAGATCCTAAAACCAGAGTCTTTGTGAATCATGGGTTAAAGATTAAAAGATTACTTGATGAAGCCTTGCTGGGAATTTTTGATTGGAAACTGAAGTGGGTCAGAGTTTTAATGTATAAATATTAATTTGGGGAAATAAATGCTTCCCCATAAATTTTCAACTAATCAAATCAGCTATACCTTCAATTTTGAGTTTGAATTCAGAAGACTTCTTCTCATGTGGCACTTGTTGAAATCTTTTTCATGTCCATTTGAATCCAACCCTCTCTCCATTGCATGTTGC
Source organism: Acacia melanoxylon (assembly GCA_019022615.1). Classification (NCBI taxonomy): domain Eukaryota; kingdom Viridiplantae; phylum Streptophyta; class Magnoliopsida; order Fabales; family Fabaceae; genus Acacia; species Acacia melanoxylon. The sequence continues at coordinate 17,471,785 of JAFJYJ010000003.1, forward strand.
AGAGATTCTGTGCAAACTGCAACAGAGATTCAGTCTTTGCTAAAATCTAGATGAACTGATTTGTTGTTGGTGTTGGATATATTTTTTAACGGATGCTAGCACAGTTTACCTACCAATCTTGGGATCCGGCTTCTCTCCTCTGCCTTTCCATCCGTCGCCTCCTTTCATGCAAGCCGTCGGATGAAGATCGGACGGTTCGATTTTTTTTTAATAATTTAAATGCATACACACCGCATGCGGTATAAATTTAATTATTGAAAAAAATCGGACCGTCAGGATTTTCATCCGAAAATTCTGAAGAGGAGGTAGCGGATGGCAAAAAGAGGAGAGAGGCCGGATCCCCAATCTTGTGGCCTTTTCATCTTATATCTCATGGATTCCATTACCATGGACATCTTAAACGGACTTTATTAGATCTAATTAACAAAACAAGATAAAAAGTTCCAAATAAGTTGCCCCTAAATATGTTGGGAGTGGCTCCCATCCTCTTTCAATCTAGTCGTTGGATTGAAATGCGAACGGTTGATTTAATCTTTTATAACATTATTATTTTTATATTAAAAAAATATAAAAATAATACTTTTATATAATATTAGATCGAACGGTTAAGATTTCAATCCAAACCGGTATTTGAGGAAATGGATGGGAAGGGAAGAAGAGCTGATAGCCGGCCTAACCCTAGATATGCTTAGCACCATGCCTAGAATTACCTTAACAAAGACTAGATGCTCGATGCACAAGAAAATTTGTTGAAAGAGAGAGAAAGTTGATTAAGAAACCGTTTGGATTAACGGTAATAAAAATAGAAGTAGTTTTTATTTCAATATGCCTTTGGGTAAATTAAGTTTAGGGTAAAAAGAAGTAGTTTTCATTTCAATATGCCTTTTGGTAAATTCGGTTTAGGGTAAAGGTTAGATAGAGCAGTGTAATGTGATTTATATTTAAATTAACGTTAATAAAAGTTATTTTTCTTTAAATTGAATTTATTTGCATGAAAAAATAACTGAAAAATGTATAAATATTATTAAACAATGCACAAATATATATATATATATATATATATATATATAGGTATATATATATATATGGGAAATGATCTTTCAAGTGATTGGAGGTAAGGTTTTTTCCAGTGAATAACCTACGACATCGTTTGGTCCAATGAAGAAGGCTGTCTTCAGACACTGTAGCGCACTCAAAGCTTTTGTCCATACATCTCGCACTCAACGCCAAACACCCCCTGTGTATTCCCTTCTCGGACTGGTCCCTAGTAACGTGGGTATGTCATGATCAAACTCTCAGTCTTTGAGTGATTTGAGCTTGATTTAAGACTATCCACATGCTAATGTTTCTTGCTGCTACAGGCAACTCCAAGGCTGAGTGAGGACAAAGTGAAACAGTGTGTGGATCCAAAGCTAAACAATGAATACCTACCCAAGGCCGTTGCTAAGGTCCTCTTCTTTTTCTCTTGACCCCGTCTTGGTCCGAAGAAAAATGGAACAATGTGTACCTAATAAGTTTCTTCATGGTGTTTGAGTTGTGTATGTAGTTGGTAGCTCTATCTAACTTGATTAACAGAATCATCTGCCATTGGGAATAAAAACTGAGGCAGAGAAGCTATCCTTGGAAGATTAAGCAGTAGCTCCCCTACTGACTCCTTCCTGCGCATGCCACCACCACTGCTTTGTAACGGAAAAAAAATGCTTACATGCAATATCTTACTGGCTATTTTTTTCACGATTGCATCTACGTTGTACTTAACTTTGACAACAGTTGGTGGAACTTACTGATGAAATGGTATGGTGGCGCAAGAGATGACTACGATCACAGTAACAACCACCAGAAGTTGTAGACTTAATTTCAGTTAAGTTGAACATATTTATTGGAAATCTTGATTGATATAAAGACCATTGAGAACATCCACATCTCTACTCATATATTTCGAGAATGGAACTTGAAAGTGAGACCTTTGTGGATGTAATGCAGACATGTTTTGCAAGAGTTCCAATGATGCTAGGTTAAGAAGAAGCCTGCCTCAAAAAATATAACTGCGAGATTGCTACTTGCAGCTTCCTTCATTAGTAGTAGAATTCTTTTAAAATCTATTCTTTCTATTCAAGTAATCGAAAAATCAACTAAAACGAGAATATACTTCATTTTATAATTTGTATTTTGAGATGCAGGTGATGATGATGATAAAGCTCATTATCAGTCAACAAGTGATATAGCAAATGTATATATTACATAGCCAAAAACTACATCTTAGTATTCAACAACACAGCTGTACTTCCGGCAACCGTACTTCTGCGCAAAGTTTCTTATGCAGTAATTTGAGAATGATACGTGTATATATATAGGTTTATAAATAATGAATTGATATCTTGATCCAAAGTTTGAGAACTAACGCTGATATATATATATATATATATATGGAACCAAAGTCTATAATTATTCAACGCCGCCCCTGTTTTATGGTTTATTCAGCAGAGAATCCTCATGGCATGTTTCTACGGCTTTATACTCATAGGTTTGCATTGGGAAGTGACTAAAATCAAAAGGAAAAGAGACCCGAAGACTCACCTTCAACCTCCGGCTTGCACTATGCGTTCTCAGTTGAAGCCGGACTCCCCTGTTTTCTGATGCATTACATAGAGTAGCAAAATGGCTGTCTCTCTCCCCCTTCCTCTCATAGCCTTGGGTTATGGTCCTCGGTCATGCATTATGCAAACAAACTTACAAAAGCTCATCATTTTCCAGTTGAAGTGGTGTTAAGGGGACTAAACCATGCTTTATACAATCTGTAACAATGAAATTATGATTAAAACTGAGGTTATTAAGTTACAGATAGCACAAAAATTCGATGATATACTTCCTATGAGAACGTCAAGGACCGATTCGGGCCGGTAGGCTTTGTATTGAGAAGTGGATGAAGAGCTTTAACCACAATCGTCATGTTTGGTAGGAAGTCGCCTTCACACCGAACACGTAGTATCGCGGATCGCGCCAACTACATACACAACTCAAACACCATAAAGAAACTTATTAGGTACACATTGTTCCATTTTTCTTCTGACGAAGACAGGGTTAAGAGAAAAAGAAGATGACCTTAGCAACGGCCTTGGGTGGGTATTCATTGTTTAGCTTTGGATCTACACACTGTTTCACTTTGTCCTCACTCAGCCTTGAAGTTTCCTGTAGCAGCCAGAAACATTAGCAGGTGGATAGTCTTAAATCAAGCTCAGATCACTCAAAGACTGAGAGTTTGATCATGACATACCCACGTTACCAGGGTCCGATCCGAGAAGGGAATACATAGGGGGTGTTCGGCGTTGAGTGCGAGATGCATGGACAAAAGCTTTGAGTGCGCTACACTGTCTGAAGACGGCCTTCTTCATTGGACCAAACGATGTCGTAGGTTATTCACTGGAAAAAAAAAATCTTACCTCCAATCACTTGACATATCATTTCCCCATATATATTAATATTATTGGTTTATTATATATCATGTCACTAGATATAAGCTTTTGTCTAGTGACCTAAATACTGCGTCGTTTTAGATGAGATCTTTAAATGGAATTGTGGTATAACCACGTTCAACCATACAAACAAACAAGTTCGAGTATGATCACAGACGATTTGGCCTTAGATACCTCTACAACCGAGTTAAAACAGTCCGTGGACACGTTCAGCCAAACACACACACACACTCTCTCTCTTTCTCTTCTTTGCCTCTATGTTCATTGTGCCCTCTCTCTCTTATTAGTTAGATTGTTCTTTTCAACTTGTTTTGCTTGTTTTTTATGATATTCTGTAGAGCACGTTAGAAACTACTTCTTATTAATTGATTCATGCATGTATCAAGCAAAAAGACAAAAACAGGGGAAGGCTGTAATTGATAGGTTGGGCTGGATCGAGATTGGGGTTCCCAAATGAATTGGAGTTGGAGGATAGAGGAAGCACATATTCAACAGTGGTGTACTAGAAATAGAGCTCCACGGGGACATTGGTCTCTGAGATCGCGTTATAATGAGGTGAGAAATGATTATGTTGATAGCAAAAGGGGCAGATCCAGATCCTAACGGTGAATCATCTTGCCCCCAAACGACGTAGTATATAGTTGACTGGAAAAAAATGTTATATTCAGTGACAGGATATATGATAAGCCCATATATTATATATATGTTGTGTTGATTTAAGAGAAAAATTAAAATTATATAAAATAAAAATAGATAATAGTTGATTTATTATTTAAAACTACATGAAAACACTAAAATACGTAATTGAATATATTAGTTAATAGATAAAATGTATATTACATATATATACATTTAAAATTTTAAATAAAATACATTTATTATACTATTAATAGGTCATTAATGATGTTATTTTTATGCTAAAATGTCCACATTTCTTTTTCATTGAACTAAAACATCACTTTTACGGTTTTACTTCTCTCTCCAGATGCTATTATTATTTCCCCAACAATATGTATAAAAAAAATGGGTCAAGTAGTAAATTTGTTCCAGAAGTATAGACTATAGAGAAATTTTGCCCTTGAGTGTAAGAGAGATTAAGTTTGACTAATTTATTTTATGGAAACTCCTACATTGCACTCATACTCAATAACCAATTCATCGCCAGATCAATTGATCCCTCCCCTCCCTCATCTTTTGCATTACATCTCACCGTCTTCCTTAAGTCGAAAACAAAAAACCATTATCAGCCAGAAACAAATCCAGAAATTTAAAAAAAAAAATCCCAATAGAAAGACAAACAAATCTAGAGTTGGTGCTCCAATCACCCAACCACATTGACTATGATATATAATGCCTCTAATGTTCCTTCTGGTCTCTCACTCCTTTGAAATAAGATCGTTATTCTTGAATCAACTACTTCTCACTTCTTTATGTTCAAACATATAAACTGAAAAAACACAATGAAATGCCAAAGAAACAAAATAGAAAGAAAGATTGGAAAAAAAAATTATTGATGAAAGGGGAAATCAAAAACAAAATCCATACATAATCCATTGATGGCGGGGAGATCAAATCCACATATTAAAAAGAAAAGGAATGTTCTAGTGCCAATTATTTTGTCATGAAGGAAAAGGGAGGGAAAGGAGATTTTGAGGAATGTTGTTCCAATCTAAGAAAAAAGTTCTAGATCATCAGTTGAGGAAGAATATGGACCCAAATACCCACCACAGTCAACGGAATTAAAGAAGGGTTCAATGGGGATATTCTCATCATAGAGAGATGGAACTTGATGTAGTGCTTGATGGCGCCGACCTTGGACGTCACAAAGGAAGGGAAGTTGGAATTTGGCTTTAGATTTTGATTTGAGAATCAGACCATCCATTGCGCCTCCATCTCAAATCACAAAAGAAACCAGGTCCACACCGGGAGAGGTTGAAATCGGCGCAACGCTCAGGCTTTATGTGGCTGTTGCTGCTAATAAGGATGGGGGCGCCATGGTCGTGGTGACTCAGTCATGAAGAAGAAGAGGAGACGCCAGGGGATAATGGATGGAGTGGCAGATTTCTGGGTGAGTTAGAGATCAATGGATCGGAAAATAACAAGGAGAGAGGAGAGGCGAGAGAGAAAAGGATGAGGTGGAATATTTGTTGACTTAGAATATATTAATTGGTTACAATGAGGATGAGGAGGCAATTTTGTGAAGTCTTAATAGTCAACGTTAACAACACCAGCACCATTTGAGAGGGTGACATTATTATGTTTTAGACTTTCGAGCAACATTGAAACACTTCATAGAAAGTATCAATAGGACCAAGATCAACTCCCAAATGTTATCTATAATTAGGACTAGAGGGAGTAAAGTTTAGGACCTCTTTGAGTTGGTGTTGTAAAAACGCATTTACGCAAGTCGAGACAAAACTCCTTTTACAAATTTACCTCGCATAAATCATGTTGGAAAAACAACCGACCTTGTAGGTTGCATATTCGATCCGGTTTGTAACTCATCCTATTAGTACATATCTTTCTAATTAACAAAAAAAAAAAGAGGTAGGTGTGTTTGCTAGTTAATGGTTGTTAGCTTGCCTTAGCATGATTATGATGTTGCTAGTTTTTGAGAGATTTTGGGCCTGTTTAGAGGGTTCCAAAACCTTTTGGAAACAAAACTTAGATTTTGTTACAAGTCTGACAAACACCCTATTTTTCCAAAATCTATTTTGCACCCAAAACCTAGGTTTTGGAAGTTTTGGGGCCAAAACATAGGTTTTCCAAAATCCAATTTTTTTTTCCACTTTTCATTTCTCCCCGCAAAGTCCAAAACGCAAGTGGAACCCCAAAATACCCTCCATTATATCCGTTAAACATTCTTCTCTCTCCCAACACACAGTTATGATCACTGCTCACAACAGATCTCGTCCTCGTTCTCTCGGGAGTGGCTCCCATCCTCTTCCCCTCCCATCCACTTCCCATCCTCTTCTCAATCTCGGTAGTTGGATTGAAATGCGAACGGTTCGATTTAATCTTTTATAAAAAAAATATTTTTATATTAAAAAAATATAAAAATAATACTTTTATATAATATTAGATCTAAACGGTTAAGATTTCAATCCAACGGCTGAGATGAGGAAGAGGATGGGAAGAGAAGAGGACCATAGCCAACCCCCGTTCTCTCTTCTCATCTTCATCCTCTCTTCTCCGGTCGCCTGATCTGGTCATCTCTCTTCTCATCTTCATCGTCTATTTGCTTCTCTGGTATGTGTTCTTGTCCTGTCTCCCGATCTCATCTTCTTTCTTGTTCATCGTCTCTGTTGCATCATTCTCTGTTTCGATCTCTCACGCTAGATCTTCAGTGGATCCGGAAATTGGAGCTGAAATACTGGGGTTGTTGAAGGTAAGCAATCATTTCCATGTTCGTATAGTTGTGGGTTCTGTTTTCTTTGGCCAAATAGCTGTGGGTTACTTTTGTAGATCTGCAACTTCGTCCTGTTCATGTCTTTGTGTGCCTCTGATCTGATGAGAAATGGACTTTAATTGAAGCATTAAAGCACCAAACCCGGAAGAACACCATAATATTGGATTACAAAATTATCAAAACGATAAACTTCATTGAAGCATCAAAATAGCATTCAACAACTCAACTACGGCTGGAACAAGCTATTTCCGTGAAGCATCCATAAACACCAACCAAAATAAAGGATGCAAGGGAAAGGGCCTTAGTTTTCATACAATAAAGCAAGCGATTACCTTTAATCTTGTAAGAAAGCTCTTCAGAAATCAGGGCACCAAAACCAGTATACGTATACGTGACTGTAGAAACAGAGCATATTTTCTTTTTGGCCTCCTCCTCACTGTACCGAACAAAACAAGTCCTTATGAGAAGAAAAGGGCTTTTTGACCAAAATAAGGTCCAAAAAAAAAAAATTACCAGATTAAAGCATATTGGAAACATTTTACCAAAATAATGCAGTTAGTGGCGCATGGCAGACTCACGGATTTAGAGGCGCAAAAGAAGTTCACGCCACTGACACATACTGACAAAATTTGTGTCAGTGGCGTGATAAACATCCACGCCCTTGGAGGCGTGGATGTTTTCCACGCCATCCACGCCCCCGGGAGGCGTGGATGTTTTCCACGCCATCCACGCCACTTTGTGGCGTGGATGTTATCCACGCCACGGTGGCGTGGATGTATATTGGGAATCGAGACTCGCTTTAAGTGGGTCGATTCCATGTTAAAAAATTAAATTAAATATAATATTAAATTAATATTAATATAATAATAAATGATAAAAAAAAGTGGAATAATTTAAAAAGCTATTTCATTTAATTTGAAGTCAAAAGAAAGAAAGCATGGAGTTTGAAATAACTCATTAAAAACGTCCTTTAAAAAATTATGCGGTATAATTTAGTTATAACAACAATATTGATTTTGGGATCTGTATAAAAAATATATCGATCCCCGTATTGGGATGTTGTTATAACCAAATTGTACCGCATAATTTTTTAAAGGACGTTCTTAATGAGTTATTTATTCCATGCTTTCTTTCTTTTGACTTCAAATTAAATGAAATAAAGCTTTTTAAATTATTCCACTTTTTTTATCATTTATTATTATATTAATATTAATTATTATATTTAATATTATATTTAATTTAAATTTAATTTTTTTTTTTTTTTAACATGGAATCGACCCACTTAAAGTGGGTACGATTCCCAATATATCCACGCCACCGTGGCGTGGATAACATCCACGCCACCGTGGCGTGGATAACATCCACGCCACCGTGGCGTGGATGGCGTGGAAAACATCCACGCCCCAAGGGCGTGGATGTTTATCACGCCACCGACACAAATTTTGTCGGTATGTGTCGATGGCGTGAACCTCTTTTTTGCGCCTCTAAATCCGGGTGAGTCGTCATGCGCCACTAACCGCATTATTTTGGTAAAATGTTTCCAATCGCTTTAACTGTAAATATTTTTTTTTGGACCTTATTTTGGTCAAAAAGCCGAAGAAAAGCCCTAGGAGTGAGGTCCAATTATAAATTTAGAGTAAGACAGTTAAATGAATTTGTTGAAGGTCCAATTATAAACAGAGTATACTCTTATATGTTATGGGATAGAATATTGTCACTATCAATTTTGATCACAAGTCACTATCATTTTTTTCACTGTTAGATCAGAATCTCAATAGGAGAGAGAAATGATAAAGGTATATGAGATTCTGATCTAACGATGAAAAAGTGGTAGTGGCCAAAATTGGTAATGACAATATCCTATGCCATATGTTATATGTTGAAGGTTTCATTTTTTAAATTCAAATATTAAATTATTGAATAAATAATGTATATTAATATCAAAGATATTTTTTTTCAATATCCTAAAATAAATTTTTAAGACGATGAGAATTATTTTTTCAAAGTATAGTAAGTAAACTAGTATATGAAATTTTTAAAATACAATCTTATCTTTTATATTCAATTATACCAATATATTTTTATATGTTAAAAAAATATTTTTGTCTATATAATTTATTAAAAATATTTTTGTCTATGCAATTTATTATGTTTGATCTAATTTTTATCATGTTACATAATTTACTAATGGTAGAATTTTTTTTTCTAACAATTTTATGTAATTTTTGGTATTTATTATAAAATATAATGTTTATAATATTTAAAATACAACTTTATCCTTTAAATGCAATTATACAAAAAGCTAATGTCCTTTTTGATAAATTTGACCCTCCAAAAGATATTTCGATAACAATATCTAAACACTATCATTTTTTTCCAAAAGCCTATTTTTATTTCAGTAAATCCTAAAAACTATTCTCCGAAGTTACAGTTACATCTAAACGGCCCCTTCATCTAACTTGGTGTCTGTAATATGTGTTTTTATACTAATAAAATGGACTTCTTTTAAAAAAGTTAACTTTTTTAAAAGATTAAAGAAATTAAAAAATTAATTAATATATTCTTAGATTATATATTAGTTTATTAGTCAAACTAATTAATTTTAATAAAGTAATTTAATTAGATTCCTTATTCTCTTAAAAAAAAGTTAACTTTATCTTATATTTACTCACTACAAAAAAAAGTCATTTTTTGAGACGGAAAAATTCTGTCGCAAAAAAGGCATTCTCCATCGCAAAAATCTGAATTCTGTTGCAATTTTTTTTTTTTTAAAATAAAAATTGCATAAAAAATATTAAAAAAAATTACGAAATAACAAAATAATTTAAGACAAATATAAAAATATTTATGGGGCAAATCCAAATATACAAAATTATGAAATATAACAATATTATTGTAATATATATAGGGCAAATCCATGTGATTATTTAAGACAAATAATTCTTTTAATGGAAAAAATAATTTGCCAAGCCTTGTAACATTCAAGCCTTAGAGCATTCATATTTCCTAATTGATTTCAGATCATATAAGGTTAACTTTCTTAATATTTGTCTTCAACTATCTTTTCCAATCATAGAAACCTGGACTTTTAATTTTATTTCCTTCATTTCAATTTTCATATAAAACCGTACAGAATAAAATCCACAGGAAAGATTTTTGACATCACAGCATTTGCCTACATTTTCCTCATGAAAATACAAAATGCCATCCACTGAAACATGATCACTTCTAGGCTCTGCAAGCAAATGTGCAACTTGGAACAAATGATCCATCTACTTGAACCTAGCAAAGTATGCAACATGGATATCATAAATCATGAATCTTACATATATCAAAAGATTGTGATGAATTATGTGAAATTCTTATTTCTTACAGAGATATTGAAAAGATCACCCAAAAACTTTGGGTGATGACTTGCAATGTCATATACAAAGGTCACAAAAAATTACACGCGAAGAGAGGGTGATATCCCCGAATCAATGTAGCTTTGTTCGGGTAGACATAGTAGTGATAACATAATTAGAGGTAATTCTCATGCGAAACATGCCACATCACAAATTCAATTTTTATCATCCCGTTTGCGGGAATCCATATAGAGTTCCTCGCGAGAGGTCATTGCTTAGTGTGTGACCACATCCAAGATTTTCTATGGAAAAAAAGCGGAGGAATTTCATCCCTATATGAATCTCCTTATTTATTTGCGCATGGAGAAATGCATCTTATTCAAGATGCCATTCATGAAGGAAAAACTTTTAGGGCCCTCAAATTTCTCATTTATTTTTTGAGTGTTATTTTATAATGGACCACGCCATACCATTAATCAAATCTACTAAAAGTGAACCACCGTAGAAAAAAGTCTTCTTCTCTAGTAATGTCAACCATAATCGAAGAAGTGAGTTATGTTCATCTTTGGGGTTCTCAACGATTTGGGTAAATACCTTGGCGTCCCGCTCTCCATCACAAAAGGGTGACCAAAGAAAAAATGGACAAGGTAAAAACTAGATTATCCATGTTACATATATCAAAAGATTGTTATGACTTTGATTTGTGAGGCCCTTGATCAATGCAATCGGAAATTCTTATGGGGAATAGCAAAAAGTTCATTTAGTTGTACTCAAGAAATTAGGTCTTCAACATGCTAAGGATCATAATAGGGCTTTTCTAATGAAGCTTGGGTGGAGTCTAGTAACAAGATTGTGGGTGAAAGGAATAAATGATAAATTACCAAGGATTGATATGAGCAAGCGGGTTCTAATCTATTTTTTTTGAGAAAAAAAAAGATGGAGTCATATATGACCCCCGATCCAGTGTGAGGGAAAATATGGAAGCTTAAAGTGCGGAAAGGTGTAAAACATTCTCATGGCTTGCAGGTTGCTAAAATGCCTCTAGATTAGGCTCGAGTCGAGTTATTTTATAATCACCGGAGGAAAATTGAACTTTTGTAATTTGAAAAAACTTCTAATACAGTTAGCAACAATTACAATCATGTGTTTGCCTTGATAAGCTCAATCCTACATAAGAACATAACACTGCAAAGCTCGGTGGAAAAGCTCAGCATTTTGTATAAATGAACTCTAGATGGCAGGATATTTAAGAGTTTGTCAAGATTGATTGAATTGAAATAACGACAATTTTTAGTTCACGTGATCTCTTGATTTTCAGTAATCCAGTGTACAACAATAGGCAGAAAATGGCATAATGCAGATAGTTATTTCACCGTTGCAATTGGGAGAAGAATGTCAAACATTTGTGCCTACAATATAAAGTAGAAGTTCTGCATGCTTTGAGAATAAAGACATCAAATGTTCTCTTTGGCATTTCATATTGGAGCACTTCTGTAAGTATTCTTCTGGATCCATCTCATGTTCTCTTTTGCATCCTAGAATTTAATAGCACACCAATTTACTCTTTTTCCCCAGTCAGAACTCAGAATAAAGATGCATTAATAAATTAAATGCATTTATATATGTATATTATCATGCATGCAGCATTTTTTTCGCCAGTAAAATATTCATACGTATCTAAAACTGTAAGGCTTCAACTAAGTTTGAACATGGCAAATATAGAACGGCCCCACTGTTTCAATAAAAGTAAATCACAAGTATATCTATGTCCATAGATAATCAGAGTGCATAAGAAAACCAAATCTAGTCAATCAAAATATATAGATAAAAGATGGATACGGGAGGCTTATATTCTATACCATACACACAACAGGACCTGAAGTGATATAGTCTACTAGCTTAGGGAAAAATGGCTTCGCTTTTAGGTCTTTGTAATGTTCCTGTAAGTTGTAACCATAAACACAAGAACAAGAGGAATGACTAATGTAAGTAAACATCATACGTAAAATCAACATTTGAGGGAAAATGTGTTGTAGTTTTTTACACTCTGAACTCTTTCATTTCCTACAACTATTGTCAAATATAAAACAAATGTTAAATTTGAATTAGTTCATGATAAGATTTTAAATTTTCTCAAGAAATATATAAGCACATTCAGAGAGGAACTCTAACATATCTTCTATAAGACAAGAATTACCGATGCACTTAACACACATCATAATGAATATATATACTTTTTCAATAAAATCTAACACAAGTTCTCTTCCAATATATCTTGTTAGCCCCAGTTACAAGGATGTATCCTATCCTTGCTCTTATTCTACATGTTATTAACTGCCAGACAATGGAGGAATAGATGGCGCAAGGTTTTCTAGCTAAATCTGCACCCACATGTGTCAGAAGAAACAACCAGATGGGGTAATAAAACCTGCAACATGTCAATGGTTTAATCCTTTGTTATTGTTGTCCTGTCCAAACAAAAGATTTGACCTTTGAGGGAGTTCTACAATTCCAAATTATCTTATCAAGAACAAATGATTCCCTTGCAAAAGAATGACAAATCACAAGAAGGTAAACTAGAATTTTTTTAACCTTTGACATATGTAAAGCTGTTACCATGAGAAAAGTAGATACTTACCTGATCTTTAATTATTGGATTGTTTCAACATTCCAAGTGTTCATCAAAGAAGAAGAGTCAGTAACTATTTGCGCAAGAATTACTTAGAAAAACCAACGAGAAGCAAGTAGGTAACCTAGAATTCTTCCAATTGTGCTACACTGCTTCCAAGCTGTTCTTGCATCAAATTTATATGGCAATTTTCATGCTTTTTGGATAAGTTTTTACAGGAGTATTTCTTAATTCCTTTCTAGGTGTTTGCTTGACCCCTAGAAGTAGGGGTGAGCAAAAAAACCGAAAAACTGAAAACCGGACCGAACCGAAGCCTATTCGGTTTTTCGGTTTCGGTTTTTCGGTTTTTTTTCGGTTCGTAAATTAGACATATTTCGGTTTTCGGTGTTCGGTTCGGTTTTTATAAAATTAATTCGGTTAAAACCGAATAACCGAAGTATTAGCCTTGGTTTTTTTTTTTTTAATATATATGAACCCTTGGTTTCATGTTTTCCACACAAAAAAACTTAAAAACCCGCGAGCCCATTTCATTAGGTCCAACTTCCAAGTCCAAGTCCAATTTAAATTTAACCTAATTCCTCCATCCTTCCTCCATTAAATCCGTCGGCCTTCATTCTTTCTTTAAAAAAAATCCTTTGTCCATCGTCTTCTTCCTCCTCTTTCTCGTCGCTCATCGTTTTCGATTTCTCTCCCACTCATCGGCAACATCACATCACATCACTTGAGAGATCAGATCGGTAACCGGTGAGGTGAGCTAAAGCTGTTCGAGGCCGTGGATCGGCGTCGGCGTCTCCTTGTGTTGATCGTGATCGCGGGTTGTAGTCGGTGGTAAGAGATTGATCTGTTTGTGGGTGGTGGGTGTTCGACTTCTCCTTGCCGTTTCTCGGCTAGATCGTTCGTGGGTGTGGTGATCTTTGTTCTCGTGATCGTTGAATCTCCTCTCGATAGGATCTTTCTCGATTCTTTTGATCGCGTTGTTGTCTTCGGTGGATCTGAAGTTGGTGGTGGCTGCTGGTTATGAAAAAAAAAATCTGAGATTGCTTGATCTAAGATTACTGATTATGAAAAAAAAAAATCTTCTTTTTCTTATCTTATCATGTATTGTAGACTAGGAATTTTGTTTGATCTGAAAAAAATCTGAGATTGCTTGATCTGAGATTACTGGTTATGGAAAAAAATCTGAGATTGCTTGATCTGAGATTACTGTTATGAAAAAAAATATGTATTGCCTTGATATATATTGATCTATAACAGCTGCTCCGTAATGTATAATATATACCAGTTGCACTCAATATTCAACATTATTGTAGATTGATTTGAGAAAAAAAAAAGGTTTGCCATTTAACAGATTTTTTTTTGCTCGGAACCATTTAATGATTTCACTAAAACAATTTGAGAAAAAAAAATTCACTCAAAATAGAAAGTCTCCTAAAAACCTTCGGTTATTTCGGTTCGGTTTTTATGACACTTCGGTTTCGGTTCGGTGTTGAAAAATGCATGTATTTCGGTTTTCGGTTTTTTCGGTTTTAACCGAACACCGAACCGAAAAAACCGATGCTCACCCCTACCTAGAAGGTGCTTGAATTGACCAACCTGTGAAAGAAAACCAAGATCTTATAATCTTGATTCATTGTACATAATCTAAGCATGTGCAATAAAAGTGTTTTAGATGGTCAAAAAATATAAACATAGTTGTGCAGATTGATAGCTAACTGTATAATTTGAGAAACGAGGACTCATGGCAGCCTTCCACCCTGCTTTTGGATTTCCATTAATATGTTCAACAATAAAGTCCTGCAAGGTGATGTTTAACAAACCAACACACGTTTTGAACCAAAACAATACAATATTCATATTAAAATTTCAAGTTAGCACTAAAGTTGGTGATAAAAAAAATTCAAGACTGCCATCCTGTAGGATCTTTCTTTTAATTATTTTCTTAACAGTATCACTCTCAAGGGAAAAAAAAAGTAATATGCATTATTTTAAAAAAAACATTAATAGTACAAACATAGTACAAAATGGATCTGGAAGTGCAAAGATTTAAATCACCTAGAGGATATGAGAATTAAGCTTCAGACTACGAAGTTCTTCTGCTTCTGTCTCAATGATCTGTTGCCGAAATAAACATCATCAATTAAATTCAGGGAATAATCTTACTATATGAGTTAACAATAGAGCAAGACTCGATGTGAAATAAATGGATAGGAAGGACGTTTATAGTATCTGCCCTTTTATCTACTGAAAATGAAGCATAACTGCATCATTAGTTCAATTAAACACGCATAATCCCACAAACACGCCAAAGCAGGTAAAGATAAATTTCCAGTGGATCCAATCTAGCATTTCTATGTACCTCATTTTTTTCAAATTCCTAGGCTTCAACGTTATTAGTAAACTAACATCTAGTACTAGTTGGAGACCTTGTCAGATTTACTGTAGAATAGGCTCAAAGCCTGCACCTAATAACTTCCAATTTCAAGCAGCATTGCAAAAACAGAACAATATAAGTTAAGCCTTTTAGGTATTTTCAAAAATTTGTCCCCAAGGAAAAAACAGAATGACCAAGATTTGGATCAGCACAGGATAAACTTTGAATATCTTATAATTTGCCTAAGTAAACCTAGGAAGACAACCGACAAGGGAAAACAAACGGATAGCGAGTAGCTAAGTAACTAGCCGTCCAGCAAGTATCTAAGCACATGCACAATAAGCAACGAAAGGAGCGAAACATTTACAATATTCATTTTCTCCTTAGTTTCTCAGCACGCAAACAAAGTAAAAACCAAGTGACAAGTTATAAACACGGGCAATATGTAGCAAAGGAAGACCAAGCTCATTCATCAAAGCAAGCCAGCTTAGAGTTGCGAAAACGAGAATAAGCAAGGCGAAACAGATATTAGTAAGATAAAAAAAAACGAAATAAAAGATCTAACCTTGAAGAAAGCAAGTGAGCAAGAAGGCTAGAGATAGAGAGAAAGGGAAGGAGGAGAAAAGTTTGTCAGAGATGTTGGAGCGAAAGTTCGAAACTGAAAAGCCTAAAACCGCGAAAGAGTGACACGAAACGGAAGGATAAAGGGTGGGGTTTTGCGACGGAATTGAAATTCCATCGCAAAACCCAAAAGCCTTTTTGATTCCATCGCAAAAACCTTAGTTTTGCGACAAAATTCCAATTCCGTCCCAAAACTAAGGTTCTTGCGACGGAATTGTAATTCCGTCGCAAATATCCTTAAATTTGCGACGGAAAAGCTATTTTTTAGTAGTGACTATCGGATATCAAATTAAAACCATAATCACTTTGTTTCAGTTAAAAAATAATCATATCAACTCTACTTTTTTTTTTAATTATTATAAAAAGTTTAGGTGAGTTGGGTCTTGGGGTCCAACCATGTCTTTGGTCTCAAAGAACGCTTACAAATCACTTATCAATAAGGGCCTTAGAGATTTAAACTCACAACCTTATGGTTATGAACCAATCTCTTTACCAACTTGGCCAACCTTTATTGGTCAACTTTACTATTATTATTGACTTGACGAATGTCCCAAATAAAGAAAGGGAAATCTTTGAAAACAAATTTCCTATGATATTTTTATTGGCAAGAAGGATATTAATTCTATCGAGAAAAAAATTCAAATAGGCATTTTCACTCTCTTCTTAAAATGAAGAGAGCTATTGGCTTAGTACAATATGAGCTATAAAAAAAAGTTAAGTAGTGAATCCGCTTCGAAAGTATACACTTAGAACAATGTTGTTCTAGAAGTGTTTCTGGTTTCAGTGTCACCACGGAAGTATCAAAACGTAACAATGTTGTCCCTATGTTAACAGATGTTAAGTTTGATTGTTTTGTTTGACCAAAACTCCCACATGGCACCCAATGGTCTAATTCATCGCCACCTTAGTTGATCTCTTCCCCTCTCTTATTGTTTGTTTTTCATCACATCAATGTCTTCTCAATGCCAGAGTTCAATAAATTCAAAATTAAGAAACAAAATTCAGACTCAAAAGCCAACATAAACCCAAAAAAATCATCAAACTTTAGGCCTGATCCAGGAAATGATCAATGATCAGACTCAACGCCAAACCCACATCTAATCCAAGAAATGATTGAACTTGACAATTCAAAAAGATAATAAATAAATAAACAAATAAGAAAGCATCTTCAAGAACTAATGAAAAATGAAAAACTCATTTGTGTTGAAGATAGATAATGAGGATGCTTCATTGCAAGAAGTAACTTCAGAAGGCACTTTGATGCATGGTAATTAAACCCGGATTGGTCGGTTCAAACCAGAAAATCGGCGAATTGGCCATGAATCCGGTCCAGAATATGATAGAAACCGGGGTCAGCCAAGTTTTTTTTTTTTAAAAAAAATTAATAGTAGAAGAGAGGAGACGAGAGAAACAGAGCGGCGGACCGCGACCTCCACACCTTCGTCGTCTTCTTCCTTCCTCGCCAGCGACCTTTGCTTCATCGTTACCATAAATCTTTGTCGCGGTTAGCTCCACCCTCACCACCATAAAAACTGTCGCCAACCGAAAGAAATAGATCAGGAACGAAGTGGTCTCGTCGCCTCCTCCATCATCATTCTGGTTTGTGAGGGGGAGGGTTTGGATGAGAGAGAAGAATGAGATCTGATTATCTGAATGTGAGGAGAGAGTAGGGAAATGAATATGAAGGAGGGAGCTTTGAATATGAGGAGAGAGATTATCAGACGATATGATGGAGGGAGGAAGGTTATGATGAAAGAGAAAAATGAGATGGGAGTAGGTGAAGATGAGATTTGAATAATATCTTCATGTCATTTCATCTCTAAAAAATCGTGCCTTTGTTCTTTTTTTTAAAAAAAAAAACAAAATTTGTGGGACCTAATTAATATTATATAATAAATCTTATATACTTGACTACCCAGTCTAGCTCTGGTTTGACTCGGTCGACCCCCGACCCTTGACCCGTCACTGCGGTTCGTAACATCCAAAATTTTAATTTTAGGATTTAATTATAATTATAAAAATAATTATATTTGATAATATATTTATTTTTAATTGTTGGAAGAAGGAAAGGAGAAAGAGAAAGAAAGGGAAAAAAACTAAAAAGGGGGCAAACTTTTATTTTTATTATTATTACAAAAAAAAAAAAAAAAAAAAAGCTGCAGGTGCAGCGGATGAAATGGGATGGGGCAAGTGCCCCATACCCATTTACTTGTTAATTGAAGGAGTGGTTGAACCACTCCTTCCTACTACTTCCCTCCACCCTTCTATTTAAACAAATCACACACACACACCCTCACACACACACACGCTCAGGAGCAGAGGAATGAGGTGGGAGAGAGTGAGAGTGAGCTGGAAATAAGAGTTTGAAGGTTATTTTAAGGTATGTCTTTTATCTTATAAGATTATTTAGGTAGCTAAACTAGCTTATTTTCAATAAACTTTCTTCATGAAAGTTATCCTATATATTTTCTCTTTCTAATGAGGTTATTATTATATTAGTTAGTGAAAATTTTGAGATTATGATTTTGGGAAAGTTTTGAGTTTTGACAATAGAAGACTATATATATGTAGTATATGGTTAATAGTAAATTTTAATCGGTTTAGATTTATTGTTTGGTTGTTATAGAAATTTAAAATGAAATTTTATATTTAAGAAGTTTAGAATTTTATGTCTATAAAATATTTTTACCGATTAAATGTTATGAAAATAATTTATTTGGGTTAGGAAGATATTATTAGAGTTTTAATCGGTTAGATTTATTATTTGGTTGTTTTAGAAATTTAAAATGAATTTTTCTATCTATGAAGTTTAGGTTTTATATCTTATAAAATGTTTTTATCAAATAAATGTTATGAAAATAATTTATTTGGGGTTAGGGAGATATTATTGGAATTTACTCAATTTAGTTTTTATATATGAAGGACAAAACTGTAATTTCTGGAAATTGTGGGGCAAAACTGTAATTTCTGAAATTTTGGGACTAAAATGTCATTTCTGAAATTTGAAGGACTAGATGGTCATTTTTAAAACTTAAACCCCAAAATGTCATTTTCAATTTGTGTTATAATAATATATATTATTATTAGAATTTTTATTTTAAGTTATAGGAAATTATAAGTTATAATTGTGATAATGTAAAGCCTTCTTGAACTTAGATAATCGTGCGGGTGATGCTCCTCAAGCTAAGGTTAAGCTTGGAAGTGAGGTAACAGGGGTTAATTTATTTTATATGCTTGTTTTGATTTGTGAGGTATTTTTCTAAGCTTAATTTTCATATATATTACTTATATATGTTTTGAAAAATTATGTGTAGGTTGAATATGAAAATTAATTCGGTGAAGCGAGTGTATTTTCCAATCTATGTATTTAAGTGGTTATTATTATTGGGATTATTATTGTTGTGATGGTTATAATGTTTGTTGTGAGATGATCTGTATGGAATATAATTTAATAAATTATTGTTTAAAATTTTAGTATTATATTATTTCTTTTGTTGTGGGATATGTTGGGTTGTGTGGAAGAGATTTAGAGTGAAATTGTGCCCATCGGCTCTCTCATATTCCGGCCGGATTTGAGTTGAGTGTTTTGGGCGAACACCTCCCCGTTACGGTATTTTTGTGGTGGCACGCGGGGAGGGACAAGTATCCTTGAAGTGATAGCTAACCTTGGTAGGGTTACTAACACGATGGGGCTGATCCGAGTCCACGAGGAAATAAGGAGGAGTAGGATGGATGAGTGGGGATGGCTAATTGTTATGGTTATTATGTATTAATTGTTTTATTTGTGGTTATTTAATTATTGAAATTATTATTATTATTATATTAGTAACAAACCCGCTTCTCTCGACTTGCAATCCTTTTTGCATATTTGATAAATTAATTTCGGTTACGGGGACTTTATGTCTCACCTTGTCATTATTAAATTTTTCAGGCGAGACCTACTAGAGGACAAGAGAAGCAGTCAGAGGCATAGACGTCGTGAAACTCGTAGGCCTCTTTTTGGTATTAGTGTTGTATTGATTTATATATTGCCATCATAGGGCCCCCATATTTTGAAACACTACCTTAACTATTTTGGATATTTGTTGATTTTCTCGAAGGCCTTATTTTATACCCTATCATATCATCGTGGATCCACAATTATATTTTGTGTGAAAATTGTTTTGTGTAGACCCTTTATTGTAGGGGTTAATGTTGTAAGACTCGTGGGCTATTTAAATTCTTGTTTGATAATTGTGCCCTGAGTTATGGTTTCTTGTGATGGGTTTGTGGGAAGAATTTGTACCCTGGACCCCAAGGTGTGTTATTTTGAAAAAAAAAATGGGTTTCCATAATTACCTATCGTGTTTTATGAAATCAATATGGTTAATTGTTGTTAGTGAGAAAGGGTCTTTTCAGGTTCAATGACCGGTCCGGGTTTAATAACCTTGCTTTAATGAGATCATAAGCACCACTTATTAGTTTCAACCAAGAAGCAACTTCACAACCAAAAACTCATCAGATGTTAAAGCCATGCCAAACACACAAAAATCAGGTTTTCACTTCCACTGGGCTTTTTTTAGCATCTAATGCCATCTCAAACAGGCCC
Source organism: Acacia melanoxylon (assembly GCA_019022615.1). NCBI lineage: Eukaryota > Viridiplantae > Streptophyta > Magnoliopsida > Fabales > Fabaceae > Acacia > Acacia melanoxylon. The sequence continues at coordinate 17,492,220 of JAFJYJ010000003.1, forward strand.
TAAGAAGTAAGATGGCAAGATCTAAGGAAGACGAGAGTCTTGCTACTTGAGACAGTGAGACCGAAGGTTGGCGTCATCGATCAAAGCTAGCGATGGGCTTTGAAGTTCGAGATTTTCATGTGGAGGTGAGGTTAGCAATGGTCGAAGGTCCCGACATTCATGGTGAGGGATGAGATGGCGAGTTCGAAGGCCAGTGACGTTGATCGGAGCTAGCAATGGGTTTTGAAGTTTGAGATGCATGTGGAGGAAGGGTTAGCAACAACCAATGGTGCCAATGTTCATGGTGAGGGAAGAGGCATCGAGTGTGAGAAGGAAGGGAGTGGATCAAGGAGTGAAGGCAAGGTTCCACACGGAGGTGAGATTTCGATGAGAATGAAGGGAAGAAGGAGATGTTTCTAGAGGTGAGATTCTTCAGGTGTTTCTGAAAGGAAGAATGAAGATGTTGATGTGGGGAAACATGTGGACCAATACGTGGCATCACATTCTACATGGAAAAATTATCTCAACATATTTAGATCAACTAACGGTTGACTGTTTGGGCTGTTAAATTTTAGGTGACATTGTTAATTTTTGAAACTTCTGAACAACATTGAGATTTAAAAAATTTTAAGAGCAACATTGTTTCTGAGCATATACTTTTGAGGCAGATTTTCTAGTTAACCTATAAAAAAAATGACTAATATTAACTTTTGTATGTTAGGCAATGCATTTGTAAAAAGTTTATTTAACATGTAATCAACTTTTTTTTTTTTGGCCAGCAATAGGAGAAAACAAGATAGACAGTAAAGCCATGTAACTTTGCTGGGGATTTGGTTTGTGCGAGCTAAATAACACTAAACAACTCTCTTAACCAAGATGAACAATGAATTTGTGAGTTTGAACTTTCTGCAAGTAATGCGGTGGATGTTGGGGGAAAAAAACATAGTGGGTGTCAAATTATTTAATAAAGAAAAAGCCAAGGACGATGAAGGTAAGTGCAAGGAAAGAGGGACAGATTTTTTTTTTTTTTTTTTTTTTGAGTGACAGATATTCTAATAAGTAATTATTGAAAAATGACACCTGTTATTTTCTACAAAGTAATTAAAAAAAAGGCATCAATTGATTGATGGATTATGATAATTTTAGAAATAAAAAGATAAAGCCAAAAAGAAAAGGAAGTACGAAGTAGTATATACGAAATGAGGAATCCTTTTAATATCTCCAAAAATATCAGTTACCCGCGAACCCCACCCCCACCACAATTCTCCGGTTCGCTCCCTATTCAGCTCCTCCGATCGCGCTCTCTCTCTCTCTCTCACAGTTTCTTTCTCAACCTCACCGACACTATGCTCCATATTGGTTTCGTCACTGTTTTCCCTTATTGTCCATCTTTTGATCCGATTTCGTTCTATCATTAACGTTACCATATTTTCTCGCGGAAATTTCCCCCCTTTTCTTTTCCACTGTCCTACTCAGGATCTAGGGCTCTGATTTCCTCCACTCCTGCTCGCATTAGATCGTTAATTCTATTCCTATTCGCATAGATATCTTCGTGTCGGTGTTTATTGAGTTTTAGGGTTCCGATTTTCTGTTTAATCTGATTTTCGTTTCTTGTTTTGTTTTGAATTCCTGGTCGGAACCAGCGGATTTCTATTTCATTTTCTTTTCGTTAGGTTTTTTTAAGGATCACCGATCCTCGAAAGAGAATATAAAAAGGAAAATCTTTTTAGGAGATTGAGATGAGTAATTCTGGGGGTGTGATGGCTTTGTCGCAACCGTCTCAGTTGGCGGCTAAGCAATATGGTGTGACGAAGCCGATATCAATGGCTGGGCCGACTGCGGCTGATTTACAAAGGACTTTGGAGCTCGAGAAGGTTTGATTTTGTGTTGAATACCTTAGATGTTGCAAATTTAAATTCTTGAGATTGAATTCTTGATGAATTCTGGATTTTTTTTTTTGGGTACGGAAGTTTCTGGTTCATTCAGGGCTATATGAGAGCGAAGAGGAGGCTGCTAAGAGAGAGGAGGTCCTTTTTCGACTGGGACAGGTGATTCTGCATCTCTTATTATCCACGGGTTCTCCTGTTTATGTGTTTTAAGAGCAAAAATATTCTCTTTGTCTTATGGGCATAGAACTTTTAACGGGTAGCCTTGATATGTTGCCACATAAATGTACGGAAGTGTTATAAAGCATGATCTGTATGTTTTAATTTATCTGGAGGGATCTTTCGATTTAGTATGAAGGAATATAGTTTAGTTGTTATTTCCATGTTATGTTGAAGGGATACTAGGCTTTGCTCTTTTGTTTATTGAAGTTTTGGCGTTACTAATTTTGTCATGTTATGACAACTTGTTTCCTCTTCCCCCAACACACCCATTCCTCCCAAATAAATATATACTTTGTAGTAAATTTTTTGTCTGTTTCAGATAGTAAAGGATTGGGTGAAGCAACTCACTGGGCTAAGAGGATACACTGATCAAATGGTGGAAGATGCTAATGCTGTCATATTCACATTTGGTTCTTATCGACTTGGGGTGAGTTTGTTTGACGTTTTTTTGATTTACGATGGTTTAGGACTTAGCCTTGGGGAGAATTTTTTGAAACATGTTTTCAGGCTTGCTCTCCGGTGACCCTGGGCAATGCTGATGCCCTCTCATCCATAGTTATTTATAGTGTTTAGTGCCTAGTATTGTGCATACATTGAAATGTGCAGCATGTTATCTCAAACATATTAATCTAAATAAGAAATGAAAGTCATCTGTTTTCCTTGATCTATATTGAAAATTCATTCCTAATCCAAAACTTTAGTTCTATTTAAAACCTTCATCATTGTCCATAAATGCAATGAACTATTTGTAGAAAATTTATTGGTACAACCCTATCAATGATTTTTGTGCGTGGTATTTATTCCTACGTTACACAATGGGGAACCTAATCTCTATCTTTTGCAGTATGTGACTTGGGGTTTTAATTGTGTTTGCACTAGACCTTATCTGGAGTAATTACATCTAGGCTCTAACTGATAATGTAATTAAAGAACTCATTTCTGGCACTTTTATGAAACTAACCCTTTAGCTTCTATATCATTCATTACCAGGGATTCAGAATTTGTCATGACATTCTGATCTACATACTCTGCTAACAAATCACTTTTAAGGAATTTAATGATTCCTTTTTGTTCCCCTTCTTTCATTCTTTGTTTTTCTGGGAATTTTAATATCCATAAATATTTGCAGGTTCATGGTCCTGGGGCGGACATAGACACATTATGTATTGGGCCATCTTATGTGAACCGAGAGGTATGTTATGAATGCAAATTATATTCATATATGTTCTTTGTTGAAGTCATTATCTTTTTTCTTTTGGGGTATAACTTTCATATTTCTTTATCAGGAGGACTTTTTCTTTGTGTTGCATGGCATTCTGGCTAACATGGATGAGGTCTCTGAACTGCAACCGGTTCCAGATGCTCATGTACCGGTTATGAAATTCAAGTTTGATGGAATATCAATTGACCTACTTTATGCCAGTATATCTTGCTTGGTTGTGCCGGAAGTAAGTGCTGATTCTCTGTTCTCTGTTTCCACTCACTGCTTGATCAAAGTTAACTACCTTGTATCTGAATTGCAATGAACATCTTCGTTTTAGTCTGTCATGTGTTTCCACTCATTGCTGCTAAGGTGTTTAGAGATTTTTAGTATTTCCTTTATCTTTGAAGTTAAAATGGATGACATGTATTTTCGGTGTGGCTTTATTATTTTGACAAGGATGTCATTAGAATGATGACTCTTGTTCATGTTGGTTACTTCTATTATGTTGGAATTTCCAATGCCTAGCTATATTCCCCTTTTGTTTTTAGAACCATAACTTATTTCCTATTTTATGTGCAGAACTTGGACATATCGGATGTTTCTGTCTTATACAATGTGGATGAGCCTACTGTTCGAAGTTTGAATGGATGTCGAGTTGCAGATCAAATTTTAAAGCTTGTTCCAAATGTTGAGGTAATTTATCTGTTGTCATTTATTCCTCAAGTGTAGTTCTCTGGTTCCTTTGGAAATATCTCTCTGGTATTTGGTGGATCTCACTCTGCCCATGAATATATACAGTTTATTTTCTCCATTCTTTTTTTGTTTGTAGCACTTTCGAACAACACTTTGGTGCTTAAAATTTTGGGCCAAAAGGCGAGGTGTTTATTCCAATGTGAGTAACTTTTTTCTCTTTTTCCATTCAGAATGTTTAGTTTACTTGCAATACCCATCCATATGGTTATTGATTATGCTACTTGTTCTGAATTTTTTCCACTGTTCTTTTACAATACTGAATTCAGGTGACTGGATTTCTTGGGGGTGTGAACTGGGCCATTCTTGTTGCTCGAGTGTGCCAGCTCTATCCAAATGCAGTTCCAAGTATGCTTGTCTCTCGATTCTTTCGGGTGTATACTCAGTGGCGTTGGCCAAATCCTGTCATGTTGTGCCCAATTGAAGAGAATGAGCTTGGATTTTCTGTTTGGGATCCTCGTAAAAAACCTCGTGACCGAACTCATCATATGCCCATCATTACTCCTGCTTATCCCTGTATGAATTCTAGTTACAATGTTTCAACGAGTACACTTCGTGTTATGATGGAACAGTTTCATTATGGCAATAAGATATGTGAGGTAAGGGGTGGCTTTAATGTTTTGTGTATGATTTAGGTGCTAAGCCTTTTTTCCTTGTATAATTGATGCTCATACTTTGTTCTTGTTGAACAAATCCAGGAAATAGATCTGAGTAAAGCTTGTTGGAGTCGTATGTTTGAGCCATACCTTTTCTTTGAGAGTTATAAAAACTATCTGCAAGTTGACATAGTAGCGGCTGATGCTGATGACTTGCGGACATGGAAGGGTTGGGTGGAATCTCGACTCCGGCAGCTGACTTTGATGGTATTGTATCTTATATTTTTGTGGCAAGCAATGAGGATAGTTCTAAATGTTTCGTTGTACTGAAGAATTTTGCCAGGATTACCGTAAATACCATCTTTCCCAACTCATTGGTTGCCATTAAATATTCATTGCAGATTGAGCGTGACACCCTTGGAAAGTTGCAGTGTCATCCTTATCCTCATGATTATGTGGATGCTTCTAAACAATGTGCACATTGTGCGTTCTTCATGGGCCTGCAGAGGAAGCAAGGGGAGACTGTTCAAGAAGGTCAACAGTTTGATATACGTGATACAGTTGATGAATTTCGGCATTCTGTTAATATGTACATGTTCTGGAAACCTGGGATGAAAATACATGTTTCTCATGTTCGTAGAAGGCAAATTCCATCTTATGTTTTACCTAATGGTTATAATAAGAGACCTCGACCATCAAAGCCAACCGCACAAGTAGAGGAACCTGTTACATCGTTTCATGTAACTGAGGTTTATGGGAGTGAACATGTTGATGGAATCCGTAAGAGGAAAAATGAGGACATGGTGGGTGAGAAGCATGATATTATTGCAAAAAGGCTTTCTAGTAGTCCTGAGAGTCATGATCCAATTTCTTCAAACATATTGGATAAATCAGTGGATATCGTAAGTAGCAGTACAAGAAACGGAATGTGCCTGTTTGAAGTGAATAGATTTGAAGTTCTTGCCTCCAATGGTTTTTCAGCTGATGCCATGTCTGATGCTCAAGTGGTGAGACCAGTTGAGAGCATTGAACTGTCCTGCAGAGGGAAAAATGATTTGGATAAAGGAATAGCATCATCTGAACAAGAACCTGAATGTGCATCAAATTCTAGTGTAATTACATCTGCTACAAGTGATGGTGGTTCTTCAGATGATGCTGGGATTGAATCAGTGGCAGACTGTGCTGAGGATAACATGGTAGGAGTTGAGGGGACTGTGAGAGAGGGTGACGAGATGGCCTCTTTACAGAATGCTGCACGTGAGGGAGACCCTGTTGCACGTTTGGAGAATGCAATTACTAGTAAAAAAGGATTATGCAAGATGAGCTTTGGAACAGCACGAGGTTTTATCTTCCAATTTCTTTTGCACTTTTCATTGTTGAATTGTTTTTGCTTACATTTTTTCCTATGTAGTACGAGTATGTTCTCTTATTAACCCCCCAACCCCCGGCCAAAAAAAAAAACCAAAAAGAAAAAACAACACACAAATTACTAGCACTATCTAAAAGCTCTATCAAATGACCTGTTTACATCCATAGGTGATGAACGATATTGTTAGTGATGTTCATCAAATTGCTGAGTGCTGTGGTTAGGTCTTGATAGCTGTTTTTAGAAGTTTTGTTATTTCTGCATGTAAGACATAAGTCGTATTTTTCTGTTGATTCTTGTCTGTTCATTGTATCTGATGATGTGCACTGACCATATACCTTTTTCCTTTTATAAATATCTGTGGCTAATTGCTGCAGTAGGTAAGGTTCTTGATTCCAGGGGCATAGAGGGCTCAATTTGTACAGAAGCTAAAGATAAGGCATGCTTTTTGCATAATCATTACTGTGTCTTTTTTTTTTGGGTAGCAAACCTGTTCGTAATTTGTCTTTATGCTGTTGATTCTGTTTTGGACAATGACAGGAGATTCAGTTTTAACATAAACAACACAGGAGATTTGAATGTAGCATCAACCATGAGAAAATGAATTCAACATCAATTCTGGAGAGATTGAATTATGGATTACAGCACAATCTCAAGGCGGGATGACACAGCACTAGCAGTGGAAAAAGAAGAAGCAAAAGCCATCAAGTTCGGGTAAGTACTGAATTTATATGGTGGGGTTCATTGCTCTAACTCTTTTCAGGCATTTCCTTCAATCTCAGCAAATTTGATGCTTTGTTGTCATGAGCTGAAGAGCTTCTAGCAGTGACAACTCGCTACGTTTGTACAGTTTCAAAATCTTTTTGGTGCAATATGGAACTCACGTAGAAATCCTCTTTTAGAGTTGGCTAGGTAGGATTCTCCCTGAACATGGATGCTTGGCATGCAAGTCGGGTGTTCTGTTTTGTGGCAGATTTGTGATCATTTTCCTTTTCTACTGCGATTAGCTTTTTGTTGCATATTTTTTCAAGAGGGAAAGAGTGAAAGTAGATGTTTGGTTGGGACGGGACTAAGCTAGGGTAGGTTTGGGTATGAAGTAGGATGATACTTACGTGGCAAACACGTCTTTTGTAAATTTCTGCTTTGACATATAATAGTATACTATATACCCTGTTTATTTGACCTGTGTTGTGTGTCTGTGGCACTTGAGAAACGTTGAAGAGAGCTAATCACTACTACTTCCTAATATCCATCGTTAATATAAGATTGTTAATACAAGATCTAGTTGATTTTTTTGGAAAGGTTAAAGAAATTGAATAAATTATTTTAAAGTATTTATGTTTACCATGTTTATTCTAAACTAATTTGCCTGATTTATAAGTTAATATGATCCTTAATATAAGATATAGTTAGACTTTTTTTTAGAGAAATTAAGAAAATTAAATTAGTTATACATGTTATATGTTGTGTATTATTTGATTTTATATCAGTTTACAAGTCAGTAAATTAATTTGGTATAAAAAAAAGATAAATATCGATATTTTAAAGTAATTTATTTAATTTCTGTAACATCTTTAAAGAGGGGGGGGGGTTAACTGTTGTCTTTAATAAGTAAGTTATGCATATGCTATGTCTTTAATCTGTCCCCAAAAAAAATAAAGTTGATTCGGTCTTAACGAGAGAGTGTTTTATATATACATACACACACACAAATTGAACCGGTTCGCAGGGAGAGTGAGAATGAGACAATTGGGCTTGTTTGGGTAATCGGATTTATAGATAAGTCCGATTGGGTAAAAGTCAGATTGTGAAACATGATTTATGTTTGGATTAATGATTGATAAGTAGGCTTTTGTGAAATAAACTTGTTTGGAATGAGCATGGATAAGTGACTTTTTAAAAGAAAAAAAACCATGCCCGATTCAAATAGTAAATAAGTCGGGAAATGGAGTTTATCATAAGTTTTTCTCATGCGTAATGTTTCGATTGGGAAACTTTTCTAGTCAAACGAAAAAAAAATCAAAAAAGTACCCATAAACACTTTTCAAACAATAAATAAGCTGATAAGCTCTCCCAATAAGCTCTTCCAAACATGCACACTAATCACGATCTGCAAACATCTCACTGAATTATTAATAGGTGGCTAGCTCATTAATTTTGGGAAAAATCATCTCACTGAATTTTTTATTAATAGGCCCTTTTTGGATTTTTTTTTATTTTCATTAATTTTGTTTGAAAATAAAATCTTATAAACTTACTAAAATTTAAAATAATGAATTACATCTTTGAATTGGGGGAAAAAATGTAAGAAAATTCAAAATGTAATTAATTTTTAGCTTTGTAACTTATATTCTTTTTTTTTTAAAAAAAATGCATTATAATTTTTTTGATACAAAGAGGCTTTAGGGATGCCAATATGTTGAACGATGCCGTTGCTTTTCCCCCGGATTTTCAATCGTATCCTTTAATAAATTTCATAATTTCATTTTTTTTTCTTGAGATATTTATTAGGAGTATATCTGAGATGATATCATCGTAGTTTTAAAAGGAAACATGAGTATATTCTTCTTATTTGGTATTTTTAGTCTATACACATCCTGAAATTCAGAATCTCCCCACATCTTCATACTTCTAATCACATTTTAAACTTCTACCATTTGAGATATGACAAACATTATTTATTACACCAATAAGAACTCGTTTTTAGTTTATCCAACAAACAAGCACGTTATACTCCTACATCACTCCTGTGCTTATTATAAATCACTTCTAACTCATTCTCACATATCAATGAATGCATTTTAAATTGATAAAAAATTTCAAATGTTCGGTCATTTTTTCTCTTTTTCTATCCACATTTATAAAGCTCTCTCTCTCTCTCTCTCATGGAAATCAAATAGGGATAGAATTAGAAAACAAATCATTAATAATCCTCAAAGTGACTTATATTTAGGGCTAAACTTTTCCCGGTGACTTATAATAAAAACAAGAGTGATAAATAGCCTATAAAGGCATCATAATGACAAGTACTGAAACTGAAACTCGTTTTAAAAGGGGAGCACATTTTGTGCTCATCATCCATCTAAATCATTAGATTGATCTTTGATGGTTTGGATTTAATTTAATTTTATATTTTAATATATGTGAAATTAAGAATAAAGATAATCTCATTACTGTCACTTCTCATAAAAAGAATAAATCATTTAAAAAAACTTAAATTAAAAATCTTAAATTTAGACCGTTCAAATTAAATTTAAATAGTTGGGATCTCATCACAATGATAAGAAATCGTGCGCTCATCATGGGGACCCGTATCCCTAGATATCTAACTAGTAAGCCAATGATGTTGTAGCATACTACTCTAATCCTATTTATAAGTATATTTTGATCAAATCTCACACATCAAGGAGAAGTAGTTAACTCAATGATTATGAGGTAATTTTCAACTTTACCCTCATTTATGATTGGGTATTTTTCAACTGTTTCTTCTCTCTCTATTTTCATAACTACAATTAATATGAGTAAAATTTTCGCAATATCATTTATTATATGAAACTAGACTTATAAATAGGACCAATTTTTTTTTGTCAAAATTGACTTATAAATAAGATCAGAGTAGTAGTGACATAAAAGCTTCCTTACGAGAGGTTGCAGATTTGATCTCACTTATAATTTTTTTACCGTTAGTGTCTTTAATTGACAAATAAAAGGATATCTTACTAAGTAATATCCCAAACCTGAACTCAAAAACCTTTAGTAAAAGTTTAAATGCGGTATTCAAATATGCACTTAGGGTATGTTTGGTTTGAGGGGAGGGGAGGGAAGGGGAGAGAAAAAAAAATGAGGGGAGGAGAAAATTGTACCAAAATTTAGTGTAGTGAGGCCCACAAAGTTTTTCTCCCTATTACATTTTTTCTCTCCCCTCCCCTCCTCTTCCCTCAAACCATACACACCCTTAGGACCCGTTTGGTACAAGGAACTCACGGGAGTTCCTGAGAACATAATAAAGTTCCCATGAGTAAAACACGTTTGGTGCCCAGCTTCCCGTCAAACCAAGTTCCTACCTGGCTTCATCTTCCCACAAACGTGGGAAATTTAAATCCCTCCAAAACTAGCGGGATTTCACAATCTTCCTGGGAGAATGAATTAATGAGACAGAAAAGCCCCTCTAAAAGGTGGTCTCTCCTAGCTTCTTCGAGCTCGATCGGTTCTTCGTCCCCAAATCGCTCTCCCTCCAAAGACGTAGTTGCGACTCGAGCTCTCCGCCTTCCCGTTTCCAACAATGACGAGAGAGGAGGACAAAGCAATGGTGGCTCGTCGGAGATGCAAGAAGGTTCTTTGGTGGTCACGGTTCAAAAAAACTCTCTCACGGTGGTCGAAGAATGAAGAAATCACAGAGAAAGAGTTAGTAGAGAATGATTGATGTGAACAGTGAAATTATGAAAGAAGATTTAAGTATCAGTGGAAGTTGCAAAAGCAGTAATCCATCTTTCTTAGTTTAACCACTTTCAATTTCTACTGCTTATTTTCATTCCTCAGCCTTCTCCTCCAATATGCTTAAATTAATTGCAGCATAGTTTCAGCTACTGTCAGTTTATGCGTTCGAACCTAGACTCTTTTAGGTGAATGTTGCGTTCGAACTTGTCAACTTCGTTCGAACCAAGTCACCATGTTATTGAACTTATGTCTGATATGACACGAGAATTCTAGGGTCAACTTCCGAAATCCATATCTCTTTCGTTTGAACTCTTTTGAACTTGCTTTTGGTGTCTATGTGACGCATTGGGAGTCTAGTTTCATATAAAAAAAGTTTCACCACAATCGAATTTGTGGTTTGAGAGATATGATCAAATTATTGAACCTTGTCCATGTAAAATGTAAAACAGAGCTAAACAGAGTAGTGTGAATAGTGAATTTGAGAATGAAGTTAATGTTCATGTATCGATCTACAATTGTTTAGCATATTTGTATCTTAAAAATTTCATTTTATGAAACACAAGTAATGTTTTCAATTGGTATTGTCGGATTCTTGCGCTTGATTATGAACATTCATATATGTTTTCTTGATGCAATCTCCTTCTCACCTCCGGCCATCGTTCTGATCGTCGCCCTCACAGATCCCATCGGAAGCTCTTTTGATTTTCCTTCTCAACCATTACGGTCGCGATGTGGGTGGTGCATTTTTCGCCGATATTTTTTTAAAAAAAAAAGTCGGTCCACTCTTTTTCTCATTTTTTTATGTTAGGGGTATTATAGGTATTTTACCTCTCCTTCCCACTTAATCAACACCCAATTCTTCTTACCAAACATTTTATTTTTCCTCAACTTACTTATATTCCCATGTCAACCAAACAGCTCAACTTTTTAAAGTTCTCTCTCAATCTTCCCTTCAATTCTTTTCCCTTCTTTAAGTTCTTTTCCTCCTTAAATGTTCCCTGAACCAAACGGGCCCTTAGAATATTAAACCGTGGGAACCAATTCAAGATCCATTTTGCTGAATACACATCAATGGTACTAAATTTCGAAATACGTTCCTCTTTAAGGGGGCAAACTATGATATTGATTTTTGGGTTAAGTAGCAATTTTGCCCTGGAAGTTTTTTTTTGTTCAATACCGTTGACCGTTAGGGTTGCTAACGGAGGGGCAAAATTGCTCCAAAAAAAAACTTTCAGGGGCAAAATTGTTCTAAAAAAAAAACTTTCATGGCAAAATTGTTACTTAACCCAAAAAAAGTGTTAAAATTGCTATTTATGATATCATATATTTTTTTATTCTTATTTATATAATATCTAAGGGTGGAAACAAGTCAAAATGACCTAGGTTTCACGCTGCGAAAAAATACTAATGATCTTGAAAAATTAAAAAAATACATCATAATCTTTAAAAAATATTTTAGGATGTTGAAAAAAATATTTCGAGTCGACTAGTACTAAAAAAATATTTCGGGATACTGTTTGATCTTTGAAAAAATACTTAATTATCTTAAAAAATTATTTTAGACTCGGCCAATATTTTTTTAGTACCGTAAGACTCGAAATATTTTTTCAACATCCTAAAATAATTTTTAAAGATCATGATGTATTTTTTAAGTACCGTCAAGTATCCGAAATATTTGTTAAAAAAAAAAGAGAAATCGGTGTTTTTATGTGCGGTGGACGACAATGGACGCTAAGTCGCAGATTTGAATCCATATCTAGATAAAAAAGGGTTACATTTTCATTAATGAGTCATTATTGCAAAATTAAATATTAAATATAAAAAAGGGTTAAGTAGCATTTTTGCCCCAAAAGTAGAGTCAGGAGCAATTTTGCCTCGGAAGTTTTTTTTTTGAGCAATTTTGCCCTGGAAGTTTTTGTGTGAAGCAATTTTGTCCCCTCTGTTAACAACAACTAACGGTAACGGTTCCGTTAGTTAACATTAGAGTTGCTAACGGAGGGGCAAAATTGCTCCGAAAAAAACTTTCGGGGGGGCAAAATTGAATCCAAAAAAAAACTTCCGGGGCAAAATTACTCTTGGGGGTATACTTCCGGGGCAAAATTGCTACTTAACCCGTGATTTTTATAAGTAGGGAACAACATATAATTTAATTTGATAAAAAAATTGTATACCTATGAGAGACTTAAATTAATGTCACATATAAATCATTAATACCAATATTATGTTGGCAAAAAAATTAAGACTAATATTAAATATAAAAGAAAATTTCCATACTCCCGCGGTTTAAATATAAGACAGAGTTGACTTTTTTTGGAGAGATTAAGGAAGCTAAATAAGTTACTTTATCATGTCATATATTGTGTATCCTTATATTATATATAAGTTTATTAGTCAAACTAATTAATTTGGGGGGAAAATATAAAATATAAATACTCTAAAATAATTTAATTAGCTTCCTTAATCTCTCCAAAAAAGTCAACTTTATCTTATATTTAAGAGTAATAAATTACACTCTTTACTAATAATTGAATAGTGTGCCACACATTTCACAAAACAAAAAAAAAAAAAAAGGGGGGGTAGTTCCCGGGGCAATCTCAATTTATACATGAGATTGAACCTCTTTCACTTTCTTCATCTTTTAGTTTTCTCTCTCAATTTCAATCTCTCAAGTCTCAAGCATTCAAACGTCACTCTCAATATGACTCAAACCATCTTACCAAAAAAAAATATGACTCAAACCAGTTTTGCTCTTTGTCACTCCCCGTCCCCTTGCCTTTTGTGTCTATGTCTTTGCTTCAACTTTTTACTTAGACGGCATCGGCCCACCCTAACCTAGGTCCACGCCATTAATAACAACATTAATATTATAGGAAAAATGTTAGAAAATCACTTTCAAAATCTGAAAGTCTCAAATGAGTGATTTTCTATTAATATAAGTTGTGAATTAATAATCAAGTACAAATGTACAATCACTACCTAAAGTATTATAAGAAACAAACTGAATTGAGATTTTTCTATTGTGAAGGTTTTTTCTCAAATTTTCCTTAATATTTATTAGATTTCATTTCATTGTCTTTATGTTTGTTTTTCATATGAAAAAAACTAACTTTTTGGAAATTAAACTATATACAAATGCTTTACAATTTGCATACAATTAAAGATAAGTTATACACAATTTAAGGTAGATTGTACATGGGTCGTTAAACAAATTTCATATACTTTTGAGCAATAATTTTTGCAATGGAGAATTTTTCATCAATTTTTGCCAAAAAAATAACGAATTTTAATGGCTGCTATATCATTAAATTGAAACTATTACTTAAATTAGTTGAGTATGTAAACCACGTGAGCTTTTATAAGTTTTTCTTATATCAAGTACCTCGCCAACTAAGGACATGTTTTTTTAAAGCTAGAAATTATTTTTTAAGCAATTAGTCAAGAATCCCTATACTTCTAATTGTCTGTCCCATGGAATTTTGATCTTGGTTTCTATAATTTCAAATTGTTAGTTGTCTATCTCTATAGTTCCATAAGGATATGGGCCCAGTTAAATGGCCTGTTTCAGTATTTTTAACAAGTTTTGATTGTAGTCCATGATTAAATCCTTACGATATCATAATCATGCGTGATGTGAGTTAGCTTTTAGATTAATCAAAAAAACTCCTACGGATCTGGGATAAACAAAAAAAAAATCCCTATGATATTATATGGGATCAAAACAAACTATTTAAAAATATAGAGATTAAAACCATGATAAATTTTTAAAATTTCTATGTTGTGTTGTGCTATATAATCCATGTGCTATCACGTTCCTTCCTTCTACAAAAGGCCTTTTGTCCTGTCAGCATCTTGGTCCAATTCCCGTGTATGTCCACCTCTCACCAAATTTATGAGCATTTCCAATCCAATCTCACTCTGACAATGCCACATTGCTCCCAAAACCTTCCAATCCAATCTTTCAAGTCAAGAAACCTCTCTCTCTCTCTTACATTTATGATATAGTTGCACATCCTTTTTAGCTTTATCCTTGGGATCCATTTTTTGCGCCAAAGGTTGAAGCTTTTTGGATTTGATTATTTTTTTCTGAGTTAATCCAAAATGGGGAGGGTGGTCATCGGAGCTATAGTGATAGGCGCGGCAGCGACGTGCGCAGCGGCGGTTCTTCTGGTGCGTTGCCACATGAAGAAATCGCAACGGTGGGCCAGAGCGACGGCCATTTTGCAAGAGCTGGAGGAAAAATGCGCCACCCCCATCGGAAAGCTGAAACAGGTCGCCGATGCAATGACGGTGGAAATGCACGCCGGACTTGCCTCAGATGGTGGAAGCAAGCTCAAGATGCTCATCACATATGTTGATAATCTTCCAACTGGGTAAATCATGATTCGCACTCTGCAAATTTCTCATTTGATTTCTCAATCACTCATATGACACCAAAATTTAAATATTACACGCACACGATTTTTTTTTTTCCCGTGACTTGGTGTCCATATCATATTTTGTTCCACTTTTTGTTTGTCAGTTTTAGTAGTTTGTAGCATTTGATCCAATCCACTTCAATGTTATCTGAGTTGTGTGTATATTATGAGTGCTCCACTATTTCATTGGTTTCGTTTTTAAAAAATATATATATATTATTATCTGGTATTTGGTTTGAAAGCTCTTCTATCTCATCTACAACTCAAACTCGAGACCCACAGGGGACTTTACACCTCTAAACCAACTCTATGTTGGTCATTGGTTTCGGTTTAATGAGATGTTTTTATCCTGTATTCCCCACCAGCAAAAAAGTTACCTCAGAGCTTATACAATCATCTGGTAAATAATTTCCGATTGCCCTCAATGATCATGTGATTGATTATTCAAATTCTATGCCCATAAAGTGCTTTTGCCCAGATGAAAAATTATTGCTTGCTTGCGTTCTTGTTAGTGGTGTGAGTTTATCGTGTAAACTCTTACTTACTAAAATTAGTTACTGCAAGCTGCAAAGCAAGAACTTAGTCCTCTTTTGTGTTATATTGATATTATGTGTTTTGCTTGTTTCTATCTTTGTTCGGAAACTGTTTGAGGGTTGTGACTTCGAAGAATAGCATATGTGACTGGGGAGTCTTTCACGTAGATGGCTGATATTATTTGAATATTTTTAATCATCTGATTTTTCAAATTTGGTATTGAAAATCTGAATGCCAAACTATGTATTCTGATCCTCATTTGGGCATGCATGGCACAGAACATAAACTGACATTTTTTTTAAAGAACTCTGTTTTAGCATTGACACTTGGATGCGTCATCATTTAATCCAGCACCTGCTATTTTTCAACTATTGCAATTATGGAATTACCCTTGTAATTTTATATCAAAGTTGCAGTTCTTTCATTTTTTGAGAAAAATTTATCAAGGAGGACACTTGAGGAAGTCATTAACTGAGATCTATGGGTGGCTTATTAAAAGAGATGGTTTCAGACAAAGTAAAACGGAATCATGTGATCTATGTAGCCAACCCTACTTAGAGGGATAAGGTCTTTTGTGTCATCGTTGTTTCTTGACAAAATTTTAATATCCCATTATTCATGCATTCAACCTCCGGAATTATCCTTCAATCAAATTATATCACTTAAAAGGGATTGTCATCCGCTTGTTTATGCTTTAACATGTACAAGATTATTGAGCTTGCCCTACTGTCTACATAAGGCTTGCTTTTCTCTTGTCTTATTGCATCTGAAAATACTTCATTGCTTAATTTGGTTGTGCTGGCATCTGGTGTATTTATCACTTCTTAGCCATATTTCAAATAAAATATCTAATGAATTTATGATTATTGGATTTATTCACTATAATTTATTGTCTAATATCATATCATGCTTCAACGTTGAAGGCTTTCAGAGTTGAACTTAAAATTTGCTCATATTTTTTCTTGTGTTGGTTCAATTCTTTAAATTTAACAGAGATGAGTAGCTGATAATCAAATATTAACTGTTTGGCTGTTATTGTGGATACCTCTCTTTTCAGGAATGAGGAAGGATTGTTTTATGCATTGGACCTTGGAGGAACTAACTTTCGTGTGCTCCGAGTGCAATTGGGAGGGAAGGATGGCCGTGTTCTTAGTCAAGAATTTACTGAGGTTTCAATTCCTACTAACTTAATGGTTGGGACAGCAGAGGTAAGCTCTTATTACCTTAGAACTTTTGTTCACTTTTGCTTTATTCAAGCTGTGTGAGAGGTATGATTGATTTTTTTTTTTTTAAAAAAAAAAAAAACATTTTTGAATCAGGAACTCTTTGACTATATTGCAGCAGAAGTTGCAAAATTTGTTGCCAATGAAGGTCAAGATTTTCAAGTTCCTCTTGGCAGACAAAGGGAATTAGGTTTTACCTTTTCATTCCCTGTAATGCAAACATCAATTGCTTCTGGAAACCTTATCAAGTGGACAAAAGGCTTCTCCATTGATGATGCGGTTCATCCTTTTTCCCCCTTTTTTTCATGTTCTTTAGTATTGAGTATATTCTTGATTGTGATGGATTAGAAAGCTTTTTAAGTAAATTGTGCTTGCAAGACCTGAATATTTCAATCGGATAAAGAATGTATGCATTGCAAAGAACAATATGCATGGTTTCTTTCATACAGTTATCTTTGTCTATTATTGTAATATTGATGGTATTAATTGGTAACGTAATTAAATTTGCGATTTGAATTCATAATTTCATTCCATATGTCGTCAGAATTTTTCTTCTCTGTGAAAGAATTCACAAGGTAATTGGTGAAGCATGTTGAGTTGCTCTCTTCATTATCTTGAAAGATTATATTGTTTCCTCTGTGCTTTAGCTAACTTGACCTGCATCATAACTTGAAACAAAGTGTTAATTTCATCTCCTTTCTATATTTCTAATGAAGCTATACGTTCTTTCTTTTGGCTCTTGTTATTTCCTTATAGCATCACTGACCAAAGACGAAATTCAAGAGAATCCAGACAGTTTCTTTTTTTTAACCTTACAATTTATGAAACAAATCAGTAAGAATCTTTTTAGCTTAATCATTTCTCCATGTCTTGGATATTTCTCTCCAATCTGCCTTTTTAGTATGACAATTGTTTGGGCTGCAGTTGCATTTTGGTGCACAGCCATAAATAGCTATGAAGACCTTATTTATTTCATAATTTCTCATGTTTCAACTGTTTCTATTATTGGATTATGGGTTTACATTTAGGGAACAACCTTTCTTTCACATCTCCTTGCACGCTAATTTTATTTTGTTTTATTCTATTAATAGGTTGGCCACGATGTTGTGGCAGAATTGACAAAAGCCATTGAGAGAAAAGGTCTGGATATGCGTGTAACAGCTCTGGTAATTGAAGTTGTTAGGCTCTTTTGCATAAACATCAACTTGTATAACTTCTGAATTAGTAGCTAAAGACAATGCCTGTTCTATGTACTATGCTTTCCATCTGAACTGACTTTCATTATCTATCTTAGGTCAATGATACAGTTGGGACATTAGCAGGAGGTCGATACACACAAAAAGATGTCGTGGCTGCTGTTATTTTAGGTACTGGAACCAATGCAGCATATGTGGAGCATGCTCAAGCGATACCAAAATGGCATGGTCTTTTGCCAAAATCTGGAGAAATGGTGAGGTTCTAATATTAGTTTGCTTCACTCAAATCTTTAATCTTAATGAGGGCTGCAAAATATCTATTAAGAATAGTAAAATGAAAATTGAAGCCTATTTGAATTTATGGCTTCAGGTTATTAACATGGAGTGGGGAAACTTTCGTTCATCACACCTTCCATTAACTGAGTATGATCTTGCATTAGATGCTGCTAGTTTAAACCCTGGTGATCAGGTGAGCTTATAGTACTTCCATTTTAGGTTCCATTGTTCCATTTCATCTGTGTTTATAAAATTATATCACTTCTTTTCCTGAAGTATTCTGTGATATTTCCAGATTTTTGAGAAGTTAATTTCTGGTATGTATCTGGGAGAAATTGTTCGTCGAGTACTGCTTAAAATGGCTGATGAAGCTTGCTTATTTGGTGATACGGTTCCTCCAAAATTGAAACTTCAATTTATACTAAGGTATTAAGTTATCCAGTCAGCCACTATTATGTTAATTTTTATAACATCAATGAAGCATGATTAAAATCTAGTCTTACTATAATTGTTCTCTACTTTTATTTGAACTTGAATGCTTCAAAAACAGTTACAAGGAAATTAATAATATGCCTAAGCTCTCTCTACTGACAATCATTCTTAACACAAACTTAAAATTTATTGCTCCACTAGGAAACTATCAAACCTGCAGTATAGATCATGTTTCTTAACTACTTATAAACTATATTATGGGTTGTTAAGTGGTTTTTTTTTTTTGATAATCTAAGAGTTACCAAAGACTGCAAAATATTTGTATCTTTTACACAATGGAACTACATGAATCCGGCAAGTAATACTACAATTCTGTCTTCTTAATGTATCTTTGTGGGTACTTATCTTTTAAGTGCTTGTTTGAGTTAGTGTTTCCAAAGTACACTCACGTAAGCTAAGACAAAACTCATATCACATACTTACCCCATACACCATAAATTACATTGGAAAATCAGCTTTTACCGCTAATCAAAATAGACATTAAATAAAAAATAATCTGCTAGGATAGGTTGATGGAGAACTTCAATAGATAAAAAGGTTTCTAGTCTTCTAGGTTAGCCTTCCTTTTAATTATAGGAATCTATTAAAAGGCCGGTGTCTTGGTGCTTTTGGATTTCATGTGAAGGACCATGGGGCATTCTATTGAGGTTGGATCAAAGTTTTACAAAATCATGTTACATGGAAGGACTCGACTTTCAGATTCATCTAGACCTCTCAAGTTATTAAAGTGCACTGTTAATTCTGTGTTATTCTGGATGTTTCCCTGAAGGCTCTCATTTTTCTTGTCCATGAGCCATGTAAGCAATCGTCAGTTGAAGTGTCTGAGCAATTTAATGTCATAATATTGCTCTCACTTGATCATGATATAGCAAGATTTTTAAAAAAAAAAATTCCTAGATTGCTGTGCTGTCATAAAACTGGTACGTATCATATTTTAAGTTCATGACCTTAGCTTTGGATGTACAGGACCCCAGATATGTCTGCAATGCACCATGATACATCTGCTAATCTCCAGGTGGTTGGAAACACACTGAAGAATATCTTGGAGGTTAGGATCATATTTCTCTGTTGTTGGGAAACAAATTACATAGAATGGATTTTATAACACCTATACAACTATTTTGAACTTTTGGTTCTGGAATATAGTGTTCTTAATTTCCAGGTACCTATTAGAATATTTTAAGAGTCCCACATTGACTAATTAGACAATGAATTGAAGGTTTTATGACGTTGAAGTAGGTTTTATCGAATTGATTTAAGCTATTGTGATAGAAAGACAAATGTAATATATACAATATGAAAAAAAAAAAAAAAGTACAAGAGAAACGTTTCATGAACAATTTAGTTTTCTGATGTCACTTAAGACACAAACAACAACATATGAACTTTGTCATATTGACTTTTGTTTATATTTTCAATTTTAGATATCAGATACCTCCCTGGAAGTGAGGAAGTTGGTTGTTCAGCTCTGCAACGTAGTTGCCACACGTGGTGCTCGTCTTGCAGCTGCAGGAATCTTGGGAATCTTGAAGAAACTCGGGAGAGACACCCTTGTGGATGGTGAGAATCAGAAGAGTGTGATCGCCATGGATGGCGGATTATACGAGCATTATGCAGAGTACAGCAAGTGCGTGGAGAACACCCTAAGCCAATTGCTTGGCGATGAAGTCTCAGAAACTATTTGCATTGAACAGACGAACGACGGTTCAGGCATTGGTGCAGCCCTTCTAGCTGCCTCTAATTCACAGTACCTTAATTGATAGTAATCAATAGTCTCAATTTTTGAATTGGTACGAGTTATTTATTTATTTTTTCTGGAAAATCTTAAAAAAATACCACTTGAACATCAAAATCTCAAATAGGTTATTTCTCATTAAAATGAGTTGTCAGTTGCATTACTGTTGTTATCAATATCATTACTCTTGTGGATTACAGGATTTTGAAGTTCAAGTGATATTTTTCTGTTATTTTCCCCTTTTATTTATGACAATCTCTTTGTACAAGTAGGAAAGATGACTTGTATAATTTTTGGGGCAGTTTTGCTATAGTTGCCCCTGGGACTGTGATAATCTTTTTTTTATTATTATTATTCGTTTATATTATTCATTCATGAGTATCTTCACATATTGCTGCTTGGATGTCTCTATTTCTACGTAGGAGACTTTTTTTTTTTTTTTTTTTTGTATGTAAACTCTTTGCTGAAAGGACATGGAAGAAATTGAAACTGGATTTTCATGTTCAAAAGGCTTTTAGTAGCTGATTGAGTGAAAAGGAGATTTTTTTTTTTTTTTTTTTTTAGACAGACTTGGTTTTTATTGGATATTGTAAAAACAAGAGCTGAGAAAAAAGATAAAAAATTCTCATGTTAAAAAAGTTGAAAAAATGAAATTGATGGTATTAGAGGACAAAAGTGATCATTGCAATTTGGTTTTCAGAACAAAAATTCAGGTTTCGTCCAGGCTGCAATGAGTTGGTTTGAAAATATCTGACAGTGAATTTTTTTTTTTTTTTTGATAAAAAAGGTTTTGGAGGGGTTCGACATCCCCCACCAAGGTCGGGCACGGCCCCGGCTCATGAGCACTGCGGGGACTTACGAGATCGCCTACCAAAGGAGTCGTGACGCGACAGAGGGATCGAACCCACGCCACCCAAGGGCCTAATCCTGGATCCCTTACCATCTATGCCAACTCACATTGTTACCCGACAAAAATTTATTGGTGCATATCTCGCAAGGTAATTAAACTTTCAAACCTAACATTTATAAGAAATAAGTCATAGTTAAAATCAGTTGTATTTTTTTTTAATAAATTTTAACTACAATTGGTTTCTTATAGATAGGTCCAAAAAATAATTATAGTTGTCGGTACCATAACATAAAATTATATTACCCTTTGTTTTTTGGTTTAACCGACAAAGGGGTCGATATTTTCACCAAAAGGAGGGGTTCGATCCCTGGTTGGTTGAGTTTTGGGAGGCATCTTAACTTTTAGGTGATTAGGTAAACGTCGAGGTTAATAGACATCTTAACTTCTAGGTGATTAGGTATCGTCGAGGTTAAAGAGATTTCCCTGCCTAACATTGGTATCAACCTTTCCTAAAATTATTATTTTATTTATATATATATATATATATATATAACCATATTTACATAGTCTAACTTTTTTTTCTTTCAATTTCTATAATTGACTTAGAAGCCACATAAACTGTGCACCTTACATTGGAGTCCATGACTTTATTCTATCATAATTATTTGTATTTTTTTTATCATTTATATATACTTCTTTACTTTTTTGAATTTATTACCTTTTTTTTTCTTCTAAATAATGCATCTTTGGGTAAAAAATATGTTTTTTCTAATAGTTTTTTTTTATATAATGTGCATTTCATGGGGAAAAAAATTGTAGGAGATTCCTATGTACAAAAGAATAGATACAAAAAAGAAAACATTATATGGTTGACATAGTGATTACATTTTGACCAAAGGAGCTACCCCATTTAAGAATACAAAATGGTGAAATAAGTGCCCCATATTGTTGCCGTCTTCCTCCAAATGAAACCCTAGTTGACATTTTTCACACCCACTTCCTCAAATGTTTGACATTAAAGGAAATTGCATTACACATAGAATTGCATATTTAGGAGTAACTTGTGTTAGTGTCTAATCCCAATAATCTAGTTTTAAGTCACATATACTCACATCCTAACCCCAATAATCCATTCACTGATACCAAACGTCACAAAATGAGCAATACTAATATCAATCTCGATACCAAGTCTTCAAATACTCTATGTATCACTCTGATCCTATTTATAAGTTCTTTTTAACTAAAAAATTTGGTCTTATTTATAAGTTTAGTTTCATGTAGTAAATGAGATTATGACAATTTTGCCCATATTAGTTTTACCAATGAAAATAGAGAGAAAGAAAGAGTTGAAAAATAATTATTCATAAATGAGGACAAAGATGAACATTTACCTCATGATCATTGAGTTAACTACATCTCCTTGGTATGTATGATTTAGTTAAAAAGAACTCATAAATAGTACCAAAGTGACATCAAATAGAGTCATAGAGTTTTGATTCAACATATTCATATAGAAGATATGTTTTAATGGAAGTGGTTCTTGACTGTCTAGATTATCTAGATCTAAATTAGACAGTTGAGATACATAATTGAAAATTAAAATGATCTCTTAACTGTCAATTTTTTTAAAAAATATTTTTATTTGAAAATCATAAATTAAAAATTTCAAATGCAAACCCTTGAAATTAAATTGTATTTAGACAATGCAGATCTCACCATTCTAATGAGCACCAAAATTGGTTGCTTTTTAGTTGGATCCAAAATCATATATTAATTCAAAACCTTGAAACAGAAAATTTTATTGATATACATAATTTTTTAACTTAACTCTATTAATACGAAACTTTTATATTTGCTTTCACATCAACAAGTCACTCAAATGGTGATGAGTGTGAGTAGCTTAACAAATGATATTAGATTCAAACTCGTACTTACTAAACTACTCAAATAAAGTAATTACTCTTTGTCTAGCAATTAATTAATCACGTTGCACTCTATAGGGGCTGTTTGGTATGAGTTATGAGGGGAGGGGACGAAAAAAGTGGGAACGAAATTTTTTGAGTTGAATTTAAAAAAAAAATAAAAAGTAGGATGAAAAGTTTTTAATTAATTTTTTTTAATATTTTATCTTACATCTTCTCTTTATTAAAATTTTATAAACCCAATTTTTTCAAATTCAATTCATAAAATTTTTCACTCCCCCAAATCCCTCATACCAAATAGCATTTATGTGTAGAATTTTATCACTTTGCCTTCAAAATAAAATTTAAATTTAGGCTAATTCTAATTAAATTATTTCCATTGTATTTTCATACTGAATCAAAAGTTCGATTCTCTTTATCAATTATCATAAACTCTTCCAAACTGATTGTATTGCAAATCCAACGATTTCTTGGATTTCACAAAACAGAGCTTTGAAACGTGTGCAATGTCTCAAGAGACTGAAATCTTCTGAAATTATCTATTTTTATTTCTTATTTCGATAACAAATAATATAATTATAATACAAACAAAAGAGAAAACGAAAGTATTGCCACTTGTGCAAAATATATATGATTACTTGTTTGGCTAGCAGGGAAGCAAATGGTCAAAAAAACAAATAGTTATAAATTGGTGAGATCCAATAATCCATCCATTATTAATAATATAAGTCCTTTATAGAAGCTGCACTCACTAATTTCCAAAAGCCATTAATTAGCTTGACCTTTCTTCTTCTTCATTCTGCAAAAGTTTCTTCTTATTCCTCCTCCTCCCATGGCTGGAGATTCAGAGGTGACAGCAGACCATCATCGAAATATGCAGACAAGTATGGTGAATCCGACTGACTGACGAAGAACACACTTATAAGGTGAACAATACTTCATGATTGTTTCATCTCTTTACCTTTTCATCATATTACTTTAATTTGATCCATTTGCATGTACTTCTCAAGCTATGGCACACAGGCTAAAGCCAGGCAAAATGTATTATTGACGAAGAAAAGGCATATCATATGTATAATAATAACACTTAGCAAACAACGTATGATGAGCTACATTTCATTTTACTGTAGCTAAGTTTTATAATTGCTGATACATATCTTCATCACTTTATGTATGAATCTCTCTCCACTTGTTTTGATCTAATTAACCCCTCTTTTTGTGGATATTTTGATTATTATTGATGAATAAGTTAACAATATTTGAAGATAGATATGTATATACATATGAATATGTAATGAGGTTGATGGAATATTTTAGGATTGTTGTAAGCTTTATGTATACGAGCTTTCAAGAAAAAGTTGTCATCGTGTAAGTCTATGTAAAAACTCTAAATAGAGTGTAAGTTGTTTGTAGTAACATTATTTATTATATATATATATAGAGCAGTCAATAATCACTATTGAAGAGTTTATTTCATGTTTGACTATGATCATTATTCAAGCATTAATTAGACTTTGAGCTTATACTTAACTATTTTTAACCATTAAATTGGGGGTCATTTATTTGATGGTTAAAATGGCAAAAAAGATGTGAAGTAAAAATGTTGGGGGCTAGAAGTGTTGGTCTCAAACGTTATTGTGTTGACATACTTCACGATTTTATTACAAATACATATCATAGTGTGTAGAATATTCAACATACTACCTTGGTTCAAAATATACGACCAAGTTGACCCTTTTTAATGATATTAATGAAGCTAAATAAGTTACTTAATTATATCATGTTGTTTATGATTAAATTATATATCAGTTTATAAATCAAACAATTTTTTTTTAAAAAAAACGATAAATATAAATACTTTAAAGTAATTTAATTAGTTTCTTTAATCTTCATAAAAAATAAACCGGGTATTATAATTAGAACCAGTAGTACTAGGTCAATTTTTGAGATATGGCACTGCTTTGGCTGCCTTAATGATTTTTTTACCAAATTAGTCAAGTATATACTTAAATTGACAGTTTTTGAGATCTATTTCACAACGATAAAATGATAATTCCTTCCTAAAATAGACTATTTAATTGATCAGCGTCAAATTAGTTAAATAATCATCAAGTAAGTCCAATATATATTTAAGCATTTATACCAATTGTGTGTGCGCATGTAGGCAACTTTTCAATCAGCCATACTGTATGATAGAAAATTAGAACCACTCTTATAATACATCTAAAGGATATATATATACACTGAACCAAATTCAAAAACTAACAACATACAATATTATTTCTAAATTAGTTCTCCAATCCAAAACCTATTTACAAGCAATAAGTCCAAGTACCTAAACCAAGTGGCCAAAATAAATTAACTTACCAAATACTAAAATGATCAACGTACCTACAAAATGTCAAAGTTACCATCCTAAACAATTTAATTTCATATTTGCAAAATTACTAGGTTAAAGCATTTTGTGTGAAGTCTCACGTTGGTTTGGGGAGAGGAACATAAAACGCCTAATAAGGGTTTGGATACCTATCCTCTATACACGTTTTAAAATCGTGAAAAGTGATAAGCCTCAAAGTGGACAATATCTTAAGCAAGGTGCTGAGATATTACAATTGGTATCATAGTCAAACTCAAGTCGATGAGGGCCGCTATGCCAGAGAGAACACTGGGCCCAAATGTGGGTAGATTGTAAAGTCTCATATCAGTTATGGAGGGATCCTTTAAGACACGTTTTAAAGCAGTGACGTTATATTTTGCATCAACCCGGTTGGAAATCACTGGTAACCAACACTTGCCCAGAAAAATGAAATATATTCCCCCATAATTTTCATAATAAAATCATAATATAACATGAGACTAACTAATTCCCTGGTCAACTTCCACCTCTTGTCTTTAAGGTGGAGGCCTGGAAAATTAAGAAATTGTTTCGAAGATTCATAGCATTCCTCAAACTCAAAATGGTCAACCAAACATGATTATATATTAAAAATAAAACACTCTTGATTATTTACTAATTTGCAGAAACACACTCATAATCACATATAGAATTTACAGTAAATCATGATGATCATAATTAAAAGACTCATGAAATGCAAATCATTTCAAACTCGGAATAAGTTACTTTAATTTTTTAAAATATAAAGTGTCAATTAATAGGTATTTGATAATGGGGTGGTCCCTATTATAGGATATGGAAGTTAGGCAGGCATATATGAATGAGAAGGACCATTCACTCAATCACTTGTCTCCGACTTTGCCCTTTTCTTTCTTTTTCATAGCCATGATGCCTCCCTTGACCTTTCCCTTTTCTTTCTTTTTCTATGTAACTCTTCACCTTTCTCCCATACACTCACAAACCCTAGCCGCCTTCCCTCTCTCTCATATTTAACGATGTAGGCACTAACAGTTTGAGATTACAAGCAAAATTGATGAGCAACCTCTCAATTATCGAAGAACTTTTATGCCACTTCGATTATAAGATGATTGACAAAGCCTACTATCTCTAAACTAAACACAATTACAAGCCTTGCTTCTTAATTCATGTGAGATAGTTGAAAGTGTCATAATCAAGGGCACAAGGGAGTGCTATATAGAGAGTTGCCTACATACACAAATGGAGGAGAGACTTGGTCTTTTTAATCTCATCTCATTATGATATAAAGTAGTAGCTACTCACTTTGCTGGTCCTATATATAAGTCGTTTTTAACTAACTCAATAAAATTAAAATTAGTTAAAGCAATAAGATTGTCTTAAATTTATGTCACTTTCCATTTTTGCCCCTAGCAATAAAACACCACCGTTAAATAATGTGGTTAGGAGGACATTTATGCAATAACTCACTCATTAAACGATGCATCGAAAAATGCCAAATAACTTAGATTAAGAACTATCAACTCCTTCAAAGAAGTGTCTAATATATGGCATCATATCAGAGAGAGTAAGTATGATTTGCACACATTTCTTAACATTATTCATATCCCACATCATTGTAATATTTGTTTGCATGTGAACAATAGAGCAGGTCCCAGTACTTAGTTTCTCAATGTTGGTGCCAGTCAGTTTCTGGGTCCCAGTTAATACTTAATACTCCTATAAAGTTATTAAACCCGGATCGAATACTGAATCGATCAAGGTACTGAGTCAAGGGTTAATAGGTCAGATCGAAGTCAAATTGGAACTAACCCCCAACCAAAGTGAAAATTTCAAAGTTATTAATATAAAATTCTAAAGAAAATACAAAATCCATTTTTTTTAAACAAAAGCAATGAGCCAGTTTAGTGATTCACTCATACCGTTTATTTGGCTGGTTCGCCGGTTTTTGGGTCAAACAGGCCAGTCCGATCCGAATATAATAATTGTGCTTAATACACATAAAGATAAGCGCTAGCTATAATACTATAAGTTAAATTAATTTCAAAACTCTTAATAAAAAAGGAAAAATTAGTGATAAAAAAATTTGAAGAAAATGAGGTATTCATAATAATGTCGTAGGTGGAAAGGGAAAAACAAGGAAAGGAGGATTGTTTTTGGAAGGGTATTTATTTTGGGAAGTGGAATCATTCAGCATTTTCAAAAAGTGAAAGTGCTGTTGGGTGTGTAGGTTTGTTCTTTGTTCTTTGTTCTTGGTCCACCTCCCACTTATAAAAGCATATAAATATTCCTCCAACATTATAGTTCAATACGGACTATACCATGTGCCTTTTCTTTCTTTTTATTTTTTTATTTTTATTTTTTATGAAAATAATTAATATGTAAATGCCTATAGTTTCATATGATTTTTGATAATGTCTTTATAGTTTTTTTTTTTTTTTTATTCATCATGTCCTTTGGTTCGCAAAAGTTGCTTATACAAGACATTCTTGAGATGGCACGGAGATAATATCAAATATCATATAATTCAACTAAAAAGATTGTCTACGCAGATAAATTATTTTGAAAAATTATTGTTAAGTTTTAAACAATCATATATTTATTATGTCAAATTGTCAATTGTTATTAAATCAAATGACTCAACCCCCTTAAACAAAACTTTTGGGTTCATCTTAATTTAGAGCTGGCTTTGAAAATAAAATGATTTAGAAGTTACTTTACCGTGTACAAAGTAAATATGTCAGAGAAATTGTCTCTTGATAATGCCTTTGAGAAGCTAATCCAAATAATCTATCACATTAATTAAAGAGAAAATCTCTTTAAGGTCCCAAGGGACCAAAAAAATGTTAAAAAAATCATGATGTCAAAAAAATCACATTGACAACTTTTTCATTATGGGATTAACAATTCTATCTGTGAATTTTAACAACTTTTTAGGACTTTTTTTAAAATCAGAATTTTTCTAAAACTTTTTTGACATTTTCTTGATCCTTGACCTTAACGGGATTTTCCCTTAATTAAAGTTGAGTCAAATGAAGTTTGTTAATCAGCAAAAATCCTAATAAGCTAATCCTTTTGTCCTCTAAAGTCTTATTAACCAAATTGCCTTCTTTAAAAAAGCTAAAATTAGTTAAAAGTAATAAATACATTTTTTAAAAAAAAAAAAACTTGTTTTTCTAAATGTCCTTATTTTAAGTGGGTAAATGAGAGTAATAATGAGAAAAATGATTAGATGCTGAATATTGTTTAAAGGTACCATTGCTAAAAATGCACTTAATGCTCAGACATAACCTCAGAGAACAGATCAATGTAAAAAATAGGACCTTAAAATTTACTTATCCCATTATGGATTTTTATTTTCAATAGCAGGTACAAGTAAAATCCTTAAATAATGAGAAAAAAAACTCAGCAACACTATATGCAGAATTGCTACACAAGGGTTTCAGCATACAAACAAAAAACAAGATAGATGGATTACTCAAATAACATATAAGTACACACATTCCGTTCAGGCTCTTCCCCCTATTTCTACTTTGCTTCAGCACCAAATTTTTCATTAACAGAAAAGCAAAACCATAATACATTCATACACATCACTTAGCACTAGTAATATGTTTCTCTTTATATATATATATAAGCAGCTAATAGCTTTTCGTTTTTCTCTGATCTTCATCAGTGAAAGAACCAAAATGTTAATTCCTCAGTTTAGATCATTGCCTCATCAAGTCGCTTTCTTGTGTTGCTTGTTACCAACTGAAAACCAATTAAGTTTTTATCAGCCATATTAATTAAATAGCAAACTTGAGGGCATATATGTTTGGATTGAGAAGCAAAGTAGATTTTAGTTAATGACACTCACGGGTAAAAGCAGAAAGCTCAGAACTCTTCAGCACACGCAGCCTCTTCACAGTTGACACAAACATGCTGCAAATCAGGGAAAGGGAAAAACAAATTAAATGTTAGCTACCAAACACAGTTTAGCTTGTAATGACAAAAACATATGTAAGACAACAATAACAAAGAGCTTAATGTTTGAAAGGAAAAAGTAGGAATTCAACCAAATGAGAACAAAATATAGTTTCAAAGAAGATTATATGATTGTTTCAGGATGATAAGAATATGAAGGAATCTAAATCAAATGATGCTATATAGTACTCAGGAAAAAAAAAAAAAAAAAAAAACATGTTGGTTTATGATTACTGGGTGCTTATTAAAAAAGAACACCGAGTGGAGGAATAATTAATAATAATATATATTTGAATTGGAATAGAATAAGAAAAAGGGTTTGTGAATCAGATCCACAGTGGTGAAAGAAAAAGATGCCTACTGCCATGGCACGTCCCCGACGAGCATCCTGTCTCCTTCATTATCCTCATAAACAAGAGTATATTCCCCACTTCCATCCAATAAACCTGTAATAGCTTTTTCTTCATCTTCTTCCTTGTTCTTGATTCCTCCAGCAGAGGAATCTCTTTGAGCTGAACAGTTAAAAAAAAAACAGTGAACCAACTTTCACTATCATGTACTGCAAGTAAAGTTGATAAGCAATAACCCAAGAAAATAAAAGCATAAAAGAAAGAGACTTTTGGAAGAAAATTTATCCCATAGACCAAGTCAAGTATGAAGATAACTAACTTTAAATTTTTTAACCAAGTGGTGAGCATGATAACCTAAATCTCACCTTTTATTCTTTTTTGTTTTTGTTTCCGAAGGACCTATTCAAAATCTTGCATTAAGAAACTTGTTGGGTGAAAACACATTGACCATATGTTTAATCTCCTATTTACATGTCAATCTAGTGATTTTTTTAGTGGTTACATAAAGTAGAGCAATTCTGTCAAGAGCTGAATTTTTAGATCTATCTAAAGATTCCCAAATATATATTTTTTTAATTAGTCAGGTGATAATCTCAAAGTAATCCACTGGTCAAAGTACTCATTAACTTTCTGAAAGATCTGACAGAGCTTTCCATAGTAACACTCTGATCTAAATACATACCAGCAAGGAGACATCTGAAGAGTTCATCGACGCCAGAGGAGAGTTTTTCATAGCTGTCATAAGCATTAAGGTCAACTTTTCTTCCTATGGGAACTCCATCCATATTGATCTTCACAAACAAACCTTTACCAACGTTGTCAACAGGTTTCTTCCCAGCAACCTTGTCTGCAACATCATTCTGCTGCTGTTGTGTCTCATGAGCTGTCTTAGAAATGCCGTTGCTTGCAAGGTTCTTCCTAAACGAACGAATTGGAGGCCAACCCACTACTGGGCCAGGAGCAGTTCTGTTCATTATGAATCCAAAGATAATGTTCCAAATTAAAAACTGAACAATTAGCTCTAATATTAGACTTTAAATAATTAAATATTTAGAAGAATTAACCTGTATCTAGTTATTTACTCACCCAGATGTTCATATGGAGAATGTTTTTTTTTTTTGGGTGAATCATATGTAGAATTTAATATAGTTTGTAATAATTCTTATGTAATTTTAAAGAGGGGTAATAGGTAATTAAAACAGAGAGAGTCAGAACCTGACATGCATGCCAATGTCAATTTTGTGCTAAGACAAAATATATAATGAAGGAGGATAATAAATGAAGATAGAAGGCATCAGAAAAACAAGATGGAGACATATCTGAAGCATTCAATGTAACAGAAACAAAATAGGTAGTACTGGTTCACAGTACATGGGATTGAAGGGTTTATTATGGTTCCCTTATGTTGATGAGGATTTCCCACATTTATGACATCTTTAAAGGTTTTTTTTTCTAATCACTGAGAAGAGCAACGGATGAAACAGAGCTGTGACTCCAGATCTATCACATTTGACCACTCATTGTGAATGAATATCCTCTGCCTTAAAGTTCAGAAATAAATGAAACAAGATTGAGGGGAAGAATGAGTAAAAAAACAAAAAAAGGAAATACACAATTTCATTTTATGAATTAGACCTTCAAACTTGATGAATTTTGCAAGTCCCTTGAAATAGAACAACATACAAATTTTGAATGATTACTGTAGAGAAACACTGGTAAATCTTAGAATGAAGATTTAAGGGCTAGAGTAAAAATACCTTTTCTGAGAGATATTAGAGGGAACAGCTGGATTAGCAGAAGAGGATGATGAGAAAGCTTTCTTCTCAGGCATGCTCCGAGGGCTACATGAAGGGAACTGAAGAAATGATGAAGCCTTAGAAGAAGAAGCCCATGGAGAGGTAGAGATTTTCTCGGTTTGCTGAGAAGAGAAGTAACCAAGAGAAAGTACAGACTCATCACTGTTTTTGGTGTTGTGATTATGAGGGAGAGACCAGTCTTCACCACCAGGTGGACCAAGTCTAAGCTCAAGTTTTCTCTCCTCACAACAAGACTTGTCCTTCTTGTTGTTTCTGTTGTTTTGGGTTCTTCCTTCTTCGTTCATATGCCATTCTTTTTTATCCTTTGGGATCAAATCTAGCAGCTGAGGAGAAACCTCCTCATTTCTTGACCTCACATCCATCTGATAGCAACTCCACTGACTCCACTGCTGTGCAACAAAACCACGTGTGAGAAAAAAACAAGAAACGAATGGCGTTCTAATTAGCAATTTACAGTCCAGAAAATATGGAGGCATATTTTTATTTTTATTTTTTAAAAAAAAGATCTCGTCTTTCTTCATTACAAGGAAGAACATGCTTCTGGGTACCTTTGATATGTGAGCCCAGGGAAAGAACAAGAGAAACCCACAAAGCTTGAAAGGTGTAAAAAATCTTGGACACTCGCAGAATATGAGAAGAGAGGATAGAAATTAGAAAACCAACCCAAGACAATAAGAATGACAAGAGCACAGAGAGAGAGAGAAGGGGAAGGGGGTACAATAGAATAGCAAGAGGATTGATGGTAGCTTTGCTTTTTATAAAACTTTTGGTTTTGATTTTGATTATGATAAGCACGCTTTGTGGGTTGGTCTGGTTCTTTTCAATCTCTCAAGCTTGCTTTTGGAAGAGAGAGGGGGAGAGAGAGAGAGATTCGGAGTGTGCCCAATAGGAAGCAGCAGAAGAGTGGAATCCTGAAATTAGAGCACAAGGCACGCTATCTCCTCGAGAGTCCTGAGGTCCTTAGTCCTTACTATCCCCTCCCTATAATAATAGTAACGGTAGCTTGTTTAGCTCTCCAAGAAAAGCGCCCTACAATGCTACATGTTCCTTTTTTTTCTTTTTTCCTTTTATACTATATTTACTAGTACTGCCACCCAAACTAATTATAAGATCGGGTTAATTTTTTTAAAAATATTTAAGAAACTAAATAAATTATTTAATCATGTTATTTGTGTATGTTTAGATTATATATTAGTTTATTAATTAAATATAAATACTCTAAAGTAATTTAATTAGTTTCATTAATCTTTCTAAAAAAATCAACTTGATCTTATAATTATGACCAGAGGGAATACCTCATAACATGATTTTTGAGGTTTTCTTTTGTTCGATACTATAATTTTGAATAAGTGTGTGTTTCATGACAATGTGAATATACTCCCTACCCCCACATATAACTCATTTCAATTAATTTATGGAATTAAGAAATGGTAGTTAGCTCATTAATTTACTTTAAATTAAAAATAAATAAACTTTGTCCATATGAAATGAAATTTTGGTGGAGAAAAAAATACAATGAGTCATGTTTAGACATTAATTACATGAGCAAAAATAATAAATTGGTATTAATTACTCTCAAAACGACTTATATTATAGATCAGTGTATTTTTCTAAAAACGACTTCTATTATAGATAGAAGGGAATAGATTTTTTCCCATATCATAGGGACAACACAGTATTTTATAAAAGTTGATCATTTTACAATATATATATATATATATAGCTTTTCTTGAAAAGCTATAAAATCATATTGGCAATTAGCACCCAAGCAAGCCCTAACAATAATTAAATACAATAATCATATGCTCAATAAGCTTTTTATTAAAAAATAGGTGATTTAGAATGTAATCACTACTATCTTAAATCAAAGTATATGTTTTGATGCTAATTTGGGCCAAATAAAAAGCACAGAGATTACAACAACCTCTTAATTATTAAGTTGAAGACGAGAATCCTCCCACTTATATCATGTGTTAAATCCATGTTGAGAAAAACACTGAAGAAATTAGATACACGTTAGTGCTGTATAAAATTTTATATTAATTAAGGAACTTATTTATCTTAAATTAAAAATGATTTTATTTTTTTGAAAATAAAATAAATTGTTAGTAGTCTTTTTTCTTTTTTAAGGTTCTTCCATCCAGTATCTGAAACTTCGTCGTAATCCGAATCCGACCCAGGTCGTGCACCTGGCTACGGTGGGTGAGTCTCCCGACGGGACTTTTCTGCATTCACAATACTCGAACTCGAGACCTTGCTTAAACGACACAAGCCACTTACCACTTGTACCAACCACATTGGTAGTGTTACTAGTCTTTTAAGTTTACCCTCGTTCTAGTTTTAGTCTTTTAAATTTTAAAATATAGCTTTTAGTCTTTCAAATTTTATTTCGTTTAAAATATTGATTCCTATATTTTAATAAAAACATACAGCATTTTGCTTTTTTTTTTTTTTTTTTTGAAAGATATGTGCAGTTCGATCTTGAAAATAGAAGAGAAATGTTAGGTAAAAGTCTAAAGCACTAAATACTTCAAACTAGAAAGTGAACTAGGAATGACTGACAGACTGGTCAATCAGGGCCATATCCCGGCATCCTGGAGGAATTGTCGGAACTAATATCACGTCTGCATCGGCAGGTGCATCGTGGCCTTCCTTTGCCATATAATCCGCACATGAGATGTTGTCCCTTAGGGTATAGTGAAGCGCCACATCCCAGTCTTGGAAGAGAAGGTCTCGGGTCTCCCTGATAATGTCTCTAAGCGGATGGTCATCGTGGCAACGATCTCTCGTGAGGATATTAACGATCAGGGAATCGGAGTAGAGAAGGGCTTTTTGGAATCCCATCTGATGTCCCAACTTCAATCCCAGCAAGATGGCATGAAGCTCTGCCTCAATAACAGTATGGGGACCAAGGGATTTGCAAAACCCCATCAGCCATCGGCCTTCAGTATTCCTAATCACTCCTCCGCAAGCTGCTTGGAACTGGTGACGAACCGATCCGTCCACATCAATTCGAACTGCATCAGCTGGAGGGGGGGTCCAAGATCTCTCATCATGCCTGTCAATTTTGCTTTTAATAAACCTAAACTCACTAGAAATTTAAGGAAATAATAAATATAACGGATAAGAAAATTAGATTATATTAATACTAAAATAAAAATAGGAAAGAGGGAGAGATAAACGAAAGCATGCAGATGTGGCCGCTTAGTACAATTCTTCTTTTCTCTCTCCGTCCTCTATCCACATTCCACATATGATTGATAATGCTGAATGCGGGCCCCCACCCCCCAGGTTATGATCTAGTGCAGTTTGCTTCCACATGCAATCCTACACCTACGATCTTATAGCCGTTGATCCTTTAATGTTGAGATGTGTGCGTGTGTGTGGTCTCCCTCTGCAATCTGCAACAGTGCAGATCCCCTAAACCCTATTTATCTACATGCTACACGTAATCTGACAAAAGTTGAATGAATTCTTTCTTTTCTTGTTCTTTTTAAATTCTTTTTCTTTTCTGTTTTTTTTTTTTTGTATTCCTTTTTGACATAATAAAAAGTTTGAAAAAAGGAAACTCTGAACCTGATTTGCCGAACAGCTCAAAGGACTCCCACTTTTGTTGCTTTTCTTTACGCATGTACATAATTTAATAATTTTTTATTCTCTTAGCTGGATGCCCATATCACTTTTTTTTAAAAAAAAGATGTTTGAATATTGATTTTGATTTTAAATATAAGATATAATTTTTATATTTTTTAATTTATCTTTCTTAATGTTTTCTCAACAATAATCAAAAAGAAAAAAAATTAAAGGAGTTGACAAATATGAATAGAATGTTTTAGAAAATATACGTCTCATTAATAAACTTAACCAATTTTCTTAAAATTCATCAATTGATCAAATATAGGAGAAATATTTATATACTTCATGAGCGCCACTTTATATGTACTTTGACTAATTAAAATGTAATAATTCATCTTATTTTAATCCTACATGACAAATAGGTCATCTAGAGAAATTTAAATTTTATGATTTTAGGGATGATCGGAGGGAATTGCATTTTTTGTTTTTCCAAAAATAACTTTTTAATTGTGATATTCAGTGCATGAAATAAATATATAAGAGAAATTTTATCTTAGTTTGCGTAAATATACTTATAATAAGCAGCGGCAAACAAGCATATTTTTTCCAACACCAAGTCAAGTCCACTTAAATATGACATGTCTGCAATTTTCCCTCAAGTAATGCATCCACAGATCCGGATTCTCTCCTCATCCCTCAGTATCTTTTCATCTTAGCCGTCTAAAAATTGATCTAAGTTCGAGAAAAAACACATCATCAGTTTAAAAAAACCGCATGTGGTAAATATAAAAATTTTAAAAATACTCTCTCGACCATTAGATCCATTTTTGGACGGCTTAAATGAAGATCTTTGGAGGATGAGGAGGCAAGCGATTCTGAGATAATCTTCTTCCATGAATCCACCATAGACCACACAAATATGCTCTACCATTAGATCTCAAAGGCACAAGACCCTTTATAAAAATATAATAAAATATTTTTAATTAATTTCGAAAAATACTCCTCTCTCTTTATAATAGCCTTTTCATCCTCTCTCCCATTGAGATATACTAATCAGAGTAATGTTGGAAAGTTAATTTGTTTATATTTAATTAATAATTAAATTTGACTGATTTCATTAATTTAAAAAATACACTCTAGTTGACGACATATTATAAAAAGTATTTGAAGGAGTAAATCATTAATATATGGTACATAAAAGCACCTCAAACCTTAAAACTTTTTTTTTCTTTTGAATTAAAAAGGACGCCAAACTAGCTCATAGCAGGGAAGAGATACATCCACCTCCTTTGTACAAGGGAATATTTTGCTACTAACTAGTAAGTGTTCTAGGTTAGCAGTAGAAGTTATTTTTTTACTGTAAATTTATGGTGTATGAGCATGGGCCAAACCAGAAATTGTAATTAGGGGGTGAAAATTATAGAATAAAGTCAGGTATTCATGAAATTAAATTTCAGCCCCAGAAAAATTTTGAAATTTTTATGAGACAGAAATGTCATTTTCTAAAAAGTTGGGTTATTTTCTGTAATTTTAGGGGGCGGGGGCCACCCCTAGCCCCCTCTAGGTCCGTTCCTATGTATGTATGAGGTAAGTATGTGAGATAGATTTTGTTTGAACTTGTGTGAACGTGCTTCTCGAATGCCAACTCAAACAGGTCATAAGTGCTCGTTTGGGAACCATTAGGGAACTTCTAAAAACTACTTGTTAATCATATTTTTATAAATTGAAACATAATTCTTCTCATATACTTATTTCATGTATTATAAAAAGTTAAAGCATAAACTGAGACTAAACGTGCGCTAATTGCTTCAGACTAACCTTAAACTCTGCATGAAGCAATCGGCCACAATCTAGTTCGTACAATTAATTAATACTTGTAATTAATACTCCTCCGGTCCTAATTATAAGAACTATTTACCAGAATTTGGAGAGATTAAGGAGAGAAGTTAAATTTGTTAATTATAATTATTTTCCAAAAATACCCCTACTTAAAATTAAAAATTACATCAAGGCAAAATTAACACACTATGAACCGGAGGAGTTTCAAAATTGATTTGGGATTCGATTCCTTCAGAGGCAACAAAAGAAAAAGTACCAACTACCAAGAATAGCTCATAATCACGGTTCACAGGGTCCTGTAGGTAAGATTAACTTTTTAAAAATTAAAATTAAATAAAAATATTAAAATGACCTTATTATGAAGTTTTTTAATGTAGAGTATATTTTTAATCTTTTGATCTTAACTTAACAGCGTTAGTTTTCCGGAAAATTTTCTTTTATTATTATTTTCTGGAAAAATTGCTTCATAGATATTATAAGCGTGTTGTTAAATTAATTATTATGGAAGAAGTATTAATAGAGGTGATATGAGAAAAATATGATAAAAATTGCTCAAAATTATTTTATATAAAAAAGTATAATTGAGGTGTATATGATATTAATGAGTTGCAAACATTATTTACTTTATAGAATATATAGGCCTATTATTAAATTATTACAGTCTTTAATTATTATTGAGAATGTATAAATAGGGGTATTATAGGAAAAAATTGACAAAAGTTAAAACTTGCTCTTATAATTATGACCAAAACAAACTCCAAAATGTGTTCCTATAATTAGGACCGGAGGGAGTAATATTTATGACAACCACACGCAATTTGGAGCTTTTTTAAAATAAAATAAAAAGGATTTTTTTTATATTAAAAAAAAAAAGGAATTGAAAAGGAGAAAAATGGTAATTATGGAGTGTGGAATGAGACGTTGATGGGTCAAAAATATGAAAAGCGGGTCAAATATTCTATTTAAGGGATGGAGACTGAGTTTTTTTTTTTTTGACCAGAGAGATTGAGTTCAATTGCTACACAGTGACACATTTGCTATTTGATTCCCCAGCCACTGCTCCTATACACATGCACAGACATTGTAACTTTGCGTGATCAAATTGTTTCATTTGAAACCATAATTTGTATATATGTGTTTTCATTCATCTCATGTGTCCAGATTTTTGAACCAGTTTATACCAAGCATGCGTGTGCATCCCCTCCAACATGACAGGTTATTTTTTTAGAAAAGGGTAATCCATATCCATATAGTTAACAGTTATTTAACAAGTAACTAACCACCAAAGTTTAAGTCAGTTAGTAAGAGGTTGTCCTAGCTTAACCACGAGTCTTGAATTCAAGACGTGGGAATGCAGTGTGCATGGGTGGTAGAGGTTTCCCCTCGAAAGGGATCAACCTGGTCTCGATCTAGATTAGTCTGAGGTTGTTGATATCCTGAGATATTAGATAGACTAAGACATGTGGTTACAGTAGTATAGTTATTAAGGGCGGGGGTGGTTGAAATGAAGGATTGGCATGTTAAATTGGGAACGACAGTAAGACATGTGGTCGGCTGGTGGCCATGTTTGGATACCGTGCCAAATGCAGCCTATCTCTTCTCTCATTTCTTTCTAGGCATACAGCGTTATCACGTCATCTCCACCTCTTTTACCCATAAATATCTGTGTTAAAGTTTAAAAATATATATATGTTTTATTCAGAAGAGTGTCTAACACTAAGTATTTTTTTAGCTATAAAAATGTACAGCTGATTATAAATTAGGTGCAAAAATACCGTTTGATCGTTAAGTTTGACTTGACTGGACGATCATGTGGCTTTCGAGATCGAAAATACGTATATAGTTGGGCTAAAAGAGTGCTCAAACACTAAGCGTTTTTTTTTTAAATTTCAATTAAAGAAAAATTCTTATTTCTCGAGGTATGATACCTAAGAGACCAAATTTTTTCTTCTAATTTATTATTCTGGGAAGGAGGATTTATTCAATAGATAAAAAAGATAAAATTTTATTTCCATAATTTATTTATTATTAAAAATTCTAATTAATAATTTATAAATGAATATTTATGTATTTGAAATTTGATATTATAAATAATATATTTACTTAAAAATAATTTTATTTTTTTGAAAAATAAATATTTAAATAAATAATTCATTTATCAAAAAAATAATTCATTTACTTTAAAAAAGTCAATTTTATAATAATAAGTCTATAATATTCATTGATTTACTTTCATTCATCATATAAATAGAAATAATTTATTTAGAGATGCAAAGCGTTTATATAGCATATTTCTTAGTGCAATAAAAATTAAATAATATTGTTCGGTTTTGATTGAAAAATTATTTAAATAATTTATGGTTCAATTTGTTAGATCAAAAAATTAAAATTATTTTTAATTAAATACGTATTTATAATATCAAATTTCAAATGCATAAATACTTATTTATTACTTATTAAATTTAATAAATATTTTTAAAAATAAATAAATTATGGAAATAAAAAATTTGGCCTTCAGAAATTATACCTAGCGAAATAATAATTTTTCTTTAATTGAAATAAAATTATTAATTTTTTTAAAAAAAGGAACTTGGTATTGGGGTCTTTTTGCCAAACCACATAAGTATTTTTGCATCTTTGAAAGCCACGTTATTGTCCCATCACCAAAAAAAGTTAAACTTGACAGTCAAAGTCAAACTTAACGGTTAAACGGTATTTTTATATCTAATTTGTAATCATATGTGTACTTTTGCACCTAAAAAAAACATTTGATGTTGGGTCTTTCCTCGAGGAAAAAACACGTATGCGTTTTTTGCACCTTAACCCTAAATATTAAGTCAATAATTCATCATATTAATAAGAGGGAGAGGTTGGCCCTAATTAAAAGAGTTTAGCTATTTAAATATCAGATTTCAAGTTTTGGTTTGTGAAATAGAGATAACACTTTTGGAGATATATTCTAGTTCGGTCTAACAATGTTCAAACATGATTGTCTGATAAATATATTAAAAAAGAAGGAGAAGTACTAATAATTTGTTGGTAGAGGTGGTAAATGACCTCATCTCGTAAGAAAGTGAATATAAATTCAAATATTAGAAAGTGTAATCGTTGTGAGAGAGATAAAAACCCTTTTTGTGCTTTAAACCTTAAAAGATAAAACTCTAGATAAAAAAATTTAAAAAAAGAGGGGCAGATGGGATTAAAAAATTAGTCTCATATTTTTTATATGGTTTTTTTTAACAAAATTAGAATTAGATTCGAGTATTGTCAAGTCCAATTAGGCGTTTGGATTCTCTTATTTTTAGCTTAAAAGCCTACTTTTTAAAGCTAAAATTAAAAATTTGTTTGGTGATTATATAAATTTTTTAACTTAAAAGTTGAAATTAAGAATAAGTTGGTTGACAAAAATTTTGTCATAAACACTTTTTCTAATAAAAATTATCATAAAAGGTATATTATAATAGAGTGGTGGTGGTGGTGGCGGCGGCGGCGCGGTGGCGGCGGCAACGGTGGTGGTGGTGGTGGCGGCGATGGTGATGGCGCGCGATGTAGCGTGTTCGTTTCGGGAGATTACGGGTTCTCTTTTTTTAAAAAAAATAAAAATAAAAAAAGAGCTTAAAAATAAGCTCCTTATAAGGAGCTTATTTTTAAGCTCTTTTTTCTTCATTATAAAATGCTCTTATAATTATAAGAGCTTATATAAAATTTTGTTTGCGCTAACTTATCTTATAAGTAGATTATAAACTAAAAATAAACTAGGCCAAACAGGCACTAAGTATATCTCTTTCCAAGGCATTTTTTGTATTACGTTGATTCGAACTCAAGACTTTGTATTCAAACAGTCAAAATCTTTTGTACCAAGACCAACACCTATTAGACAAGAAATTATGAAATTGATTATTCAGGTAACAACTACTAGTTCTCCCTACTTATTATACGACCAAATTGGTGATGCATTCATTTTTTATTTATTTTTTGGTAAACAAAGTGATGCATTCATTTTAATCTTGACAAACATGTTTTGAGAATATTTTTTGTTTTTAAATATAAATAATATCATAAATACTTAGTGTTTTTTTAAAAATAAAAATAAAAAATGATACCTCTTGACAGAGATAGAGCAATAAATTATGGTAAATAGTGACTAACTTTGTTCAATCATTTGTCATAGAGGGTGCCTCACCATATAAATATTTTCTTGTTGACCATATTTGCCAAATTAGGGACCACCACTATCACTCTACAAAATTCGAATACTAGCTACATTTCTGTTCCCTAGCTACAAAATTTGAGACCTTCCATAATGCTACTACCTATAAGTTGTAGCTTTTCCACTAGACCTCTAACCTATTCCCTCTCAGAATCTGATATGAGACCATTACAAGGTGAGCACATAAGGTGCTTCTCCTCCTTACATGTTCATCCCTCAAATTAGAGGGATGAGACATTTTTTTTTTTAATTTTTTATTTAGATTTAAATCATATGCTGCTTGGATTTTTTTTCACAGATGAGATCTTAAATTAATTAGTTTTAAGATCGGTGTTACGGACAAACATTTTAAATGCGGTAGAAACTAATTAATATGAGATACTGGATGTAAAAAAACATCCTAAAAATCATCATATAATTTAAATTTAAATAAATACAATATATAAAAAAAATTATGTTCATCCCTCTATTAGAGGGGTGAGCACATAAAGTGCACATAAGAGACGTGCACCTAATGTGAACCCCCATTACAATAGTAGCTTTTAGCTTCCAAATTCATTAATGGCGCCATCTACGTCAAGACAAACTCAGCCTGTCTCCAAATTAAAGGAACCCAGGGAGAGGCACATTGATATCCAAGTGAGCAACATATCATTTGCCAAATAGAGTAATATTTGCATCTTAGAACATGTTTAGCATAATTTAAGCGCTTTTACGACGTTTGAAGTAAGTATGTAAGAAGAGTTTTATCATAACTTATAAAAAAAATACTTTAAAACATTTTTTTTAATACTTTCTAAACAAACCCATAGAAGCTAAGGATTCGTAAGTTAGCCATAACAAAAAGAAAGCCACTTCCATGAAAATGTGTAGCTTTTGAGAAAAATGACTTTTGAACCAAAACTAACATTAACTCTCTGTTTTTTTTTTTAGATTTTTTTCATATTTGGAATTTATAAAATTGTCCTTTCAATGTATTATGCAGGCAAGTTTATATCAAGGAAAAATGACAGAAAAATACCACTCAAGG
Source organism: Acacia melanoxylon (assembly GCA_019022615.1). Taxonomy (NCBI): domain Eukaryota; kingdom Viridiplantae; phylum Streptophyta; class Magnoliopsida; order Fabales; family Fabaceae; genus Acacia; species Acacia melanoxylon. Next base: position 17,534,462 of record JAFJYJ010000003.1, read on the forward strand.
TTTAAAATCCTATTGCCCGCAAGAATAATGAGATTAACAATAACATGATAATGTAATTGATAATTCGTTTTAGTGAGAAATCACCTATTTGAGATTTTAAAGTTCAAATGATATTTTTTAAAGATTTTTCCTTATATTAAATTGATTTTTTTTATAAAAGTTTACCACTTGATTTTTTTACACAATCATATAGTTGGATTATGTTTGAACATTGTCGAGCCCAAAAGCATTTTCTCTTCATTTTCATAATCTTGAACTCGAGCCATCGTACTTAAATAGTAAAGCCACTTTCATTTGGATCAATGGCTATTGCTGAGTTTATAAAAATTAGTTAGGATAAAATTCAAACTTTTGAAACATTAATTAATCCAAATGAGCCCTTAGCTAGTTAGCTTCTCTATTTTACACTTTTTTCCATGCTTTTTTTGTTAGAGTTAAAGAATTATTAGGTCTTTTTTTTCCACCAAATAAATTAAAGATGTCATTAAATTCCTATTTCCAAAATTCTTAAGAGAAATAGGGAGAAACAAAATAACATAAATTTTTATATTTCATTAAAAAATTATTTTAATAGATATAATTTAAAATAAAGACAATCTCCTAACTATATTTTTTTAATAAAATAATATTTATTTTAATTTTTTTATTTTATTAAAACTTAAAATTGGATTGTGTAAGATCATATTTGGAGGGTTGAGATTTGATGAGCTGTCCTTAGCACGGAAATGCAGTCCAGGTGATGATAGGGTCGTTGATTTTTGGAGTATGGACGGTGATAAAATAATGGAGTCATGTCGATAGGCACATAAAGCTTATGGTCGTACCACTAATGACGCCTTGTCCCCTCTCCTCTATCTCTTTACCCTTACACACATTCCTCTTTTCATTCTCATTTTCTTGCCCACCATTATCCTAGGTACTAGTATTTTCTTATACTCCTTCTTTCTTTTCTTTTTTCCCCCGCTCATTCAGTATCTAGAATTTTGCCTTGACTAATCTGAATCTGACCCGGGTTATGCACATGACTATTACTCATTCTGATCTTTATTATAAGGTACTAACTAACAATTCCCGCAAACCAATAAAAATAATTAAAGTCAATAAAATTGTCCTACAATTTAAGTAACTTTCAATATTACACATACTAATTGTACTAAACTCTAATATTATATTAATTATTATCTCACCCACTTCCTTTATTAATTATGGGCATATGTGAAAAAAAATTAATGTACTTTGGAAACAAACAAGTGTCTTATAAAAAAGAACCAAATAAAATTCTTAGTTGATATCTTATAATAAGGACTAGAGAGAGTATATGTCTACAAGGGAAAAAAAAATATAAAACCACAAATTTGCACTTTAATCAAAATTTACAAATGAATTACCTACATAATAAGTTACATTAATTACAAGTTTTAGAAAAATCACAATTTATTATTTTTTATGAAAACCCATTTAATAAAGTTATTCTTAAAAATTTGATACTGTTGGTATATTCTGTTTATCAAGAAATAAATATTCATTCCTAAATTAGAAAGTAGGCTTTTGTAATTAGTATATAGAGGACACTTTTTTAAATATACCCCATGTTATTTGATGACGAAAATTTAATTAATAGAGATAAAAATGACTGCTAACTCTTCTCCGATGGCCAATATTACATAGTACTTTCTCCGGTTTTAAATATAAGATAGAATGAACTTTTTTTTTGAAGAGATTAAAGAAACTAAATAAGTTATTTAATCATATCATATGTTATGTATCCTTAGATTATATATTAGTTTATTAATCAAACTAATTAGTTGATGAAAAAAATATAAATACAAATACTCTAAAGGTAATTTAATTAGCTTCCTTAATTTATCTCTATAAAAAAGTTAAATTTATCTTATATTTAGAACGAAAAAAGTTTTTTTTTTAAAAAAAATACTTTCTAGATGACGAACGACTTCAATTTCCTTATTGTTCAAACTATTACTTATAATTATTTTCGTTCTTTTCTCTCTTCATCATTAGAAATTCTTATGATATGTAATATGTTAGACTCATTATATATATATATATATATATATATATTACCAGATGTAAAACTCTTATTAATTAAATAAGTAGAGATGAAAATGCCAATATAAATAGGGGAAATGAGAAAGAACAATTTAATATAAAAACTAAAACTTTTAAATAGTCCAGATGAAATAAGAGGAGACTGTGGTTTCACTCATCTTGATCTAAATTAGCACGTGTCTTAGTTAAGTTCCCCAGCAAGATAGAGTCGACCCGACCAGGTTAATTCCCCAGAGGAAAAGTAAAAGTAATTAACAAATTAATTAAAATTGTTTTAAATTCATGGGCAAGGCAAGGGAAAGCGAAATTTTAGGGACAAGTGTCTTGTTGCTTAATTTGGATTTTTTTTGTTGGGTGATTGTGACTATTCTGAGTCCCAATAATTGAATTGTCATTTTCATTCAAAGAACCTGCTTCATCCCCAACACTTTCATTCGTGTGAACGAATCGCGCTGTAAACTTTCCCCAAAATGATTCTTCCTAACAATAATCTTGATGTCTCGTAAAATTAACTAAATTCGACACCACGATTTCACTGGACCAATTACTGAAGCGGTCGGGTTGTTCTGGTGTAGAATACAGATGTCTAGTCTCAATGGACTAATATATTTATATTAGATCAAAATGATTCCTCAAGATATCTATAAGACATATACCAAAAAGAATATCAGATGACTCTTCAAGATATCTATAAGACAGATACCAAAGAGAGCAATGGATCACTGTGCAACACGAGTATGACATTTATCCAAAAGGGGGTGGGGTATGTGCACAATGAGGTTGAATAGTAAATAAGATGAATAGAGAATATGTACCTTTTAGGTTAATTAATCTCCTATTTATAGAGATAACCTTTAGGGTTTGGGTCCTTGGGCTTTGTGCGCCTCCTGGCCCATGCTTTAGCCGCCTCACCTGCATATTCCTTGATTATATGCTGATTAGGATCTCCTTTATTATTGGTAGATCCTGGTATGCTTTGCCCTTGTTGAGCTTTGTGGTGAATGGGCCTCTAATACGAGTCCATAATAAGGGTATTGAGTTAAAAGTCAGTGAGTCAGATCAGAATCAAATTGAAACTAACCCGGAGCCAAACCGGTAAGAAAGTGAAGATTCTAAGGTTATTAATATGAAATTATAAAAACATCAATTAAAGAACGGGTTAATGCCCAGACCATACAGGTTTACAACCTGTTTGCTGGTTTCTGGTCAAACCGGGCAGTTAGATTGGGGTTTAATAACCCTGATACTCTTAACCTTCTAGAGGCCTCCCTCATGTGATTAATGTAGTGTAGTCACATTCTAAACATAGTCATCTGATTACTGTGTGATTATGCATATCACTATGTTTTAGTTTTATCTAGTGGAGGCTAATCTCCATATCTTTTCCATAATTAATCCATGCGTAAGTGCATCATATCAGTGTCTTCTAGTCATTTATTGCATCATATCGTTGTACCTAATTAATTTTTTTGCCCGTTACTAATGGATATGTAAACTTGAGTTTGTTGGGAAAAAAAAAATTATGAATCTTCGCAAAATTTTTAGCTCTTATGTCTACGAGTAGATCCCAAGAAAACATAGAGATATTTGAGTTGGCGTTTAGAAAGCACGTTCACATTAATCGAGATAAAACACATTTTACATATTTATCTCATACACCATAAATCATGTTAGAAAAGTAGTTTTATCACTAATTCAAACAAATATATACCACTCTGGATCCTATTTATAAGTTATGTTTGACCAAAAAATTTGGTCCTATTTATAAGTCCAGTTTCAAGTAATAAATGAGATTGTGACAATTTTACCTATATTAATTGCACCTATGAAGATGAAAAAAGAAGAAACAGTTGAAAAATACCCAATCATAAATGAGGGCAAAGTTGAAAATTTACCCCATAATCATTGTGTCAACTGACTCTCCTTGGTATGTGAGATTTGGTCAAAATGGACTTATAAATAGGACAAGAGTGGTAACTGCTAGTACTACTTTGTCAAAGAAGTGCTTGAAAGATTGGGTGTTACTCCTTCTGGTCCTTATTATAAGGCACCAACTAATTTTTCTCACAAACCAATAAAAGCAGTTAAAGTCAATAAAATTATCCTAAAATCTAAGTAATTTCTAATATTACCCATACTAATTGTAGTAAACTCTAATATCATAATAAAAAAATTAAAGAATATATAATATAATCGTAATTTATGGGAAATAGAGCTTCTAGAAGGAAAGGGAATCGAGATGTGCTTATCCAAATGATTGTTGATTTTAGACGTCACATGTTCACCAATTAGGATTAGTCACGAACTGGGATTGGCATTAAAGCTTTTTCGATATTGTGTCACAATTAATTAATGATATAATCTACAGGAAAGTGCTTTTGAAAGTGTCAAAAGCATATTTAGACTTAATAATTCAACAACTAAAATCTTTTCAACACTGTCACCAGGCATAGCAAGACAAATATATAGTCTGCAAATAAAAATGAGGACTACTTTTTTTTTTGTGCTAAAAAAATAGTAACTCAATGTTAATTCATTTAAATTCATTGAATGGTACACGAATAAGTCTTTTTTATTTTATTTTCTTGTAAAAAAAATTGTTTTGTTCATTGTTATTAACTTTTTTATGTGTTTCCAACTTCGAGTGATCTGAATATTAATTTTTGAAAAAGATAAAGGAAAGGTGTGGATTAATGGTGTCTTGTCATGAATTCAAAATCATCACTGTACGATATGCCCCTTTTATGTTTTTATGATAAGTGTCACTAAAAGGGGTGGTATACAGCTTGTTCTATTTTTATTTTTATTTCTATAGTTTTAACTTTTAAATTATAGGTTTTAGACCTTAAGTTTTTTTTTTTTTTTTTTTTTTTTAAAAAAAAACACCTGAAGTGTTAATCCTTATATTTTAATAAAAATTGGATTATGTTATCTTTGAAATGATCAAAAACTATTATTTCAAATTATAGGGATCAGAATTAAAATGAAGATAAACTATAAATATGAAGTATTGTATCAACCTATGAAAACTATATATCTTCATTAAAATTCATTGGGATAAATATCAATTTTATCACAGAAGTTTTGGTTTTAGAGCACCCGAAAATTTTTTTGGTATCATTTTGCCCCAAAAGTTTACAAACGTAGCAATCTTGCCTATCGGTTGATCTTGACTGTTGGATCGACCATTTTTTGTATCATTTTTGCCCTGAAAGTTTACAAAACTTTGCTCCTAAAAAAAACTTTCAGGGTAAATTTGCTCCTACAAAAAACTTCCGGTGCATATTTGCTCATTTTTGTAAACTTCCGACACAAAAATGATACAAAAAAAAACTTTAAATGTCTTGAATGCCCCTAATCAATACTTCTGTGACAAAAATGGTATTTAATCCAAATTCATTAATTAGATAATATTACCAGGTTAATTAAAAATGCTTAATTTGTTAAGAAAAACCATCAAAGTACACTCAACTCTCTATATATATGTATGCCCCTAGCCTAGCTTATATATTTCATCACCGTCCATCTCAAATACAGGAAGATGGTAAATTGATCAAAGGCATAATAATTTCTTTCAAGTTGGTCCGCCAACGACTTATTATTAGCACCATTACTTCAAAATACATAACCTAGTTTCATTTATAACATCTCGAAAAAAGGTGTGTAATGCCATAAGCTAAGTGTCTGTTTGAGTTGACATTAGAAAAACATGTTTATGCAAGTCGAAATAAAACTCTTCTCATACTATCATCCCATAAATCGTAAATTATGTTGAGAAAATAACTTCTACTACTAAGCCGGTACTAAGTTAATAGCATCAATAATATAATCGGACAAGAGATACAACTGCCTAATTAAAGCCCTTAGATCAACACAAGTATATAAATATAGCCCATAAATTATCCCTATCAATTATAAAATAGTGAGAGGAAATCTATATTAGTTTGCAACTATAGTCACATTTAATGAATGGTCTTGATTATATTTTATATGGAGATCGAGACACAATTGAAGAGTTAATTTTGATCCTAAATATAAAACATATTTATCAATGTTTTTCAAAACTTCTCTATATTAATATTTCCCTAGCAATAATTAAGTAAGAGATATGGAAAGTATTAAGGAAGATGATTTATTTTAGAAAAAACATGTCTTATTAACTAATTTAAATTAATTTTTTAATCTAATCAAATTAGATGAACATGTCTTACGTTAAGGACTTACTGAGGAGATGAGTATATTCTTTCTTTAGAATGTGTGATAGATCATAAAGAAAGGAAAACATGCGATGATGTGCTTAATTTATAGAGGCCTATTAGATGTTGATGATTATTAGCATTGAAATTATGGGAAACCAAAAACATATGTTGGGATTACAAGACAGCGTCCGAAGCGTGTGAGATGAATAATAATAATATGATTCTCTACGAAGGATGCTGCTAATTAATACATGGACTGTGTTATGCCATGTTCATCATGCTTTTTGTTTTTTGTGTGGCACGTGTTTAAACATGAATGTATATCTATCTATTCCCACTAAACATAACTCCTCTCACTATACTTTCATCTTTCTTCTCTTTGTCGTTATTTCTCCCAATTCCACTCACACTACATGTTATCATATGCCCATATGGGAATGAGATTTTCTTTTTTTAAAAAAAAATTAATATATATTTGAATGATTGTTCACCCTTAAATTAAATCTTTCACTTTTTAATTTTTATACATTAAGCTATGACGTATCGTAATCGGATGGGGATGAATGGTTGAATGATTGTTTAGTACCTTATATTGAAAAAAAGTATTTGATAAAGATTGATAAGAAGACAATTATGATGGAATTCCAAAAATAAAGCCAGAATGATGATATTGTAATTATTTTTATTGTAATATACGAATGAATCGCATTTAATAAAGACTTAAATTTTTACTTTTTTCGGTTTGTAAAATAATTGTCTTTCTCATTACATCATCAATGTTCACTGATTTCACGAATATTTTTTTGATATTCTTTTCTTTTCTTTTTTATATTTTTTTGGATTTAAAACTTTCCTTAAAAAAAAAAATATCCCTCAGCCCTTGCCCATATATATATATATATATATATGTTAAAAACCAATACGTACGGATTTATTATTCAGCTCCGTTCAATGATTTGAAGTAGATGGGTTAATTAACTTAGTTGAAAATGAAACAATGTCATTTTGAGTTTCAGAGAAATACTAGTCCGTAATATGTGTAATTTACTTACTCTGTTTTATTAGATTATGTGTTTTTATACATTAATTTTACTTTTATTTCTAAATTGATGCCTTTTTTTTATATTTAATTAATATGATTCTTTTTTCCAATTGTTGTTTTGTGTAATATCTCTAGCCTGTTTGAGTTAGCGGTGAGAGTGGTGACTTATTTTCTATCTGACTTTCGTAGAAGCTTGATAGAAAAAAAGTCAGATTGTAAATATGATTTATGTTTGAATTTATGGTGGTAGAAGTGGCGGAGCTTACGTCAAAAAGTTAAGAAAGCTTTTTTCTAAAAGCTACCCATGGAGTTTTCTGGTAAAATGAGTTTCTTTAGAAAAAGTCCAATGTGATAAAAGTCAATCCAAACACATCATAGTGAGCTTTTTTTTCTACAGCTACTTTTTGCTGAATTATTTTTTTAATTTAAAGCTAACTAACGCTCTTTTTGATGCCTATTATTAACTCGTGCGTCGCTATCGTATCCAGCCATGCCCAACATTTGTATTAATCCCTTCACGCTTGCTGCTTTCTTCATTTTTTTTTTTCATAAAATTTCAGTGAGCCCGAGAAAGATATTTTATTCCAATCAACTCTAAAAAAATCTAAAACTTCATTATACTCAAAATAAAATTAAGTTTTGTGGGTGAAAAGAGAATGATGTTTCTCCTTCATTTATCTTGTAAATGCCCATATTTATTTTATGAATTTTGTCTTGTGAATAACCAAAATATTTTGAACTCATTGGTTTCTTTTGAATCCCTTTATTTATTTTATAAATTCTTTATCTATCTTGCAAATGACCATCATATTCTTGTTAACTCTCTGGTTTTTTTTTTTTTTTTTTGAATTCTTTTATTTGTTTTATATATGCTCTTATGAAAAAAAAAAGGGTATTATTATTTTTTTCACTCTTAAAACTTAATTTCATTTTAACCTAAGAGGATGTAGTGAAATTTCAGAATTTTTTTTGAATTAACAAAAAAAATTCTCTTCCATGGGGGCTAATTGAAATTTTCCCCTCCCCCCTTTTTTCACCTCACATATATTATTCTTAGGAAGTAAAAGAATAATAGATGAAGAAGGAAGTAGTGCATTTTATAGGGTGCTATTTGGATTGACAAACAAATTTCCTACGAGATACACTGAAGACTTTTAAGTATGGATTGCACTATCAATACTTAAACCAAGACAACAATAGATTTTATAAAATAATAATTTAACTTTATCTTTGCGTGCACTCAAAGACAAATAAATTGAGTTTGATTCCTTGTTGTTGTATGGTGTAATGTCTAATGTGTGAATTGATTGATGGTGATGGAGTATTTATAAGTCATGAAGTAATGTTTTGAAGTAGTGCCTCCTTGAAATAACACATCTTTAATTGAAAGTCATAAGAATTTGTTAGATTCATTAATCACATTTGTTGATTCATAAACATATATTTGAAGAATTATATATTTATATTATTTAGAGTTTTCTTAAAAACACAACAAAATATTTCACCAAGTGGTGGCTGCCACACCTCCGATTATAACCTTTCATACATGTCTTTAAGAATTAAAAAGACTTAACCTTGGTGACTCTCTATGTTATATCTCATTACACAAATCTTCATATAAATCCCTTAATTTATTTTAAAAAATGACTTTATAAAAACGCAATTTCATTTTAAAATATTCCAACAAAGCTTGTTTAAATCACTCTTATATTTAGAGTGATCCTTCATTACTCTCATTTTTAATTCCTATATCAAACCAAATCTAAGTATATAATCAACACGTCATGCATGTTGTACAATGCGATCTTAAAAGCTTTCCATTTCATTTTATTATTTGTCTTTCTTCATGCTTATAGTGCTTTATTCAAGTGATGTTCACTTTAATCTTCGAAAGAATCCAACTTTTCTCTCATCGATCATGTCCATATATAAATGGATGTGTGTGTGTGAAAATTTATTGAAAAAATCTCTCACTATAAAACATATTTTCTCAAAGGCTTATGTTGTTATATATACTATGAGCAATAAATTTCGTAATAGAGGATTTTTTTTCCAACAATTTTTTCTGATATTCTTTAGCTTTTGCTTAAATAATTAATGTGAACAAAAAAAAAATACAGATGAAGAGGTTTTTTTGTTTAATGTAGTAAGTGGGTAGATATGGGGTCGAGGATTATGATTGTTATCACTAGAAACATGAAGTTGCTAAAGGCGATATATATATAAAAATTGAAGTTGATGACAACTATACTCTTTATTACCAAACCTTTTTTTTTTCCTCAACTCAAAGAATTAACCCACTAGGGTTTCCATTTTTTAAGAATAAAATTAAATCATAAAAAAGATCCGCGTGTATAAACATATTTAAATTTGAAAATTTAAAAAATTAAAAAAAACATTTTAAAACATGGTAATTGTATATGGACCAAGAGTTCAAGATTATTAATAAGAAATTTTTTAATTAAGTGTTTTGTTTTTTCTCTTTTTTTAAATGTTCGAATGAAATAACAATCCCTTGGATTTTGGATAATGTAATAAACGTGTTTTTTCTTAACTTCAAAATTTAAACCATCCTAAATTAATTACTTTCCTAGTACATTAATCAGCATTATATGTCAAAAATTTGTTTAAGTTGATCTAAAAACATAATTTATTCATATATAACTCAAAAAATTGAGAGGGTTGTTTTGTTCCAAACAAAAATAAAAATGATCTGTAATGAAAAATTGTCATTTAAAAAGTTATTAATTGTTGGTATATTGTATTCTGTACATTAGTCATGAAAGTGAAATAACAAACTATACAACGATGACAGATGAATATAGGCATATAAATTTAATTAAAATTCGAAAGAGTTTATTAAAACGATAAATAAATTGAACATTTAACCAATTAAATAATGAGTTAATTTCTACAATGTAATAAATACTTGGTCTTAAATGATTGGTTATTTCAGATTTTTGGCTGCTTTGAACTTTGAAGTTGATAGTGTGTGATTAATTAATTAAATAATACTACTACGAATTATTCGTCATTAAGTCAATATTAGATTGAAAAATAAAATAAAATAAACATCTTTTCAACTCTCTCTTCTGGAAGATATCTTAATCAGAATCACTTATGTCTTATCATGGTCGTGCCACTCGGATTATTCTTCTTATCCAAATCTTCAAAGACAGTAATATATTCTATTTATTATGCTTGTATTATTATTAATTATTAATGCAACATTCTTTCTCGAAGTATATATATATAAAATAAATATAAAAAAAGAATATTATATATATTACATTATTAGCCTTAGTCCACCGTTTCAGTGTTTCGTTTCTGATGGAACCAAAAAATATTTTTAGCCCGGGATCAAAAAATAAACATATTAAACTATGGGCTTTACTATTGCGTAAGAAGAAGAAGATTCCTACACACATTTGAAATGGTGGGACCTACATCTTTTTGTATCTATAAATTGAAAGGATACACTTTCCTATCAAAATGAAATAGAAAAGTGTATTTCCCTTAAACTATTTACTAAATAGTATCACATAATATTGAAAATACAAATAAATAATAACCGACAATTATAAATCAAAACAAGATATAAAGATTATATTATATGATTTTTTTGGAGGTATCTCAAATAAGGATTTTACTTTCCTTTCACAACCAATAGTGATGAACCAAACATTATTCTTTAGCATAGAGAAGATTAGATTTTAGACTGGTATAAATTATTGATCAAAATAAAATATTATACAAATTTTTTTATATGAAATATTATATAATAAATACACATATATACTAACAAATTTTAGAAGATCAATTGAGATCAGTTGGGGCCAAGGCCCAACTAACAAGCAAATGGTTCCGCCACTGTTCCTGCACATCAACTTTCCTTTCCTTTATAATTGGTGTGATTTTTTTTCAAAAGGATCATATAGATGGGTTTATTAACATCAAATAATAAATAAATTGACCCAACATTGTCAAACAAAAATTACGTGAATTCATAAGGAGTTTACTTGGGATTTATTTATTTTTAGTTTGGCCAATTATATTAAACATATGTATGTGATATCGTGACCACATTCCTTCAATGAAATTTATCTTATATTTACTATTATTGAACAATTATATTGCTTCAAATATAGATAAGAGTTTGAGGTAAAGCTAAAAATACGAATGAGGGAGGGTGTGTGAGAGAGAACAAAATAATGCTTTATTTCATACTCTTTAATATAAGACTTTAATCCACTTTACCTTTCATATTTATCCTTTTTTCTTAACTAATTTATTTAATTTATAATCGATACATAATCTAATGTTTCATTGGTATTTTTGAGAGATTAGGTGTTATAATTAACTAATTAATCTCATTTCCATATATATATATATATATTCAAATTAGTTGAGTAGCTATTATATTAATGACTAGAGGGATTACAATTTTTTCAATTTTAATTATGATTTGTGAATATTATATTGGTAAAAGCATTAATTCCCTCTACTACTTTGGTACATATATATGTATATATATTCCTTTGAGCCCGAACTTATGATGGATTCATGCATCCTTCCTTTAGATAAATGCTGAGAATCTAATGATTAGTTTGAAATATTATTTGAGTTGATTGGTGATTTGAGGAGGCTATAAAATAAATTAACTAAAAGGAGAATAATTATGATTAAAGTGACCTTGATTATGGATTATTACATTTTTATACACTTTCTTTTATTATTTTTTATCATCACATTCTTTAATCAAAATATCATAATTATGTCATTCTTTAATCTCTACAATTGGTAGATCACATAGGACTGATAGGAGTATACGTTTCTTCACAAAAATATTTTAAGGAAGATAATATCTATTGCTTTCATACCCACTCAAGCAAAGTCTACCTGTTTCATATCTATTTTAACATTTTTAATATATTTATTTATGACTAAACAAAAATTATTTTCCTTAATAAAAAATTATAAATCTTCATATACTGTGGCATTAATGGGCCATAGGCCCAATAATGTTCATGTCAATGATTATGGGTCTAGACCCAAGCCCACATTAGTTTTGGGAAATCCCAGCCCAGTGGACCTTGAAAACCCAACAATTTGCTTAGAACATATTTCCATCTCTGTCACTCGCAAGGATAGTATTCTTCCTAAATGACATAGTTGACTTTGTTTAGGGAGATTAAGAGCTTAAATATGTTATTTAATTATATAATATATTTTGTATTCATAAATTATATATCATTTTATTAGTCAAACTAATTAATTAGGAGAAAAAAATAAAAATAAAAATATTCTAAAGTAATTTAATTAGCTTCCTTTATCTCTCCGAAAAAATCAACTTTTTCTTATAGTATTGAGGATCGGAGGGAGTAATACTCCCTTTAATCCTTATTATAAGTCATCAACTGCCAACATATTTTGGTTTTTATTATAAGGCACCAACTGCCTCTAAATCTAAGTTTTTCCCATTTTACCCTTATTATTTGTATCATTAGAGTAGGGGTAAACATGAAAATATTTATCAACTGAACATTTTTTAATGACTAAATTACCCTTCCTTGGTCTAAGAGAAATAATAGTTAATGTCTTATAATAAGGACTAGAAGCAAGTTTTATGAGCCACGGTAATCAACTTATGAGTTATCATATGCAGCCATGAAATTTTACTATTTAATTTGTTTTTGTCTTGGAATTTTGTCAGTTTACCAACGGGAAAGCGAGATTATCATTAACCAAACCAACAATACAATGATAACACCATCTAATAAAGTAAGCAATAGGGTTGGATCTAAGCAACAGGGCTAGTCCTTTATAACATGATGAATTAAAGTTTGAATCATCGTTAGGGAGGCGGGTGAGAGAATATATGGGCCTAACAAAAAAAGCAGCTAACGATGAGTCTAAAAAGCAATTACACCCAAAAGAAAATTAGCTAGAATCTGAAATAGAAACCCTCACAATCTAAAATAAAAATAGATTATATATTTCAAATATGACATCATTTAGCTGGTTAAGGTGAGCATATTTGAAAATAATTCTTTATTCTGAATCTCTTGATGCTGTCAATATTCTTATGAGAGACTATTCTATTGATCACCCTTTAAGAGACATCATTGGAGAGACTAGAGATCTATTGTTTGGGACTGAGACGTGGAGTTACATCATACTTCAAGAGGAAACATCTCATGTGTTGATTATATGGCCAAAGAAGGTCATAGCGTTGCTGTCGATGCTGAAGTGGTTATGATTCCAACAATTCCCAAAATATGTCTTGCTATTGTTTTGAAGAATCAGTGGTCTTGTCATGAGTAGTTTTCTCTTTTTAGTATATTGTATTAAGGACTAGATTTTTATAGTCTAGATTCCAACAATTCCCAAAATATGTCTTGCTATTGTTTTGAAGAATCAAGATTGAATTAAGGATTCAAATTCTGATGTCAATTAGTTATTTAAAAAATGTAGTTTTTTCATTTTAGTATATTGTATTAAGGACTAGATTTTTATAGATCAGTTACTCCAGTAGCAAAATCACTTAAAATAATTCTTTCAGCAGATTTTGGCAAGCATAAAACCAAATCCAAAACTATATTAAACAAAAAAAAAAAGCTATTTGTAAAAAAGGTTAGTTTAGTTACTTATTTGTAAAAATATGTGTATTAATTTTCTTAAATTACCATATTTAATCATTTATATTGGAATAACACTTAATGTTGAAAACCCATTTATGTATAATTAATAGGAATAGTTTGAGGAAAAATCTTAAATTTGGGGGATAAAGTAGATTGAGATCTTACATTTTTATTATTATTATTATCAACCAAGCATCCTAATTAACTGGCTCTTAGGCCTTGTTTGTTAGAGCGAAAGCTAGCGATGGAAAGGGAACATAACAAGTTTCCCTCAGAAAAAACGTGTTTGCCTAGCGCGTCTTTCGTCGAGTAATCTTCTTGCCAGTGTGAAAGTTCCATCAACCATTGGAAGGTTGATTCCATTCAAAATAGGCGGGAAGGTCGAAATGTTCCCGGGAGAGTGAAAATGTCGGATAAAAAGGCCCCTTAAAAACACTGCTGCTTCAGTCTCCGCCTTCGATTGTCTTTACAATTGCAATTTTGACGAAGACTAAAGACAATCGAAGGCGGAGACGATATTGACGGAGAGAACGATCGAAGTTGGTAATACTTCCAGTGAGTATTTCTTGTCGTTAAGGCCCCTTAAAAACACCGCTGTTTCAGTCAATATTGTCTTCGCCTTCGATTGTCTTCAGTCTCCGTCAAAATTGCAGTTGTGAAGAAGAAGAAGAAATAGGGAGAAAATTGTTTATCTTATATATTTTGAGTTAGATGTAATGAGCCAGTATAGTATTGTCTATGGTTTTTGTTGTTATGAATGCTGCTTCACTGTTGATGATATGGTTTACATGCTATCATGTAGAGTTCAAACTGTGTTGTTTGATTCGAACTTCAACTTTTGTGTTTTTATGTTATGTTAAAACAGTTGAATGATGTTTAATCTATGTTACTATGTCTTAACATTTTCTACATTAGAGTTCATGTCTGACATTCTTCCTCAACATCACATGTAGATTTTAGGCGGTTACTTTTTGGGTGCCTGATGCATCTTGTGATAAATTTTACAATTAATTGTTATGCAGCATTTAAAAAAGCCAATTTCCTTCATTTTATTTCCTTTCACTCTACGGTTCACATGGTATGACATATGTTTCACTGTTGCTGATATGGTTTACATACTGTGATGGGAGTTCAAACTTTGTTGTTTGGTTCGAACTTCAACTTCTGTGTTTTTCTGTCATGTGATAATTGATGAATGATGTTTATTCTATGTTACTGTGTCTGCATATTTTTAGTCATTTTTTCAATCATTCTTCACTTCTCTATAGCATCACCTGGGTTCAATGTTCAGTGCTACTCTTCTTTGTTTCTCTTGTCATACTCGTTTTCGCAGCTTGTTTCATACACTTTCATGCTTTCCCCGCCTAATTCCTTCCATCTCCGTTGTCCTTGTCACCACCCGAAGCTAGTCGTCGTCGCAATTTCATATCCCATCACCATCTACTTCAATTTTACATCTCAACCTTCATGCAATTTGGTTTTAGGGTTCGTTTATGTCGCGCGAAAACAAATCAAATCAGTTATAAACTTTTTTTTTCGTTTTTTAATTTAGGGGCAATCTGGGAATTTCACCTAATCTTCCCACTTAACTAACACCCAATTCTTCATATCAAACATTTCATTTTCCCTCAACTAACTTTCATTCCTTTGTATACCAGACAACTCACATTTTTAAAGTTCCCTCCTAATCTTCCTTTTCTTTCGATTCCTTTCCTTTCCTTCTTCAAATCTTCCATGTAACAAACGAGGCCTTATATTCAAGACAGTATCGAAGTAAGGTTTTGATTTTAAGAAACAGGTAATATTACCTGCAACAAATCCAGTCTGAAAATGAAGAGAAGTTGGTGAGCTACTATGTTAATTACCACAAACAAACAAGTAAACAGCAAAACTTCAATGATTTCCACTCATTCTATTACACCTAATTGCTATTATTTTAGGTTAATTTTCCCTTTACATATTTTTTTTAAAAAAAAATTAAATACATTGAACTACACCCAAGAGTCATGATCCTAATTAACAAATTATTAATCATGATAATACTACAAAATAAATAAAAGGGAGAACACTATGAATGAGCATTACGCTTATTGACAAATAATTAATCATAAAGATTGTGTGTGTGTGTGTGTGTGTGTGTCAACTAAAAACGTTTCCCTGTATATTATCATCTACACCAAACTTTAAAAAAAAAATTACATTGTTTATAACTTATGAATAATTCTAACTAGTTATATAATTTATATCATATAAAATCGTTTTCCCACGGGGATGATGCTGTAAATTCATTAGTTTTAATTATGATGAGTTAATGTATGAACCTATTGATATATTGATATTAATATTAATATATTTTTTAATGTAATAAATTAATAATTTTTTTGGAAAAAATAAATATATTTATATACTGGTTGATTATTTTGCGTAGGTGGTGCACATGGTGGTGGCTTGCAGACAATGATTTGTGTCTGGAAAGATTTCCAGCTAAATTCACATGCAACCGACGAAACTTTTGGGTCCCATTTTTCTTTTCTTGTAATTTTTTATGCATAAATATTTGTTGTTATTAATTTATAATCCAAAGATTAGGTTGGTTAGGTATATCATAATTCATAAGACACTCCATAGATTTGTTTTTTGTGTAATTAATCATATTTTTAAGGTAGCTGGTAGGTAGCTGGAATTGCCCTCTTCCTCCTAGTAATCTCTCTCTTTGTTTTTTTTTTTTTGGGGAAACCATTAATCTCTTTCAATTGATAATGTATTCCTCTTCCGGTCCTTAATATAAATACCTTAATATAAAATATATTTACGTAATTTAATTATATTAAGAAAGTTGTTTAAGTTAGTTAATATAATATGTGTTTTTAAAAACATCATATCTCGTCTTCATTATAATTCCTCTATTCTCCTTTTTCCTTGATTATTATTGAGTGACATTAATAGGAACAAGATTGATAAATATGAAAAATATATTTTTTATAATTTTTAAGGTAGCTGGAATTGCCCTCTTCCTCCTATTAATCTTTCTCTTTTTTTTTTTTTGGGGGCAAACCATTAATCTCTTTCAATTGATAACGTATTACTCTTCTAGATTCTTAATATAAGATATATAATATTTACATAATTTGATTATATTAAAGAAGTTGTTTAAGTTTGTTAATATGACATGTATTTTCTAAAACAATATAGTTGTCTTCATTATAATTCCTACATTCTCTATTTTCTTTGATTATTATTAAGTGAACATTAATAATAGAGATAAATTAGGATAAGATTGATAAATATAAAAAAATATCTTTATTTAAAACTAATATTAACTCCTTAAATATATCTTATATTAAGGATCGATGAAGTATAATTATATCATTAGGTTACTTTTGAAATTATATTCCTGATGTATGAATTATTGTGTCTGTTATGGAGCCCAGCTAAAAATCAATTATCAGACCCTCAACTAACTACCCATATCAATTTACAAATTAGATTTTTTTTTTACTAGAAACACATACAAGCTGAAAACATGTTTGCCATAATTTTTGGAGAGTAAAAAGCCATTTTTGGAAGCTACATAGTGCATTAACTTTCAAAATCACACGATACATGCATTAACTTTCAAAATCATACTACAAACTTGATCCTATAATTAGAACCAGAAAGAGTATTACACGATACATCATTGTTGTTAAACTCGCGAGTTGATTTCTCCGAGTTTTCGTTTTTACGCTTCTAGCTTACAAAAACGAGTCGAAGTAACAGTAAACTCGTCTTAGTTGTAAACTCGTTAAACTCATGAGTTTATACACCGAAGTTTACCATTTTTACGCTTTTAGCTTAAAACCGTGTTAACTTACTCTTAAACTCATGTTAATTTTTTGATTTGATCATCTTTCAATGACTTTATATAGAAATTTCTTTATTAAATATGATGAATGATGAATGTTGATGGATTTAATTTCAATTATTTGGATTTAAAAGATATTTAAAAAATTGTTGTCATTTTTATATTTAATTATTTAATTATACACTAGTAATACCTATTTAATAATAAAAGTAAACTCACGAGTTTACGATTTGAGTTCTCGATCTGAGTTTACGTCATTTGTCGCGAGTTTCTTAAACTCGTGAGTTTGACAACCTTGGATACATGTGACCATTGTAATCTATCAATAATACTCTATTAATAATCAGATCTTTAGAAAGATTATTAACAAAAAAAAAAAAAAACCAAATTTTATACGTTTATTAAGTGCTTGCTTCAGTCTTCCTCTACCTTTACCTCTTTAAATGATTTAATGCTACTTGATCTTATCTTTTATTGTATTACCACACATTCATATCATCATTCTTATTTTGACTACCCCTACATTGTATCCATGTTGTCTCTTTAAAACCAAACACTCACTAACATTTTTACACTACTTTTTAATTAAACAGCACATGCATCGCACAGGGTAATCTGTCTAAATGGTGTATACAAGGTTATTAAACTCACGAATTTAAGTAAATTTGTGACAGTGACGTAAACTCGTATCGTGAATTCAAATCGTAAGATCGTAAGAGTTTACTTTTATTATTAAATAGATATTATTAGTGTATAATTAAATAATTAAAATATAAAAATGATAACAATTTAATTTAAATATATTTTAAATCCGAATAATTGAAATTAAATCCATCAACATTAATCATTTATCATATTTAATAAAGAAATTTCTATATAAAGCCGTTGAAAGCGATGATCAAATCCAAAAAGTTAAACGAGTTTAAAAGTAACTTAAACACGGTTTTGTAAGTTAGAAGCGTAAAAAGCAGTAAACTTGGTGTATATAAAGAGTTTAACGTGAGTTTACAACTAAGACGAGTTCTACCACTGATGATTTCATTTTAGTATGTTAGAAATGTAAAAATTGTAAAGCTTCGGAGATCAATCTTGCGAGTTTGACAACAATAAATATATACATTGTCTAGTCCGTCATGTTAGGGAGAGATGAAATTATTTGGTAGAACAACTCTACATGATAAGTTGTTATTACAACGGCTTCTATTACGTCTGTCGTTTTATATTAATTCAAACACATCTTTCTGCATACCTCTTCACGAATAACAAAATATTCTAAATACAGAATACTTGAAAAATCTATCTCATTTCAAAATATAATTAACATTTAAGGTATGCCATAGCTAAAATCTCTCCATTTTGTTAGCTTCTTCCACATATCATTAACATTTACAACTAACATTTATTGCCCAAAACACACATATCAAAATATAATATTCCTCCAGTCTTAAATATATGATATAGTTTATAGTATAAATTATACTATATAAAATATGCCCTATACACTTTGTAATTATAGTGCCGATGAATCTTAGGGCCCGTTTGGGATAGCGGTAGTAGAAGTGACTTTTGTTTCTGATGGACTTTTCCTAATGAACTTTTTTTCTGATGGACTTTTTCTGATTTGATTTATGTTTGTGATAGCGGTGGCAAAAGTGACTTTTTTCCTAATTGACACTTGTTTGTCATAGCTTTTGAAAAGATAGATGAGATGAAAAATGACTGAAAATGGTATAAATCATATATATATAGTATAAAATGTGATAATTCAGGATAAAAAATTAAAAATAAATATAAATTTGCTAAAGAAAATAGTAACATTACCATTAAAAAAATTACAACGCTTAAATAAACCTATCATCTACAAGTTGGTTTCTGATTTGATCACGAAGTCGTTGTTGAAGCAGTAGAAAAGCTCCAACAAAAAACCCACATCAACCCCAAAAGTCCATCAAACGGTGATGCCATCCTAAACACTCAATTATCAAGTTTTTTTCTCTTGTTGGGCCTTTTTTTTATTTGATAAACTTTTTTTTTTCATCAGATACTATCCCAAAAACACACCCACCCTTGGGGATAATCCTTCTAGTTTTTCTTAATAGGACCAAATGGGAGAGTCAAGCAAAATACAGTATAAAAGTGAAATGATGGATTTATGGCTGAAGTGGGCTGATAGAGTAGTTAAGTATATTTTGGCGTTTACCGCAGGCTTCTTGTCTCCTAAAATATCTTTCTCTTGTCCCCTTTTGTACCATTATTTTAATATTCCTGGTTTTTTTAAAAAAATTCACAGTTGTCTTCTTCCCACGTGCGGCCCCACTCCACAAGGCCCAAGTCCCCGATTTTTTATCCCCTCTCATACATCGCCTCATTCACTACGTTATTCCCTGGTTCCCAGCCAATCATTTTCACCTTACACTCCGTATAATTCGCCACCTCAGAGCTCACTGCTCTTCTACGCTACGCCACATGCACAGAATCAAGTCTCAAACTCTCTCTCAGTTCACTGTCGGTTACAGTGATGAGTCAAACAAGAAAGGTCAACGATTCTTTTACTCGGATACTCTCCGACGATTCTATAGTTGCGCGCCGAGTTTTCTTTTATTTGCTTATTTATTTATTTTTAAGTTAAGTAGCAATTTTATTCCGGGAGTATACCCTTAGAAGTAATGTTGCCCTAAAAAAAATTTTTGGGTTCAATTTTACCCTATAAGTCTAAAAACTTAGTAATGTTGCCCTCTACTAACAGTCCGAATCTGACAGAGTTAGCACACTCAGTGTGATACCCTCACACTCGAGTGTGCATGATCATTTTTTTTTTGGCAGTGTGCACACTCGAGTGTGCTAACTTTGTCGATCTTATTATTAGTGAATGATAACATTCTTTATATTTTTAAACGGGGTAAAATTAAAGCCCAAAATAATTTTAAGAAAATTGTTGTTAATGAAATTTTGATTTAGTTGTTAATTAACAATTATATCCCGTTAACAACTCACGCAAAATTTTAAAAAACAACATTAGTCTTGAGGTGTAATTTCAAAACAAAATTGCTACATGATTTTTTTGGCATTCGTTTGCTTTTTGTGGGGCCCTATCCAAATTGAGGTTCTCGTCTTTTTGCCAGCTCCATTCCTGCCTGTGCTTTCCTTTTTCCCAGACAACTCACAGTTTCCCATAATACCCCTGTCTGTTCAAGGAAACTCAATTTTTCTATTAAAAGAATTTAACAAATATTGTTGAGGTAAATTGAGGACAACTTTCTTAAAAACATTTTCTGGATTCACATGCTCGAAAGGCTTTTTTACTATCATAAGTTAAATTTGGATTCACAACCTTACATTTAAAAAATAATTTAAATAATTAGAAAATAAACTTTGTATCATTAGCCTACAAATAAAAGATAAGCTTCTAATTTAAATTGGATTCACAACCTTACCATGTCCTCTTGGAGAAAAGCTTCTACCATTTTTTTTTTTTTTTTTTTAATAAAATGCAATTACCATTAAGTAAAAATAAAAGATAATATATCATATATCTACAATCACAGTTGAATAGGATTATTGAGAACTAATAAGGTGATTTCCTACATTTAATACCATGGTGAAAAGAACTTAGAAGGATGCTTATATCTCGATACAGAACATTATGAGATCCATCTAATTCCAAAAAAGGAGGCAGAATGAGTTTCTTGTAAGCTGTAACAATAGATTCTGAGGTTTCTATCCTCATGATCCAAAAATAATGTTGATTTTGTAATCTAAAGTAGAGCTCCCTAAGGCATTGTAAAGAAACAAAAGGTTGCAGGGAGACTTTCCTCCATATAAAATATTGAATTGCTTGACCATGAAAATATATCCATGATTGGCATATTGTGTGAGCTTCTCTTTTCTTTTTCCATAGTAAGACAGTCCAACCCTGAGAAGGGATGATCTTAAGCAACTGACATTCCAACCCTGCTGTCAATGACCTCTGTATAGGTGGTTTCTGAGATTTCTATGTCACTTCTATGAGAGATACTGCAAAATAAATTTCTCTAATCACTTCAAAGTGATGATACATACATGATTTTTATTTTATTTTATGAAAAAACTTATTCTTTTTCATCCAAATAATCGAAAATAATTTGACTAGCTTGACTATTTCATTAAAGAGACCATCATGATGTAATTTGGGAAGGATAGATTTGATCCAATATTTCATATGACTAAAGGATGGAAAGTTGAATCTTACCGATAGGCAACCAAATCATACTGCCTTTGAGAATGAGCAATGTAAGAACAGATGATCAAGTATTTCTATTTCAAAACATCCAAATGCACAATTTCCATTGATATCTAGATGATGAACATTAAGTATGTCAAAAGATAGAATAGCCTCGTTGAAAACTTTCCAAATGAACAAAATGTCTGGATAGTGACAAAGACCATAAGAATTTCCAAAATGAATCATTGGAAGTGTCTAAATTTGTACTTGTGAGCAATTCAATTTGAAGCCATCTTTTGAAGAGTAATCCCCTCTGGAACTGAACTTCCATAATAGTCTATCATCTGTGTCATTTATAGGAAGAGGGATGCTGGTGATTATATCTGCGATTTGTTTAGGATACAAGGTTCTCACCAAAGTAACATTTTATCTTATTGGATGCCAAGAAGATGCACTAACAGGTCTCTCTAACTTTAGTAACATTTACTGCCATTGTAGACCTGGATTGCATAGGCCACCACAAAGGATGATTTAATGAGATGTTATGGCCAGATCTCACTCTCCATTACAGACGATCACATATGAGAGATGCACACTTATAGATACCTTTCCACATCCAAGAAGAATTATAAGTCCTTCTGCCAATAAATCTCCTAATGTTGAATTGAGAATTCTCCAAATTTGTTCTACCAGCAAGGATTCATTTATTGAGGGACTGCGTCCTTCTTCATGATTATTCCCTCCATACTTCTTATTATTGTATACCAATATAAATAAAGGAAAAAGACAGAAAAAAAACTTTGAAATTATAAAATTCTAAATAAGGTATTTCTCAAAAAATAATTTGTGAATTGCTTATCAAGTTTCATTACTCCTTTAGCAATTTTTGGTAACAAACCTGATCTGAGCGCAATTTCAAAGCTATTTTTTTGGGGGTCTTTTTTCCTATAAATAATGTATAAAAAAATACCAGTATAAATAAATAAGAACTATAATTAACATTTGGGAATGGCACACTATTTATATAGTATCAATTATTAATTTATCAATTTTTTTTGATATTATCATCGGTATCGGTTTGGGGATGCCATCTAACTTTTAGATGATTAATATGACGTTTTACGGTAAAGCATTGAAGCATTAAGAAATTAATCAAGCTTTCAATTTAATACAAAATGATTAATTTCTTTATTCCCGAACAACTTCCACTAAAGGATCTACTCGATTCTCGTCTTTTTTAAAATTATTATAGCATTTGTTCAAAAAAAAAATTCGTGGGTTTTCAAAGTTGAATTGAATATAAATCATACAGTTAATGTATTTTTAATATTAACTTTAAACTTAAACTTACGTAAAAGACCCTCCAACACACAATTACCTTGTCTTTTGATTATGTCCCAACCTAACATTTTCAGACCTTCAAAACTTCAGTAAGTCCCACCCCCCCCCCCCCCCCCAAAAAAAAAAAATTTTATTAGCTAATTTAATTTTTTGACCGAAAGTATATTAATTCATTTAAAAAAATTCAAATATACAATTTTTTTCTTGATTAAAGACTTATTTGCATGGTAAAAAATCATCTAAGGTGGTTTAGAAGACCTTTGGATGAAGCCAATAAGAGATGTAGATGAAAAAAGATAACATTTAATGAGACTATTAAGCGAGATCTTTTATTTGACAATTTATCTTGAAATTTGTTTTTTTTTTGCTAAAGACATATATCCTTCTATTGGAGATAATCTTGTTTGAGACATTGTCGAGTATTAAATGTAGATACTTTTCATAGTAGGTATTCAAACATTGGTTTATCACGTTGTGAGAGACTAGCCTCTTATGCTAGACTCAACCCTAGTTGGTCCTAAAATTTGGTTTTTGACCGTGCTTAATTGCGATCGTTTGATCTATATAGCTGACCCATCTAATGAGATAAGACTTTGGGTTTGTTTGAATTAGCGTTACAAAAACATGTTCATCTAAGATGAAATAAAACTTCTTTCACATACTTACCTTATACATTATAAATCACATTAAAAAAATAGTTCCTACTGCTAATTCTTATGTTGTTGTTTAAAGACTTATTTGCATGTAATTTATTAATATTAATAGTTAAAATAAATTGCTCTATTAGCCGTTATGTTCACTATGGAAAGGGTGTAATAAATTTGATAATGAACATAATTTAGCAATCCCCTACCTTGTTTGATTGAGAAATGTAATGTCACTTAGCTTAAGCTACATTTTATTTAAATCCACAAACTAATAATAATTCATTGTTATAGCGTCGCTAATGCATTGATCCTTGTACGTTACCAAGGGTGAAGTAGTCAAAAAATATTCGACCTCGACCAAGGATCTTCACCTTCTCCAGGTGGGCTGGTCTCTCTTCTCTCATCGTGCCTGTCACTTTCTTCTCTTTTTCACTGTCTTCCCCTGCAATCGCTTCACCAAATTCTCACCCCGTGAACAAACGACAATACTACCAAACAAACAAAACCAAATGCTCTGTTTCTGCTCCCCCCTTCCTTATCATTACTTCACTCTTCTTTCCTACATTATTCATTTCCTTCCTACACTCTTCACCGATTTTCTCAATTCCTTCTCAAAACATTCACTTGTAATCATCTCTCTTCGCTCGAGCTTTCAGGTTTTTTATTCATCTCACTAGTTTTTTGTTCGTTGTTTTGTCATTTTTATCGGAGTTTTGAGGTACAGGACCACAACAAGTTCTCAGAATTGGAATTGCACTTGCAACTTGCAAGTTTTTCTCCCTTTAAATGGTTTCTTAAATTGAATCCGTGATAGACTGCTACTTGTACAATTTATCTTTCCTTTTCTGGATCGAGTTTTTTTTTTTTTTTTTTTTTTTTTTTTTTTCTTGATTCCTCTATTTTCTGCTATCCTCTCAGCTCAAATTTGCTTCCCCTTAGTCTGGGACACTGAATATTCTAGCTTCGTAATTCAAGCTCAAGGAGATGAACTTTGTACGAAACCCCCATCTTAAGGTTCTTTACTTTCTTCTCTTTCTGCTCCACCTTTATTCACTGTGTTCGTACCCGACCCCCATGGGCTGTACGGACACGACTCGGTTGTGCACTTCATTCTTGGCCTTCAAACCTCAACCAAACCAGACGCTAGCAGTTGTACAGAGTATGTTCGATGTACTGCCCGGAGATATCACCGTGGAAGGCAATGGCTGGGATTATGTGTTCATCAGGAAGAACTGTTCATGCGCTTATGGCATAAAGAAATATGTGTCCAACACTACTTTCACAGTGAAATCCAATGAAGGGATTGTGCATGATATGGTGATGGATGCCTATGATGGCCTTGCTATCTTGCCCAACACCACCAGGAGGGCCAAAAACGGCGCCGTCGTATCGCTAAGGTTGTTTTGTGGGTGTTCTGGTGGCTTGTGGAACTATTTGTTGAGTTATGTCATGAGAGATGGTGATAGTGTTGAATCTCTGGCGAGTCGGTTTGGGGTTAGTATGGATGCTATTGAGACGGTGAATGGTATTACTAATCCAGATAATGTCACTGTGGGATCACTTTATTATATACCTTTGGATTCAGGTTAGTGCTTATAATCTTCTTGTAAGGTACCTTTGTGTTTATGGGTTTGTATGCACCTATATGTTTGGGAGCGAACTTTATTACATTCAGCTTTGGTTCTAATTTGTGTTATGAAGTTGCATCTCGGTTCTTTCAGAACAACTGGATAAAACATGAGAATTGGAGTGTATCTGATGGTGTAATAGTTGGGAACTAGTGACTGAGTGCTTGAAAGTAATCTCAAAGCTATTCTTTAGTTCAGCTAAACATATTTGTGTTATGCAAGTGCATTAACCTTTTGGTCTTTGTCAGTTTCTTGGATTTTGTTAAAGACATACAACTCTGAGGAAGAGCATTGATACTATAAAGAGAAAGGAACATGTTTATTGTAAGTGGAAAGGTGAATGTGGATTTAAGGGGAAAAAACAAATTATGGCACTTTTCTGTTAAAATGACAACCGACCTCAAGCAGTTACAACATGAGAAATCTTTTCTTTGTCATGACTTGAGTGGCAGCATGTAATGTGCCGAGAAACTCCTGCACGACGAGGCAGATACTTCACATCAACAACGGCTATAATTTGTTGGAATCTGAGATATAATTTTTGCAGTGTTTACCTGAGGAGTTCAGTGATTGCAGTCTGTAAATGATTAAAAACTGAGTTTTCCGTAGGGCCTATTGTCTTCTGTTGGCTACTTGCCTCTATCTGTGTGAGGGTGTAAAGGACTATTATTTGGGACAATATAAATTGAACACTTTGCAGTTTTACTGGACTTACGGCAGAAGCAGCTCAATTAATTTTCTTTGCTTGAACGTATCGGTTCAATATTTGAGATGTGTTGGATTTTTGTTGCATTCCCTAGTCCTTATAGAGATGAGAATGATCATTCTTATAGTATATTGTAAACATTACAATATTATGCACCCCATAATCATGATTTATGTATTATTTAATTGCATTGCAGCTCCTGGCGATCCATATCCTTTGAAGAATGATACTCCTGCAGCACCTGTTCCCGCCCCATCTGCTGACAATTTTTTAGGTACAAAATAATATATCTCGAAAAAGGAAAGAAGATTAGTTTTATTTATTTTTTCTAATTTGGTCTAGCAAATCATTTTTCGCATCTCTATCTATGTACAAATTAATTGAGGTTAAAGTTTTGTTTTCTATATTTTAGCATGCAACCTGTAAGCTGATGCTTTTAATGAAAAAAGAAAATGAACATATGCGGTTATGCTAATGACATTCTGGTGATTGCTTAGCAAGTGGGATTTCAGTACCATCTACACACGCAGCTAATTAAATAATTAATGTAGCGAGTTGGATTTTTGTAAATTCTACATTAAGTTACTGATAATTGTTTATGATAAATTGAATTGAATTAAATGTGTTAAAAGTTTTTCACCTCTCCCGGATTTCCATTGGCGGTTCTTACTTTTCTTTTGGATTTTAAATCCACTGATTTTATTTTTGTTTCTTAGTATTTACTTCCTATAATTATTAACCTAGGCAGCAAATAGAGCATTTATTTGCACAATAATTGAATACTTATGTGCTAAATTTTCTTTTGGCAGCTAATCAAGTCGATAATAAGGCTCATGTGCCATACAAATGGATCCTTGGTGGTTTAGGGGTTGTTCTTGCTCTCATCATACTAAGCATAATTCTCTGTGTTTCCCTGCGATCCTCACACTGTTTCAATCAAGCCAGAAGCCATGCAAAAGATACTGAGCCCAAGACCTTTCATAAGTTTCATATTCTTCGAAGTTCAAGTTTTTGTTGTGGTTCAGCAAGGTACATCAGTAAAAAGTCTGTAGACCAGAAGCAAACTGATGGTGAACCTAGCAACGTCCAGATTACCATTCCCAAAGTTCCAAGTAATCAACCTATCCATCAATTTCATATTTAAATATAATTTCAGCCTAAAGTTCTTATGTTTTGCATACGTTGTATTACGGTAGAAGGTGCTATTCTGATGGCAAGCAAGCAAGCATGAAGTATAATATATAATTAAAATGAAATATGGTGAATGCTAATGCCCTTTTTATTTAGAATTGAGGATTTTGGTTATGCAATTATGTATTGATGTCTAGGAGACATTTTGATCTATAACCTTTCAGTTAAGTGGGAAAAGAGGAGTGGGTTTCATCAGCTGCTGATGCTAGTTTCTAGTCAGAATGCATCAAATGATTGATGGATGTTAGTTTCTATTCTGACTGTCATGTTAATTGTACTTCAATTGCATCTTATTTTAGCTCGTACATCATCAAAATGAATAGTCATTGCTATTACGCTTGACCACCTGGTTTATGGATTAGGGTATTTTCACAGTGATATATGATTGGTCTGACTTCAGAAATTTATGCATCTCTGGTTCTCTTTTGCATCTCTGGACCTATTGCTCTTTAAAATTAGAATTCATTCATGATAAACCTTCCTGTGTTATTCCAGCTCTAGGGACTGATGTATTTGACATGGATAAGCCTGTGGTTTTCACATATGAAGAGATTTTCTCATCAACTGATTGCTTCTCTGATTCAAATCTACTTGGGCATGGTACATATGGTTCTGTTTACTATGGCCTGCTCCGTGACCAGGTTTGCGGCTGTCTTCTTTTAGTATGTAATAGTACAAGGCAAGTATCATTTTTTTATACATTTATTAACATGTGGTAAATCATTGTAGGAAGTTGCTATAAAAAGAATGACAGCTACAAAAACTAAAGAATTTATGTCTGAGATGAAAGTCTTGTGCAGGGTTCATCATGCAAATCTGGTAATTTCTTTGTCGGAAAAGTAAACCAAATGATTTGATTATGGAGAAACTGATTTAAAAATTTCAAAGTTTGAGTCCCTTTTTTTATTTTGTCAAGGTAGAATTGATCGGCTATGCTACTACACATGATGAACTTTTCCTTATATACGAATATGCACTGAAGGGATCACTCAAAAGCCATTTACATGATCCTCAGAATAAGGGTAAGATTACTTGTCATGCTTTGGCTTGTGAAATTCAAGGGCATACGATTGGACTCGCAGCTTGTGAATTCATATTCATATTAATGAAAAATTTGGATGGGCAAGATTCGCACTGTAGTTCCCTTGACCACATTTTAAGCTTCAAGAAAAAATAAATCTATTATGGTTGTTAATTTCAAAGACTTAGTGCCTATCATATTATTCTGTTTATTGGAAATGGTGGGTTCACCCAACAAGAAAATAAAATTGGGTCTTGCATGATGTCTCAATGCATATTTGCTTCTTCTAGGGCTTATTCCAATTACTGAAGATCAAGGAATATTCAAATATCAGATGATTTGACCTTCTACTGTATTTTGATCAATGAGATAGTTGTGATCTGTGAATTAAAGTACATTAGCTGGATGGGTGGTTGATGGCGTGGCATGTTTTTGTTACACTGCTCCAAGTAAATTTGTATTCATTGCATAGATTTTCAGCACCTTAAGTTTGGGATATCACAGCATGTCATTATAGTTGCATCTTTATTTAATACCACCTCCGGTCCTTAATATAAGGTCTCGCTGGTACTGTAATTTGTAATGGAAGTCAATAATACAAAGGCTTTCTACAACATTTAAAAGTTGAGGCTTGAGTATTTAGAAGTGCTGGTTTCTTGTTGGTGTATAGCATGAACAAACTCTGCACAGAGTTTATGACCCTCCCCCCTGCTTTTATAGGTCATTCCTCTCTTTCTTGGATCATGAGGGTCCAGATAGCACTTGATGCTGCTAGGGGCCTTGAATATATACATGAGCACACCAAAACCCATTACATCCACCGAGATATCAAAACAAGCAACATTTTACTAGATGCTTCCTTTAGAGCAAAGGTAATAACAAATTTAAATGTTGTTAAATCATTTCTTACTATTTTGTGCCTTTTTGTTTGTTTCAGCTAATGTCTCCTCTCTTTCTCTCTACAGATTTCAGATTTTGGGTTAGCAAAACTTGTTGGGACAGCAAATGAGGGAGAAATTGCTACCACTAGAGTTATTGGTACATATGGTTATCTTGCTCCAGAGTAAGTAATGTTCATCAATTTCTTTGAGTTCATTCTTCCACCAAAAATATAAAAAAATTAAAAATATATATCTGCTTATTTCTTACATTTGGCAGGTACTTGAGTGATGGCCTTGCAACAACCAAAAGTGATGTCTATGCATTTGGTGTTGTTCTCTTTGAGATTATATCTGGGAAGGAGGCTATTATTCGAACAGAAGGCACAATGACAAAAAACCCAGAAAGACGTTCATTGGCATCTATTGTAAGTTAGGCTCATGAGACATGAATTTAAATACAATGGAATGTGTGCTACAGCTCAATGTGCTTATAGTTCTACATTGCTTCATAGTAAAACGTTGCAAGAGCTTGTCTAGCTTTGGTAACTAATGTGATGATTTTACTGCACCAGCACTAGTGTCACAAAATTCACATAGATGTGCTATTGACATTGTAAATTTAAAAGTTGAACAAAAAGGGTATAATACTATTTCCAGTCCTTAATATAACATCTAATTTGTAGTGTAACTTGTATTACGAAAAAAATCTTATATTGAGGACCAGAGGTAGTATGATCATCATGTAATAATTTTAACAAATTGTTTCTGTCAACCTCTTCAGATAATTAACGTACAAATCATAGAGGGCAGTATGTCTCATATTTATGCATTATATCTTATGTTTTAAACTTGGCTGCATTTTTGCAATGTCCTCGGTATTATGTTGTTAGTTATGTATATTTTTCTCCTTCTCTGATTTAATTTATGATTGCATATCCCTGTGCTCTATGAGTGCAACTGTTATCTGGGGCATCGCGCTAACATTCATCACCAAATTGCAGATGCTGGCAGCTCTTAGGAACACACCCGATTCGTTGAGCATGTCAAACATGAGAGATTATATTGATCCCAACATGATGGATCTTTATCCTCATGATTGTGTATACAAGGTAAGTTTCTTCTATTAAGCATATGTTTGAGGAATAAGCTCAGCCTAATTGCTACTTGTTACATTCATTACTGAATTCTCATGCTATCAATATTGTCAGTGCTAAAAAACCAACTTCTCGCGTGTTCGGAAACCTGAAATCACATAATATAATAAAAAGGATAAAACTTTCATTAAATGGCCTTAAATATTTGCTATCAGATCCATAGAACATAATGAGATTTTTTTTTTTTTTTTTTTTGAATTATCCAATTGCATGCTAGTATGACAGTAAACCCTTAAAAAATTGGGCTGTATCCTGAAAGGAATACCATGATCTTTGACTATAGTGACTGGATCTTCATTTGTTCTTTTTTGCATGTTCCGACTTTTGATGCATAGTTGGCGATACTGGCAAAGCAATGTGTGGACGACGATCCCATCATACGACCTGACATGAAACAAGTTGTGATTTCTCTCTCACAGATTCTCTTGTCTTCTATTGAGTGGGAAGCAACTCTTGCTGGGAACAGTCAGGTTTTCAGTGGGCTTGTCCAGGGAAGATAGTTAAAAGAGCAAGATCTGTTTCATTCACACACTACCTTCAACAGGATTCTTTTTCCATTATCCTGATTTTTTCTTACCTTCCTTTAAGTTTAATAGTAGTTGTATTCATAGGAACAGACTTGTCAAAGAATTTGTGGGTTAATATCTCTTTTGCCATTCGTTTGAAATGCCTCAAAAGTACTTGATCTTCATTTTTGTTAAAACTTCAATTTAGTGTGTAGGAAATTTTGAACCTGAGTTAGATTATGTGATATGGTGGAGCTGGGTAAGGATTTTGGAGTTCTGTAATTGGTATTTTGATATATAGTCTGCAATTCATACCTTAAGCTTGTTTGAATTCTTTGCTTTCTTCTTGAACTAACATTCCCTTTTGTCTTTATGAAGAGGAAATTTTGGAAAGGCATTTCAGAAGCAAAATGCATTGTTGACTTCTGTCTTTAAATTAACACTTATTTAAAAATTTCTTTTGATATTAGAATTAATGAGCCCAGTTAAAACGCTTTATAAAAGGAGCATATACAGATAAAAGTGCACTGTAATTTTATTGTGTGCTTGTATGAGAACATGAAGTGGCTCAATGTTTTGGCATGGAGTTTGAAGTAAGCAGTACTCCCAACTAATCCAAAAATTAGAACTTTGTCCTACAAGTAGGACCAAGATTAACTCCTAAATGTTATCTTATAATTAGGATAGGAGGGAGTATTATTGATGATTTATGGATAATTTAAATTTTATAACTTTTTTTTATCATAAATTGGTTATAGTTATATTGAATTGAAATATTTATAAAAATGGAAACAAACGGAGGATGGCCGGAGAAGGTTTCCATATAATTCAAAGCCTAACATTTTTTTTAGATATGGATTCAAAGCCTAACATTATCTTCCCTGTAATCCCTCCATTTTTTCCATGGTAATAAAACAAAAACTATAATTCTTCGTGAAGAAAGAGTTTTTTTTTTTTTTTTTTTTTTTTTTTTTTTGGATTACATGGGGCAAGCCGGCAAGCTAGGGCTGTTTGGT
Organism: Acacia melanoxylon; assembly: GCA_019022615.1. NCBI lineage: Eukaryota > Viridiplantae > Streptophyta > Magnoliopsida > Fabales > Fabaceae > Acacia > Acacia melanoxylon. The sequence goes on from JAFJYJ010000003.1 coordinate 17,566,547, forward strand.
ATGAGGGATTTGGAGAGGAGGAGAAAAATTTATGAGTTGAATTTAAAAAGAAAAATTATGACTTCTTTAATGTGATTTTTTTAATGGGTTAAGGTTACCAACAAAAATTTCCCCCAAGGGTGTCTAACTGACACAAATAAGTTTAGGAAGGGGCAAAACCTTTAAATTTCATTAAATGCCATTAGGGTTTTTTGTCTTATAATTCCCCATCCCTCACAAGTCCATCCTGACCGTCCAAATCTTGATCCAACGGTCCATAATTTAACGGTTTTGGTGAATTTACACGGGTTCTTTGTCTTAAATTATTTATTGATATTTTTGTCATTTTTAAAATTTATTTTTGTCATTTTTAAAACATCACTTTAGGAAAAATTTTGTTAGTAAAATTGTGCTTTAATATTTTTTTAATCTTTAAAGTTTGTAACCATTATCTTGTTTGAATGATACTCCTACATATATTTTACTAAGTGAACTAAACAATTAACATTGCATGTATGGTTGGCAAAATAAAAGTAACAAAACATGTATTGTTATAAATATATGTATTATGTGGATGTCATTGCATAAGAACCTCGAAGGTGCATAAAAGAAGTCTTACGTAAACATTCAGAACTTACTTGAAATGAGAATTCATTCATCTCTCTAGAATTTCTCTTTGACTTCTCTCTACTTTTCTATACATTTTCTTCAGTTTTATAACACGTTATCAGCACGAGGCTCTAATCAACTGAGCCTCCCTAACACCGTTCTTCATCACCGTCGTTCACCTTCCCCTGGGAAAAGTTTTTCAAATTTCTTCGAAGGAGGCATTTCAAGTTTGAAAAATTGATTTACGATCGGTGATTATGCGATCTCTTCATTCAGATATGTTTTCTATTAAGTTTTAATTGTTGATTTAAGTAATATGATCTTTGTGAATGAAAGAGGAAGAAGAGTTGCAGAGAGAGAGATGAGACGCAGAGCAGAGGAGGAAGAAGGGGAGGAATTTTTTTATGTGGGTCCCACATGTTTTTAATATTTAATTATTATAATTACTATTTAAATAGTAAATTCAAAAAAAAAAAGTCTGATGGTTTGAAAAATTTGGCGGCGGGACCCATATGTTTTAAATATTTTATTATTATAATTACTATTTGAATAGTAAATTCCAAAAAAAAAATCTGTAGGCAGGAAAAATTTAAAAAAATTGATTGCGCAATGATTGTACAATGATGATGCAATGTTTTTACTATTTTGATTGCACATTGATTATACAATGATTGCGCAGTATATATATATATTAATATTTTATTGTTTTAATTTAATATTTTATTTTAATTTATTTTTTGCTAACATATTTATGATTCAACATTTATTTTATTCTTTGCTAACATATTTATGTTTATTTATTTATATTTTAATTTCGACACCTACTTGGGGTTAAACCTCCTAACCTGAAGTCTTGATTTAATATTAAGTATTTATTTTTATGCTATTTAAATTAAGCATTTACTTTATGCTATTTAAATTAAGCATTTACTTTTATGTTAACTAACATAACATTTATTTTTATGTTTCTAACATATTTATGTTTATTTATTTATATTTTAATTTCGACACCTACTTGGGGTTAAACCTCCTAACCTAAGTCTTGATTTAATATTAAGTATTTATTTTTATGCTATTTAAATTAAGCATTTACTTTATGCTATTTAAATTAAGCATTTACTTTTATGTTAACTAACATAACATTTATTTTTATGTTTCTAACATAACATTTATTGTTTATGTTTTATTTATTATTTGTCATTTTATCATTATTATTATTATTTTTATTATTATTAATATATTTCTTATTCTTTGATCAGACGTCATATATAATGGCCAGAAACCTTTGTTTATCCTGAAGATAAACAGTTGGAAGCCATTTTGATTTAATTTCTCTTGAAGAGAAAAATGGCATTGAGATATATGACAAAAAATTGGCCGAGAAAGCCAAATGAAGATATAAAGTGGTAAGTAGCTTTAGAAGAGCATAATTTGGCCAAGAAGACATATATTGGCAAGAAGCCAAGAGAAGGCACAATATGGCCTGAAGTCAAAATGATAATTTGGCTTGATATTAAGAGATAAATTGGCATGAAGCCAAAGAGACAAATTTGCCTAAAGATATGAGACAAGGCATGATCTATGATTTTTGTATGCCATCAGTTGTATAAATGTCTCAAAATTGAATATTTGTCATTAATAGATTCTTTTGTTCTTTAGAACAAATTAATGGGATTGTATGACCACGGAAGATGGTTGTTCTTCTAAAAGTTTATTATAAATGGGAATATTCAATTTGCTCCTGAAGTAGCAATATTGTGAAGGAATCAAGAAATATTTTGAATTAATTTCTTGTATTTATATGATCAAACAAAATAGTGAGTTTTTGTTTTAAGGATCATGAATTTCCTCTAACAGGCTTGACTCCATTCCCAGAAGTGAATGTAGTAATGAATAAATTTAATTGTGGTTATGAATATGTGTGTAAATTTGTTTTCATATGGACATGGTTGTAATTATGATGGTTCAAATCCTCACCAGAAGTGAGGAAAGATTATTGATAAGAACCACAGAATGAGATATTGGGTATAACAAACATGATAGAAACTCATGTTATCGTTTGGTGGCTAGGGTCATTAGTTTTTGAATTTATTTTATGCCATGCTATATTTGTTAAAAGTTAAATATTTGATATAAACTATCGATAAGATAAGTATTATATGTAAATCAGCCTCAAAATCAATTTCGAAAGTATGAGGCGTTGATTTTGAATATGGGACCAATTTGGAATTTAAAGTTAATTAGGGTATTATTTTATAATTTTACGTGGTAGTAAAATAACATTCATAGAATTTGGGGTCATGTTATGTATTTTTCCCCAAACTCAATTTTCAAACCTTTCCACGTGAAGACACGGTTGAAGAGAGAAAAATTTGGTTGAGTCCCGTGTGTTTATATTATTTTATTATTATGAATAGTAATACTATTCAAGAAAAAAATTTAGAATTTTTGAATGGCAAGTAGCTATAATATTATGTTTTTATGGCAAGAAGTAGTCATAATATTATGATTTTATGACTAGAAAATTTATCATTTTTATTGCCATAAATTTATTATTTGATGTTTAAGAAGTTTATCAATTTTTATAATTGTTCTTTTATAAAAGAACAATATTGGTTTAAAGAAATGACATGACAAGAAAAATTTTATGGATTATTATAAATACTAAGACCCTGAAGGTATATGTATATACAAAGAATTTTAAGTTAATATGTATATACATAGAGTTTTAAGTTATTGTCTTAAAGACAAATAACTTGCGAAGAAATTATGTCACATATGAGTAATAATTCTAAAGGCTAATAAGTCTTGGAGACTAATTAGCATAGTTTGCCCACTACATTTGAAAGACAAATGTTCAGACTATATTTGGTAGTATAAATTTAAGGCTCCGGAAGAGCTATGAAAGTATAAATTTGATTTAAGGCTCTGGATGAGCTAATATTTTGTTACTTGAAGGGACAAAATTATGCATTGAATATGCATTTTATTCTACAAAAAATGAAAGAAACTTTTTGAGTTTCAGAGATATCTGTAGAAATGAATATCATATAGAAAAGTATTGAACCACATACAATTGTAAACCAGAAGTTTACAAATAATAATTCAAGGTTTATAAAATGTTTACAGTATGACCAGTTAGGTCATATGTGGTCAATAAAGATATAAATACTTGAGAATTCATATCTTGATGTGTAAACAAATATTATAAATTCATGACCAACAACAAGGATAAATAGAAAATGAGTCTTCATTTTTCTACAGCAAATATAAGGAGGAGATATTTGAGATATTTTCCATTGGATGTGCAGAAGTGCATATAGCACTATTATAATGCACTAATATGATCCTCAATGGGGGATGAGAATATATGTTGGATGTAAAACTCTTTTGATAATAAATTAAAGGATTTGTAAGTGATAACCCGCATTTGGATTGAAATCCATGAATATATGTGAAGTATTTTTAAAGGACTCACACTTAAGGGGGAGATTGCTATAATGCAAGTGTGAGTCAATTTTGAAGAGTGATATACTTCCTATATTAAGCTTCTTTTATGAAGAACAAAATCCTTGAGTTTTAAGGTGAAAGTTATGTCTCACACTTGAGGGAGAGATTGTTAATATGCAAGTGTGAGTTAATTTGTAGAAAGTCATACTTATACTTCCCACATAATGACAAATATGATCTCCTGGAAATGGATGATAAATTATGATTTAAAATCATAATGTTACAGTAAACCAGAAGTTTACTGAGTTAAGATATATGTTACAGTAAACTAGAAGTTTACTATTTGTTGGCATGACTTGCTTGATCATCCAAGTCATATATATATATATAATACAAATAAGATTTTGTATTGACATCAATTGAAGAATCGGAAATTCTTCATGAATAAATACTTGTTCTAAAAAATAAATGACTATGAGAAAATCATAGGTCATAATTGGTAATAGATCTACGGAAATATATTAAACAAATTTATATGGGCCCATTAAAATAGCATGTAAACCATACAATGATATGATAAATTTAATAGATGCATATATAAGATGGTTACATGTGAGATTATTTGCTTGCAACATGAAGTTTGCAAAAGAGATTGCAATATGAAGTTTGCAATAATGTTTGATGTTTGAATAAATTAAGCGCGCAAATTTCCAGATGATATGATCTAGGAATCATATATTAAAGCCTCCATGAATAAGCTAGATGAATGCTTATGAGAACAAAATTTTATGTTGGTATATTTAACAATATATAGCAGCATTTATATAAGCCAACAAAATTCTCCCTGTAAAATTGGCTTTTGGTCAGAAGCCAGACAAATTTCCATCCTAAAAGGGTTGAATATGCAATGATGATAAATCCACCACAATGCACATAGATGGATATAGAAAGAAATTTTAGATAAATTTTGTATAAGTACCTTCTATTTCTTGTTTGTCTCTATATGAAAGCGAGTAAGATGTTTCTAAAGGAAACAAATGGATGTAGGAGACTTATCTTTGCATGATTAGTCAATTGTCGTTTGACATTGTTTTCTTACTTTGAGGGGGAGAAATTGGATAGCTGGAAAAGTGAATACATGGAATGCATTATAGCATTGTATATATCCTCGAATAATGTAGTATGAACCAGAAGTTCATCAGATTATGCATTCATGTATTATTTGCCAGATAATATTACTGACCCAAATGAGATTTATTAAATCTCATACTCCAAATTTGAAAATGCTCCAATTTGTATGAATATGAATGTGGCATGCTCGAAGCATGAGAAATTATTCGGTTCCAATTATAAATGTTATGGATAAATTGGAGCAATAATTATGATGATCATATTAAGGAGGTAGATACTCCGAAGAGTATCGAGACATAACTAATTGCAAAAACCTCAAAGAGAGGTTCGTACCTGAATAATATTGATATTGATAAATTATGTCGAATTGGAAAAATGGAACCGAAAAGATGAAATTGTCGACAACAATTTTGAAAGATGATATCACGTGATCAAATGAGGATATTATATAAAGATATGTCACAAGAAGTTGACATAAAGATGATTGGCCAAGAGGATAAGTGAAATTGAATGTGACGCAAATATAATCATATTATGATAGTTATGGACCGAAGTCCAAATTGAGATATATGAATGTTTATGTGAAAATAAAGATTTTCACAAAGTCTAATATGATTATGATGTGATATATGATTTTGTGGTGGATACAATAATTTTGTATATATATATTGTTAATCTGGCAATTTATGAAAGAAATAAAAATTATGCGTCTATTAGATATTGTTATATAGCCTATGCATAAGGCTTACTAAATTATGAAGATTACAGAAGAATCTTCAAAGGATCAAAAAGTGCTAGAAGCACATGTCCTTAAAGGACTTAATGTGGTAAGAAATGACTTAAGGTGCCAGAAGCACATGTCCCCGAAGGACTTAAGGTGCCAGAAGCACATGTCCTAGAAAGACTTAATGTGCCAGAAGCACATGTCCCTGAAAGACTTAATGTGCCAGAAGCACATGTCCCCGAATGACTTAATGTACGTGCCAGAAGCACGAGTCCCTGAAGGACTTAGGATGCTAAAAGCATCTAATTCAAGTTATTAAGAACAATAAAGGGGAAAAGTCTATGAATGACTTAAATCAATTAGGGCACAGTGGTATAATCTTCTCAAGAGATATGTGGAAAGAAGGGTATAAAGAAAGTGAATCAATATGCCTATGCATCTTTATGAAAAGATCTTGAAGTGAATCTTTTAATTGCAATTTATGTTGATGATATCAATATTATTGAAACTTTAAGGCAATTAATTGAAGAGCTTCAATAAGACAATTAATTGTTTAAAGAAAGAATTTGAAATAAATAACTTGAGAAGAACGAAATTCTGTATTAGATTACAGATTTAATACCTATAGTACGAGATCTTTTGTTTATACAAAAGTAGGTCCTAGATTGATTTTATATGGATAAGTCATATCAATTATATATTTTAAAGTATTTGCAGGTGAATAAAGAATAATTTCAACCTCAAGCAAAGAAGTTGAAGAATGACACTTATGTATCATGCTTATTTGCATGAGATAATTCTTCACCAACACAAAGACATTGGGAGTAATGTAGTCATCAGAGGGAGTATATCTTATGTATTTTAGTAAGACAAGTTGATGTACGCTGCACTCTTTTTCCCTTATCTAGGTTTTGTCCCACTGGGTTTTCCTAGAAAGGTTTTTAATGAGGCAGCATTAGAAAATCTGATGTAATTAAGAGGGGGAGCGTTGATACACGTTGTACTCTTTTTTCCCTTATCTAGGTTTTGTCCCATAGGGTTTTCCTAGAAAGGTTTTTAATGAGGCAACATTAGAAAATGTATCAATGGATGATGTACTCTTTTCTTTAGCTAGGTTTTATCCCACTGGGTTTTCCTAGTTAAAGTTTTTAATGAGGCATATTCATAATGGACATCCGAGGGGAGTGTTATAAATATATGTATTATGTGGATGTCCATTGCATAGTAACCCTTGAAGGTCTATAAATAGAGGTCTTGTGTAAACATTTAACTTACTTGAAATGAGAATTCATTCATCAGAATTTTCTCCGACTTCTCTACTTTTCTATACATTTTCTTCAGTTTTATAACATGTATGACCTTTTGTTTTTTATAATTATTTCTTTTTTCAAGATTTAGAGCGCAAAGAGTTTTACTATTTATGACAAATGAATTTTTTAAGATTTAAATTTATGTTCTTTTCATAATGGGGGTGTGACAATTTATCACCTCAACCAACTACTAGTTGGTTTTTTGAGTTTTTGGTCTCAGGTTTTTTATTTTCCCAGGCCTACTCTGAATTGGGCCTATTGGGTTGTATCTGACCCAAACCTATGGCCCGTTCGGTCCTGTTTGAAAAACGCCATGTCGTTTGCTTCCTGTCCCCCAAATTAAATGGCTTTGGAAGAACGGAAAATAGCGTCACTTCTAGAAATTGCAGAGGAGAAGCCCGCCTCTCCAAACCCGACGATAAATTCAAAAATCCTCGACGGAGCAAAGTCGCAGGGAGGGAGAGAGATGCCCGTGGATGAAGTGAACGCTAAGTCGGAGAGGAAGCCTCTCAGGAATGTAACAAACAACTATGATCGGAGATCCTTTAAATCTATGAACGTGAAGACGGTATCTCAGAAGCAAACGGAAGAGACTGCTAAGGAGGAGAAAGAAGATGACGACGTACTCGATCGCATTCTTCTTGTTCATTCTGACATTTCCTCCGTTCTTCATCAGGTGTCTGTTTCATCGGATTGTAGTGTTTTATTTGGTTCTTTACATTTCCAAGCGATCAGAAATCAATTTCCGTCGTTTTTGAAGCAACGAAGTCATTAGGATTTATGGTGGTTTTGTTGACTGCAATTACTTAGTTGACCGAGTTTGGTTTTGGAGGAATTGCTGGCGGATATGAAGTTTTCCTATTGAGAAGTGAACTTAGGCATATTCCTAGTTGGAATTTTCGTTCATAGAGACATATTCTTCTTCTTTTTCTTCTTTGATTTCGGATTCTTTTTCTTCCAAGCTGACTACTTCTAAGTTTATTACACTAATATTACCACAGCCACTTGAATCTGAAATCGACTAGCTGGCTTAGTTTCTTATCCAAAATCTTCTGTTTGTCCAACCAGATGGTGCTTCTTCCTAGATTTGTTCGTTCATTTTGTGGTTTCAAGGCTTTAAAATCTGCGCTAAGGATTTTGCCTCTTATTTTATTGCAATAACAATTTTCAGAAGTGCTGGAAAATATATTCATGAATTAATGAATTGAATGGCAGATTGATGAGCTTGTTGCAATAGCATTTAGACTCAAGACCACAAGCAAAGAGGGGAGAAAAGAGATTGAATCTTTCTCGCATGTGTTGTCTGACATGCTATCGTCATTAAAGGTCAATGCTCTGTCTTTGTTTTCATGCTTGAATAATCTGTTTTCGCTCATTGTTGATAGGTGTTGTTTCTGATTGCAGCCATGGGCGGCCAGTTTCCAGAGGGCAATATCTACGACCTCAGAAGAGTCTGAATGTCAGCCTCAACAGGTTTTGGCCAAAAAACCAGTATCTAATGAGGTTACAGAAGAAAGTAAAGTCTGTGACTGTCCTGAGGAGCCAAAATTGGACTTGCTGGTTTCTCCTTCTCCTCTCGTGTCCTGGCGGGCTAACTGTACCATTGAGAGAGGTAGACAAATGTTTATGCTCACACCTCTTCCTATATCAAAAGCATTATCATGCAAACACCAGGAGCCATCTAAGTCGGAGTTTAATAGATTATCTTCCTCTACTAATGCTTTTGGGAGATCAACTGTTTTTGCGTTATCTGGAGGTATGCCTGACTGCTCGTTTGATGCTGTTGTGGTGAAGCCAACTCCACTTAAACCTTCTGCTTCTGTTGCTATTCAAGAGGCAAATGCTCGAGAAAGTGGATCTATTTCTTCGCCGCTTTTTCCTAAAAGAGAAAGCTCCATGCTTGTTATGACCCCATGCTTAAAAATGTCACCCCCAAAATCTTGTGTTTTGCTTGAACCCATATCTGAAATCTGTGATCCAGGCAAAGACAATGACAGGGTACGAAAATCCACTCCGTTTCCTGTTGGGATTCATTACAGCGATTCAGAATCTTCTGAGTCTTCTGGTAGTGATGCTTCAAAAGGTATGGCATTGAAGTATCCAGAGCTATTAGGGATACAACATATTTCTAAATCTGGAGCAGGAAAGAAAAGGGTAGAAGCATCCCCAGATTGGTTTATGTCGCCTCCTAAAACTTGTGTTTTGCTGGAGCCTCCTGATGAGAAGGCGTTTGATTTGCAAAAGGCTGATAAAGGTTTACATATGACAGATGCTGTTATTATTAATAAAGAAACTAGCAAATTGGAAGAAAATGTTTTCAAAGACCATAATCAAACCACAAAATCTTGTAACAAAGGTAGTATGTGATCTTCCACTTTTCATACCTTTTAACCTTTTGGGTTGTCATGATTTTGGCTTATTTATTTATTTATTTGTGCAGAACATCTTGGTTGCAACTTATCCCCTATGTGGCTTGAGCCTGAAAGCTCGTTTCGAGCAGGGAAATGTCCTGGTGAGAATACACTGAAGAAAGAATTGTGGACGAGGTTTGAAGCAGCATCTATCAAGGGGCTTGTGAGTAAAACCACCGCAGTTAGCAATAGTACTCAAAAAGGGTTTATGGATCTTCTGGAAGAAGCTTCTTATGATGATTAAGCACACTACAAAAATCAATGTCTCAGCAAGCAAATAGGTTTTTCCCTCATTTTGAAAATTGAAAATTTTGTCTGGACAAAGCTTATGTTGTAAGGTTTGGAGCAAAGAGGCCTACAAGCCACCTAGAAGATAATTTTGGCAGGGGATGCAGGACACTATGATGAAGCTATGTTGTTTAGCTGGTCTTTGTTCCTTCCCTATGATGTCAAATGAAAGTATGGGAATTGGGAAGTGTTCTCTGATTCTGCATCCCCCAATCTGATCTTGTATGTATCAATCATTATTTACTCTTATCACAAGAATATGAGACACATTCAACAACATGCGTGGTGCGTTGGTCTATTGGCAGAATTTAAAGCAGGAAGAATTGCACTAATTCCTGTTTCTTGGATTCTGATTAATTATAATGATACAATATACAATATATTCACTTAATAAACCCTAGGTCCCTGTGTAAAAGCCTTTTTATTTGAATGTGTATGTGCCTAAATATAAGATCCTTATGAGTTTCTCTCAACAATAAATGTGTTTTTTCTCATTTTCCCTCAATTAATTATTATGCTACATGCATTCTCTTTCATCATTTTGTCATTATTATTACTACAATTTTTTTTAGAATTTTGCGATTGAAAGGCTCTTATATATAGGGACGGAGAGAGTAATAGTTTTTAGTGATAACCTTGATATATTTAATGACAATATAGGTTGATATATTATATTACCTTTGGTTCTAATTATAAGACCGGTATGACTTTTTTTGGAGAGATTAAGAAAACTAAATATGTTGTTTAATCATATCATACGTTATGTTTTTTTAGATTATATATTAGTTTATTAGTTAAACTAATTAGTTTGGAGAAAAAAATAAAAATAAAATACTCTAAAGTAATTTAATTAGCTTCCTTAATTTCTCTAAAAAAGTCAACTTGATCTTATAATTAAGGCCAGGATGGAGTATTATATTCTTGGATAATAATAAAATTCAACATTTTAGATTATTTTGAACTTTAATAAGGTTTTTACTTTTTACATCACCCCAACCTATTTATAGCATTTGTTATCATATATAAATGGGAAAATCCATCTTGGGGCCCTTTTTGGAAAACAAAAATCCTAAAAAGGGCCCCAAGATTCTGAAAATCCCAAAAAAGGGATTTTCAAATTTTCTAATGCGTGAGTTGTTAATGTGGTGATATAGTTGTTAACCAAAATTTGATATTGTTATTAATGTGACTAATTTAGTTGTTAAAATATTGTTGTTAATGCGCTGATTTAGTTGTTAACGGGTATTGATTTTGTTGTTAATTTGGTGATTTAATTGTCAGCGGAGATTCTGAAAATCCTAGAAAGGACCAAGGGTCCTTTTTGAATTTTTCAAAATCTTGGGGTCCTTTTTGGGATTTTCCCAAGATGGATTTTCCCTATATAAATATAAACACAGAGGGATTGAAGTTGCAATTTCCTATTATTAGGATTTCACTTGTTTTATACTAACATTTATCCTGATAGTGGTGAGTGGTGACTATAAGTGATGTCACAAGTTATAAGTAGTTACTAGTTAGTGTGTGATTACCTCTCTTATTTTTTTAAAAATAAGTTTTAATTTTGATTATGAGTGAGATTTAATTATAATGATAATATTTCTTATAATTATAATTATATTTATAATCAATTTAACTACTTACCCATATGGATAAAAAATTGTAGTGTGTGTTAAAAAAATAATTTTTCTCTCTCTTTAAACAAATTACGAAAGGAAAGCATCCATTTATTCTGATCATGTCGTATGTGTTTAGCAGGTATGGGATTCTCATAGATCAAATCAATCTAGAAAAGTGATTAATTTGATATAGGCAACAATAAGTTTTTTTTTTTTTTAATATATATACAATATAGGCAATAATAAGTTAATAACCTTATAATCAGGCAAAATATCAAAATGATCCATAATGGTCTCATTATGAAAAATTAATAAACGAAAATTTTTTTAATACTATTTGCAGTTGAAAATCCTAAATAAATCTTGTTGCTTATAAGAGTATATGCATTAACTAAAAAAATATAGCAATTGATAATTTATTTCAGTAGAAAATCACTAATTTAGAATTTTAAAGTTCAAAGTTGTATTTTTTAAAATCTCTTTTTCTAATAATTAATTACAAAATGACTAAACAAATATATTTTTTAACAAGACGATGTGATTATAATTTTGAAGACGTACAAAGAGGATGAATACAAACAACTAATAAGCTACGTGAGGTAGGCAAGGAGTTAAAACTTTTTTGACTGATGAAGTAGTTTTTCTGGCCGAACAAAAAAAATATTTTATTGAGGCAAAACACTAATAAGCTGTCTAATCTTGATGTAATAGGGTAATTATAGCATTTAGTTCATCTTATATTTGTAAAGATGATTACATTTTGTAATTTGAATTACATCGTTTAATGTAATCGAGATTTGTTGCTATGATTAATGAATAAAGATGTTAACATCTTATAATCAACCAATGCATCCACCCATAAATACAGTTAATTATTAGACAATTTTAATTACCACAATTAAATATTTAAATATTAATTAATAATATAGAAATCTAAGAAAATTTAAAAAATTATATTCCACCGCTAAAAAAATTAATCTCATTAAATAATTTTCTCATAATTAAATATTAACATGAAGCCAAGCTATACTTTCTATAATATTTTTATTATTAAATATTAAAAAATTACTATAAACCCATCATATACATTTAAAATAAAAAAAATTATCATGAACTCAATGCGTATATTATTATGAGATAGGATATTGTCATTACTACCAATTTTATGTCACTACCACTTTTTCACCGTTAGATCAGAATCCCATCTACCTTTATCATTTCTCTCTCCTATTGAGATTCTGATTTAACGGTGAAAAAGTGGTAGGGACTTAGTAGTGATATAAAATTGGTAGTGACAATATCCTATCTCTATTATTATATATATATATATATATGTAGGCAAAGATAATTCTAGCCCTACTACATGATTCTCTTCATGTTGTTGTTGGATATAATCTAACCAAACCTTTTTTAATATGCATAATCTTTCCTAGTAAAGAACAAAATAAATTATGTTACTTTTTTTTTTGCTCAAAATAAATTATGTTACCTCGAATTAACTAAACGGGCACTGAAGCTTATGGCGAAGACTTGTTACTGACTAGCCATAGGTCCCGGCTGTTTATTCTGCCTCCCGCACCTTACTGCCTTGTACCCTTTCCCGCCGTTCCGAACGAGTACAAAAAATTTCTCTTCACTTCACTATCTCTGTACAATCCCTTCAACCATCACAAAATCATTCTCTTCCTGTAAATTCTGAAACCCTAAGTTATCTGTGTTCGTTGTCAATGGCGAAGCTTGATCAGCTGACTCGACACATTGAGTCCTATGTCGACTCGTCTGCTACTCCCGCTCAGCAGGTCTACCGCCTTCTTTGAATTCTCTTTTTGCACAATGAATACTTGTATGAGCAGAGTTCAGTTTTTCGTCGAAGCTGCTTGATTTCTTTCTTCCTTCCTTACTTTTTTTAGTTATATAATTTTCATTGTTTTCTGAAGAAAATAACATATTTTCCTCCTTCTGTGAGGAGGGTGTGCTTTTGCTAATTGCCCTCATGCATGCTTTTATCTTGGTTGTTTCCATTGACAGAGTAAGCTTTGCACTGCAGGTTGCGAGTATGGATGCAATTGGGAATCTTGTAAAGGATAATGCTTTAACTCTGGAAGCACTGGTATGCTTTTCACTTAATCCTTTTTTTTTTTTTTTTAATGTTTGGATTTAATTCCATGCATTGATGCTAGTTTTCTCCCCATTCTTTTATTGCTTCTGTTTCACTTTAAAGGTTAGTGAGTTGGGGATGTATTTGACCACAACAGACGACATCATTCGTGCAAGAGGTGCGTCGTATTCATTCTCAGCTTGTGCGACATTCTTAACTACATACGTGCTTACACACCTTATGCATGCATTCAATAATGTTTACATGTTTACACTTTACATATGGATACCAATGCATGTGAACTTTAATGGTGTTACACATGTGACTGTGAATAATGTATTAATTAGAGTGAATGCTTGAATATCGTTTGGAAACACATTTTCAGGAATCCATCTTCTAGCTGAGGTGCTTACACGCATTGAATCAAAACCTCTTGACATTGCTACTGTTCATAGCTTGATAGCTTTCTTCAAGGACAGATTGGTCAGTATTAATATTCCTTCTGCAAAATCTCCGTAAAATCAAGCCTTATAATCTCTTTAATTTCCTCCTAACTTGAGACTTGCTGGAATTCTTGTTCTTTTGTTTGTTGAGTTTTGTGAGTTTCTGATTGGGCACGTTCATTTTTCATTTTTACTTTAACAAAATGTTCACTGATAATCTGTGATGTCTTGTAAATAATTTTATCATGAGTTTCTTAAAATCGTGCTAACAACATAATATTGTATTTAATCAGGCAGATTGGAAAGCACTGCGAGGTGCACTTGTTGGTTGTCTGGCAATGATAAGGAGAAAAAGTAATGTTGGTGTGGTAACTGATAGTGATGCCAAAGCTGTTGCTCAATCTTTTTTAGAGAATCTGCAAGTTCAATCTTTAGGACAACATGACAGGAAGGTAAGTTATTGTAATGGCCTTAGCTAGAACATGATTACTGAAAATGTGTTTTCAAATGATATTCAAGCTTTCACTCTAAGAGATGATGGTTTTCACCTAGAAACTTATCCAAGGATGGAAAAGACATTAGAACTTTTTTTCCTTTTGAAGTTTATCTTGATTTTCGTGATGTTATCTTAATACTTCATGTTGGCTTTTGTTTCTTCGATATTGCAGCTTTGCTTTGAACTTCTTAATGTCCTGCTGGAACTATACTCTGATGCAGTTTCTTCACTGGTAGTCTTACTTTCTCTGAACGATTATACTGTAACAAACAAACAAACAAACAAAAAAAAAAAAATCCTGAACGTTTGATGTTTGCTTTTTCATACGTGTATTTCTGTTGAGATCTATCTATCTGACACATGTGGAATTATATTTTAACCATCTCAGAACACATTGTCACTTGAATGTCTTGTAGGGAGAAGATCTTGTTTATGGCATTTGTGGAGCTGTGGACGCTGAAAAGGATCCAGAATGTTTGATGCTTGCTTTTCATTGTGTTGAGAGTTTGGCACGATTATATCCTGATCCTTCTGGTGTACTAGCAAATTTTGCGGCAGATATTTTTGAGATTTTGGAATCTTACTTTCCCATTCACTTTACTCATGTAAGCTTAGTTTTTGGTCTTATATTTCCATTGAACAGCTTTCATTTGCTCTTTTGTTAATTGTTATAAATCACTTGAGCTTACCTTGAAGTTAATCTAATCTTAATTGTACTTAATGTTGAAAGCATGTGACAAGATACTAATGTTCTTTCCAAAGATTCACATTTTCATTAGCAGTTTATTTATTTGTGTTTCTATTTCTTGACCAGCCAGGGGGCGGGCATATTTATGTCCAAAGAGAGGAACTGTCAAGGGCTCTGATGGTATGTGAAACTTTCATTCAGATTGGGCAACATTTTACTTTAGGTCATATAGCAACTTATAATATCAACTATTTATTTCTCGCCTATCCACAGAAAGAAACATTTTTATTGCTTACTCTGTGTTTGTTTATCTACCTCAAACCTCAAAAGTTTTCTTTATTTATGAACTTTTTGTCCAGACTCCAGACTGATGGTCAGATGAGGTAATTTTGTCGCACTAGATTGGCATGAGTATTTGTGATGGCTTTTTTATACAAGTATTTTTTTAATTTTCCCTTAAAAAAAGTGGCTTGGCAGATTTAGAGTAGTTTGTTTGTGTCTTTCCAGGAGGATTAGATGTCTCCGGCTGACTTGTAGGTTTTTAACCATAAATTCACTGATTTTGGCTAGGAAAAAGGGGGGCATAGGTTCTTAAAGGCGTTGTGCTATGTTGCTGGTCTGTAATGTCTTTGGGCAGGACAGAATGTGAGACTGTTAAATCTGTAGTATTTTTGGCCTCTTAAAAGTTTGTGCTGATGATATTTTAGGGCATTGCCTTGTGGACATATGAAGAGATTGGAACACTATTTTGAGCTAAAATTTCTGTTATGTTTTATTTTCTTGGGAGGATGACTACTGTTTTGTACTGTTCTTTTCTGCATTATATTGTTTTTTCCATCTAAAAAAATTGTGGTGCTTGTATTATATTTATATGTGAAACTAGTGAGCAAATACTATTTCTACGTTGCTACTATCTTGAACTAATTGGTTGACTTCTTTGCAGTCTGCATTCTCTTCCATGCCCTTTCTTGAACCATTTGTCATTCCTTTGCTTATTGAGAAACTTTCTTCTTCCCTTCTTTCAGCAAAGGTATGTATTAATGGAATATATATAGTTCTACCAGAAGTGCTAGATATTTGTTATTTACCTCTATGCTTTCCTTCTTTCTACAATAATTGGTCTTTGAATAAAGAAACATGAATTTTTTCTGCGTTTGATTTTCCATGATTATAGGTTGATTCCTTGAAG
The DNA here is from genome assembly GCA_019022615.1 of Acacia melanoxylon. Taxonomy (NCBI): domain Eukaryota; kingdom Viridiplantae; phylum Streptophyta; class Magnoliopsida; order Fabales; family Fabaceae; genus Acacia; species Acacia melanoxylon. The sequence continues at coordinate 17,582,979 of JAFJYJ010000003.1, forward strand.
TATCTTAAGGCTTGCTCCTCCAAGTATGGAGCAGAGAGGATGGCAAATCATGCTAGGGCTATATGGTCTTCCTTAAAAGATGCAATATCCACTTATTTGGAAGAACCAGTTTTTTCTTTTACTTCAGAACCTATAGTTGGTGTTAACTTTCAGAAGAATGAAATTGTCACAGAGGCTCTATCCCTTCTTCAATTGCTTATCAAGCAAAATAGTGGTTTGTTAGTGAGCTTGATCGTTGACGATGAAGATGTGAACATGGTTTTCAACTCCATTGCATGTCATCAGAAATACAATGATATTCCTGTTCAAGGAAAGCAAAAGTTACATGTTATTGGTTGTATTCTCTATGTTACTGCCAATACTTCCTTTTCCTCTTGCAATCTTGTGTTTCAGAGTCTTTTCTCTCGAATGATGGATGCTTTGGGATTTCCCATAAGAGAAATCAATAGTTTGCCAACTGATAATATGTTGCCCCCTACAGGAGTTAAGTTTGGATTCCTTTATCTCTGCATTGAACTACTTTCAGGTTGCAGGGATTTGATCGCAGTGTCTGAGGAACCAGGGCTGAGTTGTGATTTTGAGCATGAGACATTCTGCACCATGCTTAATCATATTTCAAGTTCGTTATTCAGTGCCTTTGGTTCTTCCTTATCATTTAGTGCTGATAATCACCTTGATCCAGATATTTATATTGGAGGTGAGATCTCTTTTTTATTTAAGCATGATTATATTTTCTGACTCCTCAACCTTGAGAACTTTGTTATGGACTCCATAGTTTATTTATAACGTGGTCTAATTACATGGTCTTTTAGGTTTATTTTGTGTAGTTCTGATGTCCCTATGTCATAAAAAAACATACTAAAATATGATCTGTTTGTTGACTGAAGAGAACTATTTGTATAGTCTCACTAGTTTTTAGAAGTGTTGATTTTTCTGTAATGTTTCCATCTAAAACAGTTGGCAGTCCTATCCTCTGATTTTTAATAATGTTTATATGTCCATTATAACTGTTCTGTATCCAAAAATTGATATAATGTAAACTGTGGATACAATCTGATCAAATTGAATTATCTCAATTTGACTGCTAATTCATGGCAGTCAATCTAAATACTTTAGCATATGATTTCTTTTACATTTATTCTTTTTATTTTTGTTATACTTAATGCTTAGACTAGTTGCAGAATTCATATTGCTGATTGTTAAATGCACAAATAAATATATTGTGGCATTGCTGTTTGATACTTTTGTTTCACTACATAGTAAATTTTTCAAAATGTTATAGGTTCAAGGTGCTGAATTCCATATTTTCTTTGGTACTGGTGTGCAGTGAAGGGTCTGCAGATATTGGCTATGTTTCCAGGAGATACTTTTCCAATTACGAAACTTCTCTTTGACAATATTTTGAGGAAATTTATGTCAGTTATCACAGAGGATTTCAACAAAACCATACTATGGAAGGCGGCATTGAAAGCATTGGTTCATATTGGCTCATTTATTCATAAGTTTCATGAGTCTGAAAAGGCCAAGAGCTATAGGAGTTTTGTTGTAGAAAAAATTGTTGAACTGCTGTCTCTAGATGATACTACTATGCCTTTTCCACTCAAATTGGAAGCATTATCTGACATAGGCATGACTGGAGTGATGCATATGCTGAAAGTTCTTCAGGAGCTTGAAGGGGCTGTATTTGCTAATCTATCTATGATTTTTGTATGTACATAACTCCAATATGTCATCTACTATCCCTTTATGTCAGTAAATTCAGTATTATCATCGGTGTTTGACCTCTGTGGTATTTGTTTGTGTAGGTCCATGGGAATTTAAGGTCTTCTGAAACCGTTGTTCAGCTTCTAGAGTGCTTCTCAGACAAGTTGCTCCCATGGTATTGAATTGTACCAGATAGCTTTTATAGTATTTTCACTCTCTTTTGGCTATTAGTGTAATTGTTAAATTTTCTGCACCCCTTTTGACCTGCAGATTACTAAAGTCATATGTATTCAATATAAAACTTCTTTACAATGTTAGTTTGCACCGTGTAGGTGTCTTTAGGCAATTTCTCCAGATTCGAAAGCTGCAGAAAATTTGTAATAAATATTGTATTCATAATTGGGCTCTTGACTTAGCCTTTTATAATCAACTGATTAGTTCATTATTAACAACATAGGTGATGTATGTGGCTGTCAGTGATGAGCAATCAAATATTATATATAAATATCCCTTCTTTGGAAAAGGTTAACTAATTGAAACTCTATATGTTCAATATATTTTATACTGGAAATAAAAGTATGTTATGGACTGGTAGCTCTCTCCCCATCTCCCTCACTTCCTCCCTCTCACGTGTTAGGTTATATCAACTGGAGAGACTCTTATGTTTTTCAGTGTGCGTAAGAGTCTTGGAAGATCTTTTTATTAATGTGATTTCGTTTTAATCTGAAAAATTTGAATCAAATTGCCAGGATCCATGAAAATGGATGTTCTGAGGAACCTGTGGTGCATTTTGCTGTGGAAATTTGGAATCAAATAGGAATTTGCATGGGCTTTAGTGTCCCATTTGAGGCAAAGGTATATATAGTTATGACTATCATGTGTTGGTTTAGCTTAATTTGTTTTGTGAGTTCTAAATTTTACTTATATATTGTACTTGTTAATTGTTGAATAACAATTAAATGACACAATCCAATATTCATGCTGATTTTTCTGCTTTTATCTTAGGGACTTCTAGGTGCAATTATGAAAGTGATGAAACTTGCTGTTGGCTATTGCTCTGTGGAAAGCCAGAATATTATAATTAAAAAAGCATACGACATACTTTTGTCACACACTAGTTTTCAGTTTAAGGAACTGGAAGGATCACCTCTAGTTCCTGGACAATATGATCTTTCTGATCGAGATAAATGGGTGCTATCTATATTTGCATCAGCAGTTATTGCAGTTTTCCCCCAAACATGCATTCCAAATGAAAGAATAGTTTTGCATCTATTTATAATAACCCTCCTCAGGGGTGTTGTTCCAGTTGCTCAGGCCTTGGGTTCTATGATTAACAAAATGATTTCAAAATCTGAAGTTACTGAGACTTCCAGTGATCTTACCTTGGAAGAAGCTGTTGATATTGTATTCAACACTAAAATATATGGTCAGATATTTAGTCAAACGAATCAAGGAAATGATGCGGTTCTGACTGATTTATGTCTTGGAGTTGGAACTGATACATCACTCCAAATCAATGCCATTTGTGGACTATCGTGGCTTGGAAAAGGTTTGCTTCTACGTGGTCATGAAAAGATTAAAGATGTCACTATGATTCTTTTGAAGTGTTTATCATTGGGCACAAAGAGTGCCTTGCCTCTGATCCAAGATTCACCAGAAGAAACTTGCATGAAGAATTTGGATCCTTTAGTAATGAAATGTGCTGCTGATGCCTTTCATATTCTTATGAGTGATTCTGAAGATTGTTTAAACCGAAAGTTTCATGCCAGAATACGGCCACTCTATAAGCAGCGGTTTTTCTCTTCCATGATGCCTATATTTCTGCAGTTGATCCCAAAATCTCATTCTTCAACATCCAGGTATGATAACCAACCCCCCCCCTCCCCCCCCAAAAAAAGGCCAGTCTATAAGCAGCACTTGCCGCTTATTGCATGCAAAAAGCATAGTACTGCCAATTAACTATTTTACCTGGTGTTTTCTTCTGTATCTTTTCATTCCACAACAAAATGCTTATACCTACGCCACTATATTACACAATTTCAGGTCTGCGTTTTATCGAGCTTTTGCACACATCATATCTGATATCCCACTAATTGTAGTATTGAGTGAAGCCAAAAAGGTTGGTTTCAGAAATTTGATTTTACAAATACATATGTTGAATTTTATTGGCTACCCAGTTCATTATAGTAATTCCTTGCTAATTTTGCAGTTGATACCAATTCTGCTGGATTGTTTGTCCATGTTGACAGAGGATATTCAAGATAAAGATATGTTGTATGGTCTGCTGCTTGTCTTATCTGGGATCTTAACTGAGAGAAATGGTAATTACTATGTTGATATCTTTGTTGTTGCCTCTTTAAAATTTATAGGGTATGTAAACGAAAGACACTTGATGTTTGTTGGTTCTGAACTTCTCATACTGATTGCTTGTCCTTTCCTTGTGTGAAAGAAAAGGGGAAGCATTTATTATTCATTCATGCCGAATTCATGAAAAATTTTACAGATCAAAAATCAGATGACTCGATTTTTAGTCATTTGAAAATGTTTCTTTCAAGAAATGCTATCATCGTGATGTCACATCCATGGAGAAACTATGAAACCTTGAGAGATTTTCAAACATTCTTTAATCTAAATAGCAAAGATATTGCTTCCTTGCGTCATTGGAATTTTGGGCCTATATGATATTATTGAATCAATGACCTGCAAACATTGCTACTCATTAATTTCCTTAGCCCACTCAACTAGGGGTTAGACTTTGAGACTGCCAAACTGATTTCCATGTATAAATTATGTGCATGCAGGGCATGAAGCTGTTGCTGAAAACATACGTATTATCATCAATGGCATGATTAAGCTTGTAGAGTACCCTCATAAATCGGTAAGTATTTTCTTGTTTAAGTTTATGTGCTGCTGAAATGTCCTGAGCTGTGTTGTAGAGCAATTTTATTACTTGTGTTGTGCCCTGAGCCCCTGACACGCCAGGTTCAGTAGTAGACATTTTTCTTGCTCTGGATTATGTTGTAGTAGTAGGGTAGACCTGAAACTTCTAGTCTCAATTATTAATTTATGAATGAGATTACTTTCTTACTCTGCCAGTCTGCCTTAACTCATTGCTTTGCTGACGAATTTGTCCAAAGTCTTGTACATTCATATCTCTGTTTCTCGTACTCAATCTCCTTCTAGTCTTTTACTTTGTTGTCTAAAACAGCTCAAAGTCAATAATGATGTTAATGGACTTCTCCCTCCCCCTCTCTCTCACTATTGCAGCTTGTCAGAGAGACGGCTATTCAATGTCTCGTGGCCATGTCCGAGATGCCCCATGCTCGGATCTATCCTATGAGAAGTCAGGTTTGTTTGACGTTTAGCAAAATGTTGATGGTTAAGTCTTGTAAAGTGGCTTTATATATTTGATCATCCCCTTCCTCTGTGTTCAACAGTTCAGAAAGATTATCCTTGTTTTGATTTTGTACTCATCATAACGATTATATCAGGTACTAAAAGCAATATCAAGGGCTCTTGATGATAAAAGGAGAGCTGTTCGTCTTGAAGCTGTCAAATGCCGACAAGCGTGGTTGGTACTCTAGTTTTTTTATAAAAGCACGTCTCTTTTGAAATTAAAAATGTGACAATGACGTTTCTTGAACAAAATATAAGCTTCAAATTGATTCATATTTATGCCTTTTAACCCTAAATATATATTGAATCAGTATAAAATAGTCAAACTTTAAATATAGAATAAATTTAAAGTAATATCTCAGGAGAGGAATATGTTATGCATAACTTCTTTTTGGGTTCTTGGTTGATCATATTTTCTTGTAGTCATATCTCTTGGTTGACCGTTGACAGGGCGTCAATTGCAGCTAGGAGTCTTCATTTTTGAACTGAAACCATTTTAACCGTTGGTTTCTAGCAAGGGGAATCTTGTTCATAGCAAAGGCTGACATCCACCGGCGAAGTATGCTTCTTTCCAGTGGCTAACTTTTTCTTCTTTTTAAAGATCTTAGTTCTTGCACTTGAGAGGACATGTCCTTATCCCTTGTATCATTCTTTCTCATATATTGCCTCAATTTTTTTCAGAATACCATGTAAGGTGACGTACAGAAGTTTACCGACACTTAGAAACCATCACTTGAATTATGAAATTGATTTTCCAAGTCTCATTTATATCTTTTACAGATAGTCACAAATTGGTTGCTTACTGAACAAGATAACTAGGCAGCATTGATACAAAAAATAGTATATGAAATTGCAACATGTAAATCATTCAACATCCAAAGGTTAAAGAATACATCAAATTGTTGAAACTTAATGATACCAAGTCAACAACTTGTACTGTTTATGAAAAATAGAAATGGCTTTTACAAGTTATACAACAATGGAAGATGGTCATGCAGATATTGTGGTTGAACTTCTCTTTTACAAATCGCCCAACGTCAATTATCGTTTCTCAACCCCGGACTGAAGAAAGAAACTGGGCACAAGGATTTATATTTAGAAGATTTCCTCTGCAATTCATAATCTGGATCAGCATCCTATATTATGCTTCCCAAAAACCCAATAGATGCATCCGGTAAAGAAGCCTGCATTTTAGTTTTTTGTACACCTGTCCATAGAGAAAGAATCATTTCACCTGGTTTTTGTCATAATTCTCACGCCATTGTCAACATGTGAAAGACTTTTAGAGTCAGATGTTAAAATACTAATCTTCACGATTTTATCGTAGATAGTACATGACACTCTCGGGATTGTGCTCGATGACTAACTTCAAACTGCCTACAATCAGGAAGGTTATGTGTATAGATCTAAATTTAATGCACAATTTATAGGATCGAGCATCTTGTCCTCTTTTCACTGAAACACTTCGGGGTCAGGTCAAATTGACTACCTGCCGCTAAATCCGCAGCCACGTCTTCATCGAGCAAATTCTGCTCCAAGGCATTCATTCATATCTGCTTCAAAGGCTCTCATTCAGACAAGTCATCCTCCGCTCCACTAGACTGATAATTATCCTGGTGCATAGCAACTCTATGTTGCTGTTCCAGATCGTCATCCATGTCTAAAGCCCTTCTCTTTGAAGAACTGCCCTTTATGTTTGCATAACCCTTTGAAGCAATTACAATACAATAGTCATTTATTTTTATTATCTCAATGACTAAGTCAAGTTTTAAGATATCAGTGTCATAGTCATACCACAGAATCCTTCCGTTCAATTGCAGCCACGGTTGGCCTTCGCCTTACAGTCACTTTTGAAGGTGCTGCAAATTGCTCAACCTCATCAGTAGATCTTCCCTCATTAGCCCTCTTTTTTCTCAACATAAGTTTTGTTGGAAGAGGCTGCAGGTTAAAATTGGAATGAATTAACAGACACATCTGGAAAACTGAGCAGCAATATGCCAAGCAAAATAAATGGTAAAAGGCATGGATATATTAGTTCCAGAAAATACCAAATATCGTGCTTCTGACTCATCAAAAGAAACCAAGTATGTTGCCGGATCATCTGCATCGTCTCCCCGAACCTATTGAGGTATTATAACAAAATTGGCGGAATAGTGTTAAAATAAGGAAATTCGTTTAGTATGATGAAAACAAATGATAACAAAATGAATTTTGACATCTTGCCACATACATCCCAGAGATATTCTCGAACCCAAGAATACGAGATATCTTCACTTTCATCATACATATCCTTTGGTAGCTGCCATAAAAATCAGATACAAAAGTCAGCAGCTTCAATATATATATACATATAGAATCTAGCATATAGTATCAAAAAAACTGAAATGTCAATAAAGCTTAATAATGCAGAGGCTTGTCTACCTCTCCAGGTGTTGGGACCATATATCCCAGAAATTTCTCAGAATTTTCCTGATCTGGACCTTTTGTAATATAACTTTTCATAATTGCCTGTATACAACAAATGGATAAGAGTCAAAATCCAACACATTCAGTAGTCATTACCACAAATAATCAAAACACTTTTTAAAAAAGTACTGGATGTGAATTCACATGAAGGAATAGAAAATAATCAATGTCCACCTCTGACAAGCACTTCAACAGTCATGGAACAGTAATACCATCAATCTAACTTCGATATCAACGAACAATGAAAGCACAGTAACTTAGTAGTAAAAGGTTTTGAGATACACGGACATATAAATTGTAAAGATTGCCATGAGACCAAAAATAAAAAAATCATTCCAAGAGTACAGGGGCAATAAGACCCTGAGGCCAAAACCATTTTGTACCACAATGAGTTATGAGTATGTATCCCTATCATACCAGTAATTCAAATGCAAATTGAATGTACCAGTAGATAATTCCACAAGACGTGAGATATGCAACTACTTGCAGTCAAACAAACAATGGTTTTCCTGATATTGTCACATGCATTATTTGAAATATTGTGTTTAGATTTTTGTTTACTGCCTTGCAAATTTCAAATTTTATTCTTATTTACTATCTTAAAACTGAAAGTTAAAATCAAGAATCAAGATAATAGCAAGATAGGCAAATATCTAAATCTGACCAAAATTTGTGTAACTATGAACTAGGAATAGGTTTATCATGTTGAGATGGCCTACCCTTGATTCATGGGCATCACGAACAGATTTATCCAACTTACTGTAGATTTCTGTATCAGCTGTTGGAGCACTATCAAATGCTGCAACAACAAACAGGTCTTCATATCTGCAACACAAGATGACACACAGCTAAGGCAATATGACCGCAAATAACATGTTATGAAGCACCGAAATTTGGTAAATAAATTTAGGATTAGGGTTTGCTTTGCTATGGAGAAGGGAGGGAACTAAACTTACTGAGAAGTAATTTACTGAAGAGTTAACTTCCCATTAAATATGATTAATTGAACTAAGTGACTCTTTAATATGTAATACGAACAATCAACTGACCCATAGACTACCATGCCAAGGTACTAATTTTGTTCACAAACAAAAATCATTCAGGAGGCTATACCTTTCAAAATCAGGCAGCAGAGGCAGAACCTCAACAGGATACAAATTTTTGTTAGTTGCATGAACAGGGGGTAATTTAGCTGCTTCAAATGACGCTTCAATTTCCTTGATTTGTCTTTCCCTGTAACATTAGTTTATTACGAGTAACACCAAAATAATATCACTGAGCTCATACAGTACTGTTCATATTTAAAATGGACACTTGATGGACAAGCTCAGTAACAGCATACCTATCATTGAGATTTTCCAAAATATTGTGGCCTCCCCTCATCTCTCGAAGTTCTTTTGCTTGTTTTTCAGTTAAAGACTGCAGTATCATGTTATCAAGTTATTACTGCCCGAGAGAATAGTGTGCCATTATTCCAACAAACACATCCATTACCTGTTTTGTTGATTCCATGCTCAGAGGAGATATGTATTGTGTTTTAACAAGCCAAGCAACACCTTTATCAGTAGGCCTGTCCTTTCTTTTTATGCCAGTTTTTTTAACAGGGGTTACTGCTTCATCATCACGTAATAATTCTTCATCTTCTGGAGCAAGAGGTGGTCTGACGCTGGGAGGACTATAGAACAAGTGAAACATAATTCCTCAGACCTTATAAGTCAGTGCAAACAGTTTAATTTAGCAAAGAAGTTCAGGATAATACTTGTAAACGCTGAGATCAAGCAGGTCTAGAGGTATCCCAAGATCAGGCTCCACAAAGAGTTTGGGTTTATACAATTTCTCCAGAGATGTGATCGTATACTTTGAATATCTGCACAATGATCATAAGATATCAAAACAACATACAATCCAAGAGAAATATGTATATTTTGTATGCGTCAAGCCAACAAAATACCATAGTTTAACAATAAATAGCATAGCCCTAAACTATCCAAATACACATAAACCAATTCCATTTGTCCACATTATAATCTTGATGTCTTGTAGGGATTTCATCTGCTCGATTTCAAGACTGATGCATAAATCTCTATAGCTGTTTCTCTAGAATGTTCATTTTTTATTTCCATCTTTCACTTTCTCTACAGGGAAATTCACACTTTTTCCAAGAACTTATAGATAACCATATCCTATTGACCAGCAATATCTTAATTTCTCTCCACAAGCTCCACCTGGTATCAACTCCACACGTTCTCTCCCCTGCAACCCCAAGAAAAAAAGAAAAAAGAAAAAACGCTGCTGGGAAGTACAGGTACAGTATCAACTGAGGAGTGCTTCTAATATGAAAGGTGGGAAAAGTAAATCCTCATTATTGACTCTTTTCTGAAAGATCCACGTAAAAAGCCTAAAGCAATATCACATATCCATGCAACCGCATGTTGATATATTCACTAAATCTTATGAGTTTGGTTACAAGACATATCATCACTGAACGTCAGATCTATATTGTGTTCATACATGTCCTATTTACTCATCATACGTTAACCAACTCTGTAACCTGAAAGCCCCCCGCACCACCAGAAAAGAAGAAGAAGAAACAAAGGCAGCCATCAACTGTAGATATATGTAAGCTAAGGTGCGAAGAAACATGTTACATACAACAAGCAGTAATGTGCAGAAGAAAATAAGAATACATACTGATCTTTTTCTTTCTTGAATGCCATAAGCTTGGGTTGTGCACTCGGATCTGGAAGCTCATTTCGGAATCTTGAATGTTGAACACATATAAGAATATATATCAGTAGAGGAAGGAAATACTAAAAAAAGATGGCACACAAAGTCCCTTTCATTACAATAATTTCAGTGTCCTGCCTTATGAATTAATACTGACACTCATATTAAACATCATTTAAAACAAAACACCCATAACAGAGAAAAATCAAGCGCAATATATAAAGAAGAAACAGATGTTTTATGTTTACATTGATGACTTGGTAAAGCAAGAAAGTTAAAAGAAATGTTGAACTCAGAAACCATTTCAACATACTCACTTCAGCTTGCACAAAAATGTCGTGGGCTTTTTCAACCTATTTTCAATCCTCTCACCGCTCAATAGAGGAGCAGTTCTCTTTTCACCCATCCGCGAGCCTACAATTGAACCATGCCCCTTCCCAGATGACAAAATCTGGGTCTTTTGCAGAACACTGTTCTGTGATTCCTTCAGCTGCTGCCTATGCTTTTCTTCCTGCCTTTGCTTCTCAAATTCTCTCTTTTTTCTCAACCTCCTTTCCTCCTCTGTCTCAATCCTCCCGGGAGGCCCATTTGATTTCTTCGGTGGTATTGCAGGAACGGCAGGCTTCTGCTGTTTATGAGGCATTCCATGCTGTGAATGCTCATGATCACGCCTACCAGATGGCATAGGCCCTTTATTGCGGTCGTGGAATCGCTTCTCATCCTTAATTTGATTTTGTGGAGGAGCTGCAGCTGAAGGTGGTGAACTTGGGGGAGGTGGAGGTGGAGGTGGGATGGAAGAACTTGGTGGCGGAGACAAAGGAGGTGGAGGTGGCTGCTGGTCATACTGAGGGAACTGACCAGATGGATAATACATAGGAGGATGTGGCGGAGGCTGCAAGTTAGTTGAATTTTGTTGCGGCATTGAAGGTGCTGGTGGCGGAGGAGGTGGTGGAGGCGGGTAAGAAGTTTCAGGCGGAGGTGGAGGTGGAGGCTGATATGGATACTGCTGATGGGAAGGAGGAGGAGGGGGAGGAGGTTGTTGACTTCTTGGAGCACCATAGGGCTGTGAAGAAGAAGACGATCCATATCCACCATGATGATAATTAGAATTTTGGGGCATTTGGTTGTAATTTTGGGGAAAAGAAGTAGAAGGAGCTGAAGGCATACTGCCATCGCCTCCACCATAACCCCAGCTTTGGTTGTACTGATTTCCACGTTGTTGTTGAGGAGGATGTCCTGGTGGTGCTATAGGGTTTTGACTCGGAGGTGGACCATACGATGATTGCGGAGGAAAAGGCCTGTAAGAGGCCATGGCTAATTCAGAGTTCTAACTCTGTCAATGAGATTAACAACTACGGATCAAAAGAACTCCAATTACCTTCCCGAGTTCTACCAAGGAAAAAAACTTTCGAACCGAAAAGCTAATAAGCTCTAGGGCAACCTCCTACAGTTTATTCCTTTCCCTCCTCCAATCCCCAAATCTCAAAATTCAGGTTGGACAAGGGTAAGCCCCGAAAACAAAATTATTAACAACAATAATTCCTAATCACAACCTCGCGAAAACCTTTGAGAAATCAATAGACCAGCAGGAAAAAAAAACGAAGTTTCAAAACAAAACTGTCGAGGGGAGTAGATATTCCTCGAAGAAATTAAAGCGGGGAATTCAAACTCTAATTCCTTTTGAAGTCAACTAAATCAACACACAGATCCTGGAAGCGAAAAATAATCAAAATGTGGTGTATGCCCTAGAGAGCCTACTTCTAAACTTGTCGAAGATTATGGCTATATCGAAACCCAAGTTGGAAGGAAGCAAAAGAGGCGGACGCATATCAGTCGTCCTAAAACTTAAGAAAGAAAGGGAGTGAAGTGCAGTGGGGGAAGACACAGAAGCAAAAAGAAGATTGAAAGGAGGAATCGGAGGATCGACGAAGAGTGACAGAGAAGAAAGAACGCAGCGGGAAATCTCAAGCTTTTGTTCTCGGAACTCGGCGGTCTTCGTTTCCATTTTTTTCCTGATTAATGTTTAATTATGATAAACACATAATTAGCAACTAAAACCATACCAAAATTTTAATGGAAAATGAATAATTTGACGTATTAGATTGTGGATCCAAAAATCGAAGTTGGTCTCTGGTCTCTCCCTTATAAATTTATTACTATTATATCAACGGATCAAATTACATTATATGGGTTAAAATTTATACATTATAAAGGGAAAATCCTAGAAAAATAATTTTAAAAATAGTAAAAGACAAAATGATGTGTCAAATATTCATAATTCTAAAAAAGTGTGAGTTGTTATAAAACTGAAATAAAATATGAAGAAAGAGGACACAGAAAGAAAGGAGTAGTCATTCTTATGGTGTACATTTGTGTGTGTGTGTGGGGGGTGGGGGGAGGAGCGCCTTTATAATGGTTGGAGAGTAGAGAAGTTTTATGTAGCTTTTACTCACTCCTCACCATAAACGTAATGGGCGATCTACCCACTTCCACCATAATCGTAGTAGGCTATAATGAATGATTTTAATGTCCACTACATAATATTATATTATATAATATAGGGTAAATGTCAAAAATACACATGCTCTTTCTTGAAATGGGAAGCGTCAACGCACCATATCTTTTTTGGGTGCGAAAATCTACATGTAGTTCCAAATGGGTGCAAAAGTCATGTGTTGTTAGTTGACCGTTAAAATGAGAGTGTTGACTAACAGAGATGACGTGGACGCTGAGGTGGAGGATGTAGTAGCCAAGTGGAAAATAAATAATTGCTGACAGGGAAACCATAAAAAAGCCACGTGAAATCTGATATCTGAAAGCTTCACTTGCGATGAGGGATTGAAACGTAGTAACCCTAAAAAACTGAAATCCAGTATGGGCCAGCAATTCGAGCGAGGAAGAAAATTGAGTGAGCGAGCGAGGAAGAAAATGGTGAGCTGTTCTTCATGCGATGGGTGAACCACGATCGATTGGGTTCTTCACAGCGACGATAACGGTGGCTGAAAGCGACGAGCGACGAGAACGGAGGTTGAAAGCGACGAGAATGGAGATCTCAGTTTCTGTTATGATCAGGTTTTGTAATGTATTTCTAATTCAAATTTGCTGAAAGCGACGAGAATTTTTGCTGTTATGATCTGTTAGAAGTTGTGAATTTACCCATTATCTAGTTATATCTTCATAGGCTGTGTTCTGCTTTTTGCTGAGCATCTTAGAAGTTGGTTGGCAGATACAATAATAGCAGATGATATAGCTGAGATGAATTGATGATTAGCTCTTGTTTGCCTGCTTGATGGTTTGAGTTAAGAGTTTCTTATTGATGATGAGAAAGAAGGAACTTTTCCTTTATTTAGTCTCTGTCACCTAGTTCTAAGCTGATTCCTTGCAAAATAGAGGTTGTTAAATCACACATATTCACAGAGAATATTAAGATAACAGATATTGACATTCATTGAGAAGTAAATCTCCGCTTATGCCATTTTCATGCTCAGTAGAGTTCTTTACCAAAATAAAAGGAATATTGATCTTAAGCTGCACTATTTATTGCAAAGTTGTCTCTATTACCCGATATACATGCATATGTGCTTATAATGTGTTTTCATACTGTCCCGTTTTGCAAGCATGCTTGATGGACGACACTGATTGCTCTGTTCTTTACTTATTGTTAACAGATGAACAAAGGCACATCCAAAATTTCAGGAAAAACACCCACAGATGATAAAGTTAGTAAGGTTGGACAATTGTTTCCTAATGCATCTCTGGAGCATTATGCTAGACAGAATAGACATGATGGGGGTCATGCCGGTGGTGAAACTTGTGATGATGAAGATGATAGCAGTGAGAATGAAGATTGTGATGACGAAGTTGGTGACAGTGAGAATGAAAAATGCAATGACAAAGACGGTGACAGTGATAATGAAGATTGTGAAGGTGACAATGAAGAGGACAACTTTCAGAGTAAAATGAATGGAAAGAATGAATGATTGAGGATTGTATTTATATACATTTCAGTTTTCCACAAAACTCATACAGGGGCATGCTTGACTTTGATGCAGTCAGTTTTTGGTGCATCTACTAAATTTTAGATTGGCTGAGCGCAACTTTTGAAATACAAGGTTTTGATGTATTCTGCAGATATTAGTAGAAGAGTATTAGTGTGTGCGTTGGATTAATATTAGGTGACGAGGACAAAATTTTTATTTATTGAATACTATAAGGAATCTATGCCTCAGTATATTACTCCCAAGAATGTTACACAGATTGACATCATTTTTTAATTTTATTTTGGTGGGGGTTTGTTGTTTTCCAAATTGAATACCGTGGCACATAATCTAGCTAGTACGTTATTAGTGTCAAGGGCTTTCAATATACCACCAAATCCATTGTCTTTTCTTTCATTCTCTCTTGCACAAAGATTAAATCAAAATCGTATTTCGCATACAGAATCTAAAGGGGAAAAAGCAAACAATTACAATATATATCATTGCATCAAAAATCTCATCTTAGATTCCAATTTGTCTACGTTAAATTACAATATCAGCCAGAAGACTAACAGCTGATTAATAATTCTAATTTTCTAAGAACAGCGAAATTCAATAATCATGGCCAGTATACCGCAGGAACTATGAATTACAAGGCCTCGGCTGCAGAAGTAATTGAAAACAGTGTGACTAAGAATAAATCACACTAACGAATCCTATGAGTACATTTTTAAGTGAAAAGAACACCACACTATACAAACTGAATCCTACGCAAAAGGATTGCCCCCAAAAGATGCAACTGGTCCCTGCGTCTGAATATTCCTGTAAATGAGCAACCGGGCAAGTCAATTGCATGGAAAAGTCATAGTCCAATGAAAAATTCTCAAACAAACAACTTCAACACTTCCGTCCATGACTATTTGGAAGATTAAAGAAAATGCAAGGACATGATGAAACTTACGGTATTTGAGAGCTTGGTGGCTGCGCAGCCATGAACGTTAGACCACCTACATAATGGAACAAAAGTCAGAATATGAAGGACAAGAAAAAAATCCTGCCACCACATTCATTTGAATAATTGCATTTACTTGTGCAAACTAATACAAGATGATTCAAACTGCAGGGGAGCAAGAACTCTGGTAATGATTGTAATTAAAAAAAATAAAAGTAATTTAGTGATGTTTGAACTTCAAGTAGAAATCTTGGAAGAAAACCTTGTCCTGCAGAAGAAATATATGGGGTCACACTTTGTGGGAGCCATGGTTCCACTATACCATTACCACCATGGAATGGAGGAGCCCAACTGGGAATCTGGCAGAGCAGTTTGCAATGAGCTCAGATCAAGGAACTGCAGATTATAAGAGAAAACACGTTAAATAAATGCAGATGAAGCCTATCTCCATGCAAGTGAATTCAGTTCTAAGGCAAGGCATAAATTATACTTAAGTTCAACACTGTGATATAGTCAAGGTTATTAACAATAAAAGGATATATCATGAAAGACAATTCCATTAAGTGCACTTTCTCAGTCCTTCCAAACTCAATTTACACAAAATTCAGAGCCAAAATCGAGTACTTTCAAGTTCCTGGAGAAGCATAGAGTTTGAATTACTTAAAATGAGGGCAAAGAGGATAGAACTCCCAACACATATAGCTTCAACACAATGTCAAGATTCAAGAACCATTTCATTCGAAAAGCTTAAAGTTGTTAGGAAAAGCCTCAAGATTTTTCTTCTTTGTACCATAAGCTATTTCTTGGAGTTAGACAGAGAACAAATACATGACACATATCAGTCCCTTCAATTAAATGAGACATCATCGGGTAGTCATTAATGAATGTCAATATCTGTTATCTTAATATTCTCTGTGAATATGTGTGATTTAACTACCTCTATTTTGCAAGGAATCAGCTTAGAACTAGGTGAGAGAGACTAAATAAAGGAAAAGTTCCTTCTTTCTCATCATCAATAAGAAACTCTTAACTCAAACCATCAAGCAGGAAAACAAGAGCTAATCATCAATTCATCTCAGCTATATCATCTGCTATTATTGTATCTGCCAACCAACTTCTAAGATGCTCAGCAAAAAGCAGAACACAGCCTATGAAGATATAACTAGATAATGGGTAAATTCACAACTTCTAACAGATCATAACAGCAAAAATTCTCGTCGCTTTCAGCAAATTTGAATTAGAAATACATTACAAAACCTGATCATAACAGAAACTGAGATCTCCATTCTCGTCGCTTTCAACCTCCGTTCTCGTCGCTCGTCGCTTTCAGCCTCCGTTCTCGTCGCTTTCAGCCACCGTTATCGTCGCTGTGAAGAACCCAATCGATCGTGGTTCACCCATCGCATGAAGAACAGCTCACCATTTTCTTCCTCGCTCGCTCACTCAATTTTCTTCCTCGCTCGAATTGCTGGCCCATACTGGATTTCAGTATTTTAGGGTTACTACGTTTCAATCCCTCATCGCAAGTGAAGCTTTCAGATATCAGATTTCACGTGGCTTTTTTATGGTTTCCCTGTCAGCAATTATTTATTTTCCACTTGGCAACTACATCCTCCACCTCAGCGTCCATGTCATCTCTGTTAGTCAACACTCTCATTTTAACGGTCAACTAAGTAGTGTGACCTTAATGCCATAATGGGTGATTTTAATATCCACTACATAAAATTATATTATATAATATAATATAATATACTCAATTGATATTCATGAATTCTAACCGAACGTGGAAAGTTAAGAGTCAATGGACATCCATATAATTTAATATATTCATAACACTCCTCCTTAGATGTTTATTATGAATGTGTCTAATTAAAAACTTTAATTAGGAAAAACCCAAAGAGGATAAAGGCAGCCAGTTAAAAAAAAAAGACATCTTCCATTGATACACTTTCCAATACTTCCTTATTAAAAACCTTTTCAAGAAAACCTAGATAAGGGAAAACTCCCCCTTTGACAACATCAGTATTACTCCCACTGATGACAACATTACTTCCAATATCTCGTGTTGGTGAAGAACTATATTTTACTAATAAGCAAGATACATTAGTGCTTCAATATCAGTAAAATATGGTATTTCTGTACTAAGTGGTTCTTCAAACAATTAATTGTCTTTTGAAGCTCTTCAAGAGTTCCATTGATGTTGATATCATCAACATAAACATCAATTATAACAAATTCATTTATAGATCTTTTCATAAAAATGCATGGGCATATTAAATCATTTTTGTATCCTTCTTTCAAATAATATTCACTGATGTAATTATACCACATGTGTTCTGATTGCTTTAAGCCATAAAAAGAATTATTTAACTTAATTGAGTATTACTCTTGAGAACTTGAATTAGATGATTATGACATCTTAAATTCTTCAGGGACTCATGCTTCTGACACATTAAGTTCTTTGGGACATGTGCTTCTGGCACTCGCTAATAGATTGTGGCTCATGATCTTCATTATCATTTATTACATCATATGCTATACTATAAGTAAAGATATTGTCAACATTAACTTCCTTTCGATCCCATCAGATTCTATCCATATATTAATATCTCATAATTTTTTTACATATCTTAGGTACTTGGGTCTCTTTTGAGATTACAACATTCTCTTCTGGAGATATCTCTACTGGAGATAATAACTCTTCAGGAGATGACTCTTTTAGAGCTATTAACTTTTCCTGATTATGCTCAACTTGATCATCTATATTCTTAACCCTTTTTTCTCTTTCGAGGATTTTTTTTTTTTAATCTTTGGAACCGATGGGCCTACTCGCTTCAGGCATGCTTTAAATTTATTTATACTAGGTTGTCCTTCAGGGACATTAATTCAAATAGAAGCATTAGTAGCTGGGATATGTGACTTTGTTACTTTCTTTAAGTTAGTAAATGCTTCTAGCATTTGATTAGCTAAATTTTGCAAATGGATTATCTTTTGAATTTCTAGTTCACATTATTTTGTACGAAGATCAAAATGAACCAATAATAATTCATTACAACTAATTTATTTATCCAACTGCTTATTTTCTCCCCCTAATGTTGAGAAAATAATGTCAAATAACAATTGACTAATCATACAGTATAAGTCTCCTAAATCCATTTGTTTCTTTTAGAAACATCATTTTATTTCATTTAGAGACAAACAAAAAGAAGGAGGTCCTTAGACATTTATCTCAACTTTCTTTCTATATCAATCTATGTGCATTGTGGTGCACATTCAAAATCTTTAGATGAAATTTTTCACCCCTCGTCCTCGGGTTCAACTGGCGAAGGGGTCGGACTTTCTCACCAAAAGGGAGGGGGTTCGATCCTGGAGTTGGTCAAGGCGCTGGGGGAGGCATCCTAGGGTTTACGACGACAGAACAATCTTTGTGGATTTGGGCCAAGTGCCTGCGCTTTGGATTGTGGGTGAGTCCAATCCCTTCCCTAAAATTTTTTTATAAAAAAAAGATGGCTTTTTTCTAGCTCTTGACCAAAAGCTAATTTTATCAGGAGAATTTTGTTGGCTTTTATAAATGCTGCAATATATAAGATCAAATAAACCAACATAGAAATTTTGTTCTCATAAGCATTGATTTAGCTATTTATGGATGCTTTAATACATGATTTTGGATGATATAATCTGGAAATAGCGCGTTTAATTTATTCAAATATTATTGCAAACTTTATGTTGCAAACATTATTGTAAACTTCAGGTTACAAACATTCTTACAAACTTCAGGTTGCAAGCTAATAGTCTCACATGTAATCATCTTATAGATGCATCTTTCAAATTTATATAGTTTACATGCTATTTCAATGAGCTTATATAATACTGTTTGATATATTTCCAGAAATACTAATATCCATTACTAATCATATTAATGAGAACAAGCAACATATAATTCATAAATAATATGTTGGTTATTTATGAAAAATCTTCTGGTTCTTCAATAGATGTCAATACATAATCTTATTATATGTGTGTGTGTGTGTGTGTGTGTGTGTGTGTGTGTGTGTGTGTGTGTGTGTGTGTGTGTGTGTGTGACTTGGATGATCAAACAAATCATGCCAACAATAAATTTGGTTGAATCAGTAAACTTCTGGTTTACTGTAACATATCTCTACCAATCATAAATTTTTCAATTAACATAAAATTATGATTTAAATCATTATCTGACATCCATTTTGGGAGATCTTTTAGGCTTTGTTTGAGAAGTATATAACTTTTCAAGAAGTTAGCTCACACTTGTTTTTTAACAATCTCCCTTTCAAGTGTGAGTCATATAAACATACTTTCTTTATATCTATATTTCAAAATCACTTTCAAACCCTTTAAAGCTCGAAAGGAAAATTTATGTTAGTTCTTCAGTAAATACCAAATAATATTACATCACTAGATAATTTCATTACTTATTAATAATATACTTCAATTTACTTATATATATGCAAAATATATACGAGTCCACCACATATGAAGATATTCATGATCAAAATAACTTAGAATCACACATATGAAAATTCTCCAGCAGAAAATTCTCATGGCAACAAATTTATGAGATGTAATCAAATAATAATAATTTTTTTTAATAACAACAAAATTAAACATCATATTACCTTTTGGGCTTATTCTTTCTTCCTCTTGATTTCAAAATAAATTTAGACATATTTTTCTGCAACTTTTTGCCTTTTTAATATCTCATTAGCAGCATTGACAAACATTTGATTTGCATTAGCAAACTTCTAGTTTGCATTTACAATCCCTTAAATTATTATTTGTAAATTTTCTATATGATATCAAATTCTGTAGATATCTTTGAAACTCAACAGGTTTCTAAGAATAAAATGCATTATCAATGCATAATTTTGTTCCTTTATGTAAACAAAATATTAGCTCTTCTGGAGTCTTCAATCAAATTTATACTATCATATATAGTCTGAATATTAGCCTCTCGCATTATAAAGTTGGGCAAATATGCTAATTAGTCCTTAGGACTATTAGCCTTTAGACTTATTACTCTTGAGTGGTATAATTCTCTGTAAGTTATTATATTCAAGATAATATTTTTCTAAGGCTACCAAAATCTTTGTATCATACAATATTTAAAATATAAGCCTTCAAGGTCTTAATATTTATAACAATCCAAAACTACAAAATTTTTATTGTCATGCCATTTCTTTGAACCAATAATGTTTTTTTTACAAAAGAACCATTATAAAATTGATAAAAAATTATGACATCAAATCATAAATCAAAAGTATTAATGAATAATGGCTATTCAATGAAATTAAAATATTAGTAGATATCTAAATCATAAACATATGTAAAACTTAAACTTCAAATGATAAAATAAAAAAAATATTAGGAGAACAAATTCTACATGTTGCTATATAGGAATTTTGACAAAAAAGGCACCTTTCTGTAATATTTTCATCACTTTTAGAAGATTGAATTATTAGAGAAAATTACATAATTATACCCCTAAATTCATAAATGACATTTTAGTACTAGAGAATTACAAAGTAATACCCCAAAATTCATAAATGTCAAATTAATCCATATTTTCGACAAACATTGTCATCTACCTTTGAAATCTGATTTAATCATAATTCTTATCCTTATCAACATAATTTATTTCAATATTTACCTTTTTACCAATATGTCTTAACATACGACAGGTATGAGACTAATAACCTTGCCACCACAATAATTACATGGATTTTTAACATACTTATTATACCCAGTAGTTTCCTTTTTGTGGTTCTTATCAATGATCTTTCTCCACTTCAGGTAGGAATTTTGAACCAATACGATTAGGGATAAGGGTCTTATTTGCTCCAGAAGTTTTATTTCGGGAGCACTCACCCGGGATTTTTTTTGCAAAATTGAAGTTAACAAAATAACAAAAGTTTTTTTTTTAGAAGCAATTTTGCCCTGGAAGTTTTTTTTTTTTTTAAAAAAAAGCAATTTTGCATTGGAAGTTTACAAATTGGAGCAACAATTTAATGGCCAAGATTAACGGAAGGACAAGATTGCTACGTTTTTAAACTTCTGGGGCAATTTTGCTTCGAAAAAAATTTCCAGGTGTTGAGTGCTCCTGAGCGAAAACTTCCGAGGCAAATAAGACCCTTATCCCATATGATTACAACAATGACCACGCCCAAAACTATAACCCCGTTTAAACCGTCCATGGCCATAATTAAATTCATTCATTACTTCATTCACTTATAGGAATGGAGTTGAACCAGTTGGACAATATTCATGATTCTTACAACTAAAACTCATTGTTTTGCTTGGCTATATGGGGGCAAGAAAATAATTCAGCATATTTCTTAAAACCTTTTTTCACAATTTTGCTAGTGCAAGAGCAAATTGAATATAGCCATTTATAATGAGTTTTTGGGAGAACAATAATCTTCTGGTTGTAATACAATTCCTTTAATTTGTTCTAAAGAATAAGAGGGTTTTATAAAGCCAAATATACAATTTTGATGCTTCATGAATCACAAATTTAAATTTCATTATTCAATAAAAAGAAATTTATGAGATATAAAACACAATATAATAACATAAATAATAATAAATTCATAAAGACAATAAATAATCCATAAATATGAAATTAAAAATTTATGGTTTTAGGCCATTTAGTTATAATGGCTTAGGCTAATTAATTCTCATGGCTTTAGGCTAATTAATCTCATGGCTTTGAGCCAATGATGAGAATTTAGAATTATATGGCTTCTGGCCTTTTATCTTCAAGATAGATAAAAATTAATTATATGTTTCTAGCCATCCAATAAAATAAAAGACAAAAAGTATGTGACTTTAGGTCATATAATAAGGAATCAAATGAATATGGCTTCTAGCCATTTTGTAAGATACACACACACACACTTCTGGCCATATAATATAAAAATAGAAATAAAAGGAATATGACTTTTGACCATATTATATTAAAATAATAAATCAAAAAGTATATGACTTTTGGTCATATAATCTCAAAGTAGGAATAAAAGGACTATGGCTTCTGGCCATGTAATAGGAAATCAGAGCAATATAACTTCTAGTCATAAAATTTCAGAATATGAAATCAGAGGTGTATGGCTTCTAGCTATACTAAAATAACAATAACAATAATATAAAATAAAATAACTCGTAAAGGAGATCAAAATAAGATATAAAACAGTAATAATCTCCAATCTTAGCCATAAAATCCGATGTATAAAACAATCGGTAAAAGTATCTCTTTAATTTTATATAGTGGCTCAGATTATCTGAGATAGATAAAATAAATATATAACTAAATAATGTAGATTAAATCGTTAAAGAAATGATCATACCTTTGTTATATTATATAATATAATAAAACACATGGGGGAGGCTCAGTTGGTTAGAGCTTCGTGCTGATAATGTGTTATAAAACTGAAACAAAATATGAAAAAAGAAGAGTAGAGTACATAGAGAGAAAGGAGAAGTAGTCATTTTTATTGATATGTTCTGTGTACATTTGTATGGGGGGATGATAGTATTTATAATGGTTGGAGAGTAGGGAAATTTTATGTAGCTTCTATCCACTTTCTACCGTAAATGTAGTGGATGACCTACCCACTCCCACCATAAATGTAGTGGGCAACCTTAATGCCTATAATAAGTGATTTTAATATCCACTACATAATATCATATAATATAATACACCTAATTGATATTCATGAATTGTAACAAAACGTCAAAAATTAAGAGCCAATGGACATCCATATAATTTAATATATTCATGATTATCTTATTTGATCTTTTTAAAATTAAAATGAATGACACAAATGCTCTTATATATATATAATCAGCCCACCCTGCTGGCCGCTGCGACTCCTCTTGCTGACACTCACCATTGTTGTTCTTTCTCCACAACCACCTTCTTCTTCATTTCCACTATCTCATCCCGCGCTCACCATTGTTCTTCTTCTCAAATGCATGCAGGAGATAAACACCCCCACCCCACCGACATGATCGTCGAAACCCACAGACCTCCACAAACCTATATGCCCTCTCCAACCTCCACTCCTCCCTCCTTATACTCGCTAATGCTCCTCCCTTACAAGCGACCAACTAAACCCAATCTGAGCGAACTTGACCCTGATGCTCCTTTTGATCATTCCTCTATTGTTGTCTCTCACAACATCTCGAGATTCTCAAGTTTCAATCTTTTCAATCTAAGCTTCACGTTTGAATAATACATTTTGCTTGCTTTGGCACTAGAATCTGAACCTCCTCAAACTCATATCTTGGCTCCCAATCCAGACAAACCGAATGACCAATCGAGTGACCATTCTCATTCAAAGCTATTTGATGAAGATGTTATTTCTGGAATCCGAAGCGATCTCGCGGAGATTAGTGGGAAATTCAAAACCAAATTTCCACTGTTGATGCATCTTCATCAACAACTGTGAGAGAGCTGAAGCGAGGAGAGAGGAGCAGGCGGCCATGGAAATTATTCAAGCTTCCTCTTCTTCTTCTTCTTCTTCTTCTTTGAGCTAGAGAGCAAAGGAGAGTGGGATTTAGTGTTGTTCTTGGACTGATTTCATCATCTTAGAGGAAGGAGTGTTTTGTTGAGGACTAGATCAAATGGCTAAATTCTAGAAGAGAGTGGGGACCAAATCAGAGGTAATCGACGGTGATGGGTAGGGTTACTCTTTTTTTTAAAAATATCTTTGAGGGTATTTATGTCATTTCCTTGTAACTTCAAAAAAGAAAAGACAAATCATATACTAACATCTTTCTGGTATTATGGATATTGGAAACACTTTTGTCTTTTCCTATTTTAAAAGTTCTTTATTTATCTTTTTCAATTTTATTCATGGTAAAAAATCCTAATAAATTTTATAATGCTTAAATCTTATCAGATAATTATATAACTTTCTTGTTGTTTTGGAAGTTCAAGATTTTCACCAAACCTTTTTATTTTCAATAATATTCCTGTTCCATAAATTTATCACTTTCGTTATTTTCCTATATTCACTTATCATAATTTTTTGGCCATCAATTATACGAATATCAAGATGTTTTAGTTAAGTACATGAGGCTCATATGCCCGCAATGGCCGCCCGAGTCCCGTTAAAAAAGCCCAGCTCGGCCCAAAAAAAAATAATCCATAAATTATTTGGTCATCTTCACGCTAGACCAAGTAGTGGGCAAGGCGGGCAGACATGTTGCGTTGCCCATTTGGCCTGCTTGAAATGTATATATAATTGCATTTAAGTGTATATATAATTTAGTATTTAAGTTGGTCATTCATTTGGTCAGGTCCCAGGTTCGATCCCCTCCCCTATCGCCTTGTATCAAAAAAAAGTGTGTGTATATGGCTAATGTGATGGTATAGATGGTAAGGGATTCAGGATTAGGCCCTTGGGTCGTGGGTTCGATCCCCTGCGTCATTTGGGACTCTTTTGGTAGGCGATCTCGTAAGTCCCGAGTAAGTCTTTCATAGCCCGGCCGTCTTGGCGCTTCCAGTGGGGCCCGATGTCGAACCCCTCCAAAACTTTTCTCAATAAAAAAAAAAGTGTATGTATATGTCCTCGTGCTAAACATAGGACATAGTTGATTTTTTTTAAGAGATTAATGAAGTTAATTAAATTACTCTAAAATATTTATATTTTTATTTGTTTCTCCAAACTAACTTGTTTGACTTATAAATTAATATAATGATTGTTAAAAAAAATGATACCCAATATATAATCTAATTAAGTAACTTATTTAGCTTTTTTAACCTCTTAAAAAAAAGTCAACCCAAATCTTATATTTATGGTTGGAGGAGTATACACACATATATTCATTATTTGACAAAACTAAACAAGTATATTTACCTACTATTAAATTAGAACATAATGAATAAAAATATTTTCTATTTATTCAGAAAATATACATATTTTTATAAACATATCTAATTAAGATATTGGTAAAATGAATTTTTGAGAAATAAATTATTATTAAAAAGTAAGAAAATAATCTATAGTGAATTAATTTGTTTTATTGGCCAATAAATTAAATCTAAACAATAAAATATAAAAAGGACTATCAAATAATATGTTTTTTATGACAAAAAAATGTTTTTGAAATATCAAAATATATTTTTTTAATTTTTTTTTTTTGGATGTTTTGTTATTTTTTCAATTTTTGAAAGATTCTTGGATATAGAAGCCCACCTGCCCCACCCGAAATCGCTTGGGCTTTCTCAGTACAAAAATGCTGTTTTTCCTTAAATTGTTCCAAGCAGTTTCTAAATTGCTAATACTCATCAAAACTAGTTGCATTCCTAACAAATTTTGGAAGGCCACACCTAACCTCAGCTTTGTCTACATGAGAAAATGGTCTTTCAGGTGGCTTTAATATTTTATTCAATTCAAAATACAAGTCACTATCAATCATATCATTGGAATTAATAAATAATGATTAATTTATTAAATATATCTTTTTTTTTTTTAAAAAAAAATCAACTTTATTCTTTTTCAAATTTGTCTCACATCTCTGGTATCTTTTGCTGCATGATTAAATAAGGATAAGATTGAAAAATAATAGTCCTCTTCTTATCCTAAATATATGATATAGTTTATAATGCAAATTATATTATAAATTATGACCTATATTTAGGACCGAAGATAATAATTAATACCTCTTTTAATGATTTATATTATGGACCAAGGATCTTTTAATATCTTTTTGTTGAGTAACAAAAGGAAAAACAATTTTAAAGATCTTCACTCATTAGACCTAGCCCAAATCATGCATGTACATGACCGGGCCTGTGTAAATTGTTAGACCGGGCTTTGGGCATGAGGCTGTCTCAATCTCAGCCCATTCTGACCAATGCATAATCCTTAATCAAAAGTCAAACCAGACAACAAATTAGAGACAAGTAGAAAACAACACTTGTGACTTGATCAGGACAACCAAAAAACCAGGTTCAAAGGATAAACACATGTTCTGATATCAATCGTAATAAAATTGTGCTGAGAAATTTTAGTTTAGACGAAAATATAGTTTAACAAAAGCAACATTATTGGAAAGATTAAGGTTTGAACAGCAAAAACTGCCAAAACAAACATTCAATGGAAATTGCGTTTGCAAAACTGGGTTTGGGTGATATCTAAACACAACTGATCAGGCAACTTGTGTTTATCTATTTTGGTGAAAGCAAGTGTGTTTGGGATTACATTGGGATAACTTTTTAGCTTTTTTTCACATTTAAACTTTTTTAAAACTGGCTTTTTTTTATTTGATGAAAGTTACCCCGCATTACTCGCATTACTTTGAATTTGAGACTAATCTTTTTCCAAACTTGGAGTGCAAATGATTTTTTCTTCTCCCAAGAGCACGCTTTTTGAAATTTGAACTTGAAACTAATTTTTTTTAATATATCATTCAAACAATTTTCTGTCAAACTAATTTTTTTAATAAAACCATATTCAAATATAAATTACATTACATAATTAACTTTTATATCCCAACTTCAATTTGCAAACGTTGAGTTGAAGTTGAAGTATCTTACTTTTGGGTTTTCTTCATATTTAAACCATTTTTTAATTCAAAGTTTCAAACGATTTTCTCTCAAACTAACCTTTTTTTAATAAAAACTTATTCAAATATAAATCACATCAATTACACTAATTGACTTTACCCCAATTTTAATTTGCAAAAGTCAGCTTGGATAAAACCTAATTACTTTTACAAACATTAATCCAAACAATCCAGTATTGAAACACTACACTAATCTTTGATAAAAAAAAAAACACTACACTAATTGGTACTCCTCCGATCCTTAATATGAGATCTATAATTTACTAAATTTGATTAGATTAAAGAAATTAGTTAATATAACATGTATTTTCTAAAATATCTTAATTATTTTCCTTAATTCCCTCCTCCTTTCTCCTCTTTGATTATTATTGATGGAGTATCACTAGGGGTAAATAAGGAAAACATTGACAAATATAAAAATTATGTCTTATATTTAGAACTAATATCAACTCTTCAAATATATTTTATATTAAGGACCGAAGAGTATCTTGGGTTCTTTAGGAGCGTTGCTTTCTGTTGATTTGGCCATCATATTACATATTTGCTCACCTCTTTACTTCTTTGGTGGTCCATTTATCTCAACATCATACTATATATGGGTGTTTGCTTTTCCAGGTTTGCGCATAGAGATCAATGGTTCACGTCTTGTTCATCGTCTGCTTTGGGTCAGATATAATTTTGGAGGACACTACAAAAGTTGAATTTCTTGCTGCATATTAATGAGTGATGAGTTGCAAGCTACAGATTCTGAAGAAGGAGAAGGAGAAGATGGGCATTAGAATTTATGCTTGCAATAAAGAAATCAACTAACCTGATGGATACTGTTGAGCATAGAATATGGATCTTATATTTGAACTTCTTGCTTATGCTTCGACTACGTGGCCACGTACGTTTCTGACACACTGGAATCTATCAATCTCTGTGTTTTCTGATATAATATCATATGAAAAGAAGTTGGACAATTTTTAAGATTCCGATTACTACTTATGCTTTTTGTATTATTAATAACATTCCTGCCAATTTGAACCCACATGATGTCGATATTTATATTTAATTATACTCTTCTCGTCTTGTTGAGTTAAGAGAATATGTCTTAATATCTGCACACATAATGTTCACTCATACGTGGCTCCAATCCAATCTTGACACGACTAGCTAGTGGATGGGTTGATATCGTGCAAAGCTATATGATTGCTTTGTTGGATATGATAATTAATAATTACACTTGTTATAAATCATCATCTGATATTAAATGTAGGAGTTAAATAACACTCCCTCCTGACCTATTTAATTACTTAATTTATTTATATTAAGGAAGTTAATTAGTTAAGTTAGTTGATATGACATGTTTTCCCTCTCTTAAATCATCTTAACAATCTTTCTTAATTCCATCAATCTCTCGTTTACTTGATTGTGGTTGAGGAATATCAATAGTGACAAATTAGGAAATATGAGAAATATATCTTACATTTAGCTAGGGTCAAAATCAATTCCTTGTTAAATCTTACATTAAGAGGATTGGATGAGTAATTTACAAATTATGAATAATTAGTTATGTGTTAGTTATTTATAAAAAATGTGTGTTGATTTGTTTTTAAGTACCAATTTTACTTATTTGTATTGGAAACTACTCTATCAAGGAAAAACCCCTTTTATATATTAATCAATAGAGAGACTGGAGAAGTAGATTAGGATCTTAGTTTTAGGATAAAACACAAACCCCTTTTACTAGCTTTTACATTTAGCCACACTAGACTCTAATTAATCTGAATTTAAGTTGAGTCGGGCCCCAAAGGTAAGTCAGCTAGTAAAGACTTTTTTTTTTTTTTTCACATCAGCTTAAAACTCAAAATTTCATGTTTAAACAACCATATATTATTTCAATTTACAAAGTAATGTTTAACTAATTCAAATTAACAAATAAAAAAGTTAGTTAAAATTAGTTTATAGTTCTAAAAATTACTCTATCTTCTAAAAAATACCCTCAGAGTTCTCATTCAATCTTACTCATCCATCTTCTGATCACCACTATAATTACTCAACAATACCCAACAACATCACCATTGAAAAAAAAAAAACACTACTAGCTCTGGTCCTTAATACAAGATCACTTCAAATTAGATCTTATATTAATGGCCCAATTGTTATATAGATTTTACAGAATAAACGCCTTCAGCCGCATTCACTATCGTGATTAATTTGCTGTTCAGCCAGTAATTTAATCCTTAAATTCTCTTATTCTTGTTACATGCAATAGATCAATCCTTTTCATTTGTGAAAGAAACGAATGAGATATAACAATCATGGAAGCTAGGGTTGATTCTTATCAACATTAGTGATGAGTGTGGGAAGAAGCAGAATGTGGCAGAAAATGGAAAGAGACAGAGAAACCAGATTCTGTCTTTTGATGGGCAAAAGGAGTGACAGTTAGGATTAAAGTTAGGTTATGTGTTTCATTTTAATTGGCCAGAGCATAGAGTACTCCCGGTACTAAATATCCTAAATATAAGATAAAATTGATTTTTTTTTTGGAGAGATTAAGGAAGCTAATTAAAGTATTCCCTCTGATCATAAATATAAGACAAAGTTTGCCTAACTTATAAATTAATATATAATCTAAGGATACACAATATATGATATCCTTAAATAACTTATTTAGCTTCCTTAATTTTTTCAAAAAAATCAACTATGTCTTATATTTAAGACCGGAAAGAGTATTTCTTATAAAAAAGACCAATGCAATTCGAATTTAGGCTCTTATTTAAAAAGGATCAGAGGGAGTATGCTTTTTGCTAATTAATGTTTTTTTTGTCTACTCCTTCTACTTAATATTACAAGTTGCTTCTAGTTAGGAGAAGTGGTTGACTCATTAGTTTTGTCTGAAAAGAAAACGTTTTTACAACTTGACCCATATTTATAATCATAGAGAAACATTACATTAAACTTTTAAGTCTTCCCTCTCTAGTAAATTGTAATAGGGGTAATATTTGGAAAAAAATTTATTAATGACTCACCAAGTAACTTATATTATAAGCTAAGGTTTTTTCTTTAAAACATCCTATATTTAGGACAAAGGAAGTATATAACAATCTAATATGATATTATTATCGTATTAATTATACTTGAGTTTTGTTATGTTCAAATAAGAATAAACTTTTTCAACATGATTTTTTTTACCTAAAAGATTTGAAATCATGATCTTACTGTTATAAAATGTCAAATTTCTTCTTCTCAATTCAACCATCATTAGTTGTTGTTGTTAATTTACTTTATAATTTGATCAACATGAAGAGAACATGACTTTTTTGATCTCTCACTGTTTAGATGGCTTTGAAATCAATTGATAGCATCGCTATATTTAAAATTACTGTCATATGTTAAGTGTTATTTTTTAAATGACACAACATATAATAAAAATAAAATTTTTGATATGACAAGGTAAGGGATTGATAGTTAAAATATGAAAAATTAGAGTCCTTAATTTAATATTTTCGAAGTTAGAGAAGTTATACGCAACTCACCCATAATTTACAACGGCTATGTGTATTTTACTATTTTAGCCTTTTTATATATATATATATATATATATATATGATTCAAACTTCAGGGATTATATGTAATTTAGCCAAAGAAGAATAGTGACAACATTCGCCACATGCATGGAATTCCATGCTTTATACTGTTTGAGAGAATAGAAATCTGGAAAAAATAGAGGTCCCAAATTAAAGTGGGAATGGCGACCACGACTAAACAACAAAATAAAAGTAAAAACTAGTGTATGTCAGATAAAGATACCCCTTAATTAAGAAAACTACATGATTTTTTTCTTTTTTAAAAAAACGACATCTTGTTAGGAAGAGCACATTGGATATTAAATCTTTCTAATGAAAAATGCTTGTATGGAGTCAATTAAAATAGAAAATAAAATGAGCAACAAAATAATAGATGGAGACACAAGAATTTAATGTAGAAAAATCTCCCCCTCAATGTGAGTGAGAGCAAACAACCACGGCCCAAAGCGAAAAGATTCTATTATCTTTAAAAGGAATATAATATTCAATGCTTTAATACAAAGCTCAATTATAGGATGATAACAAATTCACCTTATCCACAAAAATACCAAAGAATTATAATGATAAATTAGAAGAGTAAATAGAGCAATAAAATACGTATCTCTTGAACGAAGATACAATCTGCATGTGCCGAAAATCACAAAACGTAAAAGCTGCAGTCACAGAACGTATACCAATGTTCACGTCAAATCTAGAGAAGGTAGAAAGATCAAATCCATGATCTCACCGTTCAGATTCAAGATATATATGTCTCAAGCATTTGTACAAAATTTCAGGCCAATCGAACCAAAAATGGCAATTTGATTGTCAGATTAAACTTACTCAAGAAAATCTGAAGCAGACATGAACCCGTTCACGAAAATTCTGGGGAAAATAAAAGACTCCCATGGATGATCTGATAGTCCAAAATAAAGCTCCGTATGTCTAGGACCTAGACAAAAAAATTCAGATCAATCCAATAAAAAATCGCCTTCCAATCATAGCTAGATCAAATTACTGCTCAGGTTGAAAAGCTACAAAAAATATTTTCTCTCACGCAACGAGCTATATATAAACTTCCTTTTTTTTTTCCACACACAAACTTGCAGCCTTCTCTTCCCTTAATAGGGTTTTCTCTTTTATTTCTCTCATTTCTTTTTATTTCTCTTTTCATAAAATAGGAAACACACAAAATAGGAAATAAATAAAACTGAACAATTAAAACTTTGGCTCCACAGAGGAGTGACATCCTATGGTCCAACAATACATATGTATATAAGCTCAACATATATTTCATTATATTGCAATAATATTGTTAATTTACGGTATGGTAGCTTTTTTTTTTTTTTAAAGAGTAGTACAATTTTTTTTTGGGCATCAAGAGTGTAGTACAAAATAACACGTTTTGACTTTATTTAATTATATGCCATGCATATGCAAAGGTCTATTAAGAGACAAAATATTGTGACCACTGTGTTATGTGTTTCAAGTGGTTCCTCACCCAATAAGCTTTCTTTTTATATATTTTTCTTACATCCACATCAATGTAACTCTCAGTCCACTACAATTTGCCCGGTTCCCTAGCTTGCTTTATAAACATTTTCTCTCACTAATCAATTGTGAAATGGATAAGTAGATCATGAGTCTGGTTGGTATGATATGTGTTATGATGAGTTCCACACATAATCATAGAGCCTTATAATTTATAAGTTCAAGGGGCTCTCATGCTAATAGTCAGTCTTTTGGAATTAGCTTCTTCGATCCTTTGGTCTTTCGTGTTAATAATAAGAATACTTTTATTTGAAGGACGTTGTTCGATCGGTGAACAAGGCTACCACATCTTTTGCCTTTTGGGATGCTTTCTCTCTTTATACTTGTATGTTCATAACAATATGATGAATATTTTAGCCAAAACAACAAATAGTAATAAACAATAAAACCCATATATAAGCGCCCATTTGACAAATTAAAGTGCCGTTTATGATTTGATTGTATAAGTTAATTTATTTGATACTACTATTTATAAGTCACTTTTAACATGTTTTAAAAAGACTGAAAAAAAAAACCTTAAACTTCGTTAATTCTCTCTTTTCACGTAAAAAAAAAAAACTCTCTTAACATTCAATATCTTTCCAACTTTATCTTTATTTAACATATATTATATCTCATAAAAACAAAATCAATATAACAAGTTAAGGATCAAATTGTATATTCATATGAAAAATTTCATGATTATAAATAGGACTAAACAATTTATTCGTACTCTATAAATAGGATCAAAATATTATAATACATGCATCATACATACAAGCAGGATTGCACACACATTACTTCCTCCCCTTCTAAATCAGGAACTAGACAATGGATTCACTTTGGTCTTAAATATAGAATCTCATCAATCCACTTTGTTTTACAAATTTATAATTTTTCCCCAAAACATCTATATTGATTGCATGAATTAAGAAAATTTTCATAAGGGATGGTGATAGCACATGATTAAACATGGTATTTTTGGAAAACTAACACCAATTTATTACACATAACTAACTTTTTTAATATTCGCAATTTTTTTTATCTTTTCTTCCCAATGCAAATTAGTTATGTAGTTTTTATATTAAGCACACGAGGTAGTAATTATATATGCATTTACATTATGAATTTTCGATAAAGAAAATCAATACTAATTCCTTTTGTAATCCGCATTGAATATACCACATAAATACATGGCAAAGCCACCTTTTAAATTTGTGTGTGCGTGTAGCGAAGCTGACTTTTGTGTTTTTGTTTTTTGTTTTTTGCTAGATATGCTAAAGATATAAAAGAAACTTTTATAACTTTCATTAATTCTACTTTGTTGTCGGAAGGTGGTAGATGATGAAAAAGGGTTTTTGTATCCGTTTTGAATTAATGACATTGCATGACACAACTTCCTTTCAGGAAATTTTTTTTGATTTGCTTAACCAATAGGCGTAATCTCAAAAACCATGCATTCCTCAGAATTATTGGGCATTTTAAAAACTTCCTCTTATTTTGATGCTTTGATTGAAAAATATGTTAACATAAACTCAACCATATAACTTACTGTATTCGGTCATTAATATAAAACATATTTACCTTATTTGATTAGATTAAGGAAGTTAATAAGTTAGTTAATAAAACACTTATTTTCTAAAATACCATAGTTATATTTTTTAATTAATTTATTTCACCTCCTTCGTAATTATAGTTGAGAAAGCATCAATAGAAGTAAATTAAGAAAAAAATTGATAAATATGAAAACTATATTTTATATTTAAGACCAATATCAATTTCCAAATATTGTCTTGTAACTTAAAGAATTCTGTATAGTATCATGATCCTCACATGTGAATACTTCTTCATTTGAAGTATTATTTCTTGTTCATATAATTAAAAAACGTTCACAGCTAATCACTCGCGCGATTCTTACTCAACATACATTTGGATTAATTTTGCCACATGGATTTAAATAAAATCAAGATAAACTATATTAGAAATTATATATAGATGCAAGGAGATGACTATAGAGTACTATAAATTTTTATGTTGATAATAAATAATTAAATTTTATTACATATTTTATTTCTTGTAAAATTGATCTTTTTTATTTTGCATTTGTGACAACTTACATGTTGCTTGATCATCAGTCACGATTGCCAGATTATGAGCATAGGTACTAATGTCAATAATTGAGAAAACTATAAGGATGCGATAATAAAACTACAAGTATCATTATAAATTAGGCAAAGCTATAAGGATTGACAAATTATTTTTCCCAAAAGATTATGTTGAGAGAACTACAACGAACTTCATTTATTCATAAACGTCAATAAATAATTAAATTGAGAAGTTTTTTTTTTTTTTTTTTTTTTTTTTTTTTTTTTTTTTTTTGAGATATCTGATTAACATATCTGGGAGTAAACTTAAAAAGTATATCTTACTAAAAATGATCGAGTTTAATAATAATAAGCAATAAGGGTCATTTTCGTAGAATAAGCAACTTTTCTTTCGAGAAAAAGAAGGCTTGCATAATTGCATAATAATAATAATAATATTTAATATCATACTATAAAGTGATAGCAACAAAAGTAAAGAGGAATTGTTTTATTATTATAATATTATGTCATAATGATAAAATGGTATAACTTCATTATCATGCTTTGCAAGCTAGATTTTCGACTCTCTTTTAAGTTAAGAATAAATTCTTTTTTTTTCTTTATGGGTTTCTCAAAAAATTAATGTAACTTTCCTTCGTTGATACTTACTTGAAGGCAACGATGTCGAATGCACAGACGTCATGCATGCATTTGGACAACATTTTGGTCGAAGAGTGTGTCAGAAGTTCTTTAATATGTAATGAAAATATTTCTTTAATATGTAATGAAAATATTGGGAAAATTATAATATATATATATATATATATATATATATATATATATATATAGTTGACTCAATCAAATAATGTTATTAAAATTTGGATTAATCCACTTGGCATTTTTACGTACTATACCTTTATTACTTATTAATTTTTAATATTATTATAACTTGAATTTTATTTTAAAATTTTCCTGATAAATAACTAAAAATAAAATTAGATATATTATAGAAAATCATTTAAAAAAGCAAGACTTGTAACTTGTAAGTTGTAAGAGATACATGTATATGCAAAAACAAAATAAATACAATTTCAGGACAATTTCATGAAATATGATGAGATTAAGGAAAGTGAATAAAAAAGTATCTCTCTATTTAAAAGATTCTTCAATTGTACAATTAAGTAACATGAATGAATTTATGGAGACCAATTTCAAGATGTTTTATCCTAACATTTTAATTTTGAAAAAAAATTCTTTTTTATTTTTTAAATAAAATAAAAATAATCATAAAAAGGTCTATTCAAATTTTAAGAACTTAAAATTTGGAGTTATGAGATTAACTCATCACAAATTTGAAATTACTAAAATAAGATATTTTTTAATTGAATCAATTTAAGTTAGCATGCGCTGTGTTGAAATTCTTGTGATATGGGAGTGCTGGTTTGAGGATTAATAAGTTATTTTTCTACTAAAATATTACAAATAAACATCTAAAAAAAATTTCATTCAATAAAAACTCTCTTAGAGTTTGATTTTCAACCTTCATGAATGAAACAAACCTAATTGGGAGGAATATCAATGAAAGAATTAATTTTTAACGCCATGAAAGTATACTCCATGTGCTAAAACACAGAAAGACATTTTAGTGAAAACCAAATATTACATAAAAGGAGTATTTTTCTTGGTCCATAATATTAAAGAGTGTTTGAGTATACATAATTTAAATCTTTTAATATTAATTTGAACTGTACTTTTTTTTTCCCCCTGATATGGTCACTTAAATGGCTAGATTGGAGCATTGCTAGACCCAATTGAAAGTAAACTTTTTCAAAGATTTTTTCTTATTTTAATACAGGGAATCATTTTCTAAACTTATGTTTAAACTTATTTTTATTTTTGTAAAATATGAATGAAAAATTAAAACCACCAATGAAATTCAAACAGAGAGGACCCTGATGTGTGATGAGTTATGTTCAGTTCTCCATTAAAGCGTAAACTATCTCATTTCATGCATCTCATTCTTTCAACTTTTCATCTCCTATATAAGCCCTACCTACCTTTCTCTTCTTCCATACATATATATGTTCTTCCACTCTCACTCTCACTTCTTCTTCTCCTTCCTCTTCTTCAATGGACAGAAACCAATCTCACAGGCAGCTTGCTGCCATGAAACAATCCCTCTTTGATCAGGTTCTCCTCTCTCTCCTCTTTTTATCCATATTAGTTGAAGTCATTTTCACATATAGTAAGTAGATATGCATGGCTAATACTATACACTAGTCTTACACAATGTTGTATGCCACAGACAATAACATATAAAGCAACTAGTGGTTGGTTGATTTCAGGGATATCTGGATGAGCAATTCATCCAATTGGAGGAACTTCAAGATGATGCCAACCCTAACTTTGCAGAAGAGATCGTGACTCTTTACTTCCGTGACTCTTCCCGATTCATTTCCAACCTAGACCAAGCAATGTCAGTTCATTCAAATTCACATTTTTTCGTTCTCGGGAGAATCACTATGAGACCAAGGAAAGAACGTATAAATCACTAAAAAGCTCCACAACAAGTGAGCAGCATGGACTTATTTGTCATTTCCTGCACCAGGAACTTTGCATGATGCTCACTTGTTGAGGGAGTGCAGGAACTTTGCATGATGCTCATATGTTGAGGGACTTTTTGGTGATTTCACTCCTTCACTGTACCTCATAGTGATTGATTTTCCCTACTTTCTTTGCATGTGATTGTGTGACTCTTGTGGTTGTTTTGCAGGGAAAGGAACCCGCTGGATTTTGGCAAGCTTGATAGCATTATGCATCAGTTCAAAGGAAGCAGCTCCAGGTATATATATTATTATTATATTATTAGTTTAAGTGAATAACTCTGAAACACATGGTTTCAGAAGTCTTTTGAAAGACAAAACTTTTACATGCGTACCTCATAAATCGTAAAAGTTATTCTTCAAAAACTAATCCAAACACACAGATTATATGTTTCCATGATCGTCATAACCATGAAAACTAAATGATTTGAACTCACTGTTTTTTATATGGGGTTGCAGTATTGGAGCTCAAAAGGTGAAAGCAGAGTGTACTCTGTTTAGGGAATATTGCGCAGCAGAAAATGCTGAAGGGTAATAAAATCCAATCTCTAAACTAGATCCATTTTTTTTAAGCATACTTCAGTGTTTATGATTAACTACTTGTGAATAATGCGACTTGACATGTATTTTATTATACATAATGCAGATGCATGAGGAGTTTCCAACAACTGAAGAAAGAGTATGCTGTACTGAGAAAGAAACTTGAAACTTATTTTCAGGTTGGTTCTCTACATTTTATTTGCATTACAAGTGTTTGAGTAATATGGTGACAAGTTTGAGTTCTAATATTGCTTCATTTGTTTCACTGTGCAGCTAGCAAAGTAATCTGGGACGCAGACAGCAAGACAGAATCAATAAATATGCTTCTTATTAAATTATTATTATGAGGCTGATGTAATTCTCCACAATAATGTCTAGAAAAATATGTAATAGAGTAGTAGGTTTGGGATATTTTAATTTGTTTCCATATACAAACATAGAGTTTGTATGTCTTTGACGTCTCGGTATTCCTTAATCTTTTAGCCATAAGGTCAACATTTACGAATGGTTTAGATTTAATATTTTATGATTTTTTTTAAAAAAAATGTTAAATTATGAAAATATAAATAATTAATTAAATATAAATTTCTAAATATTAATATGAATAATTCAATACTACAATAAAGAAATTATTTTGTATAAAACTAAATTTGAACCATTCAAATGTTAATGTAATGGTTAGAAAAAAGAAAGAAAAGAAAGAGAATGAAAAGGGAATAGGAGGGGTTCCGAGAGGAGGGTAGAACTGTTGATTTAAAAAAATATTTGAAAAAGATATGAATTGATTTCTTTGTATGAACAACAAATAATCAATTGTGACATGCACAGTTGAAGATGTTCAGAGAAAAGCTGAGAATGGAGTTTGTTTGCCTTTAATTCCAAGAAAGCATCAATAAAAGTGGCCATGAGTTCTACAAATAAGGCCTCCCTTGCTGTCCCGATCAAGTGATCAACCCAGCCACGTCACCCCCTTTTGTTTTACTCTTCATTTTTATTGAAGCTATATATAGGTCTCAAAGAAAAGATATAATTTTAATTTTAGTTATATTATATTTATTTAATTTAAAAAATTTAACATTGATTTATAATTTACATACGTTTTTATCTACTAAATATATACTCTATAATTACGTTTTTTTTTTCGTATTTACAAAATTTTCCCCAACAAACTGTTTTCTTTCATTTTTATACTCATTTTGATCTTAATATAAGACATATTTTAAGAGTCAATACTGAATCTAAATATAAGACATAATTTTTATATTTGTCAATATTTTTATAATTTACTTGTGTTGATACTCCCATAATAAAAATCAAAGAGGAGTAGGATGACCATTGATCAAGGTGTTTTAGAAACAATAACAACAACAAAGTCTTATTCCAGTAGGTGAGGTTGGCTACATGGATCGCACGACGTCATTGTGCTTAGTCAAAAACTAAATCTTTACATGTATTATTAATCAAAAGATTCCGCTCTATAACTTCATTGAGTGTTCATTTCTACCTTCCTCAACATCTTTTTAATAGTCTTTTTTGAATATATTCAAACCACTTCAAACAATTTTCTATCATTTGGCCACTCCAACTCATTCATGTATATAATCACTATGAATCTTTTTTTTTTTGGTATGGTCACACATCCATTTTAACATCCTTATCTCGGCCACCGCCATTTTATATTCTTATTGTCTCTTTAAAGCCCAACATTCACTATCATATAACATTGCTAGTGCGATAAAATTTCGTTTTTACCTTATTAAATACTTTCTAATCACAAATAACTCTAGTAACTTTTCTCCATTTATATCATCCCACTTAAATTTTATGATTAACATATCCAAAGGTATTTTAGAAAATACATGTCATATTATTAATTAACTCAACAAACTTATTTAATCTAATCAAACTAGGTAAATATGTCATATATTAATGACCTTAGTAAGTAATTTTAATATTTCTCTTAAATTTTTTAAATTTTATACAACATACATACATACATATTTATTTATTTATTTCAAAATTCATGTCATTTTATATTTAAATCTTCTTTTTAATTATATCATCCGAACAACTTTTAGTTTGTTAAACTGATTTTTTCATAAAAAAAATCATCCTAATGTACATCAAATTGCATTAATAGATTTTTTCATCCCAACTTCAGTATAAGAAACCAATTATAATAAAAGTCACTTTTAGACATTTAGTCATTTTGCACATTTAGTCCGCATGATAGCCCCTCATGGCTACTACAATAAAATAAGAGTAGGATGCAAGGTACATAATTATAAAAATATATATATAAAATTTTATAATAATCATGCCTACCCCATAAAAGGATTCATTATATATAAGTAAAACTAGTACATAGAAGTTTTCAAGTTATTTTCTACTCCAACTAACACTACCAGCTAGGCTTTCTTACTCACTCAACAAGTTACAAGAGCAGATGAATATTCAAAAGAAACAAAATTGGCAATAAATTAAATAAAATTCACATCAAGCTCAAGAAAATAAATAATAATAAAAAGACTATTGTTTCTTCACCGATATCTTCTGTAGGCTGGAGTATACATGCAGCTCTCAGCATGTTCAACCAAATCTTTTGGTTGAGGAAGACGAGTGGCCAACCCTGAGCCAAAAACAAAACTCAATTCCAGAATCATTCTTTTTTTTGGGATTTGAAGGCAAGAACAAAGCTTGTAAAGTTAAAGACAAGGTCAAATGAACCTTTTAGTATCATGGAGAGAGAGAGATTTTCCATCATGTTCCCGAG
Organism: Acacia melanoxylon; assembly: GCA_019022615.1. Taxonomy (NCBI): domain Eukaryota; kingdom Viridiplantae; phylum Streptophyta; class Magnoliopsida; order Fabales; family Fabaceae; genus Acacia; species Acacia melanoxylon. Next base: position 17,622,886 of record JAFJYJ010000003.1, read on the forward strand.
ATCATCATTCAATCATTTTTATTCATTTTTATCACTTCTTTAAATAGACAAAAACAATTTTTCATCTTTGATGCTTTTTTTTTTTGGGGAAATTGGTAAAAAGTCCTTATTTGAAAAATTTCTTGGCAAGAAAGACGTCATATGCTTTTACACATAGAAAGTATTGGCTTTATCCACAGAAAATACTCATACTTGAATTCATGTCTCATGTCTTTCTCACCAATAAAATTTTCAAACAGGTACTTTCACTGATTTTCTTCTTTTTGCCCCATTTCAATTCATTTTATTCTGAACTAAACAGGTCCAAAAACATCCACGTGCAAGTAGTTCATTAGAGGATCTGATAACAAAAGACTATATAATGTATTCAAAGCTTTGCCAAAATGGCAGATTAAAAAGGCCTTACCAAGCTCATATGATTTGGCAGCTACTTTGGCAGCAATATGAGCTGAAATCTTTCTGATGTCTTTGAATGGTGGGTATATGAGTCCCTTGTCAAAGTGCTCCTGTGTCACTTGTGAAGCCAAAGCCTCCGCTGTTTTGAGAAATATGAGCCAAATTAATTCTATAGTGTACAAAACAGGATTAAATTCTTTCACTAAGAATACAAGAACAACAACAAGAAGCCTTCTTCCTCTTTGATTTGACACATAAGGTTCAAAATGATATGCAGATTATGCTTCCATGACATATATGTGTTTCAACTTGAGGTCAAGTTCATTCGAAATGTCCAAGTTAAAAATGACTTTCTTTGATAGCTTAAGTTTTTCAAATGAAATGGTCTTTGACATGAGTTTAATACTTATTTGGGTGTGATTGAAATGGGAAAAATTATGATGATAATGAACAAGGGCAATACATAAAACCAAGTCTCATGCACTTACAGGCAGCCAAAAGCAAGTCATCGTGTACTCGAATGGTCCCAGACATTATTAAGCCTAGACCGAATCCAGGAAAGATGTATGCATTATTGGCCTGAAGGGAAAAAGAAAGAAAACATATAAATAATCAGTCCTAATTCCAAATGACAACATTTAACATGCAAAATTTCTTTGAAGCTGGGACCTGGCCGGGCACAAAGACATTCCCCTCATATTCAACTGGGGCAAATGGGCTCCCACTAGCAAAAATGGTGTGTCCCTGATAGCAATGCATAAGGATGAGGGTCAGATGAAAATTGATAGAGTCAGCGATGACATTTCAGACACACACATATGTTGAAGAAAAAAAACTACAAGGAATTACTTATACAAAACATATATACAGTCTTGGAAAGCAAAGACCAAAGAAGCTCAAATTATAACAAACAGATGCTGGTTACATGTTCTTGTTACCTTGCTCCATGTATAAGCTTCTTCAGCAGTACATTCCGCCTGTGATGTTGGGTTGGAAAGGGCGAGAATGATAGGCCTCTGCAAGCATTGTTACATGATACGTCTCTTTGTTTTTGCAAGTGGGAATAAAAGTCCATGTTAAGAAGATGAATCGATTGATTGAATGTAGTACCTCATTAATTTCAGCCATAGCCTCAACCACCTCTTGAGTAAAAGTTTTGCCTTGACCCGATGTTCCAATCAATACGGTTGGCTTAATTTTCTGGGAAAACAAGATAAAAAATGTAAAAAAATAAATAAATTAAATTTCTGTTCTCTTGCACATGGGTGCAACCCTGTAAGAATGTATGTCTGGATACAAAGGGAACAGTTCATACTTTAACAGCATCTAAGAGATTTGTGATGGGTTCATGTTCATGAGCCCAGGGCCTCTTAAAATGTTGAACTGATTCTCTACGGGAGCTAACAATCAATCCCTGCAAAAGTAGCAGTAAAAGATCTAAAGATTAATCTGGTGTGAAACAAAAGATCTAATTTATAAAGGTGAGAAATAAACTAGGTTGTTATGTACAACCTTTGAGTCCACCAACCAAATGTTCTTGCGCACTTCTTCCACTGGCGCCCCTGTCTGCCTCAACAGTTTCAGTTTCTCATTAAATATAAATTTACTCCCCACAAACAAACTTAAAAAGGGAATCAAGAAGAGGCAAAAAAGAAAAATTCAAAGTTCATGACTCTTAAAAGTAGATGGCAACCTGTTTTGAAGTTTCAAGTGCTATGAGCTCAGCTATTCCAGTGCCAGCCTGCAACCACCAATATAATTTAAGCCATAAGGACATAATCTTTTTCTACGTTCCAATCTTTTTCTATGAACCAGTTAAGAAAGAGACACAATTACAGCTTGTATAGACTTGCCTCTCCAGCTCCAAGGAATAAGAATCTATGATCAGATAAATTTCCTCCAATAAATTTCAGACCTGCAACAAGTCCAGCAAGGACTACCGATGCTGTTCCCTATAATGAAGTAGATAGAAATATCAAAGATAAATCAGTGGGCTTGGGTTCATTGTATTGGAGTTATCTATTGAATAATCTTGGTTCATAACTTGAGACAAAAATATTTACCTGAATATCGTCATTGAAAACAAGATGTGTTGATCTATATTTTTCAAGTAGATCAAAAGCATTGTGGTTTGCAAAGTCTTCAAACTACAAATATGGCACAACAGAGTCAGAAAAAAAAAAACTGAAAACAAAAAAATAGTGATTTCGTCCATCAAACCAAGAAATTATTATTCCTTTGCATGCAGCTTAATTACCTGAATAAGGATTTTTTCCCCATAATTTTGCTTGACTGCTGTCATAAATTCATGGATAAGTTCGGAATATTCCTGGAATCAGAATAACTGAAAATATTAAATAATAGTTCAACAATTTTTAATGATAGAGATTAATTAGAACAATTAATTCAACACTAGCCAAGAGAAGAAAACAGATCATGAACCTGCCCGGTTGCTCGTCTTTGCCTGAGCCCTATATATAGTTCATCATTCAACAGTGTCTCATTGTTCGTACCAACATCAATGGTTATCGGTAGGCACTGAAACAATCAAATTATAAGATAATATCATAACAATAGGAAGAAATAGAAATTATAAGATAACATCTGTAAAGTCCAAAAAAAAAAAACAATTGATCCTTGCAATTTTATATGGACATAATAATATGATATACAATGTAGCAACGTGTATTGCTAGCACTTACAGCAGAAGGGCGAACTCCTCCAAGTGCAGTATATAAAGAAAGTTTTCCCACTGGTATTCCCATCCCCTGAGAAACACAGCATTATTAACAAAGAAGGAGAGATTACAGTATTACATCTTATGTTTCAAACTAACTATCAGAAAATTTGTCTCCATAACAGTAACAGAAATACCTGACAGCCAAGATCACCAAGACCAAGGATCCGCTCTCCATCGGTTACAACAATAACCTGAATGTCTTTCTCAGGCCAATTTTTTAGCACTTCAAGAATCCTCCCCCTTTAAATCCCATCCAAAAGAAAAGATAAAAAAAATTATTTTGACAAAGGAAAAAAAAACAGAAAATACGGGATGAAATAAAAAAGCATTTGGAACCAAACTCACTTTTCCTTCAAACTTATATAAAGACCCTGGGGACGCATATAGATGCTCCCGTATTTCTGGCAAGCTTCTCCAACAGTTGGAGTGTAGACAACTGGGAGTAACTCCTCAACATGATCAATAAGAAGCTTGTAAAACACCCTTTCATTTGTCTCCTGCAAACCATCATGTACTCTGAAAGCATTAGAGTTCTAGTCCAAAATTTGAAAATCAATATGTACCCTCAAGCAATGATCTTGCTGTAAACAAATCACAGATAAAATCACAAAAATCAATAGATTGTCTGTACGAGTGAACAAACGAAATGGAAACACAAAACCTCAGTAATTTAAAAATTCATTCCCTGCAAATCCAACAAAAGTTTTTCTCATGGAGAGATTTGAAAGCCTGAAAAATTTACTTCACCCCCAAATTACCCCATCCAAAATCTAAGAGTGATTTCTGGTACATATCAGCAATGGTATTGTTGTGCAGTCTACAATTTTATGAAAACCAGTTTGCTGCAATAAGTAAAATAAAGACTACATAGAAGGAGACCAAAAGCTTTATTCTTTTTCTATTGTTATTTTGTTAAAAATGTGTGTACGTATATGTGAACTTGTTTATAAGACAACCTGAAGATTCATCATTGCCGTGTATTTCTGTAATGGAAGTTGATACTGACGTATATGCTGGAGCACTTTCTTCACCTGAATGATAAAATGGCAACCACTTATATTCAATGTTGTATGAGCACATTACCCATTTATTAAGTCAGCATATAAGAAAAATGTTCAGAATATCTTCAAGTCACTGTTTATCTGACCTGAGTTTCTTGTGAAATACTTGTCGGGGGAAGAAGACCTCGCAAGAAGTGGGCATCCCTTTCTTTATCGGTGAAGGCAAGCCCTTTGTTGAAGTGTGGGTCTCGCAACAAGGTATACCCACTAAAAAACAAAGACATCAAAACATGATAATTCTATTCTCTTGCTATACAGAAAATAGAAGGCATCCCATTGAATATATTGTTGCCATCATTTGGGTGTTAACTAAGATCATAACATTCCATTAACATAGAAAAAAGGCGGCCCAATGCACAAAGCTCCCACCAAGTGGGGTCTGAGGAGGAGGGATTAATGTATGCAGCCTTACCCCCACAATCAGAAAGGCTGTTTCTCGGATTTGAATCCGTGACCTCCAGGTCACATGACAACAATAACCATTGAAAAAACATCAAATAATCATAAGCATGCATATCAGACAAATCAACCAAATTCATGAATAAATTTTTGAAGATGCCGACCCACTACGTGGGCTCCTTACCCCATTGTGCTTTATCACAGAGATAAAGAAAACTAAAGCGCCTGTAATATCTGCCAATGAACATTTTCATTCACACGAGGTTAATATGAATCCTATATGAGAATCCCAAAATCTCAATGTGGGGGACTAAAGTCCCATATTTTGCTTTGAAGTCAAAACAAGATGGCACAAAAATTGATCAGTCTTTAATCATAGGACATTATTAATCTCACCTAGCAACAGAAACACTCCATGGAGTAACAAAATGATCTTCTGTGGCCTTATCCTCGCCATAAACATCCTGAACGCCGCCTGCTACAGTTTGATTATTGTCCACGTCAGCTATAGTTTCCATCACAGCTCTGAGTTTTCTGTCACCACCTGAACTACTGCTAGAAGCCAAGCATTCCACCCTGAAAGGAACTAAACGTTTGCTCTGTAGACCAGAGGATCTGGAACACCCAACTAACCCTGTGTTGCTCTGTGTACAAATTCTTAGTAATAAATCTCTATACCTAGATAATCAAAATAAGCATCTCCAGGGAAATTAAAACAAACATTAGACTTTTTTAATAATCAAAACTCTAAATAAACAACTCATAAGCATAATTTCCAATGAACGGGTCTATATTCTTGTCATATCAAATTGTGAGTAGTAACTAATAACAACCAGATAAAGCCATTGTTCTGATTTACCAGAAGAAAACTTCTAAATTAGTGCTAGAGTATGAATTTGAATTTTATTTTTGTTGAGGCAGAATAAGGAATATGGATAAAATTTTAGGGATTTGAATTTACCAGGAAGCTACATCTATTAGATGAGATCATGATGGCAAAAGAAATGTGAGAATGAGAGTGTCTTGCGGTTGTTGTATGCTCGTATTTCAGGGGGAAGAGAGAAATGATATGAAGAGAGAGAGAAAGAGAAAGAGAAAGAGAGAGTCTTCAGGGAAAGAGCCCATGATTTTCTCCTCAATTCTGTTCTCCCTGACTCTCCGTCTCTCTCCTCTCTCTCTCTCTCTTTGCATGAATTTTCAGTTTTTCACAGAAGATGGGAAAGAGGAGAGAGAGAGAACAGAAATTGGGGCAATATATATGACTCGTCCTTGTGGCTAAGATCAAGTGTGTGTGTATGACTCGGTCCTAGACTCTGTTAGCTGGAGACGGGTGGGGGTGACAGTTGTGACTGGTGACGCCACCAAGAGCGTTATGTAGTTAGTGAAGGTGAATTTCTTTCCCCAAATGCCCCGGTGAAGTTAAAAAAAGCAAGCAAAATTACACTTCAGCAGAGAGGTAAATGAATTCGGACTTTATTCGGATTAGCCTCAGTAAAAGTAATTTTTTATTAAATAAGTAGAATATATGTATCTTTTTAGGGTTAGAGTGGATATTTACCAACAAACTATTATGAAAGAAGCATTTTGCATAAATATTAATTAAGGGTATCTTAAATACAAACAAACAATTAAAAATGTTCAGTCAGTACAAAAAACTTTTAAAATTGTGTAGTTAGCACAACGCCATTAGAAATAGATAATGACTATTATCTAAGGTAATAGATTGATAAATAACTTTTAATTAAATACCAACACAAAATTCTAAATTTCACAAAATTAATTTTTTTTTTCAATTGTCATTATTCTAAACTATTTTGGAATAGATATCTATGGACAAAAATTACTCATTTCCTAAAATAAACAAAAGTTTTGATTAAAAATATAATTATATGATTTAAATAAAAATCAAAGTGTTTTATAATTTATTATATATGTTAAACAAAAAAATTATATGATTTAATTTTATTTTAGAAGAAATTTATGTGAGTTAAGAAATTCATTTAATGTTATTAAAATTTAAATAATCTAAAAAAATCTATTATATCCGGAAATAAATGAAATGAGTTTAATTTTTATTTTTATAAAAATAGCTTAATGGATATCAACATTGAAACTTGATGATATTTTTGTTAATTAAATTATCTATTGATTATATGAATATGAGACTTGTTGGAAAAAAAAATTGTCATTAATTAAGTATCTTGGATTAGCCTCAGCAAGTTATTTATGGAAAGAAATGAAATGAGTTTAATTTTTATTTATAATGGATATCAACGTTGACACTTAATAATATAAATCTGGCAATTTGATGATATTTTTGTTAATTAAAAAAGTTCCATAAATAATTTGCTGAGGTGATCCAAGATACTTAATTAATGACAAATTTTTTTTCCAACAAGTCCCATATTCATATAATTAATAGATAATTTAATTAACAAAAATATCATCAATTTTCAACGTTGATATCCATTAAATTCTTTTTATAAAAATAAAAATAAAAATTAAACTCATTTCATTTCATTTCGGATATAATAGATTTTTTATATTTTTAAATTTTATTAATATTAAATGAATTTTTTAACCCACATAAATTTCTTCTAAAATAAAAATAAATTTTTTATTTATTTATTTAACATATATAATAAATTATAAAACACCTTAAGTTTTATTTAAATCATATAATTATATTTTTATCAAAACTTTTGTTTATTTTAAGAAATTAGTAATTTTTTGTCCATAAATATCTATACCAGGTAGTTTTAAATAATGACAATTAAGAATAACGATAAAACACACGCTCCGATCCTTCTAATACTATACCCCCATCCCTTAATATATATATAAGAACAATTTTTTAATGCAATCTGCATTAAAAATTATATATCTTATATTAAGAACTATACATTTTTAAGACCAACTTTAATGAAAAAATATTCACAAGTCACTATTCTTGTAAAATCCTTTACTTATAACTCAATTATTTATACACTTAATCCTAATCTTGAGATAATAAACAATACTATAGCGTAAAAGAGAAAACTTAAGCTCAAAGATTTACCATAGTAGAAGAGATTACAACTCATCTTTCAAAAGTTAACCATGGTAGAAAAAGAGTTCAATTAACCATCTGAAAATATTACCATGGTTTAAAATGTATTAAAATCATTGCAAATATCTATCTATGATATAAAACAATGCAACCAATCGTTTATATGTTATCATGTATAAATAAAACCTTTCTATAATAGTTGAATGTCAAAACCATGGTAGAAAAGGTACAATTTTATAAGGCTATTCCAATTAACATTTGGGCCTTGAGATTTCTGAACCTCATAATATAATAATCTGAACCTCATAATATAATATTTAATTATAAGCTTAAAGATAAACTCATTTTGAATAACATTCTTTTCTCAAATGTGCATAAAATGTCAAAAGTAAACTATCAATCAATCAAATATTCAAAATCTATCATGTATATATTAAACATCTTCTCATTGTTCACAAACTAACCATCATTAATCAAAGCACTTGAGCCTTGGACTTTTTGTAGTCCAAAATATAATCATTTAAACATAAGCCTAATATTAAAACTCTTTTCTAAGGGTTTGTTTGGTATGAGGGATTTAGAGGGGAGGAAAAAATTTTATGAGTTGGATTTAAGAAAAATGGAGAAGTGGGGTGACAAAATTTTAATACAAAGAATATGTAAGATTAAAAAAAAATAGCTTAATTAAAAACTTTATACCCCACTTATCTTTTTTTTTTTAAGGCCAACTATAAATTTTTTCCTTCCACCCACTTTCCCTCCCCTCGTACCAAACAAGCCCTAAAAATACTCATTCAATAACTTTCTCAAATATCATAGTACTCAACAACTAATTAAATAGTTAAATAGTCTTTGTGGATTCACGGTTTGAAATGAATGTAATCCTAAAGGCTTTTGGCCTTCTTCCAACCCTCTAGTTGGTAGCAGTATAATCCAAAACATAACATAACATCAGAATATGCAAAATGAGTCTTACAATGACAATAAACAACAATTCATCCCATAAATAAAAAAGGATGAGGCTTTATAAAGATTATCAAAATAATTAAGCTTTTAGAGCCTTCTCTGGCTAACCAACATAAGAACTATTACTTAAAAAAATATTAAGAGTAGTGGGGGTGAGAAAGATGCCTCAGTAACTAAAATTCCAACTCACCGTACATGCCAACATGTGTTAGTAAGGTGTTAAGCGGGACATAAAATAGAAGTACATACAATGTCATTCAAATAATCTCAAAATTAAACATATTAACTCATTTGAGTCTCTCCTAAAGGAGGTATGCAAACATATAAGCTTAAGAAGGCCTATCCCTATCATTATGGAGATGTACACACAAGCCATCCACAAGGGCATTTTCCTTTCTCTTAGGAACAAAAAAGCTACAAGAGCATGTCATTCTCTCTAGGATGAATGAGCCACGTAGGCCTATCTCTATAGGGACGAATAACCAACCCAATGTACACCAATGTGAGGTCTTATCACGTGATAGTGTTTTTCTCACATGCAAGCCACAATGACCCATTCTTTTCTCTTAGGAACGAAAGAGCTACAGGAGCTTGCCCTTCTCTCTAGGACGATTGAGCCATGAAAGCCTATTTCAATAGGAATGGATAACCAACCCAACGTGCACCAATGAGAGGTCTTAACACGTGATAATATTTTTCTCCAACAACTCTCTATCATCACAATCAATCAACACCACAACAACAACTTATACAATATAATTATCTCATGGTCATACGATCTTTCAAAAACAATAATCAAGGTAAAGCCTCTTTTCCAATAATTTACAATTCCATTTCAAATTCACAAATCCCACAAAAAAATTTTCTCAAATGAAGAATTATACCATACCATTAGAAAGTTCATATTTCATTTTAGAGTAAAATCTTTCGACCACCCTCCTATTTTTCCTTAATTATATAGATCTTCCTTCTATTTTAAAAACATACACTTAAGTTTAAACTAACTCCGTTAAGAATATTCCAAAAATATGTTTTTTTATTAAATTTATATAAAAATAAAATTTATTTACTATTTTACCCTTAATACTAAATCCCTAGTTTTACTTGACAGTTTGTAGACTTACGGAAGAAAAAACATGAGCCGCAAGAACAACTATGAAGAAGACAACTGCAACGGATCATGGAAACAAAAAGGTACAAAGCTTATCAAATTTTCATTCAAAAATCTATCGAGATTATCGGTTTGATAAATCAAAGTTAGGTTGATTGGGATCATCGGTTTATACTCGTACAAAGCTTGACTGGGATTATCGGTTCCAAAACTAAGAACCTATTGCGACATAATTAAAAGTTTATTCTAAATATTAAATGGTTGTGGATTTAATATTGGATTGTCGCAATAGGTTCCCAAAGCTTAGCATATGCAAGGCAGGCTCAGGCAAGCGAGTTCCACGTATGCGCAGCAATAAAAAGACAAGCAACTATGAGAAGGGGCTTAGTGATGTGTTTATACAAAGCTTAGTAAAAAAAATTCTTTGATTGGGATTATCAATTGAATTATATATAGAAGAACAATTAGTGATGTGTTTCATTGAAATAATGAATGAGAGTTAGGTTGCAATATACACAGAATCTGTATTTGATAAATTATAGAACACTAGTCCACCAATATGTTGTTGGCACTCTATTTTGATTTTAATTTTAAAATTTTTCATCCTTGCAGGAAAATATTATTCTTGTTGAAGATATTGATAATTGTGATAAAAGTGAACCTCCTTTTGATAAATTATATACTGATACTGAAGAAGAGGATTGTGATGATAATAAAGTAGACGAATTTGGACAAGGAGAAAGGATTGATGATGATTCTATTTTAAATGATGTAGAAGATAGTGAAGGTAGTGAATTTGAAATTGAGATTGAAGGTAGTGAAAATTTTGCAAGTGGTAGTGACGTGGAAAAGCCTGACATTATTGACATTGTTAAGAATGTCAAGGGAAAAAGATTTGATTACGATGCTAATGGTAAAGTGCATTTGGAAAAAAGATATGTTGTTTATCAATGTGAATGAGTGTAGGAATGCTTTAAGAGATTATGTAATCCAAGAAAATTTTGACATAATTAGAATAAAAAATAAAAAATAAAAAAGCAAGAGGCACTGCTATTTGTGCTTTAGATGGTTGTCCTTGGAGAATTATTCATGCTTCTCCTACCCCAGATGGTGTGACTTTTATGATAAAGACATACGAACAAATGCACACTCGCATTAGGCTAACTAATCAACCTAATGCCACATCAACCTGGATAGCAGATAAATTGAAAGGATCTTTGAATACTTATCCTAATATGAGCTATGTAATACCCAGATTTTAGTAAATCTGGAAATTTTGAGATAAAGTAAATTAACGAATATTTTGATAAAGCAAAATCATGAGTTTAAAACTGTTATAGAAAATTGTTATAATTATAGAGTAAATTGTCAAAAAAGTTACGGGAAAATCGATGAGCAGAATGACTAAAAATGATATAATGGTGATAAAAACAGTCTAAAACTATTATGATAAATATTTGAAAGATCATGAAAAATTATGAGAAAAATATGGAAGTGTTATCCCTAATTATGAGAATTTAATAAATTATTTCAGAGGAATAACATGAAGAAAAGTTTAAAAAGCATTTAACCATAAAGTAAACTTTTGATGGGGTAAACATTTTTAATATTTTACATGGGATATAAAATGACAATGTCAAGATAAAAGTTTGCAAGATAACAATATACTGTAAAATTGGTAAATATAAATATATGAAGAAACCGATCCTAAAAAGATCATTAAACGAAGAAATTAGGTCCGATTAAGCCTTAACGGGCGGGGGTAAAACGGAATTTTTGGTAAAAAATATTATATTTTTAAAAAATGGACAAAATTATGGAAAAATAATTAAAACTGAATTTTTAAAAGAGGGGGGCGAAATTCTAAGTATTTTTAATTAAAAAGAATTGTTTAAATAATTAAAATGGTAATTAGAATAAAATAATAATATTATGCGGTGAGTCGAACTTATAGGCATAGGGGGAAAAGTTAGAAATAAATTCTACAGGTAAACAGAAGTAAAAGTCTTTCCAGACTGATCAAATTAAGAACAAGTGAATTTTTACACGAAGAAAGAATTTACTGTGCGTTGTTTCCGCAACCGAAAACCCTAATTTCAAATAAGACGAAAAGTTGATCAGATAGAGTAGAGTCGGATAGGCAAAGTGAGAACCTATAGAAACAATTGTGTCTTTTTAAACACGAGATTAAGTTAGGCAACAATTTGGGACGTTTTACGATTCGGTGAATTGTTGTCGAGAAGTTGGTTCTATCGGAAGCGATTTTCGTAACAGACGTGTTTGTCCGAATATCTTCCGACGCACCGGAGAATACCTGGATATGATCAAAAAGAGGATCCAAATTGATAATATGAAAGAGGATGAAAAGACCTTCAAAGTTACACGCTCGCATTTTTGAGTTTCGCGAAATCGCGCGAAACGGACATCGATCGGGTAGCTTTATCGGACCGGAGCCATAAAGCAAGAGTCATCATTGGATGACAACTCATTTTTTGACTTTTGGGCCCTTGATGTCGACCAAGACCTTGAATGGTCAAGATTCCATCTTACAAAACCCTAGATCTAACTGTTCAAAAACAAAGCGAGAAAATTCCCTTTACGTCCCGAATTTTTTCTATAAATAAAGCACCCTTCTCTTCTTCATTTCTCACACAAAAAATCTGCCTCTTAGAGAGAAGTTAGAGAGAGAAGCTCGGAGAAAGTCCGAGCAAAGTCCGGGTAAGTTCTTCGGTCCCGGTCTTTAGTTTCGGTAGTTCTTTCGGTAGATATAGTAGGAATGCTAGATTTATCTTTAATTTTTCAAGATAGTCTAGATATCATATTTAGGGGTAAATATGATATATATTTCGAAAATATGATGAGGGAAAAGATCTGTCAAAATTCTAGAGAGATAGAGCAAAAAAAAGCTCGGCGAAATTCCGCCGATTAGGGGTTCGGGGCAAAATGGTAATTTGTACCTAAAATGCCTGTTATGCTGCTAAAATTTGTTAAATATTATCCTTATAGGATATCTGAGATAATCGTACCGCTGTCGAGTTGCATTTGTTGTGCGCGTCGTCACATTGTTTTTTTCCGTGTCGGAAATTTACCGTTTTTCCGTAAAAGTTTCGTTGTACCGCAAAAAGGTACGTTCGTGTACTTTGTAACACTAGCTCTAATGTTTATTATATGATTGTATATGATTGTTGTGTAGTAGTGTACGAGGTTATGCTATATACACGGTATGTTACATACGAGGTTATGTCACATACGAGGTTATTAATGTTGTATCATACGAGGTTATGTTACATACGTGGTTATTATCTTGTATACGTGGTTATGTGTTTTTAATCATACATCTGTTATGGACTGTTGTATTGATTGTTGCTGTCGTGTATATGTAGTCGTATTTAAGCATGAGGTTAAGTTGTTACCCGAGATCCAAATTGCAATTGGATCTCAGCTCTTATCATAGCGTCAGGTTCAGGAGAACCGAGAACCGAGGAGAAAGGCGAGCAGGCCGCACAGAGACCCGGCTGAAGACTTTCTTCGGGTGTTATTCATTTTGAAAACTCTTGGTCAATGTACCGTTTCTGTAAATCAGCCAGACTTACGGCATTTATAAATATATGTATCAGTTACTCAATCGCTCCAATGCTCTACTCTGATGGAAAAAAAAAATTTACTGCTTTTGAAAATGGGATGTTACAAGCTATGAATTAATGGACAATGAATTGACCTCCAAATATGGAGTTAAGGCTTATCGAATGCAATTGTATAGGGCAAGAAAAAAAGGAAGAGAAGAATGTGAAGGTTCTCATGCTGCAAGTTACAAGAAGATACCAAAATATGCAGAGTTATTGAAAAATAGGGGAAGTTTAGTGAAGTTAAGTTACCATGGAAGGTTATCATTTGAAGAAAATCCTACTTTTAAGAGAATTTTTGTATGCTTGGCTGCTTGTAGAGATAGCTTCCTGAAATGTAGTAGGCCATATTTTGGGTTAGATGGTTGCTACTTGAAAGGTCCATATGGAGGTGTCTTACTATGTGCAGTTTCGCTGGATGCGAATAATAGGTTATTTCCATTAGCATAGGCAATAGTTGAGGTAGAGTGTAAGGAGTCTTAGATATTTTTCTTGGAATATTTGAATGATGCAATAGGAGACAATCATTATATAATTATGAGCAATAGGCAAAAGGTAATAGTTTTTATTTGCAAACTTTATATATTTTTGTGGTTCATATATATTATACTACAAAAAAAACCATCATTTATAGCGGTTAATTTGTAGCGTTCACAAATAACCGCTACAAATACCTGTATTTGTAGCAGTTTAAGACAAAACCACGACAAATTGTAGCGGAAGTGATGACCCCAAAGCATGGGCTTGTTTGAGACAAACTTTGTAACGGTTACAACAAAACAAATCGCTACAAAAGAGGTTCTAGCTTGGTTCGTAATGGCGCGAAGGTTTGTGGCGGTTATTTTTAGCGGTTCTAAGGAATTAACCACTACAAAGTTGGCATCAGCGTTGGCGCAGTGAAGTTTATCTCGGCGGCTTGATAGTTGAAGACATGTAGATATCTGCAGCTCTCATCCTTGAAGCCGAGATGAGAGCTTTAGATATTTGCATCTCTCATTCTTGAAGCTGAGGTAGTACCTTTAGTTACAATCCAGATTTAATTTTTTCTTTGACGTGAAAAACTATGTTTTTTAAAGATAGTGTATTAAAAAGTGAAGATTGGGTTCCAATATAGCTGCCTTTCTCTCATGAAAATATTTCTAGTCAAAATGAGTCAGTGAGTTTTTCGTGGGAGATCGACAACTATACTGAATCTGAATCTTCACGGGCATGTTGGACTATTTTCAGTAAATAAAAAATGTTTGTAGCGGTTTCACCAGAAACGGCTACAAATTGTAAGATGTGTGTCCTTTTGTAGCGGTTTTATCGCAAAAACCGCTATAGAATGTCAAAGGTCAAGAATTAATTGCTACAAAGTGTCACGATGAACTAGGAATTTAGTAACGGTTGATGCAGCGGTTTATCAGTAACCGCTACAAATTGACTAACATCTGTAGCATTTTTAATATATAACTGCTACAAATTGTCGCGGTTTTTAAACTGCGACTCCCCTCATTTCAAACCACCAAGGTTTGAAAACATCGCCTTTAAACTTTTCATTCTCTCTTAATTTTTACTTAAACTCTGGGAGTGATGGTTTCGAAAGGAAATGGAGGGAAAGGCAAAGAGGTTGCACGCAATAGAGGGCCTCTAAGAGGCAGTAATAGTAGATGGGGCCGTAGTAGAAGGCGTGGGGGTCAAAATATCCCTCCGCCACCTTACGGGGGTCAAAATATCCCTCCGCCACCTCAAGTGGGAACCGACTTAGATCAGCTCTTTGCCGATAAGCCAATGCCAATGCTGAAGACCATAAGCGGAGCACAAGGCACAGCTCTATCCTTCGATGACCTCGATGATGTCAAAATGAGGAGGTCGAGATTGAGATTAACATGCCCATTGGCGAGGCGGAGTGGTTTATTGATCGAGAGCTCGAGCGGGACCAAGGGAACCCCCGACCGTCATCTTTGCGTTCCACCGGATTTGAGGTGGATGTCGAAGGTAAAAGTAATTATTTTTGTGGAAAAATTTAAATTTAAATATAAATTCTTTACGGTTAATTAAATTATATATAAACGCAATACAAACATGTTTTTATAATTGTGCAGATACACAGGGGCACATTGGCAAGAGGACGCTAGATATTGCCGAGGTCAATCTGATGAAGGGGCCTCGCGTCGTAGTCCCCTAGAACGAGGACACGGACTAGCTGATCGGCAACGATCACTTGTTGAACTGATTCCTGACGGAATTAGGCGGGAATTGGGCATGGTTCCCCCTCGACTTTAAGGATTGGAAGCATGTTTCGAAGGGGAACAAGGACAAAGCGTTTGAGGAAGTTGTGCAAGTAAGTTGTTGTTTAATTATATTTTACATGTAAATAGTTATAATTTATGATTGATTGATTGATTTATTTATTATACAATTAATTAATTAGGTAATAATGAAATTATGATACATGATAAGTTTAAAGTGCGAGGCCACATGAAGAGGTACACATTTCTTTGAAGATAGGGGACGGTTGGAAGAGCCGGAGGGGTCGTCTTTACACTCAAAGGAATGGAGATGAGACGATTCCTCTGCAGCAGTTGATCGAGAACATCCCAGACGGCGTCGACCCAAATGACTGGGAAGGTTTTGTCCAATACGGGATGAGTCCGGCAGAGGTAGGTTTTTTAAATAATTATAGTTTAAATATTAGTTAATTTATAGTTTAAATTTAGTTTAAAATATAAATATAGTTTAAATTAATTTATAGTTTACATTTGATTGAAATTAATTAATAGTTTAAATTTAGTTTAAAATAGTTTAACTTAATTTATAGTTTAAATATTACTTAATTTATAGTTTAAATATTAGTTAATTTATAGTTTAAATTTTGTTTAAATGTAATTTAAAATATAAATATAGTTTAAATTAATTTATAGTTTACATTTGATTGAAATTAATTAATAGTTTAAATTGAGTTTTAAAATAGTTTAACTTAATTTATAGTTTAAATTTAGTTTAAATATTAGTAAATTTATAGTTTAAATTTTGTTTAAATGTAGTTTAAAATATAAATATAGTTTAAATTAATTTATAATTTACATATGGTTGAAATTAATTAATAGTTTAAATTTAGTTTAAAAATAGTTTAACTTAATTTATAGTTTAAATTTAGTTTAAATATTAGTTAATTTATAGTTTAAAATATATTTATATTACTTTATAGTTTAAGTTAATTTAAACTTTAAATATAGTTTACAAGATATAAAAATAATAATTAATTTCACTTATTATTTTGTTTGCTCCTCCTTGCAAGCTCGTCCCGGAGGAACACCGAGAAGCCAGGCTAAGTAGAAGATCCATCACAAGGCAGGATCCAAGACGTTTGCTGTGACTTACAGTGAGCTGGTATGTTGAAAGTAAAATTAATTTTAGGTTTAAATGATTGATTGTTTTATTTTTGAAATAACAAAGTTTATATTCTTTTAATTCTTTCAGCAAATGAAGGCTCGGGAGGATAACCGTCAGACGGACTATGGGGAGAGTTCACATACACCCATAGACATCGTGATGGGACGGCGACCTCTGAGGCGGCAGAGGAGGTGATAGTTAGTTACAAACAAATTGTTTATATAGTTAATTTAATATATTTAAATTGAATTAAATTGTTTGATTAATGTTTTATGAAATGTGTGCGCTAGGGGCAGATCAAGCAGACCCAGCAAGAGCTGCGAGCGTCATAGCCCCCGGAGTCACAGGGGTCTGTGGATCCTACGGCCCATTGAAAGCTGCCGTGGGCCCAGTCGAGCATCCTGGCCGCATTAAGGGTATGGGACTAGGTGCTAGGCCTAGCATGGTCTATAGACCTCTGCCTTTGAGGCGGGAACCTCTGGCTCGAGAAGGCCACCACCGGAGGCGGTGGAGACAATGATTGCCTAGCAGGTTGCCGCACAGGTTGCTGAGTGATAATTGAATATTTCATACACTTCTTTTTATCTCTTGATTAATAATTTATGACTCTTTAGTTAATAAATAATGGCTTTTATACTTATTTGGGCTTTAGGCCTTTTATTATATTTTAGCCATTTTTAATAATAAAATTCCAGTTTTACATTGCTTTACTATTCTACCATAACTCTTGAACAGACATCGGATTTGCCTCATTTTTGTTTCATATTTCAGATGATTCAGATAGCTACAATTCTTATGAAGACATGAAGGGCAAATTCGGACAAGAGGGCGGTCGATTTTGGAGCCGAAGTCATATTTTTAATTGGGCTATAATTTGTAATTAAAGCCCGTTTTTTATTATTTTCTGTTTTGGGCCTGAATTGTGGATTGGAGCCCCATTTTCCTTTTTCCATTTTAGGTTAAGTGTGGCAGCAGCCACAAACATATTCTCATTCACGTTTTTAGCTTTTGGTGGATCAAAATATGAGTTTTCAAATTCTTTCAAGTGTTCTTCATGTTCTTCGCGTTCTTCATCTTTTTTTTTTTCTGTGTTTTGCTTAGCCATGCTTGGCTAAGTTTCTGTGGTTAACCCATGGATTGAGGGTTCCAAGAATCCAGAGGACATGCACTTCATTCGGTAACGTAATTCGTTTCTATTTATTTTAATCGGATCCGATTATGATTGCGGATTAGGTATTAGATTTAATATCCAGATTGATATCCCAAGGACATAGGTCGGACCGGGTTGCAAGAGAGCGTTGTGCGATCGCATAGCGAGCTCGCCACGTGTTCGATTAAATGCTAGACGATCGTCTAGTCGAGGGAATATCGGACAAACGCAGAGATCTCGGTTCGTCGAGAATCAATCACGAGTTTGGTTATTATCTTTTTGTCCGATGAAGGTTATGGAATCCCATTCGAAAGTTAATCGTTTTTAATTTGATTGATCGTTTTAATCTGTTTCTGCATCTGCATATTTCGTTTTGTTTTAGTTTAATTTCGTTTTTAATCTGTTTAAAACAAAAACCCCCAATTTGTTATTGTTCTGTTTCGTTGTTTCTGATTTAAACCAACCAATTTAATACTCTCCTGCTCAAGTCACCAAGTACAATCACTACATACAATCAAAGCATGATTACAAACTAATTGAGTGGTGAACAAAAACAACGTAGTGACTTAAAGTCAACTCTAATTTTTGACTAATCCAATCAAGCTAACATCAAAATTAATGCCACAATAGCTCCAATAACTCAAACAACCCAATTACCAAACATTATTTTCGAATCTTTAAATAACCTCCAAATTGTTCACTTTAATGCAAATTCCAAAATTCTCAATGCACTACCATTACTCAATTTCTCTATCCCAATAATATTTTTATCATCTAATAATTTTATTTTACTCATTAAAATTATTGATAAAAAACTTTCCTCCATTCATGCTAAAATTCCCCAAATTTGCTCACTTTAAATCCTTAAGAAAATTTTCACAAATCAACTATGCCTCAAATTATTATCACAATCACATTTCTCTTTTCCATTAATTCTTTCTAACTTATTAAAATCATTCAATCATAATTACCTCATCAATTTCTTCAAAAACACCCAATTTTCAACACTTAAAGTTTCACCCAAAACTTTTAATATTCATCCCTCATCATAAATCTCAAAATCAACTCATTCAATCATCAATGTAACCTCCAATAAGTTAGAATAAATCATAAAAATTCAGATTTCAAAGATCCATTGTCAGAATCTTAATTTTCTAGTCAAACCCTAACTTTAAGTTGCTCAAATCAACCATTGAGGTAAAACTAAACCATCCCTATTCTTATTCTAACACCATTGGTGCCATTAAGAGCTAAATAATAATTTAAAACACTTAAAAGTTTGAAATCTAACTTATCCTAGATTTTTCACCAACAATAATCTATCAAACTAAGAGAGAAAGAAGAGAGCAAGAAGATAAATCACTTATCCCTTAGCACACCCAAACAAGCTCTTTCCTCCCACTACTACAAAAAACGGTTTGTGCGTCCCAAAAGACGTCCTCTTTTAAAAAAAGGAAGTAAAAAATAAAGGCGGTGACATTTTTATAATTATATGTGATAAAAGTTGACTTTTGGCATCTACGTTTAGTACTTAGACGTCAAAAGGCTCTTAGACGAAGACACTTTTGGAGTCTAAGTATTAAACTTAGACTCCAAAAGTCATGTCATCTGAGAGAAAACAAGGTCACATCGTGCGGCAGAGGGTTATGTGTGGGGTCCACGAGAGACACTTTTGGAGTCTAAGTTTTGAACTTAGACTCAAAAGTCATGTTGGAGTCTAAGTTTAAAACTTAGACTCCAAAAGTGATTCAAAAAAAGAAAAATGCGGTAAACGAAAATCCTAGCGGGAAAAAGTATCACTTTTGGCGTCTAATTTTAAAAATTAGACGCCAAAAGTGATTAAAAAAAAGAAAAAAAGCTGTAAATGAAAATCCGGCGCGAAAAAGTATCGGTTTTGGCGTCTAAGTTTAAAACTTAGACGCCAAAAGGCGCCCCCCTTCATTATTTTCACGCGTTTTATTCACCCACTCTTTGAACCTCAAAACCTTACCCATTCTCTGAACCTCATGCAATCTCTCACACCTCTCACCAACCGCTTTGCGCCATCTTTCACCCGCTGCTTTGTCCGCCGTCACCTCGCCGGTAGTCGTTTGCTTGTCTCGCCCGACTTCGCTCGCTCCGGTCGTTCGCTCGAGGTCACTCTTTCTCCCATGGCACTGTTTGTTTCTTCTTCATCCGTTTGGTTCTGCAGCTGCGATCGATCTCCTCTTCGACCATTTCGGTATTTATGCATTCATCTTCTTCTTTTACCTTTTTCCTCATTTTTTTATCAATTCCTAATGTTTTTTTTTTGGTTTTGTTTTGCAAATAAATGCAGATGGCTGCTCGTCTGGCTATGGTGTTGCCCCGGTTCTCGGTTCCCTCGTCTTTGTTCATCATGTTTAATTTTACTTTGATATTCAAAGATGCGTTCTGGATTTTTTCCAGATCTGAAATTTCTCAGATCTGTGTTTAACGCCGTCATCGTCCTCATCTGTTTTTTTTTTTTAAAAAAAATACTTAAGACGTCTAAGAAAAAAATTAGACGCCGTAAGTCTCCAATTTTTTGCGCCTCCCGAATAAACGTCCCCATGTTTTTAGACGTTAAAAGCCTAAATAAATGGACGTTATAGACGTTTTTTGTAGTAGTGTCCTCTCCCAATCCCCCCCCCAAAAAAAAACAAGTGAAGTGAAGAAGACAGACTAGAGGGAATACCAACGGACCAGAGGAGCAAAATTTAATTTTTTTTGGGGGGGGTAATAGCACGGGGTTTTAAACCCCGCTCCCTTTATCTTCAAATAGTGCTACCCTTTGTTAATATTTTTATTTTTAATTTTATTTTCTCTTTTTTATAATAATAATAATATGATGTATAATTATTTTTAATTTCAGAATTTTGTGTACACTCTTAAAATTTAAGGAATTTGGCTAAGTTGTGTACTCTATCCAAATAAATTTATATGATATATAAATAATTATAATATGTAATTTTGGAAGCATACTTTTATTTAATTCTGCCTAAATTTATAAATTTTCTCTTTAGGAAATTTTGATTCTATTTTGAGTAAATTCCCCATACTCCAATATTAAAAAATAAATTTCCTCTTAATTTTAATCAAACCCCAAAAATAAAAAATTGATATGTTACAATTGTCACCTTAAAATATGTAATGCAGTATAAAGTAAAACTGTACAAGGTTATAAAATTAAAAAGGCAAAGAGAAGGAAATAGTAATTTTGCTGCAAAAACATAGGCCAAGAAACTCACTGATGCTATATTATAAGTTATAACAAGCACAATTTTACGCCAAGTGACAATTCTTGCTGTTACGTACACATGAAACATGGCAAACAAAATTTGCATCAAAATTATTTATATCTATAAAGTAATTACACAAACAATGGACAAGCCGCTTCATACATAATTTCTTCCTAAACCTTGTTCTCTGAATGACTCTGATGATATTGTTGATCTATCTGGTCTGGAAGTTGAGGATCTAAATGCCAAAAGATAACGTGAAAGCAAAGAAGACAGCGAAGCCGAGCAAAACTGCAGCAATAGGTCCCATGATGTTTGGATCATACCCAAAATAATTTAAAATAAACTCTTCGATGGGTTGACCATTCTCCATCCCAGGAACTTCAATCCTGTCTTCTAAATTACCATACTGTGACACAATCAATCCGTAAATTGTCCATGACACCTGGGCAAATCCAGCAATACCAAGACCACCATTTAGGAATCCTCTGAAACATATATATATATATATATATATATATATATATATATATATATATATATATATATATATATTGTGTATAGTCAGTAAACATGTACTAAACATGGTAAAAGTTGTAATCTATAGGTTTGACTCGATTTTACTCAGTCTCTACATTGTGATTTGGTGCAACTTAGCCCCTATAATTTTTGAGTCGGTTGTAATTCATTTCCTAAACTGTGACTTATTACTGTAGGAATCTCACCAGAAGCGCGGAAGCGTATCGAACCGAGACGATGTAGAAAAAGATGAACCTTCATCGTTTTGACTACCTGGAAAGATGAGCGATCTAAAAGCCTCTTCTCGAAGTCCAAGTCACGAACGGTCAAGTCCACTCTATGATCGATCTTCCAAGACTATCTCTCGAGGGGGATATGATGGTTGTGTGGGCAACCGTTCAGATGTGAACGTCTGCCTCTAGGGATTTATTTCTGATGAGAGCCTCCTTGTGAATTAGGTTTCTCAATGGGTGAAAGTAGGTTTATATACTACTACACCAAGACCTAACCCTAAACCCTAAGGGCCATAGGGCTCTTGGGTTGTAGTCTCACTTAAGCCCAATTGGGCTTAAGTGACCAAAGAGCATATTTTCCAACAATCTCCCACTTGCTCTTTGAGATACAAACTTGAGTTCGTAAACCCAAGACCATGTAGCCCATAAGCCATCATCATCTGATAATTTACCCCATCCCTTGTTTCGAGCTAGCCCGGGGATCTATCATTTGTCATTTATCAAGGCTCATGATAATCTGAAGATTATCTAGTTCGGTGCTACTCCACTAAAAGCCCGAATGTGAACTCCAAGATTAATGACGGTTATAACACGAATATGCATTACCCCTTTATAGAATGTCTATAATTTGATTGACCAGTTTTTTACGTAACTCAATCAATTATTTATTCCTTGATTGTGATAGTTTCTCTACGATGGATTACATGCACCGGCGGTGTCTTCAATATCCAAGTACCGAAACATATCAAGTGGACATTTCCTATAAATTCCATGTTGTTTATCTCATAAACACCGATAACCAAAAAGTCTCAATCCCAAAATACCAAGTTATTGGCCGTCATATAGATCAAACCTCACTTGTTGGTAAATCAAAGAATGAAAACTATTCGACTACCTATTTAAAATAAACTCAGGATTAAGAGCAACTACATGACTATAGTTATCTGGAGATTTGATTCCTTATGACAGAAAGAGCAACCTTAATCAAATCTCTCCTTGATCCATTCAATGTAAGTATTTACTTACACCAATATTTTATAATGATTCGGACAAAACCATTTCATAAAATATTGCAGCCTAAATAAAGTGCCCAACTTAATTTAATAGCTGTGAACCTATTCATCAATTGTGAAAACCTATGACCATGTCCTCAATGAACGTATCCATATGATCATATACTCCACAATTGATTCGGACCTTAGAGTCTGTAAATAGTGTGCGAA
The DNA here is from genome assembly GCA_019022615.1 of Acacia melanoxylon. Taxonomy (NCBI): domain Eukaryota; kingdom Viridiplantae; phylum Streptophyta; class Magnoliopsida; order Fabales; family Fabaceae; genus Acacia; species Acacia melanoxylon. The sequence goes on from JAFJYJ010000003.1 coordinate 17,645,970, forward strand.
AATAAATGAAAAACACCTCATTTATATTATTTAGAAAAATGCAATGTCATAATGTCTTGCTAAAAAAAAAGCACAAAATAACAAAATGAAATTTCAACTACCTAAAGCTATAGCAAATTTGGAATCTTCCTAAGACCCATAGATGTAACATGCCTCTCGAACACACGTTCAGGAAAACTCTTAGTAAAAGGGTCAGCAAGGTTCTCTTCTGATGCTATCTTTGCTTCCAATGTATCTCCTCTTTCAACTATTTCTCGGATCAAGTGGTACTTCCTCTGTATGTGTTTTTGTCTCTTGTGAAACCTTGGTTCCTTGGGCGTACTACGCCCCACCGTTGTCACAGTAAAGTGTGATAGGACAATTAACACCTGGAATCACCTGAAGGTCCGTTAGGAACTTCTTTAACCATGCAGCTTCCTTTGCAGCCTCAGAAGCAGCTACATACTGGCAGAGTTAGCCACACATGATTGTTTTACACTTCTCCAACAAATGACACCGCCATTAAGGGTGTACACATATCCCGAGGTGGATTTACTTGAGTCAATATCTCCTTGGAAATCTGAGTCCGTATAACCAATGGTTTCAAGACTCCCACTAGAATAGACCAACATATAATCTCTCGTTCTCCGTAGGTACTTGAGTATATGTTTAACCGTTACCCAATGTTCCTCTCCCAGGATTAGATTGGTACCGGCTTACTACTCCCACCGCATAATGATATATTTGGTCCGGTACAAAGCATAGCATACATGAGACTACCTACGGTGATGCATAAGGTATCCTACTCACGCGTTCTCTCCGCTCGGGAGTTTTAGGAGATTGCTCCTTAGAGAGATGAATCCCATGCCCGAAGGGTATCATTCCCCTCTTGGAATTCTCCATGCTAAACCCGGCAAGAATTTTGTCGATGTATTTAGCACGGGATAATGCCAAAACCCTATTCTTCCGGGTCTCTTAAGAGTTTAATACCAAGAATATAATTGGCTTCCCTAGGTCCTTCATATCAAAATTTTTGCTCACCCAGGTCTTTATGCCTAACAATACCTCGTATCATTTCCGATAAGGAGTATATCATCCACATAAAGTACCAAAAAAGACACCGCATTACCTTGGATCCTTTTATACACACACGGCTCATCGGATGTTTCTCAAAACCATAAGACTTAATGGCTTGATCAAATCGATGTTCCATGATCGGACGCTTGCTTAAGTCCATAAATGGACCTTTGCAACTTGCATACCAGTTCTTCTTGCCCTTTGGCTATAAACTCTTTTGGTTGCCGCATATAGATTTCCTCTTCCAAATTTCCATTTAGAAAAGCAGTTTTGACATCCATTTGCCAAATCTCATAATCAAGATTTGTGCAATGACAGCTAAGAGAATCCGGATGGACTTAAGCATGGCAACCGGCGAAAAAGTTTCTTCATAATCCACATGTTCTATTTGGAAGTACCCTTTCACCACCAATCTAGCTTTGAAGGTTTCAACCTTCTCGTCCGATCCTCTCTTTCTCTTGTAAATCCACTTACACCCAATGGGTTTTACTCCTTTAGGTGCATCTACAAGAGACCAAACTGAGTTGGAATACATAGAATCCATTTCACGATTCATAGCCTCAAGCCATTCCCGAGCATCAACATCTCCTAGTGCCATGTCATAACTCGTGGGATCATCATCTTCATCAATGATGACATCCCGATATGACTCACCCAACAAGAGAAATCTTGTAGGTTTACGAATCAATCTCCCACTACGACTTTGTCGTACTTGATGTTGTGCATCTACAGGGGGTCCATATTTTGTGGGTTAACAATTTCTTGACGAGGACCCTCATTAGGTGGATTAACCAATTCGTAATTTTGTTCTTCCCTACGTTCATCATTATGCTGAACTTCTGGTTCTATTTCTGGTTCCTGTGTATATTCAGGTATATTTTTAATATTTTCCCCTCTTTGAACAACCACAGGAATAAATGCTGGAACCGCTTGAGGAGGTGGTGGTGAAACTTGATTTGAGACTAACTCATCAAGAATAACCTTACTCCTTGGCTTATAATTTGCCATATAGTCCTCCTATAAGAAAGTCGCGTGTGTGCTCACTATGACCTTCTTTTCTTTTAGACTATAAAACAACCAACCTCTGGTTCCTTTAGGATAGCCTATAAATATGCATACTTCAGTATGCGAGTCCATCTTATCTGGTCTCTGTTGCAAGACGTGTGCGGAGCACCCCAAATCCGAATATGTTTCATGGTGGGCTTACACCCTTTCCACAATTCTATTGGTGTCTTTGAAACCGACTTGGACGGTGCTAAGTTCAATAGATACATAGCAGTTTCTAAGGCAAATCTCCAAAATGAATCAGAAAGAGATGAATAACTGAGCATAGATCTTGTCATTTCTAAAAGGGTTCTATTTCTCCTTTCAAAGAACTCCATTTTTGGGGTGTCCTTGGAGAGGATAATTGTGAAACTATCCCCTCTTTGATCGGTAAGACCTGAACTCTCCAGATAGGTATTCATCCCCTCGATTAGATCGAAGAGTCTTAATTTGAACACCAAGATGCTTTTCTGCCTCAGCCTTGAACTCTTGGAATTTTCCAAAAGCTTCAGACTTGTGACACATCAAGTACACATGTCCAAATCTAGAGTAATCATCGTAAATGTGATGAAATACGATACCCTCCTCGGCTTGGACATTTATTGGTCCACATACATCGTATGTACCAATTCCATTTGAAGTGTGACACGTTTTCCCTTGGCCTTGAAAGATCTCTTGGTCATTTTTCCTTCTAAACAAGATTCATATACCGGTATCGGTTCAAAGTTCAGGGATTTTAAAATCTCAATTTTGACCAAACCTTGTATCCTGTTAGAATTAATATCACCTAATCTCAAATGCCAAAGATAAGTTTCATTGAAAACTTTTCTTTTCTTTGATGAATTATTATGCTCAACATCTCTTAATTCAACATGATTAACTTCACAGGGAACAAGATTAAAGAAATAAAGACCATTAATCATTACACGAGAACAAATAAAAGAAGATTTACTTCTTATTGAAACCGAGGAATTAAACTGAATCGTCAAACCATATTTTTCCAAACAACTAACAGTAAATTAAATTTCTCTTAAATTCGGAATAAATAAAAGTCTTCTAAAACCAAAGTTTTGCAATTATTAAAAGATAAAATAACTTGTCCCATTGCTAGTGCAGACACAAGCCCCCAGCCCAAGCTTCAAAACTCTTTGTCCTTCACTTATAGGCAAGCTATGTTTGAACCACTGCATAGAGTAACAAACATGGTTAGTGGCTCTTGAATCAACGATCCATTTTTCATCGTAATTCTCCACTAAACAAGCCTCAATCACATGTAATTTACCCATATCTGGTTGATTCATCCGTAGGCAATTTTTCTTCCAATACCCCTTTTGTCCGCACTTGAAGCACTTGCCTTTTGGCCGCTTCATTGCAACTTTTGGCAACTGGAATACCTGATTTCTTCTTTTTCTTGTTCTTGTTCTTTCCTTGGATTTCCCCTTAGGTTTCACGTAACTTTCACTAGCAAATAATGCACTGCCCTGCTTGACTAGAGACTGTTCAACACTCTCAAGCTCGTGCATCAGTTGAGTGAGATCAAGATTCATCTTATTCATATTATAATTCATCTTGAAATGATTGAAGTAATCAGGTAGTGATTGCAATAGAAGGTCAACTTTTACTTCTTGTTGAAATTTAACACCATGATCTTCAGCCTTCTTGAAGTTTGCTATCATTGTTAGACAATGATCCCGCACACTTCCTCTAGACATCATTGTCTTGGTGTAATTCAGCGCATTTTGCCTAGCGTAGCCGCTAGACGTAGCAAACATGCCATCAAGAGTCCGGAGCATTGTTGCTCCACTCTCAATCATGCTCACTTGCTCCCGAAGGTGATCGGCGAGATCGGCTAAAATATAGCAAATAACCGCCACATTCGCCTTCTCCCATTTTTCCTTCTCTTGCTGAAATTTTGTCTGGATTGCCACAGACGCATCTTCCAGGCTGCGCTGGCATAAGGGTAGTTAGAACAAAGTTGAGCTTTTCATATTGAAGAACAATATCCAAATTTGTTTTCCATTGTTTGTAGTTTGTACCATCCATAGGTTTTTGGCTCAAGATTGTAGCTAAAGGATTGAAAGACATTTTTCTGAAAATAAGGAAAAATCACACTAATTACAAACTATATTTAACAACAAACGAGATATTGCGCTAGTAGATTCTAATAACTACTATTCGTTTATTGTTTAACAATCCATTAATTATCTTTACAAGGCTTACGATGGGCAAGATACTTGTAAAACTAATATTGTTATTTTTTTGGGCCTTCAGTTCCATTGCCAGAGCCTCGATGAGAGGGTTTACAATTTTACCAAAGTTGAATGTATTTAACCATTGTTTACTTTCAAAATTATCTTTAGTGTCTAAGTGTTGCCGACGATGGGCCGTACAAAACTTTACTAAAATTTTGAAAATATTAGGGTTTAATCTAGCGAAATCCGATTATCCTTATCCGATGGGGCTTCGGGGATAACCATTTCACTAATAAACCCACAATTGGGGCCCGTAGGTTTTAAAATTAATTGCTTAATTTAAAACCTTTACTCATTCAATATTTTTTAAATTTAGAATTTTTAATTTCCAAAAATTGTTTAATTTAGAGTATTTTTAAATCACTCTTAAATATACAATTCTCTTAGGAAATATCCTGGATTATTTGTCTAGATTTTTAATCCCACAATTAATTAATCCAATTATTATTCTAGATTTTAATATAAAATCATAATAATTTATAATTAGTTTAGTGGATAACCTAAATAATCTCACATAATAACTATCATACTAGTCGATTCAAGACATAATAGCTACTATGCATTTATGACATGTGATTATGCAACAATATGGCATCTTCCTATTCTATATGGCATGTTATTTCTAAAATCATGTTAATCGCACATATAATTCATACAATTCAATAAAAGCATTAAATTAAACAAATAACTTTAATCCGTGGCTTTCCTATTTAAAATAAAATAGAAAATTACAACTTTGAAATTTCCTTTTGTCCATCCATAGTATCTGTCTCAAGCCCCTTTAGGGTATTCATGGGCCCAAAAGCCCAAAGACCTACTCTTTGGCGAGAAACCCTAGGATGCAAAAGAGAAACTCTAGTCGTCAGTACTGTCGTGCCGTCAGCCGAAGTCATCTCAAAGACGAAACTCCGGGGAAGGACCGCCATGGGGAGTCGATCACAAGGCCGCCGGAATCACCCCGAAAGGTGGCCCCACGCGCCCTCACTCGCGTCGCTTCTTTGATGGCGCGTGAAGCCCACTCGCAGAGTCTTGTGGCGGCGCGGGGGCGCGTGCCGCTCCCGGCGTCTCGTCCAACTCACACTTTGTTCGTCTTTCCGTCCTCTTTCCAACCATATATGGTTTGTCCAAATCCAAGGTCCGAAGTCCACGAAACGTGTCGTACAACGTCGAATGTTCATATTCTTGAAGTTTCTTGATCTTGAACTTTTACAGAAATTTGGAAAAATACATAGAAATTTCGAAAAAACATAAGAACAAGCAAGGAGGAAACCTAATCATATGGGATTAGCCTCCTTGTTACAAATCAATAAATACACGAGAAAATATAACCATGGATTAAAGCGATTAACCGATTAAAATTATAACTAATATTAAATCTGAATTATAAACGAATAATACTCATGAAATCAATAACAAATATAGAAATAGATGCCATATTTTTCAAAAAATAATATTTTGAAAAATATGAGATTTGATCGCATAAACTAAATCAAAACTGGTTCTTTTCATCATCGTGAACCGGCTCGATGCCAATTGTAGGAATCTCACCAGAAGCGCGGAAGCGTATCGAACCGAGACGATGTAGAAAAAGATGAACCTTCATCGTTTTGATTACCTGGAAAGATGAGCGATCTAAAAGCCTCTTCTCGAACAGTCCAAGTCCACTCTATGATCGATCTTCCAAGACTATCTCTCGAGGGGGATAGGATGGTTGTGTGGGCAACCGTTCAGATGATGGACGTCTGCCTCTAGGGATTTATTTCTGATGAGAGCCTCCTTGTGAATTAGGTTTCTCAATGGGTGAAAGTAGATTTATATACTACTACACCAAGACCTAACCCTAAACCCTAAGGGCCATAAGGCTCTTGGGCTGTAGTCTCACTTAAGCCCAATTGGGCTTAAGTGACCAAAGAACATATTTTCCAACAATTACAACTAAGTTTTTATAGGTTTAACCATTTTATAATTATTCCTTAGCCTTTTTAAAACATTGATAATTGAATATTTTATACACTTCTTTTTATCTCTTGATTAATAATTTAGGACTCTTTAGTTAATAAATAATGGCTTTTATACTTATTTGGGCTTTGGGCCTTTGATTATATTTTAGCCATTTTTATTAATAAAATTCCAGTTTTACATAGCTTCACTAATCTTACCATAATTCTTGAACCAGACATCGGATTTGCCTCATTTTTGTTTCATATGTCAGATGATTTAGAGCTAAAATTGTTATGAAGACATGAAGGGCAAATTCGGACAAGAAGGCGGTCGATTTTGAAGCCAAAGTCGATGTTTTATTTGGGCTCGAATTTGGGACTAAAGCCCATTCTCGTATTATTTTCTGTTTTGGGCCTGGATTATTGATTGGAGCCCCATTTCATTTTTCATCTTAGGTTAAGTAAGGCGTGCAGCCACAAACAATAGCATTCACGTTTTTATTTCGTTTTGTGGATCAAAATAGAGGTTTTCGATTCTCCGAAATGTTCTTCGTGTTCTTCGCGTTCTTCGTACTGTTCTTCGATTTTCCCAGCCATGTTCGGCTAAACCTTCGTGGTTAACCCAACATTGAGGATTCCATGATTCGTCCGAGAACTCATACTTAATCGGTAACTTTACTCGTTTCGTTTTCATCTTATCGGATCCGATTTCGGAAATAGTTCGAATATTAGATTTAATATTCGGTTTGGTTCATCCCAAGGACCGAGTTCGAACTAGGTTAGAGTGTTCGTGCGATTGTACGGTGAGACGCCCTTTGTTCGGACGCATTCTAGACGATCGTCTAGTTGAGGGATTTACGGACGAACAGAGATTTCGGTTCGTCGAGCCAAACGCGAGTTCGTTTATATTTCGTTCAATGATGGAAGTTTCGGAATCTAAATGTTGGGTTGATCGTTTTAATCTATTTCAATCTCGTTTTTATCTTTTCGCATATTTCAGATCTGTTTCAGTTTAATTTCGTTTTAATCTGTTTTAAATCAAAAACCCCCAATTTTATTGTTGTTCGTTTTTTTCTTTGTTCTTGATTTAAACCCACCGCAAATTCCTTGAGAGAAACGACCCAGGTTACATTATCGCAAATCTTTTCTAATCTGGTTATTTTGGGAGATGACGGCAAATCTCTGTCAAACATAGAGACTAAATTATAAAATGGTTAAACCTAAATGGACTGAGTTATTTAGTGAGTCAAAGACAAAATTACAACTGATTTAAAATTATAAGGACTGAGTCTCACTAAGTTAAATTGTATGGATTGAATTATAATTAGTTTTTTTTTTGGGGTTCAAACAGTAATAAAAGGAAAATTTAACTCCTGAAAGGGGATATATTATTCCAATCCGTGGATAGAGGAGGTTTAGGAATGAGAACTATCAAGATTAATCAAGCTTTACTAACTAAGCAGGTATGGAGAGTAATTTCTTCAGATCCTTCCTCTCAGTTAGCATATACCTTGAAGATAAACTACATTGACCTTAATTCTTCATCCATCATTAAATTGCCATATAACTCTTTTTAGATGTGAAAATGTTTTGCTAAGAATGAAAATATTATCATCAACTACCAATTTTGGTGGCCCATGAAGCTTGATCACACCATGGTGAAAATGGCATTCACTCGGTTGCGAAACTATTAATGTATGTCCCCTCTTCTTCAAAACCCACGAGATGGAATCAGCCACTTGTTTATTCTGGACTATGGTAATTCTTCTTCTTGCCACAGCATACAAGGGACGTCAATGAAGAGTCTTTCTGGAGAACAATATAGAAATTCCTTTAAACTTCCGTCTTGTATGGAAACTAGTTAACAATGCTTTATTTTTTTTCGGTGAAAGAGTCATTCGTTATCTTTTTTGAAGATCATAACATCTTTAATTGCCTCATTTAACATTATCGAATCACATTTAATTATTGTTAGACTACAAAATAACTCTTTCATGTGAACTTCTTTTTTAATTTATAAGGTTTGAATTTCAACCTTATTTAAAATAATCAAATATTTTTCACTCAATCCAACTATTTCATCCTCATAATAAGATATCTAAATTTTTACCGTTTGGATCATAACATATAGTCTATTCTCCAAAAAAGAATCCAATGTTCCAATAGTGGATTGGTGCATGCGTGAGCTGCAAAATAAAAAACAAGAACGAGATGTTTCATTCACAAGTAATCATCTCCGATTAATTTGAATTATGTTAACTGTAGTGTGTGTGTATATACTACCTCCAGGTTTTACAAGACCCTCTTTAATGAAGAAATATTTTTAAGTCACTACTGTCACCTTAAAATTCATAATGAAGTTGAAAGTAAAACTGTATAATGGTAAAATTTAAAAGGCAAAGAAAAGGAAACAGTAATTTTGCTAACATAAGCTATGAAACTCACTGATACTCTCTTGTAACAAGCACAAACTTACGTCAAGTGACAATTCTTGCTGTTACATACATGAAACATGACGGATGAAATATGCATCAAACTTATTTATTTTCTATTAACCAAATTACATAAACATCAGACAAGCTACTTCATACACATACAGAATTTCTTTCCAAACTTTGTTCTCTGAATATGACTCTGATGATGTTGTTGTTGATCTATCTGGTCTGGAAGTTTAGGAACTGAATGCCAAAAGCAAACACGAAAGCAAAGAAGACAGTGAAGCCAACCAAAACTGCAGCAATAGGTCCCATGAAGTTTGGATCATACCCAAAATAACTTAAAATAAACTCTTTGATCGGTTGACCATTCTCCACTCCAGGAACTTCAATCATGTCCTCTAAATCTCCATACTGTGACACAATCAATCCGTAAATCGTCCATGCCACTGGGCAAATCCAGCAGTACCAAGACCACCATTTAGGAATCCTCTGAAATAAATAAATAAATAAATAAATATATATATTGTCAGTAAGAATATACAAAACATGGTAAAAATTGTGATGCCATAAGTATGACTTGGTCCCTATAGTTTTAATTTGATTATGTTTAGTCCCTATATTTTGACTCAGTAACAATTCAATCCCTATAATTTTGAGTCGGTTGTAACTGAATCCCGCAACTTTGACTCGCTATATATAACTCAATTCCTGAATTTAACCATTTTATAATTTAGTTTTTGGCCTTTATTATGAATACTTTTTATTTTCTAAAACACAAGGAGTAAATTATAAATGGTTAAACTATGGAGTGAGTTATAGTTAAACTATGGAGTGAGTTATAGTGAGTCAAAATTCAAAGATTCAGTTAACACCGGCTCAAAACTTTAAGGACTGAATTACATTGAGTCAAAGTATAGGGATTGAATGGCACCGAGTAAGTATAAGAACTAAAACAATAAAATCAAATGGGAAGGGTACTAATACTCACTCGTGTTGGGATCAAATAACCAGAAAAGATATTGAAGAGTGCAAAGAATGATCCTGTGATAATTGTTGCAATTTGGGTGGTGGGAGTGATTGCTACAGACATCATCCCAAAATATGTGAAGTACAAGAAGGAGAAGAAGCATATGAAGTAGAACCATAAGAACTTTGGTGCAGTCCATTCAAATCCAATCATAGAATACACTAGGATCGAGTAATATGTACATTGAAGAAGTACATAAGGTATTTCAATCACAACCTGCAAAAAACTCATGAAACAGTACAATCATTCATAATAAGGTCTAGCATTATCTCTTTGTTTTTTTTGGGGTCTCTTTTAAATCTAAATGCTCTATATTAAGTTACTTTGTATGACTCTTATCAAACCTGTGCAATGGCATAAGGCAAGCCTGAGTACAATCCAGCAGCCTTTTCTCGATGAAATATTGTCCTCTCAACGCCTACTACCGGTTGAATGGTTACACAGTTATTTGTTCCAACAAATTGCACAGCACAAAACATGGCTCCTATAACTATTCTGAGGTCATTCCAGCTTTTCCTATAAGAAAGCAAATAGATCGAGATGAATGAAATCTTCAAATGATCCTATTGCATTGAAGTTACTAGTAATATCTGTTGGAGATATTAGTGTCATTAGTTAGTTAAGGTAAGCTCTAAATAAAGGATCCTTAGTTAATGTGTTTACGTGTGTTGGATTGATAAATTAAATCCTCCCCAAACAAGAGGTTAATATTATAACATCTCCAATTTTCTTTTAAATTAATCAATGAAATATATGATTTTTTTTATCAAGTAGTAGTAGTCAATGGTATTTATTTTTATGACAAGATAAATTAATTATTGGAAATAATGTGGAATTATATGAAATGTGGTTAATAAATTTGGTGATAAACAATTTAAGATAAGTAATGTCAAAGAAGGTAAAAATATATTTTTCCCTCATTATTCTTATATTTTTTGTCTAATAAAAGGAGGAGAAAATTTTGATGAAAAATTAGTGGAGTTTCAATATAAGTCTAATTTACCTTAAAAATGTAGACATGAGATGAGACTTATATGACACAAAAATTTTCCCCATATTTTTACCTGGGTCGTTAGACGTGCAAGAGGGAGGAAGTAGGAAATAGTTACCTAGCTTTAGGTGTAAGAGAGATTTAATGGATCTGTCAAAGCACAATTAATGGAAGAAAGACACGCTGTACGAGCAAGGAAAGAAAGATATCAAATCTTTCTTCATTAATTCCCAACGTGAGAAAAAAAAAAAAACCAAAAGGGAATAAAAATAAAATAAAATTCACTACCCATTTCTTTGAAATCGCCGGACGAAAGAGAGAAAAAATGAATGATGGATTGGACAAAAGTAAATTAATTAAAATAGGAGAGAGGGAAAATGGTCACACACACATATTTTTCTTTCTTTAATTTTTCCACAACTTCTCAACGAGCTCGACGTACGGAAAAGAGGAATTGAAATGATTTTTATTTTTTTTTTCCTTTACCCACCACAAAAGACGTTGGCCGAGAGTGAGGGAGAGACCAAAGGGAATGACAAGATTTTGCTTCCAACTTCCCTAAAAACCGCCGGCCAAGTAAGAGCAAAAGAATAGCAAAGGAAATCCTAGATTTTCTAGAATGATGTCGGGAGATCTAGAGGCAAGAGGAGACCAGCATAAGCCTTGAAGATTTATTTAAGAAACTCATCTCCCATTTTGACCGTTGGACGTGTCTGAGAAGAAGAAGAGAAGAGGGAGATCAGAGACTAGGAAGGAGATACAAGGTGAGCAAACCTAAACATCCAAGAGGAAGGTAAGGTCTTTGGGTATTCATTTCACCTTCCTCTACTTCCTTTCTTAAAAGTCAAGATTTTTAAGAAACTCCTTCCTTGTTGCGTGAAGGTTAAGGACGAAATGAAGTGGAAGAGAAGTGTAGGATTAAAATCTCAAGCTGTTGAAATACCAAGAAACAAGTAAGTTATAGCTCCAACTATCTTATGAATTCGTGATTGCTAGTCTTGCAATGGTCGTATCTTGCGTGTTTTTGTATTTGTTGGACCTGATTAATTAATAAAGTGGTTGAATAAAGAATCAAACTCAAGATTTAATGCCAGGAAGAGAAGTTATTATGATATAAGAACAATGGTTGTTGGAAATGGAAATCTGCTGAGTCGGCCAACCTTGAGGACGTGAGAAACTGATTTTTGTTGGTGTTTTTAATGCCTTCAACATGTTCAAATAGGATCTTAGTATAGGATTAAGAGATTTCTTTAAGGTTGAAGAAGGCTTATGTTTAGCCATCAAATAAATACTAATAAATATTTCAAGAAGGGTAACTTATATTCATATTTTGGTTACTTTAGGTTCATCTTGATTTTGTGTATAGGAGAAAAATTATACTGATAATTTTGGTCAACTATCAGGTAGTAACCTTAATCCTCATTTGTTCTGTGTTTCTTTGTATGTTTGTATTTTCCATGATTGTGAACCCGTGTCTCCTGAAAAGGGACATGCGTTTGTGTGCATTCAATGTCGTCTGGATTCAGAGTCCGACTACTGTGTCTTTCCTAGCACTATGGATCCAGGGCTCGTTTTGTTTAGCAGTCCTATGTTTGTTTCTAGGAAATGTAGTCCTTTCGCAAATAACACGGTATACTTGGTATGTTTTATTTGTGTTACTGCGCGTTGCTTACTGAATGCTATCATTTGGTGTTTTCTTGATTATGGTTACATACATACATTGTTTATGCATTACATATGAGATTAATGGTTACTCTAAGATTCATAAATAAATCCCAGATTTTTGTAAAGCTTCAAGAAGTACTTCAAGGGCTGTAGCTGAAGAGAAAGGTAAGAATGCGGAGCTGGAGTAGACGGGGGTCGTTGTGGTGGAGGAAGATTTATTTTTGATTTTATTTTTTGTGTTGGGATAACTGTATATTCTTTTGGCCTTTTAGGCACTGGTGGATGACTGTATATCTAACCCTTCGGGAATTATATTTTGCTATTTACTTTTATACCAGTATTGTCTAAAATCTAATCGGGATATGCTCTGCTGCGATAACCTCTGATGCATGCTAATAAGTTGTAATTAGATGATATTTGGTAATTATAAAAGGGAATCTCTCTATCCGCCATCCGAAAGGGCGAGACCGGTAGGGGTGTTACAAATATGACATCTCATCGCCTCACTCTTAATATTGTCCGCTTTAGGGGCCTGTCCTCCCTCACAATTTTAAAACACGTCAAGAATGGAGGTATGTAGACCTTCTCCTTAGCCAACGTGAGACATAACGCTCCACCCATCTTGACCAACGTTTTCGATGGCACATCTATCCAATCCTGGCTCTGATACCATTTGTAACCTCCAGCATCTTGCTCTGGATATCGTTGCTTTAGGCCCTTCACCCCTCTTGATTTTAAAATGCGTCGAGAGGATGAGGTATTTAGACCCTTATCCCCAATTGATAAGGGGCATAACACAGAATTCAACGTAGTAAAGTCTATAAGTTCGCTAGACCGCAAACACCTAGCTAGTAACTATACTCCAAGAAGTAATTTAGTTACCTTGAGTATCACTATTACCAAAAATTTACCACAAGCAGGTTGTCCACTTTGGGGCTTCTATCACCCCTCACAATTTTAAAACGCGTCGAGAGAGAAAAGTATCTAGATGCTTCTCCCAAACCGATGTTGACATAACATTTAACATAGGCTCTCTCCTTTTATTAGTTCCGAAATTTGGGCTACTTTCATCACCCCAATGAACGGATGATTAGTTGTTAATGAAATTGAAAAAGAATATGGTTAATGAAGGGTTGATTATTATGACCGTGTTGCTTTTCCATGGTTAATGAATATGGTTTCTTCTTCATTATCTTCATGTTATCTCTTTATATTCAATCTAGTTAAGATTTACCTTCTTTTTCCGAACTGCCAAAATATTGTCCCCATGAGGATGGCAGTTATCAAAGTAAAGAAGAATCGGACAAGGTTATGAGCCGGACTCCTCCAGTAACTCCACCATTTCCTCCACAAACAATATTTGAATTGACCCCATGTGGATTCTGCATACTGACTTTCAAAGTAAAGATCGTTCGTCCCTTCTGGTGGTATGCTTAACTCCTGCACAAGTTCCTTGTTTCTCCTACTCATAACCATACATATATTTATGTCAGCTCAGAAATTAATTACTGCTTATATATTTTCTAGTTGTTTATGAACTTACTGGTACAAAGATGATGCCTTGTAGTGTTCAGCAAAATCGATTCCAAGTCGAACTTCTGCTGCAATTGAAGTTACTTCTAGCATCCACGCGGCTGGATTTTGCTTATCCCTGATTTTTGGGACTCCTTCAATTTCCTGTGACAATCGAAAGGAACATAGAATCAAATGTTTGATTTTTGTCTGAGTTAAAGAAATTGCATATGAATTTGTTGCAATACCTCAAAAAAATCTATGATTCTTTGTGAATGACGACCTAGTGGTCCTGAATATATCACTTGCCCTCCTCTCTTCATCAGCAAGAGCTGGTGCAAAAAAGAAACAATTCAATACAAGGTATGTAAAATATATATAAGGAACAGAAAGAAATTGAGTCACACAAATTATTACTCCCAACGCTCATAAATGTAGGACCTAATTAGAGAGCTGATTTTGGTTTTTAATGACAGACTTATTTCTTATATTTGTCAATCTTTTCCTAATTTATCCTTATTGATGTTCCTTAATGTAAGAATGAGAGAGATATAGTGAATCAATGGAGATGATTAGGGTGCTTTAGAAAAAATCATATTAACTAGCTTTCTTAATTAAATGAAATTATGAAAATAGGTGTTCAATTAAAAAGCCGAGGGAGTATGAGTTTTTTAAGTACCTCATCAAAGGCTTCGAAGATATCAATACTAGGTTGGTGAATTGTGCAAACAACTGTTCTTCCAGTGTCAACCGTATTTCTCACGGTTCTCATTACAATGGCGGCTGCTCTTGCATCTAGACCTGAAGTGGGCTCATCCATAAAAATGATTGAAGGATTAGCAACAAGCTCAACTGCAATTGTCAGCCTCTTTCTTTGCTCTGTTGACAATCCTGTAACGCCTGGAATCCCTACTATAGCATCTCTAAGATTGTTCAGCTCCACCAAATCCATTACTTCTTCCACAAATAGCTTACAAGATAACACAGCACTAAAATTAATTTCATGCTGTAAAAGGTACGTTTATTAAGGAACCAATCACAAGAAAATCACATACTTGACGCTTACCTGCTTTTCTCTATGACTGACTGCTTTAGGTAAGCGGAGGAAAGCCGAGAAAATCAAAGATTCATAAATAGTTACTTGGGTTGAGTGGATATCAGTTTGTTCACAATAACCAGAAATTCTTGCAAAGGTTTCTTGCTTCTTAGGAAACCCGGAGATTCTGATATCGCCTTCGATGTAGCCACCGGTCTTCCTTCCGGCTAAAACATCCATTAAGGTTGTCTTTCCTGCTCCACTGACTCCCATCAAAGCAGTTAGAATTCCAGGTCTAAAACCTCCAGTCACATCCTTTAGTAGTTGCAGCCTATCATCTGTCTCTCCTTTCTCTTTCATTTCCTGTCAAAGTTAACTTCATTAAATTTCCTTCATAGTTATAACTTGAAAAAAAAAAAGTTATAGTATTCATATCTGTCTTCTACCCATTTAAGGTATTCCCTCAAATCCTTAATATAAGAGTTAACTGAGGAGTTGAATTTGGTCCTAAATATAATATCTCAATTCGTTTTGTCTCCCTATATTTATCATTTTTCTCAAATTAATTTACCTAATAACTTATAAACTAATATATAATATAATATTCCATAAGGTTATTTTAAAGAGATCATGTCACATTTGTTATAATAAACTAATGGATCTCATTTCCTTAATATATCCAAATTAGTTAGGTAGTGCAATAAATATCTAATAGTACAGCTAAGTTCGTAAATAATATAGGACTCTTACATTTGGCATGTCCACGTAGTAATTAACACTATCAAAGGACATTGCAAGTGGAGTGAAAGGTAAAACCATTCCTCTGTTGGGCCCAAGTACTCCAGTGGTTGACTCTTTCCTGTTGTTTAGATCAATCTCTATTTCACTTACTTCCTCTTCAGTTATAGTAACTTGTTTTCCTCCAAGAGCTAGTGCATCAAATTAAACAAGATAAGAGAAATTAATTACAAGTACTTTTCAGACTCAATGAATAATTAAAATTAAAACCAAAAACTAAAAGCGTCGATCAAAATCTGAGAAGCTTACGGTTTAGGTACATAAGTGAAAGTGTGAAGAGAACATGGTACACAACAGCTAGTCCCACAATAGCTGCTGCAGATATCCAATACCATTTCGCTTCAGGGAATATACCATTCAATTTTAATATAGCCAGGCCTAATGAAGTAGAACCATCTGAAGACTACACAAAACGAAGGAAAGCTCAACTCAAAACTTTGAAGCCCAAGTGTTCTAAATTTTCCTTTTCTAATAGAAGCCAATGTTACTTTCTTACCCTTTTGTTCATCCACCTTGGTGCAGACATTTCATTCAAAACAAGGCCAGTATAGGAATGTGACATTGGTGAAATCCACAAAGACCATGACCACATACTTGGAATCTCATCTATTACCAATAATAAGAATTAGTGTGAGTCTACTAGAACATTCATTAAGCAGCTCATTCTGATTCTTAATATAACACCAGTTATTTAATTTGGGGAGACTAAGGAAGCTAAATAAATTATTTTAGTTTATTTATCATTTTTCTCCAAACTAATTTTTCTAACTTATAAAATGATATATATAATTTAATGATACACATAAGTATTTCAGATAGACCATATAACATATATTATAATTAAATAATTTATTTAACTTCCTTAAACTCCCTAAATTAATCAATTGGGTCTTATATGAAGGATCAAGGCATCTCTTTAAATCTGGGTTCTAACAATTTTTGATTATGTATTTCTCACTCACTTCTGGGAATGATGAAACCAGAAAGTACGAAAATGACAAGAATCATGAGGGCTCCCCCCGTATTAGAAATAATCTCCGACCTACAAACTGCAGCAGTTGTCTTGTACAACCCAGCTGCCATTATTTGAGTAAGAAATAGCAACAATATTTGCTTCAAGAACCTGAAATGGATTAAATCTCAATAAGCTCAGTAACCCCCATTAAGTATCATTATGCATGTAATATTGTTCCCGAACTTTCTTTCAATTAACTATTTAGTCTCTAAATTTTGGCTCAAACAACTCGGTCCTTATTTAGGACTAAATTGAAGAAAAGTTCAAGGACCAAAAGTTTTATCTTTCCTTGTATAGGACTTACCGGCACTTGATGAACATGGGGCATAACACAAATATTTGAAAGACATGATAAGACAGAAGCAAGCTATGAAGAATAGAGAGATCGATACGAATTACTCCTTTAGTCCTTAATGTTAGCCTTAATTGAAGATTTAATCTTAGTGCTGACTCGTAAATGTGAAACATATATATTAATCATATTTATCAATCTTTTCCAAAACTGCCCCATTGATTCTTTCCCCTCAATAATCAACAAAAAGATGGAGGGAACTAAGGAACATAATATTTGGGTTTTTTTAGATAAAAAAATTATATTAACTAACTTAACTAATTTTCTTAGTCTAATCAAATTAAGAAAATATGTCTTACTAAACATTAAAGACTAGAGAAGTACCTGCTAACTTCAGGAGCATAGCCTATAGTGTAGTAGGTAACAGACACCCAAATAATGGTCTCTAACGCCATGCGAGGGAATGCAATCAGAAAATTGGGGAGAGTGTAAGTCCAAACAGGATGGAAAAGCATGTCTCGTTGCTTGTAAAACACAGGAAGCCTTTTCATGATAAGGCCTAGCTCTGAAAAACCACTGAACATCATGTTGATCAAAGAGAACATAAGGGCACCGACGTAGACCGACCCATCATTCTCATTATTCTGGTGCATCGTTGTCCTGAAGAACACCGTTGCGGTTATAACAGAAAGAAACACAACCTGACTTGATTTGAATATGTAGGCGAAGGAGTTTCTTCTTATGAGTAGCCATTCCTTGTCAAAACAAGCTTTTAAAAGTTGCATTTTCCTCTCTGAATGATTTTGGAAAACCAAAGCTGCTTTGTGCCCCTTTGACTTGTCGAATGGCACAGAAAGATCTTTCTTCAGCTCAACCCCGACATGAAATTCCTTGAATTTATTCACAAACTCTGCAACTGTCATGTACCTGTATGGCTTGCTTCTGTCTGCCCAATATTGTTCCTGGTCTTTTCTTGAATTAATCTGTCAAAATGTTTTGTTTTTTCCTTGAGTAGTAATCAATATAGACAATAGGACATGTTTGTATACTTCTAGGTGATTTATAATGAGAACGGAGAAAAGAGTAAATATGAATATTACTCTCACTAATACTAGGTTAAAGAGCTAGTAGATTAGTTTACTTTAGCCTTTAATTTAAGATATCAAATCATTTTATCTTTTAAATTTATAATTTTTCGCATACTCTCTATTGATTACACATATTAATACGACGTTTTTCATCGACTGAGAGTGATTTTCTCCCATAAAAATAATTAAAAGAGTGCTTTAGAAACCTGCATACACTATTTACAAATAACTAATTTGACTAATTCTCTTAATATCTACAAATTATAGTTATCTAACTCTTTACCTCTACTAAGAAATCAGCAGTTCCCCTTCGTTCGGGGCATCGAAAGCCACAATATTCGAAGAATGGGAGGATGAGATCACGAGGGCCTTGGTAGATGATGTGGCCCTCCGACAGAAGGATGACATCGTCGAAGAGGCCGAAGGTTTCAGGAGCAGGTTGGAGAAGGGACATGAAGATGGTGGCTTCTGTGAGGTGACAAATTTGCTGCAAGCACTTTCACTATTTGGTATGTTGTGGAGCTGTCCAAGCCTGTCGATATCTCGTCCATGAAAAGTGTCTTGGCGGGCCCTACTATCATCTCCCCTGTCGTCAACCGCTTCCTTTGTCCACCAGATATTCCTCGTCGCATCGAGTCTCCCACAACCGTGTCTTTGCACATGTCCAACCCCAATATCTAATTTCATATGGTACCATTCAAGCAAGCACTTATATCATTAACTGTGAAATGTTTTACGTTAATTACAAAAGTTAAAATGATGAGAAGAAATCTGTTACTTTGAGAGTGTAGTCAGTCATGAGGCTGCTTTTTGCTTCTGGGACAGCAGAAGCCTAAGAATTCATTTGAAAGCATGAGATGATTATTACAGAGTTTATTGGCCAGGAGAATCTACAATGTTTTTACGTTAGAATATTGGTGAAAAGTCCATGTATGAAATTTTATTGGCCAGGAGAATCTACTATGTTTTTATACAAGGGAGGCCAGAAGCAAACCAATACTCGAATTCATATCATTCTGACCAATAAAATTCCCCAACATGGATTTTTCACTGATTTTTTCCCTTAGTAATTTAAAATAGATAATTAATTGGAAAGGTAGCTAAATAAATTACTTTCATGAAGAGATCAACTTCTGCCTCTGGGCATATGTCTGCTTCCTTTTCTCTTCTAGCAAGCTCAGCTAATAGATCTTTATATATATATATCACAGGATTAGTGGGGGAAAACTTGTTAATTCATTTTTTTGATTTCATATAAGGATATAACTGTTTTGTTAATGTTGATGAAATTACCGTATCTGGATCCAACCCCTTGGCATCTTGATGAGAACTCCAGAGTTTCTCTGACAGTCATTTCTGCAATATGCTCATCGTATTGACTTACGTAGGCCGATGTCTTCCTAGGAATAAACTCATTGAACTTGTAGCCGTTGTAGGTGATCTCTCCTTTTACCTTACATTCCAAATATAATTAAAATAATAATTCCGATCATTTTAATGATAACTTTCTCCAGAAAAAAATGAGGCAATTAAGAAAGAACAGAGACAAGGGAAAAAAATCCACCTTTAAACCATGTTCTAATTTCTGAGCCAATGCCAACAAAAGGGTTGTCTTCCCTGAAGAAGGAGGACCTAACAACAGAGTCATCCTGTACAAGTGCCATCCCAAGTATCAAACCTCATGTTAATTGAATTGTGTCTCAACTATCCATTCAATTCCTGAACTTTGACTTAGAATAACTCAAACCTAATAAGAAGACAATAACATATGCATAGGATATATAACGTGCCTGGATGGTTTGATGATGCCGGAGACATCATTCAGGATGGTGCTTTTTGGTCGCTGAGCCATGTTAATGCCGCATAAAGCAAAAGCAGATTCAATGGTGTTTAAGGCAACATTTGGGAGTGTTGGTAAAGCTCTTCTGCCAACGTAGGCATTTGCCTCAATTGTCAAATTCTCAAACCTCACTTCCACTGTTGGAAGTGTGATCCCAACCCTGCAATTTTGTCATTAAATCATCATTTCAAATATTAATTTGGAGGAAGCAAGTCACCCAAATAAATAAATGGGGGGAGAATGAGAGAATTATCTCCCACATGTTCAAGTAGCGTCCAAACAAAGATTATCAAACATGAAAAAATTGGCCACGAATCCTTAAGTTAACCCTCTTTAAGGACATGTTTGACAACGCATTGGTTTTCCAATTGCTTTGACAAGCATGCTCTTACCACGAACTGCTCTCATATGTCATAAGGAATTTTTTCCCCCTAAAGATATGGTTTTACATAGTTATATGAAATTTAGGATTATCAAATTATACCTAGTGTCAAGCCAAAATGAATGTAACTTCATCACTGTTTTTTTTAACATTCACAAGGTTTAAATATTATCTTTAAGTGAAGTGAAAAAATAAACTAAAAAATTATTTAGTTCTATACTTTAAAAAATTATTTTTTAATAAGAAAGAAAAGGACTGAACCCAGTACAAATTACGTGTTACTCAAAGTTGGGGATAATTGTCTCAAAATATCATTCTGTATAACACCCCTAACATATTTAAGAGCCATCAAAGAAGTATTAGCTCTGGTCATTAATATATATATAAGACCTTGTTCCTAGTGTAATTCTTAATAAAAGATCATCTCATTCATAATATAACTTACATTATATATATATGAATGAGGTTTTATATGAAGGATATGATGTAGTATTATTTATTTCTACTACAAAGACTCTTGTTTTGCAACAATCATCTTAGATTTTTTTAGGAGTATATATGATATAAAACTACATTGGGCATATGGTTCCACCTGCTTCTTTTGGCTTTGGTTTCTCTCTCAGGCAAAACCCGCAAGAGAATCTATCCCCACGTTTTCATTTTTTTTCCATATTAAAAAGATCACTTCAAAAGATGTGCTTCTCAAGTCTCTCGTTGTCAATATTTGGGGAAAGAAAAATTTAGTGGGTACTATAAAACTGAGAGTATTAAGGATTTTAGACCAATTAGTCTTTGTAATGTGATTTATAAGATTATAACAAATACTGTAACACAAGGATGAAATGCATAATGCCTATGATTATTTTTCCGAATCAGTGTAGCTTTGAGCCAGGAAGGTAAGGTATGGACAATATCGTTTTGGCTCAAGAAATAATTCATGTGCGAAACATGAAACGGAAGAAAGGATTCATGACCATAAAGGTCGATCTTGAAAAATCTTACGATCAAGTGAATTGGCAATTCGTGTTGCGCTGTTTAAAAGAAGTACAAAATTCCAAGAAAATTTGTGAGCTCCTAGATCACTTTATGGCATCCGCAAATTTCCAATTAATGTGGAATGGCCAGAAAGGGGAGTCTCTCCTACCATCTCGGGGTATTAGGCAGTTTGGATCAATCAGCGATAATTAAGGCTTGTCTTAATGATTTTTGTGCTGCGTGTGGGAAAATGTTAGCAATGCCAAGTTTTTAGTGTTCTTCTCTAAGAATGTTAATCACACGAGAGTTATGGAAATTAGCAATTTCTTGACACTTATCGTCATTAACAACTAAGCATGCATATCATATCATGCACCAAATACGAGTATATCACTCTCGTTTTTCTATTTTGCTAATAGTATAGATATCTGTAATGAGTAGTCCTTGTAAAAATTTGAAAATAAAAGAAAATAATTCATGATTGCATGAATCCAAAAAATCTTAATTATGATCTGATCGATAAATATTAAATGTAGAACAATATTTGTATCTTCTCATTATAGTAATAAATCCACCATCAGAAAACAAAGTATTAATGTTATAATTAGGTATTAGGTAATATAATAATATAGGATCTCTAGTATGTTTTTTTTTTTTGGATACACTGGATTATAATATAATTATTACTGTTACTGGCAAATTAAAAAACTGTAGTTTTTAACATAACTGTTGGCAAGAAAAATGTTTTTTTGAGAAAACAATCCTAGGTAACAGCTTAAATAGGTAAAACTATGGGTTCACATTAGGTGTTTTTCCCTCTAATTAGAGGGATTAGGCATTTTTTTTAAATTTTTTATATATTATATTGATTTAGATTAGATTATATGCTGCATCTTGAATTTTTTTTTGCCCTCAATATCTCAAATTAATTAATTTCCAATCCTGCATTTAGAAATATTTTTCCTGTAACCCTAGTATCCTGGAAATTAATTAATTTGAGATACTAGGTGAAAAAAAAAAATTCAATATACAACATATAATTTAATCTAAATATATAAATTTTTTTTAAAAAAAAATGTCTAATCCCTCTAATTAGAGGAAAAAACACATAAAAAGCAGCTAATGTGAATTCGTAAAACTAGTGTCTTGTAGTATTACTCATACTCACCGATCAATTCTGGCTCTGAACTTTTTCAGAAACTTCTCATTATCTTCCTCGGCGACCTTGAAGATCCTGTCAATGATTTGTTGTCTCTCATTCATATTCAATTTTCGAACATCAACTACTTCCTTGGATCCACCATGAGGCTGTCCTTGTTGTTCCACAAAATTCTGCAATATGCTTGTTCTTAACCTGTCATAGGTTGGTAACTTCTCTATCGCCGCCCATCTCAGAGCCTCCTCATCCTCGTCGGAGTTTGAAGTACGGCGAGATCCATGGCCGCCACCTTCTTCTGTTATCCAACTTGACTTGCTTGTGCTCCTCCTCATCCCAATATTCCCTTCCATTTCTTTTCCTGTTCCTGCAAAAATAAAAATATCACAATACCAATAATATTATAGTCAATATACTTACTTGATTTATTGGGTTATATATATTATATGTAAAATAACAAAACTATATGAATGTGAATGAATAATATATATTGAGAATAAACCTCATGTGCTGTGTCTGTTTGGTTAAGAAAGCCCAGAGAAAAGGAAAACTATTTCTACATCAAAATTACAGAGAAATCGTGTTTTTAGAATATACCTGAAGCTGGAAATTAAAGTATATACTTACTTGATGTCTTGGTTTGTGTGTGTGTGTAAAAGAACAAAACTAAAAGAAGTGATTGAGAGATTGGGGGTTGATGAAGAAGATGAAGGTGGGAGGGAATATTGGAGAGTTTCAGAATTCTAATATCACACTTTTGCTATGGTATTAAAGTGTTTTCTCAGAAGAAAGAGTGTTTTTATAGAAACCACTTTGTGTGAGGATTTGATAGGAAAACCTGAAGAAAGTATAGAAACTAATAATGCATAGACTACGCGAAGGAGGACTAGTCGTAGGGGCTTAGTACAGTGATGAGATCTATACCGTTTAAATATAATTTTAATGGTCTAAATTTAAATTTTTAATTGATCCTTTTTAAATAAAAAAGCATTTTTTTTAAAAAAATACAATTAAGAGGTTGTCTTTAATTTTAGATTTTGTTCCCATAAATAATTTTTTTGAAAAGTAAAAAAAAAAGTAATTAAATCTGAGTCATCCAAGCCTAATCTATATGGTCTAAATTAGGGGTTTATTGCTTGGTGATGACTATTATTGTCAAACTCGTGAGTTTACTTTCGCTTTTACGTTCTTACCTTACTAAATCAGTCAAGTAGCAGGTAAACTCATTCTAGTTGTAACCTCGGTTAAACTCACGAGTTTATACATCGAGTTTATCGTTTTTACATTTTTAGCTTACAAAACCGTGTTAACTCACTCTTAAACTCATGTTAACTTTTTCGATTTGATCATGTTTAACGGCTTTATAAATGAATTTTATGGAAATTTATTTATTAAATATAAGAAATTATGAATGTTGATGGATTTAATTTCAATTATTTGGATTTAAAAACATTAAATTAAATTGTTGTATTTTTATTTTTTTTAATTATTTAATTATACACTATTAATACTTATTTAATGATAAAAGTAAACTCTTACGAGTTTATGATTCAAATTTACGATATAAGTTTACATCAGTGTTATGAGTTTGCTTAAATTCGCAAGTTTGATAACCTTAGTAACCTCGCAAACTGAATTCTACAAGGAGATTATACAACTGGATTCTTTTATAACTTCCAATCTTCTTTTTTAGATTTTCATTGTCTATAAAGATAAAAATATTAATTACAAAAACACTGTTTTACAATCAATTTTTTTTTTGTTCTAGAATGTTTCTATGTAGATTAACCAACTTGTTCATATGCTTAAACTTATTATCACTAAATGAACTATCTCGGCTTGGTAGTTGAAGACATGCAGATATCTGCAGCTTTCATCCTTGAAGCCGAGATGAGAGCTTCAGATATTTGCATCTCTCATCCTTAAAGCCGAAGTAGTTCATTCAGTTACAATCCAGATTTAATTATTTCTTTGACATGAAGACTTCTACTCGTTTGAAGATAGTTCAGCATGCAACCGAACATTGGGTTCCAATATAGCTGCCTTTCTCTCATGAAAATATCTTTGATCAAAATGAGTCAGCGAGTTTTTCATGGGAGATCAGCAACTATACTGAATCCGAATCTTCACGAGCATGTTGGACTATTTTCAATAAATAAATAACGTTTGTAGCGGTTTCACCAGAAATTGTATGAGGTGAATACGATTTTGCACATCTCGACAAATATAATCTATTTCGTTATTTTAAGTGGTTATTCTATTCTAGGTAATCAAGAACTTATTATTCTTAACTCTTGGGTTCAAGAATTCCTATATAACTTAAGCGACACAATAAAAGCTTGTAATGATCAAATTATATCCGGTCTTGTTTCCACTTTTCCACTCATTCTAGATACAATTTTGAAATATTGGATTTTTCATTATTTAAATCGTGTATCTCTATCACTTGTAGTGATTTATCATTCAATCAATGACTGAAAAAAGGATCCACTGATCCAATTCTAAAGTTTGTTATTTTGTAGCGATTTTATCTCAATAACCGCTACAGAATATCAAAGGTCAAGCATTTAGTAGCGGTTATGTAACTGCTACAAATTGTCACGATGAACAAGGCATTTAGTAAAGACATTTTGTAGCGGTTTTACCTCAATAACCGCTATAGAATGTCAAAGGTCAAGCATTTAGTAATGGTTATGTAACTTCTACAAATTGTCACGATGAACGAGGCATTTAGTAGTAGTTCATGCAACAATTTATGTATAACCGCTACAAATTGACTAACATCTGTAGTGGTTTTCATGTATAACCACTACAAAATAACGTGGTTTTAAAACCGCGCTTCCCCTAATTTCAAACCACCCAAGGTTTGAGATGTCGCCTTTAAAATTTTCATTCTCTCTTACTTTTTACTTAAAATCTAAGTGTGATGGTTTCTAAAGGAAATAGAGGGAAAGGCAAAGAGGTTGCACGTGGTAGAGTGCCTCTAAGAGGCAGTAGTAGTAGAGGGGACTGGAGTAAGGGGTGTGGGGGTCAAAATATCCCTCCACCACCTCACGGGGGTTAAAATATCACTCCGCCACCTTAGGTGGGGATCGACTTAGATCAGCTCTTCACCGATAAGCCAATCCCACCGTTGGAGACCGTAGTGGGCACAGGGCGCACATCTGTACGTCAGCGACCTCGACGAAAATGAGGAGATTGAGATTGAGATTGACATTCCCATAGTCGAGGCAGAGTGGTTTCTTGACCAGGAGAATGAGCGAGACCAAGGGAACCCGCGAATGTCATCTTCACGTTCCACCAGATTTGAGGTGGATGTCGAAGGTAAATGTAATTATTTTTGTGACAAAATTTAAATTTAAATACGTTACGGTTAATTAAATTATATTTAAACGCAATACAAACATGTTTTTATGATTGTGCAGATACACAAGGGAACATCAGCAGGAGCACGCTGGATGTTCCCAGAGTCAATCTGTTGGAGGGGCCTCGTGTTGTAGTCCCCTGGAACGATGACCCGGACCAGCTGATCGACAACGGTGGTCACTGATGAGCACTATTTATGCCATGTTTTCCTTGTATTATATGACTGTATTGTATGGTGAATATGAGCTTAATTGCATTTTATCTGAGCAAAAAGGCATTAATTCATTATATAGGGAACTTAAGGATAAATTCCGCATACAACTTAAAACATGTGCTAAGAGGAGAATGAATTCGAGGTTTTATGAGAAATTTGCATAACATAGCCGATATGATGCTATAGCACCAGGATAGCTCTATCGAAGTGCAATACAATGCATCCCTGAAGCTATAGCAGAATAAGTGACGCAATGCTATACGACATATGATCTGATCTTTTGTCAAGGTTGTTTCAGGAAATAGTACAGGTCATTAAGTGAAAGAGAACAACGGTTAGATTGCTGACGTATTGGAAAAGAAGATGCGGAGGATCGAAACTAAGATTTGAAGAATCTCACAGGATCAGCAAAATCAATCTACCAAGATTGGAAAGAAAGATACGACTAGACCTCGACAGATTAGGAAAACAACAGCTAACCCTAAAGGGTGCCATAAGTCATCGCGAGTCAAAGACCAATCCTATAAGGCTAGACTAGAGAGAAGAGTAAGAGAAGTACGAAGCACGAGAGCTCCAGAGACCCCAGCATCTTTCCAGGCAGTGAGACGAAGATAAGAAGACGTGGAGTCGTGATGTGACAGGGCTTCTTCCATGCCGTCGGAACCTCCATCAAGCTTTCTGCTTTTTTTCTTCTTATTTGATTTTAGTTAATCTCTTTGTCATGGGCTATTCTGTAGTGCTCTGTTTAGTGATTCCCTCGTCAGTCATGAATTAAATTTCCTGTGGCTGAGCGAGGATGATTTCCTGAGTTGAATGAACCCAGTTGTTAGTTTTTAGTCTAATACATTCAGTTTGCTTATCAGTGATTTAATTTCTTGTCGATTAGCGAGAGCTAAGGGCTAGATCAGTGGTCTCGGCTTACCAAGAGGGAGTCGGGGTTAGACATCTGAGAAACAGTGATTGCTAGGCAGGCTGGTGCAAGGCTTGACCTATTATTGTAGGCCTTAGGAATGAGTCTACCGCTTATAACCATAACACCCTGATTTGTAATGATAATCTAACTAGAAAATCGTCATAGGCATATGGGAGAAGTAAGTTAGGATTGTACGTATCATACGCGAGAGCTTTGGTAGATTAGAGTGGTGGGTTAACTGAACAACATTGTAAAAGGTGTTATGTTGTAGCATTTGCAAGAGCTGTGCAGCATGAATGCTATAGCAATACGAATAGGAAACTGGGGGAGTGTCATGCTTAGGAAGGATTCTGAGCTCAGCCTATGTTTTACTGATATCTTTTCACGACTACCATCATT
This sequence comes from Acacia melanoxylon, assembly GCA_019022615.1. Classification (NCBI taxonomy): domain Eukaryota; kingdom Viridiplantae; phylum Streptophyta; class Magnoliopsida; order Fabales; family Fabaceae; genus Acacia; species Acacia melanoxylon. Next base: position 17,673,369 of record JAFJYJ010000003.1, read on the forward strand.
TGGTTATTGTTTTTGTTTATTAGCATAACTATAAAAACTCCCAAACCAATCAGATTTTTATTTTCTTGTTAAGAACAACTACTTCTGCAATTCAGCGTTATCATTCGACATCTCAGTCTTTGTGGGACGATACTCTACTTACTCTTTATTACTTATTCGACTGGTTCACTTGCCATCAAGGAATTCGACCAACAGTCACCTATTCAACCGATGACTGACAGAATTTGGCGGGAATTGGGCGTGGTTCCCTCTCTACTCCAAGGATTGGAAGCATGTTCCAAAGGCGAACAAGGACAAAGCGTTTGAGGACCTTGTGCAGGTAAGTTATGTTGTTTAGTTATAATTTATGATTTATTTATTACATACTTAATTAATTAATAATTAAATTATGATACGTAAGAAGTTTAAAGTATAAGGCAACGCGAAGAGGTACGCATTGCTGAAGATAGGGGACGGCCGGAAGAATAGGAGGGTCGTCTCTACACCAAGAGGAATGGAGATGAGACGATTCCTCCGCAATGCGGTTGATCGAGAACGTCCTAGACGGCGTCGACCTAAATGACCGGGCGGATTTTGTCCAATACGAAGGAGTCCAGAGGGACAAATAGTTTTTTTTTTTAAATAATTATAGTTTAAATTTTATTTAAATATATTTTAAATATTAGTTAAATTATAGTTTACATTTTGTTTAAATTAATTTTTTTTAAATGTAGTTTAAAATAAAAATATAGTTTAAATTAATTAATAGTTTAAATTTAGTTGAAAAATAGTTTTTTTTTTGTTAAAATATAGTTAAAATATTAGTTAATTTATTGTTTGAAATATCTTTTGTTTAAATATAGTTTACATATAGTTTAAATTACTTTATACTCCTTTCGGTCGTAATTATAAGACAACATTTAAGAGTTGGTTTTGGTCCTAATTATAGGACACCATTTTAATTATTGTCAATTTCTTCCTAAAATACCCCTATTTTATTCTCTCAAGTGTATTTGATTTTTGGTAAGTATATGTATGTGAGTGTATAAACTCTTCCAGCCAATGAAACTTTTAAATTGTTGGATTTTAATTTATTTATCAATCAGTTGACATCAATTTGTCAATATATATATATAGGTGTGTGTCTATATATATATATAGACACACACATATATAGATACTTATACACACACAAATATATATAGACATAGACACACACACATATATATGTCTGTGTGTATGTTTATATATACATATATGTATATCTGTGTGTGTGTACATATATGTATATCTATGTGTGTCAATATATGTGCGTAGATATATATCACACACACACATATGTATATATGTATATATGTATATGTATTTATATGTCTACATATTGATAACTTCTCATTTTTAATAGATTTGAGATATATTTTGATATATTTGAAAAGTCATTATTACTAATTTAAGGAGATTTTATTGAGATTTTAAGAGAAATCAATCTAGATGCATCATTTATGAGATTTCAATTTAAAATAAGAGTTTGAGTTTAGGAAATAAATATATTATTATTATTATTATTAGTGATAGCACAGCCACGCACTAAAAGTCACATTTAGAAGATTGTTTCGATTGAATGGAAGGGGGCCCACAAATTGAATTGGAAGACCTAATATAAAGAAAAGAAGCAGCCACGAATTAGAGATGGGGAGGCAACATTTGGAACAGAGACGCACAGTGAGGAGCAACAAAATAGAGCAATGAGCAATTGTGCCGCAGGACTTCAGATCTTCGACGTTCTTTTGCCTCTCTTGCCGGCGGCGTTATTCACCACCACAGGCCGCCGACGAGCTTTGTTTTCACAACCACAAGGGAGGAACGGATTCTGACGGCAATGAACATCGAAGAACCAAAGTGGAGGTGCGATTTAGTCAGTGCTTCAGTTGAATCATCCTCTTTCATGTGATTTTCTTCACGTTTCTAAACTTCGATATGATTTATTGTTGCTATGATGATGTTTAAAGCCATGTGTGGCTGAAATTACTTTGCAACCTAGAGTAGCTATGAACTTATAAGTGGATTAGACTTTGGTTTTCATTGTTTAGTTATAATTATTATTAATTTTGGTTATTTAATCTTGTTTAGCTTTATCTATTTAGTGACCGGCCATCATTGAATATAATTTTGAGCATTAGGATTTACTTTGATGAAGGGGATTTTAATTAGGCTCTGAGATTAAGTAATATGGAATTAGATTACGATTTAATTTGCGATTAGGATAGACATATACCTAATGGTCCCATATAATTGTTGAAGAGTGTGTTCGAGTTTTGTTGGCTCTTGAGTAATTATGTTAGACATAACAATTTTTCACTTAAGAGAGGGTTGTAAGTGGACCGACAAGCACTTATAGCTATTTATACTCGAGATTAACAAAATTGATATTAAGACTAATTAAATTAGTGAAATCAAGGTTTATGAAGCTAATAAGGGATTAGTAACTCTGGGTTGCTCATTTGATTATTGTGGTAGTTTGTTTATTTTTATTTTAGTTTTAATTTCTTTTATCTTAATTAAATTCAATTTGGTTTGCTTAACTTAAATAAATGTGTAAACTTAATGTTTCACTGAAGTTGTGGGTACGAAGTGTCCTCGTAGGAACGATACTTTACTTACTCTTTATTACTTGATACGACCCGTATACTTGTAGAGTTATAGGCTATAAAGTTTTGCCCTATCACATATATATGTATATATGGCAAGACCATTATTTCAATTAGAAAGCGTGTATAAAGGAAAATTCTAGATCAAAGAGATATGTGGTAAGGGTTGTTGATTCACTTTTACTTATATCATTTTAAACTTATATAAGGGCATTTTAGGAAAATGAGTAAAATTAACTAATTTAACTCCTCTCCTTAATCTCCCCAAAATTGGTTAAATTTGTCCTATAATTAGGACAGGAGGGAGTAGTTTAAATTAATTTAAACTTTAAATATAGTTTAGAAGATATCAAAATAATAATTAATTTCACTTAACATTTTGTTTGCTCTTCCTTGCAGGCTCGGTGCCAGAAGAACACTAGAAGCTGGGCGTAGCAGAGGATCCATCACACGGCAGGATCCAAGACGTTTGTTGTGACCTACAGTGAGCTGGTATGTTGAAAGTTAAATTTATTTTAGGTTTAAATGATTGATTGTTTTATTTTTGAAATAACAAAGTTGATATTCTTTTAATTCTTTCAGCAAACGAAGGTTTGGGAAGAGAACCGTCAAACAGACTATGGGGAGCTGTTCAAATACACCCATAGACACCGTAATGGGACGTCGACCTCTGAGGCGGCAGAGGAGATGATAGTAAGTTACAAACAAATTGTTTATATAGTTAATTTAATATATTTAAATTGAATTAAATTGTTTGATTAATATTTTATGAAATCTGTGCACTAGGGGTAGATTGAGCAAAGCCAACAAGAGCTGCGAGCGTCGCAGCCCCCAGAGTCACAGGGGTCTGTGGATCCTACGGCCTCATTAAAAGCTGCTGTGGGCCCAGTCAAGCATCCTGACCGTGTTAGGGGTATGGGACTAAGCGCCAGGCTTAGCATGGTCTACGACAAGACCTCTGCCTCTCAGGCCGGAACCTCCGGCTCGAGAAGGCCGCTACCGAAGGCGGTTCAGGCGATGATTGCTGAGCAGGTTGACGCCAAGACTCACGAGATTACTAGGCGTATGCAGGACAAGGCCGACCGTTGGTACGCTAGTCAGAGGCAGAGCTGGGATGCTATTACCAGTGCCTTGACAAAGTTGTTACCTCACAGGCGGTTTCCATCTCCCTCGCCTCCCCCTACGTTCAGCTACGAGGCTACCCCTCAACATCCTGCTACTGCTAATGACAAGGGAGTTGTTACCTCTGCTCGTCCACACGCCCCCCTGAGGTAGGACCTAATCATCAGGCTCCTGATAGTTAGTTTTTATTTTTACACACATTTTTGTATTTAAAATGTTTGTTATCTTTTTATTTTATTTGGTTTTTTAACAATTTTATTTCTTTAAACTATTTGTTATCTTTTATTTTAGTTATTTTTTTTAAAAAAATATTGGAGTACTATTTTAATACTTATATTTCATTTATATTAGTTTATTATTTTTACTTATAATATATAACAATTGTTATTGAAAAATATATTTAGTGAAATAAATTTATTATAGTTAAATAAAATAGATATTGTAAAATAAATAATGGAATTAATATTTAGTGAATAATAATATATATTTTGAAATTAAAAACAGTAAAATTAACAATTGTAGCGGTTAACAAATATAAACCGCTACTAACCTATGACATTGACAACGCAACACCAACGGTTAAACCTTTGTAGCGGTTATATGGACACAAACTGCTACAAATTTGAATTTCCAATTGAATAAAAGACCGCCAAATATTTGTAGCGGTGTATATCATAAACCGCTACAAATGTCCAACGGCTTACATTTAGTAGTGGTTAGTATAGCGGTTTATTAACCGGTATGAAACTTTAACAGGATTTTATTCAATTTCAAATTTATATTTGTTGTGGTTAGTGTAGCGGTTTTTGTAACCACTACTAAGAGTATTTTATATTCGTAGCTATTAAGGTAGCGGTTTAATAACCACTACAAAGTTTCCAATGTTGCATTTAAAGATCTCAAGTGCTTTGAAGATAATTAAACATTCTCTCTTTATTTATATTATATCATATCTTTGTTTACTACATATGGATAAGTCATGGATCAAATTGCCGTGCAATTCTCTTGTATATTTAGCTGGATTGAAAACTTTCTTAGATTTCGCCTTTTCTCATGCTAGTATTAATGGCAAGATCGTGTGTCTGTGTTGTCGATGCAAGTTTAAGAAATGGCAAACACGAGAAGGTGCTATGGAACATCTTCTGAAGCCTTTCCCGGGAGAATATACATTCTAGGGAGTTCATGGTGAGAAACGTGGTATGAGATATGGGGATCATCTTCCTTGACGCTCACAAGTAGGAAATCAAGTAGATCAAGATGATCTGGTAAATGAAGGTACTTTGATGACTTTGAGACGTCATTCAACCGATCGCCTCTTGTAGACGATTGTCCTGAGCCTGAGCCATCAGCAACAGAGTTGTTAATCCCTCATGTTGGTAAACCAATTGGCGGAAGTGAGAACTTCAAACTGACGACAGTTGAAAAGTTTCAAGCACATGACATGTCTTGATTAATTGCACTAAATTTGAACCATACCTTCAGTAAGAATTGCACACAAATATATGTTATCTTGTATATTTCCTTACATTTTATACCGATATTTCATGATCGTCAGCACATGTTTAATTGCAGGGAATTCAGGAGTCATGTGAAGCGTCAGCTGAGGATCTATACATAGACATTCTCCAAAATTGATAGAAAGGTCCACAAAGAATTCTCGAGTTGGTTTACAAGGAGAATAATGTATGACCACAACCCACACTCACCAGAATTCAGAGCTCTCGCACTTGGCCCGCTTGACCACACCCAAAGATTTACGGCATACAATGTCAATGGTTTCAAGTTTTGCACCATTTCACGAGATCAGGGATTGTTGACCCAAAACTCGGGTGTTTATGGCACATTTGGGACGAGGAGTTATGCAAGCAGCAGTTACGAGAACATGCAGTTCGGTGACATCCTGTATTATGAAAAGCTGCTTGATGTGGTCCAAATAAATTACCAAGGTTGTTTCACCGCGACGCTATTCAAGTGTTTGTGGGCGAATACGATAACGTCCCAAGGACTCACCACTGACGACTTAGGCATCACATCAGTGAATTTCTCTTGGCCTATTCACATCGGTCAGTCTGAAGATGATGAGCCTATATATTCTTGCCTCATAGGCATATCAGGTTTATTATGTCACCGATGAGAGGCATAGGGATTGAAATATGGTGGTTCACTTAAAATCTTGGGACCTTTACGACATGGGCGATGGTGATAACGTCGCCTACGAGAGTGAACCATTCCAGCCCGTCAGTTTCAAAAACTTCTTTCTTGACGACGATGGCAATTTACCTATAATTCGGTATGTTTTTTAATATACGCTTATGAAATAATAACATTTAACTAAAGCTTAATTTCTATTCAAACATATTAAACTCACAAGTAACATTTTCTCCATACTTTTTTTTTTTTTGTAGGGATGGCGATGAAGATTGACATAAAAAATTATGCTTACGATTTAATCTATAATCTTCTATTTCTTTTTATATATTTTTTAAAATAAATAAATAAATATATATATAATAGAATAGGATTTGTAGTGATTTTATAACCGCTACTAACACATAACCGCTACAAAAACCGTCACATTAACCGCTACAACAACTGTCATATCAATCGCTACAAAGTGTTGCACTGATATCAATATAAATACCTACACCAAAACCTCATTTAATATGCTTCAGTTTCATTTTCTACACATGTTTTCTCTCGGTTTCTCTTATCTTTCTACATTTTCTTAAGGAGGTTAAGTATTTGAAGAAGGTAAGTGCTTTGTTCAACCGGATCAAATATGATGATCATCGAAATATTTCTTTTTCCTTCTAGTTTTGTGATACTATTTTTTTTTAATTCACAATTTTACGAACATTTTTTAACTTTCCTTCCACTTTCACATACATTATTTTTAGATTGAAATATTATTTAAATGAAATTATAATTAGTGGATATTATATCTGCACATTCTCTCATTTTTTACAATAATATATTAACATATATAATCAAATATCATATTTTAATATCAACTATTTTGACTAAAAATACCAATAATTTATATTATAATGATTAGTTAATTAAAAAATAACCTAAAGCAACTTTTTTTTTTTTCAAAATTTCATTAATTTGTAGCGGTTCTATAACCGCTACAAAGTTTTATATAAAAATTTTGTCTGTCACTTTTGTAGCAGTTTTTAACCGCTACAAATATGAAAAAAAAAAATTTAAAAAAGGCGGCAAAATTTGAAATTTGGCAAAAAAAAATTATTCCGAAAAAATGGCAGGAATGCTTTATAGCGGTCACATAATTGCTACACTATAATTTGCAATTTGGCGCCTCTTTTGTAGCAGTCATTGCACTGCTACCAATTGTTGCCGCCATTTTTCAAGAATTTGGTGATGTATTTAATAGCGGTTATATAACCGCCACATATTGGTAAATTTCATATTGTAGCGGTTTGTCCACCGCTACAAATTCTTTTACACAACATCATTCCAGCCTCATATAGTAGCGGTATCCTAGAACCGGTACAGTATAAGTAGCGGTTAAGGTGTATGTAGTAGCGGGTTATTATAACCGCTACAAAAGGGCTTGTAACGGCATATTTTGTAGTGGTTGTTGTAACCGCTACTAATGTTGTTTGTAACGGTAAAAACCGCTACAAAGATGCCATTTTAACCGTTACAAATGGACTTTTTTTTTGTAGTGTTACTATGACAACTGGAAAAAAATTGCTCAATTATCACATTTTCTGTATCATTATTATTCTTTTCAAAAATTACGTATTAAATTTATCAACTAGCTTATTGGTATTTTTTCCAAGTTTGATTCTGACCTACAGCTTTACCCAAAAAAATTCGGACGTCCTACAGCTTTAATTTTCCCAGAAAAAAGAAATAATTTACTTGTAACCAAAAGAAAGAAATGTGGGTTATTTTTATACATGCAGTGTATCTTTTATAGTAGTTTTATTTATAAGTTAAAGCTAGAAAATAATATCTCATTGTTGTTCACTTCTTCGAGATGTTTTTCCTTTTAAAAAGTTTGAAATAATTTACTACAGTACTTCTGAAGAGGTTAAATTATGTAACCCATTTTGGCGGAAAAAAAAAAAGAGTAACACTATCTAATTAAAAAAATAATAATTGATTGATTAATTTAGTTTGTCTCCGGACCTCAATGGAATGCTATTGGATATTGTTGTCCGTTAATGATTTTGATCATGCATGTTGACTAGAACCCTTTCTTTATTGGAAAATACTTACGTCAAGTTCTTCAATCATACACGATATTATCACTTAACTATAAACTCATATTAAGAAAAATAGAACACTTGATCATGTGTGATTGGAAAACTTGATGCAATAGATATAAAAAACTTGATCTATTTGATTGAATTTTTCTTTTTTGCCATAAGTATTTGATCGATATAATGATATGGGAAATGATAAGATTCATTAACTTTATGATGGTTTTTAGTCAATATTCTTTTCCTAAGAACAAGATATTTTGTATATCAGTATAAACTTATGGGTCTGTTAAGGAAATTCTATCCTTAGTTTTTAAAAGTGATTAAAAGAGTAATGAAGATCCTTCAATCTAAGATTGCAAGAGAAAATTTACAATGTCATTCATTTAATATAATATGTAATGATAATGTCTCTTTTGGAATTGTAAGTTACCTACGAACTAAAAAGTGGGAAAAAGAAACCAACATAGATCGAGTTTGTCTACGTTTAGCAGCGTAAGAGGGCAAAATTTATAGCCTATAGACTCCGCAAGTATATGGGCCGTATCAAATAATAAAGTGATAAGAAAAGTATCGTTCCCACGAGGACTCAATCTAACTAGTGATTAGATATTAAATTCCCTTATTCCGTTTAAGTTGAGCGAGTTAGAATATTAATTGTTTTCAATAATGAAGAAAATTAATAAGAAACTAATAGTAGCAAAAGAGCGAATTTCAATATCGAGAAGTACAACCTAGAGTCGTTAATCCCTTGTTGGTTTCTTAGAATTAATCCCCGCTAAATTAATTTTGATTTAACTTAATCAGCTAGTATTAATATCTATAAATGTCTTCCGGTCCATTTATATACCTACCTTAATTAATTATGTAATGCTTCACACAACTAAATAAGATGTGTTTTAGATCGGACTTACTCTAATTTGATTATGTGGAGCTTCTAGGTATATGTTTATCCTAGACGCAAATTAGATAAAAACCTAATTCCACATTATTTAATCCCAAGGTCAATTTAAGATTCCCTCTTCCAAGTTCAACCTTAAATCCCCAAAACATGCTTACTAGTGGCCAATTAATAAGCAATAACAATAAAGACAAGAATATAATAAATAAACTGAATAAAATTAATCAAAACTAATAGCGAGAATAATCTCTAGAACCCAAACAAGTTCATAGGTTCTATAGGTTGAAAAGAAAACTTACCAACAAATGAATATAATAAAATCCATGAAATCAAGATAACAATTCAGATTCAAAGAATAAAGGGAAAGAAAAGAGAAAGTAAGATTGTCAAAGATTCCTCCAGTCTCCAGCTTACTATGTGCGTTCCGTCCTCTTGAATTCTTGATGTGCCGTTCAGTTCATCTTCAATCTTGTTTTTCCGTGCGTCTCTCCCTGGTTCGCTGCTTCTTTAATTGTTTCGGCTCTGCGTGGTGCCCCCTCTGATGTGCGTGCTGTTTAATATATATTGGTTAGGGTTTTTGCGTGTTTTTTTTTATATATAAAATTTTTAGAAAAGGGGTTGGGCTCACCCACAGTCTAAGGGTAGGGCGCTTGGAGCCCAGTCCGCAGGGCATACTGGCCAGAGAATACACATGTCTCCACCTCTACCAGCATTTCCACTGTTTCCTAGACCCTTAGGATACCTCCCATAGCGCCTTGACCAACGCAAGGATCGAACCCCCTCCTTTTATGTGAGAAAGTCCGACCCCTTCGCCAGTTGAACCCAAGAACGAGGGGTAAGGTTTTTGCGTGTTGTGCGTCTCTGATCTATCTAAATCTATGTTGTCATGGGCCCTACGCCTGTGATCTCTTTATTTTTTTCCATATGATATCATTAATTATGATATCTCTTCAACCATTTAACATTTCGTGTGGGGTCCACGTTGTGTGCTGATTGCATATCTCCTTTATCTAAATATTCCTTGCAATATATAGATATACTGCACACGTCTTCCATTCTTGCGGATTCTTGGGGTTTATGATATAAACACGAACATATATATCTTCTAACTTACCAGCTCATATTAAAATGTTTTCTGCAAGATAAAATAGGACATAAGTTGATTTTATATCAAAATATCATTTTATCTTATATTTAATTAAATAATAAAAATATATAAAAGATAATTAAATAAGTATAAGATATTAATAAATTCAATCCAATATATCTCATAATCTATACTTATTTAATTATAAAACATATACTTATCAAAGACTCGATGACTTCTCATTTTTAATAGATTTGAGACATATTTTGATATATTTGAGAAGTCATTATTACTAATTTAAAGAGATTTTATTGAGATTTTGAGAGATATCAATTTGAATGTATTATTTGGGGGATTTCAATTTAAAATAAAGGTTTTAAGTTTAGGAAATAAAGAATAATAATTAGAAGTTTTTATTATTATTATTATTATTGTTATTATTATTAGTTAAATAATAATGCTTCTTTACGCATTGATCAAATTGTTTGGATTGAATGGTCATTATCATGGTAGTGAAAACGTAGATTTTACCTAAAAACGGAAGGAGAATGAAAAATCGTAAAACGTAAAATCGTAATACAAAACGTAGTTTTTACCTCTATATATATATAAAATAAGAAAAGTAAGGCACGATCTGTTTAATGAGAAAGGATAGAATAGGAATTTTACTATATTGATTAATTTGTTATTATTTGTTGTATTGTTAATCAATTATTATTTTGTTTGTATTTAGTTAGAGTTGCATTCTTGAGAGAAAAAAAAGTTAGTGTAAATGAGCTGTATCCCTCTTCCAGTGGACCCACATGTACGATTTTCTTTTCTCCAGCTTCAACTTTCAACATCTCACTTTAATATATATATAAAAAAAAACATCTCACTTTACTTTCCTCTTTCTTTCTTTACTTCGAGTTCTCTCGTTTCTTGTCTTTTCCGATCAGGTTGTTTTGCATCTATTCACGAGATCGCAAAACTTCTCGCCCGCCGCAACCATCGAGCAACCCAAATTATCTTTCTCCCTCTACTTTCTTGCCGTTTTCCCGCGACAAAACTCAGATCAACTATCGAACACAAGGAAGCTATCTGGCCTCCTCGCAGCCTCTGTTGCTGCCGTCTCCGCCATTATCATCAAGAAAAGAGGAGTAAGCACCCAATCTGTTCCTTCATTACGCTTTCTTAAAAAACACGGCGTTTTTACGTTTTAACGTTTAAACGCGGCGTTTTTACCGATTTCACTAGGTCTCCGTTTTTTGCTCAAACGAAACACGTTTTGTTCAAAATAAAACGTAAAAACGTCGTTTTTACGTTTTAAAACGCGTTTTTAACTACCATGGTCATTATACTCTTATCTTTAAGAGCAGCCACGCATTGATGAGACTGTTTGGATTGAATGGTAGTTGGGCCCACAAAATTGAATAGAATTGATCAAATAATTAAAAGCCCAAGGAAAAACACTACACCGTTTGGAGAAATGAAGGGAAGACCTAATGGGCAATTTGAATTAAAAAGACGCACAGAGCTACGAATTGGAAAAAGAGAGGACGGCACGAGCGCAAAAACAAGGAGATATCGGCATAGCGTCGCAGAAAGCATGGAGTAAAAGATCGCACGCACGGGGAAAGTTTTCTTCTTTTGTGGCAAAGAATAAGAAGAATACTCCACGATTTGCGCTTCCTTGCCCTTTTCTTTTACCGCTTTCTTGAATGGAGATTTTATTTCTTTTCTGGATTTTTGTTAAAGCCATGTTTGGCTAATTCCTCTTTGCAACCTAGAGTAGCTATGAACTTATAGGTGTGGATTAGACTTTGTTTTTATTATTTAGTTATAATCAATATTAATTTTGGTTACTTAATCTTGTTTGGCTTTTATCTATTTAGTGTATGATCATCACTGAATATGAATTTGAGAATTAGGATTTACCTTGACGAAGGGGATTTTAATTAGGCTCTGAGATTAAGTAATATGGGATTAGATTGCGATTTAATTTGCGATTAGGATAGACATATACCAAATGGCCCCATATAATTGTTGAAGAGTGTGTTCAAGTTTTATTGCCTCTTGAGTAATTATGTTAGACATAACAAATTATACTCAAGAGAGGGTTGTAAGTGGACCGACAGGCACTTATAGCTATTTATACTTGAGATTAACAAAATTGATATTAAGGCTAATTAAATTAGTGAAAACAAGGTTTATGAAACTAATAAGGGATTAGTGACTCTGGGTTACTCATTTTATTATTGTGATGGTTTGTTTATTTTGATTTTATTTTATTTTCTCTTAATTAAATTCAATTTGGTTTGTTCAACTTAAACAAAAGTGTAAAATTAATGCTTAACTGAGATTGTGATACAAAGTCCTCGTGGGAACGATACTTTTCTTATCACTTTATTACTTGGTACGGCCCGTATACTTGCGGAGTTTTTAGGCTTAAAGTTTTGCCCTATCAAAGAACCTGTTAGATTCTTTTAAGTTTGAAGTTTGAGTTTCAAAGGAGACACTTGTGTTGAGAGGGACAGACACGAACCCTACTGGACTGGATGATAATATAAAAAAGAGGGAAAATAAAAAATGATTAGTACATATAATATCTTATATCTCTTCTAGACTCTTCTACCAATATGGAGACACTTTGAAATTTTTTCCCCAGATAAATGTGGGAATCAACATTGATCATATGCAGCGGAATAAAATCAGGGTCAATTTCACTAGTCCGCATATTAAAAAATATTAAGCATATGCATGTATGTTGGCATTAATTAAGTTATTTTTTAGCCTATTTGCTTTTTTTTCAGTTCATTTTCTATGAAGTTAAAAAATTGCAAGTGCTAAATTGATGAATTACTATTATGCTATTCCAACAAGAAAATCTAACGTTTGTAAACTTATTTTAGTGACAAATTGAGCTTAACATAGTAACATGCAACAGTCAGATGAGAATTATTTGTGTGACAAATATATTAGAAAAATTGCTAAAATAAGTACAAAAGTCTAACTCGTTTTACCTTGATATGTACTATTAACGGCTAAATAATAATTGGCTTCTTATATTTACGATAATTTAGTGCCATATTTGGCTAATTGGCTTGACAAAATAAATTAGTTGACTCAAATGCCAAGAAGTAAATCTATAAATTATTACTACCTCCGGTCTTAAATATAAAATCCATTTGACTTTTTAAGAGAGATTAAGTAAGTTAAATAAAGGGTTAAGGTACAAATTAGCCAACAAACTATTACCCCAGGAGCGCCCAGCACTAAAAACTTTTAAATAGACCAAAAATACAAAAAAACTTTTAAAAATGTAAAGTCATCACAACGGCGTTAGGAAAAAAAAAAACAAACGTCCGTTAAAATGTCAACTTTTTAAGGGTTAAGGTGTAGATTGGCCAATGAACTTTTACTCCAGGAGCGCTCAAAAAAAAATTTTTTTTACTCCATGAGTGCCAAGCACAAAAATTTTTTACTCCATGAGCGCCTAGCACAAAAAAGTCCATGTGCAATTCACCCAAAATCCGACTGTTGAAAATCCTTGTCTAAACCTCCAACCATGTGCATTGGGAGTTAGGAAAAGTGAATGCAACAAAAAAAAAAAAATCACAAATGTAACGAGTAGATTTCATTTTTAGTAAGGGTGGTAAGTTTTTGAACATGCCCGGGAAAGTTCATGTGCAATCCACCCAAAATCTGACAATTGCAAATCCTTGCCCGAACCCCCCAACCAAGTGCATTGGGGTTAGGAAGAGTAAATGCAACAACAAAAATCACAAATATAACGAGTAGATTTCATTTTGAGTAAGGGTGGTAAGTTTTCGAACTTGTTCGGTACACATGCAAATTGTAATTTTTAAATGGACCCAAACAATCTACTTGTTACATTTGTGATTTTTTTTTTTGGTTGCATTCACTCTTTCTAACCCTAATGCACATGGATAGAGGGTTTGGACAAGGATTTGCAACAGTTGGATTTTGGGTGGATTGTACATGGCCTTGCTCGGGCACGTTCGAAAACTTACCATCTTTACTAAAAATAAAATCTACTCGTTACATTTGTGATTTTTTTTGTTGCATTCACTTTTCCTAATCCCCAATGCACATGGTTGGGGGTTCAGACAAGGATTTGCAATAGTCGGATTTTGGGTGGATTGCACATAGACTTTTTTGTGCTAGCGCTCATGAAGTAAAAGTTTTTTGTGCAGGACACTCCTGGAGTAAAAGTTCGTTGGCCAATCTACACTTTAACCCTTAAAAAGTTGACATTTTAACGGGTGGGTGACTTTACATTTTTAATTTTTTTTTGGTATTTTTGGTTCATTTAAAAGTTTTTTGTGCTGGGCACTCCTGGGGTAATAATTCGTTGGCCAATTTGCATCTTAACTCATAAATAAATTATTTTCAAGTATTTATATCTTTCTAAACCAATTAATCTAAACTTATAAACTTATATATAATCTAATGATACATTATCACTACAAGAAAAAGGGTAAATAGGCGGTTATATGAGCATTTAGAGGCGGTTCAAACCGTCTCTATTTGCACATCTTAACTCATAAATAAATTAAATTTTCTTAGAAACAGTATTTATATCTTTCTAAACAACAAAAGGCCTATTAATACTAAACTTATAAATGAGTTTTTATATATGTAATATAGAGGCGGTTTGGTATTAACCACCTCAAATCGGGATATGGAGGCGGTTATTGTGCCCGCCTCAAAATATCATTCCGAGGCGGTTCATTAGGTGCCTCAACATGTCATTTTGAGGCGGTTTTGCATGGGGTTACAGATTTTGAAAGACGGGTATATAAACAGCCTCAAAATGTCATTCTGAGACGGTTTGCATATGGTTATTTATCAGCCAATATATATAAAAATAATTTTTTTTTACTTTTTTATATTTTTAAATTTTAATAACAAAAGGTAGTTAATAGGTGATTTTTTACAGTTTCAATTTAATAATTTTTTTTCTAATAATGAAATAATAACTTGTTGCATTTGATGTATCAAGAAAAAAATTTATTGCATTTCAAAGATACATATCCATACAATGTTAAAAGCCCTTAATTAAAAGCATAAGATATATAAATTCACCACAAGATTAAAGTGTATGTTTGCATACATTATCCAAAATCATAGAACAAAATATGTTTAACAACCATAAACAAAGTCTCAACTCGCTAAACATTGGATAAATTCCTTGATAATGACAACAATACTATCCAAAATCAATATCTAAGTAAAATATTCAAGGTTGTGGTTGTGGTGATGGAGATGGAATATGAGGTGATGAATCCGGTCCGTCACGGCGGGTCATGACTAGCATGAGAAGATTTTTCGAGCCCCGGAGACCCCAAATTTGCATCCTGATACATTGAAACAAAATTGAAAACAAACATCAAATGCTACAATGTCTTGTTCAACCATTTTTTCATTGCATCATGGCATCAACATGACTATCAATTTAACATATATCAAGCATAATACAAAGAAAGCAGTCTAGCATTTAGCAAACAAAATTTGAGCGAAGTTCAACTCTTTAAAACCTGATTTTTAATGATGTGACCAAGTGCAAATTTTTAAAACAAAACAAATTTGCAATCAATCACAATATGCAAACATGGTACTTAACTTTCTAGCTTTCTCTGAAATAGAAACATACAAGTACAGACCTGAACCAGATTTTTAAAACAAAACATAAGGGTACTATATTAAGCAAACAAAAACAGACCTGAATGATAATTTGATCAAGTTTCAGCTAAGAGGCTAATGATTCAGACCGGATTATTATCAAAGCACAATGGACAGGCCGGTGCCTACGAAACTCTTGCTCATAAAAACCAAATGTCCTGCTCTAACATGGTGTTCCAAAGTTTACAAGGCTATGCGAAGCCTCGTAGAGTTTGTCATCACCTTTCCTAAATCATATCATGCTGGATTTAGCCATGGATTTATACAATTCCTCTTCTCTCCCTCTAATTTGTTTCTCCTCTCTTCTTTCCCCTTCTCCTCTCTCGTTTCCCACTTCCTCTTTCTACTGTTCTCTTCAAATGAAACATCAAATCAATGTTCACAAATTCCAGGATGCAACAGCAATAAATCTCAAACCTAAGTTAATAATGTGCAGATGTGACTAATGTGTGTCCCAAAAGTTAGAATTAATCTAGCCCATATATAACACCTACTAGCCCTCTAAATGGAGAAAGAATTAGTGGCCAAATTGTGTCCCAACAAAAATAAAAGAAAAGCAAATAAACTCGCACATACTTGTGCAAATGCGATCCATCAAATTCCATCTTTTCCCACTTCCTCAAATCTCAAATCATCTTGCAATTTCAGCTCTTAGATTAATCTCGAAACGGAGCCACTTCTCTACTCTCCTTCACCAATTTGATAATTTGGTCACTTCACCTATAAATAATAATTAAACAATGTAGGATCATATGTTCCAAAATAGAAAATATTTAACGGTCACAAGTATTAATAAAAAAATATAACACTTTAATCTAAAACTCCCAAAAACTCCCAAAATACAATTATTCTTGCCCAATTAATCGATTAAACCAAAACTAAGGTTAATCACTAAACATAGAAATATTTGCATTTATCAATGGTAAGTGAAAAATGAAATGAAATGCCAATTTCAGCATGCAAACCATTACGCAAAATCATTTAAAAAGCTCCCAAAAACCTAAAGGGAAGGTTAATCAACAAATTGACAACAAAAAATGTCATAGTAAAAATATTTTGAGTTTTTATCACTAAAATGATTTAATGTAAGTTGTCAACAAACTAAAATGTCTTTCAAAATCTAAAATACTTAAACGAAAAATAACGCATGCTATCACAAACCAAATTACGCAAACATCATTTAAATGGCGTAAGTCACGTAAATATGCCTTGTTAACCATACTTGAGGTACCAATGACTTCTTCAAGAAAAAATAGATAAATAAATAAACAAAGCACAACCGTCATCTATGCGCTTGAAAATCATGCATTAGGAGCCATTTTGGAATTCGGATACCGTAATTGTCTACGAACGAAAAAATAGGAAGTGGATCTTTGAATCAGTAAATAAAATAATTTCCAAATGATGTACTAAATATCCTGCTAGATCAGTTGGTTAGGCTGATTGCATTCCACTCATCCTTCCCGCGTTCAAACCATGAGTTATGCAATTATTCTTTTTTTTCTACAATATGTTTATTCAATCTACAATATGTTTAATTATTAAACAGTAAAAATAATTTGAAAATAAAGTAAAATAATGTCCAATACTCAATTATAGTCTTTATTTACTTTTCGTGACATTTATTATTTAAAGCAAATCACTCATCCTTTTCTCGCATTTTCAATCCCTCTTCAATTATTCCTATTTGGCTTTCATTGTGACTATCATTTATTCAAAAATTAGATTAGAAATTGTAAAATATCAAACGTGTATGTTATCAATAGTTAAATTTTTCATCTCTCTCTCATCACATATAAACTTATTAAACATTTATAAAATATAATCTAGTATTTCAATGAATAATGATACAAAACTTTTATCAAAATATGTTTACCTTTTCATCAATTAAATGAATGAAAATCAATTTTAAGCAACAACATTTCTCGTCTCAAACGTCTCATCTTGACATTATTTTTGTTTTCTTTATTCAAGATTAAATCTTTAAATAATTAGTTCTAGCTGTTGCGCACAAATTTTCCACAAAAACATAATATTCATGTTCTATCATGTTAATTAAATCAATTATACCAAATTATATAATATATAACCAAGTGGACTTGCAACAATTGAACATTGATTTAAATTGTAATGAACATAACTTCTCTAAATTGATTTTATAAATTAAATCATAATAACTCTATCATGCACTAAAATTATTTTTCTGGGGTTGAAAAGAGAAAAACATGGTAAAAACATGAAATGGATGATGAAAGGCCTCCAAAAAAATTCAACTCCCTAAATTTAAATGAAATTGGGGGGGATGATTATTTATTCCAAAAGCCTATAAAGATTATTACGGTGTACTTAAAAGCCTATAAAGACCTTTTTTTTAGATACGGTCTCATCTTGAGCAGTAGCTAATATTCATGGACAAATTATATCTATAACCAAGTGGATACTGCACTTTTTTTTTTTTAGATCTAGAAGCACTTAAAGGTGAAATACTAACCTTAATTCTTCATCCATCATTAACTTTCCATATAACTCTTCTTAAATGTCAAAATGTTTTGCTAAGAATGAAAATATTATCATCAACTACTGATTCTGGTGGCCCATGAAGCTTGATCACACGATGGTGAACAGTATGAAGAATCCAAGCCTCCTCTCCTTGCCACAACATACGAGGAACGTCAGTGAAGAGTCTTTCTGGATAACAATATGGAAAACTCCTACTCCCTTGAAATTCCTTCGTGTGTGGAAACTAGTAAACAATGCTTTTTTTATTTGAAGATCATGACATCTTTAATTGCCTCATATTTAATATTCGCGAATCACATTTAGGTATTGTTAGACTAAAAATAACTCTTTCATGTGAACTTCTTTCTAAAATTTTTAAGGTTTGAATTTCGACCTCATTTAAAGTAATAATCAAATCTTTTTCACTCAATCCAACTATTATATCCTCGTAATATAAGATATCTAAATTTTTACCATTTGGATCATAACATATATATAGTCTATTCTCCAAAAAAGAATTCAGTGTTCCAGTAGCGGATTGGTGCATGCTTGAGCTGCGAAGAAAAAACAAGATCCAGATGTTTCGTTCACAAGTAATTATGTACAATTTCAATTATGTTAACTAATATATATATATATATATAGAGAGAGATATATATATATATATAGGTAATTAAGGAGCACTTGATACCATGAAGTTTTTAAAGGGGAAAAATTGCACATAAAAGTTGCAATTTGGAGCAATATTCCCACATTGTTAGCTGGACTTGACGTTGACCAAGTTTAAGTTACAGAGAGAGATAACAGTTTGACCATAAAATTAATGATGAAGTGGCCCGAAATTAAAGCTGATGTGGCTAAAATATAATCTTGTGGTGAGTCAAAATAAGAATATATATATATATATATATATTTCATAGATCTTTTAGTCTTAAATCTTTAAATATAAAAAATAAAAAAAAAACAGCTCTATTTTTTTTCATAAAATATCAACAACAACAAAATGTCATAAAATCTAATGCTGAAAAGAACCACATAAAAAGCATTTGAAAAGGCCCAAAATTGAGGGCAATAGTAGGGCCAGCACCAAAGGCACACCGGGCATCCGTATATGATATTATTGGTAAAAAAAAAAAAAAAAAACAAAAAACACGAAGGCCAGAATGAAAACTGGTCGAACGAAGACAACGAATGAAACACAATGAAAGACCAAGTTAGAACCCACAACCGAATCTCAAATAACAGTTGTCATTGAAATCGAGCCAAACAATGGCCCTGGTTCTCGCTAAGAATGGCTCTGCTCTCGTTCCCCCCTCAGCTGAGGAGGATGATTTGCTACCCAGGAGTTCGAAAAAGATTAAGAATATAGATGCATGGCCGAAACTGAGAGAAACGAAACAAGGCCTTGGACAGCTGGTCCATCCTTTGCACAGAAACTCCAAGGTATTAATGGAAATGGTGAAGATGACTCCTCAGGAAGAAAAGACATGTCCAACGATCCATTTCGGATCCAGAAACCGAAGACTCAGCTCCCCTATGATAAATCAAAGAGGATCCTAATGGAAACTTCCCTTCTTTTTCTTTCTCTGGAAAAATGAAGAAGCGCCTGTATAAGGCCTGGCACCAGGCAGTGATAGTGAAACTTCTTGGAAAGAGCATTGGACACAAGCTGCTTCTTTCCATCCTACAACCCCTTTGGACCAAAAGAGGTGTCATCAACTTGATTAATATTGGATATGGTTATTTTGTGGTGAAGCTCACTAACAAAGATGACTACCTAAATGCATTAACCGAGGGCCCATGGATGCTCTTTGATCATTATTTAACAGTGAGACCATGGGAGCCTAATTTCCAGCCATGGCATGCTACCATTGACAAGGTAGCTGTGTGGGTTTGTATGCCAAAAATCTCCCAAGAATATTACAACCTGAAGATTAGAATATCACTTAGAGGGGGGTAAATAGGTGATCTAAAAAAAACTTTTCGCAAGCTGAAGAGAAACGTAAGTAAGATAAGGTGTGAGAAGAGTAAATGGACACAGAGCGATTTATACTGGTTCGGTCTAATTCTTCGACCAACATCCAGTCCCCAAGCACACCTTGGGATTTCCACTAATCTTCCAAAGATAATTACACACTATGTAAATGAAGGATGATCCTCTCACTCTTGGACTCACTCCCCCTTACAAGTTGTAATTGATACACCCACACTTAAGGTTCCACAATCTTAAGATTTTGATAACTAAAGAATTAAATTGTGTTTGAGAGCTCATCACTGAGTAAATATTGATAAACACTGAAGTACAGCAAGTATATATATATATAATAACAATAAAAAAGAGTCTACATAGCGAAAACAAAATATATATATATATATATAATAACAAAGTGCAAATACTAAAAAGTAGTCTAAACAAAGAAAGATTGTGATCATCATCATCACCAGCATGGTCATCATCACCAAGAGCCGACCCGGAACCTCTGTCTTTCAGTAGGGACATGATTTGAAGCTGCATCTCCCTCATTATCTCTGTTTGCTGAGTCATCTCCTACCGCATCATCGCCCATTCCTGATTCAACGCCTGCTTCATCATCTCTTGTTCCTGAATCATCTGCTGCCTCATCATCTCCGTTTTTCGAGTCAACCGCCTCATCATCTCCTATTCCTGGGTCAGCTGTGTTGCTTGCTCTTCCACCAACGCCTTCATCTTCTTCAGCTCATCTACAAAATTGATTAGTACATTTATTATTTGTACTTCATTTGAATGGACAAGAGAATGGAAATTATCAATATCAAATGTATTACGTTTACCGAAGAAACCCCCTCCGATTGCCAGATGAAGGGCGCTTTGTTTGCTTCAGTCGGCTGGCAGAGGCACCGTATCCAAAGACTCTCCCTTTCTTGTCAAATCTGCCGCAGCCCCGAAAGAACAGACTCTCGTTATCGGACTGAGAGGATACGGGGTCATCCCCACGCCGCGAGTCTCTCTCCGCGACAACTTCCGATAGTTTTCCTACAAGCAAACAAATACATAACAAATAAGACATGTAAAATGAAATAAATATGGTGGTGCATAAAACAAGTAATAAAGGCAATAAATGTCTAACCTCTATTTGCTGTGCCCTTGGGTTAATCCATTGCCTCTCACTCCCTTCAAACTGTCGGGAATGGGTCTGCTCAAAGGTAACCCACTCGATCGATCCTGCGGGAACTTCCCCAGACTCTATCTGCAAACGCAAATGATGACCTTAATTAATTACTTCAAAGTACAAAATATTGAATACCTAAATAGCCTAAATCAAATAGTAAATTCCACTAATTTTTATAACTCATACAAATTTGATTATTCTTTAATGTCACATCTTCCTCCTCCTACTTTACATTAATTAATTAATTGCCTTATCCCTAAATTTCATTTCTCAACACTTCACTTTTCTAATTTCAACACCATCCTATTTAAAGATTTATGTATCATTACCAACTAATACAAAATCATAATTTTATCACACCAAGATCAGAATTAGAATTTCTAAATTCCTAAAAAGTGCTAGATAAAATACTTCACATAGAATAATGCTACACGTTTATTAACTGTGTTTACATAGAGAAAAATTTACTTTTTTAATTTATCTTCGTCCCAAAAAACAATGCAAGATTAAAAAAATCAATATCATAAATAAAAATCAAGTAAAACCCAATAATTAAAAAAATCATGGAACCTCCTACAAACTATAATCATAATTCAAATTAATAAACACATTAAGTATCAAGATCATTATGTAATTAATAGCAAAGGAAAAACACCAACAAAAAAGAAGATTTATCCTCTACTAACATGCATATTTCCATATAGTTATAAAAAAAAATACATCAGGCTAACCTGGTAGTGACCGAGATGGGAGAAGAGGACGAGCCGGGGGGAGGTGACGATGATGGCGGAAGGGGAGGAGTTGGGGGCAAGGTTGGGGGAGCGAGGGCGAGGGGGGCCGAGTTGGGTGGGCAAGGTTGGGGGAGTTGGGGGGCGGAGCCGAGTGGGCAAATGGAGCTTGGGGGAGGGTCGGAGTCTTGGGGCGGAGGTTCGGGGGTTGGGACGGAGTCGGGGCAGGGAGGAGAGCGGGGGGTCGAGGGGCCGGAGCCGGGGGTCGGGGGTGGTCGGGTCCGCGTAGATTCGGGAGCAAAGTCTCATTAATGAGACTTTGCTTTTTGCGACGGATCCCAAGATCCGTCACAAAAGCGCTCCACGACGGATTCCCATCCGTCGCAAAACCGCGGACGCCTATTGCGGACATTTTTGTCCGCCATCTGCGACATGACCGTGTCCGTCGCAAACGGCGGACAAAATGTTCGCCAAATTGCGACAACCTTCCTCCGTCGTAACTTGCGGACTGTGGTCCGCCTTTTTGCGACAGAATGTCGTCTGTCGCAACCGCGACAGACCATATGGTCCGTCGTCTTCTGGCGGACCTAGGCCGCCAAATTAGCGACGGATTTGGTAATTTGTTGTAAAAATCGGTATTTTTGCGACGGATTATATATTCCGTCGCTACTTTTTTTTTTTTGCTACGGATTTTAAAATCCGTAGCAAATTCCAACAATTTTGCTACGGAAAATTTTCCGTAGCAAAATCCGTCACTATTTCCTAATTTTCTAGTAGTGAGCGTTTCGGTAGGTGACGGAATTGAATGCTTCTGGTATTTATAGCGTCCGCCATTAATGCCATTGAGAAGCTTAGCAAATTAGCCGTTGAGACTCTTCGTATTTCCGTTAGGCACAGGAATACTCTGTTTGTAAATAGTCGACCGTTGCTTCACTTAATGCTCTGCCGTCGTTTGTATTTGTGCAGATAATGTCTCAGAGTGATAGTTGGATTAAGTATTCCTCGAAAGAATGTTTTCGTCTACCACTTGCTTTAATTCCGAATGTCGCTTTGTTTTTCTGAGTTGCATTTAATGCGTCTGCCACGTTGGATTGCTTTTCGTTCAAAAACTGAGATTACCTTGATTAACCAGCTAAAACTTAATCAATAAGATGGTTAAACATAATATATATAAGTTCAGATATGATTAATGAACATTAAATAAAGACCCATTGAATTTATCGTGTTGAATAGCGTTACTGGAAAAATGACCGAGATATGAAGAACCAATTCTCGAGAATTGCTTCATGTGATTCTCGAGAATTGTAAAAATCTTTCCAGAAAGCATGTTTCACATATACTCGAGAATCATATCTCAGATACTTGAGAATGACATGTTGAAATGTTTTCGCAAATGTCAGTACAGAGCATTCTCGAGAATGCATCTTTCATACTCGAGAATCGCCCAGATAGGAACTACACAAGACAAAGAGATCAGAGAGGCTATCGATGATTCTCGAGAATTAGATTGGATGCAAAGTGATGGATATATATGAATGCTTATAATTTATTCTCGAGAATCAAGTTAGTATTCTCGTGAATTGTCTTTGCATAGTGGAACATTACACGACTAATGTAAAAAGACTTGCATTCTCGAGAATCATAGCGATGTGAACAGATGTTAGTTTCTTATGCTTCATTCTCGATAACCATATTGCATACTCGAGAATTGTACTTGAGAAACTTCTTTTGTTATGAAGACGCTGGCTCATATTCTAGAGAATTAATAAGCTATTCTCGAGAATCCATTTCTCATATTCGAGAATACTTTTAACATACAATGAATCAGAGGAGCACACATACTTCAATTCTTATTCAAATTCTTAAAGTCTTGTTATCATCAAAACATTAGGAGCTAACACAACCATGAGGCTCTTTCCTCGATAGGCGATAGAATCGGGGACACCGTCAAAATCGACATAAACACATCCTGTCAACTCCATGGTCATTATGCTCGGATCTGTGTGCTTGTTGATCTGGGAAAACAATTGATGTCTGGTTTTACTCTGGATGGGGAGGAATACTTTGTCGAATATGAAGGTTTGCATGGTCTTTGCACCAACTGCGGCATCTATGGTCATAAGGTAGAAGAATGTAACATAGGGGCACCTAATGCTAAAACAGAGCATGTTAGCACTGGGAACAATATGGATGAAGGCTCCGCAAGTCCATGTAATATACAATCGGAAGTATCTATGAAGATTGACCAAGACACTTAGAAGGTGGTTCACAAACCCAGGCGTCCAAAGAAAGGCAGCAAGGAGAAGCCAGCGACTCTCCGACAACCGTCTAGTGGGTCCAGATATGGCGTGTTAGTCGAGACTGATAAGGGCGACCTTGAGGGTACAGTTCACGAAGTGGGGGAAAAGCCTGTGGAAGATAATAGCACTTCTATGACAGTATTCGTGGGTGCGCCAAAGAGCCTCCTGAGTCCACAGAAAATCATAGCTTTGAAAAAAGGGGTTGATAAGCATATATTTTATGATTAAATAAGTATAGATTCCGAGATATATTGGATTGAATTTATCAATATTATACTTATTTAATTATCTTTTATATATTTTTCTATCATTTAATTAAATATAGGATAAAAGAATATTGTAAATGTAAAATCTATTGATATCCTATTTTATTATGCATGAGATATTATGTGATCTAAGAGAGGTAACAAATTAAATTGAAAAAGATATGATATGATATAATATATTATTATATTATGATAAAGTGACCAAGACTTAACAAATAAAGCAGATCACGTACTGGGAGATGGAAAGGGATATGATATATCCTTTAAAAAGAAAAGATAGAGAAACGTGGGGCCCAAGCACTTAACTAATATCTATTAAAAGGATGGAAGACGCACAGGAGAGGAGCACGAAAAGAACAATTACATTCAAGAATAAAAGAAGGAAGCACGCAGGGACGCACGACACAAGGCGGAAGAGAATTTCAAGATATAAGAAAGACGCAGAGACGCAAGGAAGGAAAGGAACAAGAATGAGAACGGATTAGTAGTGCAATGCCCAGAGCAATAAAGAGACAAAGCTCCACAATAGTGGTGTCATCTCTACCTTGTTCTTTCTCTCATTCTTGATTCTTGAGTTTCATCTTTTTATTATGAATTTTATTATAGCCATGTGTGGCTAAGTTTTCTTTTCAACCTAAAAAACCTATTAACTGTTTTGGGTTTGAGATTATTCCCTCTATTAGTTTTGATTAATTTTATTCGGTTTATTTATTCTTTCTTTTCTTGCTATTGCTTATTAATTGGCCACTAGTAAGCATGTTTTGGGATTTAGGGTTGAACTCGGAAGAGGAAATCCTAAATTGACCTTGGGATTAAATAATGTGGAATTAGGTTTAAATTTAATAAGGAATTAGGGTTTAATCTAATTTGCGTCTAGGATAGAAATATACCTAGAAGCTCCACATAATCAAATAAGGGTGAGTTCGATCTAAAACACATTTTAGTTAATTGTGTGAGGCATTACATAGTTAATTAAGATAGGTTTATAAATGGACCGGAAGGCATTTATAAACATTAATACCTAGATTAGATTGAGTTAGTTAAGTCAAAATTAAATTAGGGATAAAATCTAAGAAACCAACAAGTGATTGTGGGTCCAGAAAAAGAGTGTACCAAGTGAGAATATCAGCCGACAAGACCTACGAAAAGAAAAATGTACAAAGGATATGAGGCGAAAAGATGTCGTTAGTTGAGAGGTGGTTGTAGTGGAAGAATCATGCGAAGGATCAAAAGTTGGTGTGTCTCAAGAGAATTTGCATGAGGTTATTGCTTGGTGATTTACTGATTCAGTTCCTCTAGACTCTAAATTGGTTAACCTATTAGATGAAGCCCAATTCCTTTCCTTACCTCAAGATCCTGGCAGCCCATCCTCGCCTAGTGGTCTTGTTGGTAAATTTTGGGCCAACTCTAATTCTCATGACCCTGATTACGACATGGATGATGAAATTGTGGAAGAGACTCCTTATGAATACCTTCTAGCCGCAGGTGGCCCACATTCTCAATCAGCTAAGTGATTTAAGCCCATTACTTTAGCCTTTGTCTATTCCATTGTAAATGGGAATTAATATAATTTATTGGAATACACGTGGTACGGGTAGCAAATTTTTTTTCCTAACTTGAAAACTGCAATTCAGAAATCCAAGCCAAGCCTCATTGTTTTGTCCGAGACAAAATGTGTCGATGAGTCTCGTTTTCACCGGTTATCCAAATTAGGCTTCGATGGTCTTATCTTTGTTCCAAGCACCGGTCGCTCCGGGGGTCTGGTGGAAGGCCTGGAATTTTAACCATATCAGTGTTTCTATTCTAGTTAAAGATCGTCAGTTTCTGCATCTCCAATGTTCATTTGGTGGGGGTGCTCCTTTCATTCTAACAGCGATTTACGCCATTCCTTATGGAAATCTTAAGCAGGTCTTATGGCAATCCTTGAAGAATTTCTCGTTATCGATTTCAATTCCTCGGGTGGTATTCGGAGACTTCAATGATGTTCTTTCTCCTTCGGGAAGAACTGGCGGATCAGGCTTTAGTGATTTTAGAATGAATCTATTCTATGATCGAGTCCAATGTTGCAAGCTCTTTGATATGGGTTCTTCGGGTCCTAAGTTTACTTGGAAGGGACCTCGGTTGTGTGGTTGTCGAAGACTCTACGAGATATTAGATCGTGCCTTGGCAAATTCTGAATTTCTCATGGAACATTCGAACTGCTTTGTTCATGTCATCCTTAGAACAATCTTCTCGGATCATAATCCGATCTATCTGAGATAGAATAACATTACTGAACCCCGCAGATTGGCTCAACCATTCAAGTTTGAGGCTATGTGGTTACGGCATGAAAGGTACTCTGATTTTCTAGTTCAATCATGGTCTGAATCAAGTAATATTAATTACTTTCTTTCAAATTTTCGTACCTCACTTGTTTCTTGAAACAAAGAAGTGTTTGGTCTGGTTTAGAAGCAAAAATCCATTATCCTTGCCAGACTCAATGGTATTCAAAAATTCAGGTCTTATCCTAACTCAGAATTCCTTTGTTCGTTAGAGCTGGAGTTACAGAAGGAATTAGAAATATTACTGAAATTAGAAGAAATAAAATGGTTTCAGAAGTCTAAATCTGAATGGATCACAAAGGCTGATTGGAACATAAGGTATTATCATCTTAAGGCGAAGATGAGGTCTCGGAGGAACAGGATCTCTGTACTGAGACATCCTAATGGTGGGTAGATAGATTCTGATGATGATCTTAAACGGTTGGTGGTCAATCACTTTAAGGATCTATACTGTGAGATTCCTCCAATTTCCTCTCCTTTAATCACGCATTCTAATTTTCCCCCTATGGATAATCAATCTCTGTCGAGGCTTTCATTGACACCGAATGATGAGGAAATCGGGGAAGCCATGTTTTCTATGGGCTCTTTCAAAGCTCCTGGGATTGATGGATTTTCTCCTATTTTCTATAAATCAAATTGGAGTACAGTTGGTCTTGCAGTTTGCAAGTTTGTTTGTCAGGAATTTGAAGATCAGATCTCTCTGGCTGAATCGAATAAGACTCTTAGGCCGATATCACTGTGTTCGGTTCATTACAAATGTCTCACCAAGCTAATTTCCTTGCGTTTGAAAGGAGTGATGAATGATATTATCTCCCCTTACCAAGTTAGCTTCATCAAGGGCATGCATGTCCAGGACAATATTTTAATAGGCCAAGAACTACTTCATATCATGAGTGAAAATAGAAGTAGGAAGGGTCTTATGTCTATGAAGATTGATCTCGAGAAAGCTTTTGACAGAATCAACTGATTTTTCCTCAAGAAGGTACTTTTAGATGCTGGTTTTGATAATAAATTTGTGGATTTCATCATTAATTGTGTTTCCTCAGTCTCTTTCAATGTGCTTTGGAATGGTGAGCAGACTAAATTTTTCCATCCCTGCAGAGGGCTTCGTCAAGGAGACCCTATATCTCCCTTGTTATTTATATTATGCATGGATCGATTATCTCATATTATTTGTGAAACAGTTGGTAACAGAGTTTGGAAACCTATTCATACTTCTAGAACAGGTCCAAAGGTATCTCACCTAATGTTTGCTGACAATTTGTTGCTTTTTGGTGTTGCTTCCGAGGCTCAAGCTACTTGCATGCTTAATTGCCTGGAACGGTTTATGTCGGCCTCTAGTGGAAAGATTAACTATTCCAAATCAACTTTTTTCTCTCTCCTAGAGTTTCCCCTCCATACTCGGCTTAGATTAAAAGAAATTTCCATTATGCAGATATCAAGTGAGATTGGTACTTACCTTGGTTTCCCCCTCACTCGCTGTAGGAAATCAAAGGAAAATTTTCATTATGTTATTGATAGGGTAAGATCCAAATTGGCTTCTTGGAAAATTAGTTGCTTATATGTGGCAAGAAGAATCACACTTACTAAATCTGTATTGAGCTCTATTCCGGTTTATCCAATGCTGGTTGCAAGGCTTCGTTCTAGCATTTGCAAGGAAGTTGAAAAACTTCAACGGAATTTTATATGGGAGCATGATGATACTTCAAGAGGTTGTCACTACATTGACTGGGACTTAATCATTAGACCCAAGGACTTTGGTGGCCTTGGTTTCAAAAGGCTTATCTCTTTTAATCGTGCATGCAGAGCAAAGCTAACTTGGAAAATGACATTAGGTGACAATAGTTTATGGGCGGAGATTCTTCATCACAGGTATATTCTTAGAGAGGGAGACTACCTCCTGACTCATTGGCGTGGAGACTCAAAACTCTGGAAATTTATTTGTTCCCAGCAGGAGGTAATTGACTGCAGTTTGAAATGGCAGATCCGTAATGGGAAACTTGTGAATTTCTTCCATGATTTATGGCTTGGGGATGACATAAGACATGAGGATTACTGCATTAGACTCTTGACCAATGTTGAAGAGGAATCTATGGTTGCTGACTGGGTCCTCGGAGGATAATGGAATCTTGCAAGTCTTAATAGTTTTATGGACTCATCAGCCTTTAGTAGAATTCAGGCTTGCCTCCCCCACAGGTCTGATGCTGGTGATGACTTCATGGTATAGGGTAAATCTGGAGATGGCCTTTTCTCAGTTCGAAGTGCTTACTCTATCTTAGTAGATAACTCCTCTTGGTCTAGGAACAACCTTTACAAGATCATTTGGAAATGGAAGGGAGTGGAAAGAATCAAAATCTTCATGTGGAAAGTGGCCTTAAATAAATGGTTAACCAATGCATGGAGAAGCTCATGGTCTTAAAGCTCTGCCTTCTGCATTTTCTGTAATTCAGAAGTTGAAGATGTGTTACACATTTTACGCAACTGCACTTATGCTAAAATGATATGGCACAGCCTGCTGGACTCAAGGTATTCTCCTTCCTTTTTCTCGGCTTCCCTTCAAGATTGGTTGCTTATATATGAACCTGCAGAATAATTTAGGCAGCATCGTGGGGAACAATTGGAATTTGATTTTTGGTGTTATAGTCTGGAAGTTATGGGAATGGAGGAATTCTTATTTGTTTGAGGAGCACTTTGTTAAACCAGTGAACCCAGTATCGGTTATTTTGCAAATCTGGAGGCACTTTGTTTTGCCTGCGGATTCAGATATGGTGAGTTCTATTCCCAATTTATCCTGGCAGAAACCTCCTACTGACTGGTTCAAAATTAACGTCGATGGAGCTATATGACTCTACAGTCTTCTAAGGCAGGTTGTGGAGGAATCATCAGGGATAACAATGGCGAATGGGTAGCTGAATTTACAAGAATGATAGGTACTTGCCAGGCTCATTTTTCTGAAGAATGGGTTGTGCTTGCAGGTTTAGAATTGGCATGGGATCTTGACTGCAAAAAGCTAATCTTGGAGTCAGATGCACTATCTGTCATTTACGCCATATTGGATTATGAGCTTAATTCGGGAAGCTTACCGGTTCTCTAGATTAGAGATTTTTTATTGAGGGATTAGCAGGTGAAGTTACAATGTATTCCTCGTGAGGCTAATAGAATAGAAGACGCTTTAGCCAAGCTTGGCTTATCTCATTCTGATGTTTTAATTGATTGTCCCAGTTCTTTAAGAACTTGGGTTGACCAAGAGCTTTGGGATTAAATTCCCACACCATGTAATTTTCCTTTTGTTTAATATTGCCTCTCAGGCGGCATCTCTTTTATATCAAAAAAAAAAAGATAACATCATTGATCAATAAAGAAATTTTGCGCACACAAAAAAAAAACAGAGAGAGACCATCAAGTGAAGTTATAAAATTTTAATAAATATACGATGAAAAATAAAAGAGTAAGAAAAGATAATTAAAAACTTTCAACCCAACTTCTCCAATTTTCTTAAGGGAAAATTATAGTCAGCCATACCTTAAAACTTTATGAATTTCACTGCACCCAGAGTCAAAATGAAATTAACTTTTTTGGATGAAAATACAATGATGCCTTTACATTATTTGTCCTTTAAATTGCATTGTTTGTCTTGTAAATACCTATATTTGTCTTGTGAATGACTAAAATATTTTTAATTATCTATGTTCTTTTGAATCTATTTTTTTGTCTCGTAAATATCTTTATTTGTCTTATAAATGCCTATATTTATCTTATAAATGGCTAAAATATTTTTAATTCCCTAGATTCTTTCGAATATCTTTATTTGTCTAATTAATGCACTTCTAGAAAAAATAAAAGAAAGGCTTCATTGTCTTTTCACCCACAAAAATGGATTTCATTTTGACCATGAGGTATAGTAAAGTTTCATAATATTTTAAAGTTGGCTGAAATTAATTTACTGGAAATTTTTCCTTTCTTTAAATCCAAGTCGGAAAAAAAATTCCATCCTCTCCCTTCCCCTTCAAATACCTTGTACCAAATAGCCCCTAAGATCAAGGTCGAAGGAGAAGGAGAGTGATAAAGAGGAAGAAGAAGGGAAGGAAGAAGGAGGAGAGAAAGAGATCGAAGGAGAGAGAGAAGATTGGTTTGTGGGTTTTAAATGGGAAGAAGAGATCGAGGAGTGGGTTACAGAGGGCAAGCAAAAAGAGAGAGGAAATGATAGGTGTGACTTGTGGACACATTGAGGGGCCCAGGTCAATTAGCCGTATGAGAATATTGCTCTAAATTGTAACATTTATGTTGGCCCTTTAAAAACGTTACGGTGGTAGATTCCCCTTACCTATAACTCTCTTATTAAATTTTTACTTTTGCCCTTGTTTATATTACCTCTAGTCTTGTGGAACAGAATATCACTAAGAGGGGGGATGAATTGGGTTATTTAAAAATCTTTCTAAATTCTTCTTGAGTTCACACACAGAAACAGAGTGTAACAAAGAGAGTAGGAGAAAGATGAGCATGAGAGATTTATACTAGTTTGGTCTCAACTCTTGACCTACGTCCAATCTCCAAACTCTCTGGGATTTTCACTATCAATTTAACTGATTACACACTCTGTACTCGAAAGTAATCCTCTCACTAGGATTCACTCTCCCTTACAAGTTGTAATCAAATATCTCAATCTCAAAGTCCCAATACTTTGAGATTCTTACAATGATTTATAATCAAAAATGAAACTCTCTAAGAGAACAGATAGATAAACACTGAAGATTATAAATATCTGAAGATATTACACAAATGAGTGAAACAGTAAATGCGTAGTGATCATTTGAGTGTTTTTGTTTTTTAGTCGTTGGAACGAATTGAATGCTTCAGCTTATATATGGTGAAGCCAATTAATGACCGTTGGAAGCTTTCAATGCATCGTTGAGAGTAATGAATATAGTCGTTGAGCGTTGGAGTTCTTTCGTTACTCACAACTTTAATTCAACTAAGGTGCGCCGTTATTCGTCGATTAACATTATTTCTATTCTTCCTGTTGGATGATCTGGCATTCAAAAGAGGAAAGAACCCATTAATGCCTTTGGAATGTTCAGAGGTTGATTGTCCAAAATCGTGCTTCGTTTTCTGAACCAGCATTTAATGCATCTGACGTAATCACTTGCTTTTTTATTAATCTTCCGTTAATCCATTATCAAATCATCTGAAACTCGTTAACAAACTGATTAAACATAGTTGGGAATAATAATGAGTGATGATATGAAGTAAGTGAATCATACTCAAAGATTTAAGATTTAAAGTCACTGTGATTATAAAACAGAGATACATTATGCTCGAGTTTAATTCAACCAAACTGGAGGAGATGACTCGAGTTAAGCATTCTAGACTCGAGTCACTGGATCATCTTCTTTGAAAATAAGTTTAAATTTTAATTGAAGATGTCTCTGTATGACTTATGCTCGAATTTAAAACGTTTAGCTCAAGTGCATGACTCGAGTCAATTAAGGTTAGCTCAAGTCAAGTTCTTCTTTCGCAAATGAACTTTGAGATTGGTTTGAAATCGTGCCAGCTCGAGTCATTAAGTAATGACTTGAGTTAACTAAATTCATTTGAAAATAGATTTCAAAAAGCATGCTCAAGTTATAGAGTATTGGCTCGAATTAGGGACTTCTGTATTTTGAAAATAAGTTTAAGTTCACAAAAATATGAGTTGAGTCAATTTTCACAGGCTCGAGGCAACAACATATCTTAAAATATTTCACAAGAACTTATGACTCGATTTAATCATGACTGGCTCGAATCAATCTAAGTTCAAAACATTTTGACAACTCTCTATCTTGAGTTGACTCGAGTTTTACAACCTAAAACTCAAGTCAATTTGACAGTAAGTTACTGATTTAAGTTTGAACAAATTAAAATATTTTTGACTTAAAGCATTAACTTCATTTTATTTACAATTCTCAGCTATCATCAAAACACATAGAGAACTAACAAGTCTTACCCTCTCTAATGAAGAAATATTTTCAAGTCACTATTGTCACCTTAAGATACATAATAAAGTTGAAAGTAAAACTTTATAATAGTAAAACTAAAATGGAAAATAATAGGAAACAGTAATTTTGCTAACATAAGCCCTGAAACTCACTGACACTCTTATAACAAGCATAAACTTACGCAAGTGACCATTCTTGTTGTTACATGTAAAGCATAAATTTGTCTTCTCTGTCTTAGGGTTTTCATGCAAGAACACAATTCTTAAAGATATTGGAAAATCATATTTTCACATTCAATAAGGTTAATATACACTAACCTTTTTTCATAATTACGGAAGATCTCTTATTATGGAAAACTTTCTCAGAGTCTTGACCATCTCTTTAACTTGTATCTATTGGTAATAGGGATGAGATTCAACTTTTATAGGCATACAATGAAGGCCTTTTCGTTCTCTGTATATTTCTCTTTTTTGAAAACGAATGTCTTTTCACTTTCTGATAACTGCACCTATCAACAGTTATATATTTTATAACTTCCAATAACTCTTATACTGATATTACATTTTTGTCCTTTTCTCATTAAATCAAAATAACACTCTTTTAATACATGAGACACATACTTGTTTTACATTACATACATGAAACATGGCAAATGAAATATGCACCAAACTTATTTATCGTAAACATTAGACAATCCACTTCATACACATACAGAATTTCTTTCCAAATTTTGTTCTTTGAATGACTTTGATGATGTTGTTGATCTACCTGGTCTGGAAGTTTAGGAACTGAATGCCAAAAGCAAACATGAAAGCATAGAAGACAGTGAAGCCAACCAAAACAGCAGCAATTGGTCCCATAAAGTTTGGATCATACCCAAAATAACTTAAGATAAACTCTTTGATCGGTTGACCATTCTCCACACCAGGAACTTCAATCCTGTCCTCTAAATCTCCATACTGTGACACAATCAATCCGTAAATTGTCCATGACACTGGGCAAATCCAACAGTACCAAGACCACCATTTAGGAATCATCTGAAAGAAATATATATATATAGTCAGTAAACATATACAGATCATGTTAAAAATTGTGATGTTAATATATGTCTTGGTCCCTATAGTTTTAATTCGATTGCGCTCAGTTCTACGCTTTGACTCAATGCAACTCAGTCCCTATAATTTTGATTCGGTTGTAATTCAATCCCTAAACTTTAACTCACTATATATAACTCAATTCCTGAATTTAGCCATTTTCTAATTTAGTTTCTGGCATTTATTATGAATACTTTTTATTTTCTAAAACAAAAGGAGTAAATATTAAAATGGTTGAACCTATATGGAGTATAGTAAGTCAAAGTTTAAAGATTGAGTTACAACGGACTCAAAACTTTAGGAGTTGAGTTATACTGAGTCAAAGTATAGGAATCGAATTGCATTGAGTTAAAATATAATGTCCAAAACTATAAAATCAAATGGGAAGGGTACCAATACTCACTCGTCTTGGGATCATAAAACCAGAAAAGAGATTGAAGAGTCCATAAAATGATCCTGTGAAAATTGTTGCAAGTTGGGTGGTGGGAGTGATTGCTACAGACATCATCCCAAAATATATGAAGTACAAGAAGGAGAAGAAGCAGATGAAGTAGAACCAGAAGAACTTCGGTGCAGTCCATTCAAATCCAATCATAGAATACACTAGGATCGAGTAATATGTACATTGAAGAAGTACATAAGGTATTTCAATCACAACCTGCAAAAAATACATGAAACAGTACAATCATTCATTATAACAAGGCCTATCTTTTTCTCTTTTTTTTTTTTTTTGTCCTTTAAATATAAATTCTCTATGTAAATTTACTTTATATGACTCTTATCAAACCTGCGCAACGGCATAAGGTAAGCCTGAGTACATTCCAGCAGCCTTTTCTCGATAAAATACTATCCTATCAACGCCTACTACCGGTTGGATGGTCGCACAGTTGTTTACTCCAACAAATTGGACAGCAGCAAACATGGCTCCTATAATGACTCTGAGGTCATTCCAGCTTTTCCTATAACAAATCAAATAGAGAAGAATGAAATCCTCCAAATAATTCTATTGAATTGAAGTTACAAGTACTTAGTATTGGAGATATTAGTGAGAAATCAGTTAGCTGAGATAGGCTCTAGATAAAACATCATTTGTTGATGTGTTTAGGTATGTAGGATCTTTAAATCCTCACCAAAAGAGAGAGGTTAACATAGGCTCTTTTCTCATAATTCCCCATAATTTTGGGTTTGTTCATTATCTTCTCGCTTTTGATATTGTCCGCTTTGAGCCTATCACACCTCACAGTTTTAAAACACATCAAGAGAGGAGATATCCGGATCAATATATACAAGGCATCCTACGTTCCAATTTTATCAAATGTCCCCAAAGGGTTGATTAGTTGTTAATTGTTGTACGAGCTTGTTGATCTATAAGACTAATACTTACTATTGAATTGAAGTTAGTAATACTTACTGTTGGAGATATTAATGAATTTGGTTTCTTCTTCGTTATCTAGTCGTTATCTCTATATATATTCAATCTAGTTAACATTTTCACCTTCTTTTTCCGAACTGCCAAAATATTGTCCCCATGAGGAAGGCGGTTATCAAAGTGAAGAAGAATCTGACAAGGTTGTGAGCCGGACTCCTCCAGTAACTCCACCAATTCCTCCACAAACAATATTTGAATTGACCCCATGTTGATTCTGCATACTGACTCTCAAAGTAAAGATCGTTTGCCCCTTCTGGTGGTTTACTTAACTCCTGCACAAGTTCCTTGTTTCTCCTACTCATAACCATACATATATTTATGTCAGCTCAGAAATTAATTACTCCTTATATATTTTCTAGTTGTTTGTGAACTTACTGGTACAAAGATGATGCCTTGTAGTGTTCAGCAAAATCGATTCCAAGTCGAACTTCTGCTGCAATTGAAGTTACTTCTAGCATCCACGCGGCTGGATTTTGCTTATCCCTGATTTTTGGGACTCCTTCAATTTCCTGTGACAATTGAAAGGAACATAGAATCAAATGTTTGATTTTCATCTGAGTTAAAGAAAATGCATATGAATATGCTGAAATACCTCAAAAAACTCTATGATTCTATGAGAATGACGACCAAGTGGTCCTGAATATATCACTTGCCCTCCTCTCTTCATCAGCAAAAGCTGGTGCAAAAAAGAAACAATTCAATACAAGGTATATAAAATATATATAAGGAAACAAAAACAAATTGAGTTACACAAATTATTACTCCCTAACACTCCTTGATGTAAGACTTAATTAAAGAGTTGATTTTGATCCTTAATATGAAACCTATTTCTTATATTTATCAACTTTTTTCTAATTTACTCCTATTGATGCTCCTTCAACAATAATCAAATAAGAGAGAGAGATTGAGTAAATTAAGGAAGATAGTTAGGGTGCTTTAGGAAAAATCATATTAACTAACTTTCTTAATCAAATAAAATTAGGTAAATAGGTGTTACGTTATGGAGGAGCGTGAGAGTATGAGTTTTTTAAGTACCTCATCAAAGGCTTCGAAAATATCAATACTAGGTTGGTGAATTGTGCAAACAACTGTTCTTCCAGTGTCAACCGTATTTCTCACGGTTCTCATCACAATGGCGGCTGCTCTTGCATCTAGACCTGAAGTGGGCTCATCCATAAAAATGATTGAAGGATTAGCAACAAGCTCAACTGCAATTGTCAGCCTCTTTCTTTGCTCTGTTGACAATCCTGTAACGCCTGGAATCCCCACTATAGCATCCCTAAGATTGTTCAGCTCCACCAAATCCATTACTTCTTCGACAAATAGCTTACAAGATAACACAGCACTAAAATTAGTTTCATGCTCTAAAATGGTACGTTTATTAAGTAACCAATCAAAAGAAAATCACGTGCTTGACACTTACCTTCTTTTCTCTATGACTGACTTCTTTAGATAAGCGGAGGAAAGCGGAGAAAACCAAAGATTCATAAACAGTTACTTGAGGTGAGTGGATATCAGTTTGTTCACAATAACCAGAAATTCTTGCAAACGTTTCTTGCTTCTTAGGGAACCCGGAGATGCTGATATCGCCCTCGACGCAGCCACCGGTCTTCCTTCCGGCTAAAACATCCATTAAAGTTGTCTTTCCTGCTCCACTGACTCCCATCAAAGCAGTCAGAACACCAGGTCGAAAAGCTCCAGTCACATCCTTTAGTAGTTGCAGCCTATCGTCTGTCACTCCTTGCTCTTTCATTTCCTGTCAAAGTTAACTTCATTTAATTTCCTCCATAGTTATAAGGGCTCCCACCAAGTGGGGAGGGATAGATGTACATAGCCTTATACCCCGCAAGTGGAGAGGTTGTTTCCAAGATTTGAACCCGTAATTTCTAGGTCATACAGTAGCAACCTTAATGTTGTGCTAAGGTTCACCTTCTATTTATAGTTACAACTTTAAAAAAAAAAGTTGAAGTATTCATTTTTGTTTTCTACCCTCCTCTGTTACTTCATCTTATTTTTAATATAAGAGCTAAGTGATATTGAATTTGGTCCTAAATATATAAATCTTATTCTATTTTGTCTCCTATATTTGTAATTTTCCCCCAAACTAATTTACCTAACTTATAAATTGACAGATAATCTAATGTTTCACAAGGTTATTTTAAAGAGATCATGTCACATTTATTAATTCACTAATCTATATCATTTCCTAAATAAACCCAAATTAGTTAAGCAGTTCTTTTATTAAGAAGCGGAGGTAGTATAATAAATATATAACAATATAGCTAAGTCCAAAAATAATATTGGACTCTTACATTTGGCATGTCCACATAGTAGTTAACACTATCAAAAGACATTGCAAGTGGTGTGAAAGGTAAAACCATTCCTCTGTTGGGGCCAACTCCAGCGGTTGACTCTTTTCTTTTGTTTGTATCAGTCTCCACTTCACTTGCTTCCTCTTCAGTTATAGTTGCTTGTTTTCCTCCAAGAGCTAGTACATAAAACAAGATAAGAGAAATTAATTACTCTTTACATACTCAATGAGGAATTAAAATAACCAACTAAAAAGGATTTGATCAAAATCTGAGATGCTTACGGTTTAGGTACATAAGTGAAAGTGTGAAGAGAACATGGTACACAACAGCTAGTCCCACAATAGCTGCTGCAGATATCCAATACCATTTCGCTTCAGGGAATATACCATTGACTTTTAATATAGCCAGGCCTAATGAAGTAGAACCATCTGAAGACTGCACAAAAGGAAAGGAAGCTCAACTCAAATTTGAAGCCCAAGTGTTCAAATCTTCCTTTTCTAATAGAAGACAAGACAATGTCACTTTCTTACCCTTTTGTTCATCCACCTTGGTGCAGACATTTCATTGAGAACAAGGCCAATATAGGAATATGACATTGGTGAAATCCACAAAGACCACGACCACATATTTGGAATCTCATCTATTACCAATAATAAGCATTGGTGTGAGTCTATCAGAATATTCATTAATTAAATAGCTCATAAGTACGGCTTTGATTCTTAATATAAAACCCAGTTGTTTAATTTAGGGAGATTAAGAAAGCTAAATAAAATATTTTAAAATATTTATGTTTATCATTTTTTTCAAAACTAATTTATCTGAATTATAAACTAATATATATAATTTAAGGGATAAATATCATTTTTACCATGGAAGTTTAGGATAAGGAACACTAATCACTTGGAAGTTTTTTTAGTCTCATTTTTGCCCTGGAAGTTAACAAAACGGAGCAATTTTGTCCTAAAAGTTTTTGTATGAGCAATTGTGCCCCTAAAAGTTTACAAATTAAAGCAACAATTTAACGATTAAGATTAACGAAAGGGCAAGATTGCTACATTTTTAAACTTTTGGGGCAATTTTGATCCTAAAATTTTTTTCATGTGACCAATACTCCTTAGGCTAAACTTCCATGGTAAAAATGGTATTTATCCCATAATTTAATGGTACACATTAGTATTTCAAAAAGATCATATAATATATACTATAATTAAATAATTTATTTAGCTTTTTTAATCTTCCTAAATTAGGCAATTAGGTCTTATATGAAGGATCGGATGTAGTATCCCTTTAAATCCAAGTTCTAACAATTTTGATTATGTAACACTTGTATTTCTCACTCACTTCTGGGAATGAGGAAACCAGCAAGTAGGAAAATGAGAAGAATCAAGAGGGCTCCCCCCGTATTAGCAATAATCACCGACCTACACACTGCAGCATTTGTCTTGTACAACCCAGCTGCCATTATTTGAGTAAGAAATAGCAAAAATATTTGCTTGAGGAACCTGAAAATGGATTCAAGCTCAATATGCTCAGTTACCCCCACTAAGTATTTTTATGCATATGTCGCTTGTGTTAGGAGGGACAGCCACGAACCTCGAATAGGATACTGGATAATAATATATAAAAAAATATTTATGCATGTAATATTGTTCCCAACTTTATTTCAATTATCAACTTAGTCTCTAAATTTTGGCTCAAATCAACTCGGTCCTTATTTAGGACTAAGTTTGAGGACCAAAAGTTTTATCTTTTCTTGTATAGGACTTACCGGCACTTGCATGAACATGGGAATGGGACATAACAAGAACATTTGGAAGACATGATAAGATAGAAGCAAGCTATGAAGAATAGAGATAAATAAGAATTACTCCTCTGGTTCTTCTTAATGTAAGACTTAATTGAGGAGTTAATCTTAGTCTTTACTCCTAAATGTAAAACATATTACCTGTATTTATCAATCTTTTTCAAAATTACCTCATTAATGTTTTCTCAACAATAATTAAATAAGAGAAAAATGAAGGGAACTAAGATGATATTAGGGTGTTGTAGAAAGAATATATCATATTAACTAAGTTAACTAACAATATATCATATTAACTAAGTTAACTAACTTCCTTAATCTAATCAAATAAAATAAATAGATTTTACATTAAAGACTAAAGGAGTACCTGCTAACTTCAGGAGCATAGCCTATAGTGTAGTAGGTAACAGACACCCAAATAATGGTCTCTAACACCATGCGAGGGACTGCAAGCAGAAAATTGGGGAGCGTGTAAGTCCAAACAGGATGGAAAAGCATGTCTCGTTGCTTGTAAAACACAGGAAGCCTTTGCATGATAAGGCCCAGCTCTGTAAAACCACTGAACATCATGTTGAGCACAGAGAACAATAGGGCACCGACGTAGACCGCCCCATCATTCTCATTATTCTGGTGCATCGTTGTCCTGAAGAATACCGTCGCGGTTGTAACAGAAAGAAACACAATTTGACTTGATCTGAATATGTAGACAAAGGAGTTTCTTCTTATGAGTAGCCATTCCTTGTCAAAACAAGCTCTTAGAAGTTGCATTTTCCTCACTGAATGATTCTGGAAAACCAAAGCTGCTTTGTGCCCCTTTGACTTGTCGAATGGCATAGAAAGATCTTTCTTCAGCTCAACCCCGACATGAAATTCCTTGAATTTATTCACAAACTCTGCAACTGTCATGTATCTGTATGGCTTGCTTCTGTCCGCCCAATATTGTTCCTGGTCTTTTCTTGAATTAACCTGTCAAAATGTAAACATATATATATATATATATATATATATATTTTATCTTGAGTAGTATCAATATAGACAACAGGACATGTACCTATACTTCTAGGTGACTTGTAAAGAGAACAAAGAACAGACAATATATGTATATTACTGTCACTGGTACTAGATGCAAGAGCTATTAGATTAGTGTGATTTGGTCTTAAAGATAAGATATCAAACTCTCTTGTCTTCCAAATTTATAACTTTTTTGCAAACTCTCTATTGATTACATATATTGAGACGTTTTTCATCAAGTAACAGTTTCCCTTGCGAATAATTAGAAGGGTACTATAGAAACTAGCATATACTATTTGTAAATAACTAATTTTATTAATAAAAGCAAATTGTTTATCCAACTCTTTACCTCTAGTAAGAAATCAGCGATTCCCTTTCGTTCAGGGCAACGGAAGCCACAATATTCGAAAAATGGGAGGATGAGATCGTGAGGGCCTTGGTAAACGATGTGGCCCTCCGACAGAAGGATGACATCGTCGAAGAGGTCGAAGGTTTCGGGAGCAGGTTGCAGGAGGGACATGAAGATGGTAGCTTCTGTGAGGTGACATATCTGCTGCAAGCATTTCACTATCTGGTACGTTGTGGAGCTGTCCAAGCCCGTCGATATCTCGTCCATGAAAAGTGTCTTTGTGGGCCCCACTATCATCTCCCCCGTCGTCAGCCTCTTCCTTTGTCCTCCGGATATTCCTCGTCGCATCGAATCTCCCACAATAGTGTCTTTGCATATGTCCAACCCCAATATCTAATTTTATAGACGTACCATACAAGCAGGCACTTATATCATTAACTATGAAATGGTTTACGTTAATTACAAATGTTAGAATTATGAGAAGAAATCTCTTACTTTGAGAGTGTAGTCAGTCATGAGGCTGCTTTTTGCTTCTGGGATAGCAGAAGCCTAAAGATTCATTTAAAACAATGAGATGATTACTACAGAGTTTAGTACTAAGAATATCAGTGAATAGTCCGTGTTTGAAATTTTATTGGCTAGGGTTTTTGTGCACCGGATGCTGGAAGCTAACCGGTACTTGAATTCGATCATATCCTTCTGTTCAGTAAAATTCACGAGCATGGACTTTTCACTGATTTTGCCCTTTAGTAATTTGAAATAGATAATTAATTGGCAAGGTAGTTAAATAAATTACTTTCATGAAGAGATCAACTTCTGCCTCTGGGTATATGCCTGCTTCCTTTTCTCTTCTAGCAAGCTCAGCTAATAGATCTATATATATATGTATAATAGGATTAGTGTAGGAAAAAATTCTTAATTGATTTATCTGATTTCTTAGAAGGATATAACTGTTTTGTTAATATTGATAAAATCACCATATCTAGATCCAACCCCTTGGCATCTTGATGAGAACTCCAGAGTTTCTCTGACTGTCATTTCTGCAATATGCTCATCGTATTGACTTACGTAGGCCGATGTCTTCCTAGGAATAAACTCATTGAACTTGTAGCCGTTGTAGGTGATCTCTCCTTTTACCTTTCATTTCAAATATCATAAAAATAATAATTACGATCATTTTAATGATAACTTTCTACAGAAAAAAATAAGGCAATTAAGAAAGAACAGAGACAAAGGAAAAAAAAATCCACCTTTAAACCATGTTCTAATTTCTGAGCCAATGCCAACAAAAGGGTTGTCTTCCCTGAAGAAGGAGGACCTAACAACAGAGTCATCCTGTACAAGTGTCATCCCAAGTATCAAACCTCATGTTAATTGAATTGTGTCTCAATTATTGATTCAATTCCTGAACTTTGACTCAGAATGACTCAATGCTGATAAGAACAAGATAAATTATGTATAGGGATAACGTGCCTGGATGGTTTAATGATGCCAGAGACATCATTAAGGATGGTGATTTTTCGTCGTTGAGCCGTGTTAATGCCGCATAAAGAAAAAGCAGATTCAATGGTGTTCAAGGCAACATTTGGGAGTGTTGGTAAAGCTCTTTTGCCAAAGTAGGCATTTGCCTCAATTGTCAAATTCTCAAACCTCACTTCCACCGTTGGAAGTGTGATCCCAACCCTGCAATTTATATCATCGTCTCAAATATTAATTTGTAGGTAGCAAGTCAATCAAAACACAAAAT
Organism: Acacia melanoxylon; assembly: GCA_019022615.1. Lineage (NCBI taxonomy): Eukaryota > Viridiplantae > Streptophyta > Magnoliopsida > Fabales > Fabaceae > Acacia > Acacia melanoxylon. The sequence continues at coordinate 17,716,004 of JAFJYJ010000003.1, forward strand.
AAATAAAAGAGGGAGAGAGAAATTTTTTTAAAAAAATGAGAGAATCAGCTCCCATGTTCAAGTATTGAAGTTTCCAAAAAAGATTATCAAACTTGAATATAGGCCATCCTTAAGTTAGCACTCTTAAGGACATGTTTGACAACACATTGGTTTTCCAATCGCTTTAACAAGCATGCTCTTACCATGAACTGCTCTCATCTGTCATAAGGAATTTTTTTCCCTAAAGATATGTTTTTATATTATTATACAAGGTTTTGAAACCCGGACCGGATAGGAAACTGGTGAACCGATCGGTAAAACGGTCCGGTCCTGGCATCAACCCAGTTCAAGTAACTTCTAAAAAAATCGATTTTTTTTAAAATTTAAATTTTCTTTAAACTTTTGTATTAATAAACCTGAAATCTCCAATTTCTCATCGGTTTGGCCCTGAGTTAACTCCGGTTTGACCTATTGACCCTTGACATATCACTCAGGCCGGCTTAGTGGCCTGTCCGGGTTTTAGAACATTGATTATTACATTATATGAAATTTAGGACTATCAAATTATACCTAGTGTCAAGCCAAATTGAATGTAACTTTATCAATGTTTTATTTCTAACATTCACAAGGTTTAAACATTATCTTTAAGTGGAGTGAAAAAAAAATAAACACAAATTATTTAGTTTTTCTTTTATCTGCATGTAAAAAAATTATTTAATTCATACTTTAAAAAATTAGTTTTTTCATAAGAAAGAACTGAATCCAGTACAGTTACTTAAAGATGGGGATAAATATCTCAATGTCATTCTGCATAGCGCACTTAACATATTAAAAGAAGACATCAACGAAATACTACCTTCGGTCCTTATTAATATAAGACCTAATTCACTTAGTGCACTTTTTTAATATAAGACCTGTTTGTAACATAAATTACAGGAGAGAATCATGAAATCATGATTTATTTTAAAAGTTCATCTTTTTCCGCTTTGGTTTCTCTCCTAGGCAAAACCACGAGAGAATCTATCCCCATGTTTCCTTTTCTTTTTTTCCATTTAAAAAGTTCACTTTGAAAGATGTGCTTCTCAAGTCTCTCGTTGTCAATATTTGGGGGAAGAAACAGTTAGTGGGTGATATAAAATTGAAAAAGTGGTTGTAGGACACAATTCACCCAAAAAAAAAAAAAAGCGACTTTAAAATATTAAAAAATTATTAGAGGCCTTCTTTTACAACTAAATTTTCAGCACCGCATGGATCTTTTCAAAGTGGAGGCCGGATTCGTGTCCAAGAAGAAAAGTCCCTTAATAACTGGTAGTGTGTGTGTGTGTGTGTGTGTAGCAACAGCATCGTGCAACAAGAAACAATCAGAAGTGAAAAATATTGACACATATAGTAAGGCTTGAATCTTTGACACTTAAATCCTCATTAACAAAAGCATATCATATCATTATCACCAAATACGCGTATATGGATCTCTTTCTTTTTTCTATTTTGCTAACAAGAGATACATATCTCGACTAGTCCTTGTAAATTTGTAAATAAAAAGAAAATAAATAATGATTGTATGAAGCCAAAACGCATCTTAATTACGATCTGGTCAAAAGTATTAAATATAGAATAATATTATTATCTTATAATTAATATAAATACTATACTTAGGTACTAATATAATAATATAGTATCTCTAGTATGATTTTTTAAAATGGTTGTTACTAGAAAATTAAATCAAAAAATCTCTGTAGTCTTTGAGAAAACCAGGCAACAGCTCAAATAGATAATTAACTGTAGTATCTTAAACTACTAATCATACTCACCGATCAATTCTGGCTCTGAACTTTCTCAGAAACTTCTCATTATCTTCCTCGGCGACCTTGAAGATCCTGTCGATGATTTGTCGTCTCTCGTTCATATTCAGTTTTCGAACATCAACTACTTCCTTGGATCCACCATGAGGCTGTCCTTGTTCCACAAAATTCTGCAATATGCTTGTTCTTAACCTGTCATAGGTTGGTAACTTCTCTATTGCCGACCATCTCAGAGCCTCCTCGTCCTCATCGGAGTTTGAAGTCCGGCGAGATCCGTGGCCGCCACCTTCTGTTATCCGACCTGACTTGCTTGTGCTCCTCCACATCCCTATATTCCCTTCCATTTCTTTTCTTGTTCCTGAAAAAAAAAATCCAAAATAAAAACATTCATCAGTACCTATTCAATTTAATTACTTGATGTATTGGGTTGTATGTGTGTGTATTATATGTAAAAGAAAACTAAATGAATTTGAATGAACATATATTGAGAATAAACCCCATGTGCTGTGTCTGTTTGGTTAAGAAAGCTCAGAGAAAAGGAAAACTATATCTACATTAAAATTACAGAGAAATAGTGTTTCTAGAATCGACCTGCAAAAAGAGAGAAGAAGCAAGAAGCTGGAAAGTATATATATACTTACTTGATGTCTTGAGCTTATATAATGTGTTTCTGTGTGAGTAAAAGAACAAAACTAAAAGAAGAGTGACTGAGAGATTGTGGGTTGATGAAGAAGATGAAGGTGGGAATATTGGAGAGTTTCAAAATTCTGACATCACACTTTTGCTATGGTATTAAAATGGTTTCTTACAAGAAAGAGCGTTTTTATAGAAACCACTTTGTGTGAGCGTTTGATAGGAAAAACCGAATAAAGTAGAAACTAATAAATCATACTCGGACGTCCAGGAGGAGATCAGTGCTTTTTGCTCGTTGTGTGTCGTTCAAATACAGTTTTAATGGTCTAAACTTAAAATTTTTAATTGATCCTTTTCAAATAAAAATTTTTAAGAAAAAAAAACTTAGAATTAAGAGCTCGTCTTTATTTTAGATTTTGTATCTTAAGATTTTTTTAAAAAAAAATAATAATTTTTTTTTTAAAAAAAAAAGGCCTAAATCTGACTCATCCCGACCTAATCTGTACATTCTAGATTAGGGGTTCATTGTTTGGTGATGACCATTGACCACCCCAAACAGAATCCTAGCTATACAATTGGACTACTTTTATGACTTCTGATCTTCTTTTTTATGGTCTTAGACTTTCAATATCTATAAAGATATAAATCTTAATTACAAAAACTCTATTTTATGATTTTTTTTTTTTTTTGGTTCTAGAATATTTCTCTGTAGAGTAATTAACTTGGTATTGGAGTCATAATCACTAAAATGCTATTTTATATCTAACAATTACTATGAAAACTGGAAAAAAAAAAAAAAAAAAAAAGAGGCTCCTTTACGTTTTATGTATCATTATTCTTCTTTTTGAAAATTACGTATTACATTTATCAACTAGCTTATTGGTAATTTTTTTCCCAAGTTTGGTTCTGACCTACAGCTTTTTTTTTTTTTTTTTTTTTTTTTTTTTTTTTTTTTTTGATACAAACTGACCTACAGCTTTAATTAGCCAATAACTTAAAAAGAATGTAGCTAAAAGAAAGAAATGTGGGTTATTTTTATACATCCAATATATCTGTTATTGTACTTTTATTTAAAATTTAAAACTGGCAAATAGTAATATTTCATTGCTGTTCACTTCTTCGAGATGTTTTTTCTTTTTAAAATTTTGAAATAATTTACTACTCCTACTCATGTAACCCCTCTTTCCTTGAAGGCTTGAAGCTAGTCACAGCCCACATGTAATTAAAAAATTAATTCATTAAACCTGCCTCTGGACCTCGTTGGACTAATGATGATATTGGAAACTGTTGTCCATTAATGATTTTGATCACGCATGTTGACTAGTATTTGATTGGTATGGGAAATAATATGATTCATTAACTTTAAGATGGTCTTTACTCTTTAGTCAATATTCTTTTCCTAAGAATTATATATCTTGTATGATTGTATCTAAACTTAAGCGTCTGTTTAAGGAAATTTGTCTTTAATTTGTTCGAAGTGATTAAAAGTAAATGAAGATCCTTTAATCTAAGATTACAAGAGAAAATTTCCAATTACATTCATTTAATAATGATAATGTCTCTTTTGGTATTAGAAGCAAGGTTGTCCTCGCGAGTTTAAGCAAACTAATGATAGTGACGTAAACTAGTAAGAATTTACTTTTATCATTAAATATGTATTAATAGTGTATAATTAAATAATTAAAATATAAAAAATACAACAATTTGATTTAAATATATTTTAAATCTAAATAATTGAAATTAAATCTATCGACGTTCATAACTTATCATATTTAACAAAGAAATCACTATAAAATTCATATATAAAGCCACTGAACATAGCCGAATCTAAAAAGTTAACAAGAGTTTAATAGTGAGTTAACACGGTTTTAAAAGTTAGAAACGTAAAAACAGCAAACTCGGTGTATAAACTCTTGAGTTTAACCAAGTTTCTGATTGACACGAATTTACCAAAGAACTCAACTCGATTTAATTAATAAGATAGAAACGTAAAAATGATAAACTCGAAGAATCAACTCATGAGTTTGACAACAATAATTGAAAGTGCTTACAAACTGGGAAAAAGAAAAGAAAAAAAAGAAATGATTAGTAGTATATATAAATATATATATCTCTTCTAGACTCTTCTAACAATATGGAGTAACTTTGAATTTTTTTTCCCTGATAAATGTGGGAATCAACATTGATCATAAATATGCAGCGGAATAAAATCAGGGTCAGTTAAACTAGTTGGCATATTAAAAAATATTAAGCATATGCATGTATGTTGGCATTAATTAAATTATTTTTTTATACTATTTTCTTTTTTTCCGGTTCATTATCTATAAAGTTATAAAATTGCAAGTGCTAAATTGATGAACTAAAATTATATTATTCGAACAAGAAAATTTAACGTTTGTATCCTTATTTTAGTGGAAATTGAGCTTAGCATACAACAGTCAAATGAGAATTATTATTGTGGCAAATATATTAGAAAAATTGATATAAAATTTCTTATTGCAAAACTTATTGCTAAAAGATACTAAAGAAACCAATCCTTATAAGCAGTTGTCCAACGGATTAGGATGCTCTCAGAACCACATTCCTTAGCGTCTTTCAGTAGCCTCTACTTTCAGCCATTAGATCAATCTAACATCCCATTATATGCCATACAATCATGCTTTTTAAATTTTAAAAATCTGAACCACTTTTAGATAATTTTGAAATAAATATTATTACCTCCCGTTAGCTTTCTTAATCTCACAAAAAATCAACTAGGTCATACATTTAGGACATGAGGTAGTAATATTTATTTCAAAATTATCTAAAAATAGAATTTTTTTTTTAAAAAAAAAAATTCAATATCAGTTAGTATCCTGAAATATCTTTTTAGTATCAGTCAGTACCCTGAAATAATTTTGAAAAGATAATGAAGTATTTTTCAATAGCAATCAGTACCTGAAGTATCTTTTTAGTACCAGTCAGTGCCCTGGAATATTTTTTTCAAGATCCTGAAATAATTTTTCAAGATCACGAAGTATTTTTCAGTAGTAGTCAGTATCTGAAATACTTTCAAGGTTTTTTTCAGTACCAATTAGTATCCTAAAATATTTTTTTAGGATCTTGAAAAAATATTTTAGGGTATTGACTGGTACTATAAAGATACTTCAGGTAACTAACTGCTACTAAAAAATACTTTATAATCTTGAAAAATTATTTTAGGATCTTGAAAAAATATTTCAAGGTATTGACTGGTACTAAAACGATACTTCAGGATACTGGTTCGTACTGAAAAAAGCCGTCACTACCCTGAAGTATCTTTAGTACCACTCAGTACCCTGAAAAAATCAACTAGGTCATACATTTAGAACTGGAAGTGATAATATTTATTTCAAACTTATCTAAAAGTGGTTCAGATTTTTAAATTTTTTTAAATTTAGAAAGCATGATTGTGTGGCATATAATGGGATGTAGATTGATCTAACGGCTAAAAATGGAGGCTACTGCGAGGAACGTTGAGGGATGCGCTTCGAAAGCATCCGAATCTGTTGTCCAACATCTTCAACTATATGCAAATGTCTTCCAAACAAATTTAGGTATTTTTGGGCAATAAATTTTGCAGGGGGAGATTTTTCAGCAAATTTTCCAAATATATTCTCTTTATTAATATAATTATATATATTGTCAAAATTATGAGTACAATATTTTTTAAAATATTTTAAAAAATAGAATTAAAATTTGAAATAAAAAATAATATATATTTACTTTTTCATTTAAATAAAAAATAATTCTAGAATTTAAAAATAACTAAATCTGTTTAACGAAAAAATTGATATAATTAACCCTTTTAGGAAACATCCTTCAAAACTAAAAAGATAATTTCAGAAGCTAATAAATTATTTCCAAAGAAAACAAAACTTAAAAATTTAAAACTACGTATCAAAAGTATTTCTTTTTTCATGAGTGCCTGTTAAAAATCAAATCAAATCCTTGTTCGTATGAAAGTAAGAATCACTTTTTATTTTGTTTGATTGAACAAACTTTTTTTATAAAATCTTTGGTATTTTTTTTAAGGTTAACATGCAAAAATATCCATAAACTTAACTTAATTGAGCATAGTACCACAAACCTTTTTAGAACAAAAAAAAAAAAAAACACGTGAACTTTTTCAAACGTAACAAAAATGCAACCTCCATTAACTCATTTGCACATCCGTTACTTTTAAATTTGTGAATGCTGTCAAGTGCCACGTTATACTCTTAACAAGACATTGAGTACCATGTTCTCTCATCCCATCTACTCTCTCTATCCTCAAGCTGTTACGATATTTTTCATTAATCCTTCGATCTTAAGCTGTTTTTTGGTGCCTGAACGACGGCTCAATCTCATCGTGAGCCAAAAGCAAGGGTCAAGGACCTGATAATAGAATTAGATTAACAGAGAGGAGAGGGAGAGCTCACTAAGGGTCTGTTTGTTACGCTGAAAATCTGGAAAAGGAAAACGAAAATCATGAAAGAGAGAGAGGATGGGTGAGAAAGGGAGGGAGAGAGTTGAAGGAGATTAGAGAATATGGGACTCAAAACATTTCTAAGAGTAACACGTAGAACTTGATGCGACCACAAATTAAAAAGTAGAGTAAATATCCTTTTGAGTTCCCGACAAAAAACACGGATCCCATTTTTGTCCCTAGGGACTAAAACGAGACTTTTTTATGGACTAAAAATGGCTTTTTGGAAATTGTGAGGGAACAAAATGTTCACAAATTGACCTTTATTCGTCCTTTTCAGGGACTAAAAAAGATATTTTTTTGTGTGAGGGACCAAAATAGGGTCCGTATTTTTTTCCAGGGACCCAAAATGGTATTTACTCTAAAAAGTAATAGACGTTCATTTAGGGCAACCGGTGTAGCATTTTTCTGCGTTTAAAAAGTTTGTGCGTATTTTTCCACGCAATAAAGGTTTATAGTGTCAAACACACATTTTTTTAAAAAAAATTGTTGATATTTTTGCACCTTAATCCTTTTGATGTACTTTAATTATCTTCTAAGAGTTTGATGTACCAATTATAATAATCTCACTAACTCTGGATCTAAATATGAAAGCTAGATAATTAATTTATGGCTAAAGTATACTTTTAGTCCTTTAACTTTACATGAAGTATATTTTTGGTCCCTTAACTTTATAAAGTAAACTTTTAGTCCTATAATTCTAACACCGTTAATTTTACTAACGGAAAATTCAAACTCAAGTAATAATAATGTAATTTTAAATGATGATTGTGTAATTAAATACTATTAAACTTAAATTAAAAATATGGTAAATTGAAAAATATATAAAACTTGTGTAATTAAATGCTATTAATCATCATTTGGGTTCGTCACGTCAGCATTTTCCATTAGCAATATTAACGGTGTTAGAATTTTAGGACCAAAAGTATACTTTATAAAGTTAAGGGACCAAAAGTATGCCTTGTGTAAAACTTAAAGGACTAAAAGTATACTTTAGCCTTAATTTATTTTAGTATCAAATATAAGATGTAAATCTACTTTGTTTTTAAAATTTATATTTTTTTCTTTAAAGTATCTTTATTGGTGACACATATTAAGATGTTTATATCAAAGGTAGTTTCAATGTGCACAATCAAAAATGATATTTTAGAAAAATCAACACATTTTTATTACAAACAATTAATATAACTAATTTTATTAACATTGATAAATTAGCTATTTAACTCTTATAATAAGATGTATAACTATTTTTATACTTGACTTTGTATTTTAAAAAAGTACTAATTTGATATTAATTAATACATTTTTGGAGGTTTTTTTTTTCCTAGGAATTCTTTATTCAACTCGATCACGCTTTTCATAACATTACTAAAGAGATCGAGTAAAATACCCAAACAATTATGCATCTATTTTATCTAAATTACAAAATTTCTCCTGTATTTTAAAAGCCTACATAAACTTTTTTTAAAATTAAAATGTATGTTACACAAATTTCCTTTAACTCCCTTATATATTTAAGATTCAATTTTCATCCCCTCAAATCATTAGTTCACCGTTTATATTACCATGTGTCCTAGTAAATAACTAATCCGAATAGAAGCTTTGTAACCAGCATGTCTTTTCAAAGAAGTCATTTTTAAGAAGGTAGGTATCAAACATTAATCTGCCCACTATGTGATCTAGTTGGTCGACCAGCACACCACCAAACAGCTTTGGCTAACAAAACTCACTGTTTAGTGGTAAGTATATTTTGAAAACTCTTGCGTGGTTTTTGTACTAGTCTATAGTATATATATTACATACAGTTTGTATAGTTAAATATTTGCAGAGATGTACTGCGTAATATGTAAGAATTGAAGGATATAAGTTGAAGGAAAATAAAGGAGTACGCAAGGAAGACGCTGGCGTGGAGAGATATGTGGCAATGGTAGGAGGAGGAAGATGGTGCAGCAGTGGCAGAAGAGTCAGAAAAGCAGAGAATCACATCCCAGGCCATCCCTTTCATGTTCTACTACCGCCGTTCGAGGCCATCTCAGATCACAGCATAATATTAAGGCACATAACTGATTCCCAATAATATAGCTGTGGCCTCCTCTGACCCATGAAATAATGCTGCAGAGTACAGACTGGTGTATATTAATGAAGGAGGAGGAGGAGGACGGAGAAGCAGCTGCAGCTGAAGAAGATTAAACTGTGGTGGTGGTTTTCTCATTCGGTGCTCATCAGTCATCACAGTGATGATCACTGAGTGCTCATCGCTGCAATGAGATCTAGAAACCGTTTAAGTGATATGAAAGGTTCAAATATAAAATTTGTAATCTTTGATTTCTTAAATGATAAATTCAGTTTTTTAGAAAGAGATGGTTATAAGATGATCTTTACTTTAAATGTTACATATATTAAAATAAATAGTTATTTAAAATATAAATCTTAAATTAGACTATCCAAAATCAATCTAAGCCGTCTAAATTGGTATGGGCACAAAATGTGCTTCTGCAGTGATGTTGGTGTTTTGAAGTAGCATTATTTGTGTTAATTATAAAGTAAACTACTTAATTTATGATTCTTAGTTTCTTACAGAGTGCTAATTGGTGTTGTTGAACTTGATTTTTTTTTTTCCTAATGTTATCCTTCATTGAAATTAATTCTTGCCGGTAACTTCATGCAATAAATTAAGGGTTTAATGTTTCTGCTTTTATTGCAGATTTTTTTTTTCTACCACACTCACATAAAAGTGAGTGGGTCCCATTAAAAAGAGAAGAAAGAAAATATTAGTGGGACCCACTCACTTTTATGTGAGTATGGTAGAAAAAAATTTCTTCAATAAAAGCAGAAATATTAAACCCATAAATTAAACACTAGCTACAACATCTTTTCCGTATAATTTGAACCAAGTATGATGTTTAAACTTTGCCTTATTATTAAGGCAGGAGAGAGTGCATTTAAATATTTGAAGGAAAAAAAATTATCTTTTGACTTATTTTCTGTTTTGATCGAATAAATGTAATTGTTTTAATAAGCCTAGGTATTTAAGTTATAAATCATCAACATTTAAGTCTATTACTACAAGAAATGGATTTTACTTCCCTTAAAAACATTTATTTTTCAAAAAAATAAGTAAAAAATAAAGGCGGTAGCATTTTAATAATTATGTGCAGGAATTTTAATATATTTAGCGTCTCTTTAACAAAAAGGGACGCCGAAAGTTAATCTTTGTAACCTTTTTCTAACGGACGTTGTTTTCAAAGTTTACTACGTCGCTCACATAGGCATTTCCCTGAAAAGAGACGTAGAAAAGACCAAAAAACAGACGTTAAAATTGTTTTATGTAGTAATATATAAATAGTAAATATGTTATGAATCCCATTCAGGAACCCTAAAAAAAATTAGATTTATAAATTTAATGGGTTATCCCTCTTAATATGCTAATCTTTTGAGGTAATGATTTTCCCTTTAAACTTTTGTTTATAACAAAAACACAACAATTAGGCGGTTAAGCAATAACTTTTCCAATTTAAAAGGGAAAAGTAGGAGTATGGAGTATGGCAGCACATAAAGAACCACTACCACATGAAGTGCATGCCACCAATAGATATGATTACACAAGTGGTGATATATTTGGCAACAAATTAATCCACTATCAAATATTGCTACACAAGCAATAGCATTAATATACCAGAAATGGTAAAAAAGTTACCAGTTTGCTATATCCTTCTAGTTGGCTTTGCAATCTCAATTCCTTGTACTCATCAATCTTCTTTATATATATCAAACATGGTTTCTTTTTTAACACGTTATTCATTTGCTTTTCAACAAGCATCCATATATGTTAACCATATTTTAGATAGGGAAAAATATCAATTTTACTATGAAAGTTTTGATTTTGGAGCACCCAGCACCCGAAAATTCTTTTAATATCATTTTTGCCCCGGAAGTTTACAAACGTAGCAATCTTGTCCATCAGTTGATCTTAACCTTTGGATTGATCATTTTTTGTATCATTTTTTCTCCGGAAAGTTTACAAAAATTTACTCATAAAAAAAACTTTCAGTGCATATTTGCTCATTTTTGTAAACTTTTAAGGTAAAAATGATACCAAAAAAAAAAACTTTCGGGTGCTGAATGCCCCTAGCCAATACTTCCGTGGTTAAAATGGTATTTAACCCTTTGAGATATTATTAAGAGGTATTTCTCTTATCCTACTTTTCAACCCATTGTTTACAAGTACTCTCTTATGTCTTTTTTATAACAAATTTTTTTTTTGGGTTGATATTTTATATAAGCAACTTTTTTCTTATATCTCAAACTTTAGCTACTTTGTCCCTTTATACCCCTATTAAATACATATCTTTATATAATTGTCTCTTACTCGCCACTAATTCTCTTTCATTTAATCATTTATTACTCATTCACTCTCATATTTTTTACTTATTTCTCTCTCTTATGCTCTTTTCTAAATAGAGGCATATTTAGATAGTTTAGGGTTTAGGAAAAACATGACATCTTTTACTCATTTATTATTTTTAACTAATTTTAATCTCTAGACTTATAAAAATAGGGAAACTTTCAATCACCCCCTTGGTAGCAAATTAATTTCAGTCATCCCTCAAAACTTTCTAAAGCTTTACTACACCCCTATGATAAAAATGAAATTAATTTTTGTGGGTGAAATGACAATGATGCCCTTTTGAAGACAAATAAAGAGATTCGAAAGAACCTAAGGAATTGAAAAATATTTTGGCCATTTACAAGATAAGTCTGAAAATTCACAATACAAATACATATATTTATAAGACAAATAAAGGAATTCAAAAAAACCTTGGGAGTGAAAAATATTTTGGCCATTTACAAGATAAATATGAAAATTCACAAGACAAATATAGATATTTATAAGACAAATAAAGGAATTCAAAAGAGCTTAGGGAATTAAAAATGTTTTAGCCATTTACAAGATAAATATAGAAATCCACAAGACAAATATAGGTATTTACATGACAAATAAGACAATTTACAAGACAAATAAAGTAAGAACATAATTAACATTTCATTCACAAAAATTAATTTTATTTTAACAATGGATATAGTGAAGTTTCAAAAAATCTTAGAGGTTAATTGAAATTAATTTCCTATTAAAGGACTGACTGAAATTTTCTTTAAAAATCATGTTGCTAATAAAAAAGAGCGGAGGGAGTTCTTCTCTATGAAGCAGGTCACTTTTTCTACTCTTGCAAAGCCTAACATTCTCTCTCCTCTCCTTCCCTCCTTTTTTTCTTGAGATTTACATTCGTCTTCTTCACAGAGCGTGATCCTATTGTTCTTGCTGTGATAATGATATTACTTGTTTTTTTATGTGAAGTTTGTGCGGTCAGTGGGCCTTTGAATATATTATTATTTCTTATTACTAGTTTTATTTGCTGCTGGAGAATTGCAGAAAAGTTGGGTTTTTTAGAAGGTTTCTGGATGACTTCATTACTTCATTTCATAATAATGCAAGTCAAAAGCAAAGCTTTTCAGGTATAAGAAGATCGGCGCCGAGGTCATGTCTATTTATACCGGCAAAAAGTTAAAAAAGGGGGCTCAAGTTTTAAATTGTATCTGGTCCTAATAGAAGGTCTACAAATACCGTGAGGAAGATGAATCTAAAGCACAAGAAAAGAGGAGGGAAGGAGGAAAGAGAATGCGTCAGGCTTTCTAGGAGTAATTGGGTGAACTCAGTTCAGAGAGTGAACCAGTTTAATTCTTATTAAAAATATGCTCCTTTAGTTCTACTTTCTCTTGTTAAGTTGTTAATTATAAAATTCAGTTAATTTTTTAAAAAGATTAAAAAAGGTAATTAAATTATTTTAAAGTATTTATATTTTTTTCACTAAACTAATTTATATGACTTACAAACTGATATTTAAGCTAATAATACATAAGATATTATATGATTAAGTAACTTATTTAGCTTCCTTAATCTCTCCAAAAAAAGTCATATAGATATGAATGGAAAAAATATATATTTAATGCTCCTCAAAAACTAGCAAGTGTCTTATAAAAAGTATGAAGAATACTCATACTGGTTAGTTGGTGCTTTCCAATAAGAATCAGATGAAGTAGTTAAATGGTAGACATCATTTGATTCTATTTATAAAGCACTTTATTAAATTTTATGGTAGACATCAATTTACGTATGAATATATAATTTTATCCTCCATTTATTACTATGTTGATATTGTTCTCATAAGGTATAATGTATATTAAATAAGGATAAATTTAAATTTTATAGTAGAGTTAATGAAAATTTTATTATTATTCTTAGTCTAGGTAAAAGATGTTAAAAGTTACTTATAAAAATAAAAAGGAGTAAAAGGGTAATATCATATATAATAACGTGATGTGACATGAGAAGTAAAATCGTTTTCAGTCTAAACAAGCTTCTTGAAATTGCAAACTCGTTCATACCCTAAAAAATTGCGATCTAGCATTCGCTGTCATTCAATATTTAAAATTGCGCCGTTTTAGCATAGTTTTAAATCAACTTTGCTTTTTTTTTAAAAAAAAAAATGCAAAATAGTGACGAGTACTAAAATGATACTTCATGCTACTCATCGATACTAAAAAATTACTTCATGATTTTGAAAAATTATTTTAGGATCTTCAAAAAATATTTCAGGGTACTAACTGGTATTAAAAATATACTTTAGAATATTGACTAGTACTGAGAAAATATTTCATGATCTTGAAAAAATATTTTTAACTGATATTCAAAAGATACTTCAGGATACTGACTGACACTAAAAAAATACTTCATGATCTTGAAAAATATTTCAAGTCTTAGAAAGATCGATCTTACAGTCTTAAAAATATACTTGAAGATATTTTTTGAAGATCCTAAAATAATTTTTCAAGATCATAAAGTAATTTTTCAATACCTCAAGAGATAGCCTAAAATATCTTTTTTAGTCATGGCCAATACCCTAAAAAATATTATTATTATTATTATTATTATTTAAATAATTATTTTTTTTAAAAAAAAAAAGTAAAGTTCACTTAAAACTATGCCGTTCGTACTGGATGGCAGCGAACTCTAGCCAAATCCAAAAAATTGATTGCAGCGTTTTGGTAGATACTTCCCACTATATAACATTTTAGTAATTACTTCTTAATGTTTGTATTCCCTCTGGACTTTTTATAAAAGTTTATAACCGAATTATAATATTCGAGAAATTAATTAAAAATGATAAGTAAACATGGCCTACAAAACCCATAGCTTGTTGGTCAGTGTATTTCACTCCCGTGAGTTCGAACAAGAGGCATCCACCAAGCTCAAGTATGTCAGAATTGAACTTTTTCTACACATACATTTATTTTTAAGGGCAATTAAGTGAGAGAAATGGAGAAATTATGGGAGAAATATGAAAAAGAATGTAGTAAGAAGAAAGATGATGAGAGAAATATAAATTAGGGGGAAAACGGTAAAAATACATTAAATGCTTGGATAAACTCAGATAAGATGTTATAAAAAGGACTAAAATAATTTAAATTTCAGCCTCTGATAAAAAAATTAGGAGAATAGTATTTTAGTTTAAAAAAACGCCATAAAAGATATAATGCTGATTCTAACAATTCATGAAAGAAGAGTTAAAAGATAAAAAAAAATCTGGCAGGTGGCAGCTGAAAACTGAGAAAATCTCAGTAGAAGAATTGAATGATATGAAAAAAGGAAGGGAGTAGAGCATGTGCAGAAAACGAAAAGTTGCTGCAAATTTGCAGATTCTGACTGACGACGCAGGAGATCATACATCTCTCATCTTTCCCAAAATTAATGTTGTGGATTTCAAGAGAACAAAATTCCAGATGTATTTCACCGCGAGTGCCATCCATATCTCCATTCATTCATACCAGTCCTTCCTCATTCTCAAAAACAGAATTTTACAATTTAAAATATCTAATTATTCACAAAAAGTATGCAAAGTATTGATTATTTTATTCTGAAAATGTCCTTCTAGTTAATTAATGTTTCGGATTGTTATGAGTTATGACATTCCATCCCTTCCTTCGTCGTCTTCTTCCACCTTCACCGCCGTCCCCACCTGCCTCCACCGTTCCCCAACCCCTTCTCAGCTCACGTCCCTCCGTCCCCACTTGTCTCCCCCACCCCACCGCCTTCCCCACCCACTTCGTGCCCACTTATTTCCTCTGACCCCACCGTCGTCCCCACCTGTCTCCTTCCCAACTTCGATCCTCTCCCCCAAACCCTTCTTGTCCCCACGCCCACTTTCTCATTCTCTTTTTTAATATTGACTTGTCTTCCAACAATTGAGATCATAGTTAGTTTCAGCTCGTCCAAGCTTGGGATTCAGTTTTTCTATCCATAAAAATATAGGTCAGTCGGGTCTCGGATTTCACCAGGGTCAAAGAATGCTTTCATGTTCAAAAAACACCTATAAAAATACTTACTTATCGCCCATTAGCAAGATTGTCACATCCATAGAATTTGAAGTCATAATCTTATAATTATGAGACAACTTTTTTACCAACTGGACCAATATTTTTTGGCTTGTAATTAGGTATTTTAATTTTCCTTACCACTAATGTTTTAAAATCTTACAAATTTAAATTTTTTTAGTATTTAATATTTTAATTTCTTTTGTATATTTGTTTAATTTGTTTTGGAGTATGAAAAATTATTGATTGATGATATATCCTATAAAATCAATGAGATAGGATTAATTGCCTTTAGGGGGCATGTGGTTCGAAATATGTGATAGTTATAATTTTTAGCTCTTTTATTTTCTATTTTAGTTATAATATGTAAGCAAATATTATTTCTAAATCTAGTTATGGGCTGGGTAAATTTATGAGATATGCTAGATTAATAGTTTTAATTATTAGGTATCATCATTTAAAAACGAGCGTTTACGATCTAGGAAATTCCTATTTTTAAGCCATTATACTATCAATTTTATCTTAAGATAAAGAATAAAAAATCATTGAGTTCTATTTTATTTCGTTAGGACATTGAGTGGCTTTCAGGGTTCTAAATCAAATCACTGAGTTATTTTAAAGTTGTTGACCCCGGGAATTGCTATGACCAGAAGAAAATTAAGGTATTTATATAAATTTACTCAGATATTGAAAATAAATAATTTACATTCTTAAGTTGATATAACTCTGATCATATTTTTGCATCCCCTTACCAATCAAACAACATTGACTGTGGATATCACATTATGAGATTCATGAAGGATATTATTACTGACGATCAAATTTTTGTTGTTGAAAATGTATGTTGTATTTGTTTCACTTGATATTGTTTTTTAAATTTAATTGAGTTCTAATATAGTTAAGATTTTTTTTTTTTTAAATGAATTGTGTGGATTATTGTTCAGTATTATGCCAGATATGTGCAGATAAAAGTACATCGCGACAACCAAATGAATGAAGTTATTGACTTAATTAAGTACGTTGATTCATTTAGCTTTTTTCTCTAATTTGGCTATACTTAAAAGTGTTGTGAACTTGTGATAATTAGTTGAAATAACAAATTATTGGTTTAACTGAATAATTAAATAGAATAGATAGACATTTCTTTATCTTCTTCTCATAAAGGCATGAGATAAAAGCATATTAGTTATTGATTGTGAGGCTCTAATTTTTAACTGGAGGGGACACCAAAGGCCTCTACCCTTCCATCCCTTGGATAGATAGAGAGGGAGGGCAGAGCTTTTGGGATATCTTCTACCTTACTTGTAATATGTTGAAGTATCGATGTAATCTCATAGAGTCATCCCGTATGAATGCGACATGAAGAACATAAGCTAGATGAAGAAAAAGAAGATAGATTAACTGATCTTTCTATTAGTTAATGAAAAGCCAAATGCAAAAAAGATGCACGTTGACTTTGTAAAGCAATTCAAATCATTTTGATAATATGATTAGTGAAATCATAATTATATTGTTAGATGTGTTGTTCATTTTAGAAAGCATGGAATATGAATAGGTTGACTATTTCAGATGCCGTTTATGATTTTTTTTAAAAAAAAAAAAAAATATAGGCTACATATTTAATCTTGCCCGAAAACATGAATCAAGAATATGCCCGACAAAAATAGCAATGTTTATACACGTAAAATAGTAAGACAGTCTGCGCAGTTTGGAGGATTCATTTAAGAGCTCCAAGTAGAATAACAGATTTCATTTTCACGACATGATTTGGCATCATCATGTCCCCAACAATATGCATGACAAAAATAGTAATGTTGAAATACACAAGTTCTCTTCTCATCTCTCAACCTTCATACTCATAAATTATCTACCACAATAACACCAAACTTGCAAAGACACAAACTATCTACCAAGTTTTGCATCGCCTAGTCGAATCGTAATATACCCACAATAACACCAAACTTGCAAAGACACAAACTATCAATGAGATTACAACAATAAGATATCTACAAAGTTTTGCATCGCCGTAAAACCCACCAAGCAATGTAAGAAGGTTCATAGTTCCAAGAAAGTTGGTCACAATTGTTGCAGATTTTGAACAGACAATAACACCAAATAGATACAAACGAACAACAGTAGAAAAGAATCACTAACACAATAACATACTAATCATGCTCACTACTAACTAGACTATGTGTTGAAGAAGATGTCTAGCCAACATGTCTCGAACCGAATCGATGTCATCCGCGAGTACGGATCCGTTCCCCAAAAACTGTAAATTGGAAAACAAGGTATAAGATAAACCAATTAAGTGAAGGAAATAATTAACAACTCAAGTACAACAACAAAAATATCATCATTTGAGGATCACATAGCGATTACGTACTTTTTGAAAACCTTGAATACGTCCGGTGGTAACGATGGATTGCATCCAATTCATAACGTAGTATCCGCACTCTGCTCCCCGGTTGTTGATGGCACTATAAATCAAAATAAAATTGTTAAAACGAATAAAGGCACATCGAAAGCTACCGTGTCAATGAAATAAATTGAATTGAAACTACTTACCTTCGGTTTAAACCACTTCGGTCCACCCCTCTTTTGCTCCAACAAGCCGTCTATACGTCTTGAGGCCCCTATCATTAAAATGGAAATTAACGAGACATGTTAAACCGAGTCATTTAAAAGAAGAATCAATGATTTAGACAAAAATTTACTTACTCGGCAAACATGGTTTTGATATCCTCGTTTGGATTGCCATATACTGAATCGAACCAATAACAAGAGTTCTTGACGGGAAAAACAACACACAAGGTCCAATGACCACTACAACATATATGTATTAATATTAAATTAAGATAAGAAAGCAATTTATTCACAAAAATCTTATATAGACAAAACAAAAGTACGCACCTTTCATGTATTGGCGCTAGATAACAAGACTTGCCTTTGTCGCCCATTGTTAAACCAACATAAATTGACCTCCTGGTAACGTATTGCGAGCCTAAGTCGTGCATCCAGGACATAAGTATCCATACGAACCCGCCGCTTTGTGTTGTCGCATATTTCACGCAGACACTATGAAATGAAATGATAAATGTTATTGAATATATTAAACAAAAAAAAGAGTACTGACATAATTAAAGGGTTAAAAAAACTTACAGGATTGCAACTTGAAGAAACTGTATATCTAAACAATCCATATGCATAAACTCTTTCAAATCTTTCTTGTCAATTGTTATCGGATATGTCTTTTCGCACCGACAATGCCCGGAGGCATCGCAAGCTTATAAGGTCGATGTCCTTGTACAACTCTCGCTGTTGTGCTAAGTAGGGAAATAAGCTCGCAGCTTGTTCATGCTATGAAAACATAAAAAACATATTATGAGTGGGTTAGTAATGAAAATCAATCGGAACTTACTCATCATCAATCGTAATGTATTTCCTACCATTGGAGGTGTCGTCCCTATCTCAATAAGATGATGCGGCCAAAGGATGAACCATGAGACGGCGGCGCCTAGTGTGGTAACCTCCTCATCATCAATCGAGATGGTTGTCTCTTCTTCCCCCTCTCGCACACTTTTCACAGTCACCCGACGTAGATCTTCTGGAATTTGCTTGTTATGGTGTGCGGTTTGTTCTGGATAAACAAGACCATCGACAACAATACGCTGGTGTGGGTCATCCAAATATAGAGTGCAAGGTAAACCTCCCTGTGGTGTGTGAGAAGGATCGCCGTGTCCGCCTGATGGAGGGTGAGAAGGTTCGCCAAGATTTACATCTACAGGCTGAAAACTATCTTTGCTGCTGGGCAAGGCCGGGGATTCTTGGGCTGTATGTTCCGTATTTTCCTTCTCTTGTACCATAGCTCTCATTTCACCCCGTAGTTGTTCCATAACCTCGCCTACGAGGGATGCTCGACTCGGCTTCAAGCTCCTTATGGCTCTCTTCGTCATGCAAACGTGAACGCCGTCCGAAATATTTTGCGACACTCACTCCCCTCGTCTCCCCTCGAACAGCATCAAGGTAATCCGGCTTCCCAATCGCCGTTGACAAAATGTCATGCCGTGTACCTGGCGTGAATGAGCCTTGGCCGCTTCTCTCGCTCAAGTGAATCTGTACCATAAGATTTTTCATAAATAATAACTAAACGCTTATATAGTATGAAACAACTGAGGCTATTCAATACTTCAAGGTAATTTAACTACTTACAATCTTTGAAGCAACCTCAGCAACATCTTCATTGATGTATTTGTCACCCTTCATTCTTGCAGCTTTCCATTTTTTGTGACGAGGAGGATGCTCAGGGGCCTGGATAGCAATGGAAGGATCGGATTGGGAAGCTTCCCGCATTAATTCCATCCTTAGTCTTCCTTGGTATGTGCAAAAGAGTACTGACAAGGCTATCACAAACGTTTTTCTCCACATGCATCACATCAAGACTATGCCAATATGGAAGATCAAAGAAAATTGATCTCTTCTTCCATATATTCTTCTCACTCGCCTTCCTTTGTTGCTTACCCAATATGACATTGATATGTTTCACCCGACTATAAACGTCCTCTCCGGTTAATGCCTTTGGAGCCGTGCTCGTCCTAAGCCGTTAAAACACTTTCTTAAGTTACGATATGGGTGGAACCGATGAAGAAACCTCATGTGACCGAGGTATACCGTTTTTTTTCGTGCTTTAGTTGGTGGAAGTTTGTGTCTGCTTCATATATTGGACATGCTTTATGCCCTTTCACACTGTACCCTGACAAATTTCCGTATGCAGGAAAGTCGTTTATCGTGGTAGAAATCATTGCACGCAACTTGAAGGACTCCATCTTATATGCATCAAACACATCTACGCCTTCCTCCCACAACTTCTTCAAATCCTCAACCAAAGGCGCCAAGTACACATCGATATTGTTCCCGGGTTGTTTTGGTCCAGAAATTATCATAGAAAGCATCACATACTTGCGTTTCATACATAGCCAGGGAGGTAAGTTGTATATTACAAGGAGAATCGGCCATGCATTATGGGTGCTGCTAAGAGTTCGATACGGGTTGAAGCCATCTGTACAAAGCCCCAGCCGAAGGTTTCTTGGCTCACTGCCAAATTGAGGGAACATTTCATCTATTTTCTTCCATTGCCGAGAGTCGGTAGGTGTCAAGATATTTTCCATCGGATATTCTCTCATCGAATGCCATCTCAACTTCTTCGCCGTTGCTTCACTAGTAAACATACGCTTAAACCGTGGAATTATTGGAAGATACCACAATGCCTTCAAAGGTTGCCTTTTTGTTGTCTGCTCTCCAGAAACACTAACTTTCTTCACTTTGTATCGTGAAGTTTTACACTTCGGACAATTATTGAGGCATTCGTACTCGTTTCTGTACAATATGCAGTCATTAAGGCAACTGTGTATCTTTTTATACTCCATACCCATCGTAGACAAGATTTTCTTGGCCTCATACATACGATTTGGAAGTACATTATCATCTGGCAACATATCACACAACAATTCAAGCAGCAACGTGAAACCGCTATCCCACCCACAAGTTGCCTTTAAGTTGACCAAATGTAAGGTCCCAGTCAACCGTGTATACTTAGTACACCCAGGGAACAAAGGTGTCTCTGCATCACTCCGCACGCTTTCATATTCACCCGATTGTGCAAAAGATTTTTCCTCAATATCATGAATCATTTTCTCCATTCCATCATCATCTACCTCAACTTTATTTTCATGGGATGCACCGGTACTTACTTCCTCACCATGCCATATCCACGTTGTGTATCGAAGGTGTATTCCATCACAAAGTAGGTGATCCCTTATATCAAGAATATCCCTTCGACTCCCATTTAAACAATTAACACATGGATGAATACATCCCATTTTTTGTAGCCACATTCCTTCTAGCAAATTCAATAAACTCTTCCACCCCATTCTCATATTCTTTACTAGTTCTCAACGCATTCATCCAACTATGACCCATTTTATTACCACCTACGACATTTCCAACAACAGTCAAGTTCATAACAATTTCAAGAACGACATGTTTTTTCCTCAATCTTGTAAAAAAGTTTCAGCAGCACTTACATTTTAAAAGTAAGACATCCCAAAATTTCAAGAACAAACAATTTCAGCTTCATTCACCAAAACTGACTAACTATAAAAATATAGCTAAATTGTCTAAGTCATAAACTATAAATTATGAACTTCTAAGCATCTTTATTCATACTACAAAGTTTACCTAGTTCAATGCACATCAACAAAAAAACAATATTGAACTATAATTACCTCAACTTCAAATTCTGATCGATGCTTGAAATTTATATCCTCTATTCAACGTAAAGACAACAACAATAAAGACAACATTAGAATTATTCAAACTAACATATAGGAGAGAGAATAATTGTATGACAAAAGGAACATGATTACAAATACCAACTCTAGGACCCCTCAAGCTAGCTCTTGTGGGTTCTTTGTTGTGGCCAAGTCACAATAGTCAAAAGGGTTATTAGCTTCCGTAGTCGAAAAAGAAGTAATCACCGAGAACTTAAAACTACAAATTTGTAGATAGTAAACTTCTATTATATATCCCCACAACCATAAAGTTTCACAGGAAATGAAAAATCAAGAAGGAAAATTGATGTAGAATGACATCAAGAGGTAGGGAGAACTCTTAAAAGGCAAATCACAAAGTGTAGGAAAAATAAATGGCTCAAAATACATATACACACACTCTTGGCACTAGCATATAGTTTCAACAATAAACTAAAAGTATTATCAATTAGGAAGCGATTATACATGTACACACACTAAATACACCACAGACAGAAATATAAGAGAGTTATAATAGAAGGGAAGAATAATTTGTTTCTCTAATGTATGTCTTTTCATATCTACAACTAAACTTCTCATCGTACTCATTATATTCCACTAGCATACATGTCGTTTTGTCATATGGATATGTTGTATCGTTAAACAACATAACTCATAACTCATAGTAATTGAAAATATCACAGATATGTATCCAAATTTTTATATTATTTATATTCTAACCCCAATTCTATTGAACTTGGGCCTAATGGAGGACCAAACTATTTTTCAACAATACTCACACACATATATAGCAGAAGAAGGATCTCAAAAAAGTGATCCATATATGTGAGCGTGTGTCTCTACTTTGCTGTGACATGTAAACAAGAAACGAAGGAGAGCATTTATGACACAATGCCGAACACTCTGAGGAGCTTGAAACTTTATGATTAATGATGAGAGCAGTGAACAAGTGCATATCATATACATAGCCAATATAAAGAAGAAGCTTAATTAACAAGAAAGTTTTGTTCTTTAATGATGAAAAAGGGAAGGCACATGGAAGCAAGGGCGGACCTTAATAGATACAAGGGGGCCATGCCCCCCCCCCAAAAAAAATTTGTTTGAAAAATAATGAAGAGACATGTGCAGTCAAGGGGAGACCAAGTTTGAATCCAACAATTTGAGCATACATGGATTAGATGAAAAGAGATGATAGAATCTGCACAAGATCGGTTCCAAAGTTTAGTTTATCACGTGAGTTGAGAAATATTAAGACAGTTCCGGAGACCATGTATTCAAGGCAAGAGGCCGGAAGCTACTCGGTTCCAAACAGTGGCTCAAATTTTAAACAAGAAAACACATCTATGCGGCAAGCCGGCAACTATCTCCTTATGAGATTTGTGTAATGGAATATATTCAACCACTGGATTTCCTCACATTCACCTAATCTTTTACAATTCAACTATGCGGAGCTTAAAAAAAACTAAGCAGAAAATGAGTTTGTGCTATCACTGCTGTTACTAGAGAGAATTGATTTGTTCGAGAGGAAAAAAAAACTTTCATCCCAGAAAATGAAGGCGGATAATGCGTGGTATGATAGAACCGAAAAATTAAATACGGGGCTCAAAAGATTGGAATTGGCTCTCGCATCAACACAAGTTTTGTGATTTTCTTTCAATCTTGAAACCATTAGGTCAAATGATGTGCTAATTCTTCGTATACGTTAATTGTATCCAGTTCCCGAACGCCCCCACATGCTTCTTCTTGCTTCATTCATCTCATCTCTAATTAAAATCGAATGCTTTCGAAGTAGCTAGCTAGTTCTAATCTTCTTCTTAGTACAGATTAATAAAATCATAAATAGAAATCCTAATCGAAGCAAAAAATCCAGCTATTAAGGTTAAATGGAATCAAAGAACTTAGCATTACCAATTAATCACCGTTTAAGAACAAGAAGAACGAGCTTACTTGGGTTTCGGTTTCGGGAAGGAGGCGGAGTGAGCGAGAGAGAGCAAGGAGTGTGAGCGACGGAGAACGGTGCGGTGGTGGCGACAGAGGAGATGCTCGCGAAAAGTGAAAAAATGATGTGGCGGCGCGAGAGGGAAATGACGAACGAAGGGTTTCGGTGTGAGTGGATGTTTTTAAATGAAAATTGGCGACTGATTTAAAAATCGTGTCGCCAATTTTGGAGAATTAGCGACGATTTAAAATCGATCGCCCATTTTGGATAAGTGGCGACTGATTTAAAATCGGTCACCAATTTTGGAGAATTGGCGACTGATTTAAAATCAAAGTTGCCAATTTTCAAGACAAAAGCCACAATAACGAACGAAGGGTTTCGGTGTGCGTGGATTACTCATTTGGGTTTTTACATGAAAATTGGCGACCTGATTTAAAAATCAGGTCGCCAATTTGGGAGAATTGGCGACCTTATTTGTAATCAGGTCACAAATTGTTTAAAATTGGCGACATGATTGGTAATCAGGTCGCCATCGAATTTGACCGCACAATGGTCCGATTCTATTTCAACCGTTTTCCAAATCAAACCATTGATCTTAACGATAAACATGCTTATGAAGCTTTAGATCTTAATCTTAAGTTCTTTGGCTTCAACATGAAACCAGGATCTATACCGTTACCCTAATTTATAGGATACAAGTATAAGGTCTCAAAATCTTCTTCCTCCTACCTCTTTCAAAATCCTGAAGACAATGGTCAAACTATTGTTTTCCTCACTGATCATACAAACACAAACATCATGGTTCCAAGGGTAATCCATTGGAAAGATGTTAATCTTCCGGACACATGGATTATGGATAAAGTCCGTTAAGGCCGTACCCAAACCCGTCCCTCAAATCACAAGAATTACACAAACACCTACCGGAACCGTCCTTCTTTCTTTTTTGAGATCTAGTAGAACAAATTCTTCTTACGGATCTACTTCTTCAAGATATGAAAGTTGTAGATCTCCAAACTCTTCCGAAGGTTATTTGAATATCCCGCTGCTTCTCCTCCCCCGCAGTTATTCATTTACCTCCTCCTCCTCCTCCTTCACAACCTATAACACCTCCTCAACCAAGTGCACCTCCTCGGCAAGATGAGGATAAGCCTAATGTTGAGATGCAAGGAATAGATAATTCTGGTACAATTCCTCATGCAAACTTATTGGCGACCTGAAAGTATTCATGACGCCAATTTTCGAATATTTACTACCTAAATTGAAAATCAGGTCGCCAATTGTCGAACATTGACAACCTGATTTGTCTTCAGGTCGCCAATTTTTCACGCCAAATTTAATATCATGGCGCAAACAAAAAATTCTCCCATATTTCCCTCTGGCGCCAAATTATTTGGCAGATTTTAGACGTCTTGAAAAAATATCAGGACGCCAAAAATGAATTTTATTCCAAAAATAAATAAATATCATGGCGCCAAACAAAAAATTCGTATATTTCTCATGGCAAGAAGCAATTAAAGCGTCCTGAAAAAATCTTAGAACGCCAAAAATCAATTTTAGAAGTCCTAAACAATAATTAAGGACGTTGAACACTCATTTTTCCATTTTTTACTACCTATTTCTTATTTAGGACGTTGTTTAGGGTAGTAATATCGAATTTTTGTAGTAGTGACTTCATCGAGAAGTTGTAGTGATAAAGTTTGTTAAGTTAATTAGTATTTGTTGAAAATTAATTGTATTGCAATTTTGCTGGTGATTGTCTAATACAAATTTGTTAAATATATGTGGTGGATAGAGAAATTTATATATATAATTGATGTCTATTTAATTTTCAGAAAATGCAATCGATGACAAATTTTTAAAAAAAAAAAAAAAAAAAAATCTTTTCTAGAGCTTACTTAGTATATGATGAATAATTTTTATAAAATAGACGATAACTTAAAAAGTGAGACAACTCGTGTAAAAAATAAAAAAAAAAAAAAAAAAAAAAAAAAAAAATAAAAAAAAAATAAGGGCCCTTTTAACCTGTGATGTTATGCCTTGTTTCGTAAATGAAAGCATTCGATTCCATTTTTTTTTTTAAAAAAAAAAAAAAAAAATCTTTTAGTCAGTTTCTACTGTTCTACATTACAAAAGTGTTAAAGCTGATTCGAAGGATGTATGAGTTTTGAGACTATAGGGTTTTTCATCAAGACCTAAACTTCTTGCAAAGGTGTGCCAAGCCAAATTGGGATGAAAGTGACAAAATTGAGGATGTTCTTGTTTTTCTGAGTAGAAGAGATACCCAGCGCTTGATGCAAGATGAAAACAGTGTTTCTAACAAGAAGATTGAGGACATTTACAATATGTACATCTAAGGTTTTGGTGGGTATGTTCTCCTAAAAAACAAAAAAAAAACAAACAAACACTTGTTGGACGAAGACTCGATAAAGCTTATGAGTGGCCACTATAGTGGGATGATATTGTAGATTGGACAACCATCCACAATTACTTTCTTAGTCATTGGTTCTATTTTTGTAGGTCTTAGAATCTAGAATCCATGCCACTATTATAATCAATTATAGCTTGGCTTTATGCACATTTCTTTCAAATATGGAAGTTTTTGCTCTTTGAATATGGAACTCCAGATTATCAAAGTTGGATTCATGCACATTTCTTTCAAATATAGTTTGGGTAAATGCTTGTGTCTCCTCTTTCTAGAGGAAAGTTAGTGACATAAGCTTCTTTGTTGATGAATTTATGCCGAGTCACAGTATGAGGAATCTTCAGAGAGTACTTCTTCTTCTTCTTTTTTGATATAACATAGAGTACTAATTGTTTATGTTATGCTAATGGATAGTCAACGTTGTGTCTGTGGTTTGATGTTGTACGTAATCGTTGTATCTAAGATTTATATGTTCTGTCTTCTTAACTTTCTTATAATTAAGCCGATGCTTGAAGTATATTAATGTAGAATGTGTGCTGCTGTCTATTATTATGGGACTGTCTTTATGTTTATTATCTTTGCCAATAATATAATTGATCATTTTATTATTAGGAAAAAAGATCATTTTATTAAAATATATATACTATTCATGACTGAATGTTACGTAATTGCCATAAATTTTATTACCTCAGGTCCTAAATATAGAACATATTTTATAGTGTAATTTGCACTACTAGATGAGTATTAAATTTTAGAGTAAAATACTTTAATCACCCTTGTATTTTTGTCTTAATTACACAGACATCTCTTCTATTTTAAAAACTCATATAAACCTTCCTTTAAATAAAAAACATGTAACACAAACTTCCACTAGATTTTGAAGATTCTATTTACATCCATCCAACCGTTAACTTTGACTTATAAACATTTTTTTGACCAAAATATCTTTATTTAACATAAGAATTATTTAAACATTTATATTGACTAAAAACATTATACAACCAAGAAATAATTCTAATATGTTTTTTTTTTCAAAATATCTACTATATTATAGAATTTATTAATTTTTATTGTATTATAAAATTTTATATTTTTTTGGTATATAAAAGTTTATAATTTTAATTTTTTATCATATTTGTTTGAGATGATAAAGTGTACTTTAGTCAATAAAAATTATTATAATATAAATTATAATTAAAAAATATATTTTTGGAATCATTTTAGAATATTCTTGACAGCATTAACATCTTGGACTTAAGTGTAGGTTTTGGAAATATAGGGAGATCTATGTAATTAAAGCAAAAAACACCGGAGTCGAGTATTTTACTCTAAAGTTTAATAAATGAGTCACATTATTTATCACTTAAGATAAAAAATATTTATTAAAATTTTCATGTTTTATATTGATTGATATATTAATTATTTGTTGTTGTTAATATAAAACTATGAAATGGAAAAACTAGATAAAGTATTTGTCCCTTGCTGTACGTTACATGGGTTTCTGACTTGAAAGTCTTCCTCGTATTCAACAATGAATCTTCAAGTTAGTAAATTCAATCGTCTTCTTTTCTTTTGCGCTTCTGCAGGGTTTCTTAAAAATGTTCCAAAATGGAAGGACATGACATTACTCTGGCACAAAAAATTGTCCCCAAGACAATAATTTTCAAATATATTATAATTATGATATTATTTAATATAAATGAAATAAATAATTCTTCATGTAAAAATACCATATTTTAAAATTTTAAAAAGCATTTTTTTAAGTAATTTTTCAAGAACACAATTTTAACTACCAGTAAATATATTTCTATTACTCCGTGCTAATGCTTCAAGGTAGCAATACTATGAGATCTTTTAGAGTATGTTTGGTTTGATGGATTTATTTCTAGTGTCTGGGTTTGTCGACAATATTTTTAAACTTATTTTGTACAAAATTAATATATAAATTGTAGTTAGAAATTTTTTAAACTTATTCAGTGCCCATCGAGATGTCTCAAATATAATTATATATCTCCATTAGGATGATAGTAATGCCTTTAAAAAAATACGTAACTTGAAGTTAGACATTTTTAATCCTGAATATTGAGTAATGAGACACAAACTTGCGTACGTTTTGAGAAAATCTCTTGTTACCTAGGACTGCTTGGAAACTTAAAAAAAATAGGTAACTTGAAGTTAGAAATTTTTAATCCTGGGGGACACAAAGTACGTTTTGAGAAAATCTCTTGTTTTTTTAACAAAAATTAAAATATTCGTTTAATATTTTTTTGGCACTAAATTTAATAATACTATATTATTTTTATATGAATATATAGGGGTCACTTTATATGACATTTTACCTTTGAATAAGTTTATGCTATTTACGTTCGCATGCAACTTCCACCACTATAATATTTGTATAAGCACAAATACACACTTTGCAATTAACGATTACATTTAGAAAGAAGTCCATTCTCTATTTTCTTTTTCTTTTTTTTGTGTGGTGTTTGAATGGTTATGATTTATTAGTGTGATTGGATGAATTTGGAAATGATAGGATGACACGAAATAAATAAAAATTAATCCAGATTTTTTGTTCAAAAATGATCATTCAATTTATTATTTTATTTTAAAATAACTATTTTCTTCATTTACACTCTTTATTCTATTGTCTTGGAAACCAAGAATAACTTGGGGCGAAATTTCATCCAAGGATAAATAATTTAACGATAACTATCTTGAAATGAAATTATATAAGTTAAGTTTTAAGTGAGATTTTAAAATCAGTTACTTGCAGCCATCTTAAATTTTAACATTCAGATAAATTAAATCGGAAATCAGAGATATTCAGTTATTATTCCTGCCAATAAGTTCTTCACTTTCTAGTTTATATAGTTTCTCATCAAGTAAAAGAAGCTCAAGCCTCTAATTAGTCTTTTTCTCTAGCCTTAATTTAAGTATTTCCTTGTTTTTGTTTTCTATTTATAATTCATTTTTATGTAAATTACCATATTATTCATTTTTTTTTCTTTTTCTTCAAACAAATTAGCAATCTCATTAAAATTAATACTTTAACATAAGTAACAATGACAAGAGGTCAAATAAAAGAAGCTCATGAGATTTGAATCACCTAAAATGAAAAATTAACATTGACAGAAGTGTATCCAATTAAGTGTGATTTCAATCTAATTTAGAGCTTGTTAATCGCTTTTAATACCTCAAACGTTAGATTGAAAATCCAAAAAAAAAAAAAAAAAAAAAAAAATCAGTTTGAGCTCAAAATCATGTTTATCTTGGCTTTTAATACATTAACCCTTTTTAATTTATAATTTTAATCTCTCAAAATTATTAAATTATGTGCTTAATATATGTTTGTGTGTGTTTTTAGCAATTTTACATCTAAACAAACAAGTTGAATTTGTTAAATTGACCTGATGATAGTGGATTTGATTTTTTTTTTTTAATAATATAATTTTCTATCGGTATTCATGATTACTTTCACAGGCTTGATGCAATCTTTGTGAGCCCTAAAGTGAACTTTCTTCTGTTAACCAAAAAAAAAAAAGGTAAAATTCATCTCAGGGCCCATTTAAGTAAACAAAATTTAAAAAAAGACCCAAACATTGTTCAAATGCCAGAAAAGAGGTGAACTTTCTTTTTGGGCCTAAAACCTTATATTGAACTTGGACCTCAAATTCCAAACACCTAATAACAAATCAAGGATAACCAAATTTAATTTGTCTCCTTTTAGGAGGTTTACCATGTTAGTCTTTCACAATATGACAAACTAATATTTGAATCTCGATTGGAATAGGCAAGCTAGAACAGGATTGTCTTCTATAAGAGAATATTATACTTAGCATATATATATATATATATATATGCCCCTTTTAAAGTGTCATAATTACTTTATTTTAGCTTATTGTTGAAAAACTTAGACTATGAGCCCATGAGTACTCATGACTCATACATACATACATGAAGGAAATGATAGGCTTAAGTAGAGAGAAATTCTTATATGAATCTGGTTTGTCACGTCCTCTATAGTCTAACCAGTTAAAATGCAACAACTCAATTAATATTAATTCTGTAATGTAATTCACATTGCTATTTCTGAGAAAGTATTAATTTTAATGAAATTGTTAATTTGTTTGAAGTAAAAAACAAATGAATAATATGGTAATTTACATAAAAATAATTACAAATAAGAAAAATAAAGCAAACAAACGCTTTTTTTTTTCCAAGAGGAAACACTTAATTTAAGGTTAGAGGAAAAGGATTATTACCGGTGAGATCGCTTACTACCTCAACCATTAGCTTGATAATTGCGTAGAAATAATATAATTTAATCAAATTAGGTAAATATGTCATATATTAATAATTGAGCATATTTTTTCAGTGCTTCTCAAACCACCGTTATATTTCTTTATCAGTAATTAAAATTTTAATGTCAACGTTTTTAATCAATGACCTTAATTATATGATTATGGGACATAGTAAATAATACTTTATAAAACTAAAGATTGAAATTAAACCCTTAAACATCGTCAAAGGATCTCGTGTGTTTTGCCCCCTTTCAACTTGTATACAAAGTATTCAAAACTTCTCAATATAAAAGGTCTTAATTAATTTACTGTAATCCCTATTTTTTCTATTGATTAGTTCTCCTAAATTTGGACATTTACACATATTTATATTTATAATTATAGTATTATATTCATTCCTTTTAAAGACCTCAAAAGGAATAATCAAAATATTGAATTAAATATCTACTTAATATTTTGTATCTATTTCCCCAATTATTAATTTACAAAATATGGTGTAACCATGTAACTACCTTCCTTATTATCTATATTTCATAACCACCTCTCATTATTATTATTTTTAGTGTTTTGAGTCTGTTATTTTACTGATCTGCCGGCCAAAGAGATACTTACTGCTCTATTTTTATTTTATATAGTTAAAATATAATTACTTTAACATTGTGTGATGGGCTGCAAAATTTAAGTGCGGCGAAATCCAAAAAAAAAATCTGAGGTAAGTTTTCTTCCCATTCTTTTCACTCCCTCGCTTAGCATTTCACTTATTGGTGTTAAGAAAGTACTACAAATTTTTCTGGTCCAAAAGAAAGTACACTTTTTTTACTTGTGCAGTAAAAAAAATGACCTCATCCAAAAATGAAACCATGAAAGATTAAAAATAAAAAAAATTATAAAAGATTCAGCCAAGTCAACCATACTCAAAATTTACAATAGCGTGACGCGTAACAGAAAAAAGTAAATCTCGAGGATACTGTAAATCTGGAAGGGCGAAAAAAACAACACTCTTTTGGGGAAAAAAAAGTAAACTCGCTTTCTTTCATAAGTACTTTTCTGGGATTGTCGGATTCCCTCAAGAAGTACTTGAAAGGAACAACATTTAGTTCGGTCATTCATTCATTTCATCATCATCAATCTGGAAGTGCCTCCATCCAGAAAAACCAGAATCAGGTGATCTCATCTGGCAACCAAACTGAAGACATTTTCTCTCTCCTCCCTCTTCCAAACATTTTTCGCTTCGACTAAAACTATGTTGTGGTTTGTTTTGCAGCGACGATGGAGGACCTTGGCTTCAAAGATTCTTCCCACACAGAATTTTTCTTGGCTGAGGTAATTTCTGTTTACTGTGAATGAATCAGCAAATAAGGGTTATTAAAAAAGATCCCATTTTTTAATATGAAAATACATGTTCTATATACAGTTATTTCACCTATTTTATACTCACTGTTAAGTGTTAAGTACTGGGTTTTGCCCTGCAATAAAATGGTTTGTTCATTCTGTTAATTAAATGCTTTTATCCCTCAAATTTGTCATGGATATGAGAATGGCCTGTACTTCATTGCGTTTGTATATATAGATAGTGCAATTGGAGAATATATACAAGGACATGGGAGAAAAATTTGTGTCTCTGGAGTTCTGTCAAGGGCTTGCAAAGAGTTTTAGGTGAATAAAGTCATTTTTTTAAGTTCAACATTCCACTAAGATGATGATTTTGTTTAGTGTTTACCATCCTGTTTTGTGATTTGGTTTACTTTTTTGTAGTTCCTCATCGATTCGTGCTGGGAAAGATCCTATAACCTGGGAACAGGTTGTCATTGTTTCTTCCTTTTTAATGACCTTTTGGGTTTTGTTCATAACATGTTTTTAATTCTGCCTCTGTTTTTTTCCCTGAGTTTCAGGTGCAAGATTGGTTCAAAAACAAACAGATAAAGTCAGAAGCTGAAGTCCCTTTTTCGCCAGCCAACTCGTCGAAAGTTGTTGGTTCTTCTGATGCATCTACTGTTACTGATGAATTTGAAACTTGTCCAAATCCAAAAGGTTCTTTTTTTTTTCAAGCTTTCTAACATATTAAATGCCTCCAATGCAGAAAAGGAAAAGAAATATGTGGATGGTAATTGTTTTTGTTGTGCTCAGATAAGTTAGGGGCCCAAGAAATTAAACTGAAATCATTGATGATAATCCTTACAGTGTCCCTAAATTGTACTCCTCTGGTCCTTAATATAAGACATATTTACCTAATTTAATTAGATTAAGGAAATTAGTCAAGTTAGTTCATATGATATGTATTTTCTAAAACACCCTAACTCATCTTCTTTAATTTCCTCCTTGCCTCTTTTCCTTAATTATTGTTCTGGGAGCATCAGTATGGATAAATTAGAAAAAGATTGATAAATATAAAAACAATGTCTTATATTTAGGATTAAGATCAACTCCCCAAATATATCTTATATTAAGAAATGGAGGAGTAAATAACTTGAGCCTTGAAGAGGTTTACCCAAGAAGCAAAGACCTTAAACCATAAAGTTTCAACCATTCCTCTTGTTCTTCTTTATTGTGGCTTTGAAATTACAGAGGAACATTTTTCATTAGAATATGTGGTTATCAATTGAAGTCACCAATCTCTTAGATTGTGTTTGAATTGATGAGGATGTGGGAAAGGAAAGGTTCGATTTAAATTGAAATTAAGGGGAATGCCTTAATGAAGTCTTTTCTCTGCACTCTCTTCAATCCAAATATGGGTGACCCTTAAAGCTGTAAGATTGAAGTCTTTTCATTTATGTCATAATTGATCTTCACTTTTTAATATGCTTCCTTTGGTCCTAAATGCAGGATCTGGTTGCGGGGCTTGCTTTGGTCCTAAATGTGAGATCCCAATCTCTTTTGTCTACCATCTTTATTATTCCCCCTAACTACTCCTATAGTTAGATTCTTGTATTAATGAGGGATATTTTAGGAAAACCAGGAAACAATTTTTTGTAGATAAATAATTTAACTAATTTCTTTAATTTGTATGGATTTGTCAACTCGTTCTCGTACATTTAGAACTGGAGAGAGTACCACTTAACAGAAATATCAAATATATCACCTGAACAACAGTAGTTATTAGGTACCTCACTGTCTAATTGTGATTCTATGATTTCTGTCAATTTTAAATAAACTGAACTAGTGTCTGACATAGTGAGGCAAGTGAAATGACAGGCAATTCAAATTTTGAGCTAATAATCACTTTCTGATCTAAATATCAGATGAAAAAGTTCCTGATATTTCAGAGTTGGCATTTGAAGCTAGATCTGCAAAGGATGAAGCATGGTGAGGGATTTTCTTCTGGTTGAGTATTTTAGACATTGAAAAGCCTTCCTTTTCTGCATATCTAGATTTCCAACTGTAACAAGAATGAAGACGACCACTTTTTACTTCTAAAAAGAGAGCAGAATCCGTCTATGGGAAGAAAAGGGAAGTGAAAGGAAGGGATAGCTAAATTATAGCTTTCCTTTGCTTTGTTTCAAGAATTTTTCTTCTCATAGATTTCCTAAATTACGAGAACTCAAAGTGAAAATTTTAAAGGAGGAAAGACTTTGGATGATTTGAGAGGGCTAGTGGAAAATCCTTTATTATCATTTCTATAAACTCCCAAATGTGAGAACTGTTTCAATGAACCCTTCCATTGTTTTCGCTTCCCCTCATCCAAATGTTCCCGTAGTCAGCAAGCTACTGTATCTCATGTTTGTTTGAATTTCCATTTACAGGTATGATGTTGAGTCATTTATTTCCTACAGAGTTATCAGCAGTACTGGTGAACTTGTAAGCTTTTCCCATTTTATAATCTACTTGCTTTTGGACCATCAATTGAACAAGTCTTTTGTCAATTTAGAATTTGAATTTATTTACACGTTTCAAGTTGAGCCATAATTGAATTCCACTGGAGCCTGAACTCTATGATTGTCTATCTTTCCTTACCTTGCTTTACCAACTGTAAATTGTCATGACAGGCATTTTGTATTCCTAAAATCATCCATCTTTCATTTCATTCCTTTCCATTCTATGTATCAACCAGGCCCATTAATGAGGCAAGAAGCTAAATACCTCATTCTAAAACTTCTAGGGGTTGTTACCCAGTATTTTGCTAAATACCAGATGCTGGAAGCTCGCAGATAGGTGTTGCAGAAAGGTGAAATAATTGTATTTGTCTTATAAAAAAATTTACACCAAAAGGGCGTACCCCTATTACAAAATGATGAGCTGCAAGACATAACATATCAATCTAAAAGATGTTAACTTTTCTACCTAACATCCTTGTATATCTATTTCTCCCTGCTAACGAGTGTTTCTGATACAACCACTTTTGTTACAAAGACATATAAGAGGAAACCTAGTAAGATGCAAGAAAAGGGAAAGCAACTTTCTGATGATCAGAGAATTGTCCTCGAGATTCCTAACATTAAGGAGAAAGAAACAAAGAATTAGAGTTGCTATTGGGTTGCTATAGGCTTGGTCTAGGAGAGGATAGCATTGGGGACCGTGTTACTTTTTGGCTTATAGTAGTGGTTGGAGTCTCATAGCAGAAGCAGGCCATATTTTGTATTTTGAGTGCAGTGAGGAGAGACCGGCCTCTCGAATGCCAATGGCTTATGTTATGTTCTTGTTGTTCTGTGTTTTGAGCACTATTTTCTATTCTTAGAGATATCTGGGTGTAACAGGGGAATAGGGGTTTGGCCAGACTTAGTGTGAGTCCCTTGGGATTTCCCTCATTTATTTCTTTTGTTGTGTGAGGTGGTTTGGGCATGTATGGAGAATACCATTGGATACACCAGTGGGCA
The DNA here is from genome assembly GCA_019022615.1 of Acacia melanoxylon. NCBI lineage: Eukaryota > Viridiplantae > Streptophyta > Magnoliopsida > Fabales > Fabaceae > Acacia > Acacia melanoxylon. The sequence goes on from JAFJYJ010000003.1 coordinate 17,751,139, forward strand.
GTGAGGAGGATAGATCAAGTTGTTTAAAGTCCAGTTAAAAGGGATAGAGGAAGACCAAAGAAAATGTTCAATGAGGTTACTGGGTGAGATTTTTTAGTTAACAATTTATCCCGAGATTTGGTTTTTAACAGAGCTCAATGGCGTCATTTGATCCATGTAGCTGATCTCACCTAGTGGGATTAAGACCCTGTTGTTGTCCTTCTTGTATTGTTTTTCTGTTTCTTATCAGCAGGGCTATAATAGTTTCCATTTAACTTTCATTTCTTTTACAATTCTATGACAAATTTGAGCACTATTTCGGAGTTCCTGTGGAAAAACAAAAGCATTCCTGTCTACCAACTAGCATAGAACAGAGCAAGAACCTATGCTTTTGCCTAGTTTGCATATGTTTCCACACAGATATGGAAGTAAGAGCCAATATCAAAATCAACCTGAACCATCAAATTTTTAATCGCTTTAACCACTCCTTTGCCTGTCTGCCATGAAAACTAGCCAAGCAATGAATAAATGTTTAGACAATGTGAAATCGCTCCAAACTAGCCGCTCTAAGATAGTTGTTAAAAGTTGATTGAAGTTGATTTTTTTCCTTAAGTCATTAAACTGACTTCAATATTGCAACTTACATTTTAACTTAAAAACCTCAGATCCCTTATGTAAGGGGCTATTCTCTTTCACTTTTCTCTCTGCGCTTCTACTTGTCGTCTATCTGCTTAATTCTACCATGTTTGATCCTTCAAAAATCTAATATGATTCTCCCACCAGTGTTATTAACGGAAGAAAGGAATCATAACCAAATACTAGCTTCAATCCTAAATATAAGACCTAGTTGACTTTTTATTGGAGAGATTAAGGAAGCTAAATAAATTACATAATCATATCATATTTTTATGTATGATTAAATTATATATCAGTTTATAAGTCAGACAAATTAGTTTGGAGAGAAAATCCGATAAATGTAAATACTTAAAAGTAATTTAATTAGTTTTCTTAATCTCTTTAAAAAAGTCAACTAGGTCTTATATTTAGTGCTAGAGGTAGTATTTCAAAACATAAAAGTGTTAGGGGGAACGCTAATTGAAGACCTTGGATCTTGTGATGCAATTTAAGGAAGTACGTGTAAGATATGCTGGGTTCAGTAAATCTCAGGATGAGTGGGTGAATGTGAAAGAGGATGTGCGTGAGAGATCTATGCCATTAATACCCACTGAGTGTGACAAGGTCAAGGAAGGAGATCTTATGCTATGCTTCCAGGTAACATTTTCCACTATCTTAACTTTAATAATTGTAGCAGCAATAGATACCAACTAATTTGTAGAAATTAAAGAAATTAATTACGATCGTTATTTGTAAAAAATAAGTATTTCGGTTTCGACTTCCTTGATGAAAAATCCCCTTAGCAGGTGCAATCGACATGAATAATTTAAGAATAAAAAATTACAAATTTGGAAGGCAAAATAGATTGAGGTCTTATATTTCAGATTAAAACAAATATATTTACTAGCTCTTATAATTAGGATCGGAGGGAGCATCTTTTAGTTTATTGATATTACGATTGATATAACCAAGATGATATTTTTTTTATTTTATTTTTAATGTTAGGATTCTCTAAGCTTTTATGGTTATCAACAGGAAAGAGACGATTATGACTTATATTGTGATGCTCGTATTGTTAAAATCCAAAGAAGGCTTCATGACCAGACAGAGTGTAGGTGCATCTTCCTCGTAAAATACAGACATGATAACACTCAGGTGATTTTTTATGAACATGTTTCCTGTCCTCAGATTCACACTACATTAATGTTTATTCTTGCTATCAAACATGTTATAGACAAACTTTCCGACCAAACTATTTCATTCGATCCTTAATATAAGAGTTACATATGTAATATTAGATTACATATCAGTTTATAAATTAGGAAAATTTGTTTGAGAAAAAATGATAAGTACATGAGATAAAATGATTGAGATCTTATATTTTGAACAAAATCTAAGTCTACAACTAGTTCTTATATTAAGGACCGGAAGTGGTAACTTATTTCCATGTCTGTGGCAGGAGGTAGTTCCGTGGAACAGGCTATGCCGGAGGCCTACACAAGAGGAGCCTGCAGTATCCATCAATCCCATAGCAGACTTGTGGGGGTGAGGATCAGGCCAAATGATCAGTCTTGTGACCCCTAAGAGGGCCCATGCTAAGAACAGCTCTTTGAGCAAAGGGAAAATGATACTCTCTAATGTAAGATATATTTACCTAATTTGATTAAATTTAAGAAGTTAGTTAAATTAGTTAATATGACGTGTATTTTCTATAAAACCATAGTCGTCATCTTTAATTTTCTCATTCCCTTTTCTTCTTGATTATTGTTGAGGGAGTATTAATAGGAGTAAATTGGAAAAAAAAAAAAAAATCCACAAATTATGAAAATTGTATCTTATATTTAGAAGTAAGATCAACTATTTAAACATGTTTTATATTAAAGACTGAAGGAGTAATTAAGAATCTATTAAACTATGTTTGGGATCACGTTGGGCCCCAAACATGGATCCCAACAGCTAAAAGTGACATTTTACCTTTTGTTGATGTTTGGAATAACATTTCGTTTATCTGATTTATGGGATCTACCTTACTTTTATAATTATTGTGAATATAAAATATATATCTATCATTTAATAAATTTCATATTCTCTTCTTTCATTTTACATCTAAACTTACCTTTTCACTAATCATTCAAACAACTTTCAGTTTGTCAAACTGACTCTTATAAAAGTTTATTCAAGTATAAATTATATTACACAATTTGATTTTTAGCACGAGTTTTGCAAAAGTCAAATTAGAAGGAAAAAAAAGTAAATTAGGTCTCTCAGCTAATCCATACACACCCTAATTCCAATTACAGACATCCAATTCCGCCAAGGGACAACCCCATTTTCATTTTCAAGAGGGTAATCTGGTTTTTCTAAGTGGTTCACTTAGAATTCCCTAATGATTATTTGCAATTTCAGTAGTTCCATTCACAATTTGTAAAATTAATTTGAACTTTTCTTTTTCATACAACTGGAATATTGAAATTGCATAGGTTACGTGGTTTTCCCAAGTAGTTTTCTTGGAATTCAGATATTATTATACTCCTCTGATCCTATGTATAAGACAGAGAGAAAACAAAGAGGTTTTTTATTTTTTATTTTTTATATGAACGTACCATTTCACCCTTCATTTATTATTGTTTTAACTTTGTTCTTGTGAGGTATGATATATATTAAACAAGGGTAAATTTGAATAGTTATTGAATTTTATGAAAGAGTTAATGAAATTTAAGGTTTTTCTTGGTCTATATCAAATATGCTATAATTGCCTTGTATATAGGACCAAAGAAGAACATAATTTCAATAGTTTCATTAGAATCAGTTATAAATTCTAGATAAACCGCTTGTGAAAATCAAGTAAACCACTTGGAAATGGGGTTGTCTCTTGGTGGTTCTTCAATGAAATTTCAGTAGAGGGAGATATATGTAAAGGATTGAGGGCTTAATAGATTCCTTAATTGTCAATTTTCCTCCTTAGCAAATGTGTTATTTATTCTTTTTAGTTTGGCTAAAGAAAGTGTACTACCAATAATTTGGTTAAACTATTATTTTAATTGTTGTAGTTTTAGTCAACTTTCAAGTTTACTTATTTTTGTGCTTCATAAAAGGGTTAAATATCATTTTTACCATGGAAGTATTGGCTAAGGGGCATTCAAAGACGAAAGTTTTTTTAGTATCCATTTTTGCCCTGAAAGTTTACAAAAATGAGCAAATATGCCGTGGAAATTTTTTTTAAGAGCAAATTTGCCTTAGAAGTCTTTTTTAGAAGCAAATTTTTGAAAACTTTTGAGGCAAAAATGATCAATCCAACGGTCAAGATCAACCGATGGGCAAGATTGCTACGTTTCTAAACTTCCGGGTAAAAATAATACCAAAAAAACTTTCAGGTGTTGGGTACTCCAAAACCAAAACTTTCGTGACAAAATTGGTATTTATCCCTTCATAAAATTGTAATAGTAGTTTCACAATTTTTAATTTAATCTACATCCATTGAACCCTTATTTATTTATTGGTAATACATTATGTTGATATGCAAATATTTATAATCACAAGACTAAATATGCATCATTCGATTGCATCAATATGTGTGTGTGTGTGTGTGTGTGTGTGATTCTATGGAAACAAAATGTGTGTGTATTACATGCATGTGAAGTCAATTTCTTGCATATAGGTGGAGTCATGCAACTTATGATGAATAAGTCGTCTTTTTCTTTTGGGTTCAGGAGATCATTTAAGTTTAATTGACCATTTAAATTATTAGGATGATAAATGATGAATCAAGTCCGTAGTTCTTGTGAGAATTCAAGAATCCATGCACTTTTGTCCATTAGACGAAGATGGGAATAAACCCACCAACGGGAGAATTAGGTATAGCAGAAGAAACTGGTTTATTGACATATAGGATTTGAATTCCATTAGAAGATACACCCACATTTAATACTCCGTACCTAATAATACCTTGAACATGATAAGCCCAAAATTACATGGTGAGGGTTGGAAACCCCCTCAATAACTGAGATAACTAACTATCATTCTGGTCTTATTTATAATCTTTTTTTTACCAAAAGATTTGGACTTATTTATAAGTCTAGTTCCAAGGTAGTAAATGAGATTTGTGACAATTTTACTCATATTAATTATATTTATCACAATAAATTTTAAAGATAGAGAGAAGAAAGAGTTGATTCATAATTAAGAAAAAATTTAGAAATTTAATTATTGAGTTAACTACATTTCTCTTTACTACTTCTGATTTAGTTTTTTTTTTTTTTTAAAAAAAAAAAAACATATAAATAGAACACGCATAAACTGAAACATATGCTGAACAAAAGTCCTGACAACTTACAACTCCTATGGCATATTGTAAGAAACGTACAATTTTCCTTAAAAGTGCTATAGTTGATTATCTAAGCTTGATTTTCTGCAGTTATTCATTTCCCACCTCCATCGTATTCGTCTTCACCCATAACTACCTGCCCAGCTTTGAGATTTTTTTTATTGTATTTTAAATATTATCATTATTCCTAAATGTGGTTATACAAAAATAAGACACTAATTTCGACTCCCTTTAGAAAGAAACTCAATTTAGTACCTTAAATTTTCGCACTCGTTAATCTAATGACGATGTGTAGCCATCCCCCACCCCGGTTTTTTTTTTTTAAAGACCACAATTTGAATACTGAAATTAAAAATTAACCCAGTGGTGGGACAAATTGATTATGATAACACATCTAAAGATGGGCTAGGATTTTCATCAAATAAAAATAAATCCTTGTCTGACTGCCAAGCGTCAAAGTGATCAATGGCCTAGGGACCAGAATCTCCAAGCAATTGGCAACATAGGTTTTCCTGTCAGATTTCTACATACAAATGATAACAAGAGCTAGTCATCATCAAAACTTGTTGGGCTCTGGACCATGCCACTTCACATTCAATCAATGGGGCTTCTCATGAGATATCCAGAGTTGGCAAAATAATAAAATCTCAAGGACGCTGGTTAAGAAACTGTCCTTCCATAGCAAATAGATGCAATATAGAGGTTCTTTCCCCACTTCTCCTGCAAAAGCAGTCATAATATGTTAAAACCAGCGACTCTGAATACCTTTAATAATCGGAACCAAAGCAAACTGTTATAAAGACATCATTGAAACATTATCCTACCTTGACATGTACACTGGGAAAAGACGAAGTTCTCAGTGTTTCCTGTGTTTCATCCGGAGGTTTCCTCCTAGGCACACTGAGGACAAATGCTGCTTGATCCCAAGTTGCTGCGGTTGCTGTGATACGATATCCGTAATCCCATCGTTTGTGAATCCCTTCACTGGGGTAAAGAAAATCTAGTTCAACCACCTGAAAGGACATGAATACTTGGAGTTGGCTATTTATGCTCCCAAGATAAATATTTTGGTGGGAAAAAAGAAACAATAGATCAAACTCTTATCCAAAATATAACCTGATCAGAAAATCCCGCACCACGAGACATAACTACTGCCCATCTGCTACCAGCAGTGGCCATTGCAGTGACATAAAAGCCCTCCCTCCATTTTTTGTTTATCCACTTGAATGGAAATGAATCACTCACTTTGTAGGATTGCTGGACAAACTGTGTGCCTGGATTCCACAAACCAAGTCAGGAACCAAGTCAAAATTGACCAGAGAACACAAAAAGGTATGCTTGAGAGACTAACCCTTAGACATCACTACTAACGAACTCCCATTTGTAGCTCCAGCTATTGCGCTTATATAGAAATTTTTTTCCCATTGATCCATTATCCATTCCTTCGAATACATGAAAACAAAATTACTTCCAAATAAGTACTGAGATGCTGAAAGTACTGTTTATATGGGGATGTAAACTTAGTGATAAATCATAAGCAGATTGAGATTACCTTGTGGAGAAAATAAGGAGAGAGTTCATAAGCCTGGCCAGTAAAACCAGTTCCTGCATCCATGATTAGGGCCCACAGGTTCTGACATGAAGCCACGCTGCTAATATATAACCCATCCTCATTTCCTTTCTCGATGTGCTGGGACAGTCTCGCATCAGCCACATTGTAATGATATCTACAAAGGAAAAAGAAATGTCAAGGGCACAAAAGTTCCTCAATATCAGATACAGTATAAGAAATGAAAAATTCTAAGCATCCATTTCCAGTGTTGAAAGAGATCAAATCTGATGCGAGTTTAATGAACATCGAATGAACCAACATAGAATTAACACAGATGTTAAGAGCAACCAAATTCACAAAGATGGTACAGCTGTAAGAATCTCCATCCACACAATTAATATAACAAGGGGGGATGCCCAGTGTCTCATTGCATGTCATAAACTTTATTTTATGTTTGATGATCAGATCATTGCATGAACTTTAAGATATAAGTGCATGCTTAACCCACAGTACTTAATTGCTTGACAGCTTAAATTACCTTTGTTTCATTGGTCTGCGAGCGTTGTAAACGCTTATCCATTGTGTTGCTGGCATACCCATGCGAATCTTCTTTTTAGGTTGTTCATCATCCTCTTCTTCCATGGCCAACCGACCTCTCTTATGACCAATGAGCTACAATAGAATTTAAAGAAAAAAAGAAAAAAGATTGCATTCAGAAAGGCCTGCAAACTTCAGATGCATATCACACAACAGGAAGGTCATAGGAAGATCAATACCTTTTGTGCACCTTCCGTATTAATTGGCCTAATATCTGGATTTGGCCCAACAATGCCATCGAACAGAGAAATATATTTTGCATAGTTAGGATCTTCATCGAACTTCAAGTTAACCACATGTTCAACAAAATGTCTAAAAGGCATGGGGCAGAAGCAACATAGGCTCTCTGGAGAAGTTCCCATCTTCTTCTTGCAAACAAGAAACCCTTTGTTTTCTCCCTGAGAAAAGCATGTTAAGAACTGATATTCTGAATATACTTATAGAAGGGTATTTCTCAAACTACCTGATACCCCTGCCAAGGGAGACGACCTCGAAGAAGGAAAATCAATGTGTAAGCAAGTGATTCCAGATCATCTCTCCTGCTGCCAGTTCTTCCCAAGTGTGCATGCACACTAGCATAGCGAACTGTACCCCTAAGAAAACAGATTATAATACAAGAAGCCGTAAGTTTGCAGAGAATTAAGTAAACTACATAAAAAAGATTGACTGAACCTAATTCAATACCTGAAAACATCTGGGCGTTGGTCATAGTCCACATGCAAATCCGTTGTAATATCCTTCCATCTAGTAGCTGTTGGCTCAAAAACAGCAAAGTTATGAAAAAGGTGTAACTGAAAGCTGTCATAAAAATGAACATAAAGGAAAGCTATTTAGATAATACTCCATCACACCTAATCCAAGATCAACAAGAAACAGCTTTTTTTCATCAGGGGTCCCAGGAGTACCAAGCAGAAAATTTTCAGGCTTCACATCTCCATGCACATACCTGCCACAAGTTATAGCCATCAAGTTTCAGAATGATATTTGCCTCTACTAAGCAGAAAGTCGAAGAGAATGGCTCTATAAGAAGTTATTCACAGTCTGATACAACATAAGAAAAAACCAAATGATTTTAAACCAATAGGTAGTTATAAAGCTAAGAGTGAACTGCATTAACTTCCCATGTTTACTTTCAAAATTTCATATGCCTATTTAATCCTTGTTCTATGTTTTGACAGATATATGACGTTACTTTATCAAAAACTACAGAGATATTCCTCCAAAGTATAAACCACACATTCCTTTCTATCATACCATAAAGGGAGGTCCATGTAACTAATTCAAACCTTGGAAGATCTCAATAATTTTACTGTCTAATAAATAAATAAAACTCATTCTCACAATTACAGAGAAAGTTCTAAATTGAATTAACTCAACCAGCTTACAAATAAACATGATATCAAGAAGATCCAAATCCCTACCCTTCTCAATTTATAAGAAAAAAAAAAGTTGCAGAATGAAGACTGTTTGCAGACAAAAGTCAGGGAATTACCCTCGAGAGTGCATCTTTTCCAATATGGATATTGCTTCAATGGCAATACAAGCAACCATTTCAGTGGACATTCTGGATTTGACAGAAGAATGTAAGCTGAGCAGGTAAAGATCAAAAGGCACACATTTTAGTAAATAGTTTATTGATGATCGAGTTTAGAAAACTCACGTATGAGAGTTATTATTCCAAACATCCCACAAACTGGGTCCCAGCATATCCATAACCTAAAAGCATTAAGGTCTAGAGTTAAAAACCCAGTCCTCAAATGACAAAATCAGATAGAAGGAACATTGGAATAGATCAAAATTTTTACAATCAATGATAAAGAATATGTCTTAGTAGCATACCATGATATAATAGTCACCTTGCTTTCCCTTGTAGTGCACTCGTGGCACCCCGTGACTTCCACCAAGATTACTGCGCAAATAGAAAATTAGGTAATTAGAGATAAAAAAATACACACCCAAGACAAGCTTTAAACAAAACCACACTCAGGCCACCATAAACATAATAAAGAAGTGAAACATAAAGGGAAAAAGTCGAAAGGAGCAATAACAACACCTACTTGTACACTTGCCACTCATATGGCGGTCCATAGTTACATCCTTTACTACTTCTGTGCTCAAATTTTAGGGCAACCTGGTAGAAAAAATAATGAACAGTGAATTCCAAATCTAATGATGAAATTAAGAAATTTAAGAAACAGGAGATATCACTTATCAGCCAATACTGTAAAGAAGCCTATACCTCTACAGCTCCAGGTCCAGTCCTTTCATTCATATTTACACCAGAAATTCGTCGACCAACATATACTTGTCCAAATCCACCCTTACCCAGTTTTCTATCAATTTTATACATAGGGGAACCGCCAACTTGAACCTGTACCCAGAGAAGAACAATAGTTTAGCAATCACGAAATTTACAAAACCTACATATGCTGCATCACCGACTCTCAAAATCTTTTTTTTTTTTTTTTTTCCATTTAATCTTCTATTCCATTCTATATATCAAATGGCTTAAGCTCAACATTACAGCGTCCAATGAAGGAATAAACAATGTTTGCCATCTCAAGAGACATACGTTACTCTCAACAACTATCACATGTAAGCAACAAAAATGCCAACAAGGTACAAAGAAAGTTAATATGCATAACAATATATTAATCATCAGAACGGGGAAAAACCAGACCTTCTCAGGAAGCGGAGCGGTGCTCCCCTCATCTTCACCGGCATTGCCCTTGTCGTTGCTCCGGCCTCCACCACTATCGTAGTCATCCATCTGCTTCTCTCCAACCTCTTCTCTCTCCGCTCCACCAGCAACAGCTTCACCAACACGAACAGCTTCGTTCAAACCCTTGATCTCGTCCTCCTTCACCGGTACACCTACCTTCTCATCGACCACCTCCTGCTTCTGTCGTTTGTTAGCCTTAGGCTCAACTGCCGCCGCGGCCGCTGCCCGCCTCCCCCTTGTTCTTGTTGCAATTGCTTCACCCTCCTCGATCAATGGACTAGGTTGCTCCTGCTGCTGCTGTTTCTTTGCTGCTGCCCGGCCCCTGCGCACTCCACTACGCAGTACCGGCATCGTTCATCCTCCAAATCTCATCCTCCTCTCAGGAATACCCGGAAGAATGTCAAAAATTGGAAATTTCTCGCCGTAGAGACACAGTTCCCTTCCGATCACAACCCTCCAAACCCAAAACGCACAAAACCGATAGAAATTAGAGGAACGACTTCAGACAAAAGTTCATATCAGACCTTGACGAATTTGGGCCAAAATCGCAACAGAAGAAGAAAGAAAACAAGATCAAAGCAACTAACAAGATCAACAATCCAAATTGCGATGCTATCTTCCCTAATATCTAGAAATCCGCGAATCTTTGAGCAGTTAATCGTGGAACCCGAGTTAGGGTTTGCGAAGAAATCGAACACTGTAGAAGAGAGGCAATCGACGGGAGAGAGAGACTGGCGGAACACTTGTGTACTTTGTGAGACATAGAACACAAAGTTCGATATTTTTTTCCCGTAAAAATAATAATTGAAATTTACCGGAATGTCGAAAAATTCAAAAGATATTGCTGTCACTTTTGGATCCGTCGATTGGAGAAAATTGAGCGGCCATACCAGGGTTCGCAGACAAATTGATACTTAGATTTTAGAGAGAAATACTCATGAAATACTATGAAAATAAGAAAGAGGAATCGAAATTACTAAAAAGGGCTCAGAGGTGTGATCTCCTGGTGCGCCTACGAAGCTAACGGGGCTCCAGCGCACAAGTGGAGATAAATGTGCGGTATGATCGTTTTCCGGCGGCCAAGGAGATACTTTCCTTTGGTACAAAGAAAACACCCCGAGGAGGTATATTAAAAATTGAGTGAAAATTAATCATTTGATGTTTAAATTTTCAAGTCTGTTATAACTCAATTTTTTAAAATTTTCGTTTATTATAATTCAGTTCTCAGACTTTCATAAATTTAATAAATGCATTCCTAATATTATGAGGATTAAATATTGCATTTAAGGCATCATTTTCGACGCTACTTAGGATTATGTGCAAGAAAGATGGGACAAAATAAAAGGGAAAGTCACATTTATGTCTAAACTAAAAAAAAAAAAACATAATATAAGGCTAACATTGTCGATCTCAGACTTCGCTTGCTATAAGCGCATACTTTGTCTGGTCTTAGTGGACGATAAATTAGTGGTTTGATCCTTATCCGGCCATGGAGATACTTTCCTTTGGTTAACTAACATGACGTAAATTAAAAAACTAACAAAAAAATAATCATTTGATCCTTGAAGTTTCAACTCAGTCACGCCCCAATCTCTAAACTTAGATTTATTATAATTCAGTCCTCAAACTTATATCCATTTAATAAATGCATTCCTAATATTAAGATGATTAAATATTGCACTTATGGCATCATTGTCAGCGCTGCTTAGGATTATGTGCAAGAATGATAAGACTAAATAAAAAGGAAAGTTACATTTATTTCTAAACAAAAAAAGAAAATGAACATAATAATGACACTAACATAGTCAATCTCGGACATTGCTTGCTATAAGCACACTTTGTCTGGTCGTGTTGGACGATAAATTAGTGGTGTGATCGTTTTCCGGCCAAGGAGATTTGGTACAAAGAAAACACCCCCAAGAGGTATATTAAAAAAGGAGTGAAAATCATTTCATCTTTAAAATTTCAAGTCAATTATGACTCAATCTTTTAAATTTTTGTTTATTATAATTCAGTTCTCAGACTTTCATAAATTTAATAAATGCATTCCTAATATTATGAGGATTAAATATTGCATTTAAGGCACCATTGTCGACGCTACTTAGGATTATGTGTAAGAAAGATGTGACAAAATAAAAGGGAAAGTCACATTTAAGTCTAAACTTTTTTTTAAAAAAAAAAAAACATAACATAAGCGCTAACATTGTCGATCTCAAACTTCGCTTGCTATAAGCGCATACTTTGTCTGGTCTTGGTGGACGATAAATTAGTGGTTTGATCCTTATCCAGCCATGGAGATACTTTCCTTTGGTTAACTAACATGACGTAAATTAAAAAACTAATAAAAAAATAATCATTTGATCCTTGAAGTTCCAACTCAGTTACGCCTCAATCTCTAAACTTAGATTTATTATAATTCAGTCCTCAAACTTATATCCATTTAATAAATGCATTCATAATATTAAGAGGATTAAATATTGCACTTATGGCGTCATTGTCAGCGCTGCTTAGGATTATGTGCAAGAATGATAAGACTAAATAAAAAGGAAAGTTACATTTATTTCTGAACAAAAAAAGAAAATGAACATAACAATGGCACTAACATAGTCGATCTTGGACATTGCTTGCTATAAGCACACTTTGTCTGGTCGTGTTGGACGATAAATTAGTGGTGTGATCGTTTTCCGACCAAGGAGATTTGGTACAAAGAAAACACCCCCAAAAATGAGTGAAAATCATTTCATCTTGAAAATTTCAAGTCAATTATGACTCAATCTTTTAAATTTTGGTTTATTATAATTCAGTTCTCAGACTTTCATAAATTTAATAAATGCATTCCTAACGTTATGAGGATTAAATATTGCATTTAAGGCACCATTGTCGACGCTACTTAGGATTATGTGTAAGAAAGATGTGACAAAATAAAAGGGAAAGTCACATTTATGTCTAAACTTTTTTTAAAAAAAAAAAACATAACATAAGCGCTAACATTGTTGATCTCAAACTTCACTTGCTATAAGCGCATACTTTGTCCGGGTCTTGGTGGACGATAAATTAGTGGTTTGATCCTTATCCAGCCATGAAGATTCTTTCCTTTGGTTAACTAACATGATGTAAATTAAAAAAACTAATAAAAAAATAATCATTTGATCCTTGAAGTTCCAACTCATTTACGCCCCAATCTCTAAACTTTGATTTATTATAATTCAGTCCTCAAACTTATATCTGTTTAATAAATGTATTCCTAATATTAAGAGGATTAAATATTGCACTTATGGCATCATTGTCAGCGCTATTTAGGATTATGTGCAAGAATGATAAGACAAAATAAAAAAGAAAGTTACATTTATTTCTGAACAAAAAAAGAAAATGAACATAACAATGGCACTAACATAGTCGATCTCGAACATTGCTTGCTATAAGCACACTTTGTCTGGTCGTGTTGGACGATAAATTAGTGGTGTGATCGTTTTCCGGCCAAATAGATTTGGTACAAAGAAAACACCCCCAAGCGATATATTAAAAAATGAGGGAAAATCATTTGATCTTTAAAATTTCAAGTCAAATATGACTCAATATTTTAAATTTTTGTTTATTATAATTCAGTTTTCAGACTTTCATAAATTTAATAAATGCATTCCTAATATTATGAGGATTAAATATTGCATTTAAGGCATCATTGTCGGCGCTAATTAGGATTATGTGTAAGAAAGACGGGACAAGACAAAACAGAAAGTCACATTTATGTCTAAACTTTTTTTTTTTTAAAAAAAACATAACATAAGCGCTAACATTGTCGATCTCAGACTTCACTTGCTATAAACGCATACTTTGCATGGTCTTGGGGGACGATAAATTAATGGTTTGATCCTTATCCAACCATGGAGATACTTTCCTTTGGTTCACTAACATGATGTAAAAAAATTTTTTAAAAAAAAAACTAATAAAAAAATAATCATTTAGTCCTTGAAGTTCCAACTCAATTACGCCCCAATCTCTAAACTTTGATTTATTATAATTCAGTCCCCATACTTTTATCCATTTAATAATTGCATTCCTAATGTTAAGAGGATTAAATATTGCACTTATGGTGTCATTGTCAGAGCACTTCTTAGTATTATGTGCAAGAATGATGGGACAAAATAAAAAGGAAAGTTACATTTATTTCTGAACAGAAAAAGAAAATGAATATAACAATGGCACGAACATAGTTGATCTCGAACATTGTTTACTATAAGCACACTTTCTTTGGTCGTGTTGGACGATAAATTATTGGTGTGATCGTTATCTTGCATCATGGAGATGCTTTCCTTTAGTTCAAGACTCCACCCCACCATTAACATGACATAATTTTTTTAAAAAAAATAGTGAAAATTAATCATTTAATCCTTAATGTTTTAACTCAATTATGACTTAGTCTCTAAACTTCTATTTATAATTCAGTCCTCACACCTTCATCCATTTAATAAATCCATTCCTAATATTAAGAGGATTAAATATTGCATTTATGGCATCATTGTCGGCACCAAGGTTATTCAAATTGGGATACGATTCATGAATTGTAAGATTCATGATTAATTTTTAGGATGATATTAATATAATTTTCAACCAATAGCTTGTTTCTGAAATCCTGAACAAAGAGATAGCAAGTACAAGTTTTGTCAACTTTTTTGTTAAGGTATTTGTTCAACTATGATTAAATAATAGGTTGCTTAGAACTTTGATCACACTTTAAGATTGGTTTCGACATTTCCAGCACCTATACCATACTTACATCCTCCCTGTGGCCTCCAAGACAAAATCAAGTCCATCCGCCCTAACAATCTTAATAACCAGGGTGAGTGCATGAAGGAAGACGTGAGACAAGCTTAAGCGAGGTTTTTAGGAGACAAATTCATTAGGAGGGTGCCAACTGGAAGGGACACTTAATTCTTGGTGCCTTACATTCAAGAGTGGGCACATTATTAACTCTGCTTAAATTAGTTTTATTTATTTATTTTGTAATTGTCTTGATGATGTGATCTATTATTGTACTTAAGGGACATCACTAGATGCTGATAGCGGTGAATCCATTGGGCAAAAAGATTTGGTACTATGACTATATGAGCGGGGTTCCAGAAACTAGACCATACATGCAGGATAAATTCAACCAGTAAGTTATCCATTCATCATCTTTTATAATTTAGTTTATATTGCATGTTTCTATATATATAATTTTGGGAAATCACATCAAGGTTCCAATTAATAAGGAAAATAATATCAGGAAAATCCCATAATTTGTCAATGGCAAGTAAAGGAGCAATCATTGATAAGTAAATGAGCTACCATTGACAAGTTATGAGACTTTTCTGATATTATTTTCCATAATTGGGACATTGGTGTGATTTTTTCTATAATTTTTTTTTATTGTATCTTCTCATAGCAGTGTATAATTACCACCCCGAAAATGGTTTCAACTGCACCAAAAACAACCTCACCAATGGCCACTGTAGATGCACCTTCTAATGACTGAGTCCAAAAGTATATATATTATTCACCAATGACAATAATATCAAATTGAAGCATACATATAGTTTATAAATATAACTAACTGACAAATTTCTTTTAATTTCTTTATAGTACCCAAAGCAACTGTATAAGAGAAATAATTGTAGGTACTACGTGATACAGTACATGAAGGACATAATTACGCAAGATCTTAAAAATATTGATGCAAATAAGGTATATTATACATTTAATTCATTCATATATACATTTGGTCAACTACATATTATGATATATAACTTTAATCTATTATTTCCTTTTGCGTTCAATATTTTAATGCCTCCTGCATGATGTTTAGCAAATCACAAATGGAAGAGGTGTTTGGAGTAGGGGTGAGCAAATCAAAACCGAAACCAAAAACCGAACCGACTAATTCGGTGTTCAGTCTGTTCGGTTCAGTTTTTTCGTTTTTCGGTTTTTCGGTTTCGGTTCGGTGCTTGATTTTGATTTAATTCGGTTTTCGGTTCGGTTGTTGTAATTTTTTTCGGTTTTAACCGAAAAAACCGAAATTAAATATATATGTATATTCAGCCCACATGAGTTTAGACTCTCGGCACAACTCAATTGAAGACCCAACCCAATTTTTTTTTTCTCTCAAACCCAACCCAATTTTTCACTTTCACAATCCCTCACCTCATCATTCAAACCCTAACCCACTGTCTGCGTGACGGTGAAAGTTTTTTCCTTTCATTCTCTTGAATGTGAGTTCGAACAAGGCAAATTCACAAACCCTAACCCACTGTCGGCAGCAAGCAGCATCAGTCGACCGTCATTAAGCTCTCGCCTTTCACTCACTTCACTAGTTCGGCTTAGGTTTGCAGAATCGCAGCCCTTCCCTTCGCCTGCTCAGAATCTAAGATCAGATCTTCACTTCTACACTGAGCTTCCCGTCGTATTCCTCCCACGTAGCTCCGATCGTGCCAGAATCTGCAAAATTGGTGTTACTCTGTCTCTACGACCTGCAACTGCGCTCCGTCGTCCGTCGTCCGTCGGCCTCGTCTCTGCTCCGCCCTTCGTCAGTTCTCATCTCCATTTCGCCCTTTGTCAGCTGGAGGTGACCCACTGTACTGCTTTATTGCAGATTCTTTAGCAAACATCTAATCTGATTGTGAATGAGTGTCTTTGTTTCACTAAATTTATGGCCACAAATGATTTCATTCACCGATAGGATTCCTAAAATATGAGCTTTTTTAATTTCTGATGGTTTTGTTTTGACTTTTGATATTTGTGGTGTTTAATTGGTTGCTTTTTTGTTGCAGCTGGTTCACAATGTGTCTCCATTTCACAAAAATTATGGCCACAACTTATTTCATCCACAAACAGGATCCCTGTTCCTAGAATTTGGGTTTTTTAAATATCTGATTATTTGTTTTTTTTGATATTTGTGGTGTTTAATTGGTGGCTTTTTTTGTTGCAGCTTGTTACCCGCATTTCTTGATAAGTTGCCTAGAGTTTCACTAAAGATTTGGTTTCTTCTTCCTGATTGTGCCTTTTCTTTATTACATGTTCTGAGTTTTTTTTTTTATCATACATGTTCTGAATTTATTATGTGCTTTAAACTGTGTCGTCGTAAATGAATGACTTTTAATTTGATTAAGTTTTTGACTTTGTTGAAAAGAGAGTTCTGTTTTCTTCCTTGTTTTTTGGAACGAATTTATTTAGATTCAACTAAGTAGGCTAATTCGTTTCCAAACCGACCCCCTCCTTTGTTATGAACTCTTTTTTTAAAATGTTGAATTCTTTTGTATATTATTTTTCTTGTGTTGGTGTTTAATTGGTGGATTACTTTGGTGCAGCTGGTTCACATACTCTATTAGTTGGCTACGGTTTCGATAAAAATGTGGTTAAATCTTTCTGCTTGAGGCTTTTGAAATTTAGTTGTCCTTGATATTGTGTCAAAAGTTTGAATATCAGTGGCAGAAGTGAGCAGAAAAGAAAGCATGCTGAATATATACAAAAAAATTGGTATCTTGCTTACATTGAAAGCCTAACTGCACTGCAACATTATTCTTATGATTATTTAGAATTGCATTTCAAGTTATGAACGATGACCATTTTTATATTTTCCATTTCCATTTAGGCAGGCAGGTTTGAATGTTACAACAGCAGCTGTAGGTATACCACAGCATCAGGTTTTTGTATCTGCAAATGTTGTAATCGTTTTTTTTTCTTTTGGTTCATCTGGATTTTTAACGTTTCATTACTTTTAACTGATTTAAATGCAGGGTGCAGTAGCTTCTGATGAAAAGATAAAAAAGCTTGTGTCAATGGGCTTTGACAGGGTAATACTAGGAGTAACTTTTTTCCTGAGCATGAAGAAATGTACTTCAAATATTTATACCTTGCTATTCTGAATTCTGATTCTCCGACTTATGACACCTTCATTCTTTTGATCTCTCAATAGTCAATAACGCCCAGGTATTCATCTTGTTTTCAGATTGATCCCCTATCACATTTCAGTCATTTCTTTGCACTCACGCAGTTGTATCTTTGCACTCAATACTTTTTAATGAATACAATCTGGTTAGTCAATATTGCAGATTGATTGGAGGAAAAAAAAAAGATGGGCCATTTTACAGAATTAATCCAAACAAAAAGGCCCACAAGAAGCCCAAAAACCGAATTAATTGTAAAACCGAACCGAAATATTTCGGTGTTTTCGGTTTCGGTTCGGTTTTTAAAATGCATGTATTTTAGTTTTTTGGTTTTTTCGGTTTTAACCGAAAACCGAATGCTCACCCCTAGTTTGGAGAGTTAGCGACATCTCTGCAACATCAGTGGGAGAGTGAAACCTTTGAACGATTGTAAATTTCTAGATACATATTTGTTTGTTTTAAAGTTTTGTTTTTGATGGTGTATACATATATATGAATAATTGTAAATATATTATTATACGTTGTATTATTCTATTTGTTCTCTACAAATGTATATGCAGGGGATGTCGAAAGCCGAAACCTCCCACTTTTTTTGACAAAAAATTGGCTTTGATAAATCACGGTTGTTACCTAACAACCGTTATTTATGTCAACTATATATAATAGTTGTTTAAATAAATTTGTTAGCATTACTATCAATATATAACGGTTGTTAAGCGGAACCATTATGTATTATGCAAGCATTACTATATATTATGATGGTTATTTACGTGTGCCCATTAATTATTATCACAACAATGCGCATAACGGTTATAGTAGGTTTAAAATAATAAGGTTTGAAACCGTAATTTATCTACGCAAAGCATATATAGTGCCCGCATATATGATAGTTCGAAATCGTTATATATCACAGACAATAACAGTTATAAAAGACATTTTCTATAATAGTGAATATATACTTAAAATTTCGTCTCTCCCCTCCTTTACGCTCGACTTCTTGAGTGGTAGAAGCTCTTTTCTCATCATTAGGCGAGTTTTTTTCATGTCTCCCTCCTCAGTTTTGGCCGGGGTAGAGACGTCCATATTTTGTGTTGGTCTCTATTTATTTTCATGTGTTTTTGGGTTTTCTTATGGTGGTGTTGCGTTTCTTTGCGACAATAAATCGAGTTTGGGTTTCGATGGCACCAAATCTCACATGGTGGCTCAGTTTGATGATTTTGGGATTGAGATATGGTATGTATGGTCTAATAAATTATTGGCCCCATCTTTCAAAAGACTATTGTAGGTTGTTGCCAACGGTGATTTTGAAGCGTATGCTAGGGTCAAGGGTATGCTGGTGTTTGTGGGTGCTTTTGCTTTCAGGAGATCTACTCATGAAATTTCTTCAACAATCAATCTCATTGTTTTATTGCTGATAAAAGAAACGGATCCTTTGCGTCGGTTTTTTACATTATTATATGTTTTGGCCTTATTTTTGCAGACTTTTTATTTTGGGCCTTGTATCTCTCGCTCCGTTAGATTTAATTGAATAATATTTTACGGCCAAGGAAAATATATTCACTTTAGACTAAAAGTATTTATCTTATTTTAAGTGATTTTGTATTGTATGAAGTAAATAGATGAGATGAGTTTTGTCATAAAGAAAAACTTTCTTTAATTTATCCTAGAATCCCCTGAACATCCAATTTTTTTTTTCCCTAGTAACAAATTTCCAATTCTCAATCAAGATACACCTTTAGCACATTGGACCTATAATAATAGGCTTATTGATTATAAAGCCCAACCCAAATACAGTGCTAATAATTTGGATGGTCCAATAATAGACAATTGAACAGGCCCATTTTCGGTTTCAGCATCAACCCTTTCCATGAGCCGAGGGTTGATGACTTTCCGTTTTGTTCGATTTTATTCCAAACTTTCCGTGTAATTAACTTGAACTGTTTTACCAAAAAAAAAAAAAAAAACTACAAAGAGTAATATAGTTGGCTAATGCATCGGCCTTCACGCTAAAAGGGAGGAGGTTTGATACCTGCTGGTCGATGTGAGGGTCTTGTTGGTGGGCGATCTGTAAATATCTTTGTAAGTGCTCTTTGAGCTTGAAAGCATACCCTGGTTCTGGTGTTTACCTCTACTTAAACTTTTTTATATTAAAAAAAAAATTGAACTGAAATTTTTACGGGAAAATGCCAAATAAATACCTTATGAATTTGTAAAACCCCCAGAAGTCTGTTGAATTTGTAAAAAGATTGAGAGGTACCAAGGATCTATGAGGGATATGCAAATTCTGGTGAAATTACCCTTTTACCCTTACTTTTAAATAATAAAAAAAAAACCCTCCACCCCCCACCACAAGTGGCGGGGGCCACCACCTCCGCCAACCACCCCACGGCCACCACCACCATCGGTGGTGGTGGCACCGGCGACGGCGGTGGTGGTCGGCACACACGGCGGTGGGGGGTGGCCGGTGGTGGTGGGGGTGGAGGGTTTTTTTTTTTTTTTTTTTTTTTTTTGATTTGTTTAAAAGTAAGGGTAATTTCACCCGAATTTGCATATCCCTCATAGGTCCTTGGTACCTCTTAGTCTTTTTACAAATTCAACAGACTTCTGGGGGTTTTACAAATTCATAAGGTATTTATTTGGCATTTTCCCAATTTTTACCCAAAAAAAAACTTGAACTGAAATTCTTTCACTGAGATATTATTAGATATAATTATATCTTAACATATTATATTTATTTTAAAAATATTGGAAGACGAATTGTTTATAAGTATTACATGATGATTAACCGTCATATTTTTCATTAAATAAATGACGATTATAAACTACTACCATTATTTTTTTGTTTTCGCAAATTTTGTTTTTCAATACATGATTGTGCATATATTTAACCGTTATGTTTTAGCGTTATATATTTTTGTATGACCTTTGCCTCAACATATATGACATTTATTCGATGTTAGCGTTATTTATTAAATATTATATATATCCGAATTCACCCTAGTTATCTTTTTGAATATAATTCACTTATTCTTTCTTTTTTTGATTATTGTTTAGAAGTATCAATAGAATAAAATAAGAAAATATTGACAAATATAAAATTATATATTTATATATTGAGAGGAATCCCAACTCCCTAAATATATTTTGTGTCAAGAAGGAGGGATTTGACTTTTTCTCCCCTTCACGTTACTCATAAACGTTAAGTATACGTTAAGTATCTAGGCGACTGGGTATGCAACAAAGCCTCCTAACCTTGCCTTTCGCCCCTATATAATACACATACCCGAACCCTCTCCTTTTCCATTCATAACTTCTTCTCTCAGTTCCAAACCCTCTCCCTCTCCCCCCCCTCTCTCTCTCTCTCTCACAAAAGCCATTCACTGATAATACAGAAATGGAAATAAGCAATTTGCCAGTAATATCAAAGAAAGTATGGAGCATAGTACGCGTCCTCTTCTTTTTGCGCCCTAAAGGCTTCACCAAACCAAAGCTCTTGATGCACCTCAACCTCATGCTCAAACGCCCTGGCAAGCTCGCCGGAAAAGCTATCGCCAATCTCATCTCCCACTACCACCACCACCACTCCCACCATGGCATCTCCGCCGCCTCCCACGACGCTCCCCTGCAATTCTGCACCGCCCGCGAGTACGAGTTCAGCTGCAGCAACGCTCCCAAATACAGCTTCTTCTCCAAACGCCATAGTATTCCCCGTCACTCCCCTGCGTGTTCTCACGCGCCACTCACTCTGGACGATGAAGCGGTGGCAGTTAATAATGCTCTCAAGGTGGTGTCAGAGATGCTGGAATATGACAGAAAAGGTAAAGCTGTGGTGGTGGCGTCCCCGGCAGTTCCTGCGTCTGGGCGGACCCGGACGGTGAGACAGGTGAGGGTAACGGACTCTCCGTTCCCGGTTCAGGATGGCGACGACGGGGACCACCATGTTGACAAGGAGGCGGAGGAGTTCATAAATAGCTTCTACATGGAGCTGATGAAGCAGGGTTGAGCAATTTTGGATATGTTGCTTTGTAAAATGTTAACTATGATCAATTAACCGTAAATTATCGAGCAGTTTTGGATTTGTTCATGATAATTATACCAGCTGGCCAGCTCATCAGTTTTCACCTTTTGTAGGTTGGGGATTTTGGTTTCAATTGTAAGGTCATTACTATATTTCATATATAATATATATATGTGTGTACTTTTAATTGTTTTGCACTCAATAAATAAAAAATTAAATGTTATATATAATTAACGGTAGGCATATCTTTGATTAAACAAGTTTATTTCTTTTTCTTTTTTTCAACTTTTCTTTGTCCATTTATATAAGCGGCCTCTCCCTTTCTTTCTTTTTTTGCTCAGAGCCTCTCCCTTTCTGGATGATCGATGGAACACATGATGAGCATCTGATTTTTATATATAAAAATAAAGGAAAGTTTGATTGCTATTTAAAAAACGGGTTAAGGGGCAAAAATGTTCCAAAATTTTTCACAGATGGATACTGGGTATCTAAAGTTTTTTAGGGTGAAATTATGGCCCAAGAAGTTAAAAATGGTGTAATATTAGCCCCACCGTTTGAAGTGTCAACTTTGATCATTAAAATTGACTTATTCATCCATATGGATGCCACCTCATCTAAAGCATAACCTTTCCGGAACCGGTTTCAGAGCTCGTCCCTGGGACGAGCTCTCTCGCTTTCGTCGTCGTCGAACGGCTTTCCGGACCGTCGAGATCGATTTTTTTTTTTCTTTTTGTATTTTTTATCAAAAATAATTTTAATAGGTAGAGGATCTAAAATAAAATTTAATATCTCAACTAGCGTTTTTTTCATATAGAAAAAAAAATAAAAACGAAAAATTTTTTAAAAAATTTGAGCCGTCAGATCCAAAGCTTGTCATACGGACGAAATTTCCCTTCGTCAAAGGACGAAGCAGGAAATCTGGATCCTAACCTTTCCTCCCCTCCCCTATCGACCCACCGCCATTCAGCCCATCATTCTCCTCTCTTCCTCTCTTTGGCTTCTTACCACGTTCATTCCATTCCTCCTTATTTTCCAACTCCGACAATTATTTATTCTTCCATCATCGGCTGCTGCATCTTTGTTTTCATATATATATTTTTCTGTTCCTGGAAATTTTGGGTTTCTGGGGAACAGTTTTAGTATTCGTCTGTTTTACTTGGTTTTAAATTATGGGTTATTGGGTTTGATTTTGTATCGTGTTTTTAATGTTGTTTCCAGAAATTGACGGCGCTGAAGAAGGCTTACGCCGATATAATCCTCGACACGACGAAGGGGGCAGTGGCTCGTCTAACGTCGGAGAGAAAAGCCGCGAGCTAGGTTCCAAAGGGAGATTCTTTCGACTGAAGAAGTGTCACTTAGGACGCTACTTCGGCTTAAACAAATGTTGGATTCAAAGGAATGATCTTTGTTCTCAACTGCTTTTGCTTGCGCCTCTTTTTCTTTGTTTTCTTTAACTCGGTGATCACTCCAATATATGTTTGTTCGTTGTGTCTTGGGTTTAGTGTGAGATTCTAGTGGATTAGGAAAATTTTGATCATTTCACTTCATTGGAATATTTTGGAAAGGAATTTTAACTAATTACTTGGAAACCAGTTTGACTGAATTCAAGATGCGAAAGATAGATAATTTGTTTGTGTTTATAGAGCTGCTAAAATACCTTGAGCTCACTTAAGTATGGATTATCTTTGAAATGCAATGCTTGACTCCACAGGGGTCATTCCACGATGGTTGTTGGGGAGAGTAGCACCGGTCAGGGATGCCGCCGGATCGTGGAAGGTTCAGAGAATGAGAAGAACGAAGATGGTGAACAAAAACGACTTGAGGAAGTGCTTGAAGATTAGAGGAATGGAATGAACGGGGAAGAAGTCAAAGAGAGGGAGAGAGGAGTGATGGGCTTATACGATGCGTTGGGAGAACGGGAAGAGAGAGGAGAGGAGGTGGTATGTATGGAGTGATGATGTGGCATCCATGTGGATAAATAAGTCAACTTTAATGGTGAAAGTTGACACTTCACACGGTGGGCCAACATTGCACCATTTTTTAAACTTTTAGGGTATTATTACCCCTTAAAAACTTCCAAACACTTACATGTAAAAACTTCTCGTTCATTTTTGTCTCTTAACCCTAAAAAATTAAAATGCTACAATATTCTAGCTATGTTTGGCATGCAATAAATTCTTTTTTCTTTTCAGCTACCATTCTTCTTACTTTTTTTTACCAACGCTACCACTGCTTTTGCTATGAACCATATATGCTGACCATATTCCATGGTTAGGTCAATCAAATGACAACAATCACACCATACACTAAGGAATAGCATTTGAAAAGTCATATTTGCCCCTTATTTGAATATAAAAATGTTACTTATATAAGGATAGTAAGGTCAAGCTCAACTTCAACTTTTTCATTTTTATTATATTTCTACTCTATTTCAAATTAAACATTTCAAAGTCACACAAGTTGCTTAGCGCGACATGACATTAAGTAATATTAGTCCATTCCCTTGTTTTCTCTATCTTTTATAATATATTCTAACAAATCAAAATGCATCGTAATATGTCAGTATATATACTAATAAAATTTAGAAGAAATCATATTAATATAGGAGTTATATAACTAATTTATAAAAATTAAGAAAATTAATTAACTTGGTTAATTATAATATATGTGTGTGTTGGTTTTCCTAAAATACTCTCTTTAATCATTTTTTGAAGCTATGTCTTTATAAAAATATCCTTAATATGTGCAATAAATAGAGATAGTTTAGTTAAAAATTATAAATTTGATAAACAAAGTGATTGAGAAGTTGAGATTATATTTATGACTCAAACGAACTCTATTAGTTCTTATGTTTGGGATTGAAGGAGTTCTGGCTAATTAGCTATGTATGAACCACGAATTAGGATATGGAATAATGATTAATTTGTTATAAATATATGTATTATGTGGATGTCCATTGCATAGTAACCCTTGAAGGTCTATAAATAGAGGTCTTGTGTAAACATTCGAAGTTACTTGAAATGAGAATTCCTCCATCTCTCTAGAATTTTCTCTCGACTTCTCTCTACTTTTCTATACATTTTCTTCAGTTTTATAACACGTTATAAAGACGAGGCTCTAATCAATCGAGCCTCCTTCTTGTGTTAACCATCATCACCGTCGTCGTTCACCTTCATGGCGGGAGAAGATTTCAAATTGCTCAAAAGGAGGCGTTTCAAGTTCGAGAAATTGATTTTTGATCGGTGATTATGCGATCTCTTCACTTAGGTATGTTTTCTATTAAGTTTAGATTGTTGATTTAAGATATATGATGCCTGTAAGGGAAAAAGAGTACAACGTGTATCGACGCTCCCCCTCTTAATTACATCGATTTTTTTTTTTTTTTTTTTTTTTTTTTTTTTTTACTTTTATTGTTGTTAATATATTTATGTTTAATCATTTATTGTTTTAATATAATATTTTATTTTATTTAATGCTGCTAACATATTTATATTCAGCATTTTATTTTTATTATTGCTAACATATTTATATTTAATTATTTATTTTTATGTTAGCATTTATTTATGTTTATTTGTTTATATTTTATATATTTATATTTTAATTTCGACACCTACTTGGGGTTAAACCTCCTAACCGGAAGTCTTGATTTAATATTTAGCATTTATCTTTATGCTATTTAATTTAAGCATTTACTTTTATGTTAACTAACATAACTTTTACATTTATGTTATTGTTTCTAACATAACATTTATTGTTTATGTTTAATTTATTATTTGTCATTTTATTATTATTATTTTCATTATTATTATTATTAGTATATTTCTTATTATATGATCAGGCGTCATATATAATGGCGAAACCATATATATAAGTTTATCCTGAAGATAAACAGTTTAAAGTCATATTGTGATATGAGCTAAAAGTTGGCAAGAAGCCCAGAAGAGGCATAATTTAGACAAGCCAAGAGAAGGCATAAATTGTCAAGAAGCCAAGAAGAGGCATAATTTGGCCTGAAGCCAAATGATAATTTGGCCTGATGCTGTGAGACATATTGGCCAAGCAAAGAGATAAATTTGCCTCAGAGTTATGAGACATGGCCGATCCATAATTTTTGTATGGTGTCATTTGGCATTAATGGGAATGTATGACCATGGAAGATGGTTGTTCTTCTAAAAGTTTATTATATATGGGAATATTCAATTTGCTCCTGAAGTAGCAATATTGTGAAAAAATCAAGAAATATTTTGATTTAATTTCTTGCTTGTGATCAAACAAAACATTGAGTTTTTGTTTTATGGATCATGAATTTCTTCCAACAGAATGAACTACATTCCCAGAAGTGAATGTAGTAATGAATTAATTGTGGTTGTGGATATGTGTGTAAATTTGTTTACATATGGACATGGTTGTAATTATGGTGGTTCAAATTCTCTAGGAAGTGAGGAAAGATTATTGATAAGAACCACGAGAATGAGATATTGGGTATAACAAACATGATAGAAATTCATGTTATTGTTGTGGTGGCAAGGGTCATTAGTTTTTGTATTTATTTTATGTCATGCTATATTTGTTAAAAGTTAAATATTTGATATAAACTATCTGATAAGATAAGTATTATATGTAAATCAGCCTCAAAATCAATTTCGAAAGTATGAGGCGTTGATTTTCAAAATATGGGACCAATTTAGAATTTTAAATAATTAGGGTATTATTTTATAATTTTACGTGGTAGTAAAATAACATTCATAGAATTTTGGGGTCATGTTATGTATTTTTCCCCAAACTCAATTTTCAAACCTTTCCACGTGAAGGCACGGTTGAAGAGAGAAAAATTTGGTTGTGAGTCCCATATGTTTATATTATTTTATTATTATGAATAGTAAATACTATTCACGAAAAAAATTTTGGAATTTTTGAATGGCAAGTAGCCATAATATTATGTTTTTATGGCAAGAAGTAGTCATAATATTATGATTTTATGACTAGAAAATTTATCATTTTTATTGCCATAAATTTATTATTTGATGTTTAAGAAGTTTATCAATTTTTATAATTGTTCTTTTATAAAAGAACAATATTGGTTTAAGGAAATGACATGACAAGAAAATTTTTATGGATTATTATAAATACTAAGACCCTGAAGGAATATGTATATACATAGAGTTTTAAGTTATTGTCTTAAAGACAAATAACTTGCGAAGAAATTATGCCACATATGAGTAATAATTCTAAAGGCTAATAGTCTTGGAGACTAATTAGCATAGTTTGCCCACTACATTTGAAAGACCAATGTTCAGACTATATTTGGTAGTATAAATTTAAGGCTCCGGAAGAGCTATGAAAGTATAAATTTGATTTAAGGCTCTGGATGAGCTAATATTTTGTTACCTGAAGGGACAAAATTATGCATTGAATATGCATTTTATTCTACAAAAATGAAAGAAACTTTTTGAGTTTCAAAGATATCTATAGAAATGGATATCATATAGAAAAGTATTGAACCACATGCTCATTGTAAACCAGAAGTTTACAATATTACTAGTGAGGTCATAAGTGATTAATAAAGATATGAAAAATTATTGAGAATTCATATCTTAATGTGTAAACAAATATTATAAATTCATGACCAACAACAAGAAAAATTGAAAATGAATCTTCATTTTTCTAGAGCAGATACAAGGAGGAGATATTTGAGATATTTTCCATTGGGTGTGCGAAGTGCCCGTAGCACTATTATAATGCACTAATATAGTCCTCAAAGGAGGATAAGAATATATGATGGGTGTTAATTTCATTTGATAATGAATAAAAGGATTTGAAAGTGAAAACCCACATTTGGATTGAAATCCATAAATGTTTGTGAAGTATTTTTAAAGGACTCACACTTGAGGGGAGATTTCTAGAATACAAGTGTGAGTGAAATTTTGAAGAATTATATACTTCATACATTAAGCCTCTCTTATGAAGAACAAAGTCCATGAATTTTAAGGGGAATGTTCTGTCTCACACTTGAGGGGAGATTGTTAGTATGCAGTGTGAGCTAATTTGTAGAAATTCATACTCATACTTCCCACATAATGACAAATATGATCTCCGAAAATGAATGATAAATTATGATTGTGGATCATAATGTTACGATAAACCAGAAATAAATTTGCGAGATGAGATATATGTTTACAAAACTAGAAGTTTACTATTTGTTGGCATGACTTGTTTGATCATCCAAGTCATATATAATACAAATAAGAATTTGTATTGACATCCATTGAAGAATCGAGAAAATTCTTCATAAATAGCCGCTTGTTCTCAAATATAAATGACTATGAAAATGTCATAGGTCATAATTGGTAATAATGAATCTCTGGAAATATATCAAACAGATTTATATGGGCCCATTGAAATAGCATGTAAACCATACAATGATATGAGAAATTTGATAGATGCATCTATAAGATGGTTACATGTGAGATTATTTGCTTGCAACATGAAGTTTGAAATAATTGCAACATGAAGTTTGCAAAAGAGATTGCAATATGAAGTTTGCAATAATGTTTGATGTTTGAATAAATTAAGCTCGCAATTTTCCAGATTATATGATTTAAGAATCATAATTAAAGCCTCCATAAATAAGCTGGATGAAAGCTTATGAGAACAAAATTTTATGTTGGTATATTTGATATTATATAGCAAAGCATTTATATAAGCCAACAAAATTCTCTCGGTATAATTGGTTTTTGGTCAGGAGCCAAACGAATTTCCATCTTAAAATGGTTGAATGTGCAATGATTATAAACCCACCACAATGCACATAGATGGATATAGAAAGATATTTGAGATAAATGTTGTATAAGTACCTTCTATTTCTTGTTTGTCTCTATATGAAATGCAGAAAGATGTTTCTAAAGGAAACAAATGGATTTAGGAGACTTATCTGCGCATGATTAGTCAATTGTCGTTTGACATTGTTTTTACCATGAGGGGGAGAAATTGGATATTTGGAAAAGACAATATATGGAATGCATTATAGTAAAGTATATATCCTCGAATAATGTTGTATGAACCGAGAAGTTCATCGATTATGCATTCATGAATTATTTGCTAGATAATATTCTTCGACTCAAATGAGATTTATTAAATCTCATACTCCATTGAAAATGCTCCAATCTGTATGAATATGAATGTGGCATGCTCGAAGCATGAGAAATTATTCGGTTCCAATTATAAATGTTATGGATAAATTGGATCAATAATTAAGATGATCATATTAAGGAGGTAGATACTCCAGAAGAGTATCGAGACATAACTAATTGCAAAAACCTCAAAGAGAGGTTCAGGTACCTGAATAATATTGATATTGATAAGTTATGTCGAATTGGAAAAATTGAACCGAAAAGATAAAGTTGTCGACAACAACTTTTGATGATGATATCACGTGATTAAATGAGGATATTATATAAAGATATGTCACAAGAAGTTGACATAAAGATGATTGGCCAAGAGGATAAGTGAAATTGAAAAGACGCCAATATAATCATATTATGATAGTTATGGACCTGAAGTCCTAATTGAGATATATGAATGTTTATTGTTTATGTGAAAATAAAGATTTTCACGAGTCTAATATGATTATGATGTAATATATGATTTTGTGGTGGATACAATAATTTTGTATATATTGTTAATCTGGCAGTTTATGAAAGAAAGATTATGCGTCTATGTTGATATTGTTATATAGTCTATTCATAAGGCTTAATAAATTATGAAGATTACAGAAGAATCTTCAAAGAATCAAAAGTGCTAGTAGCACATGTCCTTAAAGGACTTAAGATGGTAGAAAAGGACTTAAGGTCTTTGGGAGCACATGTCGAGAAAAGATTTAAGGTGCGAGAAGCACATGTCTCCGAAAGACTTATGGTGCCAAAATGCATCAAATGATTTATTGTGCTAGAAGCACGAGTCCCTGAAGGATTTAGAATGCTAATCAAAAGTATTTAATTCAAGTTATTGAAAACAATAAAGGGGAAGCAGTCTTTGTATGACTTAAATCAATTAGGGCACAGAGGTATAATCTTCTCAAGAAATATATGTTGAAAGAAGGGTATAAAGAAAGTAAATCAATATGCCCATGCATCTTTATGAAAAGATCTAGATGTGAATGTTTTAATTGCAAGTCATGTTGATGATATCAACATTATTGAAATCATTTGAAAAGCTTCAATAAAGCAATTAATTGTTTAAAGAAAGAATTAGAAATAATTCATGACTTGAGAAGAACAAAATTCTGTATTGGATTACAGATTTAATACCTAAAGAATGAGATCTTTTGTTTATACAAAATGAGATCCTAGATTGATTTTATATGGATAAGTAATATCCATTATATATTTTAAAGTATTTGCAGGTGGATAAAGAACAATTTCAACCTCAAGCAAAGAAGTTGAAGAATGACACTTATGTATCATGTTTAGCATGAGATAATTCTTCACCAACACAAAGACATTAGAAGTAATGTAGTCATCAGGGGGAGTAAATCTAATGTATTTTAGTAGAGCAATTGATGTACGCGCACTCTTTTTCCCTTATCTAGGTTTTGTCCCATGGATTTTCCTAGAAAGGTTTTTAATGAGGCGGCATTAGAAAATCGATGTAATTAAGAGGGGAGCGTCGATACACGTTGTACTCTTTTTCCCTTATCTAGGTTTTTGTCCCACCGGGTTTTCCTAGAAAGGTTTTTAATGAGGCACATACATAAGAAAGTGTATCGATGGATAATGTACTCTTTTCTTTAGCTAGGTTTTATCCACCGGGTTTTCCTAGTTAAAGTTTTTAATGAGGCATATTCATAATGGACATCCAAGGGGGAGTGTTATAAATATATGTATTATGTGGATGTCCATTGCATAGTAACCCTTGAAGGTCTATAAATAGAGGTCTTGTGTAAACATTCAGAAGTTACTTGAAATGAGAATTCCTCCATCTCTATAGAATTTCTCTCTGACTTCTCTCTACTTTTCTATACATTTTCTTCAGTTTTATAACATAATTAAGATTTTAGATATTTTCAATATATAGCTATTATTAAGAATATTTGGTTTTAATTTTGATTTGATTGTTATCTTTTATCATTAATTGTCATTTATATTCAGTTTTACATTTCTAGGATGTTCTATCATTAATTTTTTTTAGTTAGATTGATATCTATAAATATATTTCTCACTTTCTCTTGTCTTCTCCCCAGTTGTCCTCCCTTCTCTCCCTTTCCTCTTCCCCGTTCTGCTTCATGAATATTATGACTTAATTCAATTTCAAACTCTCTGTATGCAAAGCATGTGGCTTACATTATTCAAATTACAATTTAAAAGCACACTCATTAACGTACCTGAAGAGGAATGTGCAAAGTCATGTGATAAATGTGCTTAATTAATAGAGTATATGGGAGGTATATTCTGTATATTCAATGGGGAAAAACTTATTTCAAAGGCACTAGCTAAAGCGCACATGATCAAACATGGTTTGCTGTTTTTTGTTGTTGTTGAAAATACTTTAAAATGAAACCACCGTTTGAATTATAATTGGACCCAACTCTCGTTTGTGGGGCTAATAGGAGAAAGCTTAGCATCAAAGAAAATGAACTTTTTTCAACGTAATGTCTTTTATTTTCCTAAAGTCGCCTTCTACGCTCCTTCTTGAAACTTGTATAGCTTTTAGCTTTTTAGAACCAGTCTTGCAAACGTCATATTAACTTAATTAATTAGCTAGTTATTTTTAATTAAGTATAATATACACTTGAATATCTATAATTAATCACAAATTTGGCTGTAAATTTTGACAGTGCATGATTGTGTGTGTGTTATTATTATTATAATGATATTACCAACTTATGTTATTTGAGTTTAGGCAATTATAACTTATAAGGAAGGGGACGGGTGGGGGTATTATGGTATATATAGAGATCTTTTGTAGCAAAAAGAATTAATTTAAATTATATTGAATAAATTTTTTTGAATTACAAATGTATTCTTCTCTACAGCTAATAATTTACAATTGATATCCATGTATACTATTTGTAATTGTGTGAAGAAAATATCTCGCAGCCAGCTCGATTGGTTGACTTTTTCACTTTACCTAATTAAGCAAAAGCAGCTCGCATGCAGAGACACACACGCATATCCAAGGTGCGCCGTTCAATGGCGGTGCTCAAAATATCTTGCTTATAATAATTGTGGTTTTATGTGAACGAGGTTTAACAAAAAAAATTCATTCAAAATTCTATACTATATGTTGAGGGAGGCATAACATAATTCAGATACAAAGTATATAAGAAAAAATTGCTTTAATAATAAAAGTAGTGTAGTGCTTGGATTTTCGTCATGTGGAATTTTGCAGTTAGGGTCAAGTCGTAACTTAGCTTTATATGATGCTTCTGCTTCATGTGGCTCACATCATTTATTTGAACCTTTCTCGTTCATATAAAGCAATTTATTCAAGCAGCCCTTAAAGAGAAGGTCATGATAAATAAATATATAATTAATTATGAGTTTCTTTCACTACTATATAAATCACAATATATGACGGTTATCAACTGTTATACATCATGGTTTCGAATCATTATATATGTGGGCGCTATAAAAGCTCGGCATAGATACATAACGGTTCGAAACCGTTATTTATTTTGAACATATTATAACGGTTATAATATAATAACCATTATGTATTGATGCTTGGTGAGGCTTTGATATGTACATTGATGTGATAATAATTAATGGGAACAAATCAACAACCATCATAATATATGGTAATGATTGCATCATATATAACTGTTCCACTTTAACAACTGTTATCTAGTTGACAAAAATAATGGTTGTTAGATCACAATTGTGATTTATGGTGTCATACATAACGGTTTTACTTTAACAACCGTTATATATAGTTGATATAAATAACGGGTTGTTAGGTAACAACTGTGATTTATCGGAGCTAATTTTCTTAAAAAAATTTGAGGGGGAGGGTTTTCTAGTTTCGATATCCCCTTGCATATTTATTTGTACATAACAAATCATAATATATATTTACATTATTCATATATAGAACAATATAACAAATCATAATATATTTACAATCATTCATATACATGTATACACTATTAAAACCAAAACTTTAAAACAAACAAATCATCAGTATCTAGAAATTTACATTAATTCTACATGTATTTACTCTTCTACTGATGTTGCACAAATGTAGTAAACTCTTCAACAACTTCTTCCATTTGTCAGTTGTTCAACATCGTGTAGGAGGTATCAAAATATTGTGTGCAAAAGGAAACAAGATGGAAGTTAGATATTGTAATATATAGCTGACCGAATGTATATATGAATGAATTGAGCATATAATATACCTTTGTTGTGTCAATATTTTCAGGACCATGGGTGATAATGTCCTTCATGTATTGCATCACGCAATACCCATGATTGTTGCTCTTGTCCGGTTGCTTTGGGCACTATAAAGAAATGAGAAGAAAAATTTGTCAGTTAGTCATATATATATATATAAACTGTATTGTGTGCTTCATCAATTTATTAATATTATAATCATTGGTGAATATATACCTTCGGACACATCCATTGGAAGAAGCAAGTGTTGCTGCCATCAATGATCTTGTTTTTGTTACAATTGAGACCATTTTGAGTGGGTAAGTGTAGACAGTTTTGAGAAGATACAATATAAAATTACATATACAGAAACATGCAAGATGAACTGAATTATAAGAGATGATGAGTGAATAACTTACTAATTGAAAGTAACATGTATGGTCTCATGTCTAGAACCCCGCTCATAGAGTCATAGTATTCTTTTACACATTGGATTTATGACTATGAGCATCCAGTGGTTCCTAAGTACAATAATAGATCACACCATCAAGACAATTACAAAACAAATAAAAACTAACTAAAGCAGAGTTAATGATATTTCCACCCTTGAATGTAAGGCACTAATTAAGAAGTAAATGTCACTTCCGTCTAACACCCTCTTAAGGAATTCATCCACTAGAAACCTCATGTGTTGTTGCTTGGCACCTTCCTTCATGCCCTCACCTTGGTTATTGATTAGTTCTGGGCAGATGAACTTGATTTTATCTTGGAAGCCACGGGGATGAGATAATTATGGTACAAGTGCCAGAAATGTTGAAACCAACATATCAAAATGTAATCAAAATTCTAAGCAGCCAACTATTCAATTACAGTTGAGGAAATACCTCATAAAGAAGTTGCACCTTGAATATTGAACATTATTCAATCCAAAGACAGCACCCCTAAAAAGACTGGCATGGTCAGGCCCTAATGTCTTCGACAATATGTCCTCGTCCATAGAAAGGAAGCCCCCTTGTGTTGCAACTTACTGGGACATGGCTTGCTGTACATTTAACAATAATGTTAATATTGATAGTTAATTGAAGACAATACTTCCATGAATCAGGGACAAATATTAATACTTACAATTTTATTGATGACCTCCTTTACCTAAGGATTGTCATAAGTAATATTGATTTTGCCTTGTCACTAACAAAAGTTCATGACGGAGAGATCTACTACCACTGCCACTCTCAGTAGCCAACTTTTCAACAATTCGAGTATACACCTTTTTCCCTCCCTTGTATGGACACTTATTATTCTTCACCCTCCTCCTATTCATCCAGCTTAATTGTTGTGGAAACACACAACACTTGAGTTAATAATAAACATATACATTCAAGTCTTATGAATTGCAAATAACAATTACTTGGAATGCCGAGTCACGAAGTGAGATGGAAAAATTTCTTCAATAATCCAGTTTGATGGTGGATCGAAAATCCACATGAACTTCTGTCTCATCAACCTCTTTAGGATTATGCAAATTCGTCAATGCATGAAGAAATGTGCGCAGTGAATTGCTAGCCTTCTTGATGATAAATTCCTTGATGTAATCTTTGTCTACACGATATGTAGACTGCAAAGCATACAATTAAAGTTAACATTTTTTCTATGTACATAGCAAGTAATTAGAAGGCATATATGCCTTACCTAGATATTGTCCCAAATAATGCTTGCGTAATCTCTTTGTACCTATGCCAGTTACCTGCTGTGATAAGAATGTTGGTCCTTACTGTTAAGCCGATGTAGTTGATGAAGTGTGATGGCTCAAGAGGTTAACCGTCATTGTTCCATGTAACATGAATTTTTCTCCCCAAAGTCTTTGCTTGGTTCACAAAAGTCAAGGCGCAGGGACCCCTCTTTACAATACCCCGCACTCGTTCTAAGGTCTCTTCTGGGGTCGCATTCTGCGTGGCCTAGGGATGAGATCAGTACCATTAGGAACAATATCAAAATTAGAGGCATTATCAAAACTAGGGGCATTACCAATGCCACAGGAAGTAGAATTGACCATTTTAATTAAAACATAAAACTCATTCAGTTAGCCACAGGGAATAGAGCAATGAGTTTTCTAGAAAAACATGATGCATGGCTAAGGTCAAAACTTATCTAGGCAAGACAAAGTGAAAAATAAAAAGAATGTGGAATGCTGAATGGAGAATGTGAATGCAGAAGAGAACTCATACGTTAAAAGAAAAAGAACATAGCACGCGAAGGAATGCGACCTAGGTAAGGGTCCAAAACGAAAAAAGTGAGTTAGGGCAATCGTAACGACTCGCTTGGTTGTCAGACCAAAGTTTAAAGAAAGCAGTGGAGGATTTAGTTTGCCTGGATGCAACTTTCGATGGCCAAAAAAGTCAACTGGAGTGTTGGGGTTCCAAGGATGGTGGGTAACGTTTGACTAAAGACAAGTGTGTTAAGTGTAATAACTTGAGAAAGTGAAGAGGCGTGAGATAGTGGGTAGTGTTTTAAAAGATTTGACGAAACTTTCTCAGGGTTATAAGTTTATAAACATTATGAAAGATGGCTTTTTCTTATACTTTTTAATTTAGAACCGTAATGAACCTTTGAATGAAAGTTCACGATTTTAACATCACAGTCGTTAGATTTTGTAAATGGTGATAGTGATTTCTTAATAACCGTTAGGTATTTGACATGATATTATGAAAAGTGACTGGTTTTACCCAATAACCGTTACTTATTTAAATTTTTTTAATAATTTTTAAAGTTGATTATTCAACCCCATAGTAGAAACAAAAAATTAAAAAAAAAAGAAAAAGAAAACGGGAGTTTGAATAAACTAACAAAAAATAAAAAGTTATATGGTCAAAGAATTTTCTGCATCATCGATTCATATCCTTCTCCAATATTTTTTCCACCTTCTTGATTAGAGAACGAACAAGAGAGGTTAGTTCCTTCAAGCACTTATCAATGCATTCTTGCTCTCTCATGCAATCAATGGAAAACAAAAGTCAGAAGTTGGAATAGATTGAATTGGATGGATAAACGAAGTTCATTTTTTCAATGCTTAAATGGAAAGGGTTTCACGGGTTATCTAGAAGAACACGTCCTTTGGAATGAAAAGTGTTA
Organism: Acacia melanoxylon; assembly: GCA_019022615.1. Lineage (NCBI taxonomy): Eukaryota > Viridiplantae > Streptophyta > Magnoliopsida > Fabales > Fabaceae > Acacia > Acacia melanoxylon. The sequence continues at coordinate 17,787,363 of JAFJYJ010000003.1, forward strand.
CGTTATAAAATATCAACATTAGTAACAGTTGTTTACTAAAAACTGTGAAGAGACAATTATTTTTTTAAAATATTTTTGGGCTACATTTTCCTAGCCATTTTTTTTAATATTCAAAAACATAAAAAAAAAAAAAAAAGCAATAGTGGTTTTCAATCATCACCACTACTACTGTCCTCCGCTTGCTCCTGCCCCTCCCCCTCACTTGGCACATCATTGATGTCTGAGGACGGGGATGAAGGGTCTGACTTGAAGTGATCATATACAACTTGATTATAATGAAGGATGAGGTCTAACTTCCTATTTAGACTGTAGGTGTGTCTAGCAAGACGCCTTGTGGAGCGGTCAAGGCTGGCCAATGTCTGCAGCAGAGCCTCCATTTGAGGAGGAGGTGGTGGTGGAGAAGGAGGGGGATGAGCTTATGGAGGTAGTGGAGGAGGGGTTTGTGGAGGAGGACGACGAGCATGAGGATGTGGAGGAGGGCAAATTGAAAGAGCTCTGTCATATCTGACCATAATGGGGAAAGAATGACGAGGTTATGAAAAGGTGCTTTTTAAAAAAGTACTACGAACAAAATGAATACTTCATTCTAAAGTATTTAACTTTAGAAGAACTGGTACTTAGCATCGGACTGAACGATATTTTGAAAATGTACTTTTTAGATTTGTATTTTACATGACGGTTCTTTATTATGAAATGCCTTTTTTGTTGTTCATACTTTATGGTCAATTGACATAACCATATTTGTGTTTTTGCTGATGTAAAATTGGAAAACAAATCATTTGTAAGTGTTACATAACAATTATTTAAAAAGAACTGTTATTTTTGTCACTAAATAAATTACGGTTATTAACTTCAATTGTTATTTTTGTATTTTCATTAATTTTGCCTCACAATGCATTATGTTGTGCATTAGGGATGAGCAAAATACCTGGTGGTCCAGGTAACCCGGTCTGACCCGACCATGTCCAGTGAAGAAAAATTGGCCTGAAGCAATATTGGTCGGACCATACTAGACTTGTCTTCTCGGGCCGGACTAGACTTCGGACCAAGGCCTTAGATCCCTTGGTTCGGTCCAATCTGTTAGTTTTTGGTGTTTTGATGATTACAAATTTTAAGTTATTGAATTAAGTGTTATGTGTCTAAGTTAGGTTTGCTCGAGCAAGGGTTAACTCATGCTCGAGCATACACAATCTAATAGCCTAGTTAAGTGTTTCAGACAATCATGCTCGAGCATCATAGTTGGGTTGCCTAAGCAATATCGAGGTCAGAACAGAAAATTGTAAGTTGAGCAATCATGCTCGAGCATGAGATTTGTCATGCTCGAGCAACAACGAGACAGAAGCGAGAATGTGCAAGTTAAAGAGTCATGCCCGAACAGTGAAGTTGGCTTGCTCGAGCACCATGCTCGACAAGAGGTAAATGCATGCTCGAGCAGCATCCGTCAATCTTTTACTCTTAGTCTCTGAACGATTTGTGCCCGAGCATGAAAATGTCATGCTCGAGCACCATGCTCGAGCAGCAGGAAAAGTTTGCTCGAGCAGCATCGTCAAGCATTCTTCTCCTCGTCTCTGCCTGACCTTTGCCCGAGCATGCCTTATGGCTTGCTCGAGCATGGGCGATCTGTTGCCCAAGCATGAAGACTTTCATGCTCGAGCAACAACGTTTTGAATTTTTATCTTTGCCTTTGTCTAGGTCTTACCCGAGCATGAATATGTCATGCTCGAGCACCATGCTTGAGCAGAGGAAATATCATGCTCGAGCATCAGCGACAGAGACTAATTCCTAATTAGTTCAAGAGAAGCTTGCCCGAGCAAGCATGGGTTGTTGCTCGAGCAAGATCCCTCTGTTATGAAATCACCGTCTGCTTAATCTATAAAATCACTGTGTTAAATTTCATTGCTTCTTAATGTTACTCATTACTAATCCTAATTGCTTTTAATCAGTTTGTTAATGAGTTTCAGATGATTTTATCATGGATTAAACAACAAATTTGTAGAAAGCAAACTGTGTCAGAGAAGCATTACATGCAGTTGCCAAAGCAGTGATAATCTCCGTAACCAATACTCTGATCAATGTAAAGTTTTCTTCTACATTTCATCTCCGCATTAAATGCCATCTCACAATGGGCAAAAACAAAAGAAATGAAGAGAACTTCGTAACTGCAAAATCCACCTGGATCATTTGAACGACGAAAGTATTAATCGAGCTTCATCTGTCTAACGAAAACATTCAAGACTCTCAATGGTTAATTCTAAAGCTTCACCAACGGTCATTTATTGCAACATCTATAAATAGCGGAAGCATTGAATTCGCCACCTACCGAAACACTGTGCATTCAATTCGAACATATTGCAATCTGTTGTTTCATTTATTAATATCTTCGGATATTCATTGTTCTTCAATGTTCATTTATTATCTACTCGTGAGGAGTTATTTAAACACTTATTTCATTTTCGGTTTAAATCTTAAGGTTGAGAAACCTTAAGTGTGGGTGTACGATTACAACTTGTAAGGGGGAGTGAGTCCTAGTGAATTACGATCATCTTGAGTACAGAGTGTGTAATTGTAACCATTTGTGATTAGTGAAATACCCAAAGGATTTGGGGACTGGACGTAGGTCGAAGTGTTAAACCGAACCAGTATAAATTGCCTTGTGTCTATTTCCCTTCTCTATCTCTGTCTTACTTACATCTGTGTGCGATTAGCAAAAAGTTTTTTTGAGATCACCTATTAACCCCCCATTCTAGGTGATATTCCTACCCTTCACAATCTGGCCCTAATATTGTTTTTATTTTTACTTTCTTTATCACCACATTACATCACTGCCACACACTCACACAGTACACACTATGTAACATCCCATTTTAGAATCGATTTTTTTTTTTCAATCAGAGTAGAGCATTGGAGCGAATGAGTAACTGAACCATATTAAAACATTAACCATAGTGTAATAGTAACGATACAGTCATCCTAGTGTTTAGAAGTAAATACATAAACGGTAAGTAAATCTCCGTCCCGAAGCCTACTCCTGCTGCTTGCCCCTATCACCAATCCTCGGTCCTCTCGACCCTGAAGCTACAGCAGAGATCCAATTCCCATTTGGATATCAGGTAACGGTTAATCTTATGCTCAAATAAAACAGTATATGGCCAATAGATAGTCATAACAATATAGCAGCATATCAATACAATGACAGAACATAAGCACAAAGCAATATGTAAAGTCCCACAACATGTCTGCACATACCCAGTGCCACGATCACAACACGTGTCCTCAGCGCTAGGAAAACTCATACGGTACTACCAATACTATAACCCGTGTAAAGCTGTATGTATAATTGACGACCCTAGACAGAGCCTCAGTCTATGAATGTATCTATCACATATATGTATATGAGCCGCACAGAGTTAGGGTTACAGTACGCGTCCGTACCTTTGTTGACGATATTCGGTACTTTTGACGGAAACGATACGTTTGACAGCGGTACGACAGCGGCACAACAGCGGTACGTGATCACAGATATCCTATAAGGATAATATCACATTTATCAATGTCGAACATCATAACAGGCCTCTTAGGTACAAATTACCATTTTGCCCCTGGTTTTACTAATTCACTAAATTTCGCCAGAGCTTCGCTACTTTGACTCTAATTCTCCAAAATTTTGACATATCTCTTTCCCCAATATATTTTTTGAAATGAATATCATATGTACCCCTAAAACATGATATCTAAACTAACTGGGAAGATTAAAGATTAATCTAGCATTTCTACTATAACTACCGAAAGAAACACTAAAGCTTAAGACTAGGGACCGAAGAAATTACCCAGGGCTTTGCTACAACTTTCTCAAGAGCTCTTCCTTCCTTCTCTACTCCAAAATTTCGAACTCAAGCAAGAGGAATTGGTGAGAAAGTAAGCTTGGGGTTGCCATCTATTTATAGGGAAATTTGAGACACTATTCATGCTTTTTCATATTGAATCTCAACCATTGGATCTTGGCTTTATTGCATGGCTTCTTCTTGGCCTTAGATTTTCCTTGGCCGACCTCCCCCCTCCTTTTTGAAGAAGTTTTCATCATCACAATGATGTCACCTTCTTGCTTTTTGATCTTGTACCGATAAAGTTCCCTGTTTAGTGTTCTAATCGCGTAATCTTAAATAGTCTTAAAAATCCAACAACAAAGCCTTGAAGTTCTATTCTTCCTCCTTCAAACTATTTGGGTTAGCAAAATTTTTGATCCCATTAAGGGTATTTCCTAGCCTGCTAAACATTCTCGGACAAACGCCGTCGGTTACGGAAATGACTTCCGGTAACACCAACTTCTGGATAAAAATTCACTTGTCCATAATATGTCCTGATCTCAGAAACCTAGTTCATGGTTTTCTAGATAGGATTTAATTTCTATCGGTTCTCATTTATCCTATCTGTTTATTTTATATTTTAATTATCTTATATAATTCACAAAATTATCCCATTGGTCTACTTAATTACATGGATTTAGGCATTTAAAATTGTTAGAAATTCTTGTAGCCTTTGATCTTGCTTTATTAGATTATATCCTAACCATTGACCATCATTTAATTTGTCTAATTTAATTAGAAAGCTTAATTAGGGCCTTAATCCTATGATTAGTAACCTTTTAGGATTTAGAGTTTTCATGTACTTAATCTCACCAATTTTTCTTAATCTTTTCTAATTAATTAGCAAGTACACTTTATGCTAACCTTAGCCATAAACATCAAATTAAAGGGTTTTACATAAATTACCTTGGATATTCTCTTGTTCAAGCTTAAACAATTAGCCATTAATTACTTAATTAATCACTTACTAATTGTTGATAATTTTCTTAATTAGGATTAATCATTTTCTCACAACTATTTCACTGACATTGGTATTTTATGTCCCATGCATTATATTAAAAATTATGGGGTCATTTAGGGTTTCCAAAAAATATTAAATTTTCCCTTTTATTATTTCCAAGGAAATAATTTATTAAATTGCTATAATTAAGGACAATATTCTCCCCAATTTTTAATAATTATTTAATTGTATTTTAAGATTTATCATAATTTTCTCAGACTATTTTATGACACATAATGTATCTCTAGCCCTTTGGCACCTTATATCTCTAATCTCCATGGTATTTTTTCCTTAGAAAATAAGATAATTATACACATTATTTGAGACCTAATACTCACCTATAGCCATTTATTTATCTCAATATAAGATTCCAGATGAACAAATACCCGGGTATTACACACTACCTATGGTACATATCACGCCATAGTACACAACTCCACACAATCACACACGAAACCCACCGTCGAGGGCTCCTCACTGTTAGACTCGGCTATCACCCAAGAGGGGGGTGAATTGGGTGTCTGATAAAACTTTAGATTATTTTGAAAATCTTTTCGCAACTTACTGAAAGCAGTTTGAATGATGGAAATAGTTTATAAATCAATAGTCAATCATTCAAACATATATCTTTGGAAATGTAAGAGTTTAGGGAAGAGAATATGCAAACCAAGATTTATCGGTTCGGTCCAATCCTTGACCTACGTCCGGTCCCCAAGCTCCACTTGAGATTTTCAATTCACTATCTCCTTGTTTAACCTAGGGCACAAGAGAAAAGCCTTTACAACCTCACAAGTTTAGTCGGGCACTTGTGCAGCCTTTACAATCTCTTACCGAGATACTACCCTTACACACTGTAAGGATACAATTACACACTCTGTAAACGAAGGATGATCCTCTCACTCTTGGGACTCACTCCCCCTTATAAGTTGTAACTGTACACCCACACTCAAAGGTTCCACAACCTTGAGATTTGATCACTAAACAGATAAAAATAAGTGTTTAGACTCTCTCACAGAGTAGATGAATAATAATCACTAAAGTACATAATCATTTCACTCTTCTACTATAAACTATATGGACATTGAGAAACAAAGTGCGTATAGATGTTGGATTTAGAATATTAGCATTTTGACAGTGCAAGCTTGTATCATCATCTTCTCCATTTTGAATGGTTCTCCTTTTATAGTCAGCAAATTCTTCCAGGTTTGAATATGATCGTTGTGACGAATATGACCGTTGGAACTATTCGACCGTTGGAGAAATATTACCGTTGAAGCTTCTGACGTAATCATCTGCTTTTTGATAATCTGATGTTAATCCCTCGTTTGATCATATGAAACTTGCTAAAAAACATGATTAATAGCATTAAGAAGTATAGCAAGCATAAATCAATTGATAAGAATCATTTCGGGATTCTCAGAGACGTTACTGCTATTGAGTTGCTGTCATACTGACTCGAGGCACATACTTCCTTGGCTCGAGGTAATCAATTGGTAATATTCAAACAAAGAGATCCAGATGAGATATTAACTCGAGGTATCACTTCTCCTGACTCGAGTTGATCGACTCGAGGCACACTTCCTGTAGACTCGAGTTGCATCGTGATAACAGAGTAATACAAGAATGAACTTGACTCGAGGCACACTATATTTTGACTCGAGGCGGCATACTTAAAGACTCGAGTTGAAGCTAGAATAGAATCAATCACAATCAATGACTGAGACTCGAGGCACACAAGAAATTTGGCTCGAGGCATTCGACTCGAGGTAGAATTTGGAGAGACTCGAGTTAATCCCAATTTCGTCAATGCAATCTTAATTGGCTAACTCGAGGTTTCAACATCGCCTGGAGGTAATATGACAGCAAAAACATGTACCTGGATAGCATGAATGCGATATTGACTCGAGGTACCATTATTGACTCGAGGCAAAAACTGCTCTCTATTCTTCAAACTTTCTGTTTGAATTTGACTCGAGGTGAATGTGTTGACTCGAGGCAAAAACCCTTCTCAAAAGGTCTAACTTTCTGTTTTGCCAACAGACTCGAGGTATATCATTTGAATCGAGGTAAAAAGCCTGCTCAATTCTTCTAACTCTTCCATCAAACTCGAGGTACATAAATTGTTGGCTCGAGTTAACCAACTCGAGGTTGCATTCCTACTGACTCGAGGTAACAACTTCAATTCCCGTGCTCTTTGACTTGAAGTTGACTTGAGGAAATGCTCATTAAAATTGGTTTCTTCCAACTTCTATGAAACCCTTTTTGTGTCTAGAATCATATGAAATTGGTTTCATTTGATTTGGTTGTGTCTAGAAGGAAAACCGAAGCCATGCTGAACTGATTCCAGAATCACCTGTGTCAACTTGAGAAGGCCATATCTCCTTGGTCTTAACTCCGTTTTGGATGGTTCAATTCTTGATGGAAATATCTTTGAGTCTACTTTCATATGCCACCAATTTCAGCTCAATAGGATTTGTATTTTGTGAGTTATACTCAAAACATTGAAGGTTGCTTTGAACTATGACGTTAATTTATGCGTCCACTTGTAGAACTCATTTATCTCTCGTCTAAATTCCTTTGGACTTGGATTATATATCAAAATGACTCATTGGGAGTATAGTTTCATATACCACTGGTTTCACTTCAATCCGATTCTTGGTTTGTGAGATATCGTCGAATTACCAGAGGTTGCCCGAGATGAACGTGAAACAGAGTATGCTGAAGGAGCATTTTAACTCGAGGCAGTTGAAATACTGACTCGAGGTGGTTGACTCGAGGCAGCTGATGGCCTGCCTCGAGGTAAATAGTTCTAGAGGCGAAAATCACTTTTCTAAAGGGCTGACTCGAGGCAACTGATCCTTGGCTCGTGTTAACTCATCCCAAAACTTGATTTTGCTTATTTCAACTCCGATTTGACCCGTTCCAACTTCCATATCATCGTGGGGACTTATAGAATCAATATTTGAACTTGTATAATGATTTTCTCATTCCATTGAGCAAGTTCTTCTTCTTCTCTTGATCATTCTTCATTATTTAGCCTTCACATCTTCTTGTTGAACGTTCTCCGTCATTCAACTTGAACTCATCATTCTTCATTATTAAACTTTGCATCTACATTACATATAAGAATTAATTAAAGTATAATGTAAATGTAGTGTGCAACCTTTTTGCTTTAAAGAATGACATCTATATAAGACATCATCAAAACTAATCAAAACCAACACTCACCACCAGCAGCGTCTTCTCCACTTGTGGATGTCGTGATTTGGGTCTAAACCAAAGGAGAGAAAGATCGATCAGAGGAGGAAAGGGAGACTGCAATTTTCTACTAAGGTTACCAGAGACAAGACCACCATCTTTTCTGTCCAACCACCATAGCCGTCAACTCGTCTTCACTACTGTCGACCTTTTTCTTCCTCCTTCCACCATCTAAGTTCATCTCCATCAAGTTTCCATCTCATTTCATTTCCAGAACTTCTCAGACATTAAAAAAGAAAGAAAGAAATTTCAAATAGGTCATGGATTGCCTAGAATGTAATAGGCAGTCCACTGGACCGGTCTAGTCTAGACCGATCTCAGGCTGGTGCTGGACTAGACTGGACCTCAGACTGTCTTGTATAGCCTGAGGTACTATCCAAACTAAACCTCGGGTTGAGGCCAAACCCATCTAGTCTGGTCCATATTCAACCCTAGTCTGCATAATTAACCGTTACTTTTAAGCGTCGTTATGTATCCTTGCTCGTCATCCATATTGACTTACATGATATTTATTAGTTGTAACTGTTATGTATTAGAGGTTATAAATGCCCAAATTTATATTAGTGTTTGCCAATTCATGCCAATTACTTGTTCAAAGCTACAAAGTGGTAACATTTGTGTACACCTTTTTTAATCCTTTGAGAATTTGAGATTGAATTGCGGTCCATATATACATTTGTTGGCCGACAGCTATAATATGTACTATAATGTTGCAATGGACATCGATTAATGCAATACAAACGGCTCTCTCGATATACCCGAAAAGAAACAGCTCACTTAATTGCTAAGGATTAAGAAAGTTTTTATTGGCACATTTTTTTCCATATTATATATAGTAGTAATATATTGTAGAATAAAAATCATTATATGGTCCTTATATACTGTGTTTAATTGATATTTTTTGTTATATTTAAATGGAAGTTTTCTTTCCCGTGCATTTTGTATAAAGGTTTTTCTAGCTATTAGATATAAAATAAATAATTCTTTAAAATTTTGTTATTGCTAAGAGTTAAGTGTGAGTTGTGGGAGAAAAAAAAAAGTTACATTATACAAAATTCGTCAGCTTTAAATAGAAAGATACATAAACTCAACGTTTTGAAATTTTTTGGTTAAGATTCATCAGGAATATTATATTGTTACATTTTGATGATAGGACATTCTTACATCTAAACAGCTGTACTAAACCAAGAGTAAACGTGTCTGAAACTTTTTTTTTTTAAAAGCAAATAAAGCAACTCCATTTGTTTCTTGGAACAAAAAATTAGTAAGGAAACACGTGTGAATGTGTTTACTATTCTTGCCGTAATAAGAAAAATAATGCTTACATGCTTTTTTAAAGTATATATTAAGGTTAGTTTCCTCTCCTCCTTATAGCTAAATCCACAATGGACCAATTAACTTTTGTGACAGAGTGAAGAAAATATTATTGGAGCTCAAAGCATCTCATTTTTTAAGGTGCAATGATAATGTATATAATCTTATTCTATTTTTCCAACTCGATCAGTTAATTTCTATCTTAATGTTTAAGAAATTTCAATTTTCAATTAAATAGTTTTTTGTTTATCATTATATATTATAATGTATTATGAAATTTCTGTACTTAGTTGTATTTTTTTCAAATGAAAGTTTTTTGTGCCAGAGTTTTGCCGGTTGTATATATAAGTTTGATAAAAGTTACTGTATAATTAATTTCTACAGATATCATAAAATATGATTTCTTTTTTAAATTTTTTTGTTATTACTGAGAATGAGTTAATTGACATGAGAAAAAAAAAAATCTACAAGAGATGTACGTCGTTGGAAATTAAAGCAAGTCCACTCAATTTTCCCTTTTCGAGATTAACTTTTGTAACAATGTGAAGAAAATTATAATACGCATGTGTGTGAATATGTTGGAGCCAGGCTGTCTTTTTTACTTAATCATGCAGCTCGCGGACTTACTCAAACATGGTGTGCTCAAATAAATATCTTATTTTAAAAGAAGCAATAAGATATTATGTATAAAGTTTACTCTTTCTTTTCCCAATTGGTGATTTTTTTTTTTTTTTAAAAAAAATGAGTGAAGTTAGTTTTTTTTGGGTAAAAAAATGTGTATTGGTTTCATTAAAAATACCTTCCTTAGTACCACCAAGGAGAGCGTATACGTAGTTCAGCTGGTAAGGGAAGCAAAAATTGAAATTGATTAAGAGAATAGCTTTAAGAAAGGTGGGTGTACAAAAAAGGGAAGAATATAATAAAGCATGCATGCATGGGTGTAAGTAATGTAAACTTTTATTAAAAGAAGTTACTGCTACGCATGGATTCATTTCACGGTGTTTCGATTTTCGTCAAAATTTGCAGTTAAGTGTCAAACTCATAACTTTTTTTATAATGTTTTTGTGTTAATGGTGCTACATTTTTAGACAACTTGCATCTTCATGTTTTTATGATAATTTATTCCCGCAGCCCTTAAAGAGAATCTCATCATATCTTCTGATTATAAACTATTCATATAATTTATTTGCAAATTAGGCCAATTACTTGCACCCAAGGTTGTTAAACTCGTGAGTTTAAGCAAACTCGTGACTATGATGTAAACTCGTATCGTGAACTCGAATCGTAAACTAATAAGAGTTTACTTTTATTATTAAATAGGTATTACTAGTGTATAAATATATTTTAAATCCAAATAATTAAAATTAAATCTCTCAACATTCATCATTTATCATATTTAACAAAGAAACTTCTATAAAATTTACATATAAAGCCACCGAGCATGATCAAACCAAAAAAGTTAATACAAGTTTAAGAATAAGTTAACACGGTTTTGTAATTAGCTAGAAACGTATAAATGGTAAACTTGGTGTATAAACTCGTGAGTTTAACCAAGTTTACAACTAGTATGAGTTTACCATTGACTCGACTTGTTTTTGTAAGCAAGAAACGTAAAAACGGTAAATTCGAAAAGCCAACTTGTGAATTTAACAACAATGCTTACACCTACCTACAAGTAATTAGTTATCACACATACACTTTTTTCTAATAAATAGTATTATTGACTAATTCATTTTTCCAGCATTAGTAGACTTTAATGAGAAATATCTTTCCTGTGACTTTAATGAGAAATATCTTTCCAGTACCGTACCTTTTGTTTCATACATAACATTTAGAATCTGAATTTTTTCTAAGGTATGTTGGTTTTCACTTCATTTAACCTTTTTGTGGGTAAAGTTGCAACCACCTTTTGGATGCACTATACATTGTAGCCCAAATTTAAACTTTGTTGGCTGACAGCTATAACACATGCTAATATTATAATACTGCAACAGTCTTGGGATTTTTTTTTTTGAACAGCAAGTCATGGGATTAATATATAATTACTAGTGCAATGGAAACAAAAAAAACCCTCTCAATTGAATTTACATTATTAGTAGTTTTATCTAGCCTTATTATAAATAGTAATAAACGATCACTGAAAAAAATCTCTTAATTATATATAAGACCGAAGGAAGTATATATTAAAAATAAGCTCCATATAATTTAAATTATGAGTAGGGAAAAATAGATTCTATAACATGACATGTTAACATTAATTGCCCTTTCTGCTAATACTTTTATTTTCTTTGTTTATATATTTTAATTTTAACTTAATACTCTCTCCAATCCTTAGTATAAAACCTAGTTGACTTTTTTTTAGAGATTAAAAAAACTAAATAAATTTGTTAATTATAGCATATGTCGTGTATTATTTGATTATATCAGTTTATAAATAAGACAAATTAGTTTACTTAATTGCCTCTCCAAAAAAGTTGGTCGGGTCTTATATTAAAGACCAGATATAGTATCATTGTAATCTCAAGTTACCTGGCTTTAGGATATGTATCAACTATTGTATTCCCTTTGGTCTTTAATGTAGGATAGGGAAATGATCTTGGTCTTAAGTATAAGATATAGTTATTATATTTGTCAATCTTTTTCTAATTTACTCCTATGATACTCTCTCGACAATAATTAAGGAGGAAAGGGAATGAGAGCATTAAGAAAGATGACTGAGGTGTTTATAAAAATACATGTCATAATAACTAACTTAACTAACTCATAAATATGTCTTATATTGAAGAGGAGAGGGAGTATCAATATCAAGAATTCACTAATTAATGCAAATTATTATTGAGGCAAAACTAATTGAAGAGAGGGGGGAACATGTCAAAAGTATAAAGAGCCAAGGGAAATTTCAAAAAAGCCGGCCACACAATGGCAACCCTCATTTTCAGAGTTTCACCGAACCTTCACCTAATCTTTTGGCTTTACGAATTACTTTTGCTTTCTAAACTAAAAAGGGTAAAACCACCACACCAATAAGGTCTTTAATATATATTGGTGTTACACCTTTACCCGCAACAAATATCAATTATTGTTGGTCATTTCACTTTCATTATTACTCACTACTCTCTTCCCCTTTTTACAACCCACAAATGAGAGTGCAATTTTATTTTATTTAAAGCATTTATTGCTGTTTTTTTCGCTTATGCCCTATTAAAGATGAGGGAATATCCAAAAAAAAAAAAAACGATGAGAGAAAAATATTCTTTCATATTTTTTTATGCAATTTCCTCAAGGACTTTATTGGATTTTTTTATTTTTTATTTTGCATGCATACCTATTCAAAGCTTATAAATCAACAGGGGCGAATAATAGTGGCAGGTTTTGATTGTTTAAATGCGGGATCTTGACTTTTGAGTTTGAATCTAGGTGATAAATTTTTTTTTTTTTTGAAGAGTTATCCCCAGTTAAGTTCGACAATGCTCAAATGCGAATAAGTCAGATAGCTATGTAAAAAACTAATAATTAACTAAATTAACATGTTTGGTATTTGAAGAAATATAGGGGATATTAGTGTTGGCAAAAAAATCTCCATTTTTGGACTGATTAATAATTTTAACAAGTATATACATGAAACTTTGTCAAGTTAACCAGGACCCATAATTGACCCATCTTTCAATTTAAACCAGCCGCCATAATAATTCTCTCATCCGTTGATCGCCAGAATCACTCTTTATTCTACTGTACGTTTCTCTTGACCAAAATAATACAATTAATTGTTTACCACAACGCATATATATAAATATCAAAGTTTAGTAGTTTACAATATAACTAATTGTCCGACTTGAAGCTATAGAATGTCTCATCAGCTTCTGAAATTATTCTTTGAAAGGTTAGTTTTTTTATATATAAACACGCAGTCTAATATTTTGACAGCAAATTATATATATAATAAAAACCAACCTAATCTCCAAAAACAAGTGGGTAAAATTTAATTCATGTGCCCATATATAATATTAAAATTAACATCTCTTTTCAAGCTTAACCTGCTTAATTATAATCATACAAATAGTTAAATCGATTTAAATATGTATACTAATATTTATTTTAACCTCTTCTATGACATCTGTAATTTTTTTTAGTTCAAGTTAACTGATGACTTGTGAGTACATATGGGTATTTGGTAAATGTAATCATCCCATTATTTAGAATTATTTATATATAGTACAAGAAGACAATGGGTACGTAACTCGTTATTATGGATCTTCTTGAATTGTGGTGGATGCTTTAATTTCTTTTGAGGAGGAAGCAACACCAGGAAAAGGGGTTTTAATTAAATAATAAAAGAAATAATGAAAGCAAAAGAAAAAGCGGGGAAAATAAAGCAACAAAGTAAAGTGTGCGGAAAGGCCATGATATTTTCGAAAGGGCACAGCCAATAGTTTCATTTTGACAACTTAGTGGAGTCATATCAACACTACTTTAACCAAAACAGGGTGTTCTTTGATGTGACAATGCTATTTAATTAAACCAAATTAGAATCTCTAATGAGATCACACTTTTAATTAATTAGGTCCAAATGCTAGCTTTAAATTTTTTCCCAATATATATAATAAATTTGAAGTTTATGAGCCATAATTATACTACCTTATGTTGTAGCTCCTAAGTATAAGAGTTTGTTTAGAAGTAAATTTTCATAAAAGATATTTTTTTCATTTTATTTCTTACCTTTATTATTTTTCTTCAAACTAATTTACTTAATCTATCGACAGATATATATTCTAATGATGTACATAAGTATTTTAGAGATCATGTAACACATGATATCCCTCCGGTCCTAATTATAAGACTAAGTTTATTTTTTTGGAGAAATTAAGGAAGTTAATTAAATTACTTTAGGTATTTTTATCTTTATTTTCCCCAAACTAATTAGTTTTAACTAATAAACTAATATATAATATAAGGATACACAACATATGATATGATTAAGTAACTTATTTAGCTTCCTTAATCTCTCCAAAAAAAGTCAACCCGGTCTTATAATTAGAATCGAAAGTAGTATATTTAAATAATTTATTTAGCTTCTTTAATGTCTACAAATTAGTTAACTAAATCTTATATTAAGGATCGGAGGTAGTATAATTAATCTATTGATGCAAGATTCATAATTCTTTGAGCAGATAGAAGGTGTGCTAGAGGATATCTCAGGGATATTCTATTTATAAGTGTTCCCCGCGTACGGTATGTAAGCGCATATACACTAATTTGTATATTATTCATAAACTTTATAATATATATTCCCAATCCTTCGTATATACGGACCTTTTAAAGTACAGATATATATGATTTTTCTATTATCTCAGATATTCTTATTCATTATCACCAGTCACCACCCTCATATTTCCCTTCTTTTCAGTTTCAAGAATAAGATCGATGAGATGCTCACGTGTGACAATGAAAGCACGATGCAAAAGAGGACAATAAGATCAATAAAATAATACTAGTAATAATTTGTTCATCCTCAAAATTTATCTGATTTTTAATAGGTTTTTTATTTTTATTTTTTTGCTTTTGTAGTTAAGCTGATGACCTGGCCTTATAGTTTCCTTAATTATAAGCATTATTCCCTGTGCTCATAATTTATTAACCACGGTTGATGTAGATCATGTTAACCGTGCGCGATATGTAAGTTACAACAAAACACAAAATGAAGAGACTTGTCAAGAAAATTAAATAATAGAATAAATTTTTTTATTATTAACATATTAAAAAAAAATCTTATGCTCATAACACTCTCTTTACATTTTTATATATAACCTGTAATTTGATTGGCTTTGATTTTTTTTTTTATATCTATCTTATAAAAATAATCCAGGTATATGTTATTGTTAAGTGAGAGTCATATCATTAGCTACTAAAACCAATTCTCTTACAAACTAATAAATTATGGTTATATGAACCAATACCTATAATTCATAAACTATAAAGGGCCAACAAAAAAAAAAAACTGCAAAGACTTAAGATATATAAAAAAAGTAAAGGAACTTGTAGATTAATGTTTTTTTCCTGAAACTAAGTAAAACTAATTAAATTAATGCAATAAAATTTTAAGGGTAATACGTACCCTTGTGATTTGCTACATAGTGACATTTAAATCATTTTGCTTGTGAGGAGGTTGGGCTCAACCTGGTTCAAGCTGTTAAGCTTGCCTCTATAATTGAAAAAAAAAGGAAGAAAGAAAGAAACAATGGAGAGCTAATTACATCCTTTAATTTCTTTTTATTTCAATATGATCATAGAAAAACAATAGTAATTAAACTTCCAGATTCATCATGCACAAAGGAATGAACTGGTCGTTATCAACATATACATATCCAAGGATTTTTTTTTTTTTGGCCAAAACAAGTCTATGTGCCATATCCAAAACTGCATATATTATGCTAATTAACAACATAATTAACATTGATAACACGGCGGAGATTCATGAATTTTAGGTTCAAGCTTGCTTCTTCAGGTCCTTGTAAAACCTTTCTATAAACTCCTCCGCCTCCTTGTCCACCTGATGATCCCTATCGGTGTCGCCTTCTTGTACTGGGAAGGGTGAGTCCGTGACCCTCAGCTGCCTCACCATCGGACTCCTCCCGAACCCGGGAAGCGCCGGCGATGCCTCCACCATATCCCTGTTATAGTTATTGTCAGAAGCATTGTTGTTATCTAACATCTCCAACGCCATCTTGAGCGCATTACGGTCAGCCACCATGTCATCGTCCTGAGTGAGTGGCGCGTGAGCACACGCGAAGAAGAAGGGATTGTGGCTGTGGCGGTGGTGGCGCTTTGGGAAGAAGGTGAAGTTGGGTGTGTCGCTGCAGCTGAACTCGTACTCGCGTCCAGCAGAGAACTGGAGGTGGGGGTTGTCGGAGGAGGTGGAGCTGCTGTGGTGGTGGTGGTGGTGGTGGAGGAACTTGAGGTTAGAGATGGCCTTTCCGGCGAGCTTGCCGCGGCGTTTGAGCATCATGTTGAGGTCCATCATAATTTTACCCTTACATATGCCTTTTCTGAGCATGAAGTAGGCAACACGAACGGTGTTCCACACTCTCTTAGCTATTTCTGGTACGTTGCTCTCCATTTCTATATATAATACTGTACTTTAGAGAGAGAGTGGTTTTCTTTTCGAGTTTGAGAGAGAGAGAGAGAGAGGGGCTAAGAGATATGTATTTCAGATTTCTGAATTTCTGAAGAAGAAGGGCCTATGGGGATGTGTATTTATAGCGGGGAAAAGTTAATGGGGAGGAAGGGAAGTGGAAGAAGAAAGACGAAGGGCAAGGGTGTTATTTGGGAGGACATGGCGCGTGGACGCATGGAAACTCGGTGTTACCTTCTGTTTTATTATTTTATTTTTAGTTTTATTTTTATTTGACGCCGTTACGTTATTGGCGGGGTGCTGCCTAACTGGCTAAGTTAATGGTCACGTGAGGTTTTGCCGATCTCACAAGAGTCCTCACGCGAGCTTCAGATGTGAGTAACAGGTAAGGAACAATTTGGTACGTTGCTTAACGGTGGCTTTGCATTTCAATATTTATTATTCGGCCGAATTACAATTCAAATGATGTTAACATGATCGAGCATTATGTAGAGACTATGTGATGTGAAACGGATTGGTGAAGTGAGGAGAGAGACTAGAGGAAAGAAGACCCTAAAAATTAGGGGGAGAGGGAATATTCAGAAGGAAAATATATATTATATTTATTCAATCAAGGGTTAAGATGTTAAAATAATATTCAATTTTTATCAAAAGTGCAAAAGTAACAAATTATTTTTTGAAGTAAAAGTAATCATAAACTTTCAAAATTGGACTAAAACCGTTAAACACAACTAACTTCCATCTATTACAATGGGAAAAAAATAATCTTTTGACCTTTGAAGTTTTGACTCACTTATAACTTAGCTCCCAAACTTTTGACTCGCTTACAATTCAATCCCTAATGTTTCTGAGTCATCTTATGTGGCAAAAAAAGTTAAAATACTGTTAAAAATTGTTTAGGTGGATTTTCTATAAGTTAAAAATAAAAAAACAGCATCCTCGTTTTCATCAACTTGCAACCCCCTCCGTCTCTATTTTCCAGAAATCTCACTGGCATCCGCGGCTTCCATGATAGATCTTTAGAAGCTCCTTTCAAGCATAATGTGACATCAATTTTCTTATATTAAAGGGCCTTCAAAATTATAAGAATCATATAAAAGATCTATAGTTCTATTGTTATTAAAATGAGAGATTGTGCGCCATGTTGTGAAGTGGGTGTGCTTCGAATTTTTCTAATATCATCATCTTCCAAGTGCTATTCATCATTTATCATTTAAAAGTTATCTCTTTTTCCAATAATGACTTTTTCTCTCATCCTTAGGTGCTTTATTGGAGTTAGAAGCATCATAAGTGGTTTCAACATATTCTCCAATCTGAGTTGTTCGCTACCCTCTGGTGCTTCAAAAGGACTTGTCTTGGATGCCGCAAATGCCTAGTGAGGTTCCTGGAAAACAGAGGTGAAGGGAGATGTGGATTGGAGGGGACGTGGATGTTGTTTGTCTTTATAAATTTATGTAAAATCCACATAAGCAATTTTTAACAGTATTTTAATATTTTTTTTGCTATATAGAATGACTCAAAAACATTAAGAATTGAGTTGTAAGGGCGTCAAAAGTTCAAGAATTGAATTATAAGTAAATCAAAACTTTAAGGGCTAGAAGATTAATTTTCCCCATTGGAATAATAGATAAAAATTAGTTGGGTTTAATGGTTTTGCCCAAATTTTAAAAGTTTATGGTTACTTTTGCTTTAAAAAATAGTTTATAGTTACTTTTGCACTTTTGATAAGAGTTTAAAGTTATTTTAGCACATTAACCCTTCAATCAATCAATTCAAAGCTCCTTACAACTAAAATCCTAAACTTTATATATAGAGCCCTAGAAATAATAAAATAACAATTCAAAATTTAAATCTAAATCCTAAATTTAAAATTTAAATTCAAATATGAATAAATATCCTTATTTAATAATTCTAATGAATAACCCTAGATCTCCTAACTAAACCCTAGACATTTTTTATCCCATATCCCACCACTATGTTGATGGAGGGAAAAATATAGAAAAATAAGGGGAGGAAATATTAGGAAAGAAAACTTTTTTAAAATTGATAACCTTGATCGAAACCTTCAAGTAAATACGTAGATGCGTGCCCATGGCCCAAACACAAGACTATTGGTTAAATTAGAACAACCCACACTAGTTGATTCAAGCGCTTGGTAGTGGAAAACCTTAAAAGTTTTCCTAAAAATATTAGTATTTTAAGGATATTTTCCCACATAATATTCTTTCCTTCTTAATTTTCCCCATCTAAACTTAGGGACAGTGACTCTTTGTATTTTTAAGCAAATAGTAAATGTCAGGTGTTTGATTCTTAGCCAAACTCTTTGCATATTTACTCAAGACCAAATTAATTGAAACTTCAATCACCGTAAGGAAAGTGCAACATATATATTCATTAGAGTTAAGCGTTATAGTATCTACCGTAATTATCACTATGAGGTCTTAAGAAAGAAATATAATCACAAAAAAAAAAAATCAAAAGTTGTTTTCTCTTATCTTTATACTTCCTAAATATAAAATCTAGTTGACTTTATTTTTAGAAATTAAGGAAGCTAAATAAATTACTTAATCATAGTATATGTTGTTTATTTTTGGATTATATAGTAGTTTATAAGTTACGCAAATTAGTTTAAAGAAAAAATAATAAATACAAATACTCTAAATTAATTAATTTATTTTTCTCAATCTCTTCAAAAAAATTAACTGAATCTTCTATTTAGGATTAGAGGTAGTATGTCCTTAGGAACTTTAAATTGAGATGATTTCCCTAAAAATTGAAGCTAGCAACAAAGCAACATTAAGAACATAGCCACTGGCTAGCATGTAGCCATATACATTCTTAGCGATGGGGTTAAGAAAACATTCTCCTTAACCTCCTTATCCGTTACGTTTGTCATATTATCCAATCTTCCTTTTCTGTAACACCCCAACAAAGCAACATCTAGCATCTCATTTTCAGGAATCTCACTATTATTGTTCATCACTAGCCTACCCTCTATATCCAAATTAAAGCTCATTTTTCTAAAATTTTATAATTTACACGGCTTTTTTATACTTATCTTACACACACACACACATAATGGATATGTGGCAAGTTAAGAATGAAGAGAGACGCGGATTTTTGTAAATTAAATTTAATTCTCTTAATAATTGATGTTTTAATATAATTCACTAGATCTCCAAACATTATTTTAAAGTTATTGCCAACAACACACACGGCTCAAATCAATTAATTCAGCCACACACGCACTCACACACACACACACACATATATAGCTTCAAATATATGTGAACTCCAAGTTAGAAGTTGCCACCTCCAGCACCAGCAGGTTTCATTTGTTTTATAAATAAAAAAATATTTTGGGTATATAATAATTCTGGCGCTTTAGTTTAAAAATTTATATAGGAGCACTTTGGAGGTGGCATGATATATACATTTGGGTGTTTTTTAAGTTGGGGTAAAGGTTTAAAACTTGGCAGTGTTCAAAAGCACACGAACCCAAATGCAGCTTTACGTGCATTAATTTATTATAGTTAAAGCTGGTAAAGAGAAAGAACCAGCCCCACTTCTCCATTTTCTAGCCATTATATGCTGCTTTAATTCCCTCTTTTTCAAAAGTTACTTGCCAAATTAAATTTATTGGCGGAAATTAAAATAGCAATCTATGTTTTCCTTAGTGGATGAGGAATGAGGATTATGTTCAAATTTTTTGTATTATCAATACTCCTTCTAATCCCAGACGTAGGAGTTGGTTGAGGCCTTGAAGGGTTTGCTTTGATCTTTAAATATAAGACCACAATTCACTTTACAATCCAAATTTATACTCCATCTGATCTTTATTATTATAAGACATATTTATCCAATTTGATTATATTAAGAAAGTTAGTTAATATGACATGTATTTTCTGAAATATTATAGTTATCTTCCTTAATTCCCTCGTTTCCCCTTCTCCTTGATTATTGTTGAGGGATAATCTATAGGGCTAAATCAGAAAAATATGTCTTATATTTATGACCAAGATCAACTCTATCCTTAAATATGTCCTATATTAAGGATCAGATGAAGTTATGTTTTTTTCAAACTATCCTTATTAATTTCATATATTTACAAGGGTTTTAATCAATAGAGATAATGATTTAAATGGAATTTTAGTGGAACCAACACGTTTATTATAAATAACTATCTTAACTAATTTTTTAATATATGCAAATCAATTATCTAACTCATACATTTAGAACTAAGGGGAATGCTAATTCTCATCGTGATCTCACTTAAATATTTATCAGACTGTTTAAAGGTTACATATATGCGTTAATTTGCAATTGCGTACTTAGTATATGGGGTCTACTGAGTTACATGAAAAATCCTCAAATATGTGTGTTTATTAATTAATCCAAGACTCTTAATTATATTCACTTAATTAGACAATGCTCCAAATTAACACAACTGATATTTATATATATATATATATATATATATATATATATATATATATTACGAACAAATAACAAATTATTTTGCACATGCTAAACAGAATTATTATCTACAAAATAATGCAGCCAGTTGAAAAAAGCCATAACTTACAACTTACAGGAATGAATAGCCATGAACTTCGAAAGAGATTAATCCCACAAACCCCACTCGTATACACATGGACTGAATAATGTAAATATTTCCAAATTCTTCTCATTATTAATTCTTGTATTTTTTTCCCCCTCTTATAGATAGATAATAGTGGATCAAAGTTTAAGCGATTAATTAGTAAAAAATGACAATGGATACTTAATCTTTTACTTTGTATGGGGACGTTTCTTGAGTGTAGTTTCTTAACTTGACAGCTAGAAACGAGAAAAAAGTAGTTTCCTCCAATATAAAGAAATCAATTCAATAATAACAAAACTAAAAAGCAAATGTAAAAGTAAATTTAATATTCGAGGAGAGGGACCAGCCTAGTATATATAGAGTTTTTACTGCCATTTTTTGTTTTTGGTCAGTGCACTTTGTTTAATTTGTGCTATATATAATAGCAAATATTCTATAACATTTAACTTTGTCATTAATTTCTATATTCAAATATATAATTTAAATTATATTAGATTCAGCAGACAATGTAATCAAATTTTATAATAAGAAAAACCCAATAAGAAACCTGCTCCACTAACCACCAACAGATAACCCTAGACTTCATCCATCATCCTCTATCTTTAATTTCTCAAAAAGCGACATTTAATATTTAATACATTTTAGGATCTAATAGTTATTTAATTCAAACATTATCATGACCTTACATTACCTCCAAAAAAGAAAAGAAAAGAAAAGCTCACTCTAAAATTTAAATTAGTTTGTTCTCCTACATGCCTTGTCATTAAGCCTGAAGAATTATGTACACGCGTGCGCAATGTACATAATTAATTAAAGTTGTAATTATTGATTCATTGAAAAAAATAATAATTAATAAAACATTAATTTTATAACCAGTTATTCATGAATCTGAATTTCCATTTCAAATGATGTATATATAAAACTTCAAACAGACTAGGTTGGTCAAATAATTAAGATGTTTATCTGAGGATCATGAAGCTTCTACTTAAGTCTAATCATCATCATTTTACTTAAAGATCCCTTGGATTACAAAGGTAATTAATTAAATATGAAGACATTAATGCAACACGCGTATAAATTAGTACGGTTGATTTTGATGTTTCATTTATCTTTATTTAGAGTGCTAATTAAGAAAAACTCTTTGATATATTTAGATGCTATCCAAGTGTCTTAGATCAAACGGTTTAAAAAAGAACACAATTTGTAGTTTTTTTTTTTTGCGTGTCATTAATTATACATGTTACTTAATCAAAAGAGATCTAGAAAATCTAAAGTTCCACTAAAAATGATTTAATTATGGTTAAACTTAATTAAGTACTTATGTTAGAAAACAAAAATCTACAATAATTGAGCACTAAGTTGAACTCAGTCTTCCAACCACTTCTCTTTGTTTCTTGTCATTTTCAAGAGGCTAGCTTTTTGCTAGAACCTAAATCTAGAAGCAATTTCATTGTTATATATCCTCTAAAAAATGAAATGTACGAAACTAAATGATTTAAAGTGCCTTTTTTTTTTTTTTTTTTTTTTGGGTTTAGTTGTTTGGTCACAAATCCTCTTATAAAGAAAGTTGTAAAGTAACCACATGATTTCATACTTCATGGAATCTAACGGATAGCTGGAGATATCCACGAAATTATCTCTACTCAAATATCAGGCTAGTTTTCATACGTCTAAATTATTCAACTAATTCGTGTGTGTGTGTAACTGTTTAAAATACAATTAATATAAAAGTTAGTAATTAATTATTACTTTTTCCGGGTTGAATCGAGAAAAAATTAACCGATTTGCTATTAGTTTAATTTGTTGTGTGTTGTGTGTTGTGTGTGTGTGTGTGTGTAATATTTACTGTATGGCGAGTTTGTTATATGTTTTTGCCCATGTCTAATATATCTTAACTCAAAATATTAGGACGGTTGGGCAAAAAAAAAAAATTATTAGGACGGAATTTATAGGTTCTTCCACTTTATTACAGTGTATATATCAAGATCAACTTTATCCGATATGAGACTTTTTATATGAACTTAAGTCTACTCATATTTAGACATTCTAACGTTTACTTAGTCAAATCATGTTGTTATGGTATATCAAACGTGGGCATCCACATTCAAATTAGCTGATGGATCCTGTAATAATAATTTTGTAATTATTTGTATTATAGATAGATATGTATGTATAATACATGTACGAGAAGAAAATGTTCCATATACTATTAATTAGATTAATTAAATACGAAGGTAAACGATATTCATAAATATAAAAGAAAT
Source organism: Acacia melanoxylon (assembly GCA_019022615.1). Classification (NCBI taxonomy): domain Eukaryota; kingdom Viridiplantae; phylum Streptophyta; class Magnoliopsida; order Fabales; family Fabaceae; genus Acacia; species Acacia melanoxylon. Next base: position 17,810,794 of record JAFJYJ010000003.1, read on the forward strand.
ATATGAAATTGATGTGTCAGAAAATAAAGAGAGGAGGTCCGATTCATGTTCCGACTTGAGTTAAAACTCCAGCTCTGTCAGTTGTTTTTCGATGTTCACACTGGGTTTCGGCTATAAGAAAAATCTAGGAAACTATGGACTCTGAGAAGTAACAGGAGAAACTCAGATAAATCTTAATTTGAAAGGTTAAACCTAACGTTTTCATTGTTTAAGAGTTAAGACTCAACTCGAATCTAAATCAAACACTTTTGTTCCATAGAGTAAATTTGGATTCGAGAGAATGGATGAGAAGGATTTGTGAAGTAATTAAATCCCATATCCCTCTAGGAGTGAACAAATAGCTCACTTCCAATAATAACACATACTGAAGCTGAAGTGAAATCTAAAATTTCAAAAATCTAAGTTAAAAACCCCTTCGACTTAGTTCTCAAACATTGTCACCTAACCCTGATAATTCAACAAACAAAATCCTAACAAATTCAAACTCAAACAGATTCTGTATGCTAACTATTGTCAAAACTCAAAAAACTCTACAATCGGGTGAGCAGCAAGTGAGGGAGGCATCTTCTATTTATAGGGTCAAAGTGACCATTATTTAGGAACATGTAATCTCTACCATTTATAACACAATGATTCTTGGTTGCCCCAATTTCACAATTAGGAATTAAATGCTGATTAATTTCTTATTTAAATGCTGATTATTGCCACAGAGGATGAGTTACACTGAGTTGTAAAGGACAATGATAATGATATAAAAAATATAACAACTAAGGGACTAAGTCGTAAGTGAATCAATAGTTTAGAGATTGAGTCGTGCTAAGTTATAGTTGAGGGATTAAGTTATAAGTAAGTTAAAAAATGTTAATTTCCCCTATTTTCTATTTCTCTAATCAAATAGTTCGGTCCATTAAAGATGGATTTAGACCCTAAGTCCAATAGGATGGATTTAGTCTGGGGGTTATTTAATTGCTCTTGGTTAATTTCCTTTAAACTAATTCCCAAACCTCACAAAATATATTTATTAGTCACATCTTAATCTATGAAACATATAGATTTTTAGTGTGTGTGTGTATCTTTCCTAACGTTAACATATCCGTTTCAAAATTTAGTTGAGGGAAAAAGCTCAATTTCATAACTAAAGGTGCAGCTATTTATTTATTTCGTACATGCATATTTTAGAAATCGGAATATATTAAAAAATATCTCTATAATTACATGTAAAAAAGAGAGGCACATCCATAATACATTGTGTCTGTGTGTGTCTAATGAAAGGCGTGCAGGTTTGAATTACTAGTATATAATAAGGGACCATTTTTGTTTGGCGTGTGGCAAGAAGAAGAAAGCTTAGTATGAAAGAAATGAACATTTTTGTTTGGCGCGTAAGGCCCACACTTTCCTTTTGTATGTTACCTTTTCTGCCGTCCTACATTTGCCATTTATAGTTTTTTTAAATCAGAATGGTCAATCTTTCAAACTGCCTTGTTTTTTTTTGGTAAAAAATCTTTCAAACTGCCATTGCATACACTAGAGTTGATTCCTTTTTCCAATTGAATATCTCTATCATTAAATCAAGTTTTAATAGTTGGGATTTAATGTTATATAAGAATATTAATATAACCTTAAATATAATATTCAATCACAACCATTGAAACTTGATCCAATGGTGGAGACATTTCAATGGAAAGAAGTATCACTGGAGACATTATTTTCCCTGTATACACTTTAATTTGTTGTATTAATTAATTCAATAAGGTTACTTAATTAAGCCTAATCTTAGCTTTGAATTTTCATGATTCATCATCACAATTATCTAGCACTAAAATTTGGCATTCATTATGTATATGATAAATATCTAAGGTATAAATTTGCTCAGGAAGTTTTAGCAGATGAGCCATGTTGTCCATAAAGGTTTTTTAGGTTCAATGATGCCATATAAATGTTAAAATAGAGTAATATTGTCATTTACTATTAAAAAGTTAACAGTCAACATCAATTTTTTAATTGTCAACATTAGTTTTTTAACGATATAAATATTCTTACTTTTTGAAACTTACGGGACAACAATGAACATGAAAAACTTTAGAAAGCAACATCGCTTCTCAACGAAAACTTTTGGGACAAAATTACACTTTAACCCACTATATAATGATAATGATATAGCAGTTCGTATAGTAAAATCACTGCCATTAATTTAATTTATCCATGCATGTATGTTTTATACTATGAATCATCGTGTACAACGTCCTTGAGAGATTTCTGATCGAATTGGCAATTTCAAAGGACACAACAAAAATAATTTCAAGTTCTTAATAATATAAACAATTGTATATGTTAAACCAGGTAGAAATTAAAGCAATTCCATATCTCCCTTTTATCACGCAAAAAAAGTAAGGGAGTACTTGATTGTTAAAATTAGAAAAATCATATGCTATAGCTGCTTAGCATTAATATATATTTGCTATTATTAGTCCTACTATATTATTTCTACTTCATCACCATATATAGATAAATTGGCCAAACCTTTAACCTAACTTTATGGCTTTAGGAGTTTCTTTGCTGCTCCTTTTTATTGTGCATCGTACAAGTTAACACAACTAGCTAGCAAGCATTTAGCATGCAAATTAATTTTATAATTATTATTAAATAATTAGTGCTACAGCTTTAATTTGCCCACAAGTACGCGCGTGCGACACTCACTCTTATTGTTCGCTCCAATTCAACTTTTGTTTTTTTAATTGTTAGAATATCATTAAAATTTACATGAAAAGTCCCAGACTTTAACTCTTTTTACCTTCATTTAAATCAGCTGGCTATAATTAATAACTGTCTTGTAGTAATATTAGACCCCCAAATCCACCTCTCTTTCACTGTTTTTCCATTAATAAGTACTACTATTTCCATTAGTTAAACAATAATTAATATATAGCTACTAATTAATCTGCTTAACTTCAAAAGTATAAATTTTTGCGCGCGCACAACGAAACCTTTACATACTTCGCTACACATTAACACTAAACTACTAAATTTCAACCTGTGAAATAATAATCTAAGCCTAACAAAGTTGATTTTATAGCCAAACATTAATACAATCCAAACAATATTGGTAATTCGGTAAAATTATTATTCACTCATCGCGACTGGAAATTAACAATTTTTCAAATTACTTCAATAGCTCAACCAAGCGTTATTAAAAATAAATTTTCTTATGACCTTCCTACTTCAGTACTAATCAACTTTTTGGTTAAAATAATGTTTTGTCTTTATAGTTTGCCCTAATTTTAGTTTTGATCTTACTAATTTTAAACCATAGCTTTTAGTCCCTCAAATTTCTTTCTGTATAAAACCTTAGTCCTTATATTTTACTAAACACAGATTATTTTGCCGGTTGATGTATGTGTGTGTGTGTAGGAACACCAGCCACCTGTTTCTTTGTAAGTGGATTTGGCAGACTTTGTTTGATAGCTAACTTGAAAGGAGGAAGTGGTTGTTATGACGATTTGAAAAAGTCATAAAAAATTGGAAAGAATAGTAATAAAGCAAAAGCAATGGAGAGAAATATGGAAAACAAATGAGAAAGGCAACACTATTTTCAAGAGAAAGTAGACAATGGTTTCTCTTAGAGATGATAGTGGGATCATTACATGGGGACAAATTAGTGGAAATAATGGTGCCCTTGGCTGTGAAATCCAATTTTACTAATTAATTAAAACCAAAATACTGTTTAAAGAAATTTTTTGCCCATTCATTCATAAACTGCAATTAGTATATATAATTAATCACTAAATGTATGTGCTGTCGTTATAAATCAATATATAATCATATAATGCAAAATTTCAAGTTACGAAGTTGCACTAATTGTAAACCATAAACAGTTGTAGATGAAGCGCAAGCCTCATATCTAGTTTCATGTGTGTATATATTTACTAGATTAATATTACTCCATTTTGTAAACTTTAGGCAAAAATGATACAACAAAAACTTTCGAAGTCTTGGATGCTTTCCCAAGAAAAACTTCCATGGCAAATTAGGACTTTAACCCATTTTTTAATTGTCAACATTAGTTTTTTAACGATATAAATATTCTTACTTTTTGAAACTTCTGGGACAACAATGAACATGAAAAAACTTCTAGAGCAACATTGCTCCTCAACAAAAACTTTTGGGACAAAATTACACTTTAACCCATTATATAATGATAATGATATAGCAGTTCGTATAGTAAAATCACTGCCATTAATTTAATTTATCCATGCATGTATGTATGTTTTATACTATGAATCATCGTGTACAACGTCTTTGAGAGATTTCTGATCGAATTGGCAATTTCAAAGGACACAACACAAATAATTTCAAGTTCTTAATAATATAAACAATTGTATATGTTAAACCAGGTAGAAATTAAAGCAATTCCATATCTCCCTTTTATCACGCAAAAAAAGTAAGGGAGTACTTGATTGTTAAAATTAGAAAAATCATATGCTATAGCTGCTTAGCATTAATATATATTTGCTATTATTAGTCCTACTATATTATTTCTACTTCATCACCATATATAGATAAATTGGCCAAACCTTCAACCTAACTTTATGGTTTTGTGAGTTTCTTTGCTGCTCCTTTTTATTGTGCATCGTACAAGTTAACACAACTAGCTAGCAAGCATTTAGCATGCAAATTAATTTTATAATTATTATTAAATAATTAGTGCTACAGCTTTAATTTGCCCACAAGTGCGCGCGTGCGACACTCACTCTTATTGTTCGCTCCAATTCAACTTTTTTTAAAAAAAATTGTTAGAATATCATTAAAATTTACATGAAAAGTCCCAGACTTTAACTCTTTTTACCTTCATTTAAATCAGCTGGCTATAATTAATAACTGTCTTGTAGTAATATTAGACCCCCAAATCCACCTCTCTTTTACTGTTTTTCCATTAATAAGTACTACTGTTTCCATTAGTTAAACAATAATTAATATATAGCTACTAATTAATCTGCTTAACTTCAAAAGTATAAATTTTTGCGCGCGCACAACGAAACCTTTACATACCTCGCTACACATTAACACTAAACTACTAAATTTCAACCTGTGAAATAATAATCTAAGCCTGACAAAGTTGATTTTATAGCCAAACATTAATACAATCCAAACAATATTGGTAATTCGGTAAAATTATTATTCACTCATCGCGACTGGAAATTAACAATTTTTCAAATTACTTCAACAGCTCAACCAAGCGTTATTAAAAATAAATTTTCTTATGACCCCTTCCTACTTCAGTACTAATCAACTTTTTGGTTAAAATAATGTTGTCTTTATAGTTTGCCCTAATTTTAGTTTTTATCTTACTAATTTTAAACCATAACTTTTAGTCCCTCAAGTTTCTTTTCGGATAAAACCTTAGTCCTTATATTTTACTAAACACATAGATTATTTTGCCGGTTGATGTATGTGTGTGTGTAGGAACACCAGCCACCTGTTTCTTTGTAAGTGGACTTGGCAGACTTTGTTTGATAGCTAACTTGAAAGGAGGAAGTGGTTGTTATGACTTAGTCATATAAAAATTGGAAAGAATAGTTATAAAGCAAAAGCAATGGAGAGAAACATGGAAAACAAACGAGAAAGGCAACAATATTTTCAAGAGAAAGTAGCCAATGGTTTCTCTTAGAGATGATAGTGGGATCATTACATGGGGACAAATTAGTAGAAATAGTGGCGCCCTTGTCTGTGAAATCCAATTTTACTTGATTAAAAACAAAATACTGTTTTAAGATAATTTTTGCCCATTCATTCATAAACTGCAATTAGTATATATAATTAATCACTAAATGAATGTGCTGTCGTTATAAATCAATATATAATCATATAATGCAAAACTTCAAGTTACGAAGTTGCACTAATTGTAAACCACAAACAGTTGTATATGAAGCGCAAGCCTCATATCTAGTTTCATGTGTGTGTATATTTACTAGATTAATTATATTTAATTCCTTAGGGCTAGCTTTTTTTTATAAATTTTTGTAATATTTGAATAAAAATACAAAGAACAGAGCACACACACACACACACACACACACACATATATATATATATATATATATATATGTATGTATTCCACTGGTTAAGGCTCTATACATATATATTGATGCATTGATACAAAAGAGCGAGAGCCCTATGACCATAACAAGATAATACCTTATTTTGTGTAGGATGCCCAAACGTATAAGTAGACGTACGTTACTGTGAAAATTAACACATTGAATAAAATTGGGCTTAATATAAAAATATAAGTGGAATTACGGGTAAATTCGTGTTTTACAGTTTTGAGTTAAGGTGTATTCTCTGTTACTTATTATAAATTGGCTTTCCAGCATGTCCCAATACAAATTTATAGTTCATGAACAATTTATTATAAATTTCATATTTTATATTGATATATGCGCAATTATATTTTTTTCCTTGTTAATCCCCTTGTTGAAAAGAACAAGAAAACCCATAGAGATTATATGAATTGTGTAGCCGAAATGTCCAGTCATACGGATGCGTATAGATTTCAGATTTTTTTTTTTTTTTTTTTTTTTTTTTTTTGCTTTTTTTATTGTGTAAAACAATTTAAAGTACAAATATATGTCTGAGATAACAACTTTGAAACCAAAATCCCCAACCCGCAAAATGGTGAAAACTGAGGTTGGGATGATTATCATCAACCTATCCAAATTTGCTTGATGTTTATGGTTAATAAATCATAATTAACATTTTTAACACAGAATAACACATTCCATAATTGCTCAACCCTGCTTTCTTAACTGATTGAAGAACCTCTCTATGAACTCATCCGCCGCCTTGTCAACTGGGTAGTCCCCGCTGCCATCGCAGTCTTGTACCGGGAACGGAGACTCTGTCACCCTCACCGGTCTCACCATCTGGGTCCGCCCAGACGCGGGAAGTGTCGGATCCACCTCCACTGCCATATCCTTACATTTTTTGTCATCCAGCATCTTCAACGCCACCTTAAGGGCATTATTAACTGCCGCGGTATCATCGTCCAGAGTGAGTGGCGCGTGAGCACACGTAAAGAAGTGACGGGGTATATGACGATGTTTGGAAAAGAAGCTGTGTTTGGGAGTGTTGCTGCAGCTGAATTCGTACTCTCGTGCGGTGGTGAACTGCAAATGGGCGTTCTCGGAGGTGGCAGTGGAGGTGCCATGGTGGGAGTGCTGGCGATGGTGAGAGATGAGATCCACGATGGCTTTTCCGGCAAGCTTGCCGGGGCATTTGAGCATCACGTTGAGGTGCATCAGGAGTTTTGGTTTGGTCAACCCTTTTCGTAGCATGAAGAAGGCGACACGTACTATGCTCCACACTCTCTTTGATAGCACAGGCAAATTGTTTTCCATTTCTGTGTTGTTGAATAGGACTTTGTCTACAGGTTTAGAGAGAGAGAAGGAGGGTTTGGATTCTTCTCTTTTGGTGTCTAGAGAGAGAGATATAGAGACACCAAGAGATGAATTGAAGAGAAGAGGGCAAGCATATGTGTATATATATAGTGGGGAAAAGAAAGTTAGGAGTTAGGAGGAGGAGGAGCTTTGTGGTGGCCTGGAGGAGGTTTTGTTACTTAATTACTCAATCATCTACATCCATATATCACGTACATGTTTCCAAAATAAATGGAGAATAAAAAATTGGTTAAATTATTTATCTGCAATTAATATATATTAGTTTTTTAAAAATATTTCTTTAATACTTTGTATTGAAAATTATAATATTCATTCTTTGCGAAAATTATAATATTCATTAATGAAAATTCTCAGTTGGCTGATCATAGTGATAAGCACCATGGTGCTCATATTGTTGCGATGAGATCAACAGTCTAAATATAATTATTATTATTTTTGATAAGGGTCTAAATATAATTTTAACTATCCAAATTTAAATTTTCAATTGATATTTTTTAAATATTTTTTTTAAAAAAATAAATCTTTATTTTAGATTTTATACATGTTAAAATAATTTATTAAAAAATAATAAATCAAGTCTCCACCATCTAACACATTAAATATATATATGGATGGTCCATGTAATATCCGGACATTTCTTTGTCTGGAAATCATATTGAGATGAATAAATTACTATTTCTTATAGGTGAATATGTAGTCTCAAATAATAAGTTATAATTATCTTATTTTCTAAGGTAATTATAATGAAAATTAGAAAAGAAAAAGAGCTAAAATCCATGAAAAATGTATTTTATAAGGCATAAAATGGCCTGAAAATATTATGATAAATCCCTTATGGCAACAAATATTGACGAAAACTTAGGAAGTATGTTGTCTCTAATTTTAGGAATTTTGGGATTATTTCCTTGGAAAATTGAGAAGCATAAATATAATATTATTAAAAGCATTTTTTGGCCCCATAATTTTTAATATTTTACATAGGATATAAAATACCAATGTAAGTAAAATAGTTGAGAGATAATAATTTATCCTAAATAATAAAATTATCAACAATTAGTAAATGACTAATTAAGTAATTAATGGCTAATTACTTTGATTAAGGTATAAGAAAATTAATTAAGAAATAATAAATTAATTAATAAAAAAAAAGAGGGGGAGGACGTTTTTTTGTCCAAAATAGAGAAAAAAAAGAAAAAGAAATATATAATAATAATAAAGTAAATTGAATAAAGTAAATGCAGTAAAAACTGAAAATCTTTACAAATTGGAATAGTTGTGAAGATGTGAAAATCCTGGAGAAATTATAAGGACTTATATGAAACCCACATAATTTAACCTCAAAAATACGACCAGTGAAGGTTATTTTTGTAAACACTGAAGAATAAGTTTAGTACAACAAGGGGAGTCTAATTAGACCATAAATCCCGGTATTTTACTACCATCCAGAAAATATACTCAAAATTTAAAAGTGTTAGTGTTTGGTCTAGTAACCATAAATGAATTTCGTTAAAGTAAAGAAATCAGATAAAAGATATTTTGTGAATGGGCAGATAAGAAAAGTGTGAACCAATGGAAAATAAATCATAACTTGAAATCCTTCGATTAAGTAGAAAACAACTGGACATATTATGGATCAGTGAATTTTTGTCCAGAAGATGGCGTTAGCATAAGTAATTTCTGTAACCGACAGCGTTTGTCCAAAAATGTTCGGCAGACAACGGAATACCCTTAATGGGATCAAAAATTTAGTTAACTTAGACATTTCTAAAAAGAAAGAATAGAACTTGTAACCTAGTTGCCGGATTTTTGAGATTCTCGCAAGATTGCGCGATTAGGACACCGGCGGGAACTTTATCGGCAGACGGCTTAGATGTCACCATCAAGATGACATCATTTCTTGACTTTTGGGGAGGGGGAGGTCGGCACACCTAGATGGAGGGCCAAGATGGAGTCTTCCACAAACCCTAGATCCGACGGCCGAAAAGCTAACCAGACAAAGCATGAATAATAACCTAACTTTTTCTATAAATAGCAAGCTCCCTTCCCTTCATTCTTCACAATTCCTAGAGCTTTCTAGAGAGAAGGCAGAGCTCTGAGGAAGTCTAGCCAGGCCCTGGGTAAGTTCTTCGGTCCCTAGTCTTAAGCTTCGGTGTTTTATTCAGTAGCTATAGTAGGAATGCTATTTTTATCTTTAATCTTCCAAGATATTGTAGATATAGTAGGAATGCTATTTTTATCTTTAATCTTCCAAGATATTGTAGATATCATATTTTTGGGTAGATATGGTATATATTTTGAAATGTATGATGGGAAAAGAATTATGGAAATTTTTTTGGAAGATTAGAGGCAAAACAGTGAAGCTCTGGCGAAGTTCCGTCGAAGAGTCCAACTAGGGGCAAAATGGTAATTTGTACCTAAAATACCTGTTATGATGCTAAATAATGATAAAACGCTATCCTTATAGGATATCTGTGATAACCATACCACCATTGTGCCGCCGTTAGTCATTTGTGTTGTACCGTCATTCCATTGTTACCTCGCCGTCGCCGCTGTCAAAATACCGTTTTTCAGGAAAAGTACCGTAGTGCCGTCAGCAAAGGTACGGATACGTACTGTAACCCTAATCTTGTACTTCTTATATACATATATGTGATAGATACGTTCATAGACTGAGGCTCTGTTAGAGTTGTCAATCATACTTACAGTTTACACGGGTTATAGTATTAATAATACCGTATGAGTTTTCCTAGCGCTGAGGACACGTGTTGTGATCGTGGCACAAGGTAGGTGCAGACATGTTGTGGGGCTTTACATATTGCTGTGTGCTTATGTTACGTCGTTTCTTTGTTCATACATCCGCTTCCGTGCTTATGTGTTGATATGCTACCGTATTGTTATGAATATCGTTGTCCATATACTATTTTATTTGAGTATAAGGTTAACAGTTACCGAGATCCATATGGGAAATGGATCTCATTTGTAGCTTCGGTCGGAGGACCGTGGGTTGGTGACCAGGGCAAGCAGCCAGCGTAGGATTTCAGACGGAGATCTATTTATTGTTTTCTGTATTTACTTTTGAACCTTGGATGACTGTATCATTACATTTACACTATGGTTACCACTTTATGATGGTTCAGTTACTCAGTTACTCTTTCGCTCTACTGCTCTACTCTGATTGAAAAAAAAAATCCGTTTTTAAAATGGGATGTTACAGTCCACATTTAAGTGCTTATCGAATATGATGAGCACTAATTAAAATTGAATCCCTATTGTATGTACAACTAATAGGATTGTTTAGAAAAAGAATTATAAATTTTTGAGAAAATGTTAATTGGAGTTTTATATTTAGAATTAAAGTAAATATCTCATCTAGCTCTAATTAAGAGAATGGAGTAACTTTTTTTTCAATAAAAGGATTTCTGATTTGGTAAATTTCATGAGAAAGAATAAAAAATAATTTGACGTTCTTTAAATTTTATCATTATTTGAACGTGTTTCAATTAAATAGGTATACTTTGAACCAAACGGAAAGCAATTCCACATGTCGCTTTATCACGCCCAAAAAGTGAGAGTGAAAGAATCTTTGATTATTCAAATTACAAAATTCATATGCTGCTGCTTAGCTTTAAGATTTGTCATATATTAGTACTACTTTGTTATTTCTTCCCCATATATGTGTGTGTGTACTATATAACACTTGTATTTGTGCCAAGATTCAAAAATTCACTGAATGAATAATAAATATCTGCAAGCCAATCGTTACCTTTCTCCTTAAGAATGCAGCTTTCTCAGACACGTGTTCAATTGAAATTGATTTCTTTATGTTTCAAGTTTAACAAAAAAAAACTATAGTATAACTTAAGAATTGTATAAGAAATTCAATAGTTATGTGGGCGGCTTTGATTTTGGTCATGTGGAATTTGAGGTCAGAGTCAAGTTATTAACTTTGTTGAATGCTTTACCATTATTATTTACTCACATTTCTAACAAATCAGTTATTCAAGCAACCCTTTAATACAAAGCAAGACATTTGTTAAAACTGATTTAGTAGCCGCGGTTTCTATAACCGTTACTAAATTTGTTAATATTTACGGTGAAAACTATTATAAATATAACAAACTAATTAATCACTACAAACCATGATTATTTAGTGATAATCTACTAAGATTTTTATATTATATATAGAAATTTATATAAAGACAACTTCTTACTGTGTGTGTTATATTTTGAGCAGTTATTCACAATTTGACAGCAAAACTTTGAGGAATTTGAATTCTCGCTGTCATTAATTTTATCACTCTAAATTTGAAATGCGTTCATTTTATATATATTTTTATATGTTACTTCATCCTTAATATAAAACCTAATTGACTAATTTTTTTAAAAAAACTAAATAAATTATTCTAAAGAATTTATATTTATCATTTTTTTCCAAATTAATTTGTCTGACTTATAAACTGATATATAATATAATGATACACAATACTACCTCTGGTCCACTATATAGGACACTTATAGAAGGAATGCATGATTAGAATATAAGACACTTCCAGTTTAATTAATGCTCTTTTTTCCTTTTTCCCCAAGTGATTAATATTCACTTTCTAACTTTGCCCATTTATTATATCCCGACCCCTCTCTAAAATAATATTCCCAATGCAATTAAACACATTTCTCAAGAAGAGAAAAAGTGAAAAAAAAATTACATTTTAGAATATATTAAATGACTTAATTAGTTGTCATTTCTTATTTCCCATGATATAGTTTAAAAATACCCTGTATTGTTATTTTTGTTGCAAAAAATAGTTTATAGTTTAAATAATTAACCACTGAATTTCTGCATGCCAGCTTGGACTTCTACCCCATGGCATGTAGTACAATGGAAACAAAACATAGTAGGCTTGTGTTGTTACACAAGCCTAATATGTTTAGGCCTTAGTAATGATCACAAAAATGAAGTGCTTAAACTATGATTGTAGTTTATATCAATAAATTAAGGGGAGGAAATATTAGGAAGGAAAACTTTTTTTTTTTTTTTGAATTGATAACCTTAATCAAAACCTTCAAGCAAATATGTAGCTGTGCATGCCTAGGGTTCAAACACAAGACTATTAGTTAAGGAAGAACAACCCACACCAGTTGATTCAAGAGCTGGGTAGTAGAAAACCTTAAAAGTTTTCTTTAAAAAATTACTATTTTAAGGAGATTTTCCCACATAATATTCTTTCCATCTTAATTTTTTTCCCATCTAAACGTAGGGATGGTGGCTCTTTATTTTCTTAAGCAAATAGTAATAGTCAGGTGTTTGATTCTTAGCCAAACTCTCTGCATATTTACTCAAGACCAAATTAATTGAAACTTCAATCACCGTAAGGAAAGTGTAACATATATATTCATTAGAGTTAAGCGTTATAATATCTACTGGAATTATTACTATGAGGTCTTAAGAAAAAAATATAATTCCAAAAAAAACATCAAAAGTGGTTTTCTCTTATCTATATACTCCTTCTGGCCCTAAATATAAGATCTAGCTAGTTGATTTTTTTTTTTGAAATTAAGAAAGTAAAATAAGTTGCTTAATCATAGTATATGTTGTGTATCTTTGGATTATATAATAGTTTATAAGTTATGCAAATTAGTTTAAAGAAAAAACAATAAATACAAATGCTCTAAAGTAATCTATTTAATTTTCTTAATCTCTTCAAAAAAAAAAAAAAGCTAACTGAATCTTCTATTTAGGACTAGAGCTTAGGAACTTTAAATTGAGATGCTTTCCCTAAAAAATGAAGCTAGCAGCAAGCTTGTTGTTTGCCACTGGCTAGCTTGTAGCCATATACATTCTTATCTTAGCGATGGGGTTAAGAAAACATGCTCAAGAACCTCCTTATCCGTTATGTTTGTCATATTATCCAATCTTCCTTTTTTGTAACACCCCAACAAAGCAACATTTAGCATCTCATTTTCAGGAATCTCACTATTATTATTCATCACTAGCCTACCCTTTATATCCAAATTGAAGCTCATTTTTCTAAAATTTTATAATTCACGCGACTTTTCTATACTTGTCTTACACACACACACATAATGGATATGTGGCAAGTTAAGAATGAAGAGAGACGCGGATTTTTGTAAATTAAATTTGATTCCCTTAATAATTGATGTTTTAATATAATTCACTAGATCTCCAAACATTATTTTAAAGTTATTGCCAACAACACACACTGCTCAAATCAATTAATTCATCCACACACACACACACACATATATTAGCTTCAAATATATATATTGTTATGGACCAATATCTTGGGCCAGGCAGGTTCCCGGCCCAGTAGGGAGCTCTCAGTAAAACCCCCTAATCTACCCAGGTAAATAGGGAACCAGGTAAATGGTCCCCCACGACTCCATCGTGCCTAATATGTGCAGGACCGTACACGTAATGAAGCAGGGATTTATAGCCGGATTACGGAAGGCAAGGGAAAGCGGGGCAAAAAGAGTTCACGTATCTACTGACTCACAGCTGGTTGCATCCCAGATAGAGGGCAAGTACCAGGCTAAAGGCCCTTTAATGGTCAAATATCTGGGAAAAGTTAAGCAGTTGATGGCGGAATTTGATAACGTGGAAGTAATACATATCCCCTGGGGAGAGAATGTTAGGGCCGATGTGTTGTCAAAATTAGCATGCACTAAGAACCCTGGAAATCACCGCACCATTGTCCAGCAGAACCTGTTAGAACCAAGCTGCGTGATGATAATCTCAGAGACAAATGATTGGCGAAAACCAATAGCCGATTACCTTGAAAGGGGAATCCTCCCGAAAGACACCGACAGTGCCAGGAGAATAGTAAGGACGTCGGCATCGTTCACCATGATGGGTGACGAATTATATCGGAAGGGTTTCCATTCCCCGCTAATGAAGTGTCTTGATTCGGCCAAGATCGACTACGTCTTTGTCCGAAATCCATGAAGGAATAAACGGACACCATATGGGCGCCAGGGCATTAGCAAGAAAGGCGGTGACGGCTGGATACTTCTGGCCATCTATGGCGAAGGATTCTAAGAAGCATGTGCAAGAGTGCAATAGCTGTCAAAGACATGCCAGGGTCATACGCACCAACCCATCGGAGTTAACTAACATGTCGACTCCATGGTCGTTCTATAAGTGGGGAATGGATCTGGTTGGCCCATTCAAGAGGGCCCCAGGACAACTGCGTTGGCTTATAGTGGCGGTAGATTACTTTACCAAGTGGATAGAGGCAGAACCATTGGCAACGATTACCTCGGCACGAGTTCAAAAGTTCTTCAATCGAAATATTTTATCTCGGTTTGGAATCCGGCCGAAATTGTCACAGATAATGGAACCCAGTTCACTGACAAGGGTTTCCAAGACATGGTTGTTGATCTCCACATCATTCACCATTTCGCATCTGTCTAACATCCACAATCCAACGGCCAAGCCGAGGCTGCTAACAAGGTTATCTTGGACGGATTGAAGAAAAGGATGGAAGACGGTGATTCAAATTGGGTGGAAGAGCTATACCCGGTCCTTTGGGGACTCAGAACCTCGATCCAATCAACAACACAGGAGACCCCATTTAGGTTAACCTATGGGTGCGAAGCAATGATACCCGTTGAGATCGGTGAGCCATCTTAGAGGAGAGTTAAAGCCCTACATGAAGAAGAGGACAACAACCGATCAATAGCGGTGGAATTGGATCTCGTGGACGAGGTTAGGGTGAAAGCACATTGCCAAGAGCTAGCCGCCAAGCAGCTTCTCGCAAACAGGTACAACCAGAAAGTGGTGCCGCACGTATTTACAAAAGGTGATCTCGTCCTTCGGCGAGCTGACATAGACAACAAGAATGCCGACCAAGGCAAACTTGCACCAAATTGGGAGGGTCCCTGCCGAGTTATAGAAAATTGCGGAAAAGGGGCCTACAAGCTGGAAAATCTGAAGGAGAAACCCATAAAGCGGACATGGAATGCTGATAAACTCAAGACCTATTACAGCTAGCATGTTTCCTTTTCCACTTCATCTGATGACTTCTTATGGAAGTAATGTACTGATAGCTGTTAAGGCAAACTTTTCAATGAATTTCGGGTCATGAAACCCGTTTTCAACAATGTTGACTATACTACGATTGCCAAAGCCGGACGCGCATTAAAACATGTAGGAGTATGAGGCATTCTAGCCCGGCTCCAGAGACCATGTTCCAATTAAACCATGAAGGAGTCAGAGGTATTCAAACCTGGCTCCAGAGACCATGTTCCAATTAAAACATGTAGGAGTATGAGGTATTCAAACCGGCTCCATAGACCATGTTCCAATTAAAACATGTAGGACTCAGAGGCATTCTAGCCCGGTTCCAAAAATCATGTTCCAATTAAAACATGAAGGAGTCAGAGGTATTCAAACCCGGCTCCAGAGACCATGTTCCAATTAAAACATGTAGGAGTATGAGGTATTCAAACCCGGCTCCAGAGACCATGTTCCAATTAAAACATGTAGGACTCGAGGCATTCTAGCCCGGTTCCAAAAATCATGTTCCAATTAAAACATGAAGGAGTCAGAGGTATTCAAACCGGCTCCAGAGACCATGTTCCAATTAAAACATGTAGGAGTATGAGGTATTCAAACCCGGCTCCAGAGACCATGTTCCAATTAAAACATGTAGGACTCAGAGGCATTCTAGCCCGGTTCCAAAAATCATGTTCCAATTAAAACATGAAGGAGTCAGAGGTATTCAAACCCGGCTCCAGAGACCATGTTCCAATTAAAACATGTAGGACTCAGAGGCATTCTAGCCCGGTTCCAAAAATCATGTTCCAATTAAAACATGTAGGAGTATGAGGCATTCTAGCTCGGCTCCAGAGACCATGTTCCAATTAAAACATGTAGGAATCAGAGGCATTCTAGCCCGGTTCCAAAAATCATGTTCCAATTAAAACATAAAGGAGTCAGAGGTATTTTAACCCGGCTCCAGAGACCATGTTCTAAAAAGGGTGAATGAACCCGTGTTTTGAAAAACGCATGTGGATTCAGGGTTGACGAACCAGTTTCCATCAACACATTCGCAAAAGGATGGCATGAACTCTTGATTAAATATCCAGTTTTCAAAGACCACGCCTTTAAGAAAACATGTAGGAATTAGAGGTATTGTAACCCAATCCTATGAGCATGTTGATGTCAAAATGCAAAAGAATTCATGGACAAGAAACCAGTTTTCAATGACATGTTTGATCAACAATAACAGGAGATGTGTTCACCATTTCAGAAGAAGTTCGAAAAATGGAACACTAGTATTAATCAAATCGTACTGTCATATTTACAAGCCGGGTCATTACCACGGCATCAAAAGGACGGCCTAAAAAGCAGGAAGTCATAAAACAACCAATTTGTCGAGATTGACCACGAGCTCAGGAAGACGGGGGCGGGGCTGGTTCCTCCTCTTCTTCTTCATCTTCGGCCTCGGGAGGAATCAGCTGTCCCTTCTTGTTGACATATGATTCATAGTTAAGACCAGCTAGGTTGAGGGTGAGGCCAGGATTGAGAACGCGAATTTGCGCAACATCAGCATACTCGGTCAACCCCGTCTTGGCCTGACCTAGTTCAACCTCCTTGGCCGAAAGCTCACCTTCCCTAGCCGCGAGCAGGGCTTTATAATGTTCGACGTCGGACTGAGCCTTATCTACGGCCATTTGACCGTCCGCATGAAGATCTTCCAAACGACGGACATCCAGCTCTGCCTTCAACAGCTTCTCCTCCGCCTTTTTGAGGTTGGACCTAGAGGTTTTTAGTTCCTCTTCCAAGGTCCTCTCCTTAGAGATAGAGGACTTGATTTCTTCTTCCTGCTTGGCCTTAGCGGCCTGCAAGGAGGTGAAGTTCTGTTGTAGTTGGGCATTCACCGCCGTAAGGGCTGACATGTTGGCAACGGCTCTGTCCCTGTCCTCGGTAATCTTAGCCACCTCAAAGGTTTGCTTTAGAGCAGCATTCTCCTTCTTCAGCGCAACCAGCTGAGCATACGCCAACCCATATTTTATCTTCACGAGGGCATAAGAGCGAATCAAGGAAAGACCTCGATAACCCTCTAATTGCATTTGATTCAAAGCATCTTCTTGGTAGGCTCATTCGGGCCGGATGCGTCGTGAAGGAAAGGGGAGGTCTCATTACATCTAGTACTTCGGCTCGTCCACCGCCCCCACAAGGCGCCCTCGGGAAGATTATTCATGGAAAGATTGCCCAAAGACCGAGGTCTCGCGAGAGGTAGTTGGCGCCGGGGAAGACATGAGAGGAGCAGGCGAACCCTCAGTGACCGGCGTCTCGATGGCCCCCACACTTGGATTTGGTGGCCCCACCACAACGTCTTTGCCATTGACCTTCTTGCGGGCGACATTTCCTTCGACATCTGACAAGGCTAGCCGCTTGTGGGAAACACTTTTAGGGGCCGGACCCGATGGGTCATTAACCAAGATAGCGAGACCTTCTTCCGCGGTCCGGGAGCGATTTTTGAAGACGCTTAGTTGCTTGGGCCTACCCATAGCTCGGCCTGCAAAAGAAAAAGGATATCAGAACAATAAGAGGGAAACACAAAGCAAATCAGCCAAGTATCAATAAAGTCATACTCGCGGTAGGCTTCCGCCTAACTAAAGGCATGGTAATGTACTTGGCCAGATCCATGGGATCCCCCAGAGACCCCACATATTCCACAAGTCTCAAAAAGGTATCTTCCTCGTCGTCCGAAAAGCTCTTAGCTTGCGGAACATAATCGTCAGGCCTCAAGGTATGGTGGTGCGTTGACCGAAAGGGAAACCTTTCCTCGGTTTCCCCGAGTTGGTCCTCCGCACAAACCAGGAGCCCAACCCGGTGAGGGCCTCGACCTTGATAAAGGTGGATTTGAAATTTTTCCATGACTCGCGAAAAGGCTGGAAGAGTCTCCGATCGCGGATGCTTCGGAGAGTTGTCCACCCAAACCACTTCGTTGATTCGGTTGTTTGGATGCCGGTCTCTAATGGAGAAAAGAAGGACATAAAGACTGGCACGCTACAAACGAAATCCTTCTCCCCGCATAAGTTCTCAAAGGCGACGGCGAACGCCCAGCCGTTGGGATGAAGTTGGGAGGGGGCGAGGTGCAAGTGATTCAATAACTCGATCTGAAAGTCGGAAAAGGGAAACCTGACCCCCAAAAGAGTGATAACATCCCGGTAGATAAAAAGAAGTGACAGCCTCTTCTCCTCCGAGCGACCGGAGTTCACCGATTCGTATTTTGTGGGCAACCGCAGATATACCCTATCCCGTCCCCAATCCCGAGTTGGAGAAGATCTTTTGGGGTCGGGAAGTCTTCACTGAGTGACCTTGCCGCTACGGGCGGGGGTTAACTCGGGAGAAATTGGGGAAGGGGCGGAAGTGCTAGATTCTTCATTCGAGGACTGGCTAGGTTGGTGTGATGAAGCCATGAGCACCTAGATATAAAAAATAAAATAAGATCAGAGAGGGGCACATTGAAAAGCGTTTTCCCGAATAGGGGATTTAGAACTACAATGGGACTGGATGAAAGAACAGCCAATAAATCATTATGAATAAGTGTTTCATCTCCGTCGAATGATAATTCCCAGTACAGCACCTTCTCGGGCCTGGGAGAGTGTTGGAAATTATGCCCTAGGGGCAAGTCATTGTACAATGAACGTTTAGGATATTTATAGTATTCTCCTTTTGTTATCATTTTCGTTTGCATGTTTGTATTGATAATCGCATCCCCTGGATATATCTTATAGATTATCCTAAATGTCCTCGGTCGGTCATCTACGCGGGAGCGAAGATGAGTTAAGACGATATGACTTTGATGAGATATGGAGATACAATCGAGTCATGGGCACTTGTAAGAGTACAAGGTCTTTGGACCGACCCACTATGAGAAAGCTGCATGGATCTAGTCATTAGCTTGTCTCATATATAACCGCGTCACAACGCCTATGACCGAGATCATCATGGATTCCTACATGATGAATCATTAATCTTTGACCTAGTCAAAAGTCACCTTTGACCGGGTGATGATAAAGGATGGGATCGGGATCAGTGGTTTTCATGCGGAGGAATGTGAATGGTCAAGATGGAATTTGTCCCTCACATTCCTAGAGAGATATCTTGGGCCCCTCGATGAGTGAGTCTAAGAAATGTATGGCCATACTATGTTGGAAAGGAGTTTCCATTTCACTTATTAGACTACTCGAGAATCGAGAAAGTAATGGACAAGAATAGGAAGTTGACATTGTCCATGCTTCATCCTTGACCAAATTATCGCGTGACAAAAGGGACGTGACATGGTTGTATGATAAGGTTGTATCGTGATATCGATCCCCATGTGAGTTGGGTAGTCGCAATGTCTTGCTAGAGGCCGCTTGCGACTTGTGTGGCCGATACGTTTTTGGCCAACCGCCAATCTCATATGGGCACGGGTCGCACACAAGAATAATCCAACTCGAGCATTTGTGTCCAGGTTCATTGAATCTCAGATTGATCTGGAATTAATGAAGACTAAATTTAATCTAGGATTTATATATATTTATTAAAATTTGAAATTAATGTATATATATATTAATATTATTAATGGAGATTATAATATTATTATATATATAATGTTTGTTTTGTATTTAATTTATTTGATAAATTAAATATCTAAAACAAATAGAGATAATGTATCTCGTTTAATATTCGAATAAGAATATCGATATCTGTTTAGATTAAATTGAGATATGGTATCTCATAATTAATTAAATAGATGAATATTGTTTTCGGATTTGATTTATAGAGATAAATTAAATCGGAAGGCTTTTAGTTTGCATTAAATAAATACATTAGATTAGATCTATCAGATAGATTTAATTAATATTTTTTTAATTCAAGAATTCGAAATTCAGATTTCAAAAAAGCAGTTTTTGAAATTCGAAATTCAAATTCTTGATGCATATTGATTGTACATTAATGCAGATTAATTGTACATTAATACGGATTAATTGTACATTAATACGTATTAATACGCATTAATACGTATTGATGCACAAAAAAACGGACAGAAGCTTTTGAGGCTTATGATGGTTGTCTATGTGTATAAGCCAAATAGAAAAACGAGAGAAAATCTGATCTGGTGGTGAAGAACCTAGAGAGACACGAAGAAGCGCTAGCACACCGCCGTAGCCGTGTTCGGGAAATTGTTCGTGTGGATACCAGTAGAGGAAGCCGATTCAACGAGTCGTCTTCTATTGATCGAGGAGGTAGCCCACCAGTTCAAAGGAAACGAGACGCGAACGGATTCACCAAAGGTAGTTTCGGATTCCCTAGTCTTGATTTAAACGCACCTGAGTGATCCTCGGGACGAGATTCTTAGAATTTTTAATCCGCTGCGTTGTAAGAATTCCTACAGAGAGTTCCTGGGTTTTCTGGAAAGTGTTGGTAAAGGAGGATCTGTGTCGAGACCTAAAGGAAGAATTTTTGGCAAAAAACTTCTGGTTTTACAGACGTACGGAAAGGCTCGAGCCATTATGAACACCTAGAAAAGGGGAGCAGAAACTAAGAACCCACCCAACAAAGCCCAGAAGTACAGTAAAAACCAAAAGCACGATAGAAACCTAGGAGCGCAACAACCCAAAAAATCGCTCAGAGAAAACCGCAAGCATGATAGTGAGCCTAAAAAATGAAGTAAAAAAAAAAGCAATCACAGGGCAAGCGGTAATACCTGGTGAAAAGAAGGGATGCAACAAGATTGACGGCGAAAGGCGCTAGCTTGGATGCAAAGTAAACTCCTGAAGCCGAAGAATAGTCGAAAATGTCAAGTAAGACTGGCTGTTTTTGAAAAAAGAAATATATATAGACATTTGGAATTTGAAACGCCAAGGGTCGCGACGCCGTTAATTTCTTCTAACGGAGTTGGAAACCCTAGGGCAAGCGGCAGATCAAGGAAGCGTTGCGGGGGAAACGGCGTGAGCATTAAATGCGCACGAAAACCAAAAGCTGCAATAGCAGCCAATCCGCAAAAATGACAGTTGAGTACTAGAGAAAGGTCAGAAAAGTTGGCACGTGGATCTGACCCTATGGAAAGTTTGGAGGGCGGTTTGCTCGAAAATCAATCCGTTCTTGAGGGCGGTTAATTTTAACTTAGCCCGGATTGGAGGGTATTTTTGCTCAAAAATCAATCCATGTTGGAGGGCGGTTAATTTTAACTTAGCCCGGATTGGAGGGCGGTTTGTTCGAAAATCAATCCGTTCTTGAGGGCGGTTAATTTTAACTTAGCCCGGATTGGAGGGCGGTTTGTTCGAAAATCAATCCGTTCTTGAGGGCGGTTAATTTTAACTTAGCCCGGATTGGAAGGCGGTTTGCTCGAAAATCAATCCATTCTTGAGGGCGGTTAATTTTAACTTAGCCCGGATTGGAGTGCATTTTTGCTCAAAAATCAATCCATCTTTGGAGGGCGGTTAATTTTATTCTAGCGCTTTAGCGGCCATGCATCCAGGATTCAAAAGTAAGGAACGAGCGATGCGCAAAAGCCAAAAAGGAAACTCCAACAGTATACAGAAAACACTTTCCATTGATAATTGAATGGTTTACATAACATTCATACAGGAAAGCAAACAAAATTGTGCCCTGATAATAAGAAAAACACAAAGTCGCGGGACAAGAAGCTCGTCGCCATGTGCAGAGGATGAGGATGAAGGACTATCCACAGCAAACAAAGCCCCTGAAGCGCATCGGCGGAGACCCCTAAGGGATGTTTGGATACGGAGGACCTATTGATCCACCACGGCCCATAAAACCCTAATCGTAACACACCCAAGGCGCGACGGTCCCGAGTACGAGCCGGTCCACTCAAAGATCTCCGCTAGTAACCAACGGAGCTTAGCCGGCGGGATCCAAGCGGAAATATTTTGCCAGGAACGTGAAGGCGGCAAATAGATTTGGAATCCCTGGTGCTCGTCGGAGAATGTGGATGAAGGGCGGCAAATACATCGAAAATCGCCGATGGAAAGAACCGCCGGCGGCATCTTGATCTTGATGAGCGTTAATTTTTTCTTCCTAACTTTCCGACCACTCATCGGCGGAATCATTAAAGGGAAAAAAGAAGGACCAAAACCTGATTTAACGGGCATCCACACTTCTCCTTCTCTAAAACAGACCTTCATTGGCAAGACTGGCAGAAGAAAAAGGATCTCAACTTCCAACCATTTGAAATGGGGCAAGCAGGTTGAAAGACTAAGCCCTTATATAGGCCCCAGGGACATCAAGGGCACTTATCGCTTTTATTTTTGGCGGCCCATAAACTTCCAATATTCTCTCAAAAAGTGCAATCGTCAGAAGCAATAAATGCCCTTTTTATTGAAAAACGCAAGCGCTGCGGTAATAAATGCTTCGAAAACGCACATATTGGGGACAGGAAGGGCCACATTGGGAAGAGGCGCATATATTCAATGCGCACTGCTTTCAAGAAGGATTGTTACCAAAAAGGCAGTGAATCCGTATCCCTAGGAGGATCTAATCACACCTGGGTAACGTTGTCTGGTACTTACATACCCTTTATAATAGCCAATATTGGGGGCCACACGTGGGAGAAGCTCACGATCCGGCTAGAGCCAAGTCATAAAAGAAACGAGATCAATCTCGGCTATCATAAAAATCGCAAAGACGGCTACGATAAGCCAATCCGCCAAGAGAGGACAGCCTGTGACTCAGGGGACAGACGAGGAGGCGGCGGGGGCATGTAAATGTCTGATGGCCAAGGCTACTAGAATATCTCGGTCATGACCGAGTCCACAACAACAAGAGCGATGAAGCAAAACGAGCAGGAAGGGAGTCCTAAGGGATCCGTACAAAAGCTCGAACTCGGATAAATGATGACCAGACTAGTCAACGCGCTAATCTCGGCACGTCAGGAGCCTGCCATACCGAGCTTGGGGGCAACTGTTATAGACCAATATCTTGGGCCAGGCAGGTTCCCGGCCCAGTAGGGAGCTCTCAATAAAACCCCCTAATCTACCCAGGTAAATAGGGAACCAGGTAAATGGTCCCCCACTACTCCATCGTGTCTAATATGTGCAGGACCGTACACGTAATGGAGCAGGGACCTGGAGAACGTGGGAAGTGCATAATGGCTGAAGGATGGAAGCATTTGCATGGGAGTGAAACCCTAGGTAATCCCTATAAATAGGAGATTACCCACCAGTGCACTCGGACTCTCTCTATTTCCATTACTTATTATTCGGTCATCGTACACACACACCCGCCCGGGCAAAACGCCCGACCTGTGTTGCATTGTGATCTAAGCTCTCTCGACAATATCTCCTCCATAGATATTATCAAGCTAGTACCTTTCACTGATACTCAATCAGTAGAAGACTCCTTGATCCAACATAAACCATTCCCAGCTTGCTAGAGCTGGACATCTGTGTTCTACTACAGAACATATATGAATGCCAAGTTAGAAGTTGACACCTCCAGCACCAGCAGGTTTCCTTTGTTTTATAAATAAAAAAACATTTTGGGTAATATAATATTTCTGGCGCTTCAGTTTAAAAATTTATATAGGAGCACTTTGGAGGTGGCATGATATATATATATTTGGGTGTTTTTTGAGTTGGGGTAAAGGTTTAAAACTTGGCAGTGTTCAAAAGCACACGACCCAAGCAGCTTTTACGTGCATTAATTTATTATAGTTAAAGTTGGTAAAGAGAAAAACCAGCCCCACTTCTCCATTTTCTAGCGATTATATACTGCTTTAATTCCCTCTTTTTCAAAAGTTACTAGCCAAATTAAATTTCTTGGCCGAAATTAATTAAAACAACAATCTATGTTTTCCTTAGTGGATGAGGAGTGAGGACATGTTAGAATTTTTCGTATCATCAATACTCCTTCTAATCCCAGATGTTGGAGCTGGTTGAGGCCTTGAAGGGTTTGCTTTGATATTTAAATATAAAACCACAATTGACTTTGCAATCCAAATTTATACTCCCTCTCTGTAATACCCTAAAATTTCTATTTATCATAAATACTATATTTTGATAAATAATACATATTAAATACAAAGGTGAATATTTGTCTCAAGAAATTATAATCTATTGATTATATTTTCATCCAAATTCCACTTTGGAATTAATTAACGAATGGTTAATTATGAGACATTATTTTGGAGCTATTTAATATGATATAAATAGCACATAAAAAGGTAATTAATTTATAACCAAAAGGAGGAATGTAATATCCCACATCTTTGGATTTGGAAATAAGAAATATTTTATGGGAATTTATTATGAAAATTTGACCTAAATAGTTTTAAAGCTTTTTTGGATTTTGAGGCCTATTTTCCCAATAATTCAAGGAAAAATAGTTAGAGGATACTTTTTGGTCTAGAAATTTTAGAACCAATATTTTATGACCTAGAGAGTTAATTATGGAAGAAAATTCTTATATGGAATTAAGGATTTTATTTTCCAATACTTATTTAATATTTGCAAATAAATATTAAATGGTAGTTGGATATTGGTAGATATGTATAAGTTGGTATGAATGTTTGGTGTAAGAGTGTTTGGTGTGAGTGTTTGGTGTAAGAGTGTTTGGTTTGAGTGTTTGGTTTGAGGGTTTGGTTTGAGTGTTTGGTTAAGGAAGAAATGTAGTTGAAATAGTCTTGAATTTTTGCTATAAATAGAAGGCTCTTCTCTTCATATTCTTCACACCAAAATCAGCTCAAAGTATCTGATTTTAAGATTAGAGAGTGAGTAGAGTGAAGTTCTTGGAGCAAGGAAGTAGTAGCAAGGTTCTTCAAGGGTAAGTTCTCTAGTTCTTGAGTTCTAGTTTTAAATTCATAGATAGAAGTTGTTTTGATCTTAAATATGCTAGAGTAATTTTATTTTCATGTTTTTATGGTTAGAAATGGTTTTATTTCGAAAAAATGATGGAAAAGGTTATATAGCAGAATTTTTGGAAGCTAATCATAAAGTAGCGAAACTCCTGGCGAAATTTTATCGGTAAGCAATTTTTGAAGTCAGGGGTAAAAACGTCAGTATTTTATATTGAAGATGAATTTCTAAAATGCTGAGAAAATTCATGGTTAGAGTAGACATATAGACCTTTTCAAATATACCAAGAGTGAATTAGTTCGAGTTCTGTGCTAAAAGATAAAAATGTCCAATGTTGGGCTACGTTTTCTGAAAATTTTCTGGGCAGATGATGAACACGTGAAAACTGGGAACTGTTCATAAAATCTGGGAAAGAACCAGTATTTTTCCACAAAATTAGACATCCTAAGGATTCCGGAGAATTTTACGGATCCTCGTTTCGAGTTTTCTAGAATTACTTATGAATTTTCAAAGTTAGAAGTAAATCTGGCCATAATGCTGAAAGTAACGTTTTTATTAAATAAAATGTAATGGCAAAATGGTAATAACAAATCCACCAAGGGTAGAAAGGTAAATTAACCTTTTGGATATTATTCTAAGCAATATGGTAATATGTTAGGATATCCGAGGATTCCAGTCGATTTGAAGGACGGACATATTACTATTCATAGTGCCGTATTTATGAATAGTACCGTATACATGAATAGTAAATTACTATTCATATGGAAGGAAGGTACGTTCGCGTACAGTAACTTTAACTCTGATATGACTTGTATGCATGTATGAGATGAAATGATTTCATAGAGTCATGAACAAGACTTGGTCTTGGGTCATGCACCGTGGTTAAGACTCTGTCTTGAATCACTTTGTTTATATACATTCGACTTGATACGGGTTATAGTCTTGATAATGCCGTGAGATTGTTTTCCTAGCGAGGACACGAGTGTACATCGTGGCACGAGTGGTGCGGACTATACAACTATACATGGATTTGTATAGATAACTTTACATCTTTGTGTGCTATGTATTGGTTAATCTTTGAAATGTAATGAATATCTCGTCATACATATCTTTGTTATACTTTTCATATGAGGTTAAGCTGTTACCTAAGATTCAATTTGTTTTGAATCTTAGACTTGACTAGAGGTTCGGGAAAGGAACCAGGATTTATGAAGACAATGTGAATGGAGCCATGAGAAGGAGCATTAATGGACGGAGCCGTGAGGAGGCTTTGGTCAAAGGAAATGCGGGAAGAAAGTCAACAGAACCTACCTTATGGCATGAATCTAATAAAGTTACTTCACATCATTTGGTGCTTAAACTAGAAGGGTCGTCTATGTGGTTCGATCAATCGTCACCCTAGCACGGTGAGACTTCCACTAGACCTACCCGGCTGGCCAAATGAGATGATTTAAGCGAGTTAGGTTCTATGCCCCAAGTCTACTCAAGGCTTGGTTGAAGAGGGTATAGTTACATGTAAGAATTGTAATTATAAAGTTTTGTATTCCGTATCACATGAACAATCCTTCGGTATAATATATCGGTATACGTCGGGCATCGGCATCAAGATATGTTCGAGTATTTTTATATCGATTACTCAATTGTTCAAATTTTTAGTACATGCTCTCCGTTTCCGCATTACGCTAAGCCGTAGCACCTCAAAACTCGATGAATATTTATAAAACCACGTGTCACCGCACGATTTATGCTACGGAATTTGGGGTGTTACAATTTTGGTATCGAGCTAGCTTACGGCTAGTCTCAAGAGCATTGTATGAACAACAAAAACAAAGTGCGATATAATCGGTTTTGTGATACAATAAAACAAATACCCTAAGGAATGGTTAGAGTTTCGAAAAACTCTAAGACTTCGATATGGGAATCGAGTCCGAATTAAATTTCCGCAATGAAAGAGAAGTCGGTAGACTTAGTTTTCCCGTAGAAAATAATGAACTGCGATTAAAGTTTCCTTATAGAAATAGTAACTTGCTAGGTTACCCCGAGGGGACAATCCCCGCCTACTAAAGGTCGGACATCATGCGTGCAATGGAGTGTGGTTCCGAAGATGGAGGTCTTTGACTAAATCTTTGACGGTGGTGGTCCATTACATAAAAGGGTGTAAGCGATAGGAAAGGGAAAGTACCCAATATTTCGGGAGGCACATATGTCGTACTAGTACCTATGAGAGTTGTCGGTATGCGGTGGTATGTGTATCGGTATTAGTACCTTAGATCGACGACGTTATGAAGTTAAGCGTGCTTAGGCGAGAGAAATCTCGGGATTTTTAACCCCAGGATGTAGTATAAGGATGAGATCCTTTGAGCTAAAGCCCGAATACCGTGAGGTATGAAACATAGTAATCCTTTGGGATACCGTGAGAATATATGATAGACTTAAAGCGAGAGATAGTGCTTAGGTCAAGATATGTTGAGCATTTCTTATGTTCCGATATCGAGAGTTGGAATCGAGAAAGTATGAGTGAGATTACCTTAGGTTCAACGCCACGAGAGTAAGTCCCTTAACAAAGTGCAAACTCCTCAAAAAGTTGAGTTGTTTGGGACGGTATATCAAAATCATGTCAAAAAGGTGTTTAACATTTTAAACATTGGGCGTCCAAATTTCTACGTTCACGAGACATCTCATCAGTGCATTTAGAAGAGTACATGTACCGGTTGTGAATGATTTCGTGACTTGATCGAGAACACTTTCTGAAGGACCTTGACTTCAAAAGGAAAGTAACCAT
The DNA here is from genome assembly GCA_019022615.1 of Acacia melanoxylon. Classification (NCBI taxonomy): domain Eukaryota; kingdom Viridiplantae; phylum Streptophyta; class Magnoliopsida; order Fabales; family Fabaceae; genus Acacia; species Acacia melanoxylon. The sequence continues at coordinate 17,838,865 of JAFJYJ010000003.1, forward strand.
CATTCAAGATTTGCGTGAGATGACAAGTCAGGTACTTCATTACTACAAAGGAGATAGAACCTTAGTAGCCATGGGTTATAGTTTCAAGGTGGGACCAATAACCGTAGAGATATTAGTGGTAAATAAATTCCCTAAGAAGAGGGTGATTACCCGATAGGGAAAGTTAAGCTAAGGATTATGCTTGGAACTAAATGGATAGTGAAATCCACGAATAGAATGACCCTGGATAAGATGGCAAACATAGAGACAGTAGATTACGAAACCACTAAAGGGTAGGAACCTGATAGAGATATGAGTTCTTGTTATAATGATTCAGAGACGATCAACTGACGCTACTTGTGGAAAGTTTTGATTGGAGAAGGCTACCTACGGGAGTTACGATCGAGGAGGTTTTACCTACAAAGGATGCTGGCCGGAGAAGCGACCGGTCATAAAATACTGCGTAAAGCACCGAGTAAAGTGCCGTAGAGCGAGCCACCGTGATGACAAGCCGTAAGGTGCGGCCGCCATGACAACGAACCATAAAGTAGAACTATCGGTATATCGATTCTCAAGGTAAGTACATTGTAGCAAGTCCCATATCTAATCGGTTCCCTAAAGGAAGGTTTTCGTAATCCAATATATCGCCATAGAGTCCTCTAGTGCTTTGTATAGCATATATTGTGCTATGATATCCAAGCAAGAACTCGAACTCGCACTAGAAGATATTCTAGTTGTGAATAGATTCCCGAGATGTTTCTAGAAGCTCTCGGCGGATTACCACCGATGGGGAAGTTGAATTCACTTTGGTTGGTTGATGCCTGGAAATGAACCAATATCAAAGGTGAAGTATCAGATGGCTATAAATGAATAAGTTTTATGTAACGAAATCGCACACCAAAACGAATAGCCCAGAGACTAAAGAAGAATAGACTGAGCATTCTACGAATGGCTTGAATAGCCAAGGACAGAGGTCCGAATGCGTTAGTTAGTAATGACCTTTTAAGGTTAGTTATGCAGTTCTTGAATAGTTTTAAAAATTGAATTTTTGACTTACCAATACACCTGCTATATTTGAAATTTTCGGAATGGATTTTTCGAACTTATGAATTTTCGAAATTGAGTTTTCGAGAGAAATATTTTCAACGGAATTTGAGACCACGGTGATGGTTTTTTTGAAACGATCTTTGTCTTAAAAAGGGGGTTTTGTTAAAACCCAAAGTTTGGCGAGTTTTCAAATGTGTTGTGGTAAAGTCGATTTAACCGGGAGGCCATAAGTTGTTGTAAATGTACGCGGTTGCTAGGTCTTGCCGGATGTTTTAAAGTGTTTGAAATCATTTGGACGGTTATAAAGCTCATTTGAATTGATTTTTTTTTTTGATGGGATATGAGAGGTTGACACTCGCACCAATGGTTAATATTCCCAATCGAGTAGTTCCGCCTTAAAGGGGCGCATATTTATTTGTGTTGCGCGAGCACTAACCCGATTACGGCGGTCGGTTGGGGAAAGCGGTGCACGGTGGTGACCGTGACTACGGACTAACTTGACTGGGAAAGTGATGCACAATGGTAGCCGTGATTACGAACTAATCGACTAGGAAAGCGGTGCACAGTAGTGGCCGTGACTACGAACTAGGTTTGACTGGGAAAGCGGTGGAGAGCCTTTATTATATATGCTAGTGTGGACACTGAGGCCCTTGTGGGGGATGGAAATTCTCCCACATCGGTCGGCAGAATGCGTTATTCTTGTGATGGTTTGTATGAAAGGATTGGGATATGTCCCGGTAAGCCGGGGCAAAGTGGTGGTGTGTGTGCCTCTTAGTTGAATTTTGTGAAATGAGTTATCCCTCTTAAAGGTATATACGGTAGTAAAAGTTTTTGAAACCGCTCCGGTAGTGAATGTATCTTCATGAATTTATTATGGCGCGATTAAGTTTGAAAATGATAGCACTATTACTTTTGGTATAGTGCGAGATTATGAAATATCGAGACCACGGAAAATTTTCAATGTTTGAAAATTTGAAAATGAGACAACATAATGGTTTTTGGGTAGCGACGATTTGTCAATGCTATTGTGTTGAAAAGCGGTGTAGTTGGAAAATTTGGAACGAAACTATTAGAAAGGTCTAGAACATTTGAACTAGTTAAGCCGGATAGTAGTTGTCGGCTATAGTGCTAAGTGAAAGTAGTCGAGAGCTTGAATGAGAAAGACTCGAGATGAAATAGACGAGCGGATGCTCGAGGCAATAAGACCTGGTGTGCAAGTGTGCACGGGCGGTGTCCTAGGCCATAAGGCCGTGTGGATAAGCCTTTGTGTGAAATGCAGATTGCCATGGTGACTTTAGACTATTATGTCTACAAGTACCTTTAAAGTCTAGTAAAACATTCATTGTACCAGGTAAAGGTTGAAATGCTTAAGGCCTAAGGATGATTTCCTAGGTAATAAAGCTAGAATCTCCGAGTCTTGTGGTAATTGATTGAGCCGGAAGGCCAATGTGTGTTAAGCTGAGAGGCTAAAAGAGTCAGGCAGAGAGGCCTGCATAACCAAGCACTGAGAGAATGGATCAGTGGATTTCTTTTTTTGATACTATACCTGGGTGCAATACGAATGAAATTAGAGTGCATGCTAATAAACATGTATAGAAAGGAATAGACTAGAAGTGTAAATAATCTTTCAAGATTTTACGGTCAAATTTCGAGGGCGAAATTTAATTTAACGGGGAGAAATGTAATACCCTAAAATTTCTATTTATCATAAATACTATATTTTGATAAATAATACATATTAAATACAAAGGTGAATATTTGTCTCAAGAAATTATAATCTATTGATTATATTTTCATCCAAATTCCACTTTGGAATTAATTAACGAATGGTTAATTATGAGACATTATTTTGGAGCTATTTAATATGATATAAATAGCACATAAAAAGGTAATTAATTTATAACCAAAAGGAGGAATGTAATATCCCACATCTTTGGATTTGGAAATAAGAAATATTTTATGGGAATTTATTATGAAAATTTGACCTAAATAGTTTTAAAGCTTTTTTCCCGGATTTTGAGGCCTATTTTCCCAATAATTCAAGGAAAAATAGTTAGAGGATACTTTTTGGTCTAGAAATTTTAGAACCAATATTTTATGACCTAGAGAGTTAATTATGGAAGAAAATTCTTATATGGAATTAAGGATTTTATTTTCCAATACTTATTTAATATTTGCAAATAAATATTAAATGGTAGTTGGATATTGGTAGATATGTATAAGTTGGTATGAATGTTTGGTGTAAGAGTGTTTGGTGTGAGTGTTTGGTGTAAGAGTGTTTGGTTTGAGTGTTTGGTTTGAGGGTTTGGTTTGAGTGTTTGGTTAAGGAAGAAATGTAGTTGAAATAGTCTTGAATTTTTGCTATAAATAGAAGGCTCTTCTCTTCATATTCTTCACACCAAAATCAGCTCAAAGTATCGATTTTAAGATTAGAGAGTGAGTAGAGTGAAGTTCTTGGAGCAAGGAAGAAGTAGTAGCAAGGTTCTTCAAGGGTAAGTTCTCTAGTTCTTGAGTTCTAGTTTTAAATTCATAGATAGAAGTTGTTTTGATCTTAAATATGCTAGAGTAATTTTATTTTCATGTTTTTATGGTTAGAAATGGTTTTATTTCGAAAAAATGATGGAAAAGGTTATATAGCAGAATTTTTGGAAGCTAATCATAAAGTAGCGAAACTCTGGCGAAATTTTATCGGTAAGCAATTTTTGAAGTCAGGGGTAAAAACGTCAGTATTTTATATTGAAGATGAATTTCTAAAATGCTGAGAAAATTCATGGTTAGAGTAGACATATAGACCTTTTCAAATATACCAAGAGTGAATTAGTTCGAGTTCTGTGCTAAAAGATAAAAATGTCCAATGTTGGGCTACGTTTTCTGAAAATTTTCTGGGCAGATGATGAACACGTGAAAACTGGGAACTGTTCATAAAATCTGGGAAAGAACCAGTATTTTTCCACAAAATTAGACATCCTAAGGATTCCGGAGAATTTTACGGATCCTCGTTTCGAGTTTTCTAGAATTACTTATGAATTTTCAAAGTTAGAAGTAAATCTGGCCATAATGCTGAAAGTAACGTTTTTATTAAATAAAATGTAATGGCAAAATGGTAATAACAAATCCACCAAGGGTAGAAAGGTAAATTAACCTTTTGGATATTATTCTAAGCAATATGGTAATATGTTAGGATATCCGAGGATTCAGTCGATTTGAAGGACGGACATATTACTATTCATAGTGCCGTATTTATGAATAGTACCGTATACATGAATAGTAAATTACTATTCATATGGAAGGAAGGTACGTTCGCGTACGATAACTTTAACTCGATATGACTTGTATGCATGTATGAGATGAAATGATTTCATAGAGTCATGAACAAGACTTGGTCTTGGGTCATGCACCGTGGTTAAGACTCTGTCTTGAATCCATTTATATACATTCAAACTTGATACGGGTTATAGTCTTGATAATGCCGTGAGATTGTTTTCCTAGCGCTGAGGACACGAGTGTACATCGTGGCACAGGTGGTGCAGACTATACAACTATACATGGATTTGTATAGATAACTTTACATCTGCTGTGTGCTATGTATTGGTTAATGCTGAAATGTAATGAATATCTGTCATACATATCTTTGTTATACTTTTCATATGAGGTTAAGCGTTACCTAAGATTCAATTTGTTTTGAATCTTAGACTTGACTAGAGGTTCGGGAAAGGAACCAGGATTTATGAAGACAATGTGAATGGAGCCATGAGAAGGAGCATTAATGGACGGAGCCGTGAGGAGGCACGGTCAAAGGAAATGCGGGAAGAAAGTCAACAGAACCTACCTTATGGCATGAATCTAATAAAGTTACTTCACATCATTTGGTGCTTAAACTAGAAGGGTCGTCTATGTGGTTCGATCAATCGTCACCCTAGCACGGTGAGACTTCCACTAGACCTACCCCCGGCTGGCCAAATGAGATGATTTAAGCGAGTTAGGTTCTATGCCCCAAGTCTACTCAAGGCTTGGTTGAAGAGGGTATAGTTACATGTAAGAATTGTAATTATAAAGTTTTGTATTACTTGTATCACATGAACAATCCTTCGGTATAATATATCGTATACGTCGGCATCGCATATGTCCGAGTATTTTTATATCGATTACTCAATTGTTCAAATTTTTAGTACATGCTCTCCGTTTCCGCATTACGCTAAGCCGTAGCACCTCAAAACTCGATGAATATTTATAAAACCACGTGTCACCGCACGATTTATGCTACGGAATTTGGGGTGTTACACCTCCAGTCTCTATTATAAGACATATTTATCTAATTTGATTAAATTAAGAAAGTTAGTTAATATGACATGTATTTTTTAAAACATCCTAGTTATCTTCCTTAATACCATTGTTCCCCCCTCCTCCTTGATTATTGTTGAGGGATAATCAATAGGGTTAAATTAAGAAAAATTTAAAAAATTTAAAAAATATATCTTATATTTAGGACCAAGATCAACTTTATCCCCAAATTTGTACTATATTAAAGACTGAAGGGAGTAATTTTTTTCAAACTATCCTTATTGGTTGCATATATTTACAAGGGTTTTCATCAATAGAGATAATGATGATTAAAATGGTATTTTAATGGAACCAACACACGTTTAATTTAACTAATTATATATATATATATATATATATATATATATATATATATATATATATATATATATATATATATATATATATATGTAAATCAATTATCTAACTCATACAGGACTGAGGGGAATGCTAATTATTATCGTGATTCTCTTAAATATTGATTAGACTGTTTAAAGTTTACCTAGCTATATGCATTAATTTGATCAGAATGCAACACGTACTTAGTAATGGGGTCTATTGAATTACACGAAAAATGCACATGCTAATTAATCAACAAATTAAACAGAATTATTATCCACAAAATAATGCAGCCAGTGAAGAAAAAAGCCATAACTTACAAGTTACAGGAATGAATAGCCATGTCCATGAACTTCTAACGAGATTAATCCCACAAACCCCACTCGTATACACACATGGACTAAATAATTATTTGTAAATATTTCCAAATTTTTATCATTATTAATTCTTTATTTTTTTCCTCTTATATAGATCGATATTAGTGGATCAAAGTTTAAGCGATTAATTTATACAAAATGACAATGGGTACTTGACTTTTTACTTTGTATGGGGACGTTTCTTGTGTGTAGTTTCTTAACTTTACAGCTAGAAACAAGTAACAAAATAGTTTCCTCCAATATAAAGAAACCAATTCAATAATAACAAAACTAAAAACCAAATGTAAAAGTAAATTTAATATCCGAAGAGGGGGACCAGCCTTGCTATATATAGAGTTTTCGCTGACATTTTTGTTTTTGGTCAGTGCACTTTGTTTAATTGGTGCTCTATATAATATTAACACCCACTATTCTATAACCTTTATAGTTTATCATTAATTTCTATATTGAAATATATAATTTTAAGTATATATTAGATTCAGCCGACAATGTAATCAAATTTTATAATAAGAAAAACCCAATAAGAAACCTGCTGCACTAACCACTAACAGATAACCCTAGAGTTCATCCATTATCCTCTATCTTTAATTTCTCAAAATGCGACATTTAAATATTTAATACATCTTAGGATCTAATAATTATTTAATTCAAACATTATCATGACCTTAATTACATTACCTCCAAAAAAGAAAAGAAAAGAAAGGCTCACTCTAAAATTTAAATTAGTTTGTTCTCCTACACGTGCCTTGTCATTAAGCCTGAAGAATTATGTATACGCGGGTGCAATGTAAATAATTAATTAAAGTCGCAATTATTGTTTTGTTGATAAGATTTTAATTGATAAAACATTAATTTTATAACCAGTTATTCATGAATCTGAATTTCCATATGAGCGATATGGCAGAAATTATGTCACCATTAAATGTAAGTATGGTTGGTCAAATAATTAAGATATTTATCTGAGGATCATGAAGCTTCTACTTAAGTCTAATCATCATCATTTTACTTAAAGATCCCTTAGATTATAAAAGTAATTAATTAAATATGAAGACGTTAATGCAACACGCGTATAAAGTAGCACGGTTGATTTTGATGTTCCATTTATCTTTATTTAAAGTGCTAGTTAAGAAAATATCTTTGATATATTTAGATGTTATGCAATTGCCTTAGATCAAACGGTTTAATTAAAAAGAACACAATTTATAGTTTTTTTTGCGTGTCATTAATTTTATATGTTAATTAATCAAAAGAGATCTAGAAAATCTAAACCACTAAAAATGATTTAATTATGGTTAAACTTATTAAGTACATATATTAGAAAAGAAAAATCTTCAATAATTGAGCACTAAGTTGAACTCAAAGTCTTCCAACCACTTCTCTTTGTTTCTTGTCATTTTCAAGAGGTTAGCTTTTTGCTAGAAGCAATTTCATTGTTCTATATTCTCTTAGTTGTTTAGTCACAAATCATCTTCTAAAGACAGTTGTAAAGTAACCACATAATTTCAAGCTTGATGGAATCTAACGGACAGCTGGAGATATCCACTAAATTATCTCTACTCAAATATCAGGCTAGTTTTCATACGTCTAACTGATCATTCACACACACACACAGATATATATTACTTTTTAAAATACAATTAATATAAAATTTAGTAATTAATTATTAGTTTTTCCGGGTTGAATCGAGAAAAATTTAACCAATTTGCTCTTAGTTTCATTTTTTATGTGTGTCTCTAATATTTACTGTACGGCGAGTTTGTTATATGTTTTTGCCCATGTCTAATGCATCTTCACTTAAAATTTTAAGACTGAATTTATAGGTTCTTTTTCAAAAAAAACTTTATTATAGTTCTTATTTATTAAGATCAATTTATCCAATATGAGACTTTTTACATGAACTTAAGTCTACTCATATTTAGACATCCTAACGTTTACTTAGTCAAATCATGTTGTTATGGTGTATCAAACATGGGCATCCACATTCAAATTAGCTGATGGATCCTATAATAATACTTTTGTAATAATATGTATTATAGATAGATATGTATGTATAATACATGTAGTGTTGTTAAGACGTAGAGTCTACGTAGAAACGGTAAGGATGAGCAAAAACGTAAAATCGTAAAACGTAAATGAAACGTAAGAGTTTACTACATATTACAAAACAAAACAAAAACAAAAAAAAAATCCAACATATATAAAACCAAAACAAGCCAATACATTAAAGTCATCACAAATTTAAGTCCAAACACTCAAGGAAATAATTAAGTTCAAACTCAGTCATTGTAATATATATTAAAATCAAAACACCAAGGCAATAAAATTATAAAAGAGATCAATATCTCTAATTTAAGTCATTGGAGTCAAAGTCTATATCATCTTCTTTGTCCCCTCCCCCACTGATCAAACCATATTTTAATGTGATTTTTCATAATTAAATTGGGATTCTTAATGCATTTTCTTGAAAAGGCTAGTTAAGCCCCAAAAATATTTCAAACTATTTCAGTTTAGTCCCTCCTCAGAACTTTGAATTCTTACATTTTAGTCCGTTGGTCAAAATGCACGATTTTGATCAAACCATATTTTTATATGAATTTACATGATTAAATTGGGATTTTTAATGGACTTTATCATAGTTTTTGAGCTTAAAATGCTTTTCTTATGATAAATTAAGATTATGAGTAAATATGTTAAATTAGGGCTAAAAAGGGCAAAATTGTCAAAAAAATGTAATTACTCTTAATCATTGATTTTAATGAGAATATTTGATGTTAGATGATTATTTTGATTGTAGATGCTTGAAAAGATTAAATCAATTTGAAAATGAAAGTTTAAACTCAAGTTTTAAAAGTTTCAGTTTAGTCCCTACTCCAGAAACTTTCAGAGTTTTCATTTGGGTCCCTGTGATAAAGCCATGCGTTTTGATAGTATTATATATATTTTTTTTGATAAGAAAAGTTTTGGAGGGGTTCGACATCAGTCCCCCACCAAGGCCAGGGCACGGCCCCGGGCTCTATGAGCACTTACTGGGGACTTACGAGATCGCCTACCAAAGGAGTCCCAGCGACGGCAGAGGGGATCGAACCCACGACCCAAAGGTCTAATCCTGGATCCCTTACCATCTATGCTAACTCACATTGGCTTGATAGTATTATATTAGGTTTGAATGTTTGACCTTCTTCATTTAAGAGGGGACATGAGACAAACCCGAAGATTTATGAATTGAGCGCCGCACCACGAGGTGAGAGACAAAAGATTTAATGGGAGGAGAACCGGCGCCGCTAAGGATATAGGCGGTGGACCTTCAATCCTTCCTTCCTGGTTCAGCATTCACGAGCTCCATCATATTCGACCTTCCTCATCCTCACCACAACCCATCTTCCTCCAAACACCCACAGACCATTTTTTTCCTCTTCTTCCAGATTTGTTATACACTCAGGTTCCATGGATTATTACTGTCTGGATGAAGCTGAAGCTGAGCTTAAATTAATGAGTGGCTGAACCTTTGTTTCTTGGTGATGAGGAATTTTACTTGAGCTCAAGGCATTACACAGGGGAGTTTATTTTTCAATCTACTAGTCTAGAATTATGTATTTGAATTTCTAAATTCTTATATATTATTTTGGGCGAGACTAATGGTAATTATCTCTGTTAGTTTGATAGTTGTAGTTGAAATTGGAAATTGTGGTTTGAGGATTATATATGTTTGAATTTCTTTGTGGTTGCAATGAAACTATGTTGATTAGCGTGGTATTGTCTAATTCATGTAGTTGATTTGTACCCTTGAGGGGCTAGTTAGCACTCGAATTTAAGAAGACTCATATTGCATTATTCCAATTTCAATTGCACATTAAGTGGTTTTTAACAATTTCTCAATAGATAGTAGTTAGCTACGGTAGTAGGAGCTACTATTAATTGGGAATATTGGACTCAAGTGGTATCTTGAGGTTTTCCTTATCAAGACTTAATGAAGCTTTGACTCCCATATTTCTTTTGAGCGAGGATAGCTATTTTCTTCATTACCAAGAGCATTAATCATTAAATCCTTTTTAATCCAAATCATTCTGCTAATTTTCTAAAAATACAAAAAGAATAGAATTAGTTTAATTTCTTATTATTTAAATGAATTTTAGTTTATAGAAAATCAATTTCAAAACCCCATTTCTAACCATGTTTTTAGCACTTAGTTTAATCTAGGAATTCAAAATAAATTGGCTCCTTGATAAGAGAACGATCTCGAGTTGTTTGCACTATATTGCATATTAATTCGTGGTAAATTGTGATTTGGTGAGCTGCAGCCATGAGATACCCTTAATTTCTTTTCTTTTTTTAGTAACTGAGTAAACTCGGTAAACTCGTCGAGTTTACCGAGTTGACACGGCGTTTCGACCGTGTCAACTCAAAATCCGCTCCTACACCCGTTTCGCCACGATTTCTGGCTGTCCGTTTCTACGTTTCTGAACGGTGTTTTCACAACACTGAATACATGTACGAGAAGAAAATGTTCCATATACTATTAATTAGATACGAAGGTGAACGATATTCATATATATAAAAGAAATATTGGAAATTGATGTGTCAGAAAATAAAGAGAGGAGGTCCAATTCATGATCAGACTTGAGTTTCCAGCTCTGTGAGTCGAATCTTCGATTTTCACATTGGCTTTAGGCTATAATAAAAATCTAGGAAACTATGGACTCTGAGAAGTAACAGGAGAAACTCAGATAAATCTTAATTTGAAAGGTTAAATCTAACGTTTTCATTGTTTAAGACTCAACTCGAATCTAAATCAAACACTTTTGTTCCATAGAGTAAATTTGGATGAGAAGGATCTGTGAAGTAATTAAATCCCATCTCCCCTCTGGGAGTGAACAAATAGCTAACTTCCAATAATAACAAATACTGGAGCTGAAGGGAAATCTAAATTTTCAAAAATCTAAGCTAAAAACCCCTTAAACTCAAAGTTCTCAAACATTGTCACCTAACCCTGATTATTCAACAAACAAAACCCTAACAAATTCAAACTCAAACAGATTCTGTATGCTAACTATAGTCAAAACTCTGATAAGGTGAAAAAACTCCTGTTTAGATTCTGTATTTAGGAACAATATGTGATCTCTACCATTTATTAACAATGATTCTTGCTTGCCCCAATCAATTCACAATTAGGAATTAATTTCTTATTTAAATGCTGATTATTGCCACATAGGATGAGTTACACTGAGTTGTAAAGGACAATGATAATGATATAAAAAATACATAAAATAAGGGACTGAGTTGTAAGTGAGTCAATAGTTCAGGGACTAAGTCGTGCTAAATTATAGTTGAAGGACTAAGTTATAAATAAGTTAAAAGTTAAAATCCAAAAATGTTCGTTTCCCTGTTTTCTATTTCTCTAGTCAAATAGTTCGGTCCATTAAAGGTGGATTTAGACCCTAAGTCCAATAGGATGGATTGAGTCGCGGGTTATTTAATTGCTTTTGGTTTCCTTTAAACTAATTCCCAAACCTCACAATATATTCATTAGTCATATCTTAATCAATGAAAGATATAGATTATTAGGCTTTTTTTACACACACACACTAACGTTAACATATATCCGTTTCAGAATTTAGTTGAGGGAAAAAGCTCAATTTCATATATAACTAAAGGTTGCAGCTATTTATTTATTTCGAAACATATTTTAGAAATCAGATTATATTAAAAAATATCTTTATAAGTACATTAAGAAAGAGAGGCACATCCATAATACATTGTGTGTGTGTATTGAAAGGCGTGCAGGTTTGAATTACTAGTATATAATATGGGACCATGTTGTTTGTGAGGCAAGAAGGAGAAAGCTTAGCATGAAAGAAATGAACATTTTTGTTTGGCCCTTCCTTTTGTATGTTATCTTTTTTGCCGTCCCAAATTTCCCATTTATAGTTTTTTTTTTAAAAAAATAAAAATAAAAATCAGAATGGTCAATCTTTCAAACCGCCATTGCATAAATTGAGGAGAGGAATGTCTCAAATGATTTTTTTATTTTTATTATTGAATGTCTCCATGTCAAATTTCAATTGTTGGGATTTAACATTATATAAAAATATTAATATAACATTAAATATAACATTCAATCGCATCCATTGAAACTTGATCCAATGATGGAGATATTTAATGGAGAGAAGAATCAATACAGGCATTATTTTCCCTGCATACCCTTTAATTTGTTGTATTAATTATTTCAATAAGGTTACTTAATTAAGCCTTATCATAGCTTTGCATTTTCATGATTCGTCATCACAATTATCTAGCACCAAAATTTGGCATTCATTATGTATATGATAAATATATAAGCTACAAATTTGCTTAGGAAGTTTTTGTTGAAGAGTCATTTTGTCCATAAAGGTTTTTTAGGTTCAATGTTGCCCTAGAAGTGTTAAAATAAAGCAATTGTCATTTACCATTAAAAAATTAATAGTTAGCATCAATTTCTTAATTGTCAATATTAGTTTTTTAATGGCATAGATATTGTTACGTTTTGAAACTTCTTGGATGAGATTGAACATAAAAAAACTTCTAGGGCAACATTACCTCTTCAGTGAAAACTTATGAAACAAATTTAACCTTAACCCAATATATAATGATAATGATATATATAGCAGTTCGTATAGTAAAATCGCTGCCATTAATTTAGTTTATCCATGCATGTATATTTTATACTATGAATCATCAAGTACAACGTACGTGGGAGATTTCTGATCGAATTGGCAATTTCAAAGGACAGAACAAAATAATTTCAAGTTCTTAATAATATAAACAATTATATGTTAAACCAGGCAGAAATTAAAGCAATTCCATATCTCCCTTTTATCACGCCAAAAAAAAGCAAGGGAGTACTTGATTGTCAAAATTAGAAAAATCATATGCTATAGCTGCTTAGCATTAATATATATATATATGCTATTATTAGTCCTACTATATTATTTCTACTTCATCACCATATATAGATAAATTGGCCAAACCTTTAACCTAACTTTATGGCTTTATGAGTTTTTTTGCTGCTCCTTTTCATTGTGCATCGTACAAATTAACACAACTAGCTAGCAAGCATTTAGCATGCAAATTAATTTTATAATTATTATTAAACAATTAGTGCTATAGCTTTAATTTGCCCACAAGTACGCGCGTAATCAACAATCCAAGTATCCGACACTCACCATTATTGTTGGCTCCAATTCAACATTTTTTTTACATGTTAGAACATCGTTAAATTTTACATGAAATGCCCCAGACTCTAAGTCTTTTTTCCTTCATTTAAATCAGCTGGCTATACCCAAATCCACCTCTCTTTCACTGTTTTTCCATTAATAAGTACTACTGTTTCCATTGGTTAAGCAGTAATTAATTTATAGCTACTAATTATTCACTCATCTCGACTGGAAATTAATATCTTTTCAAATTACTTCAAGAGCTCAACCACGACTTATTAAAAATAAATTTTCTTCTGACCCTTCCTACTTAATACTAATTAACTTTTGGGCTAATATAATGTTTCATCTATATAATTTGCCCTAATTTTAGTTTTGATCTTAATAATTTTAAACCATTGTTTTTGGTCCTTAAGTTTCTTTCTGTCCAAAACCTTAGTCCTTATATTTTACTAAACACAGATTATTTTGCCGGTTGATGTATATGTGTGTGTGTCTGTAGGAACACCAGCCACCTGTTTCATTGTAAGTGGATTTGGCAGACTTTGTTTGATAGCTAACTTGCACGGAGGAAGTGGTTGTTATGACGATTTGAAAAGGTCAAATTTTTTTTGGAAAGAATAGTAATCAAGCAAAAGCTACGGAGAGAAATATGGAAAACAAATGAGAAAGGCAACACTATTTTCAAGAGAAAGTAGACAATGCTTTCTCCGAGATGATAGAGGGATTATTACATGGGGATGGAAATAATGGCGCCCTTGGCTGTGAAATCCAATTTTACTTGATATATAATCATATAATGCAAAACTTCAAGTTACAAAGTTGCACTGATTGTAAACCACAAACAGTTGTATATGAAGCGCAAACCTCATATCTAGTTCCATGTGTGCATATATTTACTAGATTAATTCTATTTAATTCCTTAGAGCTAGCTTTTTTATAAATTTTTTAATATTGGAATAAAAATACAAGGAACAGAGCACATATATATAAATATATATGTATGTTTATATTCCACTGGTTAAGGCTCTATACATATATATTGATGCATTGATACAAAAGAGCGAGAGACCCAAGGACGGACCTTGGAAGAATTTATTGGGGAGGTCAAATATATACTTATTAACTAATTTTTAAGAAAAAAAAATATTTGGGGGGCCAAATGTATAAATTTTTAAGCCAAATGTATATAAAAAAAAAATCAATTTATATTAAAAATTTGGGACAATTTTGGCCCCCATTGTATACACAGAGGTCCGTCCCTGGAGAGACCTATGACCCTAACAATAGAATACCTTATTTTGTATATATAGGAAGTAGACGTAGGTTACTGTGAAAATTAACACACTGAATAAAATTGGGCTTAATATAAAAATATAAGAAAGTGGAATTACCTGTATATTTGAGTTTTACAGTTGGGTACAGATGTATTCTCTGTTACTTATTGCCTATATTGCCTCCCGGTTTTCGCTTGCCAGCATGTCCCTATACAAATTTATAGCTCATGAACAATTTATTATAAATTTCATATTTGGGTTAAGGTGTAAAAATAGATATGTGCTTATCTCCGAGGAGCGCCCAGTAGCAAATGTTTTTTTTAGGTGTAAAAGTGACTATGTGGTTACAAATTATGTGCAAAAATAGCGTTTGACTGTTAAGTTTGACTTTTTTTGCTGACTGGACGATGACGTGGCATTTCAAATATTTTTTTCAGTATCCTTTTAGTACCGGTCAATAACTGAAATATTTTTTCAAGATCCTAAAATAATTTTTCAAAATTATAAAATATTTTTTTTGTATCAATCAGTATCCTGAAAATACTTTTTTTAGTTCGGTCAAGACGTTGAAAATTTTTTTCAAGTATCCTTTTAGTACCGGTCAATACCGAAATATTTTTTTAAGATTATAAAATTATTTTTGCACCTTTGAAATGCCACGTCATCGTTCGTAAGTAAAAAGTCAAACTTAAAAAGTCAAACTTAACGGTCAAACGCTATTTTTGCACCTAATTTGTAACCACATAGTCACTTTTGCACCTAAAAAAAGCATTTGATACTAGGAGCTCCTCGGAGAAAATCACATGTCTATTTTTGCACATTAACCCTTCATATTTTATATTGATATATGCGCAATTATATTTTCCCTGTCAATCCTCTTGTTGAAAAGAACAAGAAAACCCGTATAGATGGATGATATGAATTGTGTAGCCGAATTGTTCAGTCACACGGCTATATATAGATTTCAGAATATAGATTTTTTTTTTGCTTTATTTATTGAGTGTAAAACAATTAAAAGTACAAATATATGTCTGAGATAACAACTTCGAAACCAAAATCCCCAACCCGCAAAATGGTGAAAACTGAGGTTGGGATGATTATCTTCCACCTATCCAAATTTGCTTGATGTTTTACTGTTAATAAATCATAATTAACATGATTTAACACAGAATAACACATTCCATAATTGCTCAACCCTGCTTCCTTAACTCATTGAAGAACCTCTCTATGAACTCCTCAGCCGCCTTGTCAACCTGGTGGTCCCCGCCACCATCGCCGTCTTGCACCGGGAACGGAGAGTCTGTCACCCTCACCGGTCTCACCGTCTGGGTCCTTCCAGACGCGGGAAGTGCCGGAGCCGCCTCCACTACCATATCCTTACATTTTTTGTCATCCAGCATCTCCAACGCCACCTTAAGGGCATTATTAACCACGGCGGTATCATCGTCCAGAGTGAGTGGCGCGTGAGCACACGTAAAGAAGTGACGGGGTATATGACGATGTTTGGAGAAGAAGCTGTATTTGGGAGTGTTGCTGCAGCTGAACTCGTACTCTCGTGCGGTGGTGAACTGCAAATGGGCGTTCTCGGAGGTGGCGGTGGAGGCGCCATGGTGGGAGTGATGGCGGTGGTGAGAGATGAGATCCACGATGGCTTTTCCGGCAAGCTTGCCGGGGCATTTGATCATGACGTTGAGGTGCATCAAGAGTTTTGGTTTGGTCAACCCTTTTCGGAGCATGAAGAAGGCGACACGTACTATGCTCCACACTCTCTTTGATAGCACAGGCAAATTGTTTTCCATTTCTGTGTTGTTGAATAGGACTTTGTCTACAGGTTTCGAGAGAGAGAAGGAGGGTTTGGATTCTTCTCTTTTGGTGTCTAGAGAGAGAGATATAGAGACACCAAGAGATGAATTGAAGAGAAGAGAACAAGAATATGTGTATATATATAGTGGGGAAAAGCAAGTTAGAGGTAGGAGGAAAAGGAGCAAGCAAAGCTTTTGTAGTGGAGGAGGTAAATGGAGAATAAAAAATTGGTTAAATTATTTATCTGCAATTAATATATATTAGATTTTTTAAAAATATTTATTTAATAATTTTATAGAAAATTATAATATTCATTGATGAAAATTCTCAGTTTCAAGGCTCATTGCAGTGATAAGCACCATGGTGCTCATATTGTTGCATGAGATCGACACAGTCTAAATATAATTTCAACTATCCAAATTTAAATTTTCAACTGATAGTTTTTAAATAAAAAATAACGATTCATAATTATCTTTATTTTAGATTTTATATACATTAAAATAATTTTTTAAAATATATAAAAAAAAAAAAAAAAATCAAGTCTCAACCATCCACATTTATCGAATATGATGAGCACTAATTAAAATTGAACCCTGTAGTATATACAATTAAGACGATTGTTTAGAAAAATAATTATAAATTTTTGAGAAAAAGTTAATTATATTTATAATTAGAGTAAATATCTCATGTAGCTCTAATTAAAAGCAGGGAGTACCATTTTTCAATAAAAGGATTTCTGATTTGGTAAATTTCTTGAGAAAGAATAAAAATGATTTTACGTTCTTTAAATTTTATCATTATTTGAACGTGTTTCAATTAAATAGGCATACGTTAAACCAAACGGAAAGCAATTCCACATGTCGCTTTATCACGCCAAAAAAGTAAGTGAGAGTGAAAGAATCTTGACTATTCAAATTACAAAATTCATATGCTTGCTGCTTAGCTTTAAGAGTTGTCATTTATTAGCACTACTATGTTATTTCTTCACCATATATGTATATATATAGATAGATTCATTATTATGTTATAACTTTCTTTCACACTTGTATTTTGTGCCAAGATTCAAGAATTCACTGAATGAATAATTAATTAATATCTGCAAGCCAATCGTTGCCTTTCTCCTTAAGAAATAAGAATGCAGCTTTCTCAGACACGTGTTCAATTGAAATTGATTTCTTTATGTTTCAAGTTTAACCAAAAAAACTATAGTATAACTTGTATATAATAAATTGCAGAATTTATAAATTATAAATTGTATAATAATATTTCTCAAACTTCATGTATTTAGTGGGGCCTACCCATAGCTTTAAATAAAGATGCGCGGCCAAAAAAGATGGTGGATGTTAGAAAAGGCTTAAGAATTGTATAAGAAATTAAATAGTTTTGTGGGCGGCTTTGATTTTGGTCATGTGGAATTTGAGGTCAGAGTCGAGTTATTAACTTTGTTGAATGCTTTAGCATTATTATTTACTCACATTTCTAACAAATCATTTATTCAAGCAACCCTTGAACACAAAGCAAGACGTTTGTTAAAACTGATTTAGTAGCAGCGGTTTCTATATAACCGCTACTAAATATATTATTATCAGTAAAAACCGCTATAAATATAATAACCTAATAGCTACAAAACCATGATTTTGTAGTGATAATCTACTAAGATTTTGATATTATATGTAGAAATTTATATAAAGGCCACTTCTTACTATGTATGTTGTATTTTGAGCAATTATTCACAATTTGACAGCAAAACTTTGAGGAATTTGGATTCTCTCTGTCATGAATTTTATCACTTTAAATTTGAAATGCCTACATTTTATATTTGTATTTTCTATATGTAACTTCATTCTTAATATAAGATCTAATTGACTTTTTTTTATAAAAATATATTAAAAAACTAAATAAATTATTTTAAAATATTTATATTTATCATTTTTTTTCAAATTAATTTGCTTGACTTGTAAAATGATATATAATCAAATCATACACAATACTCCCTCCGGTCCACTATGTAGGGCACTTCTAGAAGGGATGCATAATTAAGAATATAAGTCACTTCCAATTTAATTGTCATCTTTTTCCTATTTTTCCCATGTGATTAATATTGAATTTTCAACTTTGCCCATTCATTATATCCCCCTCTCTAAAATAATATTCACAATGCAATTAAACACATTTCTCAAGAAAGGTAAAAGTGAAAAAAAAAACATTTTAGGACATATTAAATAACTTAACTATCATTTCTTGTTTCTCATAATATAGTTTAAGTACCCTATATTATGAAGTGGAGGGAGTATATGTTATGATTAAGTAATTTATTTGCTTCACCCTTAATCTCTTAAAAAAAAAAAACTAGGTCATATATTATAGACCGGGAGTAATATTTTTTATCTTAAAAAAAGAACACGCACCTTCGTAACCAGAAGAAGTAAGTAATTCAGACAAATTAAAGAATATTAAGATGGTGATAGTACTATTAAAATGAGATGAAGATTTCACGTGAAACATGACGAAATAATGAAAAGGCCAAAGACGAATTGAAGCAGAGAGGCCTCATCTGTCAGAGTACCGAACATTTCGCAAAAACTTATGGCGTTATCAGTTTTGTTGCTCCTCCTTCTCATTGTGCATCATAAAGGTTAAAACGACTTAGCTAGCATTTAGCATTCAAATTAACTTCATATTAAATTGAATGTCTTGAGGAATAAAGTAAAGGGGTTCATACATTTTAAACCTTAAAGTTTTAGGTTAAGATGTAAAATCATTTCAATATGTTTTTCGCTCATTTATTCTCTCATCCCTTACAGGCTTCGCCCTGTTTCTAACATATTTAAGAAAACAATAAAATTGATTGATTATAGTCCAGGATTTTGTAATGGACAAAACTAACTTCAAAATGCAGAGATTCAAAATCCTTTTTGTATATTTCATAACTTGTGAATAATTTATTATAAATTTTAAATTTTATATTGATACATGCATAATTATATTTTCATTGCTACAAAGTAAAATGCTGTTGTTGGAAAAGAACGAGAAGAGCTGAAGAGATGGCATAAATTGAAGCCGAAATGTTCAGTCAGACGGATATAAATTTAAGACTTTAAATTTTCTTTATTTATTGAGAATAAAGTTACAAACGCTTGTCTAAAATAACGACTCTGAAACCAAAATCCCCAACCCACAAAAGGTGAAAACTATTACTAATTCTTCACTGAATAAATAATAAATGTTTGCATGCCATTTTTTACCTTTCTTCTTAAGAATGCAGCTCTTGCAGTGTTCTCGTTATATATATGTTTCAAGCAAAAGCAAAATAATAATAATAATAATACTATAATTAATAGTATTATATATTAAAAAAAATCTACAAATTATAAATTATAAAAGGTAAAAATGCACACAGCACCCCGTTCTATTTACTAATAGAATATTAACTCCGTTTGGTTTGCTACAACACTGTTTCCTCTTTCTTTCTTTCCCCTTTTCATTATTTCTCGCTAAATTCCTCTTAGCACACCAAACACGATCCTTCCTTCCCATTACCGTCTCCACCTTCTACGAGCAGCTCAAGATGAAGTAGAAGAATAAAAGACACCTCTTGCTGCAACTTGACATGGAAATCACTTTCATTTTCTAAATAAATATTCTGTTAATGAAGGGGTATAATTGCTCCATTTTTAATACATTAGGAGTAAAATTGCATTTTTAAATATTTTAGGGTGCTGATAGCACATTTTCCCAATTATAAATTATGTTATATGTATTTGTTGAGGCCCAAACCTAGTTTTAATAAACCCGCGCGTACAAATTAAAAAAAGATGATTATATATATATATATATATATATATATATATATATGAGAAGTGTATAAGAAATTAAATTAGCGACTTGGTCGTGGGGAATTTGAGGTGAGAGCCAACGTATTAGCTTTGTCGAATGCTTTTTTATTATTGTTGTTGTTGTTGTTAATATTCACTCCCATTTCTAACGAACCATTTATTCAAGCAGCCCCTTCATCACATAGCTTCTGGCCTTATGAACTTATTTGTATATATATAGAGGTATTTATATAAACAACGCAGCTTCTTAACACAGTAGGTTATCTCTTGAACTTATTAATTGGCAATTTCAAAAGGACAGGAATAAAAATAATATCAAATTCTTTAATTTTCAATAGTTGAACTTATTAATTTAAAAAATTATATGTTAATTCAGATGGAGATTAAAGCAAATCTATTTCATCACGCCCAAAAAGGTAAGCGAGTGAACGAATTAATCTTGATTGTTAAAATTAGAAAAAGCATATGCTATAGCTGCGTGTTGGCGTTAAAATATATTTGCTATATTATTTTTTCATCACCATATATAGATAAATTGGCCAAACCTTTAACCAAAAATTTTGGCTTTGAGTTACTTTGCAGCTCCTTTTCATTGTGCATCGTAAAAGTTTAGCATGCACATTAATTTTATAATTATTATTAGTTAATTAGTGACAGCTTTAATTTGCCCACAAGTACGTAATCAACAGTCCAAGTATCCGACATTCACAATTATTGTTGGCTCCAAATCAACACTTTTTAAACTTGTCTTTATTAAAATTTACATGAAATGTCCCAGACTCTAACGTTTTTTTTTTTTACCTTCATTTAAATCAACTGGCTATAATTAATAATTGTCTTAAATCAGACCCCCCCCCCCCCCCCCCCACACACACACACACACACACAAAAACACCTCTCTTTTGTCATATTCCAGCATCTCTGACACCACTTTAAGAGTATTATTAACCGCCACCGCGTCATCGCCATTGTGGGAGATGAGATTGGCGAAGGCTTTTCCTGGGCGTTTGAGCATCAGGTTGAGGTGCAACATGAGTTTTGGTTAATTTGGTGAAGCCTTTTCGGAGCATGAAGAAGGCGAGGCGCACTACGCTCCACTCTCTCTTTGATATTACTGCCAAATTGTTCTCGATTTCTCTGTATTACTATGTGTGTGTGAGTGAGTGAGTGAGAGAGAGAGAGAGAAGGAGGGTTTGGATTCTTCTCTTTTGGTGTCTAGAGAGAGAGAGAGACCAAGAGAGGTGAATTAAAGAGAAGGGGGCAAGAGAATATGTGTGTGTGTTGGTGGAGGCGATGTTGTATATGCTCAATCATATACCCTTAACCTGTGGTTGCGTACATATTCAGTGTTACCTTCTTTTCAATAAAGAGATTTCTGGTTTGGTATTTTCACATGTGCCATAATACACACACATATATACATGTACATGTATGTATATATATATACATACATACATATGTATCTATATATACACACATATATATGTTATGTTCTTTGAATGTTCATTATTTGAACGTGTTTCAATTAAACTGGGGTATGTTAGGCGGAAAGTAATTCCGTATCTCCTTTTTTCACGCCAAAAAAGTAAGCGAAAGCGAAAAAATCTTCATCATTCAAATTACAAAAGTGATAGCTTTAATATTTGCCATTATTAGTATACTATTATTAATTTTTCAGTCAATAAATAATAAAACATCTCCAAGCCGTTTCTTGCCTTTCTTCTTAAGAATGCAGCTCTTGCAAACACATTCCATTTACATTTTTCTCGTTATATGTGTTTCAAGCAAAACATTTAATAATTAATAGATACTCCTAGCCTATATTAGACACACACAAAAAATTGTAAAAATTATGTGATATTTCTCAAACTTCATGTATTTGATGGGGCCCACATCTAGCCTTAATAAAGATGCGCGTACAAAAAAGATGATGATATATATTAGAAAAGCCCAGAGAAGATGTGTAAGAAATTAAACTAGCTGTGGGGTTTCATTTTGGTCATGTGGAATTTGAGGTCAGAGCCAACATATTAGCTTTCTAACGAACCATTTATTCAAGCAACCCCTTCACCACAAATTTTCTGGCCTTATATTTATTAACTATAATGTGGTATTTTGTATATATAGTGATTTTTTATATAAATGGAGCTTCTTAACAAAGTAGGCTATCTTTTGAACTTAATTGACAATTTCAAAAGACAGGAATAAAAATGATTTCAAGTTCTTTAAATTTTCATTATCTAAAATTGTTAATTTAAGCAATTATATGTTTTTTTTTTTTTTTGATATTGAAGAATAAAGAACACTACTAGAAAATTACAGAGGAGAATTTAATCCTAGTTTCTCTTAAGTGTGTATTGGGCACACATCTAAAAATGGCAAATGCCAATGTAAGACACATCTAAAAATGCGGACGTATAAATATCTTTCTTTGCCAACAATTATATGTTTTTTTTTTTAGTTGTATTAATATTGTATATGGGCATGTTATACGGCCTACTGCGATGTGTACCTATTAGGTGTGTATTGGGCATGGGCTTGTGACATTAATACATGTATGTACAAGAGTTATTATAAATATAGAAATATAGAGGCTACCAGTCAATTATTATTTCGGGGTTATTTTGACCCCCCAAAAAAATATTTCGGGGTTATTATTCTGTTTGGATCTCTCTACTCTGGTTTACATGGTATCAGAATAGAGGCTTTTGATCCTCGAGGCCCAGGTCCATGGCAAAAGTTTGAAGCCCATTGAGCTCCATTGCAAATTTCAAAACCTAGGTTTTGAAAACAAAATCTTGGTTTCAGAAAACGGATCCGGCTTCTCTCCTCTGTCTTTCCCATCCGCTGCCCTCATCTTCCTCATCTGGGCCGTCGGATGAAGATCTGGACGGTCCAGATTTTTTTAAATAATTTACCGCATGCGGTATAAATTTAATTATTAAAAAAAATGCGGGACCGTCCCATCTTCATCCGAGGGCCCTGATGAGGAAGAGGAGGAAGGAAAGGCAGAGGAGAGAAGCCGGATCCTCGAAAACACCCTTAAAAATGTCAAGAAACTATTCTACAGTCAAACCTAGGTTTTGGGGCCAAAACCTAAGTTTGAAAAAAAAAAAAAACTATCTTTTTAGATTTTTCTCCTTTCTCTGTCATCACTCATCATCAGTATTTTTTTAGTTGCGGTAAGTATCCTTAAGTATTCTTTTAGTACCCGTCAATACCCTGAAATTTCTTTTAAGATTAGCCAGTACCCTGAAATATTTTTTCAATATCCTAAAATAATTTTTTAAGATCATGAGAAGTATTTTTTTAGTACCAATTTGTATCTTTTTAGTACCCTGAAATATTTTTTCAAGATCAGTCATTACTTTGAAATATTTTTTCAAGATAAAATAAATTTTCAAGATCATGAAGTATTTTTTCAGTACCACACCCTTAAGTATTTTTTTTTAATTCTCGTCAGTACCTTGAAATATTTTTCAAGATCATGAGAAGTATTTTTTTTACTATCAATCAAGTATCCTTAAGTATCTTTTTAGTACCCTGAAATATTTTTTCAAGATCGTTATTAATTTGAAATATTTTTTCAATATCTTAAAATAAATTTTCAAGATCATGAAGTATTTTTTCAGTACCACACCCTTAAGTATCTTTTTAGTTCCTGTCAATACCCTGAAATATTTTTTCAAGATCTAAAATAAATTTTCAAGATCATGAGAAGTATTTTTTTTAGTACCAGTCAGTATCCTTAAGTATCTTTTTAGTATCCTAAAATATTTTTTTCAAAATCAGTCATTACTTTGAAATATTTTTTCAATATAAAATAAATTTTCAAGATCATGAAGTATTTTGTCAGTACCACACTCTTAAGTATCATTTTAGTTCCCGTCACTACCTTTTTTCAAGATCCTTAAATAAATTTTCAAGATCATGAGAAGTATTTTTTTAGTACCAGTCAGTATCCTTAAGTATCTTTTTAGTACCATGAAATATTTTTTCAAGATCAGTCATTACTTTTTAAAAAAAAATCAATATCCTAAAACAAATTTTAAAGATCATGAAGTATTTTTTCAGTACCACACCCTTAAGTATCTTTTTAGTTCCCGTTAGTACCATGAAATATTTTTTTCAAGATTCTAAAATAAATTTTCAAGATCATGAGAAGTATTTTTTTTTTAGTACCAGTCAGTATCCTTAAGTATATTTTTAATACCCTGAAATATTTTTTTCAAGGTCAGTCATTACTTTGAAATAATTGTTTCAATATAAAATAAATTTTCAAGATCATGAAGTATTTTTTCAGTACCACACCCTTAAGTATCTTTTTAATTCCCGTCAGTACCCTGAAATATTTTTTGAAGATCCTGAAATAAATTTTCAAAATCATGATAAATATTTTTTTAGTATCGGTCAAGTATCTTTTTAGTACCCTGAAATATTTTTTCAAGATCGGTCATTACTTTGAAATATTTTTTCAATATCCTAAAATAAATTTTCAAGATCATGAAGTTTTTTCCGGTCCAAAGGTGCTCTTAGGTATCTTTTTAGTTCCTATCGGTCTCTCGAAATATTTTTTCAAGATCATAAAGTTTTTTTTTTGTACTAACCTATACCCTGAAGTATTTTAATTTTGTACACAAATTTATGTAATTTTTTGTAATTATTATTAAATTTAATGTTAAAAATACTTAAAATATAACATTATCCTTTATATGCAATTATACCAAAAGCTAATGTCTTTTTTTTTTTGGTAAATTTGACCCTAAAAAAGCTATTCTGATAATAATATCCAAACACTATATCAAAATCATTTTTTTCAATAATCTATTCTGCAAAAAACTATTCTGAAAAAATTCATTTTACCTCGTAAAATTCAAAAGTTAAATCCAAACGGAACCAAGATAAGGATCAGCGTTTGATTTCATCTCAGTCCAATGTCACTCCATTTGAGGGTGCTACAGAGGAAGTAAATTTAAGTTAGTGTAGAAGAAGTTAGATAGTCTAACGTGACAAGTATAAATGAATGGATGGAGAGAGAGAGATTAAACTTCTGACAGGAATAAATGAATGAGGACAGAAATGTGAAAAAGAAAAACATGACACTATAAACAAGAAAAAGCGGCTTCATTGCAACCGTGGCTTTTGAAGCTTTTTTGGTCAGAAGCTCTTATTTAAAAACGGCATCTGCAACATTTCAAGTGGCTTTTGGGTGTTGGGATGTTAGATGCAGAGGGGGAGCCAGAAATTGCAGTTAGGGGGGCGAATTTTACATAATAGAACCCAAGTGCTTATGAAATTATATTTCAACCCCACAAACATATCAATATTTTTATTTTAGTCTCTTCACTATAGAAATAATAGGGACTATAATGAAAATATTAAAAATTTTATGAGGCTGAAATATAATTTTATTAAAATCTGGGTCGTTATCTGCAATTTTAGGAGGACGGGGCCACCCCAGCACCCCTGCCTCCACCCCTGGTTAGATGGGGCTGTCTATCGTGATCCCAAACACATAAAATGAGATCTTGTTAGTGGCATCATCGTAGGAGCTGTGAAATCCAATTTTACTTTGAACCCAAATGCTGGTTTAAGAAAATTTTTGCCCATTCCGATCTTAATTAAACTCAAGTTAGTATAGGTGTGACTTAAGTTAGGATAAAGTTGAGCTTGATAAGTAATACAGGTATGTAAAAGTAGAATGACCTATAAATTTGAGTCTTAAGCTTTTGAGTTAAAATGTGTTGTTTGGATTTGGGTTTTCTCAGAATACTTTATCTCATTTTCTTCTTAGAATCTTATCTCTACTCTTAGATTTAAAAAATATATAATTAAGATTAAATATTTTATAAAAATATTATTTAAAATATTAAAATCTAATCTATATAATTCATAATTGCATTACAAACAAAATTTAAAAAATATATAAAATATTATAATAATAGTTTTAAAAAATATTAAATCTAAACACTTCATTCACTTTTAAATGTGAGAGTAGAGATGGCAATCTGAGAAGAAAAAAAAAAAAAATTATGATCCTCTTTCGTTTTTGTTTCTTATTGCCGTTTCTCACTCCATTTTTCGCTTCACTCTTGATTTCTAACAAATTTATAACTCATACAATTTATTATAAATTTCGTATTTTATACTGATATATGCACAATTATATGTTCCTTGTTACAAAATAAAATGCTCTTGTTGTAAAAGAAGAAGAGCCGAAGAGATTATATAAATTGTAGCCGAAATGTTCAGTCAGAGAGATATAAATTGCAGATTTTTTTCTTCATTCATTTATTGAGTAAAAAAAACAAATAAAAGTACAATTACATTTCTGAAATAACTCTCTGAAACCAAAATCCCCAACCTACAAAAGGGGAAAACTGAGGTTGGGATGATTATCATCAACCCGTAGCCAAATTTTCTTTGATATTTTAATGTTAATTAATCATAATAACATTATTAAACACCTACAAAATTGTGCAACCGGTCAAACCTGCTTCCTTAACTCCATGAAGAACCTCTCTATAAACTCCTCCGCCGCCTTGTCAACCTGGTGGTCCCCATCGTCGTTGCCATCCTGAACCGTTACCCTCACCGTCCGGGTCCGCCCAGTAGCAGGAAGAGCCGGCGACGCCTCCACAACATCCTTACATTCTTTGTCATTGAGCATCTCCACCACCACCTTATTCAGAACATTATTAACGGCCACCGTGTCATCATCCAGAGTGAGTGGCGCGTGAGCACACGCAAGGAAGTGACGGGGAACAATATGGCGTTTGGCGATGAAGCCGTATTTGGGAGTGTTGCTGCAGCTGAACTCGTACTCTCGTGCGGTGGAGAACTGCAATTGGGCGTCTTGGGAGGCGGGGAAGCTGCCATGGTGGCAGTGGTGGTGGTGGGAGATGAGATTGGTGAAGGCTTTTCCGGCAAGCTTGCCGGGGCGTTTGAGCATGAGGTTGAGGCCCATCAACAGTTTTCGTTTGGTAAAGCCTTTTCGGAGCGTGAAGAAGGCGACGCGCACTATGCACCACACTCTCTTTGATATCACTGGCAAATTGTTTTCCATATTTCTGTTTTATTTGAATAGGGTTAGAGCGAGAGAGAAGGTGGGTTTGGATTCTTCTCTTTTGGTGTCTATAGAGAGAGAGAGAGACTGAGACACCAAGAGAGATGAATTGAAGAGAAGAGGGAAGAGAATATGTGTATATATAGAGTGGCAAGGAGAAAGAGAGCTTGGTGGTGGAGGCTTTACCCTTAACCTAACCTCTGGTTGCACGTATATTCAGTGTTACCTTCTTTTTCAATAAAGACATTTCTGGTTTGGTAATTTTTCATGTGCCAGCATAAATATAAAAAAATTGATGTTCTTTAAATGTATGTTCATTATTTGAACGTGGGTTTGAATTAAACAGGGGCATGTTCAAAACCAGGCGGAAAGTAATTCCAAAATATCTCGCTTTATCTCGCCGAAAAAGGAAGCGAGAGTGAAAGAATCTTGATTATTGTTCAAATTACAAAACTGGTAGCTCTAATATTTTGGCATTGTTATTACTACACTATTATTAATTCTTCACTGAATAAATAAATAATAAATATTTGCGTCCCACCATTTCTTGCCTTTCTTCTTAAGAATGCGGCCCTCACAGACATGTGCTCCATTTAGATTGTTCTCGGTATATATGTGTGTGTATGTATATTAATATATATGTTTCAAGAAAAAAAAAAAAATAGGCTAAAGTATACGTTTGGTCCTTTATGTTTACCTCTTGTATCATTTTAGTCCCTTAAGTTTGTAAAGTGTACGTTTGATCCCTTAATGTTTACACCGTTAGTCTGACTTAACGGAAAATACTGACTCAATAATTTTAAACGATGACTATGCAATTAAATGCTGACCAAGCATGCTTATATGTTAGTATTTTAATAAATTAATATTTTAAATCCTATTAATTGACAAATATTTAATTTTCTTCGAAAAAAAAAACCTTCAATCTTCACAAACTGTGAAAAACCGTAAAACAATATGTGAATATTAAATATTTTTCAATTAATAGGATTTAAAATATTAATTTATTAAAATACTAACATATAAGCATGCTTGGTCAGCATTTAATTGCACAATCATCGCTTAAAATTGTTGAGTCAGTATTTTCCGTTAAGTCACACTAACGGTGTTAACATTAAGGGACCAAACGTGTACTTTACAAACTTAAGGGACTAAAATGATATCGGAGGCAAACATAAAGGACTAAACGTATACTTTAGCCAAAAAAATAATACTATGATATTATATACTCCATCCGGTCCAAATTATAAGAGCTAGTTGACTTTTTTGGAAAGATTAAGGAAGCTAATTAAATTAGCTTAAAATATTTTTATTTTTATTTTTATTTTTTTCTTTAAACTAAATAGTTTGACCAATAAACTAATATATAATCTAAGAAAACACAACATATGAAATGATTAAAAAACTTATTTAACTTCCTTAATCTCTCCAAAAAAATCAACTAACTCTTATAATTAGGACCGATATATATACACACACATACAAATTATGAATTGTGTGATATTTCTCAAACTTCATGTATATGATGGGGCCCACACTTAACTTTAAATAAAGATGCGCGTACAAAAAAGACATTAGAAAGGCTTAAAAAGTGTATAAGAAATTAAACGGTGATAGAGGGATTTTGGTCATGTGGAATATAATTTGGGCTCAGAGTCAACTTATTAACTTTGTTGAATGCTTTACCATTATTATATTTCTAACAAACCATTTTGTTGGTGTTTTTATGGACCTTGGGCTCAACTAACCATAATTAAATTATTAATTAGGGTTGTTTAATAGATGTCAAAAGATCCTAAAATCTTGACATATTTAATTAGGATGCAAACTTGACAATAAGAGAGAGGAGGAAGAATCAACAAAAGGGATACAAAATGAGAAAGAGAAGAAACCAAGAAAAGAATGAGCACCGGTTGATGCTGAAAGGTACAAAAGACTAGGGTTGGTAAACTCTTATATATGTCTCACACACGCCTTGACATAAGCTATGCAATTGGAGTTGTCAACCGGTTCACAAATGAACCCATGGAGGAGCACATGGAGGCAGTCTATTGAATCCTACACTGCCTGAAAATGACAATTGAGGACTTTTCTTTGCTAAAGGTCAATCCCAAGAAATAATAATATACACAAATGCAGATCATGCAGATTCCTTGCCAGGAGATCTACCTCAGGATACTGTACTATGTTATGAGGAAACTTTGTTACATGGAAAAGTAAGAAACAAACAATAGTGTCCATAAGTAGTGCAGAACTACAAGCCTTAGTTAATGGAGTGTGTGAAAGAATGTGGATAATCAGGGTACTAAAAGAATTGAATTTTGCACCAGAAACACCTATCAAAATTCATCATGAAAGGACAAAACATGTCGATATAGACAAACATTTTGTCAAGGAAAAAGAAGATGAGGGAATCATTGAATTGGCATATGTCCCATCTCTAAACATCAAGTAGGAGATATGTTCACCAAAGCGCTAGCAAGACCACAATTTGAAGAATTTAGAAGCAAGTTGAAAATGATAGACATATATTCACCAATTTGAGGGGAAGTGTCAGTGGTGCAATGGCCTTAGGCTCAATCTATCCATAATTAAATTATTAATCAGGGTTGTTTAGTATATTCCAAAAGATTCTGAAATCTCGACATATTTAAATTTCAAAGTCTTGAATTATTTCCTTGATTCTAGCGGATGTAATCTAGGTGATTCTAAGGTTACCAACTAATCTAGACACTAACCTATACATACCACCTATCATTACTTGAATAAATAAGACTTTACGGGCATCAAATTGTTCACATTTATTCAGTCAGCCCTAGCTTCAAACACTTATATTAAGAATAAAAGTATTATAATCTACTAAAAATTTTATATTATATTGAGATTTATATAAAGGAAGCTTCTTAACTACTAAAAATTTTATATTTCAGCTTCCCTAGTTTTTCATATTTAACAATCATTTTTCACCTAACTAACTCTTATATTAGGGACTTGACATTAATAAATATATTTTTTAAATTTTAATCTTATTTAATTCTCAATGAAAAGAAAGATTGAGGGAGAATAATTTGTAAATGTTAAGATAGAGGGAAAATTTTAATAGGGTGAACTCGAAAAAATTTACTAATATAAGGCATGTTTAATAATAACATAACTAACTATGATTCCTTACATGCTAGAATTAATTAAAATAAATGTATTATAAGCACCTACTTCGCTCACGGAATTAGTTAAGAATCACGAGTACTATTTAAATTTACATGAAAAATTAAACCAGCTGGCTACAACCAATAGTTCTCTTACAGTTTACTGCTTTTCCTGAGATATCTTTATGTATAAAGACACATCAATAATGAATTTCCATTAATAATTAACTATACACTTTTACCATTAGTTAAACAATAATTGAATTAGTTACTTATTACGGTCGGAATAAAGTGATTGTTCCTGCAACTTGATTTTCTTCTTTAATTTGTGACAGCTAACTAACGAAGTAGACTTTACAGCCAAACACTGATCTAACCAACCTCAATAAGTCGACCGGTAAAATTAATTACTCATTCGTTAAGACTGGAATAATTAAATTAATTAACATCTTTCAAACTTCAACAGCTTAATTATGACTAATTAAAACAAATATGTTTTCACCCTTCCTATATATAATTTTATGAGCAATTTTTTGTTTAGTGATATTATATACATAATGGTATTTGGTAAAATGTGAACATCCCATAATTTAGTATTAATTATTTGGTAGAAAACGCCAATATTGCGATGGCCAGCTGTTTTCTTTAATTTGCAAGTGGATCTTCAATATCGAGAGACTTTTGTTTGATAGCTACTTTTAGAAAGGAAGAAGTGGTTCTTATAAAGACCTGAAAAAGTCATAAAAACATGAAAATAATAGTAATAGCTAATAATAAAGCAAATGAGAGAAAATTATGGAAATCAAATGAGAAAGGCAACAATATTTTGAAGAGACAGAGCAGCCAATATGGTTTCTCTTTGACATGTTAGTGGGACGGGCCAATCAAGTTAGTGCAAATAGTGCTCTTCTCTTGGTTTTGAAGTTCAGTTTTACTTTAAAGCAAAACACTATTTTAAGATATATTTTTTCACATTCATAAACTGCAATTAATATATATAATGGCTAAAGTATACGTTTAGTCGCTTTATGTTTAATATAGATATCATTTTAGTCCTTAAGTTTGTAAAATGCAGCGTTTGTCCTTAATGTTAATGTTACTTAGTTAGTGTGACTTAACGGAAAATCGATTTCAACAATTTTAAGCGATGATTGTCGCGCAATTAAATGCTTGGCCAAGCATGCTTATATGTTAGTATTTTAATAAATTAATATTTTAAATCCTATTAATTGAAAAATATTTAATATTCACATATTGTTTTACGGTTTTTCACAATTTGTGAAGATTGAAGGTTTTTTCAAATAATTAGTCACTAAATGTTGTCATTGTCCTTCAATTGGTATAATATTAAACATAAAACCTTCTAGAAACGTTGTATTTCTCATAAACCATGCAAAGCACAAATCTTGCACTTGAATTTAATATCAACAGGCCAATGGGCAATGGCCCATGTATGAAATAATAACTTTATATGCAACATATTTATATTCATGCATTTATGTATTCATATAGTGAGAGTGACATGGGAAAACAAATTCGAATATTAAGTTTATATTATATATACGGTTTTTGATACAAGATATCTCGTTTATAGTTCAATTTATATTACAAACAAGATTTTATATTAAGGGCAAAAGAAATAGTAGTTCATTATATTGTTATACTCTTCTAGAGTGACTGAGTGAGGGAGACCATGTGATAATGACAAAAAGAATGATTTTCTTAAACAAATATTATAAACCCATTATTATGTAATTATTATAAATTTTATATTTTATAATATATATATATATATATAAAGAAAAAAAAAATTAAAGCATGGTCCTTGTGAAGTTTAATTACGAAAATTGAACCATCAGTTGCATTTTAAATCTTACTCTTTCTCAGCCTTATATATATAGACACACACCCATCCTTGTTATAAAATAATTATTAAGATATATTAATGGGCTCGATGAAGAACATGCCACAAAAATAAACAAGAAGAGCTGAAAAAAGTTATGTAATCCTAATCCCTTTATTATAAGATATATTTATTTAATTTGATTAGATTAGTTAGTATGAAATATATATTATAAAACACCCTATAGTCATTTTATTTAATTCTCTCATTTTCTCTCCCCTTAATTATTGTTGAGTGAGTATGATAGGATAAATTAGGAAAAAATTGATAAATATGAAAATATATCATATATTTAGAACCAAAATCAACTCTCCAAATATACCTTAACTTGTACCTGAAATGTTAAATCAGATTGATGCAGGCAGTTATTATAGGATCTAACTTGAAACAATTACAAAGTACAAATATATATGTTTAAATAATTACTTAAAACCAAAATCCCCAACCCACAAAAGGTGAAAACTGAGGTTGGGATAATTATCATCAACATACCCAAAACTGGTTCACGTTTTTTGGTTAATTAATCATAATTAACATTTAACAATGCAACATGTCCAAAAGCGTGAGCGGCGCGTGAAGAAACGACGGGGATGACGTTTGGAGAAGAAGATGTAGTTGGGAGTGTCGCTGCAGCTGATGACGTACTATACTCCCATGCGATGGAGAACTGCAAATGGGCGTCTTGGGAGGCGGCGGCGGAGGTGCCTTGGTGGTGGTGGTGGTGGGAGAGGAGATTGGCGAAGGCTTTTCCAGCGAGCTTGCCAGGGCGTAGAGCATGAGGTTGAGGTCCATCAAGAGCTTTCGCTTGGTGAATCATATCCTTTTCGGAGCATGCATGATGAAGACAACACGTCGTCCTATGCTCCACATTCTCTTTGATATTACTGGCAAATTGTTTTCCATTTCTGTGTGTTATATATTGAATATGACATTATCTACAGGTTTAGAGAGAGAGTGAGAGAGGGGGTTTTGATTGGATCCTTGTCTAGAGAGAGACACTTTAAGAGGAGGAGATGAAATGAAGAGGAGAGGGCAAAGGGTATGCGCATATATAGTACCCAAAATGAAGTTAGGAAGTAAGAGGAAGAAGAATTTGAAGCTTAGTGGTAGGCTTTGTTGTACCTTGAATCTACCCTTCCCCACTAAAACAACCTTTGAGTGATTACCTCTTTATAGTCCCAATTAACTAACTCACGTGTTAACTCATTAATTATGGATTTATTGTAATTGATTAGGATAAAATTGTAAAAAATTGCAGTTATTACACTAAAAGTGGACTTATAATAAGAATAAAAAAATTTCTCCAAAATGACTAAATAAATAGGACCAATAATAATAGGGGCAAAATTGTAAAAGTAGTGTTACCTTCTTTTCATTTTTATTTTCCCTTAATTCTTCTTTGGTTCATATATACATGTATGTATTTGAAAAAAAATTCAGTTCAAGTCTGATAACCAATAATAATTATTTCATTTTTATAATAATAAAAATTTTAAATTATAGTTCTAAAATCAGATATTAATAAATTATACTATATGAAATTAAGAAAAACCTACATTATTTATAAATTAGGAACACTAAGTCTAAGTGACTTTATATTTTATGGCCATCAACTTTTGGTCTTTAATTATTTGTCCCTTGGCTCTCACGTCACCGACAGGCCGGGTGTTAAGTCTAATTCCTATTACTTTGGCTGGATTATTCATAACTACATATTTACAATACCGACCTGGTGATCAGTTGGACCTTTGATTAATTAACATTTTTTTATTGACCTCCTATTAGTCACCTCTCTCATCACAACTCTCACGTGACCTTGGTAGTGCCCTTAGCACTAGCCAATAATAAAGTGGAGGTTTTGTTTGTCTTCTTAGCCATAAAATTTATATTTTTAATTATAAAGATGTACAACGCGACATCTTTTTTCCCATTTTTACCAAGGTACTTTAAGTCATGATATCAATAAAATTCACGTGTTAATCATGCCCATCTGCTACGAAATTCACACGGTTTTTTAATTGCAAAGCTACGTGGAAGAAGCTAATCAAAATAATTGAAGTGATATACACACACATATATAAACTTTGGCTTCATTTTCAGTTAAAAAAAAATCCAGACTTTATTTTAGCAAAAAAATTCAGAATTTAACTGTCTAACACCCATTTCATATATGTGAATATTTTTTTAAAATTTCTGCTACTGATATTTTCAATCGACCGGTCTTTTTATAGACAGAAACAACACATGTATTACTTATAAATATCAAATAACAACCTTAATTTATTCATTCATCATATATATATAATTGGTACGTACATCAGGAATAAAATTACTAATTAAATAAGGCCGTATTTGACCAAAAACATATAAAATCCCTCTCAATTAGTGAAAGAAAGGGAGTAAACAATATAACTTTAAGACCCAACTACACAGAGAACAGAGATAAAAATAAGAACCAGAGAAAAAGAATTTCTTCTTCTGCAAAAAAGAAAAAACTCCCAAGTTATATAATACGAGTACGTCGTAGAGACCTAAGAAAAAAAATTCCTCACAAAGGTATACAACTCAGGCCTCTTCCTGCGACAAGCACACCCTGCTTCTCCCAAAAAATACAGGTCATAAGCAGTTCAGGACACGAGGAACGACATTATATATACATACTAGTGTATGTGTGTATAAAGGCAGTCTAGTACATAAAACTCCTACCATTTGGAGATTTTGAAGTGATAGATACACACAGTCTTATCCTCGTAAATCAGTGGAGTGGAGAGACTATTTCTAAAAGTTAAACTCTAGATCTTCAGGTCACATAGCAGTAGATTTACCATTTCTCTGAGTCTCACCTCAAAGAAAAACTGCCATGTTGCATTAGGGTAGTTCCAGTGATAAAGGTAAGGTGGAGCTAGAATTATAACAGAATTTTTATATCTGCCGTAGAGAGAGAGAGAGAGATGATTGCCCTAATTCTCAAATACCATATGTAATACAAGTACATACATACAGTGATCAGAATTCAGTTTTGACAATCTAATATGTGAGTTTCACATATGATATCAAAAAAATTTCTGATACATACATATATATATATATATATAGTATCCAAGAATTTGAGCAGATCACAAAAGAAATATATCATAAGAAGAAGAAGAAGATTCATAGCTGAGGGATGCAACTTGAACTCCTAGCAAGACCACCTTTCTTGTTATTATCATTATGAGTGCCTCTAGGGTTGAAGGACATGACTCTTCTTCCATCAAGCTTGCTTTTTTTCAACATCTCCTTCATGGCCTGAGCTTGAACCAGAACAGGAAAAGCCCTACCATACTTGTTGAACTTCACACACGCGCTCATGTGCGCGTTTAGGGCTTCTTCTTTCTTCCCCCCATTCTTCTCAAGCTCTTCTTTCACTGCCTCTGAACACAGCCCACACACCCACTTCCCCAAGTACTTGTCCCTCACGCGCTCTATGTACTCCGTCGTGAACTCCTCGCTCATCCCACAGCACTCGCACTTGGCGTCTTCGACCTCCGATATCGGCGGCAGTGCCTTATTATTCGCATCTTCGACGATGATGTCTTCTTTCGAGATCTCGTAGGATATGTCTGAAACTGTTCTATGAAGGTTGTTGCTGGGCTTCAACATGTTGTTGTGGGGTGCCATATAGTATTACGTAAAAGACTAAGTTCTTTTTTTTTTCTGTGATGATTTTGTTGAATGGTGGTTTTTTCTAGGATCGATCAATGGAAGATAAGTTATATTATATTGTGACGATGGATCGTGTATTTATAAGGGTTTGTGTGGATGATGGGAGATGAGACGTCAGTTTCAAGTCGTGAACTAGATAGATATTTTTTCCAGAAGCCATTTATGATGAAGCAGTGAGACATGTGTGTTCAGCTTTTCACCTTTAGTTTTGTGTGGCTGAACATTAATTAAATTTGTAAGTTGCATGAGTTGTGTGTGTGTATTCAACAAATTTACTACATCACACAGTTGCCACTATTTCTAAGGCTAGCTCAACTAATTAACCAAAGAGTTTATACAAGGTAAAAGCTTGTACTAAGTTCAATCTTCTTTTATTATATATACACATATGTATGCATATACACACAATAAACAAAGAATGATGATGTCAAATATTGAAATTTTTGTGTTTAGTTAGAAGTATATGATTAATTACAGGTATATTCTATGGAGATTGGAGTGACATCTGAAAAGTTTGTGGTTGGGGCATTTACGAAGAAGGCCATTTGATGCACCCATAAAGAAGATAGATCAATTAGTTTAGAGTTTTCTAAAAGGGTATGAGGAAGACAAAGGAAAACAATTAACGAAGTTATTGAAGAATTTATTGAAAGATTTGGTATAGGATAAGGCCGGTTGTTCCTGCTGCTGCTACATATGGGATTGGAGCCAATAAAAAAGGTGGTTCCCTTTATCAAGCGAGCAACTAACATGCAAGTTGACGAGGTATTCACATGTTGGTATGCACGTGAAAGCATGTGTATATAAATATAAGTACGTATAACACACACATACATACGTATGGCTTTGTGGTTTGGTGGGAAAGGTAATTAGAAGATGAGGACTAAATTAAAAAGATTGAGGGGTAGGGGGTTTTGTCCACAAACAAAAACTTTAAGATCACGAGCAAGTGAATAAGCAACAAATAACGAATTAAAAAGTGCATCTAGGTAGTTGGAATAAGCACAAGTTTCAATCTCATAGCTGGCTATACCCAAGCAACCAAATCACCAATCTGTGTGTTTGAGGAATATTCTAGAACATCTAGAGTTTATATTGGTGAACTCTCTGTTTTCTTTAAAGGGAAAAAAATCATATATTTTGAGAGCTCACTAGAATCAGAGAAGATTGCTTGGTAGAAACTTCCTTACATTAATGAAGGATTCAACCAACAAGCAGTTGGTTAAGGACCAATGGTAGTTAGAGTAACATAAATCTCAAGATGTATCTCACCATTCAATTCAAAAACAGGTGAAAAAGATACGAGTGTGTCGACGTATCTTCCTTATAAATGTATCATGCGAGATTCCAAAAGCTATACAAGCCGGAATCACATGAATCGTGTGATGCCAGTGATTCTAGGTGAACCAGCTAGGTCGCGCACAGATCATATCGGATTTGGCACGACCTAACTTTAGAGAACCCCTTTTTCGTTTTCTTTCTCTGATTTTGTCCAAATTTATTTAGGAAATTCTTTTTACTTCTATGATTATTTTTTATTCCCTCTCAAATACCCCTATTAAAACGATTTTTTTTTTTTATTTCTTTTTTCCCCTCAAATGGTATTTACCTTTAAAATGGTAATATGTACAAACCTTTGATATTCACTTATGTGAAAATTACATTAATATCATCATTAAAAATTTAAAATTGATCATGAATCTTACGGTTCATGATACATTTCGATTCACTATTCCTAAAATAGGTTTTCCCATTCACGATTCATATCTCAATTTGCTAACTACTTGAAGTGATAAGCAGCATCACCACACAAACAAACAAAAAAATACATAAGTTCGAATCTCAAAAAGTGTAATTCAGGAAAATGCAATGGTAAATAGTTGGGAGCAAGAACAAGCAATGAGTGTGAGAATTGTATGTTTCTTAAACTGCCAATGTTGATTGACTCAACAGCCTCAACATTTTTACACTGTTTTAAAAAATTTATATGTATTTTTATATCATTTTCTTGATTGATTGATTAATTGTTAAAAAGCCAATATTAGTTGACTAGACGATAGTGATACTTAATAGTTTATGGAAGTAGAGATGCACATTAGCCTTTATTAAATTGTTAAAAGTTACCAACAAGCTGTTATTCAGGTGGTAATAGATCTCACCTTGTAAGAACGAGAACATAAGTTTGAATTCTGAGAAGCGCATTTATTGGGAGAGATGAGAACATTTTACCTTATAAACCTCGAGAGGAAAACTCTTGATCGATCTAATAAAAAGATGTTAAAAGTTTCTTTTAATCTAAACATAGATTCTAAAAGAGAGAAAAGTTTAAAATTATATTGAATACATATAAAAAAAGGGTTAATATAATGTTTGGTCATAATAATTTACCTTCATTTTGGTTTTGGTCCCTATAGTTTCAAACCATAGGTTTTTATCCCAATAGTTTATTTCCGTTTAAAGAGTTAATCCCTATACTTTAATAAGGACTCTAACCGTGTCAAATATGCTGATGTGGTATTACGACTAACGAGCTGATGTGGCAAAATCATGATAGACTTATAATTATAATTTTAAAACATTTAAATAGACCAACTTCCCCTCCCTCCCCCTGGAACATCCTTATTTTTGTTAGCACTTAAAGAAAGTTGTATCTAAAGTTTTATTTAGTCAAAGAAAATATAATAATTTAATAATTTAAAATAAGTATAAAGTACTAAGTATTTATTCTATGTAAAAGAAATACAAAGGAAATACCTTTTTAAAATAATTATATTAAATATATGGGTATGTGTGAGTAAACTTATGCGTGGTCAAAAAAATGATGTCTGAATATTTTTTTTTTTATTTAAAATTTTAAAAATATTATTATTTTAAGGAAAAGAACTCAACCCTAGATTTTCTCTTATATAGGTGCTCTTTCTTCCCTCCCAAACCTATCTTCCGGCGCCACAACGTAACCCTGCACAGACAAACAGGTGCTCTGATCTTTTTCTCCACTACTATAAAAAAGTGGATATTACTTCCCTAAAAGACGTCCTTATTTTAAAAAAATGAAATAAAAAGTATAGGCGGTGGCATTTTCATAATTATTTAGCTGAATTTTGAGACTTAGGCGTTATTTAGGACGCCTAAAATAATTTTAGGACGCCTAAAATTAACCAGAAAATTTTTTGGCATCCTAAAATTTAAATCGGGATGCCAAAATTAAATTTTACTCAAATCAAAGAAATCGAAAATAATTAAATCAAATCAACAAAATCGAAACTTTTACTAATCAAATCAAAGAAATTAAAAATAATACTAATCAAATCAAAACTTTTACTAATCAAATCAAATCAAAGAAATCGAAAATAATACTAATCAAATCAAAGAAATCGAAACTTTTACTAAATAAATCAAAGAAATTGAAAATAATCAAATCAAAGAAATCGAAACTTTTACTAATCAAATAAAAAAAAAATCGAAAATAATACCAATCAAATCAAATCAAAATATATATTTAAGATGTCTTAAAAAGAAATTTTTTGGCACCTAGGTAATTTTAAAAAAAAATTGGCGCTAGGGTATTTTTTGGTGTCCTAAACAAAAAATATTATTTGTTGTTCGGGACGCCAAAATTAATATTTCTGGCGTCGTGAATATGGTTTAGGACGCCAAAAATATTATTTTTGTATTTATCATCGGACTAGCTATTCAATCTCTCACGTGTGCTACACAATCGATCTCCCACACACAGCGCTAAAACTCCTCTCCTCTTCCACTCATCTCGCTCCTCGTCCTCCCTCCATCTTCCCTCCCCCGATCCTCCGCTCCTCCTCTGATTCAGGCCGTCATTAGTTTCGTCCGCCTCTTCTTGCCATGAGAAGTTCAGAGGAAAACAGATCTGAGTTTCCCCTGGCCGCCGAGACCCAGCAACACCAAATGCCGCCGCAGATGAAAGCCGAAATCGATTTCATTGCAGATTTGTTCAGGTGGGTTTGTTCTAGGTTTTTTTTTTAAGATAACCTTATCGCTTATCGCAGTACCTGGCTTCTTTTTTATTTTTGATTTTTCTGGATTTGCTCCCTGGCATGTTTGATTTTCTAGGTTCAATTGTTTTCTAGATTTGCTCCATGGTATTTTTTTTATATTCTGGATTTGCTCCTTGGCATGTTTCTCGGATTTCAGATCTGCTCTTCCTCTGCCCAAATCATGGCTTGCTGTCTTCGATCCGCTTGGCTCACTAGCTAGCCCTCCGAACCTGAGGTTTGGGGTTTTTTTTTTAAAAAAAAAAAGTAATAAGGCGTCCTAAATTGTATTCAAGACACCTTACATGAGGCGTCCTGAATATGATTCAAGACGCCAAAAATCACAAAAATAGCTACCCCGTCGAAACGTCCCTCTGAAAAGGGACGTTAATTGGGTCTTATTTAGGTTGTTTTTTTAGTTTTTTGTAGTAGTGTCTCTTTTAATTCCTCCTTCTTGGTCATTTATCTACCCTGATAATTAGTCTTGTCAAACCTTTCTTACTTCTTTCTTTATTTATTGTAGTTTTGTCATATCACTCCTTCTCCTTCCTGTGTGTATGGTGATTTCTTTATTTTTTTAAAAAAAAAAATAATTCTTCATGTCTCACATCCTCCTCTTCATTTATGATGGTGTGGGCGTGGGGGGTGTCTACGTTAAAGCTTGGAATCAATTTCAGCTTTTAAAGGGTTAGGGTTTAAAACGAACAGTCATTTTAAACCCGGATAAGAAAAACAACTGTTTTTTCATGCCGCGGGTTAGAAACTATTTTTCTAAATTTTAACTATTTTTCTTGAATTTTTTCTAAAGAAATATATTTAGTAAATTATAATAATTAAAGTTTTAATTTATCAAATACATATTGTCAACATTAAGGTCTAAATAATAAGTATCATCCAACAAACAAACATAGTCACTAATTTATAATCAAAAGTAAAATGTTGTCCACAAATAACTCACACAAAGCATAAGAAGCTTACCACTAAACAACATAAGTATGATGACTATCATTTTCATCCTCTTCAACATTATCATTAATTTCAAAAACATTTAATTGTGCTTCATTTCGAGTACTAAGCTCTGCTTCATAGGTAAAAATATCAAGAATTTCTTCTCCCACGTCATGAATACATCCATAATCTTTATCTCCAACAAATAATAAATTAAATCATAAAATCAGAATATTGTTATTATATATTTGTAAACTAAATGGATAAATAACTCTATAACAAAAATAAAATACATATAAATTAGTAACTTATGTTTTGGGAGCGCCCAACACCATGGCCGTTAGTTGGACCAGATTAGTTGACCGTCAACTTGGATTGAACGCCGATGTGGCGCCGATTTGGACCGACACGCCGACGTGGACGATGACGTGGATGCCGACGTGGAATTTAAAAAAAAAAAGGAAAATTAGGAAAAATTCAAAAAATTAGAAAAATATAATTATAATAATTATTAAAAAAATTACAAATAATTCAAATAATTAGAGAAAAAATAGAAAAAAAAAATCAAAAAATTAGAATTTTTTTAAAAATTAGGAAATAATTACAAAAAAAATAGAAAAAATTCAAATAATTAGTAAAAAATTCAAATAATTAAGAAAAATTAAAATAATTAGAAAAAAAAAAATTACCTTCGCCAATGGGTCCCACCACCTAAGCTTTTGTGTATTATTGCGGCTGGCCCGAGCCGTGGGTTGCCGTAATCGCCATTGACGGTGATAATCGATAATCGGCCACCGACCATTAAACGGCCATTGTCGCAGCGGCGGCGGATAACCAACTAGTGGAGGAGGAGTTGTATATACGGACAGTGTCACAGTTGTTGAAGATGTTTAGGGTAAAATTGTTCATTGAAAAAAATATTAATTAATTAATTAAGATAATCTTCTTGTCAATTCTCCCTACGAGAGATAAATCTAATCGATATGTAAAGTCGACTAAGAACTAGTGGGGCCCACGGCAGGGGGTATTTTAATTTTTCCTTAATTATTTGAATTTTTTACTAATTATTTGAATTTTTTCTATTTTTTTGTAATTATTTTAATTATTTCCTAATTTTTTTAAAAAATTAAATTTTTTGATTTTTTTTTTCTAATTGTTTTTCTAATTATTTGAATTATTTTTAATTTTTTTAATAATTATTATAATTATTTTTAAATTTTTTTAATTTTTTTTCGAATTTTTCCTAATTTTTCT
Source organism: Acacia melanoxylon (assembly GCA_019022615.1). Lineage (NCBI taxonomy): Eukaryota > Viridiplantae > Streptophyta > Magnoliopsida > Fabales > Fabaceae > Acacia > Acacia melanoxylon. The sequence goes on from JAFJYJ010000003.1 coordinate 17,881,062, forward strand.
AAATTTTTATTCCACGTCAAGCATCCACGTCATCGTCCACGCGTCGGCGTGTCGGTCAAATCGGCGCCACGTCGGCGTTCCATCCAAGTTGACGGTCAACTAACGGCCATGGTGTCTGGGCTCTCCCAAAACATAACGTTATGTGTATTTTTGCTCCAGTTGAAAGGTCGTGCGCTTTGCGCTCCTGGGTAAAAGTTATGTGTAAAATTGCTCCTTTACCCTTATATATTTGTAACTAAATGGATAAATAACTCTATAACAAAAATAAAATACATATAAATTAGTAACTTATCATCATATGTGAATCTATGAATCTAGTTGCGAGTACAAATAAGATGTTGAACAGTACATAGAAGAATGGGACTTCTATATTTTGTTAGAACACGTGAACCAATACTGAAAATTGATTCACTAGCTATTGTAGTAATTAGAATGCTCAGAATATTAGTTGTCATCTTTGAAAAACTTGAAAATCTTTGTTGATTATTCTTCCACAAGTTCAAGACATTAATTCTTTCCAATTATCAGGCTTCAGTATTGGTTTCTTCAAAATAAGTTTCTAATTGAGACTTTTTCATAGAAGAATGATTCATACTCACATAAATATCTTGATAATCCTGCATCATTACAGAACATTCAAGTAAATACAAGTTGGACACCCAACAAATTCCATTCACACTAAAATTAAAAAATAATAATTAATGGGCTTAACGGGCCGGCCTTTGGTCTTGTAGGACCGGACCTTTTAAGCCCTTAGCCCTACAAGGCTAGTCCCTGTAAGTCTGACTTCATTTAAAGACTTCATTTTATAAGCCTTCGGCCTACAAGGCTTAAACGAGTTGACTCGATGGACTCAACTCTATTTTCCGACTCCAATGTACACACATATATTGTTATTTCTTCAAAATCTCATCTCCTCCCTTGAACTGACTGTGCGGAAGTGTGTGTGCATTATATCTTTAATTTCAACCTCTTTCGCCCTTTCCTTTTATGTGTTATTCTTTAGAATAAACCCACTGTTGAACCATTTTTGTCTTTTTATTTTTATTAATTACTATTATTTATTCTGATTCACATGCCTCTGGAGTCTGGACTCATTACTTGTGAGACAATATGAAACTCATATATGTATATATGCCAACCCATTTTATATATTTTCTACCCTAAAGAAAATTTAGAGATACATGCATACATAACTTTGTATCTGAATAGCTTATTTGTTAAACTCGTTTCACTATTATTTTGTTATTGTGTCTCACCCTCCTTTTATTTAATTTTTTACATTCCGTGCGTACAGTGATTTTTATATCCTTAATTTCTTCATCCCTTTTTTAAACCAAATCTTATTTTTTTGTCTTTTTCGGCAACTCACTTCAGTTGTGTCAGACCTTTTGGTTTTTTACTTCAAAGAATGAAATAATAATTCATTCAATTCATCAAACATTTTATCTATCCTTCCTTTTATACGTCAGATTTTCATGCCTTCTTGACTTTGTAGCCACAACCATGCGTGTGTTGATATATGAAGACAATATGTGCTTTTAGGGATAGCTTTAATGTCTAAAATAGTTTATATATACTGATTTTAGAATAATAATGAGTCATATATTAATAGATTTATGTGTTTGTGAATTTGTAGCCTCTTGGAGGGAGCTTTGGAGTAATTTTATAATTATTTGTAAGCTATTATGGAGTCACATGTAATTCTTAATATTCTTTGATATATTTGTAAATTGTATAATGTTGTAAATGACTATCTTTTATATAGAAAAAATAGATTGAATTATATGTATATGTGTATGTATTGTAAATTCTCAAGTAAATAATGTTAAGTAAATTTCTTTACACTACTAGAAAATCCACTATTTTGCGAGGGGGAAAAATTCGTCGCAAATTTGGGTAAATTTGCGAGGGAAGAAAAAATTTTCCCTCGCAAAAATCACAATTTTGCGAGGGAAAAAAGTTCCCTCGCAAAATTGACGGAAATGGGGGGGGGAATTCCCGCCAATTCCCCCCATTAATTGTGATTTTTGCGAGGGAAAATTTTTACCCTCGCAAAATTGGCGGGAATTTTCCCCCAATTTCCGTCAATTTTGCGAGGGAACTACTTTTCCCTCGCAAAATGGTCATATTTTTTCTTAATTTGCGAGGGAAAACGGTTCCTCGCAAATTGCCTCTTTTTGCGAGGGAGCCACTTTTTCCCTCACAAAATCGTAAATTTTGCGAGGGAAACTTTATTCCCTCACAAAATTACTTATTTTTGCGAAGGACAAGATTTTTCCCTCGCAAAAAGAGGCCTTCATCTTCGCAATCAGGGCTTCAAACCCTAATGTCATGGTTCCATCTTTCTCATTATATCTCTAAATATCTCAACCCACGAGTCCTTCCCTCAACCCACGGCTCCATCTTTCTCATTCGATCAGAACAATTTCTCATAGCCTACCTCACGCGACCTCACCGTCCCATCCCACCCCTCCATTCACCGTCGCCCTTTCCCCTACCACCACTGTCGGCCTCTCTCTGCAGTTCCTCTGTCGATCTCCCTCTGCAACGGCCTCCACGCCTCCAGGTCCAGTTGCTGTTCTCTAAGCTTGTCTCTCGACTTTCTATCCGCTGCTCTTTTTCTGGTCTGATATTGTTCTCCTTTTTTGAGGTAAACCTCATGCCTTTCTCCATTTTTTCTTTCTTTTTGTTGTTGTTATTGTTTAGGTAGATTAGAGTTTAGTTCGATGAAGTAATTGTATGAGGCCTCTGTGTTTTTCATTAACTGTCAAAGCATGTTTAACTTAGGGCTTGAACTGATGTAGTTGGGTTGAGGATTAGCATATTTCAAATCTGAAATGTTAGGTTGACTTTTTATGCTTTCTTACCTTGTCTGGGAAAAAGTGAGAGGAATTAACTTGTTTATGTAGCTCTGTATGTATCATGTCTGATTTCTTGGACAATTTTCCTTACTATCAACTCTAGACTAGTTGGAGTTCTTATGTTGAGATGCCTTTTGTTAAAACAGATACAAAACCTCTTGATAAGGCTAGTGCTAGATCAAAACATTCGATGGATCGAGCGAAGGCGGAGCAAGATAAATGAAAGGTATGGGCAAAAAATATGTTCTTTGGGCCAAAAAATTTGGTGGACCATGTGTAATATTCATGTCTTCATAGTGGTGATTTCAACATTCTCATCACCATAAATTAAGTGAGAATTGTTCTTTTTAGACATGCGCTTGGGTATGAGTGATATCCTTGATGGTCCATTTAATTTAAATGAATACATGCTTTCGCTAAAATTGATAAGTTTATCATGGGGAGTAAATTTCGTGCCTCTCAATTAAGCTTCACGGTCTTGAAATGTCAGACTTAGTGAAAATTTGTTGATCTTGTTCATACATTTAATCACTTTTGGAATATTCATTAATTTAATCATTGCAAAAGGTTAACAATGTGCTGTAGGGCAAAAACAAAAAGGTCAAAAAAAGTTTCTTGAGTAGTTTGTTTTTTGTGAGGTGCAAAGCACGTTAATAATGTGTTGTAGTACAAAAACAAAAAGATCAAAACAAGTTTATTGCGTCAATTGTGTAATTTGTTTTTTATGAGGTGCAAAGCATATGATATTATCCCCTAAGACTTGGAGGCCAACAGATTTATATGTTGCACCAAAGACTACATAAGCACTCTATAGCATATCTTGGAATTTGTTTTCTTGTGATTTTACCGCATTTTTTCGGCTTCAGTTCTTGCAAAGAGTCGGCGTGATGTAGATTGATGAAAATTAACCCCTTTCTTCGATTCCGGTTATTAAGAGATCTCATACCTCATAGTGATCAAAAGAGGGATACTGCATCATTCCTATTAGAGGTATATTATGAGATGCCAATCACCCATCAACTTGTTGAAATCGGTTTAAAATATATATTCATATTACCGATGAGTTGTCTTTTTTTTAGGTCATTGAGTATGTCCAAGACTTACGGGAGAAGGTACAAAAGTATGAAGGTTCATATCGGGGTTGGGGTCAAGAGCCCACAAAGTTGATGCCTTGGGTAAATGAAAGATATTTTGTGCTTGCTTGTTGGTTGGATATGTTGTTGACTTCAAAGACATGACTAAAGTAGCTAATGTACTCATTTTTTAAATTTTTTTCGACAATTGGTGAATGAATATAAATGAAGGATAATTTTATCTTGTTTATATGGATTCTTGGTCCTCTATTGTTATTAGTTCACTATATTTGTCTAAAATGCGTTGAGTTTATCACAAGTTCTTTATCATATTTGCTATGACCGGTTTTTAGTTCTCTAATTATCGAGCTTTTTTTTATGGTTAAACCATTAAAGTTATAATGATTTAGTTTTCTTTCACACCTTAATGGTATAGAGAAATAGATCATTGGCGTGTTCAAAGCTTTGGCCAACCTCAAGTCGTAAAGAATGGTTACGGTCCCGTATCACCTTTTCCTGGGAAGTTTGATGAAAGCAACATTAGTGTCTCTCCAACCGTGCTCGGTGGTTCCCGAATATTGTTGATCCCGAACAAGCGGTGATATTGTTAGTAAAGCGGTGGAGAGGCAAGCTAAGTTAGAATGCAAGGGGATAACAATGCCAAGGCCTATGCATGCAAGCATGTCATTCTGTCGAAGTGATGGTGCACATGCCCATCCTCTTCGGGGCCTCTTAAGGTATGTCGGTGCTAAATGTTGCATTCGTTCATATTGGGTATAATTGTTTGGCAATTGAACCGGCACCGCTATTTGGACTATGGGTTCACATATTCCTCAAATTGTTTCATGTGTAATTTTGCCTCAATCCGCCTCTTTTTCTTGCTTTGTGTATGTGATAAGTCTGTTCCATACTTTCTGGTCCCATTAGTATTGTAACCTTCACATTGCAACCTTCTTGGTGAGGTTTGTTGTACATTTGGTTTTCGATGAGTTCATTTGTTTTTTGTTTGATGCAGGTATTCTGTGAATTTGATTGGGAGTTAGATGAGCTTGAGGTAATAAAATACTTCGTATTGTTTGTTATTTAGAAAATGTCAGCACAGCGGCTTAGAAATGGGTAGTTTGTAAGTTTAAATTATCTATGCATCACTTTTGTTTTCCCGGACTATCAATCATGTATCGTATGTAAGACTTATGGAAATCATTTTATAATATACAACTTTTTTTTTTTTTTTTTTCTTTTTTGTGTATTTTTTTTTCCCCGATTTTTTATATTTTTTTAAAAAAAATAAATTGAAATTTACGAGGGAAAATGTTTTCCCTCGCAAATCCTGGATTTTGCGAGGGAAACCGTGTCCTTGCAAATCTTGGATTTTGCGAGGGAAAAAGTTTCCCTTGCAAATTTCATGATTTTGCGAGGGAAACTTTTTTCCCTCGCAAATTTCAAGAATTTGCGAGGGAAAAAAAGACCTTTGCGACGGAAAATCATTTTGCGATGGCTTTTTTTGTGACGGAAGGTTTTCGCCGCAAATCGATTTTGCGAGAGAAAATGTCGTTTTTGCGAGGAATTTTTCCGCCGCAAAAAACTGTTTTTTTTTGTAGTGTTATAACCCTCTTTATTCACATAGTTAATAATTTTTAATTATAATTAATGTATTGTTAGATTATTGTTTCCTTTTAGACATGTTTGAATATATAATGATATTTGATACAAATGGAAGCATGATTTATTGTACCTATCTTTTAATGATATAATATATATTTATTGGTGATTGAATATAACTGTCATGGTGGTTGCATTTGTGATGAGTTTGAGTAAGGAGGAATTTATATATGATGAGATCTTTTACCATGTGGTATGTACATAGTGGATGACACTTGTAAGGACCCCTTCTTTCATATTTTCTTTGGCCGGAATTGCATTGGAGCTATAGAACATGTGACACCTTCTTAGTTGTGTTCTTTTAAAGAGGGGAGTCATGCATAACTCAGACTTAAGCTCTACACCTTTGGCTGGATGTACATGTATCTTAAGAACTAGTGAGCTTAGAACAATCCAGTCAAATAAATGTATTTCTATTAGACTATGTGTTATCATATGTCTCTAGTCAGCAGTATAAGGATGGACGGTGATATAGGGGTGATTATATATTGTATATTGCATAATTGTATATTAAATGTTATGAATAAGAATAGAGGTTGTTTAATGATGATTAACATATCGTTTTTTATGAAAATTGTGATATAAGCAAATACATATGCAATCACTTCCTTCTTTTATCATATGTGATTTACTTATGTATAGTAGAAACTTTCTGTAATTACTGAGACGTCGACGTAGAATCTCATCCATCTATATTAACATAATAAGAAGTAAGGGAAGGCACATGAGCAGTGAAGCTTGAAGGCTCTGTCATGCTTCTGAAGTACATGTTATGTTATTCTATATTTGAGTCATGACACTAGGATTATTTTTGTTTTAAAATCATTTGATCAATATTTTTTTAACTAAATCTTTTAAATAACATTTGGAACTATTTGGTAGGTGTCTTTTGAACTTGTATATTAAGTATATGGCTCTATAAGAATAAGGTGTTACACCCCCTAGACTTGCGTTCTTCATCGTTTAGGTGCATCGGACTCTCTTTGGTGCCTCTTCCCTCTCCCTTCTAGACCCATACACTCTTTATGAATCTGATGATTGAATGTGATGAGACAGAGGAAAGAGAGAAAGGGGATGGCTCTGCTTTTACGTTGCTTCAAATCCTTACTCTAGCATGGCGAGTCTACCTATGATGCTTGGTTCAGCTGCGCGTCGAATCAGGTAACAACAACCTACGAAATCCATAAATTCACATCTCGTAATTCATATGCTTAGATAATACGAGATTGTATTCGTTACTATGCTCCGCAGGTTGCCCAAGTTCTGTTGACGCTGTCGTATTCTTCATGAAAGAGTGTATGTGTCTGGAAGGGAGAGGGAAGAGGCAACTAAACGATGAAGAATGCAACTCTGGGGGAGGGGAAGTTGGTTTTATTATTTAAATGTTTTAAAATTATGGTCATAAGTCTATAATGATTTTGTCACATCAGCTTGTTAGTCATAATGCCATATTAGCATATTTGACGGTGTTAGTGACACATGAGTATATTTGACATCATCAAAGTTCTTATTAAAGTATAGGGATTAACCGTTTTAACGGAAATAAATTACAGGAACTAAAACCTATTGTTTGAAATTATAGGAATCAAAATCAAACTCGACCGAATAATATATTAACTCTAAAAAATATATAGCAATAGTCGTTTTTTTCCAAGTTTTTTACCATTGTAAATCTATTGATTATATAAAAGGAGGGACGGTGAGAGTCCCTCCTACTACCATCTAGCATGCGCTTCTCTTTCCATAAACATCATAACAATTAAAATAAAGACACAAAATAAAATATTCTCAAAAAATAAAGAGAGATATCAGGATATAATTAAAAATTTCAAGAAATTTCAAAATATTGAAACATAAAATAAAGGCTAAAGTATATGTTTGGTCCTTCATGTTTTTGCCTCAGTATCATTTTAGTGGCTTTAAGTTTGTAAAGTGCACGTTTGGTCCATTAATGTTAACTCGTTAGTCTGACTTAATAAAAAATATTAACTCAACAATTTTCAGCAATGACTGTACAATTAAATGCTGACCAAGCATGCTTATATGTTAGTATTTTAATAAATTAATATTTTAAATCCTATTAATTGAAAAATATGTAATCTTCTTCGACAAAAAAAAAATATATATTTAATCTTCACAAACTATGAAAAACCGTAAAAAAAAATCTGTGAAGATTAAATATGTTTCAATTAATAGGATTTAAAATATTAATTTATTAAAATACTAACATATAAGCATGCTTGGTCGCATTTAATTAATTGTGATCATCGCTTAAAAGTGTTGAGTTAGCATTTTCCATTAAGTCAGACTAATGGTGTTAACATTAAGGAACCAAACGTGCACTTTACAAACTTAAGGGACTAAAATGACACCAAAGACAAACATAAACGACCAAAACTTTAGCCTAAAATAAAATATTTTATGTTGAGAGTCCTTTCTCGCACGCCTTCATTCTGCCATGAATATCGTAACAACTAAAACAATGTTAAAAAATAAAACATGCTCAAAAAATAAAAAGAGATGTCCGGAGATAATTACAAATAGCAAGATATTTCAAAATATTAAAATAAAAAATAAAATATTTTTAAAATAAATATATTAAAAATAGAGAGATAATGAAAAAGTAGTTTCAAAATATTTTGAAATCTTATCTGGTTACACCCCTATCGATCCCACTACTAATGCTTCTTAGAAATTGAAAATTATTTTTATATTTTATAAAATACATTTTGAGCGGATTTCTTTTATCCCACTCTTCACCTCTCATGCTTTCTACTCAACCCTATTAGCATGCCCATGTCCTCTATTGTGAAGTTGGTAACCAACTCAAAGTTCCTTATAAAACTTTGCTTTTGTTTCATTCATTCAACTAACATAACTTTGTAATATCTCGACATGAGGTTGCTCGTGATAGTGCCTCAATGAAGATGATCCTCTATGATGCAAAGTTCTGTTTCAGAAATATTTTTATTTACCTTATTGCTTTTCATGATCTCACGCAAGTTGTATTTTTATCATATTACCTTCTCTTACACACACACATATATTTGGTTCATCGTGTGATTTAGGATTTAACACTACCACAAACTTCAGTGATTTCTAATTTCAATGTCAGTCGAGTTGTAAGATGTTTATGAACCACTAGTAGGCGGGCTTCTTTGACAAAGTCCAACATACCAGGGTTCCTAAAAGACTTTATTCAAGATTTGTTGGTTTCAATTTTTTTTAAAAAAATAAAAAATGGGTCGGGAGTCGATTAATGCATCTACTTTCTATGATTTATACATTTTAGAAATATAAAATCTTTATATTTCATAACAGACTTTATTTAAGATTTTCTAGTTACAAAATGTTTATATACTTTAATTTGGAATTCCCTCTTTTTATCAGTCAGTTAACAATTTTTAGGAGTATATATCATAACAACTTAATTATATTTGTAAATTATTTTTAAATTAATTAGCAATCTGCCCATACATCTATTTTGTTGGGAGATATCTGAATTAAAAATATTAATTGTTTGTACTTTCTAAAATCTGTTCCCCACTTCAATTATATTCTGATGAGCAAAGGAATTTATAATATTTAGATTAATATATTACTGACTTACTCCATGTTATTTGAAGGAAATTTTTTGATAATTATAAGATATTATAGTAATTATTTATTATGATATTTATAATTCTTCTTTTTCTTAACCCAATACATAGGATTTTTTTTTAATCAATACGTAGGAAAGCTGCAAACTTTTTTAAATATATATTTAATATGAATGTAGTAGAATTTCTATGCCTCTTATTTGACTTCTAAAGTATTCTCTAGCTACTTTGAGTGATTTTATTTTATTTTTAAACATAATCAATAAATTTTAAAAAATTTATGAATAATGATGAGATTGAGTTAAAAATAACAATTTAGAGGAAGTATAATTCAATGAAATCAATAAATATTTGGACCTGGAATTTTTTCCGCCAACAATGTGAATCTGAATGTTTTAATCATAACTTTAAATATTTAAATTTAAATTTATCTAAAATCAAAAGTTAGCGATAAAAAATTTTATCATAAATTATAGCTTCCTATCATTTTCATAAATAAAAATTTTAAAAATAGTTAAAAAAAAATGATTCCATGCCCCTTGAAAAAAGATATTGCAAATTTCTCATAAATCAACAGGAAAACAAAATAGACCCAAGACCTCCTTAGTCCTCACTAGCATAAATTTTTTTAACTTCCCATTTATTATTGGAACTTAGAATTTAACAAAATTAATATATATATATATATATATATATATATATATATATATATATATATATATATGTAAATGATCTGTCAAGTCACTGGACCTAAGCATCTATCCTATGAACCGAAACTACACCGTTTGGGTAAGTGAAGGCGCGCCTAAAATAAAATAAAATAAAATAAAACAAAAACAAAACACCCATGACTCAATGAAAGATCCAGCGCTATCGTGAAGAAGTAATAGGAATAGCGCGCAAGTCTTTTTCTCCAGTGGATTGTGCACGAGACACTCCCTCCATCTCTCTTTCTTCTTCGCATGTGTGTTTGTCTTGCGTCACATATGCCTGCACCCATTTTCAATTTAAACACTTTACTCCAACGAGAAAACACCGCCAAAACAGGGGACGACACCAAAGAAAGAAGGGTGAAGGTCAAAATACACGACATTTTTAAAGGGATCGCTGCAAGCACTACGTTTTTAGGGGATCAAAAATACACATCGTTTTGGGTAAGAAAATACCACTACTGCCGTTAGTTAACAGTTAAGCTTAGATGAAAGCAACATTCGATTCGACCGATTTAGACGTAGGCGATGACGTGGAATTAAAAAAATTCGGGAAAAAAATCGGAAAAAATTTAAAAAAAAAAATCAAAAAATAGGAAATAATTTAAATAATTTGGGAAAAAAATTAATAATTAGGGACAAAATAAAATAATTAGCAAAAAAATCAAAAAATTAGCAAAAAAAAATTAAATAAATAGAAAAAAAATTCAAATAATTAGGAAAAAAAAATCAAATAATTAGAAAACAAAATCAAATAATTTCAAATAATTAGGGAGAAATTAAAAAAATTAGAAAAAATTTAAATAATTAGGAAAAAATTCAAATAATTAGGAAAATTAAAATACCTCCGCGAATGGGCCCCACCACCAACAACCGTTGGCCGCCTTTATTTTAATTAATTAATTAATATATTTTTTCAATGAATGCGATTTAACCTAGTCGCATCTTCAACAACCGTATCGGCCGTGTATATAGAACTCCTCCTCCAATAGCTTACCTTAGTGCATCTTCAACGACTTACCCTAGTATTTTTGGTTATCCAAATGGGCGCCGCCGCGGCTGACCGGGACGCCGCGGCCGGTGGTGGCCGGCAATGGTCGATGATTCGTGGTGGGGCCTATTTGGCGGAGGTATTTTAATTTTTCCTAATTATTTGAATTTGTTCCTAATTTTTTGAATTTTTTTCTAATTATTTGAATCTTTTTCCTAATTATTTGAATTTTTTCTAATTTTTTGAATTTATTTTCTAATTATTTGCATTTTTCCATAATTTTTGAATTTTTTTATAATTATTTAAATTTTTCCTAATTTTTTCAAATTTTTTTAATTTTTTTCCGATTTTTTTTGAATTTTTAATTTCACGTCAATGTCCACGCGTCGTGTCGATCAAATCAATGTCGCGTCGTTCCATCCAAGTTCGACGGCCAACTAATGCCGTGTATTTTCGCACCCAAAACGAATGAATGTGTATTTTTTATCCCCTAAAAAGGTCTTTTACTTGGGCGATCCTGGGGGAAAAGGTCACGTGTATTTTTAACCCTTCACCCAAGAAAGAAAACAATGATACTCATCCTCCCTCTAATGCTCTCTTACTTCCTTTCTCAATTATTGAAGTCTTAATCTTTTATCTCCAAACTCTCAGATAACTAATTTGTTCCCTTGTTCTTTCCCACTTGAAATGTTCCCCATGCCCACCTGTTTTTTAAATACTGTAATCCAGTGACCAGGGATTTTAGATTTGTGGCACAATTAGTGGTGGGATTCGGGCAACGCCCAAAAAAAAAAAAAAATTAGAAAAGTTTTAAACGCATTAAAAAACAAAAGAATATAAACAATAAAAAGAAAAGAAAATCCAACTTAACATGTAAAAATAATAATCAAGAATCAACTAACATTTACATCGAACGACATAAAAAGATTCTTCGATTCTTCATTCCTTGGCAATTTAAATAAAGCTAATCGTGAAGCTAATGTAAGAGCAATAAAATTTAAAGAAAGTTTTAATCAATGAAAGCTTTATTACCTTCGAAGCTTTTGTCAAGACTACCGGTTCTTTTGAAAAATTGGTCAAAGTGTGGCTTGCAATAGGATTTTAAATTCCAGCAACCCCATTCGAAATTCCTAAAAACATCAAACCTAAAAACAAGTTATCATCACAAGAATTTATAATCAAAAGAGTAAGCTCGAAATTCAAACCTACAAACAAGTTATCATCACAATAGGGTCCTCCCCACAAATCATTACCTCAAACATCAAACCTAAAAACAAGTTATCATCAGACAACAGCAACCCCATTCGAAATTCCAGAAACAAGAAAATAAACAGGATTTTAATCATGAAACTCCAGCAACAAGAATTTGAGCAAGCTTTATCACAAGAATTTATAATCAAAAGAGTAAGCTCGAAGACAAGGCCAGATCATGCTAAAAGCATCAGAAACATCAAGAAGCTATATCACCAGTTTTTATACTAAAAAATAAGCTAAAAAAGCAAGGCAAGATCATGCTGGAAACAACAGAGATAACAGCAGGCTTTTATCACGACAATCTATGCGCAAAACCAAACTAAATGGGAAGGTTATATCATGTTAAAATCATCAGAGACAGTGGCAAGTTTTATAACCAGAATGTATACTTAAAATAAGCTTAAGAAAGTCCTGTTATTCATCAATAACATAATGTTTGTGGGACTGGAAAATTACCTTGAGAGTTGAGACAGAATCGATTGAGCCGATTCTATGCTGTTCGACGGTTGAGCGAGGCTGAGCGACGGCGGCGAGGCAGAGAGCGGCGGAAATTTGGGGGAAAAAGTTTGGGGAACGTAGCGGCGGACGAGGCTGAGAACGATGGAAATTTGGGGGAAAAAGTTTGGGGAACGTAGGGCAGAGCCAGAGAGGAACGATGGAAATTTGGGGAAAAAAATTTTGAGGAACGTCGGGCAATGGAAATGGGAAAAAAAAAAAGGGAAAACACAACTTTGGGAGCTCGAACAGTACCTGTGAGTGAGAGGAAGGATTAAGATTTTAACCATCTGTACAACCTACACATATTGTTAAAAATTTCTTTCAAATTATATATACTTTGTGTCTGCATTTGCCCACTGATGTGGGTCCGCCACTGACTGTAATCAACCTAAATGTATCAGTTAGTTTCAGGTATTAAACCGTATCGCTCTGAGGTCTCCGCTCTAGAATCCGTTTGCGCCCCGGGGGGATATGTTGAAGATCGTCGTGTCCAGCATTACGAGATCCATCTCATACATCTTTCCGAGAAATTTTTTGGTGGGTTCTTTGAAAGTAGTCCAAACAGAGGTTGGATTTTTAGTTATGGTGCTGGCCTCTTTGTTTTATTATGATAAAAATCCGAGTAAACAGGGAGAAACATGGGAAAGGGATATCGGAGCGTATTGAGATTGATTTACTTTGAGGCATTTGCATTGATGTCATTGATTTCGGAGCATTTACATACTCCCTCTCTCTTTCACGATAGTGCTGGATCTTTCATCGAGTTCTGGGTGTTTTTTTTTTTAAAAAAAATTTTAGGCGCGCCTTCACTTACCCAAACGGTCTTCACTTACCCAAACGGTGTAGTTTCGGTTCCCAGGATAGATACTTAGGTCCAGTGACTTGACATGACAGATCATTTGCCCTATATATATATATAACAAAATCATATCTAGAACAAGATGATGTGACAAATTTATTGGTATAATACAGGATCACGTCCAATTTTTATTTTATTTTTTCCATGAGATTTTGGTCTCTTTGTATTGTGCGGATCCTAAACTAGTTAAAGATTAAAAAAACAAATTATTTAATGCATCGATCGGCAGGTCTTTAAAGACTGTTTCAATAAACAAACAAATTAAACAATGAGAGTTGGGTGGGAGATGGTTTAACGCTTGATGAATATCGTTTACGCCCACTGTCATTGGAGGAGGAAAATTCAGTTGTTGCTGATTGGGTAGAGGGTGGAAATTGGAATGTGAATAAAATCTCCTCAGTTATCAGCCCTACAGGTATGAGAAGGGTCGCTGCTGTTTTGCCTCCCAGGAGGGATGCGGGATTCGACTGTTTGGTTTGGCATGCATCTGGAAATGGTTTATTTTCTGTCAAAAGCGCTTATTTTCTTATCAAGCCTAACTTGTTATCTTTTCGGGATGATATTTTTAAAGTTATATGGAAATGGGGTGGACCTAAGAGAATCCAGGTTTTTATATGGAAGATGGCCTTGAACAAGTTGTCTACCAACTTGTGGAGGAGCTCTTGGTCTCAAAATTTGCCTCTGTATGAGATATGTAACGCTGACCTAGAGGACATTCTACATATTTTACGTGATTGCAGATAATGCTAGGGATATGTGGTTCTCTATGATTAAGTCTTGGTATGTGGCTTCTTTTTTCTCTTTGAATTTCAGAGATTGACTTGCTCTTAATTTAAATCAGCAAGTATGGTGTAAATGGGAGGGTTACTAGAGTTTATTTTTTGGAGTTTCTATTTGAAAACTTTGGGATTGGAGAAACAAATGTATCTTTGATTGTAATTTTTGCAAACCTCAAAATCCTGGTGTCTATTTATATGCTTTAGCCCATTTTGTTGTTGTTACTGGCTTTGCAGGCGCTTCAGATCAGCAAGGCGTGGGCCTTTTGTTGGGATGGGAAAAACCACCTACCGGCTGGTTGAAACTTAATGTTAGATGGGGCGAGATCCTTAACTACATATAATGTAGGTTGTGGAGGGGTGGTTAGAGATAGTTTGGGCAATTGGGTTGTAGGTTTATCCAAACTGTTAGGTGATTGTCAGGCTAATTCGGGGGAGGAATGGGTCATTATTGAACTTGTTTGGGATACAACTTACTTGTAGTAGTTTTATATGGGCTTAAAAGAAGATTATTGTTAAATTGAAATCTGATTATTATATTCTAGAGAATGGTTAATTTGTTTTCAGATAATGCATTTCAAATTCAATTATTCTGGATGAGCATTTAATCTTAAAAGCATTTCAAAATTATTGTTGTTAAATTGGCAGGTAGAAGTAAAGATGTATTGTCTTAGCTAAAAAGGGCATTTCATATTCTATTAAACAAGAAACTTAATGTACGTTGATGAATTTACAGAAAGCGATGAACAGAAAACCTTAAAAAAAAATGTCACATTTTCACCCAACAAAAACTGTCACAATTAATTTAATATTTCAAAAAAGTAACTAGCACATACTCTCAGATTTTAAAATCCAGAGATCAAAATGTTCACTTATTCTTCAAAAAAATTTGAAGGTTGTCCCAATAAGAAGCGATATCATAAAAGAAATGCGAAGTCTAATAAGTTAACATGATACACGAAAGAGTAGAGGAAACAAGCAAATATAGTTTAACAGTCTTTAACAGAGCCTTTTCTGTTCACAATCCAAGCCTTCAAATAAATCCAGTAGATACGTAGCACATCAAATGACCAAACAAGATGCAAGTCTTAGGGTACACTAACCTCAACTGTAACATTTTAATGTACTATTCTTGGGCTATAAACCCATCAAACAAAAGACCAGTTCACAAACATAAAGCAGATGCAATGAGCATTCTCCTCTTCATTCAGCACTTTCCAGGCCACAACTCTCTCGTGTGAGACCGGCCGCCCCATGCTCGAGACACAGATGCCACCTTGAAGGCAAGCAAAGCCCTAAAATGGAAGAATGAGGGGAAATCAACAGAAAATCTAGTTAACTTTGTAAAATTCAACCACTAGTTGTGTATTTCCAGCATGCTCAATGTAACAAAACCTTCAGAATAACAATAGGAAGGAAACAGCTAATAAATAGAGGCAAAACCAAAGATTATTTATCTCAAAAATATATAAGCAAACCTGTTGTATAATCTGGGGAAACTCAGAACAGAGGATCTTTCTCCCATGATCATCAAATATTTTCTCCAAACTCAAGTCTTGCAGTGCAACTAAGGTAGTTTCCAGCATGTCAAGCCCTGCCTGGTTGGCAAAAGTGAACACTGGCGTTGCCTGCATAAAATGGGTTCAACGGATTCAGAAAATATTCATCTGGTGCTTTCCATAACGGAAAGAAGAAAGCCTAAGGATTTGATACACGACGGATCAATTTGAACATCATTCCACACTTTGTCAACATATATCACGGGATTTAGGTCCAATATTTCCATTTTCTTTTAGCAGTAATGAATGCATGTACAGTTATTTTGAATTAGACTTGAAGAATACCTTTAAAGTGCAGCACAGAAGAGCATCTGAGTGATGCCACAAGGCCTTGAGTATCGATTCATTCCCCTCATTATTTGATTTTAACAGCTCCACTCCCAAGTAGGACCTACAAATGGAGAACAATAAAACATCAGCCGTCTATGAAATACTACTATTTACCAGAAAAACATGTGGAAAGAAACAAATCGGTCCTATCTGTAGGTTTATAGAACATAATAAAGCTGAAATGAAATCCTGTTGGCATGACAATTACATCCATACCACTACTAAGCAGTAAATATTTATGTGGCAAATTTAATTAGATGGGAAAATTATTCTTTTAGTCCCTCTAGTTTTGACCAGGCTGTAACCTGTAACTTAGTCCCTACACTTTAACTCGGTGCAACTCAATCTCATAGTTTTAAGTTTTAACTCAATTATAACTCAATCCTTGAATTTTGTCTCGTTGCAACTCATTCCCTATAGTTTTAACCATTTTATAATTTATTCAGTATGTTCTAGAATAAAGGTAGGTGACTATATTATAAAATGGTTAAAACTAAAATAACTAGTTACAATCGAGTCAAAACTATAGGGACTGAGTTACAACCCAGCTAAAACCGCAAGGAACAAAAGATTAATTTTCCCTAATTAGATCAATGGTAATTAAAGAGCAACAGCTTCTTTACTGAATGAGCAAATATACAAGATTCACTTGTCTATGTGACAATCTTGAATGATAATCCTTCTTATAACAAAGGCATTGCCAGTTATTTGAAAATAGTAGAATTGACACACCTATAACTGTTGCAGATCCATCGGGCAAGTGTTTGGGCTTCAGGAGTACCAAGCGGTGGTCTAAGTCCAGCCTGCGAGCCTAGATGAGATGGAGAAAGAGCCAACGCCACCCTTTGGACTGATGATATAATGCTGCGAACATATTGTCGTGCCATAGATGCCACATGCTCCTGCATATGGCTTTCACATGCAAATTCAAATGCTATTGTCATCACAGATCTCATACAGCCAGAATTTCCAGCATAATCATTAGATGCCCTATTTCCAGCAGGGCCAACATCAAGAGATGATGCAAGGTCAAGGGTTCGATTTGGGCTAGTGGCTTCCTGAAAAAGTAATTCATTGAAATTGAAATGATTAAGAGAATCTAATGGTCACGTAAATAAGAGGAAATATCTCCTTTCAACAATGATTGAAGCCAACCTTCCCAGAATCAAGAGGGATAATGCGAAATCCAGAAGGCAAAAGGGGGGCGTCATCAGCAAAGGATGCATCAATTGGAGCAAATATAAGCTCAGCACAGGTGCCAACAGCATTCTCATCCATCCCACTACAGAGCTGACAAAGTAGCATCAAAATGAAATTTAAATTAACCACAAAGGAACATCATCAATGGAAACATAATGATAATGAAAGAATGAAGGCTATCTCATTCTAGTACAAGTTCAATAACTACAGGACTATACTAGCACCTACCAAGTTATCTGCAAGATCAAAAAAATTTAGATATTTTAGCATATAGATTTGTTTCTTCAAGGAAAGAAGAAACTGAGAATTATACAATTAACGCTAAGAAAACACAAACAATGATGATATGGCCACAGTTTCACTTCTTATTAGAAGATGTCAAGGATAACAAAACAACAGTGTGTTGGAGGTTGAGACTACAATTACACTAGGATCTATAGTTATATTTGGTCTCCAAAACTATTCAAGTTATACTAGTCAATATAGTTTTAAAAAAATCTGCAGTAATCAATAACTCATCAATATATCAAAATAAAATCTAAAAGTCACATTATTCATAAATCATGAACAGTGTGACTCGCCAAGACCCACATCTAGTTATTACAGGAGATCAAAATTCAGTTCAGGATATAGTGTAGATGTGATCCGGGACTGAGAATAGACAAAAATTAAGTGCGAGTCAAGACAAAAACGAGTCATCACAAACCCTATATTTAGCTAAGTTATTAGAATATATCATACTATGTTTCATGTTGCAGCGTGTTGTAGAATGACTTGAATCCTTAAATAATTCAATCCATGTAAATAGCAAGATAAACTCTAAGGCCTCTACATAATTCTCTTAACTTTACAGCACATAACGTACAACTTATAGGTTTGTTTCTCTGCATTAATTCCAGTATCATTAGCACCGATGCTTTAAAAAATGAAGGCATGACAGGAAACAAACTTACTTGCAAAAGGAACAGCTCTCTTGGCATTATTGTGTCCTCAGCAGCATGAGCAATTCCATCCAATTTAATGACTTCCAGAAGCTAGCAAGTACAAGAACCAAGTTAGTGCATCCAGCATTATCAAATGGTAGAACTCGTAATGGTTTCATGCAAAACAGGCATAAAAATATCACCTCTTCATGCTCAATAGTGTGGGCAAGTGGAAGAATAACTTGACCTCCATAATTTCCAATACGAGATCCTGCCAAGCTGCAAGGACCAACTTTTATGGCAGCAGCTGAGTAAGCATCCATGTTGTCGTCTGCCCATTCTGATCTATGCTCCCTCAAAAACCTAAGGAGAATGGCTGGAGGCACATTCTGAACAAAGAAACAGCAGATTGCAATAAAGAAATATTAGGGCAAAGTTAAAACAGGAAATAAGAAAGCTACTTCAATGTGCTTGATCAGAAAGTGTTCCCAGTTTTAGGTTAAAGAATATTCTTGGACCAGAACTATCATTAGGTGAACATAAGATTAAATGCTAAATAAAACTGGTTCATAGAGCCAATGATTAGTTAAGCAAACCCTAGCATGTGCCAAATGCCAATCAAGAGTAATTCAGTGTCAACCAAGCAACTGTATAGTAATGACAATTATATCCCCATGGTTCTTTTTTCAACCAAATGTGCGCTCAAAAGCTCACTCAACCACAAAAATATTGAGAATTTCATGTTTTTAGATACTGATTGGCATAAATAGAACAGATGCGTCCCCGTAGGAAGAATAAAATTACAACAAGAAAAAAGAGATATCTTGTCTATCCATAATTTTCTTCCCTAGTTTGGAAGAAATTTCAAGTATCCTGACCTGTAACAGCATTGATGCTTTGGCACATAAGACTGCATTGCTAATAGATGGAAATCCATTGGCAAAGGAGAGATTTAAACCCATTAATTTGTCAGGAGATGAATTCACCAGGATCATAACATCATCTACACCATCGTTGCCAATCATTGACCATCCTTCATCAGTAAACCCATTTAGAGCCTCATTGAAACCCCTACAGTTAAAAATGCTTGAGATTCCAATTATATATGAATAAATGCAAAATAATCCTGACCAACAAGGAGAATATAATAACCTGCTCAGTCTCTGGCTAAGTGCTCTTAAAGCTGCAGGTCGTCTGCCCCACCCATTGACATTAGACTGAGAAACCTCATGAGATATCTGTCTAAGCTGGCGTAGGGCCTGAAAGGAAAAGGAAAAAAAGATTTGATGTTACAACCTTGCTCATCCTTATAGCCAATACAACTATTACTCTGGTGATAAATATTTCCTCATTTCTTTAACAATTTTGACGGAAAAACTAAGCAGCGAAATGTATGTACTATCCTCCCATTAATAAAGGGATACAATAACCCATACCGCCATGGTTGTCTTCTGAGCCATCACTGTTGACGATTCATACAATGGACGCAGTACTTCTGGCACACTCCAAGGCTAACAAAGACACAAACATTCTTAACTCCTTGTTAAACCAAAATTGGTATCTAATGGGACAAGATACTAAGATTAATGTACCTCCAAATCCATGTGATCAACAATGTGGATGATAGAACCACCCCCTTCACAAGGTCTTATCAAGTACCCGCTAGGAAGCATCTCTGCTCTCACAAAATGCTGCACAGGTGGCATGCTTGCACCATTTTGAATATTTTTAAGAGACCTCTCACAGACCTAAAGCATGGCAGACAACAGAAAAATGATATCTTAGAAATACTTGTGTGCCGGTGTCAAATGAAAAATTTTACGAGGGAATGACAGTGGCATACAAGAAGGCCTGTTATCAACTACAATAAGTCAAAATCGAACCTAAGTAAATTGATGTCAAAAAAGTTATTTAGAGACACTAACCACAAGGCTCCCATCTTCCAAAACAGATGTGTAGCGCAACAGCCAAAAGTCACGAGCAGGTGCCAATGTTGTTGGTGCATATAGCTAAGTCACCAAAAATACAAGCATTCAATATGTGTTACAGAAAAATTACTCAACCACAGATAGTCATACTAGAAGAAGCTTTATGCCACTATAGGAGGTCATAATCGTAATTCAGAAATATTAATTTGAATACTACCTGCATATAAAGCAGCTCTATGGTTCCACCATTAGCTGTGGGCAGCACATTCAGAACATCAACAGCTCGGCAATCACGAGACCATGAAGGCCGATCTTTGAGGATTTCCACAACCTGTTGAGATTATAGTCAATCGTTAAATTTCTTAGTTCAAGCAAGACAATCAGCAGAAAACTACCATATCCAAAGAACCTACCCTTGTGGGTTCAAGACCCACTAGACCACAGGCTCGTGCTCCCACGCCAGTGCAACCATGAGAAATAGCAACGATTCCAATGGAATCCGGACCAGGCTGTCCAAATCAGAAAATACCAAAGAAGAAACATAACTAAAAATAATTATTGACAACAGGGGGGGTGGGGGGCTTTTCATGC
This sequence comes from Acacia melanoxylon, assembly GCA_019022615.1. Classification (NCBI taxonomy): domain Eukaryota; kingdom Viridiplantae; phylum Streptophyta; class Magnoliopsida; order Fabales; family Fabaceae; genus Acacia; species Acacia melanoxylon. The sequence continues at coordinate 17,901,879 of JAFJYJ010000003.1, forward strand.
TACTTTATGGAAAATCTTCCTTGAGAAAGAAAGCAATCAAACCTAAGTAGTGAATTAAGCTGACTCAAAGCAAATCTGAGTTTTTCTGTGGATGGTAACACTCATGCTCTTTAACCAATTTGTATATGACTCATTTCTAAAGAATAGAAAGAATTACCTTCATTCCAGGCATCTGGACCCACTCAACAGCAGTCCCAGTAGCCTTTGAAAGAAATTCTGCTAAAGTTTCTTCAGCAATGGACAAAAGTCTGGCGAAAAATAGAGGATGGTTTTATTAGTCACAGGCACACAATTAGGTGACGAATGAACACAATAACAGATGGGGACGTAATCATATTCCACTAACCCTGCAGGACTTGCATCCCTTGGGGGATGCTGTGTTGTCAAACTGTGTTGACCACTCGTCACCGCAGATTCACAGCTTGTGTCCTTAGTTGCAAGTGTCGTCTGGAAAGAAAAAGCCTTTTTAATTCAATACTTTAACCATCAGATTTATAGAAAGGTATAATAGAACAATTGAGCCCATGGCTGATAAAAATCTACCAGATATGGGGCGGATGCAAAGAATTTTTATATTGGTTTACCAATATCAACTATAAACTACTGTTAATTATAAAATCGCATCACTTCTGTCAAACTAGTAGCACAATAAGAAAAATACTTACATTTGGTGTGTGTTGACGAAAGTAGCCATTTTCGTACACCAAATGAGACACCTGCTTCTGTAACCTATCATTCTCTTCCATCAAGAGCTTGTTCATTGCTGTCAGCTTCCTATTAACAGCTTGAAGGCGAAAAGCCTCTTTTCTCTGCTTCTCTCTACATCTGGAATATCAAAAATAGAGAAATTGGCATCAGGTCATAAAGAAATCAGTAGTCCAGGTAACGTCATTGCCAAAAAGAACGAACATGAAGTGCTGCGATTAAATGACATGACTGACAAGATGCTAAGTAGTTGAAACTTGAAACAGAGAGCAAGCAAACCGCACCAGTTGCAGAACATCAAAATATATAGTTCATATAAGTGCTTAATAATGGCATTAAACAATATTGAGGTCATATTACCTTACTCAAAGCGTAAACAAAATAGAACAAGACATTATAAAGAATACCTTCGGTTCTGGAACCAAACTTTAATTTGCTTCGGCTCAATGTGCGAGAGAATAGGGCACTCGCGGATAAGCTGCTGGCGACGAATGGAACTAGGTTTGGGGCATTCGTGGTAAAGCCTCTCAAGGGCTTCAACCTGCTCAGGTGTATAACGGACATACTTGCCGTTGTCCAGTACTACTTTACCATCCTTGCAGGACATTGCCATAACCAGTCACCTACAAATTCCAAATTCCCAACGAATGCGAGAACAAGCTCGAGTAGTTTCGCCAAGACTTAAGAGTGCTTTCGGTAGTTCAGCTACAGCTAAACCTGCCACAGTATAGCTCTAAGACCAAGTAAGCATTCACAGAACTTCGTAGAGAGAGGGACTGCTTGAACTGGTACGCAGTTATACTTGTTTCCCCACTAAGAGACAGCTACGAACACGAGAAAACATAAACCTCTCGAGATCAGAGATCAGAGAACCAACGATCTGATCCACCGAAACATTTCCAACAAGAAACTGTTCACCAAAATTACCAAATACAGAAACTCAGCACCAGATTCGATTCAGACAAAACGAAAACGTCATATCCCAAAACTGAGAAACCCGCCTTACGAAGTGACAACCAGCCAAAACGACACCGCTCCATCGATCTTCATGGTGGTCAAGATTCGCAGTCCAGCTAACAATCTATCGGGTTCTTGGCAGATTTCTGAATCATATTCATCTTTTACCCGTTTTCACAGAGGAAACGCCATTGACAGAGAGTAGTACAAAAGAAAGAAGAGGAACGATTAAAGAGAGATTCTGTCGCAGCTAACGAGGGATCTTCCTCTGGCATGTGTCCATGCTTTTTCACCCACCGGCGAATTAAAGTTTAATGTAACTAAACAAGAAAAGATAAAGAGGGAACCCTAGATGGCATAGAGAGGGAGAGTAGGGAAGAGGGTTTAGCTTTATGGTTTTCTCTTTCAAGTGTTGGTTTCGCGTTCGGGTATTTGCTGTGTTGGTTTCATTGGTTCTTCACTTTCGGCTCACAGTTCTTCATTTCGCTCCACTATTGGGAACCAAACGGACCAAAATTTTCTACGGACCATTATACCCTTTTTCCCGCCCTGACTTCCTCACTCCTTGGGACGACAGTATTTGGCCGTAATGACATGAATGCCCCTCATCACGGGATCACACCCTCTTGTTAATTAATGATTTGTGTTTGGGAAAGTAGGGGTGGTTTGGAGAGAGAGGAAGGGCAAAAGGGTAAAAACATGGGGAGGACAGCATGATGAGGGGGATTGCATGCGTCTCGATTTGAAGACAATTCATTATTTTGAGTGTAATTTTTTAAAAGGGAAAAAAGGGAGTTTAGTATATTTTATATTTGGATTTGAAGAATAGGATATTGTGTCTGTTTGTTACGAGACAACCAGCAATTTTAAAAAAAAAATCAGTAACACCGCCAATTGATTTTTAGTCCATTTAGATTGAGCTTTACGGAAATAATTCAAAAAATCCGTTAAAAAAAAAAATTCTATCATAAAGTTTTTTTAAAAAGTTTCTCTTTTGGTTTTTCTAAAAAAACTCGGTTTTTATCACTATCAATCCAAACACAAATTTTACCATTATCAATTCAAACACAAATTATATAGTTTTTTAAGTCATCGTTCCTACCAACATTTTTTTAAAAAGTAGGAGAGGGGGTCCGGATTTTATCCCCCTCTCCCCATCCTCACGTCCCATCTGGACCGTCCAAATTTTGATCCATCGCCCCTATCGCCAACCCGCCCATTACAAGGAAATAAATGGAAGTAGGAGTTTAGGGTTGCGTATAGGAAGAAGAGGAGGAGGCGATGATATGATGAAGGGAACTGACACGCACACATAGATTCATAGACGTAGCATAATAGTGAGGGAGAGTTGGTAAGTAATTGGTATATGCTGACAATTACTCTCTCTCTCTCTCTCTATCTATATTCTTCACTTGACACGACCTGTGATTTGATGCCACATGACCTGATGTGACCACCTTATCTGTTTTTTATTTTTTTACATTTACTTGCATCCAAATCTCCCTCTTTCACCCTTTTACTCCCCCTTAATTGTCTCCTTTTCTTTCATTATTGGGTTAAGCTGTGTTTTGTCCTTTGCGGCCAATTTTTCTTGCAAGGGTTACAAATAGAGCACTTTACCATTTATATATTATTCACATCATTTTTTTAAGTTATAAATCTTTATTCTCAAAAATTTTAAATTTAAATTTTTTTAAAAAAAATGAAGTAGACCATGATATATAAATTTTTACAATGTGTTTAATTTAAGGGATGGGAGAGCAAGAGACCCAAAAAATCATTAACCCGAATGTATTTTTAGAATAAAAAAAAATATTGTATTTAATAAAGGAGAGAAAAAAAGAAGAATATTCTTTTTTTGAACATATTTGTGAACCAACAAAAAATATATTTTTAGAATAATAATCAAAAAATTCATAAGCTATTTAATAAATGAGAGAGAAATTTTTTACCTCATATTGATCAATACATTTGAATGCAGGAATTATAAGCCCTACTCTTAGTTGTAGTGCAAGAGCAACTGTCTCTTCATGCATAGACATCATGCCGTATATATGAACACATGCACGCATTCGTTTTTCCCTTAAGCAAAGACGTAGAGCATACTTAGGATCATAGTAAAAATTTCGGGCCATTTTCTTGTCCTTTTCCAAATTTGCATTGTAGGAATCGAAGAAGTGCACTATCATCTTCCTGGTCATTAGACACGAAAACCTAAGTCAAATGCATATATGTATAAAGTCTACATTATACAAATAATAGAAGTCGTCCAATTCTTCAAATCTCATGGAGACAAACCAAGTTTCCCCTGAAGGAAGTAAGAAATGAGACAACCTTTAAGACTCAAACGAAAGTGTCAATAGATATTTCCATGTTATGCATATGATTTTGTGAAGGCCGGGAATACATTCCAATTTTAGTGATGAACACGGAGTAAAGAAAAAGGTTGTTGTTATCAAACATAAGAAGCAGAAATACAGACATTTAATGTGAATTGGTATAAATTTGCTATATGTTTACAAATGCAGGCCCAACCATGACATTTCAGTTTTAAACTTGATGTTAAATGTCTGAACAATTTAGAATTCAAGTGCATGACATACACCGGGCTGAGATTACCAATTCCATATTGAGTAGTCTGAACCATGACAGATTGATAACAACCATTCATCCCATGATAGTACATATCTATTCATCTAGATATTGTACCTTTAAGATACCATGATGCAATCAGAACGCGAGAAACTTATCATAATCAAGATATCAAAAAGTACATAAATCTATCGAGTAAACTATTCAACCTGCTTTGCATATAAAGAAAGCAACAGGTTATGAATTTTAGGGTCTTCATTGTGCAACCTATGAACACAATATTGAAGATATTTGATGACTTCATGCGTCTCATTCCTGCATGCCACATGAAGAAAAGAAAATTCATGAACTCTTTTCCTTACACTATAATAAGCACTTAACTAATTGAAAATAGAAAAGTGAATAAGCAAGTACTTTGCATGAGGTTCACTTGAATAACACATCATTGAGAATCGGTTTCCTTGGGTTGAGGTTCTTTGTAGCCATCCATGACTCCACGTTTCATATGCATCAAGGGCAATAAGGGCTAGAGCAAACTTGTACCGCATAATGAACCCAATACTTCATAAGATATTTTAAACAGTAATTCCTAGGCTCCAATCCATGACTAAAGTACAAATCACATAAGGTCAAGAAGCAAGACAGAATAGACCAATAGACTACCACAACCCAAATCCAAGAGCTTGAACAAGCACACGAAGGTCTACAGCACGCAGGTTTTTGAAGCACTTCCAATGCTTTTTTCGCTTCTCCTTGCCGAATTGAAAACCCACAAAAAGTAGCGTTAAGAAGGAATAAGGTAGAGATAACCACTCATGGATTTTATGTTTTAACAATAAAAGAGATCTAGAACCGGAACCCGAGTAAAAATTAAACCACCGAATGTCATGATGGACAACAATCTCATACGGCCTTTTAGGCTAGCAAAATAAACTAATTCTTCAGCCCTTCCATAACTGTTGAAAATTACAAAAGTACAATTATAAAATTTTGCGTACAAACTACCTTTAACCAAGCTTTCAATAGTGCACAGACAAAATGACAAGAAAATCAACTATGAAATGAATTTGAACTATTAATGGTGTTTGTATTCAAGTACAAGGCATTAATACCAATATCACAGAAAATAAATATGCAGTGTCCATGCATGCATGACAAAAAGGAGTTAATATTTTTTATGTTTTGTTGTTTAAATATAAAATCTTCAACAAAAAGTTATTGGTAAACCATTGCAATTCCAAGGAATAAAAAATTACAGAGGAACTGAACAAAGCATTGGTGAAGTATTGGTACTCTGAATTGTGATTCTCCCAAGCAGAGTTATCCTCCAACCAATAGTCGATTTATCTAAAGATCGATATGAACACCAAATCAACTTTAAGATAAAAAATGTCATAACTCAATAGGTAAATAGAATATTTGAAGTAGCAGCTCTAATTTCCCAAAATGTCAAAGGAGTCGCAGAAATTGCACTCTTGCATTCCCTATTTTTCCAACTATTAAAACAAAACCTAAACTGGTACTAACTACTAACCAATTTACTAACCAATCATAGCAATTTTTTCATTTCTAAAGATCTCCCTATAAACAACGTTATTTGTTGTACGCTTTCCATGATTATTCTCGTCTTGTATAAGAATCTTCAAACCTGCAATATTGTTAACTCATCAACATGTTCATACTCTTTTTTGTGTGTTTGAATTAGAAGATGTTAACTCATCAATATGTTCAAACTCTAAGTCAAAGAAAAATATGCCACCTTCATAAGGTGTTCCTACATGAAGAAAAGAAAAGTTCATCAAGATTGCCTGCTCATGCCAATGCAAGTAGTAGTTAACCAAAAAACTTCGAATTTAACCAAAAAGAATGCAGGCCTTGTGTATGTTGATGACTGATGGCATAAAGTGATCTGAATGTTTACTGGAGTTTCAGATTCAATATAAAGTGATTTACAGTAGATACCCTTACTTGCTTTGCCCAATGTCCAATTCCAACAATTTTAGCACCAGGAGACGTTAGAATAAGAATACGAACCCTATTGCTATTCCATGGTTCTTTATTTAAAAGGGTTGTCCACTCAAACCTATGTGGTTCACCCGAATCTCACCATATGAATCCCAAGGACCAAGCTTTTGAACTGGGAAGGATACTATAGTATACTAGAGTTGCTTAGGCCTATGAGAAATCTCAGAATTTACAACCCCACAAACAGAATCACATACCCATGATGCGAGAGAACTAAAAAAGCTAATGAATTTTCTCGACCGAAAGGTAATTTCGCAACTCAAATCAAAATTTATACCATGAAAAGGTCGAGTTTCAACCAAGTTGAAAAATTCAGGGACACAATTCAAACATAATTGCAACTAATCGTTTCATGAACAGGCATCTCATTGGCAATTGACAAAAATAATTAATTAAGTCCCCATACCTAACCAACTTGCAAAGGCCAAATCGCATCCTTTGAGCATGAGTGGTATCTCATTGGCAATATCATGATGAATGATTGGGAAAAATGGAGGCCAATTCTTCTCATCAACGGTAACGCCGGGCCGATAAGTATATTTTGGAAGAAAAGTTAAAAAATAAAATAAAATAAGCTATCAACCCAGCCATCACAATTTCAGAAAAGCAATAAGACAGTTAATTGAAAAGGTCGTGTGTCATAGTCTTATCAGTAACCTTGAGAAAGAGCTTCTTCCCTCCTTTTTATATCATGCAGAAACATTTCAAAATAGTCAAGAAGTAGTCGTATTTAAATGATACCAATATATACACAAAGGGAACAATTTGAACCTAAGCAAGGACTTACAAATGCAAAAAAGTAAGACAATGGAAACATTAGACAATAAATTCAAAAATAAAAATGATATAATTATAATCCAGAAAATGTCAACTATCAAAACAAAAAAGGACCCACCTTTTCTTTCCTTTTAAGATCTGCTTCCCAAGATGCTAGTTCTTGCTCTTTCTTCTTGGTGTCCTATAGATGCACCATAAATAAAAAGGGGGAAGGATAGATCGACCTCGCAGAAAGGGGAAAAAAAAAACCACAAAAATTCTTCAAATTAGCAAACATCATTACATTCTTGTTATCTAATGGAATATCAACTGTAGCATAATGTCTTTGACCAAAACCCAGTGGTTCAGATGTCAGTGGTGGAATGCGTGATTTTGACCCAGGAGCAGCCGCACCATTCTGCAATATTTTTCCAACAACATAGAACGTAAACCATGTACAAAAAGGAGAACATGCAATTTTAAAATGCACATAGCCTTTGGCTCCGGGAGCATCCGATTCCTTGGATTCAGCAAATGGATCGAAGTGGGTAGGAAGGTGAACTTCCAAATCAACCATGTACCTTGCTTGGTGAGCTCCTGAGGAGGACCTAGAAAACGCAGGAAGCAATTGAAATAAACAAAAAATATTCCAAGTTGTTCACAGACCCAATGAGTCAAAAAATCTTGAAGAATTGTTCGTTTAAGAAAATTTCCAGGTTAATGGATTGTGCTTTATGGAAGGAATGAGAAGAAATACTCTTACCGGAAGCACCTCTGATGATGACGGCAACGATGCCACCGATAAGGGACGACGGAGAGACGATGGGGAAGGAGAAAGCTGATTTTTTTTTTTTTTGGAGAAAGCTTATTTTAAATTTACACACCAATGAATCTGAAACTTGCAAGTTGAGAGCAAAATAAAATAAAGGCCAGCAGAACCTATGCCTATTTCTTACACGAACAGAGGAAGGAATTTCAAAATTCAAAACTGCTACCGCAATCTTTGGTGAGGCACGAGCACGACAGCAATGAATTAAGAGTGAACCCTTGTGAGGCACGACTGCAAGTTGGTGAGACACGACAAGATAGGTGTATATCTCGCCAAGTTCAATTTCGACAAGATATCAGGCACGGAGCCCCAAAAACCTGGTCGGCTTGCAAGTTCAAGCCCAAGACATTACGTTACGTAACGGTGATATGTGAGTAGGCTCATGGCTTAGTTTGATCCTTCTATTAAGTTTATATTGATTACTCATAGAAATTTTTCAATATTTCAAAAATACACTCCAAAAAAAAAATTCTCATTAATGACAATTTGGTAAAAGTTCTCCTTCACATCCCCTCCCCTCAAACAAAAAAACATAAGTAAATTTTGACCTTAAAAAAATAACATAGATGACATATGAACTAGAATCTCAATAAATTTGATTAAATAATAGTCAAAATTAATTGAAAAATTACTTTTTAAAAATTATAGAATAAAATTACCTATACAAAAACTTTCAAGTAAAATTATCCTGAGTGGAAAAACTTCAGCAATAAAATTGAACCTTGAGCCGTCATGACCAAAAAGCTTGTATTCACCCGCCGTCCTATAAAACATACAAGACTATGCGGGAGCTATCAAGATACTAGTATCTAGTATGTATACTTGTTATGCTTTTGGGTGGAAATATGAAAATTATAATTTTAACAGAGATCATACCCACATTCAATTTTGGCTGTCTGTTATGAAAAAAGATTCCCCATAATTAACTATTTTTAATACTCTTTTATACTCTATGAGATAAAGTTAATCTCACGTATTTACCTCATTTTACTGTTAAATAGCTTAAAATAAGTTACCGTAATACATATGCTAACTAACGTACTACTCAGAGTAGAAAGGCATAGTGTGGTTTTTTCTCTGCTATCTCATCCAAGGTAACAGTACTCTGCAAAGACATGTAACAGCTAGTGGTTTCGTGCCTTTTTCGATTAACGGCAGAAGCTTTTTTCCCGACCTGATTTACGGTGTATAAAGTAAATATATAAGAAAAGTTTTTGTCAATTTACATGAACGTGTTTTTTAAATGTCAACTCAAACAGACGCGAAATGAAGTTATGCCCACAAGGCTGGTTCAATGAAGGAATAGCTGCTTTCTCCTTGTTATCTAATTTTTTAACAAGAGATACAGATCAAAGAGAAAGATAACAAACTTCCTTCGTCAACTACCACCTCAAATCCCAAAAGATGGAAGATCATCATCATGGATGCAAAAATTTCAGTCAATCCTGTGAGCTAATAATGAGATGCTTCGTCAACAAGATAATTAACTTCTTTATGTGGATGAGTATGACTAATCAAAGCCAGCCAATCCCTAGCTGTGAACCAAAAGTCTAGCTTCATGGACTATATCATTAAACGAGTAGTGATTTGTGTCATAACCCTTACTAAACATGTTTGCCCCAAAATATCAACACGTAACCAAGGTCTATTAGTAATTGGAATGTGTAATATGGATCCTGTTTCCCTTCTCATCATTTTTGGATGAACGGGAAAGCTTTTTTCATCTGAACAGTCCAGATTTAAGTTTTTTAACTCTCAATTTTTAAATGAAAAAATCATTTTTATAAAAATATGTTAGCTGAGAGATTATTTTTATTTTCGATTCTTTAGCTATTAAAATAATTTCAAAAAAATAAAAAAAATATATAGACTATCCAAATAGGAAAAACTTCTCCTACTCACGCTTTGAATAAGTAGGGAATCTGGATACTGCATAATATACCTCATGTCTAATTATGTTTTGGGGTGCCTTAAAATTCATTAAGGCTAATCTAGATGTATTTTTCGATTTTGACACTTTTGGGGTGGTTACATAACTTCTTTAGATAGAGAAGTAAGTTACCATGAACTGAGATCTTATATCACTCTGGTCTTATTTATAAATATATTTTAACTAAACCACACATACCAAGAAAAGGTGGTTAGCTCAATGATTATAGGATAAATTTTCAATTTTTTTCTTTATTTATGAATAAGTATCTTTCAACTCTTTATTCTCTATCTATTTTTATTGGTATAATTAATATGGGCAAAATTGTCACGATTTCATTTATTCTTACAAGATTACTTATAAATGGGACCAAATTTTTTTGTGAAAGATGAACTTATAAATATAATTAGAATGGTATATAGATCAAAATAAACCTTCCAATTAGTCCATACCTAGAGCTGTGGCCATTAGGCTTGGTGTATTCTGATATTCTTGGGGACTTCCTACGTAAATTCATATTTAGTCATGTTGTAGTATGATGCTCAATGATATGTTGATACATGTTATTGTGTGAGGTAGATCCATATGTATCATGTAATACTCGTAACTATTTATCAATTTAATTACTGCATATTATTTAAATTATTTTTTAGATATCCACGCTTCAATTATGAAATTTCATAATATCTTATTTTGTACATTGCCGATTAGTGATAACTATTTATTTATTTATTTTTTTAACTAGGTATAGTATAGGTATCATCTTATCGAAAACAATCATATTCGAAACACTATCAAACACTAAATGTAACATTTCTTCTAATGAAGATTTGAACCTTAGGGCCTGTTTGGTATATGAAAAATTTAAGAAGGGAAAACAACTTAGAGGAGGGAAAAGAATGGAAGGGAAGATTAAAGGGAACTTAAAAAGTTGAGTTGTTTGGTAGATATGAGAATAAAACCTAAATTGAGGGAAAATAAAATGTTTAGTAGAAAGAAAATGAAGATGGTTAAGTGGGAAGGAGGGTAAAATACCTATAATACCCCTGAAAAATAAAACCATCACTCATCTCTCACTCTTGTCTCTGCCTCTCTCACACTCGTCTCTCACTTTCCTTCACATCGTCGGCGCCTCTGCTTCCTCCTCCACCGTCGTCGTCGTCGCTTCCTCATTCGTCATCGGCGCCTCTGCTTCCTCTGCCATCGCCAACGCATCTTCTTCATCCACCATCACCATCGCCTCTCCTTCAGATCGGACATTCGGCTTTCTCATACAAGGGTTATTTTTGTCCTATGAAATATCTTTCCCGGGAAGATCTCTCGATCCTACCATTTCCGGAGGGATTTCATCTTCCCACGTTTATGGGAAGATGATGCTCGGCGAGAACTCAGGTTGGAGGGAGAGTTGCACGCCAAACGGTTTTTTTTTTTTTTTTTTGAACCCAGTTAAGTTCTCATTCCCTCCGGTGAGTTTCCTATACCAAATGGGTCCTTAGTTTACTACCTTGTGAGGGACTAACCCTTCCATTAGACCCAACTCCATTTGTAATTATCTATCAATTTAATCTACTGCTTCTTTTTTTTTGGCATACGCATCTGGAATCATAACCTACCTCTTTTTAAACTCTGTTTGTAACTATTTATCAATTTAATCTACTGTGTTTTTTTTTTTGGGCATACGCATCCAGTATCATAACCTACCTCTTTTTAACTAGGAAGGCTACCAATGCCACCTGCTCCATTCCAGCCTATATAGGAGAACGAATACCTTACCAGCTGGTATCTTCTGCATTTTATTTATTTATTTTATTCTTCTGCATTTTATTGAAGGTAGTGGATGGGCACCACATGTTGTTGGGCCACTTGGCCCATTCTCTTTACAAAAGGTTTGCTTCAAGGCAAACCATAATTATTGGGCTTATACAAAGTGGACTCCCTTAAACTTAAGGCCCAAAAAACCTAGAAAACGAAAAAACAACAGAGAGAATAGTAATTTCAAAGAAATGTCGGTCCTGCATAAGCTGTCCTACATTAACATCGGTCTTTTAGAAGAGGAGCTAACCAAAAGTCACGTGCAATTTGGGTGATGCACGTGCAGCGCCGCGTAATATTGTTCACTGTTGAGTCATGGGCGGCACTACGCACGTGCGGAGGAAGCAGCAAAGGAAGCTTAGAACTCCCCAATTTTCCGGCCCAATTCGCTATTCCTTTTTAATTTATATACCAACTAATTTGAATTTTAATTCAAATCTTATTACTTTTAATCACATGATAAGGACGTGACTCGTGAGTATAGTAGTATATAGAATTCACACTACTCCCACAATAATAAAAAAAGTACTCTAGTTTGTTCTTCGATGATACTTCTATTACAATTATAATATCAATCCAATGTATTGTTTTAAAATAATATTAATTTAAAAAATGTGTAAATTTTAAAAATAAATTCTGAAAAATTGTTTTTTAGAATATCATGTATCTTTTTTTTTTTGTATGGGCCTATAGTTGAAGGATAATATTTTAAAAAAATGACATTTGGTTATGTGTGATTGGGTAACTTGACAAGATAAAAAAAAAACTGAATCAATTTATTTTTTATTGTAAAAATATTGTGTAACAAAATATTTGGTGGTGAGGGGTTTAATTTAAGGTAAGCGTCATGTTAGTGAATAAAAGAATAGTGGCTTTAGTCAACTTTGCGAAGGGGTCACATGATGGCTGACAAATGACAACCCTCACTGCCTTTCTCACGTGCTTCATGGTCCCCACCAATCCTAACAACTTTTTTTTTTAAAAAAAAATGTAAGATAAAAATTTTTAAAAAAAAAAATGCAGGATAACGGATTTACTTGTTTTTTTATTTTTTATTTTTTTATTAATCATTGAATAAAGGAGGGTAAATGGTTAACAGGATATCGGCTTTACGTGAATGCATTAACTTGCTTTAATCTTTATAATTTTTTTTTTTTCCCTTAGCGTTTTTTAATTTTTTATATATTGTATTTAGGAGGTTAAAAATGGGAATTAATCATTGAATAAAGGAGGGTATTATGAAAATTAATTAATGGTTAACAGTTAACATATAATTTAAACTAAATAAAGCTTATCCGCTTTACGTGAATGCATTAACATGGGGATTAGAGTCCCATGACCCCTGCCCAACCCACTTGCCTCCTCTTTTTCATCCCCGGCTTTATTGCCAACATCAACCAATTATAGTGTCATGAAATATTCATTATTTATAAATGGGTTGAAATGTATTCAACATTTTAAAATATATTTTTAAGTATATATAATATTCTAAAGTATTTTGTTATATATTTAGCATCATAATTTATTTTTTTAGCATTCAATATCTAAAATAATTTTTCGCAGCTGAAAAAAAGAAAAATATTTTTTCGCTATTTTTTCTTACTTCATGCACAAAAAAAATACTTGGGGATTCTTGATGCACATTAACCCTTTATAAAATCATAAATAAGTCCTTTTTTTTCATGAATAAATAAGTTCTTATTATAACTCCATTTAAAGAGATGGCAATCAAGTCATTTAGCATATTTTTAAACTAATATTTTTTTTTTTTTTTACCCCTATTGTAATCTTTTGTATGTCTTCTCTTTACATTTACAAATCATTTCCACCTCTATCCCCTCTTTCAATTTTTCCAACGAAAATTAAATAAGGGTAAAATTGATATAAATAATTAATAATCCTTGAAAGGAACTTATATTTATAAATAAAAAATGTCTTCACAATAGACTTATAAACTTATAAAATATAATTAGTTTCATTTGAAGCTCATGCAATACATATAACTCACACACAAGTTTCATTCTAAGCTCATGCATTGCTATAGTCTATCTATAGTTAAATTTACCAACTTACTAGGAATGTATCTGATTCACCTTTAATCCAAATTGCAATAACTTAATTAGTCCTTTGATACTTACATGTTTTGATTAGCCGTGAAGAGTTGGTTTTGTGTTATATACATAACTATGAGAGAAATTTTGTCTCATAAAACGTAAAAATTATTTTAAAAAATGATTTATCCAAAAAATGATCCTCAACACATTTAAATATTGTAATTTTAGAAAAAAGTTGAACGCACATCTTTGTTGTGAGCATGGTACATAAGTAATAATGTATCTGTATTCAAGAGTCAATGTCTCGATAAATGTACTCTGCAGCATTTTGACCTTATACTAATTAAAATACTTTGAGTAATTATAGTGTAACGTTGATTTCTCAATGAAAGCACTGATATAATGATCATTTTGGCCTCTTAATTTAAACGCTTTGTGAATGGTGTAATGCTTGTTTTTCAATGAAAGCATTGATACAATTAGCATAATTTCAATAGGAAAAAAAAAAGAGTCTTGTAAATAAACAAGTATTTCACTCTATGATATCTTTAGACTTTTAAACCCCCACTTTTAAGATTAAAAAAATTCTTGATACAAGACTTATAGCATAGTAATGAGTTGGTTTTGTGTTATATAAATAAGTATGAGAGAAATTTTGTCTCATAAAACGTAAAAATTATTTTTAAAAAATGACACTTAACACATTTAAATGTATTAATTTTAGAAAAAAGTTGAACACGCCTTTGTTGTGAGGATGGTACATAAGTAACAGTGTTCTGTATTCAAGAGTCAACGTCTCGATAAATGTATTCTGCAGCATTTTGACCTTATACTAATTAAAAAGCTCCAAGTAATTATAGTTTAACGTTGATTTCACAATGAATGCATTGACATAATGATCATTTTGACCTCTATTAATTAAAACGCTTTGTGAATGGTGTAACACCGTTTTTCAATGAAAGCATTGATATAATGAGCATAATTTCAATAGGAAAAAAAAAGAGTGTCTTGTGAATAAGTAAGTATTTCACTCTATGATATCTTTAGATTTTAAACTCCCACTTTTAAGATTAAAAAATTATTGATACGAGACTTATAGCATATTAATGAGTTGGTTTTGTGCTATATACATAAGTATGAGAGAAATTTTGTCTCATAAAACGTAAAAATTATTAAAAAAGTGATGCTCAACACATTTAAATGTTGTAATTTTAGAAAAAAAGTTGAACGCACATCTTTGTTGTGAGCATGGTACATAAGTAAATTCTGCAGCATTTTGACCTTATACTAATTAAAACGCTCTAAGTAATTATAGTGTAATGTTGATTTCACAATGAATGCATTGACATAATGATCATTTTGACCTCTATTAATTAAAACTTTTTTGTGAATGGTCTTGTAAATAAGCAAGTCTTTCATTCTATGTTTTTCAATTAAAGCACTGAAGTTTATTTGGTTCTTTTATAATGAGAACAAT
The DNA here is from genome assembly GCA_019022615.1 of Acacia melanoxylon. NCBI lineage: Eukaryota > Viridiplantae > Streptophyta > Magnoliopsida > Fabales > Fabaceae > Acacia > Acacia melanoxylon. The sequence goes on from JAFJYJ010000003.1 coordinate 17,917,016, forward strand.
GATTATTTTTTTAATTTAATTAATAAAAGAGTGGGTGAGAGTAATAATTAAAAAAAGATAGTCTTGTAAATTAAAGATAATTTGAAAACTCTATGATATCTTTAAACTTTTATTGGTTTGTAAATCTTTAGACTTTTCACTTTTAAGATAAAAAAATTTCTTGATACAAGACTTATAGCATATTAATGAGTTAACTACCTTAAGAGTTTCTTTCAAATACCTCATCCGATCCGGTCCTATATATGATATAGGAATAGTTGAATAACGTTGATTAAAAATTATAATAAAGTCAATTAGAGGCAATAAATATGTAAAAAATAAAAATATTTTTCCCACAAATTTGTTTATGGTGGGAGAGACAGAGAATAAGGATGAAAGAGGTTTATGAGAGACATAACAAGTAATTAATAGGGTGAAAATGGAAATAACTTATTAAAATTTCAAACACACTCCTCTAATCCCATTCATAAGGTATAGAGAGATTTTTCCGTCACATTTATAAGTAATATTATTAAATTTTTCATATTAATATACGATTTTACCATTCATTTATTAATGTGCAAATTTTACTCTCATATAGTGTCGTGTATATTAAATAGGGATAAAGTTGAAAAGCCATCAAATTTTAAAACAGGACTAATGAAGTTTAAGATTTTACAATAGAGAAGCAAGCTTATCCCAAAAGTTGTATATCGAGGACTGTAGGGAGTAATATTTTGTTGTCAAAATACAAATGACAATATAGTTAATTCTATTATATTTAAAAATTTTATATTGCTTCCACTTTAATCATAAAAAAATCCGAACTTATAGAAAAGAGTAGAAAGAGGGAAGGTTTGCAAAGGAGAGGCGTCCAAGAGAGGATTGTAAGGAGGGAGTGAAGTTGAGCTGTAAGCATCGTGCAAAAACGTGAAAGCAGGAATTAATAAAAAGCGATGATATGAGGGGTAGAAAGTACAATCATAATTCCCACTAAAATATTTGTATTAAGTCAGAAATATGAAAACCCCCCACTCATTAATTATTAATTAAGCACAATTCCCTAAGCATTAAAATTATTAGCTTCCCCTTCTCTGTAAACTTGGACACTATTGGAGGAGTGACAACGACAAAACCTGCCACTGTTTGATTCTTTTTTTTTTTCTTTTTTTTCTCTTTTTGTTGCAGAGATTGATTCTTTTTTGGGGTTGAATTATTTTTTCTCTTCACGTTAGTTTACCCTTTAATCATTGTTAATTCATGCCTTAATAATGCACCCACCTCAGTCCTTAAAATATTCATGTCCTATTACCTTAATTGAGCCTTCTCTGTAAGATTATATTTGGTAAAAACTGATGAATTTGATATCAAATGTCAATGAAGGAGGTTTTTACACAAAATTACGTATGACTCCTTAATATTAGGGTTGTCCAAAATATAAGACGTAGGTTTACTAGTATAAGAAAAAAATTTAATTAAATTAAAAAATTAATTAATATGACGAGGTCATTTTTTTTTAAAATCACTACTACATTGAGTAATTCGTTAATTAATGTGCTTTTTAATTTTATCACTTTTCTTTTTATTGTTGAAGGGGTAGGATTTAGGGTATCATAAAGAAGGTAAAAAAAAATTGAAAAAAAAAAATGACAAAAAAAAAACTATGTTTTTTATTTAGGACCAATATTAACTCTCCATAGATATATCTTATACGATTTTTTCGGTCGAGGTCAATTATAAGACCTCGGGTTGACCTCCAACTTTGTTTGGAGAGATTGGACAACCCTACTTAATATAATAATATTTACATAATTTAATTAAATTAAAAAAGTTTTAATATGGTGTGTTTTTAAAATAGATTAGTAATCGTTAATTAGTTTATTTTATCTCATCCTTAGTTATTGTTGAAGGGGTAGGGTTTAGAAAAAAATAAAAATAAAAAGAATGACAAATATAAAAATTATGTTTTTTATTTAGGACCAATATTAACTCCATAGATATATCTTATACGGAGTATTAAGGATGGGAGGGAGTATAAATTTTACTTTCCATTAGGATATTGTGATTCTTATTAAAAGACATTAAGTAGCGTACGTATGAATTATATTTTTCAAAAATGGACCTAAATTAAAATTTGATGCGTTTTTTTTAGTTTCTCAAAATTTAATTCTTGATTTTAAATAAGGGTAAATTCGAAAATAAATTAATTTTCAAAAAAAATTAATTATTTAACCACTTTCAATTATTATTGTAAATTAGTGGTTAGTGGTGACTTACAATAGAGATTGGGTGGTATTATATTATCAGTAATTGTATTATAATTTTAAACAATATGAAAGAAGTAAATATAATTCATTTATTTTTCATAAAATAACAATATTCTTAATTTTGCCAGATTTTTTTTTTTTTTTTAATTAATTGTGCTGCAGCTTGCAGCTGATTCCTTTATAGACCACCACATGATTATTATTCATTTCAATCAACTAAAAATTAAACACCTGTAATTGTGCCCATTCTTTTATTTTCCAGTGTCATGTGAATTATTATTAGTACTCAATTTTGGACTCGTTATTGTTCCTACTTTCAACCCCCTTAATTAAATTAACCACCTTCAACTCAAATAATTAATAAATAATAAGTGTGTTTTTAAGAAGGTAGATCAATTTGAGGTCAACTTGCAAGTCCCAGCTGCTGTAGTGTAATTTGAACTTTGTTTATTTCACGCGTTAACAAAAAGTCATCAAGCCCCTTATCGGAATTATTAATTACCTTAAGAGTAATTTGCAATAAGAGGATTATAATGTAAATAACTAATGCCAAATTATTTATAAAGTAACAATAATTGACCACTATCTTCCTTTCTTAACCCTTAAAATGGATAAAATTAAAACTAATTTTTCGTTTATGGTCAATTTTTATCACAACAGATGATTATATGTGGTATGTTGATGATACCAAAAACATATAATTATTCAATAAACTCATTTATTACATTTCAATTTATTTATTTATTTATTTCGCCAGAAGACATTTTCTATTTAGTATCATAACTAAATATTATTACAAAAATAACATAAAACTAAATAACATTGCCCCGTGCAATATGCACGGATGTTTTTCTTTTTCCTGTTTAACAGGCATTTTCTTTTCTTTTTTTAGCAAAAGGTTTAACATGTATTTTCAAATTCGTAATATATAATAGGAAAAAATTCTTTATTATATAATAGCATAGTCAAAAATATTAATTCATTAAAATTGAAAGACACAGACAGACACGCACTCAAGCGTGCTTTTTTAACCATAGATTTTGCGGTTCTATATATATATATATAAAAAAAAAGTATATATAGTATCACTACAAGACGGAATTACAGATGAAGAAAATTCTGTTGGAAATTACCAACCGAATGCCGTTAGTAATTATTTGAGTTGGAAAATTCCCTCGATAATTTGATTATTAATTTAAGAAAGAGTAATCATTCAAATATGGGTTTTTTTTTTTTTTTTTTTACAAAATCTCAAATTTAAGGGGGGCAATTGCCCCCCTATCGATAATATCTTTGGACACAAGCGTGCTTTCACTTTCATAGATTTTGCGGTTATATATATATATAAAATATCACTACAAAAAATCATCAGATTAGGGACGGAATTACAGATGAAAATTCCGTTGGAAATGACGAACTGTTGGTAATTATTTGCGTTGGAAAATTCCCTCAATAATTTGATTATTGATTGACAAATCAAATTATCAAAAAAAGACTATTTCCGTTAAAAATTCAATTGCTTGACGGAATTCAATCGGTAATTTTCGTCGCAAATCAAATTAAGGATGAAATTCCGTCAGTAATTTCCGTCGGTAATCCGATGTTTTTCTTAATAGATATGGAACTAAAATAAAAATATATATTTTGTGAATTTATGTTATACACAATTGTACACTCTACCAAATGAGTACCATTGCTTCCCAAATTGGCTAAGTTGTCCTCTTTGCGGACAAAGTTATTCATTAATTTTCCTAAATACAGAATAGTGTAAAGAAGAAGAAAAAAACAGCAATTAAAAGAGTAAAGAACCTAACATTAATTAAATTGAATGAAAGGGATTCAATGTTCATGAAGCAAATTAAAGTCAAAATTTCAAATACTATGCAAAAAAAATTACAATTATATTGAATGAGTTACATTGTATTTAAACTTAAAAATAATAATGCTGAAATATAAATTAAATAAATTAGCTATTAGCTAGTAATAGTAATAATATCCTGTGGAATAAATAACTTACCATAACAAAATAAAAAGGAAAAAATAAAATAAAAAATAAAAACTGCTGCGGCAATAACTTTACAGAACTTGCAAGTCACTTCCTATTATTATATCCATATATCTCTGCATGGAAAAAGATGCTCCAATGTTGCTTAAATTACAATATTGCCACTGCTTTACTCCTCAAAACCCCACCTCATCCCACCTTCACTTTCACACAAACACATACACAGAAAGAGAGTCCCCATTCTCTTTAATTACAGCAACCTCTCATTTTTCTCACTCCTTTCTTCTTCTTTCTACAATCATACACATTATTCGTTCATGGAAGTGCCTCAATACTTTGTCGGTGCCTACTTCGGCTCCGGAGGGGACCATTTCTCTCCGGAAAAGCGCCATTCCGACCAGAAGCCCACCACCGAGCCTTTTGCTGTCGACGACCTCCTCGACTTCTCTCATGCCGACGCTATCATGTCCGATGCGGCTTTCATTGATAATGTCGCCGGCAACTCCACCGACTCCTCCACCGGCACTGCTGTTAATAGCTGCAACTCCTCAATTTCCCGTGTCGATAATAACCGTTTCTCAACCAACTTTGCTCCTCGTCCCTTCGGCGATCATCAGTTACCCGGCGAACTCTGTGTGCCGGTGAGTCTTTGGTTTTATCGCTTACCAGTGGCTACCATTCGTTTAAGTTTAAATCATAACATAGCTCTTATAATTACCGGAGGTTTTTTATTTTCCAGCTTTCATTTGTCGGTTTGTGAATTTTTACCTTCTGGTTGAGTTTGTTCTTTTACGTGAAAATGTGTAATGAAATGGTTTGAATTCGACAATGGAAATTTGTCTTGATCAACTGAAGGATTTTTTATTGCAGTATGATGACATGGCGGAACTGGAATGGCTATCGAACTTCGTGGAAGACTCGTTCACCACACAAGACGAGCTGAAAACACTCCACCTTCTATCCGGCACCACCACCGCTTCCGCATTTGGCGCCAAACCTCAGACTCCAGAATCTTCCTCCTCTTCTGAAACCCTCCCGCCTTTCGCTCCCGATTCAGCTCGCAACGCCCCGTTTTTCCACCCGGAAACTCCATTACCAGGCAAAGCTCGGAGCAAGCGTTCACGCGCCGCTACTGGAGATTGGTCTACGCGCTTCCTCCATCTCGTAACAGCACCACCGCACAACCACTCGACCACGACGGAGGCCAAACCAGTGCACGGTAAGGCGACGACAGTGAAGAAGAGGGAGAGCTCAAATTCCAATTCCGATTCCTCAGCAGGTCGGAGATGCCTGCACTGTGCTACCGAGAAGACGCCGCAATGGCGCACTGGTCCGATGGGTCCGAAGACTCTGTGCAATGCTTGTGGAGTCCGGTACAAGTCCGGGAGGCTGGTGCCAGAGTACCGGCCGGCGGCGAGCCCGACGTTTGTGTCGACGAGGCACTCGAATTCTCATAGGAAGGTCTTGGAGCTGAGGAGGCAGAGGGATCTGCAAACGCAGCAGCAGCAGCAGCAACTGATGAGTCAAGCTTCCATTTTCGGCGTATCCAACGGCGGAGATGAGTTCTTGATCCATCACCATGGTGGTCCTGACTATAGGCATATCATGTAGGGACTGTTAAAGCAGTAACAGTAAATTAGGGTGGAGCTCCAAGCTTAGCGAGCAACCTTTTTATTATTCTGGGGAAAAACTTGTGTATTAAAAATTTTGATTTTTTTTAGGTCCTTCATAATTTAGCACAAATCAGATAATTGTGGGAACTTTGTAGAATTAATTAAGGGCATGGAGAGAGATAGATGAAGAAGAAGCGTCATTTATTTGGTTTGTTGAATGCAGCAGTCATGAATAATTTTTGGTCCTAATTTGGCAAAAATCGGAGCTTCTCAGAATCAATGGGTCATCAAAATTACTCCCTTCCTCCGATTATCTGAATTAATTAATTAATTAATTGATTTTTCTTAAAAGATTAAGAAAACTAATTAATTATATTATATTTAGATATATATATTATATTTTCTCTAAATTAATTAATTTGACTAATAATTTAATATAATTTATAATAATATTATATATATATATATATATATACACCTACAACATGAGAAGTGTTTTTCTCATATATAATCTAACGATACATAATACATGATATAATTAAATAACTTATTTAACTTTTTTAATCTTTCTAAAAAAATTACCTCTAACTTATATTTTAATTAAAAAGGAGGGAGTATTATTTATACAAAACTGTGTGCTGTGAAGAAGCAATAGTTAATAGAATAATAGTACCTGTTTTGAAGGACGTAAGTGCGTGTATGGTAGAATAAACATCGGAACTCAAAATCGCGGGGGGATTGCTTCATATCTTAATCATATAAAAAACTTACGTATCACTTTGGTTGTATTTATAAAAAAATTAGTCATATTTATAAGTCTAGTTTTAGAGTAGTAAATGAGTTTATAACAATTTTGCACATATTAACTATACCAATAAAAATAGATAGAGAATAAAGAGTTGAAAAATACACCTTCATAAATAATAGCAACGTTGAAAATTTACCCTATAAATAATTGAATTAACTACCCCTCTTTGATATGCGTGATTTAGTTAAAAGAGACTTATAAACAAGACTAAAGTGGTAAACAATACTTCCTCTGGTCCTAATTACAAGACTGAGTTGACTTTATTTTGGAGAGATTAAGAAAGCTAAATAAGTTATTGGATCATATAATATATTCTATATTTTTAGATTATATATTATTTTATTAGTCAAATTAATTAGATTGGAGAAAAAAATACAAATACAAATACTCTAAAGTAATTTAATTAAATTCCTTAATCTCTTTTTAAAAAATCAACTTGATGTAAAAATTATGACTGAAGGTAGTATTTTAGAAGAATGGCAACTTGTTTTCTTTTCTCCTATCAAGTTGGCCAATTTTGGTTAGTTTATAAGTTATTGTGATTATTCCATATATGCCCCATCATTTGAGGTTGCAAGTTAGGAGAAAAGTAATTACACAAAATAATGGTAGGGAAAATGTTATCACTCCATGTGTCTTTAAATATAGTAGCTAGTGGTATAGGTGAAAATTAAAATTCTTATTTAAAACTTTTATAAACTAAAAAGATATGAATTTGAGTACTAGTATTTTTTATGTACAAAATCCAGTAAAGTACCGGTGCCTTGTATGCAAAAAAAATAAAATAAAATAAATATCAGATCCTTCTAAATTGTAAAATTATTAAAAATGATTGTTTTTACCGATTTTACCTTGTTAAAATTATGCCGACCAAAGAGTTACTTGTGCTGGAATAGTATATTGTTATTTTCAAATATGCTCATAATCAAATAAGAGTATATTTAAAATGTCATAAAAATTCTAAATTATTATGGTATACTTCCTCCAGTCTTAAATATAATATATGTTTGATTTTTTTTGGAAAGATTAAAGAAAGTTAAATAAGTTCTTAATCATATCACGCGTGTTATGTACCATTAGCTTATATATTAGTTTGCAAGTTAGAAAAAATAGTTTAGAAAAAAAAAACGATAAATATAAATATTTTAATTATCTTTCTTAATATTTTTCAAAAATTCAACTCTATCAGAAAAAAATATTACTTTGATTTTATTTATAAGTCCAAATTAACTAACTATCACATACCAAGAAGAGTTACTCCCTCTGGTCCTTATATTATAAGACACCAACTAGCAAGTTTATTTGATCCTTTTTATAAGGCACTTATTTGTTCCCAATGAGCATTAATTATTTTTTTTCATGTCTGCCCATAATTAATAAGGGTAGTGGGTAAGATTAATAATTAATACCACTCTGGTTTTATTTATAAATCCAATTTGATCAAATCTCACATATTAAGAAAATTTAGTTCACATAATGATTATGGGGTAAATTTTTAATTTTGCCCTTATTTATGATTAATATTTTTCAACTGTTTTTCTTCTCTCTCTCTCTCTCTATCTTCATGGTGCAATTAATATAGGTAAAATTGTCACAATCTCATTTATTATATGAAATTTGACTTATAAATAGAGCCAATTTTTTTTATCAAAGTGGACTTATAAATAAGACCAGAGTGGTATGATATTAGAGTTTAGTGCAATTAGTAGAGGTAATATAGAAATTACTTAGATTCTATGACAACTTTATTGACTTTAACTACTTTTATTGGTTTGTGAGAAAAATTAGTTAATACCTTATAATAAGGACCAGAAGGAGTAGTTAACTCATTAATTATGAGATAAATTTCTAAATTTGCCTTTATCAATGATTGGATCTAAAAGTTAACACGAATAAATTATTTTTATTTATTACAATTAATGGGAGGAAAAATATAACCAATACATTTATTTCTTTGAAACTGAATTGATAAAAAGAATTAAAAAAATTAGTCAAAATAAACGATGATAACGATATTATGAGAAGCGATAAATATGAAAAAGAAGGAAGATGTACGTGCGGGCTTGTGAAAAGAGAGGAGTGTGAAAATCGAGGGGGAGGGGAGGGGCATGGGTTTCAGTGATATGAAGATATGATGAAAGGGAGTGAGCCATCGTAGGGGGCACGTAGTATTCCATCAATTAAACATCAACTAATAAATATTTTTGATATTTTTAATAAGGTATCACTCTAATTTTATTTATAAGTCAATTTTAATCAAATCTCACATACTAAGAAGAGTTAGTTAACTTAATGATTACGGGGTAAATTTTCAACTTTACCCTCATTTAAGATTGTGTATTTTTCAACTATTCTTCTCTCTTTATCTTCATGGGTACAATTAATATGAGTAAAATTGTCACAATCTCATTTATTACATGAAATTGGACTTATAAATAGGACCAATTTTTTTTGGTCAAAATGGATTTATAAATAGGACCAGAGTGGTAAGAATAATTAGTTAACTCAATGATTATGAAGTAAATTTTTAACTTTAGTTTCATTTATAATTGGGTATTTTTCAACTGTTTCTTCTCTCTTTATCTTCATGGGTACAATTAATATGGGTAAAATTGTCACAATCTCATTTATTACATATTTACATGAAATTTGACTTATAAATAGGATCAATTTTTTTGATCAAAATGGATTTATAAATAAGATCAAAGTGGTAAGAAGAAGTAGTTAACTCAATGATTATGAAGTAAATTTTAAACTTTACTCTCATTTATGAATAAGTATTTTTCAACTCTTTCTTCTCTCTCTATTTTCATTGGTACAATTAATATAAGCAAAATTGTCACATTCTCAATTACTACCTTAAACTGGATTTATAAATACCAAACTTTTTGGTGGAAAATGATTTATAAATAGGATCAGAGTGATACTTGTTAGTTTTTAAAAAGCATTAGATATGTATATTTTCATAATAAGGGTAGTGAGAGACTAATAATTAATAGGAGTATATAATATTAGATTTTAATATAATTAGTAAGAATAATAATTTTAAAATAAATTTAATGATTTTAATTGTTTTTTTTAGTTTGTGAGAATTTTTAGGTGATATTTTATAATAAAAATAATAAAGAGTAGCATTGAAATGCGTTCAAAATTATAAATAAAAAAGGCCAAACATGGGAATTACATCAAGCAACGTGATAGGAGAGCAGCTAGCACATGAAACTAATTAATTAAATTTGAAATTAAAGAAAATTTGGTGAGCTTAGCTTGCACAGTGGAGGAGCAGAGTCATGTGCGAGTAGAGCCTAGAGTCTCTCGTATAATAAATAATAATATTTGTATAAATGAAATAACTATCTTCACTAATTGAGCCCTCCCCTCCATGTCCACCCGATCCTCGACATTTCCTCTCCCTTGGGCCCCACCCCCCTTCCCTTTCTCTTTCCCTTTCTTCATCTTCACCTTATACTTAGCCTAATGACACACTCATGTGTTCTTAATTATAGGATGGATGAAAAATTTTGGTCTATTTAGGGCCCGTTTGGTCCAAAGAAAATTGAGGGAAGGAAATGGAAAATATGCATTTTTCGTCGGCGGCCGATGTTTGGTTCGCATTTTCCTGGGAGAATATTTTCCGGCGGCGGGGCATTTTCCCTTATACATGGGAAAATCGGTTCCCACCTATTTTGATGGGAACCCATTTTCCGACCGAGGAAGAAGACCAACTTACCCTTTTTAGTGTTGTCGTTGTCTCTGTCTTGACCTTCCGCCATCGACGTTGCACCCGCTGCCTTGAACGCCGAAGGAAAAAAAAACTGATTTTTTCGATCTGAGAGATTGGAAAAAAAATTTGGAAGAAGAAGAAGAAGAGACGAAGTGAAGGAAGAAGAGTGTGAAGGGTGAAGGAAGAAGAAGAAAAAAAAACAAGTGTAGCGAGAAGGCATTCTCGAGAATGCCTTGTGAATTCGCAAGGCATTTTGAGAATGCCTTGAGCATTCTCGAGAATTCCTTAGGCATTCTGCGAGAATGCCTGAGAATGCATTCTCGCAGAATGCCTTGCCAAGGGCGATCGTCTTTTTTTTTTCACCGGTGTGCGGTGTCGACCGTCGACGGCGGAGGTCACGAATCACGGCACATGCACTACTAGAAAAATAGAAAATAGCTACGGAATTTGCTACGGAAAATTTTCCGTAGCAACAGTGACGGACTTTGCTACGGATTTAACACTCCGTAGCAAAGGAACGAAAAGCAGGCAAAATTGCGACGGATGAGGTGATCCGTCGCAAAGTCGGACCATTTTGGTCCGCCAATTGTGCGACGGACACGTCATCCGTCGCACATTGGCGGACAAAAGTCCGCCTTCGCGACGGATGACGTCATCCGTCGCGAAGCGCGGACTTTTGTCCCTTTTTGCGACGGACACGTCATCCGTCGCAATTTGCGACGGATGACGTGTCCGTCGCAAATGGGAAGTCTCATTAATGAGACTTCCCATTCGTGTCCGCTTCCTCCCACACCTAGCTCGCCCCCGGCTCCGGACCCTCGGCTCCGCAAGAACCCCTAAGCTCCGGCAACCCTCGGCTCCGCAGAACCCCCACCTAGCTCGCCCCCGGCTCCGGCTTCCCTTATTTTCGTCCCCCGACTCCGGTTCCCAAAGCGCCGGGCCCCCTAGCTCGCCCCAAGCTCGCCCCCCCCACCCCGCCCGCCTTCCTCATTTCGGCCCCCTAGCTCCGGTTCCCCCACGCCCTCCGCCCCCAGCTCCGGCTTCCCTCATATCCGCCCCCCCGACTCCGGTTCCCCCAAGCTCCGGCCCCAAGCTCGCCCCATTTCGCCCAAGGTCGCCCCACCCCTATTCCGGCGCGCCGGCTCGGCGTCCCTCGCCTCCGGCGGCGGATCCGCCCCCGGCTCCGGCGTTCCCTCGCCTCCGGCCGTCCAGATACGTCAAGCTCCGCCCCCTTGATTTCATCTCCCATTGCCTCCCTCGGCTCCTCCGCATCCTCTTCTCCGTTTTGGTCACCGCCGGGTTAGCTTGAAGTATTTTTGTTTTTTTTATATATAATTATTTAGAAATATTTATGTTAGATTTACTTTATTACATAATTGAAACATATATGTTAGTAGAAGATTATAAGTTACATGATATTAAGTATTCTTTTTTGTTTTAGTTTTTCCTTTTTGAATATATTAATTACATAATGATCTACACTTAGTTGTTTATCAATTTGAATTATGCTTATAGTTTGTAGGAGTTTATATGAGTTTTTATTATTATTGGGCTGTAATGATTATTATTTATGATATTGATTTTTTTCAAGTAAACACGTTAATACACGTATATAAATATTTCATGTGAAGTATTTTATGTATCACTTTTTAGGAATTTAGAAATTTGGATTCGATTTTGATAGGATAAAATTATGATTTTGTATTTGTTGGTAATGATACATAAATAATCTATTTTACCAAGCCCATATATGTTAGAAACTCCAAAATATTTAGTATTCTATTCTTTGTTTGCCCCCTCCACATGTATGTCCCCATGTACGGTGTCGTGCTATCCTCATTCTCCAGGTTGCTTCTTTGGAATATGTTCTTTGTTCAATGCATGTGTTTGTTTTTCACTTTCTTGATTAAGTGGCAATTGGTAGGCATAAGAGGCGACTTATATATATATATATATATATATATATATATATATATATATATATTTGTGGTATGTTGAGAAGTTAATTAGGGTAGTAACCGAACTAGCTAGGAAGTATGGAAGGCAACCATGATAGAAGTTGGATGTACAATCGTCTAACCGATAGAAGAGAACTAACGCAAGCATTCTTGGTGGGTTTGGAAGTGTTCGTCAATTTGCTTTGGCGAATTCAAATAATTCAAGAAGGGAGATCGGGTGTCCGTGTGCCAAATGTAAGTGTTTAAGATTTACGGATGCGGAGACGGTCGGAATTCATTTGTGTCAAAGGGGATTCATTAGAGATTATGAATGTTGGGAATTTCATGGCGAAGTCCGACGGACACCGAGTGGTTATTACGGGGACGGTAGTCATCGAGAAAACCTTAATCAATATGAGCGAGTTGGTTATGGATGCCGCGGGACCGTCGATCGGCCAATATTTTGATCCCATTACTCATGCTTCGAACCGTCATACATGGGAGAGGAGACCGGTACCCATCCTCAACCATCAAACATGGGTGAGGATCCTCATCCGAAGCCGCTAGGTTCTATAAAATGCTTCAAGAAGCACAGCGTCCGTTATGGGAAGGTTGCGAACACTTTGAAAATAGTGAATATTCATCGCTATCGGCTACCCTAGCAACACTAAGCTTGAAGACCGATCACCATATGAGCGAGAGGAATTACAACGAAATGATGCAGATCATGAGTAAGGTTGTTCCCAAAGACAATAATTTGCCGAAGGACTTTTACCAAGCCAAAAAAAGGTGAAAGAGCTTGGGCTTGGATGTGAAAAAATCCATTGCCGCCGCAGAGAGGATGTATGTTGTATTACAAGGATGATTTGAGTGACCAATTGCAGATTTCGTGGAGATGACGAGATATAAAGTTGTGGGGAAAGGAAGGAAAAACACCCGTCATGCAATAAGCAAGATGTGGTACTTTCCTCCGGTGCCCGACTTACGAGATTGTATGCCTCCGAACAAACATTTGCTCACATGAGATGGCACCGGAGCATCGTAGGGATGAAAACTTTGTGACGCATCCATCGATGCCGAAGCTTGGCGTAAATTTGACGAGGCGAATCCTTTCTTTGCTATGGATCCCCGTAATGTTCGTCTTGGTCTATGTTCGGATGGGTTCGCTCCTTTCAACAATACGGGCGGGAATTATTCGTTGGCGGTCATTGTGACTCCGTACAACCTCCCACCTTCTATGTGCATGAGAAGAGAGTTTTCTTCCTTAATGCGTTAATCCCCGGGCCGTCGAACCCAAAAAAGAAGATAGATGTACCTCGGGCCTTTGATAGACGAGTTGAAAATGTTGTGGAGTGAAGGTGTTCTTACGTATGATATATCATTAAGTCATAATTTCACCATGCGGGCTGCCTTAATGTGGACGATAAATGATTTCCCTGCCTATGGGATGTTGAGTGGCTGGCAAACGTCGGGAAAGCTCGCATGCCCGGTATGTCTTGAACAGAACATGGGTTTTAGCTTGGAACACAAATCGCAAGGTCGGTTGGTTTGACAGCACCGACGATTCCTACCCCGATCATCCGTTTAGGAGAAATAGAAAAGACTTCACGCGGAATCTTTGTCAAACGAGCAGATCCACCTCGTCGTTTAAGTGGAGAAGAAATATGGGACGAGGGGGTCGGAGCACATTCCGAGTGTCGAAGAGGGTGCTACTTCAAGCGAACCACGGAGGGTACGGCATTGATCATCATTGGAACAAACGCGAGTATCTTCCGGGAACTACCATATTGGAAAGATCAATTGTTAAGACACAACCTCGATGTCATGCATATTGAGAGGAATGTGTTTTGCAATATTGCATACACGAGTGATGGACACCAAGGGCAAGACGAAAGACACAGTCAACGCAAGATTAGACGTTGAAGCGATTTGTAGAAGGCCTGCTTTCATTTGGCGGAAAATGGCACTGGACGAATTTCCAAACCCAGAGCGCCGTACACATTCAATAAAGAGCAGAATTTAGAATTGTTGCGGTGGGTAAAAGATCGAAACTCCCTGACGGTTATGCGTCAAACTGGAAAAGATGTGTCGACATGCACGAGGTGAAGTTGAGCAAGATGAAGAGTCATGATTGTCATGTTTTTTTCCAGAGATTGTTGCCGTGGGCCTTCAAAGCACTACCGAACCATGTATGGTCTATTCTAACGGAGTTTTCAATGTTCTTTAGAGAAATTTGTGCTTCAGAGCTTAATGTTGAAAAGTTACGACACCTGGAGGCGAGCATGCCCATAACGCTATGCAAGTTAGAGATGGTGTTTCCTCCTAGCTTCTTTGACTCAATGGAACATTTGCCCGTTCACTTGGCCTACGAAGCAAAGGTAGCAGGCCCGCAACAAGTAAAAGTATAGATGGATGTATCCGTTTGAGAGGTAATATATATATTGACCTACATGGTACTTTAGATTATAAATATCCTCTGATATTCCATTGTAGGTTTTTACGCACACTTAAGCACAAGATCAAAAATACAAGGTACGTTGAAGGATCTATCGTTGAAGCTTATCTAGTCGAAGAGGCCGCAAAATTTGCTTCATACTATTATCCCCCTGAAATGATGTCAAGATGGAGAGGGTACCTCGCAACGATGATGCCGGTGATACGAGGATCAAAAGTCAATATTTAATTTTCCAGGGCGAGTCGTGGGAAAATGTTGGAAGTCAACTCTTGACGGAAAAGATAAGCGATTCTTTGAGTGGTACATTCTAAACAACGTGAAGAGGCCGCCAAGTACCTCGAGTAAGTTTTTTTGTTTGTTTACTATTACGGTAAGTATTAAAGTATTAACTTAAGTTTTTTGTTACGTTACTTTTCTAATTGGGTCCGATCGGGAAATCCTTCAATGCCGGTGTCCCAAGTTGATCAATTCACTAGTTACGAGTTTCCAAAATGGTTTCGATCATATTTCTTGGAAAATCCATCAGATCCCAATGAAGTTGCGTGGAGTTTATCTTATGGAGCTGCAATGATGTTACCCGATGCACCAAATATATAATCAATGGGTATCGATTTGCAACTGTTGACGCGAACGCAGTACACTATGTTGCAATTACGGTGTATGTTGTCGAGGTGACCAAGTTGACGGGGTGGACCGACTACTACGGGAAGTTAGTTGAGATAATTCAGTTAAGTTACCGGTGGGACAAGGTGGTGACCCCTGTTTAAGTGTGAGTGGTTTGATAACGGTCCGCGTGGGAAAAAGTGGACAAACTTGGAAATATTGAGGTCCACTGGACAAGGAGATATACGGTTGGTTATGACCCATTCATCCTTGCTCAACGGCGGAACAAGTTTACTATACACCATACCCTACATCTCGCCAAGGGTGGACGGGAGTTATTAAAACCAAAGCACGAAATATTATACCAAAGTCGAAAGAGCCGGAATCAAATGACAGTATGGCTGAACCTTTCCAAGCTGATGTGGAACATGTGCTGCCCATAAACATCTTCGATGACGAAGTACCAAGCAATCTCTTTGATTTTCGTGTAGAGTTAGAGTTGATTCCTATACAAATTGACGATGAGAAATCGACGATGAGGATGAGGCGAAATGAGCTTCTCGATAGTGAATCCGAGTTCGACGACTATGAGAGTACGAGATGAGGACATGCAAGTAGATGTCGATGAACATGAATCGTCCGGTTGATTTGTGTTAGTTCTTTGTTTATGACGATATGTTATACTACATACTTTGTAAGTACTTTTGTCATATTAACCAAATATCTTTCTTTTTTTATATTTTTTGACATTATGTCTATAAGTGTTCGAGATGGAGCATCAAGGAGGACGTTCGGGTAGTGGACGTGGCAGTGGTCGATCCCGACCCCGTACTATAAGAGGGGGTAGGACAACGCCAACTGCTCCATATGGAGGCAGAGGGCTCAGCCCAGACGTGCCACTATTTGATTTTTCGTCGTCCCCATCTGGATATTTGTCATCTTCACCATCACTTTATACATCGTCGTCACCGGCGGCTAACTCCCCGATTCACAAAGCAAAGGGGACAACGGGTTTACTTTACCCTTTCGATTGATTTACATATGTTTAGTTTCTTGAAACCATCTATGTACAAAAATCTTCAATATTTCACATTTCTTCCTTAGCACACTTCGTCGCCTCGAGCCACGTCGGGGAAGCGGAGTAGTTCCTCCGATACACCTATCCGGGGCTCAAGAGATCCCGAGACGGGGTTTCTTTGGATCCGCACTAAAGGCAACGAGTAAGTCATGCGAAGTTACCCGTAATGTTACAATTCTCTTTTTTCGATTGGTTTGTATGCTAATATTTGCATGATAATCTCGTTTTCATATTTGTGCCTGATAATCCGGTGGCGACTTTCATGTCGACCCAAATATTCCGTAACTACACTCATTGTTGGACCGCGTGGACGAGAGATTCCTACGGAGTAACGAGATATGTGGTTCACGAGTTCTTGGTAAGTTATTTGTTTTATGCGTGTTAATTAAGTACTTTTAAAATTTGGAGCACTAATTGTTCGTTATTGATTTTCGGGAAAAGTATATGACATTGCCCGAGCATCATGAAAATCGAAAAAAGCTTTTAACCACAAGGGCAGCGTCCGGGTGCGTCGAAAGCTCTATTCATTGAGAAGGTCGAGAGGCAAGACAGTTGGCTTCCACGGGACACTAAAGATGAATTATTTGGCACTTGGGAAAACAATGAAAAGTTTAAGGCCATAAGTGCGAAAAATAAGGAAAATAGGGCCAAAATGGCGGGGACCGTCATATCGGGGGCTCCATATCCATTTGCGAGCATCGACGCAAAGTTGTAAGTACACGTTATTTTCTATTTACGTATTGAATATTTTGTACTTTGAAGTAATTAATTAAGGTCATCATTTGCGTTTGCGGGGAAGAGTCCGGGAAGCTCCACCTAGATCGGTTGAGTGGGTTACCTTTCGGCGGACCCATTCCCCGATCGAAGGGAGTGAGAGACAATGGATTAACCCAAGGGCGAAACAAATAGCGGTGAGACATTTATTGCCTTTATTACTTGTTTTATGCACGTTATTTTCTTATTTGTTATGTATTTGTTTGCTTGTAGGAAAACTTTGAGAGGGTCGCGGGAGAGAGCCTCGCGGCGTGAGCCCGACCCCTCATCCTCTATATCCGATAACGAGAGTCTCTTCTTTGAGGCTACCGGCGGATTTGACAAGAAAGGGAGGGTCTTTGGATACGGTGAGTCCGCGGCCCGATGAAGCAATCAAAGCGCCTCTCATCCGCACCGCGGGGTTCCTTTAGGTAAACATAATACATTTGATATTGATAATTTTCATTCTCTTGTCCATTCAAATGAAGTACAAATAATAAATGTACTAATCAATTTTGTAGATGAGCTAAAGAGGATGAAGTCGTTGGTGGAGGAGCAAGCAACACAGATGACCCAGAACGAGAGATGATGAGCCGGCGGCTAACTCAGAAACGGAGATGATGAGGCGGCAGATGCTTATGGAACAAGAACAGAGATGAAGCGGGCGTTGCGGCGAGAACGGGAGATGATGAGACGGGAGATGAATCAAGCGGGCGGAGATGATGAAGGAGATGCGGCTTCAAATGATGTCCTTCCGAAGACAGAGGTTTCGGGTCCGGGCCGACTCACGGTGATGATGACCATGTCTTTGGTGATGATGATGATCACAATTTTCTTTGTTTAGCCTACTTTTTGTATTTGTTTGTTGCTACGGATTATATATATATATTGTGTTTTCACTATGTAAACTCTTTTTTATCGTTAATATATTCACGGTACATTTATTTTACTATTTGTATTCAATTTTTCTATTAATTTTTTTAAAAAATATAAATAAAAAAATAAACATTTGCTACCGTAAAATAATTCAAAAATTTGCTAAGGAAAATAAATCCGTAGCAAATTTCGAATTTGCTACGGAAAAAAAAATCCGTAGCAAAATTTCAAATGTGCTACGGATTGTTTCCGTAGCAAATTGCTACGGAAAAAATCCGTAGCAAATTTGCTACGGATTATATAATCCGTAGCAATTGCTACGGATTATGAAATCCGTAGCCATTGCGACGGATTATAAAATCCGTAGCAATTTGCTACGGATTTGATAATCCGTAGCAATTTGCTACGGATTTTATAATCCGTAGCAAATCCGTCGCAATTGCGACGCCATATTTTGCTACGGACAAAATCCGTAGCAAAATCCGTAGCAAAAACGTTTTGCTACGGATTTTTTGGGTTTTGGCTACGGATTTTTTCCGTAGCAAAATCTGAAATTTCTAGTAGTGATGGAGGAGCCGAGATTGGATTGGAGCCCGAGATCCGGTTCACCTCTCTCTCTCTCTCTCTCCCTACGAAGGATGAAGGATGAAGGACGAAGGAAGAAGGAAGGAAGGATCGAAAAGGCGTTGGTGTAGTGTGGTTTAAAATAATATTTTATATTCAAGGGTGAAATGGTATTTTGTGTCATTTTCCTACCTTATTTTCTTCTAACCAAATTTTTTTTTTCCTATCAACCCATTTTTTTTTCCATTGCGAAACAAACACATCGAGGGAAAATATTTTCCTTTTCATTCCATTCTTTTCATTTCCATTCCCACATTTTCTTTGATCCTAATGGGGTCTTATAAAGTAGAGAGAGAGAATTTTTATATGAATATATAATTTTAGCTTTCATTTATTATTGTATTGACTTTATTCTTATGAGTATAATTAATGAATATATACTCACTGCAATATTTTTATAAGAGCCAAAAATTTCAATTGTCTTAGTCTTTTTTATAAGAACCCGATAAGAGTTGTCAATGAGTTCTTTTTTTCCAATTTTGTCTGTCATTAGTTATATGAATTGCATTAATTTAAATGTTTGTGATACCTTTATTTACTTTATTTCTCTCTTTTACTTACCTCTAAAAAATAAGGGTATATTTGGAAAGGAAGGTTTATTTCAGACATACTTACCACTTTGGTTCTATTGATAAGTCCTTTTGACTAAAAAATTTGGTCTTATTTATAAGTCCTCTTTTAGGGTAATAAATGAGAATGTGACAATTTTGCCAATATTAATTGTATCAATGAAAATAAAGAGAGAAGAAAAAAATGAAAGATAATCATTCATAAAAGTGGGCAAAGTTGAAAATTTACCTCATAATCATTGAGTTAACTACCTCTCATTGGTATATGTGATTTAGTTAAAATGGACTTATAAATAGCACTACAAAAAAAAACTATTTTTTACGGCGGAAAAATTCCCTCGCAAAACAAATATTTTCGTCGCAAACCGATTTGCGGCGGAAAAGTTTTCGTCGCAAAAAATGTTATCGCAAAACACTTTTCCGTCGCAAATAAAATTTTTCCCTCGCAAATTCTATTATTTGCGAGGGAATATAATTCCTCGCAATTTTCAAAAATTTGCGAGGGAAACATCTTCCCTTGCAAAAATTTGGATTTTGCGAGGAAAATATTTTCCCTCACAAAGTTTGAGGATTTTGCGAGGAAAATATTTTCCCTCACAAAATCCAAATAATTTTTTTTAAAAAAATAAAATAATTAAATAAAAAAATATTAAAAATTATAAAATAAAAAGACTTGTATATCATAAAACTAAACGTAACATTCATAGGAGTTTACATAGCAAAAATAAAATATTACAAATTATAATGTTTCAACCAAAATGAACTAAAAAAAAATCTAAACTGCAGGAGTCTGGTCATGATCACCACCAGTATCGTCATCACCACCAGGAGAGAACCCCAGACCCTTGTCCTTCAATATGGACTTGAGAAGGTCCTGCATCTCAGTAATAATCTCTCCTTGCTCCTTCACCTTCACTTCTAACGCCTTTACCCTCTTATCTTCTACAAAACCAACATTACAAAGTCAGTTTATTTTTTGTACTTCATTTAAATGGACGAGTGAATAATGGTTTGCCATTGGTAGCAAAAGTATTACGTCTACTGCAGGAACACCTCCGATCGCTGGATGAGCGCTTCGCAGAAGACTTCAGTTCGCTGGCAGAGGCACCTCCAGTAGCTTTGATTCAAATCTTGTTTGCCATCCACACACCAAAAATAAAAGTGAAATATATTCAATTTAAGAGCAATATGCTACCAACATTGATGTAGCAATTCATGTAAGTCTTATTCTTCCTTAGCTGGGATGGCAATTAACAACATAACCTTTTTTCAAACTTTCATGTTGTCAATCTGTTTGACCTAAATTAAATGTTCTCATTCGACTAATAAAGGATTTAATAATTTCAAAATTTATTTGTCTTCAATGTTTCTCTATATGGGTATTGTTTCAAAAAGTTTCTCAAGTGCATTCAAACTAGAACACTTTAATATATAACAAAAAAAAATGATGGTTTTATGGCTATCATACAAGATTCAAACCATTTTTACAACCTTCAGGAAAAAATCCCTAACCAAGTTCTTGTACTTTATAAATTGAAAATTGTTGTCAATGATCACAGCAATCCTAGATAACTCATGGTATTACTCAAGCATAAATAAGTAAGGAAACAACAACAATAGAAGTGAGAAAAATTAGCATAATCTCCTACTTTCGCAACCAAATGGCATTCATGTCTCGACTCAAAGAAATGATCCAATGAGGTTAAGAGGTTAATGACAAAGAACAAATTCCAAACCACACCAATCAAAGCTTAACGCATCTATGACAGCAAAAATGATGTGGATTTGTATATATTTAAACAAATGAGATTAAACCTTGTAATGCATATGGTTCAAGTACGAGAACTTTAAGAGGTAAGATTACAATACATCATCAGCTTACAATACAGATATAAAGAACTTTGTCTTATTACATGGAAAAGTTACTTATTACTCTGATATAGTTGAGACTTGAGATCGATAAGCTAAGAATGAAAACAACAGATATAAAGAGGCATACTTTTTTCCCCAAATATTTAAAATGGCACACCAAATTAAGTTTTTCATGGCAAAGACAAAACCCAGTGCAACAAGACATTCAAAACAAATTACCAGTAGTCGTCCCCAAATTATTCGATTAATTAACTCAACCAAAAAGGAAAACGAAAGCACATATAGGATGAGCAACATACATACCCAAGATGTTCAATGTCGAATGAGCAGAGGAGATCCAAGCCCAGATTCACACTCCAAGCTTCCCTAGCTCGACCTTGGTTGAATGCACAGATCGGCCACAACGGTCCGGCGAGACGAGAGACACGAGATATTTATGCACGGTGTACGAACCCGGCTTTAACCAAAAGTCCGATCAAAACAATAAATTGAAACATGAATAAGAGAGGATTGACAAGGCACGGTACGAGTTCTCAAGGGATAATATCAAAATGGCCGAGTTGCAATTTCTCGAATTTAAAGGAGCCCTAGAATTTCCCATTACTCTAAAATTGTATGACAAAAGAAAAAAAGAAAGAAAGATCAGTCCAGTTTTAAAGCATCCATTTCACACTCCATGATTCAAATGAATCTTTCCAACTCCAAATGATCGGGAATTCAAATAAGAAAATTAAAAAGATCAAAGGGGAACTTTACCAGTGCCGATGGAACAAGAAGCATTCGACGACTGAACCACAGACGATCGGCGGCGGTGGTGAATGGTGTCTGGCTATAAGAGATTCGATGATCTCCGACCTATGTGCAATGCGATGGAGTTCACCGGCGCTTCAAAGCAAAGAAGAGAACTCTGAGCACTTCCTTTCGACTTTTTTCCTTCATTGGAAAAAAAGTTGTTTTTATTAGCAGGGCTTTTGTAGAAAGTGTATAGCCAGCTTCTGCTTACAAGGGGAAGGGGAAGCGAAGTTGAAAAAAAAAGAAAGGATCCAAATAACCTGAGAACGCTCTGGATTTGCAGTTCGTTAGAGTAGATCGAAAGGCCAAAAGGGAAGTGATCCTCGACACCTTGGGTAAGAGTTGAGAACTTGAGAGACGCCGTCGGTGGACGGTGGTCGATGAGACGCGAGAGCCGACATGCCGAGAGCTATGAGTGTGGTGGCCGGCGGGTTGAGAACTTGAAAGTTGAGATCGAGGAGGAGGAGGAGTGTGGCGTGAGACGCCGATGAGTGATGAGGAGGAAGGGTCGAATGGAGGTCGGAGGATTGTGATTTGTGAATGGAGAGAGATTGGATTTTTGTTTTTTTTAGGGTTCCACCCAACGGTCCAATGACCCTCATTTGTATTTTAAAAAAAGAGTGAGAGAGTTGAATTTTTCTAGTCTAATTGCCTTGGCTTTACTTTGAAAAAATATTTTTAAAAAAAAAATTAATTTGCGAGGGAAAAAAAAATCCCTCGAAAATGATTACTTTTGTGAGGGAACGAAGTTTCCTCGCAAAATAGCGATTTTTTGCGAGGGAAGTACGGTTCCCTCACAAAAGGTGGCCATTTTGCGAGGGAAACATTGTTCCCTCGCAAAATGGAGGGAAATTGGCGGGATATTTCCCCCAATTTCTCCAAATTTTGTGAGGGAAAAATTTTCCCTCACAAAATGGCAACTTTTTGCGAGGAACCGTACTTCCCTCGCAAAAATCCCCATTTTGTGAGGGAAACTTCGTCCCCTCGTAAAATTGGGGGAAATTGGCGGAATTTCCCCCCAATTTTGCGAGAGCACCATCTTTCCTCGCAAAATGGGGATTGCGAGGGAAAAAATTTTCCCTTGCAAAATTGTCAAAATTTGCGATGAAATTTTTTCCTCGCAAATATGACATTTTCTAGTAGTAGGATTAGAGTGATATCGTTTTTAACCACTTTATTAAACCTCGTAATTTGTTTATACTAATTTTAACCACTTATTGAATCACGTAATTCGGTTATTAGACTCTTATAAAAAGGACTTGAGGGAGTATTAAATATATGTAAAGTTGAAAAGTTGTTAAATTAATTTTGTGGAAGAGTTAATGAAGTTTAAAATTTATAGTTTGGACTATATTTCTTACGTACAAAGCTAAATAATAGCCAACAAAACTGCGATTATGCTAATAAGTGATGGAAGTCATCAGATATTAATCGACCAAAATTAATGTTTCTAGTATCAATGTTTTGTTTCCTTTATTATTCAAGAACATGTCACAGTCGTCACATAACTACACTTAATTAGCATGCTGTACCATAAAATTTCAATTTCCAATTGCTATGTCCCAAAATTATTACCCATAATTACTCAGTACTTGCTCTTACGTACGTACATTCGCCTCTATTATCACTCGGCAACCCAGTAAGACAAAAATAGAACAACACGCACATTAAAAACTAATTATTTCCATCTTAAAATATGGGGATGAATTATACACTACAAAAAAAAAGGTCAATTACCAATAAAAATTACGGACGGAATTCTGTTAGTAATTGGATTTCTGACAGAAAAAATCTGTCGCAGAAAAAATCGTGGTAAAAGACATTACCGATGGAATTCCGTTGATAATTTCCGTTGCAAATAATTATCGATGGAATTCTGTCGAACTTTTTTCTGTTGGTAATTTCGTTTCTGATTTGACGTTTTTTATAGTGTTATATGTGTGTGTGTGATGGGCTGCGCTGCGCTATCATACCCCTCGTCCTTGGGCTCAACGACAAAGGGGTCAGACACTCTTACTAAAGGGAGAGAGTTCGATCCTGAAGTTGGTCAAAGCGCTGGGGGAGACATCCTAACTCCTAGGTGCCTAGGTAAACGCCTGAGAGTATTAGACCGCTCGCCCTACCCAACATCGGTATCACCTAAGAGGAAGATAGATTTTGCCCTGCCTTTAGATCGTAGATGAACCCAACTTCTTTCCTAAAATTTAATAATAAAAAGAAGATGGATCATGTGAATCTGCCAAATGAGAAGATAAAAAAAAAAAGTGAAAGGAAAAGAAAAGAGCTAAAACAGGGAAGCTTTAAATCTTATTTAATTAAAATGATGGATTTGCATGGCAAAAGGATAGGAATGGCTAATAGACTCTCAAGCTTTTTGAGAGACAAAAGGAAAAAGGGAAATGAAAAATGAAAGGAAGGGTACGCACAAAGTACAGTGTGTGTACATATTGAGAGTTTGGTGTGGCTATTGTCGGCAATTTTTTGCTTTTTTATAATAAATAATAAATAGAAATTAAATAATAAAATATATTTAATAATAATAATAATAATAATAATAATAATAATAAAGGGCGTCTATAATTGATAGAGGATGTGCATGTGGGTGATGAAACCAAGCACATGTGCTACGTGACGTGCATGCCTGCCACCTTCCTTATCACACTCTTCACTCTTCTCATAATTATTATTCTTTCTGGTCTAAATATATTATAATTTGTATTACAAATTACACTACAAACTATGCTCTATATTTAGGATTATCAATTCCTATATTTTGTTTTCTATTTGATAAAAGATTTACCCTTTCATATAAAGGATTTTCCATTCTCTCAATAAGCAGACTTTAAGGTTTGTTTGGTAGGAGAGAAATGAAAGAGAGAGAAAAATTTTGAGTTGGATTTTAAAAAATTGGAGAAATGAGGTTTCAAAATTTTAATAAAGATAAAATTTAAAGGCGTGAGTTAATAATTTTTCTAATTAGATTTTCTTTATACATATAAATTGAGTTATATAATCTTTTTTTTTTCTCATGCATGTTTAATGAATTCAAACGCGCAAATTGTAGATTTTTCATGCCAACAATATGGTTTAATTTGTTTATAATTAATAG
Organism: Acacia melanoxylon; assembly: GCA_019022615.1. NCBI lineage: Eukaryota > Viridiplantae > Streptophyta > Magnoliopsida > Fabales > Fabaceae > Acacia > Acacia melanoxylon. The sequence continues at coordinate 17,942,080 of JAFJYJ010000003.1, forward strand.
ATTATAGGAAACAGAATTCAAACGAAAAATGAAAAAGGGATCGGAAGTGCCGTAAGAATAGGACTTTGTAGAATTGTTTGACTCGGTCATCCCTCGATATATATATATAGGATTCAATTGACAAATTAGATTAGATCATAGACAAGAGGAGATTGTGTGAATATTTTTGGACCGACAAGTATTTTAATTAAATTTCTCTCTTTATAACTCTAAGCCCATTCTCAAGGCATCTTTCCACGTTCTCTTATTCTAAATTACTTTACTATAAAAAATAATAATAATAATCTTCTTTTTCCTATCATTTCGTCCATTTTCTCCTATTAATTTTTTTTAATCCTTAAATTTTCTAACCGATTCAGAATTCTCATATATTATTATATTCCCATTCAAACCTTTTAGTTTGCATTAGATTTTAATTTTAAGGTTTACATGTGTACTCTTCTGTATATGTATATAGACACACGCATATCAGCTGCTATATATATCTAGCATCTTGCACTTGTAAAATATTTTCATCTTAATCAAATTAATTTACATTGTAAAGAAAATCAATATATCGATCCCTTTCAGTCCCCATTGTTATAGGTCATTTTCTAGAGCAAATGACTAAGCCGCCAAATGAGGTGATACAATTTTCTTCATTTAAAATGTAATTCATCTTTTTAAATATGGATAAATTAAACGTGATTTGTTTTTCATTTTCAAATATAATTAAGGCTAAAGTATACTTTTAGTCTTTTAAGTTTTACATAAACATACTTTTAGATTCCCTTAACTTTATAAATTATACTTTTGGTCCTAAAATTTAACACCGTTATTTTTTAACTAATTGAAACACATGACGCAAACGTGCCACCTCATCAATCAAAAAGTTAAGTATCATTTTTGCCCCTGGTAGTTTTAAATGATGATTAATAACATTTAATTATATAAATTTTATATATTCTTCAATTTACACATTTTAAATTTAAGTTTAATGACATTTAATTACACTCTATTGGTTCATTTCTCAATATCACTTAGAATAAGTGATGCTTTTACATCGTTATCACTTGAGTTTTGCATTTTCCGTTAGTAAAACTAACGGTGTTAGAATTATAGTGACTAAAAGTATACTTTATAAAGTTAAGGGACCAAAAGTATACCTCATGTAAACTTAAAGGACTAAAAGTATACTTTAGCCTATAATTAATGACTTATTAACTACTCCCTCCGGTCCTAAATATAAGACATGATTTACTTTTTTGGAAGAAATTAAGGAAACTAAATAAATTATTTAATCATATCATATGTTGTGTATAATTAGATTATATATTAGTTTATAAGTCAAACCAATTTGTATACAGAAAAATAAAAATAAAAATACATTAAAGTAATTAAATTAGCTTTTTTAATTTCTCCAAAAAAAAATCAATTTTGTCTTATATTTTGAACCGGAGGAGTATCTGGTTTGGAGGTGCCTTATGATCGATAGGGATCAGAAGTACATGGCATTAGTCATCAGTGCCTTAATCAATAACATTGAAGTAATTAATTATGGTGTATTCCGATAAAAATAAGATGATTTTGTACTAAGAAAAAAAAGAGGCTTATAGGACGATTGTTTTTGCCTTATTTGGAGCAAAAGTGTTGTGAAAAGTAGAGGCATTACAATGGGGCAAAGAGAGAGGTACGGTCAAAATGAGATGTTCATATAGAGATTCTACTACACGTAACCTTAAAGTAAATCAAAATATTTGTTTAATTTGATTAAACCATAGATTAAGGATAAATCAATTGGAATTAGTGTAAATAAAGTTTTGGAATCATCTCACTAACCGAGGCTTTCTTTTTCATATCTTAAGAAGATTAACAAATTCTTTTCATTTTGAAGCCTTGAAGGGTGTGATGAGAGGTCAAAACCTTAGTAACGTAATGATTAGATAAATTGAATTGCTTGTTTAAGTGTAAACAATATATGCACTCATCAAATGGGGTGGGTTGAAACTTTAAGATTCATATATTATTAAATGGAGGAGGAGTAGTTTAATTAATTAGCAGCATATATACTTTTTTAATCGAATAAGTTAAAATAAAAAATTATATATTTTGATTAGAGTAAAATTTACATTTCAAGTATCTTAATTGAAAGTTTCAACTTCATCAATTCCACTATGAGAATTGACTTATTATGAAAACTTGAAAGTCAAATATTAGACGTTCATAGAAATAGATTTAAGAGTAGTTACATTCTCTATAACAATGCACAGATGAAAATTGAACAGAGGTAGATACTAACGACCTGAGATTAATTATCAACAGGGTCAAACTCACAATCTATCTTGTGTAAAAAAAAAAAAAAAAAAAAAAAAAAACTCATAACCTATAATTTATCAAGAATTTTGCCTCATGACATTAGGTTATAATGTCATTGACTGTGTGTAAAGTTGAGTTAATTAGTTGGAAAATGCCTTTTGTTTATTGTATAATGAAAAAACTCATAAAAAAATTGAATGTATTGTGCGTTTAGAGAAAATGCCAGTGGACTAGAGGTGGGAATAGGTCAGGTCCCTATCAGGCGGTCTGACCCTGGATTGTTTAGGGCACAGGGACTGACTTTGTTTGTTAAAAAGAATGCGCCAAAGCCTATTTAAAAGCCTATATATGTAAATAGGCCAGGTCTATTTTTTTTTAAGGCCTGGCTTGTAAGCCTTCAGGCTTGGCCTATTTATTCATTAAATAAATATATTTATATTTATATCATAAAAATAATATAATATTTATTTTTTTCATTTTTTATTTATATAGATTTTGATAGGCTTAAAGTGAATAAAGCCTATTTATAGCCTTCAAATCCTGCAATATAAGGCCTTTTTAAAGGCCTATATTGGAAGTAGGCCTTTAAAAAGGCTTGACTAGGGCTTATGAAGGCTCAAGTCTGAATCTAAAAAAAAGTCTGCATTCAAGTTCAAGCCTTTTACTTCCATTACAGGTTTAGGCCTGTTTAGCCAAAACCTGACCTGGCTTATTTCCATACTTACAGTGGACTATATCGATTCAACTAGTTAAAATCAATTCACAAAACTGATTAGATATACTAAAATTTGGTAACATTATTATTAGTTAACTAGATCATGTGGGACTACTAGGATATATAACAATGACTTCACGTGGGTAAGGATATAAAATGTGTGATTTTATTCAAATAGCATCAGGTTCTGATTCGAAGTGGGTGAACATGACATATAGATCTGGCACACACACACTGGTTAATTATAAACAAGTTATTTAATTAGATATAATAATAATAATGTACAGTAGAGCTAGCGTGTACAATTCGATGCTACATATAATACAAGAAGGATAGCTTCAAATTCAGAAATAAATAGAATCGAGTAGGATCATCATGAGGCTTAGTTCAATTTTCAACAACATATATGTATGTATGTATATATTTAATTCTTATTGTAGCATCTACTAGCTAGCCTATATCTATAATTATATTATATTTACACCGAAAAGTTTTGTGTTTGAATCACTTTGGCAATTGCCAAGAAAGCAAATCGCTTCATCGTCTTTGTGAGATTTTATCTTTTACTTATACATAAGTATAAATAACTGAAATGTCCATGCCCTAGCTGTAACGTCATTTGACTATAGTTCCATAGGTAGCTAATAGCTATACAGTATATTTCGTATGACCACAAGAAACTCAATTATTATATTGCTGTGATGCACTGTCATTTAACTACTTAAGCAATAATTATAATTAAACTGCCGAATCCTTTGTGGTCGAGTGGACATCACAATAATTAAATATTAATTTTGGTGATATGTATTAATGAATAAATTATAAAGACAAGTCTTTTGAATTAGCATATGTTTGTGAATTGTACGTGCGTGCATGTGTGAGAGACCAAGGCAATTTGCTTTCTAAAGAAAATGATGATTGATAGACACGAATCAATCAAAGTCGATCTTCACATTTTCATGGAGAGAGTTTCAAAACTATTTTATTAGTATTATTATTTAAAACTGTATGATGAGAGGTTTTCGTTTTTTGGTCAAAGGTATGATGAGATGCTCACTAAGTCATCGTTTAAAAAAAAAATTGTAAATTGTTTGTAGTCAACTAATTTAAGTTTGAGTTAATATGGGAAAAAGTTTTACTCCTCTCATCCTTAATATATACCCCCGGAGAGGATCCTCTCCCCATCCCTCTCGTCCCTGGATCTCGCCCGTAGTCAATCCGATTTGGACGGCCTAGATGAAGTCCGGATTTTTTTTTTAAAAATATATATATATTTTTTTTTAAAAAAAAACTGGACCGTTGGATCGAGATTTGGACGGTCCAGATGAGACTGTGAGAAAGATAAGGAGAGGGGGAAAAAGGAGAGAAACCGGACCCATATACCCCCTTCATCCCTATAAAATGTATTTTTAACTGGATTACTGGTTTTAGAAAAATAGTTAAAAATAATAAATATATAGGAAAAATATATAATTTTTTTCAAAAATGTTTTTATTTATGAATAAATGAGAGACAAAGAGAGTAATAATGATAAAATGATAAAAGAAAATATATAGAGAAAGATGATGTGATGGAATAAAGAGGATAAGTCAACATTTTAATTAATATAATGTATACAATTAAGAGAGAATATCATTTAGGTTACAACCCATGGAAATAATATATTGACAAATTCCATAACTTGTTAATGGTAGCTCTTTCACTTGTCAATGAGGACTTTTCTGATATTATATTATTTTTCATGGTTAAGACCTTGATGATATTTTTCCTAAAATTAATGTAGGTAAAATGAAGAAAAATACATTTATTATTCATACAAATTCAATTGGGACTTTGTAAAAAGGGACAAGTTCATTCAAAAAATGTGACCTTGTGTACAGGGACAGAGGGAGTATAAGAGTTATTTAACTAATTTAGGTAGATTAGAAAAAATAAATCAGTTAATTACAACAAATGTGATATGATCTTCTTAAAATACATTATGTATAGGATTAGATTATTCCTTTGGTTCTTAGTATAAAAATTATTTGAAAGTTGAATTTGATTCTAAATATAATACATCAACTTATTGTTTTCCAAATTTATAACTTCTTTCCCAAAGTATCCTTATTGGCACTCAACACATGAAGTTTTTTTTTTTATTTATTTATTTATTTATTTATTTATATTCAAGAATAGTCATAATGAAAGATGGTATTTTAGAAAAAACCAACCTACATTAGTACATTTGTTACAAATAACTTTCTTAATATACCTAAATTAATTAACTAATTTTTATTTTAAAGATTTGCAACGATATTATATCAATTTATAAGCCGAATAATACACACACTTATGACTTATTGTCAATTTAAGGGATCACGAAAGGCCTAGAAAGATCTTGCTGGCCATGTCAGGCATGAGAGTATGTATAAAAAAGAGATGAAAATGACCACATCTCTTTCACAAAACTAGAAAAAGAAAGCTGGAAATTAAAAGGGAAATAAAGAAATGCATGAATGGATGGTGGAAGCTAAAAAAGTAAAAATAGTGAATAATGAAAAAGAAAGGCTCTTTTGCTAATGGCCACAATTGCTTAGTTGTTATAGTATGGATCAATTGATGCATACTTCCTAAAAGCTGAGAGAGTTATACGTTGATGAACAATTCCACACACAATTGACCCACACGGGAATGATCCCATCTCAACCATGTTTCCCCATCTTCTTTTTTGCTTTTCTAGTTTCTTAGTCCAAACAAACCGTGACCCTATTCATTATTATTCAATTTCCAGCCTCTCCATCCTCAGTTTTCCTCTATTAATTAATACACCACCTATATGTATATATATAGGGATTGGATTGGATTGGTAAGCACAAGAGTTTTGTTGTGTTGGATCTTTTTGGATATATGTATGTTGTGCATATGGCAAATCCTACTCGTCGCTCCATTGAACTCGAGCCTAAGACCTTGAGTCAAGGCCAGCTCTCCCAAGCTAGAGTACTTGTTACTTCTTACTTTCCCTCCATTTTTCTTGGTCTCATTCATTTTTCTTCCTTTACATTTTGATAAAGAAACCGTGTTTGTGTACTATATAATATATGCCTGTATTGTGTGTGACTTGTTTTTTATTTGTTGATGCAGAAAGTAGCTGCTGATGTAGTGCAGAAGATGGAACCAAAGGGAGCCTCAGCTCTTTTCACAGAGGTAATAACTCTTAAAGCATCAGTTATATATTTTAGGGTTAGAATGGGAAAAAAAAACCAATGAACCTTTATCAAAAGTGCTAGCAAAAATAAGAATGAGGGCAAAAATGATAGATATAGCATAACAATGTTATATATATGCATATGTAAAAAGAGTGTGGGCTACAAAAAGTAACCATGTTAGGTTAAATTTAATGATGTTGGCATTTTTTGCTCCAATTTTAAATGTTTATGAGTACTTTTACACTTTCAAAAAATATAACATACTGGATGTAATTTGGGTAAAAGTTCATGAGTATTTTTGCATTTTAACCTTATATTTTAAGAACCAGCTACACACACACTTCTATATTAAAAGCAACTCAAAGAATGATGAAAGTGAATGATTTGTGGGTGAAGGGACTGGAGCATTCATCAGAAGAAGAGATGACGGAGGTGGATGAAGAAGAAGAAGAACATGAAGAGAAAGATGTAGAGGAGATCAAGCCAGTTGGGTGCATAGAAAAGATTGAAGAGAAGATAGAAGAGAAAGTTTGCAATATGAGCGTGTACTCTTCTTCATCAGTCATGGTTGATTCCTCATCATCATCGATATCAGATCAACTTCATCATATTCACCAACATGAACCTCTTTCTGCTCCTTTTTGATTCTGTCTGCATCATTTATGATATTGTAGTAATAAAACCCCACGCTCTTGGACGTACACATAAATAAATTTATTATGAGCTAGAGAGATTTTAATGCGATTAGTTGTACACGGAGTCATTGTTGTGAGAGGTGGACCAATATGTGTGAAAGTTAAAAGGGGAAGGATGACATAGAGTAGTTACACTTTGGTAGAGATTGATGATGCCTAATTTCCATAGACTCTAAAAAAAAAAAATCTCCCTTCAGTCCTAAATATAAGACAGAGTTGAACAAAATATTTTAAAGTAATTTAATTATCTTCCTTAAAATCTCCAAAAAAAGTCAACTATGTCTTATATTTAGGACGAGAGGGGTAAACTATATGGATTGATGGGATTCACATGTTATGAATCGAACCGAAGCTTCTAGATACTTGCATTAAGTGAATACAAATTATTGATCCAAAATCAGATTTGTGCGATATGAGTATGTATGTCACAGGTCCAATCCACAAGACTCATGAGGCTGCATAGCGATTTTGGGCCCGGCCCGATTATTTCCCTTTACTTTTTAATGACAAATGGAGCATAAACTTTTTAATGAAGAGATAACATTTTTTTAAAGAAAATATTCAAGAAGAAGTTAATTTTTAGTCATTGAAGCTTATATTAATTACTTAAAAATGATTATTTGAAGCTTATATTTAAGGATGGATGGAGTATTTTTTTTCCCAATATTTTTGACCAAGTTCACTAAGCTTGGATGCTTTAAAACAATTTTTAATGGGACTTTTTTGTTATGTGGAATAACTCGGTAATGAGCTGGAATGGTTATAAACAATAAAGACAAAAATATTTAAAAAATAAGGATTGGATCTTAAACAAGTTAAAAGTTCTGGATTGATTTATGGTGAGTTATAGTCTTATACTCTTATAGATGAAGAATTACGCATCAAGTGATTCAAAACTTTAAGCACTTAAAAGATATTTTTTTTGGTCAAATAAAAGATTAATTTTGTAGGACTTTAATTTTAATATTTATAGATGCAGTGATGATTTTACATTGTTTGGGTTTAAAAGATCAATTTTGGGTTTGAGTTGGACAAAGACAAATTCCATTAGGCCGTTTGGTATGAAGAAAATTTGAGGAGAGAAAGGAATTTAGAGGAAGGAAAAGAAGAGAAGGGAAGATTTTGAAAAATGAGGGAAGATGGCTTGAGAGAAGATGAATTGTTTGATAGGAAGAAAATGAAGGGGTAGTAGTTGGTAAAGAATCAAGAAATGTCTATTTTACCCTCAAAAGTAATTAATTCAAAATAAAAAAGAAAAAAGAAAAATAATTTGTTTGCTAAAATATATTTTAAAAAAATATATTTGAACTTTCCCGCCAAGTTCTTAAATTCAATTTTGGTGGGATTTGATTTTCCAAACTCGAGAACTTGTGTAAAAAAATTTCTCCCGGTTATTCCTTAAGACCAAATTGGTTATTTCAAACTTTCCGCCAAATTCAAATTTATTCTTACTGCTATATTTATGTTAATGCACTTTCCAAAAAATGCAAGGCATTTCCCGATCCTTTATAGAGAAACTTTAGATTCTTTCAATTTTAATGGGATTTGATCTTCCAACAAATAATGACATGAGGAAAATTGGTGGACACGAATAGTTGAAGGGAATTCTTCAAAGATAATTTTTAAAAAAATTAGAACTCGGGTTCCCAAAAAATTTATCCAAAATGCGTACGGGAAGAACTTGCTAATTCTTTTTCTTTTTCCTTCCCACCGAATCGTGTACCAAACAGTCCCTTAGTGTCGTTTCGAGATGAGGCCAACTCGATGCAATTAAATAGCGGAGAGGGCTTTAGGAGTTTAGGGTTTTCAAACGGTCTAATTGATAGGAATTTTGGGAGGGAAAGTTGTCCGAAGAAGATACACAACATATTCCAGGAAACAACCCCGTCCAATTACATAGCCTCAATCGATCGCATCGATCTCTTCCTCCAATTCCACAAGGTACTCTCTCCTTCTCTCCAATTCCATGTGTTTGAGTCTTGCTTAGAAAACCATGTAAACCAATGAAAAAATTAGAACCGCCTGTTTGCTCGGAGATTCCTCACAAAATGTTCGAGAAGTAATGGTTTTAAGTATATGAGGATGTCGGTGCTTCGTTCGAAAGCACAGCTCGTCCTTACTTTTTTTCCTTTGATTTTGGATGGATTCTGAATTAATGGAATTGGTGTTTTGTAATTTACTGTTTCCCGAACAACGCAATAGAGGACTATAGTTAGCGGTCTTTAATTGCTAACACCTTCTTTACCTACGAATTTTATTGTTCTCTTTTAGCATCCACCTAGATTGTTCAATACGTCGTACTAGCTTTTGCACCTGGTATCTACTATCTATGGTTCCTGTGCTTGATGAAACAGAATAGAGTTCAAGCATTAAGCTGCTCAGGTTGTTTTATATGCTTTGATTACTCAATCTGGGCAATAACTTAGTAATTAGTTTAGCTCAGCGACGTTACTCTATCGAATATTTATTACCAAATTCTAAGTGGCCTATTCTAAGCTCTACTTTTTCAGCCTAATTGATAATATTACATCTATTTGGTTTGATTAAACTTAAGTTCCCCCTTGGGGTTGCCCTTTCCCTCACACACATAATTGTTTTTGTTAGTTTTCTGTGACAGTTTGTTATACAATCTAAATTGAGGTTAAGCATCTGTTAACTGGTATGCAGCTATCACTTCTGTTCTGTGTAAAGAATACAATATGAGCACTGTTGTGCAAAGAACCCCGAGATCTGGTAGGCAATCATTATTCTTCCAAGATTTGGCTTCACCAGTTTCTGCTCGGAGAGGAAAATTTTCAAGTCCAGGTCAGGCAGCTGGAGCATCTTCTCTGTGGCGTGAGAGCATTAGTGTTTCAGATCTCCCACCACCTCCCATTTACACCTTGGAAGACAGATCAGATATTTCTCCTGAATCAGGCATACCAGATTACCAAATATCTCCTGAAACTAAGTCAGACCCCAGAAGTCCAATCCAAACTGTGAATAGGGAATTTTCAAGTCCAGCCAAAAGCAAATCAGAGGCCAGTACATCTTATGCTTTAAAGGGTGTACATCAGAACCAACAGAGTTCACAAGGGCTGAGTTGGTGGTCACATACGTCTGCAAAGAGTGGTGGTAAACAAGATGAGATGGGAAGGGGTTCACCTGTTGAGGGTGTAGTTCAATCTGGTGCTCTGGACACTGTTCCTCCTTTGAGGGAAGTTGCAAGGACAGAGGTTCAGCGAAATTCCTTGCCTGCAGGGAATCATAATGGGGAAGAGTGGATAACTGTTTATGGGTAATGTCTTGGCTTTTAAACTTCAGCGCTAGAATTTCATCATTTTTTATGGATTAATATAACCTTTGGTCACTCAAATTTGTCTTCATTTTGGTTTTAGTCTCTTAAATTTCAAACCATAGGTTTTAGTCCCACAAGTTTCATTCCGTTTAAAACATTGGTCTCTATAAGTTAATAAAAACCTGGACTATTTTGCCCTTTGAGGGTTCAAAACATAGTTTGAAACTTGAGGGACCAAAGATTGTATTAACCCTTTTTTATTTATCTTCTTTAATTTTATTGAAAGCATTACTGGACTAGTAAACATGCTGAATTGGTTTGGTTTTTTAATTGCTAATATTAAAACAAAAATCCTGTCAAGAGCGAATCATTGGCATATTAGTTGTAGTTTCTATCTTAAATGAAGTTCAGAAGATTTTAAAACTTGTGCATAACTGGTACTTTAAATAATTTAAGTAAAGCGATAATTGTCTATATTTTGTAATGAAAAGCTTGTCTTAATTCATTTTCTATTCCTTATGGCCTTTGGAAATGAGGGTGTCGAGGCATCTTGCCTGAATAAGATTCAGGGGCAGATGGGACCCAGAAACAATTTTGTTGAGATCTTTACAGCCCAGATATTCTAGGTATTAAATTATTTTAGACAAAAACTGGTATTAGATTAGAAAATGAAGGAGTTGCAAGAGCAGAAAATGAGATATCCTCATGATAGAAACCAAAAGCTACAGAAGCCAAAACAAATAAGAAAAACATGACATATAATTATTCTTGGTTTATAGACGCACAACAAGCATAATGAATCATGCATGCGGATATTAAACAACTTTCTGGGCAAAGAAACTATTGCTATGCTGATTGAGGCACTTTTCTTGTCTAGCTGGCAGACAATTAATCTTGGTTATGCTATAAATCGTTTAGTTAATAGCACTTACTTTCTCTATCATGTACCAATGGACATATTTGTAACAAAGCTTCTTCTCTGCACGCAGTTTTTCTCCAGGGGACACTAATTTAGTTATAAGAGAGTTCGAAAAATGTGGTAGAATTTGGAAACATGTTCCTGGTCCCAGGGATTCTAACTGGATCCACATCTTATATCAGGTTTGTCTTCTTTTCTCAGTTAAACATCATAAATAGATTCTTACTAAAAAGCATGAGTTGCATTCTGCATCTTTTCCCACTTCTGGTCATCATCAGTATAATTGCATCAAGCAGCAGCCGCGTTGCACTACTTATGTAGTGCTTCACAACTAGAACATTGAGTTTAAACTTGCATTTACTGATGCAGAATCGATCTGATGCTCAAAAGGCTCTAACCAAGAATGGGATGCAAATTAATGGAGCCCTGATAGTGGGTGTGAAGTCTTTGGATCCCTTGCAACGTCAAGCTTTGAATGAAAGACTTGCCAATCAGGGATTTATGCCCTTACCTCCACCCTCTGCTAGAACTACAGAAGGGAACACATTCGGATCTCCTTATCTTCAGAATGGCAATACAAGCGCTCGGCAAACAGGTGCAATTGCTTCTCCAGCAAAATCCGTGGTTTCTAAAATAATGGATTTGATGTTTGGTGTCTAGAATATTTGTTCTTGAGAGCCAGGCTATATATATATATATATATCAAGTGTTGTATTGTAACCAATTGAATAAATTTTTCAGCTATTCTTGTATCATTCAAGAGTTTTGTCATGTCTTGTGCATCGGAATTAAGTTGGAATTTTATCTAAGGATCTGTCTTGTCATGTCTTATCTTGCTAAGCGCTTTGAAGTCAAATTGGTCAAAATTGGCTGATCATTTTTTTTTTCCCGATTTGATCTTGGGTATAATTTCTTTCGAGGCTTAAAGTAGTGCGCTTCTTGAGATTTAAACCTGTGTTCTTTTCTTTACGAGGGTGAGGTTGACCATATCAATCAACAATTTGTTGGTATCCACGTATCAATTTGAAATGTTATAAAATTAGTGAAAAATTAGGAAAATCAGCCATGCTATTGGTTCCATCGGATCAAATATCCCCAAATTGCTAGTTTAGAAGGCATTAATTTTTATTTTTAAAATAAATGTAATGTACATAATTATTGTTTATTATATGCTTAGTTAATATATATTGTGATGATGGATTATTAGTTTACAATTATGAGTTAATTTATAATTATGGATACATATTGATTAACAATGCTTTGGAGCCACCTGGACAAGAAAAAGGTGGGATAAAATTTTGAATAATGGTCAGTGATTTTTTTTTTTTTTTGGTCAAGAAAGATCATATATCTATTAAGAGAGAAAGATAACAATCCGGAATTAAAACAATGTTCAGGAAAATAACAACTGGAAAAACTAGGCAATACAAAGCCGAGAACAAAAGCATAAAATAGAAGACAAATACTAAATTCAATAAGTGCAAAAGGCAATCAGACATCATTCAATACAGGACCAGAAATAAGAGCACCATCCTGTGAACTATAATTCTCCACAGAGTCCAAGGTTAGAAGAGACAACAAAAGCGGTGAGGGTTGTTCAACCCACCCTAACAAAGACACCTCTTTATGCCTTCCTACGCAAAGCAAGATCGCCCACACCTGCCTCCGTCTAGGAGTAAAGGAAATAAAACCCAACCTTGGTAGAAAGGAGACTAATAATTTCAAAAATAATACCCCTGCATTTCCAGTCATATAAATCCGGTGTCCTTGAATCAACACAATTCAGGAGAAGAAGGCAGTCAGTCTCAAAAATTACTTTATCATGGCCTAAATCCATGGCTAACATCAAGACGTTTCGTAGCCAAGCTCCGTCATAAAAGTTAAAATGATTTCAACTTATCCACAAAACCCCATTAAAAGTTACCTAAGGAATCTCTACACACCAGCCCAATCGCTGCCCCATTATAGTAGTGATTAAAAAAGGTGCCTTCACTTGTTACTTTAAAAAATTGGCGATGGTGATAAATCAAATCTGCTAGTCTCTTGTGAATGTACTAACTGCAGGGTCAGTTTACCGGAGGGAAGTGCGGGATTTGGTCACGAACATTTCACCTTCCTCTCTTTGCTCCATTCTTACAGTTATATATAGTCGTTGCCATTTTTCCAAAGCTCATTCACAAATCACAACTATACGCACTTTTCCCCACAGAAACAGCACATTCCATAAGCTCTTTCTTCTAGCTCAAAGAAAAACGCAACGCAGAGATGGTCACTGAACAAAAACCACCGGAGGAGGAGAAGGTGGTGGTGGTGCTGGAGAATGGTACAATGAACCGCTCACTCGTCGGACCTTCCGCCAGGATCCGCCGGAAACCTGACGCGGTGCATGTGATTCTGAGGTTGTTATGCATGGTCTGTTCAGTAATCGCGCTTTCGTTCATGGTGACGGCCAAACAAGCTAGCTCTGTCTCCATCTATGGCTTCCACTTTCCGGTTTACTCCAAGTGGTCATACGCTGAGTCGTTCGAGTAAGCTTCTTCAACATCTGTTAATGTTGTAGGATCCGATTCTCTCTGAGTTTCTTAATTGTCGGTAGCTTGCGATTTTCTTACCTTTATTGCGCTTCGCTAGTTTCCTGAGTTGTTCCTGTGAAATTGAGATTTTAATCTTCTTTTAAACTGCTTCGGGGAAGAAAGGAGTGGAAAATCGAGATTACGACTTTTTAAGTAACTAAAGTAGCAATTATTCCTTAACGAGAACTTGAAAGAAACCAGAACCTTTTGCTTATAGATGGAGTGCTCTTTAATCGAATTCAATTCGTAGTCAAGAGTAGTTTTTATTTTCTCATGTTTTTCCAGTTTAGTACACTGCAATTTCTTTGCTACCTTTCCTGGCACATTGTGCAATAGTTTGTGAGCTCATGTCCCTGCCTTCGAACTTTATTTTCCTTTTCTATTGTTTGTTTACTGGCGTGATTTGGATCCATCTGAGAATTGACGAAATTGTTGTAGAGAGTGGGGTCATGACCTGATTTGTAACTTTGTGTCATGTGAATATGAACTTCACCTTGTTTTGACGAAACTGCCATTTGATTTGTCGCTTCGAAGTAACCACGAAATTCGGGGATTCGTCTTTGGCATTTGAATAAACAGAAACAGACCCGTGATGGAATTTTTCTTTTTCTTTTCCCTTCTTTTAATACTTTTCTTTTCCTCCCTTTTTTGTCTCCTTTCACACCCTGATGTCAAGGTTTAGGAAAATTTTGAACATCCCTCGTTGTTTACTTCGAAACACAAACATGAAGCAACCGATACTAACGTTTTTTAATGATGTTTTTTTTTTTTAATGGCGTGGTGTCTATTTTTTAAATCAACCAAAGACTAATTCTCTTGGAGCATTGAGATATTGAAGTGAGTGTTGTCTTTTCCAACAAAACCTTTTCTATACACACGCGATCTGATTCAAACTTATTACATCATGTTTAAGGGATCTAGCCATTTATAAAAGAATTGTAACATAAGGATGTATTCCTCATGATTGTAACATAAGGATGTAGCTGGTTTGGCTATTGTTGTTAGTGGGCCGGGCTAGACTTAGGTTAGGTCTGTATGTTTTTTTGGCAATTTCTTAATAAGTACTAAGGATAAAATGAAAGTAATTTGAAATGTCCTCGTTGATGAATCTAAAGTTCAAATTCTCGTTGGGAGATGTGCCTACATTTAAGGCTTGATTGTGTCTTGAATATGATTGCTTCTAATAAGAAGATACTTGTACTTAAGAAGAAAAAAAACCTTGAAATGAGATTAAACTCGCCAAATCTTATAAGAGGGAGTGACTTAATGCCATTAGATCATAGGAACATTGGTTTCAACTAGCATATAATGTTGAATTAAATAAATGATAATATCATGGATTTTTTTTTTAAAAGTGTGGAGCTTAAAATACTGAGATGAGACTTTTTTTTTTTTTTAAACAAAAGAAAGTGTGTATAAAGAATTAAAGTAAAATTGATATATCTATTTTCACTTTGATGTATTAATCCCTCTCTTTTTAAAGGTAATTTATAGAATTCATATTTTGGAGGATCTAAACCCCTTTTAAAATATTTTCGCTTGATTTTGACTCAAGGGTGTTAACTAACACATTTCAACCTTAAACGTATAAAAGAATCCATTTTCACAAAGGATGAGTTGAGTGTTCTCCTTTGAGGCTTTGACCATATATGACGTTATTCTATTACTAATGATTTTTTTTTATTAAAAAAATCATATTATTCATGACTTATAAATAATATATTTTGTTATAAATTTTATTATATATATATATATATGATTTTTTTTTTTTGCTCGAATCAATATATCTGATTCGAATAAGAGTGAATCTTCTTGATGGGAAGTGTGTGGGTGTATTGTTTGTGCGTGTGGATCTTCTAAAGCACATTTATTAATTTTGTGTTGCCCAGATATCTTGTTGGTGTTTCTGCTGCTGTTTCAGCCCACTCCTTGCTGCAGCTAGTCATAGGCACATCATGTTTGCTAAAGAAATCTCCAGTGATTCCCTCAAGAAATTTCGCATGGCTTATATTTGCTGGGGATCAGGTATAGTTATACAAATTTAAGGTTCATGTGATTATAATATATGGGGATAGGATCATGCGGCAAAAAAACTTGCTTTAAGTGTTCTTTTTGTTCCTTTGTTGTTAATAGTGCTAAAGTTCAAATGATGTATATCCTTAATTACTGAAACTATTTTGGGCATTGAATTGTTGGTTCAACTTAGTTATCCTAGCTAGTTGTACTGGTGCTCAGTATGTGTTGGATTGTGCTCACAAATTGCAGGCGTTTGCTTATGCACTGATAAGTGCAGGGTCTGCTGCATCTGGAGTGACCAATCTGACTCATAATGGAATAAGACATCCAGCTCTGCCTAGTTTTTGCAAGTCCCTGCATAAGTTCTGTGACCATGTAGGAATCTCAATAGCCTTCACTTTCATAGGCTGTTTGGTGCTCGCTGCTTCTGCTATCCTGGATGTAATGTGGCTCTCTAACCACTAGAAATTGCCTCATATTTACACCACATACTTGTTGTAACATATCATCTGAATATATATATATATATATATATATGTTGTAGAAAAATCACCAGTCACCACTTCCTTTTTCACCCCACCTATAGCTTGGTTTTGGTTCTGCAGAATTTTCCACTTCCAAGTGGGCGATAAATCTGCAGATAGAATACATGGGGGGGATCCGACTATGTGTTAAATCAGGAAAAGTTATTACTTATATGTAATGTTCGTCCATCCTGTTTGTAATCCAGCCTCTGCAGTGATTTCAAATTCCTGGTTGAAATGGAGGACATGTTAAATCTGCAGATAGAATACATGGAGTATTATTGTGCTTTCTTCAGGAATATATAAAGTTAATAACTATAGTTTCAGCACAATTTTTTTTCATTTTGTTAATACAATATTCGGTCTTTATACTATTTTTTCCCCAATTTCCAATTCAATCAGCACAATTTTTTTGTCATAATTCTGTATTTGAGTTCACATATGTTCATTACACTTGTAAAGGGCAAACCATCCAACCGGGAAGTGAACTTATTATCACCTTTGTTAAAAATGCCCACATGTCTCCAAACAGGAAAATAAATAAAACAAAAATATTGAAGTGCCAAAAAAAAAAAAAGGTTCATGGGAAAAATAAGTTACAAGTTATTAAAAAATAGTATATGTAATTGAATTCCCAAGCAAATTTAAGGCCCTTGTTCCATGCAAGTGACGAGTTAATTGAGCTATATTTTTTCCCCCTCTTACCAAATATATACACTCAATTATACATACATTCATTCATATACACATTGGGGCTTGAGCTAATCCTCAATGAAGAACAGAAGCAGCGTGGAATGTTAACGGTATACCCCTTAACATGTCGTTTAGAATAATAATGTCACCGTTTATCAACAAAATGATTGTCGTTTTAGTGTACCGGCTAGGATATCCAGGATTAATTCTGTCGCCTGAAGCTGAGAGCTCGTCGTCTTCATAGCGCGCTCAATGGCGGAGCTTCTGCTCTCGTATACGGTATGTACCAATAATTTCATTCTTCAATGGCTTCAGTAATTCCCTCTATTATAATAAACTCACCATTCAAAATTTTCCCTTTGTGACTCAACTAACTCCATGGCTTGTCATTGCCTTCTTCAACATTCTCCTTCCTTCCTGCAATCCCTGCACCCAAAACACAAAACCCTACCGAGGATACCCACAATCTCCTCTATCCGATCGATTTCCTCGCAACTCCAAACGCCGGGACTTGAGAATGAGGCTCAGGAGAAAAGGCGGAACACTCAGTTCGATTTCCTCGGCCTTTCAGTCACTCTTACTGTTATCTCCGCTTCCTTATCTGAACCTTCCGCTCTCGCCGCTGCCGCCGCTACTGTCAAAGAAAAGAAACGAGCGCCCAAAAAGCCTTCTGCCAAAAAAGTCGAAGCGATATCGCTGGAGGAGCTTAATTCTTGGACTCAAGGTCTTCCTATGGTCTCTGATCGCATTCCGTACACTGAAGTATTGGAATTGAAGAAGGAAGGTAAGCTCAAGCACATAATTAAGACCAGTTCTGTGAATTTGAGGCAAAGTGCAGTGCCAATTTTAGTAGTTTTGGATGATTCTAGAGTTTTAAGAACAGTTTTACCATCGTCTGAGAGTCACAGGAAGTTTTGGGAGTTGTGGGATGAGTTTAAGATTGATTCTTTGTGTGTTAATGCATATACACCGCCTCTGAAGAGGCCGGATTTACCTTCCCCAATTTTGAAACTTCTGTTGCCTCCTAAGGTCGAGTCTTTTTTGTCTTCGCTTCTCAATTTTAAACCGAAGAAATCAAAGAAGGCCGCAGAGTTGAGGCGAGTTAGAATGGAATTGCAGAGAGAGAAGAAAGAGGATCTAAAGAGGGTAAGGGAGGAGAGAGAGATGTTGGAGAAGAGTATAAGGATGCAGAAGAAAGAGGAGGAGAGAAAGAGAAAGGAAGAAATAAGGAACAGGAAATATGAGGAGTCATTACGGGTAGCAAGGTCAAATTACTGGCAAAAAGCAGATTTTTGGTATGATTTGGCGAGGGACCGATATTTGACTACTCTTCTTGGACTGGGTTTCTTCATCATATTTTATAGGACTGTGGTGCTTAGCTACAAAAAGCAGAAGAAAGATTATGAAGATAGGCTGAAGATTGAGAAAGAAGAGGCGGAAGAGAGGAAGAAAATTAGGGCCTTAGAGAGGGGAATGGATGGGCTTGAGGGCGATGATGATGATGATGATGAGGTTGAGCCAGGGAAAGAGGAGGAGAATGCTTATTTGAAAATGGCAAAGCAGTTTATGAAATCAGGGGCTCGGGTTCGACGAGCACAAAATAAAAAACTTCCTAAGTATTTGGAGAGAGGCGTGGATGTGAAGTTTACAGATGTTGCTGGGCTGGGTAAAATCCGCCTTGAACTTGAAGAGATTGTGAAGTTTTTTACACATGGAGAAATGTACCGGAGGAGAGGAGTGAAAATACCAGGTCACATTTTCCTGACCCTTGCTAAGCATTTAATAGCATAATCTGAATTGCCGCGGAAAAATTATTTGATGAATATTAAAAGCAAGCTAGTCTAGGCTCTTTGCCTTACAGCTTTTATTGACAACCCCTTTCTTGTTGCATATTTTATCTCATAATCTGCTTCCCTCCTTTTGTTCACATTATTGAGGGTTTTTTTTTATTTAATGCAAAACCTATTCTTTTTTAAGCAAATTTTGAGGAAAAACATAGATAGATATCAGGCTTCAAACCCCTCAGCTGACTTCAAAAGCCAGGATTATGTTAATATTTTATCTTCACAGTGCTTTGCACTGGACTTGCTAAGAGTTAACCTGGTCTTTCAATCAGGTGGCATACTTCTCTGTGGCCCTCCTGGGGTTGGAAAGACTTTGCTAGCAAAAGCAGTGGCTGGAGAGGCTGGGGTTAATTTCTTCTCTATATCTGCTTCACAGTTTGTGGAGATATATGTTGGTGTTGGGGCTTCTCGTGTCCGAGGACTTTATGAAGAGGCCAGGGACATGGTAGGTGGAGTTTTACAATTTTCCCTATTTGATTCAAGTCAATTGTTTGGTTGGTGTTCACAAGTTTTATCTAATTTTCTCTTATATCTTTTTTGATGCACTTAGCATCTTTTGCCTTTTCCTTTTATGTGCTCCAAAGGGGAACTTGCCCCATTCTTAATTTAATTGGCCACCTTTTTTTTTTTTTAATTCTCAGGCTCCATCGGTGGTTTTCATTGATGAGCTGGATGCCGTAGGAAGGGAACGTGGCTTGATAAAGGGTTCAGGTGGACAGGAACGCGATGCTACTCTTAATCAGGTTTATCATGGCACAAAGTTCCCAACTGCAACTATGAAGGTTTTTTGTGTGTGTTTATTGGTTGATGTTTACTATTTTCTGAATGCTCCAGCTACTAGTCTGCTTGGATGGGTTTGAAGGAAGAGGAGAAGTGATTACAATTGCTTCCACAAACCGACCTGACATTCTGGACCCAGCGCTAGTAAGACCTGGGCGTTTTGATCGAAAGATATTTATCCCCAAGCCTGGACTCATAGGTCGCATAGAAATTCTAAAGGTGGCAGCTCCAATGATGTATTTCATCTATATGTTTGCATTAATGATTCAGTCAAATCTTACAACTTTGCTAGGCAGTTGCTATGCTTCTAATTTCAGAACTAGTAACTGTAAATATGTGGTTTATGGAAGCTTGCAATTGTTCTATTTTGTTTGTGGTAATAGGTCCATGCTCGTAAAAAGCCAATGGCTGAAGATGTGGACTACATGGCTGTTGCCGGTATGACTGATGGAATGGTTGGTGCAGAGTTAGCGAACATAGTTGAGGTTGCTGCCATTAATATGATGCGAGATGGAAGGACTGAGGTAGTTTTGTCTTAGCCTTTTTCTTTTTTTGCCTTAATTGAAGGTAGTGGATGTCAGAAGTTTCTATTTCTCCGCCAAAAGAAGGCATTAACATTACATGAAAATGGGGAAAGAGGTCAAGGAGGAAATAAACAACAGATTTCTGAATTATGCTGACAGGGAGGCTATTCTCCTTTATGCTTTTGCAGATTACAACTGATGACTTATTACAAGCTGCACAAATGGAAGAAAGGGGAATGCTTGATAGAAAGGAGAGAAGCTTGGAAGCTTGGAAACAAATAGCTATAAATGAAGCTTCCATGGCTGTTGTGGCTGTGAACTTCCCTGATCTTAAAAATATTGAATTTGTATGTTCGTCACACTATTTATTTTGTTATTTTGGTTTCACATATTCTCAAAGCTAAAATGGGGAATTTGGTTAATTTAGTATTCTGCATCACTCGTAGAGGACCTTAGAAATGCTTCTAAATAGTTTAGAGAATGATGTCATCTTTGAATTCATAATGCATGATGGTAAGCATAGGCATCATTTGTTAGCTGATTATTTCTATGCACATTAGATGTTATGATAACAAATCATTTATTATAGTAAATAACGAATTTTGAAGGCAATAACAAATGTTACGCGCTTCTTCATTCCACTTCCATTGTGCTGTCTTTGTGCCATGTCATTTACTATTTAATGATGGATAATAGATTTGCCACTGTTGGACGATATATGAAAATTGCTATAGCGACAACATATATGGGATGCATTAAAGAATGCATGGACCAAAATGCTGACAACTTTGTTCTCATAATGAACCTGACTTGTATCGAAAGACTGGCATACAAGAATTTAAGGTTGTCCTCTTGTTTATTGTGGCATCTGTATGTTTCCACTATTTACACTAGATATCCATTTTTGTGATTCCGGAAACTTAACCTGGAAGTTTGGTATTTGTTTCTTTATGTTTTTGGAACTTAAGTTTCCATGGCCTCTGTCACACGTAAATGGTTATTTCTTTATTTTCTCCCATTTCCCATGTTTATATTCCTGGTAAACATTGTGTCTCTCATCATTCTTTTGGCTTCATGTAGGTCACAATTGCTCCTAGGGCTGGTAGGGAGCTGGGTTATGTTCGAATGAAGATGGATTCAGTCAAATTTAGGGAAGGAATGCTTACGTATGGATTCTTTCTCGTACCCTTAGCTCCCTTTTGTTATGATTATATTTTGTTTTAACTGATACTTTCCAAATAAAGCATCTGTCTCTTTATTACTAGGAATAGTCAACGGTAATGTTTGCAAAACCCCTTATTGGTATCGTTATATCTCTTGTAATGATATAATATTATGCAGCCGACAATCTCTCCTTGATCATATCACTGTTCAATTGGCACCCCGGGCAGCCGACGAACTCTGGTATGGGAATGATAAGGTAAAGTTACTTTCTTCCAACTAATTTATGATATGAAGGGCTCGTGGTTTAAAGAATATTTTATCTGTTATAAAACCTTTTACGTCTGTGAATTTATATGATTTTGTATATCTTGACTTGGATTGTGGACTAATAACAGGTGACGATACATACGGTAAAATAAAATTTCTAAAAATGCTTTTTAACAAGTTTTGTTTTTGATAAAATGCATAATTAATATTACTGTTGAGGATTGTGTAAATTAAAGAAGAGAATTGTGTATTTTAGACATCGCTTTGCTTTTGGGGGACAGGGGAGGAGAGTACTTTACCCTTAATCTCTTAATAGTTTATTCTGAACTGAAGTTTTTCTTCTGATATGCATATATTTACTTTTGCGTATGTTACTTGTGTAAACAATTTAGTCTCTTTGGACTCTAGAGTCCCTGTATTTCCATATCTCATCATCGATATGAATTTGATTTGCTTGTAGTAATATCTAACATGCTTGGCAATATTTCAGTTGAGTACGATATGGGCTGAAACAGCAGACAATGCTAGGTCTGCAGCAAGGACATTTGTTCTTGGTGGGCTTTCTGAGAAGTATCATGGCATATCCAATTTCTGGGTTGCTGATCGAATTAATGTATGCATTCTCTGTTTCAACTCCACAAGATTCTTACTTTGTGGCTGTTAAAACCAGAGAACTTTGTTGTCTCTTGCTTTATATGTTGGGCCAACAAACTGATTCTCTGATATATTTCAATTACCAGGAAATTGATGTGGAAGCCATGCGGATTGTCAACTCATGCTATGAACAAGCGAAAGAGGTATGTTGTAGTGGGAAAATAATGACAAAGAACCATTTTTATTCACGAATCTGAATAAAAAAGTGATACCCTTAATTGTTTTGCCTAACAGATTTTGGAGCAAAATAGAACTCTAATGGATGCTGTGGTGGGTGAACTTGTTGAGAAGAAAAGCTTAACAAAACAAGAGTTCTTTCACCTTGTAGAATTATATGGCTCCATAAGACCAATGCCTCCTAGCATACTTGACATTAGGGCTTCCAAGCTCCAACAATCTCAAGAGTTGTTGAAGAATCCAAAGGAAGCCGCCGTGAGGAGCCGCGACTGAAAACGGCACTCAGGTTAAGTATAAATCAATCAATCACTAAGATGCTTAATGATTCGTAGACTGTCCGGGCATAAGGAGTTTCTAAAGAAATAGCTTTTGCTGTCTCTTTTCGGCCGTCCGGCTGACACATTTTTGGTGGACATTATTGAGGTAGAACGAAATGACCATCATAGAAAGGGGTAAAGTTCTTTTCTTTCTGCTTTTTCCAGCAAAGTGGATGTGTAGTATTGTTTATTGTCATAGAGAGACTGACATGTTATAAATCGGGCTTTGTTTATCGTTTCTTTGCCATTTTATACGGCATCAAAAATGATGATCAATTTTGTTGAGCTTATTGTAACCCATGCAACCATAATATCTTGTTCAATTACAACTAGTTCTTGTAGATTGATATTCATTCGTTTGTTGAGTCACATTTTCTCTTTTAAAATTTCGTTCATGTAAGTCGAGATAAAATTTATTTCACATACTTACCTCACACACTGTAAATAACATTGGAAAATCAACTTTTATCGTTATATGATGGGTAGTTCCATATATAATAAAATGCATTATGTTTTGGGAATAAGGTTTTAAAAATCCTAGGAAAAATCTCAATTCAATTCAATTGAAGTACCATAATTCAAATTTAAGTGTATACTTATAATAAATTAAAAGTTAAAACACCATATTATTGAAGCACGTGCACTTCTAAAACAATTTAACCCTGGGTAATGATTATTGATGCCAAACTTATTTGTATGTAGAGGTGGAAACAAGTCAGTTAGGCCTATTTTGCAACAAGGTAGCTTGGGCCTGGCCTATTATTGACCTTATTTTCAGCCTAGACCTGACTTGAAGCTTATTAAGATCAAGCACTAAATATCCACGAAAATTAGGCATGTTAAGATATTTTTTTAATACAATTATATTTTCAAATAGATTAATTACTTTTTTCAAATGGGATAATTACTTTTTTTCTTTCTTCAGATTGAGTAATTAACTTTTTTTTTAACATAGAGTAATTAACAAGTACATGTCGATCTGATAGGCCTAATACGCTTCTTAGTAAGCCTAGGCCTAGCCTGTTAACCAAAACAAGCCTTTAAATAGATATTGACCTGACCTTATTTTTACTAACAAGCTCCTAATAGGCTGTCTAACTTATTTCCATCCCTAATTGTATGGGACAATTATTCATGTTAAAAATTGAAACATTTTCAAATTGTAGAAATTTTATTTTGGCTATTATTTAAGTTTACCTTTTAGTTGGCTAAATATGCTTATTTGGTTAGTCCATGTGTCATTCACTTCTTCTTTTTCAAGTTAGATTTATAAACAAGGATTTTTTTTTTATTTTTTTATTTTTTAAAAAATGCATCCCATCGAAATTACTGGAGAAAATCAAATAGAGGAAAGTGTTTTTTGCGATGAAGAGAAAATCAAAGAGGTACTTATTTATCTTAACGTTGTTGGGGTATGGTTACGAAGGGTTACCGGTGGCCTTGTTCTGGGTAATCTTGCTCAGTGTGCTTGAATCCGAATGAATCTTTCTCTTTATTTTCTCTAGGGAACATGAACTCATTCTTCATCCACGGCTTCTTCTTCAATGTCATTCATACTGCCACCTTAGCATATTTGGTCAACTAACGATCAAACTTGAAGGCAACATTGCTATAATTTAGAAACTTTCAGAGCAATATTGAACCCAAAAAAATTCTAGAGCGACATTTCTCCTGAGCGAAAACTTTTGGGGCAAATTTACATTTTAATAAAAATGACACGAATATCATATGGACATGTCAGCTCAATATATTTAGTTAACTAATGGTCAAACTTAATATAGCTAACGGTCAAGGAAAAATTGCTTCGATTTGGAAGCTTTTGAGACGACATTTCTCCCAAAAAATACTTCCAGGGAAAAATTGATATTCTATGATAATTTTTGAGGAAAAAATGGACCTTAACCTTTGTTTTTAATTAATTTTAACTGACAGTTCATTTTAGGCAATCAAGGTATAGTCAGGGTGTTAAAACCAGAGGAAGTAACATATATTAATAATTAAAATTTTAAAAGGAATATGAAAGGTGTACAGTCAGGGTTATTAAAATCATAAACCGGCGAACTGGCCACTCAACTAGTCTGGTCATCAACCCAATTTTTTTAAAACAAAAAATTGATTTTTTTTTTAATTTCTTCATAATCTCATATTAATAACCCTTAAATCTTCACTTTCTCATTGGTTTGGCTCCGGGTTAACTCCAATTTGACTTTCTGACTCTTGACCCAGTACCCCCATCGGTTCAGTGGCCGGTGCGAGTTTAATAACCTTGTGAACAATTAAAAATCAAATGCACTTGCTTCACATTGAAAGTTAATATTCATGTGTCTTTTTATTTTGCCAACAATTCAAAATTAACATTTAAGTGACATTTTAAAGATGGCAGCACTCTACCATTTAAGGGAATGTGAAAGGGTGCGGCTAATACCTTAGGCCTTCTCAAACCTTTAATTGCCTATATTATGACTCTTTATTCACTCAATTTTTTTTTTAAATTTTTTTATTATTAGTGGTTAATTGTTGTTTAGTCTTGTTTGAGGCAGACCGTCAATTAACACCATTAATACTAATTTCTTCAGTAACAATGTTTCAATGGTTGTCGTTACTTGTTAGAGAAGATGCCGTTACAATGTTTCAATGGATGCCGTTACTTGTTAGTAGCAAAGTTTCTACAAGTTTTCTATAGATATAATAGACTAATTATGATTAGAACTCCTTGATTTATGAGGATAAAATACGGATATTGATATTTCTTATTGATTTACTATATTTTCTTAAAAACGGTTTCTAACAGTGACTGATGATTTGTTTTGATAAAAAAAGATGTTGATATTGACGAGTGTGTGACAACTCAAGTGATCCATGGCATTTGGAAATAGGTTCAAGCTTTTTTGATTAAATGCGCGGCAGAATGAGGTTAAAAAAAGACTGAAATAACGCAGGTTTTTTTTAGCGCCAGGTTTGAACCTTCATAAGACCTGGTCAGGCCTGAAGCTTTTTTAAAGGCATACTTACAATGTAAGGCTTTAAAAAGGCCTCATTTTGTAGGCCTTGAAGGCCATAAGTAAGCTTTATGCACTTTGAGCCTATCAAAATCTATATAAATATAAGAATGGAAATATAAATATTGTGTTATTATATTATATAAATATAAATATACTTATTTAATGTGTAAACAGGTCAGACGTGAAGACTTACAAGCCAGACATTAACAAAATAGGTCTGATCTAGTTACACATATAGACATTTAAATAGGTCTTGACTTGACCTTTTTAACAAACAAGCTTGACTAGGCCCTAAACGTTTTGGCTAAAAAATAGACAGTCGCGATAAGCTATTCTATTCCCACCTCTAGTGATCCAGCTAATAAAAATGATTAAAATAAAATATTAATCAACACGTGTTTGTTGCGGTGGAAGAGAATATATGATCGCTTAAATATAATAATACGTCATGTCTGAGATTTTATGAATGGAAAATAACAGTAATACATACTAATATTAATTAAAGTGTGAATATTCTTCCCATATATTTAAATTTTCAGGTCTAAGTTATAATTAACTTTCAAAGTGTTTCACTTCTGTAAGAAAAACTTTAAATTTTATTAATTTTATATTAAAATTTAATAAATTTTTAGCTAATTTAATCCTATTTAATATATATTTGATTCGATCGACAATGTAAGTATCTTTAACTAGTTTATCATAACCTAAAAATAATAGTTAACCCATTAAATATGTATTAAATTGAAAACCTTTTCCAACTTTACACATTAAATTAGATTTTGAGAGAGGAAAAGAAAATACAAATAGTCACATTGAATCATTAATTATAGGGGTAAAATCAAGGTTAGCCAATTCATGATAGACACCTAAACTCAAATTGTGAACTAGATAATAAACTCGTAAGAGTTTACCTCTATTAAAATAGCTATTAAAAATCTATAATTAAATAAAAAATAAAAATTTGGTTTTTTATATAAGATCTACTCAATTAACTATCTGAGTAGATTAAAATAATTAGTTAAATTATATTTTTATAAAATGTGGTTGGTTTTCCACAATCTAACACCCTAGTTAATGAAATTAATTTTTTGATGCAAAATCTATTAACATGTGCAATCAATAAGGTTAATTTATAAAAAAAAGATAAATATGAGATACAAAGTGAATTGATGTATTATATTTAGAACCAAATATAACACCCTAGTTAGCTCTCATATTAGGAATTGAAAGTGATAATAAAAACAGTGAACACAATATATTTTGGAGGGTCCTCATTCGGCGCTCATCATAGTGATGAACACCTTATTTATCATTATGGTGATGAGATCTAAGTTGTTTAAATTTAATCTGCAAGGTTCAAATTCAAAATTTTTAATATGTGCTTTTTAAAATGATAAATTCATTTTATCAAAAGTAGTAGTTATAAGATTAATTATCTTTATATTTAATTTTACATATATCAAAATAAAAATTTGTTTAAAATACACAAATTAAAGTTAATTAAATCTGAGCAGTCCTAAAATGGATAGGTGAGCAAATTTGTTTCTCTATGAGCAAGAAATGTGCTCCCATATTTTTTATTATTACATTTGAAAAGTCAAACAAAACTGTATTGAATATTTCCTCCAGATTTAAATATATGACAAAGTTTATCCTATATTTAAGACAGAAGCGACAGTATATTGGATCTAGTGAACACACGTAGTGGATATGAAGTGCTAGATGGCAAGAGGTTTAGAAATGTGAAAACTTCAAGAAGCTGAAAAGAAAACGGGCTTCTCCTCACAGATGCAACGCCAAGTAAGGGATGAGAGATTAATTAAATTGTTCGGCAAATTGACAACTATTTCTTTGTATTTTCATCCGTTATCAGGTTCGGAATTCGTAATTTTCCCCAAATATCTCATTTTAAATTTGAGACTTATAAGGATCTAGAAGGACTTACACTGATATTGACAATTATTTTTAACTCAAATTTATTCAGAAAACTCACGATTCCACTATATATGTACGATTCTAGCCTAGCTAATCAAATACCAGTTTGTTGAAGTCCGATTTTCTATACGAGTTAACAAGATTTAGCCACCTCAAAACTGTATGGGGGGATAAGGTATGCTCAAGTAAATCTAGAGGTGGGTTAGGCTTGTAACATCTAATTTTTATGATTTAATTATAATTAAAAAATCATTAATCATGCTAAACATATTCATCATGTAATTATCGAAATAACGGTTTTTTTTATTAAATATGATTTATGACAGTAAAAGAGTGGATTAAAAATGTGGAAATAATAATATTTTGTTGTTGTTGTTGTTAATATTATTAAAAAAAAAAAAAAAGGAAGTAAAAGAGAAAGG
The DNA here is from genome assembly GCA_019022615.1 of Acacia melanoxylon. NCBI lineage: Eukaryota > Viridiplantae > Streptophyta > Magnoliopsida > Fabales > Fabaceae > Acacia > Acacia melanoxylon. The sequence goes on from JAFJYJ010000003.1 coordinate 17,970,061, forward strand.
ATTTTTTTTTTTTTTTTTTAAAAGAAAGAATTTGACAGTAGAAAAAAAGGTACAAGTCATTCGAAACAAGTATAATTGTGATGTTACAGTGCGTCGTTTATCAAGAAATGAACAAAAGAAAATGAGTAATGTAAGGAGAAGAATTAGAAAAGCCAGAGGAAAGTTTTGCATTATATTGTGGACGTGACTTCAAATATTTCAACTAGTTTGTAACTTTCTATTGAGATTAATGTTGATCGAAGGAATGAATCTGCAGAATTAAATATTTGTTGTGATTAAGATAATATATATAGACAGATAAATCTGCAGAATTAAATATTTGTTGTGATTAAGATAATATATATAAACAGATAACTTTATATATAGATCAACGGTGAAGTTTTTTTTTTTAAAGAAAATAATTTTATATTATATATATGTCATAGATAAGTATATATATTTGTTTTTATAAAAAACATAAAAAGGGTAAATACACAAACTAAAAATAAAATTAGGCTTCCGCCTATCTCCAATTTTTATTTTTAACTACTAAGGGTTATTCTGGTCTTTTAACAATATTTAGAAATTTTGAATGAGGCTTAATTATGAATTTATTAAAAGTGTAGAGCTAAATTTAGATTTCATTATTTCAAGTAAATTTACTTAGAATCTTCTCATTCTCTTATTTTGTGGAAGGACCAACAAAACAGTAGTAAAAATGTTCAGGTATCATTAATTTGTGGAGACTACTATCCGCACGGGTAACTTTATTGTATTGGGCGCCTCAATTTTATGTGCTTACATTAAATATGTATTAGAATATTAAAAATGATTTTCATAAACTATTTTTTGTATGAAAAAAAAGAAGGAATATTGAATCAACTTGTAGTCAAAGACAGTTATATAAGCCCCCCACGATGTCACTAAGACACTAACAGTAAAAACGATCTCCACGTTCAAGCATCGTGCTTCGCTAATATTCTCTTTTAAGACCCTCCACATCCTTTTACACACACACACACACACAGAGAGATCTGCAATTTGTGTTTCGTATATACGCACACTTTGTCGCTCTTGTGGAAAAGAGAACTCAACAGAGATATCAGAAATGGCTTATCTTTTTGTGCTCATCATTCTCATGGCTGCCACCAACTTCACTTCAGCCATGGAAGCTACAACGCAATTCAAGGTTGGTGGTGACTTTGGTTGGCGCCAACCCGACCCTCAAAACCTGACTTTTTACACCCACTGGGCTGAATCTAACCGATTCCAAATCGGTGATACTCTTGGTCAGTTCTCTCTCTTTCCCTTTTCACTTTGTTTAATCTTTTAATCATTCCTTGCTTGTCGTTGTTCCATGGCAACCATTTTTTTTACAATTGATGAAAAAAAAAATCTCCTTTACAACTTGGCGCACGGAGAGATCAGAGATAGATAGTATTGATAAAACCAACCATTTCTTTTGACGAATGACAGACACTTCATAATCATATCCATCATGTGACACAGTCTGTGTTCTTCTTATTTCTGCATCCTTCGACATGACATGACACTTAATATATAATCACCCACGTGACACAATAGTGTTTGTGTTGTTTTATTTACCTTGATCAATAATGACAGAACCCAGGATTAGTTAGGGTTTTCTGATATTAATGTTGTTGTGTGTTTGGTTGGTTGTGAGTGCAGAATTTGTGTACAAGAATGACTCAGTACTGACAGTTGAAAATTGGGATTATTATAACTGTGATGCCACTTACCCCATCACTGCGTTTGATAACGGCAAGAGTATCATCAATCTGGACAAATCTGGACCCTTCTACTTCATCAGCGGCATCTACAATCACTGTATCAACGGCCAGAGAATGATCGTCGATGTCATGTCCCCACACCACATCCTCCCTCCTGCTGCATCTCCACTGTCCATTTCCCCCACCGCTGATCCTCCACTCTCTCAACTGGGGCCCGCACCTTCTCGTTCTTCATCTTCTCCTGCTAACTCTGCCTCTGGGTCTGAGGAGGTTTCGTCTTCTGTGGTCCTTGGATCGGATTTCATGGATGTTCTGGTCATCTCTGTTGTTATGCTGATATATTATTATTATTAACTTCATCAACCTCGCTCTTTCTGATTTGTTTAGGCCTTATTAGGGTTTTAAACTATTGTTTGTTCCTTAATCTCCCACTAGGTGGCTTAGGCATTATTAAGATAATTATTATGTTTTTATTGAGTTCACTCTATTTTTCGAGTGTACTTTTGATTGTTATGTGAGGCATATTATTAGTTATTCAGTATCTTTTTAAGACAATTTATTTTTCTACTTTTTCTAATTAATTAAACTTGAAGCAACATGAAAAGGTGCATGCTAATTTTTTATTTTTTTTAAAAAAAACACTATATGTGTATTTGAAAACTCTGCATAGAATCAATTTTACGCTAGACAAAATTACTCTTATTTATTTTGAGAAGTTATAAATCAATATTTTCTAATCCAAACAGGCATTAAGCGACAATTATACTTCTGTAAAGATATTATTTTAACACACGAACTGTGATCGATGTATATATAATTAATATTTATTTACTTTGGCCGTAGAAGAATGTCGTACCAATTATAGATTTATAGGTAATTAAAGAATTTAGGATGAATGCAAATTCTGTGTTTGATTGAAAAAGAAATGACAAAGACAATTACAGGTGGCATCCCTTTGTTATTTTCTAAGTACTCAATCACATGTTTTATGTTCTCATTCTTAATTTGTTGTCTTCCCGATTAACTCTCCACATCTATCTTCTTCCTCTCCCTCACATGAATTGATTAACTTATTATACTTCATCGCAAATAACTTAATTATCACAAGGTAAGATTGCATTTCCTTGAACTGATTGTGTCAATTTTTTGGGTAAGCCACATAATTAGAAGCTATTTGTTTCTTTATTGTTATCCAGTAAATTATGTTTCATGATTTCTTGTTCTTGAATTTTTACACCCACACCACATATGTCTTTGCATGTGAGTGTGTTGATAATTAATTAATTAAGTGGTACATGTACATTGCGAAAGGTCCATATAGCAACTTAAATCACATATATCTATAATTATATAATATATTTGATTACTATGCTTCATTATAAATTTGACATCTAATATTGATATTGATATGTCGCATAAAAGAATATAATAGCTAAAAGCGGTATAATTATTAGTATTATATAACTATACCATTTTTTTAAGAATGACTGTGGGTTGCTAATAACTTGCTATTCTATTGTATGCAAATCAAGGTTATCAAACCCATATCGGCCTCTGAACCGATCAAGGTAGTGGATCAAGGGTTAGATCGGAATTAAACCGCTGGAGCCAGAACGATGAGGAAGTGAAGATTTCAGAATTATTAATATAAAATTATGAATAAAAAAAGAATTAAAATTATTTTTTAAATGAAAAAAATAATGAACTGGCAGGATTGGACCGGTTTGTCAGTTTCTAGGTTGAAATGGCTGATCTAATCCGTATTTAATAACCCTGATACGAACAAAAGTAAGTTTGAAATCGCAAATCCAGAAAAAAGACTAAATTTTCGCCCAATTTGGAAAACTATAAATTTTGATCACATACCGATCGATCACTTCAATATTGGTAAAAATGAGAGTTATCTTTATTCCAATCTAAAGTGCAGTGTGTATCATCAAGTAAAATGTAACAACTCAACAAACTTAATCAACTATATATATATATATATATATATAGTTGATTAAGTTTGTTGAGTTGTATGTGTGTATATATATATATGGGGTTTAAACTTCTCATGTTTTATGAGAAGAAGAAATTCCTACACACACATGAAATGGTAGGACCCACATATATATATATATATAATGCTCATTTGAAAGAGCGTTAGTTTATTGCTAAAGTTAAACATTTACCCTCCTAAAAATACATTAAAATAATATAGAGTGAGAAGATTAGTGGGACCTAGGACACAAAAAGTAATGGAAGTTAACCAGGTTAACAATGTTGCTATATATGCTACAAAAAAAAAAATTGATTATGTCTACTTTTACACCTCAAAAATAGTTAATTGTATTGAGTGCACTAAGGAAAACAAAACAGTTCGTTATTAAATTTGCACATTAACCCTTCTCAATAAATGTCATAAATTTGATACGCTTATAATCTTGGGAAAATTTGAGAAAAACACAATTAAAAATGGGAAAAGACAAATTGGTGCTGTGAATTTATCAAATTCCAAATAGAATTGAACCAGGAATCTAAGATTTCCAATTCTAATTAAATGACCAAAATTCTTTGAATTGATGGTACAAATTTCAACGGTTAATAATAACATTTGTATCTATATTAACAACATCAGATTTTACATGAATGACTTTAATTTTGTTACGGACCTGAATAGGGCCCATATTCAATAGATGGCCCAACAGTGAATATATCACATATAAGGATATGCCTATAATAAAGGGAAATCTTATCTTATCTATCTGATCTATAATGAAGGGAGATATATCTTATATAAAGATAGATTCGACCGTTATGATACTAGGGCAGTGGATTACGCCCATACTATCCCACCTGAAGCACACTCTATAAATACGAGCTCAACCCTAAGGTGCGGAGAACACTCTTCTTTGGAGCATACACACCACCCCTTTGGCTAAACGCCAACGTGTGTCCTCGAACTACGTGGACTTTGATCCCTACGAGTACGTAGGCCCTAGGCATCGCGCCTAGGTCAAGTCCGCTCCATATAAGCAAACAATCAAACAAGGCTAGTCCATCCAAGGGTTAGCCAAATGCAGTTCCACACCGGAACATTGGCGCCGACCGTGGGGATCGTTAAATTTCGATTCCCATGACCAAAGATGGTCAATACTAGAAGCGACGATCGAGATGCCTTTGCATGGGCAATTCACGAAAATCCGCGGCGGCCTCCGGGCCCACCGCGCAATACTCGTTTGAGAATCCCAAAACGAGCAAATAGAGATAGCCGAGGTTGTTGGTAAACCAAGGCTGATTCAATGCCAAATGAGTTATTTTTACGACTCGATGATGCTGGGAGGCCTTCATCTATACAAGAGCAAAATAGGAGTTGGAAGGATCTTCAATTTCTCTCTTTGGGAATTCTCTCATTGAGAATTCCTTTAAGAGAAGGAGTTTCTTATAATTATCCTCTAAATCCACACGATGAGATGAGAGCTTAGAAGGATCGCCGGGTTCTCTCTTTGAGAATTCTCTCATTGAGAACTCATTTAAGAGAAACTCTAATATGGAAAACTCCTCAAAGTTACTATCTCCCATGCAAGACTCTTCTACATCTTCTATTTCACTTTGAGAATGTCAGATGCTTCACATGGGTTTTCTTACAATTCTCCTCATAAGAGAGCGAGTTGGAAGGATCACCGGAGTTTCTCTTGGAGAATTCCTTTAAGAGAAGTTATTGTCACCCATGCGAGACTCTTCTACATCTTGTATCTCAATTTGGGTATTTCCGAAGGATCACCGGAGTTCTCTCTTTGAGAATTCTCTTATTGGGAATTCTTTTAAGAGAAATTATCATCACCCATGCAAGACTCTCATTGGACAAGCTTGGCAATTGGATTGTATCCACATGACGAGAAGATAGTGGGAAGGATCTTCATCCTCTCTCCTTGAGAACATAGGATTGTCATCCTCTGTACTTGGGAACCCAGACTTTTCAATTCTGGCATAAATTTAGATGCCCTATTTGGATCAAAAGCAACCACAACATTTGAACTCTCTGTGTCATTTACTAATGGCCGAGATTGTAGTGGCCTAGGTCCGAGATGCCTGGACGCTGAAACATGAAAAGGCCGAGATAAAGAAAGAAAGTATCAGGCTTCCGAAGCCGAGATCGAGGTTACGCGACATCATGCCAGGAGCCCGGCACAGAGCAAATCAAGATAGCCGAGGTTGTTGGTAAGCTAAGGCCGATTCAATGCCTATGGCCTCCCGACTCCATCGCGATAGTTGAGGTTGATGATACGCCAACATGAGAAGGTGTCGAGACGCCGAGGTACGCCGAGATTACTAGATGTACGCCGAGATTACTAGATGCTGAGCTTGGCAACGCTAGCTTATAACTGCAGTGAGGGAAAAAAGGTATTGGAACTACGGACTTGGGGTCACTCATGAACCATCATTTTATCTCCCTGAGGTTGATGCCAACCATTAGTTCCACTAGCTTCGACAATTCGGCATAATTGCATCAATTTTCCTCATCAACACTATCCACAAACCGTTTCCCATCAATATGAAGAGAGGGACAATCACTTGCATTACCGCGGTAGATATAACAACCCCATTAGGTTCTTTAGCTTTCTTGTTGCAAAAGCCGCAATCCCTCCAACCAGTTTCTTCACGGTGGAATTTACTACAGAAAATGGATGCCTCATGGGCAGATATGGAATCAAGAGTGTCAAGCTTACATTCGGTTGAAATTATGCAACTGTTACAATATTGAGCAATTTCACGTTGGGATATACTCTGAGTGCATGTCGAGATGTACTCTCGGCGGGGATTTGTATTTCCCTTCTCGGATCTACTTGGTTTTGGCGGGACAAATGAGCAAATGGAGACAGTCAATACTCCGGAAAAGCCGAGGCCGAGAAGATTTGGGAGAGATGTTTATCATTTCTTCTACACAAGCTAAGGATTGATGAAAGCCATTTATTTGGAAATTCTAGTGACTTCAAAGATGCATCGTTATGCAACTCTACTACTTATGAGTGGATACGAAGAACTCCGTCAAGCATTTATTGAGCAAAAGCGTTAGGTGTAGTAACTCCCGAGCTACATCCGGATAAGTATCACCCTCATCTCATAGATGCTCAATCTTTGCTTATTATCAATTATCTATAGCATAGATGAATTCATGGTGAAGAAACCCGTTTCCGAAGATCATGTTGGAGCTAAACATGTAGGAATCCGAGGTACATAAACTCGCTTAGAAGATCATGTCGGAGCTAAACGTGTAGGAATCCGAGGTACATAAACATGTTTCCGAAAATCATGTTGCAACGGCTAACCATGTAGGAATCCGAGGTACAAGAAACCTGTTTCCGAAGATCATGTCCGAGCTAAACATGTAGGAATCTGAGGTACATATACCCGTTTCCGAAAATCATGTCGGAGCTAAACGTGTAGGAATCTGAAGTACACAAACCTGTTTTCATGAATCATGTTGCGACGGCTAACCATGAAGGAGTCCGAGGTACATACACCCGTTTCCGAAGATCATGTTGGAGCTAAACATGAAGGGATCGAGGTACATAAACTCGTTTCCGAAGATCATGTCGGAGCTAAACATGAAGGGATCCGAGGTACATAAACATGTTTCCGAAGATCATGTCGGAGCTAAACGTGTAGGAATCCGAGGTACATAAACTCATTTTCATGAATCATGTTGCGACGGTTATGCCGCCAAGACAATTTAAGATTCCACTGAGAATCATTTGCGACGGCTATGGCCGCCGAGGCTATCTTAAACTCCTGTAAAGAAAAAGAAGGCGGACCCGATTTTAACTGAATCTAGTTGAAATCCGAGATCAGTGCAAAGTTTCGAAGGCAGACTTGATTACACCGAATCTGGTTAAAATCCGGGCTCCGTACATATTGGCTAAAACGTATTCCTCCGGGATGCGATAACGCCTCATCTAAGCTAAAACGTACTCCCGGGATGCGGTAACGCCCGTCATTAAGTGAAGTTTTAAAGTCGGACCCGGTTATCGAATCTAGTTAACGTACGAGATCCATGAAGTTTTAAAGTCGGACCGGTTAAGCGAATATAGTTAACGTACGGGATCCGCATGAAGCTTTGAAGTCGGACCGGTTAATTGAATCCGGTTAACGTTCGGGATCCGCGTAAAGTCGTGAAGGCGGACTGGTTAAAATTTGAGCTCCATTGAAAGATTTGCGAGAAGCGAAAATAATGCGGACCCCGGTTACGCTTAACATAGTTAAAATCCGGGCTACGTGTTAAGCTTTACGGTTGAAAACCAAGTTCCACGTGGAGTCCGTCCCTACGAAAGGGAACGAAGGCGGAACCCGGTTATTTGTATTCGGTTAGATTTGAGTTCCGCATAAAAACAAATCAAGGGTTACAACGCCCATAATGGAAAAAAGGGTTACAACACCCATAATGGAATTCGGGTTACGATACCCATAATGGAATCTCGGGTTACGACACCCATCTCGGATAAACAAGTTCCGAGTTACGACACCCATCATGGGTAAACAAATTCAGAAAAATGTGGAGTCCACCTCCAAAGAGAAGGAAGAAGGACCACGGGTACACCGAATACGTTAAAATCCGGACTCCTTGCAAAATACGGTTGACTCCGCGCTCTTTAATTGGACCCGGACAAACGAAAATTACCTAGTTGACTTTGCGCTCCTTAATTGGACCCGGATAAGGCGAAGATTTTCCGGTTAAATCCGTGCTTCTTAATTGGACCCGGATTACCGAAGATTATCACCATGGCCCATAAGCACGGGTTTTTGTCAAGCAAAGCCGCTACGGCCGGCCTTCGCAATGTTGACCTCGTACATCGACGAGCAGACGTCGGAAACAAGAATGCCAGAGATGGCAAACTAGCTGCGAATTGGGAAGGCCCTTACCAGGTTGAAGAGAAGTTCGGCAAAGGAGCCTACATACTCGAAACCTTGGAAGGAAGCTAATCAAAAGGACTTGGAATGTCGACAAGCTAAGAATCTACTAACGCTAGATCTCGGCTCGGCACTCATCTTTGGGGCGGATTAGTTAATAAAGAATCCCTCAGTGGAAATCCAAATTCCTAAACTATCAATAGTCAAAGATACTACACCGAGGTCATTACACCCGGTCATATTACACCGAGGTCATTACACCCGATGAGATTACACCGAGGTTATTACACCCGGTCAGATTACACCGAGGTCATTACACCCGGTCAGAAATAGAACCCAATTTAAGGGATTACACCAGGGCTACCACGCCCAGGTTGCGTATAGCCCAATATGCGGCATTACACCCGGGCTATCACGCCCGGTCGCGAAAGGGTTACAACACCATTTCTATTAAAAGTATATGCATATACTAATACTCCTAAATAAGGAGGTGAATTGTCACGCGGAGTCCCGTCAGTGCCGACATGTGTAAACGGGCGTTCTTACACCACGCTTATGCATCGACATTTTGCCCTTATTCGGCAAATATCCCGGACAACAATATCCGGACCTCGGTAGCTCGGGTTTACTCCCTACCTCTATGCCCTAAGTCAACCTATTGGAAGAATACAATCAGCGAATCTGCGCATATAAGACCCTGGCCCGGTCATAAAAACACTATAACTCAAAACAAGAGTTAGCAAATTAAGTGACGATATTGATAAGGTTGAAATCAATGTTCACAAATTATTATTACACAATGAATCTGGTATTATACACCGGCATAGCACAACGGATGAAGGCGAATACATGCACGATTGCAACTATGAACATATGTTCATAGTCGATACACCCTGGTAGCCCAGAGCCCTTGACTGCCAGGCTAGGGGGACAACAAGACAAGCGTGGCACTGTAAAGCTATCAGCAATATAAGCAAGCCTGATCCGTTCCTCTTCAGGATAATTCGGTTTAGGAGAATCCGGTGCTACAACAAATAGGCCCGGTGGGAATCCGGAGATACAACAAACTAGCCTAGTAAGCTCGGTTCATTCCCTTTCAGGGTTATTCGGATTGACATGGCAGGGGGCAATGATCAAGAAGGTAGAAGATTTTTTAACCTAGACTCTTGGCCTTATCTCATACCTCGGCACCTGAGACAAATTTCTCAAAAATAGGAGAATCTTGACAAAATCAGGATTCGGCACACCTCCATAAAGGACCTCGGATCTTGAGATCGGACCTCGGATTCTTGAGAACGTAACCTCCACGGCCGAGGTAAATAGTGAATTGGTTCAAACCTTCACAAAACGACACCCGGTAAAGGATTGGTAATACCTCGAACTATGTAGGCTTTGATCCCTTACTAGGGTACGTAGGCCCTAGGCGACATTCCTAGGTCAAGCCCAGTCAGATTAAAAATCCAACATGCTAGGCCAACGGATCCGATCAACCTCGGTATCGCACCTCGGGCAGAAAGTACCAAGGCATGACACATCTCAGCAGTTCAAACACTTGAGCTACCGAGCTGGGGGGCAATTCAATCAGAATGCAAACGAAGCAGAATTCATCAAAACACGGACAAAAGCAAATCAAGCTGGAACAACTCGGATACGAAAGATCTCGACTTCGATAGCGGGGTCAACACACTGGATTCAAATGCAAGGCGAACCATTTCGGCACTACTCGGGATATGTGGGATAAGACCTCGGATCCTTGAAGTAAGCCGCCTTGGCGGCCCGGGATCAACCTAACAAAGCTCGCAAGGTAAGGCCCACGCGTCGGTTGTCAAATTGGATAAAGAAGAACTAACGAAACCTATGAGGGCTCACCATCAACCGAGATGAGGCAAGCGAAAACAAAGAATGAGAGAAAGACAAATTTATCCCTCGGGGAAAAAAACCTATCGCCTAAACAGCAAATCGGTAACGGAATACGAATGAATCCGAATTCGTCAAGATGATGGCAATCACGGCGGGAACCCCGGCCTTGAAACCAAGCAAGTTCCCCGAGAGTACCTCAAATCTTCGAGACGCTACCTCGGGTCTTTGAGGCAAGACCTCGGATCTTCGAGATACTACCTCGGATCTTTGAGCGGCGAGACTACTACCTCGGATCTTTGAAACATTACCTCGGATCGAGAGTAAATGATTTCGGTCGCCAGGGCCAAAATAGCCCAACCCGACAATGCGCGGTAGACATACGAGAGGAAAGGTTCACGACAACCTACCCGGATAACACCGCAGGAACAAAATACATCCGGACTTGAAATCTCGAACTACCCGGTGGGGGCATCATTACGGACACGAATAGGGCCCATATTCAATAGATGGCCCAACGGTGAATATATCACATATAAGGATATGCCTATAATAAAGGGAAATCCTATCTTATCTATCGATCTATAATGAAGGGAGATCTATCTTATCTAAAGATAGATTTGACCGTTATGATACTAGGGCAGTGGATTACGCCCATACTATCCCACCTGAGGCACACTCTATAAATACAGAGCTCAAACCCTAAGGTGCGGAGAACACTCTTGTTGGAGCATACACACCACCCCTTTGGCTAAACGCCAACGTGTGTCCTCGAACTACGTGGACTTTGATTCCTCTACAGGGTACGTAGGCCCTAGGCATCACGCCTAGGTCAAGTCCGCTCCATATAAGCAAACAATCAAACAGGCTAGTCCATACGGGTTAGCCAAATTTGGTTCCACACCGGAACAAATTTCATATTTTACAACTGCCTATACCAAAAATCAAGAATATTTGCTAGGCCAATTTCAAAATTGTTTCTACACCAGTTTCAGAATGAGTGTAAAAACTAATATTTAACTTTGCTATCGGTGAAGCATATATAATGCCTAAAAATATGGGGAAATTTTTTTATACACACACGTATAATACCTAGTGACAAAGGAAGTTGGTAAATAAAAAGGCAAAGGAATGAATTAACCAAAGCAAGAAAACCCCTCAAAAGCAGATTTGAAGTTCATATGGCACATCTTTGAAGGATAACTAATTGTGTGTGTTTTCAAAACATAGGTATCCTCCTATTAGAATTAATTCTGATTTAAGTATTGCTGGGACAAGGAGTTGAATCTTAGTTTGACGAGAGACTAACCATATCTACTAGATATAACCAGGTGATATTATGGTTGTGATAAATTCAAGGGAAAATCCTTTTGAGGGCCCTTTTTGAAGAAAAAATACGAAAAAAGGCCATCAAAATCTGACAATACCTAATAAGGCCTTTTCAGGTATTTTCAGAATCTTGCGGGAGTTGTTAACGGGGCTGATATAGTTGTTAACGGAGTACTGATATAGTTGTTAATGGGGGCTGATTTAGTTGTTAGAAAATTGTTGTTAATGGGGCTGATATAGTTGTTAACTAACAACTATTTCAGCCAAATTAACAACTCACGTAAGGATTGTCATATTTTAAGGGCATTTTTTGGGATTTTTACACCAAAAAGGGCCCTTAGAATGATTTTCCCTAAATTCAATCCCCATTTCACTTTTTTCTAAATCCCTAACTCTTCTCGAGTCCACATAAGGTGCTTAGACCTTATGTGCTTATTACATGCTTATACCTCAAATTGAGGTATAAGCATGTAATATATATATATATATATATTGTATTTATTTATATTTAAATTATGTCTCCCCCTCCCCTCGAAAAAAAATTACCCTAACTCTTCGATTATCTCAAATTATTTATTTTCCATGATACTAATGTTACACAAATATTTCGAATGCAAAACTAATTAATTTAGTCGGGTGCAAAAATCGTGAAAAAGAAAGACATAATTTAAATATAAATAAATACAATATATATATATATATATAAAATACGTGTTTATACCTCAATTTAAGGTATAAGCATGTAATAAGCACATAAGGTATAAACACCTTATGTGACTCAACTCTTCTCGAGAGGTTAAATGTCTATTGTGCGAGGCCCAAGGAATTAATTAATTACAAAAAAAGAACTTTCTATTGTGCGAGGCCCAAGGAATTAATTAATTACAAAAAAAGAACTTTGTGAAAAAAGAATGCACCCAGTGGGACTCGAACCCACAATCGCTTGATTAGAAGTCAAGCGCCTTATCCATTAGGCCATGGGAGCTTGTTGATATCATCGCATTTAACTAATATTAAATCTCTTAAACAAACTAAACAGCAATAATCAACAATATTCATTCATTCGGGTACTGGACTGTGAGGGATGGCGAGAGAGGGGGACAAGGAGAGGATCCTCTGGCTCATTCATTTGGGTTTATATCCTTGCCTAGAAAAGAGCATGGGATTGTAACTTCAGGCGGTTCAGGGACATCACTGTAACATCTGACTCCCACGAGGCATTGCAGCTAATCCGATCTGAGATTTTAGAAACGTATGAAGATCAGAACATTGTGTTAGAGATTAAATAGATTCTTCAAACAAGACTGGAAAGTCGAGTTCAAGTCTTCAGGTGTTAATGGGTCGGAGGTGGGTAAAAGGAGAAATCCTCAGATCTACACTTCCGATGGCATCTTCATCCTCTTTTACCTCTGACCCACCTTTAATTTCACCTCCGACAGCGAGGACGGCCACCATCTTCCTCACTAGTGCAATCTCACCGTTAAACTGCCGTTAAACTGGTTTTTCCAATCTTCACACAAGCACATTCAAGTTTGTTTAACCTTCTGCAAAGTTCATTATAAGCGAAATGACTCATATGTGCATCAATGAAGGAATACAAGTTTGAATTTTGCTCGTTTCTTTCTCGCTTCGATTCCTGCTTTGGAGTTTGAATTTGAATAATCTCGCTCGGTATTGTTCTGTTTCTTTTGGTTTATGTAATTTCGCTCATCATTTTTAGTTTTTCTTTAGTGTGGAAATTGATATGTGACTTGGTTTTTGTCCTGATTCATTTTGAAGTTGATGCATCGTCTTGGTTCATCAGTGAACTAGAGAATCATCTTTCCCAAAATTTGAAGGAAACTGTGTAATTGAGTTGTCAGTTGTGGTAAAAGACGCCACAACTTCTAGGTAATTTTAGAAGAGCTGGGTTTTTCGTTCATCTGGTGTATTTTTTGTTAAATTAGGGGTATTTTGGTATTTTCATAAAAATAGTGTGGGCTTACCCCAAAATTAACACCATTAAGTTAGTTTTAACGGTGGTGTGATGACTTTTCTCCTAAAACGTGGTGTAACTTTTTCCAAAAAAAATGTCATTATGTGTATTTTTTGAAAGAAAAAAGCGTATTATTTTCATTTACCCTACTATTATTTGTCTTCTAAATTCCTTTATTTATCTTGTAAAATGCTCTTTTGAAAAATAAAAGGAAGGATAACATTTTCTTTTAACCCAAAACTTAATTTTATTTTCACTCAAGTGAATGCCGTGAAAGTTCATATTTTTTTGGGTTGATTGAAATAAAGTTCAATCTGTGAGGGCTAACTGAAATTCGCCCTAAAAGATTGAGAATGATCCATCATGTTTATGTTCAAAGGTATTATTCATTTAAATCTTAAAAATAGCTTGGTATTACATTTTTGGTCTGTAATATGAATCATTTTAACTACAATCAAGAAGAAAAAAGTTAGTTATATAATTAAAATTATCTAAAACTATGCTTTGATTTTTCTATGTATTCTTAATAGGGTTAAAATGCAAATTTTAACGAACTATTTTCTTATATGGACAACCAACACAATTAACTATTTTGGGATATAAAAAAATACAGATAATCAATTTTTTTTGGTAGCATATATAACAATGTAATTAACCCCAGTTAACATCCATTATTTTTTGTTCTTTGGGTCCCACCAATCTTCTCACTCTCTATTATGGTAATATATCTTTAGAAATGTATGTCTTTTTTAATTGGAAAATATTACTTAGACCCCATAGAATCAATTTTATTTTAGTCAACCTCCAAAATATTATAATATTTCTTTGCACCCCATTAGGTCAAATTAAAATTAAGTTTTGTCAACTAAAAGAAAATAATTTCCTTACTTTATTTTTTTCATAAGATTCTTTAGAAGAAAAATAAATGGATTAAAAAGAATATAGGGAATTAAAAACAAATTACAAGACATACATGTGAATGACCAAATTTTTTTAACTCCATGGGTTCTTTTAAATCCCTTACAAGATAAATATGGTTATTCATAAGACAAATAAAAAATTTACAAAACAAATATGAGCATTTATAAGACAAAAAATGTGTAAGTTTACTTTTGGATCCAATAAAAAATGATTGTGTCGAGTACTCATATAGCGAAATAGTTTAGGGAAAACCCCTAAAAAATAGTTGATTATTCAAATTTTAAATTGGGTCGTTGAATTCAACAAATTCTAAATAAGATTTTAGAATTCAAAATTGTTATTTTACTACCCCTCATTTGATTCCATCTCAATTAATAAATTATCCTACGTGTAACCTCACTCATCCATATGTACTATTTTATTTTATTTTCAAAAAATACATGGCCAACTTTTTTTCTCGAAAACTCTCTCTAGCCACTTCCTCCACCTCTTCCCCCACCTCCACACAAGTTTAATATATATCACCCTGACAAGGGTTCTGTTCAAATGGCAACACTGAACGAATATTCTTAAAAAGCAATATGAATATATTCATATCAAGCAATAAAAAAATTTGTTTTCTTAATCAGCACGAGTTATGGATGGGAGGCTGCGGAACATATCGCAAGGAACAAAAAAAAAATCGTACCAACATTTGAATAAGTTATGAGTAAAATAAAGTATAGCATATGCATTTGATGATCCACCACAGAATGAGAGATTGTTTGTACAAAGACTTAATTAGTGGTGACTACCGAATGGGAGCAGAAAGGGAGAGGTTTTGGAAAAATCTTGTAGAGGAGAAGGAGAGTAATTAATGGGTCCGTGTTTTTGTAAGAAAATTAAAATAATAGAGATAGATGAGTGAGGTTACACATAGGACTCTTTATTATTTTGTCCATCTTTTTTATAAGCAACTTTTCTTTTTCTGATTATACAAAATAAACTGGTGGACGTTAAGATTAATTAAAAACAATAAATATATAAAAAAAATGTCAGTTAAAAACAATAAGAATGAGTAAAAATGTGAAAGATAATAAGTAAAGATATGAGAGAAAATGAGTAATAAATAATTAAATAAAAGAGAATTAGCGGTAAATGGGGAATGATTAACATAAAGAGATGTATTAAATAGGGGTTGAAAAAGAAAAAAAGTAGTTTAAATTTTGAGATATAAAAAAAAGTTGATTATATTAAGAACCAACCCAAAAGAGATAAATTTGCTTATAAAAATGGTCGGAGGGAGTAATTGATTTGGAGTTAAATAGGGGGTAGCAAGGTAAAGTTACTGAATTCTGAAATCCTATTGTAAGACATATGATCTTATTTATAATTTGTTGAATTTAATGACCTAATTTAGAATTTGAATAATTCAACTTTCTTTTTTTAGGATTTTGCCAATAGTTTATTGCTAAATTATTTAAACATTTACCAATGTAAAAATATATTAAAATAATAGAGAGTGAGAAGACTAGTGGATCCACAATTTTAAAAGTAATAGGAGTTAACAATGTTGCTATATATGCTACCAAATTTTTTTGATTATGTCTACTTTTTCAAAATAGTTAATTGTGTTGAGTGCCCATAGAAAAATAATTCATTACTAAATTTGCACATTAACCATTCTTAATAAATGTCATAAATTTGATATGCATATAACCTTGGGAAAATTCCAGAAAAATACAAGTAAAAATGAGAAAAGATAATTTGGTTTTGTGGATTTATCAAATCTCAAATAGAATTGAAGTAGGAATATGTGATTTTTAATTCTGAACAAATAACTAAAATGTCATAGTACAAGTTTTTTTAAACAAAAATAAAAATAAATAAATTACTTAATAAAATAAACTATTAATGGACCAAAAATACCAACAAACTTTTGTGTTTATTTGTAATTACTTAGATTTTAAAGTTTAAACTATAACCCTTTTTTTATGTTTATTATTATTACGTATTAAAACATATAATTAGTTCTTATAAATTTTAAAGAAATGATGTTTTCATATTAAATAAACACATACTTTTGTCAAAATTATAATATTATAAAATAAATAAATTTTAAATATATTTGATTTGTAAAATAAGTATAATTATTTTTATGTTTTAAAAAATAATTTATTTTTATTTTAGAAGAAATATATCTGAGTTAAAAAACATTTAATGTTAATAAAATTTAAAAAATCTATTATATCCGAAAGAAATGAAAAGTTTAATTTTTATTTTTAATATTTTTAAAAAATAGGAAAAAAAACATATTAATAATATGTGTTTATTTGATATTTTTATTAATTAAATGATCTTTATTTGTTGAATGATTTATATTGTTTAGATATTAATGTTGATAACATTTATTTGATAGATTAGAACTTTAATGATTGTAATTTACTAATTATATTTATTTAAAAATCATTTAATTAAAAATAGTTAAAATTTGGAATATTAAATATTTTGATATCCATTAAGCCTCTTTTTTATAAAAATAAAAAAAACTCATTTCATTTCTTTCAGGGATATGATAGATTTTTTAAATTTTATTAACATTAAATGAATTTTTTAAATCACATAAACTACTTTTACAAATAAAAATAAAGTATAATTGTTTTTTGTTTAACAAAATAATAAACTATAAATTTGCACATTAACCATTCTTAATAAATGTCATAAATTTGATATGCATATAACCTTGGGAAAATTTTAGAAAAATACAAGTAAAAATGAGAAAAGATAAATTTGTTTTGTGGATTTATCAAATTACAAATAGAATTAGTAGGAATATGTGATTTTTAATCCTGAAAGTAAAACGAACAAATAACTAAAATGTCATGAATTAAAAGTTTGTTGGTAGTTTTAGTTAATTGTGTTGACGTTCAATAACAACATCTCGTATATATATTGATAATATCATATTTTACATTAACATTTTACTTTCATGTTTTATAATTTCATATCTCAAAACTATGGATAACTTTGATGGCACAAGTTTCAAGAGTCTATAACAACATCTGTATCGATATTAACAATATCATATTTAATTTTACATTAACAAATTTACTTTCATGTTTTATAACTTCATATCCGAAAAACAAGAAATAATTTTGAGG
The DNA here is from genome assembly GCA_019022615.1 of Acacia melanoxylon. Lineage (NCBI taxonomy): Eukaryota > Viridiplantae > Streptophyta > Magnoliopsida > Fabales > Fabaceae > Acacia > Acacia melanoxylon. The sequence goes on from JAFJYJ010000003.1 coordinate 17,987,904, forward strand.
GCACAAATTTCAGGGATAAATAACAACATCTGTATCTATATTAATAACATCAGATTTTACATTAACAACTTCACTTTCATATTTCACAACTTAACTTAGGATAATTTGATTATTTAGTCAGAATTAAAAATTCCAAATCACTACTTCAAATCTGACATGAGATTTGATAAAGTTGAAGCACAAATTTATCTTTTCCCATTTTCAATTGTACTTTTATGAACTTTTCCTATGATCTTTGTCCCCTCATTAAAAATTAGCTAATAAAACTGTAAACAAGTGATTGAGAGTTTGAATATCAGCTTTTATGAATGTAGTATCCTAGTTGAGAAATGTAGAAAGTCCGCTTTATAAACCGGTTGCATTTTACAAACGGTGTAGAAAGTTCTGTTAATATATTTTTATCCTTCCTAATTTTATATATTAATTCTAAAAAGGAAAAAAGACAAAAAAAATTGAAATTGTTAAATTTTAAATCAAGTTTATTATCAAGAATTGATAAGAGAATGAAGAAACTTGATAAGCAATTCACTACTCATTTTTTAGAAAATACCTAATTTAAAATTGTGATTTCAAAAAAAAAAATCCTGTTTTTTTCTCATTCTAAAATCAGTATAAAGAATATTTTCTGAAGAATGCACCCAGTGGGACTCGAACCCACAATCGCTTGATTAGAAGTCAAGCGCCTTATCCATTAGGCCATGGGAGCTTGTTGGTGTCGTCTCATTTAAAAAATAGTAAGTTGTTAAAAGAAATAACAATCAACAATATCCATTCATTTGGGGTTATATGCTTGCCACGAGGCATTGCAACTAATTCAATCTGAGATTTTAGAAACGTTTGAAGATCAGAACATTGTGTTAGAGATTCTTCAACGAGACTGTAAAGTCGAGTTCAAGTCGATCTTCAGGTGTTCATGTCTAGTTTTCTAATGTTTTGCTTTCCCTGTCAAAAAAAAGAATCATTCAACGACTAGCTAGAGTTAAGAGGACATGTCAATCTTACTTAACAATACAAGGTTTGTGTTTCTGATCTGGCCCTCAACCTCCACACAATTTTTAAAAAATAATAATAATAATAATTTCGAATATATATTCTTACTTTTTTAGGAAGCGTTGAAAGAATATGATTCGATGGGGACTTTATTAAATAATTTATTGTCATCAACTTCCAACAATGATATGCAAAATAAAGCTATTATGCAGCGTGTCACAAACAGTTTCAAGTTGGCTTGACTCTTATTTTAAAATGTTTCAAGTTAATTACAGGTTTTATCCAATTCTTCTTCTTTCTTTCCTTTTTTTTTTTTTTTTTTGCCGCCTGACGAAGATGTTACAACTTAATCATTGATTAATTTAATGTTAATTCTCGTCTTCTACTCTTCCTGAAAATTAATTTTAAGGCCTAAGGCCTCTTAGTAACTTAATTAGTTTATTGAGTGTGTAAAGTTTGTAATTCTAGTTCTTCTGAGTCACTGTCTTCTTTTTCTTTTTCTTTTTTGGGTTAAGGTGTAATTTTACTAATAGAGTTTTTCCTGATGGGCGTCTGATACCAATAAGTTTTGAAATGGACAAAAATACTAATAAACAATTTAAAATGATGTAAATTCACCAAAACCGTTAATTTTTACTAAATGCCTTTAGAGTTTTCTTATCTTATAATTTAACGGCCGTTTGGTCAAATTTAACAATTTTAATGAATTTACATCCTTTTAAATTTTTTATTGGTCTTTTTGGCTCTCACAAAACTTATTTTTGCCAAATGCTCATTGGAATTTTTTTTGTTGATAAAATTATACATTAACACTTTTTTATTAATTTATCTTTTAGCTTTGCTGATTTGCTATTTGAATTTTCCACCTGATACTTTGTTCAAATCAACATGCCCTTTTGTCCAAGAAAAAAAAGTCTATCAGAATTAGTATTTAGTTTGTATAGAAAAACTAAATATGATTTGGAGTAAATTCCAACTACAGTTATTCAATTATAATTCAAATTTATCTTAAACACCATTTTTCTTTTTTTTTTTAACCAAGTTGAGAGAAAATGGCTTATGTTACATCGGGAACAATGGTGAAAGGAGTATGTCTATCTCTCTAAATTTTAATTGCTCTTGTCTTTAATATAAAATTATTTAAATAGTTGATATTGACTTGAAATATTTACATTTGACAAATTTTTTTTTTCTAATTTATCTTATTGATGCTCATCCAACAATATAATCAATGAAAAGAGGGAATTAAAGAAATTAAAGAAAATGACTATGGTGTTTTAAAATATATATATTATATTAACTAACTTGATTAACTTTCTTAATTTAATCAAATTATATAAATATATTTTATATTAATAATCAGATAAGTAGATATGGCTAGTTAGTTAGTTTAAGGCTTTCATGCCACGATGGAACCATCTTAACCAACACACGTATTTATGTATTGATGCGTACTTTGTTAATTTGTGAGCTCAACAGTTTTGACATTTATTGAGTATGTTACATTGGAAACAATGGTGACAGGAGTATGTCTATCTCTATATATAAACCTTATTTAAAGAGTTGATCTTCACTTTAAATATTTACATTAGTCAATTTTTTTTTAATTTATCCTATTGATGCTCTGTTATGAGTCCCACATCGGGAAGCCAAACTCTTAGAGTGAGGTTTATAAGTTCATTGGGTTCTCTCTCCTCATAGGCTAGCTTTTGAGGATTGAAATTTCTCCTTTCGGCTTTGTGTTCATTACGTTGGTCTTTTCGTTGAGAGCGATGTTCACGGAAAGAAGCTACCCAAGGAGGTTTAAGTGGTGAAAGTGAAGTGAGGTTTATAAGTCCATTGGGTTCTCCCTCTTCATAGACTCCCTTTTAGGGATTGGGCTCTCCCTTTGGACTTGTATTCATTACATGCTCATTCAACAATATAATCAATGAGAAGAGGGAATTAAAGAAATTAAGAAAGATGACTAAGGTGTTTTAAAAAAATATATCTTATATATATATAACTAACTTGATTAACTTTCTTAATCTAATAAAATTATATAAATATATATATCTTATATTAAGAATCAAATGAAGTAAATACTGCTAGTTAAGGCTTTCATGCTACGATAGAACCATCTTAACCAACACAAGTATTTATGTATTATTGATGCGGACGTACTTTGTTAATTTGTGTGCTCAAGTGTCAACAGTTTTGACATTTATTGATGTGAAACTCTCACAAACTTCCAAAAGGGTTCTTTCCCTTAATAACAACTATATTCGTAGCCACGTCATTATAATGCTTAACTACCTTCATTATTTTATGCTACCTAGTTTAGTCTTTCTTAATCGAGACATATATACAACTTAATATATATAGTACGATGTTTAGTTATTTAGTTACGCCCATCATGATTCGTGTCCTTGTTCGATTAGTGACGAGATAATTATATTGAGGCATAGATGGAGTATGATTACGGCTCATTTTATTCGTGTCCTTGTCATTGCTTCTTATTTTAATTGTTTCGAAATATTTTGCCTTTTCAATTATTGACCATATTTTAGTGTCTTCATATGGATTCTCTCCTCTCTCTTTTTCGGTTCATTTTCATCCTTTACCTTAAAACTTTGTAATTTTAGAATAAATGAAGTAAGTGAAGCACTTTTTTTTTTTAAGAAAGAGCCTATGGTATTATGAAATATTTTTAATGATATTTAGTATCTTAAATTATTTTTTAGTACACTCAGCATCCTAAAATATTTTTTATTGACACCTAGTATGTATTGAAAAATATTTCAGAGCATTGGGTATTAGACATTAAGTGCCACTAAAAAAATATTTTAAGGTACTGAGTGCATTAAAAATTAATTTAGGATCTATTGAAAAATATTTCAAGGTGATTGATTTTTTTAAAAAAGAAAAAAATGCCCTAGTACTAGATAGATGTAAAACCTTTTTTCTTTTTTTCCTTTGTTTGTTTGGAAAGTACTCATATTATGATTTTTCACTCATCACTTACTAATTCATATGTACTAATAAAAATCCTAAACGCATCATAAAATTCAACTAACTTTTAATATATTGTTACTCTATCTTACTAATTACGTTAAACTCCAACATCAAATTAATTTATACTTTATTTCAATACCCTCATGAGCATATACAAAAAAATAATAAATTAATATTCATAAAATTATCAAATGTTAAAACTTAAAAGGACCAAAAACACCTTGTAGAAGGCATACTGTATGCTTCTTCCGGTCCTTAATATGGAGCATATTTGGATAGTTAATCTTGATCATAAACATAAGACATTATTTTTATATTTGTCAATATTTTTTTAATTAATCCATGTTAATGCTCTCTTAATAATAATTAATTTGGAAAGAGAATGAAGGAATTAAAGAATATGACTAGGATATTTAAAAAATTACATATCATATCAATTAACTTAACTAACTTTCTTAACTGAATCAAGTTAGGTAAATATATCTTATATTAGATATATGACGGAGTAATAGAGATAGAAGCAGTACCAAATAAAAATTTGTTATTACTATCATTTTATTACAATACATTCCTTACAATTGCTCTGATCTTATTTATACGGTAGAGAGAGAAGCTTTTTTTGTCATACTTATAAGGCTGCTCATCAAAGTTTTGAGATAAATATACCATTTAACCCTTCACTTAATATTTTGTATATTAAGTAGGGGTAAAGTTGGAAAGTTGTTGAATTTTATAGCAAAGTTAATTATTTTTAAATTATATTTTTTGGATTGTGTGAAAAATATTGAAAGTGACTTATAAATAAGACCAAATGAGTACTCCTTCCAATCCATAATATAGGACTCCTCTAGAACAATAACTTAGTCCAAAGTATAAGTCACTTATAATATAACTAATGCTAATTTGTCAGTTTTTTCCCAATAAATAATGTTCATTTTCAGTTTTAGCCACTCGTTAACTTTTTAAATACATTTTTTAATAAGGTAAAAGTGGGGAAAAATTCCAATTTAATATTTATTTAATGAGTTAACCATTCGTTTTTTTTTTAAAAAAAAAAAAATTATTTAAAGTGTCTTTTATTATAAATAAAGAAAGTATTAAAATTAAGAATTCAACCAACGGGGCATAAATTAAAATTAAAGAATCACCTACTATTTCCGAACATCAATGACTTGTCGTTTTTTTTTTTTTTTTTTTGATAGGAATGACTTGTCGTTTTTAAAACGTGTGATTATGATTTTTGTCATTATATAATGAAATGAAACCAAGGCTGACCCACGTTTCGTACCTCTAGTCTTGTCCATATAAAGAAATACCACGGGAACATCATCAATCACCATAAATTTTTTGTTGGATGCCCAACAATAAGAGAATTACGTCATGCAAAATAAAAATGGGAAAATTACGTGCAGACCCAAGAACCAGAAATAAATACAATTAGGTCCCTTGAAATCACTAAATTACACGAAGTCCCTAGAAACTTTTTTGAGATAAAGTGTCATATTTACTGATAGAAAATATCATATTTACAACAACATTTAAATACCTGACTATTTACAACAAAAAAATTCATATTTACAACAGAAAATGTCATATTTACAACAACATTTAAACACCTAGATTTTGTTTCAAACTCAAATCCCTAAACGTATAGAGGTCATTTACAACAAAAAAGGCTAGATTCATAACAGAAAGCGCTATATTTACAACAAAATTTAAAATCTGGTCATTTACAACAGAAAAAGTCATATTTACAACCGGAAGTGTTATATTTATAACAAAATTTAAAAACATGGATTTTGCTTCTATACAAATAATATTTGATATGTCAATTTCTATTGAGACTTTTTTACTATTTTTTATATTCCTTGGAACCTGGCTGTAATTTTCTCAATAAAATTATTCATGACAAGAAGCCTGCCCATAGTATATATTTGGCCTCCATTATATTGGTTCTTGAAAATTAACTTCTTATATGAAAAACATCATATAGAGTTGGTCTGATAGTGTAAAACTATAAGACCTCATTAGATTTTTCAGAATCTTGAATTCAACTATCAGACAAACTTATATTGAAAGGGGCAGTCACAAACCCCGAACCATATACGAGATAATATATAAAAAAAACTGCTTATATGAAAAACAATATGATTTGATAGACATAACTTGGTTTATTTTTTTGCCAACAAGATAAAACTTGCTTTATACTAATAAGATTTGTTTTATTTATACTACTTTTTAAAAAATATTTGTTATATTGATAGTGATTAATTTATCGTCTTAATAATAGTTTGGGTAACACACGAGTTAACATTCTAGTTATATATAATAATCTTACTGGTTTTTGAAACTTGATAGAGTGCTCAAACTTTGAAGATGATGCAAATAATCTCTTATAATCAATTATTATATATGTTATCTCACTAATAAAATATAATGTGTTATTTCATCATGTCCTTAATATAAAATATACTTTAATAAAAAAAAATAAACTATAAAGTGGATTTTATGTTAAGTACCAAAGGCAATATTATATTAACTATTTATCTCCCAAACTGTGTTTTTTTTTTTTTTTTTCAAAATTAAACAACTTTTCAACTTTAGTAACAGCTAAATAAAAGATAAGTTTAAAGCAATATGTAGATATATAAACTCATTGCTGTATTGTATTCTCTTAATAAAACAATAGATAAATTAATGGCAATGGAATTATTTGTATAACTGTAAAACTAGGAAGGTTTGCTGTGATGTTCTATAATTTTTAAAGGTCAGAAAACTTATTTGCACACCACTCAAAATTCAAAAGAGGATATTTATAATTTATTTTTTAAAAAAATTACAAATCCAGATACATTTTTGTTTTATATATATAGAAAATAATTTGAAGAATAAGTTAAAGAAAAGGGAATTTTATAGGTAATACAATTTATTACAAAATTTATATTCTATTAGGCTTATTTTCATGCATATTTCAATTTTTCACATGATTGCTTTGTCTGATAAATACTTCGTTTTGTTGTAAATTTTATTTTTGATAATGATGATTCTTATTAATTACTCCCTTCTATCCTAAATGTAAGACATATTTAATCTAATTTGAGGATATTACTAAATCTAAATAAATTATTTAATTATAACATATGTGACATGATCTCTTAAAAATCTTCTATATAACATTAGATTTTATATTATTTTATAAGTTAGATAAATTAATTTAGAGAAAAATAAAAAATATAAGAGATAAGATAAAAAAAGATATTGTATTTATAACTAAAATTTATTTTCAAAAGAGGTCCTATATTTAGAATTAAAAGAAGTAGTTTAGACAAGATCACTGCGTGATGAATCAATATCAAACTACAAATTTACTTTATTTATCAAGTAATTATGGTGCATCCACCAGACATTTCTAATTTACATAATTACAAAATTTAGGTTAAGTTAATTAGGTTCATTATTCCAATCAAATTATGCCACATGGATTATTTTTCTTCCAATGTCATCATTTGATCGGAACGATGGGCATAATATAATATAGGGTTAAAGTTCTAATTTGGCCACAGAAGTTTTGCTAAGGGAGCATCCAACACCTGGAAGTTTTTGTGGTATCATTTTTGCCCTGAAAGTTTACAAAATAGAGCAAATATATCCATCAGTTAATCTTGATCGTTGGATTGGTACCATTTTTACCCCGGAAGTTTATAAAAATTTGCTCATAAACAAAACTTTCGGGGCCAATTTGATCATAAAAAAAACTTCTGAGCCATATTTGCTCTATTTTGTAAACTTCCGGGGAAAAATGATACCACAAAAACTTCCGGGTGTTAGATACCCCCTTAACAAAACTTCCATGACAAATTAGGTATTTAACCCTATAATATATCTAATGAATTTGATCTCAGTTCTGTCCTTTAAAAAACACTATAGTACAATTCAAACATTTTTTTAAAAAATAAAATAAAATCATGCATCCTTTATACTTATAGAAGATTTGAACTCATAATCCCACACTCAAAAGATTTAAGAAAAAAGGAGCTTGCATATCATTGGGCCACGAGACCTCAACATAACACTGTTCAAACATTTAATGTTAATTAAAATATGCGTGATTGCGTACACAAGTAGTAATTAAATCTTTGATGTCGATCTTATATATTCAAAATGAATTAATTATGTGATTGTAACTAATGATAGCTCCCTCTTCAACACGATTCTTTGTAATGACAGAACATGTCTGAAAATAAATTTAATATTACTCATTTCGATCCTAAATATCAGACATAGTTGACTTTTTTTAAAGAGATTAATTACAAAGTTAAATAAGTTATTTAATTATATTGTATGTTTGTATCATTAGATTATATATCAGTTTATAATTCAGGTAAATTAATTTGCAGAAAACGATAAATATAAATAATTTGAACTAATTTAATTAGTTTCTTTAAAAAATTCAAATTGGTCTTATATTTAGGATGAAATGTAGTATATAATCTTGTAAGGGGACAAGTTATATAAAAAAAAAATTCCATCGAAGTTATATAAAAATAGGTAATAATCTAGGTAAAAAAAATACAATAATGTATTCAATATCATATAGAAGATATAAATTAAACCAACGGGCATGTGTTTGAAGATGAGATTTCAAGTCATATTAATTATTTATCGTCACCATGTAAGTGAAATATTATAAAATTTTCATAAAGGTTAATTCAATCTTTGACCATTTAAATTTGTCCTCATTTAGGTTTTGATCCTTTAAATTTCAAACCATGCGTTTTTTGTCTCTCAATAGGCAAAATGGTTCAGATTTAATTATAGGGATTAATATTTTAAACATAATGAAATTTGAAAAACAAAAATATATAATTTAAAGCATGAGGGATTAAAACCAAAATGATAACAAGTTTAAAAGGAATAAAGATTATACTAGGGAGAATCCTAATTAAAGCCTTCCCAAATAGAAAAATCCAAATTCAGGCCTACACTTTCAACAAATTTTTAATCATGTCGTAAGGCTTAATTAGGGATTTTAGAATGTTCTTAAAATTAAAGACCATAATACACTTATGCAGTTAAAAAATGAAGATTTTTAATATATCAAATTCCCATATACTTTTAACCCTAAAGCCATAATTTATGCTTATTTGAATCATTAGGATCTCAACTTTTAGTTGGCTTGCAACAACATTAAAAGGTGAGTTCTGACAATCTCTCTTTAACCCTAATCTGTAAATTTGATCCCCCCCCCCCCCCCCCCCCAAAATATAAGGGGAATGGCAAAGTATTGTTTCTCAACCTCTGATTCAGAGCATTCAGATTCATCTTCATCAAGTTCATCATCATTGCTACTAATTAAGGAAATCATAATCGGCAACATCCAATAATTACATTGGTGAATTATTTGTTATATATATAATTCTCATTGACCTATCAATTTCTCCCGAATCTTCCTGTTCTTCCTTTCAGGTATTGTAAATATCGTTTCTGCACAAAAACCACCGTTAATTGCATCCACTCGAAGGACCACAAAATTATTAGTGCATCTAGAGAGAAACTCATAGTGAGAGGGAATCGAGGAAGGGAATGGAAGGGAAGAGATTGCGTTATTAGCGCATCAAGAGAGAAACTCAAAGAAGAAACTTGAATAACGATCTCAGATGGTGAATATCCAAAAGAGATCTCAAAAAAGGGAAGAGGAGAGAAAAGGTGCAATTGAGACGTAGATTTTATTTAAAAAAATGGGATCTGGAAAAAATAGTAGAAGGAGATAATAACAAATTCAGAAATATACCACCAAGCACTTGGATCAATTGGTAAGGGTTGTTCCACCTTAATTAGAGGTCTCGAGTTCAAGTTTTAATAATGCAGCAGTATTTGGTGGTAAAGTTTTCCGCCGTTGTGGTCTGGATTAGTCTAGACCCCGATAAATCCTCTGAGTAAAAAGGTTGTAGGTTTAGGATACCAGATACTCATGCAAAATCATAATTCAGAAATCTCTAATCAGACCTATAGGATTTATTAGGGATTTCTTCAAAGTGCAGGCCTAATTTTAAATTAACCCTTCTAATAATTATCCACGTCTAATTTCCTAACACACTCTTTAACTACTTAAAAAAGCGTGAACCACTTAAAATATATAGGGATTTAAAAATTGGAAAAAAGAATATCATTATATCAAACAAAATTAAGACTCTGGCTGTATTCCAAAATCGCGGGAAAAAACCAACATTGATGACGTTTCAATTTGACAGCTCAACGATCCATATTGTTCCTTTGTGCTTTTTTTTTCTTTAAAGAAAAAAATTGAAAATTGTACTAAAAGACTGCGTCAATTATATATTTTATTTTAATGAAAATAAATCTATAAGTGAATTAATCTGACGCTTACATTTTAAACTAAAACAAATTGAAGAAAGGTGTGATGTAATCTAAACTGTCTTCTCGTTTTTTAAAGATTTTTTCGCCGTATTATTTATTTATTAACTTGAAAATAAAGATTTAAAAAGATAAATCAATCCGATTTTTTTTTTTAAAGGGAACAAGAAATCGTGGACGTTGATAAAGAAAATACAAGCACGCCGATGCGATTAAATGTTGACATAAAGGGAAACAGAATAAGGTAAGAAGCAAAAGAGTCCAAATACGAAAATTAAAAAAGCGAAAAAAATAAAAGCCAATTTAGAAGGCGATTCTTTTGGGCTGAAGCAATAATAATAATAATGTACAGTAGTAATTGGTGGGGGCCAAAAAATCTATTCAAACAATTCAAATATATGGTATTCATTATATTATTATTTAAAATTATTAATTAACCATAAGAATCTGTTTTCATCCTTTAAAATCCATAACTATTCAAAAAAGATCCCTTTTATTACATTTTTTAAAATTATATTGTAACGCCCATTACTGACCCCAGCTTCGAAGCTCAGATGATTATCAGCCCAATACATATAATTGCCTACATGCTGCAATATTGTTTACTATATATTCATAGTAAAAGATTTCTCCAGTCTCATCTCCAGGACTCCTAAAACTACGTCGTTTTGGATTAATGAAGAATGTTTTTGTAATTTTGCACTCTTCATTAATTCACCTAAAATTACAAACACACCCTTTATTAATTCAAAACAACATAGTTTTGGAGGTCACTGAAAATAACTCATCTCCACTGATTGGAGAAATATTTTTTCCTTCATTGAATAGCTTCTTTTCTTAAAGGGAAAAATTTGGAAAAATGATATAAAAATACCAAATGAATTTCAGAATCTTATTGCCCACAAGAATAATGGGATTAATAATAACATAATGCAATTAACAACTTGTTTTAATAAAAAAAAATCACATATTTAAGATTTTGAAGTTAAATGATATTTTTCTAAAAAAATAATCTCTTTTTCTTTAAGAGGGGAATTACAATGAAGTTTGAAGAAAGAGATTTAATTACTTAAAATCCTGTATTATATTTTTCATGAAATTTAAGATATGATGTAAATCACAATTTTCATCCGTTATATGTTTTTTTGTCTTCATAAATTGTATATTTTATATTAATTAATGATTATTTTTATTTTCTTCCCATTCCTACTGAACCCGCGTGTTACGTTGTACGAAATTTGACATTCTTTGTAACTATATTATTCCTTCCTTACTTCTTTTCTTACTTCATTCTGGAATTCGTAGCAAGTTTTGTTTTGTCGGCCTTCAACCACTCATTCACGAGATTCAACATTTTTACCTAATATTCAAATTTACAAAAAATAAATGAAAGGTTAAGTTAATAAATAATAAAGGTCGCCGTATAATTATTTTCAAAACTAAAATTGTTGCCAAGTTTTACAATTTTTTAAATTTTTTAATATTTAAAAATTTTATTTTAACAAATTTAAATGATTATATTTATTTTTTCAAATTTTATTAAATTATTTTGGAACTTGATCCTCAAATGGAATTTAGTTCATTTTTAAAGAAATCGAAATTTTTCTAGTTTAAAAAAAAAAAAAAAAATTGATTGAATCTTTAAAAGCTCAAGGTTAAAAAACTCGACATAGAACTTCCATTATATAATTCTTATGGTTATTGACTTGACCTTAATATACCTAATTCCTTTGAATTTTTTTATTGTTTTTTTTTAAAAAAAAATATATAGCATATGAATCACCATAGTTTACCTAATGAATAAATACTTCTCCTTCCAGGAAATTTCTTTCGCTTTCCCTAAGTCTAATTTGTCAATATTTAAATAATTTTTTTAAGAAAACAAACACACGTTTATTGTTTTAAAAATATATATAATATATTATTTGTCTGGTATATTGAATTTCAATTATTTTTGTTGGAATATTCTTGTCATCACATTTATCAGTATATCTACTTTTTTACATTAAATAAGTATATACCTGTTTTTTATTATTATTTATTACAATGCGACAAATCCGTCATTTTATTTTTTCTTTTTGGCCAATCAACGACAAATCATCCATCACTTTGCCAAGAGACATGTACAAATCTAATAACCTTTAGAATTGTGACCTTTTTTGTCATTATCATCATACATGTGTGTGTATTGCCAATAAGGCTGAGAGGATATGAGTCTATGAGTTGTCATTTATATAATTTTAATAATTAAAGAAGGTCATATAAAAATTAAAATGTTCGATGGGTAAGAAGTAAGAACTATATAAAACATCATAGGAAGAACCAGAAAATATTTTTATTCTGGGTCAAAAAATAAATATATTGAATTATTTACTAAATATAGTGTCACATAATAATGAAAATGCAAATAAATAATAACTAATAATTCTAAATCAAAACAAGATATAAGATGATACTAACATTTTCAATAGGTATCTCAACCAAGAATTTTACTTTCCTCTCGTAGTCCAATGAATAATGAACCAAACATTATCCTTATAGAAAAAATAAGAGATTAGCTGGAGGCAAATTATTAGTCAAAATAAAATATCATTTAATAAATGAATATATATATTAACAAATTTTAGAAGGTCGGGGCAACAAATGGTTCCGTCACTGTATAACATGAATATACAATTCAAGATTCAATTATTTATTGAAGAACACGGTATCACTTTTTCAAGATTAAAATGACATGAAGCTTCAAATTTTGAATTATTATTTTTCATGTTTGTGGATTCCATCCATTCAAGCAAAATAATTCACTTATGTGACCCGTTTGTAATTTTAAGTCAAATTAATTAGTCACTGAATTAGCCAAATATAACAATTATTATCATGCAAATAAATTAGGGGTTTGATCAAATAAGAAAATGGAAATGTGCCATAGTTATTAAGCAAATTGGTATTTAAATACTACAAGAAAGTATTTATACAATAAATTAAAGACCGACTTTTTGTAGTAAGTCATAGTTATTGCCATTTGTGCTCATAAGTCATAATCTACCACTTGAAATGGTTTATATTAACTTAATGATTAGTTAGGATTTGAACCAATTATAAATAGATATTCTTCTCAATCTAAACTAAGAAGAATTAATTAAAGTTCAAATGGACGCATATATTTAGTTGTAAACTCAAAATAATTAAGGCAAATTGTTGCACCAAAAAAAAAATCAAATTGTATTATTTTATTGACAGGGAAAATTGTTGAAAAGAATTATATTGCAAAATTTATTACCTGTAGTTGCCTGATAATCCAATGTGGAATTTATCTTACCATTCTTCAGTTGTTTATAACATATTTTCAACTATATGCAAATGTATTAATTTTGTTTTATATAATTGAAGATATAAATTACACACAATTATAAAAGAATTACATGTTACAATATGGTCTTTGAATTAAATTTAGGTACATTTTGGAATGAATTTTGGAATAGAGTTTTTTTTTTTAAAATAATGTTCCCTTAATTATTGATATAACAAGAAAATGGATTTATTTTAAATTAAAAAGACCCACATTCTCTTATTAAAATGGAATGTTTAGAATATTGCCAAGTATGCATCATGATGTGGGACCGAACTTACATATATTATGAATCACGTTTCAAGAAATTATTTTTTTCTTTGCTGTTGACAGGATAGTAAACTTTTTTTTAAAAAAATTTCCTATTAGTCTATTAAATCTAATTTTTACCCCTTTTTATTATTATTATTATTATTTTAACTTTTTGTTGAAGTACAGCAATGTAAAGGACCATTGATGAATGAGTCCATGAGAAACAGTTTATTACGAACGAATCACTAACTTACACTGCACTTAAATTCATGTGCGTTATTATTATTATTATTATTTGCCAGAAAAGTCATGTGCGTTATTCAACAGTTTACTTCCTACTTACTCCAATAACTCCTATAAGTCTTAATATTTTGGGAAAATCACGTGCAATCTTAAGGATCAGAAATAAATATAATGAGGTCCTTTAAAATCACTAAATTATACAGAAGTCCCTAGAGAATTTTTTGATATTATTTGTATTAACAATAGGAAGTGTCATATTTACAACAGACAATGTTATATTTACAACAAAATTTAAACACCTGACAATTTACAATATAAAAAAAAGGTTATATTTACAACAGAAAATGTCATATTTACAACAACATTTAAACATTTAGATTTTGTTTCAAACTCGAATCCCTAAATATATAGAGTTCATTTACAACAGAAAAAAACTATATTTACAACATGAAGTGCTATATTTATAACAAAATTTAAAAACATAGATTTTGTTTCCATACAAATAATATCAAAAAAGTCATGTGAATTTTTATTGAGACTTTTTTGTTATTTTTTATGGTCCTTAAGACCTAAATGTAATTTTCCCTAATATTTTTTTACCCACTTGAAATTTAATAATTTCTTAAAATTAAAATTACATTATGATCAGGAATTAATTAACCATTTCAATGCATGTTATTAATCATTTCCATGGGTGCAACCCAAAAATCCTTTTTTGTGTGGGTGAAATAGATGAGTAATATTTTTATTTCCTTTCTTAACCTTTCTTTTTTTGGTTCCAACGCTTTCTTAACTTATTTTTGATAATTTGGAATATTGCATAATTACCTTGAACATGTTTTTTCTAATCAAAGTGTACAAATCAAAATGCGCATTGATATATAACCAATTAACCATCAATAATGGAAAAAATAAATTATTACTATATTTGAGAACACAAAAATATAAATTAAAACCTACAAGCAATGAAAAAAAAGAAGAAGGATAATTTGTTTTTTCATTTATTTGCAGCCACTCAGTAATGACACACGTGTTCTGGAAACTAACTGAAACTAACTAATGAAAGAGGAAGGAGGCTGAAGAAGAAGAAGCTGTAATGTACATGACCCAGACATAATGTTCACCACCCTCCATCGATGAAACAAGTGAAGCATTCTGGATTTTCACTTGACTCACTTAAATTTACCATTTAGCATTCGATACTTGTTCAGTGTATAATTCTCATTATCAGAACAGAGCAAAGCAGGGTCGTCAAAATCCGCCATCAATCCCAAATTGAAATCTCAAAGCCTTCTTCTTCCTCTCCATAAAACTGGTCAAAGAAGCCTTCTTTCTGTAAGCCCATTAATGGAGGATCATACAGCCAATAATCCATGGACTCTACCCACACAAAGTCTCGGCTTGTGGACGACGACTCCACTGAATCGAGGCTCTCTTCAATGTTGGGCAATTCCACTATCTCACTCAGCTCCGAAGACTCTGCTTCTTCCGGTGGTGGCGAAGACGAAGGCTGGGCGGGGTCGAATTTCACCATGGCGGCTGCTCCAGCGGCGGCGACTTGGATGTCACGTGGGTCGAGTGTGACGGGTCTAGGAAGCAGAGATGATAAGTGGGGGAAGTTGAGGACAGCGGATTCACCCTTGATGCTCAGGGCGGCGACGTCGTGGGCTCGAGCCGCCATTTCTGGAGTGGCGAAAGTGCCGAGCCAGATTCGTGATTTCTTGCGAGGCTCTCGAATTTCAGAGACCCATTTGCCCCAATTTCGCATTCGGACTCCGTGGTAGGATGGGTGCTTGTTGGAAGAGTCTCTGGCTCTCTTGGCTCTGCAAGTGCTCTGAGATTCATTTTTCTGTGTCTGAGAATCGGAAGTGGGGTTTGACAGTTCAGACGAGGAAGAAGGAGAGTTACAGGCAGTGGCAGTTTCAGGGGAGGTTTGATTCGTGCTCTGAGATTCATTTTTCTGTGTCTGAGAGTCGGAAGTGGGGTTTGATATTTCCGACGAGGAAGAAGGAGAGTTACTGGCAGTGGTAGTTTCAGGGGAGGTTTGATTCGTCATTGTGAAGAAGAAAGAGAGAATGTTGGAGAAGCAGAGGAGATAGGGTAGGGAGAGAAAGTGAGAGAACGAGAATGATGAGAAGAAACAGAGGTATATGTAGCGAAGATCCTGAAGGATACGGTCCTATACGGTCAAATTTAACCTTCCAATAGAATATTCCTTCACCTACCCTCGAGTTTTTACCCAAAAATTGTAAATAATAGGTGATTTACTCATTCTTATCTTAAATATATAACATATTAAAAATATTATAATTTTTATTATAAACTATGTTCTATATTTGAAATATGAGAAGCATAATTTATTATCACCACTTATCTGAGAGAATGTGTATATATATCAATACGGTTTCTAAATTTTGTAAAAAAAAAAAAAAGGTCTCCTAATGATCTAATGTGTGAATTAATTATAGTGCATGCCAATGTGAGGGTCGTAGGGTTCAACACTCAAATTTTATGCTTTAATTTAATTATGTTCTGACTAATCATGTTTGAGTTTTATAACAAATAATAAATTTTCTTTTAATTTTATTAAAATCATAAAAGTTTTACTATAAGATTAAATTATTTATAGTTACTTGGTTGATATATATAAGATATTCTCCTCTTTCATTTTCAAGACCTGCACAAATTTCTCCCAAAAATTACAACATTCTCCTTTATACTCCTAGAGAAAAATTACGATTTTTTTTTAAAAAAATAGTGTAAATAATATAACGGAGTTCAAGAAATACTTGTGCATGTAATTTAAACAAATATTAGGTCAGGTTTATATTAATTTCACATATGGGAAGTTGCTGAAAAATCCCTCATTTCAAAATTTATTGTCGAAAGGTACCTAAAATACCTAGCTCATTGAACGGATGTGATCTTTTTTTAACTGTGTGAAACATTACAAATGTCTTCTGTTTTTATATATAGTTAAAAATATATTACATACAATTGAAGAAAAGTTGCATGAATTGAAAATACTTTGAATTTTGGTCTTTAAACAAATCAGGTGCCTATGAGTAATAAATTTTGTAGTGAGGGATTTTTTTAGCAATCTTCCTTTAACATACACATAATTTCAATAAAATTAAAAAAAAAATGGTATTTTTGATTTATTACATATTTATTTTATTTTGGCCCGGGGAGGGGGGAGGTGGAAGAGAGAAAATTGGTGGGGGAGATGAGAAGGAGCCAAGAGGAGGAGGAAATTGATGGAGGAATGGGTCACACAAGAAGGTACAAAAGAACCCATCAAGTATTGTGTCACCAAATCTTCTTTGATCTTATATAACATTTTGAGGGAAACCTCCAAAGTCGAATTCCCACTTTTCCTTTTGCCCCTTGGGACCAAATTCTTTATTTTCCTTGTTGCCTCATTTATACTAGGATTAAGGACAATTTTACTTAAAAAGTTTTCACTAAGAGGCAATTATGCCTTATAAGTTTTTTGGGAGACAATTTTGCTCTGAAAATATCAAAAAGAGAGTATTTTTGCCCTATTTATTTTTTATCATTAATTGACTAAATATATTAAGTTGATAGTTTACATGTCATCTATCATTTGAGTTAATGTGTAAATTGTTGGAATTTTGGATTTAATCCCATGGGTTATGAATAAGAAGTAGGTTAGAGAAGAAGAGGAAAAATGAAGAAGAAATTAGTGTGTGGATAGAAGTCCCACATTGGACAAATGAAGAAGAGTAAAAGGGTATATAAGCCTCAACTTTACTCCTCTAAATTGGGCCAACTTACTTTTGTGGAGGGGTGACGATATAGGTGAACATTGGTTCACCACACGCGCTGCCGCCGTCTAGCCGTCTCGGTTCGGTCGTGTGTGAAATTTCAAATATTTTTTTTTTTTGTCCAAATAGTCCTTGAACTTTTACTAATTCATTTTTTGCCCTTATGAGATTCTCTCAACTTGCGGCTATAAGCGAACCGTAATATCATATCACTATGACGATTTGTTCTAGTCATTCACTCTGTTCTGATGCGTTTGTTCATACGACGCACCAATTCGCCAGCAAGGGTTATCGTTCACTTTGTTCTGGTTCATCGGTTAGCATGACGACTAGTTTGTTTACAAGAGTCGAGTCCATCTGATCAATTTCCGTCGTCTATAAATAGGATGTGCTAGTGATAGAAAATCAATCTCAAACACTCCTATCTCATATACTGCATTATGCAACCATATTTTGTGTGATTCTAAAAGCAAACTCACTGTATTCATTGGGCTTTTAATTGAGAGTGACATCATTCTGAAGACGCAAATCAGTTCTATCCTGGGAGACAATTGTTCATTAACCTTGGGTATCCATATAGAGGGAGAAAATTGTCTTAAGGAGACAACATACGTTGAACTCAGATTTCATAAAAGTTCATTATCATATTTTGGCAGTCTTGTGAGTTTATTTATGTGTTTTCATTCTACACAAAATTATTGTATGTTTACGGTATATGCAATCTTAGTTATATAGATTCTTGCCTTTATTCAATTTCTACCTGTTTAGTATATTTTCCAAACATAAATTTGCGTCGGAAGTCCAAATGTCATTTACTTCATCTTTTTCAAAGTTAGATTTAAAACTGTCGGGGCAAATTTACACATTAACGAAAATAATGTAAATGACATGTAGACTGCTAGCTCAACATATTTGGATAACTAATGATCAAAATTAATCAAGATAACGATCAGAACAAAATTGCTTAATTCATTTTTTACACTTTCAAGCAAAATTGCCCCTCGATAAAAACTTCAGGACAAAAATGCCACTTAACCCTTTATACTAAACTATCCCCCCCCCCCCCAACACA
Organism: Acacia melanoxylon; assembly: GCA_019022615.1. Lineage (NCBI taxonomy): Eukaryota > Viridiplantae > Streptophyta > Magnoliopsida > Fabales > Fabaceae > Acacia > Acacia melanoxylon. The sequence goes on from JAFJYJ010000003.1 coordinate 18,006,967, forward strand.
CACACATAATACTTCATAAATGTATTTTTTTTTTTTTGTTTTTTTCTTGGTGCAGTTATAATATATTATAAAAATGGAATTTAAATGATGAATAAAAAAAAAAAAAGAGGGAGAAACTGGTGTACGTAGGTTACTTATTGCTTATACCATACATTTCCTTCTTAGGATTTCTTTGATGTAAGGCTCTGGTGGTGGAAGGGAGACACCTATTGCCCCATGCCAGGGATTAAAATTGATGGGGCCTCATATGTCTATGGTGGAAAAAAATTATCACGATTCAAAATATTAATTAAGTTCGGAATAATAACTACATTCAAATACAATAACTATAATATGATATAATCATTTTAAATGTTTGAATTATTATTATTATTATTATTATTATTATTATTATTTTATGTAATCGCTAATGACTCCTAAATGAACTGCTTTTATGTACCCTAATAAATTCTCAATAATTTGTTATTATTTAATAGGTATCATTCGTTTATGTCTAAGGACACAAACTATGGGAATTCATATATATAATGTGTAAAATTGATTCTATGTATATGAGCGATTATATATATATTTTATGTTAAAAAAATATATATATTACAATTTTACACTGTTAATATTTTTTTATAATATTACTTATTGTTAATTATATATATATATAAACAAATTATACCACAAGATTAATTTTAAAATATTTCCTTATGATTTTACAAATCAAGAACAAAATAACCGATAAATAAAATTTTGTAGTTGAGTCTTATAAACTTAAACTTTATTCTAATTTTATCTACATAATTATTGTTTTTTCGATTGAAAAACATAACAGAAGGGACAAAATGCATAATGGAGTACAAATTATATCAATTTATTTGATATCTAACTACTTGCGGCAGATGTATTATTAGTCAAGAACTTCTATTTTTTTTATCAAAATAAATTTTCTTTTGTTTTTGGGAGTGCTTTTTGCATACAGTCACATGTACAAATACGAACATATATATATATATATATATATATATATATATATATATATATATATAAGGCCAGATTACATTATTACATTATTGGTCCTTTTAGTGCAAGTTGATTTATGTTGATTGGTTCATAAGAAATTCAGAGAATTTCATTGGCACGAGGGTCTTTCAATATTCTAAATTAATGTTTTGTCATATTTACAAGACCTTGATAATCGAATTACTTGGTTTAAAAATATGGTTAAAATTAATTAAGAATAATAAGTATGTCTAATTGAGTATGTAATAAACTTTTTCTCTAAGTATATGCCCTTATTTATGAGGATTAAGTAAGAGAGAAAAATAGATTAAATATAAGTATCACCAAATTTTTTATTAACGCAATACATATAATTAATGAGGTAAAAATGGGAAAAAAATATTAAAAAAGCTCATTAAATGTTAAAAAAAAAAATTCTTGTCATGCTTTTATAAAAAGAATTAAGACAATCCAAATTTTGGACTGTTATAAATAAGAACGGAGGGAGTATTTACATATTAAAACTTGCCCTTTAAGGAATTTATTGCATGCGTTTTTTTGTTCAAATAACCAGAGTATGTGAATTACCAACACATAGTTGGTTTAGTAGTGTAAGACCCCGTTAAATATTTTTCAATCTCGAGTTTGAGTCCTAAATAAGTCACATGTAGTGGGAGGGGCAACCACAAACCCGACTAGATACCAAATAATGATATGGAAAAAAAAAACTAGAGTATGCAAATTTTATATACTTTTTAAAAACACATAAAATAAATTTTATTAATATTTTTTTATATAAATTTATTGTATCACCAGGATGCTATTTACACACGCTGTGTTACTTTAAGTCTTTAACGATTTTAGTAAAACAAGATATTATGATATACTCATCTAGTTTTATTTAACACTGCCAACATTTTTAACACATACCAAGAAAACCGTAAACCTTATCAACTATGCCATAAAATTCAATAACTCTCCAACTCTACTATTACTTAATGTATATTTTACCAAATGGAAACAAAATTAACACAATAACAAGCGAATGGTTAAATTATACATTCACGTCAAAATTTTAATCAGATGTCTTATAAATAGGGGAAAAGAAAGCTTCTTTCTTTCTACCTTATAAATAGGATCAGAAGAATATTGATTAGTTTTATTTCTATAGGGGAAAAAAACGAGTTATGTTTTCATACATTTGAACGATATTTCAATTTTTAAAAGTATATGAATATGAAAAAGTAAATAATGATCACACATATTAATTAAAAGAAAGTCCCAATTACACGAAAGAATCTTTTTCTTTCTGAGTAGGAAATAATAAGAGAACACTCATGACATCGATCTCGTTTTCCAGTCGCGAGGACTGTTTGTATGTTATTCAATTATTGCAAATAAAATATAATAAAAATATTATTATTCACATTGTTGAAAAAATATTATTATAAAATGTCATTTAATTTCTCATTACTCATTTATAAATAATATACCACAAGAAAACAAGAAATAAGAGACAAAATATATTTAATTTTATTTGTCTGGTAATACTGATTTCGTCTTAAATATATCTGGCATCAGCCCTAATCATTCATCATCTTTTATCCTTTATAATTTTTGTCCCCGGCGAAGCTCGTGCAATTTGCTGATGGTGCTGATTTCTTGACTTTTTTTTTTTAATAAAAAAAACAGTTTGTAATTTTGCATTACGAATTTTTGATAGTGCTTATTATGAACGGGAGGGAGTAAGAAGAAATGGAGGCAGTAGTGTCGTAGTATTATTTATACTTATGACCATTAGTCAAATTCGTAAGTTATTTCTCCGAGTTCTAGTTTTTACGTTTATAGTTTCTTAAATAAATTGATCATTTCAGTAAATTCGCGATTATTATATTATAAACTCGGTTAAACTCACGAGTTTGTATATCGAGTTTATCGTTTTTATGTTTTACTTACAAATTAAAACCGTATTAACTTATTTTTAAACTCTTGTTAACTTTTTTGATTTTATCATGCTAAGCGGTTTTGTAAAAGAGTTTTATAAAAATTTATTTGTTAAATATGATAAATTTTGAATGTTGAAGGATTTAATTTGAATTAATTAGATTTAAAATATATTTAAATCAAATTGTGTGGTTATTTTTTTATATCTTAATTATTTATTATACACTATTAATACATATTTATGTGTATGTAAATTCTTACAAATTTATGATTCGAGTTCACGATACGAGTTTACGTCATTGTCACGAGTTTACTTAAACTTGCAAATTTGACAACTTTGCTTATGACAATTAAGAACAAATATTTACAACTTATAGGTAAATAATTTCGTTAGCATTAAAAAGGAAACCGTGTGTTCATAGTTACATGTGCACTCACGTTCTAATTATATAATGAATGATTTTATAATTAAGCAGTAATGTGACTTCTTACTGATTAAATCAGCATTTTGATATTAGTGTGTTCATAATTAATGATTTATAATTAAGCAGTAATGTGACTTCTTACTTATAATAAAGATCAAAATGATTTTCCCTCCAGTCTTTTTTATAAGAGTATAAAATTTGAATTGTTTTGGTCTTTTATAAGAGTTTGACAAGATTTGTTTCAACTTAATGAGTTTTTGTTTTTGTTTTTTGGTACATGTATACCCTTTATTAATTATATATATTGCATAAATTAAAGGGTTGGTCACACTTGTGTTTACTTTATTTCTCCTTATAAATGAGGGCATACTTGGAAAAAAAATATTTTAAAACATACTTATTATTTTAAACCATATAATTCGATTATCAGGTTCTTATAAATATGATCAGCGGGAGTACAACTTAAGAGTATGATATCAATATTTCAAAATTAAACCTTTGAAATCTAAATCAAGAGTATTTATGCCTTTAAGATTAATTGTTTTTTATATATTCAAAAAATTAAATTAAATTTTTAAAAATTAAGTCATGCATGATCTTGTCGAGAAGTTAAAATTCTAAAGAAGCATGCTTCTTAAGTCTTAATTATCAATTATCAAAATTTAATTTTATAAAAAACCATGATCACTTAAACTATACTGACTGCTCATGGCACATTTATTTTAATTTAACAGGTGATCGATGTTGGAAATAAATTAAAGAAATAAAAAAATAGATTTTGCATTTTAAAAAAATTCATGTGAAAAACTAGCTTTAACGATAAGGAAGCCCGTGATCAAGGCATATTATTCATGCGTGTACCTATTAATTAATTAATGGTAATAGAAAAACGTAAATGTCGGTGCTTTTCCCACGATAGATTCTTTTTTTTTTTTCACGATCCTTCTCCTACAGTTTTAAATAGACTTGTGAAAAAACAAGTCCAATGAATTTTACGAGTGTCATTTCATTAAAATGTAATTTATTTTTAAAATTTGTGCATTACATAAATAATTTAATTGTAGGTTTTTTAATTTTTTAATTATGAAATTCTGCTGTTTGGAGGCCATAATGATAAATGAAACGTGATTATTTTCAAATGATTCGCGTAATTCCTTTATTTTAAAATAAATATATATATATATATTGATATTTAACCGCCTAGGAGTCCATTATATATATAAGATCATATTTTATTTCAAAGAAATAAGATTAAAATAAAATCTTGTATATATTAGAGCAAACTAATTTCATTTTTAAGATAAAAGTAATATTTAAATAATATTCAATTTTCTTAGTTATAATTATTTTAAGAGATCATTCAAGTATAGAGATCGAGAGACAAAAAATTTGTCTTGAACCTTTACTTATTCCACCTTTTATTTTTATTTTCTACAATTAAGCATAGTAATATAGAGGAGAGATATTCGAATAAAAAGGTCGATATAGGAATATAAAACGATAAAGGTTAAATATTAAGGTCAAAATTTGCATGCCATCAATTTAAAAAAGACTTGTGAAATGGTAGGCATGAAAATAGGTCGATTTTTTTAAATAGGTCAGTCGTAATTGGGGTAAAAAAGCCTGAGCCTCAATACAGTTTTTTTTTAGGCTCAAGTCTGAGCCTTCATAAGGCTTAGTTGAGCTTGAAGCCTTTTTAAAGGCCTACTTACAATGTAGACCTTTAAACCGACCTCATATTGCAGGCCTTAAAGGTCATAACTGGATTTTGTGCACTTTGAATTTAGAGTATATGAATTTTTTAAAAATAAATATTGTACTATTTATATGATATTAATATAATTACATTTATTTAATGTGTAATTAGACTGCTTCGAAGACTTACAAGCCAAGTCTTAATAAAATAAGCCTAACCTATTTATATATTTAGGCATTTAAATAGGTCTTGACTTGACCTTTTTAACAAACAGACGACACCCTAAATAGGTCATGTTGCAGGCCGTTTAATAGAGTCATAACCTATTTCCACCCGTATGAAATGGTATGCGAAACGATGTGCTCACACGATAAGGAAAAAGCACATGATCATGGCATATTATTAACGTGTTTAATTATTTTTTGCCCGAATTCATGCGTTTAATTAATTAACGATGATATAAAAAGAAAATCTCGAAGCTTAGCTTTTTCCACAATTTTAAAATGACTATTGAAAAGAAAGGATAAATTAATTAATATAATATATGCCCATGAGGCCATGATGACATTGACCAAGAACAGAAACTATACTTTTACTTGAAGAGGTGAAAACTCTTTATATTTCAAAAAAAAAAAAAAAAATTATGCCGTCTACCAAATTAAAAGAAACTATATTTTAGTAATAGAACATGATTTAAAATGACTATTGATGATAAATTTAAATTAAATTAAATTGTATTGTTTTTTTATTTAATTATTTAATCATGTATTTTTAATAACCTATTTTTTGATATAAAAATAAACTATTATGAGTTTATGATTAAAGTTTGCTATCTGAGTTTACATCTTTATCATAAGGTTATCACTTTTGTTTTTAACCCATAGCAATTTGTTTTCTTGTACCACAATCAGCCTGTTAAATTTAGACTGGAGTATTAGATTGTGTCTCAAGATTCCTACATATTTTACGAAAAAAAAGATTAATTTTAATGAATAATTAAATAAAACACCCCATACCAAATGTTTAAAGTCTTGTGATCAATCTTTCCTTTTTTGACCAAATTAATGTTTTTTTTTGCTCAAATCCAAATTAATGTTCCACTCTTTACTATACGTGACAAAATGTGCCGAGTCACATCTCAATTATAATTATACCCTGAAAGCCTTCATTATAATAATCACTTTCAATAAAATGACAATAAGAAAATGGGTAAAGGAAAAAAATCTGCATGTCTTTTTCGGGGCGTCCAAAGACCATACTTTTTTTTTTGAAAAAAATACACATATTACCATTTTGGAAAGAAAAGTCACACCCCACCGTTAAAAAACAAACGTCCGTCATGGTAGCTGTTTCACGTTAATTACCACTTTTGTTTAATCGATTGAGAAGAAACAAATAGCAAGAAGGAAAGCATGAACAATGGAAGAACAAATAGCATAAGCTCATATAATGACTAAAGCCACAATCAGACTAACCAAAGGCAAATAGACTAAGGAAGCAACCTCACAGATAAACAAACCAGCTATATGTGCTCTGTTTTCGAGCAAGAAAACAGAGGTGTTTGGAAGCATGCTCGTGAGGTTCATGCTTCCAAACGACAACCCGACTCTTAATCTTAGTAACGGACCAATTGATATCTCTTTAACCTACTCCTTATAAATGATCATATATTCAAACAGTAAGGATTACAGAGTTCAATGTCTTGAAGATATGCAGGTTCATGAGAATTAAATAGAGAAACTTTGGATTGCATTAAACAAATTCCTGTCGTGGTTCTACTGATTTTATTGTGTGGACCAAACCTACAAATGAAACATGCATTGTTAAACTGGGCTATATGCTTGGAAAATCAAGATACATTGATACTCTTCATAAAGGAGCCATCTCTTCTAGAACTTTATCATTATTTTGAAGTTTCAAAATTTCGAATGCTTGAGCCCACATATAGCACGCCATAATCAAGTAGATTAAATATTCTCATATTTGGGCTCAAGCATTCGAAATTGATTTCGTCAGCGAGCTTAGTTTGGGAGAGGAAGGAGTTGAACTAGCTATATTCTGTGAAGTCGGAGAGAATGTTGGGGGTCAGCTACACATGTTCTTTGAAATAACCCATATAAACTGCATAACTGGAAAAATGGAGAATGAAGAATGGAGGTGAAAATGGTCTCTGCTGAGGTCACGATGGTGAGGCTGACGGTGAGGTTAAAAGGGAAGGAAGATGCAAGAAGGAAGATGAATGTCGAATCTCCTCTCCGTCTCTCACTCCAAAATCGCCTCCCCCTCGTTCTCGATCTGTGACGCAATGCTTTATTCTGAAGCGAGACTCGTGGCTGTGGTTGTCGATGATGCTCGCCGGCGTGGTGTGGCGGTGAATGACGCCGCCGGTGAGAGAGGAAGAAGAAGGCGAAGGTGATTGAGGAGGGTCGAAGCTCTCTGTTCGCGGCGCACCTGTGATAACGCATCTCAATCGATTAATCTCCAGGTCTCTCGCCTCGGTTCACGGAGAAGGTCAAAGCTGACCTAATTAATTCCCTTTGGTAAAAAAATCTCAAGAGACTGAGAGGTGAAAAGAGGAATAAGATAACCGAAGTGACGGTGGTTGATTGGAGTTGAGTTGACCGTTTGGTCAACTAACATTTATGCGATTTTGCACCCATTTAAGAACTAGCATGTATTTCGAAAAAAAAAAAGCACGCGTGTGTATTTTCTTCCAAAAAAGCGTATGGTGTTGAAGCATTTAGGGGATAAAGCACATGTGTATTTTTACTCTTTTACCCTAAGAAAATAATGCAATAACGAAGAAATTAAGGTAGAGTTGTGCTTGCTTTGTTCAAGTGTAATAAATAAAATCTGAATTGTTGGCAGAAAAAACTACAGTTTGTATTTTCTAATGGTCATAAATTACTTGTATATACATAGAGTAACAGAAACTGATAAATTAAAAATATTGGTATAACGGGAAAAAGTATACTTTTTTATATATTTATAAATCGAATATTTAAATATCATTTTGCTTAAATTGAATATTTTAATATCATGTGCAAAAATAAAAATACTTGTATGATATGCATGTTGATTTTTAAAAATACCCTTTTAATCATTGACTTTAGGAACTCTTGTAGGTTTGTTTGTTAAACTCGAGCTTAAGCAAATTTGTAGTGATATAAATTCGTATTGTAAGCTTAAATAGTAAATTTGTAATAGTTTATTTTTATTATTAAATAGATATTAATAGTGTATAATTAAATAATTAAAATATTAAAAAATACAACAATTTAATTTAAATATATTTTAAATCTAAATAATTAAAATTAAATCCATCAAAATTCATAATTTATCGTAATAAAAAATTCTATAAAATTTATATATAAAGTTTGTTGAAAGCGTGATTTAATCGAAAAAGCTACACGATTTTAAGGGTGAGTTAATAAGGTTTTATAAGTTAGAAACATAAAAACGGTAAACTCGATATATAAATCCGTAAGTTTAATCGAGTTTACCCATGACTCAACTCGATTTTGTAAGTTAGAAACGTAAAAACAATAAATTCAGATAGTTAACTTGAGAATTTGATAACAATAATCATAAATTCTTTTAATAAGTACGACATACAATCAATATGGATAATTTAAATAAACAAATTATAAGTTTTGGAGATAAAAAGATTGAGTCTCACATCTAATTAAGACCGAATCCCTTGCAATGAGGATAGGACTTAGGAGAAATATATATATGGCTTTTTTTAATTAACAATATCTATAATCACGTGCGAAACAGTGTTAATAATTGTTAAACCTAAAAATGTTGTTGGCCCAAAAAACCCTAAAACTTTAATATGAAAGATAATACAGTGGCCATATTCTTGCTTTTCTTCTAAATGCGACCATCATCACATGGTCATTAATTAAATTAAAAACAGGATTAGAGATGGAATCCAGGTATGCTTATTAAAATAATTAAGGGCTTATAAATAGTTTATTTAATTAATTAGTTGTGCCAGCCAGCAAGTGGAAAAGGAGAAAACAAAATGGAGGCCGGCGTTTAAAATTTAAATATTAATAAGAGAACAGTAGTAATTATTAAGAAGAAGCAATATTAATTCACACGTTCTTTCTTTAATCTATTTTCCTTCTTTTATAACAATCCTAACAAGCTGCATTATTGAACTAAAAAAATAAATAAATTAATGAACTACTTGCTAATCATCGTATATATAAGTTGGTTTAATGAAATTTCTTTATTACTATCTATTATGTTCGCCACTGGTCATGGACTTCAAGAGATTTTTATAATATAAATAATTAAATATCTCCGATTTATGACAAAATTCTGACGCAGGTCGGTCTCTCTTTTTTTTTAAAAAAAAAATTATCTTGTTTATCCACCTTTATTTAAAAAAAAAATAATTGTTGGATGGTTCTTATTTATTCCACATTTCTGTTAGAAGATCTGACAATATTATTAGTCGGGTTCTTTGTCTGTCCCATCGTCGTAAACAGCTATGTGTATTACAACATTAGAATGAAACCTTTGTTCTATTCTTAACCAGGCCACTTTATGTCTCAGTATATTTACATAGTTTATCACAAATATTTTTTTTTCCAATAAATAATATTGTCCTTTTCCCTGTCTTTATTAATTGTATTGTATTTGTTGGCAAAAAAATAAAATAAAAAATTGTACTAGCATTCTATTTTATTTTATTTTTTCTATAAAAATTTTAGGAAAGGGGTTGGGCCACCCATACCCAAGGTAGAGGTGCTTGGGCCCAAATCACAGCAGATATCTTGGGTTAGAGTCTTAGAGAGTACACATGCCTCCACATCTTCCCAGCGTTTCCACTGCTTCGTAGATCCCTATGATGCCTCCCCTAGCGCCTTGATCAATTCCAAGATCGAACCCCATTTCTTTAGGTGAGAAAGTCCGACCCTTTCGTCAGTTGAACTCAAATACGATGAGTACTAGCATTCTATTTGTCAAGTCTTTGGTTTGATGTAATGATGTGAAATTGGTAAATAAGACAATACTAAAGGTAGACCTCTTTTGGATCACAATACTTTACCTGTTTACCAACAATAGGATACAAAAACAATGTTGGTCTCTCTCTCTCTCCAACCCAGATCAGTTTTGAAGAATATTATATCGAAATTGTATCATCTCAATTTTTATTCTAGAACTAAGTAATATTTTAGAAGTAATTAATCTATGGTAATTAAAATTTGCCATATAACCACTCTATGAAAATAAACTTTCTAAAGTAAGAGTTTAATTTAAGAATTTTTAATATATGGGGTTTAAACTTCTCATGTTGCATGAGAAGAAAAAGATTTCTATACACACATGAAATGGTGGGACACACACATATATATATATATAATGCTAATTATATATATGTGGGTCCCACCATTTCATGTGTGTGTGACATGAGAAGTGTTTTTCCCTTAATATATATAGCATCCAGCATTATAATGTTATCTCCCAGTTATACTCACCAGTCACCACTCTAATCTTCCTTAATGTATATCTAACAATCTGATGTTATTATTATTATTACTCCCCCGGTCCTAATTATAGAATAATATTTGGGAGTTGGTTTTGATCCTAATTATAGAATAAAGTTCTAATTTTTGTCAGTTTCTTCCTAAAATACTCCTATGGATACTTTCTTAATAATATTAAATACAATAATAATTTAATAATGCACTTATATATATATATATATATTAATTATAAAATAAGTTATGCTTGCAACTAATTAATGTCACATATACCTCAAATCTATTGTTTTTTTTAATAAAATAAAAATATGACTGGAATGAGAAAAAAGTAATTTTAGAAATGATTTTTTATCTATTAAACCCAAAAGAATTATGGTGGAATATGATGATCAAAGCTAATCTCCTGGACTCAACCATCGCGCATTGCCAAGGGTTGCAGATTTGCTGGGAAGCTTTCTCATTTGTTTCCTCAACTTGTAAAACCATAAAGCTTAGTTAAACGAGGGCATTTTAGGAAAATAAATATTATTAACTAATTTAACTACTATCCTTAATCTCTCCAAAATTTGATAAGTGTGTCTTATAATTAGAACCAGAGGGAGTATTTTTTATAATTCCATTAGTCTAATCTTATTTATATTGCTTCAAGCAACCTAAACCATAAATAAGATTTTGGTGTTAGATGTAATTGGAAAAAAAAAAAAAAAAAATCCATCGACTTGAGAGATGCACCATGAAAATTTGACAAAAGTTTGGCCCAATAAGCCACAGACATATATTACATTGGGCTGGACTCATTCAAATTTGAAGGTGTCAAGGTGGCCCAAAAATGATTGTCATAGCCCAATATTGTTTTGGGTTCTTGTTCTAGGATTGGAGAAATGGAGGCCCAAATTCCCTTTGTTGGGCACCATCTGTTGCCTTTGAAGCTTTCATCTGTTTTTTTTTCCCCCAAATAAAATATTAAATGAAGTCTTGAACTCTAAACACTATCCATCCTCCATTCCTCCCTCACAATTTGAAATAAAATCCTATTTTGATTTAGATTTTTATACTGGGAAAGAAAAATAAATTGAGAAAAAAATGCACTTGTGTTGTAATTTGGAAGAGCATTGTCCCTTAACCATGTTTGCTTTATAGAAAAATAAAAATAAAGATAATAAGAAATGTAAATTTTTTTGAGTGATTATATATTTTACAAATTTATAATTTTTTTATAATATCCCGTGACACCTAAAAATTAATCCATTTGAGTTCCGAACAAAAGCTCTTAGGTTTTAAGCTTACTCTTGACCATAATAATCACGAACTCTTTTTACTGTTTTGTTGTGATACTTTGGTTGATGTAATGGTTTGGAATTGGATTTGGTTTTTGCTCAGCTATGTAAGGGAACCATATCTTCTCACGATTCATTTTTCTCATTATCCTTCATAAGTTCATTTGGGCCTTTTTTTTTTTTTTTTTTTTTTGCTATAAAAATTTTACAAAAGGGATCAGCCTCACCTATTATCCAAGGACAGGGCGGAATCTTCATTCCTCCTAGGTAATACTAATATTAGGCAGGGCGAGTCGTCTATTACCTTTAGACGTGAACTTAAGCGCCCAAGAGCTAGAATGTCTTTCCTAGCATCTTGAACAACGTCAGGATCGAACCCTTTCCTTTTAGTGAGAGTGTCCGATCTCTTTGAGCTCATATGAGCCTTTAATTGGAAAAATGATAGAAAAGTTGAAGTAGTATTATAACCTTTTATATTGATTGAGAGAACATGATTTAGAGCTAATGAGAAAAGAATAATGAGTAAAACTTGAGCTCGATGTAAGGGCATAAGACTAACGAATTTGTCTTATATGGTTTGATAAAATAATACTCCTATGTTTTTCAATTTATAAGTATAGTTGTATGAGAGGGAAAAAATATTACAAAATAAATAAGGGGGGAAAGAAGAGAGGAGGGGTAAAAAAGGAATGAGGAGATTAGATGTGATTGGGTAGAGACTAGAGACTAAAAAAGGGAATTGATAGGTATGTGTTTGTGAGTGAGTTGGTTGACCAAAAGTCTTTTAGAAGTTGCAAGAGGTGGTGTTATGGATGACCACCTTTATCTACCAAATCACCACAACTATTAAGTCCTTCAACTTCAACGCTTTCAATATGGTCGTTGGTCAATAACACCTGTTTCCTCAACAACATTAATTATTGTTGGTCAAACGCACCTCCAAGCATTCTCATTCTATACTTTTCCCTTTATCAAACAACAACCCCTTCTTCCCCTAAACATAAATAGAAAGTTTAAAACAAGAAAACATCAACAATCTTTTTTTTTTAAATAATAATAATGAGGGTTTTCGTGTTTAAAGGGTAAAAGGTTTTTACTTCTCTCAATAAATACGTTTCTTAATATTTGAATTTGTGTTATCCTTCTTATTAGAGTGAGCCCCTTATCACTTCAACCAACAGCTTGTTGGTTCAACAATCCTTATTTATTTATGGATTAACTAATATTAATTGTAGTACTACATTGTATCATTGTGCTATACTAACATTTATTCTTTAGCTATACTCATATACTCCCTCTAGTTGATATTGTAATTTATAAGATATTAATTAAAAATAAATTTTGATCCTAAATATAAGGTATTAAACACCTCATTAATTACCGTTTTCTCACACTTTATAGTTGTTATTAATTGAGGTTTAAAGTTATTAAAGTTAAATCACATCATTTAAAGATGGGTAAAGTTGAAAAAAATTATTAATTTAGGAAAAATTTAATGACTTAAGTACTTAACTATCATTCATTGTAAAAATTAGTTTAAAGCGCCTTATAACAAAGATTAGGAGAGTAAGAAACAATTAATGGAATAATGATTTCAAGACACGTCAGAGAGTTTTTTTTTTTTTTGGGTGAGAAAGGCGACAATGTAAACCAATGACACTAAATACTTTTCTTAAAGGTTTTCTTAAACATGATATTGTGAATTCAGGCGGACGTATGACTTATGATAAAAAGAAGTCTATAGAAATAATAATAATAATTTTTTAAAAGCATAGTTTTCTCTCATTATAAAACTCAAAAGTCAAAGTCAGATGATAAATCACTAGTGTGAAAAGCCAATGCTTGGTGGTCTCTCTCCGTGTTTTTAGGTGACTCTCTTTTTTTTTTTAAACGAAATCAAAGAAATGAGTAGTGGTTAAGGCAAATAATAATGGTCAAAGTTCTCTTTTAAGTCCTCTCTGTTGTTTTTGGGTGACGCTCTTCACGTCCTCTTTTTAGAACGCGGATTTGCCTACACGTGTTACTTTTTTTGGGCCTGCGGACGCACGTTACTATTCCTATGTAACACCCATGCTTTTTTATCATTTACCACTCTAGTCCTATTTATAAGTTTACTTTGACTAAAAATTTGGTCCTATTTATAAATCTAGTTTCATGTAATAAATGAGATGGTGACAATTTTACCTATATTAATTGTATCCATGAAGATAGAGGAGTTTAAAAAACTCAATCATAAATGAGGGTTTGAAAATTTACCGATCATAATCATAAATGAACTATCTCTTCGGTAAAGTTGAAAATTTACTAGAGTGGTATATCTCATATAATCATTGAGTCAACTATCTCTTCTTGATATGTGAGATTTGATCAAAATAGATTTATAAATATGACTAGAGTGGTATATCTCATGGGATATCAAAACATAAATAAATTATATCTTATTTACTATAAAAAATATTTAAAAATATAATTATTTGAATTATTATTTGGAGGGACCGAATTTGAAAATATAATTACAAAAAGTATATATCTTTTTCACTCTTCAAATGTATCAATACAATCTAACGAAAAGCATCAAACCCACTAAATTTTTTTTTTTTTTTTTTTGGAAAATTAGAAAGAAGGATAATATTTACTATAAAAAATATTTAAAAATATAATTATTTGGAGGGACCGAATTTGAAAATATAATAAATAACTCTTGGTCAAACTTCAGGTAACCTATCCTCTCCGCGTTCTATTCTAAAACTAATTTGAATTTTGTTTTTCACTAAAATTACAACAGCCAATATCATTCAAGATAAGATTTTTTTTTTAAACTTTAATTTTTCACTAACATTAACATAATCATATGATCAATATATTAGCATTACATGATTTTTTTCAAACTCACATAAATTTATTCTTAAAATAAAATAAAATATTCAACCTTTTTTTATGTCATTAGAACTCACATTAATTCCAAAGGAGTTTGCGTACAACTTAATTCTTTTGAAAAATAAATTTATTTATGAGATTTTTTAAATATAAATAATCTAAGTAATGTTAATATACTAAAAAAATCTAGATAATATGTATGTACGTATGTATGTAGTCACCATCCCCTCTAGGGGGAAATGCTTATGCATAAACCCAAAAAAACTATAGTCAATAAATTTTTTAATATAACTAACAAAATCTATAATAAATCATAATATGAACAAACGATGAAAAGGTTCTTATATTTTTGTGAGGATAAATATTTTTTTAAACATCTTAATATATTAGGATGCTTTATATTTTGACCACATCTAGCAACATTTTATTTTTGTAATTTAAGTCTATACACAACTAGCTAGGATGAAATATCCAATCTGTTTAATAATTTTTTTTGGTGAATAAAACTTATTTTATGCCCAATTATATAAATCAAGAAAAAAAAAATGATACAAATGAATCAATATCTATGCTAATAAAAAAAATAATACGACATATGTTGATGTTAATGAAAAATATAAGCTATAAAAATGATGTAGTCATGGCGGGTTAAATTTTGATGAAAAATAAAATTTAAATTATTTTTAAAATAGAATGTGAGAGAGATTAAAGGAGACACTATATGAAGTTTGACTAAGGATAATTTTGTATTTTTAATTTAATATTTTGAAATTTGGTCTTTCTGAATAATTACATTTTTTAAGATCCTTTATGGTAAATATTGTTCTTCCTTGGTCATTCTCTCCAATTTTTCCTTTTTTTTTTGGCTCTAATTATTTAAATATATTTATTGTAATATTATGATAAAAGTTAAAACATGAATTCATATGATAACAGATTTTAATGTTAAAATAGTACTAATGAAGAGTGATCTTTGGATGATGAGTGGGTAGGGATAGAAATGATATTTTAATTAAAAATGTGGGAATTTCATAAACTAAGGAAAGTGGTTTTGTTGTGTGATTCCATTCATCACCACTTGCTACTTTCAGATAGTTACACCCACCAACTTTCTTTCCTTAAAATTTGGCCCATCAACTTTGCATTTATTTTATTTTCTCCATTTGAAAATATTTTTTTTTTAAAAAAAATCATGTGGCCCTCGTCTTTTTAAGTCACTAAAACTAAACTCTTCATAATGATCTTCTAGTAAATTTATTTATTTTTTGTTTATGTGGTCAAATTTTGGTAAACTATGTTATCATTGTTTTGTACCAACAAATCTGTTTCATATTTTATTAAGTCAAACCTTGCCACTAGATGAGATCAATTCATCACTTGCCATAATTAATAATGATGATTTTACTCATTTCTTAAAATTATATTTTAATAAAAATTTATTAAGCAAAATCAATAGTTGTAAATGAAAAAAATTACACAAAAAGAAATATCCTTAATAAAAATTGACAATGCCTAATTTGAAATAAATAAAAAAGGTTTAATATTTCTGCTTTTACTATAGAAATATTTTTTTCTACCACACTCAAATAAAAGTAAGTGGGTCTCACTAATATTTTTTTTTATCTTCTCTTTATAATAGAATTATTTACTTTTATGTGAATGATTTTATGCAGTAAAAGCAGAAACATTAAATCCATGTAAAAATATTATTGCCATTACTGGCCGTAGTCCACATATGCACAATCTTTATATTCATAAAATTTTAGGCTTCTTCATATATACTAGTATTTGTTACGAATTTAATTTGCTGCATTTAAAATAATATGCTTATCTTTATGATCCGAAATAGTAAAAATATGTTTATAGTCGTTTTACCATAAAAAAATATGTTTATATTCACATGGAAACACATTTGTCAATACTTCAGAGTTCAAACTTTTTTAAAACAATCAATACTTACAAAATTTTCCCCCTAATTTAAGTCAGATTACTAAATTTGTTATATAAATGTGCTCTTTTACCCCTAATTTAATTATTATTTTTGAATTTCTCAATTATCACTTATTCCTTCATTTTAAATTTTAAAAATAATTGAAAAGTTGTTAAATTTTAAAAACAGAGCGATAATGAGGTTTAATTTGAATTAGTTTCGATTGGTTAAAAATATCTTACAAGTCGGATCATAAGAGTGTAATATATTAAATGTTAATTTATTTAATTATCAAAATCATATAATGTTATTACTTGATTCTTGCTTGTATTAATATTGGCGCGAATAAGTGAGAAATATCGAGCATGTCGTTTTATGGCTCCCAAGTCACAAAGGCCACGTTGGGGACGTGGTTTTCACTCTGCGTATAAGTAGAACTGAAGCTGCAGGCAACGCTCTTCAAAATTCATCAACGGCCAAATTCGCACCCTCAATTGCATTTCTCCGACGACGAAATTCGGTTAATTCAATCCCAAACAAGGCTCATATGGACTCGGCGGCCGGTAACGGAGGATCCCCTGTCGGACTGGACGACTCGTACCGGCCACTTCCCGGGCTTTACTTCTTCTTCTTCTTCGTCTGGCTCCTCTCTGCTTGCTCTTGGACCCTTAATACCTACAAAAAGCGCCGGTTTCAGGTCCTTCATTTTTTCCTCATCGTAATTTTATCCTTTATATGGTTCATCAGTGGAGATTGTTTCTCCCTGTCATTGAATTTTCTTGGTGTGATTCTTGTTTCGCTGGTTTGAAAGATTAGAAATGAATCGTGTTTTCTAGGTTTTTAATGCTGGTTGTATGTATTGGTTGGTTCAATGAGAAGTAGAGGTAATCACTGAGTGTTTTTGTTTAGCGATTCGGAAGAGGTTCTATATATGCTGCATATGTTTACTACTCGGGCTTCCTTTTCCTTGTTAGAGCTTGATCGTTTTGCTTTATTGATAATCTCTTAAAAACTAGAGCTTCATAATTTCATTCCTGCTCCTCACATGTTTTTTCCCGGTGAATTTTTCGGAGTTTCCTAATTCACCTCAATTTAGTGTACAGACTACAGAGAACCCTTTGTTTCCGTAATGTAAACTTGCTGCAAAGATTCTTTATCCTTTTCCGAATGATAGAGGACTTTCAATCAAACACGGAAATATGTGCGTAATCTGTTTTCGTGTGCTCTAAATTGTTTCAGTATTGAATGAGATAACTGGGTGACTTGTGAGAATTACCTTATTTTAACTACCGTTGTGATTTTTTTTTTTTTTTTTTTTTTTTTTTTTTTTTTTTTTTTTTTTTTTTTTTTTTTTTTTTTTCTGTTTCCTCAGCGTTTAAATTTATGCTTTTATTTTGAAAAAAAAAAAATTCTTTGTTTCCATAACTCCTGTATTTATTTATTTTTAACTCATTTGCTAGAGCAGTCAAATAATTTGCAGTGGGCAATCACCTCAGTTCCCTTCATAAAAGTTTTGCAGCTCATGCTGTCCTTTCTCTTCTGGTACGTTTTGGATGAGTTCCGTGGCTTATTTTACGTTTACTAGATATAGATGCTTAAATCTAAGTGTTAGAATTTAAATTCACTTCTCTGTGATGGTTAAATATTTTAGTCAATTCTTTAGAGTTAGAATTTAAATTCACTGCTCTGTGATGGTTAAATATTTTAGTCAATTCCTATTTTAATTAAGTGCCTTATTTTTGGGGACTGGGATAATTCTTGTTTCGGTTGATAGTTCAGGAGACAGATGAATGCTAAAAGGCATTATAAGTAGGAGTGTAGGACCGTGGGAATGTTAATATTCAATGAACAGAGGGAAGAGATAAAATTTACTGTGCATATGATTTGGTCCCTTCATACGTTACCCCCTTGCCCCCCGCCACCACACCTTTCTCCTTCATTCTTTCTGGTTTTGCTCCTGTGCAAAACACCTTAAAGAATTCGCAACAACCATGAAAAAGCCATCTATAAGACTGAATAAGAACGGTATATTTTTGGATTACTTATCTGGCTCAGGGTGTAGAATTATATATGGCTCTGACTTCTGACATGCCTGTGTCATTGAAGAATGTGTAACTGGAGGGTAGAAGGATACTGATAAAGGGCAAACAATTGTGGTAAAATCAAGATAAAATAATGTGATATCTTACAGTTGCAGGCATTCTCACCAACATTGGTGGGTAAACCCGTATTTGAAGTTACTGAACTCAGAATTTAGCAGAACGCATGTAGGACATATAAGGCAGGTCATTTTACTCAGAATTCTTTACTTATCTTTTTGCATCAAATAAGATTTCAGAAATCCTAAACAAATATATGGAAAATATGATGTTGGGGATCATTGACAGGAAAGGGGACACTGCCACACTGTTCAAACAATAGTAATACAGTTTCTTGAAGTCTATTTGTATTTTTAAAATTGCTGATTGTGATAATGAATCTGTTCAAACAATAGCAGTATAGTTTCTTGGAGTCGTAAGTGTCAGGGTTTGCGAATCAACAATTGTGCAGTTTTTTTAATTATGAGGAACAAGGCTTTGCTTAATTTTTAAGCTTGATGCTTGTTTGGTAACACATTCTAGCACTGAGAACTTAACATATGCTGTCTGCAAAATTTATTCCATTGAGCATTCAACACACCATTCCTGCAGGTATTCATGCTTCTATTTTCAGGCATGTTCCTTGTGGATGTCATTTGGGGTGTATGTAACTGGGGTGCTCTTTCAGACTGCTGCCTTTGTCTCCTTCTTGCTCATTGCTCATGGCTACTGTATCATGTGTGAGCATCTCTCTTTAAGTGAACGCCGCACAACTGCTGCACTTGGATGTGTCTTTTACTTAACGCTAGTTGGTTACAAAGCTTGCGTACCATACTTCACGGTGCGTTTTTTACATGGCCTATTTAGTGTTCAGTTTAAATTGTAAAACTGCCACCTTGGTTTATATTAAGCAAGCATGGTTCTCTGATGCTAACTTCTAATGTATTAAATTTACAGGTTCTTCTGCTTCTGAATTATTTTGTTTCATTCTATTTGATTTTCTGGCATATATCACAAAACCTATTGGTATTGCGGGAACAATTGAGTATTGTTGAAAACGAAGATGTTCGGACAATGCATGATGCTCTGTATACAAAGTACATGATGTTCAAGTAAGTGGTATGCATCTGAGAAATGTATGTCAATACTTTTCTCACTGATGATTTACAAATAACTAAGCATTGTCCTTTGTGCAAGACAAGAAATCACACTTCATTGGTGACGCATTTCCTTTCATGTGTGCAGGAAATTCCAGGGTGCAATGCAGCTAGTAGCTATGGCAGAAACTGTGGTATTATTTTTGGGCTTTACTTTCTAACAACAAATGAATATTTTACTTATAGTATCTTACTTTGAAAAGCCGCTTCCTTTCTAGATATACATGAACATGGATGACTCTTCAGAGAATTACTGCCTTCGGTTATTAATCAGAGAATGGGCACAATTCTGCATTTTTTCATACATCGGGTATGTGAATATGTTTTCCTTTGCAAGAATAATAAAATGATGAAGTTATTTTAACACAAAATACAATCACACGGTATAGTAAATCTTTGATGAGTCCATTCCTGACATTCAGTGGTTCTTCATTTATCAGGTGGACTTTCAGGTCACAGGACTTGACGCCACGCTTCTCTGTTATGCCTGCCACTAAGTGTAAAGGCGATACTTTGGTGCCTCCCATCTACAGCATTGTAAGTTATAAGATCTTCATATGTTGCAGCCAACATACAAATTTAAATGTGCACATCATGAGGATAAAATAAGATCAGCTTCTGCTCAATAGAATTAGCTTGTTTCTTTGGAAAAATTATTAGTAATTCTTTAAATTTTGTCTCGTCTATTCATTTACAATTCTTCCTCCTTCTGCCTAAATGACGTGTACTTGATTTGTAAAGAATGGGGATTGCAGCCTCATTATACATCCACGAAGAAGTGGCCCACCTTAGTAGGACATGATCCTTTAAGAGTTTATTGCAGTGTACCCTGTAGTTCCTGGATGTAAATGATTGTTAAACACTAGCATCCTTTTTTCATTGCATATATCTTTTGACCAACCCGCTTTGTAATCTTAGATAGGCAGGATTCATTCACACATATAAAAGAATTAATCCATCTTAGATAAAGTTTATATAGTATAGCTTCATATTCTAAGCTAAGCATATGTTGCTGCAGGAAATGGATGCAGCTACTTTTAAAGATTTTAGCAGTCATGAATGGCACATAGGAGTGGTAAGTATAAACTTGCACGCACAGTCCATTGTATTCTTAAAATGGAAAAGCTCGAGTGTAAAATGTATCGTAAAGGAATTTTTTACTTTTAAGGGGACAACAATATTGTGTGAGCTGTAATGTTAAAATTTTCATTTTTTGGCTGAGAATCCTTTGTATGTTTGAACAGCCAACTTGTGGTTGCGGTGATAAAAGCTCAGAAGATGCTGTTCTGGTGATCATTGAACATCCCCACTCACAGAGGCTAAGGACAGTTCTTGATACTTCATCTTCTCGCAGTACTTACTGTTCTGCTGTGTCGTCAAATCTCACTTCACAGATATCTTCATCTTTATGCCAAATATAATCAAATCAAGATTAGCTCTACACATCTATTAGTTGATCATGCCTTTTTCTCTTTCAATATGGCATGGCCATGGTACTACAGTCACTTCTTCTGGGTTTACAAGCTAATTTGAACGTTTCAGGTTGAGGAGAGGCAATAGGAGTAAAAGTATATATTCTTTCCTCTCTCTTTTTTACCTTATTTTTTAAAAATAATTTGCCCACTTTTGCTTTAGAAAATCCCAATAGTTAGTCATGAGCTGAGAGTAGAATAATGGGCTTGATCTTGTTCACATTACTACTTACTCCTTAGGTGTTAGAGGCAACAGCAAATATATGTATCTGTACACCATCCAAGCAAATGATAATTGTACATTATTTTCTTCCTTGAGTGTATCCAAATACGTTGGCAAAAAAGAAAGTCAATATCAGTTGTTGGTCCTTTGGTATTGAATTTTGGTTTTGATCATTCTAATTTTAAATTGTTGATTATGGTCTCTATAATTTCATAAGGATTTGATCTGAGTTTAAGAATAAAGATTGAAACTAAAACTCATTAAAAGTATATGAACTATTTGTTGAACTCGGACAAAATTTTTATGTCACTATAAGGACTAAAACCAATAATTTGAAACTAGATAGACCAAAACCAAAATTCAATCAAACTATAAAAATTAACAATTTTATTTACTCAAAAAATTAGGGAAAAAAACAGAAAAAGACATCAAAATTGGTAAAATATAAATAAGTATGTTGAATTTAAATAATTCAAAAGGGGCTTATTTGGAATTTTGAAATATTGTAAAATTTGAGAAATTACCTAACTACCCCTACATTTTTTAATAAAAAACCCTCAACCCCCCCCTTCGCCGATTACTCAAGGTGGACCAAACGTGTATTTACAATCACTAGAGCTCTAGCGGTCAAATATATCTTTTTTGAATTTCTCAAGTAAAAGTTATTAATATAGATACTTGAGTTGCTGATATCGATACTAAAGTTGTTGTAATATATATATATATATATATATATATATATAAAATTTCTCAGGCAAAAATTTTCAATATTGATACTTGAGTTGTTAATAGTGATACTAAAGTTGTAAATATTTGTTGAATATTTCCTAATAACTTTCACCTAAGCTATGGCGGCTATATTTATTTTTGGGAATTTCTTAGGATGAAGTTGTCAATATGGATAACTGAGTTGTTAGCAGTGAATACTCCGTTTACAATTTTATCATCGTTATTAACAATTCACGTATCCATATTGAAAACTTTTGCTTGAGATTTTTTTTAAAAATATATTAGGATGCCATTTATAATTTTAGTATGGTTATTAACAACTCAAGTATTTATATTAACAACTTTTACATGAAAAATTCAAAAAAAATATATTAGACTGCCGGAGCTCACCAGAGAGATCACGGAAGCTATATGTTACAATTATAATAGCATGAGGATGTATAGGGTGGAGCAAGATATAACCAAATTGACTAGAGCTCTCTAAACTAGTGGTTAATAAAGGGTTGGGGATTTCTTTGGCAAGTAACCCATGAGAGTGAGAATTGGCATTTCAAATACAAAGAAGTGTTCTTTGGGTTGTCAATGTGAGGAAATAATATTGCATATATTGAGAGACTGTGAAAGAGTAAAAAATGTCTAGAGGGAATTTATTAATCCTAATAAATATACTTTTTTTTCTCACATGGTTTGCAAGACTGGCTCCAATAGACTGGCTATTATGGAAGACAAGATGTGTTCAATTGTTTGATGGCAAAATAGCTACTTTGAAGGAGTGTCTATCAATGTCAACATTATCTAATAGAAGAAGCTATGGCAGGAAGACTGCACCATCAACTATTTGTGGGGACAACACAAACAGGTACCCATTGGAGGAAGCCAACACTAGGATATGTTCGGTTGGATGACATGGATGCATCAGTAAGAGATCATAACGAGGCAGTAGTTGATGGCTTGATCAGAGATGACAGGGATAGGAGAAGATGGGTCACAAGTTTATGAAGAGTATTGGGATTTTTCGGTGGCCGTCGTAGAGGTATTGGCCATTAAGGCAGGACTTGAGGTTTGTCAACTTTACAAATTTCGAAACGTACTGGTTTTCTCTGATTCATTGGAGGCGCTCAATATTTTGTTGGGAGATATCACGTTGGATCATCTGTTTAAAACTGAAATTGAGGTCACGCGTCAACTTATGTATGGGGATTGGTGTGTTGTTTTGTCCTACACAAGTAGGGAAACTATTGAATGTGCAGATATTTTAGCTAAAGAGGTACATGTAAATAATATGCAGTTAAGGATAATTCTACAGATGCACCTAAGATATAGAACTCAGTTCATGTTTGATATCACACATGGATAAATTTAGTTCCTTATCTTAGATGGCGGATATTTTGAGATTCAAACTTAGACTTGCCAAATGTATTAAAAGAAAGTAAGGGTTGGGGAGAGAGGGAAAAATGACAATTGGAAGAAGAAGGGAAGAGAGGTGATTTTATTCATTTATTGAATAAGAGAAGGGCTCAGGCCAGTGATACATGAGATTAGATGACGTGGATGAGAGAGGAATAGTCGAATGGCCTCTGGGAATAGCAGTCCAGGTTGTCGCCATAGCCCACACCAAGTATGTCGCAGTACCTCTTGAAAAATCCGATACGATCCCCAACCCTCAAGTCATGACCTATCCCACACTCCAGCCCTCCGTTTATGATGTTGGTCACCGTCCCGTACCCAGGAAGTCGACCCGCCGCCATGTCCGCACTGAAGGGTGTCCATCGCCCCGTTATGACGTCGTGGCACGACGGCTTCGGCAACTGCGGCGTCATCCAGAACCACAGCGCTACCTTGAAGGATAACACAGGATCAGTAGCCACCAGGTCGGGGTTGCTGAGCAAGTCCACTCCTAACGCTCTTCCGGCTTGTCCGTAATTGTAGTTCCTATCATTCACTCATATCGATCACATCAGCATTGTATTTATCAAATAAATCAAAATTAAAATTGAGATCAGAATCATATATAGATATATACCATGAGAGTTGGATGGGTCCGCGGCCATAGTACTGCTTGCCTGGAGCACATGGATATTCTTCGCTGGGGGCACAGTAATCGCTTGGGGCCACTTCCTCTTTGAAGCAATAGCCCCATGTGTAAGGACCGTCAGGGGCGGTGGGCCAACCGCCGGTGGTCTCGTGGGAAGTTTGGCCGAGGAAAGCTGCCGCCTCCCTCTTGCGAGTGGCAGCATCACCGGTGGTGGCGAAGGCCGGGAAAGACTTGGCAGCTTGAATGAAGGCGTCGTAGGTGTAGAAGCCTCTAATAATGTCTAAAATTCCTATTTATCATAAATACTATATTTTGATAAATAATACATATTAAATACAAAAGGTGAATATTTGTCTCAAGAAATTATAATCTATTGATTATATTTTCATTCAAATTCCACTTTGGAATTAATTAACGAATGGTTAATTATGAGACATTATTTTGGAGCTATTTAATATGATATAAATAAGCACATAAAAAAGGATTAATTTATAACCAAAAGGAGGAATGTAATATCCCAAATTTTTGGATTTGGAAACAAGAAATATTTTATGGGAATTTATTATGAAAATTTGGCCTAAATAGTTTTAAAGCTATTTTACGGATTTTGAGGCCTATTTTCCCAATAATTCAAGGAAAAATAGTTAGAGGATCATTTTTAGTCTAGAAATTTTAGAACCAATATTTTATGGCCTAGAGAGTTAATTATGGAAGAAAATTCTTATATGGAATTAAGGATTTTAATTTCCAATACTTATTTAATATTTGCAAATAAATATTAAATGGTAGTTTTTGGTGGATGGAATAGGTAAGTGGAATGGTAGTTTTTGGTGGATGGAATATGTAATTAGAATGGTAGTTTTTGGTAGATGGAAGAAGAGTGTTTGGTTTATAAGGAATGTTTGGTTAAGGAAGAAATATGGTTGGAATAGGCGCCGAATTTTCACTATAAATAGAGGCCTTTGCTCTCCATAATTCTCACACCAAACTCAACCAAAGTAGATGAGTTTAGAAGCAAGAGTAGAGAGGAAATCATAGTGGGAAGCAAGAAGGAGGAGGAAGTTTTCTTCAAGAGGTAAGAAACTTTTAGTTTAGTCTTAAGTTTTGTAGATTTTAGTGTAAATGTTGTTTTGATCTTTAATCTTCCAATATAGTTTTGTTATCACGTTTTTTTGGTTAGAAATGGTTTTATTTCGAAAAATTGATGGAGAAAGTGATATAGCAAAATTTTTGGAAGATTATGATCAAAGTAGCGAAGATTCAGCGAAATTTTGTCGGTTAGCAATTTTTGAAGTCAGGGGTAAAAACGTCAGTATTTTATATTGAAGATGAATTTATAAAATTCGGAGAAAATTCATGGTTAAAGTAGACATATAGACCTTTTCAAATATACCTAGAATGTATTATTTCAAGTTCTGTGCTAGGAGATAAAAATGTCCAATGTTGGGCTACGTTTTCTGGAAATTTTCTGGGCAGAAGATGAACACGTGAAAACTGGGAACTGTTCCTAAAATCTGGGAAAGAACCAGTATTTTTCCACAAAATTAGACATCCTAAGGATTCCGGGGAATTTTACGGATCCTCGTTTCAAGTTTTCTAGAATTACTTATGAATTTTCAAAGTTAGAAGTAAATCTGGCCATAATGCTGAAAGTAACGTTTTTATTAAATAAAATGTAATGGCAAAATGGTAATAACAAATCCACCAAGGGTAGAAAGGTAAATTAACCTTTTGGATATTATTCTAAGCAATATGGTAATATGTTAGGATATCTCGAGGATTCGGAGTCGATTTGAAGGACGGACATATTACTATTCATAAATACCGTATTTATGAATAGTACCGTATACATAAATAGTAAATTACTATTCACGGGAGAAAGGTACGTTCGCGTACAGTAACTTTAACTCGATATGACTTGTATGCATGTATGAGATGAAATGATTTCATAGAGTCATGGACAAGACTTGGTCTTGGGTCATGCACCGTGGTTAAGACTACTGTCTTGAATCACCGTTTATATACATTCAAATTTGATACGGGTTATAGTCTTGATAATGCCGTGAGATTGTTTTCCTAGCGCGAGGACACGAGTGTACATCGTGGCACAAAGTGGTGGTGCAGACTATTTAACTATACATGGATTTGTATAGATAACTTTACATGTCTTTGTGTGCTTTATGTCTTTGTTGTTGTGTTGACATTACATCTGTTGTGTGCTATGTATTGGTTAATGCTTTGAAATGTAATGAATATCGTCATACATATACTTTGTTATACTTTTCATATGAGGTTAAGCTGTTACCTAAGATTCAATTTGTTTTGAATCTTAGACTTGACTAGAGGTTCGGGGAAAGGAACCAGGATTTATGAAGACATTGTGAATGGAGCCATGAGAAGGAGCATTAATGGACGGAGCCGTGAGGAGGCACCGGTCAAAGGAAATGCGGGAAGAAAGTCAACGTAACCTACCTTATGGCATGAATCTAATAAAGTTACTTCACATCATTTGGTGCTTAAACTAGAAGGGTCGTCTATGTGGTTGATCAATCGGTCACCCTAGCACGGTGAGACTTCCACTAGACCTACCCGGACGGCCAAATGAGATGATTTAAGCGAGTTAGGTTCTATGCCCCAAGTCTACTCAAGGCTTGGTTGAAGGGTATAGTTACATGTAAGAATTGTAATTATAAAGTTTTGTATTCTTTGTATCACATGAACAATCCTTCGGGAAATTTATAATATATCGTATACGTCGGCATGGCATATGTCGAGTATTTTTATATCGATCACTCAATTGTTCAAATTTTTAGTACATGCTCTCCGTTTCCGCATTACGCTAAGCTGTAGCACCTCAAAACTACGATGAATTTTTATAAAACCACGTGTCACCGACACGATTTATCTTCTACGGAATTTGGGGTGTTACAATTTTGGTATCGAGCTAGCTTCACGGCTAGTCTCAAGAGCATAGTATGGACAACAAAAATAAGAGTACCGATATAATACTTTTGGTTTTGTGATACAATAAAACAAATACCCTAAGGAATGGTTAGAGTTTCGAAAAACTCTAAGACTTGATATGGGAATCGAGTGCGAATTAAATTTCCGCAATGAAAGAGAAGTCGGTAGACTTAGTTTTCCCGTAGAAAACAATGAACTGCGATTAAAGTTTCCTTATAGAAATAGTAACTTGCTAGGTTACCCGAGGGGACAATCCCCGCCTACTAAAGGTCGGACATCATGCGTGCAACGGAGTGTGGTTCGAAGATGGAGGTCTTTGACTAAATCTTTGACGGTGGTGGTCCATTACATAAAAAGGGTGTAACTGATAGGAAAGGAAAGTACCCAATATTTCGGGAGGCACATATGTCGTACTAGTACCTATGAGAGTTGTCGGTATGCAGTGGTATGTGTATCAGTATTAGTACCTTAGATCTGACAGACGTTATGAAGTTAAGCGTGCTTAGACGAGAGAAATCTCAGGATTTTTAACCCCTGGGATGTAGTATAAGGATGAGATCCTTTGAGCTAAAGCCTGAATACCGTGAGGTATGAAACATAGTAATCCTTTGGGATACCGTGAGAATATATGATAGACTTAAAGCAGAGATAGTGCTTAGGTCAAGATATGGTGAGCATTTCTTATGTTCCAACTTGAGAGTTGGAATCGAGAAAGTATGAGTGAGATTACCTTAGGTTCAACGCCCGAGAGTAAGTCCCTTAACAAAGTGCAAACTCCTCGAAAAGTTGAGTTGTTTGGGACGTTATATCAAAATCATGTCAAAAAGGTGTTTAACATTTTAAACATTGTGCGTCCAAATTTCTCTGCGTTCACGGACATCTCATCAGGTGCATTTAGAAGAGTACATGTACCAGTTGTGAATGATTTCTGTGACTTGATCGAGAACACTTTACAGAAGGACCTTCACTTCAAAAGGAAAGTGACCATCATTCAAGATTTGCATGAGATGACAAGTCAAGTACTTCATTACTACAAAGGAGATAGAACCTTAGTAGCCATGAGTTATAGTTTCAAGGTGGGACCAATAACCGTAGAGATATTAGTGGTAAATAAATTCCCTAAGAAGAGGGTGATTACCCTATAGGAAAGTTAAGCTAAGGATTATGCCCGGAGGTAAATGGATAGTGACATCCATGAATAGAATGACCCTGGATAAGATGGCAAACATAGAGGAGATGTAGATTACGAAACCACTAAAGGGTAGGAACACGATAGAGATATGAGTTCTTGTTATAATGATTCGAGACGATCAACCGACGCTACTTGTGGAAAGTTTTGATTGGAGAAGGCTACCTACGGGAGTTCGATCGATGAGGTTTTACCTACAAAGGATGCTTGAGGAGAAGCCGACCGTCATAAAAGATCTGCGTGAAGCACCGAGTAAAGTGCCGTAGAGCGAGCCACCGTGATGACAAGCCGTAAGGTGCGGCAGCGCCATGACAACGAACCATAAAGTAGAACTATCGTATATCGATTCTCAAGGTAAGTACATTGTAGCAAGTCCCATATCTAATCGGTTCCCTAAAGGGAAGGTTTTCGTAATCCAGTATATCGCCATAGAGTCCTCTAGCGCTATATAGCATATATTGTGCTATGGTATTCCGGCAAGAACAGAACTCACACTAGAAGACATTCTAGTTGTGAATAGGTTCCTTGAGATGTTTCTAGAAGCTCTCAGCGGATTACCACCAGTAAGGGAAGTTGAATTCACTGGTTGGTTGATGCCTGGAAACGAACCAATATCAAAGGTGCAGTATCAGATGGCTCTAAATGAATGAGTTTCATGAAACGAAATTGAACACCAAAACGAATAGCCCAGAGACTAAAGAAGAATAGACTGAGCATTCTATGAATGGCTTGAATAGCCAAGGACAGAGGTCCGAATGCGTTAGTTAGTAATGACCTTCTAAGGTTAGTTGTCTGGTTCCTGAATAGTTTTAAAAATTGAATTTTTGACTTACCAATACACCTGCTATATTTGAAATTTTCGGAATGGATTTTTCGAACTTATGAATTTTCGAAATTGAGTTTTCGAGAGAAATATTTTCAACGAGAATTTGAGACCACGGTGATGGTTATTTTGAAATGATGTTGTCTTAAAAAGGGGTTTTTGTTAAAACCAAAAGTTTGAAACCGAGTTTTCAAATGTGTTGTGGTAAAATCGTACAGAACCGGAAGGACGGAAAGCCGTTGTAGATATACACGGTTTGCTGGGTCTTGCCAGATGTTTTAAAGTGTTTGAAATCTCTGGTCAGTTATAAAGCTCATTTGAATTGAAAATTTGTTTGATGGGATATGAGAGGTTGACACTCGCACCAATGGTTAATATTCCCAATCCGAGTAGTTCCGCCTTAAAGGGGCGTATTTTGTGTTGCGCGGCACTAACCGTGATTACGAACTCGGTCGGTTGGGAAAGCGGTGCACGGTGGTGGCCGTGACTACGGACTAACTTGACCGGGAAAGCGATGCACAATGGTAGCCGTGATTACGAACTCGGTCGACTAGGAAAGCGGTGCACAGTAGTGGCCGTGACTACGAACTAGGTTTGACGGGAAAGCGGTGGAGAGCCTTTATTATATATGCTAGTGTGGACACTCGGGGCCCTTGTGAGGATGGAAATTCTCCCACATCGGTCGGCCGGATGCGTTGTCACCGTGATGGTTTGTATGAAAGGATTGGAATATGTCCTAGTAAGCCGGGGGCAAAGTGGTGGTGTGTGCCTTTTAGTTGAATTTTGTGAAATGAGTTATCCCTCTTAAAGGTATATACCGGTAGTAAAAGTTTTTGAAACCGCTCCAGTAGTGAATGTATCTTCATGAATTTGTTATGGCGATTAAGTTTGAAAATGATAGCACTATTACTTTTTGGTATAGTGCAGATTATGAAATGTCTTTTTGAGACCACGGAAATTTTTCAATGTTTGAAAATTTGAAAATGAGACAACATAATGGTTTTTGGGTAGCGACGATTTGTCAATGCTATTGTGTTGAAAAGCGGTGTAGTTGGAAAATTTGGAACAGAAACTATTAGAGAGGTCTAGAACACTGAACTAGTTAAGCCAGATAGTAGTTGTCAGCTATAGTGCTAAGTGAAAGTAGTCTGAGAGCTTGAATGAGAAAGACTCAGATGAAATAGACGAGCAGATGCTCGAGGCAATAAGACCTGGTGTGCAAGTGTGCACGGGGCGGTATCCCTAGGCTATAAGACTGTGATGCTTAATCACCGTGTTAAATGAT
Source organism: Acacia melanoxylon (assembly GCA_019022615.1). Lineage (NCBI taxonomy): Eukaryota > Viridiplantae > Streptophyta > Magnoliopsida > Fabales > Fabaceae > Acacia > Acacia melanoxylon. The sequence goes on from JAFJYJ010000003.1 coordinate 18,037,562, forward strand.
GATTGTCATGGTGATTTTAGACTAGTATGTCTACAATACCTCTTAAGTTTGGCAAAACATTCATTGTACCCGGGTAAAAGTTGAAATGCCTAAGACCTGAAGATAATTTCCTAGGTAATGAGGCTAGAATCTCCTGTGTTGTGGTAATAATTTGAGCCGGAAGGCCAATATGTGTTAAGCCAAGAGGCTAAATGAATCAGGTAGTAAGGCCTGCATAACCAAACACTGAGAGAATGGATCAGTGGATCCTGTGTTTTGATACTATACCTGGATACAATATGAATGAGATTAGGATGTGTGCTAGTTAAGCATGCATAGTAAGGGAATAGACGAGACGTCTAGAGTTTTTCTCCAAGATTATACGGTCAAATTTCGAGGGCGAAATTTAATTTAACGGGGGGAGAAATGTAATACCCTAAAATTCCTATTTATCATAAATACTATATTTTGATAAATAATACATATTAAATACAAAAGGTGAATATTTGTCTCAAGAAATTATAATCTATTGATTATATTTTCATTCAAATTCCACTTTGGAATTAATTAACGAATGGTTAATTATGAGACATTATTTTGGAGCTATTTAATATGATATAAATAGCACATAAAAAGGTAATTAATTTATAACCAAAAGGAGGAATGTAATATCCCAAATTTTTGGATTTGGAAACAAGAAATATTTTATGGGAATTTATTATGAAAATTTGGCCTAAATAGTTTTAAAGCTATTTTCTGGATTTTGAGGCCTATTTTCCCAATAATTCAAGGAAAAATAGTTAGAGGATCATTTTTAGTCTAGAAATTTTAGAACCAATATTTTATGGCCTAGAGAGTTAATTATGGAAGAAAATTCTTATATGGAATTAAGGATTTTAATTTCCAATACTTATTTAATATTTGCAAATAAATATTAAATGGTAGTTTTTGGTGGATGGAATAGGTAAGTGGAATGGTAGTTTTTGGTGGATGGAATATGTAATTAGAATGGTAGTTTTTGGTAGATGGAAGAAGAGTGTTTGGTTTATAAGGAATGTTTGGTTAAGGAAGAAATATGGTTGGAATAGGCCTTGAATTTTCACTATAAATAGAGGCCTTTGCTCTCCATAATTCTCACACCAAACTCAACCAAAGTAGATGAGTTTAGAAGCAAGAGTAGAGAGGAAATCATAGTGGGAAGCAAGAAGGAGGAGGAAGTTCTTCAAGAGGTAAGCAAAGCTTTTAGTTTCTAGTCTTAAGTTTTGTAGATTTTAGTGTAAATGTTGTTTTGATCTTTAATCTTCCAATATAGTTTTGTTATCACGTTTTTTTGGTTAGAAATGGTTTTATTTCGAAAAATTGATGGAGAAAGTGATATAGCAAAATTTTTGGAAGATTATGATCAAAGTAGCGAAGTTCTGGCGAAATTTTGTCGGTTAGCAATTTTTGAAGTCAGGGGTAAAAACGTCAGTATTTTATATTGAAGATGAATTTATAAAATTCGGAGAAAATTCATGGTTAAAGTAGACATATAGACCTTTTCAAATATACCTAGAATGTATTATTTCAAGTTCTGTGCTAGGAGATAAAAATGTCCAATGTTGGGCTACGTTTTCTGGAAATTTTCTGGGCAGAAGATGAACACGTGAAAACTGGGAACTGTTCCTAAAATCTGGGAAAGAACCAGTATTTTTCCACAAAATTAGACATCCTAAGGATTCCGGGGAATTTTACGGATCCTCGTTTCAAGTTTTCTAGAATTACTTATGAATTTTCAAAGTTAGAAGTAAATCTGGCCATAATGCTGAAAGTAACGTTTTTATTAAATAAAATGTAATGGCAAAATGGTAATAACAAATCCACCAAGGGTAGAAAGGTAAATTAACCTTTTGGATATTATTCTAAGCAATATGGTAATATGTTAGGATATCTGAGGATTCCGGAGTCAGATTTGAAGGACGGACATATTACTATTCATAAATACCTGTATTTATGAATAGTACCGTATACATAAATAGTAAATTACTATTCACACGGGAGAAAGGTACGTTCGCGTACAGTAACTTTAACTCTGATATGACTTGTATGCATGTATGAGATGAAATGATTTCATAGAGTCATGGACAAGACTTGGTCTTGGGTCATGCACCGTGGTTAAGACTCTGTCTTGAATCACTGTTTATATACATTCAACTTGGATACGGGTTATAGTCTTGATAATGCCGTGAGATTGTTTTCCTAGCGCCGGAGGACACGAGTGTACATCGTGGCACAGGTGGTGCGGACTATTTAACTATACATGGATTTGTATAGATAACTTTACATGTCTTTTGTGTGCTATGTCTTTGTTGTTGTGTTGACATTACATGCTTGTGTGCTATGTATTGGTTAATCTTTGAAATGTAATGAATATCATCGTCATACATATACATATTGTTATACTTTTCATATGAGGTTAACTGTTACCTAAGATTCAATTTGTTTTGAATCTTAGACTTGACTAGAGGTTCAGGAAAGGAACCAGGATTTATGAAGACATTGTGAATGGAGCCATGAGAAGGAGCATTAATGGACGGAGCCGTGAGGAGGCACCGGTCAAAGGAAATGCGGGAAGAAAGTCAATGAACCTACCTTATGGCATGAATCTAATAAAGTTACTTCACATCATTTGGTGCTTAAACTAGAAGGGTCGTCTATGTGGTTCGATCAATCGTCACCCTAGCACGGTGAGACTTCCACTAGACCTACCCGGCTGCCAAATGAGATGATTTAACCGAGTTAGGTTCTATGCCCCAAGTCTACTCAAGGCTTGGTTGAAGAGGGTATAGTTACATGTAAGAATTGTAATTATAAAGTTTTGTATTATCGTATCACATGAACAATCCTTCGGGAAATTTATAATATATCGGTATACGTCGGGCATCGCATATGTCCGAGTATTTTTATATCGATCACTCAATTGTTCAAATTTTTAGTACATGCTCTCCGTTTCCGCATTACGCTAAGCTGTAGCACCTCAAAACTCTGATGAATTTTTATAAAACCACGTGTCACCGACACGATTTATGCTACGGAATTTGGGGTGGCCGGGCAGGGAGCGTTGTCGTGGTGCATGAGCATCTGTTCGAAGGTGTCCCTGGAGATGATGTCGGCGAGGCCACCTGAGTTATCAGGAGGACGAGGAGAGGCACTGCCACATTGGCTTTGGCATCCAGGGCCGCAATAATCGTTGGTGGAACCACACCAACCCCATTTGCTACAGCAGAGGCCGCCGGGGCACAAGGCACCGGCTGCCTGTGTTCCGCATTGCTCTGCTAAGCCTTCCACTGTGAAGCACAGCAGTAGAGATAAGATCACCCAAACGTTGTTCATGTTATCCATCCGATGTGGAAAATGAAGACATGAGAGCTCCTTTATATACAAATGAAAGAGGGGTGGGGATGAAGGAGGAAAGCTAGCCTACGTGCCTTATTCTCTTGGATATTCTATCTACCTATTCAAGATTAATCATTAATGTCTTCCATCCCATTAAGAGTGTTCCCCTTATGTTAACCCTGTGGTTAATTACTTAATTAGAAATAACAAAGTATAAACCTAATGTGATTGTGCATGATCCACATATATATTACTACTATCTTCAAAGAAAACCAAGTTATTTGCGATTTCTCATTCTTAGACTTTTTGAACAACAAGATAAGCCACAATAAATTTTTTTATATTTTAGTATAATTAAATCAACTAACAACACTTGAACTTATTATCTTTTAATTTATAATCAAGTTACAATAATATCTAAAGCATATTTAGCTAGACAAACTATAACATTTCCACGACTAAAACGTAAAGCCAACCAGCTACAATATAAAACATATACTCACTCTCGTTTTATACGAGACTTGCTTTGTAGTTCTATTATTAAATGGGCCTAAGAATGTGAGAAATACAGAGGAAGAAAATGACAAGATAAAACTAATAGTTATTGAATTTGAAATCACTTACTAATGAAAATTTTGTTTTAAACAACGTTTTAGCTATAGATAAAATTATGTTAAGCCACTCTTTATTCTTAAAACTTTAATTGTGTCAATGGTTAGAGTTTAAGTTTCTAGTGATGCGCGTTAAATAAATATTAAGAAGTTTTACTAAAACTTAAAAACAACAATAGAATATATGATATTTATAAACAATTTTTAAATTATAAATTATTATATATAAACACAGACAATATAGAGTTTTAGAAAATTAAGTTTGTATTATTTATATCCTAACGATTGGTTAGGATGTTTATTCAAATAAGATATTCTTAGATAATTTTACAATTTTCTTAGGCCGTTGGAGCTCTGATCCCTTGGTTACCGTTGTCAGAGCTCGGTTGTCGGGGAGGTCACCAAAGCTTCGGTGATGGCCATTGTAGCTGGTCACAGGCGTCGGAGCTTCGACAACTGCTAGGGGTTTTAGGATTTTTTATTTTAAAAAATTAAAAGTAGTAAGGTAATTTCTCAAATTTTGCAGCATTTCAAAATTCTAAATCAACCTCTTTAAAATTATTGAAATTCAACCTACTTATTTGTCTTTTATCAATTTTGATGATATTTTCTGTCCTTTTCCAAAGAAAATAAAAAAAAAAATCAGTCAAGTAATGGTACGCAATTTTGGTGGAAAATATTATAGAAAATTTTAATTATCCACAAATAAATGAATGGGACTATTCAACATTGCAAAAAGTTGACATTGTTGATTATCATGTTATATCTACCTTGTAAAATTTTAAATAAATAATTTTGTTCCGAATCTTATTAAATATAAAACATAAGATGGCATGATTTTATTTTTATTTTTTTCTCTCACAAAGATTATCAACATAAAGTATAAAAAGATAATGAGACATACGTACGCATATTAAATCATAAATGAAGAATAAATTTCTAATTGGGAAAATTACACTTAAATACCATTTAAATTTGCAAAACCCCAAATGTCTCTTAAATTTGTTAAAAGACTTATAAAGGTATCAATGATCATATTAAGATTTTCAAATTCGTGTGAATTTACCTTTTTGCTCATAGTTTTTAAATAAATTTAAAAAACGAAAATGACCCTCGCCGGAGGGCCACCACGCCGGCCTCCGGAGGACTGACCGCCGGCCTGCAACCACCAGCACTTGGGCTCCGACCACTGGTGATAGTTTTTTTTTTTTTCGGGGGGGAGGGTGGGGTTGAATCTTTTTTTTTTGAAAAAAGATTCAATGAAAGTGAGGTAGGTGGGTGGGAATCAAACCCACCCCACTTTCATGGGGGCCAAGTGGCCCAACCACTGGGCCACTTGGTTCCTTTAATATATATATGCATTAGCAAATATATATATTCTTCTTAACATTTTTTCCATCAACAAACACTTTTGTAAATCCCATTACTGAATTTGTAAATGCCATTGAAGAATTGATAATTGCCATTGAAAGATTTGTTATAATTGCACTTTTATTTGTTTTTCCCTCAGAGACAAAAATGGTAAACCTCAAGAACAAATTCGTAACTGCCATGGAAAAACTTGTAAATACCATTGAAAGATTTGTGATAATTCACTTTTATTTGCTGTTTCTTCAGAGACAAAAATGGTAAACCTCAAGAACAAACTCGTAACTGTCATTGAAAAACTTGTAAATGCCATCGAAAATAAGCACATCAACTCACGATGAATTAATATATTAAATGTTTACAAATTCTTTCAATGCCATTGAAAATACGCACATCAACTCACAAATCTTTCAATGATTTTTACAAATTCTTCAATGGTATTTACCAAGGTTCTGAAACCCGGACCGGTCACTGAACCGGTCGGGGTACTGGGTTAAGAGTTAGTGGGTCAAACCGGAGTCAACCCGGGCCTAGACCGGTGAGGTATAAAAAATTAGAAAATAATTAATTTCTTATCATACCAACCTAAATTTGACATACTATATATCATTTCAATATTTTGGATCAGTGGCAAAACAATCATATACTCTAATACTTGTGACATATTCAGATATTCTTAACAATTTTCTTTACAACCTATATTTGACATCCACTAAGCATAGCCAACCGAAAACAGAGAAACCACAATAGCTTCAGGAAAACCAAAAAACGAATCCAAAAGTGAAAAAAAGGGAAAAAAAAATTTGAGGGAGAAATATTTTTTTTTTGAAGAAGAAGTGTGTGTGTGTGTTTTTTTTTTAAAAAAAGGTCTGACCCAGTGACCCGTTCGGGTCACCCCGGGTTCAACGGGTCAGACTGGGTTCACCGGGTCAGTCCGGTTTTGCACCAAACCGGACCGGTTTCACGGCCGGTTGGCCGGTTCCCGGTCTGAACCGGTCCGGTCCGGTTTCACAAACCATGGTATTTACAAGTTTTTCAATGGCAGTTACGAGTTTGTTATTGAGGTTTACCATTTTTGTCTTTAAGGGAACAACAAATAAAAGTGAATTATTACAAATCTTTCAATGACATTTACAAATTTTTCATTGACATTTACAAGTTTTTCAATGACAGTTACGAGTTTGTTCTTGAGGTTTACCATTTTTGTTTCTGAGGGAATAACAAATAAAAGTGAATTATCACAAATCTTTCAATGACATTTATAAATTCTTCAATGACATTTACAAGTTTTTCAATGAGAGTTACGAGTTTGTTCTTTAGATTTACCATTTTGATCTATGAAGGAACAACAAATAAAAGTGAATTATCACAAATCTTTCAATGACATTTACAAGTTTTTCAATGGAATTTATGAGTTTGTTCTTGAGGTTTATCATTTTTGTCTCTGAGAGAACAACAAATAAAAATGCAATTATAACAAATCTTTTAATGACATTTACAAGTTCAGTAATGAGATTTACAAAATGTTTGTTGATGGAAAAAATGTTAAGAAGAATATATATATTTGTTAATACATATATATATATATTAAAGGAACCAAGTGGCTGGCTCCCATGAAAGTGGGGTGGGTTCGATTCCCACCCACCTCACTTTCATTGAATCTTTTTTTTCTTAAAAGATTCAATCCCACCCCAAAAAATAAATTATCGCCGGCTTTCAGACTGCCGGTGGCCGGATCCTAGGCGTCGGCGGTTGCAGGCCGACCGGTGGTCGGTCCTCTGGTGGCCGGCGCGGTGGCCCTCCTACGAGGGTCATTTTCTTTTTAATTTATTTAAAAACTAAGGGCAAAAGGGTAAATTCACCTGAATTTGAAAATCTCAAAATGGTCCTTGGTACTTTTAAGTCCTTTAACAAATTTAACAGAAATTTAGGAATTTTGCAAATTCAAATGGTATTTAAATGTAATTTTTCCTTTCTAATTTCTTAGATATCGTAGGACCTACATACCTAGATATTTTATAAAATTATACTACACTCATATTCTTTTCATTGGAGAAATTACAATGAATGTAATATGAATAATATACATAGTTGGAATAAATTGTGGACGAGAGAATTTAAGAAATTATAAGCAAACAAAATTAGATAAAGCTCTTAGTTTTTTGACCAACACAATTCTTGTTCAGTTACAAATTTTCAATAAAAATTGTGATTCAATTGCAAAACCAACTAAATGGTTCCTATATTTGAAAAAAAGTCATATTATTGGCAACATATACATAATCTTATACTGTATATTGATTAATATCGTATTAATATTAATATACATTGGTATTTATATTTATATTAATAGTTGAAACTTGAAAGTTAAATAATTCAAATGGCTAATCGTTTCTCTAATTTTCTTTTGGCGTGTGAAAAAGTTTTTCAGAACTCAAACCATTACTAAAGGTTCAAGAGTTTTCTTTCATATACAATAATACTAATTATCGAACAAATTTTTCTCTAAGAATTATTCATATAATAAAATACTTGTCTAACCAACATAAAGTTGATCTAATAGTGTAAGGTCCTATTAGATCCTTCTAAATTTTGAATTTGAATTTAAGAAGAGACACATATGTTTGGAAGGGAAATCATGAACTTCGAAATGGATACCGAAAATTAATATTAAAAAATACTTGTCTTACTAATTTGTCATTTTATAAATATTCTAAAACATGTATTGATTTTTTTTTATTTTTTTTGCTAATCCGTTAATTTACACACAACATAAATATTATTTCTTTTACATGTTCAACGCAACCAGTTCAATTTCAATATTTGACAAAAATTTACCAAGGAACAAAATACTGGATTGGGAAGCCATTTGAGAGACATGCGATTTCTCGCTAGACAATTCCTTCCCATTCGCTCCCGAACCTTGTTTGTTCCAGCCACTGTCTCGGGAGTTTTCAACAGAATTACCACTCTTCTGGTTCGTCCATTATACCGATTTAGCTCGCCGTAGAACTCCGTTTCGATTCGGCCGAAGGGGAGCGTAATCAGGCATTTGGGGTGTATGTAACTGGGGTGCTCTTTCAGACAGCTGCCTTTGTCTCCTTCTTGCTTATTGCTCATGGCTACTGTATCATGTGTGAGCATCTCTCTTTAAGTGAACACCGTACAACTGCTGCACTTGGATGTGTCATTTACTTAACGCTAGTTGGTTACAAAGCTTGTGTACCATACTTCACGGTGAGTTTTTTACATGGTGTATTTATTAGGCAAGTATGGTTCTCTGATGCTAACTTCTAATGTATTAAATTTACAGGTTCTTCTGCTTCTGAATTATTTTGTTTCATTCTATTTGATTTTTTGGCATATATCACAAAACCTATTAAATTGCGGGAACAATTGAGTATTGTTGAAAATGAAGATGTTCGGCCAATGCATGATGCTCTGTATACAAAGTACATGATGTTCAAGTAACTGTTACGCATCTGAGAAATGTATATCAATACTTTTCTCACTGATGTCTTACAAATAACTAAGCATTGTCCTTTGTGCGAGACAAGAAATCACACTTCATTGGTGATGCATTTCCTTTCATGTGTGCAGGAAATTCCAGGGTGCAATGCAGATAGTAGCTATGGTAGAATGATAAGTATATATTTTATAATTAAATAAGTATAGATTCTGAGATATATTGGATTGAATTTATTAATATTAGACTTATTTAATTATCTTGTATATATTTATCCATCTTTTAATTAAATATAGGATAAAAGAATATTATAACAGAAAATCTATTAATATCCTATTTTATTGTGCAGGAGATATTATGTGATCTAAAAGAAACAATAAATTAAATTGAAAATAATATAATATAATATATTATTATATTATATTATATTAGAAGTGATAAAGCCACACAAGAAAAAGAGATTAATTGCTGCTATGCCTACAGATATGCACAATGAGATAAAATCAAAAGATATGATATATATATATATATATATATATATCCTTTACAAAAAAAAATGAAAATTGCAAGCCCCAGCCATATATATTATTAAAGGAGCCCAACGCACATAAGCTAATGATATATATTGGAGAGACAATTAGAGAGCCGAGACGCAGGAGGAGAATACGAAGACGTACAGAACGACACACGGGAATTCAAGAAGCAGGGACGTGAGTCAGTGCAGCAAACGGAGGGATCCGAACGCAAGGAACTCTGAGGATTCTGAGGATTCTTTGAGAGTCTTGATTTTTTTTTTTCTCCTGTCTTGTTGAATCTGAATTTTATTTATTTCATGGATTTTAGTATAGCCATGTATGGCTAATTTTCTTTTCAACCTAGAGAACCTATGAACTTGTTTGGGTTCTAGAAATTATTCCCACTATTAGTTTTGATTAATTTTATTTCAGTTTATTTAATTTGTATTTATTGCTATTGCTTAGTAATTGGCCACTATTAAGCATGTTTTGGGGAATTAGGGTTGAACTTGGAAGAGAGAATCTTAATTTGACCTTGGATTAAATAATGTTGTGGAATTAGGTTTTAATCTAATTTGCATCTAGGATAAGAATATACCTAAAAAGCTTCGCATAATCAAATTAGAGTGGCTAGATTTAAAACGCATCTTATTTAGTTGTGTGAGGCATTACATAATTAATTAAGGTAGGTATATAAATGGACCGGAAGGCATTTATAGACATTAATACTCTAGATTAGCTGATTAGGTTAATTAAAAATTAAATTAGTGGGGATAAAATTTAAGAAATCAACAAGGGATTAACAACTCTAGGTTATACTTCTTGAATTGTAATTCGTCTTTTGCTACTATTAGTTTTCTTATTAATTTTCTTTATTATTGAAAATAATTCTAACTCACTCACCTTAAACGGATAAGGGAATTTAATATCTAATCACTAGTTTGATTGAGTCCTCGTGTGAGAACGATAATTTTCTTATCACTTTATTACTTGATACGGCCCATATACTTGCGGAATTTTAGGCTTAAAGTTTTGCCCTATCACAGAAACTGTGTTATTATGTTCGGGCTTTACTTTCTAACAACAAATGAATATTTTACTTATAGTATCTTACTTTGAAAAGCCGCCTCCTTTCCAGATATACATGAACATGGGTGACTCTTCAGAGAATTACTGCCTTCGGTTATTAATCAGAGAATGGGCACAATTCTGCATTTTTACATACATCGGGTATGTGAATATGTTTTCCTTTGCAAGAATAATAAAATGATGAAGTTCTTTTAACGCAAAATACAATCACACGGTATAGTAAATCTTTGATGAGTCCATTGTTGACATTCAGTGGTTCTTCATTTATCCTTCATATGCAGGTGGACTTTCAGGTCACAGGACTTGACGCCACGCTTCTCTGTTATGCCTGCCACTAAGTGTAAAGGCGATACTTTGGTGCCTCCATCTACAGCATTGTAAGTTATAAGATCTTCATATGTTGCAGCCAACATATGTTGCTGCAGGAAATGGATGCAGCCACTTTTAAAGATTTTAGCAGTCATGAATGGCACATAGGAGTGGTAAGGATAAACTTGCACTCACAGTATATTGTATTCTTAAAATGGAAAAGCTCGAGTGTAAAATGTATCGTAAAGGAATTGTTTACTTTTAAAGGGACAACAATATTGTGTGAGCTGCAATGTTAAAATTTTCATTTTTTGGCTGAAACACCTTTGTATGTTTGAGCAGCCAACTTGTGGTTGCGGTGATAAAAGCTCAGAAGATGCTGTTCTAGTGATCATTGAACATCCCCACTCCCAGAGGCTAAGGACAGTTCTTGATACTTCATCTTCTCGCAGCGCTCACTGTTCTCCTGTGTCGTCAAATCTCACTTCACATATATCTTCAACTTCATGCCAAATATAATCAAATCAAGATTTGCTCTACACATCTATTAGTTGATCATGCCTTTTTCTCTTTCAATATGGCATGGCCATGGTACTACACTCAATTCTTCTGGGTTTACAAGCTAATTTGAACGTTTCAGGTTGAGGAGAGGCAATGGGAATAAAAGTATATATTCTTTCCTCTCTCTTTTTTTTTTTTATAAAAAAATAATAATAATAATAATTTACCCACTTTTGCTTTAGAAAATCCCAATAGTTAGTCATGAGCTGAGAGTAGAATGATGGGCTTGATCTCGTTTACATTACTACTTACTCCTTAGGTGTTAGAGGCAACAGCAAATATATGTATCTGTACACCATCCAAGCAAATGATAATTGTATATTATTTTCTTCCTTGAGTGTATCCAATACGTTGGCAAAAAAGAAAGTCAATCTCAGTTGTTGGTCCTTTGGTATTGAATTTTGGTTTTGATCATTCTAATTTTAAATTGTGGATTACTGTCTATATAATTTCATAAGGATTTGATTTGAGTTTAAGAACAAAGATTGAAACTAAAACTCATTAAAAGTATATGAACTATTTGTTGAACTTGGACCAAATTTTTATGTTACTATAAAGACTAAAATCAATAATTTGAAACTAGATGGACCAAAACCAAAATTCGATCAAACTATAAAAATTAACAATTTTATAAACTCAAAAAATTAGGGAAAAAGACATCAAAATTGATAAAAGATAAATAAGTATGTTGAATTTAAATAATTCAAAAGAGACTTATTTGGAATTTTGAAGTATTGTAAAATTTGAGAAATTACCTAACTATCCCTACATTTTTTAATAAAAAAACCCTCAACCCCCTTGCTTGTCGCCAGTGCTTCGGTGACGGTGACCCGCGGTGGAGTCCACATTCCATGCCCATATTTACATGCTTCTACTTGTAAGCTTCTCATTATCCAAGATTTCTCTCTTTCTTGGAAATGGTGCTTACACATAGAAGCATGTAAATATGGGCATGGAATGTGGACTACCCGCGGTGGCCGCAATCACCAGAGCTCTAGCGATCAAATATATCTTTTTTGAATTTCTCAAGTAAAAGTTGTCAATATAGATACTTGAATTGCTGATATCGATACTAAAGTTGTAAGCGGTCACCTAATATATCACATTGGATCATCTGTTTAAAGCTGAAATTGAGGTCACACATCAACTTATGTATGGGGATTGACATGTTGTTTTGTCCCCACTCAAATAGGGAGACTATTGAATGTGCAAATATTTTGGCTAAAAAGGCACATGTAGATGATATGCGGTTAAGGATAATTCCACATGTGCACCCGAGATGTAGAACTCAGTTCATGTTTGATATCACAAATGAATTTAGTTCCTTGTCTTAGGTGGCAGGTATTTTGAGTTTCAAGCTTAGCCTTGACAAATGTATTAAAAACCAAAAAAGGGTCGGGGAGAGAGGGAAAAATGACAATTGGAAGAAGAGGGGAAGAGAGATGATTTTATTCATTTATTGAATAAGAGAAGGGCTCAGGCCAGTGATACATGAGATTAGATGACGTCGATGAGAGAGGAATAGCCGAATGGCCTCTGGGAATAGCAGTCCAGGTTGTCGCCATAGTCCACACCAAGTATGTCGCAGTACCTCTTGAAAAATCCGATACGATCCTCAACCCTCAAGTCATGACCTATCCCACACTCCAGCCCTCCGTTTATGATGTTGGTCACCGTCCCGTACCCAGGAAGTCGACCCGCCGCCATGTCCGCACTGAAGGGTGTCCATCTCCCCGTTATGACATCGTGGCACGACGGCTTCGGCAACTGCGGCGTCATCCAGAACCACAGCGCTGCCTTGAAGGATAACACAGGATCAGTAGCCACCAGGTCGGGGTTGCTGAGCAAGTCCACTCCTAACGCTCTTCCGGCTTGTCCGTAATTGTAGTTCCTATCATTCACTCATATCGATCACATAAGCATTGTATTTATCAAATAAATCAAAATTAAAATTGAGATCAGAATCAGATTTAGATACATACCATGAGAGTTGGAAGGGTCCGCGGCCATAGTACTGCTTGCCTGGAGCACATGGATATTCTTCGCTGGGGGCACAATAATCTCTTAGGACCACTTCCTCTTTGAAGCAGTAGCCCCATGTGTAACCGTAGGGGGCGGTGGGCCAACCGCCGGTGGTCTCGTGGGAAGTTTGGCCAAGGAAAGCTGCCACCTCCCTCTTGCGCGTGGTAGCATCACCGGTGGTGGCGAAGGCCGGGAAAGACTTGGCGGCTTGAATGAAGGCGTCATAGGTGTAGAAGCCTCTGGCCTGGCAGGCAAGGTTGTCGCGGTGCATGAGCATTTGGTTGAAGGTGTCCCTGGAGATGATGTTGGCAAGGCCGCTGGAGGGATTAGGAGGAGGAGGACTGCCACATTGGCTTTGGCATCCAGGGCCGCAGTAGTCATTGGTGGAACCACACCAACCCCATTTGCTGCAGCAGAGGCCGCTGGGGCACAAGGCACCGCCTGCCTGTGTTCCGCATTGCACTGCTAAGCCTCCCACTGTGAAGCACAGCAGTAGAGACGAGATCACCCAAACGTTGTTCATGTTATCCATCCGATGCGGAAAATGAAGAAAAGAGAGCTCCTTTATATACAAATGAAAGAGGGGTGGTGATGAAGGAGGAAATAAGCTAGCCTACGTGGCTTTTTCTCTTGGATATTCTATCTATCTATTCAAGATTAATCATTAATGTATTCCATCCCATTAAGAGTGTTCCCCTTATGTTAACCTTGTGGTTAATTACTTAATTAGAATTAACAAAGTATAAACCTAACGTGATTGTGCATGACCCACTTATATATTACTACTATCTTCAAGCAAAACCAAGTTATTTTGGGATTTCTTATTCTTAGACTTTTACAACAACGAGATAAGCCACAATAATTTTTTTAATATTTTAGGATAATTAAATCAACTAACAACACTTGAACTTATTATCTTTTAATTTATAATCAAGTTACAATAATATCTAAAGCATATTTAGCTAGACAAACTTTAACATTTCCACGACTAAAACGGAAAGCCAACCAGCTACAATATAAAACATATACTCACTCTCGTTTTATACGAGACTTGCCTTGTAGTTCTATTTCTTTATTAAATGGGCCTAGGAATGTGAGAAATACAAAGGAAGAACATGACAAGATAAAACTAATAGTTATTGAATTTGAAATCACTTACTAATGATTTTTTTTTTTAAAAAACAACGTTTTAGCTATAGATAAAATTATGTTAAGCCACTCTTTATTGTTAAAGCTTTAATTGTGTCAATGAATGGTTAGAGTTTAAGTTTCTAGTGATGCTCGTTAAATAAATATTAAGAATCTTTACTACTAGAACCTAAAAATAACAATAGAATATATGATGTTATACAATTTTTAAATTATAAAATATTATATATAAACACAGACAATATAGAGTTTTAGAAAATTAGGTTTGTATTATTTATATCCTAATGATTGGTTAGGATCGATGTTTATTCAAATAAGATCTTCTTAGATAATCTTACAATTTTCTTAGGCCGTTAGAGCTCTGATCCCTGGTCGCCGTTACTTTATCAGAGCTTCGATCGCCGGGGAGGTCACCAAAGCTCCGGTGACGGTCATCGTAGCGGGTCATAGGCATCGGAGCTCCGGCAGCTGCTAAGGGGTTTATGATTTTTTATTTAAAAAAATTAAGGGTAGTTCGGTAATTTTTTACATTTTACATTTCAAAATTCTAAATCAATCTCTTCAAAATTATTGAAATTCAACATATTTATTTTTCTTTTATCAATTTTGATGGTATTTTTTGTCTTTTTCCAAAAAAAAAAAAAAAAAAATTCAACCAGACTTAACCTTTTTAATGTCCTTATCTTTTCAAATAGGGAAAATTTCAAATAAATACCATTTGAATTTACAAAACCCCCAGAAGTTTGTTGAATTTGTAAAAAGGCTGAGAGGTACCAAGGACCTATGAGAGATATACAAATTCGGGTGAAATTACCTTTTTGCCTTTACTTTTAAATAAATCAAAAAATAAATAAAAATGCCCTCACCGGAGGGCCGACTGCCGAAGGACCACCAGCGGGGTGCCAGATAAATAAAAATTAGTTGGTAATGATACATAAATAATATCTTTGATCTAGCCCATATATGTTAGAAACTCCAAAATACTTAGTATTCTATTCTTTGTTTGCCCTCCACATGCATGTCCCCATGTTTCGGTGTGCTATCCTCATTCTCTCGGTTGCTTGCCTTTTGGAATATGTTCTTTGTTCAATGCATGTGTTTGTTTTTCACTTTCTTGATTAAGTGGCAATTGGTAGGCATAAGAGGCGACTTATATATATATATATATATATATATATATATATATGTATATATATATTTGTGGTATGTTGAGAAGTTAATTAGGGTAGTGATTGAACTAGCTAGGAAGTATGGAAGGCAACCATGATAGAAGTTGGATGTACAATCGTCTAAGCGATAGAAGAGAACTAACGCAAGCATTCTTGGTGGGTTTGGAAGTGTTCGTCCAATTTGCTTTGGCGAATTCAAATAATTCAAGAAGGAGATCGGGTGTCCGTGTGCCAAATGTAAGTGTTTAAGATTTGAGATGCGGAGACGGTCAGAATTCATTTGTGTCAAAAGGGATTCATTAGAGATTATGAATGTTGGGAATTTCATGGCGAAGTCCGACAGACACCGAGTGGTTATTACGGGGACAGTAGTCATCGAGAAAACCTTAATCAATATGAGCGGATTGGTTATGGATGCCGCGGGATCGTCGATCGCCAATATTTTGATCCCGTTACTCATGCCGAACCGTCATACATGGGAGAGGAGACCGGTACCCATCCTCAACCATCAAACATGGGTGAGGATCCTCATCCGGAAGCCGCTAGGTTCTATAAAATGCTTCAAGAAGCACAGCGTCCGTTATGGGAAGGTTGCAAACACTTTGAAAATAGTGAATATTCATCGCTATCGGCTACCCTAGCAACACTAAGCTTGAAGACTGATCACCATATGAGTGAGAGGAATTACAACGAAATGATGCAGATCATGAGTAAGGTTGTTCCCAAAGACAATAATTTGCCGAAGGACTTTTACCAAGCAAAACAAAGGGTGAAAGAGCTTGGGCTTGGATGTGAAAAAATCCATTGCTGCCCCCGAGGATGTATGTTGGATACGGTGAGTCCGTGCCGATCGGGGGACAAAGCGCCTCTCATCCGGCACCGTAGGGGTTTGTTCGAGTAAACATAATACATTTGTTTTTGATAATTTTCATTCTCTTGTCCATTCAAATGAAGTACAAATAATAAATGTACTAATCAATTTTGTAGATGAGTGAAGAAGATGAAGGCGTTGGTGGAGGAGCAAGCAACACGATGACCCAGAACGGGAGATGATGAGCCGGTGGGCTGACTCGGGAAACGAGAGATGATGAGGCGCAGATGATTCAGGAACAAGATCGATCAAGCGGGCGTTGCGGCGGGGAAAAAGATCGATCAAGCGGGCGTTGCGCAGAACGGGCGGTGATGCGACGGGAGATGACTCGGCAGAATGAGTTGATGAGGGTGATGCGGCTTCAAATCATGTCCCTTATGAAAGACGAGAGGTTCCGGGTCGACTCCGGTGATGATGACCATCTTTGGTGATGATGACCATCTTGGTGATGACGATGATCACAATGTCGGCGTTTAGCCTACTTTTTTGTATTTGCTTGTTGCTACTACTTTTTTGTATTTGTTTGTTGCTACGGATTATATATATATTGTGTTTTCACTATGTAAACTCTTTTTTATCGTTAATATATTCATGGTACATTACTTTACTATTTGTATTCAATTTTCTATTAAAAAAATTTAAAATTTGCTACCGAAAAGAAAATCTCCTCAAATTCGAAATTTGCTACGGAAAAACAAATCTTTACGGAAAAAATCAGTAGCACATTCTCGAAATTGCTACGGAAAAAAATCCGTAGCAAATTTCAAAATTTGTGAAATTTGCTACGGAGAAAATATCCGTAGCAAATTTTCAAATTTGCTACGGATTTTTTCCTAATCCGTGGCAATTGCTACGAGATGTTTAAATCCGTAGCAATTGCTACGGATGTTTAAATCCGTAGCAATTGCTACGGATATAAAAATCCGTAGCAAAGTTGCTACGGATTTTCAGATCCGTCGCAATTGCTACGGATTTCCGAAATCCATAGCAATTGCCATGCGATATTTTGCTACGGACAAAATCCGTAGCAAACATGTTTTGCTACGGAAAAATGGGTTTTTGCTACGGATTTTTTCCGTAGCAAAAACCAAAATTTTTAGTAGTGATTTGTAATTCTAGTTTTAGGATTGGTAATTCTTGTTTCGGGATCTCGTAATTCACGTTTCGGGATTTGTAATTCTCATTTCGGGATTTGTAATTCTAGTTTTAGGATTGGTAATTCTCAGGATTTGTAATTCACGTTTCGGGATTTGTAATTCTCATTTCGGGATTTGTAATTACCGTTGAAAAAATGTTAAGAAGAATATATATATATATATATATTTGTTAATGTATATATATAATGAAGGAACCAAGTAGCCCAAAGTTGGGCTACTTGGTTCCCCGTGTGGGGCCGGGGTTCGAACCCCACCCCCACACTTTCAATGTATTGTTTTGGTTTTTAAAAAAACCCCACCCCCCCAAAAAAAAAAACCCCACCCCCCAAAAAAAACCCCACCCCCACCGATGGCTGGCGTGTGGCCGGCCGCGCCGGCCGGTGGCGGCTCTCCAGCGTCCGATCACGGTGATCTCCGTGAGGGCATTTTTTTTGATTTATTTAAAAGTAAGGGCAAAAATGTAATTTTACCCAAATTTGCATATCCCTCATAGGTCTTTGGTACCTCTCAGTCCTTTTACATGTTCAATAGACTTCTGGGGTTTTACAAATTCAAATGGTATTTATTTGAAATTTTCCCTTTCAAATATGTCAAGTAATGGTATGCAATTTAGGTGAAAAATATTAAAGAAAATTTCAATAATCCACAAATAAATGAATGGGACTATTCAACATTGCAAAAAGTTGACATTGTTGATTATCATGTTATATCTACCTTGTAAAAATTTAAATAAATAATTTTGTTCCGAATCTTATTAAAATTATTAAATATAAAAATAAGATGGCATGATTTTATTTTTATTTTTTTTATCTCACAGGATTATCAACAAAAAGTATAAAAAGGTAATGAGACATACATACCCATATTAAATTACACCACTTTGATCCTATTTATAAGTCTTTTTTAACTAAATTACACATACCAAGGAGAGATAGTTAGCTCAATGATTATGTGATAAATTTTTAACTTTGCCCTCATTTATAATTGAGTATCTTTTAACTCTTTCTTCTCTCTCTATTTTCATTGGTACAATTAATATGGGCAAAATTGTTACAATCTTATTTATTACTTGAAAGAAAACTTATAAATAGGACCAATTTTTTTGGTCAAAAAAAATTTATAAATAAGACCAGAGTAAATGAAAAATAGATTTCTAATTTCTTAGATATCGTGCTATGCATAGGACCTATACCTAGCTTTCTTTTTCAATATTCTATCTAGACATATAATATTTTATAAAAATATACTACACTCATGTAACATGTTCTTTTCATTAGAGAAACAAGAGTCAACAATATCGCATGCGTGGGTGTAACAATTCGATAACATGAGGGTATATCCTTACCTTCCACCCATCCAAATCATTAAGAAATTGAATAAAACACAAAGGGACATAAAAGAAAAGAATTATATTGGATTTTAAATCTACCAACACAAAATAGAAGTTGTTTCACTACACAAAAACTTGAACTACAACCACATCAATAGTTGTACTCTTACATGTATAGCAACTTTTGCATCAGCTCAAAAGCAACAAAAAATTACAACAAAATGCTAGTCATTATAGTACAAAAACATTGATATATGTAACATGAATAGACAAAATGTCACATGTTTTTCTAAATATTTCTAAAGATCCCCCAATAAACGACATTGGTAGTTGGACACTTTCCATGATTATTCCTGTCTTGTATAAGAATCTTCAAACCTGCAATATTGTTGACTCATCAATATGAGCATACTCTTTTTTTGTGTGTTTGAATTAGAAGTCACAATTTCCCCATTCCTTCTCATTTAATCTCATCAATACAATCATACTCTTGAAAGAAGTAACTAAACTAATGATAATGTCTAAAATAAATTTCCGCTCTCTATCATTGACCTTCAATCTCCTCCATTCTTTGGTAAGTTAAGAGTTTAGAAAGACTACAATAAATAGAGAATTTAGTAATATAAATTTTGAAAGAATTGTCTATGCAGAAAAATTAATTGCTAAGAAATTCAAAAAAAAAAAAAAGATGACATAAAAGAGAAATAGATTAATGTCTCGCTAAAAGAATTATAAAAAATACATCTTCCCCTTCTCTAGTGACAACTTATCAAGCACCCTTCTTTTATCTCAAACTTCACCCGACCAAATGATAAGTTTCCTCTAGTTTTATGAAAAACAACTAAAACTACATGATGGAGAACAATGTTTCGCAGAGGCTTAAATGAAATACTATGTCAAGGAAAAATATGCTACCTTCATAAAATGCTTAGAACAAAAGAGATATTCACTTGGAAATACTATGTCAAGGAAAAATATGCCACCTTTATTAAAATGTTCCCATATAGAACAAAAGAAAAGTTCATCAATATTGAAGGCCCACAATAAGGCCCAACTTAAGCCCAAAAACCGAATTAACCATAAAACCGAACCGAAATATTTCGGTTTTTTTCAGCTTTTTTCGGCTCACGCTAATGCAAGTAGTAGTTACCCTATACTAACATATCATTACAAAAGCTTCGAATTTAAGTAAAAAAAAAAAAAACTAGAAACTACTACACATATTCATGTGCATACTATTATATCTCAACAAATCAAAACAAACAAAACAACACTTTTGCTGTCCTAAAATTAGGAACACGACGAAATAGCACAGCCACCGAATTTATGTTCTCAGAAACAAACACATTCAGCAACAACAAAAGGAAAGAAAGGGTCCTGGTTCTGGGTGTAAATGAATCTGAATTAAATTACTTCAAATAATATCCTATTAAAATACCACATGTACCCACACATTGAAACTGTCAAGAGACCTTAGTATATGCACACCTAATGAACAAACATAAGTCATATTACCGGATGCACTTATGTGAGGTGGCAGGGGCATAGATAAAAATTAGGCCGAAACTAAATGGGACAGAAGACCAGATCCTAGGCTGTGTCAATGAGGTTAAGTAAAACATCCTTAACTAAAACATCCCTATCCCATTCTCATCTCAATGATGGACTATGCAATGAGAAAGCATTACTTGAGAATTGAGATAAAAAAGAAAAAAGAAAAAAGACATGACATGGACTCTTTGGTCAGATATCCTAGATACAAAGTTCAAACAAACACTTCCAAATTTCTTGGTTATAAACATAAATCCTGAACAGAGTCAATTTAGTAAATCATCAATTGTTCTCACAGAATGTAACCAATTAACCCTTTTCAAAAACAACTACATCATATTTTATATTGTTGAATCCTTTCTTCCAAATGTCTGCAAATTATTTGTATCTTCCAAGGCCTTCAATATATAACATAGTTAATTTCAACAATATCCACTGCTTCAAGTAACAATCTCGCAAAGCATAGACTCAATACCAATCAATCAAATATGATAAATCCCATATTCATTAATCTAAGATGACTATGTATAACTGGTGGTTCCCTCACTAATGCTAGAAAAGAAGTTGTCACAAGAAATGGTGAAATGCAATTATTCAAACGCAAGTTCTTTGAAGAAACAAATTTGAGCTTTCCCACCTGAAAAAATATCAGTGAACAGGTAACTCCTTGACGATGAAGTTAAGACAGAAGAGACAATATCACTGGCTAGAGTTAAAGCTATTAAGTAGATGTAGAGTTGTTGACAACTTGTAGTGGATAATGAAAAATGACAACACATTTTTATAAATGAATCAAATTAATGTAAACTACTTTATTAAGTTACTATCAAGCATCCAAATTGGAATTCAGAATTGTTAGTTAATTTTTCATGTATGAGTTGGAAGAAGTTCAATTTTTTTTAGGCTAAAAGGCCACTTGATGAAAAGAGCAATCCAAAACCATTCTCATAGTCAAGATGGAAAAGCAGGAGCATGAGGATGTGCCACCAAAAGCTTGAGTAGGCTGAATGAATACAGTGCCAAAAGTAGATATAAATTATAAAGAATTAGCTTCTGCATTGGAAGTTCTCAAATTGAATGCTTGTGAAAACTACATAACAAACGCAAAATCACAGTTCATTTCAAACTTAAAGTACAACATTAAGGAACAAACATAAAGATTGATTAGAATCTTATTATAGCCAATGTCAATTCCAAGGATGTTTCGACAGAGAAACTTATTCGCTGAGAGGAAAAGGGTAGTATTCAGTACAACATGACAATATTACATCAGAAATAATGACTTCATATAAATGTAAGTTTTAACATGTCAAAATTGGGGGGGAAAATCAATTCCATGCCTCCATAACAACAAAAGACAACATAGCATCCACTTTCACCAACATTAGTGCAAATTGATTTTTTTTTCTTGCTAGCATTAGTCTATATCCTAATTCCAGCTAAAGATCTAGCAAGTAAATTTAAAGTATCACTAGTCCCAATCACCATGATCATATAACATTCAAGATGATGGGGGCCAATTACAGCAGTGCCTACAAGTAAAAAAAAACAACTGTGCCTAGCAGCAAGTGTGTTTTACCTCAGCAAATGGTTTTAACAGATTCAATTAACCAATAGTTTTTTCATATACGACTGCAAGTCAAGCTCTCTCACTCCCACATGGGCATCCATTTCAAAAAGTTCATAAAAGTTACCGATATGCTCCAACCAAAAATAAGTTTTATTAGACTGCAGAGTGATGGGCACCAAGAAAACCTTTTCTTTTGGGTAACATATGGCACCAATAAGACTTGGCCATACTAAATTATATACCTTAAAAAACAGAACTTTGTCCATATGCTTCGACTTGAACTCCCACCATTGTTTCTATATTCATCAGGCAACATTGTTAATAATATTCCACAAGAAGTATTTGAGAGTCTTGCTACACTATATTAGAAGCAATTACCTGGCCATCTAACAAACTCTTTAAGAAATCAGAAGGCAGAAATAGGGTCTTTGGATCATTATTTTCATCTCCTGGCCGTCTTTTTTTTTGGGATCTTTTTTTATCTCTGTTCCAATGTTATATACAAAGCACCATAAAAATAATATAAAAAAAGCCTTCAAATTAAATGACAGAAAAGTGGCAACGATGATTGCTTAGAAATGCATATTATTTTCATTGCATTCTTAAGTTGTACAGATAGAGAAAGCTTCAACCCATATAATGAGAGCCAATATTTGTACTGCTGCTCAAGCATGAGTATTTCTTAATAAAACCAAGCATAAGTTTTGCTTAACAAAGCCCATGGCAATAAATACCACTAAAGTGGACCCTCGGAGTTTTGCATATGTTTTGCTTACACTCGGAGGAAATGCAATTTCTTGGCTTCCAACACGTCCTCGAAAGAAAAAGTGAAAACACACTTGACTACTTACTGTCCGGATTACTTTTAAGCTCTGGCATTGAAAGCTTGAAACTTTCCTTCACAAATTCTACTGCAATCTTGCTCTTTTTTACAGGTCCAGGTTTCTCTCCCACACTTGGTTTTTGCTTTGCAGACTCGAACTTTTTACCTTTAGGCCTCTTGGCTACATCCTCCTCGTCTTCTAGCTCCATGTCTTCATCAGCTTCATCGCAATCTCATTCTTCCACCAATCATTGTCGCTAGAATCATCATTGTGACTATCATCACCACCACCTTCTTCTGCCCTGACACCCACATTCTCTGCTGCCTCGTCCTCAATCACCGTTTGCTTCGAAGCATATAAGCCACGACACAGCCGTTTGAACTTCTTGCCAGTCTCTTGAACCACTCAATCTTCTCCTTAGCAAGTTCCAGATTGAAGTGTGAAGGGAGTAAATTGAAGTGATAGCTCTAACTTCTTCAACCACCCCACCCCACACCTCACTCTCACTGCATTCTTCACTTCCTCAGTTCCTCCGGCGTCCAGATTTATTAGAGACATATTGAGAAGGGACAGACATATGACCATTAAATGTTTTAAAAAATAATGAGAATGAAAAAAAATTAAATTAACATATCATTGGGAAGTGTGAAGTATTGAAACACGGTGTCCGAATTTTTCAACTACCCCACACCTAACTCGTGGTTCTTTCTGCACTTCCTCCGGCGTCAAGTTTTGACCGAAATCTCTGACTTTTTCAACCACCTCACTCCTCGCTCTTACTTCTTTCTGCACTTCCTCCGGTCATATCACTACATTTTCAGGTGATTTATAAAAGCAGGCGTGCATCACCGAAATCAGGTCCCACTACTCACTCTTCCTTCTACCTCCACCTCCTCAAGCATGGAGCCAGAAAAATTGAACGGCTTGGCATATGTAGCGGTACTGTTCAAATGAACAATGATTTGTGAGGGAAGGAACGGTGCATGACTTATTTTGCTATTCCTAATAAGTTTATATTGATTACGATGAATGTAATATGAATAATATACATAATTGGAATAAATTGTGGACGAGAGAATTTAAGAAATTATAAGCAAACAAAATTAGATAAAGCTCTTAGTTTATTGACCAACAAAATTCTTGTTCAGTTACAAATTTTCAATAAAAATTGTGATTCAATTGCAAAACCAACTAAATGGTTCCTATATTTGAAAACAAGTCATATTATTGACAACTTATACATAATCTTATACTGTATATTGATTAATATCGTATTAATATTAATATAGATTGGTATTTATATTTATATTGATAGTTGAAACTTGAAAGTTAAATAATTCAGATGGCTAATCGTTTCTCTAATTTTCTTTTGGTGTGTGAAGAAGTTTTTCTGAACTCAAACCATCACTAAAGGTTTAAGAGTTTTCTTTCATATACAATCATACTAATTATCCAACGTATTTTTCTCTAAGAATTATTCCTATAATAAAATACTTGTCTAACTAACATAAAGTTGTTTTAATTGTGTAAAGCCCCGTTAGATCCTTTTGAATTTCAAGTTCGAATTTAAGAAGAGACACATGTGTTTGAAGGGGTAACCACGAACTCTGAAACGGATACCAAAAATTAACTTTTACAGTATGCTTCTTTTATAATGTTTTGGTACGAAAGAATTATGAATGAAGGATTCTTGTGTAGTCTTAAGGGCATTAAAGCTTGAGGGTCGTCCATTTTTTGTTGCCTGAATGATTTTTCTTTAGGGTATCTTGCTTATTGTATTACTAAAAACATGATGGAGAATATGTGTTGTCTTCAAATTTTCTGTCTCTAGTAACTCAGAAAGGATAGAGTTAATCTCATATTTTTAGTTCTGTTTTTATGTGCGGTCATTGTTGACCTTTGGTCTTTTAGTTTGCTTTCAACAATAGTAAGCCATTTTCCACTAACTAAGGTCAGATACAAAGATTGTGCGATATCATTGTGCCCTGTCAGCAACTAACTGTTTAGAAAAATCCCTCTATCCATTGTTTTAACATACAAACAATTTGTTATAATGTCTGACTGGATTTTGCTGCTGCCTTCAGCAAGATAATACAAGCATGGTTCTCTGATGCTAACTTCTAATGTATTAAATTTACAGGTTCTTCTGCTTCTGAATTATTTTGTTTCATTCTATTTGATTTTCTGGCATATATCGCAAAACCTATTGGTATTGCGGGAACAATTGAGTATTGTTGAAAATGAAGATGTTCGGATAATGCATGATGCTCTGTATACAAAGTACATGATGTTCAAGTAAGTGTTACGCATCTGAGAAATGTATATCAATACTTTTCTCACTGATGTCTTACAAATAACTAAGCATTGTCCTTTGTGCAAGAGCAAGACAAGAAATCACACTTCATTGGTGATGCATTTCCTTTCATGTGTGCAGGAAATTCCAGGGTGCAATGCAGATAGTAGCTATGGTAGAGCTTTTGGAGGCAACTTTTGGGCTTATTTACTGTTTAATAAGTGCTTATGGGTGTTTTTTTCATTTTTCTTGTTTGGCTACAAAACTTGCCCAAAAGGACTTATGGGCTTAAGTCAACTTATTTCATAAGCTGGGTTTTGTAGCTTATTTACTGTTTAATAAGTGCTTATTGGATTCTTAGTTACTTATGTAATATTTATTTGATCAAATTATGTATTTTAGTATTGCCAAATTTTGTAATTTAGCATTTTTCATATTTTTGGTAATTTTGATTTTGATTTTAATTTTTTTCTTATAATTATCTCAAAAGTCACTTATCCATAAGTCATTCCAAACAAGTTTGTATCAAATCGGACTTTTCCATAAGCTACTTATACAACCACTCATCCAAACATAAATTACGTTTCACAATCGGACTTATACCCAATCGAACTTTTTCAAAAGTCCGATTGCCCACCGATTTCCCAAACAAGCCCAGTAGCCATGGCAGAAACTGTGGTAATATGTTTGGGCTTTACTTTCTTACAACAAATGAATATTTTACTTATAGTATCTTTCTTTGAAAAGCCGCTTCCTTTCTAGATATACATGAACATGGATGACTCTTCAGAGAATTACTGCCTTCGGTCATTAATCAGAGAATGGGCACAGTTCTGCATTTTTTCATACATCGGGTATGTGGATATGTTTTCCTTTGCAAGAATAATCAAATGATGAAGTTCTTTTAGCACAAAATACAATCACACGGTATAGTGAATCTTTTGATGAGTCCATTCCTGACATTCAGTGGTTCTTCATTTATCCTTCTTCTGCAGGTGGACTTTCAGGTCATAGGACTTGACGCCACGCTTCTCTGTTATGCCTGCCACTAAGTGTAAAGGTGATACTTTGGCGCCTCCCATCTACAGCATTGTAAGTTATAAGATCTTCATATGTTGCAGTCAACATACAAATTTAAATGTGCACATCATGAGGATAAAATAAGATCAGCTTCTGCTCAATAGAATTAGTAGTTCTTTAAATTTTGTCTCGTTTGTTCATTTACAACTCTTCCTTCCTCTGCCTAAATGACCTGTACTTGATTTGTAAAGAATGGGGATTGCAGCCTCATTATACATCCACGAAGAAGTGGCCCACGTTAGCAGGAAATGATCCTTTAAGAGTTTATTGCAGTGTACCTTGTGTCTCATGGATGTAAATGAATGTTAAACACTAGCATCCTTTTTTCATTGCATATATCTTTTGATCAACCCGCTTTGTAATCTTAGATAGGCAGGATTCATTCACACATCTTGAGCACTAAAATAAATAATTAATCCATCTTAGATAAAGTTTATGTAGTATAGCTCCATATTCTAAGCCAAGCATATGTTGCTGCAGGAAATGGATTAAGCATATGTTGCTGCAGGAAATGGATTAAGCATATGTTGCTGCAGGAATTTTTTAAAGATTATATTTTAGCAGTCATGAATGGCACATAGGAGTGGTAAGTACAACTTGCATTCACAGTACATTGTATTGTCTGAATTTAAGAACAAAGATTAAAACTAAAACTTATTAAAAGTATAGGGACTATTTGTTGAACTCGACCAAATTTTTAAGATACTATAAGAACCAAAACCAAAAATTTGAAACTAGATGAACCTAACAAATTTATTAACTCAAAAAATTAGGGGAAAAGACAGAAAATACATCAAAATTGGAAAAAAAAAATAAGTATGTTGAATTTCAATAATTCGAAAGGGATTTATTTGAAATGTCTAAAATTTGATAAATTACTTCACCACCCTTAGTTTTTTTAATAAAAAAACCCTCAACCTCCTTGCCTGTCGCCAGTGCTCCGGTGACGGTGACCGGTGGTGGCTGTAGTCACCGGAGCTCAGGTGACCTAACTGGCGACCGGGGAATGGAGCTCAGGCGGTCAAATAGTTTTTTTTTTTTTTTTTTTAAAAAAAAAAAAATCTCAAGTAAGAGTTGTCAATATAGATACTTGAGTTGCTGATATCGATACTGAAGTTGTAAATGGCAGCCTAGTATATATTTTTTAATTTCTCAGGAAAATTTCTCAATATTAATACTTGAGTTGTTAATATTTCCTAATAACTTTTACCAGAGCTACGACAACTAATATTTTTTTTGGGAATTTTTCATGATAAATTTGTCAATATGGATACGTAAGTTTTTAATAGTGAATACCCCATTTGTAATTTCAGCATCACTATTAATAACTCACGTATCCATATTGAAAACTTTTATCTTAGATTTTTTTTTTTTTAAAAAAAAAAAGTCCGCGGGAGCTCCGGTCAGTGGTGGGGAGGTCATGGAAGCTATATGTTACAATTATAATAGCATGAGGATGTATAGGGTGGAGCAAGATATAACCAAATTGACTAGAGCTCTCTAAACCAGTGGTTAATAAGGGTCGGGGAGAGAGGGGGAAGAGATGATTTTATTCATTTATTGAATAAGAGAAGGGCCCAGGCCAGTGATACATGCATGATTTTATTTATTTATTAAGAGAAGGGCTCAGAGGCCAGTGATACATGCATGAGATTAGATGACGTCGATGAGAGAGGAATTGCCGAATGGCCTCTGGGAATGGCAGTCCAGGTTGTCTCCATAGCCCACATCAAGTATGTCGCAGTACGTCTTGAAATATCCGATACGATCCTCAACGCTGTTCCGGCTTGTCCGTAGTTGTAGTTCCTATCAGTGACTCATGCATATCGATCACATCAGCATTGTATTTAGCAAATAAATCAAAATTAAAATTGAGATCAGATATAGATATATACCATGAGAGTTGGATGGGTCCGCGGCCATAGTACTGCTTGCCTGGAGCACATGGATATTGGGCGCTGGGGGCACAGTAATTGCCTGGGACCTCTTCCTCTTTGAGGCAGTAGCCCCATGCGTAAGGACCGTGGAGGGTGGTGGGCCAACCGCTGGTTTGCATGGTCTCGTGGGAAGTTTGGCCGAGGAAAGCTGCAGCCTCCCTCATGTTCGTGGCATTATCGCCGGTGGCGGCAAAGGCCGGGAAAGACTCGGCGGCTTGAATGAAGGCGTCGTAGGTGTAGAAGCCTCTAGCCGGGCAGAGAGCGTCGTCGCGGTGCATGAAAATCTGTTCGAAGGTGTCCCTGGAGATGATGTGGGCGAGGCCACATTGGCTTTGGCATCCACGGCCACAGTAATCATCGGTGTTACCACAAAAACCCCATTTGCTGCAGCAGAGGTTGTGGGGGCACAAGGCATCGTTTGCCTGTTCTCCACATTGCTCTTTATCTGCTAAGCCTCCCACTGTGAAGCACAGCAGTAGAGACGAGATCACCCAAACGTTTTTCATGTTATCCATCTGATGAGGAAAATGGAGACATGAGGCTCCTTTATATACAAATGAAAGAGGGGTAGTGATGAAGGAGGAAAGCTAGCCTACGTGCCTTATTCATTGCGGTGGCTTATTCTCTTGGATATTCTATCTATCCAAGTGCAAACCCGTGACTCACATTGCCTGTAAAAGTGATCCAGTGGCAGGTCATATGGAAAGCATGCATGTTTTTATATGTAGAGTGGTGTCTTGTCTCTTAATTAATCATTAATGTCTTCCATCCATCCCATTAAGAGTGTTCCCCTTCTGTTAACCGTGTCGTTAATTACTTAATTAGAATTAACCAAGTATAAACCTAATGTGATTATGCATGACCCACATATATATTAGCACTATCTTCAAGGAAAACTAAGTTATTTGCGATTTCTTATTCTTAGACTTTTAGAACAATAAAGGGCCTGTTTATAATGACAGTAATGGAAGAAGCGACTTTTGTCCATATGACTTTTACAAACAGAATATAGGATAAAAGTTAACTTCTAAATATGATTTGTGTTTGAGATAGCGGTGTCAGAAGTGACTTTTTTCCAGATAAATTCTTGTTTAGATAATCATTTGAGATGAAAAATGACATGAATCTTATTGAATACTACACACACACACATATATATATATATATATATATATTTGTTGTATATATTGTGATAATTGAGTATAAAAAATTAAATTTGAATTTGATTAAAAAAGAGAGTAAATTATTATTAAAAAAATACAAAACTCTAAAGTACTTGATTACATATATTCTAATGGATAAATTAGAATGTATACAAATGTATATTTGATAGCACATTGTTTATTAGATCACCTATCTCTAACATTTTTCTTCAAAAAGCTGAAAAAAGTCATGCCCGAAACTGAAAAAAAAAAAAAAATAACTTCTGAAAAAAGTTTTTTTTTTTGGAGAAACCCATCTCCCACCGAAGTTATCTCAAATGCCTATTTTTCTCAGTTGGACTTTTACTTACTTCCACTAGTTTTTTTTTTTTAAAAAAAATTATTATTATTATTATTATTATTATTATAATATATAGATATATACTTATACAGCCATGTCAAACAGGCACAAAATAAGCCACAATAATTTTTTTAATATTTTAGGATAATTAAATCAACTAACAACACTTGAACTTATTGTCTTTTAATTTATAATCAAGTTACAAACTTACAATATAATAATATCTAAAGCATATTTAGCTACACTAACTTAACATTTCCACGACTAAAACGTAAAGCCAACCAGCTACGTACAATATAAAACATATACTCCCTCTCGTTTTATACGAGATTTGTTTTATAGTTCTATTTCTTTATTAAATGGGCTTAAGAATGAGAGAAATACAAAGGAAGAAAATAACAAGATAAAACTATAGTTTTAAACAACGTTTTAGCTATAGATAAAATTATGTTAAGCCACTCTTTATTGTTAATGAGAGAAATACAAAGGAATACGCATTTAGGTGTTAATTTTATTATACATATAATTATTATGATTGTGTTTGTGATATCTTTAGGATAATGTTTGGGTTCATTACTCATTGAGCTGTAAAATGAAAGTAAAATTCTTGTTTGGGAAACCTACTAAAATGTTATTATCATTTTATATTTTGTTTTGATTTATAATTGTTGGTTATTATTTATTTATATTTTCAATATTATTTAGTAAATAGTTGAATATGTTTATTTTTTGACCTGGGCTAAAAATATTTCCTGGTTCCGCCACTGGCGCAGTAATCATTGGTGGAACCACACCAACCCCATTGGCTACAGAGGCCACCGGTGCACAAGGCACCGCCTGCCTGTATTCCGCATTGCACTGCTAAGGCCCCCACTGTGAAGCACAGCAGTAGAGACGAGACCACCCAAACGTTGTTCATGTTATCCATCCGATGCGGAAAATGAAGACAAGAGAGCTCCTTTATATACAAATGAAAGAGGGGTGGTGATGAAGGAGGAAAGCTAGCCTACGTGCCTTATTCATTGGCGGTGGCTTATTCTCTTGGATATTCTATCTATCTATTCAAGATTAGTCATTAATATCTTCCATCCCATTAAGAGTCTTCCCCTTATGTTAACCCTGTCGTTAATTACTTAATCAGAATTAACAAAGTATAAACCTAATGTGATTGTGCATGACCCACTTATATATTACTACTATCTTCAAGGAAAACCAAGTTACTTTGGGATTTCTTATTCTTAGACTTTTACAACAACAAGATAAGCCACAATAATTTTTTTAATATTTTAGGATAATTACATCAACTAACAAAACTTGAAGTTATTATCTTTTAATTTATAATCAAGTTACAATAATATCTAAAGCATATTTAGCCACACAAACTTAACATTTCCACGACAAAAACGTAAAGCCAACAAGCTATGTACAATATAAAACATATACTCCCTCTCGTTTTTATACAAGACTTGCTTTGCAGTTCTATTTCTTTATTAAATGGGCCTAAGAATGTGAGAAATACAAAGGAAGAAAATGACAAGATAAAACTAGTAGTTATTGAATTTGAAATCACTTACTAATGAAAATTTTGTTTTGAACAACGTTTTAGCTATAGATAAAATTATGTTAAGCCACTCTTTATTGTTAATTAAAACTTTAGTTGTGTCAATGGTTAGAGTTTACATTTCTTGTGATGCTCGTTAAATGAATATTAAGAATCTTTACTAAAACCTAAAAATAACAATAGAATATATGATGTTTATATACAATTTATAAATTATAAATTATTATATATAAAATCAGACAATATAGAGTTTTAGAAAATTAGGTTTGTATTATTTATATCCTAATAACTGGTTAGCAGGTTTATTCAACTAAGATTTTTTTAGATAATCTTACAATTTTCTTAGGCCGTTAGAGTTCTAGTCCCTAGTCACCGTCGTCAGAGCTCTGGTCGCTAGGAAGGTCACCAAAGCTTCGGTGATGATCGTTGTAGCTCGTCACTGGCGTTGCAGCTTTGGCAATCAACTAGGGGTTTATGATCTTTTATTTTAAAAAAATACGGGTATTTAGCTAGGTAATTTATCAAATTTTGCAACATTTCAAAAATTCAAAATCAATCTCTTTGAAATTATTAAAATTCAATATATTTATTTATCTTTTACAAATTTTGGTGGTATTTTCTATCTTTTTCCAACAAGAAAAAAAATATTCAACCAGAAGGACCCGTTTGGATGGGCTTCTAAGAAAAAGATTTTTTTTTTTTTTTTTTTTTGCATTTGTTTTTTTTAAAAAAAGGTACTTTAATAAGAAGTTAAAGCTATTTTACGTTTAGATACATCATTTAAAAAGTACTTTTAGATAACAAAAAAAAGTTGTTTGGATGTTAAATAGTAAAATTAGAAATGGGTATATAAAACCCAACAAAAAGAAAATGAAATAGAAATTCGCTAGTTCCAACCGAAAATTCAAAACAAAACTAGAAACAAAAATCAGATTAAACCGAAAATCGGAACTACAACTCAATAAACATCGACACGAAAATATCTATTAGAATTGTATTATCCCAATTTTTTATTCTAGAATCAAGTAATATTTTGTTAAAGGTTAATTTATGATGATTAAAATTTACCATATAATTACTCGGTGAACACATTTTCTAGTTAGAGTTAAAATTTATATATATGTACATATATAAATTTATATATTATTATAATAATATATTATATAAAGAGAGAGTAGAGAAGGAAGGAAAGAGAAAGAAAGAAAATAATAATAATATTTAAATTAATATAATATAATATAGCCGCCCACGTTATTTATAACGGGGGACAAAGTAAATTTTATTATTATTATTATACACACACTATATGTTATGTTAGTCAATAAAGGAGGCGTAGGGCCCACTACACATATACTTTAACCGAGCGTGAGAGAGAAGGAGAGTAAGGTGATAATTATTTGAGAGCTTTATTGTAGCTTTTAGTGATTATTTGGGAACTATAGGGTAACATGTAATTCTGAATATTCTTCCATATACTTGTAAATTGTGTATAATTATGAATGTTTATTTTGTTAAAATGGATTGAATTATATGTCTATGTGCATGTATTGTAAATTATAATATTATTATAATTAAACACTGAAAATTACAGCTTTGACCTTGAACTTCAGAAATTATAGTTTAGTCCCTGAATTTCAAAAGTGATAGTTTAGTCCCCGGATTTCAGAAATGACAGTTTAGTCCTTCAAATTTAAAAAATGACAGATTGGTCCAAAAAATCTTTATGAGGTTATAGGTGTATTTTTATTATATGATGATATTTGATATAAATGGAAGTATGAGTTAATGTAATTTATTTTTGAAAATATACTTATCATGGTGGCTGTATTTATGATGGGTTGGAGTAAGGAAGAATTTGAATGACAAGATTTTTTTATGCCATCACTCGATACACAGTAGATGACATTTTTTAGGGTCCCTTCTTCCATGTTTTCCTTTGGCCGGAATTGCAATGGAGTTGTGGGACATGTGACACATTCTTAGTTGTGTTCTTTTAAGGAGGGGACCCATAAACCATACTTAAGCTTTATACATTTGGCCTGATGTATCTTAAGTCTTGGTGAGCCTGGAACAATTTAGTTAAATGAATAAATTTTTGTTGAATTATGTGTTAGCATATAGCTCTAGTCGGCAGTATAAGGATGAACGGTGATATAAGGGGGACTGCAAATTACATATTGTATAACTATACAGTTCACAAATTGACATAATGATGATTAATTTTGCAAAAGGGTTTTGTATGAAAAATTATGGTGTATGTGTGTAATCAGATCTTGCGTTTTGTTATATGTGATTTGCTTGTATACAGTAAAAACTTTCAGTAGTTATTGAGATGTGAAATCTCATCTTATATTAACATTTTTGAGGTGAATGATCTAATAGGGAGTAAGGGAAGGCCCCTATGGAGTGAGCTTAAAGGTCTTGTTAACTTACATTGTGTTATTTTATTTGCCACGACCTTAACACTTTTACTTTGTATTTACTCCGAAAAAAATTTGGGATTTAATCTGACCTTGTAAAATTGAGTTTTTTTTATTGGCCATATTATAAATAAATATTTAGGTGTTGGATTTGGGGTGTTACACGAATAGGAATAGAATGAACGATCTAATGCAAGCAAGAGTGGAGAAAATCAAAACCCTAGAATCCTGATTAGGACAGTGGAAAATAAAAGGGA
This sequence comes from Acacia melanoxylon, assembly GCA_019022615.1. Lineage (NCBI taxonomy): Eukaryota > Viridiplantae > Streptophyta > Magnoliopsida > Fabales > Fabaceae > Acacia > Acacia melanoxylon. Next base: position 18,071,529 of record JAFJYJ010000003.1, read on the forward strand.
GGAAATTTCCACGAAAAAAATATAATAACGTTAATGGTAGAACAAAATCGGATCAAAAGATAGACAATCAGGGAAAACAGTAACGAATCCGAAAACGAACATAGTGTCGGTGAGGTTGAAAAAGAAACTCAGAAAGAGAGAGAGAGATCGGAGGATGTATCCTTAATTCATTGTTTTTAAGAGTTAAAGGTGTTGTATGGAAATGGTGTTATTATAAGATCATGTGAATATATGCATCACATGCTTTTATGTTTGACATTGTACAATCTAGCTACATCTCTGTTAAGGGTGGCAAACAAGAGAATGGCTTGGGAATCTTCACTGAGTTTTGGTTTATTAATTCTCTTGCGAAAATGTTCTACAAATCGAAAGACAAAATTAACCCATCCACCTTCAAAAAGTTTCTAATTATGCCGTTTGTTTTGTGACTATATGTTGATACTTGAGGGGATAATTTAGGTTTTCCTGTTAAGTCTGTGTGCTTCATTTGTTTTCCCACCTCTTTTCTCTTTTCCCTTTTCCTCAGCCTCCATGCCAATTCTAAAAAAAAACTTTAAAAAGTTAGATGGACAGTATTTGAAGCAGAAATTGATCTCATCACATCACGCCATGTCTTGCCAATTGTCAAAACAATTTATTTTTTGTTTTGAAAATGCTTGTGAGACTCAAGTATCTTAATTTTACTCATTTATTTGAGGGAAAAACACCAATATAAGATTATGTTTTTTTACAAAAAATGTACCTAATTAAAGAAGATGAGAAACATTTTACCAAAGTAATGCAGTTAGTGGCATCGCCTGACACGACGCCACTAATGGCGTAAAAGGGGTTTACGCGGCGACACAAACCGACACTTTTGTGTCGGTGGTGTAAGGGATCCTTACGCCACAAAATTATTGAGTGGCGTAAGGATCCCTTACGCCACTAGTAGCGTCGCGTCAGGCGACGCCACTAACTACATTACTTTAATAAAATGTTTCTCATCTGCTTTAATCAGGTACATTTTTTGTAAAAAAAATCTTATATTGGTGTTTTTCCCTTTATTTAAAGAACCCCAAGTTGACAAACTTGAAGCCTAGAAATCCGAGCGAGACGCGATGGGATATATGATGTGATGAGACGAGCTTCGAGCACAAAGATAATTGAAAACTAAAGCCAAAAGGATAAGATAAACATCCGATCATGTTAACTCTAAATCAACAAAAGGCGTCCCGTTTGTATCAAGGAAAATCATCCGATGGAAATTGGAAATTGAAATTTTCATGTGGCAGCAAGAGTTTGGTTTGAATTTTTTGTAGGAAAAAATTTTCCCGCCGCCGCCATTGTCCCACATTTAAATGAAAATTGATTCCCACAAAAAATGGTGGGAACCCATTTCCCAGGCTTCTGAAAATGGGCAACTGTTGCATTCACCCTTAATGCCAAGTGTCTGCCCCACTTCCAAGACCTATGTTTAGTGCGGTCAAAAGATAGAGCAGGCGGCGATTGGTGTAAATCCCCACTAGGCATGGAATAAGAGATCCATGAAGAACAAGAGGAGATCCCTGAATCCCCAATAAATCTGAATGACATCTCCAACCCTGCTAAGACCCACATCCCACATTTTGCTAATGATGCCAATGGAACTTGTAGTGAGTGCTCAAGCAATGGCAGCAAGCTGAGAAAATTAGGGAAATCTGACACGGTGGCCGAGGTACCAAGGGAAACCGTTTCATCCCTTGATCGCACAATAGAGAGTTTTCGACAACTTAGGCGCCGTTTGGATCAAAGAAAAGGTGGGAATGGAAAGGAATGGAAATGAAAAGAATGGAATGGAAAATATTTTGCCTCGATGCTTTTGGTTGGCACTGGAAAAGAAAATGGGTTGATAGGAAAAATTTTGTTTGGTTGGAAGAAAATAAGGTAGGAAAATGAGACAAAATACCATTTTACCCTTCCAAATAGGAAAAAAAAGAATGCCCGCGAGAAGACATTTTGAGAATGCCTATTAGGCATTGAATTCAGGCAAGCTTAAGCCTGGGCATTCTCGAGAATGACCAGGTTCTCGAGAATGCGAGACTTTGGCGTTCTTTCACTCTCGCCAATTCTCGAGAATCTCTTGATGCTTCTCGAGAATGGCCCATCAAAATGAGTTCTAAGTGAATTCTAATCATCTCCAATTCTGGAGAATCTCTTGATGATTCTCGAGAATCCTTGATTTAGAGAGCTTGACAAGAGTTTTCTTCGACAATTCTTAAGAACTCCTTAAAGATGCTCGAGAATGATGATTTAAGTGTGAACAGTAAATACCTGCTACACTTAGAAAAATTATCAACGCCCGATAATTTTCAAGAATGCATTATTAATTCTTGAGAATGCTTTAGAAATTACAAGAACAATGTGCATCAATTCTCGAGAATGCTAACATCATTCTTGAGAATGACCATACTCTGTAAAGCTCTGTTTTCTAGTTGCAGAACAGGGGAACCTGCAAAACATAATCTAGACTCCAATGCTTAAGTTAATCTCTATTAATTCAAAAGTCTTGTTATCACCAACACACTGGAGCTAACAGAAATTACTTGTGGCCAATTACTTGTTACTTGAGTAACGTTGGAATTAAGGGGAAAAAAATATCATTTCCACATTTTAATTGGCATGTTCTCTATTCTTGTGAAAAAAACTTCAACCAGTTTTTTTTCACATATTTTCGCTATCACACTCGACTATGAATCATTTCACTTGAGCTTACAAGATGTTATGCATAATCTCTGTTTTAAGATCATTGAACAGGGGATATGAGAGAAGAAACACAACTTAGGTACATAAATTTACAACTTTATATATATTAAACGTAGTTCCATACAATATATTTGTCTGTCGTTTGTTGTCAATTGCACGCTTATATTTGCCTTTGCGTTTGACAAAATTATAAATATAAGTGGGCACCAAAAAAAACCCAGCCATGGAACTTCCAAAAAGTTCAAAATAAGATCCGATAGACTTTGTCAAAATATTCAAATTAGCCCACGAAACTCTATGTCCCAAGCAATGCCCGAATCCATACTTTCTTGAATGGGATGGGAATCTGCTCAAAGGAATTTAGCAGTTGTTGCGAGGAGACAATCTTAATATGGGCGGTGGTCAGCTCCTCCATGGTGAGACCAGGAACTTCCAACAATTGTTGAAACAGCTCAGCTTCTTTGACTTCCATCTTAGCATGATGTGCATCCCGAGATAAACGTGCTCCCAGCCTGTCGAAAACTTTCTCTCTTGTCTTTGTCAAGGGAGGAAATGGTTTCCCTCAAAACATCCGCAGCCGTATCATTCTTCCCCATTTTCCTCCGCTTCCTTGCACTACCAGAACACTCACCGCCAGCTCCATGGGCATAATTACCAACAGGTGGGACGTGGAACTCTGTGGTGGCTTCCACATGTATTGGGGACTTAGGGATCACTTCTTCTTCTTCAAGAATTTCTTCTACCATGCATTTTGGTGATTTACAGTAGTTACCGACCGCCCTATCTTTAGACCAAATGAAACACATATCTTGGAAGTGAGGTAGGCACTTGTTTCTGTACGTTCCAGCCCTCTTGTGTACCTAACAAACAAGTGCATGTGTAATTAGTAATAACTGTTTGGCAAGTAATGTATGGAAAATGGGAAATGGTCACCAACCTTGATGTACTCATCCCACACTTCCTTGTCCGCAACAACACATTGTCTATCCGGATCCCATCCAAATCTGGATGTGTTCAGGCCATACACCATATCGTATACCACTTGCAATGCCAATTTCATCGTTTTGATGCGCGGTATTATGTGAGAATTTCCCTTGATTTCCGATTCAAGTTGGCGCTCCAGCATCAATTCTTCCAATCGGTTGGCGTACCTTGACTTGAACCCATTGTCTGCCATAAACCTATGTTCTGTCCTCAGTTGCATAAGGCACTCGACCAGTAGTTTGTGTTCGTCAGTTGTCCACATGTGAAACTTTTGTTTTTGTGAGTCTTCCATTCTACCACTACACAAATCAAAAGTAGTTAGTCCATAACAAGTAATTAAATACATGAGTAACAGTTTAACCCCTGCAACTCCAGCTATGATAAAGAAACGAACACATTCACAATATCATTTTATTTCAGTGTCAACAAACAAAGGTTTTACAATGGGATGTTTATCAATTAATACACCAATGGTCAGGATCTATTTGCTAAATAAGCATTGAAAATGTCAGTAGCCAGGTCATCCCTAAAATTGTTCCATGCAGCAGAAGTTTCCATCATAGAAATTGGAGGAATTTCTTGACTTGGGTTTGGGGGTTCCAATGAGTCCAGTTGTTCATCTAATGGGTCACGCACAATTGATCTTCGAATAAGGTTATGGAGAAGACAACATGCCACAATATATCATTCGAATGTTTATCGGATAGGATGAAGCGGTTCGAAGGATTCCCCATCTTAACTTCAGAATACCAAAGCATCTTTCAATGATATTACGCGCATATGAATGTCGCATGTTAAAACATTCACCTGGAATCTGGGGTTAGTGGCCTGCTCTCCACTCATTAAGGTGGTAACGCTGGCCACGGTATGGTGCAAGGAATCCGTCACTGTTAGTGTAACCAGCATCTACTAAGTAGTACTTTCCTGCACAACAACAACAGTCCATTTCTCAAAGCCAAACTTTGTAAGTGACTCAATACAAATATTGATAGAACAAAAAATTCACCAGCTGGAACTTTCAAACCATGTGTGCTCCTTATTGTGTCCCTCAGTACCCTTCCATCCGCAGCAGATCCTTCCCATCCAGGCAATACAAATATAAATTGTCCATCCGGTGAGCATACTCCAAGAACATTAGTAGTTATATCTCCTTTTCTGTTTCGATATCGACCCTTCTGGTGGGCTACCACTTGTACTCGTATATGGGTACCATCCAAAGCCCCCAAACACCCCTTCCATTAACAACGTATATGAAAATGAAAATAACTTTTGCAATACAGATTGAAATAACGAAATTCCAGAGTATTTACCTTAAACGATTTCCAACGATCCTCCGTACAATCATCTCTAATAAGTGCGGTGTCTTCAAGAGTTGATCTTGCAGTTTCAGGGTGGCATTCAAAATGAGCTTGAAATATTTGCTTATTGTTTCACCTGACCTTCCGAACTCAAATTGAACGACTTGGTTCTTCACATGATAGGCTAAAATGTGTAAGAACATGGCAACTTGCTCATCAACTAACATATGCCTCGTAGGTCGGAGCCCTTCGATTGTGTCCAGCATGTGGCACAGGGCATCAAATGTTGCTCAGTTCATCCTAATCTGATTGAAGCAAGTAATGTCACTAGTATATACCATTGCTGCGAGGTTCACTCTCTTAGAGTGGAAATCTAGCCTAAATGAGCTATAAGGGATTTCTCTCGTACGCCTACTTGTGGCTACGACAAACATTGCCACAACCACTTTTCTTAGTATTAAAACTATAGCTAAACATGCGGCCAACACTTCAACCAAACATTCATGGATTTCGCTGTCCATGGCCTAACTGAAGAGGCTAAAAACCAAAAAGGCTGAAAGTAAAAAAAGAGAACAAAGATGGAGAAGAACCAACGAACCTGTTGTGCGAAATGCACAGTCGTCGTCGTTGAAATTCTACTCGCCCTTTACGTTCTCCATAGGTCTCTGTTTTTCTAGCTCACATGGTGTCCCCTTTTATAGAGGTAGCTATGATTTAGGGGTAAATTGGACTTTAGTCCATTTTCAGAGCCGCTGGAAAATGGCTTCCCACCATTTTTGGTGGGAACCGATTTTCATTCGAACATGGGAGAATTGAGCGCCGTGCGGAAAATATTTTCCGGGAAAATTTGAACCAAACAAATTTTGCCGCACCGGAAAATTTGAATTTTCCTTTTCCCTCCCTCCATTTTCCGTGATCCAAACGGGGCCTTAGGAGCACGTTTGTCATGCGAAGCGCATCATGTGAAGATGGAAGAGAAGGAAGTAGATATGTTGCATCATAACTTTTTTGGTTATTTTTGTAAAGGAATTTTAGTGGCTTATTTTTGTTCCCCACACATTTTTGGAAAGTCCATATGAATGTGATTGTAATTGACAGGACAACCAATATCAAGTATGTAATTTATAAGTTATGGTTGAAAGCAAGTACAACTTCTCTTCTTGCTTATCATGGATCCCCGTTAATTTACACAAAAGCGAGGTTAACGAGAGAATAATTATACTCGAGTGAAAGCATGCATGCTCGAGTACCATACTTGAGTACACTGATTGCTGTGCTCGAGTATCCTCTGAACTTAGCTAAAATTCACACTAGGCAGAATGTTAGATTCACTATGCTCGAGTACTGATTTATCCATGCTCGAGTATCGTACTCAAGTAAGAGTGAAATTGTGCTCGAAAAAGTATTATCAAAGAGAAAATATAAATAAAGAAGGAATCATGCTCAAGTACCACATTACCTCTGCTCGAGTAATATCGTGAAACAAAGAAGCTACTATCACATATCATTAATGTTCGGGAAATTTAGAAACCATGCTTGAGTAAGACTTTAACGTAACCTGAAAGTTGAAAGAATTAGTTTACAAAAACATATGTGCTTGAGTACATGCTTAAACTTACTCGAGTACTCTTCTATCTTTGAGTCTTCTATCCTATGAGAACAAGCATAATACTCTCTAGTACAAGGCTCCACTTCCATAATGTAGAGACTTTCAGAAAACAAGAATATTGGCAGCACAATAGTCAATTTCCAATTAGCATAATGTTTTTGATATAGCTCCAAATTTGGCAAATCACTCATGCTCAGAAAGCTCTTTAATTCTTCTTTCCAATGCAAGAAGAATCAACTCCAAACTCATTTTATGTTGAGCATTGTGATCAAAATAATAGAAGCTGTCATGGACTAGTGTTTTTGCAACATCCTGAACTGACTTTGAACTTCAAAAAATCATATATCTCTCATTTGATATTTTTTCCCCATGATATTGATGTTTTTGGGAAGGTATGTGAGTCTAGTTTTATATGCCACCGATTTCAGCTCGATTGAATGTGTAGTTTGAGAGATATACTCAAAATACCGAAGCTGGGTCTGCTGTGTGACGTTGATTGATATGGTAACTTCCAAAATTCATATTTATTTCATTTGAACTTCTTTGGGTTTGAAGTATTGTCAATATGACGTATTGGGAGTCTAGTTTCATAAAAAATTGGTTTCAACTCAATCGGATCTCTGGTTTGGGAGATATCATCAAATAACCAGACCTCGCTTAGGTGAAATGTGAAACAGAGTTGCTGTAAAGCACTTCTGTACTCGAGTAAACAATGTTGTACTTGAGTAAAGAGTGTCTTGCTCGAGTAAAAAGAAGGTCATACTCGAGTAAACAGTCCCATGTTGCTTCCAAGTGCATTATTGTACACGTTAAGTCGCTGTAGCACCCTGAACCTTGATTTTGCTCATTTTAACTCCGAATTGTGTCATTCCAACTTCCATTTGATCATAGAGACTTGAGTATTGATATTCTCATAATACTCCCTCCGGTCCTAATTATAGGAGCTATTTACCAGAATTTGGAGAGATTAAGGAGAGAAGTTAAATTAGTTAATTATAATTATTTTCCGAAAATACCCCTCTAAAAATTGAAAATTACATAAGGCAAAATTAATTGAATCCGCGCACAGTACTCTCACTTGTCCTGATTAGTCCTAACACTCCGTGATTTCTCTGAGTTCACAAAATATAGCGAGGCACAATATATTAACCCCTAATAAATATATTGTGGGTTAATGTAGCGAGGTAAAATATAGCTCGCAAAATATTCTTGACTTCTTGACACATTTATTTATTACTCCTAATTTATTAGTCCTAACACATTTATTCACTTTGGACGGATGGTTAAAAAAATATTTTTAAAGGAATATTAAAATTATTTTATTTAAAAATAAAAAATAAAGTAGAATCTCTCACTTGATAGAATATAAGTGTGTTGTTAAATTGATTATTGTGGAAGACGTATTAGTAGGGGCAATATGGGAAAAATATGACAAAAATTGGTCAAAATTATTTTATAAAAAAAGTATAATTGAAGTGTATATGACATTAATGAGTTGTAAACATTATTTACTTTATTAAATATATAGGTGTATTATTAAATTATTATTGAGAAAGTATAAATATGGGTATTATAGAAAAAAATTGACAAAAGTTAAAACTTGCTCTTATAATTAGGACCAAAACCAACCCCAAAAAGTGCTCCTATAATTAGGACCGGAGAGAGTATTTAATAATTTCTTCTTTCTTCAATCTCCTCTCTTGATCTTTCTTTATAATTTGATTTAGACTAATCTACATTAAATACAGTAGTTAGTCAATGTAGATGATAGATATATTATACAAGTTTTTTGCTCTTAATATTGGACAACTATATTTGACATCATTAAAACTAAATATATTCAACACGTTTGAATGAAGAGCCTTGTTACTCGAGTAGCATAATACCCATACTCGAGTAAGCAAAGAACTATGCTTACAGTGTCTGAACTTCTCTAAACTTTGCTAATTTTTCAATCATACTCGAGTATCAATTTTACCATGCTCAAGTATCCTTTCTCTTTCTGCTACATACTCAAATATCCTTAACCAAATACTCGAGTACAAGGTTGACTTATATTTATCGAGTTAAACTTTGACACCTCTGTTTTGATGACAAAAAACAGAGGAAAACCCATAAAAAGAAAGCTAGAATCCAAGTGAATTAATAAGTTATGAAGAAAGAAAGCAGTCTTCTTTTATACACAAAAAAATCAATGAATTCTAGCACACTACTCCTCACCCACCCCTCAAACTGTATAAATAATAAACGAAAGTATCATGCTGGTTGGAAGGCCAAAAAAGTTTCTTTTATATATATATATACACACACACACATATATATATATATTCTCGAGGAGGTTATGAGAATTGTTTCATGCATCAATATTTAAAAGTAAAAGGCCATTGAATCAGAGATTCACCCCTACTAGTTCAAGGACGGATCTAGAAATTTATGCAAAGGGGGTGCCATTATAAAAATAAAAGAATATAAGGTAAAAGCAAGACTAAATGCTGTTAGAAATAACAAGGTTGGACACCATGTGGATGAAATGAAACAAGAGTCATAGGGAAATGGAGAAGCGTTTCCGAAAATGGGTGTACAAGGAAGGAGAGGCACCCATATTTCACAAGGGACCATTGAATGATATATACGCAATTGAAGGGCAATGGATGGAGGAATTTGAAAGTGGATGAGTCCTTTTTGGCCAAACACCCCATGGAAACCATCTCTTTCTTCCTCCCGATTAGCGTCGTCCATATCGTACTCTACGTTTATAGACCTTACACCGATTACTCTCGCTTCTCGTGTTCAAAATATCTTCCAAGATTACATCCGTTTAATTTCCCTCGATACCTCTTTTTAAAAAAAAAATAGTGACATGATTGAAAAAAAAGTTGGGGGCACGTGTCCCCAACTTACTATGTGCATCCGCCATTGCTAGTTAGTATGCGAGAATCTTGGTAAATGCTAAAATATGGAATAGTGTTAAAAAGAAATGGCAAATTCCCAAAAAAATAATTGTCCAAGTTCAATTGCTAATGTTGGTCACGTGTGCCTTATGAGTACAATACTTTGTGAGTAGATGATTTTAAATAATATTTTATTTTATGGGTAAAATCATATTTTATTTCATTTTCCTTTCTTATTTTCTTCTAACCAAACAAATTTTTTCCTATCAACCCATTTTCTTTTCCACGCAAACTAAACACATTTTGGTAAAATATTTTCCATTCCAACCAATTCTTTGATCCAAACGACGATAAACCTCAATTTTAATATATTTTATCTCACCTTATTCATTTATTTTAGGGATTATTTTAGGCTATTTTGGATTTATTAGATAATATTTGGATTGTTAGCCAATTTTAGGAAATAATATAAATCAGAATTAATTATTAGATTATTGGGCTTAAATTATTAATATCCTGATTGTTATCTTATGATTAAATAATATTTCTTAATATATGATAGATCATGATTTTAACATATTAGAAGATCTTATGGTGTAAAATTTTTCAGGGAAGCTGAAAGGAAATCTAATGATAAAATTGTATTGGGCTTTCTAAATTAGTTGGTACCCAAAAATCCATCTCTTCCTTCCCATTAAATTAACCTAACCCGCCTAGAGGAGACTGACACATTCACGCTGAAGAGAGAGCCGCAAATCGGGACAGACGTATGCGGAGAAGCAGGAGGAAGACACAGTCGCATACCGACACGCACGACCAGTAGACGCTGCAGCTGGAGTCATTCCTTTCCATCGTGATATCCATTGGTTTCCTTTCTTCAACTCACGGGACCCACGACTCTTTATCGTCGTCAATTGAATTCTCCATTCATTAGTTAAATGGCTGTGACGTACTATTTAGAGTTTGGAGGAGGAAATAAATCCATGCAAGGTTAGGAGGTAATTTGGGAGGAGCATGGAGGAAGCTAAGGTCTAGAAACTTACACTTGAAGATCACAAGAGAGTATTGTTCTTTTTATCTTTTTAACTCAAATTGAGGTTGTTTAGTTTTAAAGAGTTTCAAGTTGTGTTAATTGAGAACAATCTAGTTTTAGATTGTAAACATATTTCTTTTGGATTGGATTGATAATTTGAAGTTGTTATGTTTGAGACAATTGCTAGAGTGTTGTTTACAATCTTTGGATTGTCAATTGAATTATTAATTGAGTTCTCGTTATTAATTTAATTGACATTTTGGTTTATCATCGTAATGGTTTAATTGAGTTGATAAATTGTCTAGTTGTTCAATTGGATAATTGTAAACAAGATTTCTAAAATTATTTTAAAATTAAATGTGATTAGTTTTTAATGAGTTTAATTAACCACCGCTTATTTCACTAAGAGTTTTACGGTGGAATAAGTGTTATTGAACTTGAGGGTTTCTCATGTTTCAATCAGGCAATTAAATTCATTATTTCCTATATTTTATTAATCTCCCTTTGGTCTAACTAATTAATTTGGGCTAAGAAAGTTAACTCCAAGTAAATCTTAAGTTGTTTCCTTCTTCATACCTGAAGTAAACTATCTTATCTTTTCTTAATTGATTTTCTTATTTGTTAGTAATTTCTTTTGTTAGGATTTTAGTTCTCTTTTCATAAAACCCCCCTAGAATTGCCGTGCATCTAGATTAGTTCCATCATATAGGTTTTAGAGTCATTTTCATCTTGCATTTAGTTAGTTTAGTTTCATTTCATTGCATTTTTCATCATCTGAATTCAACTTAAAGAAAAACCCACAAATTGTTTCTTGGGAGAATAACTTAGGTTGACCTTAAACTGCATAATGAATTAGGACCTAGTTTAATTGATTGTTTTAGCGACAAAAACAACGCATCAATTTTAGCCCTAAGGGTTTGAATACATAAATCAAAAGTTTTCTAACAATCAACCTCAGATGTTCCATACACTAGAAGAACCGGAAAGAAAACATAATTCAAAGAAGACTACAGCTACAAGAATATACAAAAGCAAAGTTATGCAGAATTTGTCGTTGCCTAAAAGAAAAGAGTTTAAAGTATTTAAGCCTTATATCACTTTTCTTAGTTTTGACTTTTTTAATATCAATCTACCTTCTCTAATACCCAGTTATCATGTTTTTAGCAAATGTGGATTGGTGTCTTTTTAAATTCAAAATTGGTTCTACGTTGAATGTAGAAATTAGTTTATTAGGAGTTATATTTAATCTGAGGTTGATTAAGAGATGATATCTTGTAGTAAATTAAACAAGATATATTATAGATGTAGTCATTAAAATTTGGGAAGGCATTAAAAGTATGGATGGTTTATATCTTCGCAAGACAGTCTTTACATATGACCAATTATACTTTGCATTATCTAGGTTAAAAACATCGATGGTTTAAAGATTGTTGTAGATGATAATGGTTACGTTGTGGCAACAAGAACATAACAAGGAATGTAATGTTGTGTACAAAAATATATTTAGGAATGTTAATCGAATATAAGACATTGTTGTTTAACATTGTTGATATTTCATTTGTAATATATACTTTGAATCAATTTGAAGATACTTTTGTTTACCATTGTTGATGCTTAATTTCTAGTATGTAGTCATTAATTAGTAGTGATGTTTTAATGTTCCTTAAAGATCAGAAAATTGGTTCACTTAGGAAGCAAAATATATTTAAGTAACCCATGAAATACTACCATTCCATGTAACACATGGGAAGCACAAGGTCACTTATTGAATAAGAGAAGGGCTCAGGCCAGTGATACATGTATGAGATTAGATGACATGGATGAGAGAGAAATAGCCGAATGGCCTCTAGGAATAGCAGTCTAGGTTGTCGTCGTAGCCCATACCAAGGCCCCGTTTGGATCAAAGAAAACTGGGAAAAGGGAAATGAGTATTTTCAGTCGCACGTAGCTGTTTGGTTTGCATTTTCCTGTGAAAAGGTTTTCCAGCGGCAGGCGGATTTTCCTTTAAACATATGAAAATTAGTTCCCACCACTTTTAGTGGGAACCCATTTTCCGGCGGAGGAAGAGAGAGAAGAGAGTGACACCAGAAAACATCGTGGAAGGAGGAAGAAGAAGCCGCTTACGGTAGCCTCTTTGCCGCTGCAGATCCGACAGACTGGAGGTGACAGAGATGGAACAGAGTCGACGACCATTGGAGCTTTAACGAAGGAAAAAGAAAGAGAAGTGCAAAAATTTGAGTGTGCATCAAGTGCGTGCACACTCTACACTGGAAGTGCACATGAGGTTTAAAATAATATTTTATTTTTAGGAGATAAAATAGTATTTTGCCTCATTTTCTTACCTTATTTTTTTCCAACCAAATTTTTTTTTTCCTATTAACCCATTTTCTTTTCCAGTGCGAACCAAACGAATGGAGGCAAAATATTTTCCTTTCCATTCCATTCCATTCTTTTCCATTTCTATCTTTTCTTTGATCCAAATGGGACCAAGTATGTCGCAATAACTCTTGAAATATCCGGTACGATTCGCAACCCTGGAGTCCTGACCTATCCCGCACTCTATTAGTTAAATGAGTCGCAGCCTGACATTCAAGCGCGACCTCATGAGTAGGAAAACAAATTTTTTTGCCTTTCCTTAATTTGCAGCGGAAACTATAATCAATAACCGCAACTCTTTACTGTTATCATGACTTACAAACTTTGAACACATTTGTGAGTTTTAATAGGCGCTAATGACAATTCATAACTCTTATGGTCCTCGTGAGTTAAAACCCATATTTAAAATAAATACTCATGAGTTCCTATAAGGTTATCATAAGAACCTATCACAAATGGTACATTCAATGTTTTCAGACTTCTAATCGTGTGATTAAATTTGGTGCTCATGAGAACCCATAACTTTTATGGTACTCATGAGTCATCCCAATACTCATGGGTATTCCCAAGAATATTGATCATGTGATTCCCGTAACTCTTATAGGAGATCATGAGATATTCCAAGGAAGGATCTATTCATTAAAATATGTGAGGGGTTTTAGGATTACCTTAGATCACCGAAGACCTCAAAGTGTATGATGTCCTCTAATGCTAATTCACACGGTTATCTTCCGATTGCCTTGAGAACTCCTTCTCTTTGATTCCTTTCTTTCTTTGGATGCTTGCTAGGCGATGCAAGGTTGAGGACTCAACGTTCTTGGGTTTTCTTTCTCTTTGAATGGTGCCTTTCTTCCTTTTTCTTGGTTGCTTTGGCCAAGAATTCCAATGGCTCCTTATGAGCTTTCTTATTCGGCCAAGTCTCTAGGTTTTCTAAAAGAATGCCGTGAAAGAGAAATATGACTCACGCGTTGCATTATATTTTTCTCTCGGCAAAAAACCTAGATCCCTATTTTTCTAACCGAAAATAATAAGATAACTATATCTTATTATTCTAATGGTTAAAATCCTAGGTCCACCAAGTTAGCCGCAAGATATGAGACTAATAAAATCTTAAATCCTTTTCCACGGCTTACTCCCTAATTTCTTTCTAGTTATGGCCGAAATTTATGAGATTCATAATCTTATAATTTACACGGTCAAAACTTAATTTAGGGTTAAAAGAATTATGGCCCATTAATTGGTATTATTTAATTAATCAAGATTATGGATCTCATCCAAATCTTTAATTAATTCTTGAATTAATAATTCAACATAATGGATCTCATCCAAATCTTTAATTAATTCTTTATTTATCCAATCTTTATTGGAGGTATATTCATATTAGATAATCCTAAATTGTCTTTTATAATATAATATCTTGAATTTAAATTTCAAATTTAAAATTCAAAATGGCCTAAAATAGTGTTTGGTCTTCTAACATATTTGAGCTTATTAATGGAGAAATTAATTTCCCACCAGATAACCATATATGGTGCCATTTTAATAGATTGGACTTGGAGTCTAACTCCAATCCAAATATACCCATTCTTTCGAGAAAGCCCAATAGCAATTATTGGCCCAAGATTGCTAATTTTAAGCAATCAAGAATAACCTTTGTGTGTGACCCATTAGGCCCAATTAATTGCTGACATTAATAACCTTGGACTAATCAAACTCCTTTACTAGGCCCGAGTTATCTAATGACCACATAAGACACTAGCAATGCTCTGTGGCCCCAGAATTAATTGAGTTGATCAAGTGATCTACTTTTTTCTAATTTGGATACCGTGTCGACTTCATCTATCACTACGTCATTCACATTTAGTCGAGAGCAAAGATAGAGTATCATCTCTCTTGGTTGACTAAATATAGCTTTTTCACATAACTAGGAATCTTCTTCTATTAACTCTAAGATGGAACATGACTCTTCATGATCACTTGCGTACTGATTTACGAGTCAACTAGAAGTTATCCAAGCCCTACCGGTCCTGTGAACGACTAATCCCTTGTAGGAGAATGTGAGTCTTTTCGGCATGTCCATCTACACTCATGCATTTGAGTCATACTCAAGAGTACATTGTTCTCCCCATTCTCAGGCGGATAGAGTTGTACAATCAAAGTATGACCTTAGGACACAGTGTTCGATGACATCCTTAAGTCTAGGACGATCCACACTACCAAACGTTCAGAGACTTTTATATCCAATGATACTTCCTACAAATCTTTGTGGAGTCTCTCGACAGGTTTGTTCGGTGCTATTTGTTTTCCAACAAATCCACCCACGACATCAGCTAAGGCATTACCATGCCTGTATTCCATGAGGTCCCTACCTTGCATCTCTATACAAGTAGATGATGTCATACTAGTCTTATTGAGATCACCAATGCCTTTTCTAGGTGATTCAAGACTAAGAACAAGTTTCAGGCAATAGACATTCGGTGTTCTTGAGTCTTTATGATCATGATCCTTATCATAGATCCTTAAGTGAATACTTGTTTTATTCCTAGGGTTTTTATTTTTAAACGCATAATAACCTTAACGTAAAGACGAGACATAAATATGATAAAGATAAAATGTACTCAAATACATAAATCATAAAATACTAAATAGAAAAGTTTGTTCCTCAGTCAAAGCAGATTGTCTTTAGGACACCTATTTACTAACACACTTCAGCCCTTTGTTTATGATGTTGGTCACCATTCCGTACCTAGGAAGTCGACCCGCTGCCACGTTCGCACCGGAGGGTGTCCATTTCCTGTTATGACGTCGTGGCACAACGGCCGGTGGATCGTGGTGTCATCCGAACCACAACGCTCACTACTAGAAAATGTCATATTTGCGGGGAAAAAATTCCGTCGCAAATTTTGACAAATTTGCGAGGAACTCATTTTCCTCGCAAAAATGCCAATTTTGCGAGGGAAAAAATTTCCCTCGCAAAATGATCACTTTTGTGAGGAAAAAATTTTCCCTCGCAAAATGGCCAATTTTTACGAGGAAACATACTTTCCTCGCAAAACCCCCATTTTGCGAGGAAATATGTCTCCCTCGCAAAATTGGGGAAATTCTGCCAATTTCCCCAAATTTTGCGAGGAGCGAAGTTTCCCGCAAAATGGCCATTTTTGCGAGGAAGTAAAGTTCCGTCGCAAAATTTGACCATTGCGAGGGAAGTTTTTTACTCGCAAAATTTGGGAAATTGGGGGAAATATCCCGCCAATTTACTATTTTGCGAGGAACAATGTTTCCTCGCAAAATGACCACGTTTTTGCGAGGAACTCTTGTACTTCCTTGCAAAAAATGGCCATTTTGCAAGGAAACTTCGTTCCTCGCAAAAGTGATCATTTTGCGAGGGAAATTTTTTTCCCTCGCAAGTTAATTTTTGTTAAAAAAATTATTTTTGCAAAATAAAGTCAAGGCAATTAAACCAAAAAACTCAACTCTCTCACTCATTTCCGCCTCGTTCGCTCAAGTAGCATATTGATTAAAATCAAGACAATTTTCTTTTAAACAATAGTATTTTGAAATATATTTATAAACATTTGTCTTATAATTAATATATTTATTTTTTTCTATATATCTTCCTTTTTATCATTTAATCAAATAAATATAAAGAACAATGGCATATTTTTTAAAAATGTAAATTAATAAAAACCTTCATAAGAAATATATCGTAAATTTTGAAATCACATGATTAAAAATGTTTAAATAAGCGAATAATTATTGCTACTAAATGGTAGAATAAAAGCCATTGAAATCATGAACTATATGACCATTGTAATTTTATCTCTAATTTATAGTTATTAGCGAGTTCTATCATTTTGGCCTATGGTTTAGTTATCTTTAACATGTATGTGAGCCTAACTCCCGTCTAAAATCTTGTCCCTAAAGAAAAACTACCTAACCTCTTTCCTTGTGCATTGATGATACTCCATATTTTGAGCTTCATATGAAATTGTGTATGATTATTTATTTTTAATTGAAGTTGTGCTATTTAAAATACTTAAAATTTATTAACAACATGTGCGACCACGGCTCAAAAGTATTGGGAGGCCAACAATAGAAGAGGCGAATGCAAGTGACGTGAGTGAGTGAGTCGATTCAAAGATTAGAAGTGAAATTTGGTAATGTTAGTGGCTATGTTTGTGCCACTTAGAAAGTTGTTCGGGCCCTTATCTCCTCGGCTGCGACATAACTATTTGGAGCCCGCCACGTTACCTTTTCCAATGCACTCTATCCATTTTGATCTTACCGACCAATCTTCCTTTTTTTATTACTCATTTCTGTTTTTTTCTATTAAATTCATTTATTTAATCGATAATATTAAAAAAAATTAGTTAAATTAGTTAACATGATACTATATTTTTTTTTCCTAAAACACTCATAAATCTTTCTTTATTTCTTATTCCCTCTCATATTTGATAACAGTTGATGGTGTATCAATAGGGATAAAGAAAAAAAATTGACCAACATGAAAAATAAGTACCCCCTCCGATCTCAAAGGTAAGACAAAGTTTTTAGTATAAATCATGCTGCAAACTTTATCTTATATTTAAAATCGGAGATAATAATATATATAAGATCAATATCAATTCTTCAATTAGGTCCTATATTTATGATTGAAGACACTACTTACTTGTAGAGTCATCAATTTTTTTTTTTTTTTTTTTTTGGGGGAACGTTGAGAAGTGGGCGGACGCGGAGTAAGGGTTCTTGGGTTAAGTGACTTAGTGAGGGCAATTTGGTTGGACATATGCGTTGGCCTCATTTGATGTTACCCTTTGGTCAACCTAACTTACATGTGGCTTGTCTCCGAATTATTTTTCTCTTTTTATATTTAAATGATACAGTTATGATTTCATTTTCTTATTATTATTATTATTATCCATTCATATTTATTCAATCCTCATATGGAAAAATTGATTTAATTGTACAACTTCAGTCAAATGCAATAGCAAATTATATTGGCTTAGTTTCATGCTTCCACTAATCAAATTAGCATGAATATCCGTTTAGGAATTAGTATTTGGTCACAACTGAACTATCAATAAGTTTTAATTGGTTTAAATAGTTTGATTATGAGAAATTTTTTTGCAAAAATTAAATAATCGACATCAAATACTTTCTTAAATATTCCTACAAAATTATCTTACCGAAAAATTTTCTAACATGATTCTAACTTCTTGATATTTAATTATACGAAATCAAAATTGATAAATAATGTGTTGCGATTTATCCCATCTCAAGTGCAAATATTTATTTATTTAGATTGAAATGATTTGAATCTTAAACAAAGTAAAATGGTACTCTATCTTTTCCACCTAGCTAAATGCAATATACCCTTTCTAATCTCTATTATAAGACACTTTTTAGAAGGAAAGCGTGGCCCTTATTTTAAGTTATCCAGTAGGTATTAATGATACTTTTCAAGATTTCTTTTACTTAAAGTTTGATGCAATTTTTATTTTCTACTTTTCAAGAATAATTTATTGTTTCATTTTCAAACAAATTTAATGAATTAATCAACTTTTTTTTAAAAAAAATGATGTGGTTGAAAGTGTCTTACAATTTCAAATCTCTTTTTTGTCTTTTCTCCTAATAAATAAAATATAATTTAATTGCTCAATATTTCCAACTTATCACTAAAAACACACAAAGAAAGTAAGATCATAAATTAAAAATTCATATATATTCAAACACTCTCAATAAGACTATAAATCAAAACAACCTATATATTGTAAAATCTTTAAAATTATTTTTAAATTCTCATTTTTTCCAACGATAATTAATAAAAGAAATTAAAAAAATTGAGTGAGAAGAATATATGATGTAATATAATATAATTAAAATATCTGACATGAACAATTTTACCATTGCAGAGTGAAGAACTAGATTTTAAACAATTATTTCATATCTCAAATATATCCTTTAAATTTTAAACAATTAGTGCAGAGTGTATAATTAATATTCTGCCCCTCCCTAATTTTGACACGTTATTTCTTTCAAAATAATCCTAATCCCTTCCCTAACCCTAAGTTCAATCCTGCTCATCTCTCTCACCGGCTCGCGTCGATCTCACTCTCAGCCACCGTTGTCACCATTCTCGCCTTAATCTACTCCTTCATCATCATAGCCGTCAAGTGTCCATCACGCCATAGCCAGCCTCCGGATGAAACTTCTGGAGGATTTGATTATTTTTCCAGATTTCAAACTGATTTGCTCGATGCCTTCGCCATAGAAGAATCCGTTGATGGATTCTCAAGGAATCCCGCTTGGCAAAGCTTCTGTGCCTGGATTCCATCAAGAAGCACAGATCTGCGCATCTGGTCCTTGCGTTTGCAGCAGCTGCTTTCTTTTCCTCCAATCATGCTCGTCCGAAAAAAAGGAAAAAAAAGGAATGGAAGAAGCGTCCAGCTGAGGCGCAGATCTGAACAAGGAAGTAGAGAAGAGGTCAATGTAGACGAGCTCTGGTTATCTTTTGTTTCTTTCTCAAAATGAAAGATGAACTCTCCAGTCAGGTACGTTATCTTTTGTCGGGGCTTGGTCTTAATTGAATTTCAATTTCCTTGCGTTTGATTTTTTCTCCAAATTCTTTCCATCGGTTTTGGCTTGTTAATTTTTCAATCTTCTTTCATTTTTGGGTTTGATCTTTCAACCCTTGAATTGAATTGGGGGGTCCAATTTTTTTATGGCATTTGAATGTCCACCGACTACCAAAGTTTCAAAAAGAGTATCGAAGTTTCAGTCCAAGAAAGGAATTATAACCTCATATCATAGTAATGTTGTTGTTGACTATTGTCGGTCATTCAATGATCTCCCTCTGGCCTTGATTTCTGAAATTTTGAATTACCTTGATCCTAAAGAGCTTGGTATTGTGTCGTCTAATGTCTCCACAATTTTCCTTAGACTTGCATTTGAACACCATGCTTGGAAGGAATTCTATTGTGAGAGGTGGGGACTTCCAGCAGTTCCTGCGGTTCTGGATTCAGGAGTTACAGATGAGAATTCATGGAGGGAGGCTTTTGTGGAAAGGGAGTTTAGGAGTAAGACTTTTCCTGAAACTATGCAACCAAATGACTAGAAAGATACAGTGTTGTATCTTTCTGGTCATTGGTGACATTATATGTTGCAAGTTGCAACATTAGAAAACTATTTGTCATTGTTTTTAAACTTTGCTTCTGTGTCTATGTTTTTGTCTATAGTTTAAAATATTTTAATGGATGAGTCAACATGATAGATATACACTCATTACATCTATTCTCATGAAATCTGTTGATTATGAAGTTCTGTTGGTCATCTTCAACAAAGCGGCCCTCTCTTCTTATGGTTTTCCGAATGCCAATGTCATCACATTTTTGCAGGTATTTCATTTTCCAAGATGGTTTGTGGCCCAATTTTGTTCAAGTGTTTCTCTAATTACCATTGCTTAGCTCTTGACCTAACATTTTGAATTCTTTTGTCATTACATTCTATCTATCTGCTATTATCCTTCTCTCCGCCTCTCTTCTTGTCTCTGACTAATAAAATTGTAATTCTTTTATAATTTATTGTCAATGACTCATTTTTCTTTCATCGACACTGAATTTATGTCTTGTGCTTGCTTCAGTTGGTTTGTTCATGTTTGATTCTCTATGCAATGAGATACTGGAAGTTAATTTCTTTCACAGAGGGTGAACTGCAGAGCAGTTCTAACAACCCAGCAACTATTGTTTCTCTCAAGACACTAGCTCAGACACTTCCTCTTGGGCTGGCGCATTTGCTATACATGGTTAGCATTTATAACATTTTCACGCATTTTTGGATTGAGGGAAAATACCAAGTTTCTAAACTTGCCTCTTTATTGTGAAAGATAGTGACCATGGAATCTGTGCGTGGTGTAAATGTTCCCATGTACACCACGCTGAGGCGAACTACTGTGGCCTTTACAATGATTTTGGAGTATTTTCTTACGGGGCAGAGACATTCACGTTTTGTTATTTGCAGGTATGGCCACCCACATACTGTTGCATTTAATAGTTGTGCGTGATTTGATGATGACAAGTAAATGAGAATAATTTGTATGGTCCTTTTGATTTATTTATGCTTCCATTTTTGAAGTTTGAGTTTCTTGATGAACAAGCTATAGTACTGGATCGCATTGCATATACACAGAACCAACCAATGAATAATTGCAGCTGTATATGGCCATAACTTGTACTTATCATGGAATGAAATCAATTGCAAGTTATAGTTTCTGTTTTCCTAAAAACTTCTTTCCTCTGAGTAACTTTGAAGATGTAGATTTTATGTTGCTAATGTAAATGGTTATATGTCTTATAGAATTGCTTTCTACATAGCACTTGCTGGTTTTTGAGCTTAAATGCTATAATCAATGATGAAGTTGATGGAGCCAAAATATGAGTCTACTTGAACTATAGTTAGACATCTTGCCATGGACTTGCTATCTTCCTGATAGACATAGGGACTAAAAGCTTACATAGATATAGAATAGCTGAAAGCATCACAAATTCCTCTTTATTTCACTGAATTGGGCGCTTTGCTTCTATTATATAATACCTTCGGTCTTAAATCTAAGAGCTAGTTTAGAAGTGAACTTTGGTCCTAGTTATAAGATCTTTTTTCATTTCATTTCTTATATTTATCATTTTTCCTTTAAACTAAATTGCTTAACTTAAAAACTGATATAACTAATGATACACATGAGTATTTAAGAGAGATGATGTCTCATATGTTATAACTAAGTAATTTATTTAGCTTCATTAATCTCCCCAAATTAGTCAACTAACGCTTATAGTAAGGATCATAGGTAGTACATATTACTAAGACTTGGTATCAATATCATTTCACAAGTCACAGGAGGTGAATTTAGAAAAGCCACTTTCCATACTAAGTGTAGATAACTTTCAGTGAACTTTTGATATGACTTGCCTTTTTCCATGATGAATGGGGAGTTCACAAGGGCTGTGATGCCACCAAGAAGGGCATACTTGATGTGCTTTTACTTGTTATGGTGTGAAAATATATTGGAGGTACTTTTTTTGTTAAAGTAGAATCTTGTCAACGTTTGGAGTTATAGCTCTATAACTTTAAACTTATTTCAGAAGTATGATGGAATCTTCAAAACCTTTTTATGTTTTTTTTTTAATATTATGCATGAGAAAACCCTAATGTACCTGCCTACTCATCTATATATCTTTATGGATTTTTTCTTATTATGCCTCAGTAGGTGGTCTCTGATGATCTGTCAAATTTTAATAATATAAATATGGAAATGAAGGTTTTTGGATAATCGATGCACTTCTTGACAAATCCAAAGAATTTATCAGTGAGGGATAATTATAGGCGGTGCAGTCATTGCTGGAGCTCGGGACTTGGCATTTGATGCCTATTCCTATTCAGTTGTTTTCCTAGCAAACATCACTACAGCAGTATACTTTACTTCTATTGCTCGTATTGGTAAGAGCTTCAATTTTTCTTTTATATGGCCTCATTAACTGGCTGAATCTAATTACTAAACTACTATGTATTAACCACTTTTATAGCTAAATCCAATGACCTTAATTCCTTCGGTCTTATGTGGTGTAATGGTAAGATTAAGTGTGTCTTCTTTGATATGATAAGATTATATGTCGATTGATGTTGTTTAAACTTTGAATTCATCTGTCCTGAAATCAGGCTCTATTTTACTTTTAGGCATCATTAGTGGACCAATCTTATTGATTTGGTCATCAATTAGAGGAGATATAACAACAACATTGAACTTCCATTACTTGTATGACCATGGATTTCAGGTACTTATTGTATATCTTGCGCCTAAATGTTATGGCTAGTTAGCAGCATTCATTAATTGCATGTTTGAAACTGTCGTTATGTGCATGAACCAACAATATTGATAAGTTTTAAGGTATAATCATACAAATTTGGAAAACTATGGTGCATCCTTCTGTGTAATTTTTTTGCTGACAAAATTAATAAGTTGAGTTGTTACCATTGCCGATTTTCTTGTTGGTCAAAATTCCTCCCTGCACAAAATTAAATTCTTCCATTGAGGTGTGACCCTTTCATCCCTAAACAAATACACACATCACATTTGACCATTTCAGTTATATGCAAAAAAAAAAAAAAAAGCAGGACCAGTATTCTAGTCTAATGCTGAACAAGTGAATTTAAGAGCTTTATTATGGATCACACTTTCTTTAAGTTCTCATGATCATTCTATCCAAAAACCACTCTAATCTTTCTCATGAAATCATCTTGCTGATGCTCCAAAATGACATGAGTAAAATTTGTTACTCTTTTCGATCCTTACTATAAGAACTAAATAATAAATTTTGCGGATATTATGAAAATTAGTTAAGTTATTTATTCGTAACAAATGTGTGTTGGTTTTCCTAGAACACCCTTTTTAATCGTGTATGTATTGTAACTATCCCTCTATATAGAAACCTCTTATTATGAGTAATCAATAAGGATACTCTAGGGGAAAAAATTATAAATTTGGAAGATAAAGTAGATTGAGGTCGTTTACTTAGGACCAAAGTAAATCCCTTTATCTAGCACCTATATTTAAAACCGTATGTAATATTGGATTCAACTGCATGAAGAATGATGGCACTATGATGTCAGGTTGATTGCGTCTCATGAGATTGAGAAAAAACTCTCTGCTTGTATGATATATTCAGAAGCTTATTTTGAGCGATAATGTATTTTTTGAATATCTAGTTTTTTACAAGTTGAGATCAGTAAAGTATGTGCCTATGCAGGCACTTCCTGTTATTCTTGTATCTGCTATTATTTCTAAAAAAACTGACTTTGTAATGTTGGTTTTGCAGAAGATAAGAGGGTAAAGGTGTTAGAAGAGAAGCTGAAGGAGTAAGAAGCGAAGGTGAGGGAGCGAGGAGAGATGATTATTGAGATGCGAGCGACTTCTCCAATCCTTATTGAAGGACAAGGTCCCAGTGGTAATCATCATCACCAGGAATCACTACTGAGTTTAGACTTTTTTTTTTAGTTCATTCTAGTCGAAACATTATTATTTGTAAATTTTGTTATTGCTTTGAAAGCTTTATGATTGTTACAATTTATTTTTATAATATACAAGTCTTTTTATTATCTAATTTTTAATATTTTTTTGTAATTATTTTCTTTTACCTAATTTTTTTATATTAATAGGAATTTGCGAGGGAAACGTTCTTCCCTCGCAAAATATGGAATTTGCGAGGGAAACTTGTTCCCTCGCAAATACCATATTTTGCGAGGGAATATTGTTCCCTCACAATTTTCAGATTTTGCGAGGGAAAAATCTTCCTCGCAATTTTTGGACTTTCCCTCGCAAATTTCATATTTTGCGAGGGAAAAAAAATATTTTGCGATGAAAAATCGTTTTGCGAGGCGGTTTTTGCGAGCGGGTTTTCCATGAGTCGAAATTCGCCGCAAATCGGTTTGCGGACGGAAAACGTCGAGTTTTGTGAGGGGATTTTCCCCGCGAAAAAAACTGCTTTTTTTTTGTAGTGGCTGTCGTGAAGGATAACACTATATCAGTAGCAAGAAGGTTGGGGTTGTTGAGCAAGTCCACTCCTAACGCTATTTCGGCTTGTCTGTAGTTATAGTTCCTATCATTCACTCATATCAACCACATCAGCATTGTATTTATCAAATAAATCAAAATTAAAATTGAGATTGTATATGGATATATTCCATGAGAGTTGGATGGGTTTGCGGCCATAGTATTGCTTGCCTGGAGCACATGGATATTAGGCGCTGAGGGCACAGTAATTGCTTGGGGCCACTTCCTTTTTGAAGCAGTAGCCCCATGTGTTAGGACCGTCGGGGATGGTGGGCCAACCGCCGGTAGTCTCGTGGGAAGTTTGGCCGAGAAAGCCGCCGCCTCCCTCATGCGCATAGCAACATCGCTGGTGGTGGCGAAGGCCGGGAAAGACTCGACGACTTAAATGAAGGCGTCGTAGGTGTAGAAGCCTCTGGCCGGGTAGGCTGCATTGTCGCGGTGCATGAGCATCTGGTCGAAGGTGTCCCTCGAGATGATGTCGGCGAGGCTGCCGAAGGGATCAGGAGAAGGAGGACTGCCACATTCGCTTTGGCATCCAGGGCCGCAGTAATTATTGGTGGAACCACACCAACCCCATTTGCTGCAGCAGAGGTTGTCGGCGCACAAGGCACCGCCTGCCTGTGTTCCACATTGCTCTTCTAATCCTCCCACTGTGAAGCACAACAGTAGAGACGAGATCACCCAAACTTGTTCATTTTCTCCATCCGATGCGGAAAATGGAGACATAAGAGCTCCTTTATATACAAATGAATCTGGGGTGGTGATGAAAGAGGAAAGCTACCCTACGTGCCTTATTCAATGGCGGTGGCTTATTCTCTTGGATATTCTGTCTATCTATTCAAGATTAATCAAAATGTCTTCCATCCCATTAAGAGTGTTCCCCTTATGTTAACCCTGTGGTTAATTACTTCATTAGAATTAACAAAGTATAAACCTAATGTGTTTGTGCATGACCCACATATATATTACTTCTATCTTCAAGGAAAACCAAGTTATTTGCGATTTCTCATTATTAGACTTTTAGAACAACAAGATAAGCCACAATAAATTTTTTAATATTTTAGGATAATTAAATCAACTAACGTAACAACACTTGGAGCTATTATCTTTTAATTTATAATCAAGTTACAATAATATCTAAAGCATATCTAGCTACACAAACTTAACATTTCCACGACTAAAACGTAAAGCCAACCAGCTACGTACAATATAAAACATATACTCTCTAACATCCCAAATTTTGAGATTTAAAATTTGAAATATTTTATGGGATAAATTATGAAATTTTGGCGTAAAATAATTATGAGAATAATTATTGAAATTTAAGTCATATTTTCCCATAAAATTAAGGAAAAATAATTAGGGAATAATTTTTGGCATAAATATTTTAGAAATAATATTTTATGGCCTAGAGAAATTAATTGAGAAAGAAAAATCCTTATATGGGAATTAAGGATTACTTTTATTATTTACCCAATATTTTCCATTAAATGAACAAAAGGCCTAAATACAAATAAAGGCTTTTAAAAAAAGGATCAAGTAGGGATTAATATCATCACTTTTTCCTCTCAAACTCCACGGGTTATACCACATAGAAAAGGTGAAAATGGTGTTGGGAGCTCGTCCCCAATGATCGTGGGCCCGACGGAGGACGAAATCCGAATTAGTCGAGACGGAAGGTTGCCCGATGAGGCCGGGTGGGATACAAAAAAAAAAAAAAATCATTTTGGGCCTGCATATAATCACTCCAATTTCAATTGTTTGCTTCAGCCCACGTAAGACATTTAGCCCATGTATAAAAAACTCATTCCACCTTATTTCCTATTCTGATTCATTAACCTACATCGTGCCTATTTCCTCTAATCCATATCAGCGCAACACGGCAAACAGAAACAAGCCAGAAAATCACAGCGTTCCACGTAAACGCAGTGAAGGAGATTTGTACCAGCGATTTTTACGGGATAATAGCAGAAAATCATGGCAACAGCAACCTAGCTCTCCCATACCTTCTTGAGCCCAGTACCATATACCTCTGGGTATTCCTTCTTGAACCCTTCTCTATTTTACACCGGTAAAAACAGAGGCATTTCAGATCATCTTGGACCAGTTTTCCCGGCCGGCAACCAGGTGAGTTTTTGGGTCCTTCTACCCTCTGATTTCCCAGCGTATGTATTGAGTTGGCTGCCTCTAGGTCTTTGTTTCTAGGATTTTAAACAGAGGTAGTTGTTAGTGTGTGTGTGTGTGTATATATGGGAACCAGGTTTTACTATTCATGTATAGGTTAACTTGCCATCGTATATGCATATAGATAAAATGATATATATATATATATATATATATATATATATATATATATTCACTGCACTGAGAAAAAGAAAGGAAAATTCCGAGGTCTTGTACGTATGGGTATATACCGCCGCTGCATATGTGAATATAGTAGAAAGAAGTAGATATATGTATTAACTTGCTGCCATGCGTGTTAACCTTGCAATCATATATTGCTGAATGTGAAAAGAGTGGGAAAACGTTGTGCATATATACTAAAGTAGGTATGTTGAGCATTTAGATATATTATGAATATATTTATTCTCTTACTGATACATTCCACTGCACCTGAGAAAGATATAAGAAACATTTTTTTATTGGAGTATATATATATATATATAAGAAACCTAAGCTTACTGCCAAAAAATGCTGCATATGAAATATATATATATATATATATATTGGAAGTTATTTTATTGATCTAATAATGTGAAATCAAAAAGATAAAATCTGATCCAACTTCCTCCTATATAATAGGATCTAATCTAGCTCACTCCTATATTATTTCATTTATAATATTATTTACTATATATATATATATATTAATAATAATAAAATGTATTTTTATGTTGTTAATATTTATTTAAACTCCTAATTTAAAGAGTTAGGATAACCTCCGAGAGTTTAAATTTAATTGTGGAGAAATAATAATAATTAGTAAAATAATAATAATAAATAGATATTGTTATTAAGAAAGTTGAATAAATAATAAAGGGAATTATTAATTAATAGAAAGGGGTATTATTTATTAATAATAAATAGAAAGGGAATTAATAGTTACAATGGTCTCACTAATTTTTTTAGTCCTGTCATAATGTGCCTACTTCAAGTATTCCAAATATATTATTATTAAAATTTGTACATTTTAAATTTTATGAAATTATAAGTTACAATTTTGATTATGTAGAGTTTTAGAAGAGTTATTAATGGTTAGTAAATTGGTTGTGGTAGATTGATTTTTGGTGTGTTTTTGAGCTCTTGGATTAGAAGCGGTGTGATAATAGTTAGCTTCAACGAGAGGTCTTGTTATACGTATTAGTATGTTGTTTGTGAGTATTTTGTAAAATGATTATGAATATCTTAATAGGAATTGCCTTGCGGAACCTTATGATTTGAATTGTGAATACACACACATATATTTATATATGTATAAGAATTGAGAATTGAGATATTATGATATATATGAGAATGATTTAAATAATATGATATGAACGTGAAAATCTTGGAAAAATTCTGTTGAGCTATTTATTATGATAATTATGGTAAGGGTTGAATTAGGAAGAAATAGAGTAGTTTAATTTGTTTCACCACGTGGTGTAGCCTCCATTGGTGCACGATGGTTGGTTTTCTATTGTCCCACCAGTTCAATTAGGGACTGCCCACAAGTTCAATGAGGGCTTGCGACACTCCACTAGTTGATGAGGGGAAAAGACTCGTAGTGCAGGACGGTTAGATCCGGGAAATCAGATCGGCCCATTTAAGCCATGGCCCTGCAAGGCTCGAGCTTGAAAAATAGGCCAGAAATTTGAAATTGACCCTGCAGGGCCAACTCTACGGGGCCTCGGGCTTAATCGGCCGGTTTGCGGGGCCTCGGGCCAACTCTGTTTAACCGTAGCTTTTTTTTTTTTTTTAATTTTAAAAAAAGAATGAATTACTTAGACCACACTTAATGAATGTGTTTATTTGTAATTACTTAGATTTTTTAGTTTAAACTATAACCATTTTTTATGTTTATTATTATTTTGTATTAACGCACATAATTAGTTATTATGAATTTTAAAGAAGGGATGTTTTCATATTAAATAAAAACATACTTTGGTATTACAATATTATATAAGTAATAAATTATAAAGACATTTTGTGTAAAATAAGTATAATTATTTTTACTTGTCAATAAAATCATACATGAACTAGAAGGAATCTGTGTAGACACACAAAATTACGAGAGAAAGACATTTTGTCGTGGGCATAAAGCAATTCCTTTGTTTAATATTTTTTGAAAAAAAGGAAAAACCATATTCTTTGTGTTTATTTATTTTTTATTACGAATTAATGAATGTGTTCATTTGTTGGATGATTTATATTATTTAGATATGAATATTGATAACATTTATTTGATAGATTAGAACTTTAATGGTTGCAATTTACTAATTATATTTCTTTGAAAAAAACCAAAGGAAAAATAATTAAAATTTGGAATAGTAATTTTCAGGCCCTATAGGGCCGGCCCTGGCCCTGGTACTATCAGGCTGGGCTTTGAAAAACAAATGTTTTCCTTACCCTAAGTCCTGTAGGGACACATAGGCCACTGGCCGTGTAGGCGGGCCAGCAGTAGGCCGAAAGCCGGCCCCTTATTCCCAACTCTAGGGATAGTGCTCTGGGGATTTTGACCAGTTCTCATGACATGACCAGCGAGCTTTTGAGTAGCCAGTAACATGATTGGTAACTTAGCCTATGGGTCTAGTCGGCGGAAATAGGGGGTTGGGTTGGATTAATGGGAGGCATTTTGGGAATTGTGTTAATGAAAACTATGATACATAATACAGAGTTCATGACATGAAATTTGTGACGTGTATAATAGTGAATTATATTATACTTTTAATACCATTTACACATATATTGTTCCATTTGGCACCTCACGAGCACATATTAGTATGTGTAATGAGTTGGATTGATGGTTACCAACATTTTTCAGGTGATAGTTCTCGTGCGGGTCCATCAGGGAAGACTTTGGAAGTTTAGGCTACTTTTACCGAAAGTAGTGCTTCCGTCTTTTTGGTATATGTTGAATGATTGTATATTGCCACGTTATGGCTCATTCTACATACTCTGATTTATTTTGTATATTTTGGTAGATGATGGAACATTACTTAGTTGATTATCAACCCTTAATTAATTATTATGTTAAGTAAAATGGAGGACGTTACATACTCCCTCTTTAAATGGGTCTAAGAATGTGAGAAATACAAAGGAAGAAAATGACACTAGTAGTTATTGAATTTGAAATCACTTACTAATTAAAATTGTTTTAAACAACGTTTTAGCTATAGATAAAATTATGTTAAGCCACTCTTTATTGTTAAAACTTTAATTGTGTCAATGGTTAGCGTTTAAGTTTCTAGTGATGCTCGTTAAATAAATATTAAGAATCTTTACTAAAACCTAAAAATAACAATAGAATATATTATGCTTATATACAATTTTTAAATTATAAATCATTATATACAGACAAAGTTTTAGAAAATTTGGTTTGTATTATTTATATTCTCATGATTGGTTAGCATGTTTATTCAAATAAGATTTTATTAGATAATCTTACAATTTTCTTAGGCCGTCGGAGTTCTAGGCCCTAGTCACCGTCTTGCCAGGGAGGTCACCAAAGCTCCAGTGACGGCCTTCGTAGCTAGTCTCAAGCGTCGGAGCTTCTACAACTGGCTAGGGGGCTTATGATTTTTTATATAAAAAAATTAAGGGTAGTTAGGTCATTTATTAAATTTTACAATATTTCAAAAATTTTAAATCAATCTCTTTAAAATTATTGAAATTCAATATACTTATTTGTCTTTTATTAAATTCGATTTTATGTTTTGTTTTACAATATATATATATATTTTCAAGCGGACTTGACCCTTTTAATGTCCTTATCGTTTCAAATATGTCAAGTAATGGTATGCAATTTTGATGGAAAATATGATAGAAAATTTCAATAACCCACAACTAAAAGAATGGGACTATTCAACATTGCAAAAAGTTGACATTGTTGATTATCATGTTTTATCTACATTGTAAAAATTTGAATAAATAATTTTGTTCCGAATCTTATTAAAATTATTAAATATAAAACATAAAATAATGGCATGATTTTGTTTTTATTTTTTATCTCACAAAGGACTATCAACATAAAGTATAAAAAAATAACGAGACATACGTACGCATATTAAATCATAAATGAAGAATAGATTTCTAATTTCTCAGATATCGTGCTACGTATAGGACCTACATGCCTAGCTTTCTTTTTCAATATTCTATTTAGACATATAATTTATCTGTATTTTTAATAGTTTCAAAAGTAGAATTATTTTATAAAATTGGAATTTGGAATAAATTGTGGACGAGAGAAATTTAAGAATAATTTATCTGAATGTAATATGAATAATATACATAATTTGGAATAAATGGTGGACGAGAGAAATTTAAGAAATTATAAGCAAACAAAAAATTAGATAAAGCTCTTAGTTTATTGACCAACACAATTCTTGTTCAGTTACAAATTTTCCATAAAAAATGTGATTCAATTGCAAAACCAACTAAATGGTTTTTATATTTGAAAACAAGTCACATCACTGACAACTTATATATACATAATCTTATACTGTATATTGAATATGAGGAGACACATTAATTTTGAGTTCGAATTTAAGAGGAAACACAGAAAGGATAGAATTAATCTCATCGTTTTAGTTCTGTTTTTATGTGCGTTCATTATTGACCTTTGGTCTTTTAGTTTTCTTTCAACAACACAGAAAGGATAGAATTAATCTCATCGTTTTAGTTCTGTTTTTATGTGCGTTCATTATTGACCTTTGGTCTTTTAGTTTGCTTTCAACAATAGTAATCCATTTTCCACTAAGGTTAGATACATGGATTGTGCGACATCATTGTGCCCTGTCAGCAACTAACTGTTTAGAAAAATCCCTCTATCCTTTGTTTTAACATACAAACAATTTGTTATAATGTCTCACTGGGTTTTGCAGCTGCCTTTAGCAAGATAATACAAGCATGGTTCTCTGATGCTAACTTCTAATGTATTAAATTTACAGGTTCTTCTGCTTCTGAATTATTTTGTTTCATTCTATTTGATTTTCTGGCATATATCGCAAAACCTATTGGTATTGCGGGAACAATTGAGTATTGTTGAAAATAAAGATGTTCGGACAATGCATGATGCTCTGTATACAAAGTACATGATGTTCAAGTAAGTGTTACGCATCTGAGAAATGTATATCAATACTTTTCTCACTGATGTCTTACAATAACTAAGCATTGTCCTTTGTGCAAGAGCAAGACAAGAAATCACACTTCATTGGTGACGCATTTCCTTTCATGTGTGCACGAAATTCCAGGGTGCAATGCAGATAGTAGCTATGGTAGAAACTGTGGTATTATGTTTGGGCTTTACTTTCTAACAACAAATGAATATTTTACTTATAGTGTCTTATTTTGAAAAGCCGCTTCCTTTCTAGATATACATGAACATGGATGACTCTTCAGAGAATTACTGCCTTCGGTTATTAATCAGAGAATGGGCACACCTCTGCATTTTTTCATACATTGGGTATGTGAATATCTTTTCCTCTGCAAGAATATTAAAACGATGAAGTTCTTTTAACACAAAATACAATCACACGGTATAGTAAATCTTTTGATGAGTCCATTCCTGACATTCAGTGGTTCTTCATTTATCCTTCATATGCAGGTGAACTTTCAGGTCACCAGACTTGACGCCTCGCTTCTCTGTTATGCTTGCCACTAAGTGTAAAGGCGATACGTTGGTGCCTCCCATCTACAGCATTGTAATTTGTAAGTTATAAGTTCTTCATATTTTGCAGTCAACATACAAATTTAAATGTGCACATCATGAGGATAAAATAAGATCAGCTTGTGTTCAATAGAATTAGCTTGTTTCTTAGGAAAAATTATCATTAGTTCTTTAAATTTTGTCTCGTTTATTCATTTACAATTCTTCCTTCCTCTGCCTAAATGACATGTACTTGATTTGTAAATAATGGGGATTGCAGCCTCATTATACATCCACGAAGAAGTGGCCAACTTAGTAGGAAATGATCCTTTAAGAGTTTATTGCAGTGTACCCTGTGTCTTATGGATGTAAATGATTGTTAAACACTAGCATCCTTTTTTCATTGCATATATCTTTTGACCAACCCGCTTTGTAATCTTAGATAGGCAGGATTCATTCACACATCCTGAGCACTAAAATAATGAATTAATCCATCTTAGATAAAGTTTATAAGGTATAGCTCCATATTCTAAGCTAAGCATATGTTGCTGCAGGAAATGGATGCAGCTACTTTTAATGATTTTAGCTGTCATGAATGGCACATAGGAGTGGTAAGTATAAACTTGCACTCACTGTTCATTGTATTCTTAAATTGGAAAAGCTCGAGTGTAAAATGTATCGTAAAGGAATTGTTTACTTTTAAGGGGACAACAATATTGTGTGAGCTGTAATGTTAAAATTTTCATTTTTTGGCTGAAACACCTTTGTATGTTTGAGCAGCCAACTTGTGGTTGCGGACTGCGGTGATGAAAGCTCAGAAGATGCTGTTCTCGTGATCATTGAACATCCCCACTCAGAGGCTATGGACAGTACGTGACACTTCATCTTTTCGCAGTGCTCACTGTTCTGCTGTGTCGTCAAATCTCACTTCACAGATATCTTCATCTTCATGCCAAATATAATCAAATCAAGATTAGCTCTACACGTCTATTAGTTGATCATGCCTTTTTCTCTTTCAATATGGCATAGCCATGGTACTACACTCAATTCTTATGGGTTTACAAGCTAATTTAAACGTTTCAGGTTGAGAGGCAATGGGAGTAAAAGTATATATGGTATATTCTTTCCTCTCTCTCTCTCTCTCTCTCTCTCTCTCACCTTTTTTTAAAAAAAAAAAAAATTCCCACTTTTGCTCTAGAAAATCCCAATAATTAGTCATGAGCTGAGAGTAGAATAATGGGCTTGATCTTGTTTACGTTACTCCTTACTCCTTAGGTGTTAGAGGCAACAGCAAATATATGTATCTGTACACCATCCAAGCAAATGATAATTGTATATTATTTTCTTCCTTGAGTGTATCCAACTACGTTGGCAAAAAAGAAAGTCAATATCAGTTGTTGGTCCTTAGGTATTGAATTTTGGTTTTGATCATTCTAATTTTAAATTGTTGGTTATGGTCTCTATAATTTTATAAGGATTTAGTTTGAGTTTAAGAACGGAGATCAAAACCAAAACTTATTAAAAGAATATGGACTATTTGTTGAACTCGGACAAAATTTTAAGATACTAAAAGGGCCAAAACCAAAATTCGATTGAACTACAAAACCTAACAATTTTATTAACTAAAAAATTAGGGAAAAAAACATCAAAATTGGTAAAAATAAATAAATAAATAAATAAGTATGTTGAATTTCAATAATTTAAAAGTGACTTAGTTGACATTTTGAAATGTTGTAAAATTTGAGAAATTACTTAACCACTCCTAGTTTTTTTAATACAAACCGCTCAACCTCCTTGTATGTCGCTAGTGTTCGGGTGACGGTGACCGACGGTGGCTGCGGTCACCGGAGCTTCGGTGACCTTTTGGTGATAGCAAACAGAGCTTTGGCGGTCAAATATTTTTTTAAAAAAATTTCTTAAGTAAAAGTTGTCATTTATAGATCTTGAGTTCCGATATCGATACTAAAGTTGTAAAAGGAAGCCAAATATATATGTTTTAAATTTTCTAGGCAAAAGCTTTCAATATTAATACTTGAGTTGTCAATATTTCCTCATAACTTTTACTTGAGCTGCAGCAACTAATTTTTTTTTTTTTTGGGAATTTCTCATGATAAATTTGTCAATATGAATACGTGAGTAGTTAATTGTAAATACCTGTTTACAATTTTGGCATTGATATTAAAAATTCACCTATCCATATTGAAAACTTTTATCTTAGAAATTTTTTTAAAAAAATTATTAGGCCTCCGGAGCTCCGGTCGGTGGTGGTGGGGAGGTCATGGAAGCTATATGTTACAATTATAATACGAAGAGGATGTACAGGGTGGAGCAAGATATAACTAGAGCTCTCTAAGCTATATGTTAATAAGGGTCGGGGAGAGGGGAAGAAAAGAAAATTGGAAGAGAGGAAGAGAGATGATTCTATTCATTTACTGAATAAGATAAGGGCTCATCAGGCCAGTGATACATGCATGATTTTATTCCTTTATTGATTAAGAGAAAGGCTCAGAGGCCAGTGATACATGCATGAGATTAGATGACATCGATGAGAGAGGAATAGCCGAATGGCCTCTGGGAAGAGCAGTTCAGGTTGTCGCCATAGCCCACACCAAGTATGTCGCAATACCTCTTGAAATATCCGATACGATTCTCATCAACAGTCGTGTTCGGACCTTTCCCACACTCCAGCCCTCCGATTATGATGTTGGTTACCACTCCGTAGCTAGGAAGTCGACCCCCCGCCACGTCCGCAGCGGAGGGTGTCCATCTCCCCGTTATGACGTTGTGGCACGACGGCTTCGGTGACTGCGGCGTCATCCAGAACCACAGCGCTACCTTGAAGGATAACACAGGATCAGTAGCCACTAGGTCGGGGTTGTTGAGCAATTAAAAATTAAAAAACCATTCTTATGCACCATCTTCTTGAATAGGTGTTTGGCCAGAATCCAGGAGTTTCAGTGTTGAAGGAGTGGGACCTGTACCAACAAAATGGCGTGGACAATTCCAATTTAGAGATCATGATTCAAAGAAATCTCTCCGTAACAGGTCAATACTCATGATGATTGTAAAGAAATGTAATTAGAGAAGATAATAAGGAGAAAGAAGATGAAGAGACTAACTAACTATATATTCTAACAATGACTTTTCCTTTTCCAAAACCATTACCCAAAACACCCTAAGTTCATTGCTATTTCGTAGATTATTCATGGATGGTTTTGATAGGATCAATGGGTTTGTATATTAGGGTTTTATTTGGTTTTTTTGGCCATGTTTCATCTGAGGAGGAGGTTGTTTAGCGTTCATGGAATACAAGTGTGTTTCAGGATGATGGTAAACAGAGAAAGTGTGTTCATGGAATACAAGTGTGTTTTTTTGCCATAGGAAATTTTAATTTTTACTATAAGGAATACTTTTATGGCCTATCTTTCAGGATGATGGTAAACAGAAATAACTGTCAAGATGGAAGCATGAATCATGATCAATGATTAAGGAGACCAAGGAAGAAGAAGCTGATGAAGAGGAGGGGAGCTTTGTGTTTAGACTATAGAGGGAACTTCATTTATTAATGGGTATGCTTTCTGACTCTGATGATGATAATGCAGGCTTTTGTTTGTGATTAATCATTAATTAATGACTATCAGTTCGTTTGCAAGAGAAGAATGAAAAGGATGGGAATCTAAATGGAAAGAGAAATGTGTTAAAAGTATGAAGAGAGAGACACACAAAGAAAGGAAAAGGCATAAATCAAAAAAAATGAAAGGTTTGTAATCTTGCTCCCATCTTCCCTTCATTTTTGTCCTCTCCCCTTTTTCCCATTCCTTCTGTTTTCATTTCAGAATGGTAGATCAATTAAAGAACATGTTATGACAGTTTCCTTTTTTTGTATTTCTGCAGGCTACTTTGGTTTCTGGCAAATAGGTTATGGACTATCTATAGAGGAAACCGTTGGCATGAGAATAAATCACAGAATTTACAAATGTAAGCATATTGTTCGCTCATCAATCTTTTTTTTATGCTCTATTTTTTGCCTCTTTCTGTTACTGTTGATTCTTGTGATGAATTGAGCCATGGGAATTATCTCCAAAGGCCTCTGATTTTTTTGCTCGGAAAAGGCCTCTGATTGGTGCAAGAAAGAAGTAGCTTTCAGCCCCCCCCCCCCCTACCCCCAAAAAAGTAGCTTAGATATATATATATATAGGTGATGTATAACCATTTACAAAATAACGATAAATATCATTGATAATTAGATTAAAAAAATATTAGTTTGATTATTTCTTTCAGGGAATAATTGGGTGGAATGGAAGAAAAGAACAGGGATATAGTTGGGTGTGAGAAAAGAAGAGGGAAAACAGGGATATGTTTTCACTTACTATCTTTTTCATGTTTTTGCAGGTCAATTATAATTGCTAAGCCTTTGACTTGAAGTTGATGAACTAGGCAACTTTCATCATAAAAACCACACTTGATTGCTGTCAGTTTGGTATTCATTAGCTACCATATGATGAGCTCAAACAAAAGTCCACATCCTTAAACATCATATATGCAGTATGTTAATAGTCAACCATGGATTGAAAATAAACTAACAGACTTCCATGCTTACTAAGAGAAGCATGGATTGGTTTAAGATATATGTTCCATATGATGGTCATGGAAGTAGGAGGACAACAACAAAATTTGTGTATAATGGAGATATTTATAAATATAAATGCATGATCTTTAATCATAGTTACGTTGTGTGTGATGTATTCTTTAGTTAATGTTCATGTAGCAAGTGCAGTTGTATTTTTATTTTAACGTTGGACAATGTTTTTCTTCACTTTCTGTTTGTGGAAACAAATTATCTTTACGTTGAAATTAATGCTCCCAGTGCAAGGGAGAGCAATTGCTATTATGCATATGCTATGTCTAATGGTATTTTTACGGAGCTATATTTTCAAGTAAAAAATAGTAATGATGTTTATGGGGAATTTCACCAGGTAAAAAATTAGTGGGCTATATTTATAGTTGATGCATTAATTTAATTTTAAGTACCCTCAACAACTTATTAGTCAAAAAAATAAAATGATTCTTAATGTTGGCGTAAATAGCTTAGATATGAAAACACTTTGTTCATCCAATGGTTTTATAGACCAAAGTGAGAGGCAACATAGCAAAGTGTGGGGATTTTGTTGATCCCGAGGGGTTTTTTTTTTTCCAATAATCTCCATGCATATTAAAAGTTGGTCATTGAAAGGGATTTGTTGTATTGTGATGTAAAGCTTTTTTGAACTAAAATGTAATTTTTAATTTGTTTGAATAAGATGTTTTTTTGCTCAAATGTTTGAATTAGATTGAAATGACTATAAATGATTATTTAAGATTTGGAGGAAATAAGGTTCTATAATAGAAGTCAAATTATATTAATGCATGCATCAGGAAAAGTTGAAATTATATTTAAATAATTCTAATCAATTGTTTATCTTTAAAAACATTATATTCGAACAATTATAATCTATTTATGCATATTTATCTCTCAAAACCTATATATGTTATATTATGTTGCTTTATTAATTTTCCATGTCAATTGATTAATTATTTTCTCCCATAATTATCTTGAATATAATATCTTCAAATAATATTAGTGTGACGGATTAATTTTAATAAAAAAAAATAAGTTTTTTCCTTAATAATATTCTCCCGTGTAACGCGTGGGGAGTAAAAGCTTGTTTAGTGAATAAGATAAGGGCCCAGTGATACATGCATGATTTTATTCCTTTATTGATTAAGAGAAAGGCTCAGAGGCCAGGTGATACATGCATGAGATTAGATGACATCGATGAGGGAGGAATAGCCGAATGGCCTCTGGGAAGAGCAGTTCACGTTGTCGCCATAGCCCAAACCAAGCATGTCACAGTACCTCTTGAAATATCCGATACGATTATGATCAACCGTCGAGTCCGGACCTTTCCCACACTCCTGCCCTCCGGTTAAGATGTTGGTCACCACTCCGTAGCCAGGAAGTCGATCCGCCGCCACGTCCGCAGCGGAGGGTGTCCATCTCCCCGTTATGACGTCGTGGCACGACGGCTTTGGTGACTGTGGCGTCATCCAGAACCACAGCGCAACCTTGAAGGACAACACAGGATCAGTAGCCACCAGGTCGGGGTTGTTGAGCAAGTCCACTCCTAACGCTGTTCCGGCTAGTCCGTAGTTGTAGTTCCTATAAGTCACTCATGCATATCGATCACATCAGCATTGTATTTAGCAAATAAATCAAAATTAAAATTGAGAACAGATATAGATATATACCCCTTGAGTTGGATGGGTCCGCGGCCATAGTACCGCTTGCCTGGAGCACATGGATATTGGTTGCTGGGGGCACAGTTGGTGCTTCGGTCGTGTTGCTCTATGAAGCAGTAGCCCCATGAGTAAGGAACGTCGGGGGGCTTAAGCCAACCGCCGTTGGTCTCGTGGGAAGTTTGGCCGAGGAAAGCTGCAACCTCCCTCCTGTTCGTGGCATTATTGCCGGTGGCGGCAAAGGCCGGGAAAGACTCGGCGGCTTGAATGAAGGCGTCATAGGTGTAGAAGCCTCTGGCCGGGCAGAGAGCGTCGTCGCGGTGCATGAGCATCTGTTCAAAGGTGTCCTTGGAGATGATGTTGGCGAGGCCACATTGGCTTTGGCATCCACCGCCGCAGTAAATATCGGTTGAACCACACCAACCCCATTGGCTGCAGCAGAGGCCGCTGTGGCACAAGGCACCGCCTGCCTGTGTTCCGCATTGAAATGCTAAGCCTCCCACTGTGAAGCACAGCAGTAGAGACGAGATCACCCAAACGTTGTTCATGTTATCCATCCGATGTGGAAAATGGAGACATGAGAGCTCCTTTATATACAAAAGAAAGAGGGGTCGTGACGAAGGAGGAAAGCTAGCCTACGTGCCTTATTCATTGGCGGTGGCTTGTTCTCTTGGATATTCTATCTATCCATGTGTACGAGATTTATTGTGCGGGTCAGCTACACTTGTCGGCAATAATTATCTCCCACAGTACAAACACGTGACTCACATTGCCTGTAAAAGTGATCCAGTGGTAGGTCGTATGGGAAGCATGCATGTTTTTATATGTAGAGTGGTGACGCAACATATTCTTAGAGACAACGATGTCTTGGCTGAGTCATATAGTCCGGGCCTTCTCTTAATCATTTTCAGTTTATTCTCTTGTCTAGCCTTGTCTCTTAATCATTAATGTCTTCCATCCCATTAAGAGTGTTCCCCTTCTGTTGACCCTGTCGTTAATTACTTACTTAATTAGAATTAACAAAGTATAAACCTAATGTGATTATGCATAGACCCACATATATATTACTACTTTCTTCAAGGAAAACCAAGTTATTTGCGATTTCTCATTCTTAGACTTTTAGAACAACGTAACAAGATAAGCCACAGTAAATTTTTTAATATTTTAGGATAATTAAATCAATTAACAACACTTGAACTTATTGTCTTCTAATTTATAATCAAGTTACAATAATATCTAAAGCATATTTAGCTACACAAACTTAACATTTCCACCACTAAAATGTAAAGCCAACCAGCTACGTACAATATAAAACATATACTCCCTCTCGTTTTACACAAGACTTACTTTGCACTTCTATTTCTTTATTAAATGAGCCTAAGAATGTGAGAAATACAAAGGAAGAAAATGACTAGATAAAACTAGTAGTCATTGAATTTGAAATCACTTACTAATGAAAATTTTGTTTTAAACAACGTTTTAGCTATAGATAAAAAAATAAAAATTAAGCCACTCTTTATTGTTAAAACTTTAATTGTGTCGGTGGTTAGAGTTTAAGTTTCTAGTGATGCTCGTTAAATAAATATTAAGAATCTTTACTAAAACCTAAAAATAACAATAGAATATATGATGCTTTGGAGCCTTGTTTAGGATCCCATCTGATGGACTTATTATCCCATCAAATGGGAAAAAAAGTCTATCAAGAGGAAAATGGGCATTTGGATCACTTAATTATTTGATGAGCTTTACACCTTGAAGTTGTTTTTATTTTTTTAAAGCCAGATGTGCTAGCTTTTCATCCCATCAAGCTTCTCATCACATCACCAAAAGCTTCTTTGGACCGTTGTGCCCCTCCCCCAAAAAAAGTCCTACTTCTATCATTTTCATGTGATACCCTCCTCTCCTCTATATTTGATGAATCTAATGAAATATATATCACATTCAAGCAAAATAATGAAATATATCATTTTCCTTCTTTTTTTTTGCATATTTTTATTCCAATGAATCTGGGATTAGTTGGGATTGTAGAAATATATCACGTTCAAGTAAAATATAGTATTTGATTACTATTTTTTTTTGCATATTTACGTTAATGAATAAAAATAATGAAATGATTTTTAATCTACATATATTTTGCATATTTTCAAAATTGTGCAGATATATTTTTTTAATGGTAATTTTATTTTTAAGTACTTCATTGTGTTGTAATTTTTTAATGGTACTTTTATTATTTTATTTAGCAAATTTATATTTAATTTTAATTTTTTTATCCAAAATTATCATATTTTATATATGTATGTGTATTTGATTCATGCCTTTTTCAGTCATTATCCATCTCATCTATCTTTTCAAAAGCTATGCCAAACAAGTGCCCATCAGAAACAAAAGTCACTTCTGCCACCGCTATCCCAAATACAAATCATATCAGGAAAAGTTCATTAGGAAAAAAGTCCATCAGAAACAAAAACCAATTCTCCCACCACTATCCCAAACAGCCCTTAGAAAATTAGGTTTGTATTATTTATATCCTAATGATTGGTTAGGATGTTTATTCAAATGAGATTTTCTTAGATAATCTCACAATTTTCTTAGGCTGTTGGAGCTCTGGTCCTTGGTCACCGTCGCTAAAGCTCCGGATGCCAGGGAGGTCACCAAAGCTTCAGTGACGACCGTCGTAGTTGGTCATAGACGTTGGAGCTCCGGTCCTTTGGTAGTGGAATTATGATTTTTTATTTTAAAAAATTAAGGGTAGCTAGGTAATTTCTCAAATTTTGCAACATTTTAAAATTCCAAATCAATCTCTTTGAAATGATTGAAATTCAACATATATACTTATTTGTTTTTTTTAGAATAAATACCCTTTCTAGTCCTTGACAAAAAACGCGATCCCCATTTTCATTCCATACAAAAAATGTCTTTTTTAATCCATAAAAAGGACGAATAAGGGTCGATTGGTTGACATTTTGATCCCTCGCAAATTTCCAAAAAGTCATTTTTAGTCCATAAAAATGACGAATAAGGGTCGATTTTTTATATGGGACCAAAATGGGGTCTGTGTTTTTTGTCGGGAATGAGAAAGAGTATTTACTTTTTTTATACCAATTTTGATGTTATTTTCTGTCTTTTTCCAAAAAAAAATAAAAATCAACCCCTTTTAATACCCGTATCGTTTCAAATATGTGAAGTAATGGTATGAAATTTTGATGGAAAATATTATCGAAAATATTATTGTGAAGGAGGAAGGCTAGCCTACGTGGGAACCAGTTTTGGTGCCTAGGAACCATCTGCTTAGCTGATTTGGACCGTCCAGATTAGATCTGGACGGTTCGGATTTAATATTTTTTAAAAGATATTTTCCAAATGGAAAAATGATTTTTTGAAGATATGTTAATTAAGAGATTATCTTTATTTTAAATCTTTTATTTTATAAAAAATAAATTTTAAAAAATAATAAGTACCACTCTATCTATAAATTCCTTTTGGCCAAAAAAATTGGTCCATTTATAAGTCTCTTTGAGGACGAGAGATGGTGTAATTTTCGCATATTAATTTTACCAATAAAGATAGAGAGAAAGAAAAGTTGAAATATCCCAATCATAAATGAGGGTAAAATTGAAATTTTACCCCTATAATCATTAAGCCCAACTACCTCTCCTTGGTATGTGTGTTTTGGTCAAAAAAGGACTTATAAATAGGACCAGAGTGATAAAAAATATTAAATCTATACCGTTCAAATCTGATCTGGACAATTCAGATCAGCTAGACAAATGATACCTATCTAAATAGGCACCATATCCGGTTCCGCTTACGTGCCTTATTCATTGGCGGTGGCTTGTTGTCTTGGATATTCTATCTATCCATGTGTACGTGATTTATTGTGCGGGTCAGCTACAGTTGTCGGCATTAATTATCTCCCAAAGTACAAACACGTGACTCACATTGCCTGTAAAAGTGGTCCAGTGGCAGGTCATATGGAAAGCATGCATTTCTAGTTCTCAATCCCGATGCTGGTTGACAGTGGAGATTAGTTCGTGATCATTTTCAGTTTTTTTTTTTTTTTTTTTTTTTTTTTTTTTTTTTTTTTTTTTTTTAAAAAAAACCGCTAGCCTCGTCTCTTTATTAATCATTAATGTCTTTTATCCCATTAAGAGTGTTCCCCTTCTGTTAACCCTGTGGTTAATTAATGAGAATTAACACAAAGTATAAACCTAATGTGATTATGCATGACACACATATATGTGTATACCTACTATGTTAAAGGAAAACCAAGTTATTTGCGATTTCTTATTCTTAGACTTTTAGAGCAATAAATAGTCCGTTTCGGATAGCGGTGACAGAAGTAACTTTTGTCTAGATAACTTTTGCAAATAGAAGATAGGATAAAAGTTAAAGGGAGAAGGTACATAATTTCTGCGCATAACGTTTTTTAAGGGGAACGTCCCAAGATCATAACGTTTTTTTGGGAGCAAAAAAACGCATGACGTTACGTTTTGGGAAAAAAGTGTGCCAGTAGTTAGTTGGCCGTCAACTTGGATGGAGCAATGACGCGTGGATTAAAAAAAATAAAAAAAAAAAAAAAAAGTAAAAAAATTAGGGAAAAATTCAGAAAAAAATTAAAAAATTAGATTTTTTTTTAAAAGTTAGGAAAAAATTAGAAAAAAATTAGGAACAAATTAAAATAATTAGGAAATAATTAGAAAAAAAGTAATTAAAATAATTAGAATTTTTTTTAAAAAAAAATTAGGAAATAATTAAAAAAATTTAAAAAAATAAAAAAATTGGAAAAAATTCAAATAATTAGGAAAAAATTCAAATAATTAGGGAAAATTTAAAATAATTAGCAAAAAATTAAAATACCCCCACCGGTTCTTAGTCGGACTTCACACATCGAGTTAGATTTATCTCTATAGGGAGAATTGACAAGAAGATTATCTTAATTAATTAATTAATATTTTTTTCAATGAGCAATTTACCCTAGCTTTTTTGCATCTTCAACAATCGCAGCTTTGTGTATATACGACTCCTCCTCCCAGTTGGTTATCGCGCCGCGGCTGGGTGGCGGCGGCGAATTCTGAGGGCCAACGGTTCGGTGGTGGGGCCCATTTGGGCGGAGGTATTTTAATTTTTCCCTAATTATTTGATTTTTTTTAATTTTTTCCTAATTTTTTAATTTTGTTTTTCAAATTATTTTAATTTTTTTCCTAATTATTTGATTTTTTTCCTAACTTTTAAATTTTTTTCTAATTTTTTCCTAACTTTTATTTTTTTTTCTGATTTTTTTTTAATTTTATTTATTTTTAATCCACGTCGTTCCATCCAAGTTGACGGTCAACTAACGCCCGTGGTGGTATTTTTGTACCCAAAACGTAACGTCGTGTGTACTTTTGTTCCTAAAAAACGTCATGGTCTTTGGGCGTTCCTTCGAGGCAAACGTTATGTGTAAAATTGTACATTTACCCAAAGTTAAATTGTACATGTGATTTGTGTTTAAGATACGATAGCGAAGTGACTTTTTTTCAAATTGGCTTTTGTTTGGATAATTATTTGAGATGGAAAATAATTGATAATGACATTAATCTTATTGAACACTACACATATATATTAGTAGTATATATTGTGATAATTGAATATAAAAAAATTAAATTATTATTAAAAAATTCAAAACTCTAAAGTACATAATTAAATATATTCTAAT
The DNA here is from genome assembly GCA_019022615.1 of Acacia melanoxylon. Taxonomy (NCBI): domain Eukaryota; kingdom Viridiplantae; phylum Streptophyta; class Magnoliopsida; order Fabales; family Fabaceae; genus Acacia; species Acacia melanoxylon. The sequence goes on from JAFJYJ010000003.1 coordinate 18,115,854, forward strand.
AGATAAATTTTAATGCATACAAACGTATATTTAATAATACAATGCTTATTAAATCATTTATTTCTAACATTTTTCTCTGAAAACTTAAAAAAGTTACGTTTGAAGCTAAAAAAGGTGGCTTCTGAAAAAAATCATTTCCCCCCCTTTTTGAGAAGCTCATCATCCACTAGAGCCATCCCAAACGGCTATTTTTCCGTTGTTGAGCTTTTACTCACTTCCACTAGTTTTTTTTTTTTTAAAAAAAAAAACTTCTGTAGAGATGCTGTACAAAATAAGCCACAATAAATTTTTTAAATATTTTAGGATAATTAAATCAACTAATAACACTTGAACTTATTGTCTTTTAATTTATAATCAAGTTACAATAATATCTAAAGCATATTTAGCCACACAAACTTAATGTTTCCTCGACTAAAACGTAAAGCCAACCAGCTACAATATAAAACACATACTCCCTCTCGTTTTATACGAGACTTGCTTTGTAGTTCTATTTCTTTATTAAATGGGCCTAAGTATAGTTATTGAATTTGAAATCACCACTTACTAATGAAAATTTTGTTTTGAACAACGTTTTAGCTATAGATAAAATTATGTTAAGCCACTCTTTATTGTTAAAACTTTAATTGTGTCAATGGTTAGAGTTTGAGTTTCTAGTGATGCTGGTTAAATAAATAATAAGAATCTTTACTAAAACCTAAAAATAATAATAGAATATATGATGTTTATATACAGTTTTTAAATTATGAACTATCATATATAAACACAGACAATATAGAGTTTTAGAAAATTAGGTTTGTATTATTCATATCCTAATAATTGGTTAGGATGTTTATTCAAACAAAATTTTGTTAGATAATCTTATAATTTTCTTGGGCCGTCGGAGCTCTAGTCCCTAATTGCCGTTGCCAGAGCTCCAATCACTGAGGAGGTCACCAAAGCTCCGATGACGGCCATTGTAGCTGGTTACAAGCGTCGAAGCTTTGGTAGCCGGTTAGGGGGTTTATGATTTTTTATTTAAAAAAATTAAGGGTAGTTAGGTAATTTCTCAAATTTTTGTAACATTTCAAAATTCCAAATCAATCTCTTTGAAATTATTGAAATTCAACATACTTATTTGTCTTTTACTAATTTTTATGGTATTTTCTATCTTTTTCAATATATATATATATATATATTCAACCGGACTTGACCCTTTTGATGTCCTTATCGTTTCAAATATGTCAAGCAATGGCATGCAATTTTGCTGGAAAATATTATAGAAAATTTCAATAATCCACAAGTAAATGACTGGGACTATTCAACATTGCAAAACGTTGACATTGTTGATTATCATGTTATATCTACATTGTAAAAATTTGAAAAAATAATTTTGTTCCCAATCTTATTAAAATTATTAAATATAAAACATAAAATGGCATGATTTTTTTTTTAATCTCCCAAAGGATTATCAACATAAAGTATAAAAAGATAATGAGACATACGTACGCATATTAAATCATAAATGAAGAATAGATTTCTAATTTCTCAGATATCGTGCTATGCATAGGACCAACATACCTAGCTTTCGTTTTCAATATTCTATCTAGACATATAATTGCCTCTGTATTTTTAATAGTTTCAAAAGTATAATTATTTTATAAAATTATTCTACACTCGTATTCTTTTCATTAGAGAAATTACAATGAATGTAATATGAATAATATACATAATTGGAATAAAAATTGTGGACGAGAAAAATTTAAGAAATTATAAACAAACAAATGTGATTAATATTCTTATCATGTTCAGTTACAAATTTTATTAGATAAAGCTCTTAGTTTATTGACCAACACAATTCTTATTATTCTCAGTTACAAATTTTCAATAAAAAATGTGATTCAATTGCAAAACCAACTAAATGGTTCCAATACTTGAAAACAAGTCATACTATTGACAACTTATGCATAATCTTATACTGTATATCGATTAATATCGTATTAATATTAATATATATTGGTATTTATATTTATATTACTTGAAAGTTAAATAATTCAGATGGTTAATCATTTCTCTAATTTTCTTTTAGTCTGCGAAAAAGTTTTCCTGTACTCAAACCATCACCGAAGGTTCAAGAGTTTTCTTTCATATACAATCATACTAATTATCGAACGAATTTTTCTCTAAGAATTATTCATATATATATATATATTAAAGGGTGAATGAGCAATTTGGCCAACGAACTATTACCTCAGGAGCGCCTAGCACAAATAACTTTTAAGTGGACCAAAAATACCAAAAAACTTTAAAAATGTGCAGTCATCACAAAAAACTTACTTTAAGAGTGCCCAGCAAAAAAAAAAAATTTTACTCGAAAAGCGCCAACACAAGAAATTTTTACCCCATTTTTGTGCTGACCGCACATTTTTAAAAGTTTTTTGGTATTTTTGGCCTACTTAAAAGTTATTTGTGCTGGGTATTTCTGATGTAATAATTCGTTGGCCAAATTGCTCCTTAACTCTATATTAAAATACTTGTCTTACCAAAAGATTCATGGGTGTGTTTGGGTTCAACGTTTGTTAATAGGGTGTTTGTGTAAAAAAAAAAGCTCGGTGGAAATCACAGTGTAAAAAAAATGTAGGTAGGTGTTTCGGGTAGCTTTTATCCCACTAAACTTCTAAAAATAAGCCCCAATTAGATGGACGCTCACTTGAGGAGTGTTGTGCCATTGGAAAAGTTGAGACCAGTGTCCTACGTCTGTCATGTCTTATCCAAAAGGGAGCTGAACACACAATACATGGTGGACCCCGTAATTTGTAGACTTCCTTATTCATATAAAAATAAAGGGTTAAGGTGCAAAAATACACATGAGCTTTTCCTGAAAGAGCATCCAGCACCAAGTGCTTTTTTGAGGGGCAAAAGTGACTATGTGGTTACAAAATAAGAGCAGAAGTCACATAATCTGTTAAATGGGTTGACGTTGACCATTAAGTTGGACAGTTTGACTTAAGTTGATGATGTGTCTATTGAGTTGGAGTTTTTAGAAGGCCAGTTAAACCCTAAATTGCTGACTAATTACTGACTAGGAAATTGCTGCAATAAGAAAAATTGGGGAAAAATTGATTATTATTTTTTTGCTCAAAGGGAAAAAACCGATTAACGCATATAAGGAAAAAGTGGGGAAAATGCATCGATTTGTATTGACGCAGCGAAGTATGGTTCAGGGAACGAATAGGGTTCGATGATTTTGATTCAACGATTCACTCAACGAACTGACGAAGCACTAAATTGATTCAAGAAAATGGGGCGACGATTCACGCAACGAACTAGGGTTCAGGCGACGGCCAAACGATTTCACGCGAGGAGCTGAGTTCGTATGTCTATCCAAAGTTGACAAAGAACGAGATCAAAGAAGCGAAATCGAGAAAGTGAGGCAAAGAATCGGTTTGCGGGCGGGAATCGAAAGTGAGGCGGTGGAAAAGCGGGATTCGCATGTGAGTGGGGAATCTTCCATTTCGCCAACAACTCGACAAATATTTAATCCGGGTAAGCAACGATAGGACCCATTCATGTTTTCTTGCTTTGTTTTGTCGATTAGTGAAATGGCATTGATCCAATATGTACTTTTTCTCGGGCAACGTCCTTACTAGTTAACTGGAATCCATGCACGAAGCGGGATCATAGACCCAAGTGCCTAGGAAGTGGCGCAATCCGGAGCGGAATGAGCAAAAATTCGACATGGATTTATTTCAACCAAGAAGAAGGAAGAGCGGCTATCTCTTTTGTTATCCGAGATTCCAATATGGATGGGTATTAGATGGAAGAACAAAGCAAGTTTTGGTGGATTCAGCCTTCATTGGATTCAACCACCTTCCTTCGCAGTTTCTCGCTTCTCCCCGTCGTCGCGTTGAAGATGATTCCATCGAGCTCCTCTCGATCTCTCGTTCCTCACGGCTCGTCCCGTCGTGCTCGACGCTTTGCTCCTTCTCGATTGATTTTTTTTTTTGGTCGAAATTCCTTCTCGGATGAATGGGGGATGGAAACACGACTTTGAGTTTGAGTTTTCCCAATATTGAATATTTGGGTGAGTTTAATTGACAGATCAACATGCCACGTTTCATTCACACTTGACAAATAATGCACAGTCACTTACAATTAACGGACCGTCAATTCATTTAAGCATTATGTGACTTCGCTCTTATTTTGTAACCACATAGTCACTTTTACCCCTCAAAAAAGCACTTGGTGTTTGGATGCTCTTTCGGGAAAAAGCTCATGTGTATTTTTGCACCTTAACCCAAAAATAAATTAAAATGTGATTTCTTTACATTTAAAACATGAAGAATAATTTTTGAAAATAAAATTGTTGGTCATCCCGTAAGATTTTTTAAATACGTGGTTTATTAATTTTTCAAATAATAATTTAATTCTTTTTTAATTTAAATTATTATCTTTAATTATCACAATATATGCAACTAATATTAATATATGTAGTATTCAATAAGATTACTTCCCTTTTTAGTTATTTTCCATCTCAACTGACTTTGTATCGCTAAATCAAACATGTTTCCGTGTGGAAAAAAGCCACTTATGTCATCTTCAATCCAAACACAAATTACATTTACAACATGATTTTTTTCCTATCTTACTTTTATAAAAGTTAGATAGAAAATAAGTCATTTCGTCCACTAGTAACCCAAACAAGCTTGTTCTAGTGTTATAAGGCTCTACTAGATCCTTTTGAGTCTTGAATTCGAGTTTAAGATGAGACATTTGTGTTAGAAAAGCGAGCCACGAACTCTAAACCGTATACCGTAAATTAATATAATTAAAAAAATACTTATTTTACTAATTTTTCATTTTATAATTATTCTAATTTTAAATCATATTCACATCACATGTATTTTTTTTTTTTTTTTGCTAGTCAGTTAATTTACACACACATGATTTCTTTTACATTTTTAACGCAAGCAGTTAAATTTCAATATTTGACAAAAATTTACCCAGGATCAAAATACTGGATTGACAAGCCATTTGAGTTAAAGTGCGATTTCTCGCTGGACAATAAAAATAATAAATTCATTTCAGTCCTTCCCATTCGCTCCTGAACCTTGTTTGTTCCAGCCACCGTCTCAACGAGTTTTCAACAGAATCAGCACTCTTCTGGTTCGTCCATTATAGCCTGTTTGGAGCGAGTCCAGCGAATTGAAAAAAAGCTCAGTGGTAGGAAAAAAGCTCAATTGAACCTGTTTGAGTTGGTTTATTTCACCCAAAAAAAAGTTACTTGTCCGTGAACAATGGGAAACATTTGGGTTGGCGGTAGGAATGATGGGCTTTAAAAAGTCATCCGACTTAAAAAAAGTTCGGTAGGAAAAAAGTTAGGTTATAGATAATGATTTGTGTTTGGATTGTCTATTTGACTTTTACAGAAGTGGCTTTTTTCTAAACTAAGGAGTGTTTGAATTATTATTTCAAAAGTCAATTGAGATAAAAAAAAATGATATGAATTTTATTAAATATTCTCACTGAAGAGATTCTCGGCATTCTCAAGAATGCCTTGTGAATTACAAGGCATTTTGAGGCATTCTCGAGAATACCTTGGGCATTCTCGAGAATGCCTAAGGCAGGAAATTCCTAAGAATGCCTTAGGCATTCTCGAGAATGCCCCAGGGCATTCTCCTAAGAATGCCTTGAGGCATTATATGCCTCAAGGCATTTTGAATGCCCCAGGGCATTCTTCAAATGGATCATGCGAGGACGAGCACATATGAGGCGGGCGAAGGAATTATTGAAGATGATGACAGGAGGTAGTAATTGCTGAGGAGATGAGGCAGGCGAAGGAATTATTGAAGAGGAGAGGATGGGAGAGAGAATCGGCAGATGAGAGGAGGGAAAGAGAAGGCACACGATGCTTTTTCAGGGTGCTGCCTCTTGGAAGAAGACGATGAACAGTAGCCTCCACGGTGCGTTACAAGATAAGCTCTATTTTGGAGCGTTCAAAAAGCTCAGCAGCGTTGATGGTTTTGGAAGAAGCCAACGGATCATCCAAACACTCCTCATCTGCGTTTTTTCACTGTTGATCGTTTGCTTTTCCGCCACTAAATATTTTTGCCTTCAACGCTGCATTTAACGTGAATCCAAACAGGACCAATAGCGTGCAAGCGTCAGCAGAAAAAGCTCAGCCTTTCCAGCAGCGTTCACATCTCCTTTCCTGCCCAGTGTTCAGAGTTTGTCATGTTCTGCCAAAATTAAATTCTTCTTTGAATGGGAAATAAATTCCCAATGTTCACAACTCCTTTCCTATCTTACGAATTCTTTTATATTTAATTAAGACTGAATTAATTTATTTTCAATTAATTCAAATATATTTATATATAATTTTATCCATTAAATATATTAATTAAGGACTTTATTACGAATATTGGCTTAATGGTGAAAGTGCTGTGCTTTCACTTCCCAAATCACCAGTTCGAATTGGCAGTCTCACACACAAAAGCAGGAATACGAATATTGAGTAATGGGGCATTTATTCTAAAGCTGCTCATTGATGATGACTTGAGGCTACTTCTCAAAGACCCATTTTATTTGTTTGTTGCTGTTGACGGACTTATAACTGATTTATTGGTACCTGATAATTCTATGGCATGGATGCAAATATGCAAAGTGGTTTCTTCTGACACAGACTTACTGGTTAAATACAATTATGTAATTACTGTTGTTGTGAGGTTCTAAAAGGGTTCTGTACGGTTGAAATAGGGGTTTCAACTTTTTTTTTTTTTTTGGAAAAAAATCCTTTTTATCCCTTTTTTTTAAAGTAAAAACGGTAAAAACTATAAAAATGTGATTTTGTAGTTTTTACATGTTTGAGTGGAGTTTTTACCAGTTTACGCTTAGAACTGTTTTTACTTGCGTTTCAGTATGTATGACCCTAGTAAAAATGTAGGTTTTTATGTTTTTACACTAGTTTTTTACAATTTCTCCTTCCATTGTGTTTCCGCCACATCATCGCTCGCTCATTTTCCTTTCCACACCTCACTACACCTGCTGCACACCACCATTCATATCTGCTAATATCCATTCCCCATCTCGTTTTTTTGCTGGTTCAGACACAACACAAAGAGCTGAGAGTTTGAGTGTGAAGGCGAGATTGAAGCCAGAGACAGACCGAGAGCGGGAGAGGGAGGAAGGCTGAGAGTGAGACTGAAAGCTGGGAATCTGAGAGAGAACAAGAGTTGCCGGAAGAAGAAGAAGTAGAAGCCGATCATCGCAAGCAAGTTCGGTTTCCGGATTAGGTGACTCTTTAAGCCTCATCCTTGTAGCTTCCATGTTTTCTACACATGGGTTTGGTTCTGCGTAATGGATCTTTGTTTTAAGGAACTGAATCAAAGGAGATCTGAAGATTAAGTGATGCATGCATGTGTTTGTAGGTTTTGAGTTGTTATTGATAAATCAGAAGCATGCTGTTTCGGTGCATGTGTATGAATCATTGGGGGAAGGTTGCATTGATATATATGCATGTATTTATGGTTCTGTTTTGGTGATAATTGAACCTTAACGCTATTGTTTCACCTTTATGGGTTCTCTAGAAATAAGGAGTAGTGAATTATTAAGGAATTAGGAAATGTGTGAGAATGAGTCTTATGCATGAAATCATAAGCTAGGGAGATTTTGAAAACTGAATTTTTCAGTTAGAACAATAATTGTTGAGCGAGTCAAAACCAAGGTAAATGACCTCTTTTGACTGTGAAATTTTTACAGGAGATAGTACTATCCTTAAGGTTTTAAATGAGCTTTGGATCACCCAAAAAGGGGGTCTATAACTCCACTTATGATTTTTAGAAGTTGAGCTAAAAATTTGAAAATTTCTGGTATGCTTCTGGAGTCAAGTGTATGACGTTGCATTTCGGACCCAAAAAACAAAATTTAAAAAATGTGAAATTTTTCAGATAAATAGTAGACACATATAGGTTTAATTTGATAGGTCATTTGTTGAATTTTGATAAGTATTGAAGGATTTATGATTTTTCAAAGATTGGTTAGGAAATCTGAAAAATTCTGGACATTGTTTATGTTTTTCAAAATTGGGGAATTTTCTCAGCTATAAATCAACTTGGTGACTTTAATTTATGAAAATAGACTTATCAAGGTTTAAGAAGAAATTTGAATCACTCCATTTAGAGTTATATCAATCAAGTTATGAATTTTCCAAATTCCTATAAAAGTTAAAGACTGAATTTTTTATAAGTCTTAGAATAGTCACATAAGTTGTTAATTGTGCTTAACCTTTAAAGTAAAGGTTTCTTTGGATAAAATGAAAGGTTAAATGGCTGAAATAATAATTATCCTATAGTGTATAGTATCTAATTAAATAAGTCCAAATTAATATACATCCCTAGTCATAAGAATACTAAAGGATACGTATTTTGGGGTGGGTCTAAAGGAGCTGAATCTTAATTATGTTTGGATTGATTAATAACCCATCACTATATAAATATTAATTATAGGAACTGAGAATTGCCCAAGCTTGAAGGACAAACATAGTGACAAGAGCTTGTTGGAAGGGGTTTTGTCGGTTAGACCAACAAGTAGTAACTATATCTCACATTCTTTGTATAGCTATATATATTTGTGTATGCCATATTTGTATGTCCCACCTTATGAGGCTAGCACCACTCGTGGCTCAATTGAGCGGAAGGGCCGACCATGGAGCTAGCTTCCCGGTGGCTAGGCAGGGCCTAGTGCATTCAGTATTTTTGGTATTAAATTACCATAAATGAATTTCCTTGTGCTAAGGTATTTGAAAATCTTTGAATGAATACTTGTATTACAAGCTACATATAGAATGTAATACTTGAATTTGAATTTGAATGCTTTATATGCTGTGTGGACTACTCTATTTGGTTGATTTACATATATTGCATATATTTAGAATTTGAGATTAACCTGTTACTCTGGGATTCATTCATTTGAATCTCAGAACCTTCCAATCATCCAGGTTGGGGGCAATCTAGTTAACAAGGTTCTAGGAGCAAGGGGTAGTAATCGCTTGACCGTAAGAATGTGGTGGTGTTGATAGTGCAGAAGAATCTTTTGTGATACACCTTCTGTATATAGTTATTTATATTTCCTTATGACTTAGTTAATGATACATATGATTACGTAGAAATAGATAAGAATATATATATATATATGCTGCTAACAATTGTTGCAGGGACAGGCATGTATATAACAAGCCCAAATCGTGGTGAATGATTTAGTAGAGCACTAGATTAATTGAAGAAATAAGGAAATAGTCTAATAAGACTTGATAAGATTTTAAGTATGATGCGATTTTAACGATAAGTTTGAACCACTGATAAAATGTTTTCAAATATTTTAAATGTTTCAGAAAAGTCCATTCGAACTGTATTATTATTTGAAATTTTTCTTTAAAGAAAGGCTTCCTTTGCAAGAACCAAACATAGCTCAGTGGTTTAAATTCTGTTAAATATTACATCTTTACATGATAGGCGAAGATGCTACTTTGTTCTTGGCTCAGAACAGTGGGGTGTTACAACTTACATCCGAATGAGAATCCATCTCTCATTCTTGTTTCACCGATCTTGTATGGCCTTAACTATCACTCTTGGTTTTGAGCTATGCGTATGGCGTTGCTGTCGAAAAACAAGCTCCAGCTCATCAATCGCTCGATTACGGCACCAAGCAGTTCAGATCCATTGCATCCAGCTTGGGAGCGTTGCAATATGATGGTTCTTTCGTGGTTAACCTGTTTGATTTTATCGTCTATTGCATAGAGCATACTGTGGATTGATCAAGCCAGTGATGTTTGGGAAGATTTACATGCACGATTCTCTTAGAATGACACATTCCAGCTGGCTGATCTACAAGAGGAAATCCAAGCATTGAAACAAGGTGAACTCAATGTAAGTGACTATTTTACAAAGTTGAAAGTTCTCTGGGATGAGTACTTATTGATGAGACCTCTACTTTGTTGTACACGTATGCCAAAATGCTCTTGTGGTATTCTTGACTCCTATAAAAAGTATTTAGATCAAGATTATGTGATTCGTTTCTTGAAAGGATTAAGTGATAAGTTTTCCACAGTTAAGTCTCAGATTATGTTAATCGATCCTTTACCCCATATTAATCGTGTATTTGCTTTGGTACAACAACAATAAAGGGAAATGGGATATCAATTTACTGAGGTTATAACTCTCTCGTCTAAGACTAATGGTTCTTGTTTCCCTGCTCTTGGCTTGCCTAAGCCGAGTCCTTCCAATTCTACTAACCAATGCACGTATTGTGGGAAATACAAGCATACAGAGGCGACATGTTACAAGAAGCATGGGTTTCCCCCTGGTTTCAAGTTCCGCAACCCAACTGTTAATGCTATATCATTTGAGCATACGACTGGTCTGAATCCACCTGCGCCTGCTAAGGTTGTTAATGAAACATATAGTTTCATTCCAGACCAATATTGAAAGTTGTTAGCTCTGGTTCAGCATGATAAGTCTTGACCTTCTGTTTCCGTCAATAATGTGTCCACTAATGGTAAACCCCTTCCATATTTTCATTCTTTCTCTAAATCATGGATCATAGATTCAAGAGCCAATGATCATGTTTGTTCTGATCTTTCCTTATTTTCATCTTACAAGCAAATTTCACCAATATTTGTTAATCTCCCTGATGGTACTCGTGTACTGGCCTTTTATAGTGGCATTGTTCATTTTTCTCATTCCTTTGTTATACAAGATGTTTTGTATGTTCCTAAATTTTGTTTCAACTTAATCTCTGTTTCTAAACTCACTCATAATCTTCCCTGTGTTATTTCTTTTTAGACCTCCCAATTAGGCATGGAAATAGGCTAAGTCAGGCCAGACTTTAACTAAATAGGACTGAGCCTGCAATGGAGGCAGAAAGCTTGACCCTGGGCCTGAGCCTGAATTCATGCATTTTTCTAGGCTCAGGCCTGAGCTTTCATAAGGCCTGGTCAAGCCTAAAGCCTTTTTAAAGGCCTACTTACAATGTAGGCCTTTAAAAAGGCCTCATATTGCAGGCATTGGAGGCCATAAATAGGCTTTGTATACTTTAAGCCTATCAAAACTTATATAAATATTGTTGAAATTATAATATAAGAATGAAAAACAATAAATATTATCTTATTTATATGATATAAATATAATTATATTTATTTAATATTTAAACAGGACAGACCTGAAAGCCTACAGGTCAGGTCTTAACAAAATAGGTCTGGCCTATTTACATATTCAGGCCTTTAAATAGGCCTTGGTCTAGCCTTTTTATCAAATAGGCCAAGCCTGACCAGGCCCTAAATAGGCTAGGTTGTAGGTCGCCTGATAGGGGCTAGCCTATTCCCACCCCTACTCTCAATGCCACATCAGCCTTCAGCCTTCCGGGAAGATGATTGGTTTAGTGAAGTCATTCAAGGTTTATATCTCATGAATTCCGAGATATCTTGTGTCTTCATACCTAGTTAGTAATATTTCCACTAATGCCACTTTTACACCATTTGATCTTTGGCATTTTCGCTTAGGACATTTATCCAAACATACATTGTATTCCATTCATAAACAATACCCTGCTGTTCCTTATAATTCTTCCTTTGATTGTTGTGATGTTTGTCATTTTGCTAAGCAACGAAAGTTGCCTTTCCCTGTAAGTAATAGTTCTTCTAATAAAATTTTTGATCTAGTTCATATGGATATTTGGGGACCCTATCATTTACCTTTATAAAAAAAAAATTCAATTGCATAAGGACAATCATAACCAAGGAAATTATATCCCTCCCCCACACTTAAATCAAACATTGTCCTCAATGTTGCAAAAATATAAAGAGGGAAAGGAACTAGTACTCCCCTGGTTTAGGCCTCTAGCTCTGATGTGGAGTGCTTCCCCTGGTGCCATCCATTATATTTCAAATTTTAAGGGAGAAGAGAGTGCTCAAGCAAGACCTTGCAGCAACAAGAGGAGTGATCTTCTTCAAACCTGAATAAAACTGAAAGAAAGAAAGAAAAATAATAATAAAATATGAAAGAAAAACCCTTGGGTTACCTCCCAAGAAGCGCTAAATTTATAGTCTTCAGCCAGACTTCTCAAAACAAACCACTAATCATAAGTATCAAACACCATAATTACCTTGTCTTCATTCCTTTTCAAGCAACAAGGTATCACACACAAAACTTGATCATTCCAATTAATTACTTGTACTTCCTTAATCATAGACAATCTTGGATTACAAGCAATCACTGAATTCAAATGAAGCACAACATGCATATCCTTGAAAATAATTATAGGCACTTCCAAGAATTTAGAGCATCCAATAAAATCAATTTGACTCTCATCAGTAAGAGTCAACACTTCAAGAGGAGGGTCATGAACAACAACAATTGGGACATCTACATCAATTTGATCACCAACATCACAATCCTTAGGTTCCACAGCCGGAACCTCTTCTAAACATCCACTATTCTCATCTAAATCAATGTCAAGCTCACAATCACTTTTTACATTATCCATAGTCTCATGTAATTCCACACCTTCAACTTCCTCACAATAATCATTATCAGCATAAGAAGTGGTCACCATGTTTAAGGAATTATCTTGCCCCATAGTCTCAAGGGTAGAAAGAATTTGACTCACATATACCCCCATAGACTCAATGCTGGCGGCAATCTCCTTTTGCTCTCTACTAGATCTCTCTACTGCTTCTGCACACTCCTCGAATAATTTTTCTAAATGAGATTTTTCCTTATACTGAGTGGTGTGTTCTTCAACATATGGATAAGAGTAAAAATGAGGGGTATTTTCATGAGAACAATAGACATGTGGATCCCTAAAATTATGTTGCTCAAAACCTTCACTAGGACAAAATAAGTTTTCAAAACAAGCTTGGTTCCTAATGAAATCATCTCTCACAAAATGACTAGTTGTACTATATGGACAATATTCATATAAATGATTCCCCCCACAATAAACACAAGACATGCAAACATATTGAGAAGAATCAACATATGAAATACAACCATCATTTATGCTCCTTTTACATTGCCTATCATTCAAAGAATTTAAAATAGCAATCAATCCATCTTATGTAGAAGACAAAGAATTCATCTCCTTTTCAATATTAAGACCAGTTGGTTGCCAATTGAAATTCATTTTTTAATTTTTTTCTAAAAAACAAATAAAATAAAATAAGATATTTAGAAACTCAAACTCAAACTACTAATGCTCAATCAATTCTAACCAAGACAGTTGTGGCACACAAGTCCCCGGCAACGGCGCCAAAAACTTGATAGGGAAAAACTTTAAAGCCTATAAACTCCGCAAGTATACGGGCCGTATCAAGTAATAACGTGATAAGAAAAGTATCGTTCCCACGAGGACTTTGTATCACAATCTCAGTTAGGCATTGATTTTACAATTTCGTTTAAGTCAAGCAAATCAGAATTGAATTTAATTAAAATAAAATAAAATAAAATCAAACAAACTACCACAATAATGAACGAGCAACCCAGAGTCACTAATCCCTTATTAGTTTCCTAGATTTTATCCCCACTAAATTAACTTTGACTTAACTTACTCAGCTAATCTAGAGTATCAATGTCTATAAATGCCTTCCAGTCCATTTATATACCTATCTTAATTAATTATGTAATGTCTCACACAACTAAATAAGATGTGTTTTAGATCGGGCTCACTCTAATTTGACTATGCGGAGCTTCTAGGTATATTCCTATCCTAGACGCAAATTAGATTAAAACCTAATTTCACATTAAATTTAAACCTAATTCCACATTATTTATTCCCATGGTCAATTTAGGATTCCCTTTTCCAAGTTCAACCCTAAATCCCCAAAACATGCTCAATGGTGATCAATCAATAAGCAATAACAATAAACACAGGATTAAATAAACTGAAATAAAATTAAGCAAAACTAATAGTGGGAATAATCTCTAGAATCTAAACAAGTTCATAGGTCCTCTAGGTTGCAAAACCAATTAGCCACACATGGCTATAACAAAATCCATAACAAAAAGATGAACCTTAGATTGAAAGAATAAATGAAAGAGATGAAAGAAGGTTTTTCCGTCGCCTCCATGATCCTTCCGTGGAGATGATGAAGAGAACCGAAACGCTAACCGCTACTTTCGCTACTTCTCTGCTTCTTCGTTCCTTCCTCGTTCTGCGTCTCTCAATCCCCCCTCTCGATCTTCCTTTCTTCATATATATAACCTAAATATAACTTAGACCATGGGTCACTGATTCTCCTTTTCTTATTAAAAAGATATCTTATATCTTGTAATCAACTCCATCAGATCACACAATTGATTTTGTTTCTATTTTTCTTGCGTGGGACCACCGAGTTTGGCTGATTGCATATCCTCTTAATTGCTTTGTCTACTTCTTTCCAAATCTGCTAATATTTCCTGCAAAATATAATAGGAAATAAGTAGATTTTATGTCGATTTATTCTTTGATCCTAAATTTGATTCAATGATGGAAAAGTTTATAAAAGATAATTAAATAGACATATAATATTAATAAATCCAGCTAATTCTCATAAAATATACACCTATTTAATCATAAAATATATACTTATCAATGGCCATAAATATTTTTTAACTATTGTTGATGATTACTCAAGGTATACAAGGGTTTATTTGCTCAAACATAAATCTGAGGTTCGGTCATGTATTTATGCATTTGTTAATTTGGTTTCTACACAATTTAATACTTCTATTCAGGTGCTTCGTCTGATAATGGTTTGGAATTTCAAATGACTGATTTTTTTGCTCATCATGGCATTATTCATCAGACTTCTTGCACTAAAACTCCTGAACAGAATTGTAAGGTTGAACGTAAGCATCAACATATTCTTAATGTGACCTGAGCACTCTTATTTTAGGCCCACATTCCTAAGGTTTTTTGGTCCTATGCTATTCTTCATGCCATATATTTGATTAATAGATTACCTATACCTCTTTTAAGGAATAAAACTCCTTTTGAACTTTTATATGGCACACCACCTGATTATTGCATGTTAAGAGTATTTGGTAGTCTTTGTTTTACTTCAACTCTTTTATAAAACCAAACCAAGTTTGATAAACGAGCACATAAATGCATTTTCCTGGGTTTTGAATATGGTACTAAGGGTTATATTACCTTAAATCTCCAATCTAAACAGATCCATATTTCTCAGCATGTTCATTTCTATGAGTCTATTTTTC
The DNA here is from genome assembly GCA_019022615.1 of Acacia melanoxylon. NCBI lineage: Eukaryota > Viridiplantae > Streptophyta > Magnoliopsida > Fabales > Fabaceae > Acacia > Acacia melanoxylon. The sequence goes on from JAFJYJ010000003.1 coordinate 18,131,078, forward strand.
CATTTTGTAATTCAGATTCTGAAATTTTGTCTGATTCCATTCCTTTTCCCCAAGCCACTACACCTCTTGACTTTTTTGACCTTGTTCTGCCCTCTGCTATTCCAGCCACTTCTCCTCCTTCTAACCCTTCTTTACCTTTACCACATCACTCTAATAGACCCCACCGACCCCCCACATATCTGCAAGATTATCATTTTTCCTTACATTGTGCTTCAGCTTTACCGGATTCGTTGAAGGCAGATATATATCATCCTCTTTCTAAAGTTCTTTCTTGTCATCTTCTTTCTCCTAACAATCATCATTTCACTTGTTCCATTTCTACTGATGATATACCCAAAACTTATTCTAAAGCTATCCAACATGAAGGTTGGAGGAATGCTATTAATGCTGAATTATATGCTTTACAACAGAATCAAACTTGGGTGATTACTGATTTACCTTCTGATAAGCGACCTATTTGGTGTAAGTGGGTTTTTCCTAAGAAGTATAACTCAGATGGTGCACTTAACTGTTATAAAGGTTGACTTGTTGCACAAGGTTATACACAAGTCGAGGGTATTGACTATAATGATACTTTTTCTCCTGTTGCAAAATTGACTACTGTGCGTTTGCTCTTTGCTCTTGTTGCCCTCACAATTGGCATTTGAAACAATAGGACGTCAATAATGCTTTTTTGCATGGGGATCTTGATGAAGAGATCTATATGCTTCCTCCTCCTGGGTTGCATGTTTCATCACCCACTCAAATTTGTAAGTTACAACAATCTCTCTATGGTCTTAAATAGGCCAGCCATCAATGGTTTTTTAAACTGTCCAACGCCTTTATTTCCTACGGTTATACATAATCTCAATTTGATTATTCACTATTTCTCAAGAATACCACCTCCTCCTTTACTGTTTTACTTGTCTATGTGGATGATATAATTGTTAATGGTATTGATTTGGCTGAGATTGACTTTATTAAAGCATTTCTTGATGACTGTTTAAAGATTAAGGATCTTGGTGATGTTCAATATTTTCTTGGTTTAGAGATTGCTCATAACTCTACCGGTATTTCTTTATGTCAATGGAAATTTACCTTATATCTCTTATTTGATTCTGGTTTTTTGGATTTAAAAACCTGCTAAAACTCCTATGGCTCGTGATTTTAAGCTTTCTAAGGATTCAGGTGTTCCTTTGGTTGATTGTTCTCAATACCGCACTTTAGTTGGTCGGCTCTTGTATCTTACTAATACTCGTCCAGATTTATCTTTTTCTATCCAACAATTAAGTCAGTTTATTCAACAGCCAACTGATGTACATTTGAGAGCTCTTCATCGTGTTTTACAGTATCTTAAAGGGGCTCCTAATCGTGGTCTTTTCTTTCTAGCTACCTCTACTGTGAAACTTAGTGCTTTTAGTGATTCTGATTGGGCTGGATGTTTGGATACTCATCGTTCAATTACTAGTTTGTGTGGTTTTCTTGATCAAGCTTTAATTACTTCGCGTTCTAAGAAGCAACCTACTGTGTCTACCTCTTCTTCTAAGGCTGGGTATCATGCATTGGCAGCCACTACATGTGAATTACAATGGTTACGTCATTTACTACAGGATTTTGGACTTCCTCTTTCTTGTCCTATTTCCTTATATTGTGATAACCAATTTGCTCGCCATATTGTAGCTAATTCGACTTTCATTGAGCAAACAAAGCATTTGGACATCGATTGTCATATTGTTCGTGAGAAGGTTCTACAAGGTTTAATCCATTTGCTGCCTATTAAATATGAGGATCAGCTGGCTGACATCTTTACTAAGGCTTTACCGCCTTCTTCTTTTGGTGCACTGCTTACCAAGCTGGGAATGGTTGATATACATTCTCCAACTTGAGGGGGGTAATAGAGTGTATATTAGTTAGTATAACTATTTTCTGTTACTAGTTAGTTAGATGGAAACTACTAGAATTACTTATAAATAGATGTACACATTCATTTCGATTATCAATAATATTCCATATTTTCCATTTATATTATTTCTATTCTCTAATACATATTGGCCTGCGAGCATTCCATTATTTATATAGAAACTCAAGCATGATCAATCATTACTAATTTGAGTCTAACTGTACAACTAACTGATTGTGAGATAGATAACCAACTCTTATAATCCCGAAGTTGGCCATTCATTTCTTCCCTTGACACAGCTCTCATGGCGTTTCTTACTTCCGTGCACCATCTTTTGGCCATTTTTATTAATTTTTTTTAGTATGTGAGATCTCAAGTAAACTAGGAAGCCAAGATGCTGAGTTTTTTTGTTATCTCCAACCGTTTCTCTATTCATATTTGCCTTGGATATTGGGGGTCTAGTTTGTAACATCCGTGACTCCACTATATTAAACTATTATTATTTTAGCCTTTAGTTTAGTGTTTGTCCACTTGTGGAGACATCTTTGACTATCAATTAATCATGTTTCCCCTACCCATTCACGGATATGCAAGAGAGGAAAAGCAATAATGGATCCTGAATTTTCTTCATTTCATACTACCTTTCAATTATATCCTCCTCCGTGAACCAATTATGAGCTAGGCGACAACACAAATGCAACATCTCATTTTCATTCTTTAATCCATAAACTTTCTACCGACACTTCACTATCACCATAATATGTCCCAAGTGTTCCCACATACACTCATTTTCTTCATCTCGCGTATGCATCCAAACTTTCACTCATCCACTTTTATTTTTTTAAATATATCCATACACGCACAAGGACAAAAGGCTAATCTAATCAAATTTTTCTTGCACCATCCGGACAAATGCAAGCGTATCACGAGTGATTCCTATTCATTCACGGGAGCAATCACAATGGATTTATTGTTTATTCACGGACGAAGCAATCTTTTCTTTTACGATAAATATATACAATCGTATGTCTTTCCATTTTATTTGCTATCGTTAAGTGAGGAAAGAACGCAAAGAAGGAGAGAGAGTTGAAATAAGAGAGTGAGAAGCTGCAAGAGCTAAACACTTTCTTATAGTATTTTGAGAAGTGAAGGCCTGGACTTTTAGGAGGCAAAAAGGAAGAAGAAGAAGTTGCTTAAGTCAAGGATCAAGACAAGTAAGTAAAGGTTTTAACTTGTCTTGTGTTATTTTATATTATGGATAATTTGGAATATGGTTTATCCATTGTTTCTTTAGTTTTTAAAGCATAAAAGCCTATGGGGATATCTTGCTCAAACTTCTAAAATGGATTAGAAAATGAGTTAGAAGACAATTTGGTTCATAAAGTCTTAGAATTTGTAAAGTTGCATTAAAATGTTGCTTTACGTGATTTATGAAATATTTTGGGTTGATTTAAAAGTGGTGAAACTATAAGGATTTTGAAGATTTTAAGGATACTAAAGAGTTTACCACGAAAAATTGAGTGAGAATAAGTTTGGAAATGATTTTAGAATCAAAGAGAATAAATTGTACAAGTTGCCAAAACTGCTAGTTTTAATTTTTGGAAGGCGAGTCGACTTGTACACCATTTTCGATCGAGTAAATGATGTCTATAAATTATGAAATTTTCCATATTTGAAGTAGACATCTTAAGATTTATTTTGATATATAATATGTAATTTTTAAAGCTCTGTACAAGGAGGAATTAATTTTATAAGATGACCTACGTTTTTGGAAGTGGGTTCTGAACAGTATTGGAAAACATTAAAACTGGGAATGATTCAGATTCCCTAGACTTCTGGGACTATTTTTCCATGAAAATAGGCATGTTAATGGACATTTGAGCTTTGGAATCACATCTATTGGATTTTTGTGCATTTAATTATGAATTTGTAAAGTTCAGTGAAAATTCTGATTGGAAAAGGAGTTAATCCGAAAATTGATACAATTAAGGTTTAAGTTGGATAACTTAATATCTTTGGGTCACAAGGATCCTAAATGATGATAAGAACCCTCTTGAATATTTTTGGAGAATAGAATAAAGTGGTAATTAATTTTAGTACCTTATAAAATAAGGGAAATTAATATTTGTGATGGTACTATTTTAGGAATTGGTTTCCAAGTGGTTCAAGCACCAGGAGAATTATTTTTAGCTAATTGGAGTTCAGGTAGTAACTTTCTCTCACATACTTAGTGTGCCTTTATATGCATGTATGTACCGTTGTGATATGTGAATTGTGAATATCTAACCTTATCGCCGGTTGAGGCCAGGAGGTAGTGCCCTAGAATGTGGGGTAACCCTGGATGCCATCACGGTTGAGGTAGGGGTGGTAGTCCGATAAGAAAATTGTTGTATTTGTAGAATGAAGGGTAAATACCCATTTGAATATCCAGGCGCGTATGAACCGGTAGGTTCTTGAATATGTTTGAGTTGCAAATTGAATCTGAATTTGAATTTTGAATTTATTTGAATATTGAATTTATTGCAACTGGTTATCTACCATGTCTCGTGCATGCATCTTATGTGAGTGATTAACGTTACTACTGGGATTCGTTTGAATCCCAGATATTCCACAAAGTTCAGGACGGGAACACAATAGTGGACGTGGCTCACGTGGTAAGGCAGTGGATGCCGGTATTTGATGGTCTTTTGCACGAGCCAAGATCGCCATTTATTTTATATGTCGTGTATTAGATTGTTATGAAGTTTGTAATATTTGTATGAACCTTTTATGGTTTTCGGTTGTGTAACCGAGACTTTGTAATCGTATTACTATCTTTGGAACCAAGTATGTTTATTAAGCTGTGCATTTATCTCTGACGAATGTCGGTGTACCGAGAGGGGTGTGACATAGTTTCTACTTTTCAATTCTCTTATGGACAATTAATCTTGCAATGACCATTTAATTTGATGTTTTGAGAATTTGACATGTGCTTGACTTGATGCATAATCTCAGGGTGGCATGAATATATGAGATATTTTGTTCTTGCCTAGTTTTGGGTCAATGTTCACTGGTCTTATATACATGTGTTAGTATTCTATGTGTTTTGATGATAACTGATAATTGTAAACTCAAGATTGAAGTTTGTCTTTGTAAGTTGAAAAACTTACTGTCAAAGGCAAACTTGAGTTTGAGATTACAAACTCGAGTTTGGACTTGACAGAGAGTAGCTTATTTTTATGAACTAAGCCAAAACTCCAGTTTGTGGCATACAAAGAGCACTCTAAGTTTTTCAAGTTAAAGACAAACTCGAGTCTATAATTGGAAACTTGAGTTTGGTCAAGTCAGAGAGCTATCAATATTTTTGAACTAAGTCAAACTCGAGTTTTCATTTGGAAACTCCAGTTTGTGCTTGACAGAGAACTCTCATATTTTCCAAGCTTTGTTAGAAACTTGAGTTTGCTGTTGTCAACTCGAGTTTGTAACAAACAGAGAGCTATGCTCAACTCTGAACTTGAGAAAACTCTAGTTTTGTTTTATAAACTCAAGTTTGCATTTGACAGAAAGTTTTCTAAGTTTTCTCTTTTGAGGAAACTGGAGTTTGGTTTTGCAAACTTGAGTTTGAATCATAGGGTTAAGGTGCAATTTTGCCCTTAAAGTATGCGCCTAGGAGCAATTTTGCCCCTGAAGTTTTCGGCGTTGCAATGTTGCCCCTGAAGTTTAAAAACGTAGCAATGTTGCCCTCTATTAACTGCACTAACGGTCAACGTTAGGGTTTTTAACGGATGGGCAAAATTGCTATGTTTTTAAACCGGGCAACATTGCTCCAAAAAAACGTAGCAATCTAGCCCCTAAAGTTTAAAAACATAGCAATGTTGCCCCTCCGTTAAAAACCCTAACGGTCAACGTAAGTTCGACCACTGTGATTTTCCTAGCGCTGTGAATCCGGGGCTTGTTATGTTGAGCAGTCCGGCGTTTATTAGGACTTGGGGTCCTTCCACAGTAAATATTGCTTATGTGTGGTATGCTTATTTATATTATTGCACGTGATTACTGAATGCTGTATGATTTATAGTTTTCCTGATTATGGTGACATACATGCATTGCATACACTTTTCATATGAGATTAATGGTTACTCTGGGATTCAATTATGAATCCCAGGCTTTTGCAATGGTTCAGGTAGTTCTTCTAGGACGGTGCACGGAGACGAAGGTAAGCATGCGGAGGAGGGACTGAAGTGTGCTGTTGGTGACTCCCTTTTTAGATCATTATTTTGATTTTATCCCGGATGACTGTATTTAATATTTTGGCTATTTTGAAGCATTATGAATTCGAGTAACTGTATATTAACCCGGGGAAATTTTACATTTCAGTATTTTATTTTACCAGTATATGTAGTTTAAACTGATGTGTGCTTTGCTGCTTATACTCTGATGCCTCACGTAATTAACTTGGGAAATGGAACTAAAAATTGAATTATAATAAAAGACCACACTACCCACCATCCGAAAGGAAATGCATTAGGGTGTGACACTGAAAGATCACTTTGTCGTATCTGGTAGAGTTCATCCTGTAGCTCGGCCACTTTGAAAGTGTCACTCTGATTGAATCATTCATTTAAGTCCTTCCATACATACATCAACGGCATGATTAAACCAAATGACACTTTGGCTAATCGACGGAGAAATTGATCAGAAGATCCATATGACTTGTGAGAACCATGGTATTACACCTCTCCCACACAGGAAACAGAGGATCATTGACGGCCGGAATCTGCAAAGATCCATCTACGAACTGATGCTTATTCTTGCTCATTAGGGCAATCATCATAGCTTGTGCCCAATGATGGTAGTTAGAACCGATCAGGGATGGTGATCTAAGAATCAATGATGGATTCTCGTTCGGATGCATGAAGTAACAGCTGGTTGGATCTTGAGATAAAGCTAGCGATGACGATGACACCGCCGATGAACTTTCAATAGCCATAGCAAGATTACAGGGGGAAAATATGAGATCTCAAAATATGAAAAGAGATCAAAGAGAACAACGGATCAAGAAAAGCAGATTGAGGATTACGACCTTCACTGAAGGTTTTGAGCGAAGGAAGAATGAAGAAGAAGAAATCGAAAAAGACGGTGAAGGCAATGTCAGGTGTGGAGACAAATGAGTAAAGTGAAAGGAGAAAAAAATGGTCACACTATAAACCAAGCAAGGAGAGAGAAAGAGTACGCGAAAGTCAACACAAACAGAAAAAATTATGCCTGTGTTTTGGTTGACAAGGTGCGTAAGCATACCTTTAATTGTGGTTTGTCAAGATCTTGTCGTTTTGGTGGGGGATAACAAATGGGTCCGTTACAAGAGAAATATAGGGTAGAGTGGGTGCCTTATGTTGGAGTGTGAGAAGTAAGGTAGACATGTAAGTTGTGTACAGGTCAAGAAAAAGATGCTTTCAGGCCAACATCTCAAGAATGCCGTGCTATGCTTAAATTAAGTTGCACTTGTTATGGTCTACCAACAGTCAGAATTTTTATTAGTTTTGTATTTTATTTTAATAATTATATATTATAATTTAGGATTAAGATACAAAAATGCACATGTGTTTCTTAAAGTGCCAACACCATGTGCTGTTTTTCGGAGTTTCCTCATTCACCTCAATTTAGTGTACAGACTACAGAGAACCCTTTGTCTCCGTAATGTAAACTTGCTACAACGATTCTTTATCCTTTTCCGAATGATATTCAATCAAACCTGGAAATATGTGCGTAATCTGTTTTCGTGTGCTCTAAATTGTTTCAGTATTGAATGAGATAACTGTGCGACTTGTGAGGATTACCTTATTTTAACTACCTTTGTGATTTTTTCTGTTTCCTCAGCGTTTATATTTATGCTTTTATTTTGAAAAAAAAAAATCGTTGTTACCATAACTCCTGTATTTATTTTTTTCAACTCTTGCTGGAGTAGTCAAATAATTTGCAGTGGGCAATCACCTCAGTTCCCTTCATAAAAGAATTGCAGCTCATGCTGTCCTTTCTCTTCTGGTACGTTTTGGATGAGTTTTGTGGCTTATTGTACGTTTACTAGATATAAATGCTTAAATCTTAGAGTTAGAATTTAAATTCACTTCTCTGTGATGTTTAAATATTTTAGTCAATTCTTTAGTGTTAAAATTTAAATTCACTGCTCTGTGATGGTTAAATATTTTAGTCAATTCTTATTGTAATTAAGTGCCTTATTTTTGGGGACTGGGATAATTTTTGTTTCGGTTGATAGTTCAGGAGACAGATGAATGCTAAAAGGCATTATTAGTAGGACCGTGGGAATGTCAATAATTCAATGAATAGAGGGATGAGATAAAATTTAGTTTGCAAATGATTTGGTCCCTTCATACGTTACCCCCTTCCCCCCGGGGCCACCACACCTTTCTCCTTCATTCTTTCTGGTTTTGCTCCCGTGCAAAAAACCTTAAAGAATTCGCGACAACCATGAAGAAGCCATCTATAAGACTGAATAAGAACGGTATATTTCTGGATTACTTGTCTGGCTTAGGGTGTAGAATTATATATGGCTCTGACTTCTGACACGCCTGTGTCATTGAAGAATGTGTGACTGAAGGGTAGAAGGATACTGATAAAGGGCGAACAACTGTGGTAAAATCAAGATAGAATAACGTGATATCTTACAGTTGCAGGCATTCTCACCAATATAGGTGGGTAACCCCGTATTTGAAGTTACTGGACTCAGAATTTACAGGACGCGTGTACTTATCTTTTTGCATCAAATAAGATTTCAGAAATCCTAAACAAATATATGGAAAATATGATGTTGGGGATCACTGACAGGAAAGGGGACACTGCCACACTGTTAAAACAATTAATTATAGTTTTTTGAAGTCTATTTGTATTTTTAAAATTGCTGATTGTGATAATGAATCTGTTCAAACAATAGCAGTATAGTTTCTTGAAGCCGTAAGTGTTTGCGAATCAATAATTGTGCAGTTTTTTAATTATGAGGAACAAGGCTTTGCTTTATTCTTAAGCTTGATGCTTGTTTGGCAACACATTCTAGCACTGAGAACCTAACATATGCTGTCTGCAAAATTTATTCCATTGAGCATTCAACACAGCATTCCTGCAGGTATTCATGCTTCTATTTTCAGGTATGTGCCTCGTGAATTCAAAGGTTTTCTCATAACTAGATTGACTAGAGCTCTCTAAACCAGTAGTTAATAAGGGTCGGGGAGAGGGGGAAAAATGAAAATTGGAAGAGAGGAAGAGAGATGATTTTATTCATTTATTGAATAAGATAAGGGCCCAGGCCAATTATACATGCATGATTTTATTCCTTTATTGATTGAGAGAAGGGCTCAGAGGCCAGTGATACATGCATGAGATTAGATGACGTCGATGAGAGAGGAATAGCCAAATGGCCTCTGGGAAGAGCAGTCCAAGTTGTCGCCATAGTCCACACCAAGTATGTCGCAGTACCTCTTGAAAAATCCGATACGACTCTGAACCCTCGAGTCCTGACCTATCCCACACTCCAGCCCTCCATTTATGATGTTGGTACACATTCCGTACCCAGGAAGTCGACCCGCCGCCACGTCTGCAGAGGAGGGTGTCCATCTCCCAGTTATGACGTCGTGGCATGACGGCTTAGGCGACTGCGGCGTCATCCAGAACCACAGCGCTGCCTTGAAGGATAACACAGGATCAGTAGCCACCAGGTCGGGGTTGTTGAGCAAGTCCACTCCTAACGCTGTTCCGGCTTGTCCGTAGTTGTAGTTCCTATCATTCACTCATATCGATCACATCAGCATTGTATTTATCAAATAGATCAAAATTGAAATTGAAATCAGATATAGATATATATACCATGAGAGTTGGATGGGTCCGCGGCCATAGTACTGCTTGCCTGGAGCACATGGCCATTGGGCGCTGGTGGCACAGTAAACGCCTCTGCCCACTTCCTCTTTGAAGCAGTAGCCCCATGCGTAAGGACCGTCGGGGGCGGTGTCCCAACCGCCGGTGGTCTCGTGGGAAGTTTGGCCAAGGAAAGCTGCCGCCTCCCTCTTGCGCGTGGCATCATCGCCGGTGGTGGCAAAGGCCGGGAAAGACTCGGCGGCTTGAATGAAGGCGTCGTAGGTGTAGAAGCCTCTGGCCGGGCAGGCAGCGTTGTCGCGGTGCATGAGCATCTGTTCGAAGGTGTCCCTGGAGATGATGTCGGCGAGGCCACCGGAGGGATCAGGAGGAGGAGGACCAAGAGGAGCAGGAGGAGGAGGAGGAGGAGCAGGACTGCCACATTGGCTTTGGCATCCAGGGCCACAGTAAGCATTGGTGGAACCACACCAACCCCATTGGCTGCAGCAGAGGCCGCTGTGGCACAAGGCACCGCCTGCCTGTGTTCCGCATTGAAATGCTAAGCCTCCCACTGTGAAGCACAGCAGTAGAGACGAGATCACCCAAACGTTGTTCATGTTATCCATCCGATGTGGAAAATGGAGACATGAGAGCCCCTTTATATACAAATGAAAGAGGGGTGGTGACGAAGGAGGAAAGCTAGCCTACGTTTCTTATTCATTGGCGGTGGCTTGTTGTCTTGGATATTCTATCTATCCAAGTCTACGAGAGGTGAAGATTGTGCGGCTCAGCTACACTTGTCGGCAATAATTATCTCCCAAAGTACAAACACGTGACCCACATTGCCTCAAAGTGATCCAGGGGCAGGTCATATGGAAAGCATGCATGTTTTTATTTGTAGAGTGGTGACGCAACATATTCTTAGAGACAACGATGTCTTGCCTGAGTCATATAGTCCGGGCCTTCTAGTTCTCAATCCCGATGCTGGTTGACTGTTGAGACTAGTTCGTGATAATTTTCAGTTTATAAAAAAAAGAAGAAGAAGAAAAACTACTAGCCTTGTCTCTTAATTAATCATTAATGTCTTCCATCCATCCCATTAACTAACCCTGTCTTAATTACTTAATTAGAATTAACAAAGTATAAACCTAATGTGATTTTGCATGACCCACATATATATTACTAATATCTTTAAGAAAACTAAGTTATTTGCGATTTTGTTATTCTTAGACTTGTATAACAATGAACGGCTTGTTTGTTTGAGGTAATAGTGTAGAAGTGACTTTTATCCAGATGACTTTTACAAACAGAACATAGAATAAAAGTTAAATTGTAGAAGCGATTTTTTTTTTCAGATGAACTCTTGTTTGGATAATCATTTGAGATGGAAAATGACATTAATCTTATTAAATACTATATATATATATACTATAAAAGTAAATTATTATTAAAAAATACAAACTCTAAAGTAGTTGATTAAATATATTCTAATGGATAAATTAGAATGTATACAAAGGTATATTTAATAATACATTTTTTATTAGATTCACCTATCGTTTTTCTCCAAAAGCTGAAAAAAGTCACGTTTTAAATTGAAAAAAACAAAACAAAACAAAAAAACTTCGAAAAAAAGTCACTTTTTTTTTTGGAAAAAACCCATCACCCATTGAAGCTATCTCAAATGCCTATTTTTACCCGTAGAACTTTTACTTACTTCCATTGGTTTTTTTTTTTTTTTACCGCCATGCCAAACAGGCACAAAATAAGCCACAATAAATTTTTAAATATTTTAGGATAATTAAATCAAATAACAACCCTTGAACTTATTGTCTTTTTATTTATAATCAAGTTCCAATATAAAAATATCTAAAACATATTTAGCTACACAAATCTCGTACAATATAAAACATAGGGTTAAATGCCTAATTTGCCATGAAAGTTTTGATAAGCGGGCACTCAGCACCCGGAAGTTTTTTTGGTATCAAATTTGCACCGGAAGTATGAAAAATGTAGCAAATTTGCCCCTCCGTTAATTTTGACCGTTAAGTTTGACTGAGTGTTCACGTGGCATGCCACCTCATCAACCCGAATAAGAGTTAAGTATCATTTTTGCCCCAAAAGTTTTCACTGAGAGCGAGTTTGGCCCGAAAGTTTTCACTAAGGAGCAATTTTGTCCCAGAAGTTTACAAAAGTAGCAATTTTGCCCTTCTTTCTCCCAATATTAAATTTGACTATTAAATCAGGCAAAGACCATACATGTCATGCCTTGAAACAGCCGAACTTGGAGTCAGAGAAGGAGATCCTTGAGATGTTGAGCTCTAGGCGGCCAAAATTTGTGAAACCAAATTGGTCATAAGGACTGAAAGTCTGTCGCAAAACCCAGAGGAACCATCACTTATAATCTAAGCAAATGAAATGCAAAACGAGAAATGAATTGTTCCAAAAACTGGTTTAGTAAAAAAAATCAATAGTGATAATATTTACTTTTGTATAGACTCGATCATTTGCTTAGATCATAAGTGATGCTTCGTGATCGGGATTCGGCTTCACAAGTTCGCGCCTTGAGCTCAACATCTCAAGGATATCCTTCTCTGACTCAAAGTTTGACCTTTTCAAGGCATGACATGTGTGGTCTTTGACTGATTTAATAGCAAAATTTAATATGTGGGAAAGAAGGGCAAAATTGATACGTTTTGTAAACTTTCGGGGCAAAATTTCTCCTTAGTGAAAACTTCCGGGGCAAACTTGCTCTCAGTGAAAACTTCCGGGGCAAAAATGATACTTAACTCTTATTGGGTTGATGAGGTGACATGCCACATGTACACTCAGTTAAACTTAACGGTCAAAATTAACGGAGGGGCAAATTTGCTACATTTTTCATACTTCCGGAGCAAATTTGCTACCTTTTTTATACTTCCATGGTAAGTTTGGTACCAAAAAAACTTCCGGGTGCTGAGTGCCCCCTTATGAAAACTTTCATGGCAAATTAGGCATTTAACCCTAAAACATATACTCCCTCTCTCTCGAGTTTTATACGAGATTTGTTTTATAGTTCTATTTCTTTATTAAATGGGCTTAAGAATGAGAGAAATACTAAGGCAGAAAATGACAAGATAAAACTATAGTTTTAAACAGCGTTTTAGCTATAGATAAAATTATGTTAAGCCACTCTTTATTGTTAAAACTTTAGTTGTGTCAATGGTTAGAGTTTACGTTCCTTGTGATGCTCGTTAAATAAATATTAAGAATCTTTACTAAAACCTAAAAATAAAAATAGAATATATGATGTTCATATACAATTTTTAAATTATAAATTATTATATATAAACACAGACAATATATAGAGTTTTAGAAAATTAGGTTTGTATTATTTATATCCTAATAATTGGTTAGCAGGTTTATTCAAATAAGATTTTTTAAGATAATCTTACAATTTTCTTAGGTTGTCAGAGTTCTGGTCCCTGGTCGCTGTCGCTAGGGAGGTCACCAAAGCTTCGGTGACGACCGTTGTAGTGGGTCACAAGCGTCGCAACTTCGGCAATCGGTTGGGGGGTTTATGATTTTTTATTTAAGAAAATTAAGGGTAGTTAGCTAGGTAATTTATCAAATTTTTCAAAAATTCAAAATCAATCTCCAAGAAATTATTAAAATTCAACATACTTATTTATCTTTTACCAATTTTGGTGGTATGATCTATCTTTTTCAAAAAAAAAAAAAAAAAAAAAAAATCAACCGGAAGGACCCGTTTGGATGAGCTTCTAAGAAAAGGACTTTTTTTTTTTTTTTTTTTTTTAAAAAAAGTACTTTAATCATAAGTTAAAGCTATTTTACATTTGGATATACCATTTAAAAAGTACTTTTAGATTTTAAAAAAAGTTGTTTGGATGTTAAAATAGAAAAACATTTTTTTATTAGTAAAATTACTGAAATCGGCATATAAAACCCAACGAAAAGAGAATGAAATAGAAATCCGCTAGTTACAACTGGAAATTCAAAACAAAACCAGAAAAAAAATCAGATTAAACAAAAAATCGGAACCCTAAAACTCAATAAATATCGACACGAAATTATCTATTAGAATTGTATTATGGGAAAAATCCATCTTGGGGCCCTTTTTGGGAAAAAAATCCCAAAAAAGGGCCCCAAGATCTCGAAAACCCGTAAAGGGCCCTTGGGCCCTTTTTGGGATTTTTCATTAAATGTTTTAGTTGTTAATGGACCGATATTGTTGTAAATATGATTTTAGTTGTAAAAAATATTGTTGCAAATATGACTTGTTTTAGTTGTAAGCGGGGGGTGATATTGTTGTAAATATATTTATTTTAGTTGTAAAAATTTCATGAATTTATCCCAAAAAGGGCCCAAGGCCCTTTTCGGGTTTTTTCGAATCTTGGGGCCCTTTTTGGGATTTTTTCCCAAAAATCCCAAAAAGGGCCCAAGATAGATTTTCCCTTGTATTATCCCAATTTTTTATTCTAAAATTAAGTAATATTTGTTAAAGGTTAATTTATGATAATTAAAATTTACCATATAATTACGGTGAGCAAATTTTCTAGTTAGAGTTAAAATTTATATCTATCTATCTATATAAATATATATTATTATAATAATATATTATATATAGATAGAGTAGAGAAGGAAGGAAAGAAAGAAAAAGAAACAAAAAATAATAATATTATTATTATTTAAATTATATATATATATTATAATATAAAATATATAAAACGTGGATGGCTACGTTATAAGTAACAGGGGGAGGGAGTATATTTTATTATAGGGTTAAGTAGCAATTTTGTCTCGGAAATACACCCCAGGAACAATTTTACCCTGAAAATTTTTTTATGTACAATTTTGCCCCAGAAGTATCAAAACATAGCAATGTTGCCTTCCCCGTTAAGATAATGTCTAACGGGGTTAGCACACTCGAGTGTGTACGGACTTTTTTTTTTTGCGCACACTGGGGTGGGGTGAGTGTGCACAAAAGTGCACACTCACACTCGAGTGTGCATTTGTTGACACTCGAGTGCACACTCTCACACTAGTAGTGTGCGTGGGAAAAAAAATGTGCGTACACACTAGAGTGTGAGGCCTCACACTCGAGTGTGCGTTAACGCCATCAGCGTCTGTCGTTAGTGGAGGGTAAAATTGCTATGTTTTTAGACTTTCGGGACAAAATTGAACCCAAAAAAACTTTCAGGGCAAAATTGCTACTTAACCTTTTATTATAATATATATATGTGTGTGTGTGTTTGTCAAGAAAGGAGGCGTAGGGGCCCACTACACACACACTTTCACCAAACGTGAGAGAGAAGAAGAAGAGTAACGCGTTAATTATTTGGGAGATTTGGAGTAGTTTTTTAATGATTTTTTGGGAATTAAAAGGTCACCTGTAACTCTAAATATTTTTCCATATATTTGTAAATTGTGTATGATTATGAGTGTTTATTTTGTTAAAATGGATTGAATTATATGTCTATGTGCATGTATTGTAAATTATCATATTATTATAATTAAAAACCAAAAATTACAGTTTTGTCCTTGAACTTAAGAAATGAGGTCCAAAAAATATGTCTATCAAGTTATTGGTGTATTTTTATTATATGATTATATTTGATATAAATGGAATTATGAGTCAATGTAATTTATTTTTGAAAATATACTTATCATGGTGGTTGTATTTGTGATGAGTTGGAGTAAGGAGGAATTTGAATGATAAGATTTCTTTATGTCATCATCAATGCACAGTAGATGGTACTTTTCAGGGCCCCTTCTTCCATGTTTTTCTTTGGCCGGGATTACAATGAAGCTATGGGACATGTGACACCTTCTTAGTTATGTTCTTTTAAGGAGGAGAGTCATAAACCATACTTAAGCTCTATACCTTTGGCCAGGTAGTGTATCTTAAGTTTTGGTGAGCTTGGGATAATTCAGTTAAATGAATAAATTTCTTTTGGATTATGTGTTAGCATATGACTCCAATCAGCGGTATAAGGATGAACGGTGATATAAGGGGGACTGCAAATTATATATTGTATAATAGTACAGTTCACAAATTGACATAATGATGATTAATTTTGCAAAAGGATTTTGTATGAGAAATTATGGTATGTGTGTGTGTAATTAGATCTTGCGTTTGGTCATATGTAATTTGCTTGTATACAGTAGAAACTTTTAGTAGTTACCGAGACGTGAAATCTCATCTTATATTAACATTTTTCAGGTGAACGTTCTAACAGAGAGTAAGGGAAGGCCCCTATGTGAAAGTGGAGCTAAATCACCAAGAGGGGTGAATTGGGGATTTTAAAAAACTTTTTCAGCTTACACTCTTTTTGTACACTAAAAACGAGAGATGAACTAAGTAGAGGGTAGAAGAGCAAGACACAAGGATTTATCTTGGTTCGGTCCAATCCCTTGACCTACGTCCGGTCCCCGGACTCTCTGGGATTTTCACTATCTCAATTGATTACACACTCTGTACTCGAGTAATTCTCTCACTAGAACTTACTCCCCCTTACAAGTTGCAATCAATGAACCCAATCACCAAGTCCCCTGACTTGTGATTCTTTACAATTAATGATTTACAATCAAAGAACTCTCTCTAAGAGTAGATAATGATAAACACTAAAGCTTAATGTATCAACAGATACTTTATACAAGAAAACTCAAGAGTAGTTGGAAACTTGAATGATTTTCATTTTCTATAGTCTTGGTTGTTGAGAGGAATTGAATGCTCTCCTATTTATCTCGAGAAGGCATTAAATGACCGTTGTAATTCTTCATATAACCGTTGGTGACATTAACTAAGGTTCGTTCGATTTTGGTCTTTTCTCTCTAATCTTCACTTAATCTATTGGGCGAAGTTCGAGTTGACTTCTAGTAAATAAATCCGTTGGAGTAGCAGCTGCTTTGGATGTGGTAGGTAGGCATTAATCCTTTGTAAGCGTGTGCGGAAGGATTTCCCAAAAGTATGCAACTTTCGGGTTTAGCATTTAATGTTCCGTGACTTTTTGCTTTTGGTATTAAACCTTCGTTAAACATTCTTTAATCCATCTGAAACTCACTAACAAAGTGGTTAAATATAGCTGGGAATATATAAGAATGATAATAGAAAGCATTAAGATCAAACACGAAGAAATCACAAATTCGTATGATTTGAATTTTGAATACTTGCGCCCAATACTTGAGTGAGTTCTTCAATACTTGAGTATTGCACTGTGCACTCATATGAATACTTGAGTATTCGTCTTCCAGAGAAGGCACAACATGATTTGAGCGTTTGGACAATTTCTTTGAGTAGGACCAATACTCGAGTATTGAAACCAATACTTGAGTATTGAACTTTTTATGTGAAAATAAGTTTAAGTCCAAAACTTCAATACTTGAGTATTCAAATCAATACTTGAGTTTTCAAAATATTTGAAAAAGAGCCAAGCTCTCGTATGCTCAATACTCGAGTATTCAACTCAATACTTGAGTATTAAATTGTTTGAAAACTTTGTGAAAGCTTTTCCAAGTCAATACTTGAGTATTCAAATCAATACTTGAGTATTCAAATCACTTGGAAATAGCAAACCTTTCTGTATGGCCAATACTTGAGTATTGAACTATTTGAAAACTTTGTGAGATCTTTTCCAAGTCAATACTTGAGTATTCGCCTCAATACTTGAGTATTCAAATTACTTGGAAATAGCGAAACTTTCGTTCTGTCAATACTCGAGTATTCAACTCAATACTTGAGTATTGAACTGTTTTCAATATTTGTGAAGTTTCATCACTTCAATACTTGAATATTCATTTCAATACTTGAGTATTGATAAACATGTGAAAAACTTTGAAACCTTTCTGTTTACCCAATACTCGAGTATTCAAACAATACTCGAGTATTCACATGTTGAATACTTTAATGATTTTGTTTGACCAATACTGAGTATCCATATGGATACTTGAGTATTGATAATTTTGTATTTCAGTCAAAGAGTCTCGTATGATCAATACTTGAGTATTGAAACCAATACTTGAGTATTGACTCATAGTGAAAAACTTGAGATGCTCTCTGTAAGCTCAATACTTGAGTATTGAAACCAATACTTGAGTATTGCGCATTTTGCGAAAGAATGCATCATTCACTGTCAGATTTCGAGGGTCATATCTCCCTATCCTGAACTCCGTTTTGGTTCGTTCAACTCTTCATGGACAGCTCTGTGAGTCTACTTTCATATGCCACCAATTTCAGCTCAATCGGATTTTTATTTTGTGAGTTACACTCAAAACATTGAAGCTTGGTTTGCTGTGTGGCGTGGATGTTTCTGTCAACTTGTACAATTCATAGCTCCCTCATATGAACTCCTTTGGGCTTTAATTTTATATCAAAATGACGCATTAGGAGTCTAGTTTCATATGTCACTGATTTCACTTCAATCCGATCTCTGGTTTAGAAGATATCATCAAATTACCAGACATCGCCCATGCTGAACGTGAAACAGAGCTGATCAACATTTGCATACTGAGTATTGACTCAAGTATTCAATACTTCACTTGATACTCGAGTTTTGACTCCTAAAGCTGATTTTTCCTTGTTTTAACTCTAAATTGAGTCATTCCAACTTCCATATGATCTTGGAGGCTTCTAACATCAATATAAGAACTTGAATAATGATATCTTCATTCCATTCAACAAGTTCTTCCTTTTTCCATCTCCCAACTTGATCATTCTTCATCATTTAACTTGGGCTCATTATTCTCTGCAGCTTCTACCTTCTTCCCTCTTCTTCTTGATTAAGTTCTTGCTTCCTTTGACATTCTGATATTCCAATTATATTATGTGCAAGAACTTCTTTCTTCAATCCCTTATTTCCTTCTTGGTTATTCCCCATTGATTGAACACTTTCTTTCTTCTCTTCTCTTGATCATTGCCAAAATCTTGTGTAACTTCTTTGCTTCCTTGGCATTCTCTCCCATTCAACTTGGAGTAACATCTTGCTTCCTTGACAACCTCTCGCAAGTTCTTCTTTCTTTAATACCTTTCTTGATCAATCTCCATTATTAAACTTTGCATCTACATTCAATATAAGAATTAGTCAAAGTATAATGTAAATGTAGTATGCAACCTTTTTGCTCTTAAGAATGGCATCTATATAAGACATCATCAAAACTAATCATATCTAATACTATGGAGTGAGCTTGAAGACTCTTTTGTACTCTTATAGCTTACATTGTGTTATTTTATTTGCCATGATGACCTTAAGATTTCTACTTTGTATTTACTCTGAAATATTTTTGGGATTTAATTTGGCCTTGTAAAATTGAGTTTTTTTTCCTTTCTTGGCCATATTATAAATAAGAATTTGGATATTGGATTTGGGTGTTACACGAATAGGAATAGAATGAACGATCTAATGCAAGCAATTCAAGAGTGGAGAAAATCCAAGCAGACAGTGGAAAAGAAGAGGGAGGAAATTTCCGCTAAAAAATATAGTAATGTTAATGATAGAACAAAATCGGATTAAAAGACGGACAATAAGGGAAAATAGTAACGAATCCGAAAAGGAGCATACTGTCGGTGAGGTTGAGAAAGAAACTCAGAGAGAGAGAGAGATCGGAGGATGTATCCTTAATTCATTGTTTTTAAGAGTTTAAAAGTGTTGTATGGAAATGGTACGGTGTTATTATAAGATTATGTGAATATATGCTTCACATGCTTTTATGTTTGACATTGTACAATCTGGTTCCATCTCTGTTGAGGGTGGCAAACAAGAGAATGGCTTGGGAATCTTCACTAAGTTTTGATTTATTAATTATCTTGCGAAAATGTTCCACAAATCGAAACACAAAATTAACCCATCCACCTTCAAAAAGTTTCTAATTAAGCCGTTTGTTTTGTGACCATATGTTGATACTTGATGGGATAATTTTGGTTTTCCTGTTAAGTCTGTGCACTTCATTTGTTTTCCCATCCTTTCCTCCTCTTTTCTCTTTTCCTCAACCACCACGCCAATTCTGAAAAAAACTTGAAAAAGTTACCTGAACAGTATTTGAAGCAGAAATTGGTCTCATCACATCACGCCATGTCTTGCCAACTGTCAAAACAATTCATTTTTTGTTTTGAAAATGCTTGTGAGACTCAAGATCTCTTAATTTTACCCATTTATTTGAAGAACCCCAAGTTGGAAAACTTGAAGCCTGGAAATCCGAGCGATACGCGATGGGATGTGATGTGATGAGACGAGCTTTGAGCATAGAGATAATTGAAAACTGAAGCCAAAAGGTTAAGATGATTGATGAACATGAGTCCATATTCCATGCCCATATTTACATACTTCTACTTGTAGGCTTTTCATTATCCAAGATTTCTCTTTTTCTTAAAAATGGTGCTTACACATAGAAACATGTAAATATGGGCATGGAATGTGGACTCAGTAAACATCTGATCATGTTAACTCCAAATTGACAAAAGGCAATACTAAGGGTTTGAACACATAAATCAAAATTTTTCTAACAATCAACCTCAGATGTTCCATAGACTAGAAGAATTGAACACATAAATCAAAATTTTTCTAACAATCAACCTCAGATGTTCCATAGACTAGAAGAATTGAATACATAAATCAAAAGTTTTCTAACAATCAACCACAGATGTTCCATAGACTAGAAGAACTAGAAAGAAAACACAATTCGACTACAAGAATATACAAAAGCAAAGTTATGTAGAATTTGTCTTTGCCTAAAAGCAAAGAGTTTAAAGTATTCCAGCCTTTTATCAGTTCTGACCTTTTAATATCGGTCTACCTTCTCTAATACCCAGTTATCATGTTTTTAGCAAATGTGGATTGGTGTCTCTTTAAATTCCAAATTGGTTCTATGTCGAATGCAGAAATTAGTTTATTAGGAGTTATATTTAATCTGAGGTCGATTAAGAGATGATATCTTGTAGTAAACAAGATAAATTATAGATGTAGTCATTAAAATTTGGGAAGGCATTAAAAGTATGGATGGTTTATATCTTTGCAAGACAGTCCTAACATATGGTCAATTATATGTTGCATTATCCAGGGTTAAAAGCATCAATGGTTTAAAGATTGTTGTGGATGATAATGGCTATGGCAACAAGAACATAACAAAGAATGTTGTGTACAAAGAAATATTTAAGAATGTTAATCGAATAGAAGATATTGTTGTTTAACATTGTTGATATTTCATTTGTAATATGTACCCTGAATCGATTGAAAGATATTTTTTGTTTACAATTGTTGATATTTAATTTATAATATGTAGTCATTAATTAATAGTGATATTTCAATGTTCCGTAAAGACAAGAAAATTGGTTCACTTAGGAAAAATTGGTTCACTTAGGAAGCAAAATATATTTAAGTAACCCATAAAATACAATCATTCCCTACAAGACACGGAGAAGCACAAGCTCGCTTATTGAATAAGAGAAAGGCACACGCCAGTGATACATGCATGAGATTAGACGACGTGGATGAGAGAGGAATAGCCGAATAGTCTTTGGGAATAGCAATCCAAGTTGTCGCCATAGTCCACACCAAGTATCTTGCAGTACCTCTCGAAAAATCCGATACGATCCTCAACCAGTGGCGGAGCCAGGATTTCATATTTGTGGGTACACAATTAATGGGGAGATTTGGGGGCAGCGCCCCCGATTTTTTTTTTTTAAGGAAGTTTTAAATGTATTAAAAAAACAAAAGAATATAGACAAGAAAAGAAAAGAAAACTTCAATGGAACATAAAATAATAATAATCAAGAATCAACTAAGCAATATCAAATGCAAGAATGAACTATACTCTAGAAGATACAGACATATCTCTCTGAAGGAAAATTAGGACACATTTATGTGTATGTGAGGCTGCTAGTTTGCCAAACCAGTTTTCGTTCTCAAAAACCAATTCCTTAGAAGTAACACTCTTACCATTTACAAAACCCAATTTTAGGTTAATATTCCATTTTTCAAAAGTTACTTTTTGAGTTACTCAAATAAGCATTACCAAAACTGAGTTTTGCAAAAGTTAGGCTGGATCTTCAAAACTAGTAGCCACACATATACCATGATATTTTACTAATTTATTTTTATTAGGTTTTCTTTAATTGTTTCTTATTTTATTAAAAATCTTAAGCATGTATATTTATGATTTGTGTGAATGTATGTCCACATTTAAGAGAACTGATTCCCCCCCCCCCAATTAGGGTGTCTTTTATGGGTGCACTTGCACCCAAAGAAAATAATGTGGCTCCGCCACTGTCCTCAACCCTCGAGTCCTGACCTATCCCACACTCCAGCCCTTCGTTTATGATGTTGGTCACCGTTCCATACCCAGGAAGTCTACCCACCGCCATGTCCCTACTAAATAGTTGTAGTTCCATCATTCACTCCAATCACGTCGGCATTGTATTTATCAAATAAATCAAAATAAAAATGAGATCGTAGCACGAGTTGGATGGGTCCGCGGCCATAGTACTCTTTGCCTACGGCACATGGATATTGGGCGTAATCGCTTGGGATCCAAAACCACGTAAGGACCGTCGAGGCGCCTAGTGGTCTCGTTGGATAACACAGGGATCGCCTAGGGCGCATTGCGGTGGTCGGGCGGGGAAAGTTGCCGCTTAAAGAAAGTCTACTCCTAACGCTCTTCCGGCTTGTCCATAGGTGTTGATAGTTCCTATCATTCACATCATATCAATCACATGCGGCTATGACCGGTGGCAGCGCTTCTCTTATCTTTGTAAATATCAAGAACTTCTTGCCAATAATTTGACCGGATCCTTTATTAATAGGTCTTAAATATATTATTCAAAAAGATCGGCTTTAAAAACCAACCAACCGGTCTTAAAAATGTAATTAAAATTTATATTATTTTATAGCTTAAAGAAATCTCGTACAAGTAATTAAAACTTATATTTTTAGGACCAAAATAATCCAAAATAAAAATTTAAATATAAAAGTTAAAACTTTTAAGACTAGGACATATATAAACACGGTCTTAAATGTTATACTTTTAAGACCGGACTTAAAGTATGGCCGGTACAAACTATTGAAAAAAATTATTCAAAAATTTTATTACCTTTAAGACCGGCTTTTAATAATGGACGGTCCTAAATTTTGACCTTTAAGACCGGCCTTTTAATTCGTCGGTATGGAAACTAAAGCGCCAAATATT
This sequence comes from Acacia melanoxylon, assembly GCA_019022615.1. Taxonomy (NCBI): domain Eukaryota; kingdom Viridiplantae; phylum Streptophyta; class Magnoliopsida; order Fabales; family Fabaceae; genus Acacia; species Acacia melanoxylon. The sequence continues at coordinate 18,153,966 of JAFJYJ010000003.1, forward strand.
CGCGCGACGTTGCCGTAAGAGTTACGGCCGATACGTTGCTCTGAACTCTCAAACCCCTGTTCTTGTTGTGAAACCCCTCTTCCTTGTTGCATTACTTCTCTTCTCGCCCACCACTACCATCCTCCGTTACTCTCTCACTTTCTCGGGCGTTCCTCTTTCGCACCACCACTCTCGGCCTACTGTTCCATTCTCGAAAATGAACGGAGAAAACGGTTCTTCTGCTATTCCTTCAACGCCAGTTACTGGTGCGACTGGTGTGAGTCAGAACGAACCCTCTTCATCTCACAATGAGCCTCGTAACCGCCCTGCACGTCGTGGTAGAAGTGGCACACGAATGAAAAGAGCGTAACCGTAAGTCGGTCCTCTGGGTCAAAGATCGAGATTCGGTTTGATGAAAAGTTGGCTCCTTTCGGTCCTAATAAACAAAAATATAATAGTTATGTCGGCTATCTAGCACGCAGCAAGGCTAGCATCTTGACATATGAGTGGAAAAATGTCGAAGTGACACGATAAAGGATCTATTTGGGACACTATCAAGCTCACATACAATGTCACGACTCCAAGAAGTTGAAAGACAAGACATTGTCTTATTGTCTTGATCGGTGGAGGAAGTTTAAGACCTTTCTAGCCAACACATATATTTTTGCCAATGTTAGGCCTGACCATAATCCTTGGGACAAGTACACATTTATTAATGAACAAACTTAGCAACAATTTGTTCAGATGCGTACCACTCCTAAAGCTTTGGTGAGTTTATATTTAGTTTTGTTTGCCCTCTTTTGTTTGCTTATTAACTTGTGCGGATATGTGAATGTTATTGTATGTAATAGAAGTATATATTTTCATCCTTTGTCCTACATAAGAGGAGCATGTCTTAGTTGTATGCAAGTCTGATATGTAAACCGTGCAAAGGTAAAATACTAAGTAGGTAATTAGGGAAATAATAATGGCATAAGAGTCAAACCATTATTATAGTCTTAGCTAGTTCTTTTGTAGTAGGTAGTGGTTAGACATTGCTATTAGTTAGTTAGTATGGTAAGCTTTGTGTAAAGATTTCGTTGCGGTTTGCAACTCCTTTACTGTGGTTCTCCCAATTTCTTCTACAATTCTACATCTTCCTTAAATGAAATGTTGAAACTTGATGAAGTGAATTTGACTAGTGTTTGAGGTTCATATCAAGCGGAAGTTCTCTAATTTCTTTTAGTGAGATTCTTTGGAATTCATAATTAATAGTTGTTTTCAATTGATTCACGAGAAAAGAAGGGAACAAGCACAGGAGATAGGGAGAAAGAATGATTGCCCGCATAGGGCTTCTCGCGGCGGATATGAAATGGCCGAAAAAGAATTGATGGCGGCCAAGCGGAAGAGATTGGAAGATGAAGCTGAATCCAATCCTTCTGCGATAGTTGATCAGCCATCTCCTATACGTCGCGGGAGTTGTGGTTGCATATTCGGCAAAAGCCAAGCGGCGCTACACGAGTGAACAAACTCGTGTAGTTCTTTGAAAGAATTGTAAGTATCGTTATTGTTATTTTTTAGTTACTAAACATGTTTCATTACTAAGCTTCTTGTTATCGTATCTTACGGGGAAGATCTTAAAAAGAAAGAAGAAGAGGGATCTTTTGTGTCGGACGGGAGGAATGACGTTCGGCCATTGCGGCCGGGAAAACCGGATCACGTGGGGCGTGTAAGGGGGGTTGGAGGACGGGTAGGCTGAAGGAATACTTTGGTAAATCCAAACGCCACAAACAAAGTATGGTTACCGGGAGGAGATGGAGCATTTGGTCAAATTAAGTGATGAACGGCTAAAGAAGCAATGCTTCAATCCCGGATGGCCAAATTAAGTGAGGAAGCAGCGGCTAAAGAAGCAATGTTTCAATCTCGGATGAGCCGGATGAAGGAGGAAATGAATCGAGATGAGGCTGCTTTTTGAGCTCGTCCGAGAAGCGTGTTCGTCACACATTCACTTCTGCACCTATGCGGCCAAGCACTAAAGGGAGCTGCATTGTTGGACGATCGAGCAACCTTGTGAATTGTACGTGGAGGATGGTGATAGTCATAGACGATTCGTTGCAAAGGGGACATCCACAACTTGGGATCAATTGTACACCACCAACAAATGGCGATGATGAAGTCGAGTGACGGTTGAAAAGGTGATCGTTGATGCACCTCTCCTCTCCCCCGATGATGGTGAAGGTTGTGAGTGATGTCATTGGAACCTTCATCTCGTGGCCGGTGAAGCTTGTACATGTCTCTACTCTTCCTGAAGCTTTATCCCAAGTTCCATCTCCTCAAGAAAGTTCCATCTCCTCCTCAAGTTCCATCTCCTCAAGTTCCATCCCTCATCCTCAAGTTCCATCCCCTCTTTGCTCGTTTGAGCGCCAAGGAAAAAATATCGATTTGGTAAACAACGGATATTTTAAAGATAAATCGTGGCTTTGTCAATGAAGTAGTAGGCCTCCTCATCCTCAAGATGTTTACGTTGACGGTGTAGATGTAATGTCCCCTTTGGTTCTGGACAGGAGCTTTCATACGCAATTGTTCAAATGTTTATGAAGTAAGTATCTTCTTCTATGAGTACATAATTTAAATGCATCGTTTAGACACACATACATATATATACTAATTCCCGATCGATGTCATTATTGTAGGTTCTTGCATCAACAATTGGTTGAACGGGGCATAATCAATGATTTTGGATTCTTGTTCCTGTCTATGCAAGTACAACTTGACCATGGAGTTGAGACAAGAATACATGTCAAAGAGGGTGTGTGAAGTGATAAGAAAGGTTTACGTGTTTCCATACTTCCACGGTATATACATATCACAATTCTTGTATGCAATTAACTTAATATAATTGCGCTACATATATATTCTTTGTGAATTTTCAGCCGCCACTGCGTAGTTGGTCCTCATGTGCATGGAGGATCATAAAGTTATCTTCTTATGCTCCACTCACGATCGGCCCGGGGACTACATTGTCGGAGAGCGTCAACAAGTAAGCATGTCATTTTGATTCTCTTGTTTGAAATCTCTATTGTGAATTTTCAGTGAACATTATTGATAAATTTGTGATTTTGATCATAGTGCCATGAGGACCTTCCAAATCGAGGTAAACAAAAAGCGTGGGTCTCAGGCCACTAATCCTAAATGGTACAAACTACAGGTTAGTACATATTTCGACACTGGCATCATTGCCTTGTGAACTTGGTCATTTTTCCTAAATGCTAGCTCTTATATATATTTCTTGTTCGTTTTAGACCCATCGGCAACCAACGGCGTCAAATTATGTGGCATGTACGTCTTGAAACACATGTATGATGTTATCACGGGAGGAACGACAAAATTAACTGCAAAGGTAAATGTATTTAATTGATTACATATTATATATGGCTTAATTCAGTTTGTGGCTTAATGTCACATATGAAATATGCATGCAAGTTAATTCAGTCTCTGTCTTTGATGTTACGAGGTTTTAGGACCTGCTCCCTTTCGATTATGAAGTGGAGCACATACGCAAAGTGTTTTGTGAATATATGTATGACCTAATTAGGTCCTAAATTCATTTGTAAAATACGCACAATGTGTAATTCAATAATATATTTGTATATATTTTCGAAGAAATTCGTTCATTCATTCTAGCTATTTTTGTGCTTGAAATTTTGAGGTACAGGATGTTGTAAATGAGAAAAAAAAAGAGTATCCTAAAGCCCCTTGCTAAAAGTCGTCGTTTATTTTTTAAAAAAAATATGGCTAGACTTTTAGGACCGGACGTATTTATTTGCCCGGTCTTAAAAGACTTCAGAAAATATTCTACACGCCGTTGGACCGCATATTTATGATATGACCGGTCCTAAAAGTCTGATGTCTATACTTTAAGACCTCAAATTTGTTAAATAGCCGCTCCTAAAAGTCCATCTTCTTCGTTTATTTGAAAAAATTTCGCGAGACCTTTAGGACCGCTTATTTATTAGAACACCGGTCCTAAAAGTCTTCTAAAAATTCGCTAGTCTTTTAGGACCGAACTTTTATGTTATGGCCGGTCGTACAAGTCTACGTTTAACTAACTAAAAAATATGTCTAGACTTTTAGGACCGCACTTTTATTAAAACTCCGGTCCTAAAAGTCTTCTAAAAATTCGCTAGACTTTTAGGACCATATGTTTATGTTATGACCGGTCCTAAAAGTCTACGTTTAATTAAAAAATATGCCTAGACTTTTAGGACCGTTGTGTTGTTATTTGTCCGCTCCTAAAAGTTCAATCATAAAAATATTTTTAAAAATATGGCTTAACCTTTACGAACGTGAATTTGTAAGCTTTTAATAGTTTTTGGCGATTCGACCAAAAAAAAATAGTTTGTTTTCGAGACAAATTTTTTGGGTTCATGACAAGAGGGTTACGGCTTTACGCTCAAGCTAGGACCCTCCTTGTCGTCGATGTTACCTCTCTTGATGTTGAGCAAGCATTATCGGTTTCCCTTTTCGTTGTCTCTTTTCTTTTTGTCGGAAAGATAAGAAGATGCGAAAGGAAAATGAAAATATTCAACTCGGGTAGAGGTAACACCGACTACAACGGTGGTCCAACCTTGAGAAGAATAGTCACTTTGTTTGTTTTTATTCGAATAAGGATAACGACCTTTTTTTTGTTTTTTTGTATGTTCTTAATTGTATTCTACGAATTTTTATTGTTGATTTACACGAGGACAATGTTTTGTTTGTTTCCTTTTTGTAGGAAAAAGAAAGAAGACAATAAAAAAACATGGCGATCGAATATGGAAACAACAATTTTTTTATTATATTTTTTTTTTTCTGCTGCCCCGTGAGGAGCAGCAGCAGTACAGACAAAAAAAAACAGGAAAAAAAAACATCTACTCCCCCATCGTTGTCGGAGGGGAGGGAGTCAGCGGAGAGGTCGGAGATGTCGTCATCTGAAGGAGGGTACTCAACGTCTTGGGCGTCGAGTACCGCCTGCAGCTTGGCGTTGACGGCGTGATAGACTTGAAACAACTGGCCTTGGCGTCGGTCTATATGAGCGAGGCGGGCCGGAATGTCTTGAATCATCGGTAGATTGTCGGTTCCGGCGGCAACGGAGGAGGAGGACCTTGTGGTGGTGGAGGACCTGGTGGTGGTAGAGCGGCCATTCTTGTGGATGTTTCGAAGTGATGGAGAAGAATGTGAAGGAAGTAAAGTAACATCGGGTTTAAATAGAGAACCCCGCGACCAATGTGAAACGTCGGAAACAATAACGAGGAGACGCATAGTTACGTTCGTCGAATACGAAGAGACGCCTAGTTGGGAAGTTTTTACGGAAGTCGCGAGACTACGAATCGTTCATTTGAACGAGTGTAAGGTTACGACTATGAATCATTAAAATTAAAACAAATAAATGAATTCTAGGACCGGATACAATGTAAAAGGTCGGTCTTAAAAGTGATTGAATTGATTAAAAAAATAAATAATAGACTTTTAGGACCGGAGACACTATAAAAGACCGGTTCTAAAATCAATTGAATTGAAAAAAATAAGTAAATACTTTTAGGACCGGACATATTATAAAAGGCCGGTCTTAAAATCAATTGAATTGAAAAAAATAAATAATATAATTTTAGATTGCATATTTATTAACTCCTCAATCCTCTCTGTCTTTATTATATTAAACTCCTCATACCTCGTAACTCCACACTTCGTCGCTCTACGTGGCTCTCTGCTAACCAATTTGCTCAAAACCATGGTTAGATACAAGAGAAGCGCTCGTAGGGGTACTCTTTCTCCCGATGCTCGTGCCTTCCTTAGATCGTTATACGGTGCGCCTCCTCCGGTGAGAGTGCGTTCTATCGTGACGAGAAGAATCTCGGGTCGTTGGACCCATTGTTATATCGGATGATGAAGAGGTTGCCGTCCCCCTCCGGCATTCGGACCATGCGAGAGGTTCCGGCTCCCCTCTCCAATCGGTTGGCCCCCGCGCCTACCGCTGACCCCTCTCCTCTTCCCTCTAATGATGCATTGCGTCTTATGCGAAGAAGACAGGAAATTGCTGATCTCCGGCGGGAAGTTAATGCTCTTCACGCCGATATCGCCAAGGCATTGGATGATAATAAGCTTTAGGATGTTTAGTTAGATTCTTGTAGTTTATAATGTTCAGTTATTGTTTTTGTTTCTTTTTTTCTTATTGTTTTTGTTTCTTTTTTTCTTGTGTACGTGCATATTCTCCAGTTATGTATGGAAGCAGTAAGAACTAAGTTTGTGCATTTTTAATATTCATATTCTCCAGTTTTCCTTTATTTATTTTATTAATTCGGTTCTGCTTTGCAAACCTTTTTTTTTTAGTTTGGTTCATTAATAAACGAAGAGGTTTACGACTCGATGAGTATTTGACTTTTAGGTCCGGATGTTAATAAAACTCCGGTCTTAAAATTAAATCAATAATAAATTTTAGGACCGGAGTATTCTTAATTGCCGGTCTTAAAAATGTATTAATAAAATTATATCTTTAGGACCGGACACTTTATAATTAACTGGTCTTATTAATAAAATTATATCTTTAGGACCGGACTCTTTATTAATAACCGGTCTTAATAAAATCCAAAATATAAATCTCTCGTCGCGGGGAAAATTAAATTTTAGAACTTCTCTTGTCGAGTGATTACTCGGGTTCTGTCTCCACATTTTGTGTGTCGCGTCGTCATTTGCTTGCTTCACGCTGCTCTCTCGACAATCACTTTTACGGTTCCTTAGCTAAACGTCTATTGACCAAGCATACGAGGTGTTTCGGTTATATAACTTTATTATTTTCTGCTTATGGTTCGGGTTTTTCATGTGCGCTGCTCTCTCGATGAAATGTTCTTGTGGGTTTCTCTATTGTTAATGAATATTGTATATTGAAGATTATATTTGCACTTTAGACCTACCGAACGACCAACTAGTGTTTTTAGGTAACTCTTGTTGTCGCAACATCAACGTTCGTGGCCGGAGAAGAAAGACACAAGCAAACCCATTTGAATTTATATGCTACGGGTGAGTCCACAAGACCTTCATGCGATGCATTTAATTTTCCCGTCATGCATTTATTTTGCTTCTTGGATTCACTGTGATAGATTTATGACCAAAAGTGATACTTCGTTATGCATTTAATGGGCAAGTCTCTCCGTAAGGAAAAAAAAGACATAACTGACATTTGAGCATATATATGCATTTGGATTATGTATGTCTTATTTTATATGCAAGTTTCAATTTTTTTGGATTATGTATGTTAAATCTTTCCGCATATATATATAGGAATTCTTCTATGGATCACTGTTGGATAAATGCTTTACGGATGAGTGTTGAATATCAGAATGGGGTACGGGAATTTATAGAATTTGCTAAACAAAATGCTCATGATGATAGTGGGAAGTTTTATTGCCCTTGTGTAGAATGTTTGAATGAGAGGCGACTAAGTCCGAACTTATACACACACATTTAATTTGTGAAGGATTTTGTAAGACTTATACGGTATGGGTATGGCATGGTGAAAAAATACCAAGGGGGTCTCAACATGGGGATGTGGCCTTTGATGATAATGACACAGATATGGATGATCGCATAGAGGACATTATTCGTGATGTAGGAGAATAGGCTTTTCTTCAATCACATGCATATGGTAATATGTGCAGTGATGCAGAGACCCCGCTATACCCTGGATGTAAAAAATACCAATTGTTGAACGCTGTATTGAAATTGGTAAGCTTGAAGGCACGTCATGGATGGAGCGACAAGAGTTTTTTACGAAATGCTTGAGGCTTTTAAGGACATGCTTCCAGATGATAATGTGTTGCCGCAACGATACTATGATGCAAAGAAAATACTCGCCCTTGGGGATGGAGTACAAAAAGATCCATGCATGCCCGAATGATTGCGTATTGTATAGAAAAGAGTTTGAAGAGAAGCGGGGAATTGTCCGATATGTGAAACCCCAAGGTACAAGTCAAATAAGGGGCCTGCAAAAGTGTTGTGGTATCTTCCAATCATACCAAGGTTCAAGCGGTTGTTTGCGAATGAAAATGATGCAAAAAATTTGAGGTGGCATGCGAGATGAGAGGATTTCTGATGGAAAGCTTCGACATCCGGCCGATTCTTCTCAATGGAAGAAAATCGATCACTTATTTCCGAACTTTGGCGAAGAACCTAGGAACCTTAGGCTTGCCCTTAGCACGGATGGCATGAATCCCTATGGGAGCCTTAGCAAAGCATACATAGTTCATGGCTGTGCTCACGATTATTTACAACTTATCTCCTATGTTATGCATGAAACGAAAGTACATCATCTTGTCTATGTTGATTTCGGGACCAAAACAACCCGGAAATGACATTGATGTTTACCTTGAGCCCTTGATCGAAGACTTGAAGGAGTTGTGGGAAGAAGGTGTCGATGTTTTTGACTCTTTTAAGAAGGATGTGTTTAAATTGCGAGCCATGATATTTGTACTATAAACGACTTCCGGCGTATGGGAACTTGTCGGGTATAGTGTAAAAGGCCATAAAGCATGTCCGGTTTGTGAAGAAGGCACACGCTACCATCAACTTCAACATGGAAGAAAGACGGTTTATCTTGGACATAGGAGATTTCTTAGACGGGGCCACCCATATCGTCGATTAAAGAAAGCCTTTTTGGGTGGCCAGGGGGTATGAAGATGCTCCGGTGGCATTGACTGGGGAGCAAATTTATGAGAAGGTGAAAAATATCAGTGTCATCTTCGGTAAGACTGCAAAGAATAGAAAAGAAACAAATATATGGAAAAAGAGATCTGTATTCTTCGATCTTCCATATTGGCGCAATCTTGATGTGAGACCTTTGTATTGATGTCATGCACGTGGAGAAAAACGTTTGTGATAGTATTGTTGGCACGCTTCTCAACATACAAGGTAGTTCCAAGGATGGTGTGAAGGCAAGATTGGATTTGCAAGCAATGGGAATACGCGAAGACTTACATCCAAGGCCATACGGGAAGAGAACTTATTGTCCCCCGGCTTCTCATACTGTCTAAGGATGAGAAACGAAGTTTTTGTGAGTGTTTACATGGCACAAAAGTTCCTCGGGGTATTCCTCAAATTTTAAGAGGCTTGTATCGATGAAGGACTTGAAATTAGTAGGCCAAAAGTCTCATGATTGTCATGTCTTGATGCAACGGCTACTCCCGGTAGCTATTCGAGGCATCGCCGAATATGATCTTCGGGTCGTTTTGACTAGACTTTGTGTCTTCTTCAATGCGGTTTGTAGTAAAGTTTTTGAGATTGAAAAGTTGGATGAATTGGAGAATGAAGGATATCTTATCTTGTGCCACCTTGAGAAGCTTTTTGTTCCTACCTTTTTTGACATCATGGTTCATCTAATTGTTCATCTAGTGAGGGAGATAAAGTTGTGCGGACCTATCCATTTACGGTGGATGTACCCAATTGAAAGATCTATGAAATTCCTAAAATGGTACGTGAAGAACGCATACCGGCCAGAAGCATCTATTGTTCAGAAATATGTTTCGAAGAAGCCATGGAATTTTGTCAAAATTATTTGGCCAAAGTAAGACATATTGGGTTCCAAAACGTCGGCATCTTTGAAGGGGGTAGACGAGGGGCTTCGGTAAAGAGTGTGGATCCGATGAATTGTCACAAGTCCACTTATACATCTTGAATAATGTTGATGAAGTTCAAGCCGGCATAGCTGCACATAAAGAAGCTTTGTAAGGAAAGAAAATCATCGAATGATTGAACAAAGGTTGATTATGGAGCATAACGAGAACATTTGCAAACTGGTTCAAACAAAAGGTCGAGGGAGAGGAATGTGTTTCGAGACAATCAAATGGTTAGCACGTGGTCACGAGGTTGATGTCATAAGTTGGAATTCGTATGTGATCAATGGTTATACATTTTACACGAAGTCCCTAGATGATAGGAGCACCGTCGAGAACGGTGGTGTTATGTTAGAAATTTGAATCTATGCACTTCTCCAGTTCCAAAGACAAGAGGCCTTTATTGGCAGTCATGCCATATTATGGTGTTATTGAAGAGATTTGGGAGGTAGACTATGTTAAAATTAGATTTCCCATATTCAAATGCAAGTGGGTTAATGTCAATAATGGTGTTCGAGATCGATCGGCTAGGATTTACATTAGTCGATGTCAATGGTAGAAGTTTTGGAGATGAACCTTTTATTATGGCAGACCAGGCGAAACAAGTGTTCTATATCATCGATCAAGAAAATAAAATGTGGTCTGTAGCTCTCCAAGGAAAAAGGGTCATTGATATTGATGAGGAAAGTCATTCAAATTATGGTCTTCCTGAGAGTACTCCTTTTTCAAGGGGTCTAGGACATGAATGAAGAAGATGAAGCGGATAATGAACCCGGCATAAGAAATGATCATCAAGAAGGGATATGGGAGGATATCGCTTTATAAAAGAGTCAATTCATAAGGTAATATTCATATGCAAAATTCTTTGAAAACTTTAAGGTTTTAGCTATAATTATATTCCTTTTATGTTCTTAAACAATGTCACTGACTATGAAGATTGTTCTTGTTTTATTTTTGTGGCGGGATCGGATCCAAAGGGGCATGTTATAAAAGAGGATGTTACGTTGTTGGGTGGGAATCGAGATGAAGGCATGGTGAATATTACGTTGGGCATGTATGTTGTATTTGTAACTTATTGTGTATTTGCATTGTAAGTAAGTTATGATATTGATGTATAAATTAATTTAGTTGTTGTGTAGTCATAGTATAATCATTAATTAACAAGCCACGTAACTCATGGTGAATAATATTTGTATTCTTTTTCCCAATTCAATTTATTCATAATTGTTCATAGCTTGTATTTAAAGTATCGACTTTTATGTCTTTGGATTGGGTGGTGGATTTGTGAAATATATGATCGGGAAGAACGAACGGGGAAAAAATTGGGAAAATTTAGACCGGTAATAAGTAGGCCGGTCTTAAATGTTCAACTGTTAAGACCGGATTTACTAATATATCCGGTCTTAAAGGTCATGTGACATATTTGATATTAAGCCGGTCTTAAAAGTTTGTCTTTCAAGACCGTTGTATTTATAAGTCCGATCTAAAAAATAAATTTTTAAGACCGGATGAATTTACCGTCAAGTCTTGAAAGTCAGTCTTTTAAGACCGCGTATAATTAGTCGTCAGGTCTTAGAGCCACTATTTTTCAGACCGGAGTTATATTTGTCCGGTCTTATAATTTTGATCTTTTAAGAGCGGTCGGGTTTTTGCCCAGTCTTAAAAGTTGAGTTTTAGGACCGAAAAAAAATATTTCAGCTTTATCTAGTACGACTTTTAAGACCTAATTTTTTAAATGTCCGATCTAAAAGAATTTCTTTAAGACCGGTTCGAGTCCGGTCTTAAATGTGGACTTTTAATACCGGCTGGAACAAGACCGGTCGCGAGTCCGGTCTTACTATGCATCTTTTGTCCGGTCTTAAAGCCCTTTTTTGCACTAGTGTTCAACAGATATCTTCATGCCAAATATAATCAAATCAAGACTAGCTCTACGCGTCTATTAGTTGATCATGCCTTTTTCTCTTTCAATATGGCATGGCCATGGTACTACACTCAATTCTTCTGGGTTTACAAGCTAATTTAAACGTTTCAGGTTGAGGAGAGGCAATGGGAGTAAAAGTATATATTCTTTCCTCTCTCTTTTTTTTACCTTTTTTTTAAAAAATAATTTTCCCACTTTTGCTCTAGAAAATCCCAATAATTAGTCATGAGCTGAGAGTAGAATAATGGGCTTGATCTTGTTTACGTTACTCCTTAGGTGTTAGAGGCAACAGCAAATACATGTATCTGTACACCATCCAAGCAAATGATAATTGTATATTATTTTCTTCCTTGAGTGTATCCAACTACGTTGGCAAAAAAGAAAGTCAATATCAGTTGTTGGTCCTTAGGTATTGAATTTTGGTTTTGATCATTCTAATTTTAAATTGTTGGTTATGGTTTCTATAATTTCACAAGGATTTAGTCGGAGTTTAAGAACAGAGATCGAAACCAAAACTTATTAAAAGAATAGGGACTGTTTGTTGAACTCGGACAAAATTTTATGATATTATAAGGACTAAAACCAAAATTCGATTAAAATATAAAACCTAACAATTTTATCCAAAAATTAGGGAAAAAGACATCAAAATTGGTATTAAAAAAAAATTAAATAAGTATGTTGAATTTCATTAATTTAAAAGTGACTTATTTTACATTTTGAAATGTTGTAAAATTTGAGAAATTACTTAACCACCCCTAGTTTTTTTAATAAAAACCCCTCAACCTCCTTGTATGTCACCAATGTTCCAGTGACGGTGACCGGTAGTGGCTGCAGTCACCGAAGCTCCGGTGACCTTGCTGGCGACAGCGACCGGAGCTTTGGCAGTCAAATATTTTTTTAAGAAAATTTCTCAAGTAAAAGTTGTCATTATAGATACTTGAGTTGCTTATATCGATACTAAAGTTGTGAAAGGCAACCTAGTATATATTTTTTTCAATTTTTTAGGAAATTTTTTTCAATATTAATACTTGAGTTGTCAATATTTTCTCATAACTTTTACCGGAGCTGCGGCAACTAATAATTTTTTTTTGGGAATTTCTCATGATAAATTTGTCAATATGAATACGTGTATAGTTAAGAGTGAATACCTGTTTACAATTTTGGCATTGCTATTAATTATTCACCTATCCATATTGAAAACTTTTATCTTAGAAATTCAAAAAAAAAAAAATTATTAGGCCTCCGAAGCTCCGGTCTGTGGTGGTGCGGGAGGTCATAGAAGCTATATGTTACAATTATAATACGATGAGGATGTATAGGGTGGAGCAAGATATAACTAGAGCTCTCTAAACCAGTAGTTAATAAGGGTCGAGGAGAGGGGGAGAAAAGAAAATTGGAAGAGAGGAAGAGAGATGATTTTATTCATTTACTGAATAAGATAAGGGCCCAGGCCAGTGATACATGCATGATTTTATTCCTTTATTGATTAAGAGAAAGGCTCAGAGGCCAGTGATACATGCATGAGATTAGATGACATTGATGAGAGAGGAATAGCCGAATGGCCTCTGGGAAGAGCAGTCCAAGTTGTCGCCATAGTCCACACCAAGTATGTCGCAGTACCTCTTGAAAAATCCGATACGACTCTGAACCCTCGAGTCCTGACCTATCCCACACTCCAGCCCTCCGTTTATGATGTTGGTTACCATTCCGTACCCAGGAAGTCGACCCGCCGCCACGTCCGCAGCGGAGGGTGTCCATATCCCCGTTATGACGTCGTGGCACGACGGCTTCGGCGACTGCGGCGTCATCCAGAACCACAGAGCTGTCTTAAAGGACAACACAGGATCAGTAGCCACCAGGTCGGGGTTTTTGAGCAAGTCCTCTTCTAACGCTATTCCAGCTTGTCCGTAGTTGTAGTTCCTATCATTCACTCATATCGATCACATCAGCATTGTATTTATCAAATAAATCAAAATTAAAATTGAGATCAAATATAGATATAGATATATACCATGAGAGTTGGATGGGTCCGCGGCCATAGTACTGCTTGCCTGGAGCACATGGTCATTGGTCGTTGGGGGCACAGTAATCGCCTCCGCCCACTTCCTCTTTGAAGCAGTAGCCCCATGCGTAAGGACCGTCGGGGGCTGTGGGCCAACCGCCGGTGGTCTCGTGGGAAGTTTGGCCGAGGAAAGCTGCCGCCTCCCTCTTACGCGTGGCATCATCACCGGTGGTGGCAAAGGCCGGGAAAGACTCGGCGGCTTGAATGAAGGCGTCGTAGGTGTAGAAGCCTCTGGCCGGGCAAGCAGCGTTGTCGCGGTGCATGAGCATATGTTCGAAGGTGTCCCTGGAGATGATGTCGGCGAGGCCACCAGAGGGTTCAGGAGGAGGAGGACCAGAAGGAGGAGGAGGAGGGGCACTGCCACATTGGCTTTGGCATCCAGGGCCGCAGTAGTCATTGGTGGAACCACACCAACCCCATTGGCTGCAGCAGAGGCCGCCGGGGCACAAGGCACCGCCCGCCTGTGTTCCGCATTGCTCTGCTAAGCCTCCCACTGTGAAGCACAGCAGTAGAGACGAGATCACCCAAACGTTTTTCATGTTATCCATCCGATGCGGAAAATGGAGACATGAGAGCTCCTTTATATACAAATGAAAGAGGGGTGGCTTGTTCTCTTGGATATTCTATCTGTCCAAGTGTACGATGTGAAGATTACGCCTTATATCGTGCGGCTCAGCTACACTTGTCGGCATTATCCCCGTGGTGAATTAATTAAAGTACAAAACGTGATCACATTGCCTGTAAAGGTAATCTAGGGGCAGGTCATATGGAAAGCACATGCATGTTTTTATATGTAGAGTGGAGTGGTGACGCAACATACTCTTTTATATATATATATATATAGAAAGAGAGGCATTAACCTTTATCTATTAATATTCAAAAAAAGGGATCAAGTCCCTACAATCATTCATAAACTCAGAGACGCAACATATTCTTAAAGACAACGATGTCTTGGATGAGTCATGTAGTCCGGGCCTTCTAGTTCTCAATCCCGATGCTGGTGCACCGTGCACGGATCATGCTGGTTGACGATGAAGACTAGTTCGTGATCATTTTCAGTTTATCAAAACAAAACCTCCGTCTTCTCTCTAGAGCTTTCCCGTCTTTTCTAACCATGGACCACCCTGTTTCTTTTGAAAGCAATCCGAAGAATGAACCTCCCCCGCATCCTGGCGAAGATCAAGCTGCCAAGCGGGCCAAGCTAGATGAAGTTCCATTACTGGATACTATTATGGATTCTGAACAGTCTCAGGTCCTTGCCTCTGTCGAGAATCATGTTCCTTCGACTCTGCTCCGCTGAATGTGTCCCAGAGACACAAACAGCCTCGATCCTGAACCAGCTCGGGACGTCCAGATGGATGATAATGATAGTAATGTTGCTCAGAACATCAAAGTTCCATCATTCAAAGACAAATTGTTAAATTTGGACTCAAATACCTACGAGGATGACGAGGATGATATTGTTCTAAAACAGGGGGACGTATCCATTGGATTAAATGGGAGCATTCCAAGCGTTGATTTTGCTAGCCATGTTCGGATACCCTTAACAGGAAGATGGGGTTAGCTGTAATTATTAAACTCCTTGGAAGGAAAGTTGGCTATCGCGATACGCACTCAAATACAGAATTTATGGAAGCCTTGGACATATCAAGCTCCTTTGATCTCGATGAGGAAGAGTGGGGTTTCGGGATGATGCGGATTATCAAAACGCCCTCTTGTCTGGACCTTGGATGGTCTATGGTCATTATCTCACTTTGTTCAACCATGGACGCCGGTTTTTAAACCGCATGACCACGTGATTAATCGGGTAATGGGATGGGTAAGGCTTCCAAAACTCCCGGCACGTTACTACCACAAGAGCGTGATACGCCTATCGGAAGCGTTTTTGGTGAGGTTATCCGAGTAGATTATAACACCGATTACGGAGACCGTGGGAAATTCGCAAGGATAGCGGTAAGCATTAACCTCACAAAACCACTCATATCTAAAATTATGGTAGACGGAGAAACCATTTATGTAGAATATGAAGGTCTTCGTCGATCCGCTATCATTGCGGTAAATATGGTCAATCGGCATGCCCGACGAAGATGGCATCAAACTCGGGGCTCGAGCGAAGCTCCGTTGGCGGCGAACCTAACGTACCAAAACCGACGAATTCGGTTCTAGTTCTCAGTGGCTAATCCGAGGTTTGAGGTCCCGAGTGGAATTCAAGAGGATGGGGTCTGAGTGGAATTCAAGAGGACCGAGTGGAATTGCACGGATAATGGGAAACATTACTCAAAGGAAGCACGGAAGAAAAAAGGCCCCGAGGCAAAAGGAATAAAAAAATCAAACTCGGGGATCAAGAATAATGGGGAGGCGCCTGACAGCCTTTTTCAATCAAAATCCTATGTTGCCACTTATGATTGCGCCATTCACATAATGGACCCAAGATGATCCCTTAAAAGAGCGGGGGACATATCCGGGGTCACTATTCATAAGCTTGGAATCATTGGATTCAGTTTATCTAAATGGATCATTCAACGCAGTGAGGGAGTTGATCTTATTCCCATTCTCCCATTATAATTTTTATGTCTATAATAACATGGAAGCGCCAGGGGCTTCTAAAAGAAAGCTTCCTTCTATTTTTAGATCTTATGTGGCTAATTATAAGCCTGAAATTTTTGTTATAGTGGAGCCAAGAATCTCTACGGGATCAAGGCTGATAAAGTTATTAAAAAACTTGGTTTTCTTTGCTCTCGGGATTGAAGCTTAGGGTTCTGCGGTGGCATCACGGATCCTTTGGTCCTCAAAGGTATCTCTAAAAATTCTCGTCAACCACATCCAATTTGTGCATATGGAGGTCACCTGGAATGGTCTAAACTCCAAATTTCTTTTTACTGCTGTTTATGGGAGCCCAAACCATCAATTCGGGGAGACTTCTATGCGGGACCTTGATTCCGTTGCATCCAACCTATCTTTTCCTTGGGTCTTAGCTGGTGACTTCAATGCCATTCTAGGCCAGGAGGACAGGAAGGGAGGCTCTCAGAGAAGGGCCCTTGGATGTAAGTTTTTTAATAAGTTCATCCATTCCAATGGACTTCTGGATATGGGCTTTCAAGGCCCAAAATATACCTGGAAAAGAGGCACATTGCTTATGAGATTAGATCGTGCTGTTTGCAACCCATTGTGGATTCAAAATTTTCCACGAAGTGCTCTAGTCCATCTACCGAAAATGTTGTCTGATCACCGACCAATTTTAATCAAGTTGGGCCAAGATTCTCAGGCCCTATCCCTAGGACCCACTTTCAAATTCCTTGCACCATGGCTCACATCCGAGTTCCATTCCATCGTGCAACGCATTTGGGGATGCGAAAATGGTCAAAGTGATTTGCTATCCCGTATAGATGATTCAAAACCGAGATGCATCGCTGGAATATAGAGACTTTCGGGCACATTGGTAGGCGAAAAAGGTCCCTTTTCCGACGAATTAATGGTTTGCAAGCTAAATTGGAAGATCAATCTAATGCCCCATCGGAGTTCCTAATTGATCTGGAGGCTTCCCTGAGAGAAGACCTTGAAGAGGTTTCCTTCCAAGAGGAACTATTGTGGCTTCAAAAATCCTCCTCACGAGTGGGTATGCCTAGGGGATAGAAATACAAATTACTACCATATGAAAGCTCTGTTGCGAAGAAAGAAGAATTTCATCTCAGGGCTTAAGCATTCGGATGGCTCCTGGGTGTCAAATGAAGATCATCTCTCAAATATGGCCAGACAGTACTTCAAAGATCTCTATTCTCTGGAGGATACTTTATTCCACCCCCTCTCGTTATGCGGTGCTTTCCCCTCCCTCACCGAGTCTCAAACTCTGCTTATGGATAAAGATGTGTCTATGGAGGAGGTGAAACAAGCACTCTTTGAAATGAAACCTCTGAAAGCTCCTGGTAGTGACGGTATCCATGCACTTTTTTACCAGTCTCAATGGAATACTGTTGGTCCCAGCGTTTTCAATCTCGTTCGTCATCACTGGTCAGGTATGCCTTTTAGCTATCAATTTAATCACACATTGTTAGCTCTGATTCCTAAGGTTAACCACCCAAGCCTTATCAGTGAATTTAGGCCTATCAGTCTCTGCTCTGTTTTATATAAGATCATCTCTAAGACCATTGCCAATCGTTTGCGGTCTATCTTGCCTAACCTGATTAGCCAACACCAGTCAAGCTTTATTCAAGGTCGTAGCATAATGGATAATATTATAATTGCCCAAGAAGCAATGCACTCGATGTGGGGGAAAAAGGGAAAGCTGGATGGATGTTTATTAAGATTGACCTGGAAAAGGCCTTTGATAAGCTCAGATGGGATTTTATTGCAGACACTCTGAAGGATGCTGGTATTCCAAGTAATTTAGCTCGCCTGATAATGGAATGTATTTCCTCTCCTACCATGCAAATCCTATGGAATGGAAAGCCTACATGTTCATTTTCCCCAGAGAGAGGTGTAAGACGGGAGACCCCTCTCCCCTTATATTTTTGTACTTTGTATGGAACGCCTTTCACGGTTAATTGAAGCGAAAGTGAAATCGGGTGAATGGCGAACTATTAAGCTAGGAAGGAAAGGAGTTCCCTCTCACATCGTCTTTTCTTTCTTTGATGACTTAGTTCTCTTTGGTCGTGCCACTTCTCGCCAAGTTACTCGATTAAGGAAACATTGCATGAATTTTGCCTCTCGTCGGGCCATCGGGTGAATCGAGACAAAACTAAGGTACAATTCTCCGAAATATGGACCTACGTGTGTGCGAAGACTTTGTGAAGAATTAGGCTATCAACGAACTGACTCTCTTGGGAAATATCTGGGAGTTCCCCTTCTCCAAGGCAGAGTTTCAACTTCCACATTTGAATATATCTCTAACAGAATCCAATCAAAGCTATCTGGCTGGAAAAGTAAGTCACTCTCTCGGTGGGAGGATCACCCTAGCCAAATGCATTTTAGCCTCCTTACCACTTTATACCATGCAAAGTACAACTCTTCCTTCCACTTGTTGTGCAAAGCTGGAAAAGTTGATTCGTAAATTTATTTGGGGTTACTCGAGATGAGCATAAAGGTGTACGCCTCGTTAAATGGAAAGACCTCTGTCAACCTTCCGCTCATGGGGGAATTGGTATGCTTAATCTTGACTCTCAAAACAAGGCTTTCATGATGAAACTGATATTCAAAATCCACTCTCAACCTGACTCTCTCTGGGTAAGGGTGCTGAAACAGAAATACGACATTAGTAATTCCAAGGATCTCCCATCGCGTTCTCGTATGTCTTACTTCTGGAGAAACCTGATGAAGTCATGGGAAGAGACTTCTATCCATATTAAATGGAATGTGGGTGATGGGTCCCGAATTAAATTGGGATGACTACGGGTAGGGACTTTGGACCCTTAAAGAATTTATCTTTCTCTCCTATTCCAAACCAGGACTTATCCAAACCAATCTCTCGAATTTGTGAATGATGATGGCTCTTGGTCTTTGGAGCCTCTTTCGAAATTTGCTTCCCATTTTTGATATTTTAACGGTAATATCTGCGGTTACACCCCCAAAAGGACTTTAGGGGATTGCCATGCTACCTTGGTCTTTGAACCCAAAAGGTAATTTTACAACCGAGATCGGCTTATAAAGCTTTGGAGGCTCTAAAGTGGAATGATTATAAACGGAATACCTAGCCTTGTCTCTTGTTAATCATGAAGAGAGGCACAAAAGAGACATATTTGCTAATAAATGAACCGTAAGGAAAGCTTAGATCATATCTTTAAGAGGTGTCATATGGCATCAAATGTTTGGAGAAAAATTTTGTCTGGATATGATTTCGACTTCTTTAGACTTAACATTAGGAATTGGTTGTCTCATATTATTCAATCTCCTTCCTTTGATAAGTCTTGGAAGATAGGAGTGTGTATCTTTGTTGGAAGCTATGGGAAGTTCGCAATAAAAGGATCTTCACGTACGCTAACTTTTCAGTAGAAGGGATGCGGCTCACATTAAAGCCATAGTTGTTCACTCCCAACTTAGTTTTTCTAAATGTTTACGTAATTAGTTGTTAGCTTTATTAGATCGGTAGCTCTTGTATTTTGAAGTTTTGACCATTTTAATGGAATTCCAATTCATTCAAAAAAAAAAAAAACAAAACTACTAGCCTTGTCTCTTAATCATTAATGGGCTTGTTTGGGTTGATAAAAGCTATCGACTTTAAAAAAAAGCTTGTGTTATAGATAATGATTTGTGTTTGGATTGATGGTGGTAGAAGTGGCGGGACCCACGTTAAAAAGCTGAGAGCATTATGGAAAAAGTTGGATTCTGGAGCTTTTTCTTTAACTGGCTTTTTGAGCTTTTTTGACTTAAAGTTAAGCCAACGCAATGGACAATCTAAACAAGTTTTTTTCTTATTGGGTCGGTGGCTTAAAAGCCACTGAAATTTTTACACTTCAACGCTGAAAAATAAGCTACTTCAAACAGGCCCAATGTCTTCCATCCCATTAAGAGTGTTCCCCTTCTGTTAACCCCCTATGGTTAATTACTTAATTATAATTAACCAAGTATAATTAAATGGGCCTAAGAATGTGAGAAATACAAAGGAAGAAAATAACAAGATAAAACTAGTAGTTATTGAATTTGAAATCACTTACTAATGAAAATTTTGTTTTAGACAACGTTTTAGCTATAGATAAAATTTTGTTAAGCCACTCTTTATTGTTAAAACTTTAATTGTGTCAATGGTTAGAGTTTACGTTTCTAGTGAAGCTCGTTAAATAAATATTAAGAATCTTTACTAAAACCTAAAAATAAGAATATATGATACTTATATACAATTTTTAAATTATAAATTATTATTTATATAAACACAGAGACAATATAAAGTAAGATTTTCTTAGGCTGTCAAAGTTCTGGTCCTTGGTCGCCGAGGAGGTCACCAAAGCTTTGGTGATGGCCATCGTAGCTGGTCACAAGCGTCGCAGCTCCGGCAGTTAGCTAAGGGGTTTATGATTTTTTATTTTAAAAAATTAAGGGTAGTTAGCTAGGTAATTTATCAAATTTTTCAACATTTCAAAATTCCAAATTAATCTCTGTCAAAATTATTAAAATTCAATATACTTATTTATTTTTTATCAATTTTGGTGGTATTTTCTATTTTTTTCAACAACAAAAAAATGTTCAACCGGAAGGACCACGTTTGGATGGGCTTCTAAGAAAAAGACTTTTTTTTTCTGCATTTCGTTTTTCAAAAAGTACTTTAATTAGAAGTTTGAGCTATTTTATATTTGGATACACTATTTAAAAGACACTTTTAGATTATTTTTTTTTAAAAAAAAAAAACTGTTTGGATGTTAAGATAGAATGGGCATATAAAACCTAATGAAAAGAAAATGAAATAGAAATCCGTTGGTTCCGAATGGAAATTCAAAACAAAACTAGAAACGAAAATCAGATTAAACAGAAAATTGGAACCCTGAAACTCAATAAACATCGACACAAAGATATCTATGCGAACTGTAGCATCCTAATTTTTTTACTTAAATTAAGTAATATTTTGTTAAAGGTTAATTTATGGTAATTGAAATTACTCGGAGAGCAAATTTTCTAGTTAGAGTTGAATATATATATATATATATATATATTGTCATTGGATATAAGCCTTTGTTCAGTGAGCAATATACTACATCGTTTGGTCCAATGGACAATTAAAAAAAAATCCGATGGTGCACACACTTCTCATCGCCATCATCGCAGTTTGATCTCAAAATGCTCCTTCTTTTCCTGATGGTGCACAGTCCAAAACCAAGACTTTCCCAAATGCATAGAGAATTCCACTTGATGTGTTCTGTATGGCTCCAAATAACAGAAGATGCCTCCATTTCTAGTGAGAACCAGAGAAATAGAAGGCAAAACCCGAAGATCGAATCGAGAGGAGGAATATGAGGATTTGCATTTTCATGGCGCTGGCTTTGATTATTTGTTGGAGAGGTTGAAGAAGAGGCAGAGAAACTAGAGGGAAGCAGAAGAACATTAGCCAGAAAGCCAGCAAGTGAATTGGTTTGATGCAGAGATCGTCGACCATGAAGATGACGCAGGAGATGAAGATGCACATGGTGGCGAATGAAGATAGGAAGACGATGACAATGGCTCTGATTCCTTGAGGGTATTTGAAAATCGAAAAAGGATGGAACTTTGAAGAGATTGAGATCATGGAATCTGAGTTTTGTTTATGGCTGTGGTGGCATGGATTATCCCCACAAGCCATACGAGGCCACTGAAGATGGATACTACCCACAGGCTTATGAACTCGTGGTCTCTCGGAGCATGTGGTAAGTGAAGTCGGTGATGATGGCGGCAGTCCCACAAAGGGAAAGCCAGCCAGAGATTCCTAACGAAACGACGATTATGGATTGTTTTTGTATTATTTATTAGACCAAATGACGTAGTATATTGCTCACTGGACAAAGGTTTATATCGAGTGAGAGAATATATCATAATCCCTATATATATATATATATCATTCTAATAATAATATATTATATATAGAGAGAGAGTAGAGAAGAGAAGAAAGGAAAGAGAAAGAATATATATATATAATATGTATAATATATAAAACGTGGACAGCTAAGCCGCCCACGTTATAAGTAACGTGGGGAGGGGGTATATTTTATTTATATGTGTGTGTGTGTGTTTCAATAAAGGAGGCATGGGCTCCACTACACACTAGGGTTGTCTTAAAAACTTGAGGTTTGATTGGTCTAGTCCGACCCAACTCGGTCCGAGATTAAAAAAAAATTGGTCTAAGACCATTTGACCGAACTGGACTGAACCGAACTACTCGGGTTGGACTGGACTTCAGTCTAGGGGTTAGACCCCTTGGACTGATCCCGTCTTACCCGAGGTCTTTTTTAAAAAAAAAAAATCACCACTACACTGAGCCACTTATTGGAGTCTAGACATCTTAATGTGCTTTTTAATTTATAAGAATCATTTTTCACCAAGTCACTTTTATTACTTTCGGAAGTCATGTGAAACTAGAGCTAAAATATTGCCTCCCAATCAAGATTAAAAAAATTGAAAAAAAACATAACTAGGCATGCCGGACTAGTCCAGCAATCCGCCGATCCGGCCGAGCTCGGCGGTACAGGCCGGATCAAACCTCAGGCTGACTTTTCCAGCTTGAGGTCATATCCGGCCAGACCTCGGGTTGACCTCCAACCCGGTCTAGCCCAGTCCTTGGACATGCCTACTACACACACACTTTCAGAGAGAAAGAAAGTAAGGTGATAATTATTTAGGAGCTTTGGAGTAGCTTTTTAGTGATTATTTTGGAATTAGAGGGTAACAGGTAACTTTAAATATTCTTTCATATACTTATGAATTGTGTATGATTATAAATATTTATTTTGTTAAAATGGACTTAATTTTATATATATATATTGTAAATTATAATATTATTATAATTAAAAATAAAAAATTACAGTTTTGTACTCAAATTTCAGAAATTACAGTTTAGTCCTTGAATTTTTAAAATAATAGTTTAGCCCGTAGATTTCAAAAATGACAGTTTAGTCCTTCAAATTTCGAAATGACATATTGATCTAATAAATCTTTATGAGGTTATTGGTGTATTTTTATTATATGGTAATATTTGATATCAATGGAAGTATGAGTTCATGTACTTTATTTTTGAAAATATACTTATCATAGTGGCTGTATTTGTGATGGGTTGGAGTAAGGAAGAATTTGAATGATTAGATTTCTTTATGCCATCACTCGGTGCATATTAGATGGTACTTGTCAGGGCCCCTTCTTCCATGTTTTCCTTTGGCCAAGATTACAATAAAGCTGTGAGATATGTGGCACCTTCTTAGTTGTGTTCTTTTAAGGAGGGGAGCCATAAACCATACTTAAGCTCTATACCTTTGATCGGGTGTATCTTAAGTTTTGGTGAGTTTGAGACAATTCAGTTACATGAATAAGTTTCTGTTGGATTATATGTTAGCCTATGACCCCAATCAGCAGTATAAGGATGTACGGTGATATAATGGAGATTGCAAATTGCATATTATATAATTGTACAGCTTACAAATTGACATAATGATGATTAATTTTGCAAAAGAATTATGTATGAGAAATTATGGTGTGTACACACACACATATATCAGATCTTGAGTTTTGTCATATGTGATTTGTTTGTGTACGGTAGAAACTTTATATATATATATATATATATATATATATATATCAAATCTTACGTTTTGTCACATGTGATTTGTTTGTGTACGGTAGAAATTTTCAGTAATTACTGAGATAGTAAAATCTCATCCTATAATTAACATTTTTAAGTGAATGTTCTAGTAAGAAGCATGGGAAGACACCTATGGAATGAGTTTGAATGCTCTTTTATGCTCCTATAACTTACATAGTGAATTAATTAAAGTACAAAAACGTGATCACATTGCCTGTAAAGGTGATCTAGTGGCAGGTCATATGGAAAGCATGCATGTTTTTATATGTAGAGTGGAGTGGTGACGCAACATATTCTCGAGAGGCATCAACCTTTATCTATTAATATTGTCAAAAAAAGGGATCAAGTCCCTACAATCATTCATAAACTCAGAGACGCAACATATTCTTAAAGATCGACAACGCTGTCTTGGATGAGTTCCGGGCCTTCTAGTTCTCAATCCCGATGCTGGTGCACCGTGCACGGATCATGCTGGTTGACGATGAAGACTAGTTCGATCGTGATCATTTTCAGTTTATCAAAACAAAACTACTAGCCTTGTCTCTTAATCATTAATGTCTTCCATCCCATTAAGAGTGTTCCCCTTCTGTTAACCCCCTGTGGTTAATTACTTAATTATAATTAACCAAGTATAATTAAATGGGCCTAAGAATGTGAGAAATACAAAGGAAGAAAATGACAAGATAAAACTAGTAGTTATTGAATTTGAAAGCACTTACTAATGAAAATTTTGTTTTAGACAACGTTTTAGCTATATATATATAAAATTATGTTAAGACACTCTTTATTGTTAAAACTTTAATTGTGTCAATGGTTAGAGTTTAAGTTTCTAGTGATGCTCGTTAAATAAATATTAAGAATCTTTACTAAAACCTAAAAATAATAATAGAATATATGATTTTTATATACAATTTTTAAATTATAAATTATTATATATAAAGATGTTTATTCAAATAAAATTTTGTTAGATAATCTTACAATTTTCTTAGGCGTCAGAGCTCTAGTCCTTGGTCGTCATTGCCGGAGCTCCGGTCACCGAGGAGGTTACTAAAGCTCCGATGACGGTTGTTGTAGTTGGTCATAGGCATTGGAGGTCTAGTAGCCAGCCAGGGGGTTTAGGACTTTTTATTTTTAAAAAAATAAGGTAGTTTAGTAATTTTTCAAATTTTACAACATTTCAAAATTGAAATCAATCTCTTTAAAATTATTGAAATTCAACATATTTATTTATTTATTACTAATTTTGATGGTATTTTCTATCTTTTTCCCAAATATATATATATTCAACCGGCCTTGACCCTTTTGATGTCCTTACGTTTCAAATATGTCAAGTAATGGCATTCAATTTTGGTGGAAAATATTATAGAAAATTTCAATAATCCACAAGTAAATGACTGGGACTATTCAACATTGAAAAACGTTGACATTGTTGATTATCATGTTATATCTACATTGCAAAAATTTGAATAAATAATTTTGTTCCCAATCTTGTTAAAATTATTAAATATAAAACATAAAATGGCATGATTTTATTTTTATTTCACAAAGGATTATCAACATAAAATATAAAAAGATAATGAGACATACGTACGCATATAAAATCATAAATGAAGAATAGATTTCTAATTTCTCAGATATCGTGCTATGTATAGGACCTACATGCCTAGCTTTCTTTCTCAATATTCTATCTAGACATATAATTGTATCTGTATTTTTAATAGTTTCAAAAGTATAATTATTTTATAAAATTATACTGCACTCATATTCTTTTCATTAGAGAAATTACAACGAATGTAATATGAATAATATACATAATTTGGTTGTGCTTGAAGTACCAATACAATTCTTGCTCAATTATAGAGTCAGGAAATTGGGCTGAGCCTATCGGACTGGCCTTTTTAAGCTCTGACCCTTCAAATGTTGTGCTTGAAAATTAGAGAAGCTTAATGAAATAAGTCATGTAAGGCCGGCCTTATAGAGCCTCAGGAGCTTAAAAGGGTCGGCCTTAGAGAGCCTCGAGCCGGCCTTGCCACTACTAGAAAATACTAAATCTGCAACGGATTTTGCTACGGAAAATTTTCCGTAGCAAAATTTAAACATTTGTGATGGATGTAAAAATCTGTAGCAAAATAAAAAAATTTGCAGGCAGAAGGCTCAACGCTTCCCCAGAGGTGCCAAAAATTTGCGATGGATCCAAAGCTTCCCTAGAGGTGCCAACATTTGCGATGCCATCTGCTCCCTATGCAAGCAGAGGGCTCAGCGCTTCCCCAGAGGTGCCAACATTTGATATGTCATCTTCACCGTCGGGTTATTTGTCATCTTCACCGTCGCTTTATATGTTGTCGTCACCGTCTACACCGCTTGATCCACAGCAAGGGGGACAACAAGTTTACTTTACCATTTCTGATTGATTTACATATGTTTAGTTTCTTGAAACCATCTATGTACAAACATCTTCAATATTTCAAATTCCTTCCTTAGCACACTGCGTCGCCTTAGAGCCACGTCGGGGAAAAAGGTAGTTCCTCTGATACACCAATCTGGGGCTCAACAGATCCTTCGACGGGGAAGCTTTGGATCCCTCCTGACGGCAGCGAGTAAGTCATACCAAGTTACCAGTAATGTTACAATTTTCTTCTCTAATTGGTTTGTATGCTAATATTTGCATGATGTCCTCTGTCTTCAGATTTGTGCCTCATTATCCGGTGGGGGATTTCATCTCGACCCAATTATTCCGTAATTACAATCAACCTTGGGCCAAGTGGACAGAGATTCCTAAGGCTAATCGAGATGTTTGGTTCAATGAGTTCTTGGTAAGTTATTTGTTTTATAGTTATTAATTAAGTACTTTTAAAATTTGGAGCACTAATTGTTCGTTATTGATTTTCAGGATAAGCATATGACGTTGCATGAACATCGTGAAGATCTGAAAAAAGCTTATAACCACAAGGCCAGTCGGTGGTTGTCTCAAAAGCTTTATTCATTGAGAAAGGCAAGAGGCAAGAAAGATTGGATTCCATAGGATACTGCAGAGGAATTATTTGGAAATTGGGAAAACAATGAGAAGTTTCAGAACATAAGTGCGAAAAATAAGGAAAATAGGGCCAAAATGGAAGGACCGTCATATGTTGGCGGCTCCATTTCAATTAGTGAGCATCCAAGAAAAGTTGTAAGTACACGTTATTTTCTATTTAGGTATTCAATATTTTGTACTTTGAAGTAATTAATTAAGGTCATCATTTGCGTTTGCATATAGAGTCTGGGGAAGTTCCTGCAGGGTTGATTGAGTGGGCTACCTTTGAGCGGACCCATTCCCGGCAATCTGAAGGGAGTGAGAGGCAATGGATTAACCCGAGGGTGCAACAAGTAGCGGTTAGACATTTATTGCCTTTATTACTTGTTTTATGCACAACCATATTTATTTCATTCTACATGTCTTATTTGTTATGTATTTTTGTGCTTGTAGGAAACATTTCAGAAGCTGTCGCAGGAGAGAGACTCGTAGCGTGGGACTGACCCCGCATCCTCTCAGTCTGATAACGAGAGTTTGTTCTTTGAGGCTACAGGCGGATTTAACAAGAAAGGGAGAGTCTTTGGATACGGTGCCTCTACCAGCCGACTGAAGCAAACAAAGTGCTCCTCATCCAACACTGAAGGTGTTTCTTCAGGTAAACGTAATACATTTGATATTGATAATTTCCATTCTCTTGTCCATTCAAATGAAGTACAAATAATAAATGCACTTCATAATTTTGTAGATGAGCTGAAGAAGATGAAGGCGTTGGTGGAGGAGCAAGCAACACAGATGACCCAGGAACAGGAGACGATGAGGTAGCAGCTGACTCAGGAAGCGGAGATGATGAGGCAGCAGAAGATTTAGGAACAAGAGATGATGAAGCAGGAGCTAAATCAGGAACGGGAGATGATGCGGCAACAGATGACTCAGCAAGCCGAGATGATGAGGGAGATGCAGCTCCAAATCATGTCCCTAATGAAAGACAAGGGTTCAGGGTCGGCTCCTGGTGATGATGATGATCACAATGCTGTTGTTTAGACTACTTTTTAGTATTTTCTCTTTACAACATTATTATATATATTTTGTTTTCTCTATATAAAATCTTTTATAATTGTTATTATATCCATGGTACACTACTTTTTGTATTCAATTTTCTAAAAAAAAAAAATCAAAGAAATTTTTTTAAAAAAAAAATTATTAGTTTTGCTACGTAATTTATTCCATAGCAAATTCTCAAATTTGCTACGGAAAATAATTCCGTAGCAAATTCTCGATTTGCTACGGAAATTTTCCGTAGCAAATTTGAATTTGCTACGGAAAATAATTCCGTAGCAAACTTTCAAATTTGCGATGGAATACTATCCGTAGGAAATTTGAAAATTTGCTACGGAATTATTTTCCGTAGCAACTTGCGACGGACAGGAATTTCCATCGCAAATAATTTACGAATTAACGACGGATTTTTCGATCCGTCGCAATTGCGACGCGGTTTTTTCCATAGCAAATTCCGTCTCAAATATATTTTGCTACGGAAAAATGCTTTTTTGCTACGGAATTTTTCCGTAGCAAAAATTGATTTTTTTAAAGTTTATTATTATTATTTATTGGATGCATAGATTCACATATGATGATAATTTACTAATTTATATATACTTTGTATTTGTTATAGAGTTATTTATCTATTTAAGTACAAATATATAAATATATAATAATATACTCTAATTTTATTATTTGATTTATTATTTGTTGCAAATAAAGATTATGGACGTGTTTATAATGCAGAAGAAGAAACTCATGATATTTTTACTCATGAACCAGAGCCTACTCAAAGCAAAACACAATCAAATGTCGTTGAAATTAATGATAGTGGCGAAGATGACGACAATAATAGTCATCGTACTAATGTCGCTTAATGTTATGCTTCATATGTTTTATGTGAGTTATTTGTAAACAAGTTTACTTTTGATTATAAATTAGTGACCGTGCTTATTTGTTGGATGATTTGTGTTGTTTTGATATTAATGTTGACAACATTTATTTTATAAATTATAACTTTAATTGTTATAATTTACTAATTATATTTCTTTGAAAAGAACAGAGGAAAAATAATTAAAATTTGGAATAGTAACTTTTGAGCCCTGAAGGGGTGCTCTTAAGTCGAGCTTTGAAAAACAAATGTTTTTCTTACCCCGGACCCTGGAGGGCCGGCCCTGACCCTTCACGAGCCGGCCCTAATTACTAGCTGAGTAAATTTTCAATAAAAATTGTAATTCAATTGCAAAACCAACTAAATGGTTCCTATATTTGAAAACAAGTCATATTTTTGACAACTTATATATACTTAAACTTATATTGAATATGAGGAGACACCTAAATTTTAAGTTCGAATTTAAGAGGAGACACATGTGTTCTGACGGCCAACCACGAACTCCGAACCAGATATTGAAAATTAATATTAACAAAAAAAAAAATTGTCTTACTAATTTGTCATTTTATAATTATTCTAATTTTAAATCATGTTCACATCAAATGTAT
The DNA here is from genome assembly GCA_019022615.1 of Acacia melanoxylon. Classification (NCBI taxonomy): domain Eukaryota; kingdom Viridiplantae; phylum Streptophyta; class Magnoliopsida; order Fabales; family Fabaceae; genus Acacia; species Acacia melanoxylon. The sequence goes on from JAFJYJ010000003.1 coordinate 18,183,348, forward strand.
GTATTGATTTTTTTGGTTAGTCAGTTAATTTACACACACACACATGATTTCTTTTACATTTTCAATGCAACCATTTCAATTTCAATATTTGACACAAATTTACCCAGGATCAAAATACTGGATTGAGAAGCCATTTGACAGAAAATGCAATTTCTCGCTGGACAATGAAATAAATTCATTTCAATCCTTCCCATTTGCTCCCAAACCTTTCAAAAAAAAAAAAAAAAAAAAAAAAAACTGTTTTTTGCGGCGGAAAAATTCCCTCGCAAAACATGCATTTTCCCTCACAAAACTGATTTACGGCGGAATTTGCGGCGGAAAAAGTCCCGTCAAAAAAATAGCCGTCGCAAAACGATTTTCCCTCGCAAATTCAGAAATTTGTGATGGAACATTTTTCCCTCGCAAATCCTGGAATTTGGGAGGGAAAATTTTTTTGAGGAAAAGTTTTTCCTCGCAAATTCTAATTAATTTTTTTAAAAAATATAAATAATAAAAAATAATACAATAATTACAAAAAAATATTAAAAATTAGAAAATAAAAAAGACTTGTATATATCATAAAAATAAATTCTAACAATTATAAGAGTTTACATAGCAAAAACAGATTATTACAAATTATAATGTTGCGACCAAAATTAGAAAATCGTATCTTGTTTCCAACTTCTAAATGACAGCCAACTAAAGACTATCGAAGAAATCAATTAGAACTGAAAGATAGCCGTTCAAACCTGTTCTAATAATAAGCTGACATAGTTAAATAGGATTGAAGATAAACCTCAACCCTTTTTTGCTAACGAGTTGCAGCGTTCTGAGGTTTGCCCCAAAAACGGAAATTCCTACCATAAAAATTGATATGGGAAAAAAATAAAAAGACAATAATGAAGCACTCATGCCTTTTCCTGCTAAAATCAGTCACTTGCAAACTCCTTAAAGCTCATCCTGCACACACAACAACAAAGAGAATTAATTAAACAGAATAAGTTAAGCATGTTATAGATGACATTATGTTAGCAAAAAACACCTACATGCGCATCCTCTTTCTTAGTTTCAGCATCTTCGCCAGCATTCATATCATCATCCCCTGCTTCATCAGCAGCATCAGCATCAGACTCACCTTCATCTTCATCGGCCTACAAAGGATGCCAAATTTATCAGGACTAATATAAGTGCTGAAGGATTACAAATTTAAAAACCAGATCATAGGTTTACATTAGAATTGACTGGGTCATCCTTTCTGTCCAGGTGCAACATTCACAAAACATGACAGCTATATGAGAATAGAGTTCACAACCATCCACATTATGATCAATTTCACACACCTACATATCTCGTGTAGTCGGGTTGTCAATCATTGGAGCCTTCCAATTTCCTTTGTAGTCGGGGTTCTTAATTTTCTGCAGAATTGCAGCTATGAGATCAGCAAACATGTCCATTCCTGTGCAGTTTCAGTGACAAAGAACTCTTAAGTATTCAAATTCAGTTTCAAGGACACATCCGGAAATTTTGATCGTTGATCGAAAACTCGGAATCTACTCTACCAGTCCCAGACAAAGAACAATCAAATGAAAGCAAAGGAAATGCCTCCAATGGCCGACATCGCATAAATTGCTCGATAAGGAGCCAATGCCAGACCAAAAAAATAGGACCAGTATCCAGCTACTAGATAGATAAAATATAGTCTCACTTTGTGGATGGGCACGACGGTTAAGGATAAGAAGAAGGAATTGAACTCTGGCTTCGAGTTGCATATGCCATGAAGGATGATGCCAATGCAAAGAACAGAATCCAAGAGCCAAGGAAGCTCTCGCCCATTCCTAGCCTCTGATGCAATAAAATGCACAGCATGAGGGATAGACAACCCCAAGTATTTATAATTAAACATATCCATGATTTTTACGTAAGTGGGAATAAGATGAGATGAAAACTTAAAGAGTATAAGATCATGTACAAGGCTCAAGGCTACAAGGTTTAGCATACAATCCAGGCACTACACATATTTTGAATTACTTTGGTAGTTCAATTGCTGAAGGAAAATACGCTAAGGCCCAGGTCAGAGATAAGGAAAACATGCCAGGGCCTAGGTAAAATCAATGTTAAAAGTGAATATATCAATGATTATGTAGCACTCTTTATAAAAATAAGCAGATCAAAAATAGAACGCAAAACACTGAACAATTGGCATAGCTGTTTGGGTGGATTAGATTCCTTACTACTACTTTCAAGGTCTCCAGCTTCCTCTTCTAGAAGTCCAGAGTTATCTATTCCACAGATGGCAGTTTTCAAATACAGAGTAACAGGAAGAAGACCCAAGCTGGCTGAAAATGATAATTGGATAGCAAGAGGATGAGCTTCCTCCAACATCATCTCCTGCAAAACATGTGCACTTGGTAAGCTTTGAAGATATTGAAATAAATCTTGTTGGGTCCATTTTCAACCATTCAAAATTAGGTTTGTGAACGAACTTTAACACGATAATAAAGCAAGATCGTGATTACTAATCAATTTCTCATTAAGTTTTTCGGCTTTAATTTTTGTTGTTGAATTCCTTAGAATGTTCATTAAGCCCTCGGTGAAATTGCTTCCTGAGCTAAGCCACACATGATAAAGAGCTAGAGGCTCAATATAGACTTAGCTCAATTGAGTTAATATCCCTCCAACTTGATCGTTAGAACAATTTCTTACATAACAAAACTAAGCCATGCAATTATAAAAACTCAGAAATAAACTAATACTAGTTTGAGTGTAAAAAAAACAATAAAAAAAATTGCTTTAAGTATAGAAGTCAATCAATGCTATGAAATACAACCTTTTGAGAATAAGTAGATTGAAGCATCAACGGGGATATCTCTAGCTTCCCTTCTTCGGGGTTAAGAAACTGCCCAACATTTTGGAATGATAACTTGCTATTTCCCCACATTCTACCTACAATTAACCAAGCAGAGCACTATAACTATGTAAATCAACTTAAAAAGCCAAAAAACCAAATCGATTGAATTAGAGATTAGAGAGTCTAATAATGGTGTACGCATTGGACTGATGATTCCATAAAATCCCAAATATATAACGCCACAGATAATTTATTTTACACAATTTCCATTATTAAAATCACTTTTCAGAATTTCCCTCACAAGCATACATCAAACAAAGCATTTTTCCCAGACAGAAAGAAATCCAATCAAATAAACTAATTAATATTATATAGTACCGAGGAGAAACTGAATGGGATAAAAAAATGAACCGAACAACAGAAAATAATCAGTTCGGTTTGCCCGGTTCTGAGGGCAAAACAGATTAATTTAATTTTTATAAAAACAAGCAAGCAAGATAGGGATGAAGACCTTAGAGGCGAGAGAATATGGTGGATTAGTGGTCGATGCGTTGATCGAGGAGAGAGGAGGCCGGAGTGGTTGAGATCGGGAGAGTATGTGGATGTGGACTGTGTTTCTCGTCGACGGATGAGGTTGACGAAGTGAGCGACTTCGACGACGAGTCCGTGGCGACTGTTTTTTCGCTTTGGCTTCGTCGGTGGATGAGGTTGACGGAGTGAGCGACTTCGACGGCGAGTCTGTGGCTGGCCGTGGTTGTGCTTTGACTTCAAGCTGAGGCTTTGAGGCTAAGCGGCAACCAGTAGCTAGCGGAGGAGAGTGAAGAATGAAGATGAATAATCAGGTCATCAGGAGACAGGAATTCGAGAGTAACGAGCGAGCTTGAAATTAGGGTTAGAGCGACTGAGGTGAGGGCAGAGACATTTTAATTAATATCAATTAAATATTAGGATTTTTTGCGAGGGAACCCATGTTTCCTCGCAAAACTCTGCTCTTTTGCGAGGGAAACTTTGTTTCCCTCGCAAAAATATCAGGTTTTTGCGAGGGAAACCTAGTTCCCTCGCAAAAGCGACGGAAATTGGGGGGAAATTTCCCACCAATTTCTCCCCCATTTTGCGAGGAAAAAAAGTTTCCCCGCAAAATGGTGATTTTGCGAGGGAAACATTGTTCCCTAGCAAAAAGTGACCATTTTGCGAGAGAAACCTTGTTCCCTCGCAAAATTGGTGGGAAATTTTCTCCCAATTTCCGTCGATTTTGCGAGGGAACTAAGTTTCCCTCGCAAAATGATCAGATTTTGCGAGGGAACAATGTTTCCCTCGCAAAAATCACCATTTTGCGAGGGAAACTTTTTTCCCTCGCAAAATTGATCACTTTGCGAGGGAAACTTAGTTCCCTCGCAAATTTACCCAATTTTGCGACGGAATTTTTTTCCCTCGCAAATTCTGTCGCAAATAGTGCATTTTCTAGTAGTGCTTGTTTGTTCCCACCACCATCTCGCAAGTTTTCAACAGAATCACCACTCTTCTGGTTTGTCCATTATACCGATTTAGTTCGCCGTAGAACTCCGTTTCGATACAGCCAAAGGGGAGCGTGATCAGCTTGGGAGATGGGCGAATAAGGTAACCACTTTTTTGACTGGCTTTTGAGCACAATGTAGCCTAAAGTTTCTTCCCAAATGGTCTTTGTTTCAACAGTTGCTGGTCTCTGGAAAGCATCTCGTCAACATGCTGGTGCACAAACAAAATCCAGAGTGCTGATGTTAAAATCTGATTTCCAACGCACAAGAAAAGGAAACATGGGAATGGCTGCATTTTTATCTAAGATGAAGAACCTTTCTGAGCAATTAACTCTTGCTGGTTGTTCTGTTTCTTTACCTGATCTGTTCATTCAAGTGCTTGCAGGGCTAGATGCTGATTATAATCCTATTACTGTGCAACTTAGCAAAGAAGTTGATGAACTGAGCTGGATTGAATTTCAATCCTCTTTGCTTACTTATGAAAATCGCATGGATCAACTTAGTCAAATTTCTTAGCTATCTATCAATAATAGTTTTGTCAACTATGCTAGAGCTAAGCATTCTTAGCCATGTAATAATTGGCATGGAAATCGTGGTTATCGTGGACGAGGCAAACGATATCAAGGAAGATTTTTTGGTGGTAGCTAGAATGGAGATGATGGTGAAGTTCTCCAATGTCAGTTATGTGATCAAGTCGATCACACTGTTTGAAATTGTTTTCACATATTTGACAAATCATTTGTCAAGGTCAGCAAGAAGAAATGATTTTCTGGTGCTTTCAGATCTGACAGTTCTGGATATGCTTGTTGGGCTTCTCCTGAATGTGTGAATGATGATGCATGGTAACTAGACAATGGAGCAACAAGCCGTGTTACTAATGATCTTACTCGAATTGATAATACAAAAAAAGGGTAAGATGAACATTATTGTTGTGGTGACCGGATAAAAGTCGAGAAAATTGGTTCATCCACAATTTCTAATGTTCCTGATAAAATAGTTCATTTGGATAATATCCTTTATTCCCCTGGCATTCAAAAGAATCTGTTGAGTGTATACAGAATAGCTAGTGACAACATTGCAAATGTTGTGTTTAATAAACATGGATTTTGTGTGAAGGGGCAGGAAACGAGGGAGACAATGTTGCTTGGAACACCAACAGAGGGAGGCATGTCTAAAGTCTCTAAGACTAAAGAAGGTGACAATAGTGGCAGCAGGAGTACTGATTTTTTTTTGCTACTCATGAAGTTGTTTCTTCAGCATCTAGGATTTCAAATGTTGATAGATTTTTGTTGCATTGTAGGTTGGACATCCTAGTGATAGGGTGTTAAATCAAATCATTAGTAATTGTAACATGACAATTAGTAAGAATGAAGCCATCGTTTGTGACTCTTGCAAGTTTGAAAAGTCTATCTCTTCCATTTAAGGCTTCTAATTCACATGCCTCTAAACCACTTGAATTAATTTATACCGATTTATAGGGACCTTCTCCCATACCCTCTCTTAATGGATTTTGATATTATATACTATTTCTTGATGACTATAGTAGTTTTTCATGGATTTTTCCTTCAAAAACTAAAGATGAAGCACTTAGTATGTTTGTTAGTTCAAAAACTTTGCTGAAAATCAGTTTGATAGCAAGATAAAGAATGTGTAAAGTTATTTGGGAGGAGAATACATAAGTTTTTCTAAAGTTTTGCAAGACTTTAGATATTCATATCCTCATACATCCTCTCAAAATGGCAGAGTTGAAAGGAAGCACAGACATATATTGAAGATGGGTTTAACATTACTAGCTCAAGCTAAAATGTCTCTTTATTATTGGTGGGAGGCTTTTCACACGTCTATAGCATTAATAAATCAGTTACCATATACTATCTTGCATCGAATCTTACCTTATTCTAAGCTATTTAATAAGGATCTTGATTATGATATGCTTAAGGTGTTTGGTTCAGCTTGTTTTCTATGTTTAAAACCTTACAATCAGCACAAAATTTAGTTTCGAAATACAAAATGTGTGTTCTTGAGGTATTGTAATTCCTACAAGGGCTATAAATGCCTAAGTCTTACAAGGAAAATATATATGTGTAGGCATTTTGTTTTTAATGAAACTGAGTTTCCTTTTGCCATTGGATTCATCAACAAAAAGAACATACCTAAGGAGCAAATTTATCCTGGAGCTTTTCTTTTAGCCAGCTTTGTCTAATACCAATTCAATTTCTCAAATTGCTACTGCCATCTCATCAAATGATTCACGGACTTGAGAAGGAGAAAAATCAACTCCAAAAACTTTAAGTTACTGCATTCTCGTAGCCTTTTCCATCTCTTTTATCTCCTTCAAGCAACAATAATCCTGACAATCACATGGAACAAGTTGATGACATTCAACATGAACACTCTACTCAAGTATGCTCTCAACAGTTCAGCAATACAAACAGAGGAGATAAGCTCAAAGAGTCAACAACATGCATTAAGAAATCAACATTCAATGGTCACCAGAAGCAAAGCAGGGATTTCTAAATTAAAGGCTCCTTATATTGGTATGGCTACTACTGAAGAAGTTGATAATGTTGTACCTCACACCGTACAAGAAACTTTAAGAAGTGCTGATTGGAGAAAAGCTATGCGAGAAGAATTTGATGCGTTGATAAAAAAGAGAACATGGAAACTAATACCCTACAATGGTCAAGGCAACCTAGTTGATTGCAAATGGGTATTAAAGAAGTTTCATGCTAATGGTACACTTCAAAAATATAAAGCCAGACTGGTGGCCTAAGGTTTTTAGTAGAGTCTAGGTATTGATTTCGAGGAACCATTTAGCCCTGTACTGAAGGCTTCAACACTTTGGTTTGTACTCAATCTTGCTTTGACATTCAACTAGCAAATCAGACAAATGGATATAAATAACGCCTTTCACAATGGTGAATTAGAAGAGACAATCTTCATGAAAAAACCTGAAGGCTTTGTAGACTCAAAATTCCCCAATCATGTTTGTCTTCTAACCAAGGCCTTATACAGTCTTAAACAAGCACCTAGAGTATGGTTTGAAAAGCTAAAATCTACTTTATAAGGTTGGGGATTTCTACACTTAAAGTCTGATTCTTCCTTGTTTTTCCTAAAATAAGGAATATGTCTTCTTTGTCCTAGTATATGTGGATGACATCATTGTTACTAGAAACTCAGTGGAGATGATAAATATGTTTGTTCTACAACTGAATAATCAGTTTACTCTAAAAGACCTAGGACAATTGCATCATTTTCTAAGAATTGAAGAATACAAAGATGAAACTAGAGTATATTTGAAACAAGAAGCTTACATACATAGTATTCTATTGAAGTGAGGTATGTACAATTATACTCTTGTTCCTACACCTATGGTAGTAAACAAACATTTCTCTAAAGATGAAGGCACTCCAATCAAAGTTCCTACAGGCTATAAGAAAAGCATTGGCGCTTTAAAATATCTGACCAACACTCAACCAAATATTATGTTCGCAGTGAACAAACTGAGCCAATTCTTAAGTTTTCTGACAAATATTCACTGGCAAGCTCTAAAACGACTGCTCAAATATTTAAAAGGAACAATAGATCTAGCCCTACACAGCAAACCAAGCACTCAACTTACCTTGCAAGGGTTATCGGATGCCGATTTGGGCAATATGTCCAGATGATATGAGGTCCATGGGCAGTTACTGTGTGTACTTCGGTGACTCGTTAACTTTGTGGTCAGCCAAAAAGCATAGAGTATTGTCAAAATCAAGCGTTGAGTTCAAATATCGCTCCCTTTCTGACCTTTCTTCAGAACTTGGTTGGATTGAGTCACTTATGTAAGAAATTGGTCTCCATCTCAAAGAACCACAGATTGCTTGGTGTGATAACCTAAGTGCCGCTACTCTCGCCTCCAACCCTGTCTTTCATGCTCGATCTAAACACATAGAACTCGATATTCACTTTATCAGAGATAGGGTACTTGGACAACAGTTGTCAGTCAAATATGTGCCTTCATCTGAACAAATCATTGATCTCTTCATTAAGGTTTTGTCTCATTCGAAGTTCTGAACTTTCAAGGACAAACTCAGAATCATTAGGTCTCCCATTCCTCATTTCCGGGGGGGCTGTAAAGAAAAATCACACAAAGCCCAAGTTATTAGAGTTGTGAACCCACTTGTATTAAAGCCCAGAAAACATATTCTTAGCTGTATTCTTTACCGTAGATATGATCTTGTATAGTACATGTAATAACTGTCATGATCCTGTAGACACTAGGGTTAGCAATCCTACTATAAATAACAACAAAGCTCACTAGCAATACGCCACCCATTATAAAAATAACCTATTCTATTTGTTTATCTTGATAAAATACGAAATTACGAATATTGGCTTGATGGTGGGAAGCTGTGCTTTCACTTCCCAAATCACTCGTTCAAATCGGCAGTCTCACACACACCAGCAGGAATACGAATATTGAGTAATGGGACATTTATTCTAAAGCTGCTAACTCATTGATGATGACTTGAGGCTACTTTGCAAAGACCCTTTTTATTTGTTTGTTGCTATTGAAGGACAAATAACTAACTTATCCGTACCTGATAATTCTATGGCATGGATGCAAATGAGCAAAGTGGATTTCTTCTGAAACAGACTTACTGGTTAAATACAAGTATGTAATTACTGTTGTTGTGAGGTTCTGGAAGGGGTTCTGCATAAATTAACATTTACAGTATGCTTCTTTTAGTATGTTTTGGTATGAAAGAATTATGAATGAAGGATTTTTGTGTAGTCTTAAGGGCATTAAAGCTTGTGGGTCGTCCATTTTTTGTTGCCTGAATGATTTTTCTTTACGGTATCTTGCTTATTGTATTACTAAAAACAGTAAGCCATTTTTAGTGTTGCCTTCAAATTTTCTATCCTCTATTAACTCAGAAAGGATAGAATTGATCTCATCTTTTTAGTTCTGTTTTTATGTGCGGTCATTGTTGAGGTCTTTTAGTTTGCTTTCAACAATAGGAAGCCATTTTTCACTCACTAAGGTCAGATACATCGATTGTGCGACATCATTGTGCCTTGTCAGCAACTAGCTGTTTAGAAAAATCCCTCTATCCGTAGTTTTAACATACAAAACAATTTGTTACTATGTCTCACTGGATTTTGCAGCTGCCTTTAGCAAGATAATATAAATTTGAGTGTTTGGCGATGGGGAATGAGGCGGATCCAGTAAAGGAAGGCCAAATAGTGGATGGCAGTTTGTATTTTTTTCTACATTATAATATTATTGTATTTTTTCTTGAACTATCTGATGGCAGTTTAATTTGTGCCTGCTAATTTTTGCAGCATGGAGCAGGTTTGGTTTCATCATTTTGAGGGTATTCTTAAAAAATTATGAGCAAGGTTACTTTGTTTTTTCTTGGTTAAGCCGAGTTGATTATGCAAGATCTTAAATGTTGTTCTGCTAATATTTACTTGAGATTCACTTTATCTTTCTCCTGGGTCGATTCATAGCTCTTCAATTCGCAAGAGTCAGTATGATCCGTTAGAGCCACTTGTTTGTCTTTATGCTTCTCCGTTAGTATGTAATTTCTTGTCCCATTAGGTCTCAAGTGATCATTCTTTTGTCTCCTCGCATTAACCAAGTTTTGCCGTGGAAATAGAAGACCACTGTATTGATGACTGAAGGTTAAAGCAGACGCAAGTGATAAGAAACAGAGATAGAAGGGAATGAATTATTTCTATGCATATTGATCTGCGAGCATTCCATCATATATACAGAAACTCAGGCATGATCAATCATTACTGTTTTGAGTCCAACTGTACAACTAACTGATTGTGAGCTGGATAGCCAACTCTCCTAATCCTGAAGTTGGCCATTCATTTCTTCCCTTGACACAGCTGATCTCATGGCGTTTCTTACTTCCATGCTCCATCTTTTGGCCAGTTTTATTATATTTTTGTAGTACGTGAGATTTCAAGTAAACTAGGAAGCCAAGATGCTGAGTTTTTTGTTATATCCAGCCGTTTGATCTCTATTTATATTTGCCTTGGATATTTGGGGGCCTAGTTTCTACTTTTCAATTCTCATATGGACAATTAATCTTGCAATGACCATTTGATGTTTTGAGAATTTGACACGTGCTTGACTTGATGCATGATCTCAGGGTGGCATGAATATATGAGATCTTCTGTTCTCGCCTAGTTTTGGGTCATTGTTCACTGATCTTAGATACATGGAGTCTCAATTTAATTTCCTTGTGGCAATGTCTCAGTTTTAGTGTCACTCTATATCGGTTCTTCCTGGAAGGTGACGCCGACCACTGATGGAAGAAACCAAGTAGTGGGTTGGATAGAGACGTTGTTGCATTGACCGGAATGACATTTGAGCTATTTGTGATGAAAGTAACGATGGTGTGACAGTGCTAATAAAAGTGGCCATAATAGTTCAAAAAAAGTGGCCATAGTCTTCGATTATATGCCTGTGCTGTGGTTGACAGGGTGCGTAAGCATACCTTTTATTGTGGTTTGTCTAGATCTTGTCATTTTGGTGAGAGTGGGTGCCGTATGTTCGAGTGTGAGAAGAAAGGTAGACATGTAAGTTCTGTACAGGTCAAGAAAAAGATGCTTTCAGGCCAACATCTCAAGTATGTCGTGCCATATATGCATGGTTGGCAAGAAAAATTTAATTATCCAATAACGTACACTATCTTTTAGTCAGCTATATGACGAACCTCAGCTACGTGACATGTTTTAAATGGACTAAACAAGCCAACCAACAATGTCTAGACAGAAAATCTGAAATCTCACATTTGGTTATCTTGTCTGCCAAAATGCATATGATTGAAGCCAAACTTGGCGGTATTACAGGGATGAAAGAGGACAGTACCGGAATGGAGATGGACGGATGGTTGATTATTAATATCGATGGAGCTTACTCTCATGAGGAAGGCAAGGTAGGATGTGGAGGAGTTATCAAAGATCATAGGGGAAATCCGATTGAAGCTTTTGTGCTTGATTTACATAATGGAAACCCTTTGATGGCGAAACTTTGGATATGCCTTATTGGGTTTAAAGGGCATGTGACGGTAATCATCAACAAGTCTCTTTAAGAAACGATTCCTTAGAAGCAATTAAGCTTATCAATGATGGAAATAATGATATTCATTATAATTGGAATTTAATCATGGAAAGTCAGGCATACTTCAACGTGATTGGTTGATTTGCAACAAGTCAAAAGAGATGTGAATTTTGAAGCTGATATGTTAGCCAAGCATTCTTTCGCTGGATTTCATTTGGTTCCTTTAGAAGATGTTCATTTTTTTTTTATTTCTTGTAATGTAAAGTAGTCTTTATTGTTTTTCTTATTTTAAAAATAAATATATTAAAAGATAAATTGTGTTGGTTGACAAATGATATAAGATAACCAACCACACTGTACAAAAAAAGTTTTAAAATCGCTTCGTTTAAATTGGAGTTTGGAGGCTCCGGTCTTAAAAGTATTTGGGGAGTAGTTTCGTAAATATAAAAAAACTTTTTAAACCGGATTATAGAGAATTAAGTTTAAAAATTATGATCGGTGACAATTTTATAAATATAAAGAACTTTTTTTAGACCGAATTATAAAGGATTAAGTCTAAAAAGTATGACCAGTGTCAGTTTTGTAAATATAAAGAATTTCTTTTTAACCGAATTATAGAGAATGAAGTTTAAAAAATATGACTGGTGAGAATTTCATAAATATAAAAACTTTTAAGACTAAATATTTAAAAAAATCCAGTCTAAAAATTATACTTTTAAAACCGAATTTTTAACAAGTCCGGTTTAAAAAGTCCCAAGACCGTAAGTTTAATCCGGTATAATGAAAACCCACCTTCTCCTGAACTCCGCCCTTCCTATCTATGTTTCACTCTCTCTCACACATACGGAGACGACCGTGAGAGACTCCGTGAGACTCCGTTCCTCCGGGCGTGGACTCCGTCGCCGGTGTCGAATCCAGAGACGTATTGATTTCGCAGAGATTCACAAAAGCGTCGACTCTATTTGAGAGAAAATGCGATTTCTCTCTGGACAATAAACATAATAAATCCATTTCAGTCCTTCCCATTCGCTCCCGAACCTTGTTTGTTCCAGCCACCGTCTCGCGAGTTTTCAACAGAATCACCACTCTTCTGGTTTGTCCATTATACCGATTTAGTTCGCTGTAGAACTCCGTTTCGATACAGCCGAAGCGAAGCGTGATCAGCTCGGGAGATGGGCGAATTAGGTAACCATTGCCTTAAACTTTATGTTTTACTTCTCTTCCATGGGCTTGGGGTTCTAGGTTTTGATAAAAATACGAAATAACAATATTGGCCTGATGGTGAGAGTGTTGTGCTTTCACTTCCCTAATCACTCGTTCGAATTGGCAGTCTCACACACACCAGCAGGAATACAAATATTGAGTAATGGGGCATTTATTCTAAAGCTGCTCATTGATGATGACTTGAGGCTACTTGACCCTTTTTATTTGTTTGTTGCTATTGAAGGACCTATAACTGACTTATCTGTACTTGATAATTCTATGTCATGGATGCAAATAAGCAAAGTGTGTTTCTTCTGACACAGACTTACTGGTTAAACACAAGTATATAATTACTGTTGTTTTGAGGTTCTGGAAGGGGTTCTGTATAAATTAACGTTTACGGTATGCTGCTTTTAGAATGTTTTGGTATGAAAGAATCATGAATGAAGGATTCTTGTGTAGTCTTAAGGGCATTAAAGATTGTGGGTCGTCAATTTTTTGTTGCCTACACGATTTTCCTTTACGGTATCTTTGCTTAATGTATTACTAAAAACATGATGGAGAATATGTGTTGCCTTCAAATTTTCAGTCCTCTATGAACTTAGAAAGGATAGAATTAATCTCATCTTTTTAGTTCTGTTTTTATGTGCGGTCATTTTTGACCTCTGGTCTTTTAGTTTGCTTTCAACAATAGTAAGCCATTTTCCACTAACCAAGGTTAGATACATGGATTGTGCGACATCGTTCTGCCCTGTCAGCAACTAGCTGTTTAGATATATTAATCACTATGAGATCTTGTTTGATAACTTCCTTAAGTGTGGTCTTTTAATTTTGCCAAATCTGTATATAATGGTTTGCTTTGTCACCCATTTTCCTTATTTCCAACTTTTGTAATAGGTGGTGCATTTGGTGGCAACAGGGGACTCCGTCCAGTGCCTCCTGAGAAAGGAATATTTCCATTGGACCATTTGCATTTATGTGACCTGGTAGTGTTTCTTTATTTTTCAAAAAAAAAAAGGTTTTCTTAGTTATATTTGTATATGAGGGAAGCATGTGCCTGCAAGTTGCAATATTTCAGACTTTACAGTCCAACATATTGCTTCTGAATTTTCCTGTTCAGTTTTGGGTAGCTTAATTTGTTTATTGGCATCGTTTCAGGAGAAGAAGGAATATCTTAGTTGTCTAAAATCGTTTGGTCACAAGTCTGAAAAATGCAGGCAGTTCTCAAAGAAATATCTGGAATGTCGGATGGAAAAGTGAGTGACTTTCCTTATCATATACTCTCTCAAGTCCTAAATATAAGACAAAATTGACATTTTTTTTCGAAGAGACTAAGGAAGTTAAATAAGTCACTTAATCATATCATATATTATCTGTCCTTAAATTATACTCCTATATGGTTCATCTCTTATTATGTTGTTTGTTTAGCATGTGGTGTTTAACTATGCAGTTTTTCTCCAAAGAAAATTGAAGTGCACCAAACAATTCTTGTTAAAATTAATTTGTCAGTGCTTGACAAAAGTGAAAATATGTAATGAACGTGGCTTGGAAATTTAAATTGTTTATCTCAGTGAAGAGATTGTATTTCTTTTCAATTGCAAATTAAAAGTTTTGGTGTAGTCTTGTGAATAATGATAATGATACTGCCTCTTGTCCTTAATATAGAACATATTTAGAGAGTTTGTCTTGATCCTAAATATTAGACATATTTCTTATATTTGTCAAAAAAAAAATTCTAATTTACTCCTATTAATGCTCCCTTTACAATAATTACTACTATAATTAAGGAAGAGAGGGAATGAGAGAATTGATGACTAAGATATTTTAGAAACTATATGTCATATTAAATAACTTAACTAACTTCCTTAATTTAATCAAATTAGGTAAATATGCCTTATATTAAGAACATGGGAGCATTAATATTTGGCCAATTGGAATTAGTTGTTCTAGATCAGCAACTGCCTTGAAAGTTTATGCAATCAGAGAATGTGGTCTACAGTATATGCATTGGTGCATCTAGGATGATAGAATAAAGCCACAACGCCCAAGAAAAATAAAACCTCAATAAATAATTGGTCTTTTTGGGAGAAAATCCTACAGAACAGTAATAGCATGGTGAGGTCTTACGGTTTGTTTGGTTGAGGAAAGAAAACGAAATTAAATATTATGAAATGCAAAAAGATTATTATTCCCTCCGGTCCTAATTATAGGAACACTTTTGTAGTGTAAATTGCACTATAAAAGTGTTTCTATAATTAGGACTGAAGGTAGTATTATTTAATTCACATAATACCTATCATGTTCTCAGGTATCTTTGAACGCGATTTTCTTTTGACAAATTAGTTGTTTATGAACTTTCATTCGCATATTGCAGGAACTTGATGGCAAAGCAAGATTTATCAGAGCTTGGTTTCAAGGAAAGTAATGTGGAAACTTCTGGAGGGAAAATTGCTGAGGGTTGATAATTGAAGCCTGTGAAGATTTAGAGATCATAATCTTTTTAGGATTTTCTTCTTATATAGTTCACGTGATAAGCAAATGCTGACTATGCAATAGCATTTGTTTTTGTGGGATAAAGGAAAAATGTATTTGGAAGTAAGTTCAAAGAATGATCCAGGAAAATACATGGATGGGTAGATTTTCTTATTACCCCAAAACTCGTGTCCTGAGTAGTTGAAAAAGTTTACCATTCTTTCTTATAGGTGGCCTCAATTTCTGCGTGAATATCTGAGATTCTGCGCAAATTGAGTAAAGATCAGACCGAATGGTAAAGTCATCCTAGTCTCTTCTAACTTCCCATTAGATGGTAACTTTTTATTTAAATGCTAAAAAAACCCTCCAAGAGGTCAACTTCTAATAGAATCTATAATAAGCAAAAGTTCAGAAGAACCACACTCTACAAAACTATCAGTTGGAATTGGCAGATCCAAAGCCTTAGAACCCATTTAGTTTTTTTTTTTTTTTTTTTTTGATACTAATGAGAACCCATTTAGTTGAAAGAAAGGGTTAGAAAAGAATCGAATATAAATAAATGAAAAATATTTTGCTGTTTGGTTTGTACTAGAAAAGAAAATGGATTGATGAGAAAATTTTTGTTTAATTTAAAGAAGATAAGATAAGAAAATGAGTCAAAAGACTATTTTGCTATTATTAAAATGTCAATAGAACCCAAACACTCCAATCACCTTTTTATATTACATCAAATGTCACGTCAATGACTTTTACATCTTTCAGTCATTTTCCTCTGTTCTTGAAAATTGGTTCGCACCAAAATTTTCAATTATATACTCCCTCTAACCCTTATTATAACCCTTATTAGACACCAACAAACTTTTCTTATAAACCAATAAAAATAGTTAAAATCAATAAAATTATCCTAGAATCTAAGTAATTTTCAATACTACCCTTATTAATGCACTAAACTCTATAATCATATTATTACTCTCACCCACTACCCTTATTAATTATGGGTAGACATGGAAAAAATAATAATTAATCTTTCATTGGAAACAATAAAGTCTTTATAAAAACGACTAAATAAAAATTTAGTTGATACCTTATAAAAAGAACCGGAGTAGCTAAAAATTGATGGGCTCAAGAAAATACTTTCTCACATGTAAATGCAACCAAACGGCAGCCACAACTGGAAAATCTCAATTTTCCATTTCCCTCCTTCAATTTTCATCCTACCATACGGGAGTCACATAAGGTGTTTATAACTTATGTGCTTATTATATGCTTATACCTCAAATTGAGGTATAAGCATGTAATTTTTTATTTTTTTTATATATTGTATTTATTTATATTTAAATTATCTTTTTTCGATGAATGATTTTTTTCACCCAAGTATGTCAAATTAATTAGTTTTAGTCCTACATTCGAAATATTTGTCCGTAACACCAATATCATGGAAACTAATTAATTTGAGATACTGGATGTAAAAATCATGGCAAAAAGGGGCACATAATTTAAATATAGTATATTAAAAAAAAAAAAAAATTACATACTTATACATATAATAAGCACATAAGCTATAAGCACCTTATGTGGACTCCCATACCGGCTCTAAGAAGATCCCTCTTCCAAGGTAATCCCCTCGATCTGAGAGAGAATTCCCTCAACTTCTAAGAAAGAAGGGGAAAAAAAGAAGAAAAAGTTCAGACCAACTAGCAGACCGGTCAGGGTAAAGCCAATTCAATCATTGATTCATGCCCAGAACTACAATCATACCACATCATAAGCAGCGGGAGACAGAGCAATGTACTAATTTTACTGAAATGCTAAATGAAATGAACCATGGTTATTGTTCTTATTGTTCTCGAAGCAAGTAATGGTGAATGAAGCACCCCCAAGTACAAATATGGATTGAGAATGGAGGGGGTATTTCTATTCATGCCTGAACTGCAGCGTGCAATAATAACTCATCTAACTGCACAACATTTCTAATGGAAAATATAAACCTCTCCCTCTATTCGTATCAAATCCAACAATACCAAACCATAAAAGTCTATCATCGCAAAAGGAGAGCCGTTCAAATTCAAATCACTTTCCTGGTATCACGAGCCGAAGCAATATGGTCCTACAAGCATGCAACAACTTGATCAGGTGAATCAACCAAAAACTAGATAACGAATCGACCGATAATATAATAATCAAGTTTAACAAACACATGCAATATTTCATCCCCCCCTTCCTTTTTCACAGAAACACGAAACCTAATCCTCCAAGGAAGCAAGCCCAGTAATCACTAAGACCTGAAAATGTAAGTTGTTCAAACTGCTAGGGAGCAGTTTTTCCCTAGTGGTTCAAATTTAGCATTTTATCAAAATATTGTTAAAATGTAAAAAAATATACATTGTGTTTCTGGCAAAGCATATTTTTCTGCATTGCAGGCTTGCATAACCAAGTGGCTGATTTTTTAAGATAAATAAAAAACTCAACGTCCAAATTTCTATTAAAATTCAGAACTCAATAGTAAACAAAATTAAAATTCTGCGGAGCACAAATTTCAAGCAGACAATCACAATCCTAAAATTGATGGGATGTATAGATCAAATATCTATGTCTCATGTCTGGACTTACTGAGATGAAATCAAATGCTTTAGTGTCCTCTTTCTTCGAATTGCTAATCATTGAGGTAGGCGCTTGAGTAGGAAAATTTGGTTGGAATATGTCTGGCATTGGCATTCTTTCACTGGTTCCAGCAATCTGAGCAGAACCTGCATCTTGCATGCTTACATTACTAAAGTGCTGGAAATTAGCCATGGTTGCCAGGAACTGCTGCTGAGCCAAAAGACTTCCCATGGCACTATAATTAAGAGGTTGAGAAGGATATGCATGGTTCAACATAATACCAGGCTGCACATTATATGGAAAATTGCCAGTAGGAAACGTGGGATTAGCATTGAACCCAACTGATTGAGAGTTCAACATGTTGCCTAAAGCATGATCTGGGGCTTGATGGCTAAACTGACTATTCAAGCCTGACAATAAAGATTCGGATTGTGAGGTGGAAGATGTTGTTTTCTGTATTGTACTTGATGTATTTTCATTAACAGACAATCCAGACATTAAATCACCAATATGCTCATGGGTTGATCGAGTGGATTTGGAAGCAAAAATGTCAAAAGCTTCTGGCTCACTAATATTTCCCAGGCCATGAGTCAAACTATCACTCTGTTTATCACCAACTGTCATCCCTGAAAAGAGATCATCTGCTTGTCCTTTATTTTCATTTGTATGAAAAGATACATCAGCAAAGGGGTCATCATCATTTTTCTGTTCAATACTAGATTCAACAGAACCATTGAAATCTCCAAATAAATCATCAACCAAAGGTGTGGATGGTGCCAGATTTGATACATTCTGATCAATTGTAGTCTTTGCAAAATCATCCCCTCCAAGATTCTCATTGGAATCATCAGTGTCTATCAAGTTGGGCAACTCAGTAACAGTAGCAGCCTCTTCCTTCACAGACTTCTCTGAAATAAATGGAGAGCTGTTTGGCTGACCTCCACCAAGAAGACCAATAACCTGTCCATCAAGGGGCCAAGAGCAAACAAAATTTACAAAATGTGATTTTTCACTAAAGAGAATTCTGTTTAATTTATATACTGTCATTTAGCAAGAGTGCAAGACGTTAACATTTTAAAAAAAAATTGTGAATGATACATCCATTACCAGCCAATTTGATATGGGTAAGAGCCCAATTTCACTTCAACATAACTTTGCCAAGAAAAGACAGAACTTCATAGTATTTTACACAGGATTAAGACATAGTTTAAAATGCTTTCTGGCTTCCATATTTCCATACATAACTACAACCTTACAATTTACTAGAAAATCACGGAGAATTATTGATGATTAAAGTTCTAAAAATAAGACGTGTAATGGATACATACTAAAAGAAAGTCATCACCCAAACACAAACAAAAACACATGATCACACTGAAGAAGAAAGCAGGAATTGCCAGCTTAGAAAAGGGGGGAAATTTAGAATTCATAGCAGATTTTAAGCCTTAGCTAGAGAAATTATGACAAAAAAGTATGGAAAATCCCTTTAAGGTCCCAAGGGACCAAAAAACGTCAAAAAAGTCCCACGGAAAATTTTGATATAAAAAAGGTCTCATTGACAACTCCTTCAGTAGGTGATTGACAACTCCATCTATGGGTTTTAACAACTCTTTGAGACCTTTTTAACATCAGAATTTTCAGTTGAACTTTTTTGACATTTTTTTGGGTCCATTGGGACCTTAAAGGGATTTTCCCAAAAAGTATAAATCCTCTGCTTGGAAGTTGGATATTTAGGCATTATATTATGTTCCACCCAACATTTTAAAACGACACTTATCATCATAATTCTTTCCTGGTAATATTCTCTCAAATGAGAGGCTTATTTCCCTAATCAACAATCAATCTTCATTAATAAAAAAAGATACAGCATGGGATCCTCAATAACTTCTTTAGCACTATCCTGGCAGAAAACTAGCAGTTTACCAATCAGATCCAAAAGTGTTCATCGAACAAGTCCATCTATAGTAACAGCAGTAAGAACTGACAACATCTCCAGCAAAATGAGCACATGAAGGCAAGGCAAGCAATAATAGATTGATATAAAGTTCACGGTCAAGACAAATGAGAAGGTGAAATTTCATGCGAAAATTATTTGTACTGATAAACTATAAGAGTACCTTGTTAGACTTTTCCCTCAACGAAGCTTGGGGAGATTCTGAGCATCTCACAATCACATCTTTATTTTCAGTGAAGTATGATGCTACACGTGAAAAAGTGTCATCATCCCTTTTCCTAAGGATGGCTTCAAGGACACAGATAGCTTTCATGCGAACCTATAAATATAATTATCAAAAGAAAATGAGAAGGCGTGATAATTAATATTGCATAAAGGTTTTTATGGCCATCTGTTAGGCTATAAAGTTGCATTAGCATATGTGCAAATGGAAAATATTCAGCAAAAGTGATATTTAACAATTCAGTGCAAAAAGTTGAGGTAAACGTGTCTGCATGGTCCTATATGTCCGTGCAGATATGCAAGCATAAGCCCTTCAAGGTTACGATATTTTAAAGCTAGAATAGTGATGAAAAGCTCACCATACTGTGATACCAAAATACTCCTTTAAAATTATGAAATATTCAATTTATAGATACAAGAATGTGCTTGAGAAATTGGTATGGGCATGCATGTACGCGTTTTCCTTTCTCTTTGTCTGTCTGTCTTTATTTATTTGTTTGCGCATAAGAAATGAGAAATCATTGTAAACTTAGAAAATACGTACCTGCCACATTGGAGATTGAAGCTTTAATTCAAGGGCATGACTTAAAGACAGGGCATCCAACTTCGCAGCCTCTGTTAGGAAAACTTGAAGGGCATCTCGAGTGGGCTGTAGCCGTACACCTCCTGAGGTAACGATTGTCTCCAGCAACCTATCCTCTCGTGTCTTACTCTCTGAATGGCTTGGATTGGAATTATCATTCAATGTTTCCATCTTAACCATTCTCGAGTCCGGGTTCCAAGAACCACTAGATTGATTCTTTGAATGTCCAAGGCTACTTTGAGTTTCATTACCATACGTAACTGGTTCATATCTGCCACTATCTTCCGTTTCAATTGTTAATGACCTCCGAAGATTTGGACTCTTGTAGGTTCCAGTTTTATTCTTCATGATTGAATGTCCCTGTGCTAAGTTACTAAGTCCTTGCTTGATTGATGCACTTCCAAGACCAACTACCTCACTGATAAAGGATTTCTTATCTTCCGATGATGCTTCAAAGTTTGTATTCCCAAACCCTTCTATCCGCCTGTTAAGATCTTCAGCAGGTGTTGGCTTACCGTCTTCTGCAGAAAAGATGGCAGAGATGGCCTCATGAGCGTTGTCCTGCACTGCCTTGTTCAGTGCATTACCTTTCAATGGATCCGGCTGTCCCTTGTAGTGAAACAACTGACGAACAGCGACTGAATGTCTCTGCATTTCCCTCCTGAACTCAATACCAGACTTTCCAACTGCATATTTGATCAACCTTAAAGTCTGCATACATGAAAAAAATAAATACAGCATAATGAGATTAATCATTAAACATACCATTCAGAAAGGTCAGGGAAAAATTCAAGTTGAAAAGAAAAATATGCTTGCATATGATTTCATTATAGGACTCTATAAAGAAGACCGTAAAAAGGAACGAGAAAAGTGAGCATTTTCGCCATCACATTGCTCAATCTGTAATCTAATCTTATATTTTCCCACAGAAGGTGATTGGACCTATTTCTCTTGCCTTGGACAAGAAAGCAACAAAAAACGGAAATTTGAAAGCCCACGCTTCTTCCAATTCAACATTTCATCGATTATAACAAAAATCCCCATCGAAGGTCTAACTCTCAACTACTCATCCCCCTTCGTGCAAGCTGAGCAAGGAAAAACTACTAAAACAACAATCATACCTTCTGCTTTACAATTGGACTCTTATGCTCCAATCGTTTTAAGATGAACTCCGAAATTTCCTTCACAATACTAACATGCGAAGCACGCAAAAGTTCGCAAACTTCTTCTAATTTATACACCGGAGTGACTTTATCTTCATCCGATGTTGCAGAATCGATCAACCGCGACCTCCAGTACGATTCCACCGCTCTTCGACTCGATTCCATTATTTCCTAAGCTGATCTTATAAAGCTCGCCTGATTATCACAAAACCTACCAAGCAAGATAGAAACACAACCCCAAGAATCCAAAGTCCAAAATTAAAACAAGAGGCCCCCTAATTTAGCAGCCAAAAATGGTAGTAGTCTTAGAAAACATGCAATACAAACTCTATAAGAAGGATAATCAACAGCTACGGATCGATGACAAGGTAGAAACTTCGTGCTCTTCAGGAAGAGATTAATTGTTGGGATTTTGTTATACAATGATACGAAGAGTACTGGATTGGAGGACTAGAGGATTTTGGGGTTGTATTATCAGGATCGAGGTAAGAGCTTGAAAAGGAACACAGGAAGAGAGAAAGAGCAAAGAAGCGACGAAGAAGATGATTGAGAGGGGCGAGAAGGAACGATTTCTGGCATCAAAACTCAGACAGAAGATGCCATGTCATAGCGTGACTCATCGATCCGTATGGTTAAAGATGAAGGTCTACTCTTCGCAACCCGCGTACGTTAGCCCATGCCGCCTGCGATATCAACTGATCCTTACAAAATTACAAAAATGCTCAAATGAAAAATAAATGTGTGAATTAATTTTATGAGAAGCCAAATAAAAAAAATAGGGTCGAGGGGCAAAAATGCCCATACACTTTTCCCAATTGTGCACATGCACCATATGTATATTTTAGGTACAAAAATGACTATAAACATTACAAAAAAATTGCAAAAATGCTAACTTTATTTGTTTGAGCTACCGTACCTCACCTATTAGTGATGGGCTCCACATTATTTTGCAAATGTTAATCCAATAAGGTGAAAAAATGCTCATGTATTTTTACCAAATGTATATCTTGTACTATATATTTTTTTGATGCAAAAATACATACTAACACCTATCAACATGTCAATCCTTCCTTTTTCTATGTTTTCTCATTTCTGTCAATTCTTTCTCTTTTTACTCACCCTTACTCTCTCCCTTTTTCCTCTCTCTCACTCTTTCACTTGACTTCACCGGATTATTGTTTTGGTTCTTACTTTGGTTGTTATAGGATTTTTGTTGAATGGGATTTCCATTATTTAAGTCAATACTGTAGCAAACCATCTAGCTCACCAAGTTTTAGAATCAAAACATGGTTTGAAAGTAAAATTGATTACTTTTTTACTGTTATGCTTTAAACGGTAAAAAAAAAAAAAAAAAAAAAAAAAAAAAAAAAAAAAAAAAAAAAACTAAGATAATACAATTTGAGAAATATTTGCCAATATGCTTTAGCTAAACTCGTTCATGGTTGGAACGAGTTTGAATTTGTGAAGAAATCGTTCTTGGCCTAACATTTTATCTTTTGTGAACTTGTGAATAAATCGTTCTTGGCATGATGAAGTTTCATTTTATTTTTTTTTTTTGGAAATATTGTAATCTGACATAAGAGGAGAGAGAAACACAAAACACGAGAAAGGGAGATGGAGTGAGAATGTGAAACGAAAATATGCATGCAGAGGGGATCGTATTTAGAATCAACAAAACTTTTGCATTCCTCAGGCAGTTAAACTCCATTTATGATTTAACTCATTAATTCCCCATTTTTTAATTAATTAAAATATTAAAGAGAATAAAATGTTAGTATTTGTAATCCATGAAAAATAACTTTTGATTTCTTTTTCTTTTTTTTCTTTGATAGAAATCAGGGATATCCTCCGCCGACAGCAAAAACTAATCCTTCTTCACACTGTAGTCGTCCGGGCATTGATTGATGCTTAGCCAAATAACCTTCTTCATACACGCCGCGCCAGGATCGAATCCCGACTAGATCTTAAGAGTACTTACAAAATGGCAAGCTAACTGAACCATGTTGCTTTAGTAATAACTTCTGATTTCTAAAAAGTCTTCCCTACCAAAAAAATGCTAATTATTATTACTTTTAATCTCAAATATACGAGCGAGACAAGTCATTTATTGTTTTCCAAAATATAAGACTTTAACACATTTTAAAAATATATATATGAATTATGGAGATAAAATAAATCACTTGTCTGCATCAAATTATTCAACTTTATCTTCCTAACTTATGCTTTTCTTCTCAAAGAGAATTAAGATATTATATTTATGGCCAAAATAAATCACTTGTCTAACTTCTATATTTGAGACTTAAAGTAGTGAAAATTAGCATTTTATTGGTAGGAAGGACTTTTTACAATAGAGACACTATTTTTCATGAATTACAAATACTAACATTTTATTCTCTTTTAATATTTTAATTAATTAATTAAGTAATAGAGAATTAATATGTTAAATTATAATGGAGTTTAATTGTATGAGGAATGCAAAAAAAAAAAATGTTGATTTTAGTTATGGGCCCCACCCACTACATGGGGAAAAAAATTGGGAATTAGAAAGCAACACTTGCTAGACGTATCAGGGATCGAACCCTCTACCAAAGGCCTTGTAGTTTAATGGTATGGGTACTTCCCAACTAGTTGGAGGTCGTAGGTTCAATCTTACTCCTTGTAATTCAAGCGATTAGTACCTGCCACTTTGTAATTCAAAAGGGATCAAACCCTGATAGGCGCCATATTAAGATGACATACTTAGAGTTGGGAATCAAGGCCGGCCCTACAGGGCTTGGGATAAGGAAAACATCTCGTTTTTTTTTCGACCCAATAATCTGTAGCTAGGGCGGCCCCACAGGCTCGAAAATTACTATTCTAAATTTTAACTATTTTTCCTTCGATTTTTTTTTAAGAAATATAATTAGTAAATTGCAATCATTAAAGTTATAATCTATCAAATAAATGTTATCAACATTAATATCTAAACAATATAAATCATTCAACAAATAAATATATTCATTAATTTGTAATTAAAAACAAATAAACACAAAGAATATGTTTTTTCCTTTTTTTTTCAAAAAATATTAAATAAAGGAATTACTTTATGTATGCCCACGAAAAAATGTCTTTCCCTCTCGTAATTTTGTGTGTGTCCGTAGATTCTTTTAGTTCACGCATGATTTTATTGACAAGTAAAAATAATTATACTTATTTTACACAAAATATATTTATAATTTATTACTTATATAATATTGTAATACCAAAGTATGTGTTTATTTAATATGAAAACATCCATTCTTTAAAATTTATAATAACTAATTATGTATTTTAATACAGAATAATAATAAACATAAAAAAGGGTTATATTTTAAACTATAAAAATATAAGTAATTACAAATAAACACATTCATTAAGTGGAGGTCTAAATAATTAATTTTTTTAATAAGAAAAAAAAGCTACAGTTAAACGGGCGTTGTGGCCTACCGGCCGATAAAGCCCGAGCCTACGGCCGGGCCTGCAGGTCAATTTCAAATTTTTGCTATTTTTTCAAACCCGGGCCTACGTATCAGTGAGGCTAAATGGCCAGCCGATGGCCCAACCCGATTTCCCATATCTACGTGCCACTGTGCTCCTTAGGCGCCGGCACTACATGCATATTTTTTTCATTTTCACTTTCTCCATCTCCATTCCTCGTTTTCTGCACTTCTCCCTCTGCTTATGTCAACAAACAATATTCACAAAAGACAAAATGAAACTTTTAATCCGGCCAAAAACGATCTCTTCACAAATTCAAACTCGTTCCAACCTTGAACGAGTTTAGCTATAACATATTGGTAAATATTTCTCAAACTGTAGCATCTCAGTAATTTGTTTAACTGTTTATAGCTTAGCAGTCAAAAAGCCTGAAATCGACTCCTAGTGAGATTTACAATCTTTAATACAAGCTAATTGTAATGATCTGGGCATGTATGGTAGTTATAGCTTGTTACCTTCAAATATATTTTTTTCTCAAAAAAAGGGAAGTTAACTGAGAGACGTTAATGTTGACAAGCTAAAAATATCTTCCTTGTTTCTTCCCTCAATTGGCGAATGAGAAAATAGATCAATTAGTGTTAACATGCATGTACAATGGTACATTTGATATGACATTTTTGCTCTGTTTGAAGAAGTTAATGTGTATTTTTGAACGTAAGAAATATATATGATGCGATATGCACATTTGAAAAAAGTATATGGGCATTTTTGCATCTTAAACCTTGAGAAGTTAATGGACGTTTGAAATGGTTAAAAGAGCTGGCATATTTTCCCCATTTAGAAATGTTCATGGGCATTTCTGCATCCAATTAATATATATGATGATAGACACACATATGGAAAAAGTCCATAAGTATTTTTACAAACTTAACCCTAAAAAATATATTATATGAAGATGAAGTTGATAAAATAGTTCCAAAGCAAAATAAATTTAAAAATATACTATTCTCTTTGTTTGAAAAACTAGTTTGAGGTTTTACTCTCATGTTATTCGTTCATATGAACTTATGTTGTGGATTGAAAAAAGATAATAGAAAAATATAAGAAAATACCGCATAAATTTTAAAATCTCAAATCATTCTTGTTACTACAAAAGTATATGAATTGACTATAAGAATATAGCAATTTGTAACTCATTTTAGTAGAAAATCACTTATTTAAAATTTTAAAGTTTATGTGACATTTTTTTTTTTTTCTTTTTTTAAAAAAAGTGAATAGATGTAACAAGCAATGTGCCTTATAAGTGTCATGACCATGGTAGTCAAAAACGCGTTTTTTACGTTTTATTTGGAGCATCCCACGTTTTGTTTCAATATAACGTTTTATTTGGAGCATCCCGCGTTTCGTTTCAGTATAAAACGCAGACAAGGTGAAAACGTTTAAAACGTCGAGTTTAAACGTAAAAATGAAGTGTTTTTTAAAAAAGCGAAAAAAAAGTAGTGAGTTAAGAACAAGTGCTCCTATTTGTCTCCAGCGGCGCGCCTGATTTCTTTTCTTTCTTTCTTTCTAAATCGCGCTCCCCTTTGTGCGACGCTCTTCCATTCGCAGCGCTGTCTAGACGAGGCTCGCCGGCGGCCTTGGTGGTGAATGACGTTGCCGGCGAGGGAGAGGAAGAAAAGGGTCGAAGGCCTCTCGCACGCGGCGCTCCTTCTTGACTGTGCGTCTCGCCTCTCTTCCCAACCGTGCGTCTCGCGGCCCTATTTCTTTTTACTGTAGCTTCCTTAGGTTTTCAATTGATTCCAATGAATTTCCACAAACGGTGGCGTATGCAGCATAGGAAGAAAAGATAACAAACATTAAAATAATATAGATAATAATACTAATACTAATAATAATAATAATAATAATAATAATAATAATAAGATCTGAAGAATCTTTTCCTTATCTTACTCCATTTAAATGTTTTTCTTCTTCAAAATCTTAAATCGTTATTATTTATTATTAATACTATTATTTTATTGAAATTTATATTTTAAATTGAAATCCTCTAAATAATGCATCCAAATTGATATTTTTTAAAATCTCAATAAAATCTCTTTAATTTAGCATTGATGACTTCCAAAAATATCTCAAAAATATCTTAAATTTATTAAAAATGAGAAGTTATCAATATTGCATTGTTCAGTATATGTATGAATGTTGGCAGGTGTCTTACTTTTCTTGATTTATATATATATATATATATATATATGGTAAAATCTACGTTTTGTATTACGATTTTTCATTCTCATTCCGTTTTTAGGTAAAATGTATGTTTTCACTACCATGATCATGACATGTATGCATGTATGAAAAATGAAAATGGTCAAATTTTACAGGGCTTAAATAGTTATTATCTCCGGTCCTAATTATAAGAGCTAGTTGACTTTTTTTAGAGAGATTAAGGAAGATAAATAAGTTCCTTAAATACTTCATATGTTATGTTTACTTAGATTATATATTAGTTTATTAGTCAAATTATTAAGTTTGAAGAAAAAAATAAAAATAAAAATACTAAGCCTAATTTAATTAGCTTCCTTAACCTCTCCAAAAAAGTTAACTAAATTTCTTATAATTAGATGGGAGGGAGTATAATAAGAAAATTCATTAGATTAAAATTAAAAATAATTGTGGTGCCTATCTTTAATTTTTCTAGCACAATTGTTTAATTATTTTTTCGGTACATATCATTTGTTTATTTGTTGGTATCACGTGTTTCACGCTTAATATTGGAGTGTAACTGCTGCTCGCCAACTATTTTTGTGCAGATCGAAATGTCCCTTTCCTTTCCCCAGCCCCCAAAAAAAGCAACTTTGTTGTCACATTATCAAACACGTTTATTTAATGTACACTTAATTATATAAAATTTCGGAAAAATCCTTTTTAGATCCCAAAATCTCAAAAAAAAAATTAATGTCAAAAAAGTCTTAAAAAGTTTTTTAATTTCATGGATGGAGTTGTTATAAGTTATTAACTCCATGAGATGGAGTTATTAATTAACAACTTCATACGTAAGATTAACAACTTTTTGAGACTTTTTTAACATCAATTTTTTTTTTATATATATAATTTTGTTAGTCCCTTTGGACCTAAGAGATTTTTCCTAAAATATATACTACAATACATTATTTAATAAATAACACACTTTTTTAAACCAACACACCTCATTTTTTAGATTTCACAATAATTTGAGGGGTGTTCATGGGTCCCAATCTCAGTAGATTTTACAGACTAGCTTGGCAAAGAGAGTGCACGCAGGGGGGCTTCGGCTTTTTGCAGTGGACCGTTCACTACCCTCCAAAGGCCAACCCTTGCCCTTTTTTTTTTTAATTTTTTTTTTTTTTGGTAAAGACCACCCTCCCTATAGGAGCAGTGAATGGTCCACTGCAGTGGACCATACCGCCCCCGCACGAAAAAGGGGAATTGAGACTTGAGAGGAGAAGGTACAATCTATGCGTTGGCCATAAGATATCCCTCGTTAATGGGGACCCAAAATTTTAATTCTTCAAAATTACTAGTATATTGAAGAAGAAAAAAGTGGAGAGAACCCTAGTCAATGTTGAGAGTGTTGTTGTATGTGTTAGTGAGTGGGAAAAATAGAGTTTCTTGAGTGCTCATATTAAAAAAAGAATATTTTCTCCGACTTCCAACTTGTACATCTTTTTATTGAATTCGGTTTCGGTCCACTGTTCCTTCCCATCCTCTACCATCCACTTCTTTAAAATAGCGCCGTTTTGGCGCAAAAACAATACCTAATGCTCTTTTTTTTTAAAAAAAAAAATATTTCAGGATACTATAGGTACTAAAAAGATACTTTAGTATACTAACCGATACTGAAAAAATATTGACTAGTACTTTATGATCTTGAAAAAATATTTTACGATATTGACTAATACTAAAAAGATATTTCAGATATCGCGAGATATCTTCACAAGATGAAAAATTATTTCATGATTTTGAAAAATTATTTTAAATTTTCAAGATCATGAAGTATTTTTCGCACTCAAATTTAGTATCCTAAAAATCTTTTTAGTACCAATTAGTACTGTAAAATATTTTTTCAACATCCTAAAATAATTTTTCAAGATCATAAAGTATTTTTTCAGTTCTAGTCAGTATCTTGAAGTATCTTTTTAGTACCTACAAGACCCTGAACTATGTAAAGAACAAAGAGCATTAGGTGTTGTTTTTGTGCCAAAACGGCGCTGTTTTAAGGAAGAGGATGGTAGAGGATGGGAAGGAGCAGTGGACCGAAGCCGAATCCCTTTTTATTAAAGTGGCGTTTGTAAGTTGAATGATAACTCTTGTAAAATCTAATTTTGTTTCAAATAGCGACTGAAGTTTTTAAAAACAACTTTTCAATTGTGATTTATAGTATGCAAAGTAAATACATGAGAGAAATTTTATCTGGATATATATGATTAAGCATTTTTGGAAGTCACAAACATAATCCCAAACAAACACAGATTGGTTGGTCTATCAGCCTTTGGAGTCTCCAATCTAATCTAGCCTAGAATTTTTGTGAACAATGATTTACGTTTGTTGCAGGGCAGTCTAAGCAGGCTTGATCAAGTAGAAGATCAAAAGGTTATTTGTGGTCTAATCGAGCTGAGATTTTTGTGGTGTGATTAAAAATACCAAAACCTTGAATTTAATAGTAGGTGGGATCGTCTATTGGCTGTATTAATTAAAAAAACACTTCCAGATAGCCACGGTTTTTATACAAAAACTAAAAGTATGGTTTTGGTTTTCCCAAAAGTGTACTAAACACCAAGTGTTTTTGTGTGTGTGTGTGTGTGTAAAAGTCATTATATTGTTACAAAAGTGGAAAAAAAAAATACTAATTAACTGTTAGTTTGACCTTTTTGTATTTTTAAGACTGACATGGACGATAACTCAACTAAGTTTCATCCCAACTGGCAGTAAAGAACTGGAGAAAATTATAGAAAATAGTATAAATATTTTGGAAATTACAGTTCAACCTTTCTCTCTCCCAATTCTAATTTTACCCATCGAGCCACCCATCTCCACCTCCTCACCGCCGTTGCCACCTTTCTATAATTTTTAAAATTATCTGGGCCCTTTTTTGTAATTTTCTTCAGTTCTTCACTACCAGCTAGAATAAAATTTAGCTGAGTCATCGTCTATGTCAGCTTTAAAAATACAAAAAAAGTCAAACTAATAGTTAATAGGTATTTTTGCTCCATTTTTGTAACCACATAGTCATTTTTACACACACAAAAAAAAAAAACTTGATATTGGATGCATTTTTAAGAAAACTACATTTATAACCCAAAACTAAATAGAACCACGCAAGCTAACTTGAAAATCTTGGCCAAAGGGCTAAACAAGTCCGTACCCTTGTGAAGAGAATAATGATAGTACATTATTAATTAATTTATCTATATCAACTTTTACATTACAATTTTTAAAAACTCGCTTTACTCCTATGCATGGCATGAATCTATGATCTTAGTTGGATAAAAAATTAGGGGAAGTATCATTAAGGTCTCAATAATAAAAAAAAAATCAGAAAAGTCCGTATTGACAAGTGAAGAGCTACCATTGACAAATCATGAAACTTGACATGATATTATATTATTTGGTTAGGGCCTAAATGATATTGTCCCAAAAATCAGCATCGGTTATATAATTTAGGGAAAATTTCAGTTCACCACACAAGAGCAACTTTATTTCAGTCAATCCAAAAAATCTGAAATTTACTGCACCTACGAAAATAAGTTTTATAGATGAAAAGATAATGATGCTCTCTTTTAAAAATAAAAAGTTCAATAGTCACAAGTGTTGATCATCGGTTGCCTCCAACAAATGACCATTGAAGCTCCAGCGTTGGCTAGACAAAGCTCCATCCTTTAGAAATTAATTTGTGTTGTTCATATGAGTATTTCACTTGTTCATGAAAAGCTGCAAGCTTGCAAATGAGACTTGTTTAATTTAGATTGTTTGTATGTCTATTTCATTTATTCATGAGGAACAAGTCTCATTTGCAAGTGTCAAACTCCTTATGAATAGGTGAAATAGATATATAAACAAAACAAATTAATTGGCTAATAAAAAATATAAGATTACGAACAAGTCTAATTTGCATGTGTCTAACTTCTCATGAATAAATGGAATAAACATATGAACAATACAAATTGAACAAGTCCCATTTGCAATTGTGTAACTTTTCATGAACAAGTGGAATAAACATATGAACAATATAAATTGATCAAATCTTATTTGCAAGTGTGCAACTCTGCATGAAAAAGTTGAATAAACATATGAACAATACAAATTGAACAGGTTTCATTTGCAAGTATATAACTCTTCAGCAACAAGTGAAATAAGCATATAAACAAACAAATTAATTTTTAGTGCAAGAGCTTGGGCTGGCCACTCCTGCTAAGTGGCTTCTAAAGACCGGTATTAAATTTTTTTTAGAAAAATAAAAAATAAAGTAAAGACATTTTTTTATATTCCACAAAAATTATTTTAATTTTAGTTTTTGGCCATAAACTTACACCTGCAGAGTTAACATAAATTCTCCCTATAATTTAACCCATTTATCCATTTTTTTTAAAGCCAACGAGTGATTGAGTGGTAATATAGTAAGAGCCGGTTGGCTCAACTGAAACTAAGCCCTCATAGTTTAAGTAATAAGTCACAAGCTTGACTTTCTTTATATATGATAAGTGTGAGTTTTTTCCACTCGTAGAATAATGTAAAAAAAGAAAAAAGAAAAAAAGAATTGAGTGGTAATAAAACTCAAATCCAAAACTTTTATTAAAATTATTTTTAAGGTATTAACTTATACTGTAGGTTTATTATAGCGTTAAGGTTCAATTTTTTTGAAAGGGTTGGCAAAATATTAGTAAAGGAGAAAAATGGCCCTAATGATTAAAATTGCTATCTTTTTAAAACTTCCTCGGATAATGTTGATCAGCAGTCACTTAGAAGTTCATCTTGTAAGGCTGCAATTTTTTTTTTTAATGTGCTTTGGCTGATTCTTTTACGGATGGTTGGTTTGTTCACCTTTCTCTTGATTCAAGGTAATCGTTGCTATGACTTCTTTTGCTTTTTGGTTCCCAATTGCTTTATCAATATCCCTTGGGATACAGATATCCGTAGGGCTTTGGCTCATAGTTAGGCATAGAAATGTAAAATAGCGTCGAGCGCTGTTTTAAGTTTTAATTAAATAGCCTAAATAGCAATGGGGCAATAGAAGACCTAAACTTCGACCCGAGCTTGAACCGACATTTTTTGGTTCGCTTCGAGCCTTCATAAGCGCCTTGTCGGTTAAGCCTTTTTAAAGGCCTACTTACAATGTAGGTTTTTTAAAAGGCCTCATAGTGTAGGCCTTGGAGGCCATAAATAGGCTCTGTATACTTTGAGCCTATTAGAACTTATATAAATATATCTTCAAATTATAATATAAAAATGAAAAACAATAAATATTATCTTATTTATATGATATAAATATAATTATATTTATTTAATATTTAAAATGGTAGCTTGAAGCGCCTACAAAGTCGCCTTAACAAAAAAAGGCCCGACCTATTTACATATTCAGGCCTTTAAATAGCGACCTTTTTAACAAACAAGGTGCAACTGCACTTAAATAGCATATCGTAGAAAGGCTGACTGAGTGTCGCGCCTATTCTCACGCCTACTCATAGTGGCATGTTTCAAAGTGTAGAACTGTGCTTCTTCTTCTTCTAGGTTGACTCACCCACGATCGAAGGGCAGGACGAAATCTCCTCTCCTCCTAGGTGATATCGATATTGGGTAGGGCGAGCCGTCTATTATTCTCAAGAGTTTACCTAGGCACCCAGAAGTTAGGATGCCTCTCCAGTGCCTTGACCAACTTTAACTTCAAGATCAAAGTCCTCCTTTTGATGAGAGTGTCGATGAGAGGTCAGAACTGTGCTTCTATTATCTCGTTTCAGATGCTCAGTGATATAATCCATCTCCTTTAGCATGTTGGTGCATGAATGGGTTACATTGGTGATTGCATGGTGTTTGTTTGTGTGATGGGCCTGTCTTTTACTTGTAGTTGTTATGTTTATGTTTGAGTTTTATTTTTCTTTACTTTTCATGTGTTGCGTTCTGTTTTTGGGCTTCACAGGTGCTTGGCTGTTGAAACTTTTTTATGTATCGTTTTATTTAGTTAATAATAAAGTTGTCTTCTATAGAAAAAATGTAATAATTTTCTTATCATTATATTTAATTTCAATAATAAGTAACTGTGCCCACCAAAGCCGTTCAAGCGCTCTTCGGCTTAGGTAAACAAACCGGAAAAGACTGCGCGAAGGGCGAATGATCACTTGCAGGTCCCTCTTCAGGTAACTCCCATGGAATCTTCATGTTCTGCTTATGTTGGAAGAACCCAAAGAAAATAAGAACTCTTTTTTGCGATCCATAATTACTTGAAGCTTCATATCTCATCTAATACAGCAAATTATCTTTGAACTCATCAACCGCAATTTTTTTATGTTAGTTATAATCCAATATGATATTTCGATTCCTTTCTATTCATTAGTCTTCTCTTTGTTCTGCTCTTGAGATTCTAGAAACTATTACTGAAATTCTAAGGGTACACGTTGACCAATTTGTTCGTGTTGCTGTATACTTACTTCTGCTTTTGAGTTGTCGAGCTTCTTTGAAGAACTGTAGTTAATTTACCACTTCCCCTTCATTGGGTAGCTGTGACGTCACTCCAATTGGCCATTTTTGCAGAGTTGATCGAGTTTTAAAATTCACCGCTACATATATTGCACCTAATCCTGTAGGATGCTTTCAGGTTCAGAGCTTTAACTGTTGTGTTACACTTACATTGCGGAGATTGTTCATTTATTATACTAATCCTTTGTAATAAGGCTCTGCATCACTTTCGTTTTCTTATGAAGTGTTTAATATTAACTATACTAATCGAGAAATGAGGCTATGGTAGCACTGTTGCTTTTATCTGAAAGTACTGAATTACTGAATCTGTACATATGCTCATTGAAATGATGCAATTTACTAGCGGAGCACAACTAAATCGTTGACTCGGTCTAACAAATGTGGTGTGGATATGGTTTAATATTCGAAAGCAAGCTTGAGCTGTTGTTGTACACGCATTTTGGCTTGAAAGAATTTATTGGAAAATGGGAAGCAAGCAAAGCTGAATGTATTGATAGAGTAACAGCCAATAAAACTTTTCTTTTGTCCCAAAAATAGTGCTATAAATTATATGCCTGGAAACAATTTTTTTCCTATGAGAATCTTACTTTCTCCGATAATGCATGCAATACTGTGAATTTTTTTATGATACTTTCTCATCTATGTACCGGTTAATAATCTCTCTGATAGTTACGAGTTGTGCTTGAGTGTACCATATGTCATTTAGAAGGATTGAAGCCTGTTATAAGCTTAAATTTATTATTATCAGGAACAGAGAAGTTATCATTGCTTAAGCCGTAATTTAATCATGCAAGCTAGAAAGAAGAGACTGGTTATTGAAGATCATGGCAAGAAACAGAAAAGTACAAATCTTGTATGGAGACCAGTCTCCACTTGCGCCAGTTCTTGCGAAGGTCTGTAACCCCTGCCCCCCAAGGTTCTGAAACAATGTGAAATCAACTTTCAGTTGTCCTGAAATCTATGGTTTGTTTATCTTATCATGAGTTAAGGGCAGTAGTCTCATATGAAAAAGTTAGAAGAAGTGGGGATGAGAGACGACATAAGAGAGAAAAAAAAATAAAAAAATCTGTTATTAACCATCAACCTGAATACAAAATAACTCCTTCCCTCACTTATATAGCCGTTGGCCTAATATCAGCTAACAACCACTTAACTCCCAAAAGTTAATTACACGCATCCATATGTTGTAACATATTATCTGCAGTGTGATATAGAAGATGTACTCTTTACTTCTGCCTGATCTTAAGATTATGGTCATGTTTCTCTAGGTTCGTAGGTCACTGAAGAATTTTGGTATTTTATATATTTCCTATAATTAATAATTGAGGAGCACATGAAGTTCCATAGCATCTCTACAAATATGAATTCTTTTTGCCCCTTCTTAAAGGCAATAGGGGGAGGTGGTTAGCTGACCTAATAAAAGTTGATGATAAGGTCTGTATCGAATTGTGTATTTTTGCAGAAAGCTTGGTAAAGGATGCGATGGTTGAGTCAGAAGATGGAGGTGATGTTCATACAGTGGGCTGTAATGAATCTAGCACTGTTACAAATGACCATGTTATGAAGGCAGCTGCTGAAGTTATAACTGAATTAACTGAATCGGCTATAACATCTAGCCCATTGCAGCACGACGTCAAAAACAAAGTGCTAGAAGAAAGCTTAGCCGTTTCCACTGAAAAGCACTCAATTTCTGTTGAGGCAAGTCTATAATTTTTCTGTTTTCATCTTTGGTAGTCTTGTACTTTATGTAGATGTGAACCAGTATTTATTAATCTTGCCTCTTATATGCTGCTGTACCATTTGTCCTGTTTTTTGCTATTCAGTTTCTGAATAGGTGATTTCAATCTATATAAGATATTACCTTGGCACTAAAATTTATTGTTTTGTTACCAGGTGGGAGAACTTAAAGGCTATGCTGATGATATATTGTGTGCTTTATTTTTTTCCCCTTTTCATTTTCATTATTTCTTTTTTATTTATTTTTTGCATAACAACAGTTCATATCTCGAGTTATTTCTGATATTTTTTTTTTTCTTTACAAATATCTAAGTAAAAGAAATTGTATTATTATCAACATAGAGTTGGTCTAGCGGTGTAAGGCCTCGCAAGATCCCTTTGGATCTCAAGTCCAAGTCTTAAATGAGTCACTTGTGTTGGGAGGGGTAGCCACAAACCCCTAACCGGATACTGGATAATAATATTTTTTTTATTTTTTTTTAAAAAAACAACTAGAAATGGTATTACTTGTTGCGCTTGTGGAAAGTTTGTTGCACTATCTGCCACCATATTTCAGATCACTGGTTTAGCCACTCAATCTGTACTTTTTTGTTATTGCCTTTTTCTATTACGCATTAGCTAGTCAAACACTGCAGCTTTTTCATTATGTTTTTACTTTATTGTGTTTGATGTGCAGGCTGGTGCTTCTCTATTTCGTTTTATCAAAGGAAAATGGTAAAAACTAGATTTAATTTTTATTTGACATTGATAACTAACTTAGCGGATGCTGATGATCGCATGAGTGGAAGTTTGTGTATGTATACTTGTTAAAGGTGTGGGCTCTGGTAAGAACAAAAGATAGACTGAAAAGGAAAATTGTAATACGAGTAAAGGATTTAAAGAGTTTGAATTGTGAATCATGTAACACACGTTATAACTTATAAGGGACAAAAATCCTGTTATTAATGTTATCAGAGGGACGGTGGAAAGTTGTGCATATTATATGCAAACTGGATTACTTGATTGTTAGTTATTACGTCATGTTTGATGGTCGATGGCTCGATGCTGTTTCAGGGGATCCACACAGAAAAACATTGAAGAGGAGATGGGGGTTAAGATAATTTTACCATCTTCAAAAGAAGATGATTTTGTCAGTAAGTCTTTGGATTTGCCCATACACATTGCCTGTCTTTTCATCATCAGCTTTGCAATATATTCTCTTGGAATCAGCATTTGTACTCAGAAGAAATGATTAGTCTTTATAATTCCATTGTTTGACCCTAATTGTTGTTATTCTTTGAGTTGGATGAACATCTGAATGTCTGTTCACCATATGAAAAATAGTTTTTGCTTACATTCAAAAGAATGCATGAATCATTCTGATTTTCTGGGCTTTTGCTTCAAGTTGGACTAGGCTCTATCTAACTCTATATATCCTAAAGCCGAATTTGACCTAAACACTGAACGTCGTTATCTGTCAAGGCAGAGTGGATATTATGACCCCAGATCTAATGGGTTTTGTTTGTACGTTTGTCTTTTGCAGCCATTGAAGGCATTTCAATTGATAGTGTGACGCTAGCTTCCAAAAGGATACAAGCCATAATTGATGAGGTCAGTTGCCTGTCTATGCTGCCCTTTGAAAGAATTAGACTTAAATTTACTTCCATTTTCCAGTTTGTTTACTAGAAGTGTATTATTTCAGTGATAATGAAGACTATTATAGTTACAATATCATGCCAAAATTTATATCTTTCCTTGTGTTTGATAACAGGTAGTTAAGAGTCGAAATCTTGATTATTCACACTTCATATCACTTCCATTGGCCATTCATCCTGAGTTAGTTGATAAACTCATCAGTTTTCAAAATTCTATCCTGGGAACTAGTGATTCTTCCGTGGATGAGAATCTTGAATCTAATTCCAATGAAGAAAATACTGACAATGAAGAACAGGATGATTTATCAGAGGAAAAACCTAATGTTGTGGTTGAACTTAAAGCCCATAACAGCAATGAATCAGTTGAAGTGAATCTCACGAACGTACCACTTGTCAGTTATGCGCCTAAAGCTTCCAAATCTTCTGCATCCAAGTCTCCTGATTTATCTGGTATAAAAATAAGTTATATTCTGTTAAGTTATGATTGGGATATTTTTGTAATTTTGATTAAGGGATTTGTATGTGTACATATATTCTGTAATTTCTTCAGCAGCATAAATATTCTCTATTTTTGTCTCTATATGCATTTAGTTACATGTTACTCAGTACTCAATGAAAATGTCAGCTTCAAGGAGTCCTAATTTTTTATTGTTTCTCAAATTATGTTCTCAAGAGATGCCTATGTTAACTGGAACCAGTCATTTTTTTGCCTAATTATTTTTCTTATGCTCTTATCTTTAAACTCAACAAGGATTAGTTAGATGCTTCAAGTTAATTACATTCCTGTTTATTATTATTCTCCCTCCCTGATGCTGATTTATGTGGCACTTTTTAGTCTTGGGGATTGACAAGTCCACATTCATTAAGCCTAAAACGTTTCATCTTACTGTACTCATGCTGAAATTGTGGAACAAGGATCGAGTTAAGAAAGCTACTGAGGTTTTACAGGTAAGTTAAAGCCCATTGCAATTTAAAAGCTTAACCTGTTGAGAGAAGGCTCATGTATAGTGTTTTATTATAATCTCTACAAAATATAATATGTTTGGTAAATTCTTTGTCTGTAATTAATTACCTTTGTCACTATGCAGAATATCTCCTCAAGAGTTAGGGAAGCCCTTGACAATTGGCCTCTCTCTGTGAAATTAAAAGGATTGGTAGGAGTCAGTCTGAATCTCCATTTGGCTGATGCAATCGTTTTATAAATTTATTAATGCTGATTATTTGTTGACTAGATACTATGCCTTGGCCTTGTCTAATATTAGTTTTTTTACTTAATCTGAGATTGATATAACTGGACAAGTTAGTTCATATCTACAAATTTGTTCTTTCTGATATATATAGAATTTTGCGAATTCACCTTTTGCTGGCTTATAGACCAATCATTCCTATAATTCAGCATTTCATTATAGGACTTTAATATTTAAGCATAGGATCTTATAATTCTCATTCTCAATCTGAGCAGTCTTTTATTGACGATTTGTTGGACATTTTTATTGGGGAAATAACATATGTACCCCTGCAGGATTGCATGAAAGGTTCTCAGGCAAAAGCTCGTGTTCTGTATGCTCCTGTGGAAGAAGTTGGCAGTGAGGGCCGTCTTCTACGTGCCTGTCGTATCCATATATAAATTGTACTTGATGAAATTGGTTTTATTATGCATGCTTGGTTTACGTTAAAAACCATTAAAACTATGGTTTTTCTCCTTATACAATTCAAGCATGCAAATAGTTAAGGGATGCAATACAATAATTGTGCATAAAAATAAAGGACAGGAAATTAAAATATTGCTTGAAGAACAGTAGTCTGCATGTCTAAACGATAATGGAAAAGTGCAAGAAATTAAAAGCAAGAAATTAAAATGGTGCTAGGACGG
Source organism: Acacia melanoxylon (assembly GCA_019022615.1). Classification (NCBI taxonomy): domain Eukaryota; kingdom Viridiplantae; phylum Streptophyta; class Magnoliopsida; order Fabales; family Fabaceae; genus Acacia; species Acacia melanoxylon. Next base: position 18,222,374 of record JAFJYJ010000003.1, read on the forward strand.
TGGTAGTCTACACAGTTTAAACAATGAACAAAAAATGAAGAGCAAGAAAATAAACTAGGTTAATAAAAAAAGAAAGTACAAGAACACAAGGTTAATAAAATCTTTATTGAAGAAAGAGACTTGCAACAAATGTCTCTATGGTTTTGGTGGTTTTCAACGTGAGACCAAACATGCTCGTTCGCTAAACCTGTAAATAGTGATGTTAATTCTATCTGGTTTAGATCATATATTAGTCTTTCAAAGTCATCTGAGATTTCTGAGCTTTTTTAGAAGTCATTATTGATGCATATGTTGAAGCTGGACTTGTCATGGAGAATGATGTTAATCAGAAGCTGAAGGTATGTTAAATTCAGAGGATTACCATACTTAATTTGTTTCTTTTGGATCAAGGGTGAATAGAACATTAATATATACATTTGGCAATCATCAAGATATTCTCTTTTTGATTTTTTCAGTTGCATGCAACTGTGATGAATGCAAGGCATAGTAAAAGGTATTATTTTGGAATTTCCTAAGATATTCTAGCTAAAATAGCTATTAGCTGATATAATCTGCCGGTGTTCAGGACGAAGATGAAACAGTTTGATTCCTTCGATGCACGGGGCATATTCAAGCAGTACGGATCCGAGGACTGGGGAGAGTATCCTATTCGAGAAGCGCATCTGTCCCAGAGATTTTGCTTTGATGAAAATGGATACTATCACTGCTGTGCTTCAATACCCTTTCCTGAAAATATGGAGGTAGAAGTAGAATGATTAATGTATTAATGATATGATTAGTCAGCTTTTATTTTCTGTTGGAATAAAGATCTCAATCAGTCTTGGTTTCTAACTTCTTGGTTTCAAATGTGTTACCTGAAATGGCTTTCTTGCAAACTTCAACTTCCTCCTGTTCATAACTAATGTTAGAATCTTAATCATTCCTGGGTCAGTTTGGTTATTGTGATATGTGGAAATCCCTCAATGAAATCTATTTTTCTTATTTTACTAGTTACACCTTGAAATTGTTTTATGCTGTTCATCTGATGAAAAATATAGTTGTAAATATAGGCCAGAGTTGTTGTACCATACCAGTCTGTTCAACCAACCCTAAAAAGGATTAGTCCAAGCCGGTCCCAAGGCCCCATAAAGTTGACATTTTTCATTTTGTCATAATAGTTTTTGCATTTTCTACTTCTTTCGTCCTACATATAAGACAAAGTTAACTGTTTTTGGAGAGATTAAAGAAGTTAAATAAGATTACTTGATCATATTATATGTTGAGTCCTTAGATTATATATCAGTTTACAAGTTAGGCAAAATAGTTTGGAGAAAAAATGACAAATATAAATATTTGAAATTAATTTAATTAGTTTTTGTAATATTTCCAAAAAGGTCAACTTGTCTTATATTTAGGATCGGAGGGAGTATTACTTTATTAAAAATAAAATCAAGATTATGATTTTATTTTTTATTTTTTTTGTAATTTTCAAAACTAGTTTTCATTCTATTTCCCTTTTTCATCTGGTACCATTAAGTTTGCTGCAAATTGGAGTGAAACTCGGCCATGGATGCTATTGAAATCGATTACAGACAGTAAGATAGCAATCTTTGCTGTGATTTTGTTGGCCACCATATTCCATGTTTGGTTGTCTGCTATTGGGATCCATAATTACTGTCAGTTGCCACTCCCAAAAGGCATTCACATTTCAAAGAGACTTCTCTTGATCGGATTGGCTGGCCCCACTTATATGTTTCCCACAAACACAATGTTATTAATGAACAAGTGTTCATCCTTGTATTTTTCACATCATATCCCATCATTTATACGTACAAGTTAAAACTCCCATATCAATTTATGGTATTTTATTGATAAATACTTTAGTGGTGATTACTCGCACATTTCATTCCTAGATCATATCTAATACTCCCTCCGTCCTAATATATAAGGTTCTTTTAACTGAATCATGGGATTCTAAGAAACAACTAAAATAAGTTAAAAGTAATAAATATATAGGAAATGTAAGTTGTTCTCAAAAAATATCATTGTTTATGAATGAGTAAGAGAGAAAGTAATAATGAAAAAACGATGAAAGAAAATGTATGGGGAATGAATAATGAAAGAGTAATTGTGGGCAAAATAAGTAAAAGTGTATTTATTATTAAGACAAACTAAAAAAGGATCTTATAAAAAAAGACACGCATCTTAAAAAAATATAAAAAAAAGACAAACCTATTAAAAAAAAGATCTTATATATAGGGACGAAGGGAGTAGTTCTTGGTCTCTTGGGGTTCAAATTTCTATCTTTCAATAGATGATAGTGCGTGAATATTGTTTTTTTATATGGCTATCTAATTGAATTAGATTCAAAAATCAAGAGTAGATCTCTTCTCTTTGAAAGTGGAGATTTGAAGGGATCACTAAAATTGATCCTTCAGGCTCCAAATAAAAGAAAAGTTAAAATTCATTCCCTCCCTCCCTTTTTCCTTGCAAAATCCCTCAATTTTCCTTCCTTTGGTGAAATCCCACATCATTAAGTAAATAACCCCAAAAGCACTGTTCATGAAGGAGCATTCATTCACTATCCGTTTCATTTCATATCTGCCTTTGGACAATGCCACCACAAGACAAAAGAATCACATGGGAGATATCCAAAAGCTTCCTTTATGACCTAAAATATAAAGTTCCCTTTACTTTTTGTTATTGGATTCCCAAAAATATTTCATAAAGGATCATTCTCCATCATCAACCTCCGCCTAAGAAAAGGAGGAGGTTGATTATGGAGATAAAAATTACCTTCTATCCTATGAGAATACTTCACATTTTTTTTAAAAAAATCAAAATGAGAGTACTTAACTAACTGATTAGCTATTATAATGTTTTCTCTATCCACATGACATACTATCACCTGTCAATCTCTGATCATAATTAACATAGGGCTTGTTTGGGATACCGGTGAGAAAAATGACTTATGAAAAGTCAGATTGTGAAATATGATTTTTGTTTAAATTGGTGGTTGTATAAGTAACTTTTACTTCATAAGCCATGTTCAAATAATGAGTTTTTACTACATAAGCTAGGAAAGCTGGCTTTGCTGTCTTCACCCTATAAGCCCGATTAAGAAAAAATTTCATCCAAATTGAAAAAAAAAAAAAAAAAAACCCCGTAAGTCTTATTGAAATAGTAAATAAGTCTGATTGGCCCTCCTAAAAACTATACCAACCATGCACATAGCCTCATCAACCACATCTTTGAAGGGATGTGAAATTAATTGCTTCTATACAATCAGACAATAAAATGATTCTCCTAAGACCCTTGGACCAACCAAAAACGGTTGAATCAATTTAATAAGGTCTTATATGAAAAATACCAAACCAATTTTAAAAAATAAGGTCTTATATAAAGGAACAGAGAGAGTGAGTAATTAGTAATAAATCAAACACATCACCTATATACTACAATTTAATTAAGGGAAACTTGCTAAACCCCCAAAATAAATAAAAAATTATTACCCAAAAGTATTCAAAGATTAAGATCCTTGAGTGGTGCAACTCATCTCCAACAAGTACAACTTTTCTTCAGTTGTGTGTAAATGTCTTTTTGCCTCACAGATATAGGGCGTGTTTGGAATAGCAGCTGATAGGAAAATAAGCTCATCAAGAGTGAAAACCTGATAATTAAGTGTTTGGGATGATATCACTGTTTGATGAGCTTCAGACCTTGAAGCCACTTCTTTTGTAAAGCCACATCTCCTTACTTCAGACCTTGAAGTCACTTCTGCCACCGCTATCCCAAACACAAATCACATTAGAAACAGTTCATCAAAAACAAAAGTCACTCCTATCACCGTTATCCCAAACAGGGCCATATAGTTAAAGATACATTGCATACAGCTAAAGAAGAGTTACACCTGGTAAAAAAGGGTCCCACGTTGGTTCTTAAACGAATTTTAGGAAATGAAAGATTTTTCAGTAATTATCTCTTTTTTTAAGTGTTTTAATTCCTTAAAATGAAATTGTATCCACTCAGCCAGTTAGGGGGTGGCATGGGCGGTGGTATTTGTGGTCCAAAGCCATTCATATGCACCACCACCCATGACCTACCAATGGCTTTTTATGGGATGATAATTTTGGGACCCACCAAACACCGCCTTTCTCTCTCCTACTCACATGGAGGAATCATTCATTTGCTTCTGGACATTTCTATTAAATCACGTTTCTGCCAGCTAAGCTTGTCTCCTCCTCCCTATTGGATGCCCATTAACACATAAGGTCTTTGTCATGTCTTTATGTCTTTGTCCCTCTAATTGATGCATAAAGACATTTTATTTTATTTTTTTTTTAATTTTTTTATATTTTTATTTATTTAGATTAAAATTAGATGTTCTTTTTCGAAATTTTTTTTTTCAGACTCGATATTTTAAATTAATTAATTTTCGTTCGCATACATAAATATTTGTCATGTAACACTAGTATCCTAAAAAATAATTAATTTGAGATATTGAGTGCAAAAAAAAATTCAGAAAGTAACATATAATTTTAATCTAACTAAATAAAATATATAAAAAAATTAAATAAAATAAAATCAAATGTGTTTATCCCTCTAATTAGAGGACAAAGACATAACAAAGATAAGGGAGAAGACATAATGTGGACCCTCGGAAATTAGTAACGATGATGAAGGGTAATTAGTAAATAAATTTATTTTAATATAAATTTTAATTAAAAATAAAAAATTCTTAATGGAGTTAACAGTTTTTACTTAAACGTATGTTTTTAAAATAGAGGAATGTCCATGTAATTATAGTAAAACGTAAATAGGTTAGAGTGTTTTACTCAAAATTTTATTCATCAGAATGAATTAAATCAAAGTATTACAGTACTTTGTGTATTACAACATTTGCGTATCGGTTTTGTTGTGATTTGTGAGTATAAAAAAAAAAAAAAAAAAAAAAAATTAATAAGGGGCTGTACCCCAATTTTGTCAATAATTTTTTACATAAAAATTTAATTTAATAATATTTTATAAGATAGTAATTTTTTTAAAATAAAATTTTAATAAATTTAAAAAAACCTGACTAAAATAAGCATCAACATATTTGTAGAAACTATAAGAAATCACATTGTTCAAATGTAGTAAATAATGTAGCTTACAAGCATTAGTTGAGACGACAAGGAAAAATATAATCAATGTAAAATTATTAAAAAATCTTATAATATAAAAAATGATAACAAGTCTATGCTGTTTGCTTGCTATTGAAACTTTTTCATAATTACATTCCTTAAAACCTCACATAATAATTGTTCGTAATATATATGGGACCTACTTTTTTTTTTCTTTTTTTTTTTTTTTTTTTAAAAAAAAAAAAGCTTATGGGAGTTGAGTTATGAGAATTATTAAGACCATGACACATCTCAAGGGCCAAGAGTGTGCGGTGTGCCCATCGGCCATCAACCGATTCACACATCCACAGTATTATTTGTGTTCATGTTCTTTTACAAGATAATAAGGCACATTTTTATTTTGTTTATAATTATATTTTAAATATTTTTATGCATTTTTTTAAACTCTGTGATGTTTAAGTATAATTTCTCTATCTTTTGCTTGTCTTTAAATGCCCAAACAATGCAATATATATTTACTTCAAATAGCTAAGAATAATTAATAGTATTTTTTTGCTTGAAATTTTATATTTTCAATTTTTAGAATATAATTTACAAGTAAAATCTAAAATCTTTGTACTTTCAAAATGACCCAAAAATAAATACTTCATCTGATTCTTAATATAAGAGCTAATCAACTTTTTTTAAAAGAAATTTAAAAAGTTAAATAAATTATTTAATTATAATATATGTTGTATATCATTATATCATGTGTTAGTTTATGAGCCAGACAACACAACTTAGTGTAAAGAAAAATGATAAATATAAATAATTTAATGTAACATATTTAACTTATTTATCTAAAAAAATTAATTAACTTTTATATTAAAAACTAGATGTAGAAACAAAGAAATCCCTCCTCATGTCGTGCATGATAATAATAAATTTGTTGGAAAAAAATAAAAGAAAAAAGCATGCAAACAGTAGTAAGGATAATAAATGCAACTCTAGAGAGTACGAGAGCCTCAAAACTAAACCTGGCAAGTTGTAGTGAGTATATATAGACCATATCAGAGTAGCTTGTTCTTCCATATTCTTCTTCACTCTCAACGCTTCCCTATCATCTTCTCTCTCTCTATAGAAAATTTCCGAAGATGGCCGGCATAGCTTTCGGACGCTTCGACGATTCTTTCACTCTGGGCTCCATTAAAGCCTACATAGCCGAGTTCATCTCAACCCTCCTCTTTGTTTTTGCCGGCGTTGGTTCCGCCATAGCCTATGGTTAGTTCCATCGTTTTAATTTCAGCTCAGATTATGATAATTAAGTGACTGTATTGAAGTGGTTCTTTAATTGGGGTTTTGCGATGAGTGATTAATTAATGGTTTGTATAAAATTCAGGGAAGTTGACAAGTGATGCAGCACTAGATCCAGCAGGGTTGGTAGCAGTGGCAATATGCCATGGATTTGCTTTGTTTGTCGCAGTCTCAATCGGAGCCAACATTTCTGGTGGTCATGTGAACCCGGCGGTCACCTTTGGGTTGGCTCTCGGAGGTCAGATCACAATCCTCACCGGAATCTTCTACTGGATTGCTCAGCTTGTCGGCGCCATTATCGCTTGCTTCCTCCTCAAGTTTGTCACCGGAGGCTTGGTACATAATACATATCTTCATCTTCATGCTTATTCAAAACTGGGTGGGGTGTCAGTTGTGCCTTCTCTGTTGGGCCCTACTGCGCCTCAAATTTGAGTTCCTTTCCAAATGTTTTGTGGTTCTTTTGGTCATTAGATTTTACATAAAGTGAAGGATATTTTTTATACGTAAAATACAGAGTTGTTTTTAATTTTTTATGATTTTTTTAAAGATTTATAATTCCAAAATTCTGTAACTTCTTTTTAATTTAGAGTCTTAAATATTTAAAAAATCGTAAAAAAATTAAAACAACTCCGTTTTTTTTTTTTTGCGTATAAGATAAATATCACACATTCCATGTAAGAAAACATTTGGAATGAGTCCCAAATTTAAGGCGCAGCTAGCACCCCTAATCCTTCAAAACTCATTTAGCTTTTGTTGATAGAAAATTGAACTGAACTGTGTTTTGGTGATTTCTTATTTTCTTTGTCGTCTTCAGGCAACTCCTACTCACAGTGTGGCTGCTGGAGTGGGAGCAGTGGAAGGAGTGGTTATGGAGATTATTATCACTTTCGCTTTGGTGTACACTGTGTATGCCACAGCTGCTGACCCTAAGAAGGGTTCTCTTGGGACAATTGCTCCCATTGCCATTGGCTTTATTGTTGGCGCCAACATCCTGGCTGCTGGCCCCTTCTCCGGCGGCTCTATGAACCCGGCTCGGTCCTTTGGTCCCGCCGTGGTTTCTGGCGACTTCCATGACAACTGGATCTACTGGGTTGGACCCCTCGTTGGTGGTGGCTTGGCTGGTCTTATCTATGCCAATGTCTTCATGAGATCTGAACATGCACCTTTGGCTAATGAGTATTAATAATTTCTGGTTCTGGTTCTGATTCTGATTGACACATATTCCTGCCACGCTGATTCTGCGTCTTGTTTTCTCTGTAATAAAGGGAGGGAAATGCATGCATGCGTTTGCTTGCTTTTTCTTTCTTTTAATTTTCTTCTTTTGAAATTTTCGCTTCAGTTGTAAAGCGTAATTCTGGGGTTTATTTATTATCATCATGATCTGTATTATTCAATAGGTTGGTGTATGTTCATCAGTAGTGTGCTGTTTTGTTTTATGTCCATGGTTTTCTTTTTTGATATAACTATTTGACTGTGTTAGATTCGAGTATTATCAGGCCTAATTAGGATTAATTCACTCAAATGTGTTTTATGCATTCATGGGCTCGAATTTAAGGCCTCTTCCACTAGAAGGTGCTCTCTATTGTTTTTTTTTTTTTTTCCAGCTTTTTCTTTCAACTTTTATGCTTGGAGGAATGGGACAGAAAACATGCAAGTGAATGCACCGATCAATTATTGAATATCCCAGAAAAAGAAAGCAAGAAAGAAAAGTTCTCAGAAACGTTTGTACAAGGGCAAAAGACAAGTTACAGTAGTCTTTATTTTGCCATGTTGAGTAAAAAACACTTCAAAATTTTCAAATTATCACTAACTGACAGATGGAAAGAGAAGATTGAGATAATGTTTGAAAGGTGGCAAATAAGACTGTGGATATAAAGGGAGAGCTTGAAAATATGGGGAATCCAACAATGCTAGATTTCTGTTCAATTACATTACACATAAAGGTGACACCAATGTGCTTCATGCCATTGCTTTTGTTCATTATGGCCTAAAGGCGTATGTGTGGCCCGCCAGCCAGTGAGAATGATTGATCTTCCAAAGAAAAGAGGCCAAAAGCAATATAAGGACAATAAGAAAAAGCATTAATGGATTGAAATTGTCAAGTTTTGAGGGTCCACATGCATGTTTATTTATTTCTCAGGGGATTTTCTTTGCCAGATTTGAGCTATTGTCAGATAGGCTGCAAAGTCTGTGGTGGGTAGAATTCACTGGAATGGTGGGTTATTCTTCAATATGTGTAGCTCTTGAATTGGGTATTGTTAGGATCAAGGAACAGTTGAGAATGATAGAGTGTTTGTCAAACTTGAGTATTGGAACCTGTGGCACTTGGAAAAAGTTTGGTTCTGAACCCTGCAATTGCAGAAATAGTATAATTAAGCTGAATAGAAGCAAAAGCAACAGAAGAGGTTACTAACAAGGGTTGGGTCTAGCAGAAGAGGCTAACCCCTCACAACGTAACGAACTAAAATTTAGTACCCGACAGTGTCTTGACTAGGATTGCCGACAATATAAGAGAATACTTGTGTCTTAAGAAAAATAACAGAAGAGAGTGCAAAAGAAGTTGCTAATAAAAATCTAATGAACTACAACCGCAAATGAACCTTCTAAAAATCCCAGTTTTGGGAACCATCATTTGTGAATAAAATATGCATACCTCTTCAAAAGTTCAGCTTTTCTTAGTAACTCCTTATAATGACCAAGTGTGTGTGGTGTTTCAGATAATGAGATCTATTACATATATACCCATTTTAATAAGTTCCTATTAATTTTGTTTTTATCATCTAAAACTTTATAACTTCAGCTGTGAACGAGATTTACTGACATTTTCACTTTATATAATCTGACTCTGCGCATGCAGTACCATATAATTTCAGGTGACGGCTTTGTAAAAATATTAGTAATACTTTGCATGCTCACTTTAATAGGTTTATATTATTTTTATTTATATTAGCCGATGGTGGACAATGAGGACGGTTAATTAATGCTAATTTTTTATATCATCCCTGATTCTAATATGAATCTCTGAATACAGGGACGGAGGCACACTAGTGCCCATGTGGGCAATTGCAGACATAAAAGATTTAAAAAATATATATATAGTAAAGAGATTTTATTGCAATGTATCTAATTGGGATAGTTGGTTAAGGCTTTCCATGTCACTTAATGTTCCCCGGTTCGAAACCCTCATCCCTGCCCTGGTGTTTTTTTTTTTTTTTTTAATCCCCAAATTCCCGTCCCCCCAACCCCAAACCTCTCGTCTCTCAAGTCTCACCCCCAAACGGCCAAACCTCTCGATTCTCACCAACAATCCCCAAATCCCCGTCGCCCAAACCTCTCGACTTTCCCTCCGTCGCAGACCTGTTCCGTCTCTGCTCTGGCACCAGCTCACTCAAGCGCTCGACCACCATCTCTTTCTCCTGCTTCATTGTCTATTTACCTTCAACATCGCACAGTGGTCAGTCTCGACTCTGTAACAGTTCAAATTGGAGCCTGCACCTGAGATGATCAAATTTCGGACAATTAGGTAAAATGATACCGAAGTTTAATTAACTTTGTTTTGTGTTGATTGAAATTTTTATTTCTTCCTCTTTATGCCATAGCTGATTCTTCTGTCTTTTTTTCTTCTTGTTTTTGCTTTGGTAGGAATTTTGATGATGAGAATGGGATTTCTTGATTGTTTTGAACATTTTTTCCTTCTTTGACTCTGTCAAAGGATTTCAAATTTCATTCACATTGTAGTACGAGATATTTATTTATTTTTTATTTCTCTAGGAACGAATTTTTCTTAGCCTCTGGTGTTGTCACTTGTCAATAGCCTTCGCCTTTTGAAGGTTTCTCTGAATATGACAATCTAAACCTGGTGGAAGAAGTTATGCTACAAAATTGTTTAATAAAATGTTCCTAATTCTGGAGACGCATTGTTTCATGGAACATTTTTTTGCGTTTGGGCCCCCGGGGGTGTGGGGCGGCATCTAGACAACACTATGGTTTTGGAAACACTGTGAGCCAATCTTAAAAACAAAAACTTCAGCATGCATATAAGACCTAAGATTCACTCTAATGACGAACTTAAGTTATCTCAGCCCTTATAAATGTTTTCATTCCTTTTGGTTTCAATTAAAGTCTGGAACAAAAATAAAAATGCATGACAGAAACAAAAATCTACTCGGAAGGAGAACAACACATCATACCTTTACATGAATACAAAAGACACTAAAGTTTAGGATCTGCCAGTCTGTTTGAAGACTGTAATCCCAGATATTGAACAAGTATAAAAATAATGCTGAAATACAGAAAAGCTGAAATACAGAAATCTGAAAATCATTCAAATTAGAATTCGTTAAAGATCTAGACTAATGTGCATGGCTCAAACTCATCTTCCTTAGGAAGCAAGGAGGGAAAGTGGATCACTGTAAAAGCTCACTAGGCGATTTTGGAAGCAAGGGAAAAAGGTAATTAGTTTTATTGTTGTTTCTTCCATTTATCTATGAATGCTTGCCAAACTTATTATAGAAGTATGTGCTTCATGAAGATTATTTGCATTCACTCATGAAACGATACAATCTTAATACATTTAAAACTTTCCTTTTAAAAAAAAAATCGGGGGCGCTGCCCCCGAACCCCTACGCTAATTATGCACCCATAAACTCTAAATCCTGGCTTCGTCCCTGTCTGAATATGTTGAGAAGTCAACTTCATTCATTATCAGCTCATGATCTAAACTACTGTTTAAACTTCATTATCAATATTTTGTTCATACCAATCATTTGGTCTTAAAATATTATTCATATTGGTCTTAATAAAATACTAAAAATGAAATACGCTAGAAGAAGGGCTTGAACCTTCGACCTTGTGGTTAACAACCACACGCTCTAACCATCTGAGCTACTCCAGCTACTGCTAATTAAGCAATTAATTAAATAAAAAAAAAATTTACTGATTTTTTTTATATAACAAAATTTACTGATTTTTTTTTTTGGGCTAAAAGAGATGGCACAAGGCCTACATTACAAAGAAGAAATTACACCAAAGGGGAAATGAATCCCAAGCACTCATTATCAACCCAGTTCCGAGTAAAACTAGGGCACTCATCGAAAACTACAAACTTAGAAATACCAAATTTAGCCAAAGCATCGGCTACTCTATTTGAATCTCTACAAATTACTCTAACGTCCACCTGCCAATTAAGACTAATTAAATCTTTAACCTTCAATACAAGGTTGTTGCAAGAAGAACAAGTATCATCAAGAATTAGTCTCACAAAATTTACTTTTTTTTGATAATAGGAGAGGCTAAAAGCCATGAAACATTAAACAGAATTACACATCCAGGGAATAAATCCCACAATATCCTTATCAACTAAGACCCTTAAAGACATAGGGCATTCACTGTATAAAGCAGACTTGGACAGGCCCCATTTGGCCATAGCATCCGCAACACAATTAATCTCTCTTGGTATAAAGCAAATAGACACCAACCACTTGCAGCACACCAGCTCCTTAATCCTCTGTAGCAGCAAACTACCAGAACAAAACCTAGCATCATTCAAGCTATTAACGAGGTCAAGTGCATCAGACTCGACAATAACTTTCTTAAATCCTAGGTCCCACGCAAGAGTTAAACCTTCAAAGATAGCCCATTCCTCTGCTGTCCTAGCACTGCACATGCCCAGAATTTTAGAAAAACCAGCAATCCATAGGCCTTTACTATCTCTTAGAACACCACCACAGCCAGCCTTAGAGGTACTTAAAACCATGGCTCCATCCACATTAAGTTTCACCCATCCCTCATTTGGGAATTGCCAAACCGGAACAGCAGCAGGGGGTGAGTGAGAGTAGAAAAAACAGCAGGATCATTTTGTAAACAGGAAAATCTCCGCCAAATATGTAAAATAATAGAATGAGGCTTCAAAGGTTTAGAGAAACCAGTTTCAAATACTGACGCATTCCTCCAATTCCACAATTTCCATAATGAGACCCCAAAGATAGTAGACCAACAAGGGCCCATTTTAACACAAAATCTACCCGAGAGGTTCATAGAGAGCCAGTCATTAACAGAAGGAGCAAAAAACTGAGCAACATACCTCGGAGGGAGTAGGCGAAGCCATAGCTGCTTCGCATAACCACAATCTCTTAAGACATGGATTGTATTTTCCACCTCTCTATTACAGTAGTTACACAAGGCAGAAGAAGGAGACCAAGAGTTCCTCCACACATTGGTTGGAAGACTGTTAAGAGCAACACGCCATAGAAAAACTCTAATACGTTCGGCACCACTCCATTTCCAAATAAGTTTAAACAGTCTACAATTCAGAAACTGGGAGTTAGCCTCAATTAAGAAGTAAGCACTTCTAATAGAAAAAAGGCCATTAGGGGAAGCTCCCCAAGTCATTAAGTCATATCCAACATCATAGCAAGGGGTAAGCTAGTTGGCTAGTCGCTGGAGAATAGGAGGTAACACAATACCAGCAAGCTTATTAAAATCCCAAAAACCATTAAGAGTCCAATCAGCAACCGAGGACCGGGCCTCCTCCTCAGTTAAAACCCTAGCACAGTGATCTTTTATTTTCCCATCAAACAACCACCTATCATCAAAGAAATTAACCATCGTACCATTTCGAATCTGCCACTTAGACCCCAAATCAACAATATTTTTTTGGGATGTAATAAACTTCCACACCTTTGAATCCCCAGCTCTAAAGGATAACAATGAGTCCTCATCCCGAGACATATATCTAGCTTGAAGTACTTTAGCCCACAACCCAGTAGTACCCACTAACAGATTCCAAGCTAATTTGGCCCCACAAGCACGGTTGAGGGATTGAAGGCGTCACTGATTTTTTTTTTTGCTACTGCATCCAGTTCACTAGAGCTTTGCCCTGACTAGTCTAGATCGAGGTTCTGTCGGGCGCATATGCGGGGACCTCTCCCAGGGGAGTTTTCTGCATCCACAAGGACTCGAACTCGAGACCCTTGCTTAAGCAGCCCAAGTCCCTTCCACTTGAGCTAACTCCCGCTGGTAAAACCCAATACTGATTTTTTTTTTTGGGTATGAACGTAGGCAGAGCCTTTAAATTAAATTAGAGTAAAATGGGGAATGAATTCCCATACAATCACTCAAAACCAAAGTCCTCAAAAAGAGGGACAACAATCAAAAAAACAAGAATTGGATAACCCTTCCTTAGCCAATCTGTCAGCAACCTGGTTTTGCTCTCTATAAATATGCCTCCATTGAACTGTCCAGTCCAAGGCTAATAATTTCCTAATTTGGAACACAATTAGACTCTGGGAATTAATATCTGCAGAACTGGATAGAGAAGATATCAACTCCAATGAGTCAGATTCCACAATAATGTTGTTGAACCCTTTTCCTTTTGCATACTGAAGGCCTTTCAAGAAGGCCCATTCTTCAGCTTCCTGTGAACTGCAAATACCTAGCTGACAGGAAAAACCAGCAACCCAAATTCCTCCAGAATTCCTCACGACTCCACCACAACTGGCAGCTCTACCAGTAGAAGTAACAGCACCATCCACATTAATTTTAATCCACTCATGAGGTGGTGGGGACCAAAAAGCATCTCTCCCGACCTCATCCCTTTTCTTGATAATTTGGGTATATTCCTGAACAAAAGAAGGCCAGCAATGAAGCAAAATATTCGCTGGACTTCTAGGCTTATGAAAATTGTTATAAAAAATGACCTTATTCCTCCAATTCCACAATTTCCAAACTCCTACAGCAAAAATACAACTCCAATTAGATTGTGAAAATTTACCCAGTTCTCTTTTGAGATTAAGACAAAGCCAATCACGTAGTTGTGCACTAAAGAAACAACGTAGATGAGTAGGATGGATCAAATCTGTCCACATCTCCTTAGCATAAGGACAATCTCTTAGGATGTGAATGATCGACTCTGGGTATAAATTGCATGCCATACACAGGGGCGAGGAGGTACACCATTTACTACGCCATTCATTTGTAGGTAATCTATTATGGAAGACAAGCCAAAGAAAAACTCTGATTCGCTCAGCACCTTGCCATTTCCAGATGAGCTTAAAGCCATGGTGAAAAAAGGTAGGGTCTGGAGGCTCAATCATGTCATAAGCAGACCTCACTGAGAAGACTCCTTTTGTTGATCCACCCCAAATTAGCACATCTTGATCAGCTCCAGCCAGAGGAGGAGGAGTAGCTGATAATCTTTTGATTATTTCACAGGAAACAATTTTCCTCAGCTTACCAAAGTCCCAATAACCTGCAATAGTCCATTCGCTGACCTTGCTTTCTTTCTCAAAAACTGATAGAGCCCTCAAACAGTGATCCTTAATAAATATCCCTTGTGCAATCCAAGCATCAGTGAAGAAATTAACAGTCCGCCCATTCCGAATTCTCCATCGTGAGCCTATGTCAATGAAACCGCTCTGTCTACAAATAAAGTGCCACAGTGCAGAATCACCTGCCTTGTCTACAAATAAATGTTCTTCACTCCTTGTTATATATTTGTGTACAAGAATTTCACTCCAGAGTCCTTTATCGCCAGCAGTCAGCTTCCACGCTAGTTTACACCCGAGAGCCTTATTCATTGCGGTCAAACTCTTAAATCCTAGACCCCCATAATTCTTTGGCAATGTTAGAGTTTTCCACTTGACGTTGTGATAACCATGATTGCTGGAACTCCCCCAAATAAATTTACACTGAAGCCTTTCGACTTCTTTGCATATATTTTGGGGTACCTGCGTCACTTGCATCGGGTAAAGAGGCACCGAGCTCAGAACCGATTTTGCAAGCGTAATCCTTCCTGCTAAAGAGAGGGTATTCGCCTTCCAACTTGCCAATTTTGAGTTCACTTTTTCCACAATATACTGGAAACTTTCTCTCGATTTCCTACTCTTGGATAAGGGAAACCCTAGATAATTACCAATCTCGTTTGCAATTTTCATTTTGGTGATGTTCTGTATCCGACCTCTTACCTCTTTATTAACCTTTGGAGAAAAGAAAATTGAGGATTTATCTATGCTTACTTTCTCCCCTGAAGCCCCACAAAATCTATTCAAGCAATCCATCATGCATCTAGCTTGATCCACAGTAGCATCTCCGAAAAGAAGGAGATCATCTGCGAACATTAAATGAGAGATTGCGGGACCCGAATTTGAGGTCCTAATTGGAGACCATTTTTTCGCATTAACAGCCTCACAAATTAGATGGGAAAGTCGATCAATGCATAGAATAAAAAGGTAAGGGGAGATAGGATCACCTTGCCTAATACCTCGCTTAGGAGTGAAATACTCAGTCCTTTCACCATTCCAAAGCACGTTGTATGAGGTGGAGGAAACACATTCCAAGATCAAATTAACTAAACCCATCTCAAAGCCAGCATCCAGGAGTGTCTGCTTTAAGAACTTCCAGTCAAGACGGTCATAGGCTTTTTCAAGATCGATCTTTAAAGCCATAAGCCCTTTCCGCCCTCTAGCTTTCTTCATAGAATGCAATACTTCCTGTCCGATGACTAAATTATCATGAATTTATCTACCTTTGATGAAACTAGCCTGAAAGGGTGATATTAGCTCATCCATAATACCTTTCAATCTCCCTGTAATCACCTTTGTTACACACTTATAGTGCACAGAACACAGTGATATCGGTCTGAACTGATGGACGTACTCTGGATTATCTCTTTTGGGAATTAGAGTGATCAGAGTTCTGTTAGCATCCTTAATTGACATGGAGCCCTCAAAAACCTTTCTGACAAAAGAGCAAACGTCCGGACCCACTTTACCCCAGTTTGCTTGAAAGAAAATCGGGGGAAACCCATCATCGCCTGGTGCCTTATATGGTCCCATTGAGAATAAAGCGGCTTTGATTTCCTCATTTGAAGGTAAATTCCAAAGAGACCGAAGTCTACTTGGCTCCAATTTAGGAAAAGAAACTGTGGTAGACAAATAATGATCAGAGGTCTTCTCCTCTTGGAAAAGAATTTTGAAGTGTGTTAGAACTAAGGACTTTATATCATTTTCATCATCCACCCAATTGCCACTATTATCTTTTAGAGACAAAATTTTGTTCCTCTTCCTCCGGATATTGGTACTAAGATGGTAATAGCGTGTATTCCGGTCGCCCTTCGAAATCCAGGAGGTTCTAGATTTTTGGAACCATTTGAGTTCCTCTGCTCTAAGGACCTCCTCCAACTCGCGTTGTAGCTGTCTTTCCAAATTACAGAGAAATCTGGAGAATGGGTAGCTTTTGGAATTTTGTATTCCTCGGAGCCTAGCAAGCAAATCAGCCTTCTTTTTCTCCACAAAACCGAAAACCTCCCTGTTCCACAGTCTTAAGTGTTGCTGTAAATTAACAAGACTGGTCTCTAGATTTTCTTGGACAGACCATTTGGAGTTAATAAAATCTTTGAATTCATCGTGTGATAACCACATTGCTTCAAACCGAAAAGGTTTCAAAAATCTCCCATTCAGTTTTTTAATACCTACAGACAGAATTATAGGATTATGATCGGAGAATTGAGTTCTTGGAAGTACCTTTAGGAAGGAGTCAGGCACCCTTTGTAGAGTAATACAATTTACTAATGCACGATCCAGACGCTCAAAGAGGCGAACACTACCAGTCAAAAGCGGCCCCCTCCAGGTCATCTTCAGACCACAAGCTCCCAAATCGACAAGCCCACAATCAGAAATTTTTTCTCGAAACCACTGCATACGTCGTTGATTTCCACTCCTGCCTCCAATACGTTCATCCATTGCGGAGATATCGTTAAAGTCTCCCATAACGCACCACGGATCTTTAATTCCTTTCGACAGTCTCCATATATGATTCCATAGCACCTCACGATGATTTGAGTGTGGAATCGCATAGATTGCAGTGAGGAAAAATATTGGGAGTGCAACACTTTGACATTTGAGATGGAAAAGCTGTGCGTTTTCCTCCACTACCGTTATGGAGATTCTCGATGAATCCCAAGTTACCACTAAACCACCTGAATGACCCGAACTCGGAACCATTCTGATTGAGTCAAATCCTAAACGAGATAGAGACTTGAACCTGTTCAAGTTGTCGATCTTTGTTTCACTGAGAACTTTTTTTTTTTTTTTTTTTTTTTTTTTTTGATATTAAAGAAGGCACAGAGCCTAAAAGAAAATTACAACCATTAAACCATAAGGGAATTTAATCCCAAGGACTCTTGGTCCACCCAAGCCCTAAGATACAAGGGGCAATCACTCAAAACACAAGACTTTGATAGACCCAACTTTTGCAAGAAGATCAGCAACCCTGTTACAATCACGGGGTATGTATCGAAGAGATAAATTCCAATCTCTGAGCATAAATTCCTGTATTTGAACCGCTAGAAGGCTACCAAAGATGAAATTCCTGTCTAACAACCTACCAACCAGATCCTTAGCATCAGACTCAACAATAACCTTCTTGAAACCCAAATCCCAAGCCAGATTGAGGCCCTCCCAAATAGCCCACTCTTCCGCAGAATTAGCATTGCAAATACCAACACTCTTAGTAAAACCTGCAAGCCATTCTCCATGATAACCGCGTAGGACTCCCCCCACTCCTGCCAAGGACGACCTCAAACTCACCGCACCATCGACATTTAGTTTAACCCAATTCAAAGGAGGTCTTTCCCAGCATAAATTCCCATCAGGTGCTAGCATAGTGGCCGTGAAATCCGGATCCAGATCCGGCAAAATTGCAAACTTCCTCCAAGAGTGGAGAATAGTAGCCGTAGGGCAAGAGGGCTTAGAAAAAGAAGAATCAAAGATTGACGAATTCCTCCAACCCCATAAACTCCATATAGCAACCCCAAAAATAATATTCCAATTAGTGCCCACATCCCTACCGAGCTTGCCTTTGAGATTCATGGCTAACCAATCATTAAGACGAGCAGAAAAGAAGGATGAAGCATACCTAGGCGAAAGAAGAGAGCCACATCTCGTCTCGCATACGACAGTCTCTTAGAATATGTAGAATATCTTCAACCCCATTATTGCAAAACTGACATAAAGCCGACCCTTGAGACCACCCACTTCTCCATTTGTTGGTAGGTAATCTATTTAAGGCGGTTTTCCACATAAAAACCTTGATTCTTTCCGCTCCTTTCCATTTCCAAATCAGCTTATGCAAGTTAAATCGGAGATGCTCGGGGTTTGGTTCAAGTAAAAAATAGGCACTTCTGATAGAGAAGGTACCATTGTTAGAAGCACCCCACACCATAATATCATTCCCCGCATCCGGCCTAGGGGGAATTATTGACACAAGTCTCTGAATGACCTCAGGAGCAACACACTCAGCAAGTCTATTGAAATCCCATGATCCACCCTGAGTCCAATCCAAAACACAAGATAAGTCCTCTTCAGCAGAAAGAGGTCTCGTACATAGATTTTTAATATTGCATCCATCGATTAACCAATGATCATTGAAGAAATTCACAGATTGACCATTCCTTACATTCCACTTAGTACCCGAATCTATAAGATCACGCTGAGAGGCAATGAAACTCCACAGTCTAGAGTCTCCCGGGCGATACGCCAAAAGGGATTCCTCATCTCTCATCATATATCGCTTTTGAAGAACCTCCGCCCATAACCCATCATGGCCAACCATCAATTTCCACGCAAGTTTCGCCCCACAGGCCTGGTTAAAAGACGAAAGTCTTCGGAACCCCAATCCTCCAAAATCTTTAGGCCTTGTAATAGTATCCCACCCTACCGGGTGAAATTTAGAATGAAAATTATCATGGCCCCAAATAAAATTCCTTTGAAGCCGCTCAACCTCCAAACAAACACTTCTAGGAATCCGAGAAACCTGCATTGGATACAAAGGGATAGAACTTAAGACAGATTTGGCGGTGTGATACTAGCCGTAGAAAGGCAACTTGCTTTCCAAGCCGATAATTTTGAGTGAACCCTCTCAATAATATAGTTAAACGTTTCTCTCCTCTTTCTATTTCTAGTCAAAGGGAAGCCAAGGTATCTTCCAATTTCACTAGACACTTGCATTCCCGACCTCGCCTTGATCCTTGATCTTGAGTCTATCGACACTCTAGGAGAGAAATAGATGGAAGACTTTGCTTTATTCACTTTCCCCCCTGATGCCTTAGAAAAGACATCTAAGCATTCCATCATACACATAGCTTGGGCCTCAGACGCAACACCAAATAATAATAGGTCATCCGCAAACATTAGATGAGAAATTTGCGGGCCCTGATTAGAAGTAAAAATTGGAGTCCATCTGCCATCCTCCACAGCATCACAAATGACATGGGAGAGTTTATCCATACAAAGAACAAACAAAAGAGGAGATATAGGATCACCCTGACGAAGACCTCTTTGTGGAGAGAAGAACTCGGTTTGACTTCCGTTCCAAAGCACACTATAAGAGACTGAAGAAACACAATCCATAATAAGATGAACGAAGCCTTCCTCCAAACCAACCTCAAGAAGAGTTTGCTTTAAGAAATCCCATCGTATCCTATCATAAGCCTTCTCAAGGTCTATTTTCATAGCCATAAGCCCTCGCTTGCTTCTATTTCTACTCATAATATGAAGAAGCTCCTGGCCTATTACAATATTATCTTGTATGTGCCTTCCTTGGATAAAACTGGATTGAAAAGGAGAGACCAACTCATTCAACACACCTTTAAGTCTCTGAGTTATAACTTTGGCTATACTCTTATAATGAACCGAGCATAGAGAGATTGGTCTAAAATGGTTTACCAATTCTGGATTCTCTCTTTTAGGAATTAAAGAGATAAGAGTCCTATTAGAACTCATCAGAGAAGAAGAATCCTGAAAAGCCTGCTTAACAAAATCACAAATAGATTTACCCACCGAGTTCCAATTATGTTTGAAGAAGATAGGAGGAAACCCATCCACACCCGGTGCTTTGAAATTTCCCATTGAGAAAACCGCTTTTTTTATCTCCTCATCATTCGGGGTAC
The DNA here is from genome assembly GCA_019022615.1 of Acacia melanoxylon. Lineage (NCBI taxonomy): Eukaryota > Viridiplantae > Streptophyta > Magnoliopsida > Fabales > Fabaceae > Acacia > Acacia melanoxylon. The sequence continues at coordinate 18,242,714 of JAFJYJ010000003.1, forward strand.
TGAAGAGATTTCCCAAGGACTCGTGCTCAAGAGTAGGGAATTTAGCTTTGGTTTCCAAGACACAAGAATCACAGCTATAATCTTGATAAAGAGATTTAAAGAAGCTTACTACCATCTGCTTTACTTCCACATCATTATCAATCCAAATGCCCGCCTCATTTTTAAGAGCTATGACTCTATTGCGGCGCCTCCTCATTTTCGCTTTAAGGTGGTAATAGCGAGTATTCCGATCACCTTTCGAAATCCATTCAGATCGAGATTTCTGAAACCACTTAATTTCCTCAAGTTTCAACAATCTGTCTAATTCATTCTGGAGTTCCAATTCAAGACTACACAGGAAACCGGAATAAGGATATGCCCTGGAGTTTTGAATCCCCTGAAGACGTTTCATAATCACATGGATCTTTTTCTCCACAAACCCAAACACCTCCTTGTTCCAATTAACAATAGCTTCCTGGAATTGAGATAAGGCAGAATTAATATCAGCATCAGCAGCCCAGTTTTTGTCAACAAACTCGCTGTATTGTTCGTGATTAACCCACATAGCCTCAAAACGAAAAGGCCTACAGCCAACATAAGGGCCATTCATATCTCCAAAGCATAAGCAGATAGGGTTATGGTCAGAGTATTTAATACGAGGAGACACCTGTAAAAAACAATTGGAGAAGCTTGATAAAAAGGAGGAGTTAGCTAAAGCACGATCAAGCCTTTCAAACAAACGAGCACAGTGGGCAATTCGGGGCCCTTTCCAGGTAAATTTAGGCCCACAGAATCCCATATCTGAAAGTTGACATGAGAGGATTCTTTCTTGAAACCGTTGAATTCTGGGAAAATTAATTCCAACACCTCCTATTCGGTCATTAGAAGAGAGGATGTCATTGAAGTCACCCAACACTACCCAAGGTGATAGAAGAGAGGATGCAATATTTTCCATATCTTTCCAAAGCCTCTGTTTCAGACAAGGAATTGGATTAGCATACACGGCCGTCAAATGAAATGGCGCTTCCCCATTGAAGGAACAAAGAAAATGAAGATATTGTCTATCTTCCCGAAGAACAGAGACATTAACAATAGACTTCTTCCACACAGCGACTAGACCACCAGAGCGTCCCATACTAGGAACAAAAGCCAAGCCGTCGAAACCCAATCTCTCCAGACAGCGAAACTGATTAGGATTTTCAGACTTGGATTCCGAGAGAATCACCAGGCAAGGGTTAAAATTTCTACACACAGTGCGAAAATTCAGCAGAAAACTCCTACTGTTAGCGCCCCTGCAATTCCAGTACATTATATATTTTTTTATATAAGACATAAAATTATAAAGGATTTTTTTTTTTAATATAAAAAATAAAGCACTCAAACAGCAAACAAAGCCTAAAATGCAAAAAGGCTAATTAATCAACTTGGATGTCTTGTGATTATGCAACCACCGAAGCCAAGTCCAGCCCATTTCCCTCGTCCATGTGTAATTCCAAGTTAGGTGCAGGGTTAGGTGACTCGGCCCAAAATTTCCCTTGGATTTCACTAAGGATTTCGGATCCCTTACTCGTACGGGCCCAAATATTTGGAGGGTCCCGACCCGGTTCGGGGAGCTCCTTAGGTACCGTTACCCCATCATCCTTCCTCGTCTCTATCCTCTGCGAAATGCCCTCATCGCTGACATTCTTCTCTCTTCCTTCCCCATATGTCAGTCTCAGGATCTCAGAATTTTCCCCTGCACCCTTTGCCATCTCCCTTGTCCTTTTCTCCTTCCTCGTCATCTGTCTCTCTTTTGTCACTGCGCCACTTTTCCCCCCCATATTGGTGACCTTTCCAAGCTTCTTTTGTGTCTCACTTTTCGTAGCCCTAGGAGTCAACTCAGCATTAGGTCGCTGAGCGTTGTTCTCGACTGCAGCAATTTGTACAGGATTTTGACCTGTCGCTGTCTGAGCAGCACCACCGCCGTTCCCTTCCTCGGCAAGGACACCAAATCGGGAACCACCCTCATCTCGCCGGAAATCGTCTTGATGTTTCTCCTTACCACCTTTCTTCTGTCTGCGTGGTCTCTGCACCACCCTCCAAGTCTCATCCTCAGCAATATGCACTGATCCAGGAACCCCACTTGTGTTATTCAACCTGCTCACATCCATCGATTCCTTGGCTGTAACACCTCCAGGATTAGCCCCTACTTCTGAGCTCTTCTTTTTTGCCTTGCAATCTTCTGCCTTGTGTCCGTACATACCACACCCAAGACAGAGCCAGTGGAGCCCTTCATACTCCAGGTAATAATCTACACCATCAAGAGAAAATCCTGACATAAGTTGTTTTCCTAAATCCACAAGCACACACAGTCTCGCAAAGTGGCCTCTAAGTTGACTGGATGTATTTATGTCGATTTTAATTGTCTCTCCAATTCGATCCCCAATTCTTGTTAAGGCCTCCCTGTTATAATACTCAAGAGGAACACTAGGCAGCCTCACCCAGACCGCCAGCTTGTTGATAGAAGCAGATTTAGGTTGAAACTGAGGCTCCCAAGGCCTAACCGTGAGATAATGATCAAACAGCATCCAGGGACCCCCAGTTAAAGCATTCATGTAATCCTCCTTATTTGTGAGTTTGACTACAAAAAATCCACTTCCAATGTTGATTAGGTTGATTACCCCTTTTTTGGCCCAGAGCTTCTGTAAAATGGATAGAAGAATTTTGTAGCCAATGTTTCTTCCAAGGAGTTTCACAATAACAGCTTGTTTCCATGCCTTGTGTAGTCTTTTTTTCATACTTCCAGAGAAGGAAAAAGTAGGAAAGTTCCTAGTAGGATCCTCCCTAATTCTACAAATGGGTTCATTGTCTTCTTTGTCTGAAAAACTATCGTCAGATAATGCATTCTCCTCAACAGCAGCCTCCTCCATTTTATCATCATTGTTCACCCCTTGGAGCTTCTCAGCAAAGGTCAACCCAGGACCCCATTTTTTCTTGGCCACGGCACCTAGCTTAGGCCAGCTTTCATCATCATCCATAATATCATTTCCGTTTTTGATCTTCTTTGAGCTTCGCTGAATCAGGTCATTCTCCTCTGTAGAAATAGGAACCTTAGCAGGGGATACTAGAGAGAGCGCCATTGTGTTCTTGAATACCTGTTCTTGTTCTTTGAATTGTGTTTCACTGAGAACTAAAACACTTGGATTTTGCCCTTTGCAAAGTAGTTTAATATTCCTGAGAAGGCCTTTACCACATGCCCCCCTGACATTCCAATAAAGAAAACAATCCATTAAAAAACTTATTATAGAAAGAAAGGAACCCCAGGCCCAGATATTACTGGGACAACTGCGTCTCAGGCACAATCGTGTCAACACTGTTCATCTCCTCATTATTCTCCATAAGCATTGGGCTATCAGCCTCAGGCTTAACATCCCTCGGCCCCGACTGAATTGTGGCTTGCTCCAACATTTCATTGGTTCCAGGATCATAGGTGGTTGAGGTTGGATCAAGTGAACCTATGGGCTTGTCCATCTGTATGCAGCCCATTTGTGTCTTGGGCCTTTCCTCTCCTCCCATAGTGTCCTCTCCCATCGATAATAGTAGTACTCCATTATTCCCCCCTTCATTCAACTCCAATTTATCTCTCATTCTTTTGTCCACACGTTTGTACCCCATTGGTTCTTGCTTTTCCAATTCCACTTCCACATTCTTTCTTAGTGCCATACCACCTGTCTCTGCTATATTCCCTGCTCTATGTTTGGTATCCTTCTGTATCTTCTTAGTGCGCTTTATCGTTGCACGTTTTGCCTCTACTTTACCCTGCACAGTGAATGCGAAGGAATCTGCCACCCTATCAACCGTTACATTCCCCTCCACATCAGCCAACGTCGTGAACCTTGAACCCGCCGGAGCTTTACCGGATTGGTTTCCCTGTTCCTCGTTATTCTTTCGGGGACGTCGAGGTTTTTGAACCACCTTCCAGGTATCATCGACATTACCGTTATTACCCAACGTCTCCTGGTGCATTTTATTATTCTGATCACCACAGTTGCCCTTATCAGCACCATCTGTGCGCTGGTTTGATTTCCTCGGGCAAGTCTCATGTCTATGGCCATAAAAACCGCAGCTAGCACATAGCATATGGAGTCCCTCATATTCGATGTGATATTCTTGTCCATCAATCGCAAACCCCGACGTAAGCTGTTTAGTTAAATCCACAAGAACACATAGTCTAGCATAGTGTCCCCTCAGATGAGAGGACGTATTAATGTCAACCTTCACCGTTTCCCCTATTCTGTCGCCAATGAAGGTTAGAGCCTCTTTGTAATAATATTCCAGAAAAATTCTCGGAAATCTTATCCAGACAGCAACTCTGTCGATCTTGGCCGTTGCTGCATTAAACATAGGTTCCCACGGTCTAACGACCAAATAATGATCGTAAATCATCCAAGGTCCACCGGTGAGGGCATTCCGATAGTCATCCACGTTAGAGAACTTAACCACGTTATACCCGTGACCTATATCAATAAGCTTAACAACTCCTTTCTTGGCCCATAGGGATTGAATCCGTTTTTCAAGGGCTTTGAATCCAATATTGCGCCCCAACAGAGTGATAATCACAGAGGTATTCCATGCCTTATACATTCTGTTTTTCATTCTGTTAGAGAAGAAAAAGTTCGGAAAGTTCCTCTGCTGGTCTTCTATAATCTTGCAAATGGGTTCCTTATCTGTATCAGACATAGAATCGTATGTCATGGCATCTTCAGCGGCTTCTATGTCATCTTCGACCTCTTCCGTATTAACCTGTTCTATACCTTTAAGCTTATCAACAAAGGAAGTGCCTCCTTTTGAAAAAACAGAGTTAGAATGCCCAAGCTTGGGCCATTGATCTTGTGGAGCTCCTTCAGATACTTGCTTTGCATTTTTAATCTTCTTTGAACTCCTTGCTAGCAAATCTTCTTCCTCCTTCGACGGTGGAATTATCATACGTTGGGGTTCAGAGAGACTCGAGGACGCCATTGGAACAGTAGATAGTTCAACGGGCTGTAGGTGTAACCCAATACTGATTTAAGTATAAAGAACTGCATCTTAAAAGAACGGGCCAAGGTAGTTTCTTGAGAGTATATTGTGAAAGCCCATAAGGCCTTTTAGGAGGAAGGTCCTCCTTTACTCATGATTCATTGATATGGATTAAATAAATAATAATTATATTATAACTATAAGTGGATGAAAATTAAAATAATATCAACTGGTTATGCAAGTATTGACAAAAAATTAATGACATGAAGCTAAATTTTCAAATTAATTTATAAAATTCATTATAAATTTTTAATAAATAAAGATTAAATTAATTAGAGAGAAGATATTAGTCATGAACAATTGGGATGGATATAAAATAAAATGATTGTTTTTTTAAGAAATTTATTGATAATAAACTCTAATATGTATATTCATAAAACCTGACCAATCATACTAAAATTAATAATTACAAAACAATATACAGAAAACTATATTGAAAGACTGAATACGCTTATACAAATATTTATAACAAACGGCTTTAAAAATAAAACTATAGTGCATGTCAGCAGGACATCATGTACATTCCACAATGTCTTTTTAGTCATTAAATTTTTTTCCCGACTTTAATCTATATATTAAATGAGATTTTGAAGGAGAGAAACAAAATATTAGTTACATCCCAGAATTAATTGTGTGTGTAAAATTGATAAATAATCACTAATTACTCTCTAACGAGGGTGTAATAGTTAATTGAAAAAAGTTGGATTTAGTCCGACCCCAATTAACTTTGTTTTCAAACTAATTTATTTAATTTATTAATTGATATATAATATAATATTATCGTGAGGGAGTTTAAAGAGATCATTTCACATTTCTTATAGTAATTAATTGTTTTAGGACCTCCATTATAAAACAGAAAACATTGTTAACAAATTCATACGACTCAAGAAATGCAGCAAAGTTTTAATGTATTTTAAATTAGGAAAAATTGTAATAAATGACCTAAAAAAATAATATTGATTAAGAAAAACCATAAAGATGGTAATTATTTTGAAGCATCAAAAATTAAAATAGAAAGACTAAATCACCCTGATTTTCTAACTTCTCTCTCTTACTGATTAAATTAACCACATTTTTTTTCGATGGCATAAACAACAAAGCATTAAATTTGATTAGTTTGAGTGCGTGGTCACTGGTGATCACAATCTTGCTAGAACGATCACAGTCTTGCTAGAACTTCTATTATTACCACACACAGAAAATGCATTGGCAAGATTTGTTCAGACATGTCCTAATTTGAGAACTTTTGCAGCACCTGAGCCGTTGAGCTAATTAAATTACATACACAAAGTTGGGAGCCTCTAGCAGTGAAGATCAAGGAGTTGGCTTACCTCCCCTGCAACAATTCGTCCGCTGCACCCAAACGTTGTCGTTTTAGCGCTAATTACACACACTGGTCCCTTTAAAAAAAAAAAAAAAAAAAAATATTTTTTTAGGCGAAAAAATTCTTCATGATCTTGAAAAATTAAATAATTTTTCGGTACTAAAAAAGATCATAAAAATTATTTTTAATCTTGAAAAAATAATTTTTACTAAATATATATTTTACGATATTTTTCTTGATTGATGTCGAATTATTTTTTCTTCCGAAATATTTTTTTATTTTTTGGTAGTACCTGAATCTTTTTTTACCCAAGAGTGCCGAATTTTTTTATTTTTTATTTTAAAAAGGGACCAGTGTGTGTAATTAGCGCTAAAACGACAACATTTTTGGGGTGCAGCGGATAAATTGTTGTAGCGGAGGTAAGCCAACTCCGAAGATCAAAGTTGCAGGATGTTTTTTGCTCTTTTAGAATAACCTCTCGGAAACATTAATTTTGTAGATATTCCAAATTCCCACCGAGACATTATAATCAATAACAGTTACGTGCAAGAGATAAACATGAATGAATATCAAGTAATTTTAACTTGTTCCCAATTTAAATGAAAGAAGTTAGACTTAATTTTCAACTAATTCAGTTACCAATGTAACAAACAAATAAGTGATGAAAAAAGAAGGCTTAGCCACTGCCCAGAAGATGATGATCGCTAAAGCCTAAAAGCTTGTATATGTTGTGTAGTTTATTTTTACTTTAAAGTTCAATAAACACAATCCCGTACGTAGTAAGATCAACAGCTCACTCTATTGATAATTCAAATGCTTGTTTCTGATATATAGAGGAGGGATTAAATGTTAGACGTAATTCTGCATGTGATATTTCTTTTCTTTTTTTTTGTTCTTGGGCTGTTCAAACGTGCACTATCCACATAATGAAAACTAGGCAACTATGAATATTTTAGGGGGGGAAGTGATCAAGGGATGAGCTGTTCTATATGATCATACTTTTCACTGACATTGATGTGAACGAAATCGCCCAGGAGGCCATGCTCCATTTGAGCCAAGAGAGAGTGATTTTAGTTCATATCATGAGAATCTAAACTTATATTTTAATTTTTGTTTCTGTTATTGATACGGTAACTAATAGTCTTTTCTCTTTCTGAGAATATAAACTTAAAATTTGGGATTTCTGTACCTTGTTTTTCACTGCCATTTATGGAAGACATGTTTTTCATCACAGTGAGAACCCTACACCTAAAAAATCTAATCATCGAAATGGCAAAAACTAGGGAGAAGAGGATTTGGACTCTGGAAATAATATAGGATAATTTAGTCTTTCTATTTTAATGTTTTAATTTTAATCTTTTAAAATAATTATTATTTTTATCATTCTTCTTAATAAATATTATTTTTCTTATGTCATTTAATTATTAAAATGTGTCTATTTTACTCTTATTAAATAATGTCATTTTCAAGTATACGTTTACTATTGTCACAATTTCTTTCTCCGGTAATGTAAGGGGTAAACGTGAACATCAATCCTTAATCACCATGTCTTCTTATATTTTGAAGTAAAAGACTTGATAAGTATTCTCCCTGTTATTAATATAAAATATATTTAAAAAGTTGATATTAATTCTAAATGTAAAACGTAGTTTCATAATTGTCAATCTTCTTAATTTACCTACATTAATATTCCTTCAACAATAATAAAAAAAAAAGGGAATTAGAAAATTAAGAAAGATGAATATTGAGTTTTATAAAATACATATTGTATTAGCTAATTTTTAATCTAATTAAATTAAATTAAGTAAACACGAGAGTATATTTTAGAGCAGAGGAGTATTTGATTTAGTTAATGTAATCAAATTAGTTTTAAGCAACTCTTGTATCAATATTCAATGGGGATTGATGTGGAGGAAAAAGATCACTGTTGAAATATACGAAAATAAGGACGGAGGATGGCATCTCCTACATCGTTACACTCCCCTACCCCAACTCGCCGTCATCGTCCCTTACTCTCCGTCATCATCCCTCCCTCTACCATGCTCGACAGAGTCCTCTCTCTTCGACGCACTACCCCTCACTCCGACGACTCTGGACCCTCCGCCTCCACCGCCCCCGCTGACGAATCCAAGATCAGGAAGCACCAGCCTTTCTTCTTTAACGCTACGACCAGGGCCTCCAATTACCTCTCCCGATTGAGTGGTTCTGGCTCCTACTGGCTTTTCGCCATCTCGTTACTTCTCCTTCTTTTGTCGGTCTCTTCATTGCTCTTTAGTTCTCGCGGCTTCGTGTGCGTCTCCTCTTCTTCCCCATTTTCTCGGGTTGGTTTCTTCGGTTCCGACGTTCTTGAATCCGATTTCGGAGCTCTCGGCGTGCCCTGGTGTAAGTTCCTGATCTAATACGTTAGCCTTCTCTCAATCTTGATTATGATTTTGTTTTAAATTTTTGATTTAGGTGTTCGTATTACTGCGTTTTGGGGTCCGTTTAGATCGAGGAAAAATGTTAGCTTGGGAAGTAGTTTCGTTTCTTCAAGAATTAAGAGAAATAATGAACTCAATCTTCATTAACTGGAAGAAGACCGGTTCATCAACTCCTCATATTCTTATTTTTATTCTTGGATTATTGAAACTGAACTAATTGTACCCACCTCCACCTCCACCTCCCTCGTTTTTCCTTTTTCTCCTTTTTCGTACGGAATATTTGACAAGCTGATAACTCGATATGAAAGTGAACGAGTTAGTAGCTTTAGTTTCAAGACGATAGTAATCTGAGAATATATTTGTTCTGTCCTGCACTTTTCGAGCAGTTTGTGACATAATTAATGTTTTAGGTACGAGTTATCAATGATTACTTATTAGCTTCATGCTAATAAATTCTTTCTAACATTTTGAAGTCAGGAAACATTGATATCTCAGGGACTTCTGTTTTCTTTATTATCCCCATTTTGTTGAAAACTAAAGAAGGAAAATTGAAGTTTGAGGGACTTAGTTGTAGAAAATCAGAGTTAGATTCCATCATTTGTACAAGTAGGGGTGACAATTCAATTTTCTACTATAAGAAACTCTTAGCTTCTTTAATATCTGATGTTTATGATGTTCACTTTTTTGGACACTTATAATCTTTCCTTGGTAAAGGCAGATCGAAACATGGTAAAACAGTTGAATGGACGTCAAAAGATCTGCTCAAGGGGTTGGAAGAATTTGTTCCTATTTATGAAACACGGCCAATAAAAAATAACCTGCATGGGATGGGTTTTGACCACAGCTTTGGACTTTGGTTCATTGCTAGATGGCTGAAGCCTGATCTGATGATTGAGAGTGGTGCTTTCAAAGGACATTCAACTTGGGTTTTGCGGCAAGCTATGCCAGACACACCGATTATTTCTCTTTCACCCAGGCATCCAGATAAGTATCTGAAAAAAGGACCTGCCTATGTTGATGGAAATTGCACATATTTTACTGGAAAGGACTTTGTGGATTTTGGAAGTGTTAACTGGCCTAAAGAGATGAAAAAACGTGGGATTACTGACCTGAGTCGGGTTCTTGTATTTTTTGATGACCACCAGAATGAATTGAAAAGGTAATTACAGAATCTTTGTGAACACTTGATTCCATTTTTTTTCTTTTCTTATGTTGAAATTGCCTTTGCTTAACTATCATTTTGATATGTATTAACGAGCAGAGTTAAGCAATCTCTGAAGGCTGGGTTTCAGCATCTTGTCTTTGAGGATAACTATGACACTGGAACTGGAGACCATTATTCATTGAGGCAGATATGTGATCAATTTTATATTAGAGGTGTGCAAAGTAAACTTCCACTTTTCCTTGGATGTAGTATATTACAATATTGTGCAATTTGTACAACATGTGTTTGCTGTCTTATTCTGATATGTGTGTAACTCATGTGAAAGACCTGCAATAGTTCTCCTCCTTGGGATATCTGTAGAAACTTGATATGTCTGAAATATTTTTGTTCAATCGCTATGGCAGTTTGGCATAGAGCAATAGAATAATAAAGGGTCTGAGGTGTTATATCAGTTATCAGACCCACTGGGGGAGTAAAAGAAGCTTTGTTACGTCTGAATTATTTATGTTTGATGGCTTTGATAGTTTGGCCTAGAGAAATAGAATATCTGAGGGGAAAACTGGCGTGTTGTATCGGGCATATTGGCAGAATAGAAACTATCAATAAAACTGAAGCTGGAAGAACATGTTGAAGCTGACAACTCAAGCATTAGGAGGCCATGCAAATGTCACCACTAGCATTGTTCTTTTATTTGATAGAATCGAGACACCTCATCCAAAGCCTAGACCATTAAGGCCATTACAATCCCGGCGAAGCAACTCCTCTAGATCCTCCGAAGTCTGGTAGAATTCATGCAACCCTTGACCACTGTTCAATCCCTTCTTAGCTAAGTAATCTGCTGCGCAATTACAAGTTCGCGGAGCATAGGTGATTTTTTTCGTCCAGTCTCTCCCCAACAGCTCATTGATTTCCATAAGGAGATTAGCGTCCCTGTGATTCGGACCGGGGTCATGGTGGATCAGGTGAAGGCACTCCGTGGAATCCGTCTCCACCCAAACCTTCGTAAGACCCATAGCCCATGCCATTTTTAGGCCAAGAAGGCAAGCCCAAATTTCTGCAGATAGTTCATCGCCATCATCAATGTGATACCAAAAACCTTTCCTGAATATTCCTGTAGAGTCTCGAAATAGTCCTCCACAAGCACTAGTATTAGAAGTAGGTGAATACGCACCATCAACATTCACCTTCACCCAATTCTCTTGTGGTGGTACCACTAGCATTGTTCTAGGAAGCCTGCGGAAATCAATATCATGAGTAGGGGTGTTCATGATGCCCACCGCCCTATACGCCCGTCCGTGCCCACTGAAAAATCGCCCTACCCTGCCCAAGGAAAAGCCGCCCAAAGAACAATGGGCTCAACTAGGCTAGGCATTTTTGCAGGCAGGGCTGGGCACCGGGCAGGGTATGCCGCCCTGCCCATTTAGCCCTGCCCAATAGTATATATTATATATTTTTTAATAAAATAGTATTATATATTTGTTATAAATTATATAACCTATTTGTGAGTATGTGTGTGTGTATATATATAAACTTATAATAAATAAATAAAAAGTCAACCAAACTTATGGCTTGACGGTGAAAGTGTTTTCCTTTTCTGATAAAAAAAAAAAGTGTTTTCCTTCCATCCTCTCGAATGTGAGTTCGAAGTCGAACAAGGCAAATCCACAAACATCAACTTATAATAAAAAGAAATCTTTTCATTTGTCTTCAGCTCTTCCGTTTTCTAATTTTCGGATGCCCTAGCCCTAGCCGCGAGCAGTATCTCCGTCTTGATCTCCATTCTCCTCTAGAGCACACTGCCTCTCCATTCTCTAGTGCTCGATAATCGGTCAATTTCAAGCGCTACTCATATAGTTGTCTTTTTAATTTTAAGACTTAATTTGTAGACTTATATTGAAATATTCAGAAGTGTAGAATTGTGGATGTTATTTAATTTTTCAATTACTTAAGCTGTTTTTTTCCAAATAGAGTGTGGCAGGGTATCGCCCGCAGGACGAGATGGATGGGCGCATTAGCCTCCCATTATGCCTCGCCCAAAAATGTTAGAGCTTCATCGGGTAGAGGCCGGGCACTCGGGTCGCATTTTTTCGCCTAATGATCTTTCGGGCGGGGGCGTCAAGCGGGTCTCGCCTTGTCCAGCCCTACCCATGAACACCCCTAATCATGAGGATGCCCACAAAAGTCGACATTCCATAGCTAACATATGTAGGGACCACCGAGGACATGGACAAGGACAAGGTGGTGGAACAAATCATTGGTGTCGTGTAGAACCCCATTTACCCATGTTAAAGAATTGGCACCAGCCATGACATAGCTATTAGGCACATTTTCTGTAGCCAAAGCAAGTCAGTGATAACTTTATACAAGAACCTTTCTCAATTTCTGGTGTAGGTTTACTGAAACTTTATGCTGAATCACTTGAATTTTTTTATTATGCCTGGTGATTTTTGCTGTACATGATATTGACATGTTCTCATGGGTTGTTGATGTAGGAGGGGGACACAGTTGCTTTAAGGACAGCGACGAAGCTAGGATGAGATCGAGGAATAAGAAGTTCTGGGAAAAAGCAGTTGATATTGAAGAACTTTGTGGGCCAGGAGAAACTTGGTGGGGAGTTAGAGGGTACGTGCGTGATAACTTCAATCATAGCAATAGGAGAATCTCATATTCGGTGCATTTTCAGAATAGCCGGTTTGTGGAATCGGTTCTTGATGTGTATTGGGAACTTCCTCCAGTTGCTGGTCCCTCCCTCACCCACCAAAGCAGATATGATCCTGCACGAACATCCAGTCCTATGGTTGAAGATGGGCGCTTTGGCTTGTTTCAAAGGCTTGGCCTAGCTAGACTTGACAATTCTGTATTTAATGGATACACTCAAATGGTTTATGTACAAATATCTGAACGATGATGTGGAGTTTCCTACACCAGAATATCAGAATTTTTGTATGAAATGTCGTTTCAGCCGGTTATGGCTTGAAATATAGCTTTTCTTCTTTTCCCTCACTCCCTGCCTTTTTTCTGCTTGAAATTCTATATAGCCTTCTGTGTTAGCTAATTTATTTTTTCTATACTCTTTGATTTATGACAGTCTAATTGCAGATAAGTTTTATATATATTCCATTGGTTTGATGTTTCTGCTTTTTGCAGAAATTTTTTAATCTGCCATATTCACATAAAAATGAGTGAGTTTCATTGTAAAGAAAAGAGAAAAAAAATATTAGTAGGACCTACTCACTTTTATGTGGGTATAGCAGAAAAAATATTTCTGCAGCAAAAGCAGAAACATTAAACCCTATTCCATATCAGTCGAATTTGGAGCTTGTAGTGAGGCTTCTAGGGCTGTGGTGAGTATGAAATCGTTGGGATGATAATATATTTGTTCATCATGATTCTTCTTAATTGCCTCTCTTTGACTTGAAGTTCTCAGGATAAAGAAGTTAAACCTTCAGGCTTGGCTTGATTGCCAAGGAGAATGCAGTTCTCTCCGCTAGGGTTGTAATGGAAAGAAGAGAGGGTAGCAGCGCTTAAAATCATAATTGAGATAATTTTATTTATAATATTTATGATGCTTTTATTTTATTATTTAATTAATACTTAATATTATTTGTTGTTTTTTATTATAAGAATTGAAGATTTATATTATTTTTTTAACCTAGGAATATCATTTATAGTTGGTGTCTTATTTTTTGTTTTATTTTTTTTTTTGCTTTATTAAAGTCTAATTTTTTTCTTAGATACTGAGGACAAAAAGTAGACTTATCACTTATCCCAATTTGATTAATACATAAGCCAAGAGCTTGGATTGGAACTTATCCCAATATTTTCTTAGATTAATACTGAGAACCCCAATTGTGTATGCCAATTTAAGTTGGGTCTTTAAATTTTTTAACAAAAGTATTTATTCACCCACTAACTTTATACAAAATTTTAATTTAGCCCCTTAATTTTAAAAAAGGTTTTTTTAGTTCTTTGTCCCTAATATTCCTCAATAAAACATTGATACTAAAATTTAAATGTTGACAAAATACTATCAAATGCTAATGTATACATTTGAATTTCAAAATAATAATGATTGTTATTTGAAAAAATCATCATTTGAGATCAACAAGTTTAGGGTTAAAAGATAAAAAAAGATATTTTTTTAAAAAAAATAACTAAATTGTATATAAAATTATAGAACTAAATTGTATTGATTTATAACATTTTCCTATTTTATTGAGAGAATGATAATTAGATTTCAACAATTTAATTACAATTAAATCCTCGATAAATTTGTTCAAAAAAAAAAAAAAAAAGTCCTCGATAATTTTTTATAAAACTAATTGATTGAAAATAAAAATTTATACGGTTACAACTTTATTAGTCCTAATAACAAATTAAGCATTCACATGGAGTGTATAACTCTCAATTTATAACTGAAATTTTTTTTGCAGTTATTTGAATCAATATCGGCAAACTCTATTTTTTTGGAAATTTTTTGTTGGAGACCTAAATAATATATAACCTTTGGTCCTTAATATAAGAGCCATTGACTTTTTTTTTTTAAGATTAAGAAGACTAAATAAACTATTTAATCATATTATATGTTATGTATCATTGAATTATATATCAAATTATAAGTTAAACAAATAAGTTTAGAGAAAAACGATAGATATAAATACCTTAATGTAACTTAATTAACTTTGTTAACCTTTCCAAATAAAAGTTTAACCGGCTCTTATATTAAGCATGGAGTTAGTATTACATGTTAAATTATCCAAATTGATTTAATCTATAAGTGGATTGAACTTATTGGAAAGACCTAGGGTGAGGTGGCTTGGATGAACAAGAGTTACACAAAGACTTTCTATAACATTCATCATAAGATCTCTCATCACAATTCACTAGCATCATCATATTCACATCTAAACCATTTCTCTTTCCATTTTCCGACCATTGCTGACCATTGACCTTTTTCTCCTTGAAAAAGTCTAACCATGGTTATTAAAACTATACTAGAACAGCTAATTTGACCACGAAACCGTCGAACCGGTCCGGTCGACTGATTTAACCAATTCATTATTTATTTAAAATTCCTTGGTTTCAAAAATTCATATTTAATTCCACATAATTCCAAAAATTATAAATTAGGATTCTATGAAAAGCTTCATATGTTTATTTTTTAATGCAAAAAGAATCACTAAAAGCTGTTATCATTTGATCTTGGAAAATTCTCAAATTCCAAAACTATTCCAAAAAATATTATCGTTCAAGTTCATTTTTTCGCTAGTCTAACCCCGGGTTAGCTTCGGGGTTTGACTCTAATATGACCCATTAACTCTTGACCCACTACCCAAACCAATTTAGTAGCTAGTCGGTTTAATAACCTACTATAACTACATTATCATTCCAAACACCATATTTACCTAATAAATTTTCTTAGTTCTTCAATTATATATTGAAATTTATCCAGTTAATACTACGGAGTACTTTTTTTTTTTTTTTGCCAGATTAATACTTCATACTCCCAAGTCGCAAAGTTTTATATTATTCACAACCTTTATACGCAAGATTAAGATTTTTTTTTTCCTGATGACTGCAAGATTGAGACATAATTATCTATAATTAAACAATTTGATTAATAAAATTTTCATTTTATATGTATAGAAATTTGAAAAATGATAACAAGAGGGTAAAGACACAACATGCAATAATTCTTGTAAACAGGAACAGAAATCCAAAGATACAGCAGCAAAACCATGTGTGTATGTAGTGTATATATATGTAAATATATGTTCTGGATTTCTCCAGTTAAATTCTACAGACAGAAAACTTGTCAGTCTATAAATGCAAACAAAATAACAAAAATGAAACACTGAAATTACATACATATGATATGATATAACATCTTTAATCTTTTCAAATGCTTCAATGGTTGTTGTCCGTTCCCTCTTCTGGTTTAACTGGTTTCTTTTGCAGCCAAGCTTAGTTTTGGCTCCTGGATTTTTCCACCACCCTGGGAGCTGCAATAAACACAATTCATCTCATTTTAACACCAATCTTGCTTTTCAAATATAGTAACTGTAAATTATTTGAGCATATGCTAGAGTTTATCAGACATACCAAGCCCGATCGCCTCAGAACCTTTCATGATCCTTAATCTCTTACATGAGTCAGTGAACATCCTGCGGCAACAAATTAGCAAACTCAGGCTAGAAATTGTATTACAGACAAAAATGTTCACAAGGTTGTCATCAGAATCATATTAGGGTTTAAACCAAGTGGGTTATGCTTGAAGTCGAAGAATCATGAGTAATTTCTTGGACCACAAATCAAAATTTATTTGACAGATGAATGGGTAAATCAGTGAAAAGTCCAAGTTTAGAAACTTGTTAGCCAGAAGGGCTTGATATGTTTTTATCCATAGAAAGCACTAGTACTTTGCAAGATTTCATTCAAAAAAAACTACCAATACTCAAATTCAGGTATTTCTAGTCAATAAAATTTTCAAACGGTGGCTATTCACCAATTTTCCCTAGATGAAGGGAGAAAGATTTTTCACCTAAAAGGATTTAGATTGAATGGTAAAGAGGACTTACTCCCAGGGAACATCACCAACAAGCATCCAGTCTCCATCTTTATCTTCATAAGTAAGAACATATTCAGAACCATGGAGAAGATCCCTCAGAGAGCTCTCACTCAGGCCATCTTTCACAGCAAGTCCTCCAGAACTGCATTGACCTAAGTTTCAGGAACAGAACAAGAACATCATCAAAAATTCAACTTTTCTCGTTTCAGATCTTGCTAACCAAAAAGCTTCACTTTCTCAAATTCCTCCTGTTACTTACTAAGAACCTAGCAAAAAGCAAGTGAGAAACCCTAAGATATTTCACAACAGTAACAATATTTTCCTTTTGGTGGATTCAGATGTTTAATACCAGAGTACCCTTGAAGAAAAAATACAACTTTTTTGAGTATTCAATATGTGTGTGTGTGTTTATAAAGAGAGAGAGTACCAATGGTAAAGCAGCTGAACATTTTCTCAAGAGCTGAAGAAAGATCCACATAGTTGCTGAAGGTTTTGAGATCAACCTTTCTGAGATAAGGGGCACCATCCATGCTGACTTTCACATAGAGACAGCCATATCCTGCTTTACCACCTTCACCTTCATCATTGTTCTTTGTCGAATTAGAGGCCATGCTGTTCTTTCGAAAAGACCGAATTGGTGGCCATCCCACAACCTGTGCCCTGTTGCAAAAGATTCATTTTTCATTATTTATCCCAATGGTTATTATATATGTACAAGCAAACACCAGTGTTTTTTAGTTCAAAACAATAAGATTCAGTTTCACAGAGAGGAAGACTTGAATTTGATGCCACTAAGTTTATATTTCCATGGAAGGCTTCATTTTTAGGAGAAGATGGTATTGGTAATAACATCTATGAAGACTGTCTAAACCAAGAAAATCACAGAAAGATCTGTAGATCATAATATCCAAAAATGAGCAAAACAAAGGACAAAAAGAAAAGTATGAACTAGAAATAAAAGAGAAAAGGAATACGAACAAAATAACATCCATAGGGTTTGTTTTCATTGAATTAAAAGAAATAAAAGGCCTTGAATTCATTTGGTAACCAATCTCAACCTTTCTCCAGTATACAGGACAACCGATAAAGAACTTGATGCAACAGAGACAAGAAATCCCTTGTTTTTGTTTTAGAAAATACAGAAAATCAATAAAAATGACATGAAGGAATGCTCTTTAACACTTCAAAATTTTCAAGTGATGCTCAAAGTTCTAACATATCTAATTTTTATACTCAGAAACCTTCAAACTGTCAACAGCCTTTCACCTTCTTCCTGGGAACCAAAAACCAAATGATGATGACGACATGAAAAAGAACACAGAAAAATGAGGCAAAACTTACTTAGCAGCAGGAGGAGCGCTTCCATGTTCATTGGTAGCAGCAAGAGAAGAAGCCTGAGGTTTCTTCTTCTCTTGAACTATTCCACCATCTTTAATGCTCTTTTGTTCATAATTAGCAGAAGCTTCTGCAGCAACAAGAGGAGGCTTCACAAAAGAAGCTCCGTTTCCAAAATCAGCTTCAGACCCAATTTTCTTGTCACTCACAGAGAAACCCCATTTCCCAGAAGACCCATCAATGGCGTCAGAAAAAACCCTCTTAGCTCTAGCCACGTTGGTGTTCTTCAAAGGGGAAGAAGAAGAGAACCCATTATTGGCATTAGTATCAGTATTATTGTGGTTACTCTGCAAATCCTTGCCGAAAAGAGAAATCCCACTTCCAGATTTCCTCTCAGAAGGAGGAGGAGGAGGAGAATCAGTACCAGGGAGCCCAAGCCTGAGCTCAGTCTCTTTGAAAATAAGAGAAGAGCTATTTTCTTTCTCAGAAGAAAGAGTAGAAGAAGCAGCAGAAGAAGGAGAAGATATTTTCTCAGTGTGTTTTTCCATGGAAGGATTCCCTGATGCTGCTGCTAAGCCTATGTAATCATGTTCTAATGGTTTAGACATCAAAATGACACCAAGAAATGATATCAGAAATACGATGAAGCAAACAGGAGTGTCTTTTTATAGGTACGTTAGCTGGAAGAACAGAGTGGAGAGGACAAGTCACAGAGAAGAGGCCATGGCGGGTGTGTTTGTGTGCCTGTCAAGCCTGAAACTCTGGTTTTTGTTGACGCATAAAAGAACCTTCTTGGGTCTTTCCATGGCTAGCTTAACTTTCCCCCACCCATACATAATACATGTAGAATAACTTGAGATATGATCATAATTAATTTAGGTTAGTATTTATTTCTGGTATTTTTTTTAAAGTTTGTTTTTATTTTTGAGTTACAAGGTTTTTGAGTTACAAGGCAGGCACTAACAGCTTAAGTTAGGACAGAATTAAATGTGCGACCTCCCACTTATAAGAAAACATCGGTATCATTAGACTATAAGATCATTGGTTACGTTAAAAATTGTTTATTTTCTTGATCGTTCCTTACCATGTTACATAAATTTATGATAACTAACTCTCGTGTTGCACAAGTATTAAAGATTTTCACCACAAAAACAAATGCTCACTCAATTATTCATGCCCTTAGGCTATAAGACACTATTACCCCTGGTTTTAATTATAAGGCATAGTTGACTTTATTTAAAGATATTAAGGAAGCTAAATAAGTTACTTAATCATTTTATATGTTGTGTATATTTAGATTATATATTAGTTTATTAATCAAATTAATTACTTTGAAGAAAAAAATAAAAATAAAAATACTCTAAAAAGTAATTTAATTAGCTTCCTTAATTTCTAGGAAAATCAACCATATCTTATAATTAGGGCCAAAAGGGAGTAATACCTAAACTTTACACTAGGCAAAACCGATGGCTCAATCTGAAAAGGGGGACAAATCGGTAAAGGGGAGCAGATATCCTCAAAATCTCTTTTCATTTTATTTTCTTAGATCAAAATCTCATTTAATATTTTCTTAGATGAAAAAATGTTTGACGGATAAATTTAATATTTTAAAATTTATTCATGTTCAAACGATAGTTTTATAAATTAATTTTGTTTGTATTAGAAGGATTCTTAGAAAATAAATTGTGTAAATTATGATTTAACGGGAGTGCTGGGTTAAGGGTTTTAAGTTTATTTATTCATGTTCAAAATAATAGTTTTATAAAATATTAAATCTGAAACATTATTTTTTTAAATCTAAGGGTGGAAATCAGATATTGAGAAAAAAAATTCTTAGAAAATCCAAATCCATCGGTGAAGAGCCTTATTTAAAAAATTTATTAGTCAGAAGAATATGAATTAGAATACTAATATTTTTCGTGTATGAGAGAACTAATACCTTTTATGTATAAAAAATGTCAAGATCTTATGAATAAAATTTGAAATAATGAGGGAATTTTCTTGAAGAAAAAGTATATTTAAGTAGTATATTAAGAAAAGAAGGTATTGGGTTTGGGATAGAGAAAAAGAATCCGGGACAAGGGGGCACCGACAGGAGGCAGAGTATTCCCCGGCAACCTTTTACGCAGTGTTTCCCCTTTACAAAATATACAAAGTTCCATTTATACTTTAATACCGGCCGCCCAAGATGCGCCGGACCACACGGCGTAAGTTACACAATGACCCTCTTGCATGAGAGAGAGAGTGTGTGTGTGTGTGTGTATATAGAATCCACTTTGAGTTTACAATATTTATATTTTGTATACCTGAAAGCGCTTCAACAATTCCTTCACATTCATTGAATCCCCCCTTTGAGTAACTTCCTTGCTTTTCCCCATCCTCACATACCTTTGTCACAGTTTAGGAAAAACAAACATCAATGAAATTCATATGAAATAATTATATTACTGCTTTACATGTGAGTTAGGTTTTTTTTTTTTTTTTGATAAATTTTATGTTATTTATAATCTTATGGACGTTTGCTATTTATAATTGTTCGGCATATAAAAATGTTATTAAGTGTTTTATTTCATATAGTATTTATTCACAATCAAACATGTTAACAACCTTTTTATCATGTTTAAGGTGTAATTAGAAACTAAATGTCTGCATCTCTTCTCACTGCAATTTAAACCTTGGTTTGTTGGGTTATGGGGAAAAGTTATTAATAACTTTATATCACTCTGTACTTTATTATAAGTCGTTTGTATTCTATTCTTGCAAACTAAGAAAATCATTAGATGATTTTATTTTTTTTTCATATTTATCCTTATTTATAAAAGGGTGCATATTTTCTCTTATACTACCTCCGGTTCTAATTATTAGAACATTTTCGTAGTACAAATTGCACTACGAAAGTGTTCTTATAATTAGGACTAGAAGTAATATCATTTATCTCTATACATTTACACCTCTCTCTCTCTCTTTCTCTCTTTCTCATGTGTCCATCCAATAGTGAATAGGGGTAAATTTGACAACCTCATTTATTATCTTATAAATGATTTATATTTTGAGTAAAACTTTTTGCATACAAATGATTTATAAAAAGGTATTGAGTGATATATGATGGGTTTGTTAAATGATAAACAAAAACCTTAATTTTTTTTTTAATTTGATTAAGGGTATAATCTCTTTCAAATAATAGAGTGTAATAAAGGGTTTTTGCCTCTTCTAACAAGTATACTTCCTCATTATTTGAAACTGTGTTCTCTTCCTTACCAAAGTGAAGCCGCTTATATCGTCTTTATTAACAGCTTGTTGGTAACTTTAAATATTGTTTTTTATCCTCATTATTTTTATAGGATTTGAGTTCTTTACCATCACAAAATTAATTCAAATATAAAATTTATGATGAATAAATAGTAAATATTGAAATTTATTTCTAAAAATTGAGACAATAAATGAAAAAATGACAGAAAAAAATCATTTAAACTTCAAATTTCCATTAACAACAGTAGCGACAAGATTAATCATAATAATAAAGTGATTGACAATTATTTTATTGATAAACCATATATTTAGGTTTTGAAGTTTAAGTGATATTTTTTTAGGATTTTCTTAAAATAAAAGTAGAAAGAGTTTTTTTAAAAAAAAAATAAAAAAAATGTAGGGAATAGTAGTACTCCTATATCCATATATGTAAAGATGAAAGAGAGTGAAAATGATGAAGGGTCGGCTCCATTAGAGTATGATGATGTCTTTAGCCACGCGCGTATCTGAAGGTAATGATTGTGTAATCTAACAGTGGGAAGGCGTGCGAAGACACCGTAGGCGATCTTAACGGCAAGGATGCGTCCACGTCACTCTACGTGGTCGTTAGGGGACAAAACGGCGTTGTGTCGTGGCCGTTGACGCGGGTAAACGGTAAACACCTCATCATTGCTTCATTGATCTCTTCTCCTTACCACTCCTACCACTATCCTCTTCTCAACTTTTTTAATTCTTATTGTTTTATGATACGCGTATTTTAATTAAACAAGTCTCTCTTATTGTAAAGTTACAACGACAATAAACTAATTATTTATTATTATCTCAATCCTTAACATAAGATTTAATTTAAAATATAATTTATATTATAAATTAAGTTTTATATTAAGGATTGAAGAAAATATCACTACTAAGGAAAAAAAAAACTTTTAAAACCACCACATTTTAATCTTTTATATCCGAACTGGTAACATTTTTATAAATACATGTAAATTTGTAGACCAGTTCTGCATACAACAAGTCTAAAATATACGTTTTAGATCGGATGTTTTAACAACCGGTCTAAAGGGTATTAAAATATCTTTTATAAAAATAATATTTATAGGATTTTACACTTTTCCTGCATATAATTGGTTTAAAATATACTTTTTAAACCAGACGTTTGTATAATTGGTTTAAAAAATATCAAAAAATAAAAAAAATTATTTACAAGCTTTTATGCCACATTTTATTAAATACAGTCCAGTCTATAAAGTGACATAAACAATAAAAAAAAAAATTATATAGAGTTCACTTAGTCGCCTTTTAAAATCAATTTTCACAATCTTTGTTTGTCATTTTTCTAAATTTCACCCCTTCATGGTTTCCCACAAGACCACACTCACTTGTCTAAGCCAATATGAATGTATCATCCCATCTAATGTTTCCATTATTCTACTTTCTTCTATTGTTGGGATTTTATTATATACTTGTTTTTTTCTTAATTTTTCAAATCTATCTTTTTCTATTTTATTGAGATATGGATTTTATTATGAGATCTCATAAGATTGTAACTTCTCTTCTGTAATTTTATGATATCTTGTCCATATCTAAAAATTTATATATCAAAATCGCTTCTTCAAAGCAGTTGCCCTTCTAAAAAAATAAAATTTAAGAAATTAGAAAAATCATGATCTCAAAATCGCTTCTTTGCATCAATTTTGAAATATGGATCTTTCTTTTTGTTAGACCATTTGTCTATCATCCGGCCTAGAAAGTGCCTGACTTTTTGAACAACTCGATATAAGATCTAACCTAAATTCAGTTTAAAAGCCAATTTTAACTAGTTTAAAATGCTTTTTTTCCCTAATAGTGTATAATATAATCCTTACAACCTCTTTTATAGACGTATTCTAGAAGATATTTTTTGTCCTTTTTATATGACATTTTAATATACTTTCAATAATATTAAATGTTTTTATCATAAACGCACATTTTTTATAGAAGATGATCCTCTCAAAATCCCTTTTATCCTTTTCTTCTCATAATTCCACATTTCCACCTACACTCTTAGATTAAAAAAATGAATAGTTTGGATTTAATACTTTCTAAAGCTATCATTATAGTATCTTATAATTAATTTTTTTAATTTTTGTTTGTATTACAATTATAAATTGTGCTGATAAGATTTTAATAGCTTAAATTTATTTATTTCTGTTTAAAATAACAATTTTATGAAATTTGAACCATTTGATTTTTTTTAATTTGACGATGAAGATGAAATTCTGAGAAGAAAATGAAACAAATAATTCTAAGGGAACCCAAACCCCATTTTTTATAAAGGTAGAGAGAGAGAGTAAAAATGAATATGATATTGGATTTTAGTATGGTTGATAAGAGTAATTTTAGAAACTCCTTTAATTTTATGACAAATTTAATGTTTTCAATTGTTTTTAGTGGTACGTGTAAATTCGTTTCAAAAACATCTTATAATAAGAACAGATAGTATCTTATATTTATTTCTTTATTTGGTAAAAGATATCTTCAAGTGGCTTTGAGCTTGATACTAATCATTCTTACCGTTAAGAGTACAAAGGGTTTTTTGTGTTTCCAACAAGCATTTTTTTAAAATTTGAACTTGTGTCCGCATTATATTATTATTTTTTGCTACTATATTATTGATTAACTATATTGGCTTAATGGTTGTATATTATTTTATTTATGAACGATGGGGTGTATTTTACGTGAGGGGCAGTAAAGTAATTTCACCAAATTCTAAAATGGGAAAATCTATCTTATTTTACAATTTTGAGAAAAGGGCCCTGGGCGCTTTTTGGGATAAATTCATTAAATTTTTACAACTAAAAAAATCATATTTACAACAATATCGGCCGTTTAAATTTAATTTCACCAAATGGGGTCATTTTTGGAATTTTTTTCCCAAAAAAAATTTTCCCTTCTAAAATCTTATTTTAGTATTATAAGGGACTTATCTAGCATTTTGTGGATTTAAAGGACTGATTTGAATGTTGACTAATTCAAAAATGTTTAATTGTGGTTTTCTAAATGACAAAGTCCCACTTGACCAAAAAAAAAAAATGACAAAGTCCCATGAGGTAACACTAGGACAATAATTTTAGACGCAACATTTAGTGCATGTTTGGCCTAACTTATTTTTATTTTTATAATTTACTTATAAGTATAAAGCTAGGCCAAACAAGATTTTACAAAAATTTCTTATAATTATAAGAGCATTTATTTTATAATGAAGAAAAAAGAGCTTAAAAATAAACTCCTATGATGAGCTTATTTTTAAGCTCTTTTTTTATAAGCTCTTTAAAAAAAAAAAAAAAAAAAAAAAAAAAAAAACTCATAATCTCTCGATCAAACAATACCGCGATCGCGCACCATCACCATCACCGCACACCGCCACCGCGCCGCCACCACACCGCCGCCGCCACCGACGCCACCACACCACCACCGCTGCCGCCACCACCACCACCGTCGCCGCCACCACCACCACCGCCGCCACCACCACTACACCGCCACCACCACACTATCGCCACCGCCACCACCACCCTATTATAATATACCTTTTATGATAATTTTTATTAGAAAAAGTGCTTATGACAACAATTTTGTCAAACAGCTTATTTTTAATTTAAGCTTTTAAGTAACTTTTAAGCTAAAAAATTTATATAATCACCAAACATATTTTAGCTTTTTTAAAAAAGTTTTTTTTTTTTTATCTTTAGCTTAAAAGTAGGCTTTTAAAAATTTAAAAATAAGAAAGAATCCAAACTATTTTCTTAGTTTGATGGATTAAAATCCCAAATTGTTGCTTGTGCAAATTGAGGCAACCCAACAAGTGATGCTGCTACAAGCATTTTGCTTATAATTAATGCCCACAACATATTTATGGTTAATTATTAACTATATATAGTACTAGTTATTAATCAACCTCAACAACTTCAAATCATTAAAAGATATGTTATTTTTAAAAAAACATATATAAATAAAATACATATACAAGAGTTGGTTCAAATGCAATGTATCTTTTTGTGCCCCCACCAATTTATATCCATGTTTGATATGTATTGTTGGTAGGTGAACATTATAGTTGTATTTATTCTTTTTCTTTCTTTTCTTTCTCATTTTCTTAATTATATATTTAGAGGTTGCTTCACCTTTGCCACCTTAAAAAATTGCTTAATATACTATAAATAATTGCATTGTCGAACTTTTTAAAACCCCTCTCCCACTCAACATTCTTCATTATATATATATATATATATATATATATATATATATATATATATATATATATATATATTTATTTATTTATTTATTTATGTATTTTTCTTAAAAATAAATTTTCAGAGAGCAACAAAAGGAAAAAAATATTAGACCTCTAACATTAATTACTTATTTTTTTTTTCAACAAATTAGTGAGGTCATGTACAATTATATATTTTATAAAGTCTAATTAAAAAACAAATTAGGGGAAATGACATAAAAATTCTACATGAATTTCAAAATCTTATCGACAACAATAATAATGAAATTAACAAGAACAATAAAACAATTGACAATTTATTTTATTAGAAAATCACCTATTTGAAATTTTGAAATTCAAGTAGTATTTTCTTGGGGTTTTCTAACAAACTATATATATTTTTCACAACTTATAAATGAAAATGGAGCTAACTACCCAAGAGGGGGGGGTGAATTGGGTATGTTTAAAAACTTTTAAAACTTGCTCTGTTTTGTTATATAAAAACAGGGATAAACAGAGAGGATAGTAGAAAAGCAAGACACGGGAATTTTATCTTGGTTCGGCCTAAACTCGACGACCTACGTCAGTCCCCGAGACTCTCCGGGTTTTTCACTATCGTATTGATTACACACTCGCACTCAAGAGTAATTCTCTCACTAAAACTTACTCCCCTTACAAGTTGTAATCAATGAACCCAATCACCAAGTCCCCGACTTGTGATTCTTTACAATGAATGATTTTCAATAAGAAAACTCTCTCTAAGAGTATATATAAATGAACACTGAAGCTCTATAGTATCAACAGATACTTAGTACATAAAAAGCTCAAGAGTAGTTGAAACTTTAATGATTTTCGCTTTCTGTGGACTTAGTTGTTGAGAGGAATTGAATGCAGCTCTATTTATGCTAAAAGTGCATTAGATGACCGTTGTAATCCTTCATATGACCGTTGGAGACTTTAACCAAGGATTAGGATGTGTTTTGGTCATCTTCTCTCACTAATTGTCACTTAATCCAGCTGGGCAGAAGTTCAGAGTTGACTTCTTGTAAATAAATCCGTTGGAGAAGCGATTCTTTGGAAGTGGAGAACATTCTTTAATGCTTTGTAATCGTGTACGAGATGGATTACCAAAAGTATGCAACTTTTCTGGTTGAAGCATTTAATGTTCTGACATGCTTTTTGCTTTAAACCTTCAATTTGCATTCTCTAATTCGTCTGAAACTCACTGACAAAGTAGTTAAACATAGCAGGGAATATGCAAGAATGATAATAGGAAGTATTAAAACCAAACAAGAAGGTTTCACAAATTCGTCGATTTGAATTTCAAAGCGAGTGATGAAAACTTGAGTTTTGATTTCATAACTCGAGTTTTGGACTTTGATGTGAAAAATCGATTTAAGTCCAAAACATCAAACTGGAGGTTTTCTTCCAAACCTGGAGGTTTTCAAAACGTTGAAATGCATCAAACTTTTCCTTGGCCAAAACTCGAGTTTTGATCTCAAAACTCGAGTTTTCATTTAAACATGAAAACTTGGGTAAATTCGCGCCAAGATAAAACTGGAGGTTTTGGAAGAAACGCGGTTTTCAAGACTCGAGAAAATTTAAAGACTTTACGCAAATCAAAACTCGAGTTTTGAAATCAAAACTCGAGTTTTCACCTTACTTTGTGAAAACATTGTTAAAAACCAAAACTGGAGTTTTTATGGAAAACTGGAGGTTTTGAAATTTGAGAAAATCCAAGGACTTTCTCGCGATCAAAACTCGAGTTTTCACTTTCGTGAAAACATTGTCAAAAACCAAAACTGGAGTTTTCATGGAAAACTGGAGGTTTTGAAAAAAGCTAAAAATGAAACCTCTCGCGATTCAAAACTCGAGTTTTGCCTCAAAACTCGAGTTTTCACTTTTTGGTGAAAACTTGGAATATTTCAAGTTAATCTAAAAACTGGAGGTTTTAGCTAAAACTAGGGGTTTTCGAGTCCAAAAATTCAGAAGACTTTACGTGAGTTCAAAACTCGAGTTTTCAACAAAAGCGGAGTTTTGACATTTTCCAAAAAATATTGACAAGTCTCTGTTTGGTGAAAACTTGAGTTTTCTCGAAAAGCTGGCGGTTTTGCTTAGTCCGGAAAATTGGTTTCTTCTCAGTAAAGATCAAAACTCGAGTTTTGTATCCAAAACTCGAGTTTTGCTTTGATAGTAAGTTTTTCTAACTTACAAAGCAAAACTTCATCCTTTGTTTGCAATTTATTGGTAATCATCAAAACCTTTAGAAAACTAACAATAAATATTACTCCATTTTATCCTTAACAAAGGAGCTAAATTAAGGGTTAAATTTAGTCCTAAATATAATAAATCAATTTATTTTATTAATGGCACATATTAAAAGGTTTCCATCAATAAGTAACATTAATGCCCATGATTAAATTGAGTATTTTAAAGAAACTAGTACACATTCGTGACAAATAATTAACTTGATTATTTTTACTAATATCCATAAATTAGTTAACTAATTGCTATATTAAGTGTCGGTAATGCTTTTTTTTTTTTTTTTTTTTTTTTTTAATTCCCATTGAAGACAATCATAATCATGTCGATCATTATCGATATTAAATGCAGATACCTCTCATGACGGGAAGTCAAATATGATGAGTAGCAAATACTACTAGAATATTATATATATATATATATATATAATGCTTTTATTTGAAAATGTTGGGATTAGTCATTGATATATTTGAATTAAAAGCCTTGTATACGTACTTCATTAGATTGTATATAAGAAACACAGAAAGTAATGGTGGGGCATGGAAGAGAAATTAATTAATACTACTTGGGATTAATAATAGCTAATAGTAGTGAAACAGGGATTAGTGTGAGGCTGGAATGATGGATTATGATGAGAGGGTGTGAGGTTAATAATTTAATAATGACGATAATTGAGACGTGTTTGGATGCTGAGACATGGTGTCCCAGTTACGTTGCACGCGTTTCACACCCATTAGCTGCCACTTTCGATCGCTACACCCAAACACGGTCCCATCACAATTGTTTGCCTCTAGTGTGCTCTTTATTTTCTTATCTTTAACACAGCTTTTATTAGTTATTTATTTATACCCTAAAGCTCTTAATATCCATTTATTTAATTTCTACAATCACCATTCTCATACCTACTTATTCTCATGCTTTTATTTATAGGTAGATAAAAATATATAATCTGAGTGACTTAATTAAGTTGGGTTGGACTGATTAAATGAGGAAAAAACAAGTTAAACAAGTTATCCCATATTTAATTAATGGGTTAAATACCATTTTTGTCATGGAAGTTTAGTCTAAAGAGTATCGGTCACCTGAAAGTTTTTTTGATCTCATTTTTGCTCCGGAAGTTTAAAAACATAGTAATCTTACTCATCCGTTGATTTTGATCGTTGAATTGTTGCTCTTTTTTGTAAACTTTCAAATGGGTAAAATTGCTCCTAAAAAAACTTCATGAGCAAATTTATTCTTAAAAAACACTTCCGGGGCAAAAACCTGACAAACGTTTTGTACGCATAATATAGAGAGAAAAAAATGCAATTTTGCTCTAAAGCGTTGGATATTTGGAAGTTTTTTTATAAGCAATTTTATTCCGAGTGCAAACCAAGGAGTAAATTTTTCCTAACCGTTAAAAAACTAATATTAACGGTTAAAAACAGCAACATTGATTGTTAATATTTTTAATAGCAAGGAGCAAAATTACTATGTTTTGGTTACTTATTACCCGGTAAAATTGATAATCAAAAAAACTTCTAGACGCCCAACGCTTTTGAGTGATTCTTTAGGGACAAAATTACACCTTAACCATATTATATATATACTACTATATATAAGGCATATAAAATGTCCACTTAGTTTACCAAATACCTATATATAGAGTAAAATAGAGAAACATCAAAATAATCTATTAAATACACAGATAACTATAATTTTCTATTAACATTAAGTACTTTAATTTGTCTAATTTGTATCTATGTCGTACTATGACTTGTTCTGTATTCTAATTTTATTATTTAGTATGAATCATTTTTCTTTGGGAGAATCTCATTTAAAAACGGATGAAATAGGAAAATCTTATATAAGGCTGGTAAACTCAACAAATCTTAAATTGAGTCAATGACCCAATCTATAATATTTAAATGTTAGTTATTTTCCAATAATATCCCTAATCATAGTCCAAAGAAAAGAGGAAAGTAAAAGCAGAAAGAAGTCGGATGTTTATTTGTCGCTCTCTCTCACTGTTTCCAAATTCATGTTTGAGCGCTCTTTTTTTTTTTAGATGTTTTTTTGCCAGCAATGTCTGAGAACATATACAGTGTTCTTCATCTTCCATCTTTCTCTCTTCCCCGTTTTTCCTCACCCCCAATTTATTTGCTCACTCTCAAACCCCAAATACAAATAGCATTCATGGTTTTGTAACTTCTTTCAATCGCTTACTCCATATGCATCCCCCACCTTCCATAGTCCAAATTAATAAGATTTTAGGATCAGGTTAAACATTATTGCAATGCTATCTTGCTCAAGCTGAGTTCAAAGGATTCGCACCCAATCTAGTTACATTGAACATCTTGCTCAATTGTTACTGCCATTTGGGTCATATGTATTCTGCTTTCTCAATGTTGGGAAAGATTTACAAGTTGGGTCATCATCCGGACATCGTAACTTTGACTACTCTGATAAAAGGACTCAGCATCAGGAACCAAGTTGAGGAGGCATTGGACTTTTATCTCGACTTGATGCCCCAAAAATTTTAATTAGGGAGAATCTCACATAAGGATGGTACCGACTAACTCACAAATATTGAAACATAAAGGATGGCCTCAAATGAATTTTTATATAGCGTATAAACAATATTGTTCTATCTCCAATTTTTTTTAATAATTAAGGGATATAGAGGTAATTTGACTTAAATTTTAAATCCCTAATTGTGTCACATAACCTAATTAATAATTTGTTAAGTTTAATAACTCAATTTAGAATTTGGGTAATTCAAGTGTCTTTCTATGGGATTTTCCCTTTTCCTTTTCTCCAAAAAGAAGCATTAGGGTTAATAAAAATAAAAAATGTAAATTATAATAAATTTTAACTGTAATTAAATGATTATTTCTTTGGATTCAATCAAAGACATAATCTTCATTCATAATATACGCTTTGCATACTTGAGAGAATCAATTAAGTGTTGTATTCTATAGGAAATGATAAGACTCAAAGATGATCAAGTCATAATAAAATTGATCATTTGACTGTACGTCAAAGATTCTCTAGGGTAATATAAAACGTGGTTGTAAATTAATTAACAACACATTAATTTTCATTAATTAGAATGATTATGAAGTGAAGCTAGATGACAAAATTATACCACATGTTCCACATAAATATAGTACAGCATTAATTATACACTTAATTAATGTTAATAATTAATCTCAATATTCAACCACTACCTACCTAGTTCAGAGAATGCATTGAACCAAATGTATATCTCTCAACATTAACTGGTTGCATCTTTTTTCTAAGCTGATCTTCAACTTTTGAGCTTCAGATCAATGGGAATTAATTATTTTATTCATCCAAAAATTATTAACTTATTAAGTAATAATCTCATTACAATCTCTGGCAATTCAACTACCAAGATCATGTCTTATTACTTGGGCAATTTATTTGGTCTAGTAAACTAATTAAACAACTAATAATTGCAGGAGAGGGTAATGTTGTCAAACTCACGAATTTAAACAAATTCGTGATAATTGTGTAAAACCGTATCTTAGACTCGAATCATAAACTTGTAAGAATTTACTTTTATTAATAAATAGATATTAATAGTATATAATTAAATAATTTAAATATAAAAATGAAAAAAATTGATTTAAATATATTTTAAATTCAAATAATTCAAACTAAATCCATCCTTATTCATAATTCATCATACTCACCGAATTTTTTATTTTATAAAATTCATATATAAAGCCACTAAACCATCTAAACATGATCAAATAAAAAGAGTTAGTACGGGTTTAATAGAACTAACACGATTTTGTAAGTTAGGACGTAAAAAACAAGAACTCGGCTATATAAACTCGTAAGTTTGACCGAGTTTACCATCATCATGAGTTTAAGAATGACTCGATTCGATTTTGTAAGGTAGAAACGTAAAAATGGTAAATCCGGAGGGAGTTATTTCACGAGTTTGACAACAATGAGAGAATGAGGGGTAATATATATGTGATCTTTTTTTGTGTTTTTTTTTTTAAAAAAAAAAAAAACTTAAAAGTTCATTTACTACTTACATCCATTATATATATTTTTATAAAATTTATTTTTATTTTTGCTATAAATACGTGGGAACCAATTGCCTAGCTAGCACCATTAGTACAGTGAAAGGCACAGTTTAATTGGAATAATGATAAAGAGAGATTCTTCTTGTTCCTCACTATCCCCACCCTTTCTTTTTCTGATTCCTTTTTAACATTCTTTCATTACTAAATAAACAATAAGACAGACAAATTAAAGTAAAGGTTATCTCTATAGGGCTAATCACAAAACCCAAAAATAACCTCCCATTTATTTATGGATCTTTCCTCTTTTTTAAAAAAGACAATCTTTAATTTCTTCCACTTCAAGCTGTGTTCATGCATGTACTCAAACTCACCTTTCTACTAAATATCTTCAATTCATCGTATACTTGTTAATTCTCTTATTACACAACTTATGTATCAATAATCAATGCAGCCATTTAATTTTTACTATATTTTAGTCATTAATCTCTTGTATATCCTTTTATAAGATCAATTTTTGCTCCCATTTAATTCTGCAGTTTCGGTAAAACTTTCACGAATACTTTATATTAAACAACACACACACACACACAAAAGATGTTTAAATCATGCAATTTTTTTTATCTTTATAAATTATATATTTTTCATATAGAAATAAATTAAAATAGGCAGTGTTTACTTTTCATTTGATAGAAAATTGTTATAATAATGTTTATTTCGAACAATTTTTTTCATATATATTGTTACAGTAAAGGAAACATTTCCTCTCCCGAGCTATTGTGAAAGCACCTCTCTATCACTAGTGC
Source organism: Acacia melanoxylon (assembly GCA_019022615.1). Classification (NCBI taxonomy): domain Eukaryota; kingdom Viridiplantae; phylum Streptophyta; class Magnoliopsida; order Fabales; family Fabaceae; genus Acacia; species Acacia melanoxylon. The sequence goes on from JAFJYJ010000003.1 coordinate 18,275,172, forward strand.
AAAAAGGGCTTTAAGATCGCCTCATTTAGATTAAAGTATTGACGCACGGTCTTAAAAGTATGCCGTAGTAGTTTTGTAAATATCAAGAACTTTTTGGACCGAATTATAGAGGATCCGGTCTTAAAAGTATTTAACCGCCAGAAGTAGTTTTGTAAATATAAAGAACACTTTTAAGACGGATTAAAAAGGATCCGGTCTTAAAAGTATGAACGATGACAATTTTGTAAATATAAAGAACACTTTTAAGACCGGATTAAAAAAGATTCGGTCTTAAAAGTATGACCGGTGACAATTTTGTAAATATAGAGAACACTTTTAAGAACGGATTAAAAAGGATCCGGTCTTAAAAGTATTTAATGGCAATTTTGTAAATATAAAGAGAACTATTTAGACCGAATGTTAAAAAGAACTAGTCTAAATTTTTTAAAAAAATATATATATTACTTTTAAGACCGGATGTTTTAAATATCCGGTCTAAAAGTTAAAAATAAAAAAATAAATAAAATATCTATTTTTTTAAGACTGGATGTTACAAAGAACCAGCCTAAAAGTTTAACTTTTAAGACTTCAATTTGATAACAACCGTTCTTAAAGATTTTCATTAAGGCGCGGCAAACGAAAATTGAATTTTCATTATTCCTTTTCTAGTTCCCTCCACTTCCCATTGATTTCTCCGCTCTCTTCTCATTTTCACTTCCCCACCCCGCGCATTCACAAGTGGCTACCGTAGCCTCGCATTTCGGAGATCCGTGGCTCAACAACAATCCGAGAATGATTCGTGCGGTTGAGTTCGTGTTCGTTGCGTTTACGTTTAAGTAGCTCAACAACAATATATATATATATATATATATTGTTGTTGATATATATCTCAACAAATTGTTGTTGAGATATAATTAATATATATATATATATATATATATATATATATATATATATATATATATATATATATATTTATATTGTTGTTAAGCCACGAAAACAGAAACGCAATGGTAGTAAATCATTGACGTAGATTTTGGCTTAAGTTTGAAATTAAATATCAATTTCTTATTTCTTTGTTTTATTGCTCATCTCCTCATTCTCAACGATGACAAAGCTCCAAACTTGATTTCCATGGGGAACGAGTCTCGATGCCGCAATCGTTGCCTCTCTTGAGGTAAACCTATTATGTCCTTTTGCTTATTTCTGCGTTCTCAATCGATTGTTTTTTTTTTTGAATATATTGAAATGTGCACACACAAAATGACAGATAGATAAGCGAACGGAGGAGTAGAAGAAGATAGATGAATGGCTTCCCATAACTTCTTTGAGGAACGCAAAATGGTATTACTCTTCTACTGACCTCCCTCTCTCGTCCTTGTATTGTTTTTTTTTTTTTGGCTTCCACCTAAAATTTTCTTTGTTCCTTCTTCTTCGTCTACCTCTTCTCGAGTTCTCAACAAAAGCTTGTGACTTTCCTCTCTCGAATCTATTTGTTTTAGTTCCTCCGGTGAAAGATCCGGAAACGGGGTCTCTACGAGGTGGCGGCTCGGGCGTCTACAATCTCACCTTTTTTTTTTTCGTAGAAAGGAATTTTTAAGACCGAGACTTGAAAATATATACGTTCTTAAAAGTTCATTCTTTTTCTTTTTCTTTTTTTTTTTAAAAATGACTTTTAAGACCGGATGTTTAAAAGTCCGGTCTTAAAAGTGTTTTTAAGACCGGACGCGCATCCGGTCTTAAAAAATATGACTTTTAAGACAAATGCGGAACAAGACCGATCACAGATCCATCTTACGATCTCTTTCGTCCTGGGCCTTAAAAGCCTTTTTTCCACCCGTGTATATAGCAACGTTTTGTGGTGTGAACGAAGAAACCTCTAATTAAATCAAAACAATTCTCTCACGGGATTGAACCCGCAAAAAATACACGATAGAACCCTTTTTTATATAGTAAGAGGTCTACTGTATGTATTAAAATCGGTGTGTGTGTGTGTGTGTTTATATATATAATATATGTGGGGGGAAAACGAATATGATGTTTACTTAACATATGGTAGTATAATACTCTATTCGATCCTAATTATAAGACAAAGTTGACTTTGTTTGGAGAAATTAAGGAAGCTTAGTAAGTGACTTAATCATATCATATGTTGTATATCCTATGATTATATATAAATAGGTTTTAATTATAAATTTTAGTTGAATTTTTTGGAGAGATTAAGGAAGTTTTAAATAAGTTTCTTAATTATTTCATATGTTGTGTTTTCTTATATTATATATTTGTTTATTGGTCAAACTATTTAATTTGAAGAAAAAATTAAAATAAAATTTATAAGTTAATTTAATTAATTTCCTAATCTTTCCAAAAAGTTAACCAGTTCTTATAATTTGACCCTAATTTAAACCAAACTACTTACTTAGAAAAAAAAACACAAATACAAATCTTTAAAGTAATTTAATTAACTTCCTTAATCTTTTAAAAAAAGTCAACTTTCTTATAATGGTAGTATAATATGTAATACTATATCGGATCATATATATAAAATTTAATTGATTTTTTTTAGAGAGATTAAGGAAACTAAATAAATCACTTTAAAAAATTTATTTTTATCCTTTTTCTCCAAACTAATTCGTCTGACTTATATATAAATTAATATATAATTTAATGATACACAATATATATTATAATTTAATTTATTTAATTTTTTAATATTTATAAAAATATCAATTAGATTTTATATTTACGGGTGGAGGGAGGAGTAATATATATATTGTCCATATATGAAACGTGTGTGTGTGTGTGTGTGTCCCGATCGACATAAATGAATGTAAGTGGTTCAGAGGACAAGAGGGATCTGTTCATGTCTTTGATGACTATTATTAAAGGTGTTAATTAATATTTAATTACGTCAACGTTTCTGAAACTGCATGGCAAATAATTAATTAATTTTATGAAATAAGTAAAAGAGAAAAAAAAAATCCCAAATTGAAAAAAGGACAGAAAGAAAAATGAGGATGATAAAGGTTAAAATGAATTCTAGGAAGAAAAGTTCGACTCAAACATTTGAAACGTGACACTCATCACTTAATGATTGTGTGGGAGAGATAACATGTTCTTGAATAGACCATACTTGATACTCCATTTTCCAGTTTTCATGTTCAGTATAAATGGATATGCTTGTTTGATTATTATTATTTTTTTAAATTTTTAAACAAAAATAAGCAGATAAGCTTCGTATATACAGCTTTAAAACCATTAGTCTATAAAAAAAATTATTTCGATTCTAAATATAAAACATAATTGACTTTTTGATATTAAGGAAGACTTGACCAAAAAAATATTAAGGAAGTTTAAATAAAGCTAGTCAATCATAGTATATGTTGTGCATCATTTAATTATATATCAGTTTATAAGTTAAACAAATTAATTTAGTATAAAAATATAAAGGCTAAAGTATATTTTTTATTCTTTAAGTTTTACATAAGACATACTTTTGATCATTTAACTTTATAAAATATATTTTTAGTCCTAATATTCTAACACCGTTAATGTTATTAACTTAAAACGCCGACGTTAAGAAACTCAGTGATATTAATAACATTTAATTACACAAATTTTATATATTTTTCAATTTACCCATATTTCAAATTTAAGTTTAATATCATTTAATTACACAGTCATCACTTAAGTTTACACCGTTATCATTTGAGTTTACATTTTTCGTTAGCAAAATTAACGATGTTAAAATTATAGGACTAGAAGTATATTTTATAAAGTTAAGGGACCAAAAGTATACCTTATGTAAACTTAAAGGACTAAAAGTATCCTTTAGCCAAATAATTTATTGGGAAAATCATTTTGAGGGCCCTTTTTGGAATAATAATCTCAAAAAAGGCCTTCAAAATCTGACAATCTTTAGGGATTTTCAAAATCTTTCGTGATTGTTAACGGAAATATAATGTAGTTGTTAGCGAGTCTTGATATAGTTGTTAATGAAAATATATAGTTGTTAACGTAAGATCGATATAGTTGTTAGAAAATTTCGCGTAAGATTTTCAAAATCCCTGAAAAGCCCTAAGACCTTTTTAAGAGTTGTCAGATTTTGAGGGCCTTTTTTGGATTTTTACTCCAAAAAGGGCCCTCAAAATGATTTTCCCTAATTTATTTACTTTTCTTAATTTCTTTTAAAAAAATTAATATATCTCACATTAAGAATTAGAAGAGTAGTTGTAAATTATATGCATAAGTTCAAAGCGATCTAGTTTACATACTCATGATGATGAAATGATGAGCTGACACAATAAATCTAAACTATCCAAATTGAAATATTACCTCCGGTCCTAATTATAGGAGTACTTTTGTAGTACAATTTACACTACAAAAGTACTCTATAATTAGAACCGAAGGGAGTATATTGGACGACTCATCAGATATTACTTTATTTTTATATTTTGACCTTTTATATTAGGAAAAATTGCTGAAAACCCCTTTGTAAAATTTATTGTTCAAAAGCTCCTTAAACTTTAAGCACTTTGGTGTGAGTGCAACATATGTACAACATATTGAGCCTTGTTAGAATAGTTTTTCCTAATATACACAAGCAATTAAAGAAATATTGCACACGATTAAATAAGACTTGCTCATATTCAAAGACCTATTGAGCCTTTTAATTAAATTATTTAAAAATATTTATATTTATCATTTTTTTCTCCAAACTATTTTATCTAACTTATAAATTGATATATAATCTAATAATACATATCATATGATATGATTAAGTAACTTATTTAACTTCCTTACTCTTTCTAAAAAAAGTCATATATGTCTTATATTTATGAGCGAGAGTATGTTACTTCAACATCAACAATTAAACCTAACATTTTGCATCTTTTTCTTTGTCGGGCCACAATCCGTCTAGATTATACTCAAATAAAATAAAGTAAAATTAACTGAAAAAAATTAAACGCAAACCATTACCCATATTTAATTGGGAAAATATCAGTGAGATCCCAACAAAGAGAAAAAAGATCAAAAAGGACTTTTTGGATATTGATTACGGAATTCCAATATAAAAAAACGCGTCTTCCTTGTTAAAATAGTTTTTCACGCGTTGTTAAAATGATTTTTTCTATTGTTAAAATTTTTATGAAAATGTTGTTGTCAAATAGTTTTTCATGTTATCAAAATGATTTTTCCATTGCCAAAAATTGTCTAGGTTTCTAAAATTCTACATTGGCAGAGGAAAAATTTGGAAATTTTTTTACAACAAGAAAAGTATTTGAACAACGTGAAAAGTCATTTTGACAATAAAACTTTTTAGATATTGAAATTCTGTAATTAATAATAATAATAATAAAAAAAGTCCCTAGAGACTTTTCTTGATAAGGGATTTAGGGTTGAGATTTTTTTTATAATTTTTCTCTTCTTTAAGATCTCACTGATATTTTCCCTATTTAATTTGCCTTATTCTGTTAAAATTAATAATAAAAATTTGGATATTCCACATTTTTACTGGACCCTTCGTGATTTTTATTTGGAGTAGGGTATAAATTCTTTAGTTATGTTCTGATCTGGTGTTGGTATATTTCTTTATGACTTTGTGTAAATGAACACAATATAAAAGAGAATGCTATTTTTCAAAGAACCAACTTAAAAAGGTGATGATTAATCAAATTTAAAATAATAATAATAATAATTAGACCTTATTAAACTATCCGTAATATAAAGATGTTGACATTTATAAAAGAGTGGACCTGCATGAAGCTGATGAGATCAGATATTAAGAAGAGGGACACTGATATTTCATTAAATGACACTGAATAAAGTCTGTGTCTGCTAATTCATAATGCACTGTTCATCAGATGAAGCACAGGTCGATAATGGCACAGAACTGAGAGCTGTAAATTATATATATATTATTGCTAATGGTCCTTCCTTTCACCAGAAAAATTAAAGCGAAAAAGTCAAGAGATGAAGTTGAAAGGACATTTTGTTGCTGCAGCATCAAATTATTCAGAGACATGAAAGCCACAATTTTAGACCTTCACTTTACTGAGTCTTCTTCTGTACTACACAACTTGTCAATAAATTCAACTCTTCATAGTTTCTTAAAAGATTTAGAGAAGCAGGCACCAACAACATGAGGGTTATTAGTTATTACAACTTACAAGTAAGATGGAACCAGCGATCTTATATTTATAAGTTAAGAGAGTTCTGATGCCACTTAGACTATAAAGTCATTACTACTTCCGGTCCTAATTATAGAACACTTTTGTAGTACAAATTGCACTACAAAAATGTTCATATAATTAAAACCGGAGGGAGTATAACTCTTCGTTACTAACGTAACGGTCAGTTTAAATCTTTTATTCTTTTGGAAGAGATATATAGAAAAAGCCAACAAATGTTTGATGTCTGCTATTTGAACTATGCTAGTAATATGTTAATATGCTGTTAGACATGCATCCCATGACTTGTCTAAAGAGTAATACTTATGGAATCAATCAAAGTTTCAAAATATTATTTGTTTGGAATAACGATTGAAAACCTTTAAAACACATTTTCAATTATGATTTACGGTATACAAAATAAGTATGTAAAAAGAATTTTATCTAGATATACATAAATAAACACTTTTAAAAGGTCACAAATGTGATCTTAAACAAGCGATAACGTTTTCCCCTTTCTCCTATAAGAGTGTATATACATAAGGGATGATGGTTTTATCATGATACTTTTATAGGGATAATTAATATGCAACAGTCCCTGTGGTTTTATCATAATTACATTTGTTATATCAAAATAAATAAGATTATATTATACGAATATATACTATATTTTTCAATGAAATAAAGTGAGAAAAGATATAACCAATTACCTTTCGTTAAAGTCTAATGATCCTCCATTTGTTTTTGGTACAAGGAATTTGGCTCTTTACACACACATTACTTTTTTTGAGTACTACTTGACTGAGAATCAATCACTTTCTTAAGGCCAACCAACCAAACCCACTCCCAAGATCACCTTTCCGCCATGAAAATCTCAACAGGAAGAAGAAGAAGAATAATTTGTCGGCCTCCTAAGGAAAATTTGATTCCTATAAATATATTTATAATTAGTACTCCCTCCAGGTTAATTATAAGACTTAGTTGACTTTTTTGGAAAGATTAAGGAAGCCTAATTAAATTAAATTAGCTTAGAGTATTTTTATTTTTTTTTTTTCTTCAAACTAAATAGTTTGACTAATAAACTAATATATAATCTAAGAAAACACAACATATGAAATGATTAAGCAACTTATTTAGTTTCCTTAATCTCTCCAAAAAAAAAAGTCAACTATGTCTTATAATTAGAATGAGAGGTATGATAAACCAATCTCTCAGTGGCAGTTATGTTTTGGAATCTTCTTTAAAAGTTATCTGTTCTCAAGAAGGAAATTAAATTATTGACTTGTTAGTCTATAAACAAATGATTAGTCGTCCTTATCACAACAATTGACATTTAAGCATGGAATTTATTTTATAATTGAAAAAAACAGAGGACAAGACCCTTTTCTTATCCCCTTAAAAGATAAAAACAATGAGAGCATTATCTAAATATCATTATATTGCATTGTTTAGACTTAATTTAAAGATAATTATTATGTGAAGGTAATCATATCAGATTGAGAAATGAGAATATTGGAGCTATGGTATTCACAATCTAATAGAAAATAATATCTCAGAGAAAGTGGTTAAAAAGCAAGATATATAGAATGGTATCTCAAATTGTAATTTAGCAACAAATCAATAAGATAGGAGTTTCTAGAACTGCAGCTTCAATTATCATAGGATGATGCTACTAAGTTTTACTATGGTGGATGGTTCACCCTTAAAAATTACTGTCTTTTGTTTTGGTCGAATATTGAATATTCAGTTCAATGAACTAAAACGAAGCGTTTTTGTTCACTGGCATGGTAGTTGGGATTGTCCTAATTTATATAGAAAGATTAATTTTTTATTGCATAATATAGGAAAATAAAGAATCGTCCCTAAATAATTTGAACAATATTTTTTTGACCTGGATAAAATTTCTGCAGAAATAACATTTTCCATCTATTTTACAAAGTTCAAAATGGGGGCCTTTGGGCCCGTTAAATAAGTCACACATTACCTCACCAGGCCTTTGCAATCTAGCCCTAAGCCCACTATTCGCCTTCCTTTTCCTCATTGATGCATTACTTTATAATATAATCCAGAAAAATTAGATTTTAATGGGAATGACCGAAAAATACTACTTGAATTTCAAAATTCGATTAACAATAATAATAACAAGATTACTAAGAACAGTAAAGTAATTAACAACTCATTTTATTGTAAAATAACTTATTTTGCATTTTTAATTTCAAATGGTATTTTTCGATTTTAAATTTTAAATATTAGTTTAATAAATAAAAAAGGAAAAAAGACGAATAAACACCATTTCAATTTGCAAAACCCCAGAAGCATCACCAAATTTGTAAAAAGACTAAGAGGTGACAAAGACTTTTGAGGGTTATGCAAATTCATGCAAAATGACCATAATACCCTTCAACCCTTCACACACACAGAGAGAGAGAGAGAGAGGTGAACGGGGCTCCATTTGCCGTAACTTCCAAAGGGCACGTTGCCCTCGCTGCTGACGCCGCACCGCCTTAGACGCCGCCGGATGAAAAAGAAAAAAAATCGAGACCGTAAAAAAATTTCGATCGCGTGCGTTGAGAGATTGGAAAAAAAAAGACGATTTACGGTGACGGAGGAAGAAGAAGGAAAAAAAAAAGAGTGCACTTGAGTAAACACTCGAGTGCACTTTTTTTTTTCTTACTTCTTCTTCTTCCTCCGTCACCGTAAATCGTCTTCTTCTTCCATCTCTCAACGCCAAAAAAAAAAAGTTACGGTCTCGGTTTTTTTTTTTCTTTTTCATGCGCGTCTAAGGCGGTGGCGGCGTCCAAGGCGACGGGTGCGGCGTCGACGGCAGAGGGCAACATGCGCTTCGGCAGTTACGGTTGGAGCCCTGTTCACCCTCTCTCTCTCTCTCTCTCTCCCTCTCTCTGAAGGGCTGAAGGGTATTATGGTCACTTTGCATGAATTTGCATAACCCTCAAAAGTATTTGTTACCTCTCAGTCTTTTTACAAATTCGGTGGGCTTCTGGAGATTTTACAAATTTAAATGGTATTTATTCATCTTTTTCCCTAAATAAAATGAGAATGCAAGAAATATAAATCGATGTGTCCAAAGAATGCAATCTGTTGGGCTTTGTAGTTCGAAGGACGCTTTTTAACCGTTCGTCCTAAGAGTAAAGCTTGACAAGTATACAAGAGGCTATTAACAACACAAGAATGCAAGTCCTTAATCCATAATAATAAAAAAAACAACACCACAATAATGTAAGTGCTCTTTTCAAAACATATAATTTATGGCTATGCATAATGACTTTCTTTTTTCTTTTTGCCAGCGGTTTATACATAATGTAACATTTTATATATGGACAGATAAATATCAATCATATCAGAGTTAAATACTTAATAAACATTTTGCTGTTATAAATTTTTACGGAAGAGCTATAGGCACCAATTTTAAGGGGGCAATGTTGCACTGTAATATATAAAATCTTAGCAATATCGCCTTCTATAATAAATCCAAAAGGTTAACTAATAGTTTTTTTTTTGGTTTACAATAGGGACTGATCATCAAAGATCAGGAAATACTAGAGCAAAATCTTACTCGTCCGATACCTTCTACATCCTCCCGGAGGAAGCGTTGAAGGTCCGCTAGTGGCTCGTCTAATATGTGGTATCTCTTCTCCGCATTTAGAGCATATGTAGCAAGAAAATCAGCACACCGATTACCCTCACGAAAAGTATGAGTACGAGTTACTAACCATTCCCTGGGCTAGAAGACGTTGAATCTTAGGACCAAACACATGTTTGGATTAGCGTGTCCTTCCTCCCTAAGAACTAAACTTAGTGCAACCAAACAGTCTATTTGAACTTCCACCGTCCTGAAGCCTTTATCCCATGCCAGTTGAAGGCCATCCATAAGGGCCCATAGTTCCGCCTGGAGAGAGGTGCAGATACCAATGTGTCGGCAGCATCCAGCTATCCAACGTCCGTCATGATCCCGAAGTAAACTTCATGCACCTGCAAGTCTAGAATCGCTCTTCCTCGCCCCATCACAGTTTAAGGAGATAGTATTACCTAAAGGTTTACGCCATTTTATAATCCTCTCCGTTTTTCTCTGACGGTCACCTCGTGCTGAACCAACGAGTTCCGTTGCTTGTACATTGAAATCGCCTAAAAGCATCACTTCTCGAGCTAGTTGAGTGGTTGAAGATGAATATTCCGAAATACTGACCTTATTTCTAGCTTCCCAAAGTTTCCGGCATGTCAAACCAAATAAGCTTGCCCATTTGGCCCGCCGTTAAGACATTGATGGTTGGTTCCAAGATACGTAGTATCCAAATCATGAAATCAATATTGGAGAAACGTTGTCTTTGATTTATTGGCATCAAGTAGCTCCATACTTCCTGGGCAAACCTGCATTTTCGTAATACATGATCTGTATCCTCCACTACGTCTCCACAACGCATGCAAAGATCCAAGTCCACCATATGGCGTCGGCGCTCTCGCATTGGTAAGTAATCTTTTTCGTGCCGCTAGCCGAGGAAAACTCTAACTCTCTGGGCACCCTCCCACTTCCAGATCACCTCCCATAGGCGATTAGATTCCTCGATCTCAACATCACAAAGCATCTCATAGGCGGAGGAAATAGAGAAATGTCCATCAAGTGAACGATCCCAAAAACAACGAGCGGCACCATCCTCACCATCCGGGGCTTTGCAACCCGAAATTAAGGAAAGAATATCGAGGAGATCGCCATGAACCGGTCCCGAGTTCCAATTACCTTCGGGGGTAACAAAGTGGCTAAGCGGGAGGGAAGCCTCATTCTCCGTGATATCTCGAATGCCAATAAGTTTAAGGGGCACTGTCTCCGATAGCCAATTATCGATCCGTAACCGAGTACGAGAACCATCACCAACGTCCCACCTTATGCCAAGTTCCACATCGACCATACTTTCTTAATATGCCTCCATAAATAAGAACAATTGTGATTTTTCTGTGAGGCCCCGGGTAATCATCCCACCCATATTTCTTTCGAAGGACCCGTACCCAAAGAAGCTCCGGTTGAGATCTAAGAGTAAAACCAAGCTTCATCAAGAACGCTTGATTTTGTTGTTCTAGCCTCCTAAAACCGCAACCACCCGCTTTGTAAGGTGTACACATCTCATCCCATTTCACCAAGCTTGGCTTCCGTTCATTACCCATGCTACCCCACACAAAATTCCTGATATGTCGGTCAATGCGGCTACACATCCCAGATGGCAACTTTGTTGTCTGCATTGCATATACTGGTATAGCAGATAATACAGATTTTGCTAATGTAATACGGCCCGTGAGTGATAGAGTCTTCGCTGCCCAGCCAGACAGTTTGTTTTTAATTTTATCCTCTATATACTCATAGGTCCCAATCCGTACACGTTTATGGAGTAAAGGAACGCCAAGGTACTTCCCGAGATCATCAGTTCGATTGAAGCCCAACTCCTCACTCACCCATGTTTTGATGCCATGAGGAACATTGTTGGAGAAGAACACCTCAGTCTTATGATTACTAACTTTGTGACCCGAGCTGGAACAAAAATCATTGAGGATATTATTGATCAAGTGTACCTGTGAAGCTTCGGTGGAACCAAAGAGCACTAAATCATCTGCAAAAAATAGGTGGGAGAGAGGAGGACCTCCACGTCCCATATGAATTGGCTTCCACCGATTTTCTGTCACCATTTTGTTGATCATTTAAGATAACCTCTCCATACAGAGGACAAAAAGATAAGGCGAAAGTGGATCCCCTTGTCTAATACCTCTGGAGGGATAGAATTTCTCAAGCTGCTTGCCATTCCATACAACCCTCATACTACAAGTAGAAACGCATAACATCACAGCTTTGACAAATTTGCTTGGAAGACCGGCATCATAAAGTGTTTCTTCTATAAAGTCCCAGTGCAATCGATCATATGCTTTTTCAAGGTCCACTTTAATTGCTAACCACCCTTCCAGACCCTTTTTGGATCTCATTGAGTGAATAACCTCTTGTGCAATAATGATATTGTCGGTTATGCCGTCCCGCAACAAAACTAGATTGGTTCGGGAGGACTAACCTGGGTAACAGCTTCTTGAGTCGATTTGCCAGAACTTTTGTGAGGATCTTGTAGGGAACTATGCATAGACTTATTGGACGGAATTCTTTAAGCCTCTCTGGAGATGGAATCTTGGGGATTAGAGTGATGAGCGTATCATTCAGTTCACTTGGGAGAATACCTTCTTCAAAAAACCGGATAGCCAGGTGGTATAGAGAGGAGCCGACAATCTTCCATTGATTTTGGAAAAAGCGGCATGCAAACCGTCAACCCCGGAGCCTTGAGGGCTTCATTTGAAAAAGAGCTGTATGCACTTCACTTTGCAAGATAGCGAATCAAGAGAGTCGAGTCGAGATCCGTCCATAACGGGGAAGAGGCCTCTACCGGGTATCGTGAGGCAAAGTCTCCATCTTTAGTATACGGGTTCTTGTAAACCGCTCGCCCGGGATTGGAGAGTAGCATCATCAGTGCACCAGTCTCCATTGTCACCTTTCAGAGCCGTAATTAATTTACCTCGGCCTCGACGAACTGCTTTTGCATGGTAATAAGCTGTGTTTCTGTCACCAAACTTTATCCAGTCGCACCTGGCTCGTTGTGCCCATGTCAAATTCTCTTGCTCACATATTAGCTCAAACTCCTTACGTAGTTCGCCTTCCAATCGATTAAGTGACGCAGTTTGACGAGTCTCCTGGGCTTTTTGAATGCCACCTAGCCGTGCCAAAATTCTACGCTTGCGTTGCTTGATACTTCCAAAAACCTCACGATTCCAAGTCTTGACCGAATCCGTGAATTTCTTGATGTTTTCAACAATGGGCTCCTTGCTAGACCAACATCGTCCCGTACTACTTTTCCAAAGGACTCGAAGTGGCCAGCCGCCAAATACCTAAATGGTTTATCTTTGTTGAGGAAGACTTGCACGCCCACCAACTGTATGCACAACGGACGATGATCAGATCGAGTTTGGGGAGATGCTTCACAATATTTGTTGTACTAAAGGTATCCAGCCAGAGAGTGTTGCCAAGTGCGCGATCTAAACGCTGGAGTAAAGTACCCCATCTCCATGTATACTTAGGGCCACAAAAACCCAGATCTGTTGACTAATTATGTTGTGGCATTATGTCTATGTGGCATCCACATAACCTTGTGTTAAAAAGTATTTTTGCTCTAAAACTTTCAATGAAAGAACTATGATCAATAAGAAGTTTTTAGATGGGCAATAATGTCTCGGAAATTGGGGTGAAAATAGGCAAGCCTTTTAAATGAGCCTACAAATCTATATGCCTAGCCTATTTAATTTTTTAAAATTTATACTATTATATTATATATATAATATGATCTAAATGGATTTATAAATCATTTATAAAATTACCAACTTTAGCCATAATCAGTTTCATTCACATGCACAATCCTTGTATTCATCAATCATTCACCCTTACCTATTTTTCTCTTTAATTGCTCAAGATAAAAACATTAGTTCACTCCTTTTCACAAATTTGTGTTGTCTGCTAAAGCATAATAATTACTGTAAGTTTATTTTAGTGTCAAAAAAAAGTATTATAACCTTAGGAAGAGTTTGTCCAAAACAAAAGGTAAAATATAGTTTTACATGTCACTTGTTATACTCGGTCAAATTTAGAAAATATATCTTATTAATATACATAAGATTGATTTTTCTTATTCTTGCTTGTTCAAACAATTATTATTATTAGGCATTTTTTTCTTTTCTTTACTAAACCCTTATATTTCGATGAGAATGGATCGTGAGCTTTTAAGATAATGTAGGATTGCAATATGTAAATAGGCTTAAATGATTATATATAAATTTGAGGTATAGATGTATATTAGATCAAGTTGTTCAAATGGTAGATTTTTAAAGGCGTAATAACTTCAGTATTTATAGAGTGTGCCTTAGGTTGCTGGACCTCCTATGATCCAAGGCCTGAGTATCGTAACTGTCATATCACATCTTAAGATCTTCCTTGATCATGGATAAGTTGGGATATCCATTCATTGAAGATAGATACCGATAGATAAGTTAGATGTAGGTCCGTAACAATTTATATAAATTTAGAGGCATAGGCTTTCAAATATTTTTTTAAAGGCTTGCATTTTAAGTAAATTTTTAAAAATGTTTTCGGACATTGTCATGCCTTTTGAAAATTTATGTCTTGGCTTAAAAAAAAAGCCTACTACGGGCTCATGCCCAAGCTTTAACTTCAAATCTTTATTGCAGGTAGCTTGACACATGCCTATTTAAATAAAGTTTAACCTAGTTTAATCTAACTTATTTCCAGTTATACCTAAAAATCACAGATTTTTTGTTGATTGATTTCATATCTGGAAAGCAGCAACCAAGCACCAATCAATCAAAGAAATTGTAGATTTTAATTTTTGAAAATGATTGCATTTGTAATATAATTTATTCTTATTAATTTCTCCATAGATTTTTTATTTTTTTATTTTATTTTTATATCAGGTAGAATTTAAACGTAATTTCTCCTTCTTCGAAAGTATTAATTATATTTTTCACGTTTAATTAATAAGGGTAGTTTTTTTAGTAGGGGTAATTTGAAAATTTTAGATTTTTTTTTTTTTTTTTTTTTTTTTTTTTTGGATGGACGGGAAAATTGATTTGGGATCCTTCTGCTTCAACCGCCTAGCCAGCTAGAACGGTGGTGACCAGAACATCCTAATCTCACTCTCATACACACTTTCTCGTCTTTTCCCTCAAAACTCATCTACTTCATGGACAGAGAATCGCCAGCCTCCTCCTCCTCCTCCTCCTCTTCATCTTCAAGGGCAATTACCAGCAACAATCTCCCACCTCCCGAAGATGCCTGGCTTGATGCCTGCTACAAGTTGCTGCCTCGTTGGGAATCTCATTCCCTTTCTCATCAGGTCCTTCTCTCTAATCCACCCAAACATAGTCTCACTTCCTCAATTGTATTCAATCCCATAATTTCCCCCTTATTTTTTGATTTAGGGTTTGATTCTTTTCCGTTGATCCTCTTCTTTCTTTTCATGTTAATTAATGTTCATAACCATGCCTTCCTTGTTGTTTGGCAATTTTTGTCAATTACGGTTTCTCTTTTGAAACGTAATATACGCGTTCTTTGATGTTTCTTGTGCCACTCACCTTCCCCTAAATTGGTTGAGCCTGAGCCGTGGAGGAATGCTTATTTTTCATTAATAAAGTCCAGTTATTTTTTGTTTATTGATATGCATGCCTGACCGAGCTATTGCTTGATTTTTTTTCTGTGTAATATAATTTCCTTGCATTGTAAATTTTCACTGTTACAATGAATACACGTGTTCATGTCCCCGCACACGGTTGAGTAGTTTTGTTGAATTTTCTGCAGTCAATAATTCCTATTTCTATATCAAGAGTTAACCAAGTTGATGCTGCTAGACTGGACGTTGAAATGTCAGCCATGTTGAAGGAACAGTTGGTTAAAGTGTTCTCTTTAATGAAGGTAAAGTGATGTTTTGCTTTCATATTGTTATTAATTTAATGAACTTTGTAGTTTTGGAACTTCTCTGAACATCCTTAAATTCTTGTCGTTTTTGGATTTAGCCAGGAATGTTATTTCAGTACGAAGCTGAGCTTGATGCTTTCCTTGAGTTTCTTATTTGGAGATTCTCAATTTGGGTTGATAAGCCAACCCCAGGCATTGCTCTGATGAACCTGAGGTATAGAGATGAGCGTGCAATTGAACCAAGAGAAAAAGGTAAGAAGGTCTGAATATCATCTATTTGAATATGTTTGTTTGATTTAAAAGGGGAGAGTTAGCTTTCTGTAAGTTGTACAAGGCTATTGTTGATATTGCCAGCATTATGAATGACTGTGTCCTGCAGATAGTGTAGATGCTGATTTTCTCTTAATATCATTTTGTAAAATGTACCAATTAAGGCTGATCCAAATCTGTCTTTCAAGCAACTGTTGTAAAATTTTTCTTGTATTGAACTTGAATCTCAGTCATCTGGGATTCTTTCTCCTGTGCATTATGTTCACATGATGCACCAATAGAAGTTGAAAATATGATCATTTGAAGAGGCTTTTACTTGCCTTAAAATAACAAATATCCGAAGTGAGGAAAATCTACTCCAATCTTTCTGTGACCAGTAAACATTGCATATATACTATCATTGGAGGGTATTCATTCTAGTGGTATGTTGGCCTGTACAAACTTATAATACTGTTTCTTGCTTGTGACTCCCACAGTCAGAACTGGTCTTGAGGGTCCTGGACTCACTGTTGCTCAGAAGATTTGGTATTGTGTTGCAACCGTTGGTGGTCAGTATATCTGGGCCCGCATACAATCCTTTTCTGCTTTTCGACGGTGGGGAGATTCTGATCAGGTAATTTCTTAGCTTTTGGGGTCTCCTGGCAGCTGCCAAGCTTTTATTTTCCAGATGGAGGTGAGTGGAAATGAGTTCTCATCTGGTTTTTATTTTGTTTAGAGATCATTGGCACGCCAGATATGGATCCTTATACAACGTGTAGAAGGAATTTATAGAGCTGCTTCATTTGGCAACTTGTTGATATTTCTTTATACTGGAAGGTATTTCTGCTCAAGATTCAGATGATCCGCTAAATGCTATTTTTCTGATTCTTGTATTTTCAATAATTATCTACTCTAGTCTCTAATTGGGTAGTTTGTTTTATTTAGTATTGTGTGTTTTAAAACGCCCGTTTAGGATGAGTGTATCTCATAATAAACTGCACTATTCCACTAATCTTCCATTTGCTTGTGTTAATGCAAAGCAGATATAGAAATCTCATTGAAAGAGCTTTACGAGCTAGGCTTGTCTATGGGAGCCCAAATATGAATCGGGCTGTTAGCTTTGAGTATATGAACCGGCAGTTGGTTTGGAATGAATTCTCGGTAATTCTTCCTCACCAAAAAAATTTAGTCTCTTGGTTACTTTACAGTACTTTTGAGCTAGCTTTATTTGTTCTAAAGTTTTTTGTGTTGAAGTTGACCTGCCTTGTGTCCATTGCTTACTTATGGTGCTGGGAAATTTGCTTTTGCTGAGGATTATGTTTCCATTGAAATGAGTTTTAGATATTGGATTGTTTTTACTCCTGAACTTGCATAAAGGCACTTGGAGGGGAAATTTTTGGTTTTTTTTAATAAAGCGTCATATGGATATTTATTACATTTTTCCCACATTGCCCTTACGTTATATTGGCTTATGTTTCTCACTCATCTTTTCAAGAATGTGGTTAATGGGGGTACAATTGGAAACTTTGTTAATTTTAAAGACAGAGTAAACAAGTTTTAAGTCTTTTCTTGGTTCTAGTGAAAATGCTGGAAGTGAGACTTGTAAAAAGAATCAGAGGAAGTTCTTTTTTTTCAAGTTTATAGGAATATGCTAGTGTTTTTCCCTCATGTCCCGCATTGGAGTTCACATCTTGCTCTGCTGGCAGGAAATGTTACTGTTGCTTCTTCCTCTTCTTAATTCATCGTCCATGAGAAATCTCCTTCGACCATTTTCGAAGGATAAATCATCAAGTTCAGATCAGGATGACAACATCTGCCCCATTTGTCGATCTACTCCAACCATTCCTTATGTTGCTCTCCCTTGTCAGCACAGGTGCATTTCTGGACATGCAATTTGAGTTTTCAAGTTATGGTGATGGAACATGGAATTTCTATCTATGAAAGTATCTTTTTTCTGTGTGTATGCTTTAAATTGAAGAAATGGTCATTGAAGGATCAAAATTTCTCTGAACACAGATATTGTTACTACTGTCTTCGAACACGCTGTGCTGCTGCTTCATCATTTAGATGTTCCAGGTGTAGTGAGCCTGTCGCTGCTATGCAGCGGCATAGTGGTGGTGTCACCAATGGATGATTCAGGCATAGTGGTGGTGTCACCAATTGATGATTCATACAAAGGGAGAACAACGGGACAGTGTTGGAGAGCATTTGATCATCATACAGAATTAGCGTTTGTATAAAATACTACCAAGAATTAGGGTGGTATCCTTTTTCCCTTTTGCTTTGCTTCCCTCCTAATATATATATATATTTTTTAGGGAAATTCAAATTTCATTATAGTGCTATATCCTTATAGCATCTCTTCTTCCTCCATTGAGTGATGTATTTTATTTTGTAGCAATTTCCAGTGTTTCCATGCCTTCCTTCCTTTCTTTAAATTTCTTATTTATTTTGGCTAATCAAGTGATAGTCATTCATATAATGTTTTGATTATCCCCCGTGGGTAATTTTGCATTCACTTGATTCTGAATTGAACAGTTTTAAAGCAGTGTGGACGATAATTGATGGTGATTTGCGTTCACTTGATTTTCTTTTATGGTTCAAATTCTGATTTTGGTCTTGCTTGTAACATCAGGCTGTTAGTACCTATGTGCCCTCCCTTTGTGGCAAAGGGGGATATCAATATTATTAATCAAGTCAAAGCTTGCTTGCAATTGGAACTAAAAGCAAACTCAAATAGGAAGAAGGAAAGTGATGAACAAAGACTAAAGCAGAGCATTCATAGCAAACTCAGTAATCCTTGCTTCCAAAAGTAGTCAGTGATATAGCCTCTCTAAAGTTGTATGGGAAGTTTAAATTATAACTGAGTGAAACAATTTTGTAATTCACATAGGGTTATACAAACTCAGTGCTTTGTGAACATTAAAGCAATCAACTAGAGCCAAGTGATTCCCTTTAAATCTTCAAAAAAAAAAAAAAACATCCAGACAAGTTTGTTTCGGAATTTATCTGCTTTATTTTTGCCTGTCAAAATACTTATCTGCTTTATTTGTTCATGCCAATCCAATTCTGAGAATCAGAGACAGGAAGAAACTGAGCTGACGGCCAACTTCAACAATTTCGGCCAAATGGTGCTGCTTTATTTTTGTTTTTGTTTTTCCCTTTTTTCTTTTTTTGGTAAAACACCAAATCTTATAATCTAAATAATACTCCCCTGGTCCTAAATAATCTTATTCACTCCACGTGTTGAAAGAAAGTACTGCGAATACTAATTCTAGTTTTACAAGGAACAAGTTTTATTCCTTGCAAAATGCATGTTCAGCTTAAATAGCCCAAACAATTAAAAAAAAAAAAAAAGATATACTTTCACCTGAAAGCAATTAAATATCTTCCAGCTTATGACTGTGTTCAGTCCATTTAAATGATCACAGAAAAACAAAAGGAGAAAGGATTAAAATGGGAACAAAATTTTCAACATGTCAAATTCAGTCAAAGCCTTTATTTTCTTCTTTTGCTTTAAGATTTTTGGTTGTTTGTGTGCATGATTGGAATGAAAAGCTCATATATCACTTAAGTTCAAGGATGTTGGTGAGAGTGGAAGACCAATGGTCAAACTCAAATCCATCTCATCTTCTTCCCTGCAACATGTGGCATGTGGAATTCAGAAGCTTTTAATGAAAAAAAAGAAAGAAAAAGGAAATCTTTTTTTAAAGGTATCAAATAATTCTAACTTTGTTTCTTCTTTGAAACATTAGGGATCATGTTTCCTTTTCATTGATTCGAAGTGTGATGGGAAAAAAATGTTACAAAAGTTTCGTATCTAAAGGGTATCAACAACTTGTCAATTTGGATGTCTTGTCTACTTCCCTACATAATTACCATTTTTTTAATATAATCATGTCGACCATCCAGTCAAATTCTAATGTCGTTTGGCCCAATTGATCTTAAATATAAGACATATTTACTTAATTTAATTTGATTAAAGAAGTTAATTGAGTTAATTAATATGACATGTATTTTTTAAAATATCTGTCATCTTCCTTAACCCCCTAATTCATTTTTATTTTTGATTATTGTTGAAGGAGCATCAATAAGGATAAATTAGAAAAATATTAAAAAATATGAAAACTGAATATTATATTTAAGATTAAGATAAACTTCCCAAATATGTTTTATAATAATAAGGACCGAATGGAGTAATTATTTCAAGGTGTTTTATTTGCACAACATAAATTCTAACCTACTTTAACCTGAACAATATACTCCTCTTAATACTTAATGTAAAACTTAATAAACTAATTTAAGTAAATTAAGGATTCTGAGCAAAAAAAAAAAAGTAGATTAAGGATATTAGTTAAGTTAGTTAGTATGATGTGTTTTTTTGCTTTTTCCTAAAACACTTTCATCAACTTCCTTAATTCCCTCTCCCTCTCTCTTATTTGATCATTGTTGAGAGAATATCTATAGGGTTAGTTTAGGGAAAATCGATAAACATGTTAAATAGATTTTACATTTAGAACAAATTAAATATCAACTCTCCAATTAGGTCTTATATAAAAGATCAAAGGATCGGAGTATTACACACACACACAACACTACTAACAAAAGTTAAGACTAGTGAAATGAGTTAATTCTTCATAACGTGAAAAATTAAGGTTTAAATTTCAGTTAGGGGATATAGACACATTTAGTGCTCCACCGTGTTTGATTTTTTATTAGTTTTGACCGGTTTTTTTTTCTTTTTTGCTAAGTACATATATCTTTCTATTGGAGGCAATTCTATTCGAGTCATTATCTGACACTAAATGTGAACACCTCTCTTAACGAAGATTCGAACCTTGGTTTCACGACGTTGTGAGGACTCAGCCTCTTGTAGATATCCAAACCAGATCATAGCCCAATTCCTGATCAGACCAATGGCTCTAATCTAATTCTAACAACCCTAATTTAAAAATTAGGAAAATAGAGAGAAACATAATAAGGATAGAAAGAGAATAATATATCTTTTTTTTTTTTTTTTTTAACATTATTTTCGCCAAATGATTAAATGTAAAGGATTCAATTTAACAAACAGTAAGAGCCAATAGCATAAGGAAGGAAGTTATATTTTGTGAAGGAAAAGTCTTTGGAATTTGGTTTATTGTGTTTTAACTTTTTTGCAACTCGTGGATCTATCAGAACCCACACACTTTCTGATTCTTTGGTCGGTGCCTCATCATCTCATGTTATCTCCATTCAAAATCAATGTCTTCCACATGCTTATATATTTCGTTTTCTTTTACCCTACTATATTGCATTAATAGTAATAATAGAAAACCCGCCTAGGGTTATTTCATTACTCTTCCAATTCTTCGTTACCCATTCAATCCAATCATAAATTATAATAAGATGAGACAAGTACATCTAAAGTAATAATTAAACATCTATATTTATTTTTAGAAAAATATGCAGTAAATATCAATTTGACAGTTGATAATGGATATAAATTGCTTATTTGGATTAGTTATGATTCATAAAGTTTTCAAAAACAGTTTTTCAATCATGATTTATGATATATATATATATATATATAAGAAAAATATGTGATCAACGCCACAATTGGCTTCTCTCTCTAAATACAACAATATTCCTCCGATCCTAAATAGAAAATCTTATTAATTTTTTTTAAAGAAGTTAAGGAAACTAAATAAGTTTATTTAATTACATTATATGTTCTCTATCATTCGATTATATATCAGTTTATAAGTTAAATAAATTAGTTTAAAGAAAAAATAAAAATAATTTAAAATAATTTAATTATTTTCATTAATCTTTTTAAAAAAGTCAATTGAGTAATAATTAATTATGACACATAATGAATTGGGGGAAACAAATAAAACAAAGGGAAGCACTAATTGGTGTCAGAACTGAAGAGCTTGTTGTTAATTATTGTCATATTGTGGAATATTATATTGATACACTTGGATTCCACATTTTTGTTTGTACATGTGACCTTGAATTATTGCTTCCTCCACATTCCCACTGCCCTCAACCAAAAAAATAAAATAAAATAAAATGAATTATGCATTCTGACATTGATCTCAATACCATTAGTAGGCCCTACTCCTACCCTAGCTCAGCTACCTATGTCTCCAATCTAATCCCAACGCGAGTCCACATATGGTGTTTATAGTTTATGTGCTTATTACATGCTTATACCTCAAATTGAGGTATAAGTATGTAATTTTTTAATTTTTTATATATTGATTTATTTATATTTAAATTATGTGCTACTTTCTAAATTTTTTTTTACATCCAATATCTCAAATTAATTAGTTTTAGTACTACATTAAAAAATATTTGTCTGTAACACCGTAAAAGTATCATAGAAACTAATTAATTTGAGATCTTTAGTCAATTTTTTTTTAGAAAGTAGCACATAATTTAAATATAAATAAATACAATATATAAAAAAATTAAAAAAATAAAAAAATTATATGTTTATACCTCAAAAAAAATTTGGTCCTATTTATAATTTGAGGAAAGAGATGATAAGCCCATATTAATTATACCAATAAAGATAGAGAGAGAATAAAGAGTTAAAGGATACCCAATCATAAATGAGGGTAAAGTTGAAATTTTACCCTATAATCATTAAGCCAACTACCTCTCCTTGGTATGTGTGTTTTGGTCAAAATGAGACTTATAAATAGGACCAGAGTGGTAAGCTATAAACACCATATGTGGACTCTCCCAACGCCTTCATGTTTTTTATTTTCATTCTTAAATTTATTATCTAAAATTAGCTGAATTTTGTTTAAGGGTTAAGGTATAGATTGAGCAACAAAGTGTTATGCTAGGAGTATCAGGCATAGAAATGTTTTGAAGGGAGTAAAAATACCAATGAATAATTGAAAGGGAGCAAAAATACCAATGAAGAATTTAAAACTTGTCAAAGTAGCATAATCCCCGTTTCAGTCTATTCACCGAAGTTTTAAATTCTTTATTGGTATTTTTGCTCATTTCAAAACATTTATATATCCAGTGTTCCTTGCATAATATTTCATTCATCAATTTACACCTTAACCCTTTATTTTTCAACTCAAACGTTACTCTCTTTTTCTTTTTTCATGTGCACGTGCAATGGCGGACCATGTATATGACTTGGGGGGCATGTGCCCCCCCTTAAAATAACGATTGTTGTTGTTGTTGTTTTTTTTTTTTGAAAAAAAAAAAAAACTCAAAACCAGTTAAATGATTGTTTAGTGTCTTTTATTTCTTGATGTATTTTCAGCTATGAAATATATCAAGAATGCACTTCGTAATCGGATGGAGGATGAATGGTTGTTTAGTGTCTTATATTAAAAAAGATGTATTTGATAGTATTGAAATAAGACAATTATGATGAAATTCCAAAAAATAAGGCCTAGAAGGATGACATTGTAATTATTTTTATTATAATATACTTTTGTTATTAAAATATATGTAATTGAACTTATTGAGTGTCCAACCTTACTATTTCTAAATGATAGGTTTGTAAAATAATTATCTCTTTTATTATATCATTAGTATTCACTTGATTTCATGAATATTTTTTTGATATTTTTCTTTTCTTGTTTATATTCTTTTATTTTTTAATGTATTTAAAAACTTTTTTTTTTAAAAAATTTTCGGGAGTCTTGCCCCGAACCCCGAAAACCACCCCTCAAATTGTGCCCCCCCTTCCGTAAATTTCTGGATCCGGCCCTGTGCACGTGTGCAGTTGTTATTCAACTATATATAACTTATCTTCAATGGATACAAATCTAAAGAAGATTAGTACTAGTTTAGAAACCTTGATTTTTAAGTACTCTTGAACAATAAATTTTTCAAAGAAATATTTTTCACAAGTTTTTCCTTTTTCTTACATATTTCATTACTCCACTTCAACTTGTAAATACTTATTATTATCATTAGCATATATATTATGGTTTTATGGCAAATTAAAGTATTATGTTTTTGTTTCATATGTATATATTAAATATATTTTAATAAAAAAGTAGTAAATAATTACATAATATTATTCATCATTTTTTTAACTTATGTCTTTTCATTTTTGTATTTCAATTTTTAAAGAGAGTTGAATCTTTTAAAATTGAAAAAAAAAAGTATACTATTTATAAAATAAGAGAAAATTAGGAGAAAATAAAAGGAAGGAACAAATGAGTCATCTACGCCATGCGCATAATCTTTGTAGCCTTTTGTTTTACAATTAAAATTCAAACAGTGTAAATTTTTTTTTTTTAATTTAAAAAAGTCTGTAAACTCTTATGGCCTATTTGGCTCACAGAATCAAAGAGAATGTAATGTAATATAACATAATGTAATGATGACGTGTGAATTTGTTTGGTTCGTCATTGATGAAAAAATATGCATAACCATTAAAAAAATTAGTTAGATTACATTGAACATTAGAATATATGAAAATAATATATATAGCAAGAGAAAAAATTAACTCTTTTTACATATCTATTTTCACCAAATATATATAATAACACTGTCCACATATATAATAATTAATTGCATTAATTTAAACTGCCTAAATATATAATATATAACAACCAGTATAATTTACATGTTAAATTTATGGTAATTTTTTCATTTTGTGAGGTATAATTCATGGTGATTTTTTTAATATTTAATGGTGATATAATATTATTTAATGATATATTTTAATATTTTTAATGGTGGAATACAATTTCTTAATTTCTTAATGAGGGAATATTTTTAAAATTTCCATATTATTAATTAATTTTTTATTTTTAATATTTAATGGTAGTAAAATTTTAATTAGCGTTTATGGGTGGGTGCTTTAATCAATTTAAAAAAATTATAATGACAATAATATATATTTTTTGCTTGATAACAAGATGTTTGCATCTCTCCATTTATGAGTCTTAACAATGTAATCCTGATTACATTATCAATATTACAAAATGTAATACTTTATATTATATAAACCCAACTGAACGTTGTAATTGGTTTGTCACTCTATTGTATCAGAATTACATGTCATCCTCTCCAATGGAGTCAAATCAAACACGCTCATAATAATTATTAGTGTGTGGGTATAAAAGTATATTAATATATTCATGAAAAAAGGGATATAGACCAAATTGAGGAATTAGGTAATGAAGCTTCCACTAAACCCTATAAATCTATGAATTAATGTAATTAATTAACGGGGAGGCGCTCTTAATACAGCGTAAGAATCCCGGCCACCAGCTTTTTCTCTTTGCCCCTAACTTTATTATTTATTATCACTACATAAAATAAAAGCGAAAAAGCATCCTCTCAAAAAGGAACGCGCGATGAAATAAAGAAAGAAATTAAAGAGACTCATGAAAATGAAAGAGAGCCACAATTCAAAGCTTTTTTAGCCTATAAAATTCTGAGACTCCCCTACACTTTCAAGTTCCTTCAAAAAGAAAAAGCTCCTCACATCAGAAAATCAAATTTAAAACTCTTACATACACAGCCTCTTTGTTCAAGTTCCCAATCACAGCAACTAACAACAAAACTTGTTTGGGATTTTGTGGTTCTTGAGAAGGCGCATGAACTGATCGAGGAGATCGATCTATATATTTCGGCAAGTGATCGTTGTCGTCATGGGTGGGAACCCTAATTTGTGGAGCACTATGCATGAAGAGGATGCTTATGTTATTGGATCTTCCATTCCTTTCAGTTCAATCCCTCAAAACCCAGAGCCTCCTTCCTCCATCTGGAGCCAGCTCCTCTTGTAATTCTCTCCCCTCTCTCTATAACTGGTTCTTGTGTTCTTGATCCGGCAACTATATATATGTGTGTGTGTGTGTTGCTTTCATATATGCAGGCCTCTTTCTTTGTAATTGACTCGAAGCTTAATCATATGGTACTGATAATTAATTTGTTGCGTTGGTTTTGCTCGCGCAGCTCAGGAGCACCAGGAGAAGAAGAGGGATTGAGTTTTGACCATTTTCAAGCAAAGAAGTTGGCAACCTCATGGGAAGAACAAGTTTTGAATCCATCCTTTTCTAGAGTTCATCATAATCTTGTTGAAGGAATAATAAAGCAAGAGGGCGGTTCTTGCTTGTACGGCCATGGCGGCAGCGAGGAATTTCAGGGTACTTGTTCTTCATCATGTGGTGGTGGGCCAGCAGCAGCTAATTGGTCACATATGGTGGCTCCTGTTTCTTCTTCTCCTAGGTCTTGTGTCACTAGCTTGATTAGTAACAACAACAACAACACTAGTCTTTTCGATTCTTTCTCTTATAAGAAGCCTGATACTAAGAGAACTCATCGTCTTCCTGCAGATCACTCATCTGAGGTAATCATACATATTAATCCTTAAGACTTGATTTAAGCATCTGTGTGTGTGTGTGTGCGCATTGTATTTTGGTAATAATTATCAAATTTATACGTTTACTTATGATTGGGGCATAATATAGAGTAGCACAGCCACTGGTGGAATCTGTAAGAAGGCTAGGGTCCAAGCATCTTCAAGCCAGCCTTCTCTCAAGGTCTCTCTCTCTCTCTCTACCCCCAGCTGTGAGTGTACAATGGATTTGAATAATCTTAATAGTGTATTTTAAGGACAATATAAACTCATGATATATACTCCCTCCGGTACTAATTAATTATATTGATTTTTTTGGAGAGATTAAGAAAGCTAATTAAATTACTTTAGAGTTTTTTTTTTTTTTAATTTTTTTCTTCAAACTAATTAGTTTGATTAATAAACTAATATATAATCTAAGGATATACAACAAATGAAATGATTAAGTAACTTATTTAGCTTCCTTAATCTCTTTACAAAAAGTTAACTATATCTTATAATTAAAACTAGAGGTAGTATAAGATATGGATATGGTTTTTTTTAAGACTTCATTGTTATCTTATTTATTCTTGTAATTAAAATAATACTTAAGTGTACTATTATTATACATTTTGAAGATAAATACTACCTCTAGTCCTTTATATAAGTTTCAATATTTTTTTGAATAGATAAAGTCATTTTTACAAGTTACATATATACATTTTTTTAGATATATCTAAAAATTGTTTAAATTCTTTTCCATTTTTACAACTAATTGTTTATATATCTCTATATTAATATTTTCCATACATTCTTTCACGTATATTTTCCCACTCATTCACACTCTCTCATCCTCTCTACTATAAATAAGGGTATATTTTTTTAAAAAAAAAATCTTACATATTTATTACCCTTAACTAATATCGACCAACTTCTCAATCCCCATAATTTGATCGCACGATATAAAATCATAGTGTTAATTAGCTCATTTTATATGGGAGTTTTGTGGCATGCTGTCTTGAGGCTGGTTGTCTCTCAAATAAATAAAAGTGGGCATTAATTAATATTGTTTGTGGTAGTGATCGATCGAAGCAAATTAATTAAAAGTGTAATTAATGGAAGATGAATGAACAGGTCAGGAAGGAGAAGCTGGGAGATAGAATATCAGCCCTCCACCAACTTGTTTCTCCTTTGGAAAGGTAATATAATCCACCACATTTAATTTATATCCCTTTCTTAACTTTTAATTTTGGATTCAATTCATTTATTTTCATTTCTATAATTTTATAAGAATTTGGTTTTAAATTTAACTTTTGATTTTTATGTTTTTATTAAATTTTTGTTTTGGTTCCTATCAGTATAAGACTATAGAGACCAAAGCCGAAATTAAACTAAACTATAAAAAAAATCAATGATTGTATTAACTTGATTTTAAAAAACAGTGCTATATATTAATTTTGTTTTAAGGGATTTTTTTTTTAAAAAAAATATCACATTAAGTTCAAAATCGGAAATTAGTAATTTTCTACTAAAATAAGTTATTAATTTTATTATTGTTATTGATAATCTCATTACTCTTATTTTTTTAGGATTTTGAAGATTATGTGATATTTTTTTTAATATTTTATCTTGTTTTAAACAAATTAACCCAAAAAAAGAGGAAAAGAAAAAGATGACAAGAGTGGGAAGTGGTTTGCCTTTGCAGACTGACACAGCTTCAGTTTTGTTTGAAGGCATTGGATATATCAGATTCCTTCAAAGTCAAATTGAGGTCATGTCTCTCTCTCTCTCCCCCATAATATTTTTTTATTTATTTAATTAGTCTATTTTATTCTTTTATAATTGAGAAAATAATCACGCCAGTAGTGTTTTTAACTTATAAATATGTAATTCATAAATATTATAATGTTTCAATATATATAATATTTTAAAAATAAGATATATCCATATTATAATATGTCAATTTCTTGGAGTTAAAGTATATTATTAATTTACTATTAAATATAGTAAAATAAAATAGCAATACAATTTTTCTTAACAGTTAAACACAAAACACAAACAGAACCTGCTCTGATATTGTTATTGTACGAACTCTGCAAACTGTTCAGACTTAAGAGTCAGTGAGGAGGGCACGCAATTAAAGTGAAAGTTTCATCAATTTTGATGTTTCTTCCTCCATTTTGTTTGTTTGTTTTTAAATTCTCATTTCTTGTCCTTTCATTCCCTGCAGGCTCTCTGTTTTCCTTATTTCGGAAATTCATCAAAAAACTTGAGGAATCGTCACTTTGTAAGTCTATGTATTTTTCATTTACATATTCTACATTCATGAACTGATTATATGAAAGGATATTTAAATAATTACAACAATTTCAAACATTAAAAAATAATAATTATCAGATGGTTTTGTTTTGTTCTGATAAAAACATTTATTTCGTTTTATTACAATTAATTGAAAGTATCTTTATTTATGTTTTATTCACAACAAATTATATGGATTTTTTTTCATGAATTTAGAATAAATTATTTTTAAGAAAAAGGATAACTTATAATTATATTTTTTTTAAAAAACTTTTTTGAAATCAGTCAAAACAGAAATTTTCAATATAATTTGAAAAAACCAACATAAATGTGAAATATAAATACACACACATCATAAATTGATGAGAGAGTGGTTTTTATAATTAATTAATTAATTAATTATACATATGGTTTAATGAACAGGTGAATCATGGAGAGAGGAATTCTGTATTCCCAGAGGACCCTGGACAGGTACCACTTTTATTATTATTTGCCTATTTTAGAATAATATATAAGAATAATATATTAGCAATATTGGGCCAATTTTTGAAAATAATTTAATAAAATAATTTAATAAATATAAATAGATAAGATTTTATTAAAAACAGCTCTTTTTTTAGTGAGGTTAAAAAAAATGATAATATATATTCAAACTGATTCCTTGTGTGTGTGTGTGTGTTTTTTTTTTTGGGTCCTTTCTATTCCGTTCACAAAGCTGTTGAATAATGACTCAACCCTCAAGAGAAATGGAGCTTCAAATCAGGTATTATTTCTTTCTTTAATTTGATTTAAACACAAAAACAAAACAGACACCTTCATAATTAAGGTTCTTGATGGTTATAAATTAAGCTGCATATATATATTGACAATGAAGATCATAATATTGATATGGGTAAAAGTGCTATTTTAGTCCTTTAAATTGATATAAAATTTCATTTTGATCCCTTAATTTTATAAAATGTCTATTTAATCATTTAATTTAGTTTCATTTTAAAAAAAGTGCCAAAATCAAAATTTTCAATGATAACATATTAAGTTTTTTTTTTTAAATAACTATGTTTGATAAAAAAAATAATCATAATTTGAGACTCACAATATTTAAGTTAGAGAATTGAAAAGATACTTTAATAAACTTAAAGAATTAAACTGAAATCTTATATAAATTTAAAAGACTAAATTTGTATTTTTACTCATTGATATATGTCATTCTGTTTTCTTTAGTAGAAACGAAGAAAGAAAAAGGGTTTGGCCATTGTTGCATTATTATTATTATTATTATTATTATTATTATTATCATCATTATCAGGAAAATGGAGAAGAAAAGGCAAAGGACTTGAGAAGCAGGGGGTTATGCCTGGTGCCAATGTCTTTGAGCGATCATTTTGGGAGTGATCATAATAATATTGGAGCTGATTTTTGGTCATCCACTTGTGGCACTGGTTTTAATTAATTAATTAATTAACTCCTTCCATTATGAATCAATCCCTTCATTTAGCTCCAACTTTACTTGACAACAAATCTGAGTCTTCATTAATTAAATCCAATAGACTCAGTCTATCTATAGAATATCATTAAGTAGGTTAAATTAATCCATTACAAATAAATATGTGTAAACATTACCCATATATTTTAGTGTAATATTTTTATGATTATGTATTTACATGTTCATGGCTTGCTTTGATTTGCTTATTTTGGGTGATAATCGGTAGTTTTTTAAAATGATCTAATCGATCTGAAACATCAAATTTAATATGATGACGTACGTGTATTGGAGTGGTGATTAAGAAGCCACTTCGCTTTCATATACCACTATGTTTCTATTTATAAGCTCATTTTGACATAAGAAATTTAATCCTTATATAAATTTTGTAACATCGTTCGTTTTAAAGGGCAATTATTAATTACTAATTTGATTAAAACATTCATTAAAATGTTTTATACATACATTTGAACTCTGAATATTACCGGGCTCATACTTTTTAACTGAGTCTTATTTCGAGATTATTAAAATAACCTCAATATACTAAAGTATGCCGAATGAGCCTTACTTGTAGCAATATACAATAATTCAACATATACCCAAAAATTGGAAGCACTATGGTTAGCAAAAGTCGCTTAAGCTTCCAAAGCCTTCCCTGATAGATCAGCGCAAGAACTATTACCTGAAAAATGTTTGTAACCGTCAATCTAGCTTATTATAAATGTTAATATGTGCTCGTGAGGTGCCAAGTGAAATATTTTGTATAACCAAGTACTAGATATATAATTTACAAATTTACAAATCAACAATTCTATAATAAAATTTCTATATCAAATTTCATATCATGAATCACATATAAAACATGTCAACCAACAGATCGATACCTTGACAATCTTTATCACCCCCACCCTTATTCCGCTGACAAAATTCATGGGCTGTAACGTAATAAGTTTAGTCTCTATGATAAGACTGCATCAAGCTCTCCAATAATGAGGTATAGCCCAACCAAAGGCTATAGAACTCATATCAAACTATGAGTTTCTTTCCTTCGAATATAGAAAGGTATAACTATCCCAAGGGCATACCACGTGACACCTTTCTATAACTCTTATCATCCATAGTTCATATCACCAAGTGGTGACATACCACGTGGTATTTATACACAATAACTCTTATCACCACTCCACATTCATCATCACTCCACATCCATCCATATAAGCAATCATAAACTTGGCATGTATATATGAGTTCCAAACGGATTCATAAAAATAATGCATAGTTTCAATAATCATTAAGATAAGTATTATTTCAATTCACGAAATTATAACAAAAGTTCATTATCTAAAACATATAATATCATAATTTTCTATTTCAATAACAATTTCAAAGTACTCATTGATATATTAAATCAATATCCATATATTTTCATTATCGATAATCATTTCATAAAATACTCACAAATGACATACTGACATATATAACAAGCAGAAAGTAATTACCTCAAATTCTTGACAAGAATTAAACTTGAGAGAGATCAAGTCCACTATAAAAATAAATATATAGTTATACGTTAATAAAATTAACAATAATACAATAATAAATAATTAATTGAACTATAAAGGTCTCATTTAATTTTCTTAAAAGATTTTACAATTTTATTTATTCCTCAAATTATCATTACAATCTCATTTCCTTCCTTCATAAATTATTTCACACTAATTATGATCATCAAAATATCACCACATCATCAATTTAACCAAAATACCCAATTTCCTATAATATAAGTTTCACTTAAATATTCATATTCATTATAAACCTCAAATCCAATCCATCTAATCCTCAATATAACCTCCAATAAATTATAAACTCAGATATAAAAGATCTAATATAACAAATCTCAACTTCTCAACCTAATACTAACTTATATAAGCATAACCCAATTTATTTAATAAAATCTTCAAACCTCCACATAACCAAAATCATATCAAACTTTAATTTTAATTTCAAATCTCAACTCATAATTTCATGTAATTCAAGATTCAACAAAACTAAACCAGTTAAACCTATAATAATACTTCTAGTAATCCAAATAATTGTCTTAAACCTTATTTAATTGGTAAGAATATCCTATAAGACATAAATCCTAAATCTTTTTTGATAGAAAATTAAATTTAAATTCACACAACTACCAACTAATAAATCTGAACTGATTAATATGATCTATTAATCATACTCTATAAATATATAGTCATCTATTATCAAAACTCAAAAGTTTGCTAAGATTCTAACCCCAAAATTTTCACTAATCAGTATTATATTACCTCATTAGAAAGAAAAAAATACGTAGAATAACTTTCATAAAGAAATTTTGTTGAAAAGAAATTAGTTTAGTTATTTAAATAATCTTATAAAATAAATAACATACCTTAGACTCTTCTTTTCTTCCTCCTTTCCTCACTCTCTTTCACTCACTCTTCATCTCATCCCCTCTCTCTCGTCTCACTCCCTTCAGTTTTATCTGAAGGAGCAACTTACCAATTTTAAAATTTTAATTTAATTATTTCTGTGCAATTTTCTTAAACCATTTTAGTGTTAACTTTAGATTGTGACATATCTCTTTTTAAAAAACAAGTCTGTTGTCATTGCAGACAGACTCAGAAGTGAGAAAGAGGCAAGCACTGCAAATTGTGTCATGTTTATTCAAGAGATATCCTAATAAATACTTATCTTATCTTAGTATAAGATATATTTATCTAATTTGATTAGACTAAAAAAGTTACTTAAGTTAGTTAATACGACATGCATTTTTTAAAACACCGTAATCATCTCTTCTTTAATTTTCTCATTCCCTCTTTTCTTTTGATTATTGTTAAGGAAATATCAATCGAGTAAATTAGGAAAAAGTTGACAAATATAAAAAACTATATTTTATATTTAGGATCAAGATCAACTCTGATCCTCAAATATATCTTATATTAAGGATATGAGGGAGTACCAAATTAATATGCAACAAGCCAATGATGACCAAATGGAAAGGATTAAATGAAATTAACTAAAATCAATCGAAAATTATAAATTAGTCACATTCAGATCACAATTATGTTTACATGTGAAACACATTAACACAATGATGATGACGTTTCTATCCGAAGTCATGTACTATTAATTTTAATTAAACTAGACGGATTATCGTGTACGATGTATGGGCCCTTTCATTAGAAAGGGGAATGAAAATAATTTTAGTTGTGATTACAAAATGTTGAAAATATGAAAGTAAAGAAAATGCATCACAATTTAATAAAAACCATCTATGTTATTTATGAGCACTTGTAATTCATATTGAAGATCAAAATAAATGAGTAGTTTTTTTATAAGTGTTAAAGCATTATAAATGGATTTATGTTGTTCTTGTTCTTAAAGTCATATAGCAATATAAAGAAAGATGTTTGGACATTTCAAAAAAGTATACATGAGATAAGTTTAAAGAACGCATATGGATTAATTAGTCAAGCTAAAGCAAATAGCAAACCATCCTTTTTTCCATAACAAAATATGAATGAATAAAAGTGATAAAGTTGGAAAACAAAAGTTGATCCTCAATTCCTCATCTGCAAAATTTTCAAATAATTTCTAGAAATAATATATATATATATATAAATATATATTTGTTGTCCAACTTCTTTATTTTTTTTATTTATGAATTATTTATGTGAAATGGTGGGAATTTCAAAACCTAATCCGGGTTAGGTAAGTGAAACTTTTCATCAATGTTTACTAATTTGTAATTATTCTAGAAAAGTTGAAGAAGGGCTCTTTTACCTTTTCCACTCTTAAAAGTAAAGCCAATGAGATAATGGCTGTGATTACCTTTAATTTGTCCATTAACAGATTTATTTCAAATAATATATAATAATAATGATCACGATTGTTCTGATTAGTTATGTGTGATTAGCCCAATACACTTAAAGTGCACTATTAAAATATTCATATAATTTTGAAGATCCACGTCCTAATCAATTTGAAAAGCTCGTTTTCAAAATCCATTTTTATATGACGACACAAGACTTTAAAAGGTGTTACAGTTTGGTTTTGAATGCAATATTTTTCTGCTAATCAATGCTTTGAACAAATTAAAATAATGTAATTAGTAATTACACTCTCACACCCAAAGAAATTTTAAGCACGCAAGTGAGATTTCAGATTACTATTGTTTTTTTTAAAAAAAAAAAAAACCCCTTTTTTGATGCTTGGTGACTAATTCCACGTCTCAATTATAATAATAGGTCTCCTTCACTCTTTCTTTAATTCCCTTTTCCCCTTCCGAGCAAAAAATTCCCTTTTCCCCTCAATTACATGCATCATGCTTTCCTCCGCTGCTCTTATCCTCTGCTCCCCTTTCTTTCCTCCAAACGGCGTTGTTTTGACGTAAAAATAATACTATTCAATATTCTTTTTAAAAGAAAATTAACATTCATCATTCTGAAATATTTTTTTTAGTACCAGTTAGTCAGTACCATAAAATATTTTTTTAAGATTCTAATTTTTTTTTAAGATCATGAAGTATTTTCTCAATACAAGTCAATATCCTGAAGTATCTTTTTTAATACTCAGTCAGTATTTTAAAGTATTTTTTTTAAACCACTCAGTATCCTGAAATAATTTTTCAACATCTTAAAATAATTTTTTAAAATCATGAAGTATTTTTTCAATACCATTCAGTAACATAAAATATTTTTTCAAACCATGAAGTATTTTTTTTTTTTTTTCTTATTAGTTAGTATCTTGAAAATATTTTAGAATTTTGAAAAAATTTCAAGGTATTGACTAACACTAAAAACATACTTCGGAGGATAGTGAATGATATTTTTTTAAAAGGAATTGAACAGCATGGAGCAGAGGATAAGGGCAGCGGGGGAGCCTGATCCCAAATACATCTTTGATCATCTAACGTTTTTATAAGGTTTCAATTTTCTTCCATCCATAAGGATTCAATTTATTCCTTTAATTTTGAAAGTATATTTTAAGTACACTTAGGATCTAATCCCAATATTATTAGTTTCAAATAATGTTTTTTTTTTTTAACAATTTTGAAAAAATAAACTTAATATACCAGTATTTAAGAATATTTTGTTAGCATTTAAAATTTTGATCTCATTATTTTTTACTAACAGCATTAGGGTAGAAAGATACCTTATAAAATTAAGGAACCAAAATGAAATATTGTGTAAGATTAAAATTAAAGGTTTAGTTCTTTTACTATTGTTCTTTGTGTTTCTTCAAAACATCTTTAGTTGCTTTTTGGGATTAAAATATTACTACCTTCCAGGTCCTAATTATAGGAATACTTTTGTAGTGCAATTTACACTACAAAAATATTCTTATAATTAGGATGAGAGTGAGTACTACTTCCAACCTTTAATATATGATCTTGTTCATAATGTAATATTCAAATTTTATATTTTTTTATATTAAGAATTAAAGGTAGGATTTTGACATGATCCTTTCTTTGAGTTTGTTCTCATAATTGAATATTCTTGTGAAACTTAATCATAATCTCGGCGAATCACTTGTTGAAATATGTTTATTCAACGATAACATTTCTCTTTGTGTTAGTCATTTAGAATTTTTAACATAATAAATTATACAATAATGACGTGTATAATAAGTTCATCTTAAAAATTTCATCGTAATTACTATAACGCCATTTTTTATGTGATTAGTTATTTTTTATATATTTTAATTAATATCGGTCTGACTCCAAGTCAATCTCAGTCTGACCACTATCCTTTGAAGCACTGCCTTGGCCGGTTCATTCAGTCCCTTTTTTAATACTTCATTCGGTCATAATTATAAGACATAGTTGACTTTTTTGGAGAAATTAAGGAAGCTAATTAAATTACTTTAGAGTATTTTTATTTTTATTTTTTTCTTCAAAGTAATTTGTTTGACTAATAAACTGATATATAATTTAAAAATACACAACATATAAAATGATTAAGTAACTTATTTAGCTTCATTAATCTCTCAAAATTAAATCAACTATGTCTTATAATTAGAACTTAGTGACCCTAGTGATTACATAGACTTTTCAATTAAATAAAAATGGCACAGCTTATTTTTTTATTTTTTATTTTTTTTTTGGTATAAAAAGATTTTTTGGAGGGTTAAACGTGGTCAAGACGCCGGCCTTGGCCGAGACACATGAGAACTGCGGGATTAGTGACCTTAGTGATTACATAGACTTTTCAATTAAATAAAAATGGCACAGCTTGAAAGCTATGAGAAAATGCAAAATTGGTCAAAGCCCGAGAGCCTGCTTGTTTAACTCGACTGCATATCCAATGAGGGGGAAGTTGAATATTTGGGCTCTTCCATATGAAGACCAAAAGCTGTGAACGTAAGCCCAGAATCACTTAAACTCTCTAAAATTTAAATTGGAGCCTATATATTTGTTTAGATTTTCTTTATCTGAATATATTTATTTAAATTTAACTACACTGGGTTTCAGGGTTTGTGCATTCATATGAAATTTAATACGAGTTCAATTATTTATAAATTATACAGGGTGTAATTTCCAATATATATATTGGCATATATATATATATATATATAGGCTAATGATATATCCAGTGATTGGATATAAGGTTTTTTCCAATGAACCCCAAACTACGTCGTTTGTTCTAGTGAACAATACCAAAAAAAAAACACTTCTCAAAGTCCGATTGAGCAAACAGGTAGAGAATCAATATTAAAATTAAATCAAGAGAACAATCATTTGGGTCCAAATTGAAAAACAAAAAAAAAAGCAGGAAGCTCCAAATGCAGAACCAAATCGAAAGAACAATCCAATAGCTTTCAATTTTTGATCGAGCAAAAAAAAAAAAAAAGCTGAATAAACACCAAATGCAGAACAATCCAAATCTTTTAGCAACCAGAGAAATCAAGCAGAGCAAACATATGGGCCCAAATCGAAGAAAGATCAAACCAGAGAAATACAGGAATTGGACCAATATATATATATATAGGCCAATATAGGGTTAAGTAGCAATTTTTCCTCGGAAATACACCCCTAGGAGCAATGTTGCCCTAAAAGTTTTTTTGGACTCAATTTTGTCTGAAAGTCTAAAAACGTAGCAATGTTGCCCTCCACTAAGTGTAGATACTGACAGTGTTAGCACACTCAAGTGTGTACGGATGGTTTTTTTTTAACCTTTGTGCACACTCAAATGAGTGTGCTCAAAGGTGCACACACTCATTTGAGTGTGCAAAAAGGTTTTTTTTTTTTTTTTTTTTTTTTTTTTTTAAAAAAAAAAATCGTTCGTACACACTCGAGTGTAAGGCGTCACTCGAGTGTTTTATAATTCCGTCAATGTCTACCGTTAGTGGAGGGCAACATTGCTATGTTTTTAGACTTTTAGGGCAAAATTGAATCCAAAATAAATTTCAGGGCAACATTGCTCCTAGAGGTGTACTTCCGGGGCAAAATTGCTACTTAACCCGGCCAATATATATATGTATCTTTTATGTAACAATGCTTTGTTTATTTTTCTGGGGAGAAAACTTTTTTATGGGATCAATATGACTCAAAAGATAGAAAGATTTCTGTTTCGTTACTTCTGGGTGGGTTGTGAAAAAAAAAAAAGGGTTTTCTGGCATATCTAAACCCCCTTCTTCAATTGTTTGATAGTCTTAGGCCCTGTTTGGTTCGAAGAAGATCGAAGGAGGGAAAAGGAAAATTGGCATTTTCCAGTGGCGGCGGGCGTTTGATTCAAATTTTCCCTGGAAAATATTTTCCGCCGCCACGCCTTTCTCCCGCTTTTAAGGGAAAATGGGTTCCCACAAAAAATGGTGGGAAGCCATTTTCCAGCGGCTATGAAAATGGGCTAAAGTCCATTTTGCCCTGATCACATGGCAGAGAGAGAAGAGAGTGATGCTAGGGAGAGGAAGAGAGAGAACAATGTGATGTCAGGAGAGGAGGAGAGAGAAGAGCGTGACGCCGGGGAGAGGAAGAGAGAGAACAATGTGATGCCAGGAGAGGAGGAGAGAGAAGAGCATGACGCCAGGGAGAGGAAGAGAGAGAACAATGTGATGCTGGGAGAGGAGGAGAGAGAAGAGGGTGACGCCGGGGAGAGGAAGAGAGAGAAAAGTGTGATGCGGGGAGGAGGAGAGAGAAGAGACGCCGGAGAGAGGAGAGAGATGTGATGCCAGGAGAGAGAGAGGAGAGCGAGAGAGCGCGAGGGAGAGGAGGAGAGAGAAGAGCGTGACAGGGAGAGCGGTGCCAAAATCTGCCACAGCGAGGTCGAACAATTCTTGAGAATTGGAAATATGAGAATTGCCAATGGCAATTCCAATTGCCGGCAATTCTCGAGAATTGCCCATGGCAATTCTCATATGAATTGAGAATTGTCCGACTGAGGTATTTTTTTTAATGGAATTTTCTCAAAAACTATTCAATCCATAAGGGGAAAATGGTATTTTGCCTTATCTTCCTACATTATTTTCTTCCAATCAAACAAAAATTTTCCTATCAACCCATTTTCTTTTCCAGTGCCAACCAAACGCATCAAGGCAAAATATTTTCCATTCCATTCCCACCTTTTCTTTGATCCAAACGGGGCCTTATATGTTGGGTGTTTACTGCTTTTATATACTTTAACTATGTGTCTCGTCATCATTGTTTTTTTTTTTTGGTATAAAAAAAAATTTTGGAGATCATAGTCATTCTATCATTGTTGGGTGTAGGACTTACGAGATCACTCACAAAATGGTAAACTACTTAATCCGATCCCTTACCATGTTTCACATTAGCTCTCGTCATCATTGTTGGGTGTAGCGGAAGCTGTCAGTCGCCCACAAAATAGTAAACTAACATTTGAATTCACGCCCAAAAATGGTAAACTAATATTTGAATTCAGGCCCACAAAATGGTAAACTAACATTTGAATTCGTGTTAGGAGAAGCGCTCACATAACACATATTGCACTTCCTTAGATATAATAGACTTCAATGGAAAGATTTTGTGTTTCAAAAAGACAAAAAAGCTGGTTTATCCACAAAGAGAGAAGGGAGACGCTTGAGATCCCTTTCTGAATTTTTGAGTGTAAATAATTTTCATCTCTTTTAATAAATATATTTTTTAGAATTCAAAATTATGTTTAGAATGTAATTGCTTACATTCTCAACCAATAACTTATTAATACTATCAAAATACTCCCCCTAATCTATAATCTAAGAAGTCCTCTAAAAGGAAATTTTGATCCAAAAATATAAGAGGCTAACAGCATAAATAATGGTTGCCTCTCACTTTTACCCTTTCACACAAAGAGAGAGGTGACAAATATTATATGCATATCTAAAAATCAAATTCAATTTATGATATATTAAATAACTTAACTAAAATTCCTTACCTCATGTTTATTAGTTGACAACGTGTTATATTTTAAAACCCAGAGATTATCAATCACATTAAATAAGTCTGATCTTTGGTCAAAAAAAGGTTATTGATGAGAAAAATATTGGCAAAAAATGGCAGGAAAAAATTGATTCCCATTTCTGGCCTCCCTGAATATTAGGATTCACGATGATTGACATGGGCAATACAGTAAAAGACAAACAAATGCGCCTGGGCAATCCAAAGGGAGAAAGCAGAAGAGGAAAGCAGAGACTTTTACAAGATGACTACGATCAAAACCTTCACATCCTGTTTTAGGTCGTCGTCTTCTCCCTTGCACTGCAAGCTCGCACTCTTTTCATCTCTGAAATTGAGTGTACCCGATTCTCGTTCTTGGTATTCCCTCCTCTTTGATTCCTACTTCTCTAATTTTTTACTAATTTGGGTTTTTGCTTCAAGTGCCTGTGTAGTAGGCTCATCTATAGTAATCCCAATCCGTTGAGGAATTTATCTCTGCGCTCAAATCCCGAGTTTCAGAAGGCTGCGCTTTTGGAGATGGCAGATAAGCGGGCTAACACGGCTCTTCTTGTCGTTGACATGCAGGCATGCTCTTATCTCACCTCATCCAGTCCTTACCTCTTGTTTATTTGAAGAACTTTGAGACCAAATAAGGATCAAATTTAAAATGTAAGTGAGACTGAAGAGAAATAGTAATTGAATCTTGGAGGAAGTAAGGTTTCTCTGGGCTTTGTTATTGCAGAGAGACTTTTTGGAAGATGGAGGCCCCATGCTTGTAAAAGGAGGCAAAGCGATAGTCCCCAATGTCGTTAAGGCTGTCGACGTTGCTAGGCAGAATGATATACTCATAGTTTGGGTAAGCACAGTTCATGCCCATCTTTCATTCTTGCCATTTACTTTTGTCAATGAAGCAGTGTTGTTTATGGCTGTGATTACGAAGATACAAATTTACAATATGTTAACCTGATAGATTTGATCATTCAATCAGAATATTCTATGGGGAAGGAGGGATACTTGTTCACCTATAGATGGACAATTTTTCATGAAACAAGCCTTGCTATGAATTAGGAGTAATTATTTAGTTAGTCGAAGCCTGAATGCTGAGTAAAGTTTCCAGGAAAGGTATAGTTGGAATAGTAAAGAAATGAAAAGCCAAAGTTGTGAATTGAGTTTTGTGATTTGTGTATCTGCTTAGCTGAGGTTTGTTTGCATCTCTCTTGAAGAGACTGCATAATCTCTTATTACCCAAAAATAGAGTCTGTATAAGTGAAGAAAATTGAAGAGAGACATTTATCAATTTTTATATTTGAAGCTCTGAAGGCAGTACTTGTTTTGAGGTGCTTCCACAAAATGTTTTCAGGTTGTACGTGAACACGATCCCTTAGGAAGGGATGTTGAACTCTTCCGACGGCATTTATATGGAGCAGGGGTAGTTGGACCAACCACAAAGGGAAGTGAAGGTGCAGAATTAGCTGATGGCTTGGTAATTAGAGAAGGGGATTATAAGTTGGTGAAGACAAGGTTTAGTGCATTTTTTGCTACACATCTTCATTCATTCCTTCAAGGAGCAGGGATCAATAGTCTAGTGGTCACTGGTGAAAAATCCAACCCAACAAACTGAATTTAGTTATGCTTTTATGCCCGCGTATCTTGACTTCTCGAATCACTATTTTTAGGTGTCAAACTCCAAATTGCATCAGGCAGACTGTTTTTGATGCTGTAGCATTAGATTATCAACCTGTAACTGTTCTTGTTGATGCCACCGCTGCAGCCACACCTGATATCCATCATGGTACGTGTTTTTTCACTTGCTTAATAGCCTTGCAATTGGCTGTAAATTCAACTTGGACAACGATCAAAGATAGTTGAAATTGAACCCATATATATACTATTTATTTATGACAAATTGAAAATAACGTGGCCAGAACAATGTCCTGTTAAGCTCTACTATGGGTTTAATTGAATCCATCCAAGAATGATGAAATTGTGTGTCTTATGATATTCATCTAAACTTCATTTCTTAGGATAGGTCGTTTATTACTGTTGTAGTGAGCACGGGTATATCCATATTTGTTCAACTATCAACTATCAGTGAGTTGTTTGCTATTGCAAGGGTTGGTCGATTTGTGGTAAATATAGTTTGAATTGTAGGGTAAGTTATATGTATATATATATATGATCAGTGAGTTGTTTGCTATTGCAAGGGTTGGTCGATCTGTGGTCAATATAGTTTGAATTGTAGGGTAAGTTATCCAATTTTGCATATGCATAATTCAGTCAATAGCTTATACATCCAATATCCAGTTGTATGCCTGTTTGAAAGAACATGATTGCATTGTGTGATGCTACACTTCTCCTTGTGAATATTCCTTCCTGAATCTTTCTATAGTTTGTGTTCTAGATGCCCTCTAGTCATTTTATTTTATTTTATTCTCTCTCTCTCTGTGAGAAGATCAAAGTTTACATGACTAGATCTTGGTAATGGGCATTGACCAATGTTTGTTTGTTTTCAGCCAACCTATTCGACATGAAAAATATTGGAGTTGCAACCCCAACACTACAAGAATGGAGCAATATGTTTGAATCTTGATCTGCATATACCATGCAACTGTTTGCACCGTGGGCTTTTGATGTCTTCAGTATTAACTATGAAGTGAAATGAAACTCATGTATTCCTCAACAATAAACTGAGGAGAGAGAGAGAGAAATAAGAGTTCACATATCAACTTGAGTCTCACTCTGATCTGATCTCTCTCCCTCCCTCCCCACTTCATCCCTTTATGAGAAGATCCCAACATTGCGGACTTGTTTGGATTAACAAGCCAATTGAAGTTTAGGAAGAAG
Organism: Acacia melanoxylon; assembly: GCA_019022615.1. Taxonomy (NCBI): domain Eukaryota; kingdom Viridiplantae; phylum Streptophyta; class Magnoliopsida; order Fabales; family Fabaceae; genus Acacia; species Acacia melanoxylon. The sequence goes on from JAFJYJ010000003.1 coordinate 18,317,433, forward strand.
AAACAATGTGATTTATGCTTGGATAAGCTTTAATAAAAATAAATAAATCAGTTTGACAGAAACTTATATGGATGATATGTTGAAAATTCAATTTCAGAAGAGTCAAATGTGAAGAAAAACCACAAAAAAAAAAAACACTTCAACTTTAACATGATTGTTGGACAAAAAGTCAATTTGCCTAAATACTAAACCAATTATGATATTTAGTGCTTGTTTGGAATAGTGATTGGAGCAATGCAACTTTTCAATCATAATTTACGATATATAACGTAAGTATGTGAAATAGTTTTATCTCAATTTATGTAAATAAGTACTATTAGAGTCTCAAACATGATACCAAATAAGCACGTATCTAACAAACTTTTAGGCTTATAAAAGTTAGTTTGGGTTCACTTAGCGCTATCCCAAACAAACTCGGCATCCCTTGCAAAAAAAAAAAAAAAAAAAAAAAAAAAATCTTGTTTGAATGCTTCTCCAATAATGGCTTTGTCATTATCTACATGATGCACTAAAGAATTAAAATGCTTGCAATGAAAACGAGAGAAACAAGAGGAAGTGTGTTTCTAGTCACTCCATTTTTAATGTCTACTTGCTTTTTGGTTACTGAAAAGACCCAAGTCTTGATTGTGATTATCTCTACACATAGATGAGACAAGAGTAGGGTGGAAGAATCGAATTTAATCACGTCATGGGATAGGTGCTTTTTTTTTTTGGGGGCAACAAGTAGATTAAAATCTCACTTTTTGGAAAATTAACTAACTTTTAAGTTTTTCCATTTGATTTCATGCCAAATTTTTTAAAAAAATTTATTTCTTCAATTTCGTTATAAAATTAGTCTTTCTGGAAATCATATGCAAGTTTATGATCGCTCTTTTAGCAGTATCATCAATGAGATAACAAACACGATCATGCAAGGAGATATTGATATTAATTTTAGAGCCAAAAATTAGAGAAATATTTACATACTCTATGAGTATCATCAGTGTCATTTCATTTGAACTCTATCTAATGAAAATACAATAACTCATCATTTTAATCTTAATTAGTTGATTTTTTGAACAATTTGTTGATGACCATCTCAAATAATTTACATTTTAGTTTATTTTTAAGAAAATTATTGGCTAATCATTTTGTTTTGTCAAGTTAAAATGTTTATTTTTCTCAAAAACAAAATAAAATGTAAAGCTGAGACAATAATCTAAAATTAAAATGTGGTCCAACATTTTAGTTAAACCAAACTAAATCATCGTCCTTGCTAGAAAAGTATTTTTTGAAATTAGGCATGAAAGGCCCAATAAAGAAAATAAAATAAAAATTAAGAGTAGCACATTTTTCTAAAAGTATAAAATACAAAAAAAAAAAAAAATAATCAATATCAATAATAATAAAAGCATAATACAGTACAATAAATTGATTTTTGGGAAAATCATATCTCATGTCCCAAGAGACCAACAAAATTTCAAAAAAGTCCCACAAGGAATTCGGATGTCGAGAAAAATTAAAGTTGTTAATCGTTAGATAAAGTTGTTAATTTTCTGATCTTTCACTTTCCTGTAGGACTTTTTTAAAAATTTTGTTCGTCCCCTGAGACCTAAGAGAGAGATTTTTCTTTCATGCCAACTGCAACCATATTCTCCTCTTAGTCCTATTTGGCAAGAGAGAAAGCTTGGGGATGGAAAATTTTTGAGTTGGGTTTAAAAAATTTGGAGAAGTGAGGTTATAATATTTTAATAAAGATAAAATGAAAAATAAAAGGATAAAAAAATAATTAAAAATCTTAAATGCACTTCCCTGTTTTTTTTTTTTTTTTAAAATCTAATTCACAAAATTTTCCTCTCCCCTCCCCTCTCTTCCAAATCCCTCCTACCAAAAAAACACCTTGGATCAGTATTATTAAATCTGCTGGCTTTCATATTGCATCAATATCTCGTCTCTCATTTATATTCAATATCCTTGTATTTTAAACTTACTCCCTCCACTGTTTAACATATAACATATTTTGAGTGTTGATCTTGATCTTAAATATAAGACATAATTTTTTTATATTTGTCAATTTTTTCTTAATTTACCTTTTTAAGTGCTTTCTGAACAATAGTCAAAGAGGAGAGAGAATTCAAGAAGATGACTAAAGTGTTTTAGAAAATACATACCCCTCCAGTCCTCAATATAAGACATATTTAGAGAATTGATTTTGATTCTAAATATAAGACATAGTTTTTAATATTTGTCAATGTTTTTCTAATTTACCCCTAATGATGCTCCCTAAACTATAATCAAGAAGGAGAGAGAATGTGAGAATAAAAATAAATAAATAAGATGTTTTAGAAAATATATGTCATATCAAATAATTTGACCAACTTTCTTAATCTAATCAAATTAGGTAAACATGTATTATACGAAGAACGGGTATCATATTAACTAACATAACAATTTTCTCAATCTAATCAAATTAAGTAAATATGTCTTTATTAATATCAAGAAACTTCCTATGGAAAGTATGGTACATTGAAAACTTAGGCCTGATTTGATTATTGTTTTAAGAATAGCTTGGTAAATTTTTTTTTTTTAAAAAAAAACAAAAGTTACATTTATTCTAAGACATTACAATTGTAAACAAAAACTACATAAAACAAAGACAGTGCAAAGAGCATAACCTCGAGTAAAAGGAGGATTTAAGAAAAATAACAAAACAAAAAATAGAAAACATGTAAAAAAAATTATGACTTCAAAGGACCTCATTACCGTACAAAGCAGAGCTAAAACATAAATTTTCAAATGAATAAAAAATAATTGTTGCTTATAAAAGGAAGGGGGAAATAATAAATAATGTAAGGGGGAACATGAATGATTATGAGTTTGGCACTTTGGCCTATGAATTTGACAAATGAATAAATAAAATAAAATGAACCCGAGTGCCACGAGGGTGACATTAAGTAAGTAAGATTGGATTTGGCCAAAAAAAAAAAAAAAAAGATTGGATTTGGCCCACAATGAGGAGGGACCACACTATGGTGCTCGCATCCTTTGTGGACTTTATAAGGCGAAGTTCAAACGTGTGATTAGCTAACCAGAAGTGATACAGTTAACTAAAATGTCGGTTTTCATTCTAAAATAGAGGAGATTCAATATCTACTGGTTGATGTGAAGATTTTATTGACGGGCGATCGTAAATCTTACGTAAAGCGTTTTTTAAGTCGGAGGCGTGTCACAACCCTATCGTTCTGGTGGCTCCTCCAACTTAAATTTTTATATATATGAAAAAAAGAGGGAAAACATTATTTTTTTAAAATTGAGGCTTTAATTTCAATGTTAAGATAATACTCCATCATATCCTTGTAGTAAATGTGTAACTTTTAAACATTTCTTTTCCATTATACCCTTACTTAATGAGTGACATATATTTAATAAAGGTAAAATTAAAAATATCAGTTTAAAATTTCAGACAACGTGAATTTGTTTTAAAATTTCAAACTATGACTAAAACTTGAATTTGTTCTTTTTGAAAATTTGCGACCAACATTAAGGATCACCCTATAAGAGAGAATGTTCTTTATAAAAAAAGGATCAGAGGGAGGGAGTAATGATATAATCCCTTTGTTCCTTATTACTATAAGAAATGTTTAATTGAATCTTGTGGTAAGTGGCGGTTAAGAACAATAAGTGTGTCAAAATTATAACACTTTTTTGACTAAAATACCCTTATTTATGAGGAGATAGGGAATAAGATAGTTATTGTAATAAGGAGGATGTAGAAGAGAAAAAAATAAGAAAATAAATATGGTAGATGTAATAGGTATTTGGGGGTTGTAAAAATTTATTATATTGACATTAAATAAGGGTAATTAAGTAAGGGCAAAATGTGAAAGTAAAAGTAAAAGAAATAAAATAAAACATTCTCTAAATATTTCTTATAATTTAGAATACAGCATGTGTGGTGGTTGTTTCTTGTAATATGGAACGGAGGTTTACTCCCTCCGGTCCTTTTTATAGCAGTCAAAAAATTGAACTACCTTGACCACTTTTATAAGAACTCGATAAGAATTGTTTAAATGTTTAATGATTTTTTTTAAATCTTTTTCTCCCATTAATTATAGATATTGCATTAATTAAAATGTTGGTGATGCGTATATTTATTCTATTTCTTTTTCTTATTTGGCCTCTCATAAATAAAGATATTTTTAAAAAATATTTCATAAACACTTATTGTTTTTAATTAATTTTATCAACTTTCTTAAACCACATAATTCGGTTATCAAACTCTTATAAATAAGATCGGAGGAAGTATTATAAAATTGTAAATTGTAAATATTAATGATATTATAAGTTGATGGTCTGATGGATATGTGTGGTGGGTGAGGGAGAGAGAGAGATAAGATCATGAATGTTCTTTGTTTGGGCATCAATATAAAATGGGCAGGTTCAGGGGAAAAAAAATCAATACAAGATAGGGTAGGAGTGAAGGTGAGGAGCTGAAAACGCGTGTACTATTTAAAACCTTACATGAGAACGAGACCGACATTACGGTTAGGTAGCGTCGGCTTTCACCCTAAAAAGGAGAAGGTTCGATACGCATGGCTGGTCGATGTGAGGCGCCGTTGGTGGGTGATCTATAAGTACGCTTTGTAAGCCGCATTTCTTTAAGCTCGGGCGAACGCGTCTGCAGCGTGGAACCGATTGCCTACCCCCACCTAAACTTTTCTGTATATATAAAAAAAAAAGTGTACTATTTAAAACCTTAATCTTTTTATACGATACAAATAAGTGAATTGTGCAGATAAAAAATCAGTTAAAAATAATTAAAGACAATAAATATGTAAACAACATTTTCCCCCCTTGAAACACTCTTATTTATAAAGAGAAAAATGAATTAGTGAGGGAATGGATATATAGTTAATTAAAAGGTTGATATTATGACATCAAAACCCACCCAAATTGGCATGTTAGATTTGTGACTTGATGAACAAGGATCTTAGCCTATCTGATAAAGAGTTTTGGACGAATTAACTAGGTTTGATTTAATTATAACTAGTTTGATATTAAGTCAACCTAGATTTGAACCACACTAACCCTTGAATTATTATCTCGAATAATTGATTGATCCATTAAGTTTTCAATATTGATAATATGAGACAAACCAATAATTAATAAGTGAAAAATAAAAAATGATGCTAAATTTGGGGGAGTGGTTATTACTCCATGCGTCCTTTATCATAAGATCCTAATTTTTAAATTGATCTATCCCCTTTGATATAATTCACTTTGAGTTCATCTAAACATTAAATGAATTTTTACTCATTTTACTTTTATTTAATATACTCTCTTTTATTATTATTTTTTTCTCATATATTCTTCCTCATCTTGTTTTTTTCCCACGCTTTCATTTAACCAACTTATAAATAAGGGTATATTTTTTTTCAAAATACATTTCTTATGAATTTATTACTTTTTAACTAATTTCAACAGTTACTCATTCTGGTTCTTATTGTAAGACACCAACTAATAATTTTCACATACCAAGAATAACAGTTAAAGTAAATAAAGTTGTCCTAAAATTTAAATAACTTCCAATATTACCCCTACTAATTGCACTAAATTTTAATATTATATTAATTATTACTCTCACCCACTACTCTTATTAATTATAAGATACATTAAAAAAATAATTAATGCTTTTAAACAGTAAATTTTTATAAAAAGACTAAATATAATCAATAGTTGTCTTAAAAGCTTTATAATAAGGACTAGAGGAAGTATGTTGAACCAAACAATTAGGATTTATAATGGAAGATGGGAGGAGTATGTAAGCTTGTTTGGGATCACTTTCAAAGGTTTTAAAAGTGTTTATTAACGTAAATCGAGATAAAACTTCTCTTACATACTCACTTTGTATATCGTAAACGATTGGAAAACTGTTTTTAAAAACTCTGACTGCGATTCCAAAACAAACAATCATGAAAGGTGTGAAAGCATGAGGATGGAGTTTGCTAATTGTGGGCACATTATATGAATTGATAGAAAGAAAGCAGATTTGCAAATGTGAAATGAAAGCAGGCCAAATTGGTAAAGCGCGTCCAAACAAAACAATGATTTGCAAGTTGTCAAAAAGTGAATAAATAAAACAATGATATGCAAAGATTATTCCAAATTAACAAAGGCCACGTGGGACCCACTCCCCACGGGCATGCCGTCCAACCCGAAACCGGCCCATTCACACACAAAATGACCTAAAAAGTAAAAAGACACTTATCATCTTCTTTTTCCCCCAACCAAAAAGATATAATCATCATCTCCAAAAATCAATAATAGTATAAAGTTGGTTAAGACATCAGTCTTTACCTTAAAAAGGAGGAGGTTCGATACTCGCTGGTCGATGTGAAGGCCTCGTTGGTGGGCGATCTATAATCTTCTCAAAGTCAGCTATTTTTTTGGCGGATAGATACCCCGACTACGATGGGTACGGTGTTACCCCCACCTAAAATTTTATATATTAAAAAAAAAGTAGGACCTCGGTACTTTTTTTAAAGTTGTAATTAATTTTTTGTTAAAGGAAATCTATGTGTAACACCTCAATACTATTTATTTTTCATAAACATCTTTATTTATGGAGGGAAAATAAGTAAAAAGAGATGAGAAGCAAGGAGTGGGAACACATATGATTTTAATGTATGACTTAAATGAGGAAGTGATATTAGCCATAAATGTATGACCTATTTCATATATTTATCAATATTTTTCTAAAATAGCCATATTGATATTCCTTTAACAATAACCGAATAGAATAGAGACGAAGGGAATTAAAAAAGATGGTTAGAGTGTTTTTGAAAAAATATATTAAAATATTAGCTAACTCAATTAAGTTCCTTAATATAATTAAAATAATTAATTAGGTCTGATGGTGAAGTATTAAATTTTCAGACAAATATAAAGTACTCCGTATAACTTATAAAAAGGACTAAACATACGAGTGTTTAAAAAATTTTAACTTATAAAAAGCACTGGGCGTAGTACCATATTGATTTTTATAAAATGTTTTTAGCTGCTAATACTTGAAACCAACAAGGATTTTTAAGTCCGAGCAGAAAAAAATTTATGATTGTTAAGTTTTTAATTTTTTTTAAAAATAAATAAAAGTAGTTAAAGTTAATAAAGTTGTCCTAGAATTTAAGTAGTTTTCAATATTACTCCTACTAATCGACTACACTCTAATATCATACTCCCTCCGGTCCTAATTATAAAACTTAGTTGACTTTTTTAGAGAGATTAAGGAAGCTAATTAAATTAGCTTAGAGTATTTTTTTTTTTCTTCAAACTTAATAATTTGATTAATAAACTAATATATAATCTAAGAAAACATAACATATGAAATGATTAAGTAACTTATTTAGCTTCCTTAATCTCTCCAAAAAAAGTCAACTAGGTCTTATAATTAGGATCAGATGTAGTATTAATTATTACTCTCACCCATTATCCTTATTAATTATGGACATAGATAAAAAAAAAATTAATATTCTTTGAGAATAAGTAAGTACCTAAAAAAAAAAACTAAATAAATTTGATAGTTGGTGTACTATAATAAAAAGAAGAGGGAGTATGTTGTTTATTTAGGACTCAGGTAGCATGATTAATTCTATCAAAAAAAAAAAAATTTGTCCTTGGTACAGGCGGAGCTCGATCAAGCCTCTTTAGTGAATCCCGGATCGAATCCACAGAAGATCTTGAGGCCAGACAACAAATCATTTTTTTTCTTCTTTCAATTCTCATTTGTCCAGATCCAAATCTTTTTTTCTTGATATGGAGGAAAAGACAACAAGGCAACAAGCACATGCCCTTGGGACTTTTTAGTAATTACACCCTCTCTACTCTGCAAGCTCACCATAATTCACCCTTATATATTAAGCACTACTGGTATCAGTTTTCCGACCTCATTCATTTAGCACAATCTGTCAAGCCCAAATGGTCCATCAGCAATAAAATCACCGTGCTGTGACAAAAAAGTTAAAAGTTCTCTACGTTATCTGTGTTTTTCCTCCACAATGGAGATGCAAGAAATGGGTGGTGCTTCATCTTCTTCAGCTGAAGCCGAAATGGTTCGTAGTCCTATGATTTCTAAAACCCAGAGAAACAAGGGTGGCTTCATCACCATGCCCTTCATTATAGGTAAATCATTATTTACTAGTAATTTGCTTCAACCCCATTATCTAAAAAACCATTATTTTTCTTTTCTGTGGCTTAATCTTGGTTAATAATGATGTTGCAGCAAATGAGGCACTGGCCAAGGTGGCTAGCATAGGGATTTCGCCTAACATGACTTTCTATCTGATGGGGGATTATAGGCTTCATGTTGCCACAGCCACAAAAATACTCTTATTATCCTCTGCTGCTGGAAATTTCATTCCTGTGGTCGCTGCTATTATCGGTGATTCTTATCTTGGTCGATTCCTCACTGTTGGCTTAGGTTCTGTCTTCGCTTTCCTGGTATTCATCCTCTTTCCTTCTTCTTCTTTTGTTTTTTTAAGAGGAGAAAAAAGTGAAGTTCTGTTTACAAGGGTTGCTTTCTATTTCTCTGTTTAGTTAATTTGTTGACCAGAGTTTCAACGGGTCAAATTTTCTACTAACAATCTGTAAGATTCCACTCTCAGGTCCTGCTTAACGAGATGATGAATATATATGTTCCCAAATAGGAGAGACTTAGAGTATTAGAATAAAATCATAAAGAATATGCTTATATTGGGATGATTATTATGGGTAAGATTCTTCATAGGAATTCTAAAGAAAGGGGCCTTACTTGCTAGTTTTTAGAATAGATCCTCGTCTCGTCCAGGCAGAGATAAACAGTTTTTTTCCCCATTCCAGTGAAACCTGCAGGAGGTGACCTATAAATAAGACTGCCGGAAGACGTGTTGAGCTTGTCGGCCCTTTCAGCCCTGAATTTGCAAAGACAAGCCTTAAGATTTTTGCTTTAAAAGTGAAAGCGAGCCTAAAAAGACCAACCAGACTGAGCGCCTGCACGGCTTTGTAGGGCCAAGGGCCGGTGCCTGTATTATTTATATGATAATTAACATTATTAATTTTTTATTTTTCATACGTTGTAAATATTTAGTTGTTATTATTTTTTTAGAATTAAATTTTATAAGACTATTTTGTATTAAGAATCCTAAAAATTAAAAGTTTATTAAAGATATTTCTTATTTCATATGTATTCTTACTAATTTTGTATTTTTGACTTATTTTCTAGTTATTGTTTTGTTGATATTTTGTGTTGTTTATTTTGTTGACTACTTACACTTTTCAAGACATATTTAGAAGAAGTATTTTTAATTTTGTTGAGTCTTCTCATTAATTATTTGTAATTGTGGTATGTAGACAATAATTTACCATTGATTATGAGTTAATGACTATTTGTTTGTTATATGATGAATATCATTTACACCTTAATTTTGATAACATTTATGTGCTAAATTAGGACTTTGATTGTTCTAATTTTATTTCTTTAAAAAAAGATGAAAAAATAGTAAAAAATTGTTAAAATAGCTTCGGCCATGACTTCTAAAAATGACTGTTTTTCTTTAGTTAGGCTTACAGGGCCGGGATGGCCTTTTTTACCAGCTCTAGTAAGACCAGTGAAATACATATAGACAAAGCTGGAGATTTTACATGTGGTTTAAGGGAACTAATATCTAAGTCACAACATGTCCAATTCAATAGAGAACAAGGCCAACAACAACAAGAACAAAATTTTGGGCTTGATGTCACTTAAGTTGAATAATTCATCTAACTGAAAGTAATGTTGTTTTGTTCAATAATGACACAGGGAATAGCACTTTTGTGGTTAACAGCCATGATACCACAGGCAAGACCTCCACCTTGCAACCAAGCAATAGAGAAGTGTAGCTCAGCAACAGGAGGGCAAATGGCTCTCTTGCTCTCTTGCTTTGCACTAACCAACATTGGAACTGGCGGTCTTGGTTGTTCATTACCGTTTGGTGCGGACCAAGTGAACAGAAAAGATAACCCTAATAACCAGAGAGTGTTGGAAATGTTCTTCAGCTGGTATTATGCTTCTTCTGCTGTTTCTGTCTTAATTGCCTTCACTGCAATAGTTTATGTGCAAGACCATTTTGGATGGAAACTGGGTTTTGGGATTCCTGCTGCACTAATGCTCTTATCAACCTTCTTGTTCTTCCTTGCTTCTCCACTTTATGTAAAGCATAAACCCACTGCTAGCTTGGTCACCGGCTTCGCACGTGTCATTGCCGCATGGTATAAGAACAGAAAACTTGACCTTCCACCTAAGGGCTCACCTGGAAGGTATCACATTAAGGAAGGCTCAGATGTCCTTGCTCCATCTGATAAATTAAGGTGATTTCAAAATTCTCATTATTAGTGTTTAGAGAATTAAATGGATACTAGACTGGTGTTAAAAGCTATTTTGATAGAATGTACCTTAAGACTATATACCTTCTATGAATTTTACGCTAGTATACTTCAGGGTTAAACCTACTGCAGGTCCTTGTATTTTTAAGGAGTCTTGGTTTTGGTCCCTATACTTTATCCTGTCCAAAATGTTGGTCCCTGTTGTTTCATAAGGACTTGGATGTGAGCTTAACAGTGTTGTATTTGCTAATTTGGTGTTAACAACATTAAGTAAGCTCACGTGAACTACTAAATAGGATTGATGGCTTACGTGTAGGGACCAAAAGTTGTTAAAAGTACAAGGACCTGGAGTGGGCTTAACCCTATATTTTAATACCATTCTTGATCTTCTGTACATTTGGTTGGATCGATACAAGGTGACAACAGCTTTAATTGTATATAGGTTTCTGAATAAGGCTTGCTTGATTAAAGATCCAGAAAAGATATAGCCCCGGATGGTTCAGCCAGAAATCCATGGAGTCTCTGCACAGCAGAGGAAGTAGAAGAACTAAAAGCAATCATCAAAGTCATTCCACTGTGGTCTACTGGCATAATGATGTCCGTTAACGCCCAAGGCTCATTTCCATTGCTCCAAGCCAAATCCTTTAACAGACATATCACATCAAGCTTTGAAATTCCAGCAGGCTCATTGACTGTAATAGTCATAGGATTTATATTTGTGTGGATAGGGATATATGACCGTATCCTGCTTCCCGTAGCATCGAAGATCAGAGGCAAACAAGTTAGGATTAGTGCAAAAAACAGAATGGGACTTGGGTTGTTGTTCTTCTTTCTCACAATGATTGTGTCAGCAATTGTGGAGTCTAAAAGGCGAAGAAAAGCCATTGAAGAGGGACATATTGATGATCCTAATGCTGGTGTTGACATGTCCGTTGCCTGGCTTTTTCCTGCACTTGTACTTGGAGCCATAGCAGAAGCATTTAATGTGATAGGCCAACAAGAGTTCTATTACTCGGAGTTTCCGGGGAGCATGTCGAGCATTGCCACGTCTCTGGTCGGGCTGGCAATGGCAGGTGGCAGCTTGGTGACCACCGCCGTGTTCAGCCTTGTGGATGACATAACTTCAAGAGGAGGAAAAGAGAGCTGGGTGTCGGATAATATAAACAGAGGTCGTTATGACAAGTTTTATTGGCTTCTTGTCATAATTCAAGGTGTTAATCTACTCTATTACCTGCTTTGTAGTTGGCTTTATGGTCCAACTTCTGATGAATTACCCAAAGAAAATCGAGAACTTGCTTCAATAACGGAGGAAAGTGGTCGTGGGGTTAAGGATGAAAAGGAGAATTAGAAGTTCGGAGAGTTTGTTCGTTCACAAACCCGAGATATAGTCATGTTTTTTTACCTTGAGAGATTTGAATAGGCTACACCTATATATATATATATATATATATATATATATATATATTTACATGTATTATAAGTAAAACTTCAATGTTTATGTTCATGGAGATACGAATTATGGGGAATATGTTGCTTCTTAAGACTTATTAATAGTTTCACTGCAATATGCAATAAAGCGGTTGTTCAAAGAATCACCCCAAGGATCTACCGTTTTTATCGACAATAAAGCAACCAAATTAGTTGTTGAAGAAACTTTATGAAAAGATCTCATAGAAAGAAAAATATCCATAAACACCGGTAAAAAAGATGATGACAGAGAAACCGTCAATTACGTAACAAATTACACGGTCTCGACCATGACCTATTCACCATTACCAACAATCTAAACTAATCTTTTGAAAGATGAAGCCAATAATCTATAAAATTATAGTTATTAAATTCCAACCCTCAAAAACACGAAATATAGCCCCCATGTGAGATTTGTTATCATTGAAACTCCCAACTCGATTTATTACCGCAAAGAAAATTAACATTATCATAAGAAGTCAAAAAAAACATGAAAATAAACCAAGATAAGAGGAGGAAAATTGCTAGATCTTATAAATTAATTATAGCTATCAACTTGTATCTAATAATCAAAATTTAATTAGGGAAATTGCTAGATCTTATGGTCTTGCCCGCTTGTGAACCAGTTTTTTCGTAGTTTATTTTTAGTGAGTGCTTAAAGTTTCTTCAAAAATACGTTTTAGTCCCTATATTCATAATCTTGTTGATAAGTTGAAAGCAATAAACATTTCATATGCACTTTCCCCTCTAATATGGCCCTTATTCATAAAAAGAAAGAATAAGTGCGAGAGATAAATTGAGTAAAATACTGAAAGTGGATATATGGGAAGACAACAAGGGATAAAAATGAAAAAAGAAATGCATTAAATGATCAAACATATCCAAACTTTAACTTATTAAAAAAACAAACAGTTTCAAAAATTTGAAACTTATATTTTAAACTGGAGAAAGTAATAAATATGTAAAAAATATTAATAAAGGTTGGTTTAGTTGGTAAATGGGTTGTCTCATAATCATAAGGTTATGGATTCAAATCCTACCGATGTAAATACCTTGTTGATAGGCGATCTGAAAGACTTTAAAGCGCAGGTATCGAACTCTAATGAGTTTTGAGAGACACAACTCACCTACACTTTATTTGTACAAAAAATAAATAAATAAATTTACATATATCTCAATATCTAATAATATTTATTTAATATAATATTGTTGAGATATTCAATAAACTTTATTTACCGCTTCCCATACTATCGGTCAACTAACTGATTCTTTGATCCTATCTTTTTCTCTATATATTTACATATATCTTAATATCTAATAATATTTATTTAATATAATATTGTTGAGATATTATCGCTAACATTTAATGGTCGTAGCAAATTTGTAACAATTTGAACACCCTATTGAGTGAAAACTTCGGACATAAATCTGTAATAATAATCAGAGGAGTATATTACATTAAGCTGAAGTTGGAATCAAAATGATATGCTAATAAAAATGGTTAATGTACTAACAATGTTATTAGGATGTTGACTTGTGAATATATTATAAGTGCACTAATGGTATCCATTTTCATACCCATGGACCACAAGCACTGAAATCACCATACTCTGTACTGACAGTTAAAAGTTCTCTGCTTTTCCTCTGTTTCTCTCTGTTTTTCCCTTCTCTGTTCCGCAATGGAGAAGCAAGTAAAGAGTTCTTCTTCTTCTTCAGCCGAAGCCGGAATGGTTCGTCGTCCTTTGATTTCTGAAACCCAGAGAAACAAGGGTGGCCTCGTCACTATGCCCTTCATTATAGGTATTATTACTTTGCTCCAATCCTATCATATCTCAAAACAATTGTTTATTTCTGTGGCGTGATCTAAGTGAATAATGTTGCTGCAAATGAGGCACTGGCCAGGGTGGCGAGCGTGGGGATTACGCCTAACATGACTTTCTATCTGATGGGGGATTATAGGCTTCATATTAACACAACCACTAGGATAATCTTGTTAGCCACTGCTACGGCAAATTTCTCTCCTTTGGTCGGTGCTATTATTGGTGATTCTTATTTTGGTCGATTCCTCTCTGTTGGCTTAGGTTCTATCATCATTTTCCTGGTATTCTTCCTTTTTCCTTCTTCTAAGGGAGAAGAAAAGTAAAGTTCTGTTTACAAGGGTATCTTACTATTTCGCTGTTTAATCATTGCAATACATAGTAAGCAAGTGACGAATCCTGCTAAATATATAGCTATCCGATTTATATATATGTTCTACTAACAGTATGTAAGATTCCACTCTCAGGTCCTGCTTACAAGGTCGTGAATATATATGTTCCCAAATAGGAGAGACTCTTCTCAATTATATTAGAATAAAATCATAAAAAAATATGATTATATTGGGGTACATGATGATTATTATGGGAAACATTATTTCTAGAAATCAGATACATATAGATGAAGCTGGAGATTTTTTTTGTTTGTTTTGTTTTATAAGAAAAAGTTTAGGTGGGGATAGACACGGTGATCCCATGAGCTGCAAGACGCCAAAATTTCAAAGAACGCTTTGTGATTCTTACAGATTGTCCACCAACGGGGTTTCACATCGATCAATGGCCGTGAGTATTGAACCTCATCCCTTTTGGAGTTAAGGCGGATCGCCTTATTAATGTGACAATCCTCATTGACTGAAGCTGGAGAATTTACATGTGGTTTAAGGGAACCAATATCTAAGTTACAACATGTCCAACTCAATAGAGAATAAGGCCAACAAGAACAAAGTTTTGGGTTTGATGCATTAATATAGTATTACTTTCAACAATAATAAGCCTTATTCTACTAGTTGAGTTAAATAATTCATCAAAACATTTAAATTAGCCATTATGGGGGAATTGACATTAACAAAGGGGGAATGACACATAGGTCTCAAGGAAGATAAATAATTACAACCTGATCCCTTAAAATCATCCAATTGCATTGAAGTCCTATGGGAGTTAGGTTAGATTAATTCTAAATGTGAAAAAGACCACTTTACCCTCCATCTGCTCTTTTTTTTTTTTTTTTTTTTTAAAAAAATGAATGAGGGCAAATTGGCCTTTTCACATTTAAAATTAATCTAACCTAGGTCTCATGGGATTTCAGTGTAATTTAATATCATAGGACCCCAAAAAAAAAAATTATGCTGAAAGTGATGTTGTTTTGTTTAATGACAGGGACTGACACTGTTGTTGCTGAGCTACAGATCTCTGTTGCTGGGTTGCAAGGTGAAGGTCTTGCCTGCGGTAACATGGCTGTTAACCACAACAGGGCAAATGGCTCTCTTGCTCTCTTCCTTTGCACTCATCAACATTGGAACGGTGGGAGTGGTTGCTCCTTAGCATTTGGTGCAGACCAAGTGAACAGAAAAGAAAACCCTAATAACCAGAGAGTCTTAGAAATATTCTTCAGCTGGTATTATACTTCTGGTGCAGCTTCTCTCCTAATTGCCCAGACTGCAATAGTTATGTGCAATACAATTTTGGATGGAAAGTGGGTTTTGGGATTCCTGCTGCACTAATGTTCTTATCAGCCTTCTTGTTCTTCCTTGCTTCTCCACTTTATATAAAGCGTAAACCAACTTCTAACTTGATCTCTGGCTTCTTCCGTGTCATTGCCGCTTCGTATAAGAACAGAAAACTTGAGCTTCCACCCAAGAAACCACCTGGAAGGTATCATCATAAGGAGGGCTCAGATGTCCTTGTTCCATCTGATAAACTGAGGTGATATCATCAAAACTCCCATTTATTAGACTTTAGAGAATTAAGTAGATATTAGACTTCTGTTCATTTTGATTCAACTTACCTCACCTTAAGATTGTGTACCTTCAATGCATTCTCCAAAGTTAGTCAACGTGGGACTTTATGCTAATATATTTGAAGGTTAAACCCACTCTAAATCGCTTTACTTTTACTGAGTTTTGGTTTTAATCCATATGCTTTATTTTCTTTTTTTTTTTTTTCCGTCTCTATACTTTATGTCGTCCAAGACGTTAGTTCTTTTAATTTCATAAGGATTTAGATGAGCTTAACATTATTGTCTTTGTTGATGTGGCGTTAACACGGTTAAGTAGGCTGATGTAGACCGATGACTAGGATTAATGTGACTTACATGTAGGACAAAAACCAAAACTCATTAATTAAAAGTATAGGGATATGGAAATGGAGTTTAATCCCATTCTTATGTCCTATATTTTGTATAGGTTTCTGAACAAGGCTTGCTTGATTAAGAATCCAGAAAAAGATATAGCCCCTGATGGTTCAGCCAGAGATCCATAGAGTCTCTGCACAACGGAGGAAGTAGAAGAACTAAAAGCTATCATCGAAGTCATTCCACTGTGGTCTACTGGCATACTGGTATCTGTTAGTGCAAACCAAGGCTCATTTCAATTGCTCCAAGCCAGATCCTTGAACATACACATCACATCAAGCTCTGAAATCCCAGCAGGCTCATTGTCTTCAATCCCCATATTTGTAGTATTTGTGCGGGTAGCGATCTATGACCGTATCTTGCTTTCCATAGCATCAAAGATCAGAGGCAAACAAGTTAGGATTGGTGCAAAACTCCAAACGGGAATCGGGTTGTTGTTCTACTTTATCTCAATGATTGTTGCAGCAATTGTGGAAACTATAAGGCGAACAAAAGCCATTGAAGAGGGACATATTGATGATGCTAATGCTGTTCTTGACATGTCCGTTGCTTGGCTTCTTCCTCAACTTTGTCTTATAGGCATAGCAGAAGCGTTTAATGCGATAGGCCAACAAGAGTTCTATTACTCGGAGTTTCCGAGGACCATGTCGAGCATTGCTGCGTCACTGTACGTGCTCGGATATGCAGGCGGCAACTTGGTGGCCACCGTCATTTTCAGTACTGTGGATAACATAACTTCAAGAGGAGGAAAACAGAGTTGGGTGTCGGATAATATAAACAGAGGTCGTTATGACAAGTATTATTGGGTTCTTGTCACAATGGCAGGTGTTAATCTGCTTTAGTACTTGTTTTGTAGTTGGGCTTATGGACCAACTTCTGATGAATTAACCAAAGAAAATGAAGAGCTTGCTTCAATAATGGAGAGAAGTGCTGGGCTTAAGGATGAAATGGAGAAGTAGGAGAGAGGATCGATGTACTTGTACGTTGAACCAAGAGTTTGTTTCGTTAATAAATCAGAGATTGAATATCTGTCATGTTTTTTCTCTCTCTCATATATAGTTAGAGATTTAAATAGGCTACAAAGTCTTGTTTATATCATATATGAAAAATTTCAAAATAAATAAATAAATTAAAATATCAAAATCCCAAATAAGTTTTGATTTTTTACAATACATTAATCATTGTGTATCCTTGTTCAGCAATTTGCTACTCATTTTGGTAGGAATCACTAATTTGATATCGGAAAACTAAAGTAGAATCTACTTAGTTAATATTTTTATTTGAAATTAAAAAAATAAAGTAGAATCTCTCACTCAATAGAATATAAAGCGTGTTATTAAATTAATTATTGTAGAGGAAGTATTAGTAGGGGTGGTATCGAAAAAATATGATAAAAATTGCTCAAAATTATTTTATTAAAAAATAGTAGAATTGAGGTGTATGTGGTATTAATGAATTGCAAACGTTACTTACTTTATAGAATATATAGGTGCATTATTAAATTATTTTTGTGTTTAACTATTATTGAAAAAGTATCAATAAGGTTATTTTAGGAAAAAATTGATAAAAATTATAATGTTGTTCTATAATTGGACCAAAATGAACTCCCAAATGTTGTTTTATAATTGGAATAGGAGGGAGTATATTTTAAAACTTTGAAGGTATTTTTTTAAAACTTTTAATGTGTGTGGATAGTAGATTATAAGTAAAACTTATATATTTATGCTCATGCATGGTCATGGAGTTTTTTTTTTTTTTTTTTTTTTTTTTTTTTGGTATAGGTCATGGAGTATTTATTATTCTTAAACATGTTGATTGTGGTATTTATGAAATTTCAACACTTGAGATGAATACATCAGGCTTATTATTATTAAAGGTCTAAAATGATTATCTCTAGGATTATCATGATAAGTAGATGGGAAAAGAGTGTCTCCACTAACTCCTCTCTTCACTTCCTCTCCATTTAATTTCTTGACCATTGGATTAACTTTTAATGGTTGAGATTTGATTTTATATTAAAAATAGAGTAAAATACATTTAATACCCTTATATTTAACTTAAATTATACAAACATCTCCTATATTTTGAAAACGTATATAGACCTTCCAAAAATTAAAATACATGTTACAAAAATCTCCCTTATATTTTTAAGATTTCATTTATATCCACCCAAGTGTTACTTGACTGTCAACTTTGACTATTAAATATTTTCTTTAACCAAAGTACCCCTCTCTTTCATCAAATGTACAAACATTTATATGAGTCCACATATGGTGCTTATAGTTTATGTATTTATTACATGCTTATACCTCAAACCGAGGTATAAGCATGTAATTTTTTTTTATATATTATATTTATTTATATTTAAATTATGCGTTCTTTCGAATTTTTTTGCACCAATATCTCAAATTAATTAGTTTCTAGTATCGCATTAAAAAATATTCATACGTAACACTAGTATCATGGAAACTAATTAATTTGAAATACGGGTGCAAAAAAAATTTGGAAAGCAACACATAATTTAAATATAAATAAATATAGTATATATACAAAAATTTTAAAAAATAAAAAATTACATGCTTATACCTCAATTTGAGGTATAAGCATGTAATAAGCACATAAGCCACTACAAAAAAACACACGATTAGTAGCGGTTAAAATGACATATTTGTAGCGGTTTTAGCCGCCACTGATGACATTTGTAGCGGTTAGGCCAACCGCCACAAAATCAACCGTGGCAAAGCCATTTGTAGCGGTTAAAAACAACCGCTACTATATCTGTAGCGGTTACAAATTACCGCAACTATTTGACACCAGACGTCCACCTTGTTGGAACGTTAGTGTCGGTTTCTGAACCGCTACAAATTGAGAACGATCACATTTGTAGCGGTTACTAGACCGCAACTAAAAATATTCAAAAGTAGCGCCAATAATTTGAAAATATTTTGTAGCGGTTATATGACCGCGACAAATATTCCCTCGTAATTTTGGGAAAAATTTTGTGGCAAATATTTGTAGCGGTTTGTAACCGCTACAAATAACTCTCACCTTTTTGGGAAAAATTTTGGCGGCAATTTCTTTTTAAACTTTGTAGCGGTTAAAAACCGCCACAAAATATTCCCTCATTTTTTTTTTTTTTTTTCCGTATGCTTTATTTCCATTATTTGTAGCGGTTCATTAACCGCTACAAACCAATGAAATAAAAAAAAATTAAGTAATTAAATTAGTTAAATATTGTTTAGGCAATAATAATTAATATTTTAGATAAAAATAACTTATATTAAAATATAATATTTCATTATATAAGGTTAATATATAATAGAAAAGAATGAGAATGAGAATGGGAATGAGAATGTGGTAGAAATAATGTGTTAAATAAAATATAATTGCTTGTATAAAAAATGTGTGTGAATGTGAATCGGATAGAAAATCGAAACAAAGTGTCAAAAAATACGAAATTCATCCGCAAAATAATAAAAGTTAGTATAAGTATATGGTAGAAAATAAGCATTAGATTTGATGTGGTTCAACAACACTTACCCCCTTTAGACACTTAAGCTATTCCTTTAAAAAACGTGAGTAAATGCGAGAGACAAGGTAAGTAGGAGTGAAGCAAATTAAATGGGGTTGGGTGGGGGTATTTATTTCGATAGGTGCGAATCATTTTGTAGCGGTTTATTTGCCATTTTTTTGTAGCGAAATTAATTTGTAGCGGTTTGTGACACGTATTTTGTAGCGGTTCTAACTTGTAGCAGTATTTTAGGTTTTGTAGCGGTTACATAACCGCTACAAAAATTATTGTTTTTTTTTTTAAAAAAAAGATTACAGACTAACTATATATGGCATAACTGTTCTCTCATTCTTCGTCACCATCCCTACAAAGAAAGTTTGGATAAAATGTTACCCGTGAGTTGAATATGTTTAAACACAAATAAAACTTTGGTTAAATGTTATTATTTCATAAAACGTATATTTAAAAACATACAGAACTATAGGTAAATTGTCATCGCCGTTTGGGAAGAAAATTTCAAAATTGGCTGGCTGGAACGGCTCACAATCGTAGGTGACATTATCACCATCGCTCATATCGTAAAGGTCCCGAGGCTTTAAGTGAACCACCATATTCCAATCCACGTGCCTCTCATCGGTGACATAATAAACCTGTTGGGCCTCGGAGGCAAGAATATACGGCTCGTCATCTTCAGACAGACCAGTGTGAATAGGCCGGGAGAAATTCACCGATGTGATGCCTAAGTCGTCAGTCGTGAGTCCCCTGGGCGTTGTCGTATTCGCCCACGAACACTTGAACAGCGTCACGGGAAAAATGCCTTGGTAAGTTATCCTGACCACATCAAGCAACTTTCCATAATATGGGACGTCACCGAACCGCATGTTCTCGTCACTACCGCTCGCATAACTCCTCGTCCCAAACGTGCCATATACACCTGAGTTTTGGGTCAGCAATCCCTGATCTCGTGAAACGGTGCAAAACTTGAAACCATCGACATTGTATGCCGTAAATCTTTGGGCGTGGTCAAGCGAACTGAGTGCGAGAGCCCTAAATTCTGGTGAGTGCGGGTTGTGGTCATTCATTATTCTCCTCCTGAACCAACCGGCGAATTCTCTGTGGACCTTTCTATCAATTTCGGATGATGTCTGCGTACGAATCCTCAGCTGACGCTTCACATAACTCCTGAATTCCCTGCAATTAAAGGTGCGATGACGAGCATTAAATTTAGTATAAACTGAAAGGAAATATTTAGGATAACATATATGTGTGTGTGTGTATATATATATATATCTGTGTGGAATCCTTACTGAAGGTACGATTCAACTTTAGTGCAATTGATCAAGACATGTCTATGTGCTTGAATCTTCTCAAGTGCCGTGAGTTTGAAGTTCTCACTTCCGCCAACCGGTTTACCAACACGAGGACTAACAACTCTGTTCGATGGCTCGCTCGGACAATCGTCAACACGAGGCGGTCGGTTGAATGACGTCTCAATGTCATCAAAGTACCTGGAACAAAAATACAAGACCTCATCCCCAATATAGCCTTCTCGCTATTGAACCTTCAGCCACGTCTTATTCCTCACGTAAGACTTCGTTTCCCAAGAAACCTATAAAGTAATGAAGGGAAAATTTCGATACATCAATGGTTAGACGTGAGACTAGGGAGTAATGCTAAAGTAAATAGTTTTATTGAAATTAAATTAATTCCTATGTGACGGGGCTGCAAGGAAGAGCAAACAAAATGTTTATTGAAATTAATTATATAAATTAAGTTAAACTAGTAAATAATTTAAACCAAAATATAAACAATAAATTAATTTCATCTATATATATATATTTTTAAACTACACTCAAACAAAATTAATTTAAAGAAATGGTAAACAATAAATTAACTCATATTTAAATAAAACGTAAACTATGATTAATTAAACAACCTACCCGTGCATCCGCACTCCTTCGATATTGGACATAAGCCGCCCGGTGATTTGGATCCACGCCGTCCGGGACGTTCTCCATCACCCGCCGAGAGTCATAATCGAATCTCCATTCTTGGGTGTAGAGACGAAGCCTTCGACTCTTCCACCCTTGCCCCGATTTCATCGCACGTACGTACCTTATGTGGCTCTCGCAATTTAAATTTTTTTCGTTACATAATGTAGTTATGTAGTTAGTAATTTAGTAATAAATAAATAAATAAATAATTAAACCCAACATTCCATACTATTAATATTTGAATTTAGTTACACAACATAAGTTACCTACACCACGTCACTAAACGCTTTTTTCTTGTTATCCGAGGGAATCTTTCTCCAATCGTGGATATAGATCGGGAACCATGCCCAATTTCCGCCAAATTCTGATAGGAATCGGTTCATCAGATGACCACCATTTCCGATCGGTTGGTCCGTGTTCGAGTTCCAGGGGACTATGACGCGGAACTCGTCCGTCTGAGTGACCGTGGCAACATCCACCGTCCTCCCCGCGATGTTCTCATGTTTATCTCGCACAATTATAAACACATTGTGCAATTGCGTTTAAATAAATTAAGATTACATGTAAGAAATTTAAATTTAATTTATTGACTGAAAACTAATTATATTTACCTTTGACATCCACCAAAATCCGGTGGAACGCGAAGACGATGGTCGGGGTTCCCCCGGGTCCCGCCGGGTTCTCCTCATCGAGAAACCGCTCCGCCTCGCTCAAGGGAATCTCAATATGGATCTCCGGATTTTCGTCTATGTCGAAGGACGAGACTGGGTCTTTATCTCCCCCTACGGTCTCTATTATTGGGATTTCTTCATCTTCAAAGAGGGCATCAAACTCCCTCCCCGCCACATTAGGGGCGGAGGGGGATATTTGAGGTGTCCACGCCCTCTCGTACGCCCCCCTCTACTACTACCGCCCCTTATAGGCCTTTTCTCTTGTTCAATGCCTTTTCCTTTTCCCTTATCAGCCATCACGTCGAAAGGTACAAGTTGAAAGGTTAAAAGGTGAAAAATCAAAACCTTTGCGCGGGGAAAATGAAAATGGGACGAACAGTTAAAAAACCGCTACAATTTGTAGCGGTTTCATAAAACCGACATCCAAAACGCTACAAATTGTAAGACCGTTGCGATTATGTAGCGGTGTTTTGCTGAAAACCGCAACAAAGTTGCCTCGTTCTTGGTGAATATCTGTAGCGGTCTTACAACCGCTACAAATTGTGAGACCGTTGCAATTCTGTAGCGGTTTTTAGCTAAAAAACGCAACAAACTTGCCTCGTTCTTGGCGAACTTCTGTAGCGGTCTTACAACCGCTACAACAACAGAGACCGTTGCGATTCTGTAGCGGTTCTTAGCTAAAAACCGCAACAAACTTGCCTCGTTCTTGGTGAAAATCAGAGCGGTCTTACAACCGCTACAAAAATAGAGACCGTTGTGATTCTGTAGCGGGAATATCATATAACCGCTACAAAAATACTTTTTTGACAAAAAAAATTCCAAACTAATTGGTTTTAGGAGTCCAACCAATTAGTTTGGTGAAAATAATTAAACTAAAAGAACTTTCAATTATTTTAATTATTTTCATCGATTTTCTCAAAACACTCGAGTTTAATAAATTAATAATAATGAGTTTACTGAAAATAGTCTAACATGTCCGTGAAGATTCGCATTCAAAGATAGCCACCAAACTCTCGGAAACACTCACCGACTCATTTTGATCGAGATATTTTGAGAGAGAATGGTGGCTATAATGAAAATCAATCTTCGGTGCACGTTAGACTATATCTTCGAAGAGGAAGTCTTCACGTCGAGATAAATCCCAAATGTGGATTGTCACCGAAGGAACACTCTCGACATAAGAGATGCTGTTGAGATATCTCGCATGCCTTCGACTACTCGACGAGAATGTTCATTCAAATGACAATGCGTATGTGGTAATTTCTGAAAATTTATAATCAGGTGTACGGACAGATTAACTATTTATAGCGTCACTTTTTGTAGCGGTCGTACTTGTTAGTTCTCATAGTTTTTGATGTTTTGATGATAACAATTATAATGTAATTGATCTTTGATATACTATGAAAATTCGAAGTTTCAAATATCACATTAAGTTAATTGATTATGTGCCTCTAGTCATAAAGTTCATTCTATGAATTGAAAATGATTTCCTTTGATTACTATTGGCTCCCAATGCTTGTTTTGATGATAACTAACCTCTTTTAATACTTATGATTGAAAACAAAATGTTTTACTTTGTGAAAATCACATCTGCATTTTATCTGTCAGATTGGCTCTAGCCAATCTCTGCTGGCTCTAGCCAGTCTCCTGTCTACAATTGTCAGAATGCAAGCTTTGGCTCTAGCCAATTTATTTCGACTCGAGCCAAGCCCTTAACTCCGCCAACCCCATCCGACTCGAGCCACGCTCCTATCTAAAGTTGTCGAATACAACCTTTGGCTCTAGCCAATTTACTCTGACTCGAGCCAAACCCTGAACTCTAGCCAACTTCATCTGACTCGAGCCAATATCCTATCTATATTTGACAGAATGCAAATTTTGGCTCTAGCCAATTTCTCGTTGCCTCTAGCCAAGGCTCGAACTCTAGCCAAAGAGCATTGGCTCTAGCCAAGTTCTTGACCGTTATTTTCAAATGACCTTCGACTCTAGCCTACTCCGTGTAACTAGAGTTTTGACCCAAACTCTAGCCGATAACTTTGACTCTAGCCTAGAGCACTCCCTACGAGATAAATTGACTCTAGCCAACACAATGTACCTTGAGTTTTGACCCTAACTCTAGCCTGAATATTACGACTCTAGCCTAGCACGTTTCATCGAACAATCGAATCTAGCCCGAATATTCGACTCAAGCCTAGCATGTTACATTTGAACTATTTGACTCTAGCCTACACAATATACCTTGAGTCTTGACCAAAACTCTAGCCAGAATATTGAGACTCTAGCCTAGTGTGTTCCACCAAAGCAATTTGACTCTATCCAAGAAAACCTGACTCTAGCCAAACGAACCTGACTCTAGCCAAACGAACCCGACTCTAGCCAAATTTATCGTTTAAAAAACCAGATTTCTAAACCACTAAATCTCTCGAGTATGGTTTACTTATTTTATATCTTCACTCATTATTGTTCCTAATCATGTTTAACAAGTTTGTTAATGAGTTTTAAGAGTTTTATGGGGATTAACGCTAATTTGAAATAAAGCAACAATGTGTCGAAGCATTTAATGCAAAGCGAGATATTCACCATTTTGGCGGATGACCTTCGACAACAACAACGACTATTTCCTTGATACATTCTCACCTAATCTCAACGGACAATTTGAATAAAGAATGTCAACGGAGAATAACAGACGAATGTCATGTCGAGGCATACGAAGGAAGAAACGAGCAACGTTCTTCAACGGAAATATTTATTCACTCAACGGCTAATTCAAAGAGTCTCAACGGATAACTTCAAGCTTCAACGACGGTCATAAATGCCACCAACTATAAATGTTAGAAGCATTCAAATCTACAACTCGTGAGGGAAACGCTGTGCATTCAATTTGATATTATTGCAATCTTCTCGTTTCATTAGTTTCATTTAATATCTTCGGATATTCTTGTACTTCAAAGTGTTTATCATTTATCTACTCAAATGAGGAGTTAAACACTATTTGAATATTTGTTTATCGTTGAATCTTAAGGTTGAGGAACCTTAAGAGAGGTGTATCAATTACAACTTGTAAGGGGGAGTGGAGTCTCGTGAGGATCATCCTTCGTTTACGAGTGTGTAATTGTGTCGGGGTTATTTGGTTACGGCTTGTAAAGAGGAGTAAGTCCTAGTGAGAGGATTACTCGAGAGTTACGAGTGTGTAATCAAGTTTCTAGATAGTGAAATCTCGAGTGTTTCGGGATCGGACGTAGGTCAAGAATTGGACCGAACCAAGTATAAATCCATTGTGTTAAATCTCTCTTACCCTTACTCGTTTATCCCCGTTTTGCACTATCCCAACAGAGCATTTTCGCGAGAAAATTTTATATCCCCAATTCACCCCCCCTCTTGGTGATATTCCGTCTTTCAGTACTAAAAAACGCTACAAAATCATACTATATGATGCGATTTCAACTTCGCTTCAACACAACCGCTACAAAAAGCTGTCGTTTCGCCTTTCTATTGCGGTTTCTTTTATATAACCGCTACGAAATTCTTTGCGACTAAGTTCGCGCCATTACGCGCTAATCAATGGCACCAAATTTGTAGCGGTTTTACTAAGAAACCGCAACAAAGGTTGCGCCAAGATTCGCGCCATGGCGCGCAAGTCGGCGCTAAAATTTGTAGCGGTTTACACTATAGGAACCGCTACAAATGTTTAAAAGAACGCCCTCTTTATGATTCCAGTTTGCTAATTTGTTGCGGTTCATTAAAAACCGCAACAAAAACACGTTTCATAGTGATTTTGTGGGGGTTTTTTATAACCGCTACTAATGGTGCGCTACTAATGGTCTGTTTTTTTGTAGTGAGCTATAAGCACCATATGTGGACTCCATTTATATTTGCCAAAAAATATTTTTTTGTACAAAAAGAATAATTCTAATACATATATGTCCAAAATTTTCAATATATTATAACATTTATTAATTTTTATTATATTATAAAATTTTAAATTTTAAAATTCTTATCATATTTAGTGAAACTTATTTATTTTATATTCTTTCAAATGACTAAAAACATATTTCTTTTTTTTTTCCACGGCACCAAGATTGAAAACATATTTAAAACGCGTATTTTAATTTACCATATGTTTTTAATAATGTATATTTGAGATATTATATAACTTACATTAATTTTTAATTTTACCATTTTAAAAATATTTTTCCCACAAACATTTATAAATTTGTTTATTTAAGTATGCATCTATTAAAAGAATTAATTATATTTTTAATTAATTTTTCTAGGTATGCATTAATTAACTTAATTAAGTATTTATCTCAATATATATATATATAAAAAACTATTTGTAAAAGTTTAAAAAAAAACTCTAAATTACTTAAACATTTAGCCAAAATTAGGCAATTAATAATGATGAAGGGTACATTAGTAAATAAAATTTATTTTAATATAAATTTTAATTAAAAATAAAAATCCTTGACAAAATTGGTTTAAACTTAAATGTATGTTTTCAAATTAGAGGGAAGGTTCATATAATTAAGACAAAACATAAGGGGTTAGAGTATTTTAATTTACTCTTAAAAATATTATTGTAATATTAACTATTAAATGATAAAATATATTTTCATAATAAATATCAACCATTAAAAATCAATTCAATGGTAGAGATATTAAGTAGAGAGGAAATGGAGAGACTAGTAAGTCGAGACACCCTTTTCCTAAGCAAACGACATCATCATCTCATCTAAATTAACTGAAAAGTAATCCCTCCTAGATCCTTATAATTTTACCCAAATTTATTAATTAAGCCTTTGCAGTTTGTAGTTTTTTTTTCCCCCTCATTTTTTGGGTCTTTACAGTTTCTTCAACTAATAGCTGTTAGTACGTCCCTATATTCATAATATGTTAATTATGATTGATGCAGATGATGACTAAGCTACATACAAATGGTCATAAAATTAATTGAGGTGTATGCTTAGTGAGAGTCACATAATCAATTATTAACATTTCTCATACGAATTAACAAAGTAAGAGCCACATGTATTATAAAAGAAAAAATAAAGGGAGAGCCACTTTATCAACTATCAACGTTGTTGTTCTCTTACAAACTACTTCATCCGGGATTAAATATAAAGATGATTTTTAAGACTAAAAAAACTAATTAAATTACTCTAAAATATTTTATTTATCTTTTTTTTCTCTAAACTATTTTTCTTAAGATATAAATTTATATATAATATAATTATACATAACATATGATATAATCAAGTAGCTTCTTTAGCTTCCTTAATCTTTTTTTAAAAAAATCAATTATGTCTTATATTTAGGACCTAATGAAGTAAATAATTAAAAATATAAGGACTAATGCTTTTTTTTATATATATATATAAGGAGGAAAAAAGATATATTAAGCAATAATCAAAGTATTACAAAGAAAAGGACAAAAAAACGGTTGTTAATTTTCCTTTGTTTTACCGTGTTAATTTTCAATGATAAGAGATTTAGAGGGGCTGTACTCGCTCTCATAAGAAGAAAAAAATTAAAATAAATTAAAATCGGCAAAAACACTTCTCATGTTGTAGGAGAAATGTTTTCTCATGTCACACACACATGTAGTATTATATATATGTGTGGGTCCTACTATTTCATGTGTGTGTAGGAATCTTCTTCTCCTTATGCAACATGAGAAGTTTAAACCCCTAAAATCTCAGGAAGTGTGCACTTGTTAGAAAAACAAAAACTATTTGCGCTCTAAATCTTAAAGGAAAAACCTTAGTTAAATTTTTTCTTTTCAAAAAAGAGATATAGGTTGCGTTTGTCATGTGTGTGTGTATATATATTCATGGGCTCTCAAACACACGTTCATCGGAATAATTTTTTGCTTTTTTGCTTCCCAAAAATGAAACTTCTTAATTTGTGTCAACGTGATCCAAATAAGGTTCTAATTTTATTTTCCTTAATTTCCTATGAGTAACATGTCCAAACATTATGGCAACATCGGGAACTTGAGTTGTCCTTGTCTTCAGATCTGCCTCATACGTCATATATGGGTTAAGAATGTGCAGTATCATGCCAGAGGGAAGAAAACATTTATTTTTGGACTAAGTTGCATTCAATATCTCAAAATATTTTTTCTGTACATCTAGCGCATTCTAAAATATTTTATGATATATTCTGTTTCTTGAAGTAGTTTTTGGTGCATCTAGCACCTTAAAATATTTTTTTCTGTATTAAACACGTCATATAAAAATACTTTAAGGGCACCATAAAATACTCATTCAATCTTAAATATATGTTATCATTTTTAGTATAAATTACATTACAAAATAACTAAACAGGAGGCAGTATTTTTTTGTTTCTTGATTATAACAGTGCATCAAAGTAGGTTAAGCAGAGAAAGAATTGGTAGGAACACATGCACGACGGTCAACTTCAACCAGATCCGTTATCGCTGCTGGAGGTGAATGCAGAAGAACTAACTCAGAGATTGCACCATGGGCTTCCGATACTAGAGGATCCGCCGTTGAATTCGCAAGTCGATTGCACACCAGTAATTCGACATCCCATTCCTGCTTCTGTGCTTCAGTGAAAGCTGAATTTCAACCAGAATCCGTCTGATAGTCCGGCTGATCAGCACTCAGCAGGAACTGATGAAACATAACAGAGTAACCCACATAGTCCATCGAGCATCTTCATAACTGAAAGGAAGTCTCAGATTCCGTTGAATCCAAGAATAAGTATCTAGGAAACCAAAGAAATGATTTCTCCATTTGCTAGCTAGGAACCAACTCTCCCCACAACTGATTTGCAACATCACAATCTCTAAGAGCATGGAGAACTATCTCTTGTTGCCTACCACAAATCTCGCAACAACCAGAATCATGCCAACAACCGCGTCTCATACGTGCCATATTCGTCATAAGGCGATCATTAGCGCGCGCACAGCCACAAGAACCTAACGTACGATAGCGCTGAAGAACCTTAACTTTCCATAAAAGGCGATGACCTTCCACTTATGATCGATTAGCAGTTTTGACCGAAAATAAACCATTTGAAGACCAACACCATACAGGAACAACAAGATGGAGAAAAACCCAAGAATGAACTTATCTCAGTCACACGTGTATGATTCACATTTCTCGAATAAAATATACGCGTTTTAGCCGCATTCACCCTTTGACCTGACAGTTCGCAAAAAATCATCCAACGTGGCCTTCACCACTCCCACCTGCCCCATATATGCCTGTGCCATATCTGCCTCCGCAAACACTACGTAGTAAATCATCAGCAAAAAACACAAGTGGGATATCCCAGTACCTGTATTTAGGAGCCCATATGGAATAGAGCACGTTTAACTTCATCATCTTCAACCTGCCTTCCTAACATATCTATCTGGGACTGATCAAGTCTAGGTTAACTTTGTCAAAACACAGACCATGAAACGCCGCATGTATCATCTTCTGTGTATAAGAACATGATCAAATAGTTAATTAATACGATAAGACTTAGCTACTCTCGTGCCTATTATAATTCACGTCTAACTAATTTACACATACCAATAAATACGTTAAAAAAATTTAAATTTGTTCTGTAATTTCAAATAATTTTTAATATTATCCCTGCTAACTAAACTAAACTCTACAGATATAAGCAAATATGAATATAATATTTTACACTTTCTAGAAGAAATACCTTGTAAAAGGCGTCTTGTATCACAAGGACATATTTGACCAAAAAAAAAGTATCACAAGGACATACAAATGGGAATAATAATTAATAGACGCAACAATATAAAATGTTATTAAAAAATTTAGAGTATTATTAGCATATTTTATAAATAAATAATAAAATATCATCCCTAAAAATTTCTGTTATATATAAAATAATCGGAGCGAGTATATCATATTAAGCTGAAGTTGAAATCAAAGTTAAATTATGAACAAACTTTAAGGAGTGAGCGAGTGATGGAGACAGGTCACTTACTAATCAAATAGTTAATGTGTAATGTATATAACAATTTGATTTGAACGTTGACGTGTGAATGATAAGGAACAAAAAAGCACATGATCCCAACTTTTTTTCCTCGTACGGAGAGGTATTATTTTTCTCCTCAATAATTGATTTAAAAAACCATTTTGTTATCAAACCATTGGTTGTTCCTCTTTGATTGTCACTGCCACAATTAAAGCTTTAGTGCTAATCTCCTTCGTACTCCATAAAATAAAGGAGAATTGCATCTATAAAAAACGACATAAAAGTCTATTAAAATTTTAAATTTTTAGTAAAGTCCCTGAAACATTTTTACAATATATTTTAAATGTGAAAAGTCTAAAATAACCCTATAATTAAAGAGAGGCAATGGATGGTTTTATATTCATTAAAGGTATTTTGGATTTTTTACATTTGAAGTTTTGCAAAAATGTCTTATAGGACTTCATTACAAATTTAAGATTTTAAAGAATCTTTTTATCGTATTTTCTTTGACTTGGGACTTAGGTACAATTTTCCCTAAAACAAAGTAAAGCCTTTTTGCTTGCCAGCCATGAAACAAAGCACTTGCCCTCATAATATAATGCCAATTTTTGGGGGCACTATCTCGAGCTATTATTGCATGATTTTAAATAACATAACATTAGCTAAGTGATAGCAATATTATTTTATTTATTAGTGATATAGTACTAAGATTTTTATTAATTAATGGAAGTCAAGTGCTCCACCATTCTAGTGCATGACTTTTCTTTCCTCCTCTTATTATAAAGATAAATAAATCATTACACCATTTTCATCTCGATAATTGGGAACGGATTACCTTAGAAGTGTCTCCCCTCAGTATCCCTTAGAAGCTGCCTCCCAGATCGTCGATCTCCCATCGTTAAATCTTGAATGTCCATTTTAATACCTTAAAACAAGTTCAGAGCCATGAAACATTATTTTATGATCTTGAAAAAATATACTGAAATATACTTTTAGTATCCGTCAGTACCTGAAATACTTTTTCAATATCATAAAAATAAAATAATTTTTCAATGATATTAAAATAATTTTAGGATATTGAAAAAATATTTTAGGGTACTAACTGGTACTAAAAAGATATTGTCTGATACTGAAAAAATACTTCATGATCTTGAAAAATTATTTTAGGATCTTGAAAAAATATACTGAAATATATTTTTAGTATCCATAAATACATTGAAATATTTTTTCAAGATCATAAAAAAAAAAATTCAATTATATTAAAATAATTTTAGGATCTTAAAAAATATTTTGGGGTACTAACTATACTAAAAAGTTACTATATGATATTGAAAAAATACTTTATGATCTTGAAAAAATATTTCAGGGTACTAACGGTACTAAAAATATATTTCATGAAATTTTTTCAAGATCCTAAAATAATTTTTAAGACTCTGAACTTGTTTTAAGTTATTAAAATGGACAGTTAAAATTTGATGATGAGAGATCAACGGTTTGAAGTGGTTCTGAGGGATACTGAGGGGGGGTAGACGCTTCTGGGCTAATCCGCTCCCTCGATAACTTAAAAACGTCAGCGTGTTATACCACGATCTATAAATTATAGACAACTAGTACGGATGGACTTTACAATATAATCTGTATATTTTTAACATTACTAGGTGTTTTATTTTACAAAAATAATAAGTTGGTAAATTTTCTTGATGAAGGATAGATATAGACAGATCAAATTAATTAATTATGAAAATCACACAGTATTTAGACTCTAGTGTAAATTGTAATCAGAAATGTTTTGCTTATTTGTTTGCTTATCAGTAGTTTGATTTATCACAGATTTCTATACTCTAGTAAAGTCAACAGCGTATGAACATGATATAAATAATATCTAACGAAAAATATGTAGCACACATATTAATGTGGTCCTCATTTTTTGTTAGTATATTTTACTACCCTCTTTTCTTGTATATAAACGATAAAAGAGTTAAGTATCCTATAATTTTTAAACGTGGTTTGACTCATTACATTTAATATCTTTATATTTTAAATCCTACGTTTATTATTTTTCAAAACTTAATATATTCCCATGGTCTTTAATATAAGACTTAATTAACTAATTTGAGTAAATTAAAGTGATCAGTTAAGTTAGTTAATATGATATATTTTTCTAAAATACTCTGATCATTTTCCATAATTTTTCTCTATCTCCTACTTGATTGTTGTTGAGAGAATATCATCCGGTTAAGTTAGAGGAAATTGAATAAAAATATGAAAATTTTCTTATATTTAGAACCAAAGCACCAACTTTTCAAAAAAAAAAAAAAAAAACCAACATCAACTTGTTAAGTAGGTCTTACATTGAGAACTAAAAGGAGTATATCATACATAAAATCTTTTCATTCCATCTATTTTATTTTAAAAGTTTTGAACCTCACGTAAATATATATGAATCCATATTATTCTATTATCAATATAATAATAAAATTAACTCAAAAGATGATAAGCTACTTAAGAATATCAATTACTTTTCAGTATAATATGAATAAAAAATAGTTGAAGTAAGTACTTTTTACTCAGAAAAAATACAATATGTAAAAAAAAGGTAAATTTAATTTACAAAAAATAAAATGAACAAAAAGTGAGTGTAAATTTTTCCGTGAAAATATATTAATGTAGCTTCAACTGTTCAACACAAAGAAAATACTGGGAAAAAATTGAACATAGAGAAGTATATATGTATATGTGTATCTACACACACACTCCCTCCAATATGTAATATATTATTTTTTTTAGAAGAAATTCTAATCAAGTCACATATAAAATTTATTAATTACAAATTTAAATTTTATCCCTATTTTTTGATATTACATACAGGTTATCGAAAGAAATGAGACATGTGAGACTGATTTAAATATGGATAAGACAGAATTATTACTATTATTTTCAATTTTATTAATTCCTGTTGGTGGTTAAAAGTTGCTTATCGTATACGATTTGGTGAAATCATTAAAAAAAACAACCTAACATAAAATAATAGCCACCTAATGAAGCTGGCAATATTGTAATAGTATAGGTCTTTCCTAGACAGATTAAATAGGCCATAGGCTATAAGCACAATCCCAACAAGTACACCAAGATTTTGTATTTAAGTCTCTCTCTCTCTCTCTCTCTCTCTCTCTCAGTGTGAGGGATCGTGAAGAAGGAAATGGAGGCAAGTGCTTCAGTTGGAAGGCGAAGGGGTGGCCTTATTACTATGCCCTTCATCATCGGTACTTGAATCTTTTCTTGTTCTGGTTTTGTTATCATTGGGAAGATTAAATTCATATATATGAATATGAATAGATATGAACTGATAAAGAAGATGTATGGATATATATATATTTATATGATTGAAAATACATGAATGCAGCGAATGAAACATTAGCGAAGGTGGCGATGGTGGGTCTGATGCCAAACATGGTGTTATATCTCACAGAGATTTACAATCTTCAAGTTCCCAAAGCAGCTAATGCCATCATCTTCTTCTGGTTTGCTGCTTCTAACTTTGCCCCTTTGTTTGCTGCTTTCCTCGCTGATTCTTTTATCGGTCGCTTCTTTTCCATTGCCTTTGGTTCCTTCTTCTCTTTCCTGGTACTTACTCTTATTGTTTATTCTCATCTCTCTTCCCTTTCAATATTCTTTCATCATTACAATCTTTATCTTCTCTGCTCTTCCTTTCATATTATGTTTAGTTATTACTTTCTGTCCTTAATAATATAAGGTTTAAATTGTATATACTACGAAGATGATCTTTTATTAAATAAAGGAAGTACTCTTTTTAACATGAGATATATTTAAGAAATTAATCTTGATTTTGAGTATAAGACACGTCTTTTTATATTTATCAATTTTTTTTAGATTTAACTTTATTGGTGTCTTTCAATAATAATCAAGTAGGATAAAAAATGAGAGAATTACATGATATTAAGGTAATTAATTAGGTAAATGTGTTTTATTAACTTAATTAATTAGCTTCCTTAATCTAATTAAATAAAGTAAATGCGTTTTTATACCCCTTCGATTTTTAATATAAAATATATTTACCTAATTTGATTATATTAAGGAAGTTAGTTGAATTAATTACATGATATATATTTTCTAAAACTACCCTAATCATCTTCTTTAATTTTTCCTTTTTTTATCCTCTTTAATTATGGTTGAGGGAGGATGGATAAGTATAAATAAAGAAAAAATTGATAAATGTAAAAAATATTTAGAATAAAATCAACTCGCTTATCTTATATTCACCATCGAGGAGTATCACGGGCATGAGGGTGTGTGTGTGTATATATATATATCTCAACAGGATCATCAAGTCTAAGTCTAACTTTCCATACGCTCCTTTTTCAAGAAAGAAAATATAATATGTGTATCAAAGTACGTAGTTTGGCCCAACATTGATCACCGATTTCAAGGATTTATATATTTTACTATGCCAAACATCTTATAGTCCATGTTCATGTAATTATAGCGTGACTGACTCAAAGTATCTAATTAATTATATATGAATGCAACCTAGATTCCGTCCTGTTTCATTCTTACCATTTGAGCTAACCTATATTGGTACGACTCAACCTAGGTGTAACCCAAATTGAGGAAAGAGTTGGAGTTGGCCCAGCCTATAGGTCTACCCTATAGATTGATTATATTTTATATCATTCCCTATATGACTACATGCACTAAATAATTTAATTTTATAAGTTGAGAATTTGCCTTGGTTTCATGGAATCTCATGAAAATTTGTTTGTTTAATTTCATGCTTTAAGATTTAAAGGTATCCAACTTTTTAAAGTCCAAAATTGCTTTTATTCACCATCTTGAAGTGTCTCTCTCCTCTATAACATGAAAAAAAAAACCACAATAATAAATAATGTGACTTTGTTTCAGAATTCATGCAAAACAAAAATTTACAGTGTAATTTTTATTTTGGAAAAATTAATCATTTGTTCCAATAGTTTTATCTTAATAGTAATCCAGATACTAAACTTCAATTTTGGTACAACTCAATTATTATAATTTTGACTTGGTTAAAATTTAGTCAATGAATTTTGACTTGATGCAACTAAATACCCACTACCCAAAAAAAAACACTTCTTATTAGCAACGGAATTTCAATTGCTAATTCTGTCGGAAATCTGTTGTTTTTTCATAGTGAAATACAGTATAGCCATTTAAAACATTAATCTTTCTAACTTTAGACAATGAATTTAGTACTTGTAATTTTATGTTCTATATAATGTACTCACTGACATTTTAAATGGTTAAAATCATTTAGACTAATAAGTTGAATCGAGTCATAGTTTAGAGACTAAGTTTCAATTGTAAAGTCAAGCCTTAGATATTGAGTTGCATTGAGCTTAAGTTTATGAATTCAGTTGTAATCAAGTCAAAACTACATGATGAGTTGACTAATTTTCCCTTATTTTTAAAGTGATTTTACAACAATTTTTCTTGTGTCTGGATCATAGGGGATGACATTGTTGTGGATAACATCAATGATCCCAGAGTTAAGGCCGAAGGCTAGCCAATCAGCAACAACATCCCAAATGGCATTCCTAGTGAGCAGCCTGGGGCTGACGGCGATCGGAGCCGGTGGCCTCTCATGCTCCATAGCATTTGGAGCAGATCAGGTCAACAACAAAACAAACCCTAAAAACCAGAAAGTGTTAGAGACCTTCATAAGCTGGTACATTGCTTCTCAAGCTTTAGCTTGCTTGCTTGCCTTGACCTTACTAGTGTATGCTCAAGACCAACTCGGATGGGAAATAGGTTTTGGTATCCCCCCAGGTCTTATGGTCTTGTCCATTGTCTCCTTCTTGCTTGCTTCTCCTCTCTATGTCAAGAACAAACCACACTCCAGCTTGTTCACTGGTTTTGCTCGTGTCATTGTTGTTGCCTTTAAGAACAGAAAGCTCTCTTTTTCTCCTCATAACTCTGCTGCAAAGTACCATCATAACAAGGGCTCCGATCTTCTAGTTCCTTCTAATAAATTAAGGTTCAATTCCATCATCTCTGTCTCTCTCTCTCTCTCTCTCTATCTTACTCATCTTATGAATTAATTCTTGTTTATATGATTACATATTTATAGGGTAAAATAATGTATAGTTGATTTTGGATGATTTGAACGATTTTTTACTTTGTCCTTTTGTGCTTAAGAAGTTGACTTTAGATTTGATCCAAGCTTTTGCTGACAACACTACTGTACTTTGAGGAGGGCATCAATAATTGAGTCTTTGAATTGTTAAATCTATTTTATTTTTAATAATATTTTTCATCCCGCGTCTTGTCTCGTTTAGAACAATGTTAAAGTTTTCAAATTTTAAATATTATTTGAAAATAACAGCAAAAGCATGTTATTGTTCCCCGCAACAATTGAGAATCCTAGCACACAATTTTGACATTTCCAAACCACTTGGTAGAAGAGACAGAGCAATCCCATTGTTATTTTTTTTTTTTTTTTTTTTAATTAACATTGAAGAACCAATTAGCAAATGCAACTATTCTTGATGTTAAAACCAGTATTAATTCACAAATAGCAAGAGTTTAGGAACTGTTATGCTAAACCGACAATGTGAAAAAAAAAAAAAAAAAACGGAAACGACTGAATTATGTTTCATACTTGCAATTTATGAGGAACCTAAAGTGTGATGATGAGTCTTTGTTGTGTGTTGTTAGGTTTCTGAACAGAGCCTGCATAATCAAAAACCCAGAACAAGATATAAACCCAGATGGCACAGCTTCAAATCCATGGAGTCTCTGCACAACAGAGCAAGTAGAAGAACTAAAAGCAATCATAAAGGTCCTTCCTTTATGGTCCACAAACATCATAATGACAGTAATCACAACTCAATCCTCGTTCCGTGTCCTCCAAGCCAAGACCATGAACAGACACATAACCTCAAACTTCCAAATCCCCCCAGGTTCCTTCAATGCCTTCACAATGCTCTTCCTCTTCATCACGGTCGGAATCTACGACCGAATCATCATCCCACTAGCTTCAAAAATCGCCAAAAAACCAGTTCAAATCAGCGCCAAGACAAGAATGGGAATAGGACTGTTCTTCGGAGTCCTCGACCTCGTAGCCTCTGCTATAATCGAAAACAAAAGGAGAAACAGAGCAATCCGACAAGGGTTTGCAAATAACCCAAAAGGGGTTGTGGATATGTCGGCAATGTGGCTTATTGTTCATCTAGGATTGGTGGGGATCGCAGAAGCGTTCAACGCCATAGGACAATCGGAGTTTTACTATTCGGAGTTTCCGAGGACGATGTCGAGCATTGGGTCGTCTCTATACTGTTTGGGAATGGGAATGGGGAATCTGATGGCTTCATTGATTTTGAGTGTTGTGGATGGGGTTACTTCAAGAGGAGGAAAAAAGAGTTGGGTTAGTAGTAATTTGAATGAAGGGCATTATGATTGGTATTTTTGGGTTCTTGCAGTGATTGGTGTAGTGAATTTTGTGTACTATTTGGTTTGTTCTTGGGCCTATGGGCCTAGTGCTAGAACTGGGTCAGTAGCGGATGAGGAACGTTCAGAGGTTGAGGGTGAAGAATAACAATGTTGGAGCAATGCTGTAGCTATGTGATTCATAGGTTTGCTTGGTTTCTGCAAGCTAATGTACTAAATTATTATGGACGGTTTTGTGAACGTGCAGTTTATTATTGGCATGCTTATAAGTGTTTTTGTTTGTATGATATATATATATATATGTGCTTGTTTGGCATTACGGTGGAAGGCTGCAAAGTGACTTCTCGGGTTTAAATAGCTACTCTGATGATCTTTGATATGTCTTTCGTGCTAATTGAATTTTTACTTAAAAGTCACTTTAAGGTTGAAGTAATTTTTCTGACTATTGACTTTTCTGATTTTTCAATACATCTTCTAAACAATATTTTGTCCAAATAACTTTTTTTTTTAAAATATAAAAACTTATTCAAACATAAATTATATTATATAAATAGATTTTTTTTGTCGGTCCAGTGTATCCGCCACTGATAGCGATAACTAATTCTCTTGTACCGTAGACTTCCTGAAAAGGCTCTAGTGCTGGTCACGATACCCTCTCTATACACATCGTTAGAGATCGAACCCTTAATTAGATGCTTAAAAAATCCAATAAAATGCCAACTGTGTTAAACCTCATGAAAATTTTGATTAAGATAAATGTAATTTTTACAAATATTAATCCAAATAAACCCATAATGTTCAGGTATGCATGAGTTTGTAGTTATCAAGTTCCAACTTATATAATCACAGGTCTACAGAGGATCGAATTATTAATGTTCAATCATCAATTCAATTATCAGTAGAAGAGTAAACAATAACGGTTGTGATGGTTAAAAGCAGGATCGAATCAAAAGTTTCACTACTTACAAACAAGTTTTCATGTCACTACACTATATAAAGTCATTTACATGCTCGTTCACAATGATTCTAACATCTACATTACACTCCCTTTAGTCTTTAATATAAAACATATTTGAAGAGTTAATATTTGTCCTCAATATAAAACGTGATTTTTATATTTGTCAATATTTTTCTAATTTACCCCTATAGATGCTCTCTCAACAGTAATTAAGGAGGAGAAATAATTAGAGAATTAAGTAAAGATGACAATAAGATATTTTAGAAATGCATGTCATATTAACTAAGGAAAATAACTTTATTAATATGATCAAAATAAATAAATAAATTTTACATTAAAGACCGATGGATTATGGTATGTAGATGAAAAAAAGAAAAAACCTGGAGGTTGGGCTTTGAATAGTAAGAGGCAGAGAGATAAACAGTTAAGTGGTCTTGTTAAGTGAAGTGAAGGCTGTCCAGCTGCCTATGGCGTCTATCAGAGGGGTCATTGCTCCTTCATGCCATTTCCCACTTTCAGTAGTCACTCAATCAAATCATATATCAAATATATACACACACACATACATAGACTCTAACCAACTAAGATTTGTTGAATGTATGAAATATGAGCCACTAGGGCCGGACCTCACTATATATTATGGAAAATCTCCCTCAAGGCCCAAGTAACTAAAATATTATTATAAAAGGCCTAAAGAAAAGTCACATGTCAGAAAAGACCCTTTTTTGTATTATTTTAGAAACGTTAACAACTATATTAGTACAACATTAATAATTAAACCAGTACACGATAACAACTACTCCCTCCGGTCCCAATTATAGGACATATTTAACCGATCTTGGGAAAAATTAAGGAGGGAAATTAAATTAGTTAATTTTACTTATTTTCCTAAAATGCCCTTATATAAATTTAAAATAATATAAGTAAAAGTGAATCAACAGCCCTTGCCACATACCTCTCTGACCTATAACAGCCCTTGCCACATACCTCTCTAACCTATAATTCTCTTTTCTATACGCTTTTTAATTGAAATAACGGTCTTGCTATATATGTGTGTGTACATACATACATACATATATAGACACATATATGTGTGTGTCTATATACACACACACACATATATGCATACATATAGTATATATATCTATGTGTGTTTATACCCACACGCGCGCGCGCACACGTGTGTGTGTACATATATATCTATACACAGATATACATATATGTATACACACACACATATACATATATGTGTGTGTGTCCAAGGGCGGACCCAAGTGTATCATTGTGGGGCAAGTGGCCACCCCTAGATTGGGGGAATTGGGGAAATTTTTTTTTTTTTAAGAAAAAATAATTAATACATATTTGAATGATTGTTCACCCTTAAATTAAATGTTCACCTTTAATACATCAAGGTTGCACTTCGTAATGGAATGTGGATGAATGGTTGAATGATTGTTTAGTGCCTTATATTGAAAAAAGATATATTTGATAGCATTGGTAATAAGACAATTATGATGGAATTCCAAAAAATAAGGCCTAGAAGGATGACATTATAATTATTTTTATTGTAATATACTTTTGTTATTAAAATATATGTACTTGAACTTATTGAGTGCTCACCCTTCATTGTAATTTATGTAGCTGCATTTATTTTTAACAGTACTTAGCCTTGCTTTTCTAAATGACAGGTTTATAAAATAATTTTTTTTCTTATTACATCATCAGTATTCACTTGATTTCATGAATATTTTTTTTGATTTTTTTTTTCTTGTTTATATTCTTCTTTTGTTTTTTAATGTATTTAAAACTTTTTTTAAAAAAATATTCGGGGCGGCGCCCTTGAACCCCCACCAATTGTGCCCCCCTTCGTAATTTTTTCCCCCCTGTGTGCCTATATATATATTTGTGTAGACACACATATATCCATACATATATATATATATACACACACACAAGAACATATATATAGACACACAGCACACACACATAGATACATATCTGTGTGTGTGTATTGGTAAATTAAATAAATTAAAATCCAATAATTAAATTTTTTTACTGACTGGACATATATATACTCATCAAAAACCAAACACACTCGGAAAAAATAAAATTGGGTTATTTTATAAAGAAATTAACAAAAATTAAAAAAATTCATATAATTAAGACCAAAACCAACTCCTAAATATTGTCTTATAATTGTGACCTAGGAGGAAGATATCTTAACAACTATATCAGTATATGTTTTCTGAAATAATATCACAAAAGGTTCAGCCTTTTCTGACATGTAACATTTTTTAGGCTTTTTTCTTACAATAATTTCGGCCTTGAAGGGGATTTTCCCTTTATATTATGTAACTTTTCTTACGTGATATGTGAGAAATGGATTCAAGAGATTCAGTTATTCAATGAATGATAGACTTATCTTCTCTCTCTTCTTTTCTGATGGTGAATATGCCGATCAGAGTCCAAAAAGATGTTCAGATCCCATTCTTCCACTTTCATTGTAATCAAGAATCAAAGGTTGTTCGAGCAAAAAAACAAGAAAAAGGAATCAAAAGTTGTTACAGGCCAAAAAAAAAAAGAATCAAAAGTTGCTATACAGAGGCAAAAGAGTAACTATACCTCCCTAGGCATGTCTCGTTTTCATTAATTTATATTCACATGTACATCGGAGCATATATCTCATCACCATTATCTTTACTTTTAAAAAGGGCACGTTTCATAAAAGCTCTTTTTCATGCCGATATGTTTCCACAACGTTTTGACTTGGGAAAAATGTTAGTGTCCTCTGTCCTAAT
This sequence comes from Acacia melanoxylon, assembly GCA_019022615.1. Taxonomy (NCBI): domain Eukaryota; kingdom Viridiplantae; phylum Streptophyta; class Magnoliopsida; order Fabales; family Fabaceae; genus Acacia; species Acacia melanoxylon. Next base: position 18,358,772 of record JAFJYJ010000003.1, read on the forward strand.
TATAAGATATAGTTGATTTTTTAGAGAAATTAAGGAAAAGCTAATTAAATTAAATTTTAAAATATTTTAATTTTAATTTTTTCCTTCAAACTAAATAGTTTGACTAATAAACTAATATATAATTTAAGAAAACACAACATATGAAATGATTAAGTAACTTATTTACCTTCCTTAATCTCTCCAAAAAAATCAACTGTGTCTTATAATTAGGACCGAAAGTAGTATGAAACATATTTGAATAAAAAATTATTAATCTATAAGTACACAGAATATTGGGAAAATACGTTAAAAAAAATTTAAAAGATAAAAATGTGTTCCCAATATTCATAATACTAAAGAGGTGTTAGTAAATGATTTGTCCTTTTCAAAATTAAAAGGAAATGACAAAATTATCCTTCGGAATTTAATTTTCACCTTAATAGAATTAATTTTGAAAACTTTATCCGAACTTATGAAACCTTTATTAGAACTTGTGAAATCTTGTGAATAATTTGATTAAGAACTTGTGAAATTCTTTAAAAAAGTTGTGATTTTTTTAAAAAAACTTATGAAATCTTTATCCGAACTTGTGAAACCTTTATAAGATATTGTAAATCAAAATTTGCAACTTGTAAAATTATTTTGAGAACTTGTGAAAATTTTATCCAAACTTGTGAAACCCTTATCGATATTGTGAATTCAAATTTGCAACTTATGAAATCCTTTAAGAAAGTTGTGAAATTATTTTGAGAACTTGTGAAAACCTCATCCGATCTTGTAAAACCCTTATCGATTTTGTAAATTTTGATTTACAACTTGTGAAATTCTTATGAGCAATTGTAAAAATATTATCTAAATTTGTAAAAACCTTTATGAGAAAAAAAAAACCGCGTCTTCCTCTTTGTTTTTAATTTTTAACTTAGAGCGACAATTATGTCATTTTCTTTTAATTTTAAAAAATGACCAATCGTGCCTTAACACATCTTTAATATTATAAATATTCAAAACATTTTTTTGTCTTTTTAATATTTTTAAAGTTTTTCTTAACAGATTTTTCCTAGAACATTTATGTATATACTACATTTTTTTTGGCCGGCTTATGCATAAACCACAAACAATCCAACAGAATAAAGTCACTAAAGCACAAATATAATAAATTGTTATATTTTTTTTAAAAAAAAACTTAGAACGATGTGGTTTCAAGCTTTCAACGCAAAAGAACGGTGCAAACTGGAAGTCCAGCCAACCACTACTGAAAACAGCCAGGGGAAGCTTGCCCATAAGCTGTCTTCATCCAACGAGGTCTCAGGCCAGCCTCCGCTAGCCTCCACTGAAGTTTCGCCAGAACATCCTCCGTCGCCGTATGGATCATGGATGCAGGTGAAGTATCCCAAAAAGGGAAACAAAAAAGGTTTGGAGAAAATCAAGATGGCGGAATCTCATATTAATGGTGGGTCCCGATTTAATGTCTTATTCGAAGATGAGGATTTGAAGGCAACTTTCACGCCTTCCATGCAAGCTGATAAAGTGGAGATTGATGGGGGCCGCCAAAAGGATAACACGCATGGACTTTTGAAGAAAGAAAAAATGGGGCAGGTAGCGAAAGTGACGGGCTCGACTATTAATGCAGGATCTCGATATAATGTTTTATTCGAGGAAGAAGATCCGCAGGCAAATTTTACGCAAAGGTCCGATAATTATGGCGAAGATTTTGGCCTTAGTCAAAGAATGAAGACTACAAATGACACTCCAAAAAATCAAGAGTGGGGTGGGGGCCGTACTACCATTAGTGAGCACAGTAAGGCCCAAAAGTTAGTCCCACACAAGCAGGACGCCAAGGTTGCCCATGTGGCCCAAGTGTATCGCCCAAAAGAAAAAAAGGAGGCTACTCCTAATGCCATAAACCGATTAATCGGGAGCGGACCAAGGCAATCCAAGCCACCATACCTATTGTGGAGGTCACCTCGGGGCCCAAGGACACACAAGTCTTGGGCTCGGTTGAGGTAGAATTACGCATCATAGCCCCAAGATGTCGTTTCGACCTTGTCTACTCCAATGGTCGGGTTTACGGTTGTTGAACGAAGACCACTCTCGACGGCCCAAACACGTGGTCGTTATGCTTCAACGGAGCAGCATTGGCGTTGGAGGACATTAGCAAGCGATCGGCCCCTCATCCATTCCAACATACTTACGGCGAACGAGTACGGGGTAAGGGGTTGCGGCAAGGAAAATTCTGGTTTGACTCCTTTAGCAAAGAAAAAGGCGCAGCATGGGATTAAGCTCCAGTCAAATTCGTCGAAGAGCCTAAAGGTACGAAGGAAGAATCAAGGTAAGCTCATCTCGAAGGAGGCCCTAGAAGTCCTCAAGGTGGACTTAGACTCACCGAAGCAATGCAAAATACCCCTATGTGTAGCCAAGCACGACCTAAGCGTACCAAGAAAGGATGACGACCCCTCGGGGTCGGGCGTAGGCATGGCCGTAGAATCCTCCCCCTACTGTTGTCTCATGATTGTTAAACTCTTTGTCTGGAACTGCCAGGGGCAGCGAGCAGAAGTTTTTTCAGGACCTTTTTTGCATCTTTTCAGGCTTTGTCCTAGTGTTCCCTGACCCGTAGTGGTCTCACCCTTTATCAACAAAAAAAAGGACAGTGTGGCTTCCTGCCCTATGGGCCTTGTGCTTAGTGTAATAATGTTTTGGAGCAATGGTGAGGCTCCTGTGAGGCGGACCGAAGTGTATGACAAGTGCCCCCCTTAAAACGACGGCGTGTTTTTTTTTTTTTTTTTTTTTTTTTTTAAATAATTTTTTTTAGGGCTTAAATCAAAATAGCCATATGTTTTCAAAGTTGAAGCAGGCAAGGGGCATCGCGTGGGCAGACGCAAACGCAGGGTTAGGTCGGAGTGTTGGACCTTTTGTTCTTCTTCGCCTCTCGTCGGCTTTGGTTCGCTGTTCACCGTTCGTCGAGCGTCTTGAAGGTCGGTGCTTCTGTGCTAGATGACGCTTCCGTTTTTTGTTGCTTATATTGTTTCTACTATTATTTTATTGACTTATTGGGATTATTCTAAATTTAATAACCGAGTTTGCGCATTTACTCATTCCAACTATTTGAGTGTTTGAATTCAAGAGAATAACTTCAATCTACTTGGGTTGTAAAGAATTAGTGGACTGATTAAAGTAGATAGAACCTTGTGTTTTTCTATGAATCTTTTGTAGTATTGCCTTCTGGATCGCTAATCTTACGCAACATGTTGGCCCCTACCGCGATTGTTTATGTATATCTAGTAACGGGAAAAAGAGTTTCGTAATCTCAATAAGAAAAAATTTCGCACATTAATTAATAAATGCTATTATTTCATGAATCAAAATAATATGATATGATGAGTAGTTGCCTTATTTAATTGCTATGCGATTATTTGCGTTTTGGTCTTCACGATGCTTTGTGTAAGTATGCCTTTGTCACATTGCTCCTTAGCCATTCGGTAATATATATGCTTTTGGAACACCGTTTTTTCGGTTAAAATCTTGGTTTCTTCGATTCGAGCTTGCTCGTTGGTTGCCATGTTCGGTGTGGTTGTTGTGTGAACCAATTAGGGATTGTGTTTCTACTTGAAACCGAGTGGGTCCTCCTCTTATTATTTCCATATCTTTTTTTTTTCTTTGCTCTGTTAAAAAAGAACCAATGAATTAGTAGTATTTTATGAAGAAGATGAGGAAGGAAGCGTTTCTTTGTAGGCAATGATGTGCATTATACTCTCTGCACTCACACCTCATACCACTTGGACTCTGCTACTTGCTTCCTCCTTTAATCCCTCTTCCTATCCACAATCACTGTTTCCTGTTTATTTGCAAATGTGTTGTCTTGCTAGTGGTTTTGTTATTATGTAACTTTTGTTTTTCAAACCTATATTTGCTTATTAGTTTTGCATTCTGCATTTTTCAGTGCATATATTTTTGGATTTTTGCATTTAGGTAGCTTGCATAGCATATTGCATTGTTTTGACTTGGTAGCTTCTGTGTGGTGTGTTTGCATTAAATTTGATTTGATTTGATTTTGAACTTATTTGTTTGGATTCACCATGTCTCCAAGTTAATTCATAGCATACTTGCATTTTTATTTTATTTTATTTTGAAATTTCTTTTTCTTTTGCATTTGCATTTGTAATTTTTTTTAGATTACTTATTTTAATTTTTATAGTTTATAGTTAGATAGTGATCTTGTTTTTCATTGGGAATTTATTGTGTCGAATTTTAATGGCTTGGTTTAATGGTAATCAAGATTCACTCTCTCAATCTCACTCTTTTGTAGGAGATTCGACTAGAAGGGAAGAGTCCATCTCTCAAAGCATCGATTCCATTCTACAAACAATACGGACTATTCAAGCTAACATGAGAATTCAAGATGAGAATCCAATTGGTCAAGAATGTCATGGTCTATTCCAGCACCCATATCATGAACCTTACCACCAACCTCCATTTCAACAAAATCACTCACCACACCTACCCTATAGATCATACCATGAGCCTTCTCCACCACCATACAACCGCATGCCATACCATGAACCTCCTCCTTCATTCCATCCCACTTCTCAACCATTTCATCCATCTCATGAATTCCTAAACCCATTTGAGCCACCTTCTGGACCTCATTCTCAACCATGTGTGCCAAACAGAAAACCTACCATTCGTGAAGTCCTTAGTAAATTGTCTGCACAAAAGTCGTCAAATGCCACTTCACAAGTGGAAGCTCCCAAACCTACCATTCGCGAAGTCCTTAGAAAATTGCAAAATCAAGTGACTCAGACTGTAGATGAGGAGCGGTCATACGAGACCAACTTTGACCATCAAATGGACTCTACAATGAGACGAATGGAATATCCAGAGAAAGAGAATGAGAGAATGGAAAAGGAAATTGAGCGTCTCATTCAGCAATCACAAGTTTTGAAGACAAATTTCCAAGAAAATCCTCTTCCCATGTTCACACATACACAAGAAGTGGAGCAAGTACAAAAGAGCATTGAAGAGTCTTCTCTACCATTTGGTAATGATCCTATCCTAATAGAAGTAGACTCTCCTACTATTTTAACTAGTGAAGCAATTAATGATGTGAATGATGATGAGGTGGATGAGGAAATTATTGTTGAATCCCCTCAAATGTTTGAAAATGTAATTGCTCAAGCCATTAGCTCTAGTAGTAGTGATTCGATTGTACTTGTTGATGATTGTGCTCTTACTTCTTTGCGTGATGCTTCAACCGTTGAAAATGCTTCTCTTCATAGTACTAGGGATGATTGTGATAAATTGAATGAAACATTTTCATGTTCTTGTCTCGGAATATCAAATATGTGTAGACTGTTATCATGAAAAAAGCCACTTACTTGTTGAGTTTCAAAAGAAAGCATTTCTTGAAGTGGTTGATTCTACCATTGATCATAATACATCCTCTTGTACTATTGATGATAGTAAGCATTACAATTGTGAACATGTTGAATCTTGCACGGATGACAATGTGGTTGATTTGAGTGAAAAAGACCATAGCCTAGAATCTCAAATGCACAATATTTCCAGTGGATTACTTCCTTGTAGCCTTGTTGGAGACAAAGATTCTGAAATTTTGATTGATAAAAGTTTGCATGTTGGTGAATCTTTCCAACAAGTGCTTTCTTGTGACTTGCCACCTGATTTAGGAAAGGGAAATGATTGCTTTGAAGTTTTGGAACCCTCAGGTGGCGCCAATTTGCAAAATTCTCTTCATTCTTCCACTCTTTTGCCTTCCATCTCTTGTGATTGCAATGATGATGTGGTGTACTCCAACACTAAGTTGGATTCTGCACCTTCCACTTTGCAAACACAAGAGAATTTTAAAAATATAAATGTTTGCTTGACTCCTACTGATGGGAGTGTCATTGATTTCCTTGGATGTGACAGTTACTTGGAGAGTTTAGAACTTAACATGCCTTTAATTCACTTGAAACTTCTCCATGTTTCTATTTTTGGATGGGATACTGCTATTTGCTTGGCATCTTTGTAGGCACATCATTGGAAAGGTCCTTTGTGGTACCCATCTCCACCATACATTCTTGGACCTCTTCCAATTGATCCTGAGCCACCTCCACCAAGGAAAATCAATACAGGAGAAGATTTTGTAAAAGACAAATGCATGATTCTCATCAGGGATGTGAACTTCTCCTTCAAGCAACTCAAGATATTCTAATAAAGGTTGTCTCTTTCCTCACTTATTTTCTTCCTAATTCCTATGATTATTTGGGTTTAATTGTTGTATGAGGAAGATAAGTGTGGGGGAGGGACACAATCCAGTAGAAACGGTAGAAATAATTTAGTTTAGTAAGCAAAATAAGAACCCCCTATGTATGCATTGCATCTTTTTGGCCGCTACCCTACTTAATTACCATTGTTCCTTGAATTTCAACTTGTTGATCATTCTCTTTTGAGTGGTTTTACCACATTGAGGACAATGTGTTGATTAAATGTGGGGGAGGGAATACATTTTGAATCCCAATTAATTGGTTGTCTTTAAATGAGAAAATGCCTTAAACTAGAAAATTTTTCAAATTTTTTTCAAAGAATGACTTGCTCTAATGCATGCCCTTCTTTGAGCTTTCATGAGATCTAGTGTTTTGACAACTTTTTAAACCATGTTTTGCTTTTTAAGTGAATGGTAAGAGAAATGAACCCACATTTGGATTTTTGCTTACTCATTATTTTGAAAATGAGAGTTTATAAATCATTAGTGCATTTAAGAGTTAAGCATGATTGTAATTGATTGCAATGTTTTTATTGGTTGTATTTGTAAGGTTAGCACTTGGAATAGTTAAGTAGATGTTTTGTGGTTAGTTTACTATGCAATTGATTGTGTTAGAGTGAGCATTGGAGAAAAACCTTGTTGGAAGGATACTTGAGCCTTAAATTCTTTTCGTGCGTGTATGTTCACTTAGTTTTTCACCTTCTAGAACTTGTTTCAACTCTTGTTCAAAACGGTGTTTGCATTAGTGTTATGAAAATGAAAGAGGCATTCAATTCTAAACCATTTTCTCCCAAACACAAACCTCATTTCATTTACCCTTTGCTAACCCCCTTTTAAGCCATTCATATGTTGTATGCAAGTCATTTATTCATAGTGTTTATAGTATTCTAAAAATTAAAAGTGAATTGCCAATAAAAAAGTTAAACAATGTATATATAGAAATGCCTTGTATACGAAAAAAATAAGAAATAAAAGAAGCAAGTGTTTTGTAGATAAAAAAAAAAAGAAAGGTATTGAAAAAAAGAAAAGAAAAAAAAATATAGACAAGTATTTGGATGAAAGAAAGAAAAAAAAAATCAAGAAGGCATTTGTTCATGATTTGCAAAAGAATTGGTAAAAGTTTGTAAAGTTATTTAGATGCTATGAACTTGGTCACTAATTTTGACTTGCATATCAACTATTCATTTTTCTATTTAATTCATTCCATCTAGCCTTCATCCAACATTACAAGCCTTTTAAGTCCTCTTGATTCATTACATTAATTGCTATTAGTAGTGGAGAATTTAGAATTGTTACAAGCCTATGGTAAGGTGTTGATTAAGTGAATTAGAGTGAAATTATTCCATTAAGGAGAGATGAGTGAAACACTAATAATATCTTAAGAGTCCTCTTATGCTTCATTCTAATATTTTGAGTTGTATGGTCAGCTGATTTCTTTACATCGCTTAATTATCACTGGTGTTGGCTTGAATAATTTGATTAATTAATCCATTGCTCTCTAATTATGAAATTGCTCATCATTCAAAAGCATTAGTGATTTGAAACTTGAATTTTGTACTCAGTTGCCTTTGTTCAGGAGTACAAAGGTCTAAGTGTGGGGGAATTGATCAAACCATATTTTTATATGATTTTACATGATTAAATTGGGATTTTTAATGGACTTTATCATAGTTTTTGAGCTCAAAATGTCTTTTTTGTGATAAATTGAGATTAAGAGTAAATATATTAAATTAGGGCTAAAAAGGGCAAAATTGTAAAAAATGTAATTACTCTTAATTATTAATTTTCATGAGAATACTTAATGTTAAATTAATTGTTTTTCATTATAGATGCATCACAAGGTTATCACATTTGAAAAATTAAAGTTTAAACTCAAGTTTTTAAAAGTTTTAGTTTGGTCCCTACTCCAGAACTTTTTAAATTCTCACTTAGGTCCCTGTGGTTGAGCTGTGCGTTTTGACCATTGGAGATTAGGTTTGAAGCTTTCAATTATTTATCACATACAGGACCCAAGGCCCGACAAAGCAAAACAGGACCCGAGAATGAGAGAGCTGAAGGAACTTGGGTATTAAATGAAAAAGAGCACAGCGCCGCATGGAGGATTGGAGAGCTAAAAAAAAAACGCAGGAGCTGTGGGGGATTCACGCATTCAGAAACAAAAAAAAAATGCATCATCGATCATCACCTTCTTTTCTTTCTTCTTCCTTCCTGACCTCCCCTCTCGCCGGCGGCACCACCACCTCCTTCAGTCGCCGGCGAGCTTCCATCATCACCAACCTCCACCAACTCCGGCAACCACAACCAGCAGCAGTGAGGACGCACAGACAGGGAGAGACGACATCATCGTCTTCAACCTTGGAGCTGCGACCTCAATCCTTCATCGTCTCTTACCACCGACCACCACCCATCTTCTTCTCACTCCCATCGGACTGAACTAACAAATCAGAGCCCAGCGTCGTGAACTTCAGACCATCGACCATCTTTGCTGATTTTGACAGATCTGGGTTCAATGAGTGGCTGATTCATTTGCTCGTTGGAGATGGATGAAGTGACTGGAATTTCAGAGTTTAAAATAGGGGAGTATTTTTGTTCAATTTATTTTCTCCAATTACATTTTAATTTCCTAGTTTTAGGATTATTATTTTGTAATGTTGAGACTTAGTTTATCCGTTTGGAAAAATTTGTGGATTGAACTTATGTGATTGGATTGAATTTTGTGGTTTGTTGAATTTATAAATTTGTAGTTCCCTATTGGTTCAGTGAAATTGTGCTTTCTACGTGGTATTGTTAGATAGTATGATTTAATTGGATTAATTGAATGGCGCAGATCGCATTCTTGTCAAGGGGAGCAAGCTACATTAATTTAATCCTAATCACACACTAAGTGGTTTTCAAACAATATCTCAAGAGGTAGTAGTTTTTACGGTAGTAAGGAGCTATTAATTGAGAATATTGGATCAAGTGGTATCTTGGGGTTTTCATCTAGACTTAGTGAAATTTACTCCTATATTTAATTGAATTGTGATTGTCATTATTCCATTTTCCAAGCATCCATACTCATTTTCATACTCCATTCCATTTTATTAAAAATACCAAAAATATTAGTTTAGCATTTAATTTATTTGCATTCTTATTTTAGTTAATTAATTTGAAAAAAAAAACCTATTTTCCCCTTGTTTTAATTCGCTGTTTGACATTTAGATTACTTAGGATTGATAAAAGCGCTCCGAGAGAGAAACGATCATAGGGTTATTATACGCAATCCTTTGGTTTATTTTTGATTGTGGACCCCTAAGGCTAAAGAAGAGAAAATTGATCAACCATATTTTTATATGATTTTTTATAATTAAATTGGGATTTTCAATCATTTTTTCTGACATTATTGTGCGTGATTAAGACTAATTTGAATTAGGGGACATTTGTTTTGAATTAAGTGAAATTAGGGGCGAAAATGGTCATAATTTATTAATTATTCATGCAAATGATTTCTTGACTTTTGATGTTATATTGTGTTTAATCTTGTGTTGTAGGTGTTTTGGAAGAAAATTTAAGAATTTGAAAAAAATGTCATTTGGGTCAAAATTAATGTTTTGGGGACTAGGAGAAAATTACAAGAAAGTGCCCAACAATTTCTGAAAATTGGAAATGAGTGAAGAAAAGGGTCCAGAGGAAAATTACAGAAAAATTCCCAAATTTCCTGGAAATCATGGTTCTGCCCCAAAAATATTTTAAACTCTGCACTTAAGTCCCTCTCCAGAACCTTTTAAATGTTGCATTTGGGTCCCTGCAGCAAAACTCAGCGTTTTGACTTAGGGCATCAGCAGCTGGAGACGCGTGAGAGCTGAGGGAGCAATTAAAAGAGGAGGCTGACACATTAATGGAGGCGTTCACATGGGGAAAAGACGGAACATTCACGCTGTCGGAGGGGGCATTTGGATTTCATCGAGTATCATCGTCAAAGACGGAGAATGCCTGAGGACCTGGAGCTGAGGGAAAGAGGAGCTGAGGAGATAGAGAGCTGAGGGAAATTTAAAAAAAAAAAGAAAAAGAAAAGGAGAGGGCGAGATTTCACGCAGATCGGACTGGGGAAAATTTTGATCGGGCATCACAGACGCTGGATTTTGATTCACGACTTGGGGGTTCTGCATCATCTTGACCACACACGCGCATCACTGGACTTGGACGCTGTGACACTCGGACAGAATTTCTGACCTTCCCTCTCGTTTCCTTCCTTCATCCTCCATCGTCTTCATCCACCGTCACCTCCTTTAACAGCTGAGACACAAGAAGCTGGAGAGGGAGAGACAGATTGGAGTGGGACCTGCAGAACCGTGAAACCACTGCCGTTAGAGTTCTCGACCTGGTTTTGAGTTGCAGAGGAGGTTGCAACCTCCATCGTTGGTCATTTCCTTCTCCTTCGACAATTCAGGGGGAGTGGTTTCTCTATTCCTGAATCTTTCTCCTAGAACAGATTGGTTATTTGCTTCTGAAAAAATTTTCTCTCTTGATTTTTGGGTTACTTCTAGCACCTATCTTCCTTGCTTTTTTAGCTAATCTGTCATTTTAATTAGTGTTTTTATGGCTGGATGTTTGAGTCAGAGAGTGACTATATTTGTTGAAGCAAATTTCATGAGTGGCTAGGCAATTTTTGTGCTCTTAGTGATGAGTGGAGATGCTTGAGCTCACATGTGCTTACATAGGGGAGTTTTATTTATCATTCTATTAGTCTAGAATTATGTATTTGAATTTCTTAATTTTTATACATGATGATGGAACTGAGGTTAATGGTAATTAACTATGTTAGTTTGATAATCGTAGTTGAAATTGGATATTGTGATTTATTGATTATGTGTGTTTGAATTTCTTTGTGGTTGCAATGAAGCTTCGTTGATTAGCGTGGTATTGTCGTTAATGTAGTTGATTTGTAATCCTTGAGGGAAATTTGAAGCACTCAAAATTTAAAAAAGACTCATATCGCATAATTCCAATTTCAATTGCACATTAAGTGGTGTCTAACAATTTCTCAAGTGGTGGTAGTTAGCTACGGTAGTAGGAGCTACTATCAATTGAGAATATGGACTTCAAGCCAGTATCTCGGCGCTTTTTCTTATCGAGACTTAATGAAGCTTTGACTCCCATATTTCTTTTGGAAATGGGATAGCTATTTTCTCCATTACCAAGAAAGCACTCAATCATTAAATCCCTTTTTAATCCAAATCATTCTTCATTATTTTCTAAAAAAAAAGAAAAAAAGAATAGAATTAGTTTCTTCTTATTTTAATGAATTTTAGTTTATAGAAAACCAATTTCAAAACCCCATTTTAACCATGATTTTAGCACTTAGTTTAAGCTAAGGAATTCAAAATAAATCGGCTCCTCGATAAGAGAGAACGATCCCGAGTTGTTTGCACTATATTGCATATTAATTAGTGGTAAATTTTGATTTGTGCGAGGCGACTAAGGTTGTCAAATCAATGGCGCGTTGGGAGTCAATTTTGACTCCTTTGGTTTACTAAGTGTCAATTGGTTTTAATTGACCGGGGTTTGCTCTTGTGAGCCTATTAGGTTTTCTTTCATTTTTTTCGTAATTTTCAAAATTTTAAAACTCATAGTTTGTTTTCTTGCATTCAAAATTTTTGAGAAAAACAACCAAATATCTTGATTTTCTTTATTTTTACATTTGAATTTGCATTTTAGCATTTTTACTCCATACACATCATACATACTCACATACACTTCTACTCCTTCCACTTTGCACATTTTCTTGCTTGAATTTGTGTGCGTGATAGCTTTGGTATTCCATTGTTTCACCGCTTTCTTGATGCCTTTATATGTCCGACCTATTTGAGGGGGAATCTGATCATTCTTTTAATCTAGATTTTTTCATTGACTTAAGTGATTGTGCTTCACAAGGTACAACTATGGAAGGTGAAAACAATCCTCCACCAAGGAGAAGAACTATAAGGGATGTAACAAGATCAGATGTCACTCATGATCCTTTCAACAATGCATGCCCTAACCTTGAGGTCAATTTTGAGCTTAAAGGTCCTTTGCTTAATTCATTACCTCGTTTCCATGGACTTGAAAAGGAAGACCCTTATAGCCATCTCAATGCTTTGCACGTGGCTTGTTCGAATATGAAGCCCGTTGGTGCTCGCATAGAAGATGTGCAATTAAAGGTGTTCTATTTTACTCGGAGGGAAAGCTAAAGAGTGGTACATGATGTTACCAGGCATATTAATGATGCTCTTCATTCATGGGTTAATTTGAAGAAAGCCTTCTTGGAAAAGTACTTTCCGGATTCAAGGGTTGGGGAGCTTAAAAAGGAGATTTACTCTATCAAACAAGACCCTTTGGAGTCTTTCTATGAATATTGGAGTCGTTTTCAAGAGCTTTTAGCTAAGTGTCCATACCATCAAATTGTTGATGAACAGTTAATTACATATTTTCGTGATGGTCTTCTGCCTAATGAGAAAGGCATTATAGATGCTTCAGCTGGGGGTTCTTTAGAAGATTGCACGGCCGAAGAGGCATGGGCTCAAATTCGAATGAGGGCTCGAAATACTCAACAATATAATGTGAGAGAGATAAGAGGAGTTTGTGATGTAGGTTCCAACCAAAGAATGGTCTCCCTTGAGTCTAAGATGGATACAGTTACTTCACAGCTTTCTCTAATCACATCTGAGCTTCATAATCTGAGTATTCAACAATCAACTCCTTCTCCTACTTCACAAGCTCTTGTTGCACCTAGTTGTGATGGATGTGGTTCAATGATGCACATTACAAGTTTATGCCCTAATCATCATGAGGAAGTTAATGCTATGTATCAAGGAAGGCCCAATCAACAACAACCAAGATGGGATTCTAACACTACCACCTACAATGAAGGTAGAAGACCTAATTCTAATTTTGGTTGGAGAAATCAAGAAGGTTCGTCATATCAAGTTCAACCATATGGGTCAAACCGTGGGCAAATGGTGCCTATTCAAGAGTCAAAGGGTGATGAGACGAATCAATTGTTGAAGAGTGTGGTTTCTCAACTTACTAGTATGAACAACCGGATGATGGAAGATAAAGCTATGAATGAGAGTCAATTCTCTTCTGTTTCCAATACCCTACAAAAGCTACAAAGCGATGTGGCAAGTGATGGTAAACAAATAGCTCATATGTGCAAGAAGTTGGAAGAATTGGAGTTGAAGAATAACAATGTGCAATCCCACTTGACTCAACTCTCAAATTCTGTGAGTGATGTGCATGCTAAGACAAGTGGTTCCATTCCTTCAAATATTGTCATCAATCCTAAAACACTCAATGCTATTGAGTTAAGGAGTGGTAAGAAGGTTCGTTTCCCTGAAGAGGTTGACGATGAGGTGGATGAGGAAATAGGGGTTGAAAGTCCACCATTGAGCCCAATCAAGCTACCTGAATATGAAAGCTTCAAAGAGAAGGCTATCCTTGAGAAGAAGAATAGCAAAGCAATTGAGCAACCTCAAGTGGAACATCAACCACTTCTGAGAGAGGTTGGCTCCAAGGAAAGAAGCACTTTTGAGAAAGGTGAGTCAAGCGAGCAAGGCATGTTATCCAATACCAATGGTAAGGAGGTAAAAATTTCTCAACTCCCTTTTCCTAAAGCTTACTTTCAAGGCAAGAAAATGCACGATGAACAAAATGAGAAAGAAATGTATGATTTGTTTAGCAAGTTGCATATCAATGTTCCTTTGTTTCAACTTGTTAAGTCTATGCCTAGTTATTGTAAATTCTTGAAAGAGCTTTGTACTAACAAGAGGAAGTTTAGGCCTAATGAGAGAGTGCAAATTAGCCCTAATGTGTCCGCCCTTTTCAAACCCCAACTCCCGTTAAGTGCAAGGATCCGGCTCATTCACTATACCTTGTACCATAGGTAATGTGAATGTAGCTCAAGCCTTATTAGATTTAGGTGCAGCCATTAATGTCATGCCTAGTGCCATTTTTAAATCTCTTGGTGTCAAAGAGCTTAAGAGGACTAGTGTGGTTCTCCAACTAGCCGATAGGAGTATTAGACACCCACTAGGCATCATTGAGGATTTGCTTGTTAAAGTCAAAGACTTGGTTTTCCCTACGACTTCTATGTGTTAGATATGTCTCATGAGTCTAGTGAATGCACCCTTATTTTAGGGAGACCTTTTATGAGAACAAATTTGGTACCTTTATAGACATGAGAGATGGTTCAATCACTATGGAAGTGGGTAACAATAAGCCGAGTTTTAACATGTATGAAGCCATGAAGCATCCTTCTCCGAAGATTACTCTTTATTAGGTGTGAATTCAATTGACTTTGCTATAGATGATTTGGTTGATGAACATGAGCTTAATTTGCACACCGATAATTGTAATCTTGAATGTGGAATTTCATTGGATTCATGTGAAAATTTCCCCTCTCTTCGTTGATAATTTTTATTCACTTGGGAGTGAGATTTCCAACCTCGACTCATCGATGGTTGATTGTTGGTTATCATCCCTTGATGATTTTTCTCTTACTTCTCTTAGTTCGTTAGAGCTTAATTCTTCCAATTATTCAGTATTCAGTGATGATGCTTGTGAGGAAGGTGTTTTTGTTAATGTTTCAGGTCACAAACTGGTGGAGGAAGCTGAGTTTGATGTCGGTAGCCAAGACTTGAATGATTTGTTCTCCAAGGGGATAGCCCTTACACCGACGAAGACATCCTCTCATGTGACTTACTTTGGACATAAACACAATGTGGTTAAAGGGCCACCTTCTAACTCATCGCCTAATCAGAGAACTAGGATCACTCCTCATATCTTGAGATTTTTGAATGAGCTAATTACTCCTTGTGAAGTAGGTATGAAGGAGACTACTTTCCCCAAGCCTATTGCTGCTGTAAGCCAACCTAGTGTTGGTTCAACACTTGGGAAGACCAATGAACAAGTGGTAGAGTCCATGGAGCTTAGCACAAATCATGCACCTCCTAAGCTTGCAAAGGGAGTATTTCTACTACCCTTGATCTTCCTAGACTAATTCCCTCTATTGTTCAACTACGATTTAGAGCTTAAGCCTCCCCTCTAATTTGAAATATGCTTTCCTTACTGGCGATGGAAAATTGCCACGTTATTATTTCAAATTCCTTGTACGTGAGTGAGGAGGAGAGATTACTTGATGTTTTGAGTAGAAATAGAAAGGCTCTAGGTTGGACTTTAGCCGACATTCCCGGGATTAGCCCGGCTGTTTGTACCCATAAGATCCTTTTGTATGAGGAATCCAAACCTCTTAGGCAACCCCAAAGGAGACTAAACCCTCTAATTCTAGATGTGGTTAAGAAAGAAGTAACCAAGCTATTGAGTGCGGGTATTATCTACCCAATTTCTGATAGTGAGTGGGTTAGTCCGGTGCATGTAGTGCCTAAGAAGAGTGGGATAACTGTGGTAAAGAATGAAAATGATGAGTTGATACCTACTAGGGTGCAAAATGCTTGGAGAGTGTGCATAAACTATAGGAAGTTGAATGAAGCATCTAGGAAAGATCATTTTCCCTTACCCTTCATAGATCGATGCTTGAAAGGTTGGCGGGTAAGAGCCACTATTGTTTCCTAGATAGTTATTTAGGATATTTCCAAATCCCACTTGCCCCTGAAGATCAGGAAAAGACCACTTTTACTTGTCCATTTGGTACCTATGCTTATAGGAGAATGCCATTCGGACTGTGCAATGCACCGGCACTTTCCAACGTTGCATGATGTCACTATTCTTTGATTTTCTTGAAAATTGCATGGAAGTTTTTATGGATGATTTTACAGTGTATGGCAATTCGTTTGATGCTTGTTTGAATAGTTTGGACAATGTTCTTGCTAGATGCATTGAGAAAAATTTAGTTTTGAATTATGAGAAGTGTCATTTCATGTTTGATCATGAAATAGTACTTGGTCACTTGATATCTAGCAAGGGTATTGAGGTTGATAGAGCTAAAATTGAGGTGATTTCCTCGTTTCCCTACCCCACTAATATTAAATCACTTCGTTCTTTCTTAGGGCATGTGGGTTTTTACCGAAGATTCATAAAAGATTTTAGCAAGATAGCTCTACCTTTATCTAAACTATTGCAAAAAGATGTTGATTTTGACTTTGATACTTCTTGCAAACAAGCATTTAATGAGTTAAAAGCACACTTGATATCTCCTCCTATTTTAAATGCGCGAGATTGGACCTTGCCTTTTGAACTAGCATGTGATGCCTCCGTCGCAATGTGGGGGTCATGCTAGGACAAAAGCATAGCAAGTTATCTCATGTGATTGCTTATGCATCCAAAACTTTGGATAGTGCACACAAAAATTACACGACCACAGAAAAAGAACTTTTTGCTGTCATATTTGCATTAGATAAGTTTCGGCAATATCTAATCAATTCTACAGTGGTGGTGTATACGGATCATGCGGCCGTGAAGTTTCTCTTCACTAAGCCTCAATCCAAACCAAGGCTTATTAGGTGGATGCTTTTGCTACAAGAGTTCGATATAAGCATTAAGGATAGGCCTGGAACTGCGAATCTTGTAGCGAGATCACCCGAGTAGACTACCGGATGGTACCAGGGGAGTACTTGACTCTGACCTTATATGTGATGATTTCCCTGATGCATCTCTTATGTCTATATCTCTCTATGTTCCTTGGTTTGTTGATCTAGTAAATTATATTGTGACCAGTCTCATTCCTGAGCATATGTATTCTTTTCAGGCTCAAAAACTTAAATGAGAAGCTGAGCACTACATTTGGGATGAGCCCTATCTGTGGAGACTATGCAATGATCAAGTTAGTAGGAGGTGTATTTCAAAGACCGAGTCTAAGGACATACTTTCTGCTTGCCATTCAATGGTTTGTGGTGGACATTTTAGTGCTCATAAGACCTCTAGGAAAGTGTTAGATGCTGGATTTTACTGGCCTACCCTGTTTAAGGATGCATATTTATATTGTAAGGCATGTGATAAATGCCAAAGGTTTGGGGGTTAGGTAAGCGACATGAGATGCCACAACAACCTATGCTCTTTTGTGAGATATTTGATGTTTGGGGTATCGATTTCATGGGTCCTTTTCCACCATCATCTGGCTTTACCTACATTCTGTTAGCCGTAGATTACCTCTCTAGGTGGGTAGAAGCCATTCCTACTAGGAAAGATGATGCCCAAACGGTTTCCAAGTTTCTTAAGTCTAACATCTTTTGTAGATTTGGAGTACCGAGGGTAATAGTAAGTGATAGAGGTACCCATTTTTGCAATAAGGTTATTGATAACTTACTTGTTAAGCTTGGGGTAACCCACAAAATGTCCACCCCTTATCATCCACACGAACGAATGGGCAAGCGAAGTATCCAACCGAGAGATCAAACACATATTGGAAAAGATAGTCAAGCCTTCAAGAAAGGATTGGAGCTCAAGGTTGGAGGAAGCACTATGGGCTTATAGAACTGCTTTCAAGACACCAATAGGAATGTCTCCTTACCGGCTTATCTATGGTAAAGCAT
Source organism: Acacia melanoxylon (assembly GCA_019022615.1). Lineage (NCBI taxonomy): Eukaryota > Viridiplantae > Streptophyta > Magnoliopsida > Fabales > Fabaceae > Acacia > Acacia melanoxylon. The sequence goes on from JAFJYJ010000003.1 coordinate 18,376,514, forward strand.
GTCATATCCCGGTAGAATTGGAGCACAAAACCTATTGGGCTGTGAAGATGTGCAATATGGATATGGAAGAAGCTGGTTTGGAAAGGAAGTTACAAATGCAAGAACTTGAGGAAATGCGATTAGAAGCTTATGAGAGTTCCCGCATTTACAAAGAAAAGACCAAGCTACTTCATGACAAGAAGATTTTAAGAAAGGATTTCAAAGTTGGTAATAAGGTTTTTTATATAAGGCCCGATTCAAGTTGTTGAATGGGAAGCTAAAAGATAATTGGCATGGACCTTTCTTGTCACCAAAGTGCATCCATTCGGCATGGTAGAGCTGCTTGATGAGACTACTGGAAAGGAATTTCAAGTTAATGGACACCTCCTCAAGCTCTACCGTGATTCATCATCAAAGCCTCCTTGAGGCCAGGTTGTCTCTTTCCTTCACTTACATTTTTTGATTCGAATTGTTTAACTCATTTGTGATTCTGAATGCTTGAAATAAGTGTGGGGGAGGGACTATCTCGATAGAAAAGTAGAAGTAGTATAGTTTAGTAATTAGAATAAGAGCTCCCAATGTATGTTTTGCATCTTAGCCACTACCTTGCTTATTTACCATTGTGCCTCTCCATGCTAATTTTCTCTGTTATTTTGGCTTGTTTCTTCTTTCTTCTCTCTTTATATGATGTTGATGTGTTGTGCTTCAATTATAATTGGACTTCACAACTTTCCACTTCATTAAGGAACAAGTTAGAATAATGGAACTGCTTTACAAACATTGAGGACAATGTGTTGATTAAGTGTGGGGGAGGGAAATACATTTTGAGTCCCAATTGATTGGTTGTTTTTAAATGAGAAAATGCCTTAAACTAGAAAAATTTTCAAAAAAAAAATTTCAAGAATGACTTGCTCTAATGCATGCCCTTCTTTGAGCTTTCATGAGAGCTAGTGTTTTGGCAACTTTTTAAACCATGTTTTACTTTTTAAGTGAATAGTAAGAGAAATGAACCCACATTTGGATTTTTGCTTACTCATTATTTTGAAAATGAGAGTTTATAAATCATTAGTGCATTTAAGAGTTAAGCATGATTTTAACTAATTGCAATGTTTTAATTGGTTGTGTTTGTAAGGTTAGCACTTGGAATAGTTAAGTAGATGTTTTGTGGTTAGCTTATTATGCAATTGATTGTGTTAGAGTGAGCATTGGAGAAAAACCTTGTTGGAAGGATATTTGAGCCTTAAATTCTTTTCATGTGTGCATGTTCACTTAGTTTTTCACCTTCTAGAACTTGTGTCAACTCTTGTTCGAAACGGTGTTTGCATTAATGTTATGGAAATGAAAGAGGCATTCAATTTTACACCAGTTTTACCCAAACACAAACCACCTTTCAATTACCATTTGTCTACCCCTTTTGAGCCATTCATATGTTGTATGCTTGTCATTATTTATAGTGTTCACAGTATTCTAAAAATCAAAAGTAAAATTGTTGGACAATGTATGTATTCAAATGGCAAAAGCAAAAGAGAGAGAGAGAGAGAGAGAGAGAAAGTGATTTGTAAAGCTAAAAAAAGAAGAAAAAAAAAGAACTATCAAGAAGGCATTTGTTCATGCACTTACAAAAGAGTTGGCAGAAGTTTGTAAAGTTATTTAGATGCTATGAACTTGGTCATTAACTTTCACTTGCATGTCAACTATTCATTTTTAAAATTAATTCATTCCATTTAGCCTTCATCCAACATTACAAGCCATTAAAGTCCTCTTGATTCATTTCATTAATTGCTATTAGTAGTGGAGATGTTAGAGTTGTTACAAGCTTATGGTAAGGTATTGATTAAGTGAGCTAGAGTGAAATTATTCCAATGAGGTGAGATGAGTGAAACACTAGTAATACCTTGAGAGTCCTCTTATGCTTCATTCTAATATTTTGAGTTGTGTAGTTAGCTAATTTCTTTACATCGCTTGATTATCACTGGTGTTGGCTTGAGGAATTTGATTAATTAATCCATTGCTTTGGGGTCTTGTGGCCTAAATGGTACGAATCATATCCCCTTCCATAATTTTCTAGATCCGCCCCTGCCTGTAATTATATAGGTTTGATTGATTTCTGCAAGCTAACGCACTAAATCATTATGAGGGTTTATGAACATAAGCAGTTCCTAACTATCATGCTTAAGTGTTTTGTTTGCATGATATTGATATCAGATATGCATATGGTTTTGTAGATATCAAGTTCCAAAATGAGAAGGGTGTGTTTAGGATAGCATCTAATGAGAAAATAAGTCCATCGAGATAGGTAAAAATGTCTATCAAAAGGGAAAACCCGATAATTGAGTGTTTGGGATAAGTCGGTATTTGATGGGCTTCGAGTTTGATGTGGGGTTTTTCTTTTAAGCTCATTATTGGAGCTTCTCCGCTTCACAGATGACTTTTGCCTATCGCCAAACACAAATCACATCAAAAAAATCCATCGAAAAAAATTTTATAAGGAAAAGTCATGTAAACAAAAACCACTTCTATCATCTTTATCTCAAACGGCTCTAAATTGTCATAGATTGCTTACAACAACTACTACCATCAATATTAATAATATATATTTATAGATAGTTTGTATTAAAAATCCAATGCTTTGGGGTCTTGTGGCCTAAATGGTACGAATCATATCTTTTAAAACTTTTTTAAACGTAAAGTTGAGTTTGAGTTTTAACCCTTTGATTATGTTCTTGTAATTGTTGGAGCTCCGGTATGTGATCTAATGTGTAGATGATAAATTCCAATTATATGTTTAGATAAGTAAGCAATTGTTGAAATGAGCTAGCTCATGAAGTTATATAGCATTAGCTCTGCTTCTAAATATAAGATTTTTTTTTATATCTAATTTAGAGAGATTAATAAAATTAAATAAATTACTTAATTATAGTATATATTCATGATATCTTTGAAATATTTCGTGTATTATTAGATTATATATCAATTTTTAAGTCGTAAGTAAATTAATTTAAATAGAAATGATAAATATAAGAGATAAAATAAAAAAGGTTCTATATTTAGAACCAAAATTCAATTTTAAACTAAACTATACATTTAGGACTGGAAGTAATATATACATTGTTCTGAAATCTAGACTAGAAAAACAGGAGAACCAATCGAATGTCGATGGTCGATCAGAGTATCAACTTGATTCGGTTTATTTATTTTCTTAATCGCTTTTAAAAAACATTTCTTTAGAATTTCATATTGATCACCTTGAAATCTTGAATTTCTTCTTTAGGTTTAAGGGTTATTTCCGATCGACCTACTAACCCTTGACATAGTATTCCCACTGATTTAGTGGGCTGAGTTTCAGAACGTTGATATATACATATTGACCATATGATTTTAGGTTATCTTGAAACGGTTGACTTCAGATATGAAGCTACATATAAACCCAAAATAAAGTAAAACTGGATCTAAGGTCAGTGTGTTTCTTGAAGCCCGGAAAAATAAAAATTAATGGAGAGAAGTTGGCATTATTATTGACAAATTGTAATTATTAAATAATATAAATGAAAATAATAATTAAGAATTAAAGTTTAGAAGGAAGTGGTTTGTTCTTATTGGAAGCAGGTGCCATCCATATGACGCCCAAGGCAAGTGGCTGTCGACGGTGTTTATCCCTCACCTCCACCGTCACTGACGTCATCTTTCCCTTCTTACCCGTGGCCTTCGCTTCTATTTCTACCACTTCCTGACATTGCCGATCATTCGTTTCAGTCATCCATAATTATAGCAGAGAATGATTACAAACAAAATTAAAGAGGATAAACAGAAAACCTGGAGATAGGGGTTGGAGTAGAAAGAGACAGAGAGAGAGACAGTAATATGATGAAGTGAAGTGAGGGAGAAGGCCACCCAGCTGCTTATCCCGTCCATCAAAGTCATCATCGCTCCTTCATGCCACTTCCCACTTTCATCCTATTTTTCAATTCAGTTCACAGAGATCACATCATCAATATCGCCAAAACCCAAAAGCTAATTGTTTCATAAGGTTAGCTTTTGTGTCTGTTTGGATTGACAGCAGAAAGTACGTGAGACGGAGACAAAATCATGAGGACATTGTTACTTACAGAGACGCCATTGTGAACGATGAAATCGCAGAGCACGAAACCTTTGACAAGTTTGACAAGTGTGATGCCCTTGTTGGCCTCCACGTCCACCTCATTTGCTACTTCTCCCTTTAACAACCTCCTTATCCATTTTTCCAGTCCTCCTAATAATTCAGCTTTTGACCCTTCCATCTCTCTCCTTCCTTAGAAAACCAGACTCTCTCTCTCTCTTCCTTCTCTCTATGAGTCTCTGTTTGGCATTATGTTGAAGAGCTCCAAAACAAGTTGAAATGCCCATTAAAGCTAAAAATGTTGTTTAATAGACTAATAGTAATCCCACGACTTACATATGAAAAGCAAAATAGAAGTCCAAGACTTTGAAAAGCAGCCCACAATATAGACTGAAAAATTCTGCTTGTTTCTTCCTGTAGTGTTAGTCGATCGGATTCTTTTTTCAATGGTTAAAACGCAAGAGAACCTAATTCTATAGTGTGGTGTGGTGCGTATAAAGAACGCCATATGTCTGCCACCATAGCTAAAGCCTGGAAGTTTCCTTGAAAAAGAAAAAGATTAACAATCATACACCTTCAACATGCGCAGTTTTGTTGACTATAACTTGTTTTAAAATAAATGAAGCGCCTACCCACATGATCCCCAGCGCTACCATTTGTCTTTCATGTTTGGTCCTCACCTCCACCCTCCTTAGTCTTTGTTGGTGAGGATTTTTTATTTGTGTTTGTATAATTAGTGGAGTTTGCCCCCAATTTTTTTTTTAAAAGTAAAGTTTTAAATATATTAAAAAACAAAAGAATATAAATAAGAAAAGAAAAGAAAACTTCAACTTAATATAGAAAAACAATAATCAAAAGTCAATTAAGGTATTATATAACGAACGATTACAAAAGCATTATTCGATTCTTCATTCCTTGAAAATATTACATTATATCTTCATCATCAATCTTATCAAACATATCACGTTCAACATAAATGTGTCAAGAATTCTCTAAGATCATGCAAAGTGAATTTGAATGTTTACAATAAGAGAATTAAATTTCTTCTTAGGACTTCAAATCAAGCAAAAGAAGAATGAAATATTTATTTCCCAAACCAAATACCGTCAAGAGTTCTCTAAGATCATGCAAAGTGAGTTTGAAATGTCTACAATAGGAGAATTAAATTTCTTCTTAGGACTTCGAATCAAGCAAAAGAAGAATGAAATATTTATTTCCCAAACCAAATACTTGTGAGAGCTTGTCCACAAATAAAAATATTGCTTCAAGTGTTTTTCATAGGGATGAAAAACTTAAAAAGAAAAAAATGAAGACCTTTAAACATTGTCCGCATTATATAGCATTTCTTCACTCTTTTATTGTATGACCAATGGTTCTTTTAATGCTTTGTTTTGAAATCACAAATAAAATTATCCGCATGTGTTTTTCATAAGGAGGAAAAACTTGGAAAAAAAAAAAAGAAATGGAAAAGGGATCACTGTTTGAACCGCTAACCTCTTCATATATAATCATCATTTCTACCACTAGCTATGGACCCACTAACCCTAATGGATTATAGCATATATATATATATATATATATATATATATATATATATATATATATATATATATTCTACAATTTTATGTCCCGCACTTACACACGGGAGTACAAGTATGGCTCCACCACTCACCCTCCTCACTGATGTGCATCATCCCCTTCTCTGCCATCGCCGCCTTCCCTTCTATCTCTACCACTTCCTCCCATCACATAAATCCGATCCTAAATATGTCCGGGAGGTAGTTTGTAGTACAATTTGCAATAAATATTTATGCCTTCAAATTGAACATTTTCTTTTAAACAACCAAAAATCCCTTTTTAAAACACTTTTTTATGTTACTCTTGTTGTTTTGTTTTGAGGAAATTAAAGCACGCCAGACGGAGACCATGACTTCTGACTTTTATAATATGAAATTTTCATACGATATTAATATAATATGATATTAATATATTTTATATATGTAATTTTAAAATTAGTATTTCATTTTCCTATGGGAAATAGGTTTAGAATTTGAAAATTATGAACTTTACTTTCTTGATTTTTTTTATAAAGCTTTTGCTTGTTTTAAGGTGTTAAATATTTTTCCATATAAGCTTTTTTTTATATATATATATAAGAATGATGTTGAAATTTAATGTAGTTATTAAGGATAATACTGAAAATTATTCAAATTTTATGATAAATTCAATACTTAAAAGTATTTTTATTAGTACTTGTGAATTAGTTAAAAGTTACTCGTACTTGTATTTAGGACAAGAAGAAAGAGTAAGTTACTTATTTTAAGTTCCTTGTTTATAGAGACTTAAATGTAATCGTCTCAAACAAAATGGAGAATAGCAGCATCGTTGACAAATTAGTGCAATAATAAAAGAATATATAAACACAACGATGATCACAAGTGAATAATATATTCAACAATATAAAAAATAGAGGAATTACAAAGAGATGCTAAGGAAGGAATTTAATTATCAATAAGTCTCAATAACAACTGAAGAACATGAATAACAAATTCCATGATAAGAAATGATAACATCTCACTTATTATTGAAACAACTTGTATTCCCTTTGCTGAGTAAGCATGATCTTTCTTTAATTTGTTGGTTTCTGGGGTTTATTTGGAAAGCTAGAAATGAAATGATTTTTGACCAAAGACAACCGAACCGGATATTGTTATTACATTGGCTAGGAAAAGTAACTTTGATTTTTGGGCTAACTATGATATAGGGCTTAGGGATCCTTTTTTGTTGAGAAGTTGTCATAGTCCTGACATTAAATGGTTCCCCTGCATTAGATAACTTTAAAATTAATTGTGATGGAGCTTTTTCACCTTATGAGAAAGATCTTTGTTATTGGAGTAATTTGCCGCAATTATGTTGGCTCTTTTAGATGGGAAATTGTGGATAAAGTTAAGTTCATTTATGCTTTTATGACCAAAGCCTTAGCTATGAAAATGGCCTTGCTTCTAGTTGTGGATCTAGGACATGATAAAATAGTCTTTGAAATTGATTGTCTCCCTCTGCTTACCTGTCTTGAGGCAAAGTCTCCGGATTTGTATGATTGGAGGTGTAAAAGTATTATCCAGGATGTTATTTGTCTTTTGTCTTCTAAGGTTGGGTTCTCCTTGTCCTTTACCCCAAGAGGGGGCAACTGTGCCACGGATCTTCTTACAGCTGATGGTTATAAAGAGGTGCGCCCTATTGGATGAGTTTTGCAACCAACACTTTTTTTATTGTCACTTCTAAGTTCTAACTCTGGAGGCTCAAAAGACTAGTGCTGTTGCTGATAATTCTTCACACACCAGTCCTTCAATGGTTGGTAGCTAATTTGATTATTTTAGTTTACTTGGGGCTTTTTTGTGTTTGTTTCTTGTTGTATCTGTTTGTTTCTGTCATGGTTTGTTGTTTGTTATTCAAACTATTGTTTCTTCTTTTTGTAACCGTCACTCCTGTGAAGTTTATTAATAGAATTTCCGTTGACAGAAAAAGAAAGAAAGATATGCACATGGTTTTGTAGTTATCAAGTTCCAAAAATGAGATCCTTGACATTAAATTGTCATAGATTGCTTACCACTACCATCAATATTAATAATATGTATTTATAGATAGTTTATATTAAAAATCCAATGCTTCGGGCTCTTGTGGCCTAAATGGCACATATCATACCTTTCAAAACCTTTTTAAAGGTATAGCTGAGTTTGAGTTTTAACCCTTTGATTATGTTCTTGTAATTGTTGGATCTCCGGTATGTAATCTAATGTGTAGATATTAAATTGCATTATATGTTTAGATAGTAAGCAATTGTGGAAATGAGCTAGCTCATGAGGTTTTATAGCACTAGCTCTATGCTTCTAAATATAATATTTTTTTAAATCTAATTTAGGGAGATTAGTAAATTAAATAAATCACTTAATTATAATATATATGCATGACATCTTTGAAATACTTCTGTATATCATTAGATTATATATCAATATATAATTTAGACAAAGAGAAATGATAAATGCAAGAGATAAAAAAAAAAAAATCTTATATTTGGAACTAAAATTCACTTTTAAACTAAATTGTACATTTAGGATTTGAGGTAATATATACTATTGCTATGAAACCGAACGAACTAAAGAACCGTTTAGTAAATCAGTTTGGTTCAAACATCAACCCAATTCATTTTTTAATAGAATTTTAATATTAATTATTCTAAATCTTCAATTTAAATCGGTTTGATCGGGGTTAGTTAATTGGATTGACTCAAGTTTAACTTTAACCTTCAACTAAATAATATCAAACCGATTTATTGGCTAGTCTGGATTTCAGAACCATTGATATATATATATTGATGATATGATTTTAGGGTATCTTGAAGCGGTTGACTTCAGACATTAAGCTACATATAAACCCAAAATCAAGTAAAACTGAATCCAAGGTCAGTGTGTTTCTTGAATGCCGGCAAAATAAAAATTGATGGAGAGAAGTTGGCATTATTGTTGACAAATTGTTATTATTAAATAATAAAATAATTAAGAATTAAAGTTTAGAAGGAATTGGTTTGTTATTATTGGAAGGAGAAAAAGGTGCCTTCCACATGACGCCCAAGGCAAGTGGCTGTCGGTGGTGTTTGTTCCTCACCTCCACCGTCACGGACGTCATCTTTCCCTTCTTTCCCGTCGCCTTCGCTTCTATTTCTACCACTTCCTGACATTAATTGCCATCACTCGTTTCAGTCATCCATAATTCTGGAAGATAATGGTTACATACAAAATTAAATTGAAGTTAAAGTCAATTCACACGGACTCTAATATTAATAATTGTGTTGGATTTTGAATCGGGTTTACCTTTATGAGCCGAACTATTTGATTAATCAGGGATTTTTTTTTTTTTTTAAAAAAAAATATCTAAGAAGAGAATAAATCAGTATCAATTCCTATGAGAGAATTGATAACTACCACTCCGAACCTATTTATCAGTCACTTGCACCTAAATTTTTTTGTTTAAAATATAAGTCACTTGCAGGATAGTAAATGAGGTTTTATTAATTTTATCCTTATTCACTATTGCCATGAGAAAAAGAGGAGAAAGATGTGTAAATGCAGAAAGGGAAAATATACACCCTTTTAGGATAAATATGAAAAAAAAAAATTATACATTTAATGCTTTTCGAGAATGTGATACGAGTTACTTATAATAAGATACAACACCGTAAGAAAACAAGCATCTAATTCCTCAGCAATTAATTGAAGGGCAAGTAAGAATAGTGTAAACAATGAGAGTGATCCTATGCATCTTCTCATAATTATTATACAGTGAGATTTGACTAAATTAAATTTCACATGGAAGTTAACATGTTTAATATGTCTTAAATTGATTAAATTTTCAAATTTACTTATCCAATAAGGGTTAACACATTTAATATCCTCTCATGTTAAATTTTTCAAATTTACGCGAGCATTGGTAAATTTGACTAGCGAGATATGGAAGGAAAGAGGAGAAATACAAAACCTGGAGATAGGGTTTGGAGTAGAAAGAGACAGAGAGAGGGACAGTAATCTGATGAAGTAAAGTGAGAGAGAAGGCCGCCCAGCTGCCTACCATGTCCATCAAAGTCATCATTGCTCCTTCATGCCACTTCCCACTTTCATCCTATTTTCCAATTCCATTCACACAGAACAGATCATCAACTTAAATATGCTGAGACAGACACAAAACTATGAGGACATTACTTACAGAGACGCCATTGTGAACGATGAAATCGCAGAGCAGGAAACCTTTGTCAAGTTTCACAAGTGTGATGCCCTTGCTGGCCTCCACCTCCACCTCGTTAACTACTTCTCCCTTTGACAAGCTCCTTATCCATTTTTCCAGTCTTTCTTATTCAGCTTTTGATTCTTCCATCTCTCTCCTTCCTTAGAAAACCAGATTCTCTCTCTCTTCCTTCTTATACTATATGCATCAAAGGTAGGCTAAACTTTTCAGGCTACGTTTGGCATTAAGTTGAAGAGCTCCAAAACAAGTTGAAATGCCCATTGAAGCTAAAAAGGTTGTTTGGGTCAGCTTTAATACACTAATAGTAATCCCACGAATTACATATGAAAAGCAAAATAGAAGAACTAGACTTTAAAAAGCAGCCCACACGGTATTGCAACTTTAGTTTGTTAGCCACATGAATCATCGTTATTATATTTCGTTTTCAACTTCTTATTAGTTGTTTGTTTGTGTACACAGCTTTGTTTTAATGAAGGACCTAAACCTAATAATGACTGTCCGTCATAAAATTAACGCTTTCCTAATCACACACTCCAAATACATATGCATCAATAGCTAATTTTGCATCCCACCCATCATCTTTATTAATTTATTCTTTATTCTGTCAATGTATCTCGCCTACTTGCAATTAATAAACATCACATTGAACATTTTATTACTTTTTTGTTTTGTTCTGAAGAAATTCAATCGCACTGTGTAACACCCCAATTTATGAACCATAATTAAATAGTTCTTAGGTCATGGCATTACATACGTAATCATCAGGAATGACAAATGATGATGTGTGCTAGTAAGAGGAACCTTAATGATAGCCTACAACTAGGCTCACCTCTTACACCTTCCCTGCAGCCCTATTCATTTCTCACATGAAAAAAAAAAAATGTGTATAGCAACCATGAGATCTAAAAATTTCAGTAACCATTGATTATTCAAAAATATACATGCAAACAAAGATAGGTTCAAAAATGCAGTTCAACTCACAATAATTTATTTATATTATCTTTTATATAAAACCTTTCACGAACTAGTTCTCGATTTGATTACCAAAAACCCCTCCCAAAAAGGGTTCCAAAACAATTGAACATCATTTCATTTTTCAAATATCGTTCACAAGAGATCTCACAAAAACATGTCTCTAACCTTGTCACAAAAATAATTATACAAAAGCTTTATCATATTCAAATCATCAATCACATATATATCATGCCAAGTAATTGATTGATTCACAGAGAATCCTTGTTACCTCTGACCACCCTTATAACCGCCAATTGGAGCCATAGCTAACAAATGATTTATCCATTTAACTGGATTACACATGATTCCAAATCATGAAGCGTCACCTGGCCAAGGTCCCTAGCTCGTCATGATTGGACTAAGGCTCCCCTCCTTTTAATGAAACCAAAGAGGTGTCACCGTCCCTTGAGCTGACCCTTAACCCCCAAAGGAAGGGTGATACCAAGGGCCCTGAGAATGTCAAAGTCGTCCACTGTGCGCACACGAATTTTAATATGGTTTATAACTAATCTTAAAGCTTAAGGGGTGTACTATTTTCTCACCAAATTTCACAGACAGACGAAGTCATTTGTTCGGTCAAAACCTCACACGAATCTGAAACCCCAATATGGAAAAATAAGATCTTCCCACTTTTTCCTAAATAATTTGAAAAATTCATAACTTTGGTTCTAGACCTCCAACGAACGTGTTCTGTAACTCGTTTTAAGGCTTACTATATGTATTAAAGGTCCACCAAGTTTCATGGTCAGAAGAGATCGTATGCCTTGATTGTACCTCACACCATATTAGTCCTCCAATTGCTAAAATTCTGTTTTCAGTAAAATGTGACAGAACCTCTCTTAATGCACTAAAACTTTTCTAACTTTATAACATCTACTAAATCATCATTTAGGTGACTCTACCCATAGTTTAACAATGACTCTACCCATGGAAATTCGCAACTTTAAGAACATCATTCAAAAACTTAGTTTGAAACTTTAGAATAGTACCTATATCACACCTTAATATACATCTGAGGCTTCTAATACACACATATCTATATCTTAATTCTCTTTTCCATTCCAAATAAAATCAGCAGCAGCAGCATCCCTTGAAGCTTCAACTTCTTTTACAGACACAAATAAACATTCCTCCCCACCCACACATATCAGCTCATGTCTTCAGCATTGAAACCATCCTCTTTGCGACACAAATAAACATTCCCCCACCCACACATATCAACTCATGTCTCCAGCATTTAAACCATCCTCTTAGCAACTTTACTGGTTTAGCCTAAAGTAACAAAACCCATATAACAGCAGATGAAAACCCGTCTGGAACAGAGACACAGGTTCAGACCTTACACCGTACTAATATTCCTTTACAGCTGCTATTACACACACACACACACGTGTTTGTGTGTGTGTCTATATATGCATATATCTATTTTCAGTTCCAAGTAGAATCAACATCATAATAAATCCTTTAAAGCTTCAGTTTTTAAGGACAGCATGAGAGACCAAAAAAAGCTCTAAACCATCTTATCTGGCTAATTTAACATATTAAAAGATTTAATCTTAACTTATCTTTCATTTATACGGAGGTTTCCTTCCCAAAGCTTTAATGTCAGTCACTCCTCTCACCCCAAGCTGCAGCAATTCGGAAAATTGAAAGTGGAAAGAGGTTGAGGAGACTCACCTTACTTAGTTTCTGGTATTTCTTGCAGCGATCGGCCTCTTCCTTCCTCTTTCCCGTGATCCCTGGTTCTCTCTCACTCTCGGATTTCTCGCTCTCTCTTCTTACTTTTGGCCGAAAATGTGGAAAGTGTGTGTATTTGTCGTGACTTGGGAGAGGAGTCGTTGACCAAAAAATTTGAGGGGAGTGAATAAATGAAAAAGGGAGGCTAGTGGTAAAAACACAATTTTCTCTTTGCAACTTAATCTTTTACTTATTTAAATGTAAACATTAAATAGGTGTTAGAAATTAATTCTTAATACAATATAAGGATTTTTTTTCCCTCAATTAGCTTCTCTAGGTCATAAAATAGTGACTTTAAAATTTTCAGGTCAAAATTTATCCTCTAACTATTTTTCCATAAATTTTAAAGAAAATAGGCCCTAAATTTCAAATAATAACTTTAAAACTATTTAGGCTAATTTAATTTGTAATTAATCCTCTCATAATATTTCTAAACATCAAAATAATATTCTATTAATTTTTTCTAAATTTTCAAAGTCTAAAAATAATTTTTAATAAGTATCTTAAGCTTAACCCCAAACTCCTACGTGTTTAACAACCTTATCTTAGTTTTCTAAACCATGAGTCCATGACTACTGACACTTTTAATATTATATATTTATACCATATTAATATAACACGATGTTAATACTCCTATCCTCTTTTTTGAAGAAACAATTATCAAAATTATGTGATTTAAAATATTAGTGAAAAGTAATAAATGTATCGGAAAAAATAATAAATATGTAAGATGTATATTTTCATTTACAATTATATACCATTGTTTATAAGGAAAGTACATAAGATATTACAAATGAAATTTTATTGGAGAGAGATATCGAGTAGGGGTGGAGTCATGATTTGAAATTAGGGGGGTGAAAATTACAAAATAGAACAGAGTGGAGTTAAGCATTGAAATTAGGGGGAGAAGATTACAGAATTGCACCAAAAAAATTAGGAAATTATACTTTTGCCTCATAAAATTTTTAATATTTTCACTTTAGTCTTTACTAAAAAGTTCATTGAGGGGGGCGGGGCCACCTAGGCCCGCCTAACTCCGCCTCTGATATCATATCGAGTGACACATATTTAATGCAGGTAAAATTAGAAATATCCACAAAAATAATTATTCCTAATGGTAAGGGAGTATAATTCATATAAACATACATATATGTTCAAAAGTTGAATAAGCTTCAAACTTGGAGACATACACCACCAACCTTGGTAAGAACCTTCAAAGTTCAAACACTACTATCTCTCCGAACGGCAACTTCCTCTCTCTGTCTTCTTGTTGAGATGAGAGAGAGAAAGAATAATCAAAGTCTGGGAGAGGTTGATTTATTGAGAAGAAGAATTAAATTTTCACTTTAACAGAATTAATTGTGAAAACCACATCCAAACTATTGAAACCTTTATTAGAACTTGTAAAACTCTTAATAGAAATCTTGTGAATTTTGATTTACAACTTATGAATTCTTTTAAGGAAGTTGTGAAATTCTTTTGAAAATTTGTGAAACCCTTGCCAAAACTTATGAAACTTTTATCAGAACTTGCGAAATCCTTATTAGATATTGTGAATCAAAATTTGCAACTTGTGAAATTATTTTGAAAATTTCTTAAAACCTTATATGAACTTGTAAAACCCTTATTAGATATTGTGAATTCAGATTTGCAACTTGTGAAATTATTTAAGAAAGTTGTGAAATTCTTTTGAGAACTTGTGAAAACATTATCCGAACTTGTAAAACCCTTATAAGATCTTGTAAATTTAGATTTACAACTTGTGAAATTCTTATGAGAAATTCACTTTTAAACTAAATTGTACATTTAGGATTGGAGATAATATATACTAATAACGCTTTGAAACCCAACCCGACCGGCTGAACCGAAGAACCATTCAGTAAATTGGTCCCGTCTAAGCATCAACTTGATTCTGTTTTTTTTTAGAATTTTATATTAATTACTCTGAAATCTTCAATTTCTCATCGGTTTAGTCCCAGTTAGCTTCGGTTGGACTTCAGTCCGACTCACTGACCCTCAACCTAATACTCCAGCCAGTTTACTGGCCTGTCTTTAGAACCTTGGTATATACATATACCTATATGATTTTAGGGTATCTTGAAGCGGTTGACTTCAGATATTAAGCTACATATAAACCCAAAATAAAGTAAAACTGGATTTAAGGTTAGAGTGTTTCTTGAAGCCCAACAAAATAAAAACACTAATGGAGAGAAGTTGGCATTATCGTTGACAAATTGTTATTATTAAATAATGTAACAATCATAAATGAAAAAAAAAATAAGAATTAAAGTTTAGAAGGAAGAGGTTTGTTATTATTGGAAGGAGAAGGTGCCATCCAAATGACGCCCAAGGCAAGTGGCTGTTGATGGTGTTTGTTCCTCACCTCCACCGTCACTGACGTCATCTTTCCCTTCTTACCGGTCGCCTTCGCTTCTATTTCTACCACTTCCTGACATTGCCGATCATTCGTTTCAGTCATCCATAATTATAGCAGAGAATAGTTACAAACATTGGTGAAGTTTGATGAGTTAAATATCATTTTCGTCATAAAAGTTTAGTCTAAGGAGTAGTGGTCATTTAGAAGTTTTTTTGGTTTTATTTTTGCCCTGAAAGTTTAAAAACATAGTTATCTTGCTCATCCGTTGATCTTGACTTTATTGTTACTTTTCTTTGTAAAACTTTCAAGGGCAAAATTGCTCATTAAAAAACTTTCAGAGCAAATTTTTTCCTGAAAAAAAACTCTCTGGGCATATTTGTTCCGTTTTATTAACGTCTGAGATAAAAATGAGATAAAAAAAGCTTCTAGGTGACCAATGGGCTAAACTTTCATGACAAAAATAATATTTAAGCCGAAGTTGTATTTATTGAAGTGATTCTTCCACGCCACTAAGTTAAGTCAATTGACCCGGACTCATTTTGAATCGGGTTTGTGAGCCGAACTATTTCATTAATTAGGGAAATTTTTTTAAAAAAATCTAATTTAAGAAGAGAATAAATCAATATAAATTCATATGAGAGAATTGATAACTACCACTTCGTACCTATTTATAGATCACTTGCATTCAAAAAAATTTGTTTAAAATATAAGTTACTTGTAGGGTAATAAATGAGGTTTTGTCAATTTTACCCCTATTCACTGTTAGTTGGGTACATATAAAAAAGAGGGAGGAGAGAGAGGTGTAAATGCAAAGAGATAAAATAATGCGAGAGAAAATGTAGACCCTTTTATAAATGAGGGCAAATATGCAAAAAATAAAAATAATAAAATATTCATTTAATATTTTCCTTAGTTTGTGAGAATGCGATACAAGGGACTTATAAAAAGATATAGAACGGTAAGAAAATAAGCATTTAATTCCTCAACCATTAATTGAAGGGCAAGTAAGAATAGTGTAATCTCAATGGGAG
The DNA here is from genome assembly GCA_019022615.1 of Acacia melanoxylon. Lineage (NCBI taxonomy): Eukaryota > Viridiplantae > Streptophyta > Magnoliopsida > Fabales > Fabaceae > Acacia > Acacia melanoxylon. The sequence goes on from JAFJYJ010000003.1 coordinate 18,392,544, forward strand.
TGATCCTATGCATCTTCTCATATATATTATCATTATACAGTCAGTCAGATTTAACTAAATTTCACATCCCAATATCCCAAAAAATGGAAGTTAAATATGATTAAATTTTTCAAATTTACTTATCCAATAAGGGGTATTGAAAAAAAAAATGCCATTGGTACATTTTTCCCTCACCTACTCAATAGGGATAAAATTGTAAGACAAGCATTATAATGACTCTTGAGGTGAACTTATATCAATTAAGGACAAATTGTTTTAACAAACTGGATCAGAGTGGTAGCAGTCACAAGAGGTCCCTCTCTCACTTGATACTATCCGTCTTTGAGTTATCTGACTATATCTCTTTCTCTCTCTTATGAGTAATTAGGCTTTAGTGGTTTAAACTCTAAGTGAGTATTGTTAATTTGAGTTGCGAGATCTGAGGAGAAATACAAAACCTGGAGATAGGGGTTGGAGTAGAAAGAGGCAGAGAGAGAAACAGTAATATGATGAAGTGAAGTGAGGGAGAAGGCCACCCAGCTGCTTATCCCATCCATCAAAGTCATCATCGCTCCTTCATGCCACTTCCCACTTTCATCCTATTTTTCAATTCAGTTCACACAGATCAGATCATCAATATCCCCAAAACCCAAAAGCTAATTGTTTCATAAGGTTAGCTTTTGTGTCTGGTTGGATTGACAGCAGAAAGTACGTGAGACGGAGACAAAATCATGAGGACATTATTACTTACAGAGACGCCATTGTGAACGATGAAATCGCAGAGCACGAAACCTTTGTTAAGTTTCACAAGTGTGATGCCCTTGTTGGCCTCCACGTCCACCTCGTTAGCTACTTCTCCCTTTAACAACTTCCTTATCCATTTTTCCAGTCCTTCTAATAATTCAGCTTCTGACCCTTCCATCTCTCTCCTTCCTTAGAAAACCAGACTCCCTCTCTCTCTCTCTTCCTTCTCTCTATGAGGCTTTGTTTGGCATTATGTTGAAGAGGTCCAAAACAAGTTGAACTGCCTGTTGAAGCTAAAAAATTTATTTGGGGTAAGCTTTAATAGACCAATAGTTAATCACTGCACACTCCACTTACATATGCATCAATAGTTAATTTTGCATCCCACCCATCATCATCACCTTTATTTTATTCTTTATTTGGTCAATGTATCTCGATCGCCTACAGCCTACTTGCAATTAATTAATAACCACCACATTGAACATTTTATTACTCTCTTTGTTTTGTTCTGAAGAAATTCAAGCACGCCAGATCATGAGTCCATGACTACTGACACTTTTAATATGATATCTTTATACCATATTAATATAACACGAAGTTAATACTCCTATGCTCTTTTTTAAAAAGAAAAATTATCAAAATTACATGGTTTAAAATATTAATTAAAAACAATAAATATGTAACATATATACATTTTCATTTCCAATTATATACCATTGTTTATAAAGAAAGTTATATGAGAAATTATGAATGAAATTTTATTATAGAGAGGAAATGAGTAACTCATGCATGTAAAACTGGAAATATCTGTTTAAAATTTCAGACAAAAAATAATTATTCCTTGTATATAGGACCATTCATACGAGAGAGATTATTCCTTATAAAAAGGAAAGGTATAATTCATATAAACATACATATATGTTCAAAAGTTGCATATTGAGCTTCGAACTTGGAGACATACACCACTACTACACCACCAACCTTGGAGAAAGAACCTTCAAAGTGATCAAACACTACTACTATCTCCCCGGTCTCCGGACAGCAACTTCCTCTCTCTGTCTTCTTGTTGAAATGAGAGAGAGAGAGAGGAGAAGAAGAAGAATCAAAGTTTGGGAGAGATTGATTTGTTTATTTGATGAGCTGCGTTTTTGGGAGGCGCATGTGCCACCCACATGATCCCTTGCGCTACCATTTGTCTGTCATGTTTGGTCCTCACCTCCACTCTCACTGACACCATCCTCCCCTTCTTCACCATCGCCTTCCCTTCTATCTCTACCACTTCCTGCCATCACCATATATATATATATATATATATATCATTCTTCTCGTTCATCAATTCAGCTATCACCAGACACGAACGATTTGATAGTCATGAGCAGGATTCAATCCCCAAACTTTCACTTATATAGTGATTATATTATTCTAAAAAATTCTTATTTATCATTTTAATTTTTCTCCAAACTAATAATTTGCGTGGTATGTAATCTAATGATATATAACATATACAGTAATATATTTGAGTAATATATTTAGCTTTTTTAATATCTCAGTAAAAAAGTCAACAAGAAAACAAAAGGAGAAGAAATAATGAACCTGGAGATGGGGCTTGGAGTAGCAAGAGACAGAGAGAGAAACAGTCGTCTGTTCATGTGGTGTGATGGAGAAGGCTGTCAAGGTGCCTATGATGTCCAACAAAGTGGCCATTGCTCCTTCATGCCACTTCCCACTTTCATCCTATCAATTCAATCATTCAATCAAATCCCACACCCGAAACCAATATTCAATTCACAAAGATCACCCAAAACTCAAGCTCATTCATTAATGATTTTCGATTGATATTCTTTTTGTTTTGTTTGAAGTCATGATCGACTACTTTTCAACTGTGTGATTTTAAAATTCAATAAATAAATTTTGTTTCGGCTTACATAAACGGGTGTAAGCAAATCAAAAGAAGATCTGATGAATGAGAAGGTTGGGTAGGTTAGGAGTTAAGAGGAGATTAATTACTTACGGAGACGCCATAGTGAACGAGGAAATCGCAGAGCACAAAACCTTTGTGAAGCTTTAAGAGTGTGAGGCCCTTTGTAGCTTCGGCCTCCGCCTCATTACTTATTTCTCCTTTTGATGACCTTCTTATCCATTTCTCCACTGCTTCCAGAGTTCTCGACTCTTCCATATCTCTCTCCTTCCTCAATATACCAGATCTACTCTCTCTCTCCTCTCTCTACTTATAATATGGAGGATTTTGCACGGATGGAAATCGGGTTTTTGACCAAAATCATTTTTTTAAAAATAAAATTTACTGATCTACCGTACTTTTAAAACTATTTAGAAGTAGAGTTGTTTTGGGAGTTACGGCTTTGGTTCCGTCGAAACACGCGAACCCCGTAACCTGGTTTTTTTGTTAGGGTTCGGACAACTAAGCGTCATTTGAGCCCACCCCGACGCGAACTGTTATGTCGGGGGTTTTTGACGGTTCCCGTAACCGTCGAAACCGTCGGGACTCTCCAAAACAACCCTACTCCGGTAAATAGTTTCGAAAAAAATCATCGTAGATTGGTAATTATTTTTTTTAAAAAAAATATTTTGGTCAAAAAACCGATGGAAATCCACTCCTCATCTTTCTTTCTTTTTTCTCATTATCTTTCAATAGTCCATCAGGCCGTTGATTGAAAATATGAAAGAAAAATTAAAGTAGTATTAACCTTTTAGATTAATTGAATGGATATGATTTAAAAATTATAAAGGATAATAAGAAAATCGTGATGAGAAAAATCCAACTCATTTTGAATCAAGAATCCCATACATTGACAGACATAAAAAGCTAAATAAAAGAATCAAACTTGAAAATAAGTAACATCTCCCCTCCTTAATACTACTTCTGATACTTTTATATAAGAGCCACTTGTCTTTTTTATTTATTCAAATATTTATATTTATTATTTTTTTCAAATTAATTTTTCCGACTTATAAACTGATGTGTAATTTAATTAGACATAATATATGATTAAATTATTTATTTAATTTTCTTAATCTAAAAAAAAAAAGAAGACAAACAACCTCTTAAATTAAAGATTGGTGGGAGTATAAGATCTCGTTTATGGTTCAATTTATACTACAGATAAGATCTTATATTAAGGACATCAACGTTGTCTATGGCTTGATTAATGTTTATAATCCCAAAAGTGCGATTATTCATGTATATCGAAACAAAACTCATCTCACATACGTACTTCCTATACCGTAAATCATGATTGAAAATATATTTTTAAATGCTGCAATCGCTATTCCAAACAAGCACTTAATCAGGATCTCAAAATCAAAGTCTGGTTAATTTAGTGTAAAAATGATAAAAGTTTGTTAATCTTCAGCTTATCACCCACTCCAGACATCAATAAGTAATTATGGGGAGAAATGTATAGTCTACTTTGCAATAAACATTCATGTTATCAGATGGAACATTTTCTTTTGAAGGATAAAGTATTTTTTTCCCTGAACGCCAGAACATGACTACTGACATTGTTTAAAATGTTATATTAATATAATTTATGTAATTTTTAAATTAGTATTCAATTTTTGCATGGGTAATGGGTTTATAGAATTTGAAAATTTTCAAGAATAAGTGTAAACATTATGTAAATTCATGGAATTGACTTGCCAATATTAAAGTATTTTATTCTTAAACCACGTAAAGTTTTGAGTTCAAGTTTTAACCTTTTTATAACACTTTTTTATGTTACTCTTGTTTTGTTTTGAAGAAATTAAAGCACGCCAGACGGAGACCATGACTTCTGGCTTTTATAATATGAGATTTTCATATGATATTAATATATTTTATTAAAGTAATTTTAAAATTAGTATTTTATTTTCGCATGGGAAATAAGTTTAGAATTTGAAAATTATGAATTTTACCTTCATCTTTTTTTATAAAGCTTTTGCTTGTTTTAAGGTGTTAAATTTTTTTTTTTCCTTCATTTCTTATACAAATGATGTTGTAATTTAATGTAGTTATTAAGGATAATACTGAAAAATACTCAAATTTTATGACAAATTCAAAACTTTCAACCATTTTTATTAGTAGGTGTGAATTAGTTAAAAGTTTCTCATACTTATATTTAGGACAAGAAGAAAGAGTAAGTTACTAATAAATAAGTTCATTGCTTATTGAGACTTAAATGTAATCTCTAATAAAAAATGGAGAGTAGCTGTATCGTTGACAAATTAGTGTAATAATAAAAGAATATATAAACACAAGGAGGATCACAAGTGAATACTATATTCAAGACTATAAAAAATAGATGAATTACAATGAGAAGCTGAGGAAGGAATTTAATTACCAATAAGTCTCAATAACAACTGAATGACAAAAATAACAAATTCTATGATAAGAAATGACAACATCTCACTAATTATTTTTTTGGGTCGAAACACCTCACTTATTATTGAAACAACCTTAGCTATTAAAAGGAGACGCTGAACTAGAATTTACGGAAGAAGATTTTCTCCTCATCTTTTTTCTCATTTTCCCTTATCAACCCATCTAGGCCGTTGATTGGAAAGATGAGAGAAAAGTTAAAATAGTGTTGTGATTGATTTGACGGATATAATTTAAAGATGATGAGGGGTAATGAGAAAAGGATTATGAGAGAAACCCAACCCAGAATTTACTGCTCCGGAGCCAGCAATTTCTTCAATTCCTTTTTGTTGACCTGAAATTTCACTCAAAAACACATCAACTTGCATTCTAAAAGCATACGTCGTTTGTTTTCTGTAATCTGGATTCTCTCTTTCAAAGTAATGCATGCATATATATAATATGCCTGGAAACAATAATGTGAGTCTAACACAATGTTGTGTGTGTTATTCTTCAAATATATGAATATGTAAAGGATCCATGTATGTTGTACAGCTAAAAAGTGAAAGGCATTTACCTTCCCCATTGCATTACGAGGAAGAGAGTCCCAAAGGAACAATCGAGTGGGTATCTAGCAACATAGAAGTATAAGAATCAAATGAATTAATGTCAATGAAAAATTGATATATATATATATATAAATGGAAAGCACAGTGAAGGATGAAGTAATACCTTGTAAGGTGCAAGTCTGTCTTTGGCCCAGGAGGTCAATTCTTCTAAGGTTATAGCAGGTTTAGACTCTTCCTCTCTCTTCTTCTTAGTCTCAGCCTCTGCCACAATAATTGCACAAACTACTTCTCCGTAAGTTTTGTCTGGTAAGCCCAACACGCAACATTCTGACACAGATGGGTTCTGCACAAAAATTGAGTGTGATTGTGAGAATTATCATCTTTCTCTCATTTCTTAAGGTATAGAAAATGAGTGACTGTGCGTGTGTTTTATAAAAGCTTATATAAAAAGTTAAAAGCCTTTAAAGAGAGAGAAAGAATATCTAAAGGGACATAGTCTCTACTTGCCTCTAATAGGACTGATTCAATTTCTAGTGCAGATAGTTTGTAGCCACCGACCTTCATTATATCGGCATTGGTACCTGATAAAAACCGGACTTGTAAGATGGCTCGAGCCTGTGTGATTTACTTTTCAGGAACAAAATAGGCCAATGCAAGACATTAATACCACAAATCAGTTGTTCAGATCAACTGACAACATAAACCTTCTTACACCCATATAATATCTTTTTATTTTCATCTAGCTAATAAACATAAAACAGTTCATGGTTCATACCATATCAAACTTTGTATGCAAACAAGAATTCATTAAAAGTAAGAACCATAATGCAGGCCACGCCTCTGGTCTGAATCAAACAGACAAACCAGTGGATTTTGCACCAAATAATCGTATAAACTTGAATGAGTCAAAAGAATCCGTAAGAAACTACAGAATGACAAATTATATGCAAATCCCCAAAGCAACAACATATAATGGACTCCTGTTAGAAAGAAGCTAGACATCCGACAAAAAAGGTACATTTCATGAAGAACAAACATTGATGAGCAATTTGCATGGAGAAATCTAGAATTTCTTACGTCCTAAAATGATGTAATATCCATCTTCATCCATAGTAACTGCATCTCCAGTTTTGAAGAAGCCATCATCAATGAATGATTCCTTTGTTACCTGCACATGAATATCAAGGGCGTAGGTGAAAAAGGATACTGAAAAGAAATATTTTTTCCCTTTTCTTTTCTTCTTTATAAAGAAATAAGAAAGAAATATTATCGTCCGCTTGGTGTGCTCTACCTTTAATATCTTGAAGCTCGGCTAATTCAGTCCTGATGCTCAATTCAACTAAAATTCAGCATACAAGAGCCGAAACACAGCCTATCTATTGTTTGATATAAGTACAGTGAAACGGTGGCCAGAGTACTCATTTTCAAAGCCAAAAGCTCATAATATAGAAACAGGATGGTACATCAGGATGCATAGAACTGTGTAATATGTCAACTAACGCAAGTATTGGGCCATAAAAATATAATTTAGATTGCGGGCTTATGTTTTACACACAGTCTAATATGAGTTGCACCATTTATGACTTACAGATAATGCAACTTCATATAGATTTGATTGATGTCATATATTGATATATAGATAATAGGATTATTAATAGATTAATGTGGTTTAGATAATTTCACAATTGACAAAGAACCAATGCATAATGTTCTCTAAGTACCTCAGGAAGTTTCCAATATTCTTTAAACGATGATGGGCTTTTGATGCACAGCTCGCCCACTTTATTTACATTACTCCCACTCTCTTCATCAGCAAGAATCTTAACCTGCCATAAACACGGAAAAGACACCAATGAAAATTAATTTGATGAAGACGTTCTCATTGTACATAAAAAATTCAAAATAAATACCAAAAGAAAAATGACAATAAGAGACTCTTCTCTTACCTTTAGTTTCCTAGTTACATCCCATAATAAGGGAACTTACAATTTTTCTAATATAATTAAAACACAAAAGCAAAAGGCAGGTTCATTTCTTCCTAGAATATATTTTCCCATGTTTCCTATGATAACTTTTTCCACATTTATTCTTCACCCAATTCCTTTTAGAATATCAAACAAAGTTTTCATATCCAAATTTGAAATTTTTGCTTGGTCCATTAATCAGTAAAATCCCCTTGTATGTTCAGATATCTCATCACATCACATACATTCTTCCACAGTGGAATGGAATATCACAATTCTATAATCCATAGGAACAAACAGAGAAAGAAAAAGAGGATTCAACTGACCTGCACACCAGGAAAAGGTTTGCCAACAGTGCCTGCCTTCCGCTCACCTTTCAAGGGATTTGATATTGCCATGACAAACTAGATTATATCAAATTAACACAATGAGGTTAATGTCAAACGGGGCAAAATGAAGGACAAAGAAAGATAGACAATCTTAGAGCATATGACACCAGTAAAACAAATGGCATGTAGCCTCCAGAATATCCACAAATAAGTTCTCAAACCATAGGATACTTACTTCAGTCATGCCATATCGCTCCAACAGCCTATGCCCAGTGATGGCTTCCCATTCTTGCATAACAGGTTGAGGAAGTGCAGAGGACCCACACATCTAAATAATGATGCATGTGAAATTCAAAATTTCAGATTTAAAAAATAATTAGTCAGCTCCAATGCAGATGAACAGAGAACAAAAGTTCCAGGGTGGGCATGATTTGTCAATTGCCACATGTCTAAAGTTCACATCAACAAAGTCAAATTTTCCTTCTTTAATTCAAAAATTAGTAAACAAAATTATCTTTATTTTAAAGTCTAGAAGTTTTTCTGATCTACATTTGTAGAATAAAAATATCTTATGTGCTGGACCCTGTCTTCTCTTACCATAAGACGCAAGTTCCTTGCAGCAGCAGCTGAAGCGGCTTGCAACTGAGGGTCCATAGCTTGGTAACCTTGTATCAATCTGGTATAAATAGTTGGAACCTGTATTTACAAGGGAATCTAGTTAAGTGAGCTCAACAAAGACAGGTTTTGAGATACACTTGCCAGAATATATAATATTGATTGTTGATAGCAAAGACCAATTAAAAAAAGGTGAAATTTCCAAATGTTGTAGGCATTACATTGAATGATATCGGATGACCAAGTTATGCTTTATCAAAGCATGCTTAGGTAAATAAACCAACCAAGGTTCTGCAGGGAATATGAGTGACGTCTAACAGGAAACTGCATAACTGAAAAGAATCATACTTACTCCAGTGAACAAAGTTATAGCATGCTCAGCCTTAGTTCCTTCAACTGGATAGGACTCACGCCATCTCTGCCAAACTCCACTCACGCTAAATTTGGGCATAAAGTCAACCTTCATGAAAGAAAGTTTAGATGCCAGTTGAACATTAAAAATAGCTGTTTTTCTAACTTTTCCTTTGCTTGAGAAGCAGCATTGAAAATTGCATTTGGTAGTAAAATTACCGTGGAACCAGCATAAAGTGGGGCCAGCAAAGCATTGAAAAGTCCATGAACATGTATAGTGTAAGTTAAGGATTGAAATCATAATAGCTAATCCCCAACAAACAAAACAAAGATGACAATATGCCTAATCAAATTATATGAATTGCTGTCAAAATAAAAGTTTTCACGGATATGATGAAGAGGTAGACAATGCAGAAATTGATCAGCAGATGTGTACTCCCACGCTTTAGCCAAGGTTTGAACCTGAAAACAAGTACAATTTGGAAATTTAAAAAAAAAAATAAAATTGTGTGAAAGAGTATATGAGAAACATAACTAGATTGACCAACTTAAGTAACCGGGGTAGAAAACACACTACAATCAAAATAAACCACAAACATGTTTTTGTGAATTTTGATATTTACACCAAATATAACATGCTATGCAAACCTGTGCACTAATACTTCGATGTGTGTGAACAACTCCCTTAGGTTTACCAGTTGTCCCACTAGTGTACAATATCAATGCTGGATCTTCACCTAAGCCAATTAAAATGAGAAAAAAATGTAAAATAAAATGTTCTGATATCGACATCAAGAGTCTCCACTTTAGTCATTTGTGAAGCCAAGAGCTTGTTTTTCTTACTTGTTCTTTTGATATTTGCCTGATGAATTCTTTCTTCCTGCATTTCTCTATTTTGTGAATCTTCATCTATGCTCTTCTCCAAGGATTTATCGGGAACAGGAGGAATACGAAAAAACTGAGAAGAGCTTTTATTGGCAACATTTTGCATTGTTTGACTATGATCTTCAGTACTCAAAATTGCGGACACGTCCTAAAACCAAATTATTAATTATAAAGCTTTTGTAAGATTAAATCCGCAAAAGATAGCATAGCAGGGATAATGTGCAATGAAATTTGAAGAATAGGTTCAAGTACATTGTCTAGATAGTAAATAAGACATTTTCATAAATAAAAGAAAAACAGATGCCATAAGAAAGGAGGGGTTTCCAGAGCTTACAGCGTTATTCATCACATACAATAGCTCTGTTTCTGGATAGCTCAGTGCAAGTGGCACGGCAACACCTCCACTAAGCCAAGTCCCAAGCATTGCAGCGACAAACTCAGCAGAGGGTTTGGCTACAATTCCTATTCGAGCTCCACCAATATTTCCCTGGATTTTAGTAATTCAAGAATTTACCAAAAGAAGTTTTCCCTCTTAGTCAATAGCATACTTATGTGAGGCATGAATGCCAATCAACAGACTAACTGTGCAACTTCTCTTCAATCACTAGTTGATGACCAGAAATAACATAGCTGTTTTCAGCGATAATGTCTATAATAATAACAGTAAAGAAACTCTAAGAAATAACTCACGGATTTCATGTCATTTCCACATAAGAGATTTGATATCTCCTGTGCAGAAGATATGAGCTGCTTGTAACTATAACTCTTTTGATCTGCTCTAATGGCAACACTGTCATGAGCTTCAAGCCCATGTTTAGAAACTGCTGTGACCATCTCCATGAATGCAGGAGGTGATGCTGCATAAAACGGATATAACAGTCAATTAACCTTCCGGAGGATAGTGTCTCCTTCATGTGAACTGAACGACCAGAAAAGATCTTTATTCATTAAAATGACTGCTCAACAAACTAATTGTTGTTCACAACCCAGATGGTCATTCTAGCCCTCCAGTAAAACTATATCATTACTGCAATATTGCCTTGAAAATCAATCTAAATCTCAACTTATTGGAGTTCATCAAAAGTTGAAAATTTACATCAGCCCCCAGAAAATAATCAATGCAAGTACAATTGGTCCACCCAAAGGAACTCTCTGATCTTTCAAAGTTCAAAACCAAAGAACCCAAAAGCGATCACCAAAATAAGCAAGTAATCACGGGTTTGAAGACTAAAATCTAAACTTGAAGTTTATGGGTAAAAGACAGATAGTTGCTTGTAACTCTATAAGCTACTCGATAACACAATTACATCTCTTTCACCTAATGTCATCTATGTTGAACTTTAAGAAGAAACCATAAATTTACAGATTACATACCAAACATTACTGAATTCACTTTTAAAAAGTGAATGACTCAGCTAAACGATACAAATTTCTAGTCTTTTGTCCCCTCTAGCAAACAACAAAAATTATGCAAATTGTTATGCAGATAAAACGATTTGCCCATTCGTCAGGTTTGCTTAAACAACTTGAACTACTTCATCCAGACATACCATATGGTGGAAAAAATGACAATTTAATCAGTCACAGAAGACATTTTTATCTGCCGAGATAACGTAACTAATTATTGCCAAAAAGGAGAAATAAAGGGGGGGAATGAGAATCATCATAACCACATTAAGTGAACCATAATCTGATCGTCAGCAACCAATCCAAGAATATCTAGAAAACGAGAAAGAAGAGAAACCCACATGAATACAACCGAAACTGCGAGAAACAAAACCTGGGGTATGCAGGATGCGATGAGAGAGTGAGGGAAGAGGAACCAAATGAATCACAAGAAGATGAAATTAGGGAACGTTTATGGAAAACAAGGAGTCTGAACTGTTGGCTCAAAGCCTTAAATGTAGCACCCATTTAGACGGTGGTGTACAGCACCAATAATTTATCAGCAGAGTTAGGTGCTATATTGACTGCACTACGTACGGACCACGGTTCAGCGAAATGCAGTGTCACGCTTTAACTGCGCCGTGTTGTTTCAGAACTTCTATTGCTTCACTTCGCAAGAACTCGTAACAGGGGACGGAGTGAGGAGGGGAGGTGAAAAAAAACATTTAACAGTTTTTTTCACATATTTTTTAATATTTATATATTAATTTCTTTCTGTGGATAATTGTCATCATTCAGGACAGAATGATCTGGAATTTGAATTCTTCTGGTGAATATTCAGTTGTCCATGGTTTTCGTTTAATTATTGCATCACCATACATGGGATCGAATGATGCATCCTGGAAATCTTTGTGGTTAATATATTTATATATTAATTATTATGTATTCCTGCGGAAAAAATAATTAATATATTTATGAACAATTACGCAAAATAACATATTGAGGAGGGTCAGTTTTGTACTATACTAGTTACTTAATACGTATATATTACTCATGTCCGCGATTGTCTTAATTTATTTGTAGAATTAAAAAATGTCCGTAAGTTATTGTGCAGAAAATTTGTGATACTTTTTATTTATTTTTTTAAAAAAAAAAAAAAAAAAAAAACTTATCATTTAATGATTACAATTTAATAGACACAATAAAAATTCCTCAATAAATAAGAGACTACAGGAAAAAAATATATATAAAAGACGGAAGGAAATGAGACCTTCTATTTAGAATTAAACCAAAATTTTCAAATGAATCTTAGTCTTATATTTAGGATTAGAGAAAAATATATCTTTATTTTAATTTTATACATCATATTCATTCATTTGCATTTTGTACAAAAAAAAAATTATAGTACGAGTGGCTATTAAAATCTGCAAAAAAATAAAATAACTATAAACATTATAAAAAAATTAGGGATAAATATCATTTTTACCACGGAAGTTTTTGGTTTTTGGAGCACTTTAAGATAGAAAGTTTTTTTGGTATCATTTTTGGAAGTTTACAAAACGTGCAATCTTGCCCATCGGTTGATCTTGACCGTTGGATTGATCATTTTTTGTATCATTTTTGTCCGAAAGTTTACAAAATTTTGCTTCTAAAAAATATTTTCAAGGCATATTTGCTCATTTTTGTAAATTTGTACGGGCAAAAATGATACCAAAAAAACTTTTGAGTGTTGAATGCCTCATGGCCCAATACTTGTGACAAAAATGATATTTAACCCAAAAAATTATGGTTGACACCTTTTCAAATTATCACTTTTATTTTATTTTTTTCAAAATTGCAATATTATCTTTCAACAATTACAATATTATTTTATCAGATGCAATATTATTTTACTTGTACTTTTTTTTTGTTACATCGTTGTATGTTTGGTAAAAAAAAAATTTGCAAAATGGAAATATTTTATAACATCAAAATATAATTTTAAAAAGCATATATAATAATTTGGCAACAATTTTTTATTTGTTAAATTTTTTACTATTAATCGTAATAATGATGTCAGTTGTGCATGGTCTGTCTTCTTGAATAGTGTTCGGTGTGGAGCAGGATGTCCAGCCAAATTTGGTGGTTTGATTTTGGATTGGGTTGCCTCTGAAGGAGTATCATGAGTGGAGATATCTAGGTGAGTAAGGAATCACCAAACACAAGGCCTTTCGCCAAAGGGGAGGGAGTATGTGTTTAGTGGGGGTTGTGTTGTGCGATCGAATGTAAAAGAGTGAGTTAGAACGTGTGCATCTTGGTGTTACCCCTGGTATTTATAGGGTGTCGCGTGGTATCTTAAGCGCCTATCTATCATATCCCTGGATTATGGATATGATAGATTACCCCCGATTGCGGGGGAAACCGGATACTCGGGATCTACTCGGGCCGCCACCGGGCCGGGCCGAGGTCCGGTATGCCCTGCGGGTCGTGCCCTTATTGGGCCGTGAGTCGATCCGTAATGTGATTCTTTTATTTCGGTAGTTCAAGGGTTTGAGCCGCCGGGGTGTTCCGGTTCTCCGGGGGACGCGCCCTTGCCCCCTAATCTCGGGTACCTTAGCGGACTCATCCGACGCGCGGGTCCGAGGTGGGTGCCCAGCCGGGGTGTTCCGGACCCGAGATTGTTTCTCGAGGGTCGGCGTCGGCTGTTGGTGACCCTAGGAGCCCGAGGTGATCTCGCGGGCTTCGGGGTTTGAAAAGCCCTTCGACTTCGCCATCATGGCGCCCCGCCACTTGGCAGCGGCTGCGGAGTGGAGAGGTTTTGCAACCGTCATTCTCTCGCCGCCTTTGGTTTTCGTGCGCCATTAATGCGCGTTCTTCCCGGGTCCGTCTCCTCGTTTTTGCCGGTGAACTTACGGGTTTGCCCTTAGTCTGTTGGCGCCTTTTACGTATCCACGGCGTTTCACGGGTTTTTAAACTGTTTCTCTTCTCTTTCTTTCACTTTCGAACATTTTTCGAAGTTTCTCTCGAAGTTTTTTCTCGAAGTCTCTCGAAGTTTTTCGACTTCGACAAGTTTTACCACTTGGGTCTTTTGATTCGGCGGCTCTCCAAGGGCGAGCTTCCTTCCTGCGGTTTTGGGCTTTTTCCTCCGGTGGATGTCCTCTTCCTCCTCATCCCGGTAAGCCACTTCTTCATTCTTTGGGTTTTTGTTTCTCTTCTTCGTTTGCTCAGTCCTGTCGTGAAACCAGTACACCCGTGGTTTTGTAGAGATTTCTGGGTAGGTTTTAGGTTGCTGATTCCTGGGTAGGTTTTAGGTTGCTAATTTGTGTTTTTGCTTCCTCTGCCTACAAACCTTCTGCCTCCATTGCCAGAGGAGTTATCGTGTTTTTCCTTATTGCCATTTCTGTCTCTTTAGGTTTGCGTCCTTGGGTGACAATGAGTGGGAGTAATCGACCTTCGACTTCGGGTCACTTGACTCCGAAGAGGTGGAAGCCCTTAGTGCCCGCTTCCCTCGAACTAGCCACTTTGGTTATTGGGTACTCCTTTGTCAGGAGCAAAGGTTGGCTTCCTTCCGGGCGCGGCTCGGGTGGCACGCGCGGGGTGGCCGTTAGAGGGTCTCGCCCCCGTTAGATCTTTTCCGAGAGGGTCGGAGAGAGGTCGCGGTCCGTCGGCCTTACCGTTAATCCTTATAACCCTATGTTCGCCCTAGGTCCACTCATATGCTTGGAGGGGTATGCCGGTCCTTGTTGGGATTGCGTAGAGTCAAGTTCTTACTTTGTCGCTAGAGGCGAAGATTTTAGGGCCGACGCAATTTTAGGCTCATGTCGTCATGCTGTCGGCTCGCCCATATCTTCTTCTTTTCGACCGATTGTTTCTTCTGTGACAGGTATCCTCGCATATACTGATTCTAGCACTTTTGTTTTTTGCTTTTATAGGTAAATGGAAAAGTCGCTTTCGCCAAGTGATGCCCCCTCGGGCGCTGGGAGGTCGGATTCCCCCGCCTCTCCTCAAACTCTTGCGGGACCACTTCATTGGGTGACCCGGGATGTGTGGACGACCCATTCGGCCGATCACCGTTCGGGCCCTCCGCCGATGAAGCTCTCGGCTATGCAAGGTTGTTACTTTTGCCCCCGGGGAGGATGAGCCCGTACGTAGCCGAGGGTTGGAGATTTCACCAACTTCTTTTTCTTCTATAAGGCCTATATGACCGGCTCGGTGTTCGCTTTCCGTTCACCGAGTTTCAAATGTCCGCCTCGGCCATCTCCATCTCGGCCCCTTCTCAACTCCACCCCAACGGGTGGGCTTACATAGTTGCTTTCGAGCGGCTATGTCAGTCCTTCTCGGAACCTATTCCTTGTACCGCCACCTTATTCTTTTTCTTCTTCGGCCCTTTCACTCCTCGCTCTGGTAAGGAGGACGAGAAATTAAAGGGGCTCACCTCTCTCCGGGTGACCCGACCGAAACCGCCGACCGCTTTTCGGACTCCTTCAAATACTTTAAGAATGGTTTCTTTAAAGTGGTGGCGAAACCCGCCGCGGCCTTGGTTCTTGAAGGGGCCGAGGCCGTGATGTGGAGTGGAGGTTTCCCTCTTGGACTTTTGATCATCATAGGCTCGCTCCGCCTCGTACCAAGTGATGTCCGACGACCTTCGCTGGGCGAGGTCGTATTCGTTGACCGCCCGGTTTCGTATGTGAAAACATATGGTGCCGGGAGCGCGGCCTTCTTCATCACCGGTCCGGATCGGAGCCGGGATACGTAATTTGTATGCGGCTTGTAGTTATTGTTCGCGTTTGTTTTTGTTGATTTTGTTGCCTCACTAACTTCCTTACTTTCCTTTGTGTTTTGTAGGCGAGGCGATGGGGGATCTTCCGCGGTACTTGTCGGTCGTGACTCCGATCCGGAGGCTCCTCCGAAGAGGAATCCTCGGAGCGTCCTTCTTCCGAGCCGGAGGTGCAGCCCGCTAGTGTTGCACAAGACCGGGTTGCTAAGAAGACCAAAGTCGCGTCTCTGTCCGGCGCCTTCGTTACCCGAAGGTGAGGCCATCCGGAACGTCGGCCGCTTCTCCTTCCAAGGGTAAGGAGGTTTCCGAGGGGCCCTCATCTCCTGTTGCCTCTTCGTCTCGCTCCCAAGATCGTCCGGGTCTCGCTTGGGAGAAAGGCCCTTTGGCCGAGGAGCTCGAAGTTGCCTTCCGCCGCCTCGCCAATTTACAAACGCCCGAGGCCGTGGTTCACGATATCCGTGCTCGCCTATGCCGGGGTGTTGGTTTGGCTCGGCGTATCCGCACCTTAAGGGCAAGTATGTGAAAAAGTTCGCCGAGGCTCGCCCGGTGAAGAAGGAAAAAGATGCGGCGAGAGGCGTCCAAGGCTAAAGCCGAAGAAGACGCCGAGGTCGCGAGGGCGAGCGCGGGAAGGCGTCCGAGGAGCTTACTCTTTGCAAGGAAGGCGTAGAGAAGGCTACTTCGGACCTGGCCGCTCTTCGGAAAGCACATTCGGCAGGGCTGGATGCCCTCAAGACCGTTCAGAGCCAGCGGGCGGACCTGTGTTCTGAACTTGAAGATGTCAACGCGGCACTTGCGGAAGAGAAGCGAGCCCGGATCGAATGCCAGGACATATGCAAGGGGACCGCTTCTGACTGCTTCGACATGGCCTTGGCCCAGATTCGTCTCCTTAATCCTGGGGTAGAGCTTAGGACGGACGGTTATCATTACCAGGCCTATGTGAAGGATGACGTCTTCTACCCTGCCCCTACGTTGCCCGAGGATGACTCTGACTCCTTTACCGGGGAGGATCGGATGGGGAAGGGGAAGTTCGGGTGCCGACGGGCGTGATGGTGGAGAGGGAGCTCAAATGTGCTCCGGTCGTCGAAGCAGCCATTCCCAGGCCGTGGCTTCGGAGGATGACCCCTCCCCGCATAGTTTATTTTAGTATTGTATTTTGAACCGGACATTTGTACCGGGTTCCTTTTTGTAATTTGTAGGGTTGAACCGGTGGCTTGTACTGGGTTCCTTTGTGTAACCTTGTAATAATTATAAAACTTGATTTCAGCCAATCAGTTTGTGTTGTCAACTGTTAGTTAACATTCTTTATTTTTTATGGCGGGCCGGGGGCCTTTATATGCGCGATGTCGCTAAGTGTTTCTTCGATAGGTTGACTTCGGGAAAAGGGGGTGGGGAGTAACCCGAACTACCGAGATCCGGATATGGTTGTCCGGGGTTGTTTTATCCGAATAGGGGCAAAATGTCGGATGCACAATCGCGGTGTACGAACGCGGTTTGTACATGTCGGCTGATCGGGGCCTGCGTGACAATTCACCTCCCTATTTAGGAGCATTTTTCGATGCATCTTTTTTTAAAAGAGATGGTGTTTTTACCGTCTCGCGAACCGGGGCGTGGTAGCCCGGGTGTAGTACCGCGAATTGGGCTGTCAGTAATGCCACAGATCGGGCTATACGCAACCTGGGTGTGGTAACCCTGGTGTAATCCCTTCTTTTGGTATTTTTGCTTGGCCTGGGTCGCTTGTGCCTCGGCGATACCTTATTTAACCAATCCGTAATGGACAATTGGTGTCTCCACTGGGGAGTCTTTCAATAAGAACGAATGAAAGAAACAATGAGTCTTGTCTTTCAGCGAAATATATAAACTGGAATTGAAAATACTAAATTGAAAAATTGCCACATAAATACGCCCGTCGGTTCTATCTTGGTAGGCGCACCGAGGTCTATTTGTAGTAGATTCTCGGTTTGTCGGCGTTCCAGTCCTTTTGACCAGGCTTTCGCTCGGGGTCTCCGGGATGTATGCGCCCTTTTCCGCTTTTTCCTTTACGCGGTAGGGGCCCTCCCGGTTGCCGCTAGCTTGCCATCTTTGGCGTTCTTATTTACGATGTCGGCGCGTCGGAGCACGAGGTTGCCCGGTTGAAGGAGCGAGGGTTCACCTTTCGGTTTGTACTTGCGATCGGTTGCTTTGCGGTGAGGTCTCGGCGGTGCGCCGGGATCCGTGCCTCGTCAACGAGGTCTAATTCGTCATCAAGGCGTCTTTGTTTGGCTCTTCTCCTTCCCTCGCTTGCTTTCATTTTCCTCCACGTCGGTTGGCCTATCTCGACCGGGATCATCGCCTCGCATCCATATGTCAAACGGAATGGGGTTTCTGCGTGGAGGTTTGGACGCTCGTCCCTGTACCCCCACAGACGGCGTAGAGTTGCTCGACCCGGGAAGAGTCGGCGTCCTCCATGCGTCTTCTTAACCCGTCGACGATGACCTTGTTGGCGGCCTCGGCCTGCCCATTGGATTGGGGGTGTTCGACCGATGCAAAGTGGTGCGTGATGTCGAGGTCCGACATCATGCTTTGAAATCCTTTGTCAATGAAGCGCATCGTTGTCCGTAATTATCTCTGCCGGTATTCCGAACCGAGAGAGGATGCTTTCTTTGAAAGAATCGTTGAATGCGGGCCGAGGTGATTGTGGTTAGTGGCTCGGCTTCTATCCATTTGGTGAAGTAGTCGACCGCGACTATGAGGTACCTTAGCTGTCCGGGGGTACATGTTTTGAATGGCCCGAGAAGGTCCATCCCCCATTTGTAGAACGGCCGGGAGCCGTAATGCTTTTAGTTACGTCGGGGAGCGCCAAAGGATGTTGGCGTGTTTCGAAAACTGTCGCACCTCCGTACCGTTTCCATGGAGTCGCCGCCATCGTTGGCCGAAGTATCCGGCTCACGAGTGATTTCCGAGCTAGGGATTTTCCTCCCATATCCGTTGTTAATGCCTTCATGTATTTCGGCGAGAACGTACTCGGGCCTCGGTTGCATTCAAGCATCTCATCATGGGGGAGTGTAATCCTTTCTGTAACCGATCGTCCACCATCGTGTACATGGCGGCGCCGGATCAACTTTCGAGCTTAGTTGTGTCGGTGGGTATGATTCCTCTTTTTAGGTAGTCCTCGATCGTTTTCTCCGGTCCGAGGTCGATGATATGGACATGACACGGCTTGGTTCGTCCGGGTTTTGTTGGACGACGGTTTGGTAATTTCCGGACCTTTGGTGCTAGCCGGTTTGACAATATGTCGGCCCGGTGTTTTCCTCTCGCGGGATATGAGTGGATCTGTCACCTCTTCGAACTCGGCCATCATGTCTCTGGCTTTGTTCAAGTATTTTGCCAACAACGGGCCTTTGGTTTGATAGGAGCCTTGTATCTAAGCCGCTACAAGCTGGGAGTCGGTCAGGATTTTGACTCTCTGTGCCCCCTGCTCCTTTGCTTGTTCGAGACCGGCCAGTACTGCCTCGTATTCTGCCTGGTTGTTGGATGTCGGAAATTTGAGGTGGAGGGAGTGTTCGACGGCGACTCGTCTGGATTTTCAACTATTATTCCAGCCCCCACTCCCTTTTGTATTTGAGGATCCGTCGACGTATACCGTCCATTCTTTAAGACCGACGTCCCTTCCCTTGAGGGTTGGGGTAAGCTCCTTACGAAGTCGGCCAAGGCTTGCGACTTTATCGCGTTGGGACTTCGTAGGAAATGTCGAATTTCGATAATTCAATGGCCCACCGGTCATTCGCCGGCCGTGTCTCGGGTTTTTGTAGAACCCGCCGGATTGGCGGGCCGGGTTCGTACCACCACTTTGTGCCCCTGGAAGTATGGGCGTAGGCGTCTTGCCGCCATTAGCAGGGCGAATGCTACCTTCTCCAACTTCTGATATCTGAGTTCCGAGGTCTGAAGTGCCTTGCTTATAAAGTAAATCGGTATCTGGCCGGATTGGGTTTCTCGAACCGGGGCGGCGCTTATGGCTTCTTGGCCGACGGATAAATACGGGAAAACCGTCTCACCCGAGTCGGGCTCGGATAGGACCGGCGGGGTAGCCGGACATTGTTTGATTTTTGCAAATGCGGACTCACATTCGGAGTTCCATCCGCCTCTCGTCTCCTTCTTTAGCGGTTTGAAGAAGGAAGGGCATTTTCGGCCGACACGGGTAGGAATCTTGTCATAGCCGCCAACCTCCCTGGTCATTCGTACCTCCTTTTTGTTGGTTGGTGCTCTCATATCCAACACCGCCTTACACTTATCGGGGTTTGCTTCAATTCCTCGGTGTGTGAGCATGAACCCGAGGAACTTTCCCGCTGGACTCCAAATGCACATTTTGCCGGATTCACTTTATTCGGTGCTTTCGTAACTTTTCGAACGTCTACGTCCGAGGTCTTGGATGTGGTCTCCGGCTTCACCGACTTGACGATCATGTCATCAATGTATACTTCTACATTTCGGCCGAGCTGGTCTTGAAGACTTTGTTCATCATTCGTTGATAGGTGGCCCCGGCATTTTTCAACCCGAACGGCATGACATTATAGCGAATTGGCCTTGTCGGTTATGAAGGCCGTCCGTTCGATCTTCCGGTGCATCGCTATTTGATTGTATCCGGAGTAAGCATCCATAAATGATAATAGTTGAAATCCGGATGAGTTGTCGACCAATTGGTCGATGCTCGGCATCGGGTACGAGTCTTTAGGGTAGGCTCTGTTTAAGTTGGTGTAATCTATACACACCCTCCAACTCCCGTTAGGCTTTAGGACCATGATCGTATTGGATAACCATGTGGTGTATTGTATTTCCGGATGAATCCGGCCTCTAGCGATTCCTTCACATGCTTTTCTAAGGCGATCTCGCCTGTCGGTCCCCCTGTTTTCGTCTCTTCGCGCGATCCGGGGTAGATCCGGTTTGATTGCCAACCCGTGGCTGCGAAGTTGGGGTCGATTCCGGGTACCTCCGAGGCCCTCCATGCAAAAAGATCTCGGTTTGCTTTTAGGAAATTGCTTAATTCCTTTTTGAGCTCTAGGGTCATTGCGCCTCTTATCTTCGTTACCTGGGTCGGATCTTCCCCCAGGACTAAATCTTCCAATTCTCCCTCTGGCTCGGGTCTTGGGTTCTCGGGCTCCTCATCTCTTAGGTCCAATTCCACCCACCGACGGGTCGGCTCTGTCGCTTGCATTTTCGCCGCCGAGCTTCCGTGGCGTTTGATCTGGGGTGATGACGCCTTCCCGATCCGTTCTCTCGCATGGTTTCATAATAACATTGTCGAGCTTCCTTCCGGTCCCCGGTTATGGTGATAACCGTATTTTTGGAGCGACCATTTTTAACTTTCGGTGCTTGGTGGATGCAACCATATCCCATTTGTGGATGGTTGGTCTCGCCCAAAATCATATTATACGGGGAGGAAGTCGGCCACGATGAATCTTACCCTCTCGGCTTTGAAGGCTTTTTAGTTCCCAAGGTCGCTTGAGGTCGATGTACCCCCTTCGGCTTGGATTGTTCGCCGTTAAAGCCTACGAGTGTTGTCTTGCACGGACGCAGTCTTCTTTATCCAAGTTCATCCTCTTAAAGGCGTCCCACATGATGATATCTCGTGAGTGCGGGATCAACGAAAATCCTTTCCACAAGGCGGTTTACCGGGATCCTGTAATTACCAATCCGTCTTGGTGCCCCAAGACGACGTCTTTCGGGTCTTCGGTGGTGAACGTAATGCCGGAGGCGTCGGTCGGTCATGGTTGTCTTTGAACTTGGGGGCTCTTCATCGACAAGCACCTCCCTCAAGTACTTTCTTCTTTGACTTGAGGTGTCTCCTCCTCCGCCCATGCCTCCACCGATTACGTTACACCCGTGGTTCATGTCTATCTCCAGGAACCGCCCGTCGTCGGATGATGATTGTCGTCCTATTCCATCGACTTTCCGATCGAGGGGGCGGACTCGGGCTTCGGCCTTGTTTCCTTTTGTTGTTCTTCCGACCTTGTGTTTTTATCGCATGCGGCGCAATTTACCCTCTCGGATGTATCTTTCAATTGCGTCCTCGTTCGAAGCATTGGTCCGTGGTGTGCCCCCGGTCCGTCGTGGAAATCACGGTAACTTTGATCGATCCGTGGTGGGTCGGAAACGTGGGGGCTCGGGTCAGTCTACCTTTCTCATCTCTCGTGGAGGCCACTTCTTTCCATAACGCGGCCCCGCGAAACATTGAGCGGGGTGTACCTCCGTACCTCGGCCTCCTCCTCTCGACTTGTCCGGTTTTGTTTTTCTTGTCTCGATTCGAGCACGGGGTTCCTCTTTACGACCACTCGGTTGATTCTTGACCGGGGTGGTGTGCTTCGCTTTTCATCGCCATTAGTATTGGCGATCTCCATCTGTTCTACTTCCGAGATATTGCTTCGCGCGGGTGTTGAACTCAGTGAGAGTGTATACCGGTTCTTGAAGATGGAGTTTGCCAACCGGAAGAGGGTTCCATGCCGTCCACGAGACAATGCACATGAACGCTTTCGGGAGGGACCTTGCCCGGAGGGCTACCACCTTAAATCTGTCCGGGTATTTTTGTAGTGTTTCCCCCTCCGTTGCTTTATCTTACTTAGGGTATACCGAGATTTGGGTTGTTTCGGCTAGTTGCGAAATTCAGTTCGAATTTGCGCCGAGGCCTTGAAAGTCGTGGATGGATCTTTTCGGCGGTGTGTGTAACCAAATTTGAGCCGGACCGATCAAAGTGGCCGCGAAGAGCCGACTAATGACCGGGCCTTTGATTTGCCTTACGAACATGAGTAGCTCGAAGGCGTCGAGATGGGCCCTCGGGTCAGACACGCCGTCATACTTCGGCAAAGAGGCCAGCTCAAATTTACTAGGATATGGAGCATTCTCGATTTCTTCCGAGAAAGGGCTGCTGTTGTGGCCCGCTATATATTTCACATGATATTCCCGGGGCGAGCCCTTTGGCTGGGGCGGCCTCTCTCTGTCTCGGTCTTCGTCATCCGAGGTTTTTCCTAGAAAACGTTTCTTCTGACCCGACTGGGGGTCTCGGGTCTCCTCATGCTCGGAGTCCGTTTCCGAAGAGGTCGTTTTCTTTGCGCACGGTCATTCCTTGAGCTTCGACCGGCCGAGGGCCTCCGTGTTTCCGGGATATCTTTACTTTCTTTCTCTGTGTATCCGGTCTTGCTCGTGTTCGACGTTTTAGCTTGCCGGCGGTGGTCTTCCATGATCTCGTTGCATTACTCGAAGTCTTCTTGACGCCGGAGGTCATGTCGCTTCTCCATGTTCTCTATCCTCCTCGCATTGATTGCGTGTGTATTGGAGGAGGATGAGGTCTCGGGTTCGGTATGTCGTTACACTTAGCTTCAAGCGGGAGACGAGGCCGTGTCGACACACTGTTCCCATCCTTGCTATCATTGTTATTGGGGATATCCTCGGGCGGGAGGTCCTTGAGTTTGTTGCCGCCGACTGTCTCGGCTGCGCACGCGATGGACTCTCCCGGTGAGGGTTCCGAGTCGCTTCTAGTAGTAGCCATTGTTGGTCACGGGGATCGAAATTTACGGTCCCCACGGACGGCGCCAATGTTCCGGTGTGGAACAGGATGTCCCCGGTGCATTTGGTGGTTTGATTTTGGATTGGGTTGCCTCTCCAGGAGTATCTATGAGTGGAGATATCCGGTGAGCAAGGAATCACCAAACACAAGGCCTTTCGCCAAAGGGGAGGGGGTATGTGTTTAGTGGGGGTTGTGTTGTGCGATTGAATGTAAAGAGGCGAGTTAGAACGTGCGCACCTTGGTGTTACCTCCCGGTATTTATAGGGTGTCGCGTGGTATCTTAACTGCCTATCTATCATATCCCTGGATTATGAATATGATAGATTACCCCCGATTGGGAAACCGGATACTCGGGATCCTACTACTAGGCCGCCAGTGGTCGGGCCGAGGTCCGGGTATGCCCTTGCTGGGTCGTGCCCTTATTGGGCCGTGAGTCAGATCCGTAACAAATAGTTTGTTTAAAATAGCCATTGAAGCTTTTAAAAGTAGTCTTTCAGTCACGATTTACAGTATACGAGGTAGATATATGTGATGAGTTTTGTTTCAATTTAGAAAAGCACTTTTTAGAATGTCGAAGAATGATCCCAAATAAACACTAACACTGTGGATGGATCTCTCCTTTTCCTTCCTCCAGGCCATAATGACAACAAATCTTTACGTTTTGCCAGTATAGCTCTTTTTCTTGTCAAATATTCTCAACTGGAATATTTTCCTTCTGTCACTGTCACTGAACTTTTTTTTTCTTCCGTCCTCATTTATGTTGTAAATACTAGAGAAATCGAACGTGCCAGTGTATGCCAGTTTGATGGGCTTTTTAAAAAGATTTTTTTTTTTTTTTGCATTGTTTTATAAAAAGATACTTTAATTAGTTAAAGCTATTTTAAGTTTGGATAAACCATTCAAAAAGAACTTTTAAATAAATAAAAAAATTAAATACTTTTTTCTGTTCTCGATAAAAAACGTGATCCCCATTTTATTCCTTACAAAAAAAAAAAGTTCTTTTTAGTCCATAAAAAGGACGAATAAGAGTAGATTGGTTGACATTTTAATCCTTCACAACTGTATCAAAAAAAAAATCTTTCACAAATTTTCAAAAGGTTCTTTTTAGTCCATAAAAAGGACGAATAAGGGTCGATTTTTTTGTAATGAACCAAAATGAGGTCCGTGTTTTTTGTTAGAGAATGAAAAAAGTATTTACTCTAAAAAAAAAAGTTGTTTGAATGTTAAAATAGAGAAGCGTTTTTTTATTAGTAAAATTATTAAAATAGACATGTAAAAGCTTTTTTTTTTTTTTACATTCGTTTGGATTAAAAGAAGAGTAAAATACTTTGACCACCCTCTTGTTTTGCCTTAATTACATAGACCTTCCCTCTATTTTGAAAAACCATAGAAACCTCCCTTAAAATTAGAATAAAATACTTCCGACCACCCTCTTATTTTGTCTTAATTTACGTTCCCCTCTATTTTGAAAACCCATAGAAACCTCCCTTAAAATTAAAATTTATGTTACACAAACCTCCTTTATATTTTAAGATTCTATTTCCATCTACCCAAACCATTAGTTAACGAGTTAAGTTTGAATTTTGAACTCTTTTTTTTACCAAAATATCCCTCTTGATATTATAATTATTTAAGTATATAAAACCAAATTTATACAACCAAAAATGTATTCTAATATATTTTCTAACTTTCTAATTTGTTAAAAAATTTATTAGTTTTGATCTTATAAATTAATTTTGACTTAAAAATATCAATTAAACGCATATATTTTTATCAAATATAATAAACTATATAAGTTTGAGATTTCATGTCATTTAAATTTCTAATTTAATTTTTTTTTCACAAATATTTATAGACACATTTAATCAAACACATGTTTATTTAAAAACTTATTTGAATATTCAACATTCCGTGATATTTACATTAACCAATGCTAAAACAATCAAAGAGATAACTATTTGTAAAGATAAAAAACTCTTAAATTATTTAAAACAATATTAGTCAAAATATAAAAGTAAAACTAGGGATTAAGTACAATATTAAGGGTAAAATAATATATAAATTTTATTTTTATATAAAATTTAATGAAAAAATACTATATTTTTAGAATCTTTTTAGAATATTCTTAACGGAGTTAATTATTTGGACTTAAGATATATGTTTTCAAAATAGGGGAGTGCATTGTAATAAAAGTAAAATGAAGGGTAGTCGAGATTTTACTCATATAAGGAGGTTTTGTAACATACATTTTAATTTAAGGAAAGTTTCATGAGTTTTCAAAATAGAGGGGCGATTACGTGTAATTAAGGCGAAAACGGAGGGTGGTGAAAGATTTTACTCCTAAAAGAAAGCACTTATATCAAAATTTTAGAAAGATTATATTCAATAATTGAATTTAAAAATATAATATAATTGAAGTTGATTATACAAGTGGCAAGAACTTCCATATCACCAATGATCCGCACCAAAAATATACGCTCCCTGCTTAAGGTGTAAAATATGCAATGCTCCATTTGGCATACAATACCACTTCGGCCTGCACATTTCCTTATATATAATACCAATAGCTTAATGCATGTCAATGAACACTTTTTGGGCCTCTCTAATGCTCCCACATTTGGCATATAGGTCTAATAGGGCATTACTAGCATACAAAACAAATCACGAGGAAGGAGACGCTGGAAGAAAAAGTCAAAGGATAAGAGTCGTCATTTTGTTGAAAATCAAAGATAATTGATGTTAAAATAAATCACTAAAGATGAGCCGGTTATTTTTTTATTCCCTCTCTTCTTTCATACATTTTATTTTTTTGAAACTGCAAATTGAAGCTAAAAAAAAAAAAAGATTTTGACTTTTTTTTGTTACTTCTACTTTTTTTAAAGCTCTCATCAAAACACATAAATATTTTTTTTAAAAAAAAAACTTTATTTTTGAAAAAAAGGACTTTTTAATAAATAAAAATCTCATCCAAACAAGCTCAATATTTGTTTGGGAAACAATTAAACGGTAATTTCAGAAGCTCTTTTTCGCAGTGGGGACAAAACTCCTATCATATATTTATGTTACAAATTATAAAAACATTTTTAAAAAATTAAAACAAATAGGCACTAAAGTCTGTCTAAATTAGCTTATGTAAGATGAATTTAGTATCTTAAAATGTAAAAGCGTTTTATGTAAACTATCCCAAACAGCTTCAATATAGACACACAATCATCATCATACAGAATTCCTCTGTATGATCGTGGAATGAAAAGGCTTTGCATGTAGTTCCATCCTAATTTTTACATATCCATGTATAGTCCTGTTTAAGAATTCCTCTGAAGCTACTACTTTGTTGCTAGAATACAACACCTCCTACACCTAATCATTCTGTCTAATAAATTATGATGCAAAATAAATGTTCAATGTGTAGAATGTTATCCAGTTTAATAATACATTGGTGCTGTAGAAATCAAAACGAAAGTCCCTATAATGTGGAAATTTAAGATAGAAAACTATGATGGCTAGAGTAAACTATTAGAGAGAACCAAATACTACTGACATTTATTTTAGGACAAATGATAGAAACAAATGTTCCACAACACTGATAGTACCTTTTGTCCTTGAGATAAATTATGATTTCTAAAATTATTCAGAGTAGTTATTATTTTGAGTCACTAAGTAAAACTTTACTTCATGATGATGCAAGGATCGATCTGAATCCAGAAAGGCGATAGAGAATGAGATCATTAACCTCACCATCTCCTCCACCAGAAGGGAGTTCTTGAATTCTGTGATGGAGGTGGTGTAAGGAGATCAAGCATGGTTTGACTTTCTTTTGGGGTCAATGGAACACCTCTTATAAGGTTCAAAGACATGATATGAACATTAGTCCTCTTCTTGTGCTTGTTGTAAGCCCATACTCCAGCTGCTGCGCCTGCAACTAGGAGCTATTTCCCAAAGAACAAGTTATTTTGGGATCAGAATGAATATGAATCAGATTAAAGTTTGTTTCAAATTCAAGTGTTTTCAACACTCCTGAGTAAACTTACAGGGCATAGCCATAAAGCTGCAGTCTGCAAATCAAACTTTGGTGCATAGAGCACAGTTTCTCCATAATCATCCTCAAGCTTTTTGTATATCTCCTTGTCTGTCTTCCCACTGCGAATCTCATCACGAATTAACTGCAAAATAATACAAATAATTCGGATTACACTATGTCACAAAAGCTTGCTACAGAAAGCCATTAACTTTAATGGTTGGCTAATTATTTTTATAGCAAATTTAAGCAGAAAAAGATGAAAAACGCACACAAATTGGCAACCAACTACAAGAGCTTGATCAGCTTGGTTTCAAACACAATAAATCAGTTAACATGTCTTAAATTTCACAAGTAAGGCCTATTTTGTTTGATCTTTCTTAACTTCGCCAACTCAAGGCCCAAATGCATCAATTTATTTCTTGATATGCCCAGGGCAAGCTTCAAAAGAATTATCATGTGAGCAGTTTACCTTAGATTAGGGGTGGAAAAAGGGAAATAAGATGGAATCGTAGCATAACAATAAAACTGTGAAATTCAATCTCTTAAAACCTCTTAAATTTTAAGTGAAAAGAGGATGGGAGAGGGAGTAGAGGCCGCCTATCTTATTTTATCAAAAAGTAAGCAGACATTTTTTCTGGGATGAAGCATGGAAAGCAATTTAAATTAAATCACAAAGCCAACATAAGCCCGAAAGAACTAAATAAAGTGTGAAATAACTTAATAACTTAACAAGGATTGAAATGCCATCTTCACCAGGAAAAAAGGATTCAAATAATATGACATGGCAAAGCAAATTGACATGTAATTGAAACAAATAAAGAAATGGCAATTCATATGACATGGGTCAAATAAAAGTGAAGCTTTCATGTTATATGTTACTTATAAAGTTGCATACAGAAAACAATCTGAATAGTCCCCTAGTAGACTAATTCATCAATTTTGCGAACCATTTCTTCCAACTTTAATTTCGGAAGGAAGCAGATGCTCTAAACATATAGTTCAAACCAATGAATTCTATCAATAATGAATTAGTTAATAAAAAGACAACCCTGCATAAGATTCATATTGGCCATTTCATACCACATATTTAACATCCCCGCATGGAGACTTAATTAGAAATTACTGGTAGTGGTACCTTTCTAAGTAGAATCGCAATGTCTGCTTGAGAATCTTCAATGGACTGACTCCCACATTCTGTGCACCTCACATTGTGACTGATGTTCCTTGCCCGGGCATCCACTATTTGGACCTCCTTTACTGGATCCACCTCACTCCCCATCACCAAAGGCAGCCAAACACTAAAATTTATATTATCTTGCTAAAGGCAGCTGCAAAATCCAGTGAGACATAATAACAAATTGTTTGTATGTTAAAACTATGGATAGAGGGATTTTTCTTTCTATCAATACATTGTATCAGAAAGCTAAGAGGCAAGATCAAACAGCCACAATACATGATAATCAAGCACAAAGACTCAGTGAAGCTTTATCATCCAGTGATTGCAATTGAAAATTCATGAACAATTAACATCTATAAAGTAAAACTGTAAACCAAGACCTTAGTAACAACATATTGCTCAACAGGACAAGACTAACATGATGAAAACTATAAGATTACTGCCCGTTCATTGAAAAATTTCTGTGCAGGCAATGGAGGTCAAGAGTGAAATTAACATCTTCAGAGAAAACACATTCAAGACATGCAGCTTTGCTTTAACTCTAATCCCTCATTCCTTCGGTTAACTCATTGAAATAATGAAAATAATGAGAGTTTTGCACCTTTAAAGCAATGTCAAAGACCTTTTTTTTTTTTTTTTTAATGTTCTTCCAACACCCCAAGCAAATACATAAATTTTTAATCATAGCATTTAAACTTCAATTCATTGGAATTAAACTAGATGTCACAGGCTATAGTGTACACATCACACCAGAAGGATGATCATAAAGGACGAAGAAAACAGGGCCTCATTAGCAATGTAGCATGCCATTGATATCGAGTTTTGTACACGTCATATCAAATTTAACTAATCAAATGAAAAATTCAAAGGGCACTAAATTCAGCCTACACATAATTCCCATCTACACATTCTCTCGAACACCTTGTGAGCATGAAATTATCACCCAGTCTTAGCCATAGCACTCGATGCAACATTTCGCACAAACTCAGCAAAGAAATATTTCCTCCCATTCCCACAGTAATTTCTTAAAATCTATCGTTTAGATATATCAAACAGCACTTCGAAACTTACGAACTCACAGTTTAGTGCAGAGAGCTGAGAGAGATAAGGGAGAAGTCTGATCAATTAGCGTGGTTCCACCACAAAGCGAGCCGTGCTTGAACTCAGATTGGGCGTTGGAAGTTCACTCCAAAATCATACAAGCTCGTGAATGAGGGCGTCGTCACAGCCTGAGAGATTAGAGCTGGTAACTGGATGGCGCCTGACAGAGCCAAGGTCGACCGATACGGAGCCAACCACGACGGTAACACCAACCTATTGTTGCAGACTTACGTTGGCAGCGATGGAAGGAAACGAAAACGAGTGATACTGGTTAATTGGCGACTATGGCGAGAGAAATAGGCAGAGTGGTTTTGAGGGGTTTGGGAGTGATAGGATACTTCTATTAATACTTAAAAATGTTCCCAAACCCAAAATAGCGAGGGAACCGGATTTCCTCATTAGCGAAATTCTCAGCGTCTCTCAGTATCATCAATTCTGAGCCATTAGATCAATCTAACATCCATAGTGTGCCATACAATCATACATTTTAAATTTAAAAGAATTTAAAAATCTGAACCATTTTTGGATATTTTAGAAATATTTTTCAATTTTTTCAACTTAAAATAATTTTTCGAGATCATAAAGTATTTTTCAAGTATTTTTCAAGAGCAATCAATACTATAAGTATCTTTTTAGTATCAAGAAAACCTGCGAAATATTTTTTCAAGATCATAAAATATTTTTAAGTAGTAATCTGTGCACTCGAAATATCTTTTTTCGCACCAGTCAATACCCGAAAAAAAATTTTTTTAGATCCTAAAAAAATATTTCAGATCAATCTTACTAAAAAATTCTGCATGATCTTGAAAAATTATTTGAGGATCTTGAAAAAATATTCTAAGGTACTAAAAAGATACTTCAGAGTCGATCACATTGAAAAAACAGTCACTACTATGAAGTATCTTTTTAGTACTAGTCAGTACCCAGAAATATTTTTTTAGGATCTAAAAAAATATTTCAGGGTACATTGTACGAAAAAAAATACTTCAAGGTACGGACTGCTACTGAAAAATATTTCATAATCTTAAAAAATTATTTGAGGATCTTGAAAAAATATTCCAAGGTATTGATGATAAAACGATCGAGAAAAAAAAAGAAAAAATTATTTTTAGTAGGTCGATAATATAGAAATATTTTTTTTTAGGATCTTAAAAAAAATATTTTAGGATACTGACTAGTATTAAAAATATACTTCAGAGTATTGAAAAAATCTTCAGGGTAGTAAAAAGATTTTTAAATTCTTTTAAGAGTAAATACTGCTTTTGGTCGACAAAAAACGGACCCCATTTTCATCCCTGACTAAAATGAGATTTTTTTTTAT
This sequence comes from Acacia melanoxylon, assembly GCA_019022615.1. Classification (NCBI taxonomy): domain Eukaryota; kingdom Viridiplantae; phylum Streptophyta; class Magnoliopsida; order Fabales; family Fabaceae; genus Acacia; species Acacia melanoxylon. The sequence goes on from JAFJYJ010000003.1 coordinate 18,423,630, forward strand.
GATTTAAAAAGGGCTTTTGGAAATTTGCGGGACCAAAATGTTCACCAATCGACCCTTATTCGTCCTTTTCGGGGACTAAAGAGCATTTCTTTGTGTGAGTGACCAAAATGGGGTCCGTGTTTTTTTTAAAGGGGATCCAAAAGGTATTGACTCTTCTTTTAAATTAAAAAAAGCATGATTGTGTGGCACACTATGGGATGTTAGATTGATCTAATGGCTGGGAATTGATGATACTGAGGGACGCTGAGAATTTCGCTATTGAGGAAATCCGGTTCCGGATAAGAAGAAGATAAACAGTAAAGGAAAAGGCAAGCCTAAAAATACGAATAAGTTCTCAAAAACAAAGCAAACAACAAACAATCACCATCCAATGAATGAATGAATGAATGGGAGGAGAAGCATCATGAGGAGGCATCCGCCTTCTGGACATCTAAGGCTGGAAGTGACATCAAAGATGGTGTTGGTTGTGAACACCTATCAGACACACCCCATCTGCTGCAATTAAGTTAGCGGCACGGTTACCCCTTGGGGTAAAAGACAACGAGAACCCAACCTTGGACAACAAAAGACAAATAATGTCGAATACAACGCTTCCTACAACTCCACTCAATTTGGCATCAACACATTCAAGAAGGGAGAGGCAGTCGGTTTCAAAGATAACATTATCATGACCGAGATCAACAGCAACCATCAATGCCCTCTTCAATGCTAAAACTTCAATCATAAATGCGGAGATTTATTTCACTTTATCCACGAAACCCCATTTGAAATCACCGAAATGACCATATAAACAACTCTGATAGCAGCGCCATTCTTATTAGCTGAGAAAGCCTCATCACAGTTAAATTTAAGCTTGCCAGTCGATGGAGGGGACCAATGAGCTAGGTGAGACGGAACAACCCTTTGGCCCTCCAAGCAAGTGTGCCTTTTTTCGCAATTAACCCAGAAGTCAAAATTGGTTTTCCTTGCACATTCAATAACATCAATAGGATTAGGAATTTTATGATTAAAAACCAAATCATTTTTTGCTTCCAAATAAACCATAAAATACAGCAAATTAATGAAACGTCTTGCTTACTCAATGAGTGCATACCTATATGTTAATCCACCAAGCGTTGAAGTGAATAAGAAGCTTACTTATACATAATTTAGCACCGATGGTTTCTAATTGTATTTATTTTTACGTTTAATTCAGATGATAAGTGAAAATCAAATACCTGAATGTGGTATCAGTATCCCTGAAGGTGGAATCAATACATCGGAAGGTGGAATCAATGGTATCAGTACACCCGATGGTGGTATCAATACACCCGAAGGTTGTACTAGTATACCACAATTGTTATCGGTACACCTTGGGTGGTATCAGTACATCTAGAAGGTTTATGCTATGCTAAGTTTAGGCTCTAGGGATAGATGAGATAGGACAGGTTTGAAAAATAGTTGAAAGAACATTTATGGAACAACTCTCTTTTTCCCAACAAAGAACAAATAGTATTACAATCAACTAAGTTAAAATATCACATAAATAAAAGAGTAAATATCCTTTTGGGTCCCTGAAAAAAAAACACGGACCCCATTTTGGTCCCTCAAACAAAGAAATACCCTTTTTAGTCCCTGAAAAGGACGAATAAGGGTCGGTTGGTAAACATTTTGGTCCCTCGCAAATTTCTAAAAAATCCTTTTTAGTCGTCCGTGTTTTTTGTCGGGACCCAAAAGGGTATTTACTCTCAATAAAACTACAAAAACCAAACACGCATAATGAGAAAATAAGCCCTAAAACAAATATCTAAGAGTTCTTCAATACAACAAGAGCATAAGAAGTCACAAAAATTGCGGGAAAATTCGCCACTAACCACTGGATAAAGATACTAAAGCTCGGGGCAACATATTCTTCTCCGAACCCGGACTAATTGAACTAGGACGTTGGTGATCAAGCAAATGAAAATGGCAACCATTGGATTACGGCGGGTGTAATGATAACAATACACAAACAATATGACACAACCATGGTGGAGAAGGCTATCCTCAGCTCCAATTTGCAAGGGAATCCTTCGATGAGGTCATATATTATGCCAATAGAAAAAAAAGTCTCCCCGTATTCCCAACCATAAAAAAGCCAAACTGACCAATATCTTTGGTGGCTAAGATAGATATCCCAGCAACCTACCTGATAAACGTGGTTCTTTCCGTGGCGGCGAGGAAGGTGCCAAGCGGCTAGAGTTGGGATCGTTTTTCGATACCACTGGGAGGATTTAATACAGCCTGATAAGTTGTAACTGCCAACAGCATAACCACAGTGAGTAGCTCCGAATATCACCACGCCCTTGTACTTCTACACGTGCTTCATTTGGATTCTGACCCGGCTCTTATGCTTCTATATGTTCTTCATTTATATTATGATACCTAGTGTGTACAATAGAATGAATTCCGAAAGAAGTGAGAAAATTTGCCTCTCAGCATTGAACGCTCTGTTTTCCTTCCAACACCGATAGTTTCTTATTGTCTAGTAATACAAAAAAAAGGCATTATCATTAAATTGTATTTATTTTTCCATTTAATTCAGATGATATGGGAAGGTTGAATACCTGAATGTGGTATCAGTATATCTGAAGGTGATATTAGTATACCAAAGGTGGTATCAGTACACCCGAAGGCAGTATTAGTACACCTAAATGTGGTATCAATATATCAAAGGTGTTATCAGTACATCTAGAAGGTTTAAACTCCGCTAAGTTGAGGCTCAACGCATATATAAGGTAGCACAGGTTTGGATTTTGTTGCTTCCCATTTGCTTAATTGCCTTAACCATAGTTGCAGTATTTCGAATACGAAGAGAAAAATTATGCGCTTGCTGAACTCTAACATGTTGTGCTTTAGTATTAGCCTATCGCATTCTGCTTGTTTTTGTCCAGTGGTCAGTGTTTCAAATGAGGTTTTTAGCACTGATGGTTTCTTATTATCTAGTAATACAAAAAAAAAAAGCATTATCACTAGATTGTATTTATTTTTACATTTGATTCAAAAGATATATGAAAATCAAATACCTGAATGTGGTATCAGTATACCTGAAAGTGGAATTGAACGAGATTTGTTGTGTCTCTCAAAATAACCAAATTCATTAAAAGATTTGCAGTAATAGGGAACTTGGATCGTTTTCCCAACAAATTCGCAGCAGGTTTGATTGAACAGAAACAGTAAAAATGGGGGTTTTTTTGGTTCAAACAGAATAAAAACGCAATAAACAGAAACAGAGTGAAATAAACATATTAAACAGAAGATCAACCCAGGATTTTGAATTCCACCACTTTCCTTCCTCGGACGAAAACTGATTTTGAAACGAACTCGCAATCGATTCTGGACGAACCGAAATCTCTGCGTTCATCTAGAAAATCCCTCAACTAGAAGATTGCCTAGCGTTTATCCGAACAGTGGCGTGTCACTATGCGATTGCTCAGCAAGCACTTAAACTTAGTTCGAACTCGATCCTTGGGATATCTCAATCTGGGCGTTAAATCTAACACTCAATCCGAAAGTAAATCGAATCTAAAACTACAAAACAGAAACAATTTGTTACCGTTAAGAAACGAGTCCTCTGGATAGTGGAATCCTCAATCTATGGGCCAATCACAGTAGCTTAGCCCATCATGGCTATGCAGAACGAAAATCGAACAGAAATGAAGAAGTTCATCATGAACACGAAGAACAGTTGAGAGAATTTCAAAACTTCTATTTCAATCCAAAAATGTGTAAAAACTTAATGACCTAAGTGTTGTAGCCACCATCTGACTTAAAGTTAACCTAAAATGGAAATGGGCTCCAATGGTTCAGCCCAAAACGAAAATAAAATAAAAGTGGGCTTTAATTACAAAATTTGAGCCCAAATAAAAATCCAAAAATATACATCTGACTTTGGCCCCAAAATCGACCGCCCTCTTGTCTGAATTTTCCCTTCATGTCATCATAACAATTGTAGCTTTTTGAATCATCTGAAATATGAAACAAGAATGAGGCAAATCCGATGTCTGGTTCAATAGTTATGGTAAAAATAGTGAAGTAATGTAAAACTAAAATTTTATCATTTAAAATCTAAAATTTAATGAAAGGCCCAAAGCCCAAATAAGATAAAAATCATTATTTATTAACTAAAGAGTCCTAAATTATTAATCAAGAGTACTAAAAAAGTGTATAGAATATTCAATTATCAGGAATCAGTACACCGAAAGGTGGTATCAGTGGTATTAGTACACTCGAATCTGGTATCAGTACACCCGAAGGTTGTATCAGTATACTGCAATTGTTATCAGTACACCTTGGGGTGGTATCAGTACATCTAGAAGGTTTATGCTCCACTAAGTTTAGGCTCTAGGATAGATGAGGTATGACAGGTTTGGAAAATAGTTGAAAGAACATTTATGGAACAACTCTTTTTTTCAACAAAGAACATATAGTATTACAATCAACTAAGTTACAATGTCACATAAATAAAACTACAATAACAAGCACACATAATGAGGAAATAAGCCCCACAACAAATATGTAAGAGTTCTCAATACAACAAGAACATAAGAAGCTACAAAAAAATAACAGGAAAATTCGCCACTAAACATTGGACAAAGATATTAAAGCTTAGTGCAACATATTCTTCTGGGACTCAAAATCTTCATCTTGACTTAATTGAACTAGGGCGAGGGTTTTGTGATCACAAATTAAAATCGGCAACCATTGGATTACGACGGGTGTAATGATAACAATACACAAATAATAGGACACGACTATGGTGCCAACAATAGTTATCTCATCTTTCTACCGATTTGCGAGGGAATCCTCCGATGAAGTCATCTATGATTCCAATAGAAAAAAAGTCCCTTCCATCGATCTTTGTTCTCTTACTAATAAAGAAGCCAACCGATCTCCATCTCTAATATCTTTGGTGGCTAAGATAAATATCCCGAGTTGGCCGAGTTAACCGAGTTTGATAAACGTGGTTCTTTCTACGTCGGTTTCCGTCCGCGGGGAAAGTTACAATGTCACATAAATAAAACTACAATAACAAGCACACATGATGTGTTCTGATCATTTGGGTTCTGATCATTTTCCGATACCACATTTTGGATATCACCACGCCCTTGTGCTTCTACACGTGCTTCATTTGGGTTCTGATCCGGCTCTTGTGCTTCTATATGTTCATTTATACTATGATCCCTAGCGTGTACAATAGAATGAATTCCAGAAGAAGTGAGAAAATTTGCCTCTCAGACATTGAACGCTTTGTTTTCCTTCAAACATGATAGTTTCTTATTGTCTAGTAATACCAAAAAAAAAGTATTATCATTGAATTGCATTTATTTTTCTATTTAATTTAGTTGATATGTGAGGATCGAATACTTGAATATGGTATCAATATATCTAAAGGTGCTATCAGTATACCAAAGGTGGTATCAGTACACCCGAATGTGGTATTAATACACCCAAAGGTGGTATCAGTATACCAAAGGTGTTATCAGTACATCTAGAAGGTTTAGACTACGCTAAGTTGAGGCTCTAGGGATAGATGAGGTAGCACATGTTTGGATTTTGTTACTTCCCATTTGCTTAATCGCCTTAACCACAATTTGCAGTAGTTCAAATACAGAGAGAAAAATTGTGTGCTTGCTAAACTCTAACATGATGTGTTTTAGTATTAGCCTATCGCATTTTGCTTGTTTTTGTCCCATGGTTAGTGTTTCAAATGAGAGGTGTTTAGTACCGATCGTTTCTTATTTTCTAGTAATACAAAAAAGGCATTATCATTTAATTGTATTTATTTTTATGTTTAATTATGATGATATGTGAAAATCAAATTGAAGGTGGTATCAATGGTATCAGTACACCCGAGGGTGGTATCAATACACTCGATGGTGGTATCAATACACCCAAAGGTTGTATCAATATACCGCAATTGTTATCAGTACACCTTGAGGTGGGTAGGATAGGTTTGAAAAATAGTTGAAAGAACATTTATGGAACAACTCTTTTTTTTCCCAACAAAGAACAAACAATATTACAATCAACTAAGTTACAATGTCACCTAAATAAAACTACAACAACAAACACACATAATGAGAAAATAAGCCCCAAAACAAATATCTAAGAGTTCTTTAATCCAACAAGAGCATAAGAAGCCACAAAAAAATTGTGGTAAAATTCATCACTAACCACTGGACAAAGATATTAAAGCTCAAGGCAACATATTCTTCTCTGAACCCAGACTAATTGAACTAGGACACCGATGATCGAGCAAATGAAAATCGACAACCATTGGATTACGACGGGTGTAATGATAATAATACACAAACAATAGGACATGACCATGGTGGAGAGGGCTATCCTCGGCTATCCTCGAGGGAACTCCTGGGTGAGGTCATTTGCAATAGGAAAAAAAGGAAAATTACCTCGTGTCCTAAGGAAGGGAATTAATTACAATAAAGTCCATTGAAATCATGAGGTAATTATTTGATGCCAATAGAAATGCATATAAAAGGGAAAAAATATTTACCAACTTTTAAATATTCCCGACCATAAAGAATCCTAATTGACCAATATCTTTGGTGGCTAAGATATATATACAACAACATTTGTTTGATAAACGTGGTTTTTCCGAAAAAGCATAGATTTACAAGGGAAATGTTGCAAAAATGCATGTATTTACAAATGTAAAATGCATGTATTTACAACAACTTTTAAAAACCTGGATTTTATTTCCATACAAATAATTACACACGAAGTCCTCGGCTATTTACAAAGAAAATGCATGTATTTATAACAGAAATGCATGTATTAACAACAACATTTAAAAACCTCCATACAAATAATTACACGTAAGTCCCTGGGACCCGAGCGTAATTTGATGATTTCAAGGACTTTTTTGTAATTTTTTTCGTTCCTTGGGACCTATATGAAATTTCCTCAAAAAAAAAAATCCCCCTGTATTCCCAGCCATAAAGAATCCTAATTGACCAATATCTTTGGTGGCTAAGATATATATCCCAGCAACTTGTATGATAAACGTTGTTCTTTCCGTAGCGGCGGGGAAGGTGACAGACGGCCAGAGTTGGGACTGTTTTTCGATACCCCAGGAGGATTTAATACAACCTGATAAATCGTAGCTTTCAACGGCACAGCCACGATGAGTAGTACATTTTGGATATCACCACGCCCTTGTGCTTCTACACGTGCTTCATTTGGATTCTGATTCAGCTCTTGTGCTTCTATATGTTCTTAATTTATATTATGATCCATAGTGGGTCCAATAGAATGAATTCCGAAAAAAGTGAGAAAAATTGCCTTTCAGACGTTGAACGCTATGTTTTCCCTCAATCAACGATAGTTTCTTATTGTCTAGTAATACAAAAAAAAAGCATTATTATTGAATTGTATTTATTTTTCCGTTTAATTCACATGATATTTGAAGGTTGAAACACTAACCATGGGAGTGAATAGGAAGCTTACTTATAAATAATTTTTAACTAAATCAAAAAAAAAAAAGTGAAAATCTCACTTACGTCTAAAATATGGACGAGGAAAAATATTAAAAAATTCTAGTGTAGATCCTTCTACTAATAAACTCCCTAGCGACTATCACCGTAGTCTTATCATGTGTGAGAACGCATGGTAGGACCCACCCCCTGCCCGTGCATACTGGTATGTTAGGCTTATATCTGCTTCAGTGTTGCTAAAATACCATGTGGATCTGATACACCCTTTTCAGTTTCTCATGTCACCATTAGAAAATTAATTTCTACAGAATTAATACAAATCATTAAATCGTTTAGCTGAAATTATATAATGCTACTGCATCGAACCTAATCATTCTGAGGTTTTAAAAAAAAAAAAGCTAACTCTAGAATTCATTTGCTTTGATCACATTAAGGCCCGTTTGGTACGGAGAACATTTAAGGAGGAAAAGGAACTTAAAGAAGGGAAAGGAATGGAATGGAAGATTGAAGAAAACTTTAAATTGTAGACATGAGAATATAAGTAAGTTGAGGGAAGATAAATTGTTTGGTAAGAAGAATTGGGTGTTGGTTAAGTGGGAAGGTTAGGTAAAATTCTCATAATGCCCCCCCAAAAAAAGGTAGAAAACATAATTTTTGTTTTGTTTTGCGAATTGGATAGAAATGACGGAGCCAAACTATCGTGTCTTGGTGGAGAAAAGTTTGCAAACTTCAGTAGAAAAACCAACCCTATTGATGTTACAAAGCAACATGAAGAGGAAGCAGGCCCTATACAACAGGTAAACCAACCCTAGGCATGTATGTGGTAATAGACAATTGCTGCACTAGACCAACAGTCAAGTTCAAACCAAAATAACCCACAAATAACCTACAAAACTAGTTACATACTAAAGTTGCAAAAGAAGACATTCAAGTTCGAAAGAAACAGTCAAGTTCGAACTTGCATTACAAAATGCAACCAATAAAAGAAAGTGAGCGGGGAGTAATGACGTTCGAAAAATCAGATACGGCTTAACAACGACAATAACAACAATTACCCAGCAAAACCAGATCCCATCTTTGCCTCACTCCCTTTTCCTTTGTCACCATTACCCAACAACCCACACACATACGGCTTAACAATACATGACAAATCACCCAACTTTCTTCCCAAATCGTAACTCTGCCTCACTCCCCAACTGGAATAAACAGGGCATCGGCCATTTTCAAAGCTCATGGAAAGAACAAACCCATTCAACTATTACCTCGATTCCACCTTCGTTGATGAGTCTTGCTCCGATTCCATCTTCAACTGTCGACGCTTTCATCGCGACCTCCTTCTTCAAGCTCGTCGATGATGTGGTTTATAATTTTTAGAGGGCTTTCTTGTCCCACCAATTCACTCTCCCGGGAACAATTTCAAATCCCGCCAGTTTTGAAGGGATAGCATTTTCCCGCGTTTGTGGGAAGATTGGGCAAGGTGGGAAGTCCAACTTACCGGAACCTTTGCCGCCAAACAGATTTTGTGAGTGGGAACTCTATTATGTTCCCTGGAACTGACGTGAATTCCTTGTACCAAACGGGCCCTTAATCTTGGAGGACTTCCGTTTCAATTTAAAACTCAGAACTTCTTTTAAAAAAAAACAAACTGACTGTTGAAATTTTCAATTATTATATTCCAATTAAAATCATGCTCGATGCTTTTAATTTGAAGTTTCGAAAGAAAACTAATGTGTCTATCTTCACCATTTTGATATCTCCATCTCGTCAGTGATCGTTTATTCGAGAGTCACGACGAACCAAATGGCTATTTGCATATCCCGACCAATGCCCAAAGAAACAAACCCTTGTTTCGAAAGACCTTGTTGTGTAATCGAAGCAGAGGAAGCCGAGGGAATGAGACGTGACCGGTGAGGAGAGGAAGAGACCAAATAGGAAAAGGAAGAAAACTTACCTCGACACTCAAACTCGCGGTGATCGCCGACGACTGAGACGTGACTAGTGACGAGAAGAGGAGAGGTGCCTCGAAGAGCCGAAAAGGACGACGAGGTCGAGAGGGAGACAAGAGTGTGGGATCGCCGCGAGAACCGAGAGGGAAAGTGAGACGTGAGGGTGAGTGTCAGCCCGTGCGACTGTGTGGCGTGTGGGAAGTAGATGTTTTCATTATCTTTTTTTTTTCATCCTCCTTAGATTGGAAAGAAGAGAGGAAAATTAAAGTAGTATTGTGACTTTTCAAATTGATTGGAAGAACATGATTTAAGGATTATAAGGAATGATGAGAAAAAGATAATGAGTGATTTTATGGCGTATGTGTACTATGTGTGTGTGTCTTGTGGTGATGAAAACAAACAATATTCGAGCCAAACTCGATCAAACCACAAGCCTTGATTGAAGTCCGGTCTTACCCGAGAAGACTAGTTTGGTCTGGTCTGCCAAATATTGTTTCGGGCAAATATTTCTTCATTGGGTAAGGTCGGACCAGGTTACCTAGACCATCGGATTTTTTTGCTCATCCTTACCCATATATGTCAATAAGATAAAGTTCACATTTAAAATCTAATTATGTAGTCCCTAAGGAGTTTTTTGGTAGAGATATTTACACTGAAACTTTTTATATATATATATTTATTTTATCCTTAGGACTTGAGTGAGATTTTTCCAAAGTAAGTTGGTCGCCCAATTAAAAGCTTTAACGGAAAGAGCTCTAGTCACTCACAACCTAGGTTCTCAAACCCAAACTGACCTGTTCGGCCTGAAACCCGGTGAAACGGTTGATAAACCTGTCCGGTCTAGGTATCAACCCGGTTCACCTTTTTTTTTTCTTTTTTTTTTCTTTTTGATTTTTTTAAACTTTCTTTAGAATTTCATATAACCCATGAAATCTTCATTTTTTCACCGGTTTGATCTCGAATTAGCTCTAGTTTGACCCACTAACCTTTGAACCAATATTCTGACCAGTTCAATGGCTAGTCTAGGTTTAATAACCTTGCTCACGACCTAACAAACCAAGTTGGGAGGTTAGAACTTGAATCTCGAATTTGGCAATATCTTTCCTTACAGGATAAAGCTCTTGCCACCTTAACTAGTTTGTTATCTATACCATTTGTCAACGAACACAAATTTATCTGTTATTTTATTTTATTTTTTGGTAAGAAGAAAAGCAATAAAGACTACTTTACATTACAAGAAAAGAAAAAAAAATGAAAATCTTTTAAAGGAACCAAATGAAACCTCCTGGGCATGACAAAAGAATGCTTGGCTAACATATCAGCTTCAAAATTTGCGTCTCTTCTGACGTGATGCAAATCAACCAACCAATCACGTTGAAGTATGGCATGACTTTCCATGATTAAATTCCAATTATCATGAAGATCATTATTTCAATCCTTAATAAGCTTAATTGCATCTAAGGAATCACTTCTTAAACAGACTTGTCGATAATTACCGCCTCATACCCTTTAAGCCCAATAAGGCATACTCAAAGTTCCGCCATCAAAGGGTTTCCATTATGTAAACTAAGCACAAAAGCTTCAATCGGATTTCCCCTATGATCTTTGATAATTCTTCCACGTCCTGCCTTCTCATCCTCATGAGAGTAAGCTCCACCAATATTAATAATCAACCATCTGTCCATCTCCATTCCTGTACGGTCCTCTTTCATCCCTGTAATACCGTGAAGTTTGGCTAATTTTCCGAGTCTTTAAGGAAAGAACCTGAAAAGATAATCAAATGTGAAATTTCAGATTTTCTGTCTAGACAATGTTGGTTGGCGTGTTTAGTACATTTAAAGCATCCCACGGAGCTGAGGTTCGTCATATAACTGACTAAAAGATAGTGGGCTTGTTTGGTGAGAACGTTAGGAGAGCGTTGGGAGCGTTTGCGATAAAGTTAATGGGCTTTAGAGAAAAAGCTCAACGTGGTGGGTTTAGGTTCGACGTTAAGTTCACTGGACTTAAAGTTCTTAACACTCAAAAAGCTCATTAAGGAAAAAGCTTCAGAATCCAGTTTTTTCCAAAATGCTCTCAGCTTTTTGATATGGACCCCATCACTTCTACCACCATCAATCCAAACACAAATCATTATTTATAACCTGATTTTATTCCTACCGAACTTTTTTTTTAAAGTCAGACAGCTTTTAAGCCACCGCTCTTACCGCCAACCCAAACAGGACCAGTGTTAATGGATAATTAAAATTTTGTTGCCAACGTTATTGGATAATTTATATCGTCAAAAGGCTTGAGCCTTTTGAGCCTCCCATTGCCACTTTTGGAAGCCACAACCTACAATCCAATGATCCATACGATCATGTTAAAGACATTATCTCTACATTTGCCATTACCCGCCTTGGAGCCATATGAATATGATTAACTGTCGAGAAACCAAGCTTCTTATTGTACTGAATAAATTATAGTACATAATTATTAAAATAAAATACAAAACTAATAAATATTTCTGACTGTTCGTAGATCATAACTAGTGCAACTTAATTTTCTCGGAACAAGGGACAAGCAACCATAGAACGGCATACTTGAGATGCTGGCCTGAAACCATCTTTTCTTGACCTGTACAAGACTTACAGGTCTGCCTTACTTCTCACACTCGAACACAAGACACCCACTCTCACCAATATTTCTCCTATAAAGGACCCATATGTTATCCCCCACCAAAATGACAAGATTTTGACAAACCACAATAAAAGGTATGGTTACGCACCCTGTCAACCACAGCACAGGCATATACTCCAAGACCACCACTTTTTTTGAACCACTATTGCCACTTTTATTAGCACTGTCACACCATCTGTACTTTCATCACAAATAGCTCAAATGTCATTCCGGTCAATGCAACAACATCGCTATCCAACCCAGGTTTCTTCCATCAGTGGTCGGCCTCACCTTCCAGGAAGAAACAATATAGAGTGACACTGAAACTGAGACATTGCCACAAGGAAAATTGAGACTCCATGTATCTAAGACCAGTGAACATTGACCCAAAACTAGGCGAGAACAGAAGATCTCATATATTCATGCCACCCTGAGATCATGCATCAAGTCAAGCACATGTCAAATTCTCAAAATATCAAATGGTCATTGCAAGATTAATTGTCCATATGAGAATTGAAAAGTAGAAACTAGGCCCCCAAATATCCAAGGCAAATATAAATAGAGAAATGGCTGGAGATAACAAAAAACTCAGCATCTTGGCTTCCTAGTTTACTTGAAATCTCACGTACTTCAAAAATATAATAAAACTGGCCAAAAGATGGTGCATGGAAGTAAGAAACGCCATGAGAGCTGTGTCAAGGGAAGAAATGAATGGCCAACTTCGGGATTAGAAGAGTTGGTTATCCAGCTCACAATCAGTTAGTTGTACAGTTGGACCCAAATCAGTAATGATTGATCATGCTTGAGTTTCTGCATATATAATGGAATGCTCGCAGGTCAATATGCATAGAAATAATTCATTCCCTTCTATCTCTGTTTCTTATCACTTGCGTTTTGCTTTAACCTTCAGCCATCAATACAGTGGTCTTCTATTTCCATGCCAAAACTTGGTTAATGCGAGGAGACAAAAGAATGATCACTAGATACCTAATGGGACAAGAAATTACATACTTACGGAGAAGCACAAAGACAAACAAGTGGCTCTAATGGATCATACTGACTCTTGCGAATTGAATCGACCCAGGAGAAAGATAAAGTGAATCTCAAGTAAATATTAGCAGAACAAGATTTAAGATCTTGCATAATCAACTCAGCTTAACCAAGAAAAACACAAAAACCTTGCTCATAATTTTTCAAGAATACCCTCAAAATGATGAAACCAAACCTGCTCCATGCTGCAAAAATTAGCAGGCACAAACTGCAATCAGATAGTTCAAGAAAAAATACAATAATATTACAGTGTAGAAAGTAATGTAGACCATTCTACCTTCCTCATCTCATTCACAGATAAATCAGCTAAGCTGAACAGCCCTTCCCATAAGTCCATGTAGAATGTCTGTTATGAGAAAACAACACCATCAAAACAACAAACATCCCAACCATTACACGGAATGGCTATGTGAAGCATAAATGGAAGAGAAATAAGACCCAACCCTATTAATCCCAAACATGATGCACCAGCTAAAGGTGCATAAGCTCAGCACCTAAAAGGGCCTCCAACCAAACCAACCATTCAACTGCGCTGGTTTATGAGCATATCTGATATAAGATGACCTAAACACTAGAAGAGAAGCCTAAATCACTACTTCCATTCAAATTTGAAACAACACTAAATAAACAAAAAATAGAAAAACATAAATCTACATGGCCCCTCCCTGATAGCAGAAGAGTTCAAACAGAAACAATCTAGCAAATCTGCACGGAATCAACTGAAATCCAGAAGAAGAAAATAATTTATGGTATAAATATTGACTTAATCATAAAGAAGGAACCGCATTACTACCAACTGCTCACAAAAGATGAGGCCTAGGTGCCCAAATCAGTATTTCATAGTTAACATCAATCTTGCCAAACAATTATAAGATCCCAAAACCTTGCTAATACTAGAGTACACATAAAGTCACCAACATTAATAGATCATCAGAGTTTATGAATATTATGAGACATTATATGCCCCATAACAAGGCAAAAGCTCCAACAACAACCTTGAACAGATGGGCAAGTATGAACTCATCTCCTTCTACCGCCACGCTCTCTTAATGTCAGAGAGAGCAACTCCCCTCCTCCAACATTGTAATAAGCAAGTGACATGTTATCCTTGAGAAACCCAGGTTTTCCACTCAATTTCTGTTTGTTAGCAGGGAGCTGGATCTCCCCAGCAATTTTCTCCTTCAGACTGCCAACAGTTTCAGATAGAGATTGCACAGTAATCTCCAGAACTTGTCCTCTGAGACTTCCTTCATCAAGATTAGGAACTGATACACAAATACGAACTGATCCCTGGTTGCACCAAAACAATGTCAGTAAGGATAAATGTCGTTGCTATATTTCTTATATTAAAAACTTATTTTTCATCATCACAAAGAAAGAAGGTATCAAAGTCCCTACCGGATGTTGAGCCAGAAACTTATCTTCTGGGATAAGAGCAGAATCGTCAAGCTTTTGCTTCTTTGGCTCTGGTTCTTCTGGAAGCGGAGGAGGAGCTTCCTCAGGTGGTGGTGGGGGTGGCATTCCTTGAGGCAAAGGTGGTGGAGGCATCATAGGCATCCCGGGTGGAGGGATAGGCAGAGCAGCATAAGGTCGAGGGGTTGAAATGGGAGTGAATTGAGAACCAGGGGGGGGAGGAACAGGCATCCCTGGTCCATTCCCAGAAACTGACAAAGGCAATGCAGGTGGTTGGCTGGACATGAATCTTTGCTGTCCAGAAGCCATTGGCAAAGGATGAGGAGCTGGATGGACAGATGGCATAATGGGTAATGGAGGCCTTGGAGGAGGAACTGAAAGACCACCACTGATTGGGGCAGAATACTGAACTGTGGGGGGTGGAATACGGGGAAGATTCAATGCTAGTCCAGGAGGTGGCGGAAGAGGACGAACTGAAGGCATACCAGGTCTAGAAGGAGGTGCGGCAGGGCCAAGAAGGTTTTTAGCTTCATTATTTAGGTCCTCACCACCCAAACTCTGTGACATGGCTTGGTTTGCAGTTCGTCCTATGCTCCCAGTGTGACCATCCCATATAACCTGCTTAGGTTGCTCATCTTTCTTCTTTTCAATTTCTGCCTTGACAGCATTGGAGACCTCCTCTTCAGTAGTACCAAAGATATCAGGACGTGTCCGTGCAAGTCCAACAATGTTTCTTGAGATTTCATCATCCTGAGCCAGTGTTGTCTCACGAATTTTGGCAAACATCCTTTCTTTTTGTTCTTTGTACTTGGGATCAATGAGAGAAATTCGCATATGTTCAGACATTTCACTAATTGGAATTAGCTCACCAGTAATTGGTGAAACAACAAACTTTGTTGGATCTCTTTCTGCAGGAATCCTTTCCTCTGGTCTTTTCCAGTTTTTCACAATCCTCATAGGTGGTTCAGGCTCCTCTGTAACATTGACTCCACCCTTCCTCCCATCATCATTGTCTTCCAAACTAGCTGCCCTCATGCCCTCTTCAACAAGTTGGGCCTCTTCCTCGTCCATTTCCATTTCAATTTCCTTTTCAGGTTCAACTATATCTTCTTCCATGGATGAAACCTTGCTTCTCCTTATAACCTCCTCAAGGGTCATTGGGGGAGGCAGCTCCTTATCCTCATCATCAACAAAATCTATTGTTTCAACCACTACAAAATCATGCCAATCTATCATTGCCATTTGAACCCTTTCCTGCTCAATTTCATCCTCAGCCTTTTGCCGAGCTTGATCCTGTGAACACTCCCATTCCAGCCTGTTCACACACCGTTCAAGGACAGTAGTCATGTCAGAAACACTTTTCCTCAGCTTCTCTGTCAACCCCTTCGGAGGCATCAAAACCTTGGAATATGCATCGGCAAGGGAAGTGAAAAATGTAAACATGCTGTGGGTCGGTTTCAAGAAATGGAATTGAGGGTTATTAACCTCCCTACTAGTCAACCCTGTCAAAAATGATTTTCCATTCCGAGCCACAAATTGTGCCGTGAGCTTTATAATATCCAGTTCTTCCCCTGTAATCCCTTCAGGAAGCCGAACTGTATACTGCTCAGCTTCTGGGGGTTCAAGAACTTTCCTTACAGGCTTAAACTGAGAGGAGGGGTCGGGCTTTGTTGTTGCTGTTGATGCTGCTGCAGCATCATTACCGTCAGAGGCTGGTGCAGATATGGTTGGTTCGGACAAAGCTGAATCTACAGGTTGCAAAGGAGATTGCTGGGTAGAAGATTGGTTTTGGGCACGAAATTCTGCTAACCGATGTTGATAATATGCATGATAGGGATCCGAGGAATTAAGGAAATTGAACTTAACATTGCCGGCATTATTTGCAATGATCCTTTTCTCAAATTCAAGCCCGTTTTTGGCAACGAACTGGGATGTTTTATCAACGATAGTTCGAATGTCTGGAGGGGGGTGGATGATTCCAATAGTTCTAGTGTGGGTAGCAACTGATGTAGAATTCGATATGGTCTGCTCCTCTTTAGACGGTTTTTCATCCTCCCTCTCCTCAGACACTTGAGCCTCGGGGAGAGGACCTAGATTTCCATCAAGGGGAGGAGCAGGAAGAGGCAGTATCGGTAATGAACCCAACATTATGGCGACTCCAGAACAAATTCCAAAGTCTGTTAGTGCCTTTCTTTAACGTTAAAGAAAAAATAGGGCACACAAGTAGGTGCTAGCTATCGAACCCAACCTGCAAATTAAAGATGGAACAGGAATGCCGATTAAGAGTAAAATTCAAACAAAAATCAAACTGAAGCATCGTAAGACAATAAATCAGTGAGACCAGCAGATCAACAAACATGGAAATTATATTTAACAAAAGTGTCACCCAAAAAAAACTCAAGAAGAACAACAAGAGTCAGGGAGGACAGTGAAGGAGAGCTACCGATATTAATTAACGATTTCGCCTTCACGGCGACGGCGGGCACGGAGGATTCAGAGACTAGGAGGCCGAATAAGCAGCAGGCTATTTGAAGAAGAGGAGGGAGAGGCACGCACGGCAGAGGCACCGCCAACCTCTGTAAGCATGTTAGGGGGATTTTTTTTTAAAAAAAAAATAATAATAACAATCACATATTGGGTCGGACCATACTGGGTTTCCTCGGGTCAGGCTGGGTTGGGTCTACTTTTTTTCATATAAATATTAACTTGATTTTTTTGGTACAAGTATGTTTTTATTAGAAGCAATTTTGTTTACAATACTGTTAAATATTAGATGGATTATCTTTCCCAACAGAATTTGAATCTTAGTTGGATATGTTATGAAGGTTTTTTGGGTTCGATTATGAAGTTAATGTTAATTAATAATAAAGCAATTGTATATCAATTTAAGTTAAGTTAGAGGACTAAGTGCTTGTTTAGAATCACGTTTAAAGTTTTTAAAAGTGTTTATTTACATAAATCGATATAAAACTCATCTTACATATTTATTTTATACTCCGTATATCATAAATCATAATTGAAAGTCTGTTTTTGAATGCTCCAGTCACAGTTCCAAACAAATACTAAATCAACTTGAGCCTTGGGGATAATTATAAAGTTAATTTATTACATGACACGTGGAAAAAAAAAACGCCAAAAATCAGTTATATATTATTAATATTATTAAAAAAAGGAAAATTATATATAGAGAGCTAGATGAAAAATTTATAAACCATATTAAATATAACAATTCAATCCATTTTTTTGCCTAAATTTATAATTTTTTTTAAAAAATATCCTTATTCATTGTACACATTAAAGAAGTAATTCCAACACACATAATTAAATACAGTATATCAAGAAAATCAACATACATTTAACTAATTTTTTAATATTCGCAAATTCATTTTCTCATTCTTATATGAAGGATAAAAGTGAGTAATACAGTAACAAAATCTTATCTCATTAGGTTGGGTCGGCTACATGAATCATACGATGCCATTGTACTCTATCGAAAACCAAATCTTTGGATAAATTATTAACCAAAAGATTACGCTCTGTAATCTTGCTAAGTGTTCGCTTTGGTCTTCCTTAACCTCTTTTGAGAGAACTCCCCACTGTTTAATCAACCTCCCTCACCAACACACGCCGTAGACTTCTTTTAAGACTTCTTTGAGTAATACAGTAACAAAGTCTTATCTCATTAGGTTGGGTCGGCTACATGAATCATACGATGCCATTGTACTCTATCGAAAACCAAATCTTTGGATAAATTATTAACCAAAAGATTACACTCTGTAATCTTGCTAAGTGTTCACTTTGGTCTTCCTTAACCTCTTTTGAGAGAACTCCCCACTGTTTAATCAACCTCCCTCACCAACACACGCCGTAGACTTCTTTTAAGACTTCTTTGAGTAATACAGTAACAAAGTCTTATCTCATTAGGTTGGGTCGGCTACATGAATCATACGATGCCATTGTATTTCTATCGAAAACCAAATCTTTGGATAAATTATTAACCAAAAGATTACACTCTGTAATCTTGCTAAGTGTTCACTTTGGTCTTCCTTAACCTCTTTTGAGAGAACTCCCCACTGTTTAATCAACCTCCCTCACCAACACACGCCGTAGACTTCTTTGAACATATCCAAACCACCTTAAACAATTTTCTACCATTTTCTTTTCTATAGATGCCATTTCAACTTGTTTGTGTATATCATCATTTCAAATCTTATCTTTTCTTATATGATCACACATCCTCATCTTAGCTACCCCATTTTATGTTCATGTTGTCACTTTAAAGGCCAACATTCAGTGGCATAAACATAACTAGTCTTACAGAAGTGCAACCTCCCTTTTAGCTTATTAGATACTTTCTAATCATAAATAACTCCAATAGCTTTTATCTATTTATACCATCCATCTTGAATTTTATTATTAACATCTCCATCAATTTCATTATCTTGTTGTATAATTAATCTCACATATTTAAACTTTGTCACTTACGAAATGACTTGCCACTCGATTTAACTTCCACTTCACTTTTAATTTATCTTTTGTCAAAATTGTAATGCATATATTCAATTTTGCTCATGACGAAATTATTTTCCTTGTTGACAGGGCCTCTTGATATGTAAACAATATGGCTTTCAGAAAGTAAAGGCCTACACAAACTCTGTGGAGGCATATCAAATTGTGACTCTAATAACCATTGAGGACAAAGATTTTGGCAATCATAAATATGATCTACTCTGAGTCTCTGACCGGGAGATTGAAAATAGAAACGCACCAAGGGCTATCCGACAGTGTGTATACTACTCAGCTAAGGAGGCACATCATACAGATATGATTCTCATGCAGGAACTCCACCCAGAATATCACACTCTTTTGGAGCAGGACATAGTGGATAGCTTACGCTCTTCATAGTTGGACTCGGCTTTGGTGCTTGACAAGGACCCTCCGCTGCATAAAACGGCGCCGTTTTAAGCTAAAACAATGAGCAACCACTTTTTTTAAAAATAAAAAATAAAAAAAAATCTGGGCATTGACTGTTACTAAAAAGATATTTCAGGATACTGACTGGTACTAAAAAAATACTTCGTGATTTTGAAAAATTATTTTAGGATCTTAAAAAAATATTGCAGGAGACTGAATGGTACTAAAAAGATACTGAACGTTACTGAAAAAATACCTCATGATCTTGAAAAATTATTTTAGGATCTTTGAAAAAATTTCTTGAAGTATATTTTTAGTATTAGTCAGTACCCTGAAATATTTTTTTCAAGATTCTAAAATAATTTTTCAAGATCATGAAGTATTTTTTCAATTCTAAGTCAGTATCCAGAAGCATCTTTTTAGCACCAGTCAATACCCTGAAATATTTTTTTAAGATTCTAAAATAATTTTTAAGATATTTTTTTTTTTAAGATCAAAGTACCAAAAATATTAAGAAAAAAGGCTTTTTTTCGAGCGGTATTCTTAGTCAATGCCCTTTCTTTTTTTTTAATATACACATATTTTAGGGTATTATAGATCTTTTTTTTTACTAACGATCGAAAAAATAATTTATGATCTTGAAAAATTATTTTATGATGTTGAAAAAAAAATATTAAGAAACAAAAAAAAGCTGCTCATTATTTTGGGTTAAAACATTGTTGTTTTATGCAGATCCGGAGGGTGATCTTCTCTAAAATATTTTTTCAACATCAATGACCAAAGCCCTAAAATATGTGTATATTAAAAAAAAATTAAAAAAAAAAAAAGGAGTCCATTAGAGTTTGCTCATGTGTAGCAAGTTGCAGCGGAGGGTGCTTGTCAATGACCAAAGCCCTTCTCCATGTGTAACATCTAGGAAGAAAATAAAACAACAATTACATTACAAAATAAGAAGTAATATATATATTCAGGTGTGTATATTATAAGTTATATATTTTTTTTTATACAAATAGGTTATATAATTTATAACAAATATATAATACTATTTTATAAAAAAAATAAATAATATATACTTCTTTTGGCAGGCTAAATGGGCGGGAAAGATACCCTACGATGCCCAACCCCCCCAAAGAAAAATCTTCGTCTAGTTGAGCCCATTTTTCTTTAAAGGCAACTTTTTTCTTGGACAGCGGGTGGCAATTTTTGATGGGCGCGGCGGGCGTACGGGGTCGTGAAGATCATAAATAGCCCTAGTAGCAACATCAAGCGTCGAGCAAAAAAAAGCAACATCAAGCGTTAGGCTTGCCTTTTGATTTATTTTTTTTTTTTTTTTAAAAAAATGAACTAATATATCATCAGCAAAAAAAAACATGCACTTATGAATCTCCTCTTTGATAGGCTCAGTTAGAAAGTTTATCACTAGGTTAAACAAATAAGAGTGAGTAATAATTTTTTAAAAGTAGTGTTTTTGAGGGGATATAGATGCGTTACAGAAAGTGGTAGGACAGAATTGACATCCGCCACAAATTATGACACTTGATTGAACCTACCAAGTAAGCGGAAAATACCAATAGACAAAGTTTAAATCCATATGAAAAAAACAACCTTTGGAAAAACTTTGGACCCAATAATACTCAAATATAACCAATCAAATATCCATATACACATAAATTAGTGTAAAGTACTCATATTTCTCACCACCTTCATTTTTTCGTCCTATTATCTCTATAGTATTTCCTTTATTTTTATAAGTAACTTGTTTCATTGCTCCCGTTCATAACCATCACAGCCTAGTTGGACACATTTTTAAAATGGGTAAAAAGCAATGGTACCACTTCATCGTGTAAAGTCAAAAGTTTGACATCAATCGCGTAGTAGTCCTCAGAGATCATCAATCACATTGTGCCCACTAATGTTACATTTGATAAGAACCATAAAGAACACTCAAATTTACAGAGGCCTTCTAATAAGCTATTAAGTATTAATAGCTAAACGTTATACTATATTGTGAAACTTCCAAGAGGACAGGTGCATGAGCAAGAAGATTCCCTGCAAAACAGAAAGAAATATATAGCATCAATCCTAACACATTATCTTAAATCAATCCTTTAGTTTTGGCCTGTTCTTTTTCCCAAATTTTCCCTTTCTATGATGAAATTGGAAAAAATTCCTCCATTAAAAATTTTATTGTTGAGGAGGACCTAAGCCAAAGCAATTTTGTTCTGTGTATAAATTTTTTCAGGTCATCACCAATAAAATTTCCAATGGGGGACTTTTCCCAAATTTTCCCCTTATTTTCAGGGGAAATTGTTGCAAGCTTGTAAGGTGGTGTGCTATTACAAAGCTATTTATGGACTTCTCCTTAGGGGGCTTAAGTTTTTGTGTTGACCTAGTTATTGATGTAAGAAATAAGGCAAGATTTTTTTTTTTTTTTTTGGAAATAAAGGGACCAAAACGAATATACCTCATCCATCTTGCCCCTCCTTTAAGTCCATTTATTTTTATTCTGCTTCTTGTGAAAGAAGTGCAACTTCAATTTCTTGGAGTGACCTCCCTTTCGTTTCCACAACATTATTCTTCACAAATATCACTGCCACCATACAGAATGCTCCAAAAATAGTATACAGGAGTTGTGCCCCGAGTTGTTCCAGCAGGCGCAAAAATAACAGACCAACGAAGAAATTAAACACCTGTTATAGAAAAGTGCATCAGCAAGCTCTAAACTTGATTCCATTTGACAAGAAAGTGAACTGGGGATAGAGCAGAGAAAGAAGGAAAACAATAATACAGATAATCATAGACAACAAAAATATGTCAGCATGTTCTATCAGGGAAGTATAGATTTTCTGGAAAACAAGTTTTATTTTCCACCACCATAATTGCAATCATCAATGTCCAGAGTAACCCACCTCTACTTAACTTCAACCAAACTAATACATAAGCCATGAAACTCAACAGAATCAAACATGTCACGACCGGATTATCATGACTCAAATTAATAACCATCTCAACATTCATACGTCATACAGCATTAGATTACCAATTATCTGATAAGTAAGCTTAGCTCCCAGGAATGATGTCAGTGGAAGTTAGTTTTGAAACTCTCCCATTATAGATATAACTAGCGGATCTGTCCAGATTGAATATGGTGAAAGAAAATGCAGCAAGGAGAAAAATTATAAAGGTTTCTAAATTTCATGAGTTGGGTCAAAAAAATAGCGTAGAAACAATGAACATTTGTCCACTTGAAGCGCTAAACAGGAACAAAATCAGAAAGAATTACCAACAGATAAACAGGAACAAAATCAGAAAGAATTACCCAATGTACAGCCAAGCAAATTGCCAATGCCTTTGCCCTGATCCTGCTAGGAAATATTTCTGATAGGAGAAGACATGGTACAGGACCAGTCCCAATCGCGTATGTAAAGACAAACCTGCATTGTCCATTCCACTATTAGCAACCCCGTCATAAAAAATTATTTTCTCATAGTCGGAGTAGATCTTTAATTATTTTAGTAATAAATTACACTCCCCCCCTACAAGAGATGTCCATGTTCTTCCCCTTCATTTTGAAAATATACATTCCTATCCCATAACCACTCATTCTGACCAAAATACTCTTATATCTATTATCTGTTATATATTTATATATATATATATATAAAAACAAGAATTAAAATATATATTTGACAAATATAAAGATATTCTATGTATTAAAATAGAACAAATTACATATATAGTTGTCAGCACAAAGTTAATCACTGCAATGAACTCAGAAATATTTTTAAATGCTAATTTTTCAATATAAGAATTCACATTATTCTTGAGGGTATTTTGTTATATTTTAGTTTAAGAGGGATTTTTGCACTTTTTCATATCAGAGGGAAAAGACTGTAGTTTAAATATTTCTCATGGGAGAAGAAAGTAGTTACTCTATTGTTTTCCAATTGTTTCTGAAAATAATTAGTAGAGACCTTATATAGTAAATTGATGGCATAAATGTGAAGAGGTAATATCTTAGATTCATATGCAGAATGCAAACATCTATGCAGCTGTCCCTTTCAGATTAAGGAGTAAAAACTGTTTCTGATATTAACACAAGCTCACGTTAGATGGGTGCCCTATGCTTCTTCACTTTGTATCTGAGTACGAGATTGAATATATAGTGACCACTCGCTAATAAATACAATTAATAACCTATCCCAGCCAATTTTCATCCATCTGCCATTATGTTTTCCTGTTGCTCTATTATTTCTTCTTCTTCTTTTTTTTTTTAAAAAAATGATTGTATTATGTATGATTTTTGATAATTCATTTACTCTTTTACCGCACAAGAAGTGAAGTTGTCCCCACAAAAAAAAAAAATAGTGGTGAAGTTTTCTGATCACTCACATCAACATGCCACCAACAGATAAATACATTGCTCCAGATCCTGATGCTAAAGAACTTGCAGCAATAACTTGGATTCCCATTGCCACCCCCTAAACCAACAAAAAGAATAAGGTCAGACAGTAAAGTTCACATGACCTAAAGTCAAATTCTATGGGAAATTCAGTAATAGTATCATATGCATGCGCCTATTTTTAACATGGTTCAGAATATTACAATAAAAGCAAACTGAAATTCAATTTTTGAAAATGTAGTTTCAGCAATATTCCGATATTCAGATTTTCTTTCTCATACCATGCTCAAAAAGCTCCACAGGAGAAGCGCTTTCCTTCCAAGTTTATCCATTAGAATCATTGCAAGAACCGACCCTAAAGTAACAAACATGGTCAGTTAAATACAGCAATAACCACAAAAAGCAGTAAAAATCCTTTGGACTAGAACAAATACATACCCAGTAAATTGCAAACTCCTACACATGTGTTTGCAACACCAGATGGAACACCAAAAGTTTTGAAGACAGTTGAAGAGAAATAAAAAACAGCATTTATGCCAGATAGCTGCTGTAAAGCAAAAAGTGTAGATCCAATGAACATCACTGCAAAAGCATGACTCATTAACTATCAAGCAATTATCTAGAAGAAACTATGTTGTACAAATAAACTAAACAAAAAAATAATATGTACCTTTGAAATGACGGCCAAAGAGTAATTCTGAAATTTTCACCTTATCAGTCTCATCATCATCTCCGCCAGTCCTTAACAGTTCTGTCATTGCAGGTTTCACATGTATCCCTCCCAAGAGCTTCTCAAATTCTGCTTCAGCCTCATTGCTTCTTCCTCTCTGAACAAATTTTTTAATTACAAGTGCCAGGATAGACAAATAACCCTAACCGATCAAATAAATAAGCACATACAGAAAGAAATACAGACAAGAAAATGGATGTGCCTGCCATGTTATTCCTGCTATGAGTAAATTGTCCAATAATGCTTTAAAACTGGACATCAACAATGTTTATTGATTACTTTTTTTTTTTTTTTGGGGGGGGGGGGGGGGGGGGGGCGGTTTGGTATTAAACAAATGAGAGTGCCAAGTAATGAAAAGAGATACATACAAGGAGAGACAATCTCATTCTGTTGCATGATCAAAGGCAATAATGCCTTCAAACAACATCATGTCAAAATATTCCCCACGGAAGGGGCACAAGAGAAAAAACACTTCAAACACCTTAATTCAAAATTATTTTAATAAACAACAACAATAACAAGTCTCATCCCACTAAGCTCAACTATATTGACCACATGACACCTTTCCCTCTAAAGCTATCTGTCTGTCTATCCAGGCAAAAAACTTGATAAATCTCATGCTTTAAACATCTACAAGCTGCGATGAGGACCAAAATTTTCTATTTCATTTTATAATCAATGATACCCTCTACAAGGATCAAATATACACATTAAACCATGTTGAGCTGACCAAGTTCATGTAGAACTTTAGTTATGCATAAATTAAATGGGAGAATAGGTAACCTTATAAAGCCAATGAGGACTCTCAGCACAGAACTCCATGAGAAAGGCCAGTATTGCAGCAGGAATGGCAGATACCCAGAAACAAATCCGCCACCTGATCATATTACATTATTACCTTTCAAAAATACAGCTTCAAATTGAGGAAATTGAGAAAACCGAGATTAATAGATAATTCTACAGTAAAAATATATTCCTTAACACACACACATCCATCAGCTTCACTTAGTCCATTAAACGTTCCATACCAACCCTCGAATTCTTTGGATGGGAATCCTATAAATAAAGCGCCCATAACTCCAAAACATTGTGCAATTTGAGTTACGCTACCAAAAGCACCCCTTACAGCTGTGGGAGACACCTAATTGCAAAAGGATTTATGGTAAGTATTTGGCAAAAAAAAAAGTTAAAAAGATCTTTACAATTGAAAAATAATGCGATCTCATAATGCAGAAAAAGAAAATTTTGATGCTATCGTCATTTATCTATACCTCTGCTACATAAAGAGCTGCAACAGGTGGGCCAAGTCCAATTCCAGTGCCAACAAATAACCTTCCCAAAAGCATACCCCACAGGCTTTTTGTTGTTGCACTGCAGTAGCAATTCATAAGCTTATAAGCTTTATATCTTATTTAATATAGAAGGACTTCTTGGAGAAAGAAGACATTAATTTGGACGCCTCTAAGCAAGAGAACTTTAAAACACATATGAGAGAGAGTACATTTGAAAAGAGAATTCCCACTATTTCATGACAACGATTATTAAAGTTGCAGCATAATCTTTCTCATTCCCAATTACTGCTGCTTATATAAGTTCTCTCTCTGTCCACTAATTATCAAAAAGCAACATGAAATACAAAATTTTCAGATAGACAAAGAAGAGCTCAAGTGATAAACCAAATTAAATGATCACCCAATTTTTCACTGAGCAAAAACAAGGAAATTAAATTTCTTAGGCGACATAGTTAAATAAACAAATGAGAAAAGGATCAACCCCCTCCTTTGAACTAAAACTTTGATAGCATGAGTACATATATTGTTGATAAGAGAGATGTAATACACGAAGATGAAAGGGGGAGAGATAAGGAAGCAGGAGGGAGAGGAAGTTTAGCTCACTGAATATTATCACAGCAAGCATTATGCAATTACAACCATCAAAAGAAGTCTCTTTCAAAAATACATTGAGCTATATATAAGAACGCAATTGCTAAAGCTTCCTTCTCAGGTAGGAATCAATCCATTTGCTCTGCCAACTTAATAAAGTAAACATAAAAAGGTAATTAAAACATAAAGTAAATCAATTTCCTTTTATATAAGGTCTTCTCAAATTTATCATCAAAGTTTTGTAGAACAAGATCATAATTTTCTACATATATAAAGGTAACAATTTATTTTGCAGTTATGCAGTAGATACCTCATTGAAGCCCCAATGATCATAGGCAAAGCACATATCTGGAATGCCCTTCGACGTCCAACCCCATCTGCAACCCACCCACTGAACAAAGATCCAACAAAAGCACCACCCAAACATGTACTTACTACAAGACCTACCAAAATATAGAAGGAAATTACATATTTTAGATCCATAGAACAAGATAAAATATTTAATGTCAACCAAATAGCGTACCTTCAGCCATGGTATTCCCTCTAAATCCCAGGTCTATAGAAATGCTCTCTAAGGTTTCATTGACTACTCTGCATTAGCATCAGCAAAAACAATTAAAGCTAATAATATCTTCCTGCAGAAACTACAGACATAAGAAGTATGAAGATCAACCAGAGCATAAGAGTGAGACGCACACAAGATGGTAGCCGCATAAAAATGAAGAAATGGAAGCCACTAATACATGCCGCAATGAGCGCTTCCAAGAAGGTTTTCCATTCAGTAAACGTGCTGAAGCCATGAAGAGCGAAATTCTTCCATTAGTAACAATATCATGAGAACAAATTTCTAAATGGTATTCATGAACTACAGAGAAACAAAAATGCAGATTTTCAAAATTTTCACTCCCATTAAAGTTTGTAGACTTGTTCCGTAGACTTTCCCAAATATAGATGGTATGCCTGATCTTGTTTTCTAATCTTATGCGTACGGGTGCACGTTGTTTATATCTATTCCAAATAAAAAATGACAAGCTCATAAACATGATGAATTGTCAGTGTACATCAAACTTGAGTGTACTTTGAAATTAATTCTCATCAGCATAGGCAAGTACCAAAACCAATACATATCTGTGAGCATGAATTTTCAGGAAAATAGATCAACAGATCTAATGATATTTTGTTGAATTGATGGTCGTAGCCTCTTTTGGAGCAACCTTTTTATTTATCCATTTTCTAATCTAACCCCAATAGTTCGTTTTAAGATGCTATATTCCACTCTGGTTTATCACTGATAAATAATCAAAACATTATAAAATCAAGAGTGGCAAGGTTTAGGTAATGATCAATGGTTCAAAACCGTGTGATGTAACAAACAAAAAAACAAAATTTCCCAATTTGAATTTTTTTTCCCCTAAAACGAAAACATCTAATTTTAGTAACCTTTGAAAAAACACGAATGATCAACATATGCTTTAAGAAGATAGTGACATCAGAAAGGTAGGGGAGGGGGAAATACCAGAATTTTCTTCTTTGTCACAAGAAATTATATGATCCTTGGATGCCATTCGCTTGTACGGATCAATAAGTCGTCCCCGCATGTCCAAATGATACAAACCTTTTCCAAGCCCCGCAAGAGAAAATACTTGCCTCGACTGCATCAAAATGACAAACAGCAACCATATAGTTCCAAGTTATAGTAAAAAACAGCTGTACGGAAAGGACTAATTTCTTAGATCTGACACTCCACAAAAATTTGATCGCATGGGGAAGACAGGGGAACACATGGTTTTGCATTTATCCTCATTTCTTTAGACGAGAAAAAACCGAAACTCACCATTTCCGTTTAAATCAGTAAGACATACAAATCGGGAAACTTCACCCAATAATAAAAAAAAAGGAATGCAAATGCAAACGTAAAGAGAAAAACTACGCATACACTACATCCGTAAGTACCTGCATTGATTTATATACTCAACGGGGGAAAAGAAAGCGAGGGAGATTTGAAAAATCGAGTACCTTCCTCTGTGGTGGAGACCTGGAATGGCGTTTGAAATGCAGAGATCGAAAGAAAGCGAAGCGATTGAATCTAAAACGCGTGCGCGCGAAAGACTATGATATGAGAAAACGAAGTGAATCAGGTAGCGGGCCCTAATGGCTAAAGCGAGAGCAGAATGCGGCAGAGCGATGTCAGTGTCAACTTCCTAACAACAAGAAAATGAGGAGATCAAATGCGAAGATTTCAAAGACGGTTTTGTCATAGCACTGAGGGTAGAAGTATAAGCACTTTTACATTCCAGAGATTTGGGTAAGAAGCAAAGAATATGAAATAGCTCTACGCAACCACTCGTTTTAGTATAGTGGCGTTATTAGGCAGAGACCTCTGTGGCCAACACCTGTGCGAGGAAGAAGACAAGGACTTATCTTATACACTCGCGTGTATGGTAGGTCCGTGCTCCTCTCCTCCGACTGTATCTCCGTGTGACAGTTGAGACTTGAGCTATCGCCACGTGTCGGTAAGTGAGGAACCACCGTACATTTCGCATGTAATTATGCTGCACTGTCAAGTCTCACGCTCTTTTCTTTTCTTTTGTCGTTTTTGTCGGTTTTTTTCCCATGAGTTTATCGTTAATGGTAAATTAACGAATCTCTGCCTTATAATAAGGCAAGAAAGAGGAAAAAAAATCTCTGCTCTTTGAATACTAAGCACGGCAAAAAAAAAAAAGTTTAAATACTAATTTCAGGAAAAATTTACTCCTAAAAAAAACTTTTGGATGCTAGATGTTCTCTAATCAATACTTAGTAACAAAATTGGTATTTAACCTAAAAAAAAAAAAAAGTCTCTTTGAAATCTAACGGTATTTTTGCCGTCTAAAAACTGGAATATCTAGTCAATAATCAATTTAGATTAATTAATTAATGCACAAGGAGTTTGCCTAGTCGTTAATTAAATTATGCATTTATTATATTATTATTTAAAAGGTAAAAACTTTAAAGTTTATATACTTAGCTTTATACTAGCTTTAGTTCTAAATATAAATATAAAACCTAAATGATTTTTTTGAAAAGATTGTAGGAGAAAATTAAATTACTTTAAGTGTTTATATTTTAAATTTTTTTATCTAAATTAATTTGTCGTACTTATAAATTTATATAATCTAATAATATACAATATTTTATATGAATAAGTAACATATTTAATTATTTATGTCTTATATGTAGGACAAGAGATTGAGTATAATTAAAGTGCTTGCTTCCAATCAAATTAAAGCGTGAATATCTTGAAAATTTATTAATGTTAGTAATATTTTAACATTCACTTATGCCATTAAATTGGACTGAAGTGTATTAACGATTAAGTGTATAAATCTTATTTCTATTGAAAATTATACATTAATTTGATTATATCTTAATTAAGAAATTGATGACAAAGATATTAAATAATCATTTATTCACTCAAAATATGCAATTAAATGTAGAATGTTTTTAAACGCTTTGATTTATCAAGTTAAAAAAATTAAATTAGATTTCTACATTCACACATTTGTATATGTTTTGACAAAGAGACTCGAAAAGAAAATTTTGTATGAGATAAATATTGTATTATTACCTTTATTAATTATTTTTTCTATATTTATGGTTGAATGCATAATATTAATATTTAAAAAATCGAATCGGACATCGAGTCAAACAAGTTAGAAAGTTCTGATTCAAATAATCAGAGTTTTTTTTTTTATTATTATTGTTTGGTCGAACCAATGACATTATAATTAAATAAAAATGTGATAATAAATAATTATATATATATATATATGTAATAATATATATATTTATATAAAAATAAATTCATAAGAAGTCTAATTATCAACATCATAATGCCACAATATGTGAAAATTTTCAATTAAATAATATAACTACAAATGGTCTGAAAATATATTTGGCTTCTTTAGATGGTGGATATTTAAGTTTTTTTCAGTATTTTTCCTTAGCATACTGAATGCATCTTAACCCTTTAAATAAGCTATCATTGACACCATTTTCCTTGTTAAATAAAGAAAAACATGGACATTTTTACAAAAAGGAAAAAGAAAAAAGAAAAACATGCCATGATCTGCATCAGTGTCGCTGTCAATGAATGAATAAACGCACACCACTAAGCCCATCAGGAGGGTATTGCTTAATTATACAGTAGAGACCCTGCACCTCTTGATACACACACACACACATATCCATTTGATGATGATGATCAAAACTCAATCAAGCAAATCTTATAGGTCTTTAGTCTTTGTTGAAATCACACGCTAAAAAAGAATACCTTTATTGGTTACCTTATCTCGATCAGAAGTTTCAAAATTCTTTGCAAGTTGCAATGAGTTTAGGCTTTTGAGAAAATTGACTATACAACCTTTTTTAGTCATTATACAGATTACATTTAACAAGGGGACTTCAAGAAGAATCTGATTCCAAGATAAACAACATATATATATTCAGAGACTCAAGGCATTAAGTTTCAATATAACTACCACTGTACGATTGATATCAGAGCAAGCTCGAAGGCATAGCAATCTCAAACAATTACTAGACATTATCCTTTCCTCAATTCGCTCCGTGAAATTAGGCGCTAGCTGCCGATGGATCCATTCTCTGGATCTGTAAAAAGATCAGGCAAGGTTAGACTGAGAAATGGACAAAAACAGAGAAACAGAAATAGCAATATGAAACGGAGAGAGAGAGAGAGAGAGAGAAAAGGTGAATGAATACCTTATTCACAAGTAAATTGACTTGTTCTCTGTACATTTCCTTCAAGTCCACAATATCCGCACGAAGTTCCTCCAGCTAGACAAATTTAAGTACTTTTAGATACAAGGTACTAGTAACTATTTCTTTCTTTTCTAAGCTTTCATTAGTTAAATGCTGATAAGCTATAAGATCAATTAAGATATCTATAAATATATTTATATGTAAGTCCTAAATCCAAGTATCACCCACTAGTCCCCATGTGCTGTTCCCTACTTCTCATTTGGCTGCTAGTGATAGTAACTGGGACAAAAATTTCTAAGAAAATTTATGAAAAAGGGTCATCATGATTGTTATGTTTTGCTGTAGTCTATCAAACCATTGTCAACAGTATATAAGACATATTTACCTAATCTGATTAGACCAAAGAAGTTAATTAAGTTTGTTAGTATGATACGTATTTCTAAAACACCCTGATCATCTTCTTTAATTCTCTTCTTCCCTCTCCTCCTTGTTTGTTGTTAAGGGATCATTAATAGGGGTAAATAAGAAAAAGATTGACAAATATGTCTTACATTTAGGACCAAGATCAGCTCTTCAAATATGCCCCATATTAGGGACTGGAAGTTGTAACATGTCACGTGTTTTTAACATAAAATAGGTGATACAATTGATTCTATTTGTTTGATTTGTTAGGGTTTTCTTGAACAGAGTGAGGACTCTGCTATTGCATCCTTGGTTTTCGGTTGTCACAAGTTTCGACGGAAGTAAATTTATATGGTGAAAGAAAGCGATGTCTTGGAAATGTTTGTGAGAGGCTTCTCCATTAGCTTTTTAGGAAGAAAATTGTCTCTGAATCCAGGGAAACTAAAATGTACCTCCTCATCACGTTCTCCCATTAACTCCAAAGCAGCAAAGTGCCTCTTCCTCAGTGCTTCTAACTCTGCTCGTAAGCCAGGCAACATGCCGGCCTCCGCACGCAGCTTCTCACACTGCAGCAAGCAAAAGAGATCAATATTTAAGACTATGACAAGCAAAGATACCATAAAGTGTGAGAGCTGGAAGTTGGAACTCACCTGTCCTGTCATTTTGACCAACTCCTCGGCAAGAGAATCACGAATGGATTCCATTGATGCCTGAATTATTATTAAACATGAAGTTCATCAATATCACAAACTCATCAATTGGCGACTCGTACATTATGACATGTTTATGATGCAAAAGAAACCATAGATCTAATGATTGGGAAGCTATTGTGCTAGTTCAAGGAACATAGAAGAAAACCATACCAAACGTGACATATATGAAGCAAGTTCACCCTCCTTTTGACGAAGTGCAGCTGCGAAAGCATTAGGTGTCATGCTCTTCATATAGTAAGGGCTCATGCTTGGCTCTCCAGGGTTTCTTCTCTCGGAGAAACTGTCGGACGAGTCCAGTGACGCCTGCAGAAAGTAGCTTTCTTCCATGCTCCCCAAGGAGCTGGCACTAGAGACTTTCCGAGACAGGTTGCCTACATAATGAAATATAATTTAGAGAATATTACAGGCGCATGATCTGAAGGGAGTCAGAGCATCCAACCATTCTCAGAAGCAGAAAATTTCTTCATTCTCGGACTGTAATCATGAGCAGTCCTCTCCAAATCTACTCGTGCAGCCCTTTCCTTTTCGATCTCCTGGCCAAAATGAAGAACTTAATTCAGTAAACTTTGTAACAAACAACCAGAAAGATTCTAATGAGATGTCCAGAATTCAACATATAATCAGGAATAAGAGACATTGTCATTTTTTAATACACAGATCATGTTCCATATACATGCTCAATATTCTGGATTAGATCGCTAATGTTTCTGTATTTTGTTATCAATATCCATTGCAAACAAGGCGCCAAAGGATATTCACCAGTCCCATTGGGTCTCTTCACCTTTCCCCACAGTTAAAAGTTCTTCCTTGTTCATACTTTTTTATGGGCATGTAACATCTATGACTACACCATTTAATGTTCCATAGGATTAACGGGTCCGTATCATCCCTAAGATGATGTTTTCTTTACTAATTCGTCCATAAATAAGAAATACAATTTGGAGTATAATTATCCTATTTTGTCCGTTTACAACATGATGAAAAGTGCATGGAGATCTTGAGTAACTTTTACAAGCTGATCTTACATAATAAAAACGACCATTCCATCAAGGTTATGATTCTGTTTATTATTATTAAGAATACCGATTAAACAGGAAGAATTAATTTTGAAAGATTTCGTGCAGAATGGGGAAAAAATCCCTTACATCAATTCATGTCATTTACCCAAGTTAAGAAAGATAAAGATGCAAAATATTCTTAAAAAGAAGTAGGGGAGAGCTTCATGTAACATATTGTGATTAAAAATGCAAATTTCCTTTTTCCCAAACAAAAAACCTTCAGAGCCAGAAGCAGAACCTCTACCTGCTGTAGAAGTTCCCTCTGAATTAATGCCTCCTGTAACTCTTGTTTGTGTTTCTGCCTCAGTTCCCTGATCTCGTCTTCAAGTTGTCTCACGCGACCTTCTTGAGTGTCAGCTTCCTCCTTGGATGCAAGGTATTCTTGCCTATTTTCAGCCGCCCTCTGTCTCTCCTTCTCAAGGGACCTACTTAACTGGTTCTGTTCAGCTCTAAGGCATGAAATCTGCAATTCATCACTAGAATAAGTAATATATGAGCAAATCCATCATGGCCATGGTTTACTCAAGAAATTTCAGAACCTGAGCCTCAAGGACATTAATTCGAGACAAGGTTTGAGATAAGCGTTCATTTGTGGACCGCTCTCTTTCTTCAGCAGCTGCAGCTTTAGCCTCTGCTTCCTGTCGACTCAATGGGAAAACGATTAAGAAGTCTATTAACATTTCAATGAGATGGCTTTAGAAACTCAAATCAGCAAGAATTTCAGTCACCTGAAGTCGAGAATTGAGGGTTCTCTCAACGGCAGCCCAAGCTTCTGCCCTTCTGGCGTTTGTTTCCTGTTATCATGCTAAATTCTAGTCAAATACAACCTCCTAGCTGAATAAAGGAACTAAAGGGGGAAAAAAACTATCTTTTCCCTATATTACAACCCCCAAAAACAGAAAACACAAAATGTCTTAACATGCATATTTACCTGCATGGCTTCAATTTGTCTTAAAAGAGGTCTTGTAGATTCTGGAACTTGTGTAATCAGTTCCTCACAACGTCTTTCACTTGCCTACATGAAACAGTACAAATTGAAAACCAAAAGAAAAGGTTCTACAACTTAAACAAATCAACAATGAAAAAGTTATCATTTAAAATACAAGTACAGCAAGAAAGCAGACCTGATATCGATTTTGAAGATCCCCAATGTCCCTGCGAAGCATATCTTCTTTGAAGACTGCCTGAAAACGGATGATGAACACATTGATAACAGTAAAGTTTAAAAAGTCAACTAATTATCGAGAATTAGAGAAAATGTTACAAAAACCTGTTGCTCCTGTCTACTTAAAGTTTGCCTCAATTCTTCAAGTGCCTGGACCAGCATAGACTCACGTTCCTCAGACTCTCTTAGTCGACTCTCTAGTTCAGTTCTAGCTTCAGTGTTGGCACATGCCTCTGCTAATGCTTCAGCCTCCTTAGAAGCAGCCAAAGCATTAGAATAATATTCTTTCTGCGCTGCAAGTTCTGTTTGATGTTTCTCTATTGTTTCCTGCAATAACTTCTCTGTAGCCAACTTGTCCTTCTTGATACTCTCTACCTTATTCTCCTCCACCTGGATTACATGCCATGAACCAGACAGCAGTTTGCAGGAGTTTAAGATACAAACAAACCAGTAATTCAAACTTAAACAACAAAATCAATGGCAAGAGTGTTGTACCATTTATACCACATGATATTTCTAAGCACTCAGATTTCATAAGAAGGAAGAAATTTACTTGAAATAACCAGCTAAAAATAACTTAAAGAAATGCTTTCATAACTAAATTACCTGAAGTTTAGTAGTCAAACCTTTCTTCTCCTCCTCAAGCTCTCTAGTCTAGCTTGCAAAAAAAAAAAAAAAAAAAAAAGACTTTTAATGCATCATGTAGGCGGGAAAAAAAATTACAGTTAGAGGAAAAGTGCAGTTTGTAGCCCGCATACCTGAGCCCTTAATTTCCTTATTGTAGCTTCCTGAGCAGCCTGCTTTTTTGAAAGCTGTTCACCTGAGACGGAGACAATCAAATATGAAGAGGATTTATTTTGCTCAAATAAGTGAACTATTAACATGCTTCAACAGAAAATCTTATGACTTACAAAAGCAATTCCAATTAGACGACAAACTTTGTAGAATCTGTTATTATTAGAATATTTTATTAGTCCCATAATTATAGGGATTAACTAAACCTAGAGATTATAGGAGATTATTGTTAGGATACTAGCTTTCAAATTTCAAATCTAGATCTCTATTTTGTCTATAAATGTAATCGTTCTCTCATGTGAATAAACACATCAATTATTCTCTCTACTATTCTTCATGGTATCAAAGCAATAAGAAGAAGAAGAGACTAATTGATTAATCCAGACGTTGCCCACTGTAACGCCTAAAAATTCTAAGACGTTGCCCACTGCAACATCAAAACTCATCCAAACGTTACCTAGTCTCGTCCGACTCTGTAACATCAAAGTCTCACTCGTGAAACATTGCCGTCAATCAACGTTGTCATCAATCTCGAGCGTCTCTATCCCAATTCCGTCCGACTGGTGTCCTCTGCTATCTCCGGCTGTCATTTGTTGTCTCCAGAACTCGTTCGTCCGACGGTTGCCAGATATCGACTCGTCCGTCTATCTTGGTATTGTCCCAACTCGGCGTCAAGAACGTCCTTCCGCTGCAGTTCCAGCACTCATCCGACAGTTATTCTCTGATCCTGAGTCGGACTTGTCATCTTCTCCTGGTGATTCAAGTTCGTCCAACGATCACAGATCAGATCGTCGTCCGCCCTCTGTCATCTCCAGCGTCCTACCGTGCCGCTCATCATCTCGATTAGGTCCGTCGTCCTCGAACTCTTCTGCGTTCAGTCACGACGGCATTCAATTTCACGACACAGTTTCAAGATACTGTGCTCTCGGTCCACTGCGTGAATTGAGAGAATTGTAATTTGAAGCACCTTCTTTTACACGGTCAGTATGTCTTCAAAGTCAGATGCCTCGTCCTCCGTGCCACGATCCGGGTCTAGTGACATCTCTATCGTTCTTATTGTTTCTGAGAAACTTACCAGTGACAATTATCGAGAATGGTCTCGATCCATGATTCTTGCTCTAGATGGAAGGGACAAACTTGAATATGTTAATGGGGAAGCTGAAATGCCTCAAAAATCAGAAACCCAGGCATTTTGAAAATGGAAGTCAGAAAATGCTTTGGTTTCCTCTTGGTTGATTAATGCTATGTCCTCTTCACTGAAGAAGAGCTTCATGTATTTTCCATAATTCACAGTGATCTATGGGGACCATCCCACACACCAAACCGATCAAAGTCCAAATGGTTCATCACTTTCATTGATGACCATAAGCGTGTCAGTTGGGTTTACCTATTGAAAGACAACCGAGGTGCATCAAACCTTCCTCAACTTCCATAGTATGATCCGAACCCAGTTCCAAACCAATATCCAGATCCTACACACTGATAACGGGACTGAATACTTCAATCAGTCCCTATCTACCTTCCTATCTGACAATGGCATTATTCACAAAAGCACTTGTCCCAATACACCCCAACAAAATGGCATTGCCGAACGAAAGAATCGCCATATTCTTGAAACTGCAAGAGCCATCATGTTTAGTAGTAATATTCCTAAATATCATTGGGACGATGCTATCCTTACTGCTACCTTCCTCATTAACCGAATGCCAAGCCGGCCACTATCTTACAAGACACCACTTCAACTCCTGCATCAATACTATAACCTCCCATACCTCGAAAACACCCTGCCGCTTAGAGTGTTTGGCTGCACATCCTATGTCCACCTCCATCACACCAACAAACTTGACCCTAGAGCCCTTCGTTGTGTCTTTCTTGGCTACTCTAATTCCCAAAAGGGATACAAGTGTTATGACCCGGTTTCCAAACGCCTTTTTGTTACCCGTGATGTCACCTTTCATGAAACTACTCCTTATTATTCCCCAATGCCGCAATTCGGGGGAGAGAGATGGTGAATTTCAGACACCAAAAGATGACCAAACAGTTACAATCTATACACCTCCAATCTATACACCTATCCAAACAGAACCAGATGCCTCTGATAATCCTGATAATGTGCCAAGTCTAGGGGGAGACACAAACAAGTGGGGTAAGACCAACGTACGACGAAATAAAAAGGGTAATGAATCACAAGCTATTAGCACTCACCAGGAGTCAGAACCAGAGGCAAGTCCAGGAGAAACAGTGGTAACAAAGAATTCTGACCTTGATCTTCCCATCGCAGTATGGAAAAATCCCAGATCATGCACTTGACATCCTATTGAGCAGTTTGTCTCTTTTAAAGCCCTTTCATCTAAATACAGGGCATTTGTTTCTCACCTTGATAGCCTAAGGGTACCAGACACTATTGATGAGGCCATGGCTATACCTGAGTGGAGGCAAGCTGTCCTGGAAGAGATGGAGGCCCTCAAAAGAAATAAGACATGGGATACAGTAGATCTACCTCAAGGAAAGAAGCCCGTTGGATGCAAATGGGTGTTCACTCCAAAGTATAGAGCAGATGGAACACTTGAGAAATACAAAGCTAGACTGGTTGCAAAAGGTTTCACTCAAATATATGGGGAGATTACACAGAAACGTTTGCTCCGGTAGCCAAATTGAATACCATCAAAATTCTCTTATCTGTTGCAGTAAACTTAGATTGGGATCTGCACCAACTCGATGTAAAGAATGCCTTCCTCAATGGAGACCTCAAGGAAGAAGTATACATGAAGTTACCTCCAGGGTTCCCAGGAAAAAAGGTTAACCAAGTTTGCAAGCTAAAGAGGTCATTATATGGGTTAAAACAATCTCCAGGTGCCTGGTTTGACAGATTCACTCGAGTTCTGAAGAGACACGGGTATACTCAGGGGCAGAGCGACCACACTTTGTTTGTCAAACATCACAAAGGTAAGATGGTTGTTTTAGCCGTATATGTTGATGATATAATTCTTACTGGAGATGATGAGGTAGAGATTAATCACATCAAGGCAGCCCTAGCACGAGAATTCCAAATCAAGGATCTTGGAGAAATGAAGTATTTTCTTGGGATGGAAGTAGCTCGATCCAAGAGAGGAATCTATATCTCCCAAAGGAAGTATGTGCTAGACCTCCTAAAAGAAACAGGGGATGACGGGTTGTAGACCCGGTGACACACCTATACGGGTTAATAAAGTAGATGAAGAAACGAGATCTCGGTAAAGCGGTGGATATAGGGAACTATCAACGGATGGTAGGCAAACTAATATATCTGTCGCATACCAGACCAGACATTGCATTTGCAGTAAGTGTTGTCAGCCAGCATTCACATGATCCTAAACAGAAACATTTGAATGAAGTCTACAGGATCCTCCGTTATTTGAAGGGATCTCCGGGACGTGGTTTGTTATTTAAGAAAACTGACAAACGGAATGTAGAGTTGTTTACAGATGCTGATTGGGCAGGCGATCAAGATGATAGGAAATCGACATCTAGGTATTGCAAATATGTGTGGGGTAACCTGTTAGACCCACGCCGGAGGTGGATATAACGATCTCTAATCTTAGTGAAGAAGACGCAAGCGTATTCCCACAGATTAGCCGATCTTTAATAATTAGGAAAATTCTACTAATTAATTAAAGTCCAAGAGATTACTCTGATGATTTAATTTACTCTCTGAATATTCGACCTTTTATTAATGAGGCACTAGGCCTATTTATAAAGATTTACAAAGAGTAGACTCTATTCAAAATTCAAATATGAAATCTGAAGATATATCTAAATCTAAGATTTAGATAACTAATAATCCTAAAAACTATATCTTATTTAATAAGATATTCCTAAAGGTAATAATAAAATATAATTAAAGACTAACTAAAAATCCTAACAACTATATCTTATCTAATAAGATATTCTTAAAAATAATATAATTAAAACAGACTCAATTAAATAAAAGATAATTAAAACAATAGATTAAAGCATAGCGAATTGGATCGCTATCATAACCTGGTCACATGGAGAAGTAAAAAGCAAAGTGTAGTTGCAAGAAGCAGTGCTGAAGCTGAATACAGGGCTGTAGCATTGGGAATCTGTGAAGGCATATGGATAAAGTGTGTCCTAGAAGACTTGAGGAAGTGCATAAATCTACCAATCAAGGTCTATTGCGATAATGTGGCTGCGATTAATATTGCTCATAACCCGGTTCAACATGACAGAACCAAGCATGTTGAGATAGACAAGCATTTTATAAGGGAAAAAGTTGATGAGGGTATCATTGATCTAAGGTATATACCTTCTAAAGAACAGAATGCAAATATCCTCACTAAGGGTATGTTTGGTTTGAGGGGAGGGAGTGGGAGGGAAGGGAGTGGAAATGAGTAAATTGACCAAATTGCCATTAATGAAAAGAATATTCCTTTTTGTGGAGAATATATTTTTGGAATATTGAAAAGTTTCCATGGGCAATTTAGTAAAGAGAGGGGTAAGAAATTTCTCTCTCCCCTCCCACTCCCTTCCTCTCCCTCAAACCAAACATGCCCTAAAGGATTGCCCAAGGACACATTTGAGTATCTAATTAGCAAGTTGAACTTGATTGACATCTACAGTCCAACTTGAGGGGGAGTGTAAAATCTGTTATTATTAGAATATTTTATTAGTCCCATAATTATAGGGATTAACTAAACCTAGAGATTATAGGAGATTATTGTTAGGATACTAGGTTTCAAATTTCAAATCTAGATCTCTATTTTGTCTATAAATGTAATCGTTCTCTCATGTGAATAAACACATCAATTATTCTCTCTACTATTCTTCAAACTTGAACAGTAAGGTTCGAAAAAATCATGACACGAAATAACTCTTCCCCATATATCTTGTCTAACTTACAAAAGCAATTCCCATGATATGACAGTATATGTTTTCTAAAGAAACTAAACGACAGTAAGGTTCACATGCCAATTTTAGAATACACTATCCTTTTCCATCCAAAATTCTCTTTTCCCCTAAAATATATCCAAATAAAACGTAGGGAAACAATCAGCATCCAGATGTTCAATGTCCAAAGAATTTGATATTGCCATCTTATGAGACTATAATCTCAGTTAAGGTTTTTGAAAAATCATTTGGTGTTTTAATAATAGTGCAAGATCCCTCCTCCAATATAAATCCAACTATGAGATTGCAGTGGGGCCAATTCCTGAATCCAGCTAAGTTTTGGGCACAACACCTTAATGACCGTCCTGTCATCACGTTTCTTAAAATACCATCATGTCATCATATCTAAAAACACTAAAAATTCAGAAAAATTATCTATCCACAATTTTGATGAGACATTTTCCTTTGGTTTTTTAAAAGCACATCATGTTTCTTGATAATATAGGAATGATTATAGACATCTCTCTACCTTCGGCCATAACCTGAGTAATTATTTCATCCTTTTCCTTCAATAAAGCAGCTGCATCACTTCTTTTATTCTGCTCTCGTCGAAGCGTATCTCTTTCCTTAGTGAGAGCATACAACTGCAATTATTCACAAAAAATGCAGAAAAACTGCAACAGTTATTGCAGAACTAGACAGCCTGATATCAAAAACTTACACATAACTCCAATAATCCACTTTGATAAAACAAATTCTGTGAGAAATTGATTACACCAACGTGCAATGCTTAAGTTAAAATTTAAATCGTCCTGAGTATGAATTTAAGTTCTTGCACTAAGGCTTCATGGGAGCCACATGTATTTCATAGGCACTGATATTGCTAAAATTTTATTGGAACAGTTTCATTGCCTCATAAAATAGACAAAGCATAGGACAAACACAACAGAAAAATCTTAA
Source organism: Acacia melanoxylon (assembly GCA_019022615.1). Taxonomy (NCBI): domain Eukaryota; kingdom Viridiplantae; phylum Streptophyta; class Magnoliopsida; order Fabales; family Fabaceae; genus Acacia; species Acacia melanoxylon. Next base: position 18,464,836 of record JAFJYJ010000003.1, read on the forward strand.
ATAAATCAGAAAATCAATATATTCCCATGTTATGGGACATGAACAAAGCAATTTGTTCAAATCCACCTTTTTCTATTCCTTCAGATTTTAGCAGAATTATGAGGCATATGACCTTATGCCTATTGCTCAATGAAAAACAATATAAAAGGTTGCGATTATGCAAAATACAAAAACAAGTTTCAAATCCAAGAGCCCATGTTCCATCATGTTAAAGCATGGGGTTAAGATTTTCTTATTATTAAGGGAAACTCCAGGCTCATCCCTCAAATTTTTAAGGCACTACTTGGTGGACTTTATGAATTGTATACTTGAAAGACAAGAGCACCCTGAAATAAGGGTGGTATTAGACTAAGCAATGAATTTTAACTGACAAGGACCTTAAGAACATCATTTCAAGTGTGAACAAAGCATCCTAAAAACCTAGTGCCATATCAGATGATAGATTATGTCACTTCACTTTCAACATGCTGCATAAGGTTAATTGAAACTACATTTCAATTACAGAAAGCTATACACAGCTTTTCATCCAACCTTGAGTGAACATTATAGATAACTTTGGCAACCAATGAAAATGACAAAGAATTGTAATGAGCTATACCTTTCGCTCAAGATTTGCAGCCTTCTGATGATATTCCTCACGCAAAGACTCGACTTCTGCCTCATTGGATTTTCTCTATTCCACAAGCAACAGCAATAAAGGAAGTGGGAAATAGGAGATAAGCAGAACATGATAAAATTTATATTTAAAACAAAAATCTGCCCACGACTTTACAAGGACACAGGGATTTGTCCAGAAAAAAATAAATGAAGAAAACTGGCACATGATAAGTAGGAAAAAGAAGCATCCAAGCTAGGTTATAGGTAAGCAAAAGAGTACACACATAAAAGTTTCTTACACACAATGCCTAAAAACAGCAGTTTTTCTTTGATTATAATACTACTAGACCTGATCCATGCTGAATTAAGAAGTTAAACCCAAGAAATTCTTGAACTCTGAAAAGTTCTTAAAGAAATGACTATTATGCTGCTGAATGCCCACATCATCGATGATTCAGAATCAGCCCTTTTTTTCATGACATCAGTAAAAATCTTACACCTATTATCCAAATAATAAAATCTCCGTTTCCATTAATGCCAGATCATGTAAAGGAAAAGGAGAATGGGACCACAGGCTAGCATCTGATTCGAAGTAAACAAAGCATCAATCGAGCATGCATAAATGAACGCATGGATGACATTTAAGGACTTAAACGTTGAGGATCTGAATAAAACAATAGGGGAAAGAACAAGGAAATAAACAAATTATATACCTTTAAATCCTCAATCATAGCTTTCAAATGTTCATTTTCACTCATCAATCTGGCTATCTCATCAGCTTTAGCCTGCAAAGAAATTTAATAGAAACATCTAAATTACAAAATTGCAATAAAATGTTGAATGCTATGATGGGTTCAACACATTAACAGAGAAGAGCAAAAGAAGAGTAGCATAGATACAACAAGCATGCAACTTATTGTTAAAATGGGACATTGAGAAGAAAAGTACAAAAATAAATGAACTTTGACAACTAATAGATACCCTTTTTCTGGTGAAATAGATGCCCATTTTTGTGATAAGGCAATTGCAACAATTTGATTTAAAAGGGTATGGATGGTGGAGGTAGCCCAATAAGATTTGAAGAGATTCAAGAACTATCATGATAGTAAATTTTTTAATAAGACTTAATATTATCAGAATCCAACAGAACGTGCATTAGGAAAAGTATGCATGCACAACTGATTGTGGTACGAATAATTTATTATGGAACAATTATCAATCAGTCCAAAAATTGCACTAAAATACTAGTTTTTGGCAAAATGAATTAGAAGAACTTTACAGTCTGGTCTCTGAACACCACTTTACAATCTTAATATTCTTGTCATATATTCAAGGAAAGATAAGATTCGTAATGAAATTATATGAGGAAGGGTTGGAGTGGCACCTATTGAAGAAAAATGGTAGAAAATCGTTTGAAATGGTTTAGACATGTACAAAGAACACCATTTGATGCGAAAGTGAGGAGGGTAGATCAAGTTGTTTGGAGCCCAGTTAAAAGGGGTAGAGGAAGACCAAAGAGAATGCTCAATGAGGTTATTGGGTGAGATCTCTTAGTTAACAATTTATCCTGAGATTTGGCTTTTGATAGAGCGTAATGGCGTCGTTTGATTCATATAGCAGACCCCACCAAGTGAGATTAAGGCTCTGTTGTTGTAGTATATAGACAAAAAGCTTGATGATTTATCTTCTACCGCTTGAAACTTTTATTTGTAATTAAGAAGAAAATGATGAAGGCAAGATACAACAAAAGATACCAAGAAACCATTTCATCATATTCTCATGCTTAAACATTACAAGAACTGGTCCCTAAATTGTCATGCAACCTGACCCTTTATAAGGTTCAAGAAGAGTTACTTGTCAGGAAAAAGTTCGTTGCTATCATGATTAGAGCAGAAAATGAAATACCTGAGCTTGTCTTGCAGCACCTTGGAGGGCAGTTTCCATCATTTTCATCTCGGTCTTCACCTTCTCCAGTTCTAGCAAAGAATCCGAGTCTGACTTATCTGTTACAGAACTGAAATGCTGCTCTTTCTCGTCAGTTTCAACATCATTGACTACATGATCCCCTTCAATGGCCCTGAGAATTGTTTCATTTTCATGCAAACCCAAAGTGGATAGCACATCAAAAGACTCATTTTGAGGACTAACATTGGTTAAGTGCTCATCATGTGATTGATCAATGCTATCAGTTTCCGCAATAGCCAAAGAATGCAAAACAGGAGACTTTGTCTCATCTCCACCCTTGCTATTACCAGATTCCTCAGGTTGGGCAGGAGGAATTTGTTCCATAATAGCTTCTTGCACCCTCTCTTCTTTCCTCTCCTCTTCTGTCTTGACTTGGAAATTGTCTTGCACATCAGTAACACCATGTGCCTCACTTTGCTCACTCAAACTACCGTCAACTTGATCCTGCCCAAGATAAACAGGCTTGAGTTGCACTGGCACTAGACTTGCAGTAGTCTCAACTTCACCAATTTCATTCTCTTGAGGACTGTCAACAGAAACAGAACATTCGACATTCTGAATGGTTGGTTCAGATGAATCAGCTGGCATAGCAGGTAACTGGTTTCCTTCTGTTTCATGGTCTGATTTCTGCATTATGGTTCCATTTTCTGACTCTAAAAGCTTATCACCCTCCTCTACTGCAATCAATTTCTTTTCTTCTCCAGAAGCAATTTCTTCAGTTTCAGTTTGGGCTGCATTATCGTTTACAACCCCTTCTTTTCCCTCAGTAATTGTTGGATGATCTAAAGGCACAGTTTTTTCCTTCACATCCTCAGATACAGGTTTTTGTTGAGATGATTCAGGCTGCCCAGCTGTTTCTTCAGTACTTTCCTCACTGTTATTCCCCATAAAGGTCATAACGGGATTAAATAAGCTTTTCTTGTCTGTAGCAATAGGCTGTGATCCAGCATCTGCAAGATGAATGATAAGAAGAACAATGACTCAATTAGCAGGAAACATTTAATATACATTTCTTCTCTAACAATGTGCATACAGTTTTCGAACATCATAATTTTTCACTGATGTGAATATCCAAACCATGGAAATGCCTTCTAGCTTATACCTCAGTTACATATTAACATATCACAGAAATATACTGAGAAAACGAGTGTATAGAAATTGTACAATGTAATTACCTTCATTGCTGGATTCAGACTTCTCTTCTAACCCAAGAGCGGAGTCAAAATTTATCTCAATATTCTTCACACTCTCCTGAAGCTTATTCACTGCTCCCGCCAAATCAGGGAAGTTGCCCCATGAATTTGATCCACTAAACCAAGCCATCTTCAAGCAAGAAACAAAAAGAGAGTCATCCCACAACCAATTCAAATCGCACCAAAAAGTCTAAATTTTCATTTTACATAACTTCAGATCCCACTAATAAAGAACAATGAAACAGATCAAAAGCGATCAAATTTAATCCATGCACCACAAGAAAACATCACTCTAAGCATCGAAAAACAGTTACATATCCGAAAATCACTCGTCCACAGAAAATGGGCACACCTAAAAAATGCGAGTTAAAATCCGGTAATCTGAATAATAATAAAAAATTACCGGTAATCTGTCAATAACAAAACAGAGATCAATGCAGAGGAATCGAATTTGTTAAGGGAAACAATAGATGACAAATGCGAACCTTGGTGGCCCGTGATCAAGCGCCTGCCTCGGATCCAGGAATCAAATCATAGTTTCAAAAGATTGAGCTCATAGTTGCGTTAACGAGTTTGGTTTTAAAAATGCAATATAAAGAAGATGGAGGAGGGAAAATAGAATTGCCAGTGAAATTTCTATGAACCCAAAGAAGCATAAGAAAGAGAAAGTGGGTAGGGGAACACATAAGAGGAAAGAGTGATATGGTATGGTGGGAAATGGGACGATTCGATGAGTTCTGCAAAACCAGGCGGTGGATTGTCCGACGCGAAAATTAGCTCCCAGACCTGACGACGTTGGTGACGAATGCAAACGGTAATCGTATTAAAAATTAGCTTCTTTTTCTCTGTTTTTTCAGCCCAAAATTAGCCTCTCATTATTACATGAATTTTTCCTGCATCTGTAAATTAAAAATTAAATGTATGAATTTTTGTTCAATTATATTAAAATGTACTACACCTCCGTTCCTAATTATAAGAGCTAGTTGACCTTCTTTGGAGAGATTAAGAAAATTTAAATAAGTTTCTTAATCATTTCATATGTTGTGTTTTTCTTATATTATATATTAGTTTATTGGCCAAACTATTTAGTTTGAATAAAAAAAATAAAAATAAAAATACTCTAAGCTAATTTAATTAAACTTCCTTAATCTCTCCAAAAAGTCAACTAAATTTCTTATAATTGTGACTTGGAGGAGTACATTTGAAAGAATTTTTAAATAATTCTATGATAAATACAAAAATGAAAAATCCCAAGAAAATACCACTTGAATTTCAAAACTCTAAATAGGTAATTTTTTAACAAAACCATTGTTAATTGCTTTAGTGTTATTGTTAATCTCATTATTATTACTGTCAACCGAATTTTAAAATTCAAATGGTATTTTTCTTTGATTTTTCCTACAAAAATCAAACATATTAAATAATTCATAACTGAATTATATATAGCTTGTTATTAAAATTTTATATTATTAAAATTTTATATTATATATAAATATATATTTTTTTTTTACTTATTAAGTTGCCACATTCCATGGTCACTCTAAAATAAGTTCATACACGTGAGCCAAATTTTACCTATAGCTCATAAATAGAGATGGTTGTCTTTTTTTACCCAGATTGAAAGCGACCGATCATGTATTTGAAGAGAAATAACATAAGAAATAAGAATTTGAGTGGAAGCTATAAAAAAATCAGTGTGTAATTACCTGTTATATAAAATCGTAGATTCTCTTCACGTCATCAAAAGTTAAATCCTATGACCATTTTACCTTTCACAACATGAACCGGCTTTCGCTGCTACGGTCACTTGCATCAGTAGGTGATAATATCATTTTTTTTACTTAATTATCTTCTCAAATTTCTCTCATTAGATTACTCTAGTTTTGGGCTTCTCAATATTTTTGTTTTGAGAGAATTACTATACATTGCCACGTAAGCCTATATCAAATCTTGTTATGGCATACTCCGCCTATATCAAATCTTGTTATGGCATACTCCCTCCTGTCCTTATTATAAGACACCAATTTATAAGTTTATTTTGTCCTTTTTATAAAACACTTGCTTGTTCCTCATGAACATTAATTATCTTTTTCCATAATTAATAAAGAGTAATGGGTGAGAGTAATAATTTATGATATTAGAGTTTAATGCAATTAATAGGGGTAATATTAGAAATTACTTAGTTCTATGACAATTTTATTGACTTTAACTGCTTTTATTGGTTTGTGAGAAAAGTTAGTTGGTACCTTGGACCAGAGGGAGTACTAGTCACTTGTTATAGAACATTTTAGTGATCAAACTGCCCAGTAACTCTCCCTATTCTCTTAAAAGCCCGTTTGGTTTAAAGAAAAGACTGGAAAGTAATGGAAAGGAAAGGAAAGGAAAATATTTTGCCACATAGGTGTTTGGTTTGCACTGGAAAAGAAAATGGGTTGATAGAAAAAATTTATTGGGTTTGAAAAAAAAATGACCTAAAAAACCATTTTACCCCTAGAGTAAAAACATTATCTAAATGCTCAAGAGACCCACATATCTCTCTCACCTTTTTATATCACATTAAAGATCACAGCAAACCCTCATCCTTAGGTTCAATTGGCAAAAGGGTGAGACACTTTCACCAAAGGAAGAGGGTTCGATCCTGGAGTTGGTCAAGACGATGGGGAAGGCATCCTAGGTGATGTAAACTTGTGGAAACGCAGGCAAACTCCTGTATGCTTGAGGAGCAAACCCATAGCGCCTTTACCTTTGAACTGTGAATGAGCCTAATCCCTCTGCTAAAATTTCTTATAGCAAAAAAAAAAAAAAAAAAAGATCACATTAAGGGGCTTTTATGTCTTTAAGTCCCTCCCCTCTTGAAAAAATTTGGTGGGACACATTTTCAATTATACAGCTGAAAATGGGTTGAAACCATTTTCCAGCTAAAAATGGGAACCAAATGCCCTCCATTTTATTTTCCCTTTCCCGCCCCCTCTTTTCAGCGAACCAAACAGACTCTTAATATATCAAGAGGGTTTAAATCCTCCCACTACCTCCACCCTTACCACCTAAGCTAGCCTTGAGTGGTTTGGTCCCCAATATTTTTTACTTTCTCATCACTCACAACTTAACATTCATGATCAAGTTTAAGTAATCTCATTCAATGATTTCCAAAGTTTTGACAAATAATCTCTCTTCATTGATCCCATAAGCCCTGGTCTTATTCCTCAAACCATCAAATTTTCTCAAGATTATGTGCATTTCAAGACTTACTCTTTAAATTTATAATTCACAATCTCAACATGCATTGAATGAGTGAACAACTCAAAGCATGTTAGGTTATATCTTGGAAACCACCAAAATTATGCTTTTGGTAAATGCGGGTACTTTAGATATGACAAGACAATAGAAGCAAGCTTTTAATTCTTTCATGTAATAAAGGCATTAAACCAAGTACATTTCTTTCTTCTTTTTCTTTTCACAGTCATTAAAGCCCTGCAACAAATCCTCTGCTTTTTTTTTTATCTTTTTTTTTCAATCCTCTCACAAGAACAAGAAGTTGCTTGGACCTTAAGAATCTGCACTTAAATCACACTCTACAGTGTAGCTTTTAGCAGCATAATTCACTCACCCAAGATATCTGAAACTGATTTGTTCAAGATTTGAAACAGCTCCTGCCTGTATCATGAAAGAACTTTCAAGTGAGAGAGTACACCATCAGCTTAATAAATTTATTCTTTCTTTCTTTTTAGATGTTCACTACAACTGTAACATGATATTGCAGGTCCTATTAAAGATCATGGTTAAGTTAATACAAGATAATTCTGATGGAAACTTTAATATAAGTCACCAAAATTCTTCTTACCGATCAGGCTTGAACAAGAGATAGCGGTAAATGAACCACTGAAACAGAACACATAAGTTTCAACTAATTAGTGATTGTGAATTAATCAAAAATCTATGAGCGCCAGAAACAGACTTAGAATGAATCAGTAAATTTGAATGATCTTAACTTATGGTGTTATAATTCTTCATGAATTATTTAGCGATGCTTAAAGTATGAATGTGGCACTTACTGAGCTGAACAGTATTCCAATTAATTCCAGTACACCTGGGACAACTGGCAATTTGTCAACGGCCTACAAATATAAATCACAGGTTGGGAAAAACAATAAGAATTAAAACAACAAAATTAGAGGAATAAAGTACAAACTCAAGCTATATTAAAAAGCACTCGAGGAACGTGTGTGAGAAACATTACTCCCTCTTACCCTAAACGTAGGAGCTAAATAATTAATTCAACAGATTAAGGAAATTAATTTAGTTTGTTATTCGCAACTAATGTGTGTCATTTTCCATAGAGTATCCTTCCTTTTAATCATTTACATTGAAAACTACTCCTATTGGTTGCACACATTGGGCTGTTTAGGAGAAAAATAATAAATATAGGAGACAATGGAGATTGAGGTTACATTTAGAACCAAAGCAAACCCCTCAACTAGTTCTTATACTTAAGGACTAGATGGAGTATAAACCTTAAACACCAATAACTTGAATTTCTGTTAAACTACAGTATAAAACAAAAGTTTATCACCAAGCTATTGAGAAACACTACCTGATAAAGCTAGCTTGGAAAGTTACACATAAATCCTTGGTAATACTGTTTCCACATCTTCAAAGTTCAGAGCAGAAGCCAGATTCATTTTCCAAAATAATAAAAAATAAAATAATAAATAAATAGTGAGCATTACTGTAATCAGATTTGCCGATGCCCAAAGTGCTACCACAGCTGTAAATCCCAAGCCAATTAGTCCCACCCGATCCTCAGGTTTATCCCACTGTTGTTAAATAAACGAGAAGAAATAAACAAGCAACTTAAGGTACTTTCTCTTTGTTTGAACTTTGAATGAGTGAGAAACAAATAGAATGATAGACATGAGAGAGTGAATGAACGGAGGACTCACTACATTCTGGACAGACTTGATAACAGTAAGGGAGGTTGAGGATTCAGAACTTTCCCCAGTAGCCTTCACAGTAAATAAACCAGCAGCATGGTTCTGTCTCCCTGCAGCAAGGGTGAATGCCAGAATTCATGAAACAAGGAATTTGAGCATAGTATACAAAAATACCTATAGCATTCCCCAGCACTAAAACTTATAAGTAATCAAATGAATATCAAGTAATTGATGCTTGATAATCATTATACTCCTCCGGTCTTTAATATAAGACATATTTACTTAATTTGATTAGATTAGTTAAGTTAGTTAATATGACAGGTATTTTCTAAAACACCCTAGTTATCTTCCTTAATTCCCTCATTCCCTCTCCTCCTTGATTATTGTTGTAGGAGTATCAATAAAGGTAAATTAGGAAAATATTGATAAATATGTAAACTATGTTTTAACCAAGATCAACTCCCCAAATATGTCTTACATGAAGGACCAGAGGAGTAGCTTCCAAGAACAGCTTTCCTGCAGAAATTTATTATATGCATTGAATTATACTTGATAATCACTTGCAAACTAGACTTCGGATCCAATCAGTTGTAAATTCCCAGTATTTTCACTTCTACCAAGATCTTATGTTAATTTTGAACATTTGTAGGTTGCAACTACATTTGATCATATTTTCTCAGACTACCCAGCCCCACCCACATCAAACACACTCATCTCCGTCAAAATTAATATAATTTCAAAGGAAATCGGAGCTGAAAGTGAATTATTTCCGCCAGATTTCTCACTTGGACCTAAGCCATATGTGCTCAAAATACCTGATTAACATCCAATTGCATGCTACGAGGGTTAAGCTGTGAATTCATATGAACAAATACATCTGGAATCAGATGTTCAAAAACCCTCACACCGTCTAAATACATGCAGGAAAAAAAAAAAAAAACTGATATATGAAAGAAACGTAAATAGCCAAGACAGGGTTACCTGTTACAAGAGAAATAGGGGATCTTTTGAAGTTCCCTGAAAAAGGTTTTCCACCATGGACCAGTAATGCTGGCGGCAGGTTAGCAGTAATGGAAGCCATTTGCCCTCAGAAGTTCCCGCACAATCTTGTGAAAATAAACATACAATGCTAAGTTTTTAGTGCATGATTCGTCATCCAAAACCAGAGACAATCAGATAACAGAAGCCAAAAGGGAACTCTGAAATCAGGAAGCAAAATTATAGAGCTTTACCTTCTGCTGCTTGTACAATGTGTGAGCCAAGGAGAGACAGAGCTTCAGAGAATTCTACTCAAAACAGTATACACCTTGAAAAAAGTATGCCCGCTTTTGAACCTTCGGCTTCTTTCAGCCACAAAATGCTGAGAGGTTGGGCCTATCAAATCACCAGACTATTATGGATCATGTCAAAACGACAAACCATACAAATTCTATGGTGCCGTTTAGTTGGGTCCAGGAAAATTAGCACTTGCAAATTCTGTTATTAGAAATCACAATATAAGGACCTGTTTGGTACAAAGAATTTGTGGGGAGGGAAAGGAAGGAAAAGGAAGATTTGAAAGATGAGGGAAGATGGCTTGAGTTGTTTGGTAGGAAGAAAATGAAGAGGTGATAGTTGGTAAAGAATTAGGAAATATCTATTTTACCCTCAAAAGAAATTAATTTAAAATAAAAAAGGAAAATATTTTTTTTGCTAAAATATATTTTAAAAAAATATACTCTTGTTAAGTTCGAACTCGTGAAAAAAAAAATCGCCAAATTCGAACTTTCCCGCCAAGTTCGAACTTTCCCGCCAGGTTTGAATTTCCCAGGGTAAATGTTTGAATATATAAATAAATAAAAAAAAAAAATCCGCAGGAAGATTGCAGTTTTCCTCCATTTTCGGATGGAAAGCATCTTCCCTCAAATAAGGAAGATGAAAGATTCAGGAAGATCTTGATGAACTTTCTGTCTACCAAACACCCAAAATCCATTGGAACTTTGGGATCTTCCCTTTCCTTTTCTAATCTTCTTTCTACCAAACGGGTCCTTAGGATACTCATTATTGATGTTTTTTCTCTTTGCCTACATTTAAATTTTATCTAATATATACTTTTGATCTATTAACTTTAAAAGGTATCATATAAACTTTGTTCTATATTTCTAAAATCGTTAATGTTACTAACGTAAAATGTTAATGCAACAAACTCAAGTAATGATTGTGTAGCTTGCAAATGAAATTGAGATTTTTATATTTAGATTACTAAACTAATATATGTAGATTATTAAACTAATCTGTTTTAATAAAATCAAGGTTTTGATATTGACTGTTTTATTAGGCTTTTAGATATTTCTCAATTTATATATGTTTTAAATTTGAGATTAATAGCATTTAATTATATGGTCATCACTTAAGTTTACATAGTTATTACCTGAGTTTGCGTCAAGCATTTTCCATTAACAACATTTACTGTGTTAGAATCATAGGACCAAAAGTATATTTTATAAAGTTAAAGGACAAAAAATAAACATCATATAAACTTAAATGACTAAAAATATACTTTAATCTTAATTCAATTATCTTGTCCCAAAATATATATACACATACATATTCCTATGTTGAACAAGTTTTTTTTATTTAATCAAGGGTTTTCCCTTGAGGCTTGCTTAGCCGGTAAAAAGTTCTCACATCTCTTTATAAATGTGCTTTTTGGGATTCGAACATGTGTTCTACTTCTTACGGGGTGAGGTCATTTACCACATCAACCTACAACATGTCGCCCTGTCAATCCTCTAGGGCCCAAATAACTCAATTTTCTACCATGAACTATTTGTCAATGGATTGGTTCGATCCAAAACTTGAGATAATGGGTGTAATCTAAAAAAACATTCATAAATGGTTGTTAATGGAGTTGAAGTCACCAAATTCTGAGGAGTTTGTATCAATTTATGCCTAATTGCTCCACATATAGTTTCTTTAACCATTTTTCTAAACAAATCAGAGCCAATCCAAATTGATCTTGTAAGAGATCCGTTACGGAACGAATACGTTTATTTTTCAAATGATTCATATCGTCAAGTGTGTTTGTTCCTATGTTACACAAATTAGAAGAGAAAGATGTATATTTAGTGTTAAATTGGCATCCTATCACATTAGACAAAGCATCAAACCTTTCAAAATGAATATGTCATATTTTTTTTTTTTTTGGAATAAGGAAAAATGCAAAAACTCGCTTATAAAAGTCTATAGCTGAAATCTTTGAAGACAAATGACTTTTTCTTCGCAAGAGAAATATTCATAATGATAGTATCAATATTCATTTAATGACATTGGTGGGTCAAATAATTAGTACAGCGGTTTTCCCTTGACATGAGATAAAATGTGACAATTTAGTCATCAAGAGGTTGCAAATTTGACTCATCATGACATATTTCAAAAACATGTCAACTTCATATTGGGTCTTTTTTTTTTAGTAATAAAACTAATGGAGAATCACAGTTAGGTCCCCGAAATTTTTTTGGAAATATATATTATAAATTTCGATTCAGGCTATCTCAAATTCTAGAGTTTAATTGTGTTAGGATTAATAGTTGATTAGTCTCCTGTAAATAGTTGTTAGTATTCATTGTATATATGCTAGCTGTCATATCTTTATATATCTTTCCATATGACACATGAATGGTCAGGATTCTTTTGTAACAATATTTTATTATAACTATCACATTATATGAAAGATAAGAGCCAGAGGAGTATTTTATCTCTTGGCTATTCATTCCACTATTTTGTCCTATTATCTATCTAATTGCAAATCAATTATTTAAATTTTAAATGTAATCATCAGTTCACAACTAAGATTCTCATTTGCAACTATATGAAACAATATTTGCAAATCACTTTTCTGAAAATTTTATCTGGAACCTAGCTATCATTAATTTAATATTTGGGGCCTAATCTCCCTAAACTTGATAGATAGATGTGAGACTAATGTGATTGTTAAGCATTCAATATTGTTATATAAACATGTCATATTTGACAAAATATTATATTACTCAAAATAGTTCCAACACTTTGGTGATAGTCACAGCATGTTTCAGAGACATGTAAGACAGCACAATCATATTAACTTCAAATCGTCCCTTTTCTTAAAAGGAAAAAAAATCTAAAGGATTGATGAAATGAAAAGTATGAGTTGAAGTTAAATTCTGCAGATCAAATGCTGTTCTGTGAACAGTGGATTGTTCAACAAATTCATTAAGTTAATTCCTAATCAGTGACATGACCACCTCCTATATCCATAGTTCCACATTACACACACAAACTAGTTTCTTGAAATCTATTTGGATACACATATTTAACTGAATTGCTTCAAATTCATTGGATAACCATCTCCATAGGTATGTGGAATTCTGCTGGTGATTCTGCAGATTTTCTTTTATGAGTAGTTTTAGCCTACAAGATTCATACAATATAAGTGTGGAACTGATGAGTATGCTGCTCAAGAGAAAAGACATAGTGATCCAACATTGATATCCAGTTTCTCTTGGTTATGTTTTCTCCATATTAAAATCTACCTCTATATAATATGTGTGTGTGTTTCATTATTCATATTTCATGATGACTTACCTTTATTGTCCATCACCATAATTATTTTCAATGGACCTAGAGGAACAGGAAGCCCGGACACCTGCATCAGATGATACCTGTGTTCTCAAACAAACTTCTAGTGCCTACTGTTTGTTTAAGCTTATTAGAAAAAAGTGATTTTGATTAAGTTAAACATGAAATTGTTTTTGAAAGAAACCTTAAGCCAAGCATAAGGATTTTGTTGGAAAACCTTTTTCTCAGCTTATGTTGATAAGATTAAAAACCTAAGACCATATGACAAGCACAAGTACTTGGAAGAACCACATCCAAAAAGTTAGTAATTGGAGTTGGAGAACCAGTGTCTTATAAAGCCCTTCCTTCAAGAAAACCTTCTTGATGTGGGACTCATGACAGGCTATCCCAACAAATCTCATGTTTAGGTTAATGAAAATCACTTTTTTAAGCTTAAACAAACAGGCTAATCTAGAGGATATTGTTTACCTCCAATGACCTTTCATTCTTAAAGAAGGACAACTCAACTATAGTTCTTGAACGTTCAAAGATCTCCCATATGGGAAGGTCCACCACCAAATGACAAAACTAATCTTAATTCAGATTCATGCACATGAAGATATTAAGTCTTAGTTTAATCCTTTCAACTAAGTGAGGCAACTCTTATTGGCTTACTTTTCTTATTAGATGCCAAATATTCCCAACTAAGGTTTACTAAGAACCTTTCCTGTTGTTTGTTTCTTTATTTTAGTTTGTGGAGAACATGTATAAGATTCCCTCCAATTATATCTAGCCTACCCTCCCCTTTACAGAAAATATTAATGAAAAAAATTGGAGCTTTTAGTTTAGAATTATATCTTTCATTAAGATGAATGAGTTGTACTTGAAAGTCTATAATTTCTCTAATACTACAGACATGTCATCAGTTCAAATCCTATTCTTTAATGAAACTGTTAAAAATGCTTGATGTCATAGAATCCTTACCTTGAAAGGAAATTATCTGACATAAGAGTCCTTATATAAACTACTGAACAAGGCCCATGTATCATACTTACAAGGGTGAATTAAAGATTCCTCTTTACACAGCTGAAAATGAAGGTTGTGTGTTGTCTCTCCATAGAAGAGTAATTATTAAATTGTTCTGTATTGTCACTACAGAAGAAGTCAAAAAAACATAAGAAAGTTGGTTTGGCGTCCATCAAAGAAAAAACGGTAGAAAGGCGCTAAAGGTGCCGGTGGAAGAGTTGAGTAAATGTTCTTTAACCGATAGAAGAAACATGTTGAAAGCTCAAGAAGAAGGACACTCAAAAAAGTTATCGAAGATCTCTTGGTTAATGATATATCTAAAGAGTTAGTTGCTAAATAGAGCACTGTATAATTCATGTAGCCAATCTTACTCAGTGGGAACTTGTTATTCTAGCTGTTATAGAGATTCCAAATCCGTATCTATATAATCAAGTTGTTATTCCAAATGAAGGTTGTGTGTTTTCTCTTGGTCATACTATAATCAAGTTTTTCATAAAAAGTTAATCATTCCAGAAGTTAAGCAATCTGATAAATATGTTCTTCTTTTTTCCTAATGTTCATCAAATGTTGAAATTTGAAGGTATTGTTGCTGCAGGTATTTGAATCTGTTAGTTGTGGACTGGTGGTTGACAGAACAATGATTTTAGCTTTGAATAGCCAAAGATTCTAAGTGGCAAAGCAATCCAAAAAGGATGGCGTGTAAATTTAGAATGAGTCAAATATCTTTTTAATATTCCTTTTTTTCATGGTCCAGTATTAAGCCTGGCCTACATGATAAATTCTGACAGCAAAACACATTAAATAAGAAATTTCCTAATGGTCTAAATATTTAAGAAGATGATACCCAGCCTATAACTGTTTCATCAGTATGATAATGAGTTGAATATAGAATTCAATTTCATGTGTAAGATGTGAACAAAGAAATTTCCTAATGACAATTTTATTTGCTTTAAATATTCAAGAGGATCAATAATCATCATCATAAGACAGATTCATCAGTTTGAGTTAATTAAAGATTTCAATATTTACATACTATTCATTGATAGATCTTTTGAGTCAACATGATTTAATTATGTCGAAATGTCTTCGATCAAGTGGCTAAGAGTTTGATCCTCTCCAGCCCCAAAAGACTAGCTTGTGAAGTGGAAGAACCAATGAAAGCACCAATCTTACAAGCACAAATCCAAAGAGAAAGCATATTCCAAAAAATTAATTAACCTGTTGAGTGAGAGGACCCCTTGAACTTATAAACCCCGCTTCTTTTGTGAAGTTCTCCAATGTGGGACTCATAACAATTTGACACTAAGAAATCATGATCTAATATGTGATATAGTGTTGTTGTTCCATTTTAGAGACCATAATGTGAATCATTCCAACTATTACCTTTTTTTTTTTAATCTTGATCTTCTGGATATAAATAAAAATCCCTAGTTTTGTCCTCTTTTAGGTTGCAATCTCTCTGCTTCACTCACTCTGCAATCTCTGCAAAATGCTAAATTGGAGGATAATGTAAAAGAAGGATGTGAAGTCTTCCTTGATATATCAGTAAGCTTGCTAAGAAGGGACAAACAAAGATTAAGAACCCCCTACATATGGGTGTACTTATAATCATTTCATGCTATAGCATTGGCTAATGGCTATATATACTCAAAGCACAACTCATCAAGTCTCTTTAAAAACAATGTACTCCTCCACCTCTTTTAGAATTAAAACACTGTAATACTCCATAATTCCAGATCAAGTCCTTCAAATTTACTTCAATAAAAGCATGATAGATTTTGCAACTACTTAGAAAAATATTCACATGTTATAACTTATATATTGAAGAATCTGATGGCAAACAACTCAGTTGCTTTTGTTCTCAAGAATCAAAATAAAAACTTTTTGTGCTGCAGCAACTCTATACAGTGAATTGTACGTACCCTTTTCGACTATATCAAATTTATTATATGACACAAATCAAATGTGACAGCTATATGGAGGAGTTATCTTTTTTTTACTTCACCCCCTTAGAGGCTTTCTTTCCATCTAATCGTCAAAACTAACTGTCTCTCAAAGTAGGTTGACATGTTCTCTTTCAATTTTCCTATATTCTAGTTTTTTACGGTAGTTAAATATATGCTAAAACAGACACTCTTGGAATCCTTTATTTGACTAGACATCTACTGAGGCCATCTTAAGGAGGATTCATAATCAACTTGTCATCAAATTATTAATTTTTTTTGGACTATTTATCTATGAGGCCTGACAGTTCCCTTAATTACTTGTCGTGTTGGAATTTATATGTTAGTTTGGTTGTTGGGAATTTCTAATTCAATAACATGGTGCTAGTCTTAGCCTATGCCAACCACTGTATTGGGAAGATGCTCATTATGTTTATTTTAAGCTAATAGGCTCTGTTTTTTTCCTTTGATGCATGATTGTTATGACACAAACTATGAAATGTAGGACCAGATAATATTATTGATTGGCTACAATTGGATAGAACTTGTTTCAATCTATTTATGAGGATTCATATTGAAGTTGGTTTAGCATATGCAAGTTCTGAAACAGGCACCAAGGTTGTATTCGTTTCCAATGTTAAAGCTGTAATATGTTTAGTTGTTGCTTTTCAAAGATAAGATGTTTTTTTCATCAAAGAGGGAAGAGAAGTTTTGCAAAACTGAATAGCCAGAGGTAGAAAGAGATGAAGCATTGGGTACAAAATAGAGCATCCAAGGAATATACTCCTTGGGTCTTAAATGTGCGAGTTAGATGACTAATTTATAAAGATTAAAAAAATTAGTTAAGTTAGTCACTCCCTCCGCTCCCATATATAAAAGCCTTTCAACTTAATCGCGAGCTTCTAAAAAACAGTTAAAAATAGTTAAATGTAACATTTATTTAGGAAAGTTAATTTTTTTCCCCAAAATTGCCCCTAATTTATGAATGGGTAAGAGAGAGACTGATAATGAGAGAAGGATGAAAAAGAATATATGTAATATAATTATTAATTGAAGGCAAAATGAGAAAAAATACATTTATTATTGAAACAAACTTAAAAGGATCTTACATTTAAAGACAAACTCATCCAAAAAAATGCTCTTATATATAAAGACGGAGGAGGGAGTATTTGTTAAAAAAAAAAAAAGTGTTGATTTTTGTAAAATACCCGCATTTAATCATTTGCATTAGAAACGATCATTATTGATGAAAACTTCCTTTAATATGATTGTTTGGGAAAAGAATCATAAATTTCTAAGATAAACTGGATTTTAGGTATTATATTTAGTACCAAAACAAAGTTATAAATCTCTCAACTAACTCTCATATTTATTTATGATCGGAGGGAGTAATATTTTTTAAATAATGAAGCCATAATGGAGTAATTTGGTTTGTTACATTCCTTATTATAGCAATCTTTTTTGTGCTTGGTATGTTCACCATTGGGCTTTATTTTCACATGAATCAGAAAAATTTCCCATATAGCATTATTAATTAGCTTCTATTTTTATATAAAAAAAAAGCTTCTATTTAAGGTTCATCTTTTATTATAGATATAGATATTTTTATTGTCACCTATCCCAAGGTAACATCATAATTAAATATCACCATAAAGAACTACATGTGGATGCAAATAAGACTTTTCCAATGAAATAAATGAATTGAAAATTTTTCAGATAAAATATTAAAAATATTTGTTTACCCTCAAAAGAATAAATTCTTTTTTGGTCTAAAAATATTGAAAAATAGAAGGAAAAAAAAAACAGCAGTTTTATTTGAACATAGAATAAGAAAAATGTCAGACCAAACATTCCTCCTCCTTTTTCTTTCTAACATTGTTCTCAAATAAAGTTTTCTCTTGGAGGAAAAATCAAAATCAAAACCAAATTACATTATATAAAGAGATGTCCCCAAAAATATGTTTGAAAGTTGATCTCAATCTCTTTATTGATCTATAAAATGAAATATATAATTAATTATGACATAATTTGGAAATATATTCGTTTGATAATTAAAGGTGTAGAAAGGCATCTAGCAAAAACTTGCGTTACAAGAAAGGGACAAATTAAAGTCTTGAAATAGAAGAAAAGAGAGATACCACTTTTTGGGGAAGGATTTTTGGAGTTTCCTTAATGGAGAAATAGTAAAAAAAAATTAATTATATATATATATATATATATAAAAAGAGAATTAAAAGGAATTGTAAGAGAATGATAAAAAGGAAGCACAAGTGTGAAAGTAATCTTCAAAATAATGAATGCTTTTATTCATTAGGTTTTGTAAATGGAATCATGTGATTGCTTCAACTCATCTACCCTTCTCAACCACCATAACCACAACAAACAGTATGCCTCAGTTTTTTTTTTTTTTTTTTTTTTTTTAATGAAACCATACATATAATACTTTAAAAAAAAAAAAAAAAAAAAGGTAACAAAGTGAGAGTCTAAAAGATACTAGAAAACATTATGCCCCACCCCACCTTTTTTATTTAAATGAACTCAAGTTATAGACCGACGTGATAATAATTATATTATTATATATTTTTCCTTTTAATTTTATTCATATATAGGTAAAAAGTAAAACTGACATTCTTATATTTATATATTTGATTTAACATACTTACATGTTACATCTAATTAAATTCGGAAAATTGAATTTAAATTTTAAGTTCGAGGGTGAATATGGAATTATGGATATATGAAAAGTACACCATATCCTAACAGTTCATTTGGAAGTAAATATTTTAATTTTATTTTTTAACTGATAAAATTCATAAAACCGGCTCTCAATTTTGTTAAAATGACAATTCTTTTCTTTCTTTTTTTTTCAAAACTTGTTGTATTAATTTATATATATTTATTGTGTCCACATTCCATATCTCTCTTTCTATATCTATCTATTACTAAATTATACACAAACCACTAAAAACCGGTGTCGGTGTAACTTTATCAAAATTAAAAAGAAAGTTTGTGTAATTACTATCTATTTTCAAGACAAATCTGTGTCCATTTCAAAATAAAAAATAAATGTTTGTAATTGTAATAGGGAGAAATACTTACATATTCTAGAAATTTCACCACATTTCTCTCGACTAATTAAAATACAACAACTCGTATTATTTTAATTCTACATAATAGATAAGTCATCGGAAGAAATTCAAATTTTATGATTTTAAAAACCGTAAACTTCTTAATTTAGGGGGAATCGCAATTCCCTCCCATATTCCCTAAAATCAGTGATTTTATGGAGGTCTGTATAAGTAATTTTTCTTAAAATGTTAAATCAGTGATTTTATATGTAATGGATAAAAGAAATTACGCTACAAAAACACCCTTAATTAAAATCAACAATAGTTTAACACCCTTTTTTTTTTTTTGGAAAAATGATAGAAAAAGAATCTAAAAATTTAAAAATATAAAATCAGGTTTGTTGCCCAGAATTAATAAGCAATTTATAACTCATTTTATGAAAAATAATTGATTTAGAATTTTACAATTTTTATGTTCTTTTTTTTCTATTTTTTTCCCCAGAAATAGTTGAATACAACTTGAAGTTACAGAAAGCTGAATAATTAGGAAGAAACATATGTAAGAAAAAGTAAGCTTAAGTTTTAAAATAAAAGCTATACAAAATCTTTTAAGAAAAAAAAAAAATGCCAACATATATGTAAATTATTTTAATATTCACCTCCTTTTAACTAATTAAGCTAGTACTTCTGACTTGTGAAAAGAAAAAATTAATCATAATCTCCATGAAACCAAAACTTTAATTATGGAGGGGATGACTCTAAATGTAATTATTGTTGACTTGGGTATGAATCATAATCTTTGTTGTTACAACAACATTAACTAAAATCAAGGTTTATATTGCCAATCAACAAACCTAAGAGAAGAAAAAAGAGGATAAAATTTCAAGTAGTAATAACTACAATTATAATTAAGTGCTCTTTTAGGTCTATTAGTCAAACAACTTTCATGTTTGCCTTATAACCCATTATCATCTTTTGTTAACTCGTGCCCTTTTGTTCCCTACCTGCTCCAATAAATTATTAGTTCATTAATTAACATGCATATTAACAAGGAAATATAGATTTTACTGGCCAAAAATAAAATAAAATAAATATATTATACTTTGTATTTGTTTGATTTTTTTTTTAAAAAAAAAATTACTCCTAATTAATTATATGTCTCTCTAATCTTTTTCTTACATGTTTTCTTTCATCTATTTTCCTACTCATTATCTTTTTCACTCAGCCTCTCCATAAATAAGGGTTTATTTTAAACAAATATATTTCTCACACATTTATTGTTTTAACTAATTTTTAACCATTTTTTATTTTATGTAACTTGGTTGTTTATAACTTATATATAGGAGTATCTAGAAACTTTGAAGGGTTTAACATATTAAAATTTATCCTAAACAGTTTAGAATTGCAGTAAAAAAAAAAAGTATAAAAAATTTACTTAATGATGAGGCAAATTACTCACTCCCTACTTGATTCAAAAAATATGGCAAATATAAGTGTTTACACACACAAACACACCTACCACCTTCATTTATTGTTGGTCTCATTTTTTATTTTTCATGGAAATTGAATTTCTTATTATTATTTTTTTCGCCAGAATTTTTTATTAATAATTATTTATTCAATTGAACATTTTATTATATATGGACACTAGTTTGGTCAGATCAAGTAATCAACTAGTACCCCTCCAAGTTTTTTTTAATGATTTTTTTTTAGGGGAGTATATTATAAAGATTATAGAAAAATGTCCTACATTTTACGTCAAGTTCATCTCAAAGTAAAAAATTTCTTGGTCTGGTTTCAGATTAATTATATTCATGTATACATGGAATTATTATTTTATCCACAGATAATGGTTGTGTGTCACATTATTTCTCTAAAATGTTTATATGTATAATTAGATTATATAACAGTTTATAAATAAAATAAATTAGTTTAAAAAAAATGATTTGATGGTATCAGTTATCGGATTCAGATCATCTAAGGCATCTAAACTCAAGCTATGAAAACCATGGTTACCAGTCAAAAATTATAAATATAAATATTTTAAAGTAATTTATTTAATTATTCAAAATTAGTTGATTAAGTCTTCTGTTTACAAGGGAAGGAAATATTAAATTGAGGTAAAATTGAAAATTTGTTAATTTTTAGGGTAGAATTAATAGGGTTTTTTTTTCCCTCTCTAGTGTAACATATTAAATTATTGTGACTTACAAATAAAGATAGGAGGAGAATGAAATAAAAGTATAAAACCTTAAAGTTTCCTACATTACAGATCATAACTGTCACGTTTTGAGCTTTGTGCCATGATCCTTTCAACTCATTGTACGGATCATAATTTTATTTTAAAAACAAAAGTCATAATTTAAGTTGGTAAAACGCTGTGGTATTATTTCTCTATCAGTTTTAGAAATAAATAGTTTAACTATTTTTATTAATTCCGTAATCCATTCATTACAACAACAACAAAAGTTAAGGTGCGTCCAACACAATAAACTATTGGCTCAGGAGCGTCTAATACAATTAACTATTAAGTGGACCGTCCAGCACAACAAACTTTTAAAAAGGAGTCTTGCAAAGACAACGCAGATTAAAAAAGTTAACGTCATATCTAAGTCGCCCAACACAACAAACTATTACTCCAAGAAAGCGTCCAACACAACAAACTATTACTCCAAGAAGGCGCTTAAAGACAAAATTCTAAATTTTACTAAATTAAATAATTTTTTCTCAATTTTCATTATTCAAAACTATAAAATTTTAAAAATCTATTATATCCTGAAAAAATGAAATGAGTTTAATTTTTATTTTTATAAAAAGAGCTTAATGGATATCAACGTTAATACTTAATAATATAAATCGATAACTCTTGATGATATATTTGTTAATTAAATGATATATTGCTTATATGGATATGAGATTTTCGTAGGCCAAATCGCTTCCTTAACCCATTATAATTTTCTTTAACTTTATTATTAAATTGTCGCTTCAAGCCTCTTAAGTTATCTTTTTTTCCCAACAAGTCTCATATTCATATAATTAGTAGATCATTTAATTAAAAAATATATCATCAAATTGCGGATTTATATTATTAAGATCAAAGTTGTTATCCATTAAACTCTTTTTATAAAAATAAAAATTAAACTCATTTCATTTCTTTAAGGATATAATAGATTTTTTAAATTTTATTAAGATTACATGAATTTTTTAACTCACATAAATTTCTTCTAAAATAAAAATAAATCATTTTTTTTAACACATATAATAAACTATAAAACACCTTCAGTTTTGTTTAAATCATATAATTATATTTTTAATTAAAACTTTTGTTTATTTTAGCAAATTATAATTTTGATAAAATTGAAGAATGAGTAATTTTTGTCCATAGATATCTATACAAGTAATTTTGAATAATGAAAATTGAGAAAAAATTATTTAATTTAGTAAAATTTAGAATTTTGTCTTTATTTATTTCTTGGAGTAATAGTTTGTTGTGTTGAAGGCATTTCTTGGAGTAATAGTTTGTTGTGTTGACGACCTTTAGATATGACGTTAACTTTTTGCTTAAGCGTTGTCGGCGATGATGGCCCACTTAATAGTTAATTGTGTTGACGCTCCCGGCCTAATAGTTTGTTGTGTTGAACGCACCTTAACCCAAAAAAAAAAAACGTGAACATTTTTATTGATTAGAAAGGAAAGAATACAAATTCGAATTTCATGAAACACCCCTATTAAAAAAGACAAAAACCCTTTAAGCTAAGCCTCAAAAGGGAAAACACTTAATCAAATTTGTTTAAAAAAAGAATGATATCAATATTTATATTTTCATTCATAGAAAACCTCTTATATCTGTATTTAAATTTTAGTCTTTTAATCAATAAACTTTTTAAATAGAGACTTTATACCATTTTTTCAATTATTATATATATTATGAAATATAATCTATTTTTTTCGTGGAATATAATTTTTATTAGGGAAAGTCTCACTAAAGTCCCGATTAAGAAAAATGATATCGAGAAAAGTCTTATAAATTTTCTTAATGACAAGTAAATGAGCAATCATTTACAAAGTGAAAAAGCTATCGTTATGATTATGAAACTTTTATGATATTATTATTTTTTAATCGGGACCTTATTATCATTTTTCCTTTTTATTATTACCTCCGCCTTAAATATACGACATATTCGTAGTACAATTTATACTACAAACTTTATCTTATATTAATTATTGTACTAGAAATTATATTCTCGAAAGAGTATAACCCAACTTATAGTACGGAATTTATTTGCCCCTTGTCTTTTTGAGAGGACAAGAACACACATCAAACAAGGCCTAAATCAATCCCACTCAATAAGCAATCTGTTAATCTCACCTCCCTAAGCAGTTCTTCATCCACCTCTGTTCGAATTGATATTTTCTTTTAAAAAAGATGATAAAAAAAAGAGCCTGAAGATTTGAAAATCCAAAAACATGTATGTTTCCTAGAATTGATAGAAATGAACGGTAAAAAGTTACTTTTTTTAAATATGATTTACAATATACGAAGTAAGTATGTAAAAGAAGTTTTGTCTCAGCTTGTGTTAATGTTATTTTCAAATAGTAATTCAAACATACTGCAATTCACAACTCATTTTATGAGAGATATTTTATTTGAGATTTTACAATTTCTGACTCCATCATTTTCCCTGTTTTCTTTATGTTGCAATTTTTGTAAAAAAATATATATTTAATCTTTATAAACTGTGAAAAACCGTAAAACAGTATGTGAAGATTAAATATTTTTCAATCAATAGGATGTAAAATATTAATTTATTAAAATACTAACATATAAGCGTGATTGGCCAAGATTTAATCGTGATCATTGTTTAAAATTGTTGAGTCAAGTATTTTCCATTAAAGTCAGGTTAACAATATTAACATTAAAGCGAACCAAACGCATAATTTCTTTACAAACTTAAGTGACTAAACGATCTGAAATAAAACATAAAGGATCAAATTATATACTTAAGTCATAAAGATAATATTAAAAATTACTTAAATTTTATAATAAATTTAATATTTTTAACTGTTTTTATTAATATATGTAACTTATACTTGATATCATTGAAGGATTTTAGCATGCTCATTTAACGGTGACAGACGAGATTTAGAACTTTAATTAAAGTCTAATATAAGAAGATTAATAAATTTGACTTTTAAGAAATGCACTTTCCACTTTAGATTTAAAGAATTGGAGCGAGCTTGGATGCAAATACATTAATTGCATATTCCCAGTTTTCAAAACTCTAATTAATTGATATAAAGACACCATGAAATTTAATAATTAAATATTTATTAATTCTTTCGACAGGCCAATTCAATGTAAAATGGACCTATTGGACTGGCTTCACCTACAAGCTTTTTCATCCTGTGGGTTGTGGCTCATAGCTCGACTCACTCGGCTTATATGAGCCGACTTTCTCCTCTTTTCTTTCGTGGTCAACTATTGGAAGATCCGTTACACGTGGACACCAGAATAAATTAGTGGTACTATATATTGATATGTTATATTTTAATGTATTATTAAATTATCAAATAAGCATTTTATCTTTTCTATTGTGCCCTTAGTAAAAATTTATAGTTGGTCCAACGGTGATTACTCTATGTTAGAAAATGTAGAGTCTGATGATTTTTAGTGAAGGGTTAAGTAGTAAATTTGTTCTGAAAGTACACGTTTAGGAGAATTTTTGCCCTGAAAGATTTTTTCGGCTCAATGTAGTCCCAAAAGTTTAAAAACGTAATAATCTTGTCTTTTCCTATTAAAAAATCAATGTTGACCGTTAAAAAAATGACATTGATCGTTAATTTTTTAACGAAAAAGAACAAAATTGCTAAGTTTTTATACTTCCGGGGCCACATTGAGCCAAAAAAAACTTCCAGAATAAAATTGCTCCTTGGCGTATATTTCTGGGGTAAATTTTCTATTTAACCCTTTAATGAATGATATTTTTGAAAAAAAAAAATTGGATATATTCATGAAAGTTTATAATATTTCTTATATTAGTAACAAAATAATCTTCTTCTTTTTTATTACACTTGATAATGGAGAAAGTAAAAAAAGGAAAATAACAATGATCTAAAATATATCCTTTTGGGTTACATAATTTATTTCTTTAGTTCTTGATAGGTTCGGTACAACTCGATTAACATAACAGATATGAGACTATTCCACCTATTTCAATATTGCCATAAAATCGCTTATAGTTTCTCAAGCTGCAAAATCTCATGAAATTCTAGTTTGGCCTCAAGACCCCTCTTCGCTAGATAGTTTGCTGCAGAATTACAAATCTGAGGCACATAGACTAGCTTTGTTATCAAGTCCATTTGAAGTAACTGTTGGACTTCGTTGATGATGCCGAGTCTCGGTGATTATTGCCCGCGCATGAAGAATAAACTGAAGAAATTTTAAAGAGTTTATTTCCAACCACACTTTTCGCATCCCTTCGTCCATGCAGATTTCAACCTCAAAAGACATGTCCATATTTTTGCAAAAAGTGCATCCCCATTAACAAGTTGCCTAGCTAACAAAACTAAATTACGTGAGGACACATCATTTAGTTTTGTTAGTTAGGCAGATTGTGAAAGCTTCATTGATGATTTTGCCTTTTGGTTAAGTATTTCAACCTCCATCACAGTTGTAAGCCTTTTTGGCGTCAAATGTTCAATATATTTCTTTTGATTGTGTTTTATGTTTTCACTACATTGAAGACTTTTTACTATATTGTATTTCTAGTTCTAATTTTCATGAATGAAGTTTATTCTATATTTTCATTTTCTTGGTTGTTTTGTTTTTGCTTCTAAGACATTGTAATTTATGTGGATTTCAATATAATCAGTTTTTTTTTTCTATTGAAAAAAAAAACTAGAGGGAGTACCACTCTGGTCCTATTTATAAGTCTAGTTTAACCAAATCTCACATACCAAGGAAAGTTAGTTGACATAATGATAATTATGAGATAAAATTTCAATTTTACCCTCATTTATGATTGAAGTATTTTTTTTGTTTTTTCTCTCTATCTTTATGTGTGCAATTAATATGATAAAATTGTCACAATCTCATTTATTACATTTAAACCTGGATTTATAAATATGATCAATTTTTTTACCAAACCTGAATTTATAAATAGGATCAGAATGGTAGTATTTATTTTTCTTCCCATTTTCGAGGCAAACCACCTTAAAAGTTTGCTTATATTTATGTGAGTGAGCGTGAGAGATAGAGATGGGGGTGTAATTAAAGACAAATCCAAAGAGATATGTCTTGTTATAATTGAATTAGCTTAACCTACTCTAACTAATTAAAGTTTTGAAACCAGAGATAATTAAAATTTTGATGGGAGACAGCTAGTACAAGAAATTCAGGGACAAGAGGCAATTAATTATAATTTGTCTTTGATAGAGACATGTAGTTTTCAGCATTTAGTATTATAACATGTGTACATGTGTGCGTGGATTTTGTTTATAGGGCAACTGGACCTGTTGGTTGAATTCATAACTAAAATTTAATGGAAGATTGAGACTATTAGGACCTGTTTAATACACTTAAATTTTTTTTATAATGGAAATACAATTCTTTTTTAAAAATTAAATAGTAGATATATACCATCAGCTTCACATTATAAGTAAGGTGTAAGGCTAGCTTAATCCGTCTGGCCTCGAGTTCGAATTCTAGAAGAATTATTTGTGTTGGGAGGGAAAGCCACAAACTTCGAATCAAGATATCGAATGATAATATAAAAAATAATTAAAATCCTTACTTTTTGCATGTTTGTTACGGGTTAAGTTTTTTTTCATAAGGGTTAAATACCAATTTTGTTATAGAAGTATTAGTCAAAGAGCATCCAGCACCCGGAAATTTTTTTGGTATCATTTTTGTCCTGGAAGTTTACAAACATAAGAATATTCTTCATCGGTTGATCTTAACCGTTGGATTTAGTATCATTTTTTCCAGGAAGTTTTACAAAAATTTGCTTTAAAAGAAACTTCCGGGGCAAATTTGCTCTTTTTGTAAAAGGGGCAAAAATGATACCAAAAAATTTTTCCGGTGTTGAATGCTCCTAGCCAATACTTCCGTGGTAAAATTGGTATTTATTCCTTTTCATAATCGCTCATAATCTTTAAATCATGTCTATTCAATCGATCTAAAAGATTATAATACTACTTTGATTTTTCTCTCATCTTCTCAATCAACTACCGGATGGTGATGAGAGATAATGAGAAAAAAAAGATAAGGAAGGATCTTCTTGATGAGAGATAATAAGAAAAAAGAATGAGGAGGGGATTTGCTTCCTGTTTGGTACCACTCTGATCTTAAACAAGAGTAATTTTGTATAATTCATATGTATCAATGAAAACATTCAAAAGTTATAATAAATTTGTAATGAAAACATAGAGTAAGTGATATATATATATATATATATATATATTATCAAACTTCCAAGTGCATATCAGATACCAAACGGACCCTTAGGTGTTCATTATTTCCAATAAATGTCATGTTTTCGGGTTTCCCTTCTTTAAAACAAAATTAAATAAAATTTGCCTTGTCCCTTTAACACTTGGTGATGACACATTTTTTTTTCTTTTTATACAAAAGAAACACCTCAGCTAAGTATCTAATGGAAGAATTTCACCATTACAATCCTGACTAAGTAGCATTGCTAGAGCCTCAGACGGGTGATAGACTTCATGGAGCGCTCGTGCTAAATCTAACCCACTCGTTGCTAGGTGGTTTGCCGCATAGTTGCATGAACAGATGATGACACATGTTTTAAACCTGTCATATACACACAAATTTGTTTTATGTACCAAAAGCATTATGGGAGTTTAATTTTTGTTTAAAAAAACAAGTATAACATATATACGTTTTATAGAGAAGAGCATAAATTTTTAAAACCATTCATAAAGTTATCTCTTAGAAAACTATAAAAGCTAACGGCTAGATAATTTTCATGAGTCTTCTATAGACCACTCTCATATACATTTTATGAAACACATTTTAAAAAAAAAACCATAATTTTTTCACAAATTTTATGAAAAAAATTGTATGATTATTTTTAATCTTTTTTATTTCTAACCCTCTCTAAATCCAACTTAGCCAGTGGGAGCCTTGTGCACTAGGCTACTTTTTTGTTTTTGTTTTTTTTTTTTAAATTTCTATATTATGAATTACATGCATTGTCAACATGTGTTGGCCCCAATATGGAAGGAGTTTTTACCGTTTAAACACGAGGCCTTGAGTTTGAATCGATGCAAATGCAACAAACATTTTTAAGAGAGTTATTCTTAATTGAGCCTAATAATACTCCAAATCTGATACGGTTTACAGTTAGATAGAAATATATAGAAAAAAAGTACATGCATCTTTTTTATATTACATGAAATTGGAATGGTGGTGGTGATCCATTAGAAAAGGGATTAAAAGAAACAAAGAAAGGAAGTAGAAAGGAAAAGGAGGAATTAAGGAACACATGTCCAACTACATTGTGAAATTAGATTTACCAAACTCTCCCAACAACTTGGAGTGGGGTCATATATAAGAGTGCCTTCTGAATTGCACTATATATGTAGTAGCAGTCCGTACGTAGTATTCAAAATATTATTGTTAATTGGTTTGATTTGCAAAAATATATATGATATTTTTTAAAAAGTGGTCCAATACCAAATGTTTTTTTTAGAGGTAAAAATAACTATGAACTTTTAAAATAGGTACAAAACTATATATTGACTGTTAGTTAACTGTTTGTTTGTTTTTTTTAAGGGTTAAGGTACAAAAATATATATGAGGTTTTCTTAAAAGTGTGTCCAACACAAATGTTTTTTTTAGGAGCAAAAGTAATTAGAAACTTCTAAAATAAGTGTAAAAATACATATTGACCATTAGTTGATTGTTTGTTTGAATTTCTTGACGATGACGTGGATGATTAAGAAACAACTTGGAGAAAAATATTTACATACTCTAGAAGTATCATGTCATCTAAACTCGTTTAATGAAACATAACAAGTTATATCATTTTAATCCTAGTTGGTTAATAACTCATCTGAAAAAATTTAAATTTTATCTTGTCTTTAAGAAAGATATTTGATAATCATTTTGTTTTATTTTTAAAAAAATTAATATTTTTTTCTTTTAAAAGCATGATAAAATTTGAATCTTTTCAGATGAGTTATCAGCCAATTAGGATTAAGATGATATTAATTGTTATGTTTTCATTGGACAGAGTTCAGATAACGTGATACTCTTGGAGTATGTAAGTATTTTTCCAATTTTTGGAATAATAATTTACTGATTGGGAAAAAGAAATTAATTTCTACCTAACTCTTCATCTTCACCTCATCACTTCATCCGAAAGAGAGAGGGAGATGATAGAAAAGGTTATGCAGAGATAAAATAATGAGGTGGACATAAAGGGTTATTATTTCATATTGTTTTTTAATTATCCATGTCATCCTCCATGCCACCATTTTTAGTCAAAGAATTTAAACAAATGGTCAACTAACGGTCAATATCTATTTTTTCATATATTCTGGAACTTTATAGTTACTTTTGCCCCTAAAAAAATATTTGTGTCGAGTGCTCTTTTGGGCATATATCATGTGTATCTTTGCATCTTAAGTCTTAAAAAATTCAAATAAACAATCAATTAACGGTTAATGTGCATTTTTATACCTATTTTGAAAATTTATAATTACTTTTGGCTATAAAAAAATATTTGGTGGTCGGCGCACATTAAAAAAAAAAATCTCATATATATTTTTACACTTTAACCCATATTAATTTATTAGTTTTTTGTGTTGCATGGTGCACGTTCTTGTACTCGAGTTAGGTGCATTCATATGAATTCAACCAACCCTCCTTCTATCTAACATTACATATATTGTTTTCATCCTCTTCATTTCTCCATGTCCTATTTAATTTGCTCCATCTCTCTTTTATTATACAAAATTATGTGTATGTGTGTGCGTATACATTATATTCATTATATTTTAATTATTGCAATAATTTTTAACAATGATAGATTTTTTTTTTTGAAAATTTAATTAGTTTAACTTGATATAAATCATTCAATTAACCTCTCTAATTTTAGCCATTCAACCCATCAATTCCTAGTATATTTGTATGACTTGGTTATAGCTTAATTTCTGGGAGACTAGATGTTTTATTTATTTATTTTGAAAATGTAGGAACCAACTAAATTATTTTTCTAATTATTTCCTACACCTTCTTCCTTCCCATGAAATAAGAATTACTTACTATCAATATAAAATTTATAGCAAAGATAAACCGTTTATAATTCATTGATGCAGTTGATTTTGGAGATTTTTTTTACAATGTATAAGAAAATATGTTGAATTTAAAAATTATTTAAAACTAATAAAATGAGAAACACATATTTAATAAAAAAATAATTACAATTTTTAAATTATTTAAAGTATACATTTTGGCCCTTTATGTTTGTTTCAGATCATTTCAATCCTTAAGTTTGTAAAATACGTGTTCGGCCCTTTAATGTTAACACCGTTAGTTATCACTTAACGGAAAATCTTGACTCAACACTTTTAAGCGATGATTATGCGATTAAATGTTGATCAAGCGCTTAATATGTTAGTATTTTAATAAATTAATATTTTCAATCCTATTAATTGAAAAAATTTAATTTTCTTTGACAAAAAAATATATTTAATCTTCACAAATTGTGAAAAACCACAAAACAGTCTGTAAAGATTTTTTTTTCAATTGATAGGATTTAAAATATTAATTTATTAAAATACTAACATATAAACACGTGTTTGGTTACAAGATTTAATCGATCATCGCTTAAAATTGTTGAATCAGTATTTTCCGTTAAGGAACCAAATGTGCACTTTACAAATTTAAGGAACTAAAATGATACAAGATGCAAATATAAAAAACCAAATGTATACTTTAGCCTTTAAATTATTATCATTATTATTGTAAATTAGGATGTGTTTGAAATTCTGAAATCGTAATAAATCCCAACGAAGGCCAACACAAGTTACGACCTGGGAAGTATGTCAGTACTCAGTAGCCAGAAGAAGAAACAAAACCAGAGTGCACACAGAGCCACAGGAAAAAGCGAATTACAGAGTGAAATTATCCAAACACAGCCTTATCAGGTCAGCCATTAAGCCGGATAAGCTAGGTGGCTAAGCCCTGGACAAAAATAATCCTTTAATTTTTTTTCTTTACTTCTTTAATTTTAAAAAACCGTTGGAATCATAAATTCAACTGCTTTTAACGTTAGTTGGGTCTCAATCTCTCTCATCACCAATATCTAACAGTCAACCCTACCAGCCTTCCCTCTTTTTTTTTTCCCTGTCTATTTTATCTCATCTTCCATTACCATCCAAAAACAATAAAAACTCAAAATTCATGAAAATAGAATAAAAAATAGTTAAAATAAACCTTAGCGAGTTCCTCCCTTTTGTTTTTATATTCTTAAATTGAGGAGTCCTTTACCCCCCTCTCTCTGTGTGTCTCTGTCTCTCTCTCTCTCTCTCTCTCATCCACCATTTTTGCTCCTTAAAAAACTAAAGCATTCGTCGTCACACAACACAACATCCAACGTTGTTGTTTTTGAAGCAAATGGGCGTGGACATGTCCAATAACCCACCTCCATCTTCTCACACTAAAGACTTTTTTGCTTCTCCGGCACTTTCTCTCAGTCTCGTAAGTGAAATGAATCCATCAAAGTGTTCACCTTTCTTCATCCCCAGATGCTAAAATTGTGTTTTTTTATTTCTCTGATTGATTTTTTCTCTGTTGTGAATCAAGGCTGGGATTTTCCGGCATGCCGGAGACGCTGCTGCAGCGGCGGGGGCCGCCACGTCCAGCCGGGAGGTGGAGGAGGGGGATGAAGGGAGTGGCGGCGGCGGCCGGCGGGATGAAACAGTGGAGATTAGCAGCGAGAACTCCGGCCACACGAGATCCAGATCGGACGATATAGATTTTGAAGGAGAAGGCGACGGTGACGACGGAGACGATGGCGACGGAGATAAGAACAAGAAGAAGAAGAGGAAGAAGTATCACAGGCACACTGCTGAACAAATCAGAGAAATGGAAGCGTACGTTGATTCTTTCTTTTTTCTAATCTTTTTAATTCATTTGTCAACACACATCTTTCACTCTCATTGTTTTTTTCCCCTTTTTCAGAAATAATGTTTCACATACATTATGAAGATATAACACACAAAAATAAAAATAAAAATGAATATGTATTAATATTTAATAGTTCAAAGGGGGTTGATTAAATTAAGATGATAACCTATACAATGATCCTAGCTAATGTGAGCTGAGCAGAATCTACTTTTTGCAGTACCTTTTCTTTTAAAGTTTGTTGAGAGTATTATTGGCATTGGTAAAGAGAAAAAATTAGAATAAGGGAACTTGAAAATTTACAGGTGAATCAGTTACCATTAACAATTCATGGGATTTGTCAACGAATCATTTCCTTCGGTTGGAACCTATATGTCATTCTCCCTAAATTTCTTTGTGCTTGCCATTTTTATGTTTTTTTTTTCTGGGCACATGCATGTTTAGGTGTCAACTAATGGTTACTCACTAACAATTTGGAGAGAAACCGATGAAATGGGCATTTTTAAAGTTATAATGAACATTAAAAGGGAAAAAAAATGTTAAAAACAAACTAAGTTTTTTGCCCAGAATATCAAACTAAGTTATGAACAGTTAAAAACTAGTTAATTTTATGTTGTGTAAGAAAATAGTGAGTATAGCTTTGCAATTTTGTTGGGAACATATACTCCCATTTTGGATTATTGAACTTTATATGATTGCAAAGGGAACTAACTCTCTTTTTTGCTGTCAGATTAATTATATTTTGACTAGATTCTTAAATAATTATTAGAATGTTACTTTAACAAAGAATTAAATATGCAAACAATTATAAGCTCAGTCATTCTAGAAAATATACTTCAATAGTCTAGATCCCTCCCAATAAAAACTACATAACAAGTTTATATAATTAAAAATCTGTATAATAACCAGAAAAAAGAAGGAAATAAGATAAGAGCCATTATTTCTCACAGGCCCCAATAGATTCCCTCTTTTTTTTTTAAAAAATCCCCTGTAAACTTCAAATTCTCTTTCTCTTGTCTATATATATATATATATATATATTGTGTGTGTGTGTATATAGACAAGCTGAAATGAGATAAAAGTGATAAACTCTATTTAAGCATAAACCCTATTATTTATTTATTTATTTTAGTTCAGTGAAATTTTTTTATTACTAGCTAGAGGAGATTTTAGAAAATGTTTGGGGATAAAAGAAAAGAAAAGAAAAGAGACTGAAAAGAAGGGTACAAATATATTTCAGGCTTTTCAAAGAGTCACCACATCCTGATGAAAAGCAAAGGCAACAACTTAGCAAGCAATTAGGCCTTGCCCCTAGACAAGTCAAGTTCTGGTTCCAAAATCGTCGCACCCAAATCAAGGTATTTTTCTCTCTCTTCTCCTCTTTTTTTCCTGTTTGGTTGAAGGTGAGCTGCTCACCCCCTAGTATGAAAAGTCAGACATGGTCATGGTGTGACATGCTTCCAAAATTAATGTACGGAAAACGATGGAAAAAGTTATGTAATTTTTTAAAAAATTTAAGGGCAATTTAGTCAAAATTTTATCTCTCCTCTCCTCCCATGCCCTCCAACTAAACACAACCCTAAGAAAATCAAAATAATTACCCACAAGAATCCACAATTAATATATACAAAACCCTTTGGTTATATTTATAAGTTTAATTTAATTAAATCTCACATTTCAAAGAGAGTTAGTTAACTCATTAGTTGTGAATTAAATTTTTAATTTTATCCTGGTCTTTTATTAATTTTAAAAGTCAACATGAATAAATTCTTTTTATTTATTATAATTAATAGGGGTAAGAAAGTAAAAAAAAAACACATTTATCACTATAAAATTGGACTTATATAATGACCAAAATTTTATGATAAAATTGATTTATAAATAGGATTAGAGTGGTAAACTAAAAAAAAAAAGTTAGTAGTGATGTATTTATGCTAAATTGACTTAATAATGAAATTCCGTTGCTAATTAATTAGTGATAGCCTATTTGAAAGTGAAATCGTCCAATTCCATCACTAATCCTTTGTTTTTTTTAAGTAGTTATACATTCAAAAAAAAAAAATGGTTAACTCAATAAATTTGTCTAATTTTACCCCTATTCAAATTTGTCTCACCTCTCTCTTCCTCCTCCTCCTACCTCGAAGGTGACTAACTCTGAAAGGTGAACAACTTTGCAGGCAATACAAGAACGTCATGAGAACTCATTGTTAAAGACAGAAATAGATAAACTGAGAGACGAAAACAAGCAAATGAGAGAGACCATCAACAAATCTTGCTGCCCCAACTGTGGCATGACCACCACAAGCAGAGACACCGTCATGTCCACCGAAGAACAACAACTTCGTATCGAAAATGCCAAACTCAAAGCCGAGGTTATTCTTCCCCACACACACAGCACACAAAACACTGTTGTGAATGCATGCGTGCAGACATTTATATAAAGTTTAAAACTTGAGATTGTTTTTTTGGTTTTGCATCAGGTAGAGAAGTTAAGAGCGGTAATCGGGAAGTACCCGCAAGGGACGGCGTCACCGTCGTGTTCCGGCGGAGGAAATGACCAAGAGAACCGAAGCTCGTTGGATTTTTACACAGGAATATTTGGGCTGGACAAGACGAGAATAACGGACATAGTGAACCAAGCTTTGGAGGAGCTGGTGAAAATGGCGACGGTGGGAGAACCATTGTGGGTTCGGAGTTTAGAAACTGACCGTGAGATACTTAACTACGATGAGTATGTGAAGGAGTTCGGAGCCAGCAAGGTTGATAGTTCTTCTTCAAGCACCAGCCATGGAAGTAGGATCAAGAGATCCATCGAAGCTTCCAGAGACACTGGCCTTGTTTTTGTTGATCTTCCTCGTCTCCTTCACAGATTCTTAGATGTGGTAAGTTCATCACAACACATATTTAATTCAACCTAATTCTTTATATATACGCATAACAAATCTGCAGAAATGAATCACTTTTGTCTCTGTAGTATCACCTCTCTTTATTTGTAGAGGATATTTATGCTAGCTAGGGGAGAAAGGTCTTTTTTTTTGGACAAAACATAAATAAGGAGAAAAGAAATATTTCGAGTCCTAGCTATATGAATTAAAAAAGGGAAAATCATTTTAAGGTCCAAGGGCTTAAGAAAATGTCAAAAAAGTATTAGAAAAAATTCTGATGTCAAAAAGATCTCAAGAAGTTGTTAAAACCCACAGATGGAGTTGTCAATGCCCTATTGAAAGAGTTGTCAATATGAGACCATTTTTACATGAGAATTTTGTGACATTTTTTTGGTCCTTTGGAACCTTACAGAGATTTTCTCATTAAAAAAAAAATTAGAAGTTGATACTTTTCTCAATATATTGTTTTGACTTGATTATAACTTAGTGCATAAATTCTGACTTAATGCAATTCAATTCCTGAACTTTGACTTGAAACATCTCAAGTTTTATAATTTTAACTATTTAAAATATTAGTCAATATATTTTAGATAATAACATTATATATTTCATGGAACTAAGGAATTAAAGTTTTAAATGATTAAAATTATAAAGACCAGGTTCCATTGAGTTAAAGTTTATGTACTGAATTTTAATTAAGTCAAAATTATATTAATTGAGTTACGCTGAGTTAGGTCATGTTTGAGTGAAATGGTCTCAATTACTTTTAGCAAAGTTGCTTATAATTAGACATAAAAAAAAGTTTGAACATGAATTAATAGTATTGTATATCAAATAACTGTATATAAAAGAATTAATGTTCATGAGACTTAGACTTTATAAAATGAATGATATTTATATGTTATAAATGCAGAATCAATGGAAGGAGATGTTTCCATGCTTGATATCAAAGACAGCAACTGTAGATGTCATTTGCAGTGGAGAAGGAGCTAACAGGAATGGTGCGGTTCATTTGGTGAGTACCAAACAAGGAATCATTATCACTTTTGCTAAATGACACAAAAAATATGTGGGCCCACGTTATCAAAATCTTTAAAAAGTTTTAAAATTTGGAAAAAAAAAAATCATGTTTCAAATCATATTTTAAAATAATAAGGTATTTTATTCTTATTTCTCGAGTGTGGTCCATTCATGAATAAAAAAATAATACTTATATCAAACTTTCCACGTGGTTTACATTATATATAAAAATTAAAATGAAGTTTCATTATCAGAGCAGATATTTTTCCTGAATTTTACTAGGCGTTAGAAAAATATGTTCACATTAGTTGAGATAATACTCTCCTCACACATTTACCTCATAAACCGTAAATCACGTTGAATAAACAGTTTTTACCGTTTATCCAACGAACACTTAATAGAAGTTACATGTATTTACGTGGTTAAAAATAATCCATTTATATATCTTGTATTTTTTTTTTCCCTTTGGATAAAAGGGGTGTTCCTGACTTTAAACTGAGCCTTTTGTTTGGATATGATAAAGTGATTATATAAAGATACAAAAAAGCATTTAAGAGAATATTTACAAAAGTTCCAATCCCATTCACTGACTCTTTTCCGCAGTTTCCTTTCCCTCTTCCCTTTTTAGCCATGCAATTATATAAATTAAAAAATGATAAAAGAAGGGGAAAAAAAAACCACATTAGGAGAACTCCCCCTAATTAAGTCTAATAATAACACTTTACACATTTGATAATATTGAATCTCAAATAAATGTATAAAAAATTTAAATTCAAACTACGTTAGCACCAACTAAAAGCCACATCGCTTGTTTTTGTTTTTGTTTTCTGATTTTTTTTGTTTTTTGCTATAAAGGATGACTAGAAGCCTGTATTACAAAGAAAAGAAATTACAATTAATGAAAGGAATAAAAGATATTTTTGGAATATTGAAAAGTTTTTAATTTAATCCCATACACTCTCGATCAACCCAACTCAAACCAAACTAACCTTAAGTTGCTAGGACACTCATCAGAATAGCAGAAGAAGAGATACCTATTTTAGCTAAGGCATCCATTACTTTGTTGAAATCTCTAGAAATAACTCTTATATCTATCTGCCAGTTCAAAACCATAAACTCCCTAGCTTTTAAAACTAGATTGCTACATGTGTTACAAGCATAATCTAAAATCAGATTAATGATATCATTAGCATCAGATTCTAAGATAATTTTCTTAAAATCCAAATCCCTAGCCAATTGTAACCCTGTGTGGGGTTGATTCATAGACATGAGGAAGAAAGACTCTTGCTAAGAGGCCTGGTATCCATTTAAAGGACACTAGTTGGGTCGGGTCGGATTATTTGGATTCCTAATAATAGGATCCGGATACTAGTAGTTCCATACTTCCATCTATAAAAGGGTTACACTATTTTTAGCTTTGAAATTACAGTAGTTTTTTTTTTTTTTTTTTTTTTGAAAGCAAGTATATTCGGATATTATAAGTGGCTTGTTTGTCTGTTTTCGAAAATTAAAAACCCAATCCCAAAACATTAATTATATGGGGCAAAAGTAAAAAACAGAATCACAATCACAATCACATGTGTATTGTCGTTTTGGAAATGAAAAGAAGGGAAGAAGACAAAGTATATGTCATAATAATAAAATAACAACAAAAAAGATATTATGAAATGAGTTAAGTTTGTTGGGTAGTTTTCACTGAGTTACTTGAAAGTTTTTTTAGGTTTAATATCGCCTCAGAAATATTAAAATAAAATAATGTTGTCCTTTTAGTTAAAAAGTTAACGGTCAACGTCAATATCAATTTTTTGATGGTCAACGTTAATTTTTTAATGATATAAGACAATATTGTTGTGTTTTGAAATTTCTAAGACCACATCGAATTTAGAAAAGGTAACATTATTCCTTAACGAAAACTTTCTGGAGTAAATTTTCACCTTAACCCTTATGAAATTGAATAGAAATGAAGGAGTGGTTGTGAAAAAATAAAAAATAAAATTGCAGATGTTTGCTGAGCTACAAATGCTAACTCCAATGGTGGCGACAAGGGAAGTGTATTTCGTGAGGTACTGCAAGCAACTCAGTGCAGAGCAGTGGGCAATCGTGGACGTGTCAGTGGACAAGGTTGAAGACAACATCGATGCCTCCCTTGTCAAATGTCGAAAACGCCCCTCTGGCTGCATCATTGAAGATAAGTCTAATGGCCATTGCAAGGTACACTTCTATATATATATATATATATATATATCTCTTCTTTCTCTCTTTAACTCCACAGTCCACACACATCATCATAACAATAATTCTTTCATCATCAAGTTTCTGACTTTAACCAGTTCAGGGACCCGGGTCATATCAAATTTAGGTTAAAGATCATAACTTTTCTAATTACCTCAGTTTTGTTTGGTTAAAGATGTTGACTTTTCTAAGTACCTCAGTTTTGTTATTTTCTTTACTCCTAACATTGTCAAATTATAGTCTTTTTTAAATGATTAAAGTTGTAAGCAAACTTTTGGTGTCTTATTTCCTGATTTTAGGAAAAGTTATTATCAGGTTTTAGGAAAAAAATTACCTTTAAGTAAGTTTTTTTCTTTTAAAAAACTTTTCTTAAAGCATGTTGAAAAATTTAAGCAGGGTTAACATTGACAAAAGTGCAATATATCCCAACTGATTCTTGCAGATTAAAGTTGGGATATAGGTGAATTAGAGTGATTTGAAAAAGTTTCTATAAAAAAAGGAGTAATTTTGACTTAAACTTGATTGGAATATATATTGAAAAAACAACTTCAGAAGGTTCAAATTTGAAGAGAGGTTAAAAATTAGAAGTAAGAAAAAATTACTTCAACTTTAAAGTAGTTTTTAAGCGAAAGGTCAATTAACTCCAAACCTATGGTAAACATCATTTTCTTTGTCCCTTGTACAACCCCAAATACTGTGTGTTTGATTTGAGAGGAGAGGATGAGAGAACTTTTACCAAATTGTCATTAATGAGAAGAAAAATATTTTTTGTTGAGAGTATAATTATGGAATATTGAAAAAAATTCTATGAGCAATTTGGTCAAAACAAGATATTTTTTTTCCTTCTCCCTTTTCTCCCTTCAAACCAAACACATCCTAGTGTCTATTTGGATTCACAATATAAATTATTTTTCTAGCGTGATTTACTGCATACGAAATAAGTGTGAATATAATTTTGTCACAACTTGACATGCCTTTAGTTGTTAGTTTAGTAGAAGGAAGCTAAAAGCCAATGATTTGTTCTTATCAGGTGACGTGGGTGGAGCACTTGGAATGCCAGAAGAGCCCAGTGCACACACTGTACCGCAATATTGTAAACAGGGGCCTGGCTTTTGGTGCAAGGCACTGGATTGCCACTCTCCAGCTTCAATGTGAACGTCTGGTTTTCTTCATGGCCACCAATGTTCCCATGAAGGATTCAACTGGTGAGAACTTAGTTGTAGTAACTAGTAAGCATTCAAACAAGACAGTAGCTCTGTTTTATAAGCATGAATTTTATTACTCTAAAAGGCCTTTTTAACACTAGAAATCTCTTATATAATACTAACCAGATATCATGGATTTCAACTTGTTCAGGTGTTGCAACTTTAGCAGGAAGGAAGAGCATTTTGAAGCTGGCGCAGAGAATGATGTGTAACTTCTGCCATGCCGTTGGAGCTTCGAGCTTCCATACATGGAATAAGGCCACTAGCAAAACAGGGGAAGACGTCAGACTAAGTTCT
The DNA here is from genome assembly GCA_019022615.1 of Acacia melanoxylon. NCBI lineage: Eukaryota > Viridiplantae > Streptophyta > Magnoliopsida > Fabales > Fabaceae > Acacia > Acacia melanoxylon. Next base: position 18,504,926 of record JAFJYJ010000003.1, read on the forward strand.
AGGAAGAATTTAAATGATCCTGGGGAACCTCTAGGGGTGATCTTGTGTGCAGTCTCTTCTGTGTGGCTGCCGGTTTCTCCTAATGTTCTGTTCGATTTCTTGAGAGATGAAGCTCGCAGATCCGAGGTAACTAACACTCCTGAAAATTCTTTAGCCTATTTTGGTAAGTTATCACAACAACTAGGAATTAATAACTCTTCATCCTCTTTGTTCTTCTAGTGGGATATCATGTCCAGTAGTGCTTCAGTGCAATCCATAGCAAACTTAGCGAAAGGACAAGATCGAGGCAATTCAGTGACCATCCAAGTAAGTCCTTTGTTAAATAGTAAAGTGAGAATCAGCACGAGGCCTCAAATGAAGGAATGTAATAACTAAAAAGTCTCACAACAAGAAAGCAACATGCAAATGCAATAACAAGTTCTAATGCAGAAAATAATAATAGGTCTATGTTGCTCATCAGTTGTTGAGATTTTTGAGTAATTACATTCATTTCTTGGGATCTCACAGTGATTTGATTTCCCCTACGGTAAATCACACATAATCTGGTTCCTAATAATTCTAATTCTGAATTCTGGATTCTTCACATCTTGCAGACAATTAAATCAAAAGAGAACAGCATGTGGGTACTACAAGATAGCTGCACAAATGCATATGAATCAATGGTGGTGTATGCACCAGTTGACATCAGTGGGATTCAGTCTGTGATGACAGGATGTGACTCTAGCAATCTAGCCATACTTCCCTCAGGCTTCTCAATTCTACCTGATGGGGTGGATGCAAGGCCACTGGTCATAACTTCAAGGGAGGAAGAAAGAAACACAGAAGGAGGATCTTTGCTCACAGTGGCTTTCCAAGTCCTTACTAATACATCCCCTACAGCTAAGATCACAGTGGAGTCTGTGGAATCGGTCAACACTCTTATATCTTGTACATTAAGAAATATCAGAACCAGTTTACAATGTGAGGAGGGTTGATCAAACATAAAATTCATATAATAATAATAGACTTAAGTTAGCTTTGATACTCATAGGCTTTCTTTCTAGTTAGAGTTAGTATCTCTTTCATTCATTGTTCTTGTTGAAAGGAGGGCTTGCAGTAAATGTATATCTGAATCTGGCTTTCCATAGAGAGGAGACATCAGAGCTTTTAGAACCAAGAAATTTAAGGATGTCTCATGTATAGCATTATTATTTTATTGATGAAATGGTTTTTTTTTTTTTTTTTAAAATTATATTGCGGTTGTGATAGATGAGTATTGTTTAACGATACTTCAAAGACGATTTCAGCAAGTTTCTCATCTTTTATTCCATAGTCTTCTCAGTATGCATATACAGTGCTATGTATAAAGCAAGATTGCAGTACTCTTGCAACAGAAATTATAATCGTGGCCATTCAGTGCATGTCCAGATATCAATTTGTAGAAATTGGTATTGTGAAAACTAACTTACGAAAATTCAGTTTAGCAAAGGTAACGTTTTATTTCCATAGGAATTGATCAGCAAAAACTCATTTTGGTAATGCATTCAATGAAAACTGGGTATGTAAAAATGAGTTCAGGCCTCCAAACTGATATTTTTAAAAAAACAATTCGAGCTGTTTGAAGTTGACAAACAAAAATCAAATTTCAATGATGGGGCTAAGAAAAAGAATGTTTGAGCTCAGCTATCAGAAAAATCTACATATTTTTCCATCAACCAAAGTTTTCACGATATCAAAGTACGCAATTTTATGCATGAGCATTGTAAAATGTGTACAGTTGTACAAATACACTTGCTATGGTATCTGTGGATCTTCCATAAAAACTGAGCATGTCAATTTCAAAATGAGAGAGAAAACGTTAATTCATTAGTATTCCTAGCTTGTGCTTCCCTCCCTCTCAAATTGATTCTGTCAATTTCATTAAAAAGATGCAGATTTTGCAATGGCCAGGAGGTATCATCATATTTAGTAATAGCAATACAGTGATTTCTTTACCTGGGATTATAAACCAAGATCAACTGCATTTAGATCACTATGATAGTGGACAGAAAAGTGGCACGCGCAAAAGTCAACAATCGAGAATGAAAAGGTAAAGAGAAGAAGAAACAAACCTACGATCCATAGTTAGAATCTTGAAATAGCAATTCTTCCTCGCTTGAGAGAAAAGATGGCAGTGAGACAAAAATTATAGATCTTATGTACAAAAAAAAAACCATTCCATTTGGTAATAACATGATTCATTCCTCCACAAAATCTGGGTTATGATCTTAACTGTCGAAATGAGTTCCTTGTTAGTGGATAACTTGTAAGTACCTTTATATTATGAGTTGTAGGACTTGTCTTAGCTGCGCTTGGAACTTAACTCACCTAAATTTTTCTAATAAAAAAAAAGTTTGTACTGTGTGAGTTAAGCCATTGCCACCAATGAGGAAACAAACAAAGCATAAGAAAAAAATGGAGGTAATTTGAAAAAGTAAGTCAGCCAAAAGATTTTTATGAATAAATCTTGCTATCTGATCAACAACCTTCACCAGACTTGTCTGGCACAATAAGCATTGAAAGTGCAATTCTTTGTCAAATAAAGAAGCATTTGGAGGTTATCAACAGACTACTCTGGTTTCACCAACTTTTTTCAGTCAATATAAAACTTCTCGTGGAAAGAGTTGTGACTTTTTTTTTTTTTTTTGGGGGGGGGGGGGGGGGGGGGGGGATTTGGCGGGACGCACTTCATAAAATAAGGGGGAAAAACACTTTATGTAGAAGAAATCTCCTTTCATCATGAAGACAATACATAAACATGAAAACCAAAATGGTTTAGAGGTGCGTTAATAACCTTCACAAACATTTCATCAAACACCTGGCACAAAGCTCTGAAAACCAGTGCAGTAACTAAGCAATTGGAGCAATAACATACAAAGACCAATTTCACTTATCTTTCGTCTAGCACCAATGATACTCTAAACGTTTCAGGATACATTTCTAACCCAGGATAAAGAACAAAAGTAGGCCGGTACAAATTTCATTCAACCTTAAATTCATGAATATCTCATCCTATAATGTGCCAGACAATTACAATCTACAAAAAAATTCACAAAACAACTGACATTCTCTTTATATATGTAAAATGGAAAGAAATAGCTACTTAAATACCTTACTAAAGAAGTTCAGAAGCGTCATGATTCAAAATATTGCATATTGAACAAGCTCAAATAAATGTAAGCCATACATATCCATCAAGGACACATCATGAGAACTCTAAATCCGAAGCAATTTCAACGAAAGTAAAGCACAATTAACAAATTAAACAGAAAATTGACATCACCCTAAGCGGCTGGTAGCGGCTCCTGCTGCGATTCCAATGGAATTCCAAGCTCCTCGGAAGAAGCTTCTTTCTTCTTGGAAACCCTAGATGGAACGGGAACGGCAATGAAGGTCTTGGTCTTACTAATAGGTCTGCTCTTCTCAAGCTGAACGATGTCCCCAACCTTGAACCGATTCTCAGGGTCATGAGCCTGGTACTTCTTCTTCTTCCTGATACGCCTCTTGTACTTGGGGTGAGGCGCCAATCGAACAACTTCGACGGCGACGGTCTTGTCGCTGGTGGCGCAGACGACCTTTCCCTGCATCGATCTCATGGCCCTGATCGGAAGGAAGAAGGAGGGAGGAGAAAAGGTTGGTGGAGGACGAGAAGAAGGGGTTTTAAAGAGAGAAGAGGAGCCATGGAGGAAAGGGGTGGAGAGCTTGAGAGAGTGTAAAGGAGGAAGTTGGAGGAGTGACATTTGAGGATTGGGACGATGGAGCCAAAATGAAAGGATAAGGAGAAGAAGATGATAAATAGCACCCCGCTAATCTATCCCAATGCAATCGTTACTGGTTACTGGTTACTGCTTCTGCTACAAATTCAATTTTGGCAGGGAAAAACAGGTTTCCTGTTTGGATAGCATTAGAATCACTTGTTTTTATAATCACTTCTACGTTTTGCGAGGCAAACTCATCTTGCATTTTACGCGCCAAATAATATTATTTTTTTCCTAAGAAGCCTAAGGCTATGTTTGGTTCGAGGGAAGGGGAGGGAAGGGAAGGGGAGGGGAGAGAAAAAAAATGAAGGGAAGAGAAAAGTGTATTAAAATTTAGTGTAATGGGGCCCACTAAATTTTTCTCCCCACTATATTTTTTCTCTCCCCTCCCCTCCCCTTCCCTCCCACTCCCTCAAACCATGCACACTCTAAGTAATTTAGAAGCAAGCCTTTTAACATGTAAAGATAATTGTGCATTGATGTTAATTTTTTTAAAATATATTTATCAGTTGAGGCAATAATATAGTGATCTAAAACACTGTAATCGATTGAGATGGGCCAAAAATCAAGAAATAATGCTTGATACCATTGATATCATTTGATTCTATTTATAAATTCATTTTGAAAAGGCTTCGTTATAAAAATTAATTTAAGCTAAAAATTTATATTTGAATTGATGTTTTTATTAAATGCTTTTTTTTTCCTAGTTGGTAGGAGTTGGGACTAACAAAAGGGTTCAATCCCTTCATGTCAATGTTTAAATATTTACTGAAAGATATACTCACATTTATCCTTGGTTGGTGAGAAAATTAGAAGGAAAAAGGTTTAAAATAATCATTTTTAGAAGTTTTTCTTTTTAATATCCCCTCTCATATTCTCCCCTCACTTTTGTTTTGGAGTTTTTCGAAATGGTTATTTAAACTGATTTTTTTAAATAAAAATGTATCCAAAACTAAATCACATTACTAATTAATATTTATTTAACCTCAATTTTTAAAATGCAATTGTTATCATTTACTTTTCGCATACATTAATTGGGTTAAAAAACTTTTGCAAACGCTAATTAAACAGCCTTTGGTCTTAAAGAAGCCGGCTTTAATTGATATTAGATAGGCTTATCCTTCCCAGACGACGTGGCACCTCCTAAACAAACCTCAAAATCTACTTAAGAAAACAAAAACTGACACGTGGCCCTCCGTAATTCAATTAATAGATCAAAAACCAACGAACACGGAACACAAACGATCAAACTTGAAATTTTGAGGTAAAGATACTGCTGAATGTCTGTAAATTACTAGATGCTTTCTGGTGGCTTTTAGACAAGTGATATAAAATATTTGGACCAACTCAATTTGGCCGATTAAGCATGACCTCTATGTCACAAAAGTTAGTGTATATATATGTGTAGATCGGATTTGTTCTTTCCTTTATAATTTGTTCCTTTGTGATTTGTAGACTCCTTTAGATTGTCCAACATCACAATTGGAAGTATTGGAAGAAAATGAATTTATTTGTTAGTTGAAAGGGTAGAAATGTGCACAAGTTAAGGGAACATGTTACTTTTATTGAAATCAATTTGTACAATACATTAAGATGCCAACTTTTGTATATCTAATGTCCTCTCTGGTATATCTAATATATTGCATTACAACTTTTGTATGACCCTATACAAACAGCTACATTATTGCTCTTCTTTCTTCTTATTTGGTGAATGTCCATAATTCATGACAGATTCAAAGCACAACTCCACTGGTTCACATTATGTGCTTATTCGAATGTTCACATTATGTGCTTATTCGAATGTGGTAAAGACATACCAGAGAGGATAAAGACATTTTATTTTATTTTATTTTATTTTATTTTTGTATATATTTTATTTTTTAGATTAAAATTATATGTTCTTTTTTTTTTATGCTATCCTACACTTAGGTAGACTCAGATCTCAAATTAATTAGTTTTAGGATAATGAGGAAGAGGGGATGTAGACAGGACAAATATTTTACGTATTTAACCGAAAACTAATTAATTTAAAAACGGGTGTAAAAAAATATTTAAAAAACATATAATTTTAATTTAAATAAATAAAATAAAATAAAATGTGCAGAGTGACAAACATATAAGGATGCTTCCCAACTCATACCGTTTCACACAACACACCAACTGAAAAATCATGGCTTCTCTGACAACCGTAGCTTCCGTTCAGCCAGCAACCGTCAAGGGCCTCGCCGGAAGTTCACTCACCGGAACCAAACTCTCCGTCAGGCCCTCCCGCCTTAATCTCAGACCCAAAAAATTAAGGTGCCTCTCATTTGTCCTCTGTTTTCCTTTTCGTCTTAAATTGCAGAGTTTTGTGAGGCATTTTTGAATATGTTATTTGTAAAGAAGCTGTGCTGTGGTGGCAAAATACGGTGACAAGAGTGTGTACTTTGATTTGGAAGATCTGGGCAACACTACTGGGCAGTGGGATTTATATGGCTCTGATGCACCCTCACCTTATAACTCTCTTCAGGTTCTCTTCTCTAGATTCTAGCTTCCTCTTTTTTTATTTTAATTTAATGCTAATTAAAAGTTAAGGATCATATTGAAACAGGAGAAAAGTACTAGTAATAAATAAGAAAATTAGGGAAAAGGTAAAAAAAAGGGAGATTGCTTTCATTGAGAGTCGAACTCAAGACCTCCCGCTTACTAAACGGGTGCTCTAACGAACTGAGCTATGAAAGCTTGGTGTCAAATTTTTCAAATCATTATGGATATTCCACGGGAATCAGTGTATTCTTAATGTGAATCCAATGTGCAAAGCAATTGAACATTTCCTGGCATCATAATTATGTGAAGAACATTTTGGATTTTCTGGGTATGTTATCATTGCACTATCCTTAACAAGCATTGTCCTATGTTTTTTAAAGTTTGACCTTATGACATGTGTTAGTGATCTGTAGACTGTTTAGCTCTCTGACAACACAAAAAGTTAGTTAATAGCTCTTGAATTGAAATGGATTTGCAGAGCAAGTTCTTTGAGACATTTGCTGCTCCATTCACAAAGAGAGGATTTCTCCTCAAGTTCTTGATACTAGGAGGTGGTGCCACCCTTGCTTACTTCAGTGCCACAGCTTCAGGAGACATTCTACCCATTGTTAAGGGCCCACAACTGCCTCCAAAGCCCGGTCCACGTGGCAAGATCTAGTCTAATTATAGACATCCATAATTTGGGTTTTGTTTAATGTATAAAATTAAATATATATCTCAATCCTCAATGTGTTAGTATGTTCACAGCATAAACCTCCTGTAAGATGTTTAACTTTAAACTGAGGCACAGACCAATATGTTTGGCCTATTTGATTATGATGCTCTTCTCTTTTCTCTCAATCTTCTCTTACCACAGAATATATATATGACTTGAGTCAACCCTAAAGATGAAGTCAACAAAAAGTCAGATTATGGTAGCTACTAGACTACAAATCCTTATCATTGTACAGAGGGTATTTATATCAAACAATGCTTCAAACTGGCTGATTCTGCATATTCATCCTATCTACAAAAGGCAAGAATAGACCAAGGACTAAAAAAAAGTCACTCATCTATTCTCATGCTCAATCTTCAGCTTCATCTTCAGTTTTTTCTGGTTCAATGGCGTGACGTTGGGCTCCTCATGCCACCCAAGCTCTGAAGGTAAGAAACCCTCTTGTTGGTGTCTATGTTGAAAAGTTTCGGCATTTTTCCATTTGTGTCTTTGAACAAGTCATCTATAACAGCTTGAGAGTCCTTCTTCATGTCCCAGTCGCCTGTATCGCCTTCCAAACCCATGATATCTGAAAGCGTCATTGTAACAGGTGTTTCTCCACCTACACTCACATCTAACTCTCGTTTTGTAGGAGTCGGGGCCGGTGACTTCGTAGTGCCTCTTAGAGCGCTTTTCTTCGCGTTTTTTGACAGGTTTTGAGTTTGATAATCTGCATGGAGTACATCATCTATTCTTGAGAGAACTGTGTATGCCAAACTTTCTAGTACTCTTGAATAGCTCTCAAGAACTGCATGCCCTACATCCTGCCCAAATGTAGAAGCAATCCTTAATTTAAGCTAATGAAACACACAAACAATCAAAACATGATGTTCATCATGAAACCTTGTCACTGCAATTGGATTTTGCTTGTATTATACTCCCTCCTCTTTTTTAAGACTGATCCTTAATATAAACAACTTTTTCTTATGTCTCAAAATTTTAACTACTTTTTCTTTTTCTACCCCGTGAAATGCATATATTTATATTAATTATCCCTCACTTACAACTAATTTTCTTTCATTTAATTATTTATTACTCATTCTCTCTCCTATACTTTTTTTCATAAATAGGGGGCATATTTAGAAAAAAAAAAAAAAACATAACATTTTGTACATATCTATTGCTTTTAACTAATTTTACCCGCCAGTTCATTTTGCCAGAATAAAAAAAAAAGGTTGCTTATAAAAAAAGACTGGAGGGAGTATCTAATGAAGGGGATAGGAATAAAACAAAACTTAGGTCAAGTTACTTATATCCATTAGGGCAAATTCATAGGTGAACTTACAAGATGCATTTTAACAACACTTAACATCTGCAAAATAACCTGTGTGCCTATGAAGGAAACAAAATATGGTCTTACCCTGTTAAACTGGATTTTGCTGATATCTAAAGAAGATTGAGGAAGACCAGGGAAACGCTGCTTCAAGAAAAGCAAGATGGTTTCTGCTCTCTCTTCAAAAAGTTCTCTTTTCTCCAAACTCACAGCAGAACCCCAGCCTGATTTCCCATCTTTATGGTTCATTTTCCTCTTCCAAATCTCTATGGAGGCCTCTATTCTGTTCTTGAGGTCCAAGATTTTATGCTCTGATGATAGATCCATGGTTATCAGAAACTGATCAGGATCAAAATGCTCTACAGTGATACTTCTGTAGTTTGAATCACCTAGACTCGCCCTCCCATTCTGGAAAAAATTATCACATCATTTCAGTGCTCAAAACAAGGAATTGAGAGAGCCAAACTGATACTCCTCCGGTGCTTAATATAAGAAATATTTACTTAATTTGATTAAATTGAGGAAGTTAGTTGAGTTAGTTAATATAAAATGAATTTTCTAAAACACTTCTTAATTATTTTGTTCCCCCTCCTCTTTGATTATTATTGAGAGAGCATCAATAGGGACAAATTAGGAAAATATTGACAAATATAAAAACTTGTCTTATATTTAGAACTGATATCAACTCCCCAAATATATCTTATATTAATACTCTCTCAACAATAATAAAAAAGGAGAGAGAATGATAGAATTCAGGAGAATGACTAGGGTGTTTTAGAAAATACATGTCATATTAATTAACTTGACTAATTTCCTTAATCTAATTAAATTAGGTAAGTCTGTCTTATAGAGGACTAGAGGGAGTACTAGTAGTAGTTGATATTTCCTCTTACCTTTGGAAGGGATTCAATGTAATTTTCTGGGACCTCCATTTCTGATAGAACTTGAGCATTTATGGCCATGGCTGCTTTAAGAACTTGGGTGACACTATCTTTCTGGTGCTGAAGAAATTTTCTTGAATTTTCAGATAAACCTTCTGGTGGAACCTTAGGTATGGGCAACCACCACTTGTCATCATCTTTTCTCTTGGAGCTTTCATCCTCTGAATCCTTTGATACATAGTGGAACTCGCTTTGGCCTTCAAAATTGTCCAGGCAATCCTGATCATCAATCCCCATTCATTTCAGAAAATTCTAATAAAACGTTTCCAAGTTAAAGAAAAACTAATAATGGTCTCTCACAAAAAGTTGTAGCTCAGTGTTCTTACAAGAAGCATAGCATCAAGCTTTCTCAATGCAGGTATGTTCATGAGGAGATCAGATCTTTGTTTTGTCGTCATAATCTATTCAATCAAAGATCAAGCTTAATGAAGTTGTTCACTGACAGAAAGGGAGGGGGGGGGGGGGAGATTTACCTCCATTTGGGAGCCATCATCAGCTGTTTGATGTGATGGAACCATTTCAACTATATACTCAGTAACAGAAAGAAGCCAATCAATTTCTTTTCTCCATCTTGATTTTCTCTCTGGTGGCATTTGTTCTAATCGTTTCTGTTCACCAAACACAGCAGCTGCAACATCAAGTGCCAAAAAAAATTATGATTTGTAACATCCAATATATTTTTTAAAGATTAAAACATAAGAAACCTGAACCCTTAATTTTTCGTCATTTGTGCAGGAAGATTTTTTTTTTTTTTTTTTTTTTTTTTTTGGGGGGGGGGGGAACTTACCAGCTAGATTTGTGAATGCATTAGAGAGAGCCAAAGCAGAGGAAACACCAGTTCCTTTACCAGACATATCCTCACCCAGTAACAGTTTTGCAAATTTCTCCTTCATCTGTTCTATTTCTGAATGTCAACCAAACCAAACAAACATGAACTTTAATTTTGATTCTCTGATTCAAACCCAAATGGATTGCATCACAATGATATATATTCATATATATTACCTTGGAGTAGGTTATCTCCGATTTCTTTGACTGCTGCATCTTCTTCTTCAATGGTTGAGCTTGGCTTATTATCAGGATCTCCTCCATTTTGATCAGAAGGAGACTCTTCATTATTGGGAGGGTATGTTTCTTGGCTTCTTGAAGTAAATGAATCTTCTTCCTCTCTTGGAGGTTCTGAAATGCCTCCAGTCGGAACGCTAGAGCTCTTCTTGTGTTGCTGCCTCCCTTTGAAATTGAAAAGCTTCGACATGTAACCTTCTTGCTCTACCATGTCCCAATGAAGAAGAAGAACAAGAAGAAGAAGAAGAAGAAAACCCTCCTACCTACGGAAGATGAACAAGGAAGAACAAAACAAACATGGGGTTTCAGAAAATACCAAACGTTCGTTCGTTGCTTGTGGTGCAAGAGATTGAGAGAGAGAGAGGAGAGAGAATGAAAATGAGGAATGAAAATCTTTTTTAGGAGATTGAGAGAGAAAGTGTGGAGGTGATTGTTGTGTCAGTTTTTTCCAATTTTGAGCTGGGTTTTTAGAACGTGGGGTGCATGTTGTGAGAAACTTGAGATAAACAAACTTTTTTTTTTTTTTGCATTATATTTTAAATATTGTTGGGAGAGGAATCTGTTGTGGTACAGGAATTATGACGTAAGATGTTGGATGGTTGAGGTTGTAATTCCGAGGTCAAAGGTAGCTAATAATAACATATGGATAAATGTATTGATTACATAGATCATGGTAATCATAATAACTTTGTTAAAAACTGATTTTTTATATAGTATGATATAAAATTGAGTACTTTTTGTTTCCCCCTTTAATTTATAATATTGGTCTGTGTAATTCAATAAAAATTTAGATAATTTATTATTTGAGAGACTAAAATCTATAATTTGATAAAAAGTTGGACCATTCTACCATTTGATCGATTAAAACTCATAATTTGGAACATGAGAAGCCAAAACTAAAATAAGGATAATCTTAAAGGACCAAAACTGAAAAAATAAAAGAACTTAGTAGTCAACGATTAATTGCACAACCATCGCTTAAAATTATTGAGTTAGTATTTTAGTTAGTTTTAATTAACAATGTTAACATTAAAGGATCAAATGTTTACTTTACAAATTTCAGGGACTAAAATGATACCAGAAGCAAAGATTAAAAATCAAACGTATATTTTAGCCTACTATTTATTACTTAACATCTCACGGTGATTTCCCATTTTTTTGAAGTATGTTCTATTGACTTGTTTCAAGTACGTTTATCTATAGGTTGGAAAAAACAAAAAGAAAAAAGTATGTGTGTATATATATATATAATGACTTCGTTCAAATTAAAATTTCATTTTCTACTTTTAGAATGCATCAACACAATTTTAAGTCTTCAAATTATTAATTTTTGTGAGTCTTCTAATTATTTGTTGTTATCATATCCTCATGATCTTGTATTCCAACTCAAATGTGATAACCGTACCAGTATATATCATAAAAAATATTTAACACAATACCATACTTGGATAACACAACTCCTAAATGGAGCTTGAAGAGCTCTATTTTTTTTTTTTTTTTTTTAAAAATAATACAAAAGCCACAAAAGAAAATAAAAGAGAGAATCTTGTATAAAGACGGTTGTATTAAGTTGGTAAACTCAAAATATCTTAAATTGAGTCAATGATTCAATTTAAAATATTTAAATGTTGATTATTTCCTAATAATACCTCTAACACATTGTCCAAATAAAAAAGCAAAGGGAAAGCTAGAAGTTGGATATCGTACTTGTACCCATCGCTGCTCTCTCATATGTCTTGACTAATGTATACGACACCATGAGAAGCTGCTGCTGTCGCCGCCGTGAAAAGCCGTTACTGTCTCCCCAATGTCGTCACTGTTAGAAGTCGCCGCTATCGTCGTGAGGAACTCTCTTTGTGCCAAAAAATCACAATTTTGTACAAAGAATGTTGTAGGTTTATTCCTTATTTTGGGATCAATTGGTCGCCATTTAATGCTTCGAATTTGCCTTCTAACGTGAAATCAAAGCTGAGAGAGTAAAGTGAAAATTGATTAGTGTTATATGTTTTTGCCATGTAAGATTGATAAACTCATTAGAGTCCGGGTATAGCCCAGGCTTAAAGAGTGCTTTCAGATCGTCCATCAACAATGTCTTCACATCGGTAGGATTTGAATTCATAACCTTATGGTTATGAGACAACCTCTTTACCAACTAAACCAACATTTATTAATATTTTTTACATATTTATTACTTTCTCCGGTTTAAAATATAAGTTTCAAATTTTTGAAACTGTTTTTTTTTATAAGTTAAAGTTTGGATATGTTTGATCATTTAATGCATTTCTTTTTCATTTTTATCCCTTGTTGTCTTATCCATTTTCAGTATTTTACTCAATTTATCTCTCGCACTTGTTCTTTCTTTTTATGAACAAGGGCCATATTAGAGGGGGAAGTGCGTATGGAATGTTTATTGCTTTCAACTTATCAATAAACTATGGTAATGTTAGAGGGGGAAGTGATTATGAATATAGGGACTAAAACGTATATTTGAAGAAACTTTAAGCACTCACTAAAAATAAACTACGAAAAAACTGGTTCACAAGCGGGCAAGACCATAAGATCTAGCAATTTCCCTAATTAAATTTTGATTATTAGATACAAGTTGATAGCTATAATTAATTTATAAGATCTAGCAATTTTCCTCCTCTTATCTCTGTTTATTTTCATGTTTTTTTGACTTCTTATGGTAATGTTAATTTTCTTTGCTGTAATAAATCAAGTTGGGAGTTTCAATGACAACAAATCTCACATGGTGGTTACATTTCATGGTTTTGAGGGTTGGAATTTAATAACTATAGTCTTATATATTATTGGCTTCATCTTTCAAAAGATTATTTTAGATTGTTGGTAATGGTGAATAGGTCATGGTCGAGACCATGTGGTTTGTTACGTAATTGAGGCTTTCTCTGTCTTCATCTTTTTTACCGGTGTTTATGGATATTTTCTGAGATCTTTTCATAAAGTTTCTTCAACAACCAATTTGGTTGCTTTATTGTCGATAAAAACAGTAGATCCTTTGGATGATTCTTCGAACAACCACTTTATTGCAATGAAACTATTAATAAGTCTTAAGAAGCAACATATTCCCCATAATTCGTATCTCCATGAACATAAACATTTAAGTTTTACTTATAATACATGTGAATATATATATATATATATATATATATATATATATATATATATATATATATATATAGGTGTAGCCTATTCAAATCTCTCAAGGTAAAAAAACATGACTATATCTCTGGTTTGTGAACGAACAAACTCTCCGAACTTCTAATTCTCCTTTTCATCCTTAACCCCACGACCACTTTCCTCCGTTATTGAAGCAAGTTCTTGATTTTCTTTGGGTAATTCATCAGAAGTTGGACCATAAAGCCAACTACAAAGCAGGTAATAGAGCAGATTAACACCTTGAATTACGACAAGAAGCCAATAATACTTGTCATAACGACCTCTGTTTATATTATCCGACACCCAGCTCTCTTTTCCTCCTCTTGAAGTTATGTCATCCACAAGGCTGAACACGGCGGTGGTCACCAAGCTGCCACCTGCCATTGCCAGCCCGACCAGAGACGTGGCAATGCTCGACATGCTCCCCGGAAACTCCGAGTAATAGAACTCTTGTTGGCCTATCACATTAAATGCTTCTGCTATGGCTCCAAGTACAAGTGCAGGAAAAAGCCAGGCAACGGACATGTCAACACCAGCATTAGGATCATCAATATGTCCCTCTTCAATGGCTTTTCTTCGCCTTTTAGACTCCACAATTGCTGACACAATCATTGTGAGAAAGAAGAAGAACAACCCAAGTCCCATTCTGTTTTTTGCACTAATCCTAACTTGTTTGCCTCTGATCTTCGATGCTACGGGAAGCAGGATACGGTCATATATCCCTATCCACACAAATATAAATCCTATGACTATTACAGTCAATGAGCCTGCTGGAATTTCAAAGCTTGATGTGATATGTCTGTTAAAGGATTTGGCTTGGAGCAATGGAAATGAGCCTTGGGCGTTAACGGACATCATTATGCCAGTAGACCACAGTGGAATGACTTTGATGATTGCTTTTAGTTCTTCTACTTCCTCTGCTGTGCAGAGACTCCATGGATTTCTGGCTGAACCATCCGGGGCTATATCTTTTTCTGGATCTTTAATCAAGCAAGCCTTATTCAGAAACCTATATACAATTAAAGCTGTTGTCACCTTGTATCGATCCAACCAAATGTACAGAAGATCAAGAATGGTATTAAAATATAGGGTTAAGCCCACTCCAGGCCCTTGTACTTTTAACAACTTTTGGTCCCTACACGTAAGCCATCAATCCTATTTAGCAGTTTACGTGAGCTTACTTAATGTTGTTAACACCACATTAGCAAATATAACACTGTTAAGCTCACATCCAAGTCCTTATGAAACTACAGGACCAACATTTTGGACAGGATAAAGTATAGGGACGAAAAACAATGAAAACAAAGTATAGGGACCAAAACCAAGACTCCTTAAAAGTACAAGGACCTGCAGTAGGTTTAACCCTGAAGTATACTAGCGTAAAATTCATAGAAGGTATATAGTCTTAAGGTACATTCTATCAAAATAGCTTTTAACACCAGTCTAGTATCCATTTAATTCTCTAAACACTAATAATGAGAATTTTGAAATCACCTTAATTTATCAGATGGAGCAAGGACATCTGAGCCTTCCTTAATGTGATACCTTCCAGGTGAGCCCTTAGGTGGAAGGTCAAGTTTTCTGTTCTTATACCAAGCGGCAATGACACGTGCGAAGCCGGTGACCAAGCTAGCAGTGGGTTTATGCTTTACATAAAGTGGAGAAGCAAGGAAGAACAAGAAGGTTGATAAGAGCATTAGTGCAGCAGGAATCCCAAAACCCAGTTTCCATCCAAAATGGTCTTGCACATAAACTATTGCAGTGAAGGCAATTAAGACAGAAACAGCAGAAGAAGCATAATACCAGCTGAAGAACATTTCCAACACTCTCTGGTTATTAGGGTTATCTTTTCTGTTCACTTGGTCCGCACCAAACGGTAATGAACAACCAAGACCGCCAGTTCCAATGTTGGTTAGTGCAAAGCAAGAGAGCAAGAGAGCCATTTGCCCTCCTGTTGCTGAGCTACACTTCTCTATTGCTTGGTTGCAAGGTGGAGGTCTTGCCTGTGGTATCATGGCTGTTAACCACAA
Source organism: Acacia melanoxylon (assembly GCA_019022615.1). Classification (NCBI taxonomy): domain Eukaryota; kingdom Viridiplantae; phylum Streptophyta; class Magnoliopsida; order Fabales; family Fabaceae; genus Acacia; species Acacia melanoxylon. The sequence goes on from JAFJYJ010000003.1 coordinate 18,520,468, forward strand.
AAGTGCTATTCCCTGTGTCATTATTGAACAAAACAACATTACTTTCAGTTAGATGAATTATTCAACTTAAGTGACATCAAGCCCAAAATTTTGTTCTTGTTGTTGTTGGCCTTGTTCTCTATTGAATTGGACATGTTGTGACTTAGATATTAGTTCCCTTAAACCACATGTAAAATCTCTAGCTTTGTCTATATGTATTTCTCTGGTCTTATTAGAGCTGGGAACAAAGGCCGTCTCGGCCCTCTAAGCCCAACTAAAGAAAAACAATCATTTTTAGAGGCCATGGCCGAAACTATTTTAACAATCTTTACTATTTTTTCAGCTTTTTCTAAAGAAATAAAATTAGAACAATGAAAGTCCTAATTTAGCATATGTTATCAAAATTAAGGTGTAAACGATATACATCATATAACAAACAAATACAGTTATTAAGTCATAATCAAAGGTAAACTATTATCTACATACCACAATTACAAATAATTAATTAGAAGACTTAACAAAATTAAAAATACTTCTTATAAATATGTTTTGAAAAGTGTAAGTAGTCAACAAAATAAACAACACAAGATATGAACAAAACAATAACTAGAAAATAAGTCAAAAATACAAAATTAATAAGAATACATATGAAATAAGAAATATCTTTGATAAGATTTTAGATTCTTAATACAAGATGTTCTTATAAAATTTAATTCTAAAAAAGATAATTGCAACATCATTAATAAAGTATAAAAAATCAATAATGTTATTATCATATAAATAATTTTTAAAAAAAAAAACATACAGGCACCGGCCCTTGGCCCTACAGAGCCGTGCAAGCGCTCGGCCTTATAAGATTGGCCCTTTTAGGCCCGCTTTCACTTTTGAAGCAAAAATCTTAAGCCTTATCCTTGCAAAATTCAGGCCTAAAAGGGCCGGCCGACAAGCTCAACATGTCGGCACTAAGTCTTATTTATAGGTCACCTCCTGCATGTTTCACTGGAATGGGGAAAAAAACTGTTTATCTCTGCCTGGACGAGACGAGGTTCTATTCTAAAAACTAGAAAGTAAGGCCCCTTTCTTTAGAATTCCTATGAAGAATCTTATCCATAATAATCATCATACATCCCAATATAAGCATATTCTTTATGATTTTATTCTAATACTCTAAGTCTCTCCTATTTGGGAACATATATATTCATCATCTCGTTAAGCAGGACCTGAGAGTGGAATCTTACAGATTGTTAGTAGAAAATTTGACCCGTTGAAACTCTGGTCAACAAACTAACTAAACAGAGAAATAGAAAGCAACCCTTGTAAACAGAACTTCACTTTTTTCTCCTCTTAAAAAAAAGAAGAAGAAGAAGGAAAGAGGATGAATACCAGGAAAGCGAAGACAGAACCTAAGCCAACAGTGAGGAATCGACCAAGATAAGAATCACCGATAATAGCAGCGACCACAGGAATGAAATTTCCAGCAGCAGAGGATAATAAGAGTATCCTTGTGGCTGTGGCAACACGAAGCCTATAATCCCCCATCAGATAGAAAGTCATGTTAGGCGAAATCCCCATGCTAGCCACCCTGGCCAGTGCCTCATTTGCTGCAACATCATTATTAACCAAGATTAAGCCACAGAAAAGAAAAATAATGGTTTTTTAGATAATGGGGTTGAAGCAAATTACTAGTAAATAATGATTTACCTATAATGAAGGGCATGGTGATGAAGCCACCCTTGTTTCTCTGGGTTTTAGAAATCAGAGGACTACGAACCATTTCGGCTTCAGCTGAAGAAGATGAAGCACCACCCATTTCTTGCATCTCCATTGCGTAGGAAAAACCCAGATAAAGCAGAGAACTTTTAAATTTTTTGTTACAGTAGGGTGATTTTCCAAAGGCATGTGCTTGTTGTCTTTTCCTCCATATTAAGAAAAAAAGATTCGGATCTGGACAAATGAGAATTGAAAGAAGAAAAAACAACATAAGGGTGATGGACCATTTGGGCTTGACAGATTGTGCTAAATGAATGAGGTAGGCCACAAATGAGACTGAAAACTGACACCAGTAGTGCTTTAATATATAAGGGTGAATTATGGTGAGCTTGCAGAGTAGAGAGGGTGTAATTACTAAAAAGTCCCAAGGGCATGTGCTTGTTGTCTTTTCCTCCATATCAAGAAAAAAAGATTCGGTAGCGCTGATGGCTGGTCTTGTACCAGTGTTTTTCGGGTTCGATCCCTCCCAGGGACCATTAGGTCCCCAATCAAAAAAAAAAGAAAAAGAAAAAAAGATTCGGATCTGGACAAATGAGAATTGAAAGAAGAAAAAAAATGATTTGTTGACTGGCCTCAACATCTTCTGAGGATTCGATCCGTGATTCACTAAAGAGGCTTGATCCAGCTCCGCCTGTGCCAAGGACAAATAATTGAAGTGATGGTAATAACATCGAAATGATAGAATTAATCGTGCTACCTTAGTCCTAAATAAACAACATACTCCATCTTCTTCTTCTTCTTATTCTTATAACACCCCAACTATTAAATTTATTTACTCCTTTTTATACGATACTTACTTATTTTCAAAGAGAATTAATTATCTTTTTCCATCTATGCCCATAATTAATAAGGATAATGGGTGAGAGTAATAATTAATACTACCTTCGGTCCTAATTATAAGACCTAGTTGACTTTTTTTTAGAGATTAAGGAAGCTAAATAAGTTACTTAATCATTTCATATGTTATGTTTTCTTATATTATATATTAGTTTATTAATCAAATTATTAAATTTGAAGAAAAAAAAATACTCTAAGCTAATTTAATTAGCTTTCTTAATCTCTCTAAAAAAGTCAACTAAGTCTTATAATTAGGACCAGAGGAAGCATGATATTAGAATGTAGTACAATTAGTAGGGGTAATATTGAAAACTAAAATTCTAAGACAACTTTATTAACTTTAACTGCTTTAATAGATTTGTGACAATAGTTAATTAGTGTCTTATAATAAGGACTAGAGGGAGTACATCACATGAATATTTTCGTCAACATCAATCTACTTTGTCAATTTAGATTTTTTTTTTGTTTTTGTTTTTGTTTTTCCCCCTTTAAAGAATTCTCACTGATTGTACATTATAAAGAGTTTTCATTTTGTTACAAATAAATTTTAACTAATTTTCTTAATTTACTAAAATTAGTTATCTAACTCTTATATTAAAGAATAAAAGTAGTAGTAGTGTTCCTGATAAAAATTAGCCACAAATATGGATATAAATAACTAAAAATTTAGAAATAAGTTAAGACGTTTAAATTTTAAATGTAACTTTGAGTGCCATGTGTCAGTTTACAAACAAAATTAACCTTAAATAACGATAAAGACAAAATTGCTATACATTTTGGTTGCTTTTAAGATAGAATTACTTGTAAGAAAACACTTTCGGATATCCAACAATCCTGAGTGATTACTTTTGGGTTGAAATTACACCTTATCCCAAGAATTAATTATTATTTTAATTATTTTCACAAGCATGAAGCATGCAAGATTGTTTTCGTCTTGTTTTTGTTTCTATCTGGGTTTTTTTTATCAATTTTTTTTTACCAATCTAGCGTACTTTTGAAACTATTTACCGGAGTAAGGTTGTTTTGGGGAGTCCACTGGTCTCCGGGGTTCTATCAGTCCTGACGGAATTAAGCGTCGGGCCCCTCGACGCTGAACTGGATACCGGTTTTGTCGGGTTCGACAGAACTCGAGACCAATTCCGTCGGGGTTTTTTGAACCGCGGGACTCTCCAAAACAACCCTATAATAGTTTCAAAAGTATTCTAGATTGGTAAAAAAAATTAAAAAAATTATTATTTTGGTCAAAAAGCCTTCTATCTGAGTGTCATTGTTTAAGGCTTGCTGGCTCTGTTTTATAATCTGGCTTTGTTATCGTTTTTTACGCAGTTTGTTCTTTTTGTTTTTTTCGCATCAATCCCTCAAAGGTTGAAAGAAAACAAGAAAGATGAGACAACAACGATGAGTCACATTTTCATTACTTACCTGATTTCTTCTTCTTTTTTTAAATAGAAACTGGATGCATTCATTACCTACTCGATCCACAATTCCAGGCGAGGCGACCAACTACTCTTTCATCAACTACCACCTCATCTAAGATAAAAAATAAAGAAGACAATTTCATTTAATTTTTTCCCTGCTTAATTTACTGATTTATGATGATCACTTCATTGCGCCTCTGCACGCCACAAACACGGTGAAATCCTCGAAGCGAAGCCTCTCACTTCGTCCTTGTCCGGTGAATCACTTCCACGGGCCACAATCTCGCTGTCGCATTCTCCTCTGACATGGAATCCATCGGTTTACTCTTGCTCTGCCCAGTGTTATCCTACCTCGATCAAGAGCTTGATAACCGCTACAAGCTCTACCGCTACTGGAATTACCCGCAAAGCGTCCAGTTCCTTGAGGAACACGCCAATTCCATTCTCGCCGTCGTCAGTGGTTCTAACTACAGCACCGACGCTGCGCTCATCGACGCTTTACCCAAGCTTGGTATCGTGTCTAGCTTCAGCGTTGGAGTCGATCACATTGACTTGAACAAGTGTAGGGAAAAGGGGATTCGGGTTACTAATACGCCTGATGCGTTGACCGATGAAGTCGCCGACCTGACGATTGGCTTGATCCTGGCCGTGTTGAGGAGGCTCTGTGAGTGTGATCGGTATGTGAGGAGCGGGAAATGGAAGAAGGGTGACTACAAGTTGACCACTAAGGTAACTGTGATTTTGTTCGTTGACTTTTGCATTGCTAGCAACTGAAGTTACCTTTTTGGATTCTTGTGGATTTTCAGTGATGGAGATTTAATTTTGGGTTAAGGTGGATATTGATGAATAAAGTGTTAAAAACACCCAACACAACAAAGTTTTAAGAATCATAAATATCAAAAAATAATTAAAAAAATGCAAAATCTGAGTGTATCTCTCCCTCATGGACTCCTCTTCTCTGTTTCAGGGTTGTCCATTCACCTTCAAATGCAAACCCTCCTGTTCTTACCCACCACCACCACCCAAATCCAACGCCTTACCCAATCATCTCAACATCAAAGCTCAATCCAAACCTGAATCGCCGATTACCCTTAACAACTCTATCCCCTCTTATTCCAAACAGAGTCGCCCCACCGACGAGAACATTCGCGAGGAGGCTCGTCGGATCAATGTCGACCACCGCCACCAGTTTTCAGCCATGTATGTCCCCTTTAATGCAGACCCTTCGTCCACCGAGTCATACTCTCTCGACTAGATCGTGTATCGATCCCGATCTGGTGGGCTGCTTGATGTTCAGCACGATATGGAAGCGTTGAATAAATACGACGGCGAGTAATTGGAGCAACCTTTTTGACTCTCCGGTGGGTAAGACCACGTGACCTTATGGGTCTGGCGTTAGGAGCAAGAAGGGATGGGTATGCCCGAGATCGACAGTGACGGCATTGTGAGCGCTTTAGGAGGGAATTCGAATCTGTTCTGGGCTGAGCGTTTTGGCAAAAAGTATTTGGGCATGAACGATTTGTGGTGAAGCACTGTTGGATTAGTATTTGGCACTGTGCCCTATCGATCCCTTCTTGCTTTTTCCTCACACGTGTACGCCACATCCTCCTTTTCTCTTCACCACATCAACCATTGCAGTCAAAGTCTTTCCCTCCACTAATTATTTAAACAGCCGTTATTGCATTGTGATATTTTACAATTTTTAATTATTTTTTTGGTATTTATGATCCCTTAAAACTTTTTTGTACGGGGTTTCTACTGGTACTAGCGTTGCAGCTTCACCCTTTTAATTTTTTTATATTTAAATTTCAATGCTTTTGCAAGTGTAATGAGATGTTGCAGGTAACCCTTTAGACATGTGGTTTAATGTTGTCGACTGGTTGATGCTTCTCTAGTGTGTAATTTCATAATTTTTTAATGGAATGGAATTCTATTAATTAGAATATTCAAAGAATGTACAACTGAAAGATCAAAGAAAACCTATAAAATGAAGCTAAACTTGTCAAAACAAAATTGGGTATGAGCAGCTAAAGATTTAACTTGAGCTATGACCCCTATAGCATTGAATTTCTCCTTCGAAAAGATTCTCCTATTGCGGACATCCCAGAGTTTCCAGTAGGTGAGACAAAAACCTATCTTCCAGGAGACAGGTAGAGATCCAGATTGGATGATCTTGCATAGCCATTTCTGTATGGGATTACAGAAAAAATCAGCACAGAGGTCGCTGTGCAAACTTTTTTCCATACCGATGAAGCCATGTGACAACCCTTAAAAACATTATCTAAGCTTTCAGAGTCAGCTTGGCAGATAGAGCAGAGGCTGTCATTTGTCATCCTTCTCCTACAACGTTCTTGATTGGTTAAGAGTCTCCCTTTTAAAAGCAGCTAGACAAAGGTACGAACCCGATGTGCCATCGGGAGCTTCCACATAAGGGTCCATGTGTGGTTGGAGTCACACCAGTTCAAAGATTCAAGATTGCAGTAGACAGATTTAGTGGTGAACTTGCCTGAGGCTGTTAAATTCCAAAACAGGAGTAAGCATGAGTAGCTGGTGGAATAGAGACCCTGGATATATCTTCAAGTACATCAGGAGGGAGTAAGTGTTGGAATGAGTTCCAATTCCAAGAGCCATTTCCTACCACAAATTCGTCAATTACTCATGAGTTCATTGACTGGAATAAGAGAAAAAGAGATATTCTTTAGAGGGCCATGATCTCCCACCCAGAAATCAGTCCATAACCTAATCTGCTTGCCATCTCTAGGAATCCATTTGATATGGCAATGGGCATCTTCCCATAACTTTAATAAACTCCGCCAAAGGCATGAGACACGAGATCTTTTAGGAACTTTCCCTAAATCCGAAACAACATACTTCTGTCTCAAAACACGAACCCACAAAGAGTTAGGCTGGGAATAAATCTTGAAAATCAATTTCATCATAAAAGCTTTGTTTTGAGATTCTAAGTTTAATAATCCACAACCCCCTTGACTAATGGGCTGACAGAGATCTTTCCATTTAATTAAACTAACACTATTCCGGTCTTTAGTGTACCCTCAGATGAACTTTCTGATGATTTTCTCAATTTTTGATAAGCAAGACGAGGGCAAAAAGGAACTTTGCATGGTATAAAAGGGGGATTGAAGCTAGGACTGACTTTGCTAGGGTGATCCGCCCAGCCAAGGATAGACTATGGCTCTTCCAGCTTGCTAGTTTAGCCTGAATTCTGTCAACAATGTAGCCATATGTCGTAGATGAGACACGACCAGTCAAGAGAGGAATTCCCAGATATTTCCCTAGGGAGTTTGTCTTTTGGTAACCCAAATTATCATAGATTGCCTTGCATACTTGGGGTGCAGTGTTTTTAGAGAAATAAATCTTGGTTTTGGATTGACTGACCTTATGACCAGAGGAGATACAAAACTCCTGCATAATGTTAATTTAATGCCATGCTTTTGAACCATTTTGTTGGGAGCTAGAGTTTGTGCTTCTAGTATAGGAACTCCAAAGGCTACAGTAAACTTTCATCTCTGTAGTCTGTAGATCAGTTCCTTTATTGATGTTTTATATACTCTTTTGCACTATTCATTCAAAAGTCGAACACTATTTTTGTTATCCACTTTCTTTGGAGCATTGTTGTGTCTATAATTGACTTATGAAAATCTGGATAGCCTTTGGTTTTAATCACTGGCGGATCCGGCCAATATTTATCGAGGGGCTGGAACTTTAAAGAAATGAAACTTTGGGGGTAAATTTTTTTTTGTTTTAGCATTTTCTACAACTCGTGCGATTCTTGCAGAAGAAGGTGAGATTCATTTGGGTGGGGTGGAGGAACACCCCCTTGGATCCACCGTTTGTTTTGATGAATTATAATTTCTTATGTTATTCTTATTCTGATTTTTGAACCTTTGGATTGGGGTTGGAGTGATTTATCTGCCATTTTGTTTGGAGTCTAAACCTTGCCATATCAGTTCCTTTATCTGGAAAGCATTTGGTAATTGTACAGTAATTCATTATGAGTCCCTTAGAAAACTAAAATAGAAATGATAGCTAGTTTATGAGCTCTCATTTTTTAATCAGATGTTCGTCGTCCTACTTCCCTATGTTTATTTCTGTACAAAACATCCTATTGCCCTTTCTGTTGCATCCTGGTTTCTCGAAGTGCTGAACCTTTATATTGATTGTTGCTATGCCAAGAATTTGAGCTTTACGAATGGCTTCAGAGTTTAGACATATAATTATTCCCATTCCCTAAAGTGTACATGTAATTTTCATTGCCTGATCTATATATTCATTTATCTGACACTTCCTTTATGTTAGATTCATCTTGTGTGATTACCGTGGCTTTTATGTGGGTCTTTGGCCTGTCTCAATCCAGACCACGTTTCATTTGAAGTAATAATGTTAAGATGTTTTTCAGACTTTGTTATACTCGACGTTACTCGGTATAACACTAGTTCTTTATGACATTCATTCTTTCTAATTCAAGTCTATCAGATTCTGCTCTTGAGAGTCTCTGCCAACTGCCATATGATTTTTCTTTTTATTTTTTTCTCTTGCAGTTCTCCGGGAAAACAGTTGGCATTATTGGTTTGGGAAGGATTGGCACGGCTGTAGCCAAGAGAGCCGAGGCATTTAACTGCAAAATAAACTACTACTCTAGAACAGAGAAACCAGAATCAAATTACAAGTACTATCCTAGTGTTGTAGAGTTAGCATCCAACTGCAATATTCTGGTTGTTGCATGTCCTCTTACAGAGGAAACACACCATATCATCAACCGAGAGGTCCTTAACGCCCTCGGTCCCAAGGGCGTTCTTATTAACATCGGTCGAGGCAAGCACGTTGATGAACCAGAACTGGTATCTGCACTTCTTGAAGGCAGAGTGGGTGGTGCTGGACTAGATGTGTTTGAAGATGAGCCTAATGTGCCAGAAGAGTTGTTTGAGCTAGAGAACGTTGTGTTGTTGCCTCATATCGGAACTGGCACTGTGGAAACTCGCACGGCCATGGCTGACCTTGTCCTTGGAAATCTAGAGGCGCACTTCCAGGGCAAGCCACTGTTAACTCCATTGGTTTAATTTATGCTCATCATAGATATGTAGAATTCTAGATGATGTTGCATCAAAATAATTGTAATTGAGATCTTTGTTTCTAAAATTTGATGTATCTTCTTAAACGAAACTAAATTCCCCCAAAAAATTAATTATTTTCGCAAGAATTAATTGATATTTTAATTATTTTCACAAGCATGAAGCATGCAAGGTTGTTAAACGTTTTGTTCTTGTTTCTATCTGCCTGTCATTGTTTAAGGCTTGCTGGCTCTGTTTTATGGAAGCGGCTATGGTCCTCTGCTTAGTGTCCCATTTCTTTGTCACTTTTTTTATCCGTCGACGGATAAGTCGAAGTAGACGCACTGTTCCCTTTTTCGCCTTTTTATTTTTTATTTTTATTTTAAGGAACGACTTATCCGTCGATGGATAAGCCTAAGTGGACAGCAGTGGACGCTAAGGCAGAGAGGACCATAGCCGCTTCCCCGTTTTATAATCTGGCTTTGTAATCGTTTTTTACACATAAAAATAGTTTGCTCTTTTTTTTTTTTTTTTTTTTTTTTTTTTTGCATAAATCCATAGAAGGCTGAAAGAAAACAAGAAAGATGAGTCATGAGACAACAATGATGAGTCACATTTTCATAATTTACCTGATTTCTTTGTTTTTAATAAAAATCAGAGATAGGATATTGTTACTCAATTTTGGATTTTGTTCACTATTATTTTTTTACCGTTAGATCAAAATCTCAATAAAAGATAGAAATGATAACGATAGATAAGATTCTAATCGAACCATGAAAAAAATGTTAGTGACTTGGCATTGACCAAAATTCATAGTGGCAATATCTATCCAAACTGGATGCATTCATTACCTACTCAGAACCAAAATTACATGCGACTTAGTACTCTTTCATCCACTGCCAACTCATCTAGGATAAAAAATAAAAAAGACAATTTCATTTAATTTTTTTCTCTTTTTAATTTACTGATTTATTATGATCACTTCATTGCGACTCTGCACGCCACAAACCAAACACAGCCCAGGTGAAATCCGCCTCTCACTTCGTCCTTGTCCGGTGATTCACTTCCACGGGCCACAATCTCGCTGCCGCATTCTCCTCCAATCCCTAACCCTAATTCCTCTGACATGGAATCCATCGGTGTACTCTTGCTCTGCCCTATGATCTCCTACCTCGATCAAGAGCTTGATAAGCGCTACAAGCTCTACCGCTACTGGAATTACCCGCAAAGCGTCCAGTTCCTCAAGGAACACGCCAATTCCATTCGCGCCGTCGTTGGTAACTCCAACTACGGCACCGACGCTGCGCTCATCGACGCTTTACCCAAGCTGGAGATCGTGTCTAGCAACAGCGTTGGAGTCGATAAGATTGACTTGAACAAGTGTAGGGAAAAGGGGATTCGGGTTACTAATACGCCTGATGTGTTGACCGATGAAGTCGCCGACCTGACGATTGGCTTGATTCTGGCCGTGTTGAGGAGGCTCTGTGAGTGTGATCGGTATGTGAGGAGCGGGAAATGGAAGAAGGGTGACTACAAGTTGACCACTAAGGTAACTGTGATTTTGTTTGTTGACTTTTGCATTGCTAGCAACTGAAGTTACCCTTTTGGATTCTCGTGGATTTTCAATGATTGAGGTTTAATTTTTTATATTTAAATTTAAATGCTTTTGCAAGTGTAATGAGATGTTGTAGGTAACCCCCTTAAACATGTGGTTTAATGTTATCGACTGGTTGATGCTTCTCTAGTGTGTAATTTAATAATTGATGCCATGCTTTTGAACCATTTTGTTGGGAGCTAGAGTTGGGGCTTCTAGTATAGGAACTCCAAAGGCTACAGTAAACTTTCCTCTCTGTAGATCAGTTCTTTTATTGATGTTTTATATACTCTGTTGCACTATTCATTCAAAAGTCGAACACTATTTTTTCATCCACTTTCGTTGGAGCATTGTTGTGTCTATAATTGACTTATGAAAATCTGGATAGCCTTTGGTTTTAATCACTGGCGATCCAGCCAATACTTATTGGGGGCTGGAACTTTAAAGAAATAAAACTTTGGGGGTAAAATTTATTTTAGCATTTTCTACCAATGAACTCATGCGATTTTTACAGAAGAAGGTGAGATTCATTTGGGTGGGGTGGGGGGAATACCTCCTTGGATCCGCCATTGGTTTTGATGAATTTATAATTTCTTATGTAATTCTGATTTCTGAACCTTTGGACTGGGGTTGGAGTGATTTATCTGCCCTTTTGTTCGGAATCTGAACTTTACCATATCTGTTCCTTTATCTGGAAAGCATTTGGTCATTGTACAGTGATTCATTATTAGTCCCTTAGAAAACTACAAAAAAGAAAAGAAAAGAAATGATAGCTAGTTTCTTCATCCTACTTCCCTCTGTTTATTTCTGTACAAAACATCCTATTGCCCTTTCTGTTACATCCCTGGTTAATAGCTTGTTTCTCTAAGTGCTAAGAATTTGAGCTTTATGAATGGCTTCAGAGTTTAGACATCTAATTATTCCCTTTCCCAAAAGTGTACATGTAATGTTCATTGCCCGCTCTATTTATTCATTTATCTGACAGTTCTTTTATGTTAGATTCATCTTGTGTGATTACCGTGCATTTTATGTGGGTCTCTGGCCTGTCTCAATCCAGACAACGTTTCATTTGAAGTAATAATATTGGGATGTTTTTCAGACTTTATTATACTCGAAGTTACTCTGAAACACCAGTTCTTTAAGACTTCATTCTTTCTAATTCAAGTCTATCAGATTCTGCTCTTGAGAGTCTCTGCCAACTGCCAACTGCCATATGATTTTTATTTTTATTTTTTTTCTATGGCAGTTCTCTGGGAAAACGGTTGGCATTATTGGTTTGGGAAGGATTGGCAAGGCTGTAGCCAAGAGAGCCGAGGGATTCAACTGCAAAATATGCTACTACTCTAGAACAGAGAAACCAGAATCAAATTACAAGTACTATCCTAGTGTTGTAGAGTTAGCATCCAACTGCAATATTCTGGTTGTTGCATGTCCTCTTACAGAGGAAACCCACCATATCATCAACCGAGAGGTCCTTAACGCCCTCGGTCCCAAGGGCGTTCTTATTAACATCGGTCGAGGCAAGCACGTGGATGAACCAGAACTGGTATCTGCACTTCTTGAAGGCAGAGTGGGTGGTGCTGGGCTAGATGTGTTTGAAGATGAACCTAATGTGCCAGAAGAGTTGTTTGGGCTAGAGAACGTTGTGTTGTTGCCTCATGTCGGAAGTGCCACTGTAGAAACTCGCACGGCCATGGCAGACCTTGTCCTTGGAAATCTAGAGGCGCACTTCCAGGGCAAGCCACTGTTAACTCCGTTGGTTTAGTTTATGCTCATCATAGATCTGTAGAAGTCTAGAAGATGTTGCATCCAAATAATTGTACTTGAGATCGTTCTATCTAATATTTGATGTATCTTCTTAAACGAAACTAAATTCACCTTCTCTGCTTTTCTTGTATGCAATAAGTTGGTATTATGTGATTAATTGCATATCTTATTGTTTCCTATCTACCTAATTGTGACCCTAATAGTGACAATCTTCTGCTAGAAAGACAAGAAACTAGTGCCATCCCTTGTATGATTCAAAATTAGAAAAAAAAATTGAAAATTTGAGTTACACATAATGTAGTTATCTATACATTATATGCACATTGGATGTAATTCTATTTTTAAAGCATCATATTCAGATTTTTTTCTCTAATATTTTATAGGTTATAGTGCTATTTGTTTTTAAATTTTTCTTAACAAAAGACCCAAGGTTCTATTTTCTATTTAATTATTACTCCCACTAATTATTGTTTATTTATTTACAATGATAATGGGCATTTAATCTTTTTTTCTTCCCCCTTGTTCTGATACTCTTCTAGATAATGTTGACTGAACAATGAAATGCCACCCACAAAACAAATCGTGTCCAGGAAAGTGGGATAAGAGTACCATATTCAAAAGAAAATACAGGAACAAGAAGAATGAATGAATGATCTGGAGAAGAAAATATGTACTGAACTAAGCATTAATTCATATTTACAAATGGACACTGCAACTTCCGTTTGAAAGCATTAAGATCCCAATCATCGGAAAAGTTGCTGCTTCTGCTCTTTTTCTCTGATATTTTCCTCAACTTAAGCTTTCCCTCAACATGAAGAAAAGATTCAAAGAAAAGACAAGAAAAAGAAGTGAACTTTTTCTCAGGTAATTTGATGGAACCTTGTTTTTATTACAAGGAGACAGAACACAGGCTTAGGTCATTTTTCAGAAAGGAGAAGAAGAAGCTCCTTTGAAGATGAGGAAATTGAGAGTCTCGAGTGTGAAGTAAATGAAAGTTCCCTGTGAATGAGTGAAGAAACACCCAAAACTTGAACCCACCACGCACTGCCATCCACACCCAAATCTCGTATCAAACTCCTGCAACTCACCAAAAAAAAAAAAAACCACAATACTTTCAGGGTTCAGAGAAAAAACAGAGAGAAGAAAGAGACAGAGAGAAAGTTAATACCTTTTTTATATGGGCAGCGATGGATTTACAGTCAACAACATCAAAGAGATCCAGAGCCTCAGAAGCAGAAGCCATGGCTTGGATCTGCATCTTCACAGGCATGTCTGTGTCCTCTATCAACGCTTTACCTTCCAACATTTCTTCTCTCTGATGATACTCCTCACAAGGATCCCCCTCTCTCTCTCTCTCTCTTCCCCCTTTTTCTTTTGTCCAATCTACATGAATGAAGAAGACAAAGTGCTTTATATAAGAAGGAGAGCGGTTTCACTCTAATCACCGTGGCCCCAACTTTATCCGCTTTTTTAATTTGGGACAATATCGTTCAGGTGCAAATGAAATTAAATGAAGTTGGATCAGCCGGTGAACCTATTTTTTTTAATGTAATTTATGATTTATAAAGTAAGAAAATTTTTGTATCCGCCTGTATCAACATACTTTTTAAATATTAATTCAAACAAGCACTTATTATTAATAATTTTCTCATAAGATTTTTCTGATATTTTTTTTAATAGGATTTTAATGATATTTTCCATTCTAATTTCTGCCTTTGTCACTTTACTCCATTTGCCTTTTGTGTAGCACAAGATAGGGCTTGAAAGTTGGAAGGGAAAAAAATATCTTAATTGGATACTTATTACTACCTCCAGTCCTAATTATAAGACCTAGTTGACCTTTTTTAGAGAGATTAAAGAAGCTAAATAAGTTATTTAATCATTTCATATGTTGTGTTTTCTTAAATTATATATTAGTTTATTAGTCAAACTATTTAGTTTGAAGAAAAAAATAAAAATACTCTAAGCTAATTTAATTAGCTTCTTTAATCTCTCTAAAAAAAAGTCAACTAGGTCTTCTAATTAGGACCGGAAGGAGTATCTTTTTCCTGATAAAAATGGTGAGTAAGACTCACTTGGATATGATTATCAGAAATGACAAGGGATGAGTATCTTAAAATTAAATTGTACGAGTATTATTTATCCATAGATTAAAGGGTTAATCTAGGTGCATTTTTGCCAACAAACTATTACAGAAAGAGCATCCAACACAAATATTAATTAAAGATCTTAAATACCAACAAACAATTAAAAATGTGTAGATTGGCCAACTAACTTTTAAAAAGGTGCGAGTTTAAGACAATGTTAGAAAAAAGATAATGTTAGTTATCTAAGGTGCTAGATTAGCCTAATTTAACTTTTACTCCAGAAAGACCTAAAGACAAAAAAGTTTTACTCAAGTGCTCCGAGCACAAAATTTTTAATTTCACTAAATTAAATATTAATATTTTTGTCAATTGTCATTATTCAAAACTACTTGTATAGATATCTATGGACAAAAATTATTCATTTGCTAAAATAAACAAAATTTTTAATTAAAAATATAATTATATGATTTAAATAAAACTCAAGGTGTTTTATAATTTATTATATATGTTAAATAAAAAAATTATATGATTTATTTTTATTTTAGAAGAAATTTATGTGAGTTAAGAAATTCATTTAATGTTAATAAAATTTAAAAAATCTAAAAAAATCTATTATATCTGGAAAGAAATGAAATGAGTTTTATTTTTATTTTTATAAAAAGAGCTTAATGGATATCAACGTTGACACTTAATAATATAAATCTGGCAACTTGATGATATTTTTGTTAATTAAATGATCTATTGATTATATGAATATGAGACTTGTTGGAAAAAAAATTAAAAAAGTCCCATAAATAATTTCTTGAGGCTATTCCAAGATACTTAATTAATGACAAATTTTTTTCCAACAAGTCCCATATTGATATAATCAATAGATAATTTAATTAACAAAAATATCATCAAGTTGCCGGATTTATATTATTAAGTGTCAACATTGATATCCATTAAACTCTTTTTATAAAAATAAAAATTAAATTCTTTTTATTTCTTTCCGATATAATAGATTTTTGAAATTATATTAACATTAAATGAATTTTTTAACTTACATAAATTTCTTCTAAAATAAAAATAAATCATATAATTTTTTTTGTTTAACATATATAATAAATTATAAAACACTTTGAGTTTTATTTAAATCATATAATTATATTTTTAATTAAAATTTTTGTTTATTTTAGCAAATGAGTAATTTTTGTCCATAGATATCTATACAAATAGTTTTGAATAATGACAATAGAGAAAAAAAAATTATTTAATTTAGTGAAATTAAGCATTTTGTGTTGGTAGCTCTCGAAAGTAAAACTTTTTTGTCTTTGGATCTTTTAATGGAATAAAAGTTAGTTACTAATCAGCACTTCGGATAACGGACCTTATCTTTATTCTAACTAAGGCGTTGTGCTTAACTGCAGATCTTTTTAAAAGTTCATTACTAATCTGCACATTTTTAATTATTTATTGGTATTTAAGGTAACCTTAATTAATATTTGTGCTCGATACTCTTTCTGTAATTATTTGTTGGCAAAAATGCACATTAACCCTAGATTAAATCATGCACAACTTTCTTCAACGTAACTTTATGTCACGTAAAGATAACTTCCATTAATTTAAAAAGGTTATGATAAACATCCTAAATTTTTACTTTTTTTTTTTATTAGATGAAGGCAGTGGCGGAACCAGAATTTTTTTTTAGCCCGGGCCAAAAGATAAATATATTGAACTAGTCCCTTTAGTTCTTATTATAAGGCACCAACTAACAAGTATATTTGATCCTTTTTATAAGGCACTTGCTTGTTTCTAAATAGCATTAATTTTTTTTATGTATACCCATAATTAAAAAGGTAGTGAGTGAGAGTAATAATTAATAAAAATTAATTATTACTCTTTTGTTAACAAAAAAAGAGTAATAATTAATATGATATTAGAGTTTAGTATAATTAACAGGGATAATATTGAAAATTACTTAAATTTAGGACAAATTTAATGACTTTAACTGTTTTTATTGACTTGTGAGAATTGTTAGTTGGTTCCTTAAATAAGGATCAGAGGGAGTATTTACTAAATAGTATCAAATAACCTTGAAAATACAAATAAATAATAACTAATAATTATAAATCAAAACAATATGTAAGATGATACTAATTTTTTTAGTATCTCAAACAAGAATTTTACTTTCTTCTCACGCCCAATGAGTAGTGAAACAAACATTATCTTTCTGAGAGAAGATAAAAAATTAGTCGGGCCAAATTTGGCCAAATTTAATATCATATATATTCTCACAAATTTTATAAGATCAATGGAACAAATTTGAGGCCAAGGCCCTACCTGGCCATCAAAGCCTTCCGCCGGATTGGATGAAGGGTTTGCCTCGAGGCTTAAAGGGTAAGGGGTTTTCTCCCTCTCCCAATAAGAGGGTTGGGTTCTTTCAGAATTCCTTGTTTCCTTTTTTTCCTCAAAATCTCATATCTAATGTTTTATAAAACTATTACTTTTAAACATAAATAAATTCATAATTACAACACAAACAAAATTTAAAATAAATAAATAAATTATAAAATACAATAGTAATAGTTTAAGGAAATATTAAATTAGAACCATTCACTTTTTTATTTAAGGGTGGAGATAAGATTATGAGAAGAAAAAGAGAAAAATGATCATACAAGTATCATCTTCTGCAAATAAGTACACTTCCTAAGATTCAAACTTGTATTCTCTCACTTACAATAAGTTTTGACATTTATTGTGGACATAGCTCTTATAGTTATTAGTTTTATTCATTACTTTAATATTTCAGACAACTCTCATAAATTAAAGTAGTAGCAGAATTCTTGTTATAAAAGCCCTATCATCCTTCTTCAATAAATTAAAGAAAACAAGAAGCAATATGTACCTAGCATGCTTGAATGAGAATGCAAATTAAAGAAAGAAATTCATTACTTTAATATTTTTGGCCGGCTCTTATAAATCAAAGCACTACTAGCTGACTACTCTTGTTATAAATGCTCTATCATCTTTCTTCAATAAAATAAAAGAAAGAGAAAATAATCATATGAGCAAAAACATTTAATTGTATAAACTCAGAGTTTATTTTCCCTTTTCCTAAAATCAATTGGCAACAAAGCAGAAAATTGACAGATAATTAAATTGCTTAGAAAAGAATAAAAATACAAAAAGAAAATGTAAAAATATAGTAAAGGTATGGTGTTTGTTTTCAGATTGAGGAAGATGTATTGAAAAAGATAAAGTGGGAAAAAGAGCAAAAAGTGGAGAAAGAAAAAACAAGAATATGACCAAATAAATAAATGGGAAAAATATCACTTAGGTTCCAAGAAAAGAAAAAATATAAAAAAAGTCTCAACCCTAAATCCTCTATAAAAAAAAGTCTCTATAGACTTTTTGATATTACTTACGGAATTATAATATAAAAAAAAATTTCGTTGTCAAAAATAGTTTTTCATATTGTTAAAATAACTTTTTATGTTGTTAAAATACTACATGCCGGAGAAAAACTCGAAATTTTTTTGACATGAGAAAAATATCATTTTGACAACATGAAAATCAACTTTGATAACTATTTTTAATAGGAAAATTTTAACAAAGGAAAAAATTATTTTAACGTGAAAAATTTATTTTTTGACAATGAGACTTTTTTAATATTTTTTCTCCGTAATTAATATCAAAGATAGAGGATTTAAGGTTGAGACTTTTTTGATATTTTTTCTCATTCTTAGGACCTGAGTAATATTTTCCCAAAATAAATAGTAATGATGGGAGGCCTTACATTTACAGGTTGGTGAGGATTTGTATTCACGTCAATTATATTTGAGGTGAAAAAAAATAAAATATCCACGTCAGTTATAGGATTTTTTTTTTTTTTTTTTTTTGACTGAACACGTCAATTATAGGTGGCCTTGCCGTGTTATGTTAATCACTCATTAATAGCATCCTCTGATCCAGTCTGAAACACGAGACCATGAAATTCAAAGGTGTCTGTCTGATTCGTGTCCGAAGAATCTCATTCTGAAAAAGGCAAACTATAACTAAACATGTATTCATATACAAAGCAAGCTCTGTTTCAAAGTTCTTAATATATATATATATACATATATTTGAACAGATAAGTCTTCCACGTAAGCAAAGCAGGAAGTACATCCTCCAATAATCTATTTTTCTTATTATTCCTTATAAACTCATCTGAATTGTTGATTAGGAAGATGAGAGAAAAAATTAAAGTAGCATTGTGACTTGTCAGGATAGCTAGACAAATATGATTTAAAGATTATTAGAGTTGAGGAATAAAAGAAACCTAATTCCACACCATATCCTAATATCTTGGGAAAATGACAGCCAGGTCCCAAGAAACATACAAAATTTCAAAAAAAGTCTTAACCTAAAATCACATATCAAAAAATTCTCTAGGGACTTTTTTGATATTATTTGTATTGAAATAAAATTCAGATGTTTACATTTTGTTATGAATATAGTTTTATTGATGTGAATGATCATGTTTTAAATTTTGTTGTGAATATAACACTTCTTGTTGTGAATCTAGTTTTTTTAATTTTGTGAATGGCTCTACTGACGCTTAGGACCGAGTTTAAAACAAAATCTAAGTGTTTAAATTTTGTTGTGAATATAACACTTTCTGTTATGAATAATATAACTTTTTCATTTGTGAATAATGATTTTAAAATTTTGTTGTGAATATAACATTTTTCTTCATCAATAGAAATAATATTAAAAAAAGTTTTTAGGGATTTTTTTTTATATGTGATTTTGAGTTGAGATTTTTTTGATATTTTGTATGTTCTTTAGGCGAGATTGTCATTTTTCCAAATATCTTATCTCACGCATGCCTGCCTACACCACCATACCTTGTGGACCCCACAACATCATTTTAAAAAAAAAAACATTTTTGCTTTCGTTCTTCCATCCTCACCCTGTTTTGGATTTACTTCCCTTTTTATTTTGTTCTCTTTTATAATTAAATAAATTTGCAGGGGATGAGATCAACTCGAGATGGGAGCAGAGTGAGAATAAAAGTAACACGTAAAGAGTTCAAGAGTTACAAATTCGAATATCACACATATGATATATCATTATCACGAATAGAATTTCAAAGATACAAGATAGCCAAGCTTTTTTTATTGTCAACTATTTAACTATGAAATAATTATATCAACAATCAGAGTGGCGCAGCGGAAGCGTGGTGGGCCCATAACCCACAGGTCCCAGGATCGAAACCTGGCTCTGATAAATAGAGAAGGCTTTCCGCTATGTTTTTATTTATTCCTTTTGGGCTACGTTTTTGGGCTTTTTATTTATCCCTTTTGGGCTACGTTTTTGGGCTTCTTTAAATTTTGTTGTGGGCTAAGCTTCGGCTTCTCAGAGTCAATTGGGCTTTGCTATGAATACGGGCTACTTAACTCTGTGGACATTCTGCAATTAGGCCCAATCTTATAACCAATGACATTGTGCCCTAAATATTTTGAACCCTCATCCATGGGCTCGAAATTTTTGTATCAACCATGTCCGAATTTTGTTTTTCGATTTTTCCCTGTTCTGAAAATTTTCTCACCACTCACATGAAGATTGCTTTCCAGCTAGTTTTAAGGGTGACCTTAAAAAGCTCATCACGGATAAGGTAGTCTTTATTTGAAGAGTCAAACTCAAAACTTAAGAAATTAAATGTTTTCTACACTAAATTTTTTGTTGTTTGGTACATTATCATCATCTTCAATATGTTAAAGTGCACTGGTTGGCACTATTTAATCTCACGTCCTAATACATTGCGAAAAATCATCCCTGTGCAGTTGCTGGTAATGGAATAATAATAATAATAATAATAAAACAATAAAACCAAGCCCCTCGACAATGTCAAATATGACATTTTTGTGTGGATGTTGAACTAAATACTTGTTACATAGCTTTTTGAGTATTGGTGCAATTGATGTATCCAGAAATTTTTGTGGTGTATGAATAAATTGAAATGGTGGCCGACAAGGGACAAGGACAAGACCACCCAGAATTTAATTGGATAGTTTGTCAAGTTGATGGAATATATAAATATAAAGATGTCCAAACATTATTATTTTCTTTGCTGTTTCCTCAATAATAAGATGCAATGAAACGTCACATAATTACATTAATTTTATTACTATTTTTTTTTTCATATGCATCAGGTATGAAAAACTACCTCTTTTTAATTCGACGGATTTATCGGGTCAAACTAATCCGGATTTGCTGTGAGTTGGTCTCCCTGGTGGGAGGGGAGAGCTACCAATACCACCTACTTCATTCACAGCCTCAAACCGAAGACCTACTTAAGGAAAAACTAATACCTTGCCGCTCAATCCTAATGGGTATTGATTCCCTAATTTTTATTAATATTAATGTATCTCATAGGTCTTATTGTAGCCACTATCACTATAACACACACTCACTAAGCATGCTTTTTCATCACTGAAATAAGCTCTCTTTTGGAATACCATTATCTTTGTTGGAACTTGGCATCTTATATGTTTTTTTAAAACTTTTTTGGGTGCTTTCCATTCTAATTTTTTCTGATAAAAACACAGCCCACCTTCTTTTCTGTGGTTCTACTCATGAATTCAGGGGCACAAGTTCTTAAAATTGTCCTCTAATACCGTTTTCAGCATCCAACGTATTTTCTGGCCACCCTTCAATTCTCTGCATTATTTCTAAATTTTACTTTATTTTAAGAATACTGTTCATGCATATGAAATTATGAGTTGCGAATTGGTTTCCATTTTACTCATATAAAAGTTCTCCTCTACTACAAAATTCATCCCTCTCTGCAAAACCAGAAGTATAGAAAATATGAACTCAGATTTTTAACAGACCTGTTTTTTTTTTCCCCTGGGTACCCTTGAATTCTCATAAAGTTTCAAAATGTAACTTCTGTTAAGGATTCCATTCATACCCATGATGCTTTCTGCAAAATCTGAATCAGACACCACAAGCTTAGCTCCATCTTCACCTTCAAGGTCACCAAAGAGAGCAGTGTACTACGTACAGAGCCCTTCAAGGGACTCTCATGATGGATACAAGTCATCGTCGATGCAAGCGACTCCAATATCGAACAGTCCTATGGAGTCTCCTTCACATCCTTCATCATTTGGACGCCATTCGAGGAATTCTTCAGCGAGCAGGTTCTCTGGTATTTTCAGGTCATTTTCAGGAAGAAAAGGTAATGGTAGCAGAAGAAGGAACGATAAAGGTTGGCTTGAGTGTGATGTGATTTTAGAAGAAGGGTCTTATGATGATGATGGAGAGAAAGCTTTTATTAGGCGTTGTCAAATGTTAATTGGTCTTTTGAGTTTTGTGCTTCTCTTCACTGTGTTTTGCTTGATCATTTGGGGTGCTAGCAGGCCTTTCAAGCCAGAAATTACAGTCAAGGTAAGCTATGTTCAAGTATTTTTGTGAAAATTCATGTCACTCTCTTCTTAATGAAATGCGAATTTGGTTGTTTCTTATATGTTAGATTGCCTTGGAACTTCATGTTCGCCTGTTCTCATAGTTTGTTTGGATTAATGGCAAAAATTTAACTGACTTTTGCAATATTACATGTAATCAATTAATGTAATATAATTTATATTTGGATAATACATTAAAAAGTTAGTTTTAAAGAGAGTGACCTCAACTTTAAAGTGGTTGTTGGGTAAAAAGTTAGTTGCCCCCAAACTATGTCAAACGTCACTTTTATTGCTTGCAATGTGTTTTTTTTTGGCTCAACTAACTTTTAAGGCTTCCTATTCCTATTGTCATCCCAAACAAGAAGTTCTTGACTTTTTGTATTTGGAATGGAATGAGGAAGTCATTTTGAAATATTTTAGGATTTCTTGACATAGTTTCCTGTCATGTTTTAGTAAACCAAAAAGACAACCCCAATACGTAAGAGAAAATTGCAGAATATGCAACAGGTTGAACAAGAATATCAGAATGTTGGGTTTCTAAGTCAAACGTTAATATGTTTCTTTCAGTTTCACAAATTCTGTCACATCTCATTGGCCATTCTACCAGTATTTAAAGTATTAAAGCTAATTGTCTCAAGTGATTAAACAAATAAATTGTTACCGTGTCAAGTCATTATATTGTGTTTTTTCGACATGGTGATTATTGCAGAGCTTCAAAGTACAAAACCTGTATATGGGAGAGGGATCAGACTTCTCAGGAGTGCCAACAAAGTTGATGACAGTGAATGGCACATTGAGAATGAACATATATAACACTGCCACTTTTTTTGGCATCCATGTACACTCCAAGCCCGTCAACCTTGCCTTCTCTGACATCATTGTTGCCTCTGGTCAGGTAACTACTCATTCATCACTTCAAGTGCTCATGAATCATGATTTAAAGCTCAGTTCATATGCCTACTTGGCTCAATTTATTAGTAGCTTAAACCCTTAGTTTATTCCTAAACTTGTTTTCGAGTAAGTGGGTTGGCTTTAGGCCTTATCCTAAATCTAACATTTAAAATGTATTAAATTTTCATTAGAGATTATATCCAAGGTTAGTCATAAAAATATCATTTTGTACTTGTTTGGATTAATGTTTGTTAGAGCAACTTGGGTAGGTTAGAATTTTTAAAGTGTATTAAATATTGGTAAGGTTAATTAAACGCACCATGACGCCACACAAAAGCATGACAAATTAGCTTTATTTTAACTAAACTTTTGGAGTAGAAGTGTTTTATTTTTAAAGTCATCCCAAACATATATTTTGTTTTGGTGTGGGAATGCAAGGAAACATCAAAGTTACTTTTGTAGACAAGTTGGAAAAACATGGATTTGTAGTTGGAAAAATACTCATGCAAACACATAGTTAAATCCATGCCAAAAGAAAAAAGAAAAAGAAAACACAATTAAATTGTCATGCTGGATTGAGTTGACTTAATTTTGAATTAAGCCATGTAAATTAACTTATCAAGTTATGCAAAATAGAAAACATACTGCATTATTATATTTTAGTTGGTTTGGCTTAATTTAACTTGATTTGATTTATATTGATAATGTTAAATGATTTGATTTTTTTTAGATATTAATTTATTTTTTAATTAAAGGGGCAGACACTAACTATTCGGGGTTCTAAAGCGAGGATTGAATCTGCGACCTCCCACTTACAAGAGCTTACCTTATGTCACTGTAGGGATTCTGAAGACCATTGGTTTAGATGTTTATTTCAAAAACCCTACCAAACATTCGCAATAACTTACCCTAATTTGGTACAAGATTGCCCCTAAGATTTGAAAGTTAAAGACTTGCTTTAGCTCTCAGTTAATTAGGAATCCAAATTCATAACAATGACCATAATTTATATGTTTGATTTGTGCAGCTGAAGAAACATTATCAGCCAAGAAAGAGTCACAGAGTAGTATCAGTGAACTTAGAAGGCAACAAGGTTCCTCTCTACGGGGCTGGTTCAACAATAAAACATTCCCAAACTGGTGCTGTTGAAGTGTCATTGACATTGAAACTTGAAATCCTTTCAGTGGGAAATGTGGTTGGCAAACTGGTTAGGGCTAAGACTCATAAGCAAATCACTTGCCCTCTCATAATTGATTCTTCCACATCAAAATCCATCAAGTTCAACAAGAGTTCATGCTCATATATATAAAGTGATGGTGATGCTAGTAATTGCAGGGGAAGAAGCTAAATGTGGATACCCAAAATGCCTTCCTCTGTTTTTCTCTGTTTCTTGTGTAATTTATTCTTGTGAGCTTTGTGCTAATGCAAATGCATGTTTGTAAATGTGAATATATTGTGCATCCGTAAAAATACAACAAAGTTTGTAGGTAAAGAAAATCTGAGTTAGTTGATGTCAATTAAGAATCAATCTCAGAAATTTGTCTGAATTAATGAGCTGATCCAAAATTGAATATTTTTTTAAGGGAGTCGTTCATACAATTATGGATAATTTACTCATAATTTGTGAAACAAGTATTGGTGGCATTGTGTTGCATGAGGAGGTTCATATCTATGTGATGTCTCAATTAGATTATATGAAATCCGCTATATGTGTGAGCACTTGTATGATTGTATAATTTATTTATTTATTTATTTTTTAAAAAAAATTTGTTGTTGTTGTGTGAAATGCATGAGTCTTATGTATAGTTTTAGGTAATTTTGAGAGGATCAAGTTATGATCTACCTTATTAATCACACTGAATAAAATAATTGTTAAATAAATAATACTGAATCTCTTATTGAGGAATACCTTGTTAGGAAATAGGAACAAACATATCAAGATGATCCTTATTGATCCAAAAAAGGAAAATATAATTGATAGATAATTCACCGATATAGACTATTTTCACATGAGAATTCAACAAATAGGAAAATTCATTATTTGCAAAGGGAAAGGCAGTTTTAGTTTTTCTCTCCTAATTTTCTTCTAATGAAACTATTATTAATAATCTTCATCATCTGGTCAAAATCAAAGTTAAATTACGGAAAACTTTCAACAATTTAAAGAATTATGTAATTTACTTCTCAATTTTTCGTGCAACATGACCGCTCCAAAATTTTCATTTTTTTTTTAATTTTAAGAAAACTAAAGAAGGAAAAAAAATATACTTATATTATTTTAATTAAAAAATAATAATAAATATTTAAAAAAGAAAAAGTACAAATTTTGATAATTTAACTTCACATAAAGTTTTAGTTTGATGTCTTAATTTTATAAAGCATCTTAGTTTTCAACCTTAACATTATTAGTTTTAAAAGCCAAATGATAATTTTTTGTGCCAATCATATTATCTTAAAAAAGTAATTTTTTTGTCATTAAAAAATTAAACTTAATATGTCAATTTGTTTTGCCAAAAAACTTAATATGTTAAAATTTAATATTCTAATATCAGTACTTTTTTGGCCAATAAACCTAATAATGCTAAGGTTATAAGATTAAAAATATTTGTTAGAAACTCCTACCATAGTTAGTTGCACGACGCTAGTCGGATCCAAATTAATTAAAATGAAGCTCTGAATACCGAATGGACAAAACAAAAAATTGCTAAAATAAAATATCACGTGAAGTTTTTTTTTTTTTTTTTTTTTTTCAAAAAATATCACGTGAAGTTAAGGCACAAAACTATACACTTTTGACTTAGAAAAAAAAAAAAAAGTCATTTGTGCTTATGAACTTATCGAAAATTTATAAGCATCTTCGGTCAAAGATAGTGGCACCCGACTACTTCCTCAACGTAATCCTCCCTCAAATCTTATTACATTGTCATTGGGGCCCTGAAATCTCGGCGTGTTTAAAGTTCGCTCGACGCACCCACGTTTCCTTCTTTACAATCTGTGTGCAAAGTTCGGGGCTTCACTCCTATTCTCACTTCAATTTTCACACTGCTGTACTGCCAAAAACTAGATCTTCACAAAAAGTCGCGAAACCTCATATATATTCTTACCTCATATCTTCTTCTTCGATCATCAATATTGGAGTTAGCAGTATGATTACCAAGAAACCCACTTTGAAACTCATCTATTTGATTCTCACCATTCTCCTTGTTCTAAGTTTCAATACTGTTGTAAAGGCCTCCGAGGTTGCCCCAGATGCCGAGGACACCGAAGATTTAGAGGGTATTGCGGAATTACTAGCAGTGGACGAGGAAGTAGAGAAGGAAGCAGAAGGGGGTAGTGGGGTGAAGTCATCGGAAGCAGACGTTTTAACTAAGGCCCAAAGAATCGTTATTGAGCTCAACAATGACAATACCAAGAGAGTTATTGATGATTTTGAGTATGTTCTGGTTCTGGGGTATGCGCCATGGTGTCCTAGGAGTGCTGAGTTAATGCCCCAATTTGCAGAGGCTGCGAATTCACTTAAGGAATTGGGAATTCCTCTTCAAATGGCGAAGCTTGATGCTGATAGGTATCCCAAGTCTGCTTCGCTCCTTGGGATCAAAGGTTTTCCCACTATGCTTCTCTTTGTCAATGGTAGCTCCCAAGTGTACTCTGGTGGTTTCACAGCGTAAGATGCTAACCTTATCACTTAAGTTAAGCTCATTACATCAATATCTCCCTAAACACAGGATCTGCTAATTTCAGTTAGTTAGCTGTATGTATAAGTCTTTATTCTGAATTTTATCCCCTTTAACTATGATGATTTCTTCTGAAGGTTTTTGCCTGGTTCCTGTGTGGTTTCTATAATCTGGAAACTTAACGAATTTAGAAATTTTATGCCTGCTTCCAGTGTCAATGCTTGCTCCCGGAGGTTTACAGCATAAGACGTTAATTTTATCATTATAAGCTCATTCTACCCATTGTATGTTCAGGTTTTGATTTTTATTAAGAATGATGAACTATATGTTTTTTAAGAGTGGTTTGGCCTGGGAAAATTTGCCTGGGATACATGGCTTCTGTTTGTCATTGGTCACTCCCAATTGTACTCCCGTAATTTTACTGTGCAAGATACTAACCTTGTCACTTAAATCAGCTACTTGAAATTACATGTTTTTAAGCTCTGGATATGCATATTTCAAACAGTCTGCTCTTTCTTAATTACACGATTGTAATAATAGACTAATAGTTTGTGCTGGAGATATTTACCCAGCATCTCTGTGGTTCATTTTACCCATTTTCTGCAATGTGGACTGAACAATTCATCTGGAATGATGTTCTCAAAGCATTAATAACTATATATTGCTTGGCCTATCAAATTACTTGTGCAGCTTGAAATGTGTATCTAGTATTTTCCTCCTTCTATATTTCAGATAGGTGTTTATTTTGAATTACATCATATTAACAATAGTTTATCAGTTTATGCTGGACATAGTAGCTTCTCCAATGTAGACTGATTGGTCAATCAAAGTGTTTGTGTAACTCAAAATGTGAATCTAGTGATTCTTTGGTGATGTTTTCAGGGAAGATATAGTGTTATGGACGAGAAAGAAGATTGGCACACCTGTTATTAGAATAAATTCTGTGGCAGAGGCAGAAGAATTTCTGAAGAAGTATCATACATTTGTTATTGGTTTATTTGGTAAATTTGAGGTAAGTGAAACAGTTTATGAAGTATTCTGAGGCTACCAGATGAGTGATATTGAATAAAAAGAGGATAAGGTAATTGAAAATTGTATGTAATTGAATAATTTATTGAACTTAGTAATAATCGATGAAATATTGTAAATCTTGTTTGCCTCAAGAATGGGAATAACTTGGTTAGTATATCTAATACTGCATTAATCATTTATATGAATTACTGTCATTTTATATTTTTTGCTTGAACTAGTACTCAGATTCAGGACCTCCAAATAAAATGTTCATGGGCTTTACCATAAATACCAAATCTGTTCTTAAATAGTAGAAGCAAGCAACAAAAGGCAAAAATTAAATTACGGTTTTGCTCTGGTTCAGAAGAAGAAGATTCAGCACTGCAATAATTTATTCTTTTTTATTAAAAATTTCAGGGATCTGACTATGAAGAATTTTGAAAGCAGCAAAATCTGATAATGAAACTCAGTTTGTTGAAGTGAATAAGGCTGAGCTAGCCAAAGTTCTTTTTCCAGATCTCAAACATTCTGATCTTTTTCTTGGCATTGTTAAAAGTGAACCTGAAAGATATACTGCATATGGTGAGTTTTAAATTGGTTTCAATGATTGTTTTTCAATTGGTTCTGGTGCCTTTGCATGAAAAAGTATTTAGGTTCTCTTAAGAAGCATATAGATATTTAATGCTTGCTATTTTTGCTGTGAGTTATACTTCAGAACTTTAACAGTGAGGCATTCTGACTCTGTAGATGGAACCTTCAGCGTGGATAAAATATTGGAGTTTTTGGACTACAATAAGTTTCCATTAGTTACAAGATTAACAGAGATGAATTCTATGAGAGTCTACTCCAGCCCAGTCAAGCTTCAGGTTGCATTTATTTTTAAATGGATCTTTTTATCATTTTTTTTGTTTTTCTTTCATGTTCAATTTTGGGCATGTTCTTCTTTTTCTAGAATTTCATGTTAATAGTAATGTAGTGAAATCTACATCTGATATTAAGCACTCCATTATTTGTACAAAGTATTACATATGGACTAAGATTTCTGGTCTTCACCTATCATGATGGTTAGCACAATCTGTATCGGCTGCTGCTTGTTATGTTTAATCATAATGTTGTTGTTCAAGCTTAAGAATAGTTAAAGTTAATTGTTTGTTATTATCTAGGTTTATGTCTTCTCAGACACGGATGACTTCAAGAATCTTCTTGAGCCTCTTCAAGATGTTGCAAGGACTTTCAAGTCAAAGGTAGTTGCTCTGACCTATATTTTGAATTCTTAAAACAATTTCCTTCATCTTGGTTATGAATCTTTCGGTATCTAACATGTCTTGCAAATGCAGGTCATGATTATACATGTGGATATTAACGATGATAATCTTGCTAAGCCCTTCCTAACGTTGGTTGGTCTAGAAGAATCAAAACATACAGTGGTTAGTTTACATGTTAAAAACAAGTATTTGTTGAGATGTTGTTACTATTTTTGATAACTCTAGCGACTTATCATTTATGCAATTTTTTTTTTTGGTGCGCCCAATAGATTGCTGCATTTGAAAATGGAGGGAGTTCAAAATTTTTGTTGGAATCAAATCCAACGAGAAGCAATATTGAAGTAATGTTCTGTCGATATAAATTATCCTTCCAATGATTACCTTCTAGGGAAACTAAGCTACATGCCCTTTTCTTTTTTCAGGAGTTCTGCAACAAACTTGTGGATGGTTCTCTGTCACCATACTTCAAATCACAGTCAATACCAGATAATGCAAGTTTATTAGATATTTTTCATTCATCATCAAAGTCAAGGCATAGAGATACAATGGATGCATCTCTTATTGTGTCCTAATAATTCCTAGTTTTGTGTTATAAACAACTAACTAACTAATCCTTCCTAACTAACTAACCTAATTAGTTATTTATTGTTTACATATCAGTTTATTGAGTGCATCTCAGTGTCCAGTTTTGTGTTATAAACAACTCGGGTGCGTGAGTGCAGCAGTTAACATAATTTATAACCATTTAGTTCTTTAAAACAAACAAGTGTGTCCTTGTGCTGCATGTAAAATTTTTCTATTCTTGTAGATATATTGAATATCTGTGTATTGAAACCTTGAGCAGTTTTATCCGAAGACTTACTTTAAGTGGATCCCTTTAATTAACCTCCTTGCCTGTGCGGTTTGAAAATTGCAGACAAATGCTAGCGTCCATGCTGTCGTCGGGAAAATTTTTGATGAGATAGTTCTGAGCAGCGAGAAAAGTGTGCTTCTAGAGGTTTGCAAAGTCTTACCCTCACATTTATACTATCTACTTATGATTAAGCTTCAAATGTTATCAGAAAACAAGAAAAAATAAACTTGCTGTAAACTAAGAGGTGTCATTTTCTGTAAAAGCCATACGTGATTTTTAACTTGTGCAAATTCTACTGGTGCTGATGGATCCAGTTATCCTATTCTTTGATGTGTTAAATTATATGCTTGACTTGAGCAATGATGAATTCTCAATAAGAACAGGACTTTCAATTCGATACTCTAAAATTCTGAATTCCAAGTCTTTGTACTAATCGGCTTCTTGATGGAGGCTGTGCTAACTTATAATGACTTAAAAATAGGTATTTAACACCTTGGTGTATCAACTGTGAGGCCACAAGCAAACACGTGGAGAAGTTGGCCTAAGCACTACAAAGGATCAAGTAATCTGATTTTTGCAAGAATAGATGCTTCAGCTAATGAACACCCAAAACTGCAAGTAAGTAATAATCAAAACCATAAATTGGATCTCAGTCTATTTGATGACATGAAAGGACAATGAAGAACTTCAAATTGAAATCCAGATTGCTGGTTGGGCGATTCGTTTAGACAGGTTATTAATATAATGCTGTCTTTACTGAAGATGGGTTGTTTCTTTGTTTGATATGTTAGGTGAATGATTATCCAACACTCTTACTTTATAGAGCAAGTGATAAGACCAATCCGGTAATTATTTGATAATTAAGAGTTGGAATTTTCTTTCATGAAGTGAAAACCTGTGACTGAGGAAATTTCTGTTTTTTTTTCCCTGCAGATTAAACTTTCTACAAAATCTAGTTTGAAAGAATTGGCTGCATCCATCAACAAGCATTTAAAAGTTAAGGATCAAGCCGTCAAGGATGAATTATAGAAGATAGCAAGTATTTTTTGTTGAGAAAAAAAATTCCCTGAAGAAAGAGGAAAAAAGTTACATGGAAAAACTCAAGGAAAAGGAGAGAATGGTGAAAATTTTCTTGGACAATTAAAGGCCCTTGTTTGAGTATTTTTTTTTTTTTCTTCTTACCCTGAGTTTTTTGTGGTTAAGTTTGTTGCAACATTTAATCTATTGTAAGAATTAGCTTATTGCCAAATGCAAAAGCTAGATGGTTACATTTTAGAGTACATATACTAAAGAAACCGAACGTCATACCTTGTCATTGTCATCGAGTTTTGTCACCGTCCGTTTTGGGATTTAGGTGAGCTTGAATCGATTTATAGAAAAGTCCGATTGGGTATAAGTCTGATTGAGTAAAAGTTCGATTGTAAACGTTATTTATGTTTGGATGGTAGTTGATAAAGTAGGCATGGAAAAGTAGATTCGTGACAAACTGTTTGGAATGACATGGATAAATGACTTTTGAGATAATTATAAGAAAAAAAATTAAAATTAAAATTACCAAAGATATGAAAAATGCTAAATTAAAAAATTTGTTAATACTAAAATACATAATTTGATTAAATAAATATTATATAGGATTGGCATTGAGTGACTTATAGATAAGTGCTTTTGGAGCTTATCATAAGCTAGGATTTTGAGCTTTTAAAATAAGCTCCGATTCATAAAGTCCGATTGCCAATTTTTTTCACCCAAACAAAAATTTTGGAAAAAATTCATAAGTCCTTTTGATAGTTCTCAAAAGCTGCATAAGCTCCTCCCGTCTCAGTGACAATATTGACCTTATGTTTGAACCATTTTGCGTGCTTGTAATTACGTTAGGAAATCATGGTAAAAAAAACAAAGTAACGTTGGGAAATATTGTAAGGGTTGATTTCTCCAAAGTGAAGCTAATACTACGTCCTGTGATAATTATAAGATCAAATTGACTTTTATTGAAGAGATTAAAAAAGCGAAATAAATTACTTAATCATATTATATGTTGTGTATCTTTAGATTATATATTAATTTTTTAGTTAAATTTTTTATTTTCAGGAAAAAATAAAAAAATCTAAACTAATTTAATTAGTTTTTTTAAAAAAGTCAACTTGATTTTATAATTGGATTTAGAATATAGTAAGAGACCCTTATAGGTAGGAGAAAGAAGAAATATATATGTAAGAGACCTTTTTGACGGGAGGGAAGGAGATCATCACTTATTTTCATCATTGATTTTAGGCCATTAGGGAAGGAGAGTTCATCACTTATTTTCACATGAGCCCATTTTTAGTTAATTGGAAATATGAAAATAAAAGAGAAAAATCTAAGGAATATATAAAAGACCTTTTTGGTGAGATGATCTGCTCATCACTTATTTTCAGTTGATGATTGAAAATACGGGAAAAATTTAGATATAATTGATATGATGTGATAATGAGAGGGTGGGGAGTTGATTATGGTTTTTCTACATTTGTTAATATTTTCGTAATTTATTCTTATTGTCAAAGAGAATTAATAAAAGATGATTAGGGAACATGTCAAATTAACAAATTAGGTAACCACTGAGGATAGGAGGGTGTGTTAAGTCTATCGTTGGATCTTTTTTATCATTAAACCATCACTTTAATTGTTAATGTGAGCAGTGAAGAAAGTTTCTCCCTGGCACGATTAATAGAAAAATATTTACAGTCTTTTTCAAGAGAACTTGTTATCGTATTCGTACCCATTCTGTTGTAAGGATATGACTGATTCATGAACAAGTGATAGATTCTTACCAGCATAATCCAAAAATAAGAAACTCTTCAATTGATAATAATCATGAAAATTCTAGGGCTTATATCTTGAACTTCAAAATCATAAGCACTTTAAGGAAAGACTATAATATAATTGCATAATCAACTCCTTTGTATTTTGTACAACATAGGATTCAAAATCCAGAAATACATTACTTCCTCATCAAAATTGAAACTTACAATTACGCATCACATTGAAGTTTAAAGTATTCAGACCAAGAACAAACCAAGATCAAGGATTTCAAACAAAACCTTCTACCAGAGTTGGTCTTTTACCTTCATTTTCTTTGTTTTCATCATCAATGTCATCACTGCTCTTCGCATCGTCTTCAATATCCAATCCTTTCAAACCATCCACACAATCTTTGCCCTCCTTTCCCAATTTCTCCCCATCTTCCCCCACGATTACCTTGTCTGTCATCTCCTCTTCATCAGCCTTATCACCAGCAATCTTAACTTCGTCGACACCAGTTTCACACCCCTTATCGACGCCGCAGGGTCCCTCGGCCTCGCTCTCCGGCTCGATTCCGATTATCACATCCGAGGCATCCTTCGCGGTGGGCCAAGGATCCTTAACACAAGTTGCATCGTAATCTTCGTCATCAGCAGATAAAACGGAGGCCGCTCGTGATTTCACGGCGGAGGCGGCTTTGAAGAAGGCTTCTTTGATGGATTCCGCTGGAAGAGCACATTCTTCAAGGCCAGCATCTTCGAGACGTGGCGGTAGGATCTGGTGCAGCAGACCGGTGTCTTCTTTCGCAGATTCCATGATCGGAGCTCGATACTGAAAAGTGAAAACCCTTGATTTTCCTGAGACGGTCTGGTCAGTCAACATCAAGAAAAAGATGGTGCGGTCACAGGGGATCAAGTCGGTGCGGTGTTCGTCATGGGCCCTATGTTGGGCTTGGACTTTGATACATTGGGCCCATATGGGCTTTGACTATGAAAGAAAATTGTTGGGCCCAAGCATGAACCAGCCCATACACAAGGGTCACTGGGCAGCCCAATGCCCTGCCCTGCCCGATAGAAGTAGTACCTGACCGGAGGTAGGGCATTTGAATGCCATAATCTATATTTGAATGCCATAATCTATATTTTACTGCCCAGCCCTGCTTCATATAATGCCCAATTGGTTCTTCTGTGAATGTTTCCTTTGAAAAGTTAGATTTGATACCCCTCGTCCTTGGGTTCAACTGGCGAAGGGGTCGGACTTTTTGACCTAAAGGAAGGGGGTTCGATCCTGAAGTATCAAAGCGTTAGGGGATGTATTCTAGGGGTTTATGAAACCGTGGAAATGTTGGGAAGAGGTAGAGGCATGTGTTTCTCTAACCCAAGTATATCTTATTGAATTTTGGGCATTTCTCGCCTGCTGGATCTTGGGCGTGGGTTCAACCCTTTTCCTAAAATTTCAATATAATAATAAAAAAATGTTAGGTTTGATTGGTTGTATGTTAGGTTTACTGTTTTCTTTATTTTGATATAGGTTGTATGTTACCATTTTTTCCCCCTTTCTTTAAAGAGATATTAGTGTGTATAATACTGATCGTAAATATAAGATATAGTTGACTTTTTTGAAGAGATTAAGGAAGCTAATTAAATTATTTTTGAACATTGTTATTTTTTTCTCCAAAATAATTAGTTTGACTAATAAACTGATATATAATCTAAAAATACAAAATATATATGATTAAGTAACTTATTTAACTTCCTTAATCTCCCAAAAACAAGTCAACTCTATTTTATATTTAAGATTAAAGGGAGTATCTTTTTTTGTGATTAATAAAATTGACTTTACTCCCAACATTTGTTGGTAACAAGTGGTAAGAAACTTACTCTTCCTTAACCACATCCTTGATTCAAGGTGTGAGAATGGAGAAAATGGTGTTTAGAGAATTTCGGGGACTTTTCTTACGAAATAGATGAATCAGTGGGTAGCAAGAAAAAGTTGACTTTGCTAAAAAGAAGAAGAAAAGTTACATTCGGTGGGAAGAATTCGATTATTGTTTTAGAAATACATTCGTGTAGCATTTTCGATTTAGTCTAATTATTTTCATTAAACAATCTCAGAACTTTTTTTTTTTTAAAAATATTATGAACAACCAAAAGGAGGAAAAGAAAGAAAACATAAAAAGAACGCGACAGGGTGTCACACCTGCTTCATCTCAATTTAGGAACATATAAACTCGAATGTATTATACTATATCCTGTTCTTAATACAAAATCCAAATTTCTTCATTAAAGTAACTCTTATATGAAGGACCACAGGAGTAATAAGCAAACCCAACCCGATACATAATTACTATATAGATCAAGGGTGGTAGAAAAGAGACTTGATACAAGTATCAAGTTTGGAAACACAACATTTAGACCACTAATTTTTTTTTTTTAAAAAAAAAAAATCAAAAGAAAGTAGAAATTGTAACTTGTCCTAAATTTTTCCACAGTAAACAATGCATCTGACTAAATTGAACAAATTCACGGGAAGCAAGTAGAGGAAACAGGTTCAAGAACTCTGAACTCAACATTCACAACCTGTAGACCTTTGCTGTCGTCCACCACCACCAACATCAATTGTATCAGGCAGGTATCTGTCACAATCATCAACAACATATCAAAACACAATACCCAGCAATGGCATTCACTACCTTTCTATTATCATTTAAATCTTCAAATAAGTTGGACCCCAATAATGAGTGCATGAAAACTGTCAAGGGCAATTTTATGCAGAGTCCTAGTACTTTTTTAAATAGTCAGGTTCTCTTGCCATCTAATAGATTCTCACTTTAATAATCAAAAACATAAGAGCGGGAATTAAAGTGCTTTTGATGATGTGGGAGTGCGACCCAGATCTTCTAAGATATCACTTCAACTATAGTAACAAAAGAAATTGAGCAGATGATGTACGTCCCACCTCTACCCTTCTAGATCTCACAAAACTGACATCCACCTCTCTTTCTCACTCCAGAAAATTCTGGAATGATGGTGAGCAAGGTAAATTTCAACAGAGCTAGAACTTTCCACAGAATCACTTAACTTATTGACATAAAGAAATGGATATCATGTTTTTGCAATCAAATGTCAACCCCTGCTAACACCATGCCATAGATTGGTACGGCTTATGGCAAAATGGATTTTTTTAGTCTAGGGAGAATTTGCACAATTTACAGAGAAAGAACCAAATCAGATGAAAAATATTCAAACTGGTTTTTGACAGATTTTACTAGTTGTTTTACTATGGCCAACCTTTTGACAAGTCAGTTTGTAGGGTGAAAAAATGTAAAACCATGACTGACTCCCTGGTTCTCGGTCTGATTTTGTTAACCATGGTAAAGTTATGCACAATGTCACACAAATAATTACGTGCAAAACATAAAAATTCAAAATTAGAAATACTCACACTTCTTCTTCAGGTTCATTCTTGAGAGCATTTTTAGCTATACACTGAAAAGCAGCCTCTACATTAAATCCTTCTTTTGCAGAGGTCTCAAAGTATGGTATGTTTCCCTTGGAAGCACACCATGCCTTTGCTTTCTTCTCAGAAACCTGCAACAACAGATATGGAAGATATTGCAGTCAAATCAACCACCACCAAGACTCTCCAAAAACAGAGAAGAACTGTCATAACTCATAAATCTTCTAAGAACTCCAGCAGGCAATCCATATAATATAGTTATATGGCAATTTTCATGGATGAAAAGAAGAAAACATGCCATGAAGGGAGAAGCAACTTACAACTCGGCTATTACCACCATCAACATCTATTTTGTTTCCCAAGACAACAAATGGGAAGTTTTCCGGGTCAGATGGACTAGCCTGTGAAATCAATTGCTTGTGAGAATAATTCATTGTTAATTTAATTATGCTAAGTTTCTTACTCTCCTGAACCTCAAAGATAAACGGCCACCTGAATAAGAAATTCTTCACGCCAGTGGTTGAGATTTTCAAAAGATTTCATGACATTTACATCATAAACAAGGACACAGCAGTCTGCACCACGGTAGAAAGCAACACCAAGGCTCTGAAACCTCTCTTGACCAGCAGTGTCCCAAATCTGCACATAGAAGGAGACATACTCAATCCTGGAATTTTATATGCAGATGACAACTAAATGAAGAGAAACACTAAAAAAACTTCAAACAGTAGTCTCTTTTCTACATACTCCAAAATATGATTACAAATATGTCAGGCCAATATGACAAATCATTAATACATAACACAGTCCAAGGTGCCCCCATCCTAGAATCCTAAATCAAACAAAATGGTCAATATTTGAAACATTGATTTCATAATACCAGAATTCTGTTTTTTGTTTGTTTCTTTCTCACTTTATGTTTCTACTTAAATTTTGACCCTTGACCCTTTTTTGCACCAACACAGACCCTTGACCAGCCAAATGATTTCAATCTTAAGAAGATTGTATTTCAACAAGAATAGATAAGGTCAAGCAAAGAAATTCTTATCTGCAGAACTGGTAATTACTAGTACATCACTTATGTGGGCACTCCACAAACAATTGCAAGAGAAAATAATGTCAACAGAGGAAGGAATTGAAACATAGAGAGCACAAACATATAAAGTTATTTAACTTTGAATCGGAAAACACTTTTCCTTGTGAAACACTCAGTGTATCAAAGAAAGTAGTTTTAACTTTTAAGAACTAATACACATACAATCACAAGCTGAGTCAAATAGATAATTAAATAGATAAGCTTAAAGGGCATAGCAATATTTTTTCTCAATTGACACATTCACCCAGGAAGACATAGCAACTTGCAAGCTCCCAGCAGAAAAATCCTACTGAGTCAAGAAAAATTTCTCAAATTGTTATCCAAAAAGGTACATTTTCATGTCCCTCACCTGCAATGTGAACAGCCTATCTTCAAATTGAACTTCCTTGGTCAGAAAATCAGCACCAATGGTGGCCTTATATTGATTACTGAACTTACGGTTCACATATCTAGATACAAAAAGAAAAAAAGATCATACCAATACGTTACGATTCAAATAAAGGAATAGTCAACAAATACTTTCAAAAGTTAGAAAAAGGGTCTCGGGCATACTGGTTCATCAAAGACGTTTTACCAACCCTGCCAAAGTCAAGGAAATACCAATTAGCAAAGAAAGAAAGGTGATTAACTCAACAAACAATCGAATCCCACATAGATCATTAGGTCGTAAGCTATAAAATACCAGTATGCAGCACCTGACCGGCATGATATATAATAAATCCTTTTTATGCTATTATGCATCCACTAAATCCTAAAACAGAAACTGGTTTCCAATGAGAAATTCTTATATTTCTAGGATCTTCAATCATTCACTCATTATTATCTCACGATTCAAATGGAATCGCAAAGGATGTGAAGGCGCTGTCTATCAAATTCGATTAAGTTTTGCTCACAAATAAGAAACAAGCGCAGACGTGCCGAAACATACCGCATATCAGAGAATTCAGTTATATACAACCTCGGAAAACAAAATAATTTGCAATAGCCATTTTCTTTGTCGTCCATGCAACCACCCATTTGTTGATCAAATTTAAAAGGACATTCAAATTGAAAATACAAAATAGGCGTACCCGCTGTCTCCTAGGATTATGACCTTCAATAGCATTCGCCGGCGAGACGCCATGGATCAAAACGATAAGCGGAAATTTCACCGGAAAAGAAAAAATTACTCCGAAAATTTGGAAGACAGGAATTGGGATTTGAAGTTTGAACCTTAGGAAGAAATCATTGGAAGGACAGGTGGAGCAGATGAATTTAAATAGAAACCATGGTACCGAAGTACCGAACAATCTACGCCAGCCTTGCCACGAACTAGCAGGACTTTTCGTTCCCCAAAATGCCCACGGTTTTGAGTATAATCACGCTTTTGACTACCTCTTTTTTGTTTCTGGCAAGGTAAAAATGTAATTTCCTTGAGCTAATTTTTTTATTTTCTTGAATATGATTTTAATTTTAATTTTTAATAGCTACACATTGGTTAAGATATTTTTTTAATTAAATTTAAAAATATTTATACTATAAATCATGAGCAGAAAAAAATAATTTATTTTAAGAGAAAATGATAGAAAAATACCATTTAAAAAATAAAAAAATCTACTAAATTAGTAAAAGTTCAAATAGGTAATCTAGTAGGAATATGATATTTTGAAATTTAAAGGTGGATAACTTGAGTATGAGTAATGATAATTTCAGAACAGCAATTAGCAACTTAGGTAACTCTAGTTCTATTTATAAGTCCATTTTGACTAAATCTCACATACTAAAGAGGGATTATGATTTTTTTTTTAATTTTTTTTTTTTATATTCTATTTATATAGATTAGATTATATAAATGATGCAATTTATCTCAAATTTTAATTTCCAGGATATTGGGTTTATTTTTGAATTGAAAATTAATTGATTTGAGATTTTCAAACAAAGCATATAATCTAATCTAAATAAATAGAATATATAAAAAATTAAAAAAAAATCCTAATCCCTCTAATTATCTTCATGAGAAAAATAGCACATAACAACTCCTTTTTTTTATACATGGACTTATATGGGTACAATTAATATTGGTAAAATTGTCATAATCTCATTTATTACATGAAACTGGACTTATAAATAGAACCAATTTTTTTAATCAAAATAGACTTATAAATAGGATTATAGTGGTATACACAATGACAAGTTAAGAAACTCAAGTTGTCAATCTCTATTCTCTATATTAATAATTCTTATACTTAAGTTGTTAACACCTAAACTTCAAAATCTCATATTGCTATCAAATCGCCTATTTATTCTTTTACTAATTTAGTAGACATTTTGAGTTTTTTTTTTTAAATAAATTTAAATGGTATTTTTTCTCATTCCCCCTTATTTTTAATCATTAAAATTTTGGTTCATTTTGTTTATCCAACGATAGATTTCATTTTTTATATACTAGTTATTTCCAAAAGTCATAATGGCTTAGGCTATGAAGTTTTTATAAGGGTAATCTTTTCTATTCACAAGACTTATATCTAATACCTCATTGATTGTAAATGTTGGATGTGAGGT
This sequence comes from Acacia melanoxylon, assembly GCA_019022615.1. Taxonomy (NCBI): domain Eukaryota; kingdom Viridiplantae; phylum Streptophyta; class Magnoliopsida; order Fabales; family Fabaceae; genus Acacia; species Acacia melanoxylon. Next base: position 18,559,990 of record JAFJYJ010000003.1, read on the forward strand.
ATCTGTCTATCTTATTCTTAAAATCTTGTTAGATAGTTATATGGGTTAGATTAGTTATAGCAGATCAAGAAACTAAAAGCTGCTTCTAGGCATTGAAGGTAGGAGCAAAAGGTTGGAGATGCTGGAGTTGCATGCGATGAGCTGAAGGCCGAAGGCAGAACATGAGATCGCAACTTATAAACTGTGTAGTTCATGTTTCTCTGGGAGAGAGCTATGTCTGGATTTTTTTATAATTGAAGTATGTTCTTGTAACGCCATCAAAATTTCTCAACAACATAAGGCCTATAACGTTATCGAGAATGAAGCTATGGTCCTAAGTTGAAAATTCATAATCACCCGTTAATAATAGTATAAAATATAGTTTGTAGTATAAATTTACACTACAAATTAGATCTTATATTAAAGATCGGAGGTAATATTATATTACCATAAATTCTTTCTGTTTTCATCCTTTGAATAACAATGATGCGGTCCTCAACTTTTAGTTTATTTATAGTTAAGCTTATTGAAATTGATATGAAATATCAATGGGTTGGAAAATATAAATAATGAAGGTATCCCTTCTTGGTTGAATAAATTAAGTACTATCTCCAATCCAAAATATAAGACTTAGTTTATAATGTAAATCATACAACAAACTAGGTTATACATTTAATATGGGGGAAGTATTAATAACTAAATTATTAACTATTAATCATTCTATACCGTGAGAAATTGGGAAAATGGGGTTAATGGTGTTTTAGAAAATGAAAAGGATAAGTAGTAAATGGTAATGAGCCACTCACAATTAAAAATTTCATTAAAATATAGAAAATCAGATGATGAACTATGGTAAACATATAGACTCATTGGAACTATCATCAACCCACCCCACTCAAAATATACATTTTGGATCCTAAACAGATCGAGAACGAGAAGGAAATCTGAGAGAAGATGGAACAAGAGGGGAAAGGAGATTCCAGATAACTACCCTAACGGCTAACCAATTCTATTTATGTATTTCCATAACACAGTGAGATCCAAAACTTGCAGACCTTTGATCACTTGATGGGAAAGCCCAATACTTAAAATTTGAGAGTATTGAAATGCATTTTCATTTGCGCATTGCAAATTTGATCCCTGCGGAGAACAAGTATAGTATAATTAACCTCAATTTCACAGGAGAAGAAAAAGAAAGACAAAAAATCGTGAAGATTAATTAGAAAAGTAATGTTTATTTATAACCATATCTAAGAGCAGCCACTGGTCTCTTGAAAACTAAGTCCTAGTTCTATACCATACTTAGGATCGTTCCATGAGATGATTGTATCTGAAAGAATAGAAAAACCCTCTCCAAAAAAGAAAAAAAAAGAAATTAATAGATAAAAAAATAATAGTTGAGGAGGTATATGAGAAGTTATCAATTACCTTGTTGCTTCCTATAAATATCATCTGAACCGATAGGATGAAAAAGTATGGTCTCATTGTCATCTTCTTCCACAACAAACAAAGCCAGATCTTTGGACGTCTGTAGTAGTATAAGATTTTAACTCGTTAAAAATTGCAGAACTCCAAGTTTGCAAGTTATGAACATAGTAATAAACTATCAGATTTTTTTCTCCTTGATGTAAGCAATCAGCTTTCTATTATGTAAATATGAAAATACAAATGATAACTGACAAGTCATTTGTGACCGTTGGAGCAAAAGGATACATATAGGCTATAAAGTTTATATAATTAAGTTGTGTCTTGGGGCTCACTAAGACCAAATGATGTCTTCGGGTTCAAAAAATACTTACAAAGATACTTATAAATTGTTCACCAACAAAGTTTTCACATCGATAACAAGATTTAATCTCATAAACTTGTAAGTTATGAGTCAACTTCTTATCAATTGAACCCACTTTTTTAGCCAATTCATTTGTTGATAGTTAATGAAACGAAATCTATTTTCTCTCTAAACTCTCTTTTCCTCTTTGCTCCTCTCTCTATTATATCTCTCCTTCTCTCTCTCCCATTTCTTTATGCGTCACTCTCTCTAAATTGTACAACTTTCTGTTTTCTTAAAACAACTACACAACACATAAAAAGAATTTTTCCTTATTAAAAATATAGACAAACCTCAAAGAGAAACTCTGAGAAAGTAGGGAGAAAAACTTTGGTGTGTGTGTAATTTTTTCCATGTTACATAATGGACCTAATCCTTGAAACCACCCACCGAACCATCCTTTGGATGGAATAGTGGAGGAAAGGGGGTGTCATCTCCAAGCATAATACTCTTCTAGTCCTAAATATAGGACATAGTTTGTAGTGCAAATTACTAAAACGTGACCACTGTCCAGAAAAGGCTACAGAAATTTTCCAGAATTTGACCCAACTTCCAAAATCACATGTAAACCTCTGTTTTAGGTGATCCAAAGCTCATTTTAAAACTTAATGAGTGAGCTTTAACCTATAAAAATTTCATGGCCAAACTCGACCTCTAACCCACAATATTGCCATGCATTAACTACTCTGTGTTTTCAGATTGAAAAACAAAAGTAAGAAAACAACATACGAGTTGAAACACTTACTGTTTTGAGCTCTCTCTCTATCTTGGCAATGATTCCATCTCAGCTTAGATTTCTCTTCTTCTTTGGATCTGTCTCTCGACTGGAATGGACAAAGGAATGGGAGATGAGGGGATAGGAGTCGTGGATGGAAGGGGGAAGTTTACAGATAGGAGAGGGAATGAGAGTGATGGAATGGATGGAGATGTAGTATGTGTATGTGTGCGTGGTGTGCTATACCGTCAGCTGAGGGAGAAGAAGTTTAAATGGAAATTATATGTGTGTGTCCAGTTGAGAGCTAGGGACACGTGGGAGGCATGCAGGAGGGGGAGGATTTGTGATGTGTGTGTTTGGGTTAAGTGGAGAAATAAGAGTAATTGGGCTTGAGTGTGATGCTTAATGTATGGGCCGAATCAGACAAGCAAAACTAAGGAGTATATGTACGCTGGATTGGTTCAAATATATCGGCCGATTTTGCGATGTTACTATCGTGGTTTTTTAAAGGAAGCTGCAAGTACACCATCCAAAGTAGAGAGAGAAAGTAGAGGGAAACGACAAGCTGATGGCGGATGATGGAAGGACAGAGGGCGACGGTGGGGGGAGTAAGGAGCGGTCGGAGAGGGTTGAGGTAATGAAAGAGTTAAAAGCTGGAGGTGGAGGAAAGATGGAGGGCGGGAGAGGAGGAAGTAGGAGGTGGATGGAAAGAGACAGAGGAATGAAAGAGTTTGGTTCTAAGGTAACCAACTATGCTGAAAATCTTAAGAGTAGGGAGGCTAGTTCGGCGTCTAAACAAGAGAACACTGGGAAGATGTATTCGGCACCTAGGGATCTCCGTCTGTCATACAAGGATAAACTACTATGCCTTGGTGAATCTGGGTTCTTGGAACATAATACTGCAGCAGCTAATGCACTAACCGGGCATTTGGAAGGATTACTTTACAAAAACTAATGAGGAAATGCAGTATGAAGGAGGCGGAGGAGGTTGATGAAGAAGTGGCGCATGAAGAGGATGTTGTGGGAACTTGGCACCGTACGGGAAAACTACCGAAGCTTAAGGTTAGTTCAAAAGAGTATGCTGTATGGTGCAAGCCATATATGAACTCACTAATTGTTAAGCTTCTCGGGAAATCTTTTAATGTGGGTTTTATGCGGCAAAGGATGGAGCGAATGTGGGCGCCAAAGGAACCGATGAGAGTAACCCCGCTGAATAATGGGTATTTTCTTGTTTCTTTCTCTTCGAAGGCGGATCGGGAATATGCCCCGCATTTAGGGACCTTGGATGGTAGCAGATCACTACTTGCTGGTTCAGAGGTGGCGAGCGAATTTTAATCCTTGGAAAGCCGATAACCAGAAGCGAGTAGCGGTTTGGGTTAGAATTCTTGACCTCCCACATGAGCTATATAATGTTGAAGCCATACGGAGTGGGTAATATGATTGGGAAAACTCTTAAGATAGATCGAACCACGGCATTTTCAGAGAAAGGTGGTTTTGCTCGGATGTGTGTTGATATTGACTTGCAAAGGCCTTTATTGCCAGGATTCACTCATTTCGGAGAGGAGCGACGGTTTGAGTATGAAGGCCTCCACTTAGTGTGCTTTAAATGTGGAAAATATGGGCACCGTATGGAGCATTGTGGGGCAAATCTGCCAACTCAAGATCCTGATAACATTTCTATAGATAATCAATCGGTGCTGTATGCGGTCGGAAAAGACGAAGAAGGAGGATCAACCGGTGCCTGAGAAGGCAAGGAAGGAGGATCAATCAGTGCTTGTGGCGGGTCTGGAAACGATGAGGAAGGGTGATGCTACAATTGGAGAGTTGACAAGAAATAATTCTCGTGTAATTTACGGTCCGCAGATGTTGGTGAAAAGAGAATTTGATAAGAAAATTAGCAAGGAAAATTTGAAAGGGTCACAGCTGGATACAGCGCCAACAAAGGCAGGGAAGGAAAATGGTGGATCTAATGCAAGCCATGAGCCTAGGGAGCCGGTGCTTAAAGATAGGAATTTGGAGAGTAGAAAGTCGCTTGAGTTGGAAGAAGAGACACGAAGATTTGGTGAGGAGGTGCAAAATAAAATCAAAAGTCAAGAATGGGTCCAAGTGGGGTCCAAGAAGAAGAATGGTGCCAAAAAGCTTAAAAGTGGCAAGGAGAATAAATTGCATGTGAAGACTCGTAGGAAGGGTAAAGCAAAGTTTGCTAATGTGGATCCCACCCTATTAATTGCCAATTCTTTTTCTCTTATAATGGAAGAACCTAGTTTGACCAAAGAAATAAGGGAAGGGCCTACGGTTTGAGAAATAAGAATGGAGATAGTGGTGGGCCGTCTAGAGTTGAAAATCTGGAGATCATTGATAATGGACTTCTAAATAACGAAGGAACTGTGCCCAATACAGAAATGGAGGTTCAAGTAGGGTCGGCGATTCCGATTCCGTCTTGGGAGGCGGCGGAAATGGGCCCTCCTCCTCCAAACTTATTTGGACCCGGGTGAAGATTTGAAGCTTAATGGTCTTCCGAGGTAAGTTTTGGGCTGACCCAACTTCTTTAGACCTGGATTGTGAAATGGTCCCCGAGGTATCCCCAGTTATTGGAGCGAGTAGTAGTGCGGTTTGCACGTTATCTAAGTTAATTTGCTAACTTTTTTGAAAAAGTTAACTTGTTAGCTGACCCGTGATTTATTTTGCATTGTTGTAAAAAAAAAAAAAGATTTGTTTTATAATGTATAATATTGTTTATTGGAATATTAGAGGGACAGGTGGACGGAACATGCTTCAGAATATTCAGTTGCTTTGCTCTAAGAAGTGCCCTGCTCTTATTTTGCTGTCGGAAACGAAATGTGTGACTGATAAGCGTCTACAGTGTCTTAGTCGATTAGGTTTTGATGGACTTGAGTGTGTTCCGAGCTTGGGACGATCTGGAGGTATTGCAGCTGCCTGGAAAAAGCATCTCCTTGATATTGCGATCCTCCGGAAACATCGCGGTTCATCCATCTCAAATGTAGTGGGGGAATCTTCAACCTTTTGTCCTTCGCCGTGTATGCCTTTGGGAGCACAACCGGAAGCAAGTGTTTTGGAATGAATTAAGGGTTTTGCGTCTTCAATCACGATCCGTGGGTCCTTATTGGTGATTTTAATGACATTCTTTATGCGAACGAGAGGACGGGAGGTAATGGTAGGCCGGAGGCACGATTCATCGCCTTTTCGATCGCTTCAACAATGTAAACTCTCGGACACAGGGGCAATTGGTCCTAAATTTACCGGGAGAGGCCCCGCTTGCGTGATGGTCGTCGGCTCTTTGAGAGGTTAGATCGGGCGATTGCAAATCGTCTTTTATTTCTCGGTTCACGGATCGTTTGCTCGGTGCAGGTACTTCCCCAAACCAGGTTCTCCGACCACAACCCGATTTGTCTTAATTGTGTGAATCATGATATGAGTTATTCTCGGAATAGGCCATTTAGATTTGAGGCCATGTGGATTTTCCATGAGAATTACAATGAATTTCTGAATAAATCCTGGTCTAGTGAGGGTGATATTAATCTCTCCTTGAATAATCTGCACCTCTCTCTTGACCCTTGGAATAAAGAAGTTTTTGGCCTCCTAGAGCGGAAGAAGCAGAGCATTTTGAACAGACTGGCATGTATTCAAAATGCTAGTGCTTATCCTCATTCTGATTTTTTATTTAATCTAGAATGGGAACTTCAAGAGGAGCTGGAGCGACTTTTAAACCTAGAGGAGATTAAATGGTTTCAAAAGTCCAGATGTGAATGGATTATGAAGGGGGATAGAAATACTAAATACTACCATTTAAAATCTAAAATGCGTAGTAGGAAGAACATGATTCTATCTTTGAAGGATGAACAAGGAAATTGGGTGGATAATGAAGAGGAATTGAAATTGTTAGTGACAAGGCATTTCAGGAATCTTTATTGTTCTCCCCCTCCGGCTGATGTAGAGCTGGTTTCTCGGTCTCAGTTTCCTATTATTGAGGCTCTGTCCTTATGTAGTCTCTCTTCAGTTCCCACTGATGTGGAAATCAAATCTGCTTTGTTTTCTACGGGAAGCTATAAGGCCCCGGATTGATAGGTTTCCTCCAATTTTCTATAAATCTAATTGGAATTTGGTTGGCCTGTCCTTTGTACGTTTGTGAAGCGGGCATTCGGAGGGGAGGTAGATCTTGCGAGGCGAATTGTACTCGATCTCCTTATTTCAAGAGTGATAAAGTTGATTTGGTGACTCGGTTTAGGCCAATATCTCTTTTACAAAGGTCATTATAAGTGTATTACCAAAATTATAGCTTCTCGGTTGCGTGAGGTGATGGATAAGATTATCTCTCCTTTCCAATCTAGCTTTATCAAAGGTAGATGCATTCGGGATAACATTATAGTGGGCCAAGAAATTCTTCATATTATGGGGAAGAATAGAAGTAAAAAGGCCTTATGGCAATTAAGATTGATATGGAGAAGGCATATGATAGAATCAGTTGGGCTTTCCTGCAGAAAGTTTTGTTGGAGGTGGGATTTGATAGCAGTTTGGTCAATCTTATTATCAATTGTGTTTCATCTATTTCGTATAATGTTCTCTGGAATGGTTCGCAGACCGAGTTCTTCAGCCCCCTTCGAGGGATTAGGCAAGGTGACCCATTATCCCCTCTTCTTTTTGTGTTATGCATGGATAAGCTTTCACACTTGATTTGTGATGATGTGGAAAGTGGGAGCGGAAATCTATTTATGTTACCGGGGTGGACCGAGTGTATCGCACCTTATGTTTTGATGATCTACTCCTCTTTGGTGTTGCTTCGGAAGCTCAAGCATGTGTATGATGAATTGTGTTCGGCGGTTTATGGTAGCGTCAGTGGAAAAGTTAATACCGCAAAGTCTTCCATTTTCTTTTCTCCTAAAGTTCCTTTGCACACTAAGCTTCGTATTAAGGAAATTACCCATATGCATATTTCAAGTGAGATTGGGAGGTATTTGGGATTCCTCTATCCGTAATAGGTACTCCCAATCTAAATTCCAAGATATTGTTGAGAGAGTTAAAGCCAAATTGAGTGTTTGGAAGGCTAATAGTCTTTCAATGGTCGGGTGCAGAATTATTCTTGCTAAATCTGTGATTAGCACTATTCCCCTGTATCCCATGCTTGTTGCTAAATTACCGGTTAGTGTTTGCCAGGAAGTTGAAAGATTGCAGAGGAACTTTATTTGGGGCCATGATGAGACTAATATAAGATCTCATTCTATTGGATGGGATCATATTACAAGAATGAAAGAGTTTGGAGGCTTGGGGTTTAGAAGACTGACTTCAGTGAATCAAGCTTGCGGTATGAAATTAGCATGGAGGTTAATTGCTGGTTCTAAAGGTCTTTGGGCTGATATTCTTTTCCATCGGTACATGATCAGAGATGAGGAATCACTTCTTTCATATAGAGATGGTGATTCAAGACTTTGGAAGTTCATATGTGATCAGAGTGAGATGATCTCCAAAGGATCTAAGTGGCAAATCAGGAATGGTCTAGATGTCAGCTTTTTCTATGATTGTTGGCTTGATAATAATCTGACGGTTAGTGAATTTTGCGTGCGAGACTTATCTGGGGATGAGGAGGCTTCAGTAGTGGCCGATTGGGTTGTGGGGGGAGTTTGGAATATTAATAAACTAGCTTCCTGCATTAGCCCGACTGGGTTGAGTAGAATAGCTGCTGTTCTTCCTCCTAGGGCTGATGCTAACCATGATTGCTTAGTTTGGGGTGCATCTGGTGATGGTAAATTCTCACTCAGGAGTGCCTATTATCTCATTGAGCCTAATCCTATGTCGCTCAAGGATAAGCTGTATAGCTCTATATGGAAATGGAAAGGGGTTGAGAGAATTAGGGTGTTTATGTGGAAGGTATCCTTAAATAAACTCCCAACTCTTGCATGGAGAAGTTTATGGTCAAATTCCTCGGATTTATGTGGATTCTGTAATGCTGGTTCGGAGGATATCCTACACATTCTGCGTGACTGTTCGTTTTCCAGAAGTGTGTGGACCGGGCTTATTAAGCAAAGGTATGCCTTGTCTTTTTTCTCCTTATCCCTTCGGGATTGGCTGGCCTTTAACTTGTCTACTCAAGTAGGGTGTAAGTGGGATGGGTGTTGGAATTTATTTTTTGGTGTTGCCATTTGGAAGCTGTGGGAATGGCTCAATAATTGTATCTTTGATAACAACTTTTGTAAGCCGCGTGATCCGGCATTAGTTATTTCACTGATTTGGCCTAGGTTTGTGGCTAATCCTGGAGATGAAGGGTATGCTAGTGTGGAGAGGCCTGAACTGGTTAGTGGCTGGGAAAAACCTCCTGTTGGGTGGTTAAAATTGAATGTTGATGGTGCTATGTCTTTGCAATCTTATTCAGCTGGGTGTGGAGGAGTGGTCCGCGATTGCCATGGTATTTGGGTTGCAGGATTTAGCAAGTCGGGTATTTGCCGATCTAATTCAGCGGAGGAATGGGCTATCTTAGAAGGCCTCCAACTTGTTTGGGATCTTGGTTTCAGGAAGATCATATTGGAATATGATGCTGAGGAAATTGTGAGACTAATTCTTGATGATACTTGTTCTTCTTGCAGCAACCTTGTATTGAAGGCTAAAGATTTAATTAGTCTTAATTGGCAGGTGGACGTTAGAGTAATTTGTAGAGATTCAAATAGAGTAGCCGATGCTTTGGCTAAATTTGGTATTTCTAAGTCTGTAGTTTTCTATGAGTGCCCTAGTTTTACTCGGAATTGGGTTGATAATGAGTGCTTGGGATTCATTTCCCCTTTGGTGTAATTTCTTCTTTGTAATGTAGGCCTTGTGCCATCTCTTTTAGCAAAAAAAAAATATGGGCTGATTTTGCTGTCCAACATGTATGGGACACGTGGCAGGAAGAAGAATAAGAAAGGAAATGAATGAGAATTAAATAAGATCATATGACTTGCACATGCTGCATGGGAATAATTCAACACATACCACACAAATTCCATATTCTCCTTTTTTTGTGTGGGTAATATTGGGCCATAATTTATCTCTTGTAAATATTCTTTGAATTTATTCTTTTCTCAATTAATTTATTTTGGTCATAAAATATTATCTCCACAATATTCAGGCCAAAAATAATTTTCAACTATTTGTCCTTAATTTATGGAAAAATCTGCTTTTAATTCCAAATATTAATTCTAATAATAATTAAGGCCAAATTTTTCTATAATTAATCCCATAACATATTTTAATTCTCAAATTCCAAATTTTGGGATGTCATACACAGTTAGTCGGAGCTGGAGATGGGAATAGGTATAAGAGTCAGTATCCGTTAAATTATGAGTAATGGCAATTCACAAGAACATATAATGACGGCATGTATGGAAGCGACTCGCTTGTTGACTCAATCTCTGTTGCATTATTGAATATATTCATTAAACAAATTTTCTAAAAAGTAACAGTTTTAATTAGTGAGATTTGAGTGTTGCCCAAACATCGAGTTTTATGCCATTTTTTTAAAAATTTATTAGCTACACATTTTCTAAAATTATTGTAATAGTTTTGAAACGTTGCGAGTACAGTAGTTGACGAGTGTTGCCTAAACATCCAAAAGGCAACAGTTTTAAATTATATGCATAGAGAGAGAGAGAGAGAGAGAGAGAGAGAGAGAGAGAGAGAGAGAGAGAGAGAGAGAGAGAGAGAGAGAGAGAGAGAGAGAGAGAGAGAGAGAGTGTGTGTAACCATAATCCTATTTAAAATTTTGAGTACAAAAGGAGAAAATGAAACAACATTGAGAGGGTTCATAGTGCATACAACTAACAAATACCTCCAACTGAAATAACTTACAAATTAAAGTTTGAAATATAACTGAGACTTATTGCAATTATGTTCATGAGATTTCAGTTTTCTCTTTTAAATACACACTATGGTACATATCAATTATTAATTACTGAAATATGATGTTCATACCAGAACCTGTTGAATCCACATTTATTTAAGCTTGATGTCTCTATCTGAAAATTTTGGAGCCAGAACTAGAAGTGGAGGTGGAGGTGGAGGTGGTGGAGTGGAGTTGATCAGAGTGAGTGGTGCTAAATGATCCCATTGCCATCTTCCTCATCTTGTTCATGTCTTCGCTGAGTTGACGCCTCGCCGGGCTCTCCACCGTCATATCATTCTCCAGCCAAATCTCTCCTTCTAAAGCTTTAACCACCTGTTTCCACTTATTCATTAATTATATATGTGTGTGTCTGTTTTCAGCCTTCTTTTCTTTGTTTCTACATGCTTGGTTGGCTTTTGTCCTATTTCAAACTTGTGCATATATAAAGTTGAACTAAATAATACTACCTCTAGTCTTTGATGTAAAAGTTAGTTGACTAATTCAGGTAAAATAAAAAAAATAGTCATATTGGTTATTTTGTACAAAATATGGATTAGTTCTCCTAAAATACCATAATTTTTTCATCATGACTATCGTAGGACGTATGCAATTAAAAGGACTACTTCAGGAAAAAAGTATAAATTTGGGAAATAAAGTGAACTAAAATCTTATATTTAATTATGTTCAACTATCTCTTATATATTAAAGGCAGGAGGTGATAAAAGAGAAAAAGCTATTGTTTTAAGCATATATTATATACTTCTGCTCCTTAGTATAAGAGCTAGTTGATTTTTTTTGAAAAGATTAAGGAAGCTAAATAAGTTACTTAATCATAACATTTGTCGTGTATCACTAGTTTATATATCAGTTTATAAGTCAGGCAAATTAGTTTGGAGAAAAATGATGAATATATATAATTTAATGTAGCTTATTTATAACTGCCTTAGCCTCTTTTTTTTTTTAAAAAGTCCACTGACTTTTATATTAAGGATACGAGGTAACTTATATATTTGAAGTTTTGCAATGATAGTGATGAATACCTGGGTCATTGGAGGACGATTGGCGGCTGAATGGCGGACGCAATTTGCAGCACAAGAAATCATTTGAAACATCTCTTCAACGTCGTAATCATTCTCCAACCTTTCATCTGCAATACTTTCAAAGTGTCTGCTATCCAAAGCTTCCGAGAATAAGTGTCTTGCCTGTGACATTATAATTGTAACATATTTCTTTCAGTGTAATGCACCACTTCAGTTATCTCAGGTTTATCTATTCAAATTTGAAGTGTGTGTGTGTCTATCTATCCATCTACAGATGTACATATACATATACGTATATATGTATATTCATATATGTACATGTGTGTGTATATGTTATGCCAACAATACGGACCCACTCAACCATACTGCCATTTGGAAAAGTCTCAGTATCGCCAACAGGTTTTGTCCAGTAATCAACTCCAAGAGCACAACACCAAAGGAGAACACATCTGCCTTCTCTGTGAGGTTACCGCTAGCTGCATATTCTGGTGCTAAATATCTGTGATGTGTTCAATGAAATTTCAGAATTTCATGGACTTCAATTAAATTAATAGTGTGATTCAAAAGAAATTATTATAAAAGAATAAGACTGACCCAAAACTTCCCATAATCCGAGTCATGACCTGGGACTCCAATGAAAATTTGGCCAGTCCAAAATCTGCAACCTGATTAATAGATATATTGAACCACGTAATTATATTCTTCAGAATTCAGATCTCACTTGTTAGCTTGCCACTTTGTATCTAATAATTAAGAAAAAAGATTCATATATTTAAAAATTAAGTAATTGTATGTACAAGAGTTATGAAACACCTATGCACTTTTTTCTTATTTAATACTACCTCGGTCCTAAATATAGGATCATAGTTTGTAGTGACTGGAGGTAGTACAATTTAAGCACACACAAGCACACAAATATGGTAATGCCGGGTTTGAATCAGGGACCTCATTACCTTTGGCTCAAAATTATCATCGAGAAGAATGTTTGATGCCTTGATATCACGGTGTATGATTTTCGGATGACCTAAAACAATATTGGACTGAAAGAGGTAAAAATTTTAAAGAGTAAAATAGTGAAATGAAATTATCAAGTGCACTAACATTGTTCATGCAGATATGCCAATCCCTTTGCAGAGCCAATAGCAACCTTCATCCTTGCTTTCCAGTCTATGGTTTCTGTGCCTTTTTGTTGTGAATGATACACACATATAATGTTAGAATTGTTAGATATAGGTATATACATTTAATATTTTCTTTAATTAATCAATGTGGTCTTCTTTATACCCTAATATTTCTTGCGCTAATTTTTTTTTTCATGTTTCCTTTTGAATGGGCTTGTACTTTTTTTACTCTTGGAGGTGGCCTCAGGTCCGTAATATTCTCCTTTTTTCCCTTCTTCTCTTGGATTGAATGACTCTTATACTAGCACTACTATAAAAGACCTTTTGACATCTGTTAAATTTGTAGACCATTTTTATGTCTTTTTTTAGCAAGGCACCTATGAGAACGAAGTAGTAAATAAGAATTATGTAAGTTTTATTTACTACGTCCCTTTTTAGGTTAGGACGCTGTAGGGATTTAAAAAAAAAAAAAACCCAAACGCTTGAAGCAGAGGGAGCAGTGTCTTGCTAACGTGCGTCGAGTGGAGCAAAGAAATAGACACAGCAAGCCGCGATTGGGGACGGATGAAGGAGCAGTGTCGCCATTGCTAAGATTGGAGCCCTCACGTCCTTCAGACTCAACATTCAGGATCCCCTCAATGCTTTCGACGGCTGGGATCCTTCCTTGCCTGTCGCTCCTTGCTCACATGTTTTAGATCTATGATTACAGTCAGCAAGCAAATGCGATTGGGGAAGGAGGCTAAAAAATAGTTACAGGACGCTGACAAATAATTAACTGTCAGCGTTGGTTTCGGATCTAGAAATTTCTAGGTCAAGCAAAATACATTAATCACTTCAATCTCTAGGACCAAATCGCAGAGCACTGCCAATGCCACCAGGAAACTGCCATTGAGGACAAATCCAACTTCCATTTGGTTGTTGTCAAGGAAACTACCGTCGAACTGGTCGACTTTGCCTTCAACCACCTTGCTGGTGCAGGAGGAGCAAGATCCAACCTTGCTGGAATATGGAAGGTCGATTCCTTCTTCCTCCTTGTGGTCTAGAATGTAGACGTCGTTGGGGCAATCGAATTCCTTAGGTCCCTCAGGGGTTATGAGCTTCACCTTGTAAGTTGCCATGGCTGTGATTCTACTGGTCTCCTTCACAACGAACAGAGTTAGGTTGACTTGAGGAAATGCTCGGAGGTTCACCGCTGATGGTTATCGCCTGAGGTAGGAGGTGCTAAAGATGGTGTCGGAGAGAGCTGGTGTGGTGGCCATTGTGAGAGAGAGAGATGAGTGAGGGAGAGATTGGGAGTATGTGTTAGATGGAGTAATTAGAATCGGCACAGTGGTTAGAGTGATGGTGGTGGTTCTAGTTTACGAGCTCCAAAATCGGCACAGTAAAGCTATATATCGATATTGAATTATATGGGACTCTTTAGACATCTCAATTTTAATTTGGGACGCCTAAAATACCATATAGGCATCCCAATTTGAATTTGGATACAAGTTAGTTATGTTAATATAGTGTCTTACTATATATCAAAATAACTTAAGCTATTTGATAGAACTCCTATCTTACATTATATAATTAGCATATCTATATGATCATACCGTTTTAATGAATTTTTAAAAGTGAGAGTGATCAAAAGCTAAGAAAAATGCATCAAAGTATAAATCTTACCATGGAGGTGGAAGGCTAGGGTATTATTTGATACAAACTCATAAACAAGCATCATCTTGCTTCGAGCTTCATCCATGCAATATCCAACAAGGGAAACAAGATGTTTGTGATGGACACGATTAATGATGGCGGTTTCATTAAGGAACTCACTGTGAGCCTGTTGGATTCCATATTTTAGCTGCTTAATGGCAACATAAGTTTGTTTATCATAAGGGTGAACTCCTTTATGGACAACGCCATAACCACCTTCGCCTAGAAAATTTGAGTCTGAGAATCCATTTGTGGCCGATTCTAATTCTTCATATGTAAATCTTGTTGGTCCTAGTCTCAAGCCAACGGAAGCAGATGATGGTGCAACCTCCTTATTGGCTGCCACAGAAATAAGGTGACATCATCAATAATTGTTTCACTCAAGTATGTTGGTACGTAAAAGCTTATAAGATATTCGTAAAAGTAAAAAAGTACTCCTGTACGCCTATTTAAGGAACTAGATTTGGTGCCTATCCTTTGGATATGCATTCTCAACCCATCTCATCTAAATCGTCCGATTTGATTTGATTTTTTTCTTTTTTTTTTATTAAAAAATTATTTTAATGGATAGAGAATCTAAAATAAAAATAATCTCTCAATTAATACTTTTTCAAAAAATAATTTTTTCATTTTAAAAATATATTTTAAAAACTATCATATCTGGATCAAGTCAAATCTCAATGGGTTGATGGTGCTTATCTAAAGGATATGCATCCCAAAACCGGTTAGGGGAGGGAGAGAAGAATTTTTTTTGTACTATTCATAAAGCTAAACACCTCATTGAATTTTTCATTTGAATGTATAATTTCACTTGTCATTTATTGTTATGTATTAACTTTGTTCTCATAAGGTATAATGTATGTTGAAACTTGGATAGGGATAAAGTGAAAATGTTTTTAGATTTTATGACAAAGTTAGTGAAATTTTAAGTTTTTCTTGATCTATGTGAAACTTGTTAGAAGGGACTTGTAAATAGAATAAAAAGTGTATCTTATATGAGGGAAAAAATAATGAAAAAAAAAAAGA
Organism: Acacia melanoxylon; assembly: GCA_019022615.1. NCBI lineage: Eukaryota > Viridiplantae > Streptophyta > Magnoliopsida > Fabales > Fabaceae > Acacia > Acacia melanoxylon. The sequence continues at coordinate 18,575,261 of JAFJYJ010000003.1, forward strand.
AATGACAGAAACAGCTTAATAGGGATTTGCTCAAAACGTTATGCTTAAGTGATCAAAGCTGCAGTTGGTCTACCCTTGTACTACCCCTAGTTTTAATATAAGAGCATTTTTGGACAATTTTTTTTGTCCAAATTATATCAAGCAAAGAGGAACATAATTGCATTAGCCCAGTTATACTATATATTAGTACTACCCATTAAATTGGGAGTAATTAAGAGACGAACAAGTATATATGAATTTTTTTTAATGTAGAATTAAATATCACTTCACCTGTTCCAAAATTTATGACCTTTTCACATAATTCATAAACATTAAGAAAATAAATTAAATGAATATTTTTTAATTGTTGTGTTTACAATTTATGGTGGTTTTCTAGAGAAAAAAGACAGAAAAAATCCTTAAATTCCCTGAATTTCAACATTCCCAAATCATTCAATTATAATTTTATAATGTTGTAAAAATATATAATTTCCTTCATTTTTTTACTTATTAAAATAATTATTAACCACTCCTTTCCACCCGGTTGGTGAAGGTCATACCAGTAATGGACCCATTTAATACAAGGAAGATTTGAGAAGAGGAAAAAAATTTAGGGAAGGGAAAGGAATGGAAGGGAAGGAAATATTTTGAGGGATGAGGGAAGATGGTTTGAGGGGAGATGAGTTGTTTGGTATAAAGAAAATAAGGGGTAGTAGTTGGTGAAGAATAATGAAATACTTATTTTACCCTCAAAAGTAATTAATTTAAAATGAAAAAGGAAAAATATTTTGTTTTGCTAAAATATATTTTTAAAAAAATCCTCTTATCAAGTTTGAATTTTTCTAAAAACATTTCTTGCCAAGTTCAAACTTATGCATAAATTTGAATTTAATCCTATTTTCTTGTATTGTAAAAATATATTTTATGAGAGGTAAATATGTCCAAAAAATTTATTGTTCACGTGGGAACTTGAGATCCCACCAATTTTGTGGGATCTTATCTTCCACATATAAGGAAAGATTGGTGAGCAAGTTCCCAGGAAGATTTGACACAAAAAATGTACAAAACAAGGGAACTTGCTAATCTTCCTTTTCCTTCCCACCGAATTTGCATATCAAATAGGCCCTTATAGTTCAGGCCAATGTCTTTGTGCTACTGTATTCCTTATTATAAGTCTAATTTAAAAAGAAAATTTTTAGTTATAAATATAACTCCACCTACATGTTATTAATAAATGTTATTCAATTTTATCCTTATTTAATTTTTGTGGGAAAGAGAAAAAGAAGAGAGATGTAAGAAAGGTTTGTAAATGGAGAGAGATAATTTTTTTAATAAGGGTAAACTTAAAAAACTTTAAGCATATATAATAAGTTAACTAACAATCTTTGATGAGAATTAGTTAAATTGACTCATAATAATAAGGATAAGAGTGGTAGGATATTGTCAACATTTGTCTTTGGGCCCACCATATTTAATCTTCTTAGAACTTCACACCAATGAATCACTCTCCTCATCAATAATGATGATGATGATTTGATTTTTAAGACTTATTGTTGTAATGAGATCTAAACTATTTGAAGACCTAAAATTATTAAAGTAATAAACTATTTTTTTGAGATGTGAAAAATAATAAAATTATCTTTATTTTTAAATTATAAGATTTAGAAATTTGCTAACTCCACAACGTACGGGCGTGCGTGTGTTTTATTGGATATAAGAGGCCATTGGCACTCCATGAGTAGTGGAGGCTAACATATGCATATAATTATGTATGATAAAACGTTTGTATGATAATATTGTATGAATATATTAAAAAATGATCCATGCATGGATAATTTTGATTGTATATAAAAGTAAAACATTAAATAAAAAAGAAAGAAGAGGGGAAGAGCAGATAGAGATTATTATTTGTTGTCTTTTTCCCTGTTAGTTAAATAGATCCTGGAACCAACAAAGCCTCATATATATGCAAAATCCTTGAAAGAAAGAAAAGCAAAAAGGGGTTTACCTTTGGGTGGTTGTGGTTGTGCAGATTGTCTTGTCCTTCTCTTTCTCCATATAAATAAACATGCAAATAAACCCACTATGAGCACCAACGAACCAATCACAGCCCCTGCAATTAGTCCGGTTGGTGTATGCCTACTGATCTGCGGTGGCCCCGAGTACTCCGACTTGTTTGTGGTGGCAGTTTCTGACACCGGAGGAGGCGGAGGTGGCGGCCACCCATTACCCGAGTCCGTCTCATTGCTAGTTGTCCCATTGCCATAATAAGGCTGTTGACATTGAAGGAGAATGAAGTGATGTGAAGCAGAAAGTGCAAGAAGGAGAGGAAGGGATCCCAATTTACAAGAATACATATTGGGATAATGGAGATGATATGCAGGCCTAGCCAGGAGCAAGAGTAGTGAAGAAGAATGAGAGAGTAATTAAGGGGTGATGAAAGAAACGATATATATGAGTAAATTAAATAGTGCTGTCTACTATGGCCTTGTTGACTCATTGCGCCTACCTTCAATGCCTCACAAACACTTGCAGTCTTGCTTGAAGCATTTAATTAATTAGCTAGTGATATTATTGTTTTGAAATTAACATTATTTCCATATTCCTCGATGACCTGGTCCTCCTCATACTCTGAGTAACGAGACACAGATATGTGGGTTTATGCCCCGCTTGACGGGCTTAGTTTACTAACTTAATGGCATTCCAGTCTATTGACTTGAGAATGTTTAAATAAAAAAAAGGGAAAATCATTCCTAAGTTACCGGTAATTTTCTTTAATTTTTAATTTGATACTTGTGTGTTTTTTCCCTCTATTATTAAATCTATTAAATTTTATTCTTTTAACAATGTTAGCCCCTGGAATTTTGTTACATTAGTATTTCATACAGAACTTTCATTAACTTGTAACATTGGGCTGTCTATATTCGACCTAATATTCAAATGCTCCGGTCCCACCAATTTTGGCCTATTTTCCCCTCGGTCACAAGTGAGATTCCTTGTAGCCTTCCCCTCGACTTGTTCAACAGCTCGTGCTCTTCCTACTTATGTCGTGTTACATAACGTAGCGAGGAGTTTGTTTCTTATGAAAGTAAAACAACATGTGGTATTGGTTAACCACAGCTGGCGAGAAAGGTGTACATTTGTTTTTTTGTTTTTTTAAGAGTTAAAAGTCAATTTTGTTTCGGAAGTTTTTCTAGAAACAATTTTACTTTGAAAGTTTCAAAACGAGAACAATTTTACCATAATTGTTATCTCAGTTGATTTTGATCGTTAGTTGACCATATATACTGAGTTGGCTGTCCACATGTCATTTTTGTCATTTTTGTTAAATTGCAAATTTGCCCTAGAATTAAGTCTATATATCATCTACTTCATTTTTTTAAAAGTTAGATTTACAACTTTCGGGACAACTTTGCACCTTAACAAAAATAACATAGATGATATATGGACTACAAACTCAATATATTTAATCAACTAAACTAATGGTTAAAATTAATTAAGATAACGGTTATGATAAAATTGATCCCCGAAAAACTTCCAGAATTTTTTTTTTTTTTTTTTTTTTTTAAATTTTACTCTTTTAACACAGTTAGCTCCTCTAATTTTGTTCCGTTAGTATTGTTAGATTATATACTTGAGCTAATTATAATAATAGAGTAAAATTAAAGGAATTAATGAACGAGAAAAAAAAAACACACACACACAAAGTACCGATAAGTTTTGAAAAAAAACGCACACATAATTACTAATAGAGCAAGACTTACTGTGAAGAATGAGACAGTAAGTTGTGAAGAAAAAGCGATATGAGTAAATTAAATGGTGTTGTACTGGGCTCGTTGACTCATTGCTTGGGTCAAGCCTCGCAAATACTTGCAGTTTGCAAAGCATTTAATTAATTAGCTAGTAATTAAGATAATTGTTTTGAATTAACATCATTCATATCTATATTTTCCAATAACCTGCTCCCCTCACTCTAAGTAATGATTTGATTAGCTATCACGGCTAAGCAGAGTGCTTCGTAAAGAAACTGGTTCGGTATGTGGTTCAATCCCCTCGCTTGTTGTAGTTGACGCGCTTAATTTACCGATTTTTATTGGCATTGCATTAGTCTATTGACACGAAAATCTTTAAGTAAAAAAGGAAAATTGTGTGTGTGTGTGTAGACCAGAGAGAGAGAGAGAGATAGATTATTAAAAAACTACATTATTCATCACGCGCCTTGTCGATAATATCACTAGCTTGTTAATTCGATTTCAATATATAAGAGAAGTGTGTATCCATCAGTTGGTAGCGAAATAAATATACATATCTCTTGCACTTAAATTATATGTGTATAAGGAGATGGGGTTTCCATTGATTTTTATGTTTATTTACTTTCCTCCCCATTTTAAATAAATAAATTTGTAACTTCCCACTTATTGATATCATTAAATCAGAATATGTTTTTTTTTTTTATATTAAAGGTTCCCCTTAAGTTTAGCGGTCAAAAGATTTATGACAGTTTGATTGTTAATATCACTTAATTGAGGATTACTTGAGAAAGCCTCTCAACAGAGGGGATCCAAATTCCTGTCCCAAACCACGCTGGATTTTGTCAGGTTACAAAAAATTTAAAACCCCTTAATATTCAACTTCTTCGAAAGGGCTTCTTTAAAGAAATAATTATAATTAAGGGCTCCTGGGTCATTTCTATAAAGACACATATTGATCAATTAGATCATTTCTTTAAATAAATTTAACATGTTTATAATAAATTAAAAATCATTTAAGATTTGTTAGTCATTCGAGATTTGAAAGACCAGGCATGACGAAGGCTAAAAACAAGTCGATGATACGTTGTATAGAGAGGAAATATGCCAGTTTCAGCGTTGTAACTCTCTGCCAGCGTATCAACCGAAACCTGCGCAGGATTGACGTATGAAAGTCTCTGGAGAATAAAACACTGAAAAAATGTCTCTACTTGAATATTTTGGAGCCAGAACTAGAAGTAGTGGAGGTGGCGGAGTGAAGTTGATCAGATTGAGTGGTGCTATATGATCCCATTGCCATCTTCCTAATCTTGTTCATGTCTTCGCTGAGTTGCCACCTCGCCGGGCTCTCTCCCGTCATATCATTCTCCAGCCAAATCGCTCCTTCTAAAGCTTGAACTACCTGTTTCCACTCATTCATTATACATATATATTCTCATTCATTAATTATATGTGTGTGTATATTTTCAGCCTTCTTTTCTTTGTTTCTACATGCTTGGTTTGGCTTTTGTTCTATTTCAAACTTGTGTATATATATAGTTCAACTAAATAATACTACCTCTAGTCTTTAATGTAAAAGCTAGTTGACTAACTCGGGTAATTTTTTTTTTTTTTTAAAAAAATAGTTATGTTAGTTATTTGTAATAAATATGGATTAGTTCTCCTAAAATGCCATAATTTTTTCATCATGACTATCCTAGGATAGAAACTCCTTAACTTGTGCAATCAATAGAATTACTTTAAGAAAAAATTATAAATTTGGGAAATAAAGTGGATTGAGATCTTATATTTAATTATTCATAACTAGCTCTTATATTAAGGACCAGAGGTGGCAAAAGAGAAATGGCTACTTTTTAAGCATATATTATATACCTCTGGTTTTTAATATAACAACCAATTGACTTTTTTTTGAAAATATTAAGAAAGATAAATAAGTTACTCAATCATAACATTTGTTGTGTATTATTAGATTATATATCAATTTATAAGTCAGACAAATTATTTTGGAGAAAAATGTTACATATATATACTTTAATGTAGCTTATTTATAACTTCCTTTAGCCTCTCCAAAACTGAAATTTAAAAAAAGTCAACTATCTCTAGGTAAGTTATATATTTGAAGTTTTGCAATGTAATAGATGAATACCTGGGTCATTCGAGGACGATTGGTGGCTGAATGGCGGACGCAATTTGCAGCACAAGAAATCATTCGAAGCATCTCTTCAACGTCGTAATCATTCTCCAACCTTTCATCTGCAATACCTTCATACTGTCCGTTATCCAAAGCTTCCGAGAACAAGTGTCTTGCCTGTGACATTATAATTGTAACTTCTTTCAGTGTACTGCACCACTTCAGTTATCTCAGATTTATCTGTTCAAATTTGAAACATACATAGCTGATCCACAAGCAAGGGTTTAATTAATTAATTAATTTGTCCTCTTTTTCTATGCATAACCATTAGTCTCAGCAGTATATACACACACCATCTTTTTTTATGAACGAAGATATCTATTACAAGAAAGCATAGAAACAAAAAATCCATTTTTTGTTTGTTTTAATTTGGACACAAATCCCGTGTAGTTCTTTCATTAATTAAACTTGAAATTATGGTCAACTTTGATCAAGATTCATAGAAATAAGGTATTGCTAATGTAGCAATGAGGTGTATTAATATGTAGCAATATGTTTGGTGACCCTAGGGACTTTGACCAAAGTTGATCATAACTTCCATGACAATAGTCAAATAATTATAAAATCATTTCTATAGCAGTTTTTAAAAAACTACATGACCTTGACCCAATACTTGACCAAAACTTCAGTGACCAAACCAATCAAATGGGATTCGGTAAAAGGAAAAAGAAAACAAAAAGGAAATATACCTACGTACTTCTAGAGCATCATAATTATTTGAACTATCTTCAATTATAACAACATGATATTTTCATTCAAGTTGATTGATGATGACTCATACGAAGTAATTCATATTTATCTTATTTTTAAGAAAAGCAAGCATCTTAATCTGGTTCAGATGAGTCTTTGTTTTTTCAAATTGAGAAATATAATACAGTACGGACCCACTCAACCATACTGCCATTTGGAAAAGTCTCAGCATCATCAACTGGTTTTCGTCCTGTAATTAACTCCAAGAGCACGACACCGAAGGAGAAGACATCTGACTTCTCCGTGAGTTTACCGCTAGCTGCATATTCTGGTGCTAAATATCTGTTATGTGTTCATTGAAATTTCAGAATTTCTTTGATTCAAATTAAATAATATAATTAGACAGTGAATATATATCCAGTGCCAATCTCCAAGTGCTTAAATTAATATAGTGAGATGCAAAGAAAATAAAATACTAGTATTGCAAAAGACTAAGACTGACCCAAAACTCCCCATTACTCGCGTCATGATCTGCGACTCTATTGAAAATCTGGCGAGTCCAAAATCTGCAACCTGATTAACGGATACATAGGATCACGTATTTAATTTATTTTAGATATTACAGGATTCGAATGGATATATTCGATCTCACTTGTTAGCTTGCCCTTTTATATGTAATAATTAAAAAAATATTCATATATTTAAATTAAGTAATTGTACGTAAAAGAGTTATGGAACGCCTATGTACCCCCCCCTTTTTTTTTATTTAACACAATTTAAGCACACTTACACACACAAACATGTCAACATCGGTTCGAATCAGTGACCTCATTACCTTTGGCTCAAAATTATCATCGAGAAGAATATTTGATGCCTTGATGTCACGGTGTATGATTTTTGGATGACCTAAAACAATATTGGACTGAAAGAGGTAAAAATTTTAAAGAGTACCATAGTGAACTAAAATTATACACTGGCATATCAAGTAATTAAACTCACATTCCTCATGCAGATATGCCAATCCTTTTGCAGAGCCAATAGCAATCTTCATCCTTTTTTTCCAGTCTATAGTTTCTGTGCCTTTTCCTTATGAATGATTTACACACACATGATGTTAGAATTGTTAGATATAGGTATATACATTTAATCTGCTATATTTAGTTAATCAATGTGGAAATTCTTTATACTCTAATATTTCTCCATTTTCTTTTTTCATTTTTCCTTTTGAAAGGGTTTGTAATTTTTTGAAGTCTCAGAAGGCTTAAGTCATTTCTTTATCCCCCCCCCCCCCAACACACACACACACACTCGGGCTTATACTTTTTTTAGTCTTAGAGGGGGCTTTAGGTCCGTAATATTCTCCTTTTCTTCTTGTTTTTTTCCCTCATTTTTTGTTCCACAGATTGAATGACTCATAGTGTGTGGCTTTTTTTGTTGCTCCTTCCAACACAAGTAACTCTTTTGGGACTCCAACTTAAAATTCAAAGAGATCTAGCGAAGCCTTGTACCACTAGACCTATTCTATGTATTCTATGTTAGTAAGTAAAAGTATATGTTAATGTTGTCTTAACATCAAAATAGCTTAAACTATTTAATAGGACTCCCTTGTCAGTTGTCACATTATACATCTTTAATCTCTTCTTTAATTAATTAATGTGGATGTGGGATTTCTTTATACTTTAATACATGTAAATCCTTAAAAATCAGCATATATATCTATATGATCATACGTTTTAATGAATTTTTAAAAGTGAGTGAGTGATCAAAAGCTAAAAAAAATGTATCAAAGTATAAATCTTACCATGGAGGTGGAAGGCTAGGGTATTATTTGATACAAACTCATAAACAAGCATCATCTTGCCGCGAGCTTCATCCATGCAATATCCAACAAGGGAAACAAGATGTTTGTGATGGACACGATTAATGATGGCGGTTTCATTATGGAACTCTCTGTGAGCCTCTTGGATTCCATATTTTAGCTGCTTAATGGCAACATAAGTTTGTTTATCATAAGGGTGGACTCCTTTATGGACAACGCCATAACCACCTTCTCCTAGAAAATTTGAGTCCGAAAATCCATTTGTTGCCAATGCTAATTGGTCATATGTAAATGTTGTTGGTCCTAGTCTCAAGTCAACGGAAGCAGATGATGGTGCAACCTCCTCATCGGCTGCCACAGAAATAAGGTGACATCAACAATTGTTTCATTCATTCAAGCATGTCGGTAAAAACTAAGAAGTGACAAATAAAAAGTACTCCTTTGGGCCTATTTATAGAGTACAGAGAGAAGAATTTTTTTGGGTACTATTTATTAGTGTAATGACTTTGTTCTTATGGAATATACAATATATGTTGAATAGGGATAAAGTGAGAAAGTTGTTGAATAGGGGTAAAGTGAGAAAGTTGTTGAATTTTATAACACCGATAATAAAATATCTGGTTTTTCTTGATCTATGTAAAATATGTTAAAATAGAGGTAAAAAAAAAAAGCAGATGAGTATCTTATATAGGGGAAAAAAACCCTTATAATGAAAAAAAAAAAAGAATAAGAGAAATGGCTTAATTGGGATTCGCTCAAAACCTTATACTTAAGTGATCAAATTAAAGCCCCGGTTGTGTACTCTTGTATACCTAGATTTCAATTTTCCATTTTCATTTATAGAAGGGAATTCTGGTACTTTTAAAAACATTAAATAAATCCCTAATTAAGTTTTTTGACCTGATTTATTTGAGATTTTTTTCTCCAATATCTATAAGATTTTTTTTATCATTATTTTTTATAACAAGTTTTTAGGAGAGGGGTTGGGTTCACCCACAATCTAAGGGTAGAGTGCTTGGAACCCACTCCGCAAGAAATTCAAGACTAATAGTACACATACTTCCACCTTAGCTTGGGTTACCATTGTTTTGTAGACACTTAGGATACCTCCCCTAACGATATAACTCCACAACGGGGGCCAAGTGTGTGTTATTAGATAAGAGGCCATTGGCACTCCATGAGTGCAGGCTAACAATATGAAATAACTATGTATGATATGGCACTACCTTCCGTACTTGATGTTCGTGTCAGTAGACTTAATTATAACATATGTCTACGTATGTGTATATCTGTGTGTATACATATGTGTATGTATATATATAGATACACACACATACATATAAAAGTTAAGTAGATTAATTTAAATAAAAAATGATAAATAAAAGTACTTTAATCTAACTTATTTATCCTTATCTTAAGGACGGGAGGGAGTATTATACTTGAAGCCTTGAAGGAGACGCCCAGAGTGGTACTGGTCTAAGCTAGTTTGTCGAACATAAAAAGTTGCTATAAAAGTTTGTATAATAATATTGTTTGAATATATTTAAAAATGATCCAATAAGGTGCGGACTGCGGAAGAGCTTGGATAATTTTGAAGGGAAAAGTGAAAATTAAATAAAAGGAAGGAAGAAAGGAATGGGAAGAGCAGAGAGAAATTTTAATTTCTTGCCCCCTTTTATTTTGTCTCTCGTGAAATAGACCAAAGCCTCCTAAGCAAAAAGGGGTTTACCTTTGGGTGGTTGTGGAGATGGTCTGCTCCTTCTCTTCCTCCATATAAAGAAACACGTACATAGCCCCGCCACTATCAGCACCGAACCAATCACAGCCCCTGCAATTAGTCCGGTTGGTGTAGTCCTACTGCGCGCATCAATTATTGGCGTTAGAGCCTGGGCTGGTGGCGACTTCTTCGGAGGCCGGGGAAGTGGCGACTCCGGAGAAGGTGAGGGAGGTGACGGCGACAGAGAAGGCGGGGCAGGTGGTGATGAGGACTGCGGAGACGGGGCATATGGTGAGTAATCCGGAGACGGGCTAGGCTCTTGACAGTGAAGGAGAATGAAGTGGTGTGAAGCGGAGAGTACAAGAATGAAAACAAGGGATTCCAATTTAGAATAATACAACATGATGAAATAGAAACGATCTGTAGAAGCAGAAGCAAGAGTGGGAAGAATGAGAGAGTAAGGTGTATGTATGTATCGTGAAGCATAAATGGCTCTCTTAGATATAAGATTAAGGAAGTTTATTAAATTCTTTTAAAGTATATATATTTTTCTTTCGTTCTTCAAATAAATTTATTTCACTGATAAATTGATATATAATTTAATCATTTTCAACATATAATATGATTAAAACTCATTTAACTTCATTAATCTTAAAAAAAAAAATTAATTAAATCTTATATTTAATATTAAAAGTGGGATATTACGAATAAATTACATTAAATCGTGTTGAACTGGGCTTCGTTGGCTCATTCCTCATTCCTACGGTCAATGCCCCACAAACACTTGCAGCCTTGCTTGAAGCATTCAATTAAACGGTTAGTCCCCCTAATGAGACACGGATATGTGGGTCTCTGCCCCGCTTGACGTGCTTAGTTTACTAACTTTTTAATGGCATTCCAGTCTACTGAAAGTGAAACAAGGTAGTAGTTAACCACAGCTGGCAAGAAAGGTGTATATTTGTTTTTTTATTAAGAGTTAATAGTCAATTTTATCTCTGAAGTTTTTTTTAAAATAATTTTGTTTTGGAAGTTTTAAAACAGGAGCAATTTTTTTTCTAACCATCATCTCAGTTAATTTTAATCATTAGTTGATCAAATATATTGATTTGACTGTCCATATATCATCTATGTCATTTTTGTTAAACTTAAATTTGCCCGAAAGTTCATCTGTCATCTCCTTTATTTTCTTAAAGTTATATTTAAAATTTTTGGGACAAATTTACATTTTTTTTAAAAATAACATGGATAACATATAGACTAGTAGCTTAGTATATTTGATCAATCAACTGGTCAGAATTAATTAAGATAACAGTCAGGATAAAATTGATTCTCAAAAAACTTCCGGTTCAAAATTACCTCTAAATGAAAACTTTTGTGGCAAAATCGATTGAAAACCTTTTTTAAAAAAAGAAAAAAGAAGAAGCGAAAAACACATAGGACAAAGGGGTGTGAGTATGTGACGATGGTGCAAGATAAAGGAATGGAGGAAGAAAAGGAGATGAAATTAAATGATGCTGTACTGGGTACGTTGACTCATTGCTAGGGTCAAGCCTCGAAAACACTTGCAGTTTGGAAAGCATTTATTAATGAGCTAGTAAGATGATTGTTTTGAATTAACATCGTACCTATATTTTCCAATACCCTGCTCCCCTCACTCTTAGTAAAGAAACTGGTGGTCAGTATATGTAGTTCTATCCCCCCGCTTGTTGTTGTTGACACGCTTACTTTACTGATTTTTATTGGCATCGCAGTCTACTGATGACACGAAAATCTTTAAATAAAAAAGGGAAATTGTGTGTCTTTTATTAATTAATTTGGTACTCCATCCGTAATTTTTAATTTAGTATGTGTGTTTTTCAATCCTTATTAAATCTTTTTAATTTTATTCTTTTAACACTGTTGGCTCTTATAATTTTGTTCTGTTAATATTGTTAGCCCAGGCATATAAGTGACTCATCGTAACAAAGTAAAATTAAAGAATTTGATATAAAAAGAAAAACAAACAAAGTACTAAATTAAAAATTGAAGGACAATATAAATACTTCAAGAATGATTTTCCTAATGAAAAAATACGTCTTTTTGGGCTAGGAGAATAAACTCATCTACAAAATGTCAAAGTAAAATCAAGTAATAATAATGCACAAGAATATGGCACATAATATTTAAAATCTTTATTTTTTTCTAACAAAAATATTTATTTATTTTTATTTATTTTATCTTCCCATAATTTAATTTAATAAATAATTTATGTAGTATCAACTTTTAATAAGGATATAAGTTCAATGTCACACATAATATAGAACATAATATTTTTTGAAAGTAGACTGATTTGAATTTTCATCGTTTCATGGTTCCTTGCTTGTCGATTACCGTTAATTAAAATATAGAACATAATATTTATATATAACTATAAAAGGGTATTAAATAAAAAGAACACTAATTCATTAATAAATACAAAAATTCACACATAATCTAACAAAATTAAAGTATAAAATGTAATGGATTGCTATCTTTTTACTTAAAAAGACGCTCTTTCACGATCAATAATAATAATAATAATAATAAATGATCCCAATTTACAACAATACATACATTGGAATGGAGACGATATGCAGGTCTAGCTATAGTGTTAGTTCTCATGTGTTTTGATGATGTCTAACAATTATAGTGATCTTTGGTTCAAATTACATGTTTTAAGAATGAGTTTTGATACATAATAACTCAAGTTTTGTTAAAACACAACTAAAGTAATGACTTTTAGCAAAATCAGCTTTTACAAGGTTCATAACTTGAGTTGTCACTAAACAACTCAAGTCATGGAGTGTACTTCAAGCTTTAAAAAGTTCATCCCGATATCAGATTTTGACTAACTGGTATAACTCGAGTTATATGGAAAATAACTCGAGTTGTGTGTAAATCAGAAGACACCAACTGATATGAGTTACTGATATAACTCGAGTTCTTGGGAGTAACTCGAGTCATGATATTGACAAACGCTTTCTGTGTGATATTATTGTTAATATAACTCGAGTTACCCAACTCAAGTCAACTTTCATAACTCCAGTTATCTTATTTGAAAATATTTTCGATCTGTGTGAACAAATGACTCAAGTCATCAAGAGTAACTCAAGTTAACCTTCTCGACTCCAGTCATCATATTTGAAAATCTTTTCTGCGTAAACAAGAAACTCGAGTCATTGGTTATAACTCAAGTTAGTTAAAGTTTCAATTCTTCTCTGTGTTAATTCATTCAAATAAAACTCGAGTTATGGGACTATAACTCCATTTGGATAACTCGAGTCAATACATATAACTTAAGTTGTCTGTATCAGAATTTGAATTCAACGTCCGTAATCTGAAACTTCTTGATTAAAGCTTGGGTTCTTGATATTATTGATTACTATTGTTTCTAACCAAGTTTAATCAGTTTGCTAGTGTATTTCGAGATATGATTAACAAGTTTTTAAACTTCAAATTATATAAAGCAAATTCTTGTCGAATCATTAAATCTTTGAACCGATATCAAAGCATGAAAGAGGAAATCGACTTCGAGCAAGCAAAAAGCATCCATGTTATTTCCCAGACAACATTCTAGCTGAGTCTCAACTGACAATTTGAATAAAGAATGTCAACGGAGAATAACGGACGAATGTCGGAAGCATACGAAGAAACAGAGCAACGTAATCTCAACGGATATATCCATTACTCACAACGGCACATTAAGTTCTTCTCAACGGTCATTAAATGCGAGCACCTATAAAAGCCTGAAGCATTCAAGTCTTCAACCACCGAAACTCTGCGCATTCAATTAGCGATTAAGAGCATTTATTGTTTCTACTCTAAGAGTTAATATCTTCGGATATATCAATCTTCAGTGATTATTAATATGCTCTTTTAGAGAGTACTTTATTGATTATCCTTTTGTAAGAATCTCAAAGTATTGGGACTTTGGGATTGAGCTGTTTGATTACAACTTGTAAGGGGGGGTAAGTTCTAGTGAGAGAATTACTCCGTGAGATACAGAGTGTGTAATCATTTGAGTTAGTTGAAAACCCGGAGAGTCGGGGGATTTGGACGTAGGTCAAGGATTTGGACCGAACCGTATAAATCTATTGTGTTCAATCTCTCTTACCCTTACTCTGTTCATCTCTATTTTGCATTCTACAAACAGAGCACTTTCAAGAGAAAATTTTAAAATCCCCAATTCACCCCCTCTTGGTGATTAAGCTCCTTCTTTCATATAGGAGCAAGACTGAAGAATGAGAGAGTAAGGTGTGATGAAAGCAACGATAGATATGAGTAAACTAAATGGATTTGGATTCTTTCTCTCTCTCTCTCTCTCTTTTCCGGTTCTATCCTTTACCCCAAAACTACGTAGTTTTGCAGTAAACAAAGCAATGTGATCATTTTTTAAAAAAACAAAAAAGAACATACAATATTCTGAAATATTTTTGTAAGTACCATTTAGTATCTTACATTAATTTTTATTACATTTAACACCTTAAAATTGAAAGTTAGGAATATCACCTAGAGGGGGTGAATAAGTGATCACAAAAATTCTTTGTTTATCACACACGAATGTAAATGAGACAAACAGAAATAGAGAAGAGAGATGGGCACACGGCAGTTTATACTGGTTCGGATTAACACTCCGACCTATATCCAGTCCCCAAATCCCTTGGGTATTTTACTAATCACAAATGGTTACAATTACACACTCTGTACTCGAGATGATCCTAATTCCCTATGACTCACTCTCCCTTATAAGTTGCAATTGTACACCCACACTTAAGGTTCTACAACCTTAAGATTTAAACCGAAAATGGAATAAGTGTTTAAATAACTCCTCACAAATAGATAAAATATGAACACTGAAGAACAATGAATATCCGAAGATATTAAAGAAATAAATGAAACATCATATTGCAATATGTTCGAATTGAATGCACAACATTTTGGTGGTTGGCGATTTCAAAGCTTCTACTATTTATAGGTATTGCAATAAATAACCGTTGGTGAAGCTTGAAGATTATTCGTTGAGACTCTTGAATGTAACGTTAGATAGTGAAGACTCGGATATTATTTTCGCCGTTTAAATACTCCAGGTGGATTTCTCAATTCGACATTCTTCTTCATTCCTTTTGTTTTGCCCGTTATGAGATGGCATTTAATGCACAGATGGAATGTAGAAGAAACCTTTACATCGATCAGAGTATTGGTTATAGAAATCACCACTGCTTTGACAACTGCATTTAATGCTTCTCTGACACAATATGCTTTCTGCAAATTTGTTGTTTAATCCATGCTTAAATCATCTGAAACTCATTAACAAACTAATTAAAAGCATTTAGGATTAGTAATGAATAGCTTTTAGAAGTCATGAAATTAACACAATGATTTCATAAATTACGCAGACGGAGATTTCAAAACAGAGGGATCTTGCTCGAGCAACAATCCATACTTGCTCGAGCAAGCTTCTCTTGAACCAGTTAAAGAATGATCAACGTCGCTGATGCTCGAGCATTGTATTTCTCCTGCTCGAGCATGACCAATTCATGCTCAGGCACGCTTCTTCAAAAGAAGCTGAAACATGCTTCATACCGTTGATGCTCGAGCAAGCCAACATTCTTGCTCGAGCAAGACACAGACAGAGATGAGAGTGTGAACTCAATGACGCTGCTCGAGCATGAATTTTTCATGCTCGGGCACGAGTCGATCAGAGACAAGATAAATAGAATTGAGGCATGCTGCTCGAGCATGGGTTTATCTCTAGCCGAGCATGGTGCTCGAGCAACCCATTTTCTCTGGTCGAGCATGGATCATTGGCAAACATGTTCTCACTTCTGCCTCGATGCTGCTCGAGCAAAGGAGTTTCTCCTGCTCGAGCATGAATGCTCAGTCTATAACTTCAATGTTCTATCTCGACGTTGCTCGGGCAAGACCAATGTTGCTGCTCGAGCAAGACTAATCAAACTTCACTTCTTCTTTTCAAGAACCCCGATGATGCTCGGGCATTGGTGATTATGATGCTCAAGCAAACCATGACTCAATACAAAAACTTAGAATTTGTAATCATCAAAACACTGAGAACTAACAAAAATATGTTTTACCTAGGCCCAGTATCTATTGAAAAATACTTTAGAGTGCTGAATATTAGATATTGTGAGCAACTAAAAAAATATTTTAGGATACTGTATGCAACTAAAAAATATTTTAGGCTATTGAGTACTAAAAATTAATTTAGGATCTGCTGAAAAATATTTCAGGGTGATTGAAGGTTTTTTTTTTTTTTTTTTTTTTTTTTTTTTTTTTTTTTTTTTTTTTTTTTTTTTTTTTTTTAAAAAAGCCCTCCACTTGCTTTGCTTACCCCCAAAATTACATAGTTTTGATGTAAAGGATAGGAAAAAAAAAAAGAAAATGAGAGAAACCAACTCCAAATTACATGTTGCTACATAGCTATGTGAGTCTATCTATGACCCGTAACTGATTTTAAATAGCATTGTAGTCTATTGACATGAGAAACTTTAAATAAAATAGGAAAAACCATTTTTTAGGTACATGTAGTTTCCTTCAACTTTTAATTTGGTACATCAAGGAATAATAATTCACAAAAATACAATACGTATATAATATTTAAAATCTTTAATTTTTTCTTTATTTTATCTTCCTATAATTTCCATAAATAATTAATGTGGTGTCAACTTTTAATAAGGATATATTAAGCTCAATGTCACATAAAACTTGAGAGTTTTATGAGTCTTTTAATTACTTATATACTCCACATTAAGCTCAAAAAAATTTATGTGTGATTTCTTGTATTCAAATCTGCTAACAGTGAAATACGTCCCACGAGAGGCTAACACGATAGCAGATATTCTGGCAAAGAGGGGGATCTCCTTTACTGAATTTTTGGACGTGTCCAGAGAATTTACTTTCTAGAGTTTTACATGAGAGGCTGGGATTCAATTCCCCTTTGTATTTAGTTTAGTTTTATCTAATTATATCATCAGTATCAAAAAAAAAGTTAAGGTGTATATTTACCAACAAACCATTACGAAAGGAGCATCTAGCACAAATATTAATTGAAGGTACCTTATATACAAACAAACAATTAAAAAGGGTTAAAAAACACAATACCGTTAGATACGGACATTTATTTGACCTTCGTGTTATACGCCCAGAAACCTCACCATCGTCAGATACAATTCCCCATTGCTCGCCACCATTTGATCCGCATAAACTAAAGCCTCCCTACAATCCGCCCCTCCGAGGAACAACACGGCAAGCCTCAGCCCTGACCAACCAAATGAACCGGCAACACTGTTATGTCCACTGATGAGACTCCGATTCTCACTCTTGTCGACAAGAATCCCAACAGAGCAATAAATTAAAAAGTGGAAAGCTTCGTTCTTCCTCTTCTTTTGCTTCGCATTTGGCATTCATTCCCCCTCCACTTTCTCGGATTTCGCGTTATTGTCCGCTATGCTAGCCCAACTTAGATTAGTAAGATCGGACTGCGGGAGCGCGCTGGTTTTCTTCCAAGCAATAGAAGGACCTTGAATAGCTTACTAAATTAGCTTAGTAAGGTCTACAACTTCTCTTGAGTCTATAGGAGTTCAGGTTCTTTGTAAGATCTTGTGGTCAAGGTGCGTAGTTAGAATTGCCCTGTACTCCTCTTCACGCTTAGGACCAATACTTTAGGATCTTTCTCGGGGCACTTTCATTCGATCCATCCGAAAGATGGAAAAGAAAAGGTGTTGTCACACCGTGATGCGCGAGGGCCAATATTCAAATGAAAGCAAGGGGCTGATTGCCCTCATGGGGAAGGGATGAATACGAGCTGTCGGAAGAGTTGCTCTCTCAGAAGCGCCAAAAGTTCTTGAAAAGGAGTGAAAGATTCAACAACGTGCTTGCTTTTCGCCCCAGTAAGAGATGTTTCCAAGGCGCCTTTTAGGGGATTCATTCAAGGCCTTCATGAATAGAAGACTTGTGGGTATGAAGAGCGGCTGCAGGGAACTCTGCGACTTGACTTTCCCAAATACTGCCATTCACTTAGCAAAGACACTGCAACTCCACTTTCGTCGTTCAGGTAACAAACACTTCGTCTAATTCTTTTACTGCTCTTGGTCTAGTAGCTGGTCCCATATCTCTTTCCCCTCCTCCTCCTGCAATTCCTGTCGCTACTCTTCCACATCGAGCTCGACCTTGGCTTCGTCGTTTAGTGGTAACGAGTAGAGTAGGCAGCGAGTGGAGTGCATCTTGACTTTTGAAAAGATGATCTTTCTCTAAGGCTAGCTCACATATATCTTGGTACATGGTTTGCTTGCTTGTGATGGCAGTAAAGAAACTAAGCTTAACAGAGTCGAAGCCTTTGAAGCTTTGAAAGTGAGTAAGGGCGTTGATGGCTTGGACGAATCTATATTTGGGAGGGACTGGTTGTTTTGCGTGGTCGAAGAAAACAGGGTTGGTTCGGCCTGAGTGCTCGATGAGCTGAAGGACGAAGATAGACATGGGATTCGCCGACGTGGGAGCAGAGATTTCAAGGAGGTTGAGGATGCCACTTACGCTTTCTCTGTCGAGGATGGAGAGGGCGAGACGAGGTCTGTGTCAGGAGGGTTATGTTGGATTATGTTCAACATGTTGAAAGTAAATAAACATCCGTTAAAACATAATCTAACGGTATTGTGTTTTTAACCCTTTTTAATTGTTTGTTTGTATTTAAGATACTCTCAATTAATATTTGTGCTAGATGCTCATTTCATAATAGTTCATTGGTAAATATGCACCTTAACCCTTAAATTAATTTCTCTTGATATAGATATAGTTGGTCTAATAGTATAAAGCCCCGTAGGATCCCTTTGGCCTAAGAGACACTTATGTTGGGAGAGGCAGCTACGAACCCTAAATTGGATACCGAAATGATGAAGTAAAAAAAAAAAAAATCGCTTCATATATCGTCATTTAATAATACTTTCAGTAAAAATGCTTTTTTTTTTTTTGTTAAAAATCAAACATTTTTAGTTTGAAACATTTTTCAAAGTCCAATATCTTATATGAAAAATAAAATAATTAGAAGAAATAACACATAAAAGTATCATATGCTTAATATGTTCTTTTTATTAGAAATCATTCCTTACATAATTTTGTAAAAATAATAATGAATAAGTACACAGTATTTTTTTTTTTCTAAATTATGTGAGATATAAATTTTCAAAAACAAAAGTATTTTTATTCTTAAACCCATCACTCTATTTTCTCGAAAATGAAAGTTATCATTTGATGAGTCCATTTCATTGGTGGATTTCAAAACTTACTTTACCACATCTTTTCAAATCATAAACCTTCTCGTCGTCTCCCTTTTTCTTTCTTTAAAAAAAAAAAAAAACCAATTCTTTCATTTCTCTCCATTTTATGATGCTGTTTTGGCTTTTATACCACATTAGGGTCAAAACGCCTCTTGTTACACCTTTTGATTTTTTCGTGCAAGAGGCACATTGGTACTTTTGTTCTTATATGGAAAATTGATCATTTAATTCCCACAGATTTTACTTTTCATCCTTAACATTTTGTGTAAGTGGTACTCGTGGTCAGACGTTCATAAAAAAGTTACTATAAAAAAAAACTTCGGATCAAGGATAGAATTACCAACGGAAAAAATTCTGTTGGAAATTACCCATGGAATTACACGGGTAATTATTACTGACGGAACTTACCCACAGAATTCTGTCAGTAATTGAATTTCCGATGGAATTTTTTCCATCGGTAATTTCGTTCCTGATCTGAAGATTTTTTTTTGGTAGTTTATTGACAAGGTAAAGTTATCAATGCTTAGGTCCTTACAATTATTTAATGATCATGTTAATACTCCATCTGTTCCTTTGTTTTTTTTAATAAGATAGGATTAACCAAATCTGAATATGCAGTTAAAATTAGTTAGATGCAATAAATATGTAAAAATGTGAATTTTGTTTTCTAAAAATGTCCTCATTTATATGGAAGAGAAGATATGTTATATTAAGTGCTTAAATTCAATAGTAGTATTAGTGATTTTTGTAATTAGGTGAGGGCAAAATGAATAGTTTATTAGCAACTTTTTAGACATCCCTTAATCCTATCTTATAAAAAGGAACACAACTAGGGGTCAGCAAAATATCCGCAACCTGCGGATCCGCCCGTACCCTGTAGTTTTTTTGGCTTGTTTAAGCCCGCCCATATTGGGTCTATAACGGGTATGGTCTGCCCCATACCCATATATGTTAAACGGGGCGGGGAACGGGTTAGGGCACGGGCTTCCCGTTCCCGCCCGTA
Organism: Acacia melanoxylon; assembly: GCA_019022615.1. Classification (NCBI taxonomy): domain Eukaryota; kingdom Viridiplantae; phylum Streptophyta; class Magnoliopsida; order Fabales; family Fabaceae; genus Acacia; species Acacia melanoxylon. The sequence continues at coordinate 18,595,714 of JAFJYJ010000003.1, forward strand.
TATATTTATATTTTTAAAATGTATTATTTACATTATAATATATTAAGTTTTAAACATTAATTGCAAGGTTAATGTTGGCTTGGTGGTAGGCATTGCATTTTCTAGTCAGTAAAGACTATGGTTCGATTCTTAAAAGTTGAAACCAAAAATTGGCATGTCTTTTTATGCCTCACATTTTTTTTATTTTAAAAATTTTCATGCCCGACACATTTTTATCTTTTTATCTTGGAACCATGGAACCAAAGGTTTGCGTCTTTTTATCTTTTTATGCCTGACACATTTTTAAAATTCTTGGAATCACACACCCGCATGCCTTTTTATATTTGTACTCTAATTTCTCTCTTCTCTCGGTATTATTTCGCTGCCTCCTTCCCCTTCTCTTTTTTCTCTTCTCTCTCACTCTTCACCTTCAATATCGCATTGCAGGCGTCTCAACCATCTATCAACTTCATTTTTTCCCTCCTCACTTGGCAGTTTCGTTTATGATAACGACATCGTCGATCTTTTCTGATGTGTTGTCATTATTGGTGGTTGCCGTCGATCTCTACGACACTCGGCATCTCATCGTCGAGCATCATAGATCTACCCACCATCTTTTCTTTCATCTTTTCATCTCATCTCTGATCTGTTTGATTTTCTTTGTTCTGAGTTTCTTTGGTAGATTCTGTTTTTGTTTTCTTTTTTCCTTTTTTAACTTGAAGCTATAAATGGGTAACCCAGAACCCGTCGAAACCCGCCTGTGTTTGCCTATACCCGTTTATCACGGGTTATACCATGGGTACGGGGTAGCTCGTACCCATGTAAAATAAACGGGCGGGACACGGGGCAGCCCTGCCCGCCCGTTGCTTAGCCTGAAACACAACAACTACAAAAAAAACGCCGATTACCTATGGAATTACCGACTTTGAAAAAATTCCATAAAAAATTACCCACGTTATTCCATGGATAAAAATTACCGACGGAATCCCATCGAAAACTGAAATTACCCACGGAATTCTGTGGGTAATTTCATCTAATTAAAATTACCGACGAAAAATTTCGTCGCAAAAAAAGTGATCGAACCATATTTTTATATGACTTTTCATGATTAAATTGAGATTCTCAATGCATTTTTGGGATATTATTGCTGATTAAGCATTAATTTAAGTTAGGGATATTTGTATTGAATTAAGTGAAATTAGGAGCAAAATGGTCGTCACACTTTATTAATTATTCATGCAAATGATTCTTGGATTTTTGATGCTACATTATGTTTAATTTTGTATTGTATGTATTTAAGAAGAAAATAGAGATTTTTAGGGTCAGAATTAATGTTTTGAGGACTAGGACAAATTATAAGAAAAGCCCCAACAATTTCTGAAAAATTGGAAATCAATGAAGAAAAGAGAAAAATAATGAAAATGACCCAATAGATTTTTAAATCATAGTTATGCCCCCACAAATATTTTGTAAATTTCACACTTCAGTCCCTCTTCAAACTTTTATTTCTCTCCTTTTAGTCCCTTGGTCAAAACGCACATTTTGACCAAAGGCTAGGTCTCAGCTGAAAGAAAAGAAAAGGCGAGATAGATACAGAGGGGGATATATAGAACCAGCGTCGCGACAGACCAGGGATCCAGATCCTCCTCCACTTTCACTCATCGTCGCCGGTGACAAACACCATCTTCCCCATCGTTGCCGGCGACCATCGTCTCTCCATCATCGGTGAGCTTCTACCATCACCTTCCACCTTCGACCTCTTCCTTCCTTTCGTCGCCCATCTTCATCGTGAGCTGAGAGAAAGAAACAGAGTCGCGAGCTGAGAAGAGACCTTCGACCACCCTTCCACCACCGTCACTTCTTCATTCCGTCGACCTTCCCTTTCGCCATACAGTGACGATGAGAGACAGAAGCAGCGTTGCGAGTTCTAGAGTTTCAGCAGAATCTCACCACCACCTCCCTCTCTTTGCCATTTACCCATCATAGTCACTTCTACCTCGTCGTTAACCTCCATCTCAACATCCATCATCACTGTCACCTTCTTCCTTCTCTGCGTTTAGGTTCGAGTTTATGACTTGCTGAAGTTCCAATGTGTGGCTGAAGACGTTTAGCTTCTTGGTGGTGGATATTGACTTGAGTTGTATGTATGTATGTATGTATGTATGTATGTATGTATGTATGTATGTATGTATGTATGTATGTATGTATGTATGAAGTTCCAATGTGTGGCTGAAGACGTTTAGCTTCTTGGTGGTGGATATTGACTTGAGTTGTATGTATGTATGTATGTATGTATGTATGTATGTATGTATGTATGTATGTATGTATGTATGTATGTATGTATGTATGTATGTATGTATGTATGTATGTATGTATGTATGTATGTATGTATGTATGTATGTATGTATGTATGTATGTATGTATGTATGTATGTATGTATGTATGTATGTATGTATGTATGTATGTATGTATGTATGTATGTATGTATGTATGTATGTATGTATGTATGTATGTATGTATGTATGTATGTATGTATGTATGTATGTATGTATGTATGTATGTATGTATGTATGTATGTATGTATGTATGTATGTATGTATGTATGTATGTATGTATGTATGTATGTATTTCTTTATTGATTCAATGATATTGTGCTTTCTAGGTGGTATTGTTAGATAGTATGATTGAATTGGATTAATTGAGTGGCGTGTTATCACATTCATATCAAGAGGAACCAAGTTGCATTAATCTAATCCTAATCACACATTAAGTGGTTTTAAACAATATCTCAAGAGGTAGTAGTTAGCTATGGTAGTACACTAGTGCAAAAAAGGGCTTTAAGACCGTCTCGTTTAGACCAGAGAACTGACGCACTGATCTTAAAAGTATGACCGGTGGAAGTTTTGTAAATATCAAGAACTCCTTGGACCAGATCATTTATTAATGTGTCTTAAATATATTATTCATACCGGTTAACAAAACAACCGGTCTTAAAAATGTTATTAAAAAATTTGAAATAATCAAATTACAATTATATAGAAATCTCGTACAGCCCGACTTATATTTTCTGCTGTCCAAAATAATAAGGAATTTTTTAAAAAACTTTTAAGACCATATATACATAAACGACGGTCTTAAAGTTTATATTTTAAAGACCGGACATAAATTGTGCCCGGTACTAAAAATTGAAAAAATTTAAACAAAAAATTTATTACTCTTAAAACTGGCTATTAATAAAGGACGGTCTTAAATGTTAACCTTTAAGACCGTCGTTTACTTCATCTGGTCTTAAAACTAAAGCGCCAAATATATTTTTCTTCACGCGAAACCTTACTCTCACTGAAGAACCTTTGTTAACATTGCGAAACCCTTCCTGTTGCATTACCTCTCTTCCTCGCCTACGTACCATTAGCCTCTGTTACTCTCTCATTTGCTCAGGCATTCCTCTCTTCCTGTCTCGAAAATGAATGGTGAAAACGATTCTAGTCTTGTTCTGGAACGCCGATTCGGTGTGAGTCAGAACGAACCCTCTTCATCTCACAATGAGCCTGGTAACCGCCATGCACATCATGGTAGAAGTGGCACACGAATGATGAATGTATCCCTAAGTCGGACTTTTGGGACAAAGCTCGAGATTCAGTTTGATGAAAAGTTGGAACCTTTCGGTCCTAATAAACACAAATATAATAGTTTTGTCGGCTATCTAGCACGCAGCAAGGTTAGCATCTTGAAAGATGAGTGGAAAAATGTGGACCTTCGTACAATAAAGGATCCTATTTGGGACATTATCCGGCTTACATACATTGTCCCTGACTGTCAGAAGTTGAAAGATAAGACATTGTCTTATTGTGTTGATCGATGGAGGAAGTTTAAGACCTTTCTAGCTAACAACTATATTTTTGCCGAGGTTCAGCCTGACCATAATCCTTGGGACAAGTACACATTTATTGTTGAACAAACATGGCAACAATTTGTTCAGCTGCCGACCACTCCTGAAGATTTGGTGAGTTTATATTTAGTTTTGTTTGCCTTTTTTGTTTGTTTATTAACCTGTGCGGATATGTGAATGTTATTGTGTTCATCTCATCCTGTTAGTTAGATGGTTTGTTGTGTGAATAGAAGTATATATTTCCATCCTTTGTCCTGCATCAGAGGAGCACGTCTTAGTTCTATGCAAGTCTGATATGTAAACGGTGAAAATGTAAAATACTAAGTAGGTAATTAGAGAAATAATAATGGCATAAGAGTCAAACCATTATTATATTCTTAGCTAGTTCTGTTATAGTAGGTAGTGGTTAGACATTGCTATCGTTAGTTAGTATGTTAACGTGTAAAGGTTTCGGTGCAAATTTGTTATTGGGCCTCAAGAGTCATGCCTCTAACTATATATAAGAGGTTAGACTAATATGTGTAGGAACCAGGTATGATGAATGAATGAATTGATCGAGTTGGCGCAGTTACGCAATCGCCTTTCCTCTGTTTCTCCCAATTTCTTCTACAATTCTACATCTTCCTTAAATAAAATGTTGAAACTTGATGAAGTGAATTTGATTAGTGTTTGAGGTTCATATCAAGTAGAAGTTCTCTAATTTCGTTAGTGAGATATTTGGAATTCATAATTAATAGTTGTTTTCAATTCGATTCACGAAAAGAAGGGAACAAGCACAAGAGATAGGGAGAAAGAATGATTGCCCGCATAGGGCTTCTCGCGGTGGATATGAAAAGGCTGAAAAAGAATTGATGGCTGCCAAGTGGAAGAGATTGGAAGATGAAGCTGAATCAAACCCTTCTGCGATACATGATCCGCCATCTCCAATATGTCACGAGGAGTTGTGGTTGCATATTCGGCAAAAGCCAAGCGGCGTCTACACGAGTGAACAAACTCGTGTAGTTGCTGAAAGAATTGTAAGTATAGTTCTTGTTATTTTTTAGTTACTAAACATGTTTCATTACTAAGCTTCTCGTTATCTGTATCTTACAGGAAGATCTTAAAAAGAAAGAAGCAAAGGGATCTTTTATGTCGGACGGGAGGAATGATGTTCTGACCGTTGCGACCGAAAAACCGGATCACTCGGGGGCGTGTAAGGGGGATTGGAGGACAGGTAGGCCTAAAGCAATACTTTGGTAAATCCAAACACCACAAACAAAGTATGATTACCCGGGAGGAGATAGAACAAACGGTGGCCAAACTAAATGAGGAAGCAGCGGTCAAAGCGGCGGCTCAAGAAGCTTCATTGATTTGTAATGTTTCAATCCCGGATGAGCAAGATGGAGGAGGAAATGAATGAATTGAAGCTGCTTTTGAGCTCTCGTCCGAGAGACCGGTGTTCCCTTCACACATTCACTGCGCACCTATGCGGCAGAGCACTAAAGGGAGCTGCATTGTTGGACAGTCAGAGCAACCTTGTTGTCTATATGTGGAAAAACCTCATAGACTATTAGTTGCAAAAGGGACTGTCCATAACTTGGGATCAATTGTACACCACCAACAAATGGTTGATGATAAAGTCAGAGTGTCAGTTGAAAAGGTGATCGTTGATGCACCTCTCCCTCTCCCAACTGATCAGCTGAAGCTTGTGAGTGATGTCAAGGGAACCTTCATCTCTTGGCCAGTGAAGCTTATACATGTCTCTATGCCTCCTCAAGCTACATCCCCTCCTCAAGCTCCATCCCCTACTGCTAAGTTGACTGCCAAGGAAAAAATATCCGATTTTGTAAAAAAAAGATATTTTAAAGATAAATCGTGGATAGACGAAGGGCGAATACGGAGTTCTCTGGTATGTGTATAGTCGAAGCCTAGTTTAGAATGGCCAGAGTTTCACCCACTTCTTACGAAGAGATTTTGAGCGTTTTGCCTCACTTGTTGCCATGGAGCCACAAAATCTAAGCAAGTAGATTATGGAGGAGATGATGTCTTTTATTTCTAAGGCTCAGGTTAGGCTTCGTGCTACCATTCCCTATCCGTCGTTGGTTTCTTGGATCTTGGAAGCCAACAATATATGGTACCTCTCGGATGACAGGGAAGAGTATCCTCCACTATTTGGAAAAGAACGCATGAATCATCTGAGGATCTCCTTCACTGAAGTATCGTCCAAGAAGCAGAAGGGTAAAGCACCAATCAAGTCTTCTCAGCCATCTATTTCCAAGCCATCTGCTTCACAGGCTCCTGATGAGGCTGAATCTTCTAAGGCTGGTCCTTCCTCATTTGCACCATCCTTTACTCAGGCAGCAATCCAGCCTATCGTTGAGTCTTCTATCCAGAAAGCCATGGCTCCTGTGTTGTAATCTTTAGATGTCTATCAGAAACTCACAGGGGAAATGATCAAGGCTATGTCTGCCGAGATGATTAATTTGAAGGCTCACACAGACTTACACTTGGATGGTGAATTGATTGATATGAAAAAGAAAATACAGACATGCTCCTCCGTCCTCTTTGATCAACAACAGGAGATCAAGTAATCTGTTCAGAAAGTGGTTGATCAACAACAAGGCTTTGCAGATGTTCTAGGTGCCTTTCTGACCAGTCTTGGTTCTACCTTTTCCTCTGAGTAGCCTTCATCGTCTACCATGCATACTGCTTCTCCTTTTCCATATCCAATTATGGCTCTTACTCCTATTTTAGCCACTACTCCTATCTCAGCTCCTACTCCGGCTACGGTTGTTCTACCATCATCCATCCTTTCTCCTGTTGATCCCTCAACCGTCAAGTTGCCATCTTCCTTTTCCTCTGATTTCCCTGATAGCGCTCCTCCTTCTCCATCTGTCCAGGGTCCCCTTTTTGCCGATGACAAAGGGGGAGAGTAGCTTCCTTGTTATGTAGTTTTTGAAATTTTCAATTTTCCTTTCATAGCTTGTCAAACTCAGGGTTGTCAATTATTGTACTCAATGATATTTCTTACTATGATTAATGCTAATCTCATATTAGTAACAGTTATCAGTTGCCTTGGTTTGAATTAGCTTGATTGATACATTGTGCAAAATTTCCTGTCACAAACTTACTTAACTTGAATATGGCATAACTCAATTCAATAACATTTCAAGCTAGTTCTTAAAATTGTCATCATAAAAAAGGGGAAGAATGTTAGGTCCTGTATTTTGATGATCACAATTTCCGAGTTATTGAATTAAGAAAGCTTTGTTTGAAATGGGGATTGCTAGAGCAAAGATAAGATCATGCCCGAGCATCACTGAACTAATAAACTGTTTAAGCATTTCAGGGAAGCATGCTCGAGCAGAGCATACAGTCATGCTCGAGCAACATCGAGCTCAAGGGAAAACTCTCTAACGTCATGCTCAAGTATATTAGATAGAGCTGCCCGAGCACTATCAATCTGAACAAAGAAATAACAAGGTGAAGTGATCATGCCTGAGCAAGGTAAGAAAGCATGCTCGAGCAGGCATAAAGAGGTTGCTCGAGCATAGTCGGACAACCTGTCTTCTCGTCTCTGTATGGCCCTTGCCCGAGCAAGCTTTGGTAGTTTGCTCGAGCATTGGCGATGGGCTTGCTCGAGCATGTGATTTTGCTTGCTCGAGCAACGTTGATAAACTCTGTTTTTCAAAAGCCTTCAGAAACGCTTACCCGAGCATGCCTTTGTGCTTTGCCCGAGCATTTACAAAAGTGGCTAATCTTCAAAGTAGCCTGCCCGAGCAGACTTGATTTCTTACTCGAGCAATGGGTGAATCACTCTTTAAAAATTGCTCCTTCACATTTTATGCCCGAGCAGATTCCTTGTCCATGCTCGAGCAGAGTCACCTCTGTTCTTGAAATCTTCGACTCTTCAAATCTTAAATCATTCTATATCAATTCATTTCTTCATGCTATTACTCATTACCTCTTCTAAACATTTTTAATGAGTTTTGCTAATGAGTTTCAGATGCTTTTGTCATAGATTAACCAAAAGATTACATAAAGCAAATTATGTGTCAGGAGCATTAAATGCAGTTGCCGAAATCGATGATAATCTCGGTAACCAATACTCTGATCAATGTAAAGCTACCACTGACATTCCGACTGCACATCAAATGCTATTTCACAACGGGAAAACAAAAGGAATGAAGAGAATGTCGTCACTGCAAATCCACCTGGAGTATTCAAACGGCGAAAATCTTAACCGAAGTCTCATCTGTCTAACGGACACATTCAAGACTCACAATGGTTATACTTCAAGCTTCATCAACGGTCATTAATGGCAACAACTATAAATTCTAGAAGCATTGAATTCTCCAGCTATCAAAAACGTTGTGCATTCATTTCAAACTTATTGCAATTTGCTGTTTCAACTACTTCATTAATATCTATGGATATTCTATACTTCAGTGTTTATCAATATCTACTCGTAAGGAGTTTTAAACACCATTTGATTATCTTTTTAGTTGTCAAATCTTAAGGTTGTGGAACCTTAAGTGTGGGTGTACTATTATAACTTGTAAGGGGGAATGAGTCCGAGTGAAAGGATCATCCTAAGTTACAGAGTGTGTAATTGTATACGTATTTGAAGAGTTAGTAAAAAAAACCCAAGGTGTGCTTGGGGACTGGATGTAGGTTGAAGTGTTAGACCGAACCAGTATAAATCGCTTTGTGTTTATCTCTTCTTTCTGTTTTTGTTTTACTTGCGTCCCTGTGCAACTCGTGAAAAGATTTTGAGATCACCTATTCACCCTCTCTAGGTGATATTCCATCTTTAGGTTTATGCATCAAGAATTGGTTCAACAGGGTAGAATCAATGATTTTGGATTCTTATGCCCAGTCTATGCAAGTACAACATCCAATGAGGAGAGACAGTAGTACATATCAACGAGGTTGTGTGAAGTGAGAAGAAAGGTGTACTTGTTTCCATACTACCAAGGGTACATATCACAATTCTTGTCTACAATTCACTTAATTCTGCTACATATATCACTGAGTACTTTACTGCTGTGAATTTTCAGCCGCCACTGGCAGTTGGTCGTCATGTGCATGGATGTGCATACAGTTATCTTATTATGCTCCACTCACAGTGATCCATCCCCTACATTGAAGCAGACCATTAACGAGTAAGCATGTCATTTTGATTCTCTTTTCTGACATCTCTGCTGTGAATTTTCAGTGAACATTATTGATAAATTTGTGATTTTGATGATAGTGCCATGAGGACCTTCCAAAGCAAGGTAAACAAAAGGCATACGTATTATGACAAAGATCCTAAATGGCTCACACCAAAGGTTAGTACATATTTGGACACTGGCACACTGCCTTGTGAACTTGGTCTGTAAGCTATATATGCTCTTATATATATTTCTTATTCTTTTTAGACCCGTCGTCAACCAAAGGGGTCCAACTTATGTGGCCCGTACGTCATGAAACATATTTATGATATTATCACGCAAGGAAAGACTAAATTAATTGCTAAGGTAAATATATTTGATGTTACATATTATGGCTGAATTCAGTTTCTGGCTTAATGTTACATATGAAATATTCACGCAAGTTAATTTAGTTTATGTCTTTGATGTTACAGAGATTTTCCTGTGCTGATCCCTTTTATGATGATGAAGTGGAGCACATACGCAATTTGTTTTGTCAATATCTGTATGACCTCTTAAAGTCAGAAAAAAAATTATAGTCCTAATTTCATTTGTAAATATATGTTGTAGCAACAATAATCTTATGTAAATTTTTTTATTTTTTCAAAAAATTCACTCATTTGTAAATATACATACGCAATGTGTAATTCAATAATAAAATTTGATTATTTTTTTGAACAATTTTCTTGTGTCTATTTTGGGTTTCTGAATGTATTGGATGGTGGATAAAGCTATTTAGTGCTTGAGATTTGAGGTAGAGGATGTTGTAAATGAGCAGTAAGAGATAGAAAAGTATATGCGACTTTTAGGACCGCATATTTTTTAAAGATCCGGTCCTAAAAGTCTTCGTTTAATTCTAAAAAATATGGCAAGACTTTTAGAACCTTATATTTGTTAAAAGTCCGGTCTTAAAAGACTTCGTTTATTTTAAAAATATGGGGAGACTATTAGGACCGTAAATTTGTTAATTATCCACTCCTAAATGTCCGGTCTTCAAAGTCTTCGTTTATTCTAAAAATATGGCGAGACTTTTAGGACCGTATATTTGTTACTTATCCGCTCCTAAAAGTCCTCGTTTAATTTAAAAATATGGCGAGACTTTTAGGACAGTATATTTGTTAATTATCCGCTCCTAAAAGTCCGGTCATAAAAATCTTCGTTTAATTTAAAAATATGGCGAGACTTTTAGGACCGTATATTAGTTAATTATCCGTTCTTAAAAGTCAGGTCTTAAAAATCTTATTTAAAAAAATGGCTTAACCTTAAGGACCGTGTATTTGTTAAATGCTCGGTCTTAATAGTCTTCCTTTAAATAGAAATGGTGACTCACTTTTCAGACAAATCATTAGGGTTCAAGACAACCGAGGTTCTGTTGTTCTGCTCAAGCTAAGTCCTTCGTTGTCGTCGTTTTTACCTCTCCTGATTTTGAACAGCATTATCGGTCTCCCTTTTCTTTGTCTTTTTTCTTTTTGTCGGAAAAAGAAGGAAGATAGTGAAAAGGACATTGAAAATATTCAAATCAAGGTGAGGTAAAACCGACGACAACGACGGTCCAACCTTGAGAAGAATTGTCACTGTGTTTGTTTTTATTCGAATAAGGTAAACGATGTTTTTTTTGTATGGTGTTAATTGTATTCTACGAATTTTTAATGTTGATCATGCACACGAGGACAACGTTTTGTTTGTTTCCTTTTTGTCGAAAAAAAAAGAAGATAATGAAAAGGACAAGGCGATCGAAGATGGGAACTAAAAATTTTATTATTTATATTTTTTTATGCTGCCCGGTGAGGGGCAGCGAGTACATACAAAAAAAACATAAAAATATCTAATCCCCCCATCATTGTCTGAGGGGAGGGAGGTGTCGAAGACGTTGTCATCAGAAGGATCGTACTTAACGTCATTGGCGTCAAGTACCGCGTTCAGCTTGTTGTTGACGACGTGATAGACCTGAAATAGCTGGCCCAAGCATCGGTCTATATGATCGACGCGGGCCAGGAGGTGCTGCATCATCTGGTAGAATGACGGGTTCGGAGGCAACGGAGGAGGGTACGGAGGTGGAAGAGGATTAAGAGGAAAAGGAGGACCTCGTGGTGGTGGAACAACCATTACGGTGAAGGTTGTAGAAGTGATGGAGAAAAATGTGAAGAAAGTAAAGTAACAATGGGTTTAAATAGAGAACCCATCCTGAACAATGTGAAATGCCAGAAACTTTAATGAAGAGACGCATAGTTCCTCAGAATACGAGGAGACGCCTAGTTGAGAAGTTTATGTGGAAGCCGAAGAGACTCTGAATCATTTAGTTGAACAGAGTGTAAGGATACGACTCTGCTATCTGAGTAATTTGAAAAGAATGAACTTTTAATACCAGATATTGTAAAAGATCCGGTATTAAAAGTAATATTTTATAAGAAAAAATTCATACTTTAAAAATATTGTATTGAAAAAAAAAATGAATTTTAGGACCGGATACAAGATAAAAGGTCGGTCTTAAAAGTAATTAAATTGATTGAAAAAATAAACAATAGAATTTTAGGACCGGATATATTATAAAAGGTAGATATTAAAAGTAATTGAATTGAAAAAAATAAATAATAGACTTTTAGGATCGGATATTTATAAAATACGCTCTTAAAGTAGAAACACTAAATTCATTTATACCAATTGAATCAATTCATTCTCATCATCAATTGCATATCTCGGCTCTCGCCCTTATTAACTCCTCACACTACCTCTCTGTCCTTATTAACTCCTCACTACCTCCTAACTCCTCACTACCTAGCTCTCTGCCCCAACTGCTCAAAGCCTCAAACCATGGTTAGATATAAGAGAACTCCTCGTAGGGGTGCTCTTACACCTGAAGCTCGTACCATCCTTAGATCGTTATATGGTGCACCTTCTCTAGCGAGAGTGCATTCTATTATGACCGAAGAGTCTCGGGTCGTTGGACCCATTGTTATTTCAGATGATGAAGAGATTGCCGCACCCCCTCTCCAATCTCCTGGTCCTAGCGCGCCTACCGCTGACCCCTCTCCTCTTTCCTCTAATGATGCATTGCGACTGATGCGAATAACACAGGAACTTACTGATCTCCGGCGTGAATTTAATGTTGTTCACGCCGATATCGCCAAGGCATTGGAGGATAATAAGCTTTAGGATGTTTAGTCAGATTATTGTCGTTGATAATGTTCATTTTGTTTTTCTTTCTTCTTTTTTTCTTATGTACGTGCATTTTCTCCAATAATGTATGAAGCATTAAGAACAAAGCTTGTGTCTTTTTTTTTTTTGCTCATATTCTCCAGTAATTAAAGAAGCTTATTCTCCAAGTTTTCCTTTATTTTATTCATTCGATTCTTCTTCTTTGTGCCGCCAAAGCCAATCCTCTTTTTATTGGTTTGGTTAATAAATGAGGACCTTTAGGACCGGATACTTTATAAGTGTCTGGTCTAAAAAGTCTTTGACTTTTAGGATCGGATGTTTTATAAAACTCCGGTCTTAAAATTAAATGAATAGTAAAACTTTAGGACCAGAGTCTTCTAAACCTCCAGTCTTAAAAATTAAATTAATAAAATGCTTATCTTTAGGACAGGCTAATTTTTAATTAACCGGTCTTAATAAAATCCAAAATTAATAAAACATGTCTCTATCGCGCGGAAAATTAAATTTCCCTCTCTAAACTTCTCTTGCCACGCCGAAAGTGATTACTCAGGTTCTGTCTCCAGTGTCTGTGTGTTGCTTAAATCATTTCGCTTCACGTCGCGCTCTCTCGAAAATCACTTTTCGGTTCCTTAGCTAAACGTTTATAGACCAAGCAAGTAAGAGGTGTTTCGGTTATATAACTTTATGATTTTCTTGCTTATCGTTCGGGTTTTTCATGGGTTTAACGAAATCAATGAAATGTTCTTGTGGGTTCCTCTGTTGTTAATGAATATTGTATTTTGAAGATTATATTTGCACTTTAGACCTACCCAACCGACCAACAAGTGTTTTTAGGTTGCTCTTGATGTCTCGCAACATCAACGTTCGTGGCCGAAGAAGAAAGAGAAAGAAGCAAACGCATTTGAATTTATATGCTACGGTGAGTCCACAAGACCTTTATGCGGTGCATTTAATTTCCTCGTCATGCATTTATTTTGCTTCTTGGATTCACTGTGATACATTTATGACCAAAAGTGATTCTTCGTTATGCATTTAATGGGCAAGTTTATCCGAAAAAAAAATAAAAATAAAAATAGAAGACATAACCGACATTGAGCATATATATGCATTTGGAGTTGGCTTATTTTATATGCAAGTTTCAAAACAATCGGATTATGTATGTTAAATCTTTCCGTCTATAGGAATTCTACTATGGATCACAGTTGGATAAATGCTTTACGGACGAGTGTTGAATATCAGAATGGGGTGAGGGAATTTATAGAATTTGCTAAACAAAATGTCCATGATGATAGTGGGAAGTTGTATTGCCCTTGTGTAAGTTGTTTGAATGAGAGGCGACTAAGTCCTGAAGTTATACACACCCATTTAGTTTGTGAGGGATTTTGTAAGACTTATACAGTATGGGTATGACATGGTGAAAAAAATGCCAAGTGGGTCTCAACATGGGGAAGTGGCCTTTGATGATAATGACACCGATATGGATGATCGCATAGAAGACATTATTCGTGATGTAGGAGAAGAGGCTTTTGATCAATCACATGCATATGGTAACATGTGCAGTGATGCAGAGACCCCGTTATACCCTGGGTGTAACAAATACCAATTGTTGAACGCTGTATTGAAATTGGTAAGCTTGAAGGCACGTCATGGATGGAGCGACAAGAGTTTTTCTGAAATGCTTGAGGTTTTTAAGGACATGCTTCCGGATGATAATGTGTTGCCGCATCGATACTATGATGCTAAGAAAATACTTTGTCCACTGGGGATGGAGTACAAAAAGATTCATGCATACCTGAATGATTGCGTATTGTATAGAAAAGAGTTTGAAGAGAAGCAGAATTGTCCGATATCCCAAGGTACAAGTCAAATAAGGGGCCTGCAAAAGTGTTGTGGTATCTTCCAATCAAACCAAGGTTCAAGCGGTTGTTTGCGAATGAAAATGATGCAAAAAATTTGAGGTGGCATGCAGATGAGAGGATTTTCGATGGAAAGCTTCGACATCCGGCCGATTCTTCTCAATGGAAGAAAATCGATCACTTATTTCCGAACCGGTGAAGAACCTAGGAACCTTAGGCTTGCCCTTAGCACGGATGTCATAAATCCCTATGGAAGCCTTAGCAAAGATACATAGTTCATGGCTTTTGTGCTCCTTATTATTTACAACTTATCTCCTATGTTATGCATGAAACAAAAGTACATCATGTTGTCTATGTTGATTTCGGGACCAAAACAACCCAGAAATGACATTGATGTTTACCTTGAGCCCTTGATCAAAGACTTGAAGGAGTTGTGGGGAGAAGGTGTCGCTGTTTTTGACTCTTTCAAGAAGGAGGTTTTTAAATTGCGAGCCATGATATTCTATACTATAAATGACTTCCCAGCATATGGGCACTTGTCAGGGTATTGTGTAAAAGGCCATAAAGCATGTCCGGTGTTTGAAGAAGGCACATGCTACCATCAACTTCAACATGGAAGAAAGACGATTTATCTTGGACATAGAAGATTTCTTATCATCGATTAAAGAAAGCCTTTTTTGATGGCCAAGAGTATGAAGATGCTCCGGTGGCATTGTTTGGGGAGCAAGTTTATGAAAAGGTGAAAAATATCAGTGTCATCTTCGGTAAGATTGCAAAGAGTAGAAAAGAAACAAATATATGGAAAAAGATATATGTATTCTTCGATCTTCCATATTGGCGCAATCTTGATATGAGACACTGTATTGATGTCATGCACGTAGAGAAAAACGTATGTGATAGTATTGTTGGCACGCTTCTCAACATACAAGGTAGTTCCAAGGATGATGTGAAGGCAAGATTGGATTTGCAAGCAATGGGAATACGCGAAGACTTACATCCAAGGCCATATGGGAAGAGAACTTATTGTCCCTCGGCTTCTCATACTTTGTCTAAGGATGAGAAACAAAGTTTTTGTGAGTGTTTACATGGCACAAAAGTTCCCTCGGGTATTCCTCAAATTTTAAGAGCCTTGTATCGATGAAGGACTTGAAATTAGTAGGCCAAAAGTCTCATGATTGTCATGTCTTGATGCAACAGCTACTCCCAGTAGCTATTCGAGGCATTGCCGAATATGATCTTCGGGTCGTTTTGACTAGACTTTGTTTCTTCTTCAATGCGGTTTGTAGTAAAGTTTTCGAGATTGAAAAGTTGGATGAATTGGAGAATGAAGGATATCTTATCTTGTGCCACCTTGAGAAGCTTTTTGTTCCTACATTTTTTGACATAATGATTCATCTAATTGTTCATCTAGTGAGGGAGATAAAGTTGTTCGGCCCTATCCATTTACGGTGGATGTACCCAATTGAAATATCTATGAAATTCCTAAAAGGGTACGTGAAGAACGCATACTGGCCAGAAACATCAATTGTTTAGAAATATGTTTCTGAAGAAGCCATAAAATTTTGTCAAAATTATTTTGCCAAAGTAAGATATATTGGGCTTCCTTAACGTCAGCATGTTGAAGGGGGTAGACGAGGGGCTTCGGTAAAGAGTGTGAATCCTGATGAATTGTCAGAAGTCTACTTATACATCTTGAATAATGGTGATGAAGTTCAAGCCAGCATAGCTGCGCATAAAGAAGTTGTAAGGAAAGAAAATCATCGAATGATTGAACAAAGGTTGATTAGGGAGGATAACAGAACTTTTGCAAACTGGTTCAAACAAAAGGTCGAGGGAAAGGAATGTGTTTCTGATATAATGAAATGGTTAGTACGTGGTCCTGAGGTTGATGTCATAAGTTGGAATTCGTGTGTGATCAATGGTTATACATTTTACACGAAGTCCCTAGATGATAGGAGCACCATCCAGAATAGTGGTGTTATATTAGAGGTTGAATCTATGCACTTCTCCAGTTCCAAAGACAAGAGGCCTAAATTGGCAGTCATGCCATATTATGGGGTTATTGAAGAGATTTGGGAGGTGGACTATGTTAAAATTAGATTTCTCATTTTCAAATGCAAGTGGGTTAATGTCAATAATGGTGTTCAGATCGATCGGCTAGGATTTACATTAGTCGATGTCAATAGTAGAAGTTTTGGAGATGAACCTTTTATTATGGTAGACCAGGCAAAACAAGTGTTCTATATCACTAATAAAGAAAATAAAATGTGGGCTGTAGCTCTCCAAGGAAAAAGGGTCATTGATATTGATGAAGAAAGTCATTCAAATTATGGTCTTCCTGAGAGTACTCTTTTTTCAAGGGGTCTACCGGACATGAACGAAGAAGATGAAGCGGATAATGAACCCGGCATAAGAAATGATCATCAAGAAGGGATATGGGAGGATATCCGTTTATAAAAGAGTCAATTCATAAGGTAATATTCATATGCAAAATTCTTTGAAAACTTTAAGGTTTTAATTATATTATATTCCTTCTATGTTCTTGAACAATCTCATTGACTATGAAGTTTGTTCTTGTTTTATTTTTGTGGCAGGATCCAATCCAAAGGGGCATGTTATAAAAGAGGGATTACGTTGTTGGGTGGGAATAAGATGAAGGCATGGTGAATATTATATTGGGCATGTATGTTGATTTACGTCTTTGTATTTGTAAGTAAGTTATCTTATTGTATAAATTAATTTAGGTGTTGTAGTCATAGTATAATCATTAATTAAGAGGCCACATAACTCACGGTGAATGATATTTGTATTCTTTTCTCAATTCAATTTATTCATAATTGTTCATAGCTTGTAGCTTAAAATATTGATTTTTATGTGCTAGATTGGGTGGTTGATTGTGTAATATATATGATCAGGAAGAACAGAATAGGGAAACAATTCGGAAAATTTAGACCGGAAATAAATAGGCCGATCTTAAAAGTTCAAATTTTAAGACCGGATGTATTTATATGTCCGGTCTTAAAGGTCAGGTGTACATATTTGATATTTGGCCGATCTTAAAAGTTGGTCTTTTAAGACCGCCGTATTTATCCGTCTTGTCTAAAAATTCAATATTTAAGACCGGATTCATTAAGAATCCGGTCTTGAAAGTCAGTCTTTTAAGACCGGTATAATTAGTTGTCTGGTCTTAGAAGCCGCTATTTTTTTAGATCAGATTAATTTTTGTTCGGTCTTAAAATTCCGATCTTTTAAGAGCGGCCTATTTTCTATCTGGTCTTAAAAGTTGAGTTTTAGGACCGAACAAAAAATATTTCAGGTGTATATAGTACGACTTTTAAGACGTAATGTTTTAAATGTCCGGTCTAAAAGAGATTCTTTAAGACCTAGGTTATAGTCGGTCTTGAAAGTTAGACTTTTAATACGCACGGAACAAGACCGGTCGTGGGTCCGGTCTTACGATGCCTATTTTGGCCGGTCTTAAAACCCTTTTTTCCACTAGTGGTAAGAGCTACTATTAATTGAGAATATTGGATTCAAGTGGTATCTTGGGGTTTTTCATCTAAACTTAGTGAAAATTTACTCCAACATTTAATTGAACTATGATAGTCACTATTCCATTTTCAAGAACATCCATTATACATTTCATACCCCATTTCATTTTATAAAGAAAATACCAAAAACAATAGTTAGCATTTGATTTAATTGCATTATTATTTCAAATCAGATATAGGCATAATAAAAGTCTTGCAATACGTGAAAACCCGTAAAATTATAAAATTTAGGCTTTGAATTACAATATCGAGATCACATTTATATACTGCCTCTCTAGAGAGAGAGAGAGACAACTACTTGTATTTTCCAAATATATACACACACATGCTACCTCCCTTCCTTAATATAAGATGATGTTCGTAGTGAAAATTACAGTAAAAACCAGATTTTATATCAAGAACAAGGGGTAATATTACATTAAAGTTGACAGTTTTATGAGTCTAATCTAATCTAACTTATATAAATAAATATATGCGCTGCATTAATTAAGCTCAAAATATTTCAATGTTACCTTCTCATGTCAACTCAAATATGCACACGGTGAGGAAGGCCAGCTACAGTCTGACGTCGGAGCTGGAGACGGGTGTAGTAGAAGCGGGGGGGATTCGGAGACGGCGGCAGGTACATTGCCGGCGAAGAGTTATCTTGTTGAGCTTGAGAAGAAGGAGAATAAACAAACTGATCTGAAGCAGCGATCGAGTGCAAGATTAATTAGACGAAGAAGTAATGGCAATTCACAAGAACACATCATGATGGCACTGAAGCGATTGGCTCGTTGACTCAGTCTCTATTAAGCTATTGTACATTCATTAAACACGGAAGGCATTTAATTAGTGAGAAGATGATTTTGCTCTTTTAATTTATTAGCTACACATTTGCAAAAATTATTGTTGCCCATAATAATGTGCTTTAAGAATAGACAAGAGTTATGGAGTAAACCTAACGTAACATTATTGTTGCTCATAATAATGTACTCATCGATACAACCTTAATCAATATGAACAGTTGGTTATGGATGCCGCGGGACCGTCGATCGGCTAATACTTTGATCCCGTTACTCATGCTGAACCGTCATACTTGAGAGAGGAGACCGGTGCACATACTCAACCATCATACATGGGAGAGGATCCTAATCCGGAAGTGGAGAGGTTCTATAAAATACTTCAAGATGCGCAACGTCCTTTATGGGAAGGTTGCGAACTCATTGAAAATAGTGAATATTCATCGCTATCGGCTACCTTAGCAACACAAAGCTTGAAGACTGATCACCATATGAGTGAGAAGAATTACAATGAAATGATGCAGATCATGAGTAAGATTGTTCCCAATGACAATAATTTTCCGAAAGATTTTTACCAAGCAAAGAAAAAGGTGAAAGAGCTTGGGCTCAGATGTGAAAAAATTCATTGCTGCCCTAGAGGATGTATGCTCTATTACAAGGATGATGCTAAGCGAACTACATGTAAATTCTATGAACATGATAGGTACAAAGTTGTGAGGAATGGGAGAAAAATGACCTATCAAGCATTAAGCAAGATGTGGTACTTTCCTCTCATGCCCAGACTTCAGAGATTGTATTCATCACCACAAACAACTGCTTACATGAGATGGCACCGGGAACATCGCAGGGATGAAAAATTTGTGACGCATCCATCTGATGCTGAAGATTGGCTAAAATTTGACGAGGCGAATCCTTTGTTTGCAGGCGATCCCCGTAATGTCCGTCTTGGTTTATGTTTGGATGGGTTCGCTCCTTTCAACCAAACGAGTAGGAATTATTCCTGCTGGCCTATGATTGTGACTCCGTACAACCTCCCACCTTCCATGTGCATGAGAAGAGAGTTTCAATACTTCTTCCTTTAGCACAATATGTCGCGTCGGAGCCAGGTTGGGGAAGTTAGTTCCTCCAACACACCAATCTGGGGAACAGTTGATCCCGCGATAGGGAAGTTGTGAATTTGTCCTGTCGGCAACACCGAGTAAGTCATGTAAAGTTACTAGTAATGTTATGATTTTTTACCTTTAGTTTGTATGCTAATATTTGTAACATTTTCTTTGTTTTCGTGTTTTCGGCCTAATAAGACGGTGAAGAAATTCATAGGGGATCAAATGTTTCGTAATTTCAATCAACCTTGGGCCAGTTGGACAGAGATTCCTCGAATGACAGGACACTTGGTTCAAGGAGTTCTTGGTAAGTTATTTGATTTATGGTTATTAATTTCTTCTCATTAAAATGCAAATTGATTAACTACTTTTATACTTTGGAGCACTAATTGTTTATTATTGATTTCCAGGGAGAGTTTAGCTGGTTGCCGGTTGATTCGGAAAATTTTAAAAAAGCTTATAACTTCAAGGTCAGCAAGCGGATGTCTGATAAATTTTATAAATTGAGACAACATAGAGGAAAGAAAAATTGGATTTAATCTGAGGTCGCAGAACAATTATTTCACAGATGGGGCACCGACGAGAAATATATAAAGCAAAGTGAACGAAATAAATCAAATAGGGCCCATATGGATGGACCATCATATGTTGGCGGCTCTATTCCATTTAGTGAGCATCGACGAAAAGTTGTAAGTATACGTTATTTTCTATTTTAGCTTTCAATATTTTATACTTTGAAGTAATTAATTGACGGTTATCAATTTGTGTTTGCAGACATAGTCTGGGGAAGTTCCTGCAGATTTGATTCCTTGGGTTACCTTTGAGCGGACCTATTCCCGGGAGATTGAAGGTGGGAGGCGCTGGATTAACACCAAGTCCCAGCAATGCGCGGTGAGATATTAATTAGATTTATTATTTGTTTCAAACAGTAACATTTATTTCATTTTACATATCGTATTTGTGATGTATTTTTGTGTGCTTGTAGGAAACCTATCAGCAGCTGACGCAGGAGAGAGACTCACAGATTGAGAACGACCCGATGTCCTCTTATTCCGATAAACGAGTCTCTTCATTCGAGCCGCAGCGGATTTGACAAGAGGGGAGAGTCTTCGGGATGGGTGCCTCCCGCCAACAACCGAAGTTGTCTATGAAGCGCTCATCCAACACCGTTGGAGGTGTTCCTGCAGGTAGACGTAATACTTTTGCTACCAATCGCAAACCATTATTCCCTCCTCCATTTAAATGAAGTACAAAAAATAAACTGACTTCGTAATGTTGGTTTTGCAGAAGATAAGAGGGTAAAGGCGTTAGAAGCGAAGGTGAGGGAGCAAGGAGAGATGATTACTGAGATGCGGGCACTTCTCCAGTCCATATTGAAGAACAAGGGTATAGGGTTGCCTTCTGGTGGTGATGACGATACCGATGGTGATCATGACCAGACTGCTGCAGTTTAAACTTTTTTTTTTGTTCATTTTGGTCAAAACATTATAATTTGTAATATTTTGTTTTTGCTTTGTAAACTTTTATGATTGTTACAATTTATTTTTATGATATACAAGTCTTTTTATTTTCTAATTTTTAATATTTTTTATGTAATTATTTTATTTTATCTAATTTTTATATATTTTTAAAAAATTAATTGAAATTTGTGAGGAAAAGTGTTTCCCTCGCAAATGCTGAAATTCGCGAGGCAAATTATGCAATTTGCGAGGGAACAATATTCCCTCGCAAATTACAAAGCATTTGTGAGGGAATATTGTTCCTCGCTAATTACATAATTTGTGAGGGAACAATATTCCCTCGGAAGGATTTTCCCTCGCAAATTCCAGGATTTGCGAGGGAAAACTCTTCCCTCTCAAATCCTGGAATTTGCGAGGGAAAAAAGAATTTTTGCGGCGGAAATTTGGTTTGTGATGGCGATTTTTGCGACGGAACTTTTTCCGCCGCAAATCGTTTTTGCGAGGGAATTTTTATAAAAAACAGTTTTGTTTTGTAGTGTATATTAATATTCTATCCTCACACATAATTTTCCACACAAATTTCTAATTATTTAATTATTTTAAATACCAATATTTAATAACATTCACACCTATTTAAACATGTGAAACCAATGCCACAAATTCTCTTTGAAAATTTAAAATAATTAGATTATAAGAATCACCAAAATATAAACATAATTTGCAGCATTAAAAATCTATGATTTTCAAGATTCAAACTAACTGATATTATGGTATATCCAAATAAATCACACATCCTGCAATTAATTATTTCTATACACTGATCATGGTAACAAATCCTTTTGGTAAATTAAATAGAGGCTATGATATTTACAAATTTATCACTAGATTTGTTAAAACACAATTTGTTTCAACTTCCAACTATTATCACTTTAAACACAATAAATCCCCATTTTTATTCAGCCATATTAATTTAATAGGATTCACAAGATTTTAGGAGAGATTATAGGAAATTTAAAATTATCAAACAAATTAATATCTTCATTGAAAATAAAGCCTTACACGGGAATAAATTCCCTTTCATTCTAATTAATTAAATTAGAGTTTTTCAAATATTTAACATCTTAAAATTCAGGACTTTTAATAAATCTCATCATGTAACTGTTAAATATATTTACTTTTTGCAACTAGAAATCAAATAATAAAATAACAAGCATGAACCCAATAATAATGATCTCATTATCATCAAAATTTCATCTCTGTACGATAACTAATTTAATTCAAAATATTAACTAGAAAAATGATAAAATCTCCCAATGAAATTAAGGGCATAAGATACACACCATCTTCAATTTATTAATTTAATATTCATCAAATCCTCATTAAAATAAAGAGGGATAGTATGAGATTATATGTCACACCCTTCATCAATACATCATACATCGAGCATTATAGCTAAGCAAATGAGTGAAAAACAAGATTTGGGCGTAGTATACTGATAACATATTACAAATTTTGGGTATAAAATTTTAAACATAATTACATAAATTTCTCACAAATATCCCTCGAATAACCTTGAATCAGTTTGGCACTTCCATTTGCTGACATCTGCCGCTTTATCCTGGGAGCTACGTCCAATATGCTGTACAATTCACAGGTAGCAATAGGGGCTGGAACCCAGAAGGATCCCAAAGTAACATATTTAATCTCAAGTACAATGCATAAATAGTGTATGACAGTCAACCACAATTATGAAAATAAACAATACAACATTGATCCGTACAGTCACATAAAGCATCACAACATCACAAGCAATGCGAACTGCGAAACGCAGGACACTACAAGTCTCGGATCCACAGCGCTAGGAAAAACAACAACTGGCCTCAAACCCAGAACACAACTGAATGCAATAAACGCGTGTCCCAAACACGGATCCACAATCATGATAAAAACATGCATACATAGATATACAGAGTATGTGAAATTAGAGTTACTACTAGGCGGATCTTTAATTTGACAATTAATCACTTTCCAAACTCTTAAAAGCTCCCGGTGACGACACTTTTTATAATTATAAATAATGTTCATCACTCATGCAAACTCTCCATAAATTCCAATAATACTCGTATTAATTACCATTTGATCTTTCTTCAACTAAGAATTACCAAAATGACAAAATTTCCAATTTTTCCCTTTTAACCTTCATTTTCAGCTTTTTCCCAGAATTTCCAGAATTTATCACTAATCTTGAAAATTCATAATTAATTGTCCACATATCTAAATCAAGTGTTTCCAAAGCCTAAATGACCTTTGATATGTCTATTTTAAAATAAACATATCAAAATTAACCATAAAAATACGTGTCTTTCCAGTTTTACAAAAATACTCTTGTTGTCCAGATTTATTTTCCAGTTTTACACACATACTACCTCCCCTCCTTAATATAAGATTATGTTTGTAGTGAAAATTACAGTAAAAACCAGATTTTATATCAAGAAAACAGGGAGTAATATTACATTAAAGTTGACAGTTTTATGAGTCTAATATAATCTAATTTATATATAAAAATATATGCGCTGCATTAATTAAGCTCAAAATATTTCAATGTTACCTTCTCATGTCAACTCAAATATGCACACGGTGAGGAAGGCCAGCCAGTCTGACGTCAGAGCTGGAGACGGGTGATAGGTATAAGAGTCGAGTCTGTAGTAGAAGCAGAGGGGGGGCATCCGGAGACGGCGGCAGGTACATTGCAGGCGAAGAGCTATCTTGTTGAGCTTGAGAAGGAGAATAAAAAAACTGATATCTGAAGCAGCGATCGAGTGCAAGATTAATTAGAGGAAGAAGTAATGGCAATTCACAAGAACACATCATGATGGAACTTTAGCGATTGGCTCGTTGACTCAGTCTCTATTAAGTTATTTTACATTCATTAAACACGGAAGCCATTTAATTAGTGAGAAGATGATTTTGCTCTTTTAATTTCTTAGCTACACATTTTCAAAAATTATTGTTGCCCATAATAATGTGCTTTAAGAATAGGCAAGATCAAGTTATGGAATAAACCTAACGTAACAGTTTTGAAACGTTGCGACTTGCGAGTACAGTAGCTGACAAGTGTTGCCTAAACACCCAAAAGGCAATAATTTTATATATAAATATCGTTAATTACTCTAATATGATGTTCATATATGACAGAACCACTTGAATCAAATTGGACATTATTATTTTTTTGGTCGGAATCAAATTGGACATTATTGAAGCTACACATTAATTTAAGTTTGACGTCTTTATTTAAATATTTTGTAGGCAGAATTAGAAGTGAGAGTGAGTGTCGCTTTATGATTCGAGTTCCATCCTCCTCATCTTGTTCATTTCTTCGCCCGAATCAGTCCTCTTGACGCCTTGCCGGGGTCTCCTCCGTCATTTCATTCGTTAGCCGAGTCGCTCCTTTTAAAGCTTGAACCACCTGCTTCCATTAATAAATTATATATTCAGCCTTCTTTTCTTTGTTTCTACATGTTTGGTTTGGCTTTTGTTCCATTTCAAACATGTATTATGCGCGCATGTATATAGTTGAACTAAATAATACTCCCTCGGGTTCTAATTATAAGAGCTAATTGACTTTTTTTTTTGAGAAATTAAGGAAGCTAATTAAATTACTCTAGAGTATTTGCATTTGTATTTTTTTCAAACTAATTAGTTTGACTTATAAACTAATATATAATTTAAGAATACACAACATATAAAATGATTAAGTAACTTATTTAGCTTCCTTAATCTCTCTGAAAAAAGTTAACTAGCTCTTATAATTAGGACTAGAGATAGTACTACGTCCAGTGTTTAACATAAGAGCCATCTGGATAATTTGGGTAAATTTAGGAAATTAGTTATATTAATTATTTGTAACAAATATGAATTAGTTCTCCTAAAATACCATTTTTCATCATGACTACCTTTGGATAGAAACCCCTTAATATATGCAATCAATAGGCTTAATGTCTTATACTCCCTCTGGTTCAAAATATAAGAGTCAAACTTGTGAGCGGATGTGATTTTTTTCATAAGACCCACTTTGCTTTTGTCTTTACATTTAATGATTTTTTTTTTCTCCCAAAATTGCTACATACACTCACTCTCATCATTCTTCTCCCTATATTCTCCTTCTTCCTTTTTCCCATTTGTTATCTCACTTATTCTCTTAATAAATAAGGGTATATTGGGAAAATAAAATAGATATTTTGCATATTTATTGTTTTTAACTACTTTTAACTAATTTCTTAATAAATATAAAATAGGTATTTAACTCTTATATTTTGAATTAGAGGGAGTATTTAATCAGGAGCAAACCTGACTCCCAAGTGCTCTTGACCGGAGGCTGTAAAAGAGAAATAACTACTAGTTTGTAAGCATGTATTCCCTCCAGTCCTTAACATAAGACATATTTACTTAATTTAATTAGATTAAGGAAAATTAGTTAAGTTACTAAATATAACATATATTTTTTAGAACATGCTAGTCATCTTCCTTAATTCAATCTCCATGTTGATTATTGTTGAGGGAACATCAATGGGAGTAAATTAGAAAAATATAGACAAATATAAAAATATATCATATATTTAAGACTAAGTCAACTCCCCAAATATGTCTTAGGATAGGACAAAGTGTGTGTGTTTATAGATATTTGCAGTTTTGCAATGTTTTAGATTAACCTGGGTCATTGTAGGACGACTGGGAGCTAAACGGCGGACGCAATGTTCAGCACAAGAAATCATTCGAAACATCTCTTCAACGTCGTAATCATTCTTCAACCTTGAATCAACAAGACCTTCAAGCCGTCCTCCATCCAAAGCTTCCGAGAGTAAGCGTCTTGCCTGTGAGATTATAATTGTAACATATATCTTTATCTCAGATTTATCTGCTAAAATTTGAAATATATATATGTATATAACTAATGCACAAGTAAGGGTTTAATTAATTAGTTTTCCCATTTCTTCTATGCATAATCCATATCTTTAAGATCAAAATATGCTGAGATTTTGTATTTTGATTGAACAAATTTAAGATGATGTGGAGCTCCTACATTATGTAAATATTTCTTAGAAAAAAGATATTTTGCACTGCTAACTACTACTAGCTTTTATATTAAGGACTAGAGGTAGCAAAACAACACATATGTATATTAGTAAGTAAAAGAAAAATATTAAACAGTACGGACCCACTCAACCATACTGCCTTTTGGAAAAGTCCTAGCATCGTCAACAGGTTTACGGCCAGTAATTAACTCCAAAAGCACAACACCAAAGGAGAACACATCTGCCTTCTCTGTGAGCTGTTCACCAGCTGCATATTCTGGTGCTAAGTATCTGTGACGTGTTCAATGAAGTTTCACAATTTCGTTGATTGATAAATAAATTACAGTGAATATTATATCAAATGGCAATATCAATGCATGTACTTTAATTAAATTAATAGTGAGATTCAAAAGAAATTATTATAAAAGAATAAGACTGACCCAGGAGTTCCCATTATTCGAGTCGAGATCTGGGACTCGGGTGAAATTCTGGCCAGTCCAAAATCTGCAACCTGATTAATAGATAGGATCACATATCGATCTAACTTCACATATATATAGTAAACTGTCAGCTTGCATCTTTGTGTGTGTGTGTAATAATTTAAAAAAATATTATATATTTAAAAATTAAGTAACAAGTAATTGTACGTACAAGTTATGAAACGCCTACCTTTGGCTCAAAGTTGTCATCGACAAGAATATTTGTTGCCTTGATGTCACGGTGTATGATTTTTGGATCACCTACAACAATAGACTGAAAGAGTTAAAATCTTAAAGAGCAACATAGTGAACTAAAATTATTATACAGTCGCATATCAAGTAATTAAACTCACATTCTTCATGCAGATAAGCCAATCCTTTTGCAGAGCCAATAGCAACCTTCATCCTTTTTTTCCAGTCTATAGTTCCTGTGCCTTTTTCTATGAATGATTTGAGCACACATGATGTTAGAATTGTTAGATATAGGTATGTACATTTAATCTCCTTTAATTAATCAATAATGCATGACTTCTTTATATTCTCATACTTTTCCTGCTACTTTCTTTCCACTCTATTATTTATCTTGCTACTTTTTTTTTTTTTTTTTTTTTTTTTTTTTTTTTTTTTTTTTTTTTTGCTCTTCTTTCCTTTTTAACGGGCTTGTGCTTTTTTTAATTCTCAGAAGCCTCAAATCATATCTTTTTTTTTTTCTTTACCTAGGCTCGTACGTTTTTTAGTCTTGGAGAGGGACCTCAGGTCCGTATTATATATATATATATATATATATATATATATATATATATATATATATATATATATATATATTTTATTTTATTTTTCTTGTCCCACGGATAGAATGGCTCTTATACCATTTTAGATTTTAGATACATGTATATATCAAGGTTGTCTTTCGATCAAAATAGATTTGATAAGACTCACCTTTTACCTTATACCTTTAATGTCTTCTTTAACCAATCAATGTATGATTTCTTTATACTCTAATACATGTAAATCCAAGTATTTTAAAAATCAGCATATTTATACATTCATTCCGTTTTAATGAATTTTTAAAAGTGAGTGATCATCAAAAGATGTTAAAAAAATGTTTCAAAGTATAATCTTACCATGGAGGTGGAACGCTAGGGTTTTATTTGGGACAAAGTCAGAAACAAGCATCATCTTGCCTCGAGATTCATCGTAGCAGTATCCAATGAGTGAAACAAGATGTCTATGATGGATTCGATTAATGACGGCGATTTCAGTCACGGACATTTTCTGATCCTCTTGGGTATCCATTTTTAGCTGCTTAATGGCAACAAAAGTTGGTCCATCATGGAAGACTCCTTTATGGACAGTGCCAAAAGCACCTTTGCCCAGAAAATTTGAGTCTGAGAAGCTATTTGTTGCCAATTCTAATTCTTCATACGTATATAATGTTGGTCCTAGACTCAAGCCTCTGGGAAGAGATGATAGCGGAACCCCCGATGATGTTGTTGGTCTTCGACTCAAGCTTTTGGGAGTAGATGATGGTGCAACCTCCACATCGGCTGAAACAGAAAATAAGGTGACATCAATAATTCTTTCATTAAACCATGCTGGTAAAAACTTAAAGATACAAATAAAAAGTATTCCTCTACTCCTAATTACAGGTAGAGAGAACAATTTTTTCATTTGAATGTTCAAATTCATCTTTCATTTATTATTATATTGACTTTGTTCTTAAGGAGTATAATGTATATTGAATAGAGGTAAAGTTGGAAAGTTATTAAATTTTAAGATAAAGTTGATGAAATTTAATGTTTTTCTTTGTTTGCTGGAAGTGACTTATAAATAGGATTGGATGCTAGAGGAGAGAGAAGGAATTATTTGGTTCTATTTAAAACACCTCGTTAAACTTTTCATATGAATGTATAATTTTACCCTTCATTTATTACTATGTTGATTACATTCTCATGGGGTATATTGTATTATTCTTGGAGGAGACACCGAGAGTGGTGATGGTCTAATAACTAGTTGTTTGAACATAAAAGGTTATAAAAGTTTGAATAATAATATTGTATGAATATATTTAAAAATGATCCAAGAAGGAGCATGCATGGATAATTTTGATTGTATATAAAAGTAAAAATTAAATAAAAAAGAAAAAAGAGGGGAAGAGCAGAGAGAGATTATTATTTCTGGTCTTTTTCTCTCTTAGTGATATAGATACTGGAAGCACCAAAGCCTCCTATATATGCAAAATCCTTGAAAGAAAGAAAAGCAAAAAGGGGTTTACCTTTGGGTGGTTGTGCAGATTGTCTTGCCCTTCTCCTTCTCCATATAAAGAAACATGCAAATAAACCCACTATGAACACTACCGAACCAATCACAGCCCCTGCAATTAGTCCGATCGGAGCCTGGGCAGGTGCCAACACCAGAGGAGGCGGAGGTGGTGGCCCCCCATAATCCGACTCCGGCGCAATGCCAGACTCTTGACAGTGAAGGAGAATGAAGTGATGTGAAGCAGAGAGTGCAAGAAGGAGAGCAAGGGATCCCAATTTACAAGAATACATAATGGAATAATGGAGACGATATGCAGGCCTAGCTAGGAGCAAGAGTAGAGAAGAATGAGAGAGTAATTAAGGGGTGATGAAAGAAACGATACATATGAGTAAATCAAATGGTGCTGTCTACTATGGCCTTCTTCACTCATTGCGCCTACGGTCAATGCCTCACAAGCACTTGTAGTCTTGCTTGAAGCTTTTAATTAATTCGGTAGTGAGATTATTGTTTTGAAATTAACACCATTCCTATATTCCTCAATAACCTGGTCCCCCTCACGCCCTGACCACGCTGAGTAATGAGGCACGGATATGTGAGTCTATCTTTGCCCCTTGACGTGCTTGGTTTACTGAATTTTAATGGCATCCTAATCTATTGACTTGAGTATTTTTAAATGAAAAAGGAAAACCATTCACACTTTACATGTAATTTTCTTCAATTTTAAATTTGGTACTTGTATAATTTTTCTTTCTATTATTAAATGTTTTAAATTTTACTCTTTTGACACAGTTAGCTCCCGTAATTTTGTTCCATTAGTATTGTAAGATTATATACTTAAGCTAATTATACTAATAGAATACTATTAAAGGATTTAATGAGCAGAAAAGAAACACACACAAAAAGTACCACTAAGTTTTGAAAAAAAAAAATACACATAATTACTAATAGAGCAAGACTTACTGTGAAGAATAAGACTGTAAGTTGTGAAAAAGAAGCGATGTGAGTAAATTAAATGGTGTTGTACTGGACTCATTCCTACTGTAAAGCCTCACAAACACTTGCAGTTTGGAAAGCATTTAATTAATTAGCTATTAAGATGATTGTTTTGAATGAACATCATACCTATATTTTCCAATAACCTGATCCCCTCGCTCTAAGTAATGATTTGATTAGCTCTCACGGCTAAGCAGAGTGCTTGGTAAAGAAACTGGTTCGGTATGTAGTTCTATCCCCCGCTTGTTGTAGTTGATCACGCGCCTACGGTCAATGCCTCACGAACACCTGCAGTCTTGAAGCACATAATTAATTAGCTAGCTGAGTAATGAGGCACAGATATGTGAGTTTATCTATGACCCGCTTGATGCACAGGGGGTGAGTCTCCTCAGGAACTCTGAGAATCAGTCCAACATGGCTAAAAATTTTACCATGTCAAGGTTATCTCAAAGCTCTCCTTAGCCAAACAAACCACATTAGGATCTCAATCTGTAGAAACCTAGACTAAACTACATAATTCATAAAGAAACTTTATCTCTAGGATCATGTTTGATTCATTCTGATACACAGGATCCTCAAGAGAGGCAAGTGTAGACCATACTAGAATCTCTTGAGAGATAGGAGAGAAGCTATAACAAGATAAAGCTTTCAGAGGATAAAAAAACTTAGAAGCAAGCGATATAGGAAATACTCTTTCTTATTGATAGGAGTTTTGCTACAACCTTCGATGTCTTGATAAGAGTGAGGAGCGTCGTTTATATAGAAATCCAAACTTACAACATGACAAAGTAAGCAAGTTGTAAAGTAAAACAAAAACCCATCTTGACCTATTAGTACACTTATTGAGCACAATAGGACAAACTTTAAATAAAGTAGACATACTCTCTTTTAATTTTTCTTACAATATGGTAGACACAAACCATGTGACAGGGTACTAATCAGGCTTGTAGATAGGCTTATGGCTCGGTGATAAGTTCAAATAATCTTCATCATTAGCAACACTATCTTCATTGTTGTCTTTTGCCAACATCTTTTGAGAACAATACCATAAATATGGATCTTGAGAAAACAAGCTAGTCCACGGATTTGGTAAGTCCTGAGAAAATGGGCCTTCCCAAGGTTCTTGTGAGTCTTCAATTGGACCTATCTGAGAATTGGGCTAAGAGTTGGACTATTCCTGGGAAGTTGTTGGACCTTGAGAAATGGACTGTCCTCGAGAGTCTATTGGAAATAGCTGAAGTTCCTTTGCTTTCTTGGCATCAAGATAAGCAAGAGTGGCTAGGTCATATATGTTCTCTAGGCCTTCTATACCATTTACGAGGATCTTTACGAATGAAGGGTTCATTTGGCACAGGACCAAGTGAGGTGTAGGATAGTCTTGGATTTCCATCTAGACAATTGCTTAAGTTGCTCATGAAATTCTTTATGTCATCTAGAGCTTGTTTCTAGTATCGTGGCCAATCTTTGTTGACAGACCAGAGATGAGCTTGATTTGTAGTATAGAGCCTCACTTGGTAATCAAGATTACAAGGCCAATGGAGTGCAAAGAAACACTGGGTGTTTTGGCAATCTTCAGGGATATGCCAGAGTCCATGGTCTTCAATAATTTCCCAAGTTGCCTTCTCCAGACAGGAAAAGGTGAGAACCATTTGAGTACTGTCCAAAGGTACGAATTTGGTACTACTATCATGGAGATAGTGATAGATAGGAAAAGGCTCAAGGACTATGCAACAAGCATAAAGAGCCGAGAGAGACTAGAGATACCATTTTATTTCTTAAGGAATGGCTCTTCTAATACAAGGAAATGTTAGGTAAGGTTTCTCCATGTTAAAGATACTACTACAAAAAGTGGATATTACTTCCCTAAAAGACGTCCTTATTTTTAAAAATGAAGTAAAAAGATATAGGCGGTGGCATTTTCGTAATTATTTGGCTGAATCTTGAGGCGGGGCGTCCTAAATATAATTTTAGGACGCCTAAAATTAATTTATTTGATAAAAATTATATTTTTGGAGCATTTTGAGGAATTTTTGGCGCCATGAAATTTTTGGGCCCCGAAAACAAAATAAGGACGCTAAAATTGAATTTTAGGAGTCCTAAAATATATTTAGGACGCCTAAAATGAATCTTTTGGCGCATATTATGATGAATTTTTTGGCGCCAGGAAATTTTTTTGTGCATTTTGAGTAAATTTTTGGCGCCAGGTAATTATTTGGCGTCCTGAATATAAAATCAGGACTCCAAAATTAAATTTTAGGAGACCTGAAAATAAAATCAGGACGCCTAACATGGAATTTTTGATTTTTTGGCGCATTTTATGTATTACTTTTTTTTTTCCCTACCTCGTCCCACATCCGACTTATTAATTGCCTCTCACCTTTCTTTTTTTTACTCAGAACCTCTCACCTTTCTCACACGCAAGGTATCATCCATCTTGCACTCGTTCGTCGCTCACTGTCACTCGTTGCTCACCGCCACTCGCCGCTCGCCGTCGCTCTCCGTCGCCAGGCTTCGCCGTCGCTCGTTGCTCACCATCGCAAGGTATCTCCCAAGGCGTCGCCGTTCCAGATCTGCTTTTCCGATTCAGTCTCTTATGCTCCTGCGCCTCTCTCTTTGGTATCTCCCAAGGCGTCGCCGTCACCGTCACCAAAACCGACAAGCTGGTGGATGTTGATTAGCGGCGTGACGATTGGGCTTGTGTGGAACCCTAGAGGCTCTGTGTATTTCGACGATGATCTGTGTCTCCTCCTTGTCGGCGTCTGGGTTAGATTTGAATGTTTTCTATTTCTTCTCAGCCGAATTGATCCTATCCAGAGGTGAATTTACCGGGCTTGCTTGCATGAAGTTCTATTTCTTTTGTTTTTAATTTTGGTTTTCTCATTGATTTCGTCTTTGCGGAGTCCTTATTTGTGCTTCTCTGTTGGATGCAGAGTGGGGCTTTTTATAGGGTTTTTCCTACTATGCGGAAACTGGGATTTGCTAGATGAGGGGGATATCGGGTTTTCTGATTTCTAGCCTTTGGGATACATTCCACTTCCAGGTTCTTAGCTATTTGGTTGGTTTCTCTGTCTGAGGCGAGGGTTTGTTTAGTGAAGTAATGTGTCAATTTGGGTTTGTCTCTTTAGCAAGTGAATATGTTAACCTACTGTGCAATATATAAAATCAGATTTTTTTTTTAAGGCGTCCCGTGTTTAAACAAGGACGTCTTTTTAAGGCGTCCTGTATATACTATAGGACGCCTAAAAATTTATTTTACTACTACCCCCGGTTAGACGTCCTGCTGAAAAGGGGCGTTAATTGCCTCTAATTCAGGACGTTTTTTCACGTTTTTGTAGTAGTGAGAACTCGAACATTGGTTGGATGTTGAGGGTATTGATAAGAAGGTAGAGCAGGTAGAAAAGATTTCTTCATGGTTTTTAGGCTTGAATCCTGGTGGAAATTCAAGGTTTCTGGTGACAAAGTCAAATTATGCAGGGAGAGACATGGTGTTTAAGCCTAAGATACTGAGTGGTTTGGAAGGGTGATGACTTCTCATTTTTAATAGATTTGAGATGTATTTTAATATATTTGAGAAGTCATTATTACTAATTTAAAGAGATTTTATTAAAATTTTAAGAGATATCAATTTGAATGTATTATTTGGGGGATTTCAATTTAAAATAAAGGTTTTTGAGTTTAGGAAATAAATAATAGTAATAGGAAGTTCTCTTTATAAGAAAAAAAAAAGAAATAGAAATTTAGTTTTATTATTATTATTATTTAAACTCTTTCCTTTCGTAATGTAGGCGGAAGAGACCAATGACAATTGATATGAATTGAAGAATTGAATCAAGAGGGCCCTTAAAACAATGAAAGAAAGACCTAAAGCTACGGAAAGCAGCACCCACGCATTCAGCATCTCATTTTTAGTTTACAAAGTTATTTTGAATTGCAAATAAAAAGTGTGCCTGGGTAGTGAATCAAATTGGAAAAACCTAGAGGAATCCACGGATAGAAAAAGGAGAATAGAAGAGGCGGACTTGGGGGGAATGATTAATTGGAAAAAGAAGACAGAACAGAGGACGAGCGCAGAGGCGGACGCACAGTGAGAACGAGAAAACAGAGCAGCAGCGCCACGACATTCAATCTTCTTCTTCTTCTCTCGCGGCGGCTTCCTCTCTCCACCACGGGCCGCGGCGACCTTCGCATCTCTCCATTCTCACCACCACAGGGCCGAGTTTCAAAGCAACGAGAAAGAGGAATCAGAGGCTCGAGATATTGGTGTTATTTGCTTTATCTTTACTCATTTGCCTTTGAATTCCAGTATGGCTTGAACTCTGAATTTTGTGTTGCTCTGATGTTGATTTAAGCCATGTGTGGCTAGTTTGTCTTTCAACCTAGAGTAACTATGAACTTATAAGAGAAATAGACTTTTGTTTTTATTATTTAGTTATAATTAATATTAATTTTGGTTACCTAATCTTGTTTAGCTTTATCTATTTAGTGTCTGATCATCACTGAATATGAATTTGAGAATTAGGATTTACCTTGACGAATAAGATTTTAATTAAGCTCTTAGATTAAGTAATATGGGATTAAATTACAATTTAATTTGCGATTATGATAGACATATACCTAATGGCCCCATATAATTGTTGAGGAGTGTGTTCCAGATTTATTGCCTCTTGAGTAATTATGTTAGACATAACTAATTTTACTCAAGAGAGGGTTGTAAGTGGACCAACAGACACTTATAACTATTTATACTTGAGATTAACAAAATTGATATTAAGACTAATTAATTTAGTGAAAACAATGTTTATGAAACTAATAAGGGATTAGTGACTCTGGGTTGCTCATTTTATTATTGTGGTAGTTTGTTTGTTTTGATTTTATTTTATTTTATTTTAATTAAATTCAATTTGGTTTGCTCAACTTAAACGAAGTTGTAAAATTAATGTTTAACTGAGATTGTGATACAAAGTCCTCGTAGGAACGATACTTTTCTTATCACTTTATTACTTGGTACGGCCCGTGCACTTGCGGAGTTTATAGGCTTTAAAGTTTTCCCCTATCAAATGGGTAAAAAGCTGGATTTTCTATGGTCTAGAGATGTACGTTGTCCACTACTGTATTTTGGTGACCCTTGATATGTTTTACCGAGAATTTATAGCGCGAAAACCAATCTTTCCAGCAAAGGAGTTGGGAGTCTGGAAGAGTCTTTCTTTTGGAATCTAGCATGGATGGAAAAGAAGTGTTGTCCATTTCAAGAATAAAGTGGTGCAAGCTTAGATAAAAACTGAACTTTTCTATTCCTCTTTTGATAGCTAGCTAGGAACTCTTTGTAAGTAGCATGATAATGCTTTTCAGACTCTTTGAAATTGTCTACTTCCATATCCA
Source organism: Acacia melanoxylon (assembly GCA_019022615.1). Lineage (NCBI taxonomy): Eukaryota > Viridiplantae > Streptophyta > Magnoliopsida > Fabales > Fabaceae > Acacia > Acacia melanoxylon. Next base: position 18,630,849 of record JAFJYJ010000003.1, read on the forward strand.
CAATAATGGTGTTGGCCATTAGTTTCTTCTATGAGTATTACTCCCCAGAAATGGTCACTGGCATTTGTCTATAGAATCCTTTGTCTTGTTCCAGGAATCTTCAATGGAGGTGGATGTTGAGTTATCAACTTTAATTTAATTTTCTGACAGCCTTTGTCTAGTCTAGACCCAAGGAATAGGATTCTTTTTTAGTAGCTTGGTCAGCTAGTTAGTGTGTTTGGTCACATCTGGTATAAAATCTCTGAGATAATTCACAATCCCTAAGAACTATTGGATCTGCTTTACCAAGAAGTTGTCGTCAGAGAAGTTTAGCAATTCTTATGTAATATGGGGGCGGCCTGGTTGGTAAAAACCATCATGAAAAATCATTACAAGAAATTCTTTTTGGGCCTAGGCTTTCTTGGATGAGAGCATGATTCCATATTGAGTTGTGAGCTCAGCAAATCGGACTAGTAATTTTTTATGAGCTTCTTCACTTTTACAGAAAAAGAGAATGTCATCTATGTAGATTAAGGCACTATGAAGAATAGGTTCAAAGATTCTTATCATGGCCTTTAGAAAAAGTGAAGATGCTACCTTTAACCCGAATGACATTACCTTCCACCTGGCATTTAGCATCTGAAGATACTACATAAAACGCTTGGCAAGCCCAATTTGATTCAGTGGGCTAAATCAATCCTTGTGCCAAAAGTGATGCACATACTTGTCTGGCAAGGAGGAAATCTTCAGGGTTCATACCAGAATGTGTAGTTTTAGTAGGATTAATGTCTTCATTTTTCTTGAAAGAGAGCTTGATAAAGAAGTTTTCATTTTTTCATAGAGGAGCAGGATGTTTGAATTGATCATGACTAAGTTTGAGAAGTTTGTCCTGAATATCTGAGTAACTAGTTGGAACCTGGTTTAGTTCTAGTATGCTAGGAGTTTTGACGTAAGAACTGAAAAATTTCTTGAACTTAAGAGCTTGCGATGTGATGGAGAGATGCTTGGTTCTGTAGAAAAACTCAAAAAAAATTCTGTGTGATTTCTCGTATTCAAATCTGCTAACAGTGAACACTCAAATTAAAACCTTAATATAATCAAGGTTAATCTATGGTCTTGAACAAGCGACCTGTTCTTGTTTCGCCACATTAAGCACACCTCTACTTGAACAGTTGAACTTGAGTTTTATGGATGAAGGTCCGATTCCTTCTTATTTATGTGTAACAACAGCAAGTGCAAAATCTATGTGTCTTAATTTATGTTGATAACATAATCATCACTGGTTCATCTGTCCCTACTGTTCAAGAACTCATCACTGCTCTTGGCACCTCCTTCACTGTGAAGAATCTTGGCAAAGTGCATTATTCTCAAAGGTATTGAATAAATTTTATTGCAATTAAAATTTTCTTTATGCTCTTTTTTAATTTCATTCAAAGATAATATTGAAAAATGGCTATGTTGTAATTTTTTAAAAAAAAAAATTGATAGTTTAGGTGCTGAACATAGAGAAAGATTCGGGTTGTTGCAGAATAGACTAATAGCCAAAGCAAGGCATGCTATGGTAGGCCTAAATTAAATAACAATCTATATCAAAACTACTTGTATAAATATCTATGGACAAAAATTACTCATTTTTCAATTTTGTCAATAAATTTTTTAGATTTTTTAAATTTTATTAACATTAAATGAATTTTTAACTCACATAAATTTCTTCTAAAATAAAAATAAATCATATATTACATATATAATAAACTATAAAACACCTTGGGTTTTTACTAAATTAAATAATTTTTTCTCAACATTATTCAAAACTATTTGTATAAATATCTATGGATAAATTACTCATTCTTCAATTTTGTCAACAGATTTTTTAAAATTTATTAACATTTTAGTAAAATTTAGAATTTTATCTTTACGTATTTCTTGGAATAATAGTTTGTTGTCATAGAGCGCTTCCTCTTTAGATAATAGACGTTAACTTTTGCTTTGTTAACTTTTTTAACGGCATTATACTGGTCTTTTTAAATTCTTTTTGTAAGGCACTTACTTATTTCTAATGAGTATTAATTATTTGTTTTTCATGTCTACCCATAATTAATAAAGGTAGTTGGTGAGAATAATAATTAATATAATATTAGAGTTTAAGGTAAGTAGTAGGGGTAATATTAGAAATTACTTAGATCCTAAGACAACTTTATTGACTTTAACTATTTTTATTGGTTTGTGAAAAAAGTTAGTTGGTGCCTTATAATAAGAACTAGAGGTAGCAGTCTATTTAGATCAATGTGGGGGCGAGTGAGATGAGTGAACAATGGAATAAGTTATCGTTTTGGCTGCGCCTCTCTGTTATTGGAATCATCTTTCATGACACTGATGACAAGCAGACACTTTTTTTTTTTTTTTTGCTCGAGATGACAAGCAGACACTTGACCCCAAGTAAACGCCTTTCACTATCTCCTCACATTTTTATTTATACAACACCTTTCTTCCACTCTTTAAATTATCATTCCCTCATAAATAAAAATAAAAACCACAAATAAGTTAGTTTTGATTCTAAATATAACACCATAATCTAATGTAAACTTAACATATAAATAATTAATTTAACTTTTTTTAATCATTAATTATCTAGTTTTTGCATCCGCATTACCCTACAACCTTTTTTTTCTTCTAATGCTAAAAAGATTTACATTGGTAAGCGACGTCAACCATGAGCTCAACACACTAATCCTCATCCATTAGAACCTATCCTAATGTGCCAAGTCACACCCTCGTGTTCGTTCTCTTTTTTGTCTTTCTTGTCTATCATCTCATTGGCCCTATAAATAATTAATTATCTAGCTTTTGCATCCGCATAACCACATTACCCTACAAGCTCTCTCCCTTTCTCTATCTCTCTCTTCCCTAATGCCGATAAGATTTACATTGGTAAGTAACGTCAACCGTGAGCTCGACACACTAATCCTCATCCATTAGAACCTATCCTAATGCGCCAAGTCACACCCTCGTGTTCGTTCTCTTTTTTGTCTCATTAGGACCTATCCTATGAGACAAAAAAGAGAACGAACACGAGGGTGTGACTTGGCGCATTAGGATAGGTTCTAATGGATGAGGATTAGTGTGTCGAGCTCACGGCTGACGTTGCTTACCAATGTAAATCTTATCGGCATTAGGAGAGAGAGAGAGAGAGAGAGAGAGAGAGAGCTTGGAGGGTAATGTGGTTATGCGGATGCAAAAACTAGATAATTAATGATTAAAAAAATCAATTAAATTAATTATTTATAGGGCCAATGAGATGATAGACAAGAAAGACAAAAAAGAGAATGAACATGAGGGTGTGACTTGGCACATTAGGATAGGTTTTAATGGATGAGGATTAGTGTGTTGAGCTCACGACTGACGTTGCTTACCAATGTAAATCTTATCGGCATTAGGGAATAGAGAGAGAGAGAGAGAGAGAGCGAGCGATCGAGCGAGCTTGTAGGGTAATGTGGTTATGCGGAGGCAAAAACTAGATAATTAATGATTAAAAAATCAGTTAAATTAATTATTTATAGGCCAATGAGATGATAGACAAGAAAGACAAAAAAGAGAACGAACATGAGGGTGTGACTTGGCGCATTAGGATAGGTTCTAATGGATAAGGATTAGTGTGTTGAGCTCATGACTGACGTTGCTTACCAATGTAAATCTTATCGGCATTAGGAAAAAAAAAGAGAGCTTGTAGGGTAATGCGGATGCAAAAACTAGATAATTAATGATTAAAAATATCAGTTAAGCTAATTATTTATATGTTAAGTTTACATTAGATTATGGTGTTATATTTAAAATCAAAACTAACTTATTTGTAGTTTTTATTTAATTTATAAGGGGATAATGATTTAAGGAGTGGAAGAAAGGTGTTGTACAAATAAAAAAGTGAGGAGGAGTGAAAGGTTTACTTGGGGTCAAGTGTCTGCTTGTCATAAGTGTCATGAAAACTACAAATAAGTTAGTTTTGATTCTAAATATAACACCATAATCTAATGTAAACTTAACATATAAATAATTAATTTAACTGCTTTTTTTAATCATTAATTATCTAGTTTTTGCATCCACATTACCCTACAAGCTCTCTTTTTTGGGAAAAATTACATGTAGGTCCCAAGGACCAGAAATAATTACAAAATAATCCCTTGAAATCATCAAATTACACAAAAGTCCCTAGGGACTTTTTTGATATTATTTGTATGGAAACAAAATCTAGGTTTTAAAATTTTGTTTTAAATATGGCACTTCCGTTGTAAATTTGGTTTTTTCGTTGTAAAAACCGATTTTAAAATTTTGTTGTAAATAAAGACTTCCTATTGTAAATATAACATTTTTTCGTATTTGTAAATGACCTCTCTACGTTCAAAATCCATATGTTTAAATGTTATTGTAAATATGACACTTTATGTTGTAAATATGACTTTTTCTGTTGTAAATGGTCAGGTGTTTAAATGTTGTTGTAAATATGACATTTTCTGTTTTAAATATGACATTTCCTGTTGTTAATATAAATAATATCAAAAAAGTCTCTTGAGATTTCTGTGTAATTTGATGATTTCAAGGGACATTTTTTTAATTATTTCTGGCCCTTGAGATCTGCACGTAATTTTCCCTTTTTTTTCCCTAATGCCGATAAGATTTACATTGGCAAGCAACGTCTGCCCGTGAGCGCAACACAGTATCTAATCCTCATCCATTAGAATCTATCCTAATGCGCCAAGTCACACCCTCCTGTTCGTTCTTCTTTCTCATTTACGAAAGAGATGGGCCCTACAAGAACGCATTTTTGCTTGATAATTATGAAAGATGATTCCAGCCAAAACGATAACTTATTCCATTGTTCACTCATCTCACTAGCCGTCTAGCCCCCACATTGATCTAAATGAACTATATAGATTGTGGCCTGCCATAGCATGCCTTGCTCTGGCTATTAGTTTTCTGTCTTTACAGATACTGTTTTGAAGGGATTATTTTTATCTTTTTACTATACAAATTAATTTCACTGCAGGGGCTACAGTGAAATTTCATATTTCTTTGATACCTAACGGAAATTAATTTGCCAGTGGTCCTTATTTGAAATTTTCCCCAAAAAATGTCTCTTTAATTTCAAGGACCTGTGAAAGTCTATGAAAAAAAAAAAACACCGAAAAAATGTCTCTACTTGAATATTTTGGAGCCAGAACTAGAAGTAGTGGGTGGATCAAATTGAGTGATGCTATATGATCCCATTGCCATCTTCCTGATCTTGTTCATGTCTTCGCTGAGTTGCCACCTCGTCGGGCTCTCTCCCGTCATATCATTCTCCAGCCAAATCGCTCCTTCTAAAGCTTGAACTACCTGTTTCCACTCATTCATTATACATATATATTCTCATTCATTAATTATACGTGTGTGTGTGTGTGTGTTTTCAGCCTTCTTTTCTTTGTTTCTCATGCTTGGTTTGGATTTTGTTCTATTTCAAACTTGTGTACATATAAATTAAAGTTCAACTAAATAATAATAGCTCTGGTTTTTAATGCAAAAGTTAGTTGACAAACTCAAGTAAATTAAAAAATATGTTAGTTATTTATAACAAATATAAATTAGTTCTCCTAAAATATCATAATTTTTTCATCATCATGATTATCTAGGATGAAAACTCTTTAACATGTACAATCAATAGGACTACTTAAGGGGAAAAAATTATAAATTTGGAAAATAAAATGGATTGAGATCTTACATTTAACTATGACCAACTAACTTTTACACTACAAAAAAACATCGCATTACCCACGAAATCTGATACGGAATTAATTCCGTCGCTAATTAGACACGGATTACCCACGGAAAGTCGTGGGAAAAATTAAAATATATATATTTTTTAAAAAAAAAAAATATTACCCACAGAATTCCGTGGGAAAATTTTGTGGGTAATATTACCCACGGAATCTGAGACGGAATTGTTTCCGTCGGTAATTAGAGACAGAATTCCGTGGGAAATATTACAAGATTTTTTTTTTAAAAAAAATAAAATATTACCCACAGAATTTCCCACGCGCTTTCCGTGGGTAATTTGACGGTTTCATTACCCACGGAATTCCGTGGGTGATTTTACAATTTTTTTATATTAAAAATTTGCAATCCCTAAATACAATTTGAACGCCCTGTTTTCATTTTCAGTCCCTATGCGAATTTTCCCTTTTCTTCCATGCGAAACCTCAGCCCTAAATAATCTCCACTGTCTATTGCATTTGTGAAGGTGTGAGTGCGAGCAAGAAGTGCAAGTCTCTCTTGGTTGCCGCGCAACAAATTAACTTTCCCTCCTCTGTGAAAAATTCCATCCTATCGTCTGAAAGCCCTTAGGCTCTTCCGACTTCCAGGCTCAGCTCTCCTCACTCTCCTCTCAGTCTCTAAGTCTCAGCTTCACTCTTCTCAGCTTCACCATTTGACCCACCCTCTGAAGCTCGCGACTTGCAGTACGCGATGGCTACATATTGGGGGTTTCCAACATCGATTTTTTCTCTAAAACGATGCTTAACCGCTTCCATTGTTAGGTAATGCTTGTTTTTCTTCTTTGATTTCCCGCTTCTTGTTTTCACTTTGTGATTCATCGATTCCGAGGATCTTGTTCTTTTCTGCGGATTTGGATTCTTGTAACATCCCATTTCCAAAAGCAGTATATTTTTTTTCATCGAGTAGAGCATCGGAGCAATTGAGTAACGATACATTTATTCAAATTCTGTAAGTCCGGGCTGATTTACGCGGTACATTGACCGAGAGTTTTCAAAATGAATAACAACGAAGAAAGTCTTGGACTACGGCTCGTCGCCATTCTCCTCGGTCCTCGGTTCTTCGAACTCCGACGCTATGATAAGAGCGAGATCCAATTGCAATTTGGATCTCGGGTAACGGTTAACCTCATGCTTAAATACGACTACATATACACGACATCAGCAATCAATACAACAGTCCACAACAGATGTATGATTAAAAACACATAACCACGTATCTAACATAACCTCGTATGATACAACAATAATAACCTCGTATGTGACATAACCTTGTATGTAACATACCGTGTATATAGCATAACCTCGTACACTACTACACAACAAACAGAACACAACAAACATATATAATCATACAATAACCATCAGAGTTAGTGTTACAGAACGCGAACGTACAACATACAACATAGACAGTATATGACATACAGCAGAGCTATCAGCTACCACATACAATACACATAGCACATATATGCATACAATAAACATCAGTGTTAGTGTTACAGTACGCGAACGTACCTTCATTGACGGAAAACGGTACTTTTACGGAAAACGGTAAATTTCCGACAGCGGGAAAAACGGTAGGGTGTGGCGGACAACAAAATGCTCGACAATGTTCGATTATAACAGATATCCTATAAGGATAATATTTATCAATATCTAGCAGCATAACAGGCATTTTAGGTACAAATTACCATTTTGCCCCTGAACCCCTAATCGGCGGAATTTCGCCAGAGCTTCGCTGTTTTCGCTCTATCTCTCCAGAATTTTGACAGATCTTTTCCCTCATCATATTTTAGAAATATATATCATATTTACCCCTAAATATGATATCTAGACTATCTTGAAAAATTAAAGATAAATCTAGCATTCCTACTATATCTACCGAAAGAACTACCGAAACTAAAGACCAAGGACCGAAGAACTTACCCAGAACTCGGCTAGAATTTCCCCGGGCTCTTCCTTCTCTCTAACCTCTCTAAGGCACGAAATTTTGGCGTAGAAATGAGAGGAGAAGTGCCTTCTATTTATAGAAGAAGGAATGACAATTCGGTAAATAAGTCAAACTTTATCATATCGATTCGAGGCGTCGGACGCACTTCGCCACGTGGCTCCATCTTGGCCCTCCATGTGTTGGATGACATCATCCCTTCTAGAAGAAGATGATGTCATGCATGACATCACGTGCGACTTACCGATAGCGTTTCCCCGATCGGTGTCCGAATCGCGTAATTTGCCGAATCTCAAAAATCTGGGAACGTTGTTTTAAAGTTTTAATCTTTCTCTTTCACAATACCTGGGTTAACTTAATTTTTGATCCTATTGAGGGTATTCCGTTCGGGTTGAACATTTCGACGTACGCCCTCCGTTACGAAATTAAATTCGAAAGCACCGGCGTCTAGACAAAAATCTACCGGTTTGAAATACGTTCGACTCAAGACACTAGATTCCTAATTTGCGGCAACTACTTGTTTCTCATTGCCTCTTTTTCCCCTATCTCGCATTTTCTCTCTCCTACCCCGTGTCTTAAATACCCCGTTGGTTTCGGGCGACTCGGAGACAGTCACTCCGGGATAAAATTTCACTCGTTTATAAAAAGTCCAGATGACTTAGGCTATATCCCTATATTTTGGTGTAGGATTTTATTTCTATCCATTCTCAAATGTCGTTGGCTCTTGTCACTCGATTATATTATTATTATAATCAAAATATCTAGATATTTTTTTCTTTTATTTTTCTAAGCATAAAATATTTTATTATTTTTATTTATTTAATAATTTCGAATTTCTCCCATTAAAAATAATTATTTAAATTATTTTTAATTCATTTACTTTATACCTTAATTATCCCATTAATTACCAGATTAGCCACTTACTAATTTTTGATAATTTTCTTAATTAGGATAAATCATTATCTCACAACTATTTTACTTACATTGGTATTTTATATCCTATGTAAAATATTAAAAATCATGGGGTCACTTATGATCCCAAAATAATACCTAATTTTGCCTCATTATTTTTCAAGGGAAATTATCCTAAAAATTCCTAAAATTAGAGACAACATACTTTCTAATTTTTTATAAATAGTTTACTACCTCTTGGGATTTATCATAATATTTTTAGGCCATTTAATGCCCTAAAAATACATTTTAGCTCTTTATTTCTCCTAATTTCCATAGTAATTACCTTAGAAAATAAGATAATTATTACTTATTATTTGAAACCACATTTTCACCTATTTTCAATAGGTATTATTTATCGAAATATAATATTCCAAATAAATAATTATCCAAGTATTACAATTCTCGAGAGGGATTGCGGTCGGTTTAGCTTTGATTACTCCCTGTTGTTCGACTTTTATGATCTTTACGTTTAGAAATGTCTTAATTTTTTGTTTGGATCCAATTCGACTGTAGAATTTAAGTGATGGATATTTGTTATGTTTGCAAACCTAATATTTAACAAAATTTTACAAGCAGCGGTTGCGATGTTCTCTATTTGTTTATTTATTTTTTTCCCGTGGCCAAGGGTGAAAACCTATTGATTGTTTATTGGCTGAGTTCGAATCTTCTTCTGTCGGGAAAAGAAGGGTATTCAATTTAGTTTTAAGTTGTGAAATTATGGAAAGCAAATTTAGTTTTATTATTACCCCTGCTGAAAATTTAGTGTTATGTCTTCTTTTCCTTCTTGTTATGTCTTCTTGTATATGGTTTGGAAAATTGTTTCCTTTCTCCTAATTGGTGTTTGATCTTGCTGTCCCAAGTTTAGACACTGAATAGAAGTGGATTTATAGTTGGAACATATGAATTTTGGGGCTGTGATAAGAAGGACTGAAAATTTTTGGAGTTTGCCTAATACGAAATGCACAATAAGTGTTTGATAAATTGTTTGAAAGGAGAATTTCATGCTAAATTTTGTTATTGAATGGAATATTGGGACTTTGTGAAACTACTTTGATGCTTTAGTGTTACATGGTTGTTAAACAGTGTTTATTGGTTAAAAGTTGTTAAGAAATTTGAGTTGGGTGGCATTGCTATTAATACGGATGCTTGAAGTTACTTGCTAGCAATGTGTGATGATGATGATTGTTTTATGATAATTGGTTGTGTGTGTGCGTGTTTTGCGTTATATTAAAACTTCTCTGTTTATGGGGAAAAAACAAAACAAAAGCATCTATCCATTTAAAAGGGGAGCTTTGAATTAGAAGCATTTTGATCAATAAACATGTCCATTCTTAAAAAAAAAAAACAATCTTCTTGAATTTAATGGGGGACATAATAAAGTGTTTTCAGTGATGATATTTGTGATAAATGATATAGAAGCATGTTACCTCTTTTTGAGTTTTCTAAATAAATTTTTCTTGCACTTTGAATTTAATTAATATGTGAAGTATTTCATAATTGTGGTTCATGCATGGAGATGGTGAAAGGATTGTTTCTAAATCGAAAAGATGCTGAATCTGTCTAGTATCATTCATTTGTCAACTTCATGGCAAAGCCTCATGCTGAAATCACATAAACATGAAATTTTCTATTTGGATGTGGTATCGTAGCCTGAATTTTTTGTAATAAGTAATCATATGATGTGATCAACATGAAATTTTGAATTTTGAACAGGCTAAACCAAAGATAATTGACAAGGTGTGTGTGATAGTCAGGAAACAATTGGCACTACCAACGGAGTCCCAAAAATCAAAGATTGAGTTGCATTTTATTGCTGGACATTGCTGCTGCAATTTTTCTGGGATTAGGAAGCTATCAAACTGTTATTCGGCACTGAATATATTGCCCTGTGCATTTATGAATCAACTGCTCCCCTGAATATTTAACAAGTTTCCCAGTGATACATTGGATTTATTTGGTTCTAGATAGTTATTTTTTGCCGCTGAATTTTAGGAATTGGATTACGTTCTTGCTTCTGTAATTCTTCTATGAAAATGGCTCTGTTTCTACACTACTTTGGTTGTGTGCAATATTATATTTGCTGATGTGTCGTGTGCACTTGAGAAATTGCTAAAAGTGTGTTTGAATTGAGTTTTACTAAACTACCACATTGTGGATTATCGGACTTAGTTGTGATTTATTGGGTTTGCTATTAATAGCTTGAACCTTGTTGAATGTTTCAGCACAATAACCAGTCCCCTTTGGTTATTAGTTAAGTACTTCATTGAGTAGCTCATACTATTAGTTATAGGACTTAAACACCCCATTTTGAATTCAACCATATCACCCCAAAAAAGTGTCCGGCCTTGTGTAAAGACAAGTTTTAAGGATTTTTCTTTGCTTCTGGACAAGAATTGGTTTCTTGTATTGATTTTAATTCATAAACATTTCGACTTGCACATGTGGCTTGACTTTTTGCATGACATTTGCTTTTTCCTCTTCTAAGTCAAGCTTCAAATCTTACCCATTGGTTTGCATGCCTTAATTCATAAACATTCCAACTTGCACATTTGCTTTTTCCTCTTCTAAAATAGAATTCTTGCTTCTTAGAATGGAATACGTGGATATGCTAGTGGATAACATGGAGTAAGAAGAAGAAGAAGAAGAAGAAGAAGAAGAAGACAATACAGATGATGACGTTGAAGATGTTGATGAAGACGGAGACGAAGATGAAGACGGAGACGGAGATGAAGACGAAGATGAAAATATATAAATTATTAGGTTTTATAAATTTTGTTGTTTTTCTGTTCTTGAGGTGACTTTTATTGCATTGACTTGTAATTGATTCAATTTTTTATTCATTCAAGTTTGTCATGATTTATTACTTTCTTGTAATTGATTCAGCTTTCTATCTATATGAACATGCCTATTTTCTTGTTTCAGTGCATTTTAATGATTAAAAAAAACGGCTTAAATTTCCCACAAAAAAAAAGATGTGAAAATTTTTCCGTCTCCAATTCCGTTTTGGTAGAAATTTCCCACGGAAAGTAAAATTTCACTGAAAGAATTTTCGGGTAAAGGTCTTTGTCACGGTTTTTTCGGGGACGGATTATATTCTGTGGGAATTCCGTTGCAAATTGAATTAGCCACGAAATTCCGTGGCAAATTGAATTACCCACGGAATTCTGTGGCAAAATTCCGTGGGTAATGCGATGTTTTTTTGTAGTGTTATATTAAGCACCAGAGGTGGAAAAAGAGAAATAGCAACTGTTTTAGGCACACACACACACACACATATATATATATATTATACCTTCAGTTCTTAAGATAAAAGCCAGTTGACTTTTTTAAAAAAGATTAAGGAAGCTAAATAAATTACTTAATTATAACATTTGTCGTGTATCATTAAATTATATATCAGTTTATAAGTCAGTCAAATTAATTTTAAAAAAATAATAAATATATATACTTTAATGTAGCTTATTTATAACTACCTTAGCCTCTCAAAAAATAAAATAAAAAGTCTTAACTGATCCTTATAATAAGGATATAAGGTAACTTATATATTTGAAGTTTCCCAATGTTATGGATGAGTACCTGGGTCATTCGAGGACGATTGGTGGCTGAATGGCGGACGCAATTTGCAGCACAAGAAATCATTCGAAACATCTCTTCATCAACGTCTAATCATTCTCCAACCTTTCATCTGCAATACCTTCATAGTGTCTGTTATCCAAAGCTTCCGAGAATAAGTGTCTTGCCTGTGACATTATAATTGTAACATACATCTTTCAGTGTATGTACTGCTCCACTTCATCAGTTATCTCAGATTTATCTGTTCAAATTAAACTACATAGCTGATCCACAAGTAAGGGTTTAATTAACCAATTTGACCTCTTTTTCTATGCATAACCATTAGTATCAGCAGTATATTTACACACCATCTGGATATAGTTTATGAACGAAAATTTCTATTACAAGAAAGCATAGAAACAAAAAATCTATTTTTTTTTTTTTTTTATTATTTGTATGGAAACAAAATCTAGGATTTTAAATTTTGTTTTAAATATGGCAATTCCTGTTGTAAATTTGACTTTTTCTGTTATAAATGGTCAGATTTAAAATTTTGTTGTAAATACAGCACTTCCTATGGTAAATATAACATTTTTCTGTTGTAAATGACCTCTCTATGTTCAAAATCCATGTGTTTAAATGTTGTTGTAAATATGACACTTTATGTTGTAAATATGACTTTTTCTGTTGTAAATGGTCAGGTATTTAAATGTTGTTGTAAATATGACATTTTCTGTTGTAAATATGACATTTCCTGTTGTTAATACAAATAATATCAAAAAAGTCTCTTGGCACCTCTGTGTAATTTGATGATTTTAAGGGACATTTTTGTAATTATTTTTTGCCCTTGGGATCTGCACGTAATTTTCCCTTTTTTTTCCTAATGCCGATAAGATTTACATTGGCAAGCAATGTCTGTCGTGAGCTCAACACAATATCTAATCCTCATCCATTAGAACCTATCCTAATGTGCCAAGTCACACCCTCGTGTTCGTTCTCTTTTTTCTCTCATAGGATAGGTTCTAATGAGACAAAAAAGAGAACAAACACGAGGGTGTGACTTGGTGCATTAGGATAGGTTATAATGGATGAAGAGTAGTGTTTGTTTCGAGCTCACGGTTGACGTTGCTTACTAATGTAAATCTTATCAGCATAAGGGAAGAGAGAGATAGAGAGAGGGAGAGAGAGCTTGTAGGGTAATGTGGTTATGCGGATGCAAAAGCTAGATAATTAATTATTATAAAAAATAGTTAAATTAATTATTTATAGGGCCAATGAGATGATAGACAAGAAAGACAAAAAAGAGAACGAACATGAGGGTGTGGCTTGGCGCATTAGGATAGGTTCTAATGGATGAGGATTAGTGTGTTGAGCTCACGGCTGACGTTGCTTACCGATGTAAATCTTATCGGCATTAGGGAAGAGAGAGAGAGAGAGAGAGAGAGAGAGCTTGTAGGGTGATGTGGTTATGCGGATGCAAAAACTAGATAATTAATTATTAAAAAAATCAGTTAAATTAATTATTTATAGGCCCAATGAGATTAAAGACAAGAAAGACAAAAAAGATAACGAACACGAGGGTGTGACTTGGCGCATTAGGATAGGTTCTAATGGATAAGGATTAGTGTGTTGAGCTCATGACTGATGTTGCTTACCAATGTAAATCTTATCGGCATTAGGAGAAAAAAAAAAGAGCTTGTAGGGTAATGCGGATGCAAAAACTAGATAATTAATGATTAAAAATATCAGTTAAGCTAATTATTTATATGTTAAGTTTACATTAGATTATGGTGTTATATTTAAAATCAAAACTAACTTATTTGTAGTTTTTATTTAATTTATAAGGGGATAATGATTTAAGGAGTGGAAGAAAGGTGTTGTACAAATAAAAAGGTGAGGAGGTAGTGAAAGGCGTTTACTTGGGGTCAAGTGTCTGCTTGTCATAAGTGTCATGAAAACTATAAATAAGTTAGTTTTGATTCTAAATATAACACCATAATCTAATGAAAACTTAACATATAAATAATTAATTTAACTGATTTTTTTAATCATTAATTATCTAGTTTTTGCATCCGCATTACCCTACAAGTTCTCTTTTTTGAGAAAATTACGTGTAGGTCCCAAGGACCAAAAATAATTACAAAATAATCCCTTAAAATCACCAAATTACATAAAAGTCCCTAGGGACTTTTTTGATATTATTTGTATGGAAACAAAATCTAGGTTTTTAAATTTTGTTTTAAATATGGCAATTCTTGTTGTAAATTTGGTTTTTTCTGTTATAAATGGCCAGATTTAAAATTTTGTTGTAAATACAGCACTTTCTATTGTAAATATAGCATTTTTCTGTTGTAAATGACCTCTCTACGTTCAAAATCCATGTGTTTAAATGTTATTGTAAATATGACACTTTATATTGTAAATATGACTTCTTCTGTTGTAAATGGTCAGGTGTTTATATGTTGTTGTAAATATGACATTTTATGTTTTAAATATGACATTTCCTGTTGTTAATACAAATAATATCAAAAAAGTCTCTTGGGATTTCTGTGTAATTTGATGATTTCAATGGATTTTTTTATAATTATTTCTGGCCCTTGGGATCTGCACATAATTTTCCCTTTTTTTTCCTAATGCCGATAAGATTTACATTGGCAAGCAACGTCCCCGTGAGCTCAACAGTATCTAACTCATATTATTCCTAATGATAATTATTTGAAAGATGATTTGATAAATGAAAGATGATTCGCAGCCAAAACGATAACTTATTCCATTGTTCACTCATCTCACTAGCCCCCACATTAATCTAAATGAACTATATAGATTGTGGCCTACCATAGCATGCCTTGCTCTGGCTATTAGTTTTCTGTCTTTACAGATACTGCTTTGAAGGGATTATTTTTATCTTTTGACTATACAAATTAATTTCACTGCAGGGGCTGCAGTGAAATTTCATATTTCTTTGGTACCTAACGGAAATTAATTTGCCAGTGGTCCTTATTTGAAATTTTCCCCGAAAAATGTCTCTTTAATTTCAAGGACTTGTGAAAGTCTATGAAAAAAAAAAACACCGAAAAAATGTCTCTACTTGAATATTTTGGAGCCAGAACTAGAAGTAGTGGGTGGATCAAATTGAGTGATGCTATATGATCCCATTGCCATCTTCCTGATCTTGTTCATGTCTTCGCTGAGTTGCCACCTCGTCGGGCTCTCTCCCGTCATATCATTCTCCAGCCAAATCGCTCCTTCTAAAGCTTGAACTACCTGTTTCCACTCATTCATTATACATATATATTCTCATTCATTAATTATACGTGTGTGTGTGTGTTTTCAGCCTTCTTTTCTTTGTTTCTCATGCTTGGTTTGGATTTTGTTCTATTTCAAACTTGTGTACATATAAATTAAAGTTCAATAAATAATAAAGTTCAACTAAATAATAATAGCTCTGGTTTTTAATGCAAAAGCTAGTTGACAAACTCAAGTAAATTAAAAAATATGTTAGTTATTTATAACAAATATAAATTAGTTCTCCTAAAATATCATAATTTTTTCATCATCATGATTATCTAGGATGAAAACTCTTTAACATGTGCAATCAATAGAACTACTTAAGGGAAAATAAAATTATAAATTTGGAAAATAAAATGGATTTATATCTTACATTTAACTATGACCAACTAACTTTTATATTAAGCACCAGAGGTGGAAAAAGAGAAATAGCTCGCACAGCGCACACACACACACACACACACACACACACACACACACACACATATATATATATATTATACCTTCGGTTCTTAAGATAAAAGCCAGTTGACTTTTTAAAAAAAGATTAAGGAATTTAAATAAATTACTTAATTATAACATTTGGTTTGTATCATTAAATTATATATCAGTTTTTAAATCAGTCAACTTAATTTTTAAAAAATAATAAATTATATACTTTAATGTAGCTTATTTATAACTGCCTTAGCCTCTTGAAAAATAAAATAAAAAGGGGTTAAGGGGCAAAAATGCCCATCAACTTTTGTCAGGAGAGCATCCAGCACCACAAGCTTTCATTGGGTGCAAAAATGCTCCTGAACTTCTCCAAATAGAGCAAAAATGACATAACCGTTAAGTAAGCTAAACGTCTGTTACTTTTCTTTGCTGATTTTTCCACGTCTCAACTCTAACAACTCACCATCAATCATCTTAGTCAATCTTTGTCTCCCTCAATCCTTCTCCACTCTCTCTCCTTCCACAACCCCGAGATCCTCAATTCTTTCTCATCACCAGCAATCTCATCACTCCCGTCACTCACCACCACCTACTCATCCATTGCCATCATAGTGACCACGGCGAAGAGGATCAAGAGCCGGCCTCATCGTCCTCCTTCTTTGAGCATTTTCGACAGCTGAGGAGAGAGCATAGCAGAGAGCACTATCTTCTTAGAGTGAACTAGAAGAGGCAGCAAAAAAATTTATTCATTGTTCGTCGTCTTTGTTGTTGAAAAGAGAGTGGTGGGCGGTGAGAATCAAAGAGGGAGAGCTTGTGAACGAAAGAGGCAGACTTCAAAGCATTGTTCATCTTCTCCATTGTTAGACCAGAGGTGACAAGCTAGAGAAGAGAAGAGGAAGTCTCCCGTTCCTTCTTTTCTAAAAGAATTCAACGGTGAGAAGGAGACAAAGACCAGGGGTACATCGGAGTGGACGAAGCAAGAAGGAATATCATCCACTGGTTTGATTTTTCTTTGAACTTTTCTTTGCTGAGATGGTTTTATTTTGTTGATTCTTCAGTAGTGGAATAGAGTGAAGGTGGTTTTGGGACCAAGTGAACGGGGTGATGTTATGGATGATAGAGAAATATTTTTCTGTAGATGGAGGAAGATAATGGAAGACGAAGGAGTCTTTTTGTCTAGAAAGGAAATCCGCAAGGAGATACGAGGACCCTTGAGATGTTTAGCGAGAATTTATAGCGTGAAACCCAATCTTTCCACCGGAGTAACTGGGCATCTGGCAGTAGCTTCTTTTTAGGGTCTAACATTTTTGGAAAGGACGTATTGTCCATTTCTACTGCAAAGTGATAGGGGCTCAGATGAAAACTAAACTTTTCAATTCCCCCTTGATGTTGAGGATTTCTTTGTAGGTAGCATGATAGTGTTTCTACGAGTCTTTGAATTGGCCTTTGGCATGGCCACAATAATTACGTATCCCATTAACTTCTTCAAGAAGCATTGCACCCCAATATTCTTCACTAGCACGTCGGTCGAAGGATTCTTTGTCCTTGGTCGGGAATCTTTAATGGTGGAGGGTTTTGTGCAATTCTTTTGAGAGTGATTGTCTGTTTGTACTTGAGACCACGGAGGTGGATTCTTTTTTAACATCTTGTACGGTGGCTGGTGTGATGGGACAATTGGGGAATAAAATCTACGAGAAAATTAACAATTCCGAGAGGCTGTTGAACTTGTTTGTAAGAGAGATTGTTATCGGAAATTTCGGTAAATCTGAGCAATATGTGGACCTGGTATGCTTACCATCCTTAAAATGCATTCCAAGAAAATCTACTTCAGTAATTCCAATATCACTTTTCTTGGAAGATAGCATGACACCTTGTTGGGCAATAATCAGGGGCTTGGGCCAAAAAGTGATTGGTGTTGTTCTTCGGTTGGTGAGAAGCAGGAGGATGTCATCAATATAGATGAGAGCATGATCAAGGATAGGCTCAAATATTCGATCATGGCCTTTTGGAGGGGATGGAGCAACTTTGAGAAATAGATGAGCATTGGGTATACAAAAGGCATGTTTTGGGCCTATCTTACAGGTGGATCCCAAGTTGCCAAAAACACCTTTGAGATCAAACTTGGAAAAGATATGGGCTGATCCTTTTATTTGTGCAAACAAAGTGTAGGCTTAGGGAGAGGAATTTATCATCTTGGAGGAAATGGTTAAGAGGTTTATAATCAATTCTGAGCCTTTTCTTTCTCTTGATTTCGAGACCTTTTTCAACATAAAATGCTTGGCATGCCCATTCGGACTTAGTGGGCTCATTAAACCTTGTCTTGATGCAGTACATTCTTCTTTTTTTCAAAAAAAAAAAAATGCCATTAGGGAGTATCATAAGATTCTTGGTATGATGAAGGCATCGAATCCAAGAAGGATATCTTTGCCTGGGAGATCACTTCCTAGTACTTTAATCTTTAAAGTACATCACAGGAAGAACTTAATGCTGATTTTTCTTGGTAATCGGATCAATCTTGAAATTTTTGCATCGACGGTATAAAAATACTGATTATGAGGTACCGTTCTTGAGGGAGGAGAATGTGAGGTTTCATCACGGTGTGAGATGAACTGTATCAAAAAAGGCTATTCGTAATGGGTTTTGAGTATTTTCGGGTAGGACTTGAACCTGGATATTTGGTAATGGAGCCTTGACATTATATTCGAGTTGGAATTCAAAGATCCAAGACATCCAATGGATGAAGTGCGAGGAGAAGACTTTTGGAGAAGATTAATAGTTCAAGAGGAATATTCTTCTTCTTCGATTCTTGGTCTTGATTCGGGAATAGGATGAGTCTGTTGATTCTTCATAAGAAGGAATGACATATTGTGTCTCATCATTCTGTTCATCTTGTTCTTCAAGTAGTCTTCAATGTTTGCAGAGCCTTCTGATATCATTAAAATCTTCTGAAGCTTCTGCATCATCTTTATGTCTCCTTTAGTCTTAGATGGTCTTCAGAAGGCTCTGCAAACATTGAAGACTACCTTGAAGAACAAGATGAACAGAATGATGAGACACAATATGTCATTCCTTCTTATGAAGAATCAACAGACTCATCCTATTCCGAATCAAGACTAAGAATCGAAGAAGAAGAATATTCCTCTTCAGAACTATTAATCTTCTCCAAAAGTCTTCTCCTCGCACCCCATCCATTGGATGTCTTGGATCTTTGAATTCCAACTCGAATATAATGTCAAGGCTCCATTACCAAATATCCTGTGTTCAAGTCCTACCCGAAAATACTCAAAACCCATTACCGCAATAGCCTTTTTTGATACGTGTTCATCTCACACCGTGATGAAACCTCACATTCTCCTCCCGAAGAATGGGTACCTCATAATCAGTATTTTTATACGCGATGCAAAAATTTCAAGATTGATCTGATTACCAAGAAAAATCAGCATTAAGTTCTTCCTGTGATGTATTTTAAAGATTAAAGTACTAGGAAGTGATCTCCCAGTAAAGATATCCTTCTTGGATTTGATGCCTTTCATCATACCAAGAATCTTATGATACTCCCTAATGGCATTAAGTGGAAATCAAATTTTAGTCCATGGACGCAGATTTCTTCTCTCGTATGAAATACAAGATGCTCCACCCCAATATACGTATGCCAAGGAAAAATTGTTACAATACCGTGTTGATAGCCATGACCAGCTTCCACATCCTTCCCCCTTTATGGAAAAATGAAAGTTTCTTCATTCACCTTCCCTTCAAAAGAAATGAAGATATCAACCCAACCAAAGCCTCACATCCAGGTATGAACCCGATGATTTGAAATTAGCCTGTGAAGTTAATGTACTGACTGTTAAACAAGGTTTAATTGAGCCCACTAAGTCTCGAATGGGCATGCCAATCATTTAAAAAAACAATAAAAGAGAAAGAAAAGGCTCGAATTGGATTATAAACCTCTTAACCATTTCCTCCAAGATGATAAATTCCTCTCCCTAAGCCTACAAACTTGTTTTTTTGACTAAAAGGATCACCCATATCTTTTCCAAGTTTGATCTCAAAGGGTTTTTGGCAACTGGGATCCACTTAAGATAGCCCAAAAAGCCTTTTGTATACCCAATGCCCAAGCACTGGGATCAGTTATGCCCTTTGGCCTCAAAGTTGCTCCATCCTGCTCCAAAAGGCCATGATCGAATATTTGAGCCTATCCTTGATCATGCTCTCATCTATATTGATGACATCCTCCTGTTCTCACCAACTGAAGAACAACACCAATCACTTTTGGCCCAGTTCTACCGGATTATTGCCCAACAAGGTGTCATGCTATCTTCCAAGAAAAGTGATATTGGAATTACTGAAGTAGATTTTCTTGGAATGCATTTTAAGGATGGTAAGTACACCTGTGTCCACATATTGCTCAAAGATTTATGAAATTTCCCGATAACAATCTCTTACAAACAAGTTCAACAGCTTCTAATTGTTAATTTTCTCGTGAGATCTTATTCCCCAATTGTCCCATCACACCAGCCACCGTACAAGATGTTAAAAAAGAATCCACCTCCGTGGTCTCAAGTACAAACAAGACGTCTTTGTTATCACTCTCAAAAGAATTGCACAAAACCCTCCACCATTAAAGATTCCTGACCAAGGACAGAGAATCCTTCAGACCGACGCTAGTGAAGAATATTGGGGTGCAATGCTTCTTGAAGAAGTTAATGGATACGTAATTATTGTGGCCATGCTGGCCAATTCAAAGACTCGTGAGAAACACTATCATGCTACCTACAAAGAAATCCTCTTTGTCAAGCGGGAATTGAAAAGTTTAGTTTTCATCTCGAGCCCCCTATCACTTTGCAGTAGAAATGGACAATACGTCCTTTCCAAAAATGTTAGACCCTAAAAAGAAGCTACCGCCGATGCC
This sequence comes from Acacia melanoxylon, assembly GCA_019022615.1. Taxonomy (NCBI): domain Eukaryota; kingdom Viridiplantae; phylum Streptophyta; class Magnoliopsida; order Fabales; family Fabaceae; genus Acacia; species Acacia melanoxylon. The sequence continues at coordinate 18,651,715 of JAFJYJ010000003.1, forward strand.
CAAAGCATTCGGTGGAAAGATTGGTTTTCACGCTATAAATTCTCAGTTAAACATCTCAAGGGTCCTCAAAACATCCTTGCGGATTTCCTTTCCAAACCACAAAAGACTCCTCCTCCTCACCCTCAAATTCTCTACATCCTCACTCTTTTAAAAAACTTCCTTCGTCCCCATGGTTTATGTTAGCAAAGCAGAACTTCTTCCTCCGATACAAATCTTCACTCTTTCACCGATTTTCACAAATATGCCACGAGAAAATCTCTACTCTTGGCTCCATCTCCGTTCAACAAGACCGACCTTATTCCTACAATTTCAGAATTTCGGTCTCTTATGCCCTTACACCACCATCCCGTTCATTCAAACCTAATGAACTCTTTTGGTACATATGGTCAATGACCATACTTCACACCATTGCCCTTGCTCCTCTTCCCGTTTATCACTACATTTGTAACAGTCACAACGAAAATTCTTCCCTTGTCCAACTCCTCACTCTCTTTGCCCCTCTTCACTTCTGGAGAGGATCACTATTCAATATTCTCACTAATGACAACCTTTGGGATTTAGAAAAACCTAAACAAAAAGATTTTCTTGTGTGTTCTTTCTTCGCAGGATTATCTCTCGGGCTTTTGATGGTGTTTACTTGAAGACCAATGCACAACCTTGGGATCAGCTCCTTGACTGGGTCAAACCTGACCCAAGTCAGCTCAAGGAACTTGGCCTCAGATTAGCTGACTTCAACAAGCAAGCTTTAAAAGAATGCAGTATTCTTGGACCACTGCCCAAAGAAGAAGATGCTTATGAACAACTGTATCAGCCAGAGCCTCACTATGTCACCACTTACTATGCTCAGCCCTCTTCAGCACAAGGACCCCTAACTTACTCTCAGGGAAACATCCTCCAAGACTCCCAAGACCCTTACGAAGATTATTATGAAAGTCAGGTTACCCAACCATCTTTATCGTCCCAATATCCAGCCCAATGCTCTCAGCCACAAGCCCAAGACCTTGGCCCAAAGGATGACCCAGCCCAAGACCTAGGCCCAAAGGATGACCCATATTACAATATGATAGATCCGCTTAGCTATCTCCAGTCCAGCTACGACAGTGACAGTGACAGTGACAATAACAACCTGTCCCCAAGCCATGAGCCCATCTGCAAAGGGTCTCAGAAATAAGTGTCGTGACGAGTTCCGACCCAGTTCCGGCTATTAGTCATGTGTTTTATGTATGTGTACTACTTTTTCACGCATGCTCCGCTTTATGTTTTACTTTATTAAGGTGTCTGTACGATTGTCTGTTGTCTGTCTGTTCTCTTTAGCTCTCGTCCACTACTTTTGTAAGAGTGCTTTATTTTGAGTTGTCATGTAGTCTCCCTGCTTCCCTATAAAAGCAGGATCAGTCCTCAAATGTAACATCCCATTTGAAAACGGCGGAATTTTTTTTTTAAAAAAAACGTTTCCAAATATTTCAAGCAGAGTAGTCATAGTAGAGCATTGGAGCGAGTAAGTAATTTACATTACATTCAAAATATGGACCATAGTGTAATTGTATTGGATTACAGTCATCCATAATTCTTAAAGGTTAAAGAAACTAAGGAAAACGATAAACAATGTAGACACGTCCTGGCCTACTTCGGTTGCTTGCCTCGATCGCCTAAGATTGATCCTCCAGACCCTGATGCTAACCGAGATCCATTCCACATATGGATCTCGTGTAACGGTTAACCTTATGCTCAAATAACACAAAGATACGCACAAATGATATTCATTTCAATACAGCATATCATCACAAAAGCAAACAGCAGATGTATGATCAATAACATGGACAGAACATAAGCACAAAGCAGTATGTAAAGTCTCTCTCTCGACTAGTTCTGCACATATCCAGTGCCACGCCACTAACGTGTCCTCAGCGCTAGGAATAACTCAAACGGCATTACCAATACTATAATCCGTGGGTAAAGCTATAAGTATCTCTGACGATTCTCAACAGAACCTCAGTCTATGAACGTATCTATAACGCAAAAGTATATAAGCAGCATGGAGTTAGGGTTACAGTACGCGTCCGTACCTTCGTTGCAGATATCCGGCTCTTCCGGCTAAAAACGGTACTTTCGACGGTCGTACGTAAAAACATCGAAACAGCGGCAAACAGCGGAACGATGGAATTTTGACAGCGGTTCGACGTCAGAAGTATTCTAATCAGAATAACAACACACTTATGAATATTTGGTAGCATAACAGGCATTTTAGGTGAAAAAGACCATTTTGCCCCTACTACCCCTATTTGGCGGAATTTCGCGTAACTTCGTTACTTTGACCTTATTCCATTTCAAAATTATCCCCACTAGGTTTTTACCTCGTCGGGCATCTTTCAATGCAATGAGGCTTAAAAACAAGTATAGGAATATATTATGAAACTTCCTAGATCAAAACAATGTTCTACTATAACTACCGAAAGAACTACGGAAACTAAAAACTAAGACCGAAGAACTTACTCGGAGCAAGGCGGAATTTTTTTCTTGGGGCTTCTCACTCTTCTTTCTCCTCTAGATTTGGTTTCTAGCTTGAGAATGGATGTGAAAATCTAAGAGGTGCTCATGCCTTTATATAGGCAAAATTTGTGCCACTTTGGTAATTTCCACATTCCAAATCTTGTAATTTTTCCCTACCTTATAACCATGTAAAATCAAGGCTAATTGGTGGTTAATTCTTGTCCATGGGAAGCTCTTGGTCGACATAGGGGGTGATGTGGCAGCAAGCAATTGGTCCAAGAATGGTGACTCAAGCTCACTTTATGCCGGTCCGATAGAATTTCCCGATCGGTGTCCGTTCGCACGATTTCGCAGAAACTCAAAAATGCGAGCGTGTAACTTTGAAGGTATTTTCATCCTCTTTCATATTATCAATTTGGATCCTCTTTTTGATCATATCCAGGTATTCTCCGGTGCGTCGGAAGATATTCGGACAAACGCGTCCGGTTCGGAAATCGCTTCCGATAAAACCAACTTCGGACAACAATTCACCGAATCGTAAAACGTCCGGTTGTTGCCTAACTTAATCTCGTGTTTAAAAAGATGCAATTGTTTCTATAAGTTCTCACTTTGCCTATCCGACTTACTCTATCGATCAACTTTTCGTCTTATTTGAAATTAGGGTTTTCGGTTGCGGAAACAACGCACGGTAAATTCGTTCTTCATGTAAAATTTCACTTGTTCTTAATTTGATCAGTCTGAAAAGACTTTTACCTCTCGGTTTACCTGTGTAATTTATTTCTAACTTTTCCCCTTTGCCTATCTATATGCGACTCACCGCATTATATTATTATTTTATTCTAATTATCATTTTAATTATTTAAACAATTCTTTTTAATTAAAAATAACCATAATTTCGCCCCCTCTTTTAAAAATTCAGATTTATTTATTTTTCTATAATTTTTTCCATTTTTTACAAATATAATATTTTTTTACCAAAATTCTCGTTTTACCCCCGCTTCGTTAAGGCTTAATCGTGCCTAAATTCTTCGTTTAGTGATCTTTTTAGGATTAGATTTCTTCATACATTTATCTTTACTAATTTACAGTATATTGTTATCTTACAAACTTCTATCGATATTGTCATTTTATATCCTATGTAAAATATTAAAAATGTTTACCCCATCGTTACTTTATGGTTACCGAAATGCTTTTTAAACTTTTCTTCATGTTATTTCCTCTAAAATAATTTATTAAATTCTCATAATTAGGGATAACACTTCCATATTTTTCTCATAATTTTTCATGATCTTTCAAAAGTATTTATCATAATATTTTTAGACTGTTTTTATCACCATTATATCATTTTTAGTCATTCTGTTTCATCGATTTTCCCGTAACTTTTTTGACAATTTACTCTATAATTATAATAATTTTATATAACAGTTTTATCTCATGAATTTAATTCATTAAAATATTCATTAATTTTCCTTTATCTCGTAAATTCCAGATTTGCAAAAATCCGGTATTACACCTCGGTTATGGGGCAGAACCAGATTTCGAATAAAATACCAGTGTGTTTCTATGAAATCCTTCTAAATTCTCTCTTGTTTCTGAAAGCCAACGTTCTAGTATGTTAGTGTTATCTGCCACTTAGATTCTAAGTATGCTCTGCACTTGCCTCTTTTAGAGGACCCTGTGCACCAGAATAGAATTAAGACCATGATCCACGATGAGAGAGTATTGAAAATCAGGGTACTGAACATGCCAGTTTAGTATGTCTTGGGATGAGGCCTGGATCCTAAAGTGTCCTTGAGCGTGAGCAAGGAGGCTCGTTAGGCTCTGACTGTCCACTGGATTCATACCTCATTTTAAGATTTTCTCTACGTCATGCCTTCGATCATAATTTTCAGTTTATCGACTCTCCGGGTTTACCCGGTAGATAGATAGGATAGATCAAGGTCCTAATGACTTTGTTGGTGTCTGTGTCTGAGATCTTCTAGTTCTCCATTTAAAGACACTACACAGTCATTTGGATCCTGATACATCCACCCTCCCCGGTTGGTATCAGAGCCATAACATTTGTAGATAATACTGATATACATAGAACAGCGGTGAGTAAGAAGCATCTCATGAATATGAGTGACCCCCCAGGAATTCTACCTCTACTTCCTCTTCGTCTCTAATCACCCCTTTTGTTCCTAGAAGTCTTTCTCCTTCTATGAAAAGAACCCTTTCCAACATAATTGAAAATCTCATTGAGATTACTCATCAACCAGACCCTCCTAATGGTAGTACTGACCTACCTCTTCTCAGTCCATACAGTTATTATCACCGTACCAACACCTTCACTAGTTCTATCAGATCTCTGATCAGAACACGAAGACCTGATGTTAAAGAAGTTGTTCAGTCTACCAGACTTGAACAATGTACCCTTCCAGCAACTGCTCAAGAACAATACTCTACAATTAAGATCGCCCCAGATCTCATTGACAAGTGGAAATCTGAAGGACACACCCATCTTCACTTTGGTGCTATTCACCTAGTCCTTACTCTTCATGGCAGAAAAGGACTCCCATTTACAGCTAAAGTGGCTCTTCTAGACTCCACCTATAAGAAATATTCTGATGCTCTTATCGGTGCACTCCTTACCACTCTTAGCAACGGCAGTGTTATACTCACAATCCAGCCAGACTACAATGTCAGTCTCTTTGACAGAACTCTCCCTGGACGTCTCAAAGTCCAGATCCAGATCACAGGAGCAGAACAAGATTCACAAGCCATCATGGCTACTCTCCATCACCATATTGTTTATCGTCTTCAAAATCATGCTCTTGATCTCTCTCTCCCAAACTCTACGACTGATGCTCTTGTTGCCATCTCTAATAGAGCAGATGATACTTCTATCATCCAGATCCCTCGTCAGATTCCTAAAGAAGCATTGATGGATGGGGATGGGATAAAATTAATGGGTTGGTGCATTGTGATTGGACAAGATATGGATGAGGTGATATCAAATAACACCTGGACAATTAGTGTGGGACCCACTAAACTTAAAAGTAACGCCAGTTTGCCTCAATTAACGGTAATGACATTTTTGCTTTATTTGGAGAAGTTCAGGAGCATTTTTGCACCCAATGAAAGCTTATGGTAGTTGATGGGCATTTTTGCCCCTTGACCCAAATAAAAAGTCACAACTGATCCTTATAATAAGGATATAAGGTAACTTATATATTTGAAGTTTCGAAATGTTATGGATGACTACCTGGGTCATTCGAGGACGATTGGTGGCTGAATGGCGGACGCAATTTGCAGCACAAGAAATCATTCGAAACATCTCTTCATCAACGTCTAATCATTCTCCAACCTTTCATCTGCAATACCTTCATAGTGTCTGTTATCCAAAGCTTCCGAGAATAAGTGTCTTGCCTGTGACATTATAATTGTAACATACATATTTCAGTGTATGTACTGCTCCACTTCATCAGTTTTCTCAGATTTATCTGTTCAAATTTGAAACTACATAGCTGATCCACAAGTAAGGGTTTAATTAACTAATTTGACCTCTTTTTCTATGCATAATCATTAGTATCAGCAGTATATTTACACACCATCTGGATATAGTTTATGAACGAAAATTTCTATTACAAGAAAGCATAGAAACAAAAAAATTCCAATTTTTTTTGTTTTAATTGGGACATAAGTCCCGTGTAGTTCTTTCATTAATTAAACTTGAAATTATGGTCAATTTTGATCAAGATTCATAGAAATAAGGTATTGCTAATGTAGCAAAAGGGGTGTATTAATATGTAGCAATATGTTTGGTGACCCTAGGAACTTTGACCAAAGTTGACCATAACTTCCATGACAATAGTCAAATAATTATAAAATCATTTCTGTAGCAGTGTTTAAAAAACTACAATGAAAATACAACAACTCGCTATATTTTCGTTCTAGTTGATTGATGGTGACTTATCTGAAGTAATTCATATTTATCTTATTTTTAAGAAAAACAACCATCTTAATTTGGTTCAGATGAGCTTTAGTTTTTTAAAAGTAAGAAATTTATTTTTCTCGAAAAATAGATGAAATGAAAATATTTCCAGTTGAATCACTAACCACCTAAAATTAAAATATGCTCAGATTTTATATTTTGATATATGATGTGGGGTTTTTCGATTATGTAAGTATTTCTTTTTAAAAAAAAAAGATATTTTGCACTACTAGCTACTATCAACTAATTAAATCTTATATATTAAGGATCTGCGGGTAGAACATATATATTATAATTAAATGAAAGAGACAAATTAGATAGTACGGACCCACTCAACCAAACTGCCATTTGGAAAAGTCTCAGCATCACCCCCAGGTTTTCTGGAGCCAGCTTCCCTACTCTTCATCTGGGTTTTAGATGAGATCTAAATGATCCATATATATATTTTCTTTAAAAAAAAATATTCTTTTTAAAAAAATATTTTAATTAGTAGAGAATCTAAAATAAAAATAAAATTTTAACTATTTTTTATTTAAAAATCACCAATTAAAAAAATTCAATCTAGATGACTCAGATGGGCTAAGCTCCCGTCTCATCATCCTGTAATTAACTCCAAAAGCACAACACTGAAGGAGAAGGCATCTGACTTCTCCGTGGGCATGCCGCTAGCTGCATATTCTGGTGCTAAATATCTGTTATGTGTTCATTGAAATTTCAGAATTTCTTTGATTCAAATAAAATAATATAATTAAACAGTGAATATACATCCAATGCCAATCTCCAAGTGCTTAAATTAATATAGTGAGATTAAAAAAAAATTAAAATATTAGTATTATTAAAGTGTTAGACTGACCCAAAACTCTCCATTACTCGAGTCGTGATCTACAACTCTATTGAAAATCTGGCGAGTCCAAAATCTGCAACCTGATTAACAGATATATAGGATCACGTATTTAATTTATTTTAGATATTACAGGACTCGAATGGATATATATTCGATCTCACTTGTTAGCTTGCCCCTTTGTATGTATTAATTATTTTTAAAAAAAATTCATATATTCAAAAATTACGTATTTGTACGTACAAGTCTACAAGAGTTATGAACCGCCTATGTACCTTTTTTTTATATTATTTAGTACAATTTAAGCACACAAACATGTCAACGTGGGTTCGAATCATTGACCTCATTACCTTTGGCTCAAAATTATCATCGAGAAGAATATTTGATGCCTTGATGTCACGATGTATGATTTTTGGATGACCTAAAACAATATTGGACTGAAAGGGTAAAAATTTTAAAGAGTAACATAGTGAGCTAAAATTATACAGTCATATCAAGTAATTAAACTCACATTCTTCATGCAGATATGCCAATCCTTTTGCAGAGCCAACAGCAATCTTCATCCTTTTTTTCCAGTCTATAGTTCCTGTGCCTTTTTCTATGAATGATTTGCGCACACGTGATGTTAGAATTGTTAGATATAGGTATATACATATTTAATCTACTATATTTAATTAACCAATGTGGAAATTCTTTATACTCTAATATTTCTCCTACCTTGTTTTTTTTTTTTTCATTTTTCCTTTTGAAAGGGTTTGTACTTATTTGAAGTCTCAGCAGGTTTAAGTCATTTCTTTATTATTTTTCCCCCTTTCTCTCGGGCCTATACTTTTTTTAGTCTTAGAGGGCGCTTTAGGTCCGTAATATTCTCCTTTTCTTCTTGGTTTTTTCCCCCAAAGATCCAATGACTCTTATATCATGTTAGGTTTTAGATACAAGTCTATGGTTTTTCCTTTTTTTATATTATCATCTTGTATTTGATTTGATGTTGTGGCAGCCCCTCTCAACATAAATAGCCCCTCTAGAACTCGAACTCAAAACCTAAAGAAATTTAATGGGGCCTTGCAACACTAGACCTACTCCGATATTATCATTTTTTTAATTAGGATTTTGTTGTCATTTTCCCTTAATCATTTGGTATGTGAATTCTTAACTCAATCATAACTCGAGGTTTTAACTCAGTGCAACTGGATCCTTCAAGTTTCTACCAACGTGTAATAAATATATTCATCCCCCAGAAAAAGTAAGTCCTCCATGTGGTATTAGCTTTGACCAACAGTTAAGTAAAAAAAATGATCATTTGGCATTCTAGTCAGCGTCACATTGGACACAATAGCCGAACTTGACGTACGTACACAATGTGAGATTACAATCTTCATTTTGAAATGCAAACTTGTACCCTAGCAAATTATGTACATTGAACGAACCTGAAAAAATCTTCCGGCAAATTTTATACATATCTCAGTTATTACTCTAATATAATGTTTATATATACTAGAACCTCTTGAATCAAATTTTACATTGGATCTACACATTTATACATTAAGGTTTCATATGTCTATGTGTTTGAATATTTTGGAGGCAGAACTAGTGCAGGTGGAGTGAAGTTGATCAGACTCACTGGTGCTGTATGTGATCCTTAGTTCCATCTTCCTCAACTTCTTCAGCGCCTCACCGGGTTCTCCTCCGTCGTCAGATCATTATCCAGACAAATCACTCCTTCTAAAGCTTGACCACCTGCTTCCTCTCATTTTTCATTAATTATATTCAACATCATTCTTTTGTTTGTTTCTACATACATTCATACATACATGTACACACACACGTGTGTGCGCTTGTTTGGTTTGGCCTTTTTTTTGGGGGGGGGGTGTTTGGCCTTTGTTTTATTTCAAACATGTGTATATAGTTGAACTACTAGCTCCGGTCCTAATTATAAGAGATAGTTGACTTTTTTTGGAGAGATTAAGGAAGCTAAATAAGTTACTTAATCATTTCATATGTTGTGTTTTCTTAAATTATATATTAGTTTATTGATCAAACTATTTAGTTTGAAGAAAAAAATAAAAATAAAAATACTCTAAGCTAATTTAATTAGCTTCCTTAATCTCTCCAAAAAAGTCAATTAGCTCTTATAATTAGGACCGGAGGGAGTATCTAGTAAAAGAGAACTAGCAATTGGTTTGAAGCCTAGTTGACTTTTTTTTTTGGAGAAATGAAGGAAGCTAAAAAAGTTAGTTAATCATAATATATTTTGTATATCATTTGATTATATATCAGACAAATTAGTTTGGTATAAGTTCTGTAGCAGTGTGAAAAGCCTCCCACCAATAGAATAGAGGCATTTTAGCATGGGCTAGTAGTGTTGAACCTATCTCAACCACATGTCTGTCTTTTCTCTCTACTCTTCCATTTTGTGCAGAGGTATGAGGACATCAAAGCCTACACAGAATTCCAGAGTCTTGTAAAATATTAGTAAAACTTCTATATTCTCCTTCCCAATCACTCTGGACTATTTTGATCTTGCTATCAAAGTGTTTTTCAACAAAATTTTTAAATTGAATAAACATTTGTAAAGCTTCATCCTTTGTTTTTAGTGGATGAAATCATGTATACCGGCTATAGTCATCCAAAAATAGTATCTAATAGCGAAATCCATTCACAGAAATGATTGGTGAAGGCCCCTAAAGATCTATGTGTATTAGTTCTAGTGCTTTTGATGCATGTGATTTTGATGCTTTGAAATGTATTGCATGTGATTTTCCAAATTTGCAAGACTCACAAAAGATAGGATCATTTTCATTTCTACAAATAACCTTGAGATTACAATCACTAATAACTTAATTTAATATCCTTTCATTTGGATGGCCTAACCTACAATGTCAAAAACTCCTACTAAAGTTCCATAATCTTAGATGTTGAATGATTAGCTTCTTCAGCAATATACACAAGAGTAGCACTACCATACTTCTTTCTGTCACAAACTCGAAAAATACCACCATTAGTTGCCTTTCCCGACAACATTATCTACCATGTTGCCTAATCCTTCATACAAACACGATTAGAGTTAAATATCACATTAGAATCATTATCACAAGCCACTTTATGTACACTCAAGAGATTCTTCTTGATTTTAGGAGCATATAAAATATTCTTAAGCTTAACTTTCTTGTTAGGAACATTCTGCATACTAGATGAACCAATTTTCTCAACTCCTAACTTATATCCATCACCAACTATTTGTAGGAAACTCACCAGAAATGCAGAAGCGAATCGTACCGACACGATGTAGGAAAAGTTAAAACCTTCATCATTTTGATTACCTGGAAAGATGCAGTGATCTGAAAGCCTCTCTACGAACAGTTGTAGTCCGCTCTATGATCAATCTTTCAGACTATCTCTCGAGGGTTATAGGATGGTTGTGTGGGCAACCGTTCAGATGATGAACGTCTGCCTCTAGGGTTTATTTCTGATGAAAGCTTCCTGTTTGTCTTGGCCGTCACAAAGAGGTGAAAGTAGGTTTATATACTACTACATCCAAGACCTAACCCTAAACCACATGAGCCATAGGGTTCTTGGGCTGTAGTCTCACTTAAGCCTTATTGGGCTTAAGTGACTAAAGAGCACATTAACCCAACAATCTCTCACTTGCTCTTTAAGATACAAACTTGAGTTCGTAAACCCAAGACCATGTAGCCCATAAGCCATCATCATCTTATAATATAACCCATCCCTTGTCTTGAGCTAGCCTGAGGATCTACCATTTGTCATTTATCAAGGCTCATGATAATTTACAGAAGATTATCTAGTTCGGTGCTACTCCACTAAAAGCCCGAACGTGAACTCCAAGAATAATGACACTTATAACACGAATATGCATTACCCCTTTATAGAATGTCTATAATTTGATTGACCAATTTTCTGTAACCCAATCAATTATTTATTCCCTTGACTGTGATGGTTTCTCTAATAGATTACATGCACTGGCCAATGTCTTCAATATCCAAGTACCGAAACATATCAAGGGGACATTTCCTATAAATCTCATGTGGTTTATCTCATAAACACTGATAACCAAATAGTCTCAATCCCAAAATACCAAGTTATTGGCCGTCATATAGATCAAACCTCACCCGTTGGTAAATCAAAGAGTGAAAACTATTCGACTACCTATTTAAAATAAAATCAGGATTAATAGCAACTACATGACTATAGTTATCTAGAGATTTGATTCCTTATGACAGAAAGAACAACCTTAATCAAGTCTCTCCTTGATCCATTCAATGTAAGTATTAACTCACACCAATATTTTATAATGATTCGGACAAAACCATTTTATAAAATATTGCAGCCTAAATAAAGTACCCAACTTAATTTAATAGCTGTGAACCTTTTCATCAATTGTGAGAACCTATGACCATGTCCTCTATGAACGTATCTATATGATCATATACTCCACAATTGATTCAGACCTTCGAGTTTGTAAATAGTGTGCGAAATAAATGAAAAACACCTCATTTATAACATTCAGAAAAAAAAATTCAATGTCATAATGTCTTGCTCAAAAAATACAAAATAACAAAGTGAAATAACAACTACCTAAAGCTATAGCAAATCTAGAATCCTCCTAAGACCCATAGATGTAACATGCCTCTCGAACACACGTTCAGGCAAACTCTTAGTAAAAGGGTCAGCAAGGTTCTCGTCTGATGTTATCTTTGCTACCAATGTATCTCCTCTTTCAACTATTTCTCGAATCAAGTGGTACTTTCTCTGTATGTGTTTTTGTCTCTTGTGAAACCTTGGTTCCTTGGATCGTGCTATCGCCCCATTGTTGTCACGGTAAAGTGTGATAGGACAGTTAGCACTGGAATCACCCGAAGGTCCGTTAGGAACTTCTTTAACCATGCAGCTTCCTTTGCAGCCTCGTGCGCCTACATACTCAGCCTATGTGGCAGAGTCAGCCACACATGATTGTTTTATACTTCTCCAACAAACAGCACCGCCATTAACGGTGTACACATATCCCGAGGTGGACTTACTTGAGTCAATATCTCCTTGGTAATCTGAGTCTGTATAACCAATGGTTTCAAGACTCCCACTAAAATAGACCAACATATAATCTCTTGTTCTCCGTAGGTACTTGAGTATATGTTTGACCGCTACCCAGTGTTCCTCTCCAGGATTAGATTGGTAACGGCTTACTACTCCCACTGCATAGCAGATATCTGGTCTGGTACATAGCATAGCATACATGAGACTACCATCTTTGAAGCATAAGGTATCCTACTCATGCGTTCTCTCTGCTCAGGAGTTTTAGGAGATTGCTCCTTAGAGAGATGAATCCTATGCCTGAAGGGTATAATTCCCCTCTTGGAATTCTCCATGCTAAACCTTGCAAGTATTTTGTCGATGTATTTAGCCTGAGATAATACCAAAACCCTATTCTTCCGGTCTCGTAAGAGTTTAATACCAAGAATATAATTGGCTTCCCCCTGTGTCCTTCATATCAAAATGCTTGCTCGCCCAAGTCTTTATGCCTAACAATACCTCTGTATCATTTCCGATAAGGAGTATATCATCCACATAAAGTACCATAAAAGATACTGCATTACCTTGGATCCTTTTATACACACACGGTTCATCAGGATGTTTCTCAAAACCATAAGACTTAATTGCTTGATCAAATCTGATGTTCCATGATCTGGACGCTTGCTTAAGTCCATAAATGGACCTTTACAACTTGCATACCATCTCTTCTTGCCCTTTGGATATAAACCCTTTTGGTTGCTGCATATAGATTTCCTCTTCCAAATTTCCATTTAGAAAAGTAGTTTTGACATCCATTTGCCAAATCTCATAATCAAGATTTGTCGCAATGACTAAGAGAATCCGGATGGACTTCAAAGATGGCAACCGCGAAAAGGTTTCTTCATAATCCACACCTTCTATTTGGGAGTACCCTTTCGCCACCAATCTAGCTTTGAAGGTTTCAACCTTCCTGTCCGATCCTCTCTTTCTCTTGTAAATCTACTTACACCCAATGGGTCTTACCCCTTCAGGTGCATCTACAAGAGACCAAACTGAGTTGGAATACATAGAATTCATTTCACGATTCATAGCCTCAAGCCATTCCGAGCATCAACATCTCCTAGTGCCTTGTCATAGCTCGTGGGATCATCATCTTCATCAATGATGAAATCCTGATATGACTCACCCAACAAGAGAAATCTTGCAGGTTTACGAATCAATCTCCCACTACGACTTTGTCGCACTTGATGTTGTGCATCTACAGGGGGTCCATATTTTGTGGGTTAACAATTTCTAGATGAGGACCCTCATTAAGTGGATTAACCAATTCATGATTTTGTTCTTCTATAAGTTCATCATTATGCTAAACTTCATCATCATGCTGAACTTCTGGTTCTATCTCCGGTTCCTGTGTATGTTCAGGTATATTTTCCCCTCTTTGAACAATCACAGAAATAAAAGCTGGAACCGCCTGTGGAGGTTGTGGTGAAACTTGATCTGAGACTAGCTCATCAAGAATAACTGTACTCTTTGGCTTATAATTTGCCATATAATCCTCTTATAAGAAAGTCGCGTGAGTGCTCACTATGACCTTCTTTTCTTTTGGACTATAAAACAACCAACCCCTGGTTCCTCTATGATAGCCTATAAACATGCATACTTCAGTACGCGAGTCCATCTTATCTGGTTTTTGTTGCAAGACATGTGTCGGAGCACCCCAAATCCGAATATGTTTCATGGTGGGTTTACACCCTTTCCACAATTCTATTGGTGTCTTTGAAACCGACTTGGACGGAGCTAAGTTCAATAGATACATAGCAGTTTCTAAGGAATATCCTCAGAATGAATCGAAAGAGATGAATAACTCGAGCATAGATCTTGTCATTTCTAAAAGGGTTCTATTTCTCCTTTCAAAGAACTCCATTCTCATTCGGGGTGTCCTAGGAGAATATAATTGTGAAATTATCCCCTCTTTGGTCAGGTAAGACATGAACTCTCCAAATAGGTATTCTCCCCCTCGATCAGATCAAAGATTCTTAATTTGAACACCAAGATGCTTTTCTGCCTCAGCCTTGAAACTCTTGGAATTTTCCAAAAGCTTTAGACTTGTGACGCATCAAGTACACATGTCCAAATTTAGAGTAATCATCAGTCAATGTGATGAAATACTGATACTCGACTCTGGCTTGGACATTTATTGGTCCACATACATTAGTATGTACCAATTCCAGCTGAAGTGTGGCACGTTTTCCCTTGGCCTTGAAAGATCTCTTGGTCATTTTACCCTCTAAACAAGATTCACATACTAGTATCGGTTCAAAGTTCAGGTATTTTAAAATCCCACTTTTGACCAAACCTTGTATCATGTTAGAGTTAATATGACCCAATCTCAAATGCCAAAGATAAGTTTCATTGGAAACTTTTCTTTTCTTTGATGAATTAATATGCTCAACATCATTCAATTCAACATGATTAACTTCACAGGGAACATGATTAAGGAAATAAAGACCATTAAACATTACACCAGAACAAATAAAAGAAGATGAACTTCTTATTGAAACTGAGGAATTAAACTGAACTGTCATACCATGTTTTTCCAAACAACTAACAGAAATTAAATTCCTCTTAAAATCTGGAATAAATAAACAGTCTTCTAAAATCAAAGTTCTGCAATTATCAAAAGATAAAATAACTTGTCCCACTGCTTGTGCTGACACAAGCTCCCCAGTTCCAAGCTTGAAAATTCTTTGTCTTTTACTTACAGGCAAGCTATGTTTGAACCACTGCAAAGAGTAACAAACATGGTTAGTGGCTCCTGAATCAACGATCCATTTATCATTGTAATTATCCACTAAACAAGCCTCAATCACATGTAAATTACCCATACCGGTTGATTCATACGTGGGCAATTTTTCTTCCAATGCCCCTTTTGTCCGCACTTGAAGCACTTGCCTTTTGGCTGCTTCATTGCAACTGTTTTGGCAACTGGAATACCTGATTTCTTCTTTTTCTTGTTCTTGTTCTTTCCTTGGGTTTCCCCTTAGGTTTCACAGAACTTTCACCAGCAAAAAAATGCACTGCCCTGCTTGACTAGAGACTGTTCAGTACTCTCAAGCTCGTGCATTAGTTGCGTGAGGTCAAGATTCATCTTATTCATATTATAATTCATCTTGAATTGATTGAAGTATTCAGGCAGTGATTGTAAGAGAAGGTCAAATTTTACTTCTTGTTCAAATTTGACACCATGGTCTTCAGCCTTCTTGAAGTTTGCTATCATTGTGAGACAATGATCCCGCACACTTCCTCCAGAAATTACTGTCTTGGTGACTGAATTTAGCGCATTTTGCCTAGCAGAGCTGCTAGACGTAGCAAACATGCCATCAAGAGTCTGGAGCATTGTTGCTCCTTCCTCAATCATGCTCACTTGCTCCTGAAGGTGACTGGCGAGACTGGCTAAAATATAGCAGCGAACTACCACATTCGCTTTCTCCCATTTTTCCTTCTCTTGCTAAAATTTAGTCTGTATTGCCACGTACGCATCTCGTGCATTTGCCTTACCGGCATAGGGGTAGTTAGAACAAAGTTGAGCTTTTCAAATTGAAGAACAATATCCAAATTAGTTTTCCATTGTTTGTAGTTTGTACCATCCATAGGTTTTTGGCTCAATATTGTAGCTAAAGGATTGAATGAAGACATTTTTCTAAAAATAAGGAAGAACACACTAATTACAAACTATAATTAACAACAAACAGATATAGCGTTAGTAGATTCTAATAACTACTATTTGTTTATTGTTTAACAATCCATTAGTTATCTTTACAAGGCTTACGATGGGCAAGATACTTGTAAAACTAATACTATCATTTTGGGCCTTCAGTTCCATTTCCAGGGCCTCGATGGGAGGGTTAACAATTTTACCAAAGTTGAATGTATTTAACCATTGTTTACTTTCAAAATTATATTTAGTGTCTAAGTGTTGCCAACGATGGGCCGTACAAACTTTACTAAAATTTTAAAAATATTAGGGTTTAATCTAGCGAAATCCGATTATCCTTATCGATGGGGCTTCAACGATAACCATTTCACTAATAAAACCCACAATTGGGGCCCGCAGTTTTAAAATTAAATGCTTAATTAAAACCTTCACCCATTCAATATTTTAAATTTAGAATTTTCAATTTCCAAGAATTGTTCAATTTAGAGTATTCTTTGTCCGAGATCGAGCAATTGTTAATTGAAATCATTAGGTATCTAAAATCCAGTCATGATTGGCAGAGTGTGCTTCACATGACCATTTTAAATAACCCACAAACCAAGAATTGTTCAATTTAGAGTATTCTTTGTCTGAGATCTGAGCAATTGTTAATTGAAATCATTAGGTATCTAAAATCCAATCATGATTGGTAGAGTGTGCTTCACATGACCATTTTAAATAACCCACAAATTACTCTCAAAAATACAATTCTCTTAGGAAATTTTCTGGATTATTTGTCTAGATTTTAATTCCACAATTAATTAATCCAATTATTATTCTAGATTTTAATTTAAAATCATAATAATTTATAATTAGTTTAGTGGATAACCTAAATAATCTCGCATAATAACTATCATACTAGTCGATTCAAGACATAATAGCTACTATCTTTGTTATGACATGTGATTATGCAACAATATGGCATCTTCCTATTCTATATGGCATGTTATTTCAAACATCATGTTAATCGCACATATAATTCATACAATTCAATAAAAGCATTAATGATTAAACAAATAACTTTAATCCTTGGCTTTCCTATTTAAAAATAAAAATTACAACTTTGGAATTCCTCTTTTGTCTATCCCATAGTATCTGTCTCAAGCCCCTTTAGGGTATTCATGGGCCCAAAAGCCCAAAGACCCACTCCTTGGCGAGAAACCCTAAGATGCAAAAGAGGAACCCTAGCCGTCAGTATTGCCGCGTCGTCAGCCAAAGTCATCTCAGCACGATGGGCAATTTTTCTTCTTTTTCTTCGCAGTTTCTCGATCTTCAACTTTTACAGAAATTTGAAAAAATACATAGATCATTGCAAAATGTATTAAATTATTGCAAGGAGGAAACCTAATCATATGGGATTAGCCTCCTTGTTACAAATCGAGAAATACACGAGAAAATCTAACCATGGATTAAAGCGATTAATCGATTAAAATTAAAACTAATATTAAATATGAATTATAAACTAATAATTACCATGAAATAAATAACAAATATAGAAAGAGATGCCATATTTTTCAAAAAAAAAATATTTTGAAAAATCTGAAATTAATCACATGAAAAAAAAAATTATCAAAACTGGTTCTTTTCCTCATCGCGATTCGGCTCTGATACCAATTGTAGGAAACTCACCAGAAACGCGGAAGCGAATCGTACCGACACGATGTAGGAAAAGTTAAAACCTTCATCGTTTTGATTACCTGGAAAGATGCAGCGATCTGAAAGCCTCTCCACGAACAGTCGTAGTCCACTCTATGATCGATCTTCCAGACTATCTCTCGAGGGGGATAGGATGGTTGTGTGGGCAACCGTTCAGATAATGAACGTCTGCCTCTAGGGTTTATTTCTGATGAAAGCTTCCTGTTTGTCTTGGCCGTCACAAGGAGGTGAAAGTAGATTTATATACTACTACATCAAAAAGCTAACCCTAAATCACATGGGCCATAGGGTTCTTGGGCTGTAGTCTCACTTAAGCCTTATTGGGCTTAAGTGACTAAAGAGCACATTAACCCAACACTATTATATTCATATTATCCGAAGGATTGGCCGAGTCATCCAGCTTGTTCAGGTCCTTTACAACGTGACTAGTAGCACTGCTGTCTAAGTACCGTGCATCATCACCTACTGCCTCTAGAGTAGTGATAAGTATATTTTATAATTAAATAAGTATGGATTCGAGATATATTATATTAAATTTATTAATATTTTACACTTATTTAATTATCTTTTATATACTTCTCTGTCATTTAATTAAATATAAAATAAAAGAATATTATGACATCAAATCTATTCATATCATATTCTTATTTTGGAAGAGATATCAATAAAGCAAACTAGCAATTATTTTATATATATATATATATATAAACAATGAACGAGGAAAACACGGATGAGAAGACGTGGGTTAAGTTATCAGCATGGAGCCAAAAGATATGCTTTAGACATTATAACATTATCTTAGATAATATATTATATGGGATTGATAGGATAATCAGAAAAAGAACACCAGAGACACCCAACGACCCAACACGCGCAAACCCTAAGTAATATATATTAAACATCAAGACGCACAGACGCAGAAAGTGAGATCAGCAATCTGGACGCCACAAGAGAGCAGTGAACGCCTAGGCAAATAACACGCAAGCAGGGACCTATATATCAGCCAGACTCGGAGACGCACGGAGAGCAGCGAGAGATACACGGACTGAGGGATCAATGCTGGAAGGAGGAAGCTTTGGATAGATTTGATTTCCGCTCTTTCAGGCTGTTTCTTTGAATATTCTTATTTTTATTTGCTATTATGGATTTTATTATAGCCATGTATGATTAAATTTTCTTTTCAACCCAAAGAATCTATGAACTTATTTGGGTTCTAGTTATTATTCCCACGAATTAGATTGATTAATTTTATTTCAGTTTATTTATTCTTGTATTTATTGTTATTGTTTAGTAATTGGTCACTATATGTGCCCGTTTGGAAACTCTTTTTAGAGAATAGCTTTTGAGATTTACGAGGTAAGTTGTGAGAGGAGCTTTATCTCGGCTTGTGCAAATAGCTTTTCAAAAGAGGTTATAAAAAGATTTAATTTAAACCTTTAAAAGTTAGGTCAAACCTCAACTGAAATATTGCCTCTAAAAACTGAAAATAATAATAATAAAATAATAATAATAATAATAATAATAAAAAATCAAACAGGTCGACAGTCCACCGAACTGGTCCGATTCGTCCAAACTCGAACTGGTACTAGATCAGATTGGACCTCAAGCTACTTGTCCAGGTCCTATCAGGACCGGACTCAGGTTGGAACAAAACCCCAATCCCGTGCATGTGTCCATGATCAACGCTACTCATGACTACTTATGATTTAAGATCTGGAAAACTCGATGACAATCTCCTATTCCAGAACATATCATTATATAATACTCCCTCTGATTCCGTATGAGTTGCATCCTCTCTCATAGAGTTAGCCCTATATGTATATAAGTTTTACTTTTTTTGTCTAAAATTTTAATCCACTTCTTCTATTTATACCCCTGTTAACTTTCTCTCTTTTTCTGATGGGTTAGGCCTTGAAGGTGGTGAGATTTGAATTCACCGCAATCATTTGAGAGTTAACTCCTTACCAATAAAACTAACATTTGTCGACTTCTCCACTCATTCTCTCTCATTCAATAAATTATACACCCTGCGATCTTTATATATAAGATAAAAAATTGATCTTGGTCTTAAATATAAGACAATAATCAAAGAAGATATATGACAATAATCAATGAGGGTTGAGATTGAAGGAATTAAGGAATATGATTAGAGTGTTATAAAAAACATCATATTAACTAATATAATTGATTTTTTTAATTTAATCAAATTAGATAAATAAGTATTATATTAAGGACGGGAGGAAGTACATTATACATTCCCACTTACCTACTCTCTCTCTCTCTCTGTGTGTGTAAAAGAAGGTATTAAAAAAGGGATTAAGGTGCAAAAAAGGCACATGTGCTTTACCCCGAGGAGCGCTCAACACCAAATGCATTTTTTATATGCAAAAGTACACACGTGGTTACAAATTAGGTGCAAAAATACCGTTTGACCGTTAAGTTTGACTTTTTTGCTTTCAAATGTATAAAAATACACATGTGGTTTGGCAAAAAGAGAGTCCAACACCAAGTTTTTTTTTAATTTAATAATTTTATTTCAATTAAAGGAAAATTATTATTTCTCTAGGTATAATTCCCTAAATGCTAAATTTTTTATTTTCATAATTTATTTTCTTTTTAAAAAAATCTTTATTAAAATATATAATTAATTAGAAATTTTAATAAGGAATTTTTGACTTCTCTGCCTCTTGCGCCATTCATCCCTTCCCCTATCAACCAACTTACTAATGCTTCATTCATTATCTTCTCTCAAACACATTGTCAGCCCCTACACAACAATACTACATAATTTCATCATAAGCATGTCAGCTAATTAACTCCTTTTTTCGCATTAATTCAGCACCTTTTTGTTTAAATCTCTTAGTCATGGATACATTTCAGACTTGTGTTTTAAAATTTTAATAATTAAAAATAAATAATCTTAAAATGTGTGTGTATGTGAAAGCGTTATCTGTTTATTTTTAATTCATTTATGGGATAAGATATTGTCACTACCACTTTTTCACCGTTGATCAAAATCTCATCTACCTTTATCATTTCTCTTTCCTATTGGAATTCTTATCTAACGGTGAAAAAGTGATAGTGGTAATATCTTATCCCTTCATTTATACTCGCGATAGTCGGCAAAAAAAAACATGTGATCTGCTCTCTCCAACCCTAATTAACAATCAATATATATATATATTAACATCCCCTACCCATAATTTATTATTTATTAATTAGAAAATTTAATAAGGATTTTTTAAAAAAATAAAATAAATTATGGCAATAAAAAATTTAGCCTTTTAGGAATTATATCTAGAAAAATAATAATTTTCCTTTAATTGAAATAAAATTATTAAATTTTAAAAAAATGGTGCTGGGCACTCTTTTTGCCAAAACACGTGTGTATTTTTGTACAGTTAAAAGCAAAAAAAAGTCAAACTTAACGGTCAAACAGTATTTTTACACTTCATTGTAACCACGTGTGCACTTTTGCACCTAAACCCTTAAAAATTTACACCCCTACACAGATTTATATTTTTGAAGAAATCTTAACATGCTTTCAAATAAGGTTTTTTTTTTTCATTGTGTAATAAACAGGAAACGGAAAACATCACCATTAGCTACTCAAAGATACAAACAATATACAAACCATGACGTACCTATATATATTACTCCCTCCAGTTATAAATATAAGATAAAGTTGATTTTTTTAGAGAGATTAAAAAAAAATAATTAATCATATCATATATTATGTATCCTTAAATTATATATCAGTTTATTAATCAAACTAATTAATTTAGAAGAAAAATAAAAATAATTTAAAATAATTTAATTAATTTCCTTAACCCCTTAAAAAAAATCAAATCTTGATGCGCATGCCCTCAACTCCGCTTACTGCTTTAGGTTTATGTATTCGTTGTCGACTTGTGTGCTCATCTTGTCCCCATCATTCAGACAAATCTTTTCTTCTACAGCATCAACTGCCTGACAGCTTCATGTCATTAAATTTTATAGACAGGAGAAGTAATGGAAAAATCTTCATGAGGACCAATTAAATTTAAAAAAATGTAGAAAAGACCCAAACAAATTTCACATATGAAAAAAGGCCCTACAATTGTAAAGTCAAATAACAAAAAAACCATCCCAATTCAAAATCACTCTCTCTCTCTCTACTCTCATCGTCTTTGGATTTTTTTTTTTAATAATAGGTCATCTTTGTATTCTGCTCTCTCTCTTTCGACTCTCATCCTCGACGGATTTGGATTCTCTCATAATCTTTTTTTCTCATTTTCTTCTCAGTATCTGATCTTCTACCCTCAGATTTTAAAAAATAGATGGTACAGATTTAATATTTTATAAAACTATTATTTTGAACATGAAAAAATAAACTTACCTATTAAATCATGATCTACACAATTTATACCTGTAATACAAACAAAATTAATAAAAACAATTAATTTCTATAACACTTTTATCATTGTTTTAGAAAATCTTAAATTTGAACCGTCCATTTTTTCATCTAAGAGTGGAAATGAGATTCTGAGAAGAAAAGGAGAAAAGAGTGTTAGAACCGGTTGTCACCCAAGAAGGGGGTGAATTGGGTGTAAGATAAAAACTTAGGAACTTTGAAAATCTTTTTGCGTCTTCTAAATTAACAGACAGATATTCAAATAACATATATTGGAAATATAAGAGATAAGGGAAGAGAATATGAAAACTGAGATTTATACTGGTTCGGCCCAATCCTTGATGTACGTCCAGTCCCCAAGCTTCACTTGAGATTTTCAATCCACTATCTTCTTTCAACTTGATTACACGCTCTATACTCGAAGTAATCCTCTCACTAGGATTCACTCCTCCTTACAAGCTGTAATCAATACACCCACTTGATTACACACTATGTACTTGAAGTAATCCTCTCACTTTGATTCACTCCCCCTTACAAGCTGTAATAAATACAATGGGTTTCCCACTCAAGATCACCCAATCTTGAGTAACTCTCAGATAGAATAATTACAATGAATCTTCTCTCTTAGAAGTAAGTGAATAAACACTGAAGTACAATACAAATCATTTCACTCTCTATGATGAGCTGTATGAGCATTGAGAACAGAGAGCGTATGAGATAAATGTTGGATTTAGAATATCAGCAATTCGATAGTGCAAGCTCTCATCATTATTTTCTCCGTCTTGAATGTGTCTCTACTTATAGACAACTGATATTAGTCCATTGAAGCATTGATTCATTGTAGAATATTACCGTTGTAAGTTTCAGTCCGTTGGAGAATAGTTGTTGAAGCTTCTGACGTCATCATCTGCTTTTTGTAAACTATTGTTAATCCTTCATATAATCATCTGAAACTTATATAAAAATGATATAAATAATGTCAAGAAGTAGTATAAGTCTTTTTGGTATCCATCTGAATGATTTTGATGAGAAACAAGATTTCAGACACGGTGATTTACAATCAGAGAAATATTGGCTCGAGTTAAACTAGTCTGGCTTGAGTCAATTCTGTGAAGCACTTGGTAAGTCTAGATTCATATGGAATTGGTTTCACTTCATTTGGTTGTGTATAATGTGAGCTATATCCAGAAAATCGAGCCTATCCTGAAATGGTTCTAGAATTTTGAGTGTCAACTTTCAAAGGTCATATCTCTCTGTTCTGAACTCCATTTTAGTTGGTTCAAATCTTGATAGAACTCATTTTGAGCCTACTTTAATATGTCACTTATTTCAGCTCAATTGGATTTGTAGTTTTTGAGATACACTCAAAACATCGAAGCTTGGTTTGCTGTGTGGCGTGAATTTTACTGTCAACTTTCACAATTCATAGCTCATTCATCTAAACTCCTTTGGGCTTGAAACTTTTTTAAAAATGATGCATTGGGAGTCTAGTTTCTTACAAAATTGGTTTCACTTCAATCTGATCTCTGATTTGGGAGATATCATCAAATTACCAAACCTCGTTCAGCTGAAACGTGAAACAAAGGTGAACAGAGTTGCTAAAAGTCACTACCAACTCGAGTTTAGTAAGGTTTGGCTCAAGTATAGACCCAACCTCGAGTCTTGACTTCCTAGCTCAAGTTTTGACTTCCTGGAACTCGAGTTTTTGCTTCTTGGCTCGAGTTTACTCCTATCAGATGCGTAAAACAATGTAGAAAAACATTCTAACTCGAGTTTAGACTTCATGGCTTGAGTTAGCTCATCCCAAAGCTTGATTTTACTTATCTTAACTCCAAATTGAATCATTCCAACTTCCATTTGATCGTGGAGACTTCTAATATTAATCTAAGAACTTGAATAATGATATTCTCATTCCATTCAGCAAGTTCTTCTTTCTTTCTTCTCTTCTCTTGATCATTCTCCGTCATTCAACTTGGACTCATCATTCTCTGCAAGTTCTACCTTCTTTAATATTTCCTCTTCTTCTTGATCATTACCAAAATACTTTGATAACTTATTGCTTCCTTGACATTCTCTACAATTCCTTCTTTTTTGTAATCTCTTATCTCCTTCTTGATTTATCTCTATAAATCAACTTGGACTAATCTACATTAAATATATAGTAGTTAGTCAATGTAGGAGATAAATATAATATACAATTTTTTTGCTCTTAATAATGACATCTATATAAGACATCATCAAAACTAATCATATCCAACAAAGAGATTCTGAGGAAATATGCTTCCCGTCCTCATGAATAGCACAAGATGCATGACGTAAACTATAAAAAATTTCTTTCTCCATAATTTAAAACAAACTTAAGAGAACATACAATGAAGAAATGATCACAAAATATTTTCAATGTCACATTAGAGAATATCAGATAAAGATTTAATTATATCCAAATTCTTTTAACCTTTCTTTAATAATGATTGTTTCAATCAAGAAATACCAACCAACATGCCATAATCTAGAAACTTTTTCATGCTTTGAGTAAAAATAAAATGTACTACTTGCAATTATGAGCAATAGATGGTCTTGACAATAGAAGAGAGTTCATACAAGGCATTGCTTGATTTATCACAAATTTCAATGATACATAATGAGGTCAAAACTCCATTGAATAAGACATATATTCTCATAACCACATAAACCCCCTTTCCTCTCTTATGTGCTTTCAAGTTTTTATTTTTAAACATCAGCACGGATGCCCATGGGTTTAACAGAAACTAACTGTTTTCTAGACTTGTCTCATATACTTTAGGCATTAGTCTACTAATACTTTTTCTTCCTTGAGTACATTCTCCATAAAGAGTCTTTCAATACTAGCGAATCTGTCCCTCATCATTAAGATATCTCGTACTATTTTCGAAGACAAACTGGTCTAGAGGGGTAGAGCAAAAATGGCTACTTATAAAGCCTTCAATGATGCCTTGATTATGATTATGCCCGGGCTCATAATGATAATCGAGACCCCAAAGAAGAACATTTCTCCATGTACTGGAAATATGTCCCTACGCTAGTCTCACTGCGTCGATACTCTATTCGTAGAGCACTTATCAGCCTTTTTTTTGTATCCAGGACATATCGCAAGAAATTTTGGACTCGTAAGAAGACTCACTCTCAGAATCATCTTGACAGCTTAACAGCTGAAAATACTCATTGTTATCGATATTGGATGAATGATTCGATCCTATAGGTTTTTCCGGCTCATAAGGTATTCTAGTGATTGATTCGAGGTAGTACACAAAATCAGGGTTGTAACATCCCATTTCCAAAAGCAGTATATATTTTTTTTCATCAGGGTAGAGCATCGGAGCAATTGAGTAACTGATACATTTATTCAAATTGCCGTAAATCTGGCTGATTTACAGAAGCGATACATTGACCGAGATTTTTCAAAATGAATAACAACAGAAGAAAGTCTTCAGCCGGGTCTCTGTGCGGCCTGCTCGTCTTTCTTCTCGGTTCTCCTGAACCTGACGCTATGATAAGAGCTAAGGTTCAATGCACATTGAACCTCAGGTAACGGTTAACCTCATGCTTAAATATGACAATATATACACGACAACAACAATCAATACAACAGTCCACAACAGATGTATGATTAAAAATACATAACCACGTATGTAAGATAATAACCACGTATGTAACATAACCACGTATGATACAGCAATAATAACCTCGTATGTGACATAACCACGTATGTGACATAACCGTGTATATAACATAACCACGTATGCTACAACAACAAACAGAACACAACAAACATATATAATCATACAATAACCATTAGAGTTAGTGTTACAGTACGCGAACGTACCTTCGTTGTCGACTACGGACGTTTTTGCGAAAACGGTAATTTTTTGACGCCCAACGGCGGTACAACGGTACAACAAGCGGTACGACAATGTATGATTATCTCGGATATCCTATAAGGATAATATTTATCAATATCTAGCAGCATAACAGGCATTTTAGGTTCAAATTACCATTTTGCCCCTAGTTTGACTAATTGGCGGAATTTCGCCAGAGCTTCGCTGTTTTCGCTCTATCTCTCCAGAATTTTGACAGATCTTTTCCCTCATCATATTTTCGAAATATATATCATATTTACCCCTAAATATGATATCTAGACTATCTTGAAAAATTAAAGATAAATCTAGCATTCCTATTATATCTACCGAAAGAACTACCGAAACTAAAGACTAGGGACCGAGAAACTTACTCCGGCTTGCTAGAACTTCCAAGAGCTCCTCCTTCTCTCTACTCTCTCTATATTTCAGATTCTTGGTGAGAAATGAAGTGAAGAGGGCTTGGCTATTTATAGGAAAAGGAAGGGACAAGGTGGGAATTACTTCAATTGTTTTCAGATCGGATTTCAACCGTCGGATCACACTTGGGACAAACGGACTAATCCTGGCCCTCCACCTATGTGCCGACCTCTCCCCCCTTGTGACATCATCTTTGATGATGTCATACTAGCTGACTTACCGATATCGTTCCCTGATCGATGTTCGAATCGCGTAATCTTGCCGAAACTCAAAATTCTAGGATCAAGGCACTGAAGCTCTATTCTTTCTCTTTAAGAATACCCGGGTTAACTAAATTTTTGATCCCATTAAGGGTATTCCGTTGTCCGTTGAACATTTTAGACGTACGTCACCGGTTACGGAAATCACTTCCGGAAGTTCCAGCTTCTTGGCAGAAAATCACCGGTTCGTAATATGATCTGATCTAAGTAACCTAATTCCTGGTTTGAAAAACACGGTCCGTTTTCTATAAGTCACTTTTAGCACTATCTTCCCTTTCCTAATTATCTAGTACTCCTAATTACGCTGTTGGTTTCAGAAATGACTTCTGAGACCGCTCACTCCGGATAAAACTCCACTTGTTTATAAAAAGTGCAGATGTTAATGACTTCATTTCTATATTTGGAGGTAGGATTTAATTTCTATCTCGTTCTCATTTCTCCTGTTGGCTTTTTACCGATTATATTATTATTTTAATCAAAATATCTAGATATTTATTTATTTATTTATTTATTTTTCTAAGCATAAAATATTTTATTATTTATTTATTATTTATTTAATTAATAATTTCGAATTTCTCCCCTTAAATTAATTATTTACTAATTAATTTACTTATATCATAATCTAAACAATTAGCCACTAATTACTTAATTAGCCACTTGCTAATTGTTGATAATTTTCATAATTAGATTAAATTATTTTCTCACAACTATTTTACTGACATTGGTATTTTATGTCCCATGTAAAATATTAAAAATCATGGGGCCAAAAAGTGATTTTAATAATATTATATTTATGCTTCTCTATTTTTCAAGGAAATAATCCCAAAAATTCCTAAAATTAGAGGCAACATACTTTCTAATTTTTAATAAATATTTTACTGCCTCTAGGGATTTATCATAATATTTTCGGCCATTTTATGCCCTAAAAATGCATTTTAGCTCTTTATTCACCCTAATTTCAATAGAAATTACTTTAGAAAATAAGACAATTACAGCTTATTATTTGAAACCTCATATTCACCTTTTTTTCAATAGGTATTATTTACTAAAATATGATACTTATCATAAGTACGATTTTTAGGGTATTACAAGGGTTGTGTACAGGTTCATAGTTTGTATACCGACTCAGGAGGGTATACGTTCGAGGATTTACGGTCACGACTGAGTGTAGGGGTTTTTCCCTAAGTTAGGGTGATGCACCGATTCAAAGTGGTACACTAGTTCGGGAGGGTATACCGAGTTAGGATGGTACACTGGTCTAGGGTTCACTGATTTTCGTGCGGTACATCTTACTTGTTTTATAGTAGTTTATGTCTAGAGATCTATCCTCGTCCATCACTACAACGTCACAATAGGGTTATACCACTACTAGAAATTTCAGATTTTGCTACGGAAAAAATCCGTAGCAAAAACCCAAAAATCCGTAGCAAAACGTTTTTGCTACGGATTTTGCTACGGATTTTGTCCGTAGCAAAATATGGCGTCGCAATTGCGACGGATTTGAGAAACTCCGTCGTAATTGTGACGGATTTGCTTGCTACGGATTTCACAATCCGTAGCAATTGCTACGGATTATATAATCGTAGCAATTTGCTACGGATGTTTTCCGTAGCAATTTGCTACGAAACAATCCGTAGCAAATTTGAAATTTTGCTACGGATTTAAAATCCGTAGCAAATTTCAAAAATTCAAGAATTTGCTACGGATTTATTTTCCGTAGCAAATTTTTGAATTATTTTACGGTAGCAAATTTTTATTTTTTTATTTATATTTTTAAAAAAAATTAATAGAAAAATTGAATACAAATATAGTAAAATAATGTACCATGAATATATTAACGATAAAAAAGAGTTTACATAGTGAAAACACAATATATATATATATATATATATATATATATAATCCGTAGCAACAAACAAATACAAAAAAGTAGGCTAAACAATGAAACATTGTGATCATCATCATCACCAGCATGGTCATCATCACCGGAGTCGGCCGGACCGAAACCTCGTCTTTCGAAGGGACATCATTTGAAGCCGCATCTCCTTCATCATCTCCGCCTTCATCATCTCCTTTCGCCGATTCATCTCCCCGTCTCATCATCTCCCGTTCGCGCAACGCCCGCTTCATCCGTTGTTGTTCCATAAGCATCCGTTGCCTCATCATCTCTCGTTTCCGAGTCGCCCGCGGCTCATCATCTCTCGTTCCGGGTCATCTCGTGTTGCTTGCTCCTCCACCAACGACTTCATCCTCTTCACTCATCTACAAAATTGATTAGTACATTTATTATTTGTACTTCATTTGAATGGACAAGAGAATGAAAATTATCAATATCAAATGTATTATGTTTACCTAAAGGAACCCCGCAATGCCGGATGAGAGGCGCTTTGATTGCTTCGATCGGCGAGACTCACCGTATCCAAAGACCCTCCCTTTCTTGTCAAATCCGCCGTAGCCTCAAAGAAGAGACTCTCGTTATCGGATATAGAGGATGGGGGTCGGTCTCGCCGCGAGGCTCTCCCGCGACAGCCTCTCAAAGTTTTCCTACAAGCAAACAAATACATAACAAATAAGAAAATAACGTGCATAAAACAAGTAATAAAGGCAATAAATGTCTCACCGCTATTTGTTTCGCCTTTGGGTTAATCCATTGCCTCTCACTCCCTTCGATCGTCGGGAATGGGTCCGCCGAAAGGTAACCCACTCAACCGATCCAGTGGAGCTTCCCGACTCTTCCCGCAAACGTAAATGATGACATTAATTAATTACTTCAAAGTACAAAATATTCAATACATAAATAGAAAATAACGTGTACTTACAACTTTGCGTCGATGCTCGTAATAGATATGGAGCCCCCGCATATGACGGTCCCGCCATTTTGGCCCTATTTTCCTTATTTTTCGCACTTATGGCCTTAAACTTTTCATTGTTTTCCCAAGTGCCAAATAATTCATCTTTAGTGTCTGTGGAAGCCAACTGTCTTGCCTCTCGACCTTCTCAATGAATAGAGCTTTCGACGCACCAAAGACGCTGTTGCCCTTGTGGTTAAAAGCTTTTTTCGATTTTCATGATTCTCGAGGCAATGTCATATGCTTTTCCCGAAAATCAATAACGAACAATTAGTGCTCCAAATTTTAAAAGTACTTAATTAACACGCATAAAACAAATAACTTACCAAGAACTCGTGAACCACATATCTCGTTGCTCGTAGGAATCTCGTCCACGCGGTCCAAGCTTGAGTGTAGTTACGGAATATTTGGGTCGACATGAAAGTCACCACCGGATTATCAGGCACAAATCTGAAAACAGAGATTATCGTGCAAATATTAGCATACAAACCAATCTCAAAAGAGAATTGTAACATTACAAGTAACTTCGCATGACTTACTCGTTGCCTTTAGTGCGAGATCCAAAGAAACCCCGTCTCGGGATCTCTTGAGCCCCGGATAGGTGTATCGGAGGAACTACCGCTTCCCCGACGTGGCTCGAGGCGACGAAGTGTGCTAAGGAAGAAATGTGAAATATTGAAGATTTTTGTACATAGATGGTTTCAAGAAACTAAACATATGTAAATCAATCGAAACGGTAAAGTAAACTGTTGTCCCCTTTGCTGTGCATCGGGGGTAGCCGCCGTGACGACGATGTATAAAGTGACGGTGAAGATGACAAATATCCCGATGGTGACGACGAAAAATCAAATAGTGGCACCTCCGGAGAAGAGCTGAGCCCCTCGCTTCCATATGGAGCGGTTGGCGTTGCCCCTACCCCCTCTTATACTACGGGGTCGGGCTCGACCACCGCCACGTCCACTACCTCCGAGAACGTCCTCCGGATGCTCCATCTACGAACACTTATAGACATCATGGCAAAATATATACATATATATATAAAAATTAGTTAATATGACAAGTAGCAAAGAAACAAAGTATGTAGTATAACATATCGTCATAAACAAAGAACTAACACAAATCAACCGGACGATTCTGTTCATCGACATCTACTTGCATGTCTTCATCTGAACTCTCATAGTCGTCGAACTCGATTCACTATCGAGAAGCTCATTTCTCGCCTCATCCTCATCGTCTCGATTTCTCATCGTCAATTTGTATAGGAATCAACTCTAACTCGCACGAGAATCAAAGAGATTGCTTGGTACTTCGTCATCGAAGATGTTTATGGGCAACACATGTTCCACATCGGCTTGGAAAGGTTCACCATACCGTCATTTGATTCCGCTCTTTCGACTTTGGTATAATATTTCGTGCTTTGGTTTTAATAACTCCGTCCACCCTTGGCGAGATGTAGGGTATGGTGTATAGTAAACTTGTTCCGCTGTTGAGCAAGGATGAATGGGTCATAACCAACCGAATATCTCCTTGTCCAGTGGATCTTAATATTTCCATGTTTGTCCACTTTTGTCCCACGCGGACCGTTATCAAACCACTCACACTTAAAAAGGGTCACCACCTTGTCCCACCGGTAACTCAGCCTGAATTATCTCAAGTAACTTCCCGTAGTAGTCGAGTCTCCACCCCGTCAACTTGGTCACCTCGACAACATACACCGTAATTGCAACATAGTGTACAAGCGTTCGCGTCAACGTTGCAAATCGATACCCATTGATTATATATTTGTTGCATCGGGTAACGGGCTGTCATTGCAGCTCCATAAGATAAACTCCACGCAACTTCATTGGGATCGATGGATTTTCCAAGAAATATGATCGAAACCATTTTGGAAACTCGAAGTAGTGAATTGATCAACTTGGGACACCGACATTGAAGGATTTCCGATCGGACCCAATTAGAGAAGTAAGCGTAACACAAAAAACTTAAGTTAATACTTTAATACTTACCGTAAGGGTAAACAAAAAAAACTTACTCTAGGTACTTTGCAGCCTCTTCACAGTTGTTTAGAATGTACCACTCGCAACTCGCTTATCTCTTCCGTCAAGAGTTGACTTCCAACGTTTTCCCACGACTCGCCCGGAATATTAAATATTGATTTTTGATCCCTCGTATCACCGGCATCATCGTTACGGGGTACCCTCTCCTTGACATCATTTCAGGGGGATAATAGTATGACGCAAATTTTGCGGCCTCTTCGACTAGATAAGCTTCAGCGATAGATCCTTCAACGTACCTTGTATTTTTGATCTTGTGCTTAAGTGTGCGTAAAAACCTACAATGGAATATCTGAGCTAAAGTACCATGTCGGTCAATTAATAACAGCGCAAATCAATATATATATTACCTCTCAAACGGATACATCCATCTATCCGTTGCGGGCCTCCTACCTTTGCTTCGTAGGCCAAGTGAACGGGCAAATGTTCCATTGAGTCAAACAAGCTAGGAGGAAACACCATTTCTAACTTGCATAGCGTTATGGGCATGCTCGCCTCCGGGTGTCGTAACTTTTCAACATTAAGCTCGAAGCACAAATTTCTCTAAAGAACATGGACAACTCCGTTAGAGTAGACCATACATGCTTCGGTAGTGCTTTGAAGGCCCACGGCAACAATCTCGGAAAAACACATGACAATCATGACTCTTCATCTTGCTCAACTTCACCTCGTGCATGTCGACACATCTTTTCCGGTTTGACGCATAACCGTCGGGAGTTTCAGATCTCTAACCCATTGCAACATCTCTAAATTCTGCTCTTTATTGAATGTGTACGGCGCTCTGGGTTTGGAAATTCGTCCAGTGCCACTGTCCACCAAATGCAAAGCGTGCCTTCTACAAATCACTTCAACGTCCAATCTTGCGTTGATTTGTGTCTTTCATCTTGCCCTTGGTGTCCATCACGGTGTACGAGAATATTGCAAAACACATTCCTCTCAATATGCATGACATCGAGGTTGTGTCTTAACAATTGATCTTTCCAATATGGTAGTTCCCGAAGATACCGCGTTTGTTCCAATGATGATCAATGTCGTACCCCTCGGGTTCGCTTGAAGCAGCCCCCTCTTCGACACTCGGAATGTGCTTGACCGTCCCATATTTCTTGTCCACTTAAACGACGAGGCGGATCTCGCTCGTTCGACAACCTTCCGCGTGAAGTCTTTTCTATTTCTCCTAAACGGATGATCGGGGTAGGAATCGTCGGTGCTGTCAAACCAACCGACTTTGCGATCGTGTTCCAAGCTAAAACCCATGTTCTGTTCAAGACATACCGGGCATGCGAGCTTTCCGACGTTTGCCGCCCACTCAACATCCCATATGCGGGGAAATCATTTATCGTCCACATTAAGGCAGCCGCATGGTGAAATTCGACTTAATGATATATCATACGTAAGAACACCTTCACTCCACAACATTTTCAACTCGTCTATCAAAGGCCCGAGGTACACATCTATCTTCTTTTTTGGGTTCGACGGCCGGGGATTAACGCGTTAAGGAAGAAAAACTCTCTTCTCATGCACATAGAAGGTGAGAGGTTGTACGGAGTCACAATGACCGGCCAACAGAATAATTCCCGCCCGTATTGTTGAAAGGAGCGAACCCATCCGAACATAGACCAAGACGAACATTACGGGGATCCATAGCAAAGAAAGGATTCGCCTCGTCAAATTTACGCCAAGCTTCGGGCATCGGATGGATGCGTCACAAAGTTCTCATCCCTACGATGCTCCGGTGCCATCTCACGTGATCATTGTTTGTTCGGATGCATACAATCTCATAAGTCTGGGCACCAGAGGAAAGTACCACATCTTGCTTATTGCATGACGGGTCTTTTTCCTTCCTTTCCCCACAACTCTATATCTGTCATGTCCACAGAATTTGCAATTTGTCAGCTCAGCATCATCCTTGTAATACAACATACATCCTCGGGGGCGCAATGAATTTTTTCACATCCAAGCCCAAGCTCTTTCACCTTTTTTTGGCTTGGTAAAAGTCCTTCGGCAAATTATTGTCTTTGGGAACAACCTTACTCATGATCTGCATCATTTCGTTGTAATTCCTCTCACTCATATGGTGATCGTCTTCAAGCTTAGTGTTGCTAGGGTAGGCGATAGCGATGAATATTCACTATTTTCAAAGTGTTCGCAACCTTCCCATAACGGACGCTGTGCTTCTTGAAGCATTTTATAGAACCTAGCGGCTTCGGATGAGGGTCATCACCCATGTTTGATGGTTGAGGATGGGTACCGGTCTCCTCTCCCATGTATGACGGTTCGACGCATGAGTAACGGGATCAAAATCTTGGCCGATCGACGGTCCCGCGGCATCCATAACCAACCGCTCATATTGATTAAGGTTTTCTCGATGACTACTGTCCCCGTAATAACCACTCGGTGTACGTCGGACTTCGCCATGAAATTCCCAACATTCATAATCTCTAATGAATCCCTTTTGACACAAATGAATTCCGACCGTCTCCGCATCGTAAATCTTAAACACTTACATTTGGCACACGGACACCCGATCTCCATTCTTGAATTATTTGAATTCGCCAAAGCAAATTGACGAACTCTTCCAAACCCGCGAAGAATCTTGTTGTTACTTGTCTTCTATCGGTTAGACGATTGTACATCCAACTTCTATCATGGTTGCCTTCCATACTTCCTAGCTAGTTCGTTACTACCCTAATTAACTTCTCAACATACCACAAATATATATAAGTCACCTCTTATGCCTACCAATTGCCACTTAATCAAGAAACTGAAAAACAAACACATGCATTGAACAAAGAACATATTCCAGCAAGCAACCAGAGAATGAGGATAGCACACCAGAACATGGGGACATGCATGTGGAGGGAAAACAAAGAATAGAATACTAAGTATTTTGGAGTTTCTAACATATATGGGCTAGATCAAAGAGATTATTTAACACTTAATCAAATTTATTGTATAACTTGTTAAAGATAGATTCAAATAAAAAAATTTAATGGAATATTTTTTAAACAAATTACTAACACTCATTTTTATAATAGCCCAAATCAAATAGTAAATTCCACTAATATACAAAACAAAAATTAAGATTTATCTTCTACTAACATACACATTTCGTCCCAAAAAATAATACAAGATTAAAAAAAAAATTATTAATAAAAATCACTAAACCCAATTAAAAAAAAATCATGGAATCTCCTACTAACAATAAGCATAATTCAAATTCATAAACTATCAAGATCATTATGTAATTAATAGCTAAGGAAAAACTAAAATACAAAAGAAGAATTATTTTCTACTAACATGCATATTTAAATTATGACATAAAGAAAATATAACATAGATATATCCATATAGTTAAAAAAAAATACATCGAGACCAACCCGACAGGTGGACCGGATCGGAGAAAGAGGACAACGAGCGAGAGTCGTGGAGGACCTAGGGGACGCGAGAGGAGGAGAGGCTGGTGGAGGAGGAGCTGGCGGGGGGGCGGAGCGGGGGTCGACACGGGGGTCGGAGCGGGGGACGGTGGGGGAGGGGGTCGGGCGGGGAGAGGGACGGTGGGAGGGAGGGTCGGACGTGGGGGAGGGGACGGTGGGGAGGGTCGGGAGCGGGGGGAGGGGGTCGGGCCTGAGCGGGGGACGGTGGGGGAGGGTCGGACACCGGGGGAGGGGGTCGGAGCGGGGAGAGGGGACGGTGGGGGGGAGGGGACGGTGGGGAGGCCGGGGCGAGGGGGACGGTGGGGGGAGGGTCGGACAGGGGGAGGGGGTCGGAGTAGGGAGAGGGACGGTGGGGGAAGGGTCGGACGTGGGGAGGAAGACGAAGGGAGGTCTCATAAAATGAGACCTCCTTTTTGCGACGGATCTGGGATCCGTCGCAACCGGCACCGGTTTGCGACGGATCGATATCCGTCGCAAAAATGGCCTTTTGCGACGGATCCACCGATCCGTCGCAAAATGGCCTCAAAATGGCGGCCTTTTGGCCGCCATTTTGCGACGGATCAGCAATTGGGCCTCAAAATGGCGGCCTTTTGGCCGCCATTTTGCGACGGGATCGTGATCCGTCGCAATTATTTGCGACGGATCACCGATCCGTCGCAATTTGGTCTCGAGAATGGCGGCCTTTTGGCGCCATTTTGCGACGGATCGTGATCCGTCGCAATTATTTGCGACGGATCACTGATCCGTCGCAATTTGGTCTCAGAATGGCGGCCTATTGGCCGCTATTTTGCAACGGATCATTGATCCGTCGCTAATTCCGTCCGAATAGCGACGGATTATTTAATCCGTTGCTGTTTTTCCTTTTTTGCTACGGATCTTAAAATCCGTCCCCATTGCTACGGAATTGTTTCCGTAGCAAAATCCGTCACTATTTTACATTTTTCTAGTAGTGCACCAGTACTCTTTTTCAAAATATGCTCTAAGTTTTAAAAGCCTTAGAACCTAACTCCGTTAATCAAACAATTTGGCTAGGTAGGTGTCTATCATGGGAGTCTCACCGAGTTCACGGCGACTGATTGACTGACCCACATAGACTAGCTCTGCCTTCAGCACCAAACTGTTTGGAGTAACTTTGTTAAATTTGTGCCAAAATGAATGCTCTGATACCATAAATGTAACACCCCAAATTTTCAAAAGCGGAATAAAAAAATTTCATCAGAGTAGAGCATCAGAGTAAGTAAAGAAGTGAGTAACTGATACAACATTAACTATGGTGTATCTGTCTGTTTATAAAGAACGGTACATTTATCCACGTATTCAGAGTATAGCAAAATACAACTCAAAGTAAAAATCTTCAGCATGTCCTCACGCGAGCTGCTTACCTTCGTCTTCAGTCCTCGATCCTCCAGACCCTGAAGCTATGGTAAGAGATGAGGTCCAATGCCCATCGGACCTCAGGTAACGGTTAACCTCATGCTTTTGTAAACAATATATGTATGACAGATATTCATGACATTTCAGCAATAATCACTACAAAAGCCCATAACAGATGTAGGATTAGTAATACATAATCACATATGTAAGATAATAACAATGCATAGCCATTGCACATGTATGTTACCCCGGTCTGCACTCACCCGTGCCACGATGTACACTCGTGTCATCAGCGCTAGGAAAACTCTAACGGTATTATCAAAACCATAACCCGTGTATAAAACTGAATGTATATGTAGTTATCTAAGCCCCATAAACTTAGTCACGGTGCATGTCCAAGACAGAGTCTCGTCCATGACTTTATGAAAGTATCTATCACATATAATTATACAATAAGCATCAGAGTCAGTGTTACAGTACGCGTCCGTACCTTGGTCCGTTTGGATAGCAGTACGGTTGCTTGGTCGGTACGTCTCCCGATTTTCCCGGATATCCTATAATAGTATTATCACATTATTACCTTGTAAATATTATCTTAGGAGATATTCTAGCCACTACCGGCCTTTTTAACCCAGATGGATTTGTTATTCCAATTATATCCCTTTATTTTCTCAAAAACGCTACTTTCAGCATTTCGGGCAGAATTTCCGCTAACTTTGAAAATTCATAATTAATTCTACAAAAATCGAAACAAGGATCCGTAAAATTCTCCGGAATCCTTAGGATGTATAATTTCAAGAAAAAATATTCATTTCCACCCAGAATCAGTGAGTCATTCCCAGTTTTCACGTGTTCATACCTTGCTCAGAAAATTTCCAGAAAACGTAGCTTATCTTTAAGAATTTTTATCTCCTTGCAAAAAATTCAAAATGATACACTCTAGGTATATTTGGAAAGCTCTATATATCTAATTTAACCATGAAAATTATCAGAATTTTAGAACTTCATATTTAACATAAAATCATAGCCTCTTTGTGGCTGACTCTAAGAACTTCTAACCGAAAGATTTTCGTAGAATTTCGCTTACTTTGATCTTTAACTTCCAAGAATTTTGCTCCACAATATTTTTCATCAAATTTTTGAAATAAAGACATATTTAACCATAAAAATATGAAAACAAAACTATATTGGAAGATTAAAGATCAAACTAACATTTCTACTAAAACTTACAAGAACTTAAAGCTTGAAACTCAAGAACTAGAAAACTTATCCTTGAAGAACTTCCTTCTTCTTGCTTCCCACTAGCTCTCACCTCTCTCTACTCTCTTTATAAAATCACCTCTTGGGTTGATTTTGGTGTGAAAAATTGAATGAACCCAAGGTGCCTATTTATAGGAAAGTTGTGGTGGCAACTTTGGTAATTCTTCCTCATCCAATTTCACCAAAATATCTAGATATTTTTCACAATTTTCTCCTTCCACAAGCCACATGAGCCGTGGCCTCTTCCTTCCCTCTCCTTTTTCTTCATCTTATTAATGCCTTGTCCTCTTGCATTGTGGGCTTAAATGGCACCATGTGTGATTTTGGGAAATATCTAGATTTTTATAAGATTAGTTAACTCTTAACTATTCTGTGGGGACTAGATGCAAAAGGGATGGTTGGTTACTAATAAGATACATTTAGGTGTTAATTCCAAGTCTCCCATTTAGCTCCCTAATTTCGAAAATTACACCCTTCATTAGATGTCCCTAATTGTCTTTTTTTTTAGGGAAAATTACGCTCAGGTCCCAAGGAAGGGAATTAATTACAATAAAGTCCCTTGAAATCATCAAATTACGCTCAGGTCCCAAGGGACTTCTGTGTAATTATTTGTATTAACAACAGGAAATGCATATATTAACAACATGAAATGCATAGATTAACAACAACTTTTAAATACCTGACCATTTACAACAGGAAATGCATATATTAACAACAGGAAATGCATATATTTACAACAACATTTAAACACCTGGATTTACAACAGAAAAAGCATAGATTAACAACAACTTTTAAATACCTGACCATTTACAACAGGAAATGCATATATTAACAACAGGAAATGCATGTATTTACAACAACTTTTAAAAACCTGGATTTTATTTCCATACAAATAATTACACAGAAGTCCCTGGCTATTTACAACAGAAAATGCATGTATTAACAACATGAAATGCATGTATTAACAACAACATTTAAAAACCTCCATACAAATAATTACACAGAAGTCCCTTGGGACCTGAGCGTAATTTGATGATTTCAAGGGACTTTATTGTAATTTTTTTCGTTCCTTGGGACCTATATGAAATTTTCCCTTTTTTTTATGCTAATCCCTTATTGATCTAAATTAATTAACTAGGGATTCATAATATTTACTTCTTGATTTATTATTGGCTAATTTAATTACAAGAATTAAGGTTAATTGTAGGATTACTTATAACCATTGGATTTCTTTGTGTTGGTTTAAACTAAATCTTCACCCTTATATTAATTGCCTTTGATATTAGTTAATTGATTTATGAACTAATCATGAGAATTAGTGCAAATATTGTTTCACCTATATTGACTTAATTACTTGAGATAGAATACTTGACTCTCATTGTTCCAACAAGGCTAGTTTAAATGTAAGATCACAATCCCTTCTTCTTCTTGACTTTAATTATACATGTGTTCTTAACTTTACTATAGTATATTAAATCACAAATATCCTCCCTTATTCTCCAAGCTAGAACCGTGGCCCCCCTCCTTGCCTCTTGTTTTTGTGCTTCTTTATCTCAAAATATCCCATGTTCAAGGCCTCTTATTAGTTAATTCATTTTTCATGGATTAAGGATTTAAACATGTAATTAATTTAGGCCATTGGATTTAGCTTTATCAAATTAAATCTTGGCCCTTTATTTATGTAGAAAAATCCTACTTACTATTGTATATTTTTATCTTATATCACATGTGCTCTTATCTTATATTTTGTTTAATCTTTTTCCCTTTTTTCATTATGAATTTCGCCCCCCATAATTATCTCTAGGGGATTATATTTTAATCCTAATTAAACTCCTTAGTGTAGTGTTCTAGATGTTATTAGGTGTTATTGTCAAAGATAGGTTCTTAGATTAATTATGATCATTAATAATTCACATAATGCTAATATTGAACCCTTATTGGTTCTTGATTTTTAGTTAAGTCAAAATATCCCTAATTGATGACTTTAAATATGTCCTTTAATTAATTATAGGAATTAACACAATTATTTTAATTATTGTAAATTTAATTGTGATCTAATTGTTGGTAATTTTCTTTAATTGATTTAGGTATTTTTATAACATTTATGGCCCTTCATAATCAAATAGGAACTATGTTGTAATATGATAATTTTAGGGTATTTTATGATCCCTAAATGAATTTAGAAAATTTGGGTGTTTGTTTTATTTAATTCTAGGAGAAAATTCTCTAAATTAAATTAAATAAGCTACTAAATTTTGAGACCACATATTCACCTATTCTCAATAGGTATTGTCTATCAAAATATAGTGGTTATGCTAAATATGATTTTTAGGGTATTACATACAATTTTACATTTTATGTATTATTTTATTGGTTTTATTTCCATAGGATATAATACATATTATAAAGAAGGATAAAGTTGAAAAGTTATTGAATTTTATGATAAAATTAATGAAGTTTAAGGTTTTTCATTATCTATGTTAAACATACTAGAAGTGTATTATAAATAAAAGTAGAGTTATAGGTGTGCACTTGCTGGGTTTTTTGTTTGGAAAATTAATCCAATCGCAAAATGATCAAGGAAGTACGAAAAGCCACAAGTCATTAGGCATCCTAACACAATATCATCATCACAGCTACGAGCTGGTGTAGGGAAAAGAAATCGAGATTTTATTAGGACTAATTAAGATATATGTATTTATTATAATAATGGAAAAGTTTTGTCTTGGTTTTAGATTATGAAGATATCAAAGACAGATGGGATCACCACTTTCACAAAATGTTCAATGATGATTGAAAATGATTAGTGATATGAAAGAATTAACAACCTAAGAAGGTGAATCAAAATTGGATTTTTATCACAGGATTCAGGATGGAGACGTAAAAAAAGAAGCTACATTAAGAGATGGATAATGGTAAAGCTATTATTCCCATCCGGTTTTCTCATTGAGGTTTGGAAGTGTTTTAGGATATGTGTGTGTGTGTGTACGTACAAGTCTTTTCTTTTTTTCCCTCACGAAGCAATTTAACTAGATTTTAAGGTTGGAGAAAGTTCTAGAGGAATGCAAGAAAGCAAGCAGTACATGCATCTAAGGCCCCGTTTGTTACAGAGAAGATTTGAGGAAGGAAAGGAAATGAATGGAAAGGAAATGAAAGGAATGGAAGATTAGGAGGGAACTTAAAAAATGTGAGCTGTTTGGTACACTAGGGAATGAAAGTTAGTTGATGGAAAATGAAATGTTTGGTATGAAGAATTGGGTGTTTGTTAAGTGGGAAGATTAGGTGAATTTCCCAAAATGCCCTTAAATTTTTTAAAAATTAAAAAGTTGAAACACAGAAGTTCTGCGTGTGAACAGTGCGACATCATCGATCCCTAACCCAAATCGCGTATTCGGTGGAGATGTAAAATGGAAGTTGCAATGAATGGGAGATGAAATTGGAATTACTACTGGCATCAAGAGGCGACAAGCTGAATTTCTAGCTCACATAGGTGGTTTATAACCGGTGCGAATTGATCAGAGGTTGTCGAAGGTGAGACACACGTTAGAAAAACTGATCGCTTCATGTAATAAATTAAGGACACCAACTGGAAAGAAGCAGCGATTTGATTAAAATGAAAGTGAGTTAAGTTAAAATGGCGACACCAACTGGAAAAAAATTGCAGTTGTGAGGTTGAAGAAGAACAGTTGAAAATATGTATAACAAGATATTATTTTGATAATAGAGCAGTACAAAACACGAATATCATGCACAAATGGAAGCAATTTGTTTTTCTTTTCGTTGAATGTAAGCTGTGGGAAAGCAATCAAAGAGAAATGAAATTTGGCATCGTCAAGTGACGCAGGAGGGGGAATCGAAAAGAAAGGGATTTGCCTTTTCAAAATGGTGTATAACAATAATCAGAAAGGTGTACATGAGAGGAGCATAATGGAGAGGCACATAACTGATGTATCTGTTGTGATATAATGAAAAAACCAGAAGGAAATTTGGCCAGTCAAGTGCTGCATAAAATGAAACAGAAGGCTGTACATGAAAGTAACATAAGGCACAGTGTCAAATGAAGATAGATGATACCACTATCACTGTATACGTGAAATGAAATAAATTGAAGCAATTTGGCCTTCTCAAATGCTTCTTAAACAGGTAAAGGAACTACAGGAAAAAAAAAACTCCACCATAAAGTGGATGGGTCATAGGTCAGAATGAGCCAAAACATACGTCAATTAAATCAGTTGATCATATGTTAATACTGCAATAGCACACAAACAACTAAATACTACGTTCGAACGAAACAGTCCAGTTCGACCAGAAGTCACATCAAGAAAACCAGTACAGCAATGGTTTAGGGGTCTGAAAACAACTACCCAACCTACAAAAAGACCCCTCAGTCATGCAAACAAGCCCAAAAAATAGAAAACAATAAAAGTGTCCCTTAATTCTTCTTCCTCCTCTTAGCTAGGGACCTTCTAGCAGCGGAGCTCCTAGGCGAAGCTCTGGTTGAACCAGGGAGGTCCATAGGGACGAACATAGGGGAAACAGACGTTGCAGGTGGATCAGCCAAGCTTGGGTCAGATGCAAAAATATGTGGCAAATTTTCTGCTGCAAGGACAGACTTGAAAGCGGGCCGGAGGAATGAATCTCAAAGGCAATGCGTCCGTTATTGGCCTTGAAGGTGCGGGAGGGGTTAACGGCTTCGGCGGAGGCACAATTGACAGAGGTGTTACTGGATCAACATCATCATCATGAGTACTTGTTGTGGGTTGAGGCACATGTTCTTCCTTAGGGGATTGAAGGCGTGGGGATTGATGTGGGGAGGGTGCACATGTGTCTTCAGTTGATGGCTGCTGCATATGTTCATCATGGGTGCCACCTGACTCGGGCACTTGTGACTCCTCAACGTCAACAGTGGGGGGGTGAGGTGTGGGAAGCTTATGGCGAAGCCTGTATTGAGTGAGGCACATGCTCCTCATCACCTCTATGTGTCTCATGTGATACATCAATTGCATTGGGCCCAGTTTCATGCTCCACAGCAATATCATCCAAATTGGGGACCTGAACATGTTCTTGGGATTGAGATTTTTCTCCACCATGAGAAGAAGGTCCTGCCTTGTCATTCATGTCATCAGTAGGGCCCCTTTCATAGCCCTTGTAAGCAACAAACTCCTTGAACTCCGTGGCATATAGGTTGATGAAATCCCTTAAACATATGAAGTCAAGAGCAATATTTCTGATGTTGGTCTCCATCTCACCAAGCTGTGACTGAAGCTTTGACTCCATTTTTTAAAGCTCCTCCTTGACAATTTCTCGAACAACTACAGCCATATCTGCTATATTTCCATGAACATGACTGGCTTGTGAATGGGATGGCCCAATTGGAACTGATGGTGCCTCAGGGGATGCCTTCTTGTTATCATTTTGCTCATCATTGTCTGACGATGAAGTCTGCTTTGCTGAAACATGAATTCGCATTCGGCGCAAACACTCATCATCAAATTCTGGGGTCTACATTGGTGCTTCCCCCTCATGCAGATACCACACTTTGTTCTTGTCCAATATAAGAGACACGATGGATGGGTATGGTAGTTCAGTGTTTTTCCTCCCAATCCGAGCACCTTTAAGCATAGTGTCCACAATCCTCTTCCCCATACGAAACGGCTTCCTCTTGACCAAACATGTCATGATGGTCTTGTCCTCAGTGCTCATAGTCGTGTAGTGTCTCCCCTTGTTGACAAAATTCCTACTGTATAGGTAATGCAGCACCCTAAACCTATCAGACATTTGCTTAGGTTTGTAGAGAGTTTCATCATCTTCTGTACCCTCACCCTCAAGCAGGATTTGGTCCATCTCTTCCCCTGTGAAGGTTGTATCTTTAGACTGTGGTTTTTTAATGTTTAACCACTTCAGTATTTGTTTCTCGTTGACTTCTATGGTCTGGCCCCTCACACAGGTTGTCACAACTCCACTTCTACCCATTTTGAGATTAGAGTAAAACACCTTCACTACACTATCACAATATGGCAATGACAACTCAAGCAAGTCCCCTATAAGGCCTAAGAATGTCACTTAGACCAAATCTAAACTCGAGTCGAACGTGTCAAAATTTATCCTACTCATTTTACATATACTTTTCCCAACTAACCTGATGTCATACTCCTCCAGTTTTGAGTTGTTGTAATCAAGCTTTGCCTCAGGAAGCTTTGTCATGTG
Source organism: Acacia melanoxylon (assembly GCA_019022615.1). NCBI lineage: Eukaryota > Viridiplantae > Streptophyta > Magnoliopsida > Fabales > Fabaceae > Acacia > Acacia melanoxylon. Next base: position 18,695,601 of record JAFJYJ010000003.1, read on the forward strand.
TTGCCTCTTGAGTTCTTTGTACAACTTAGCCCGAACCTGATCAACCCCCACATTGTCATCCTCTTGTTCTTCTTCCCCATCAAACGACTTATCTGACACTTCTTCATCATCCTCTGCATCTCCTTCACCATCCTCTCCATCTCCTTCACCATCCTCTCCATCTCCTTCTTCATCATCTCCATCTCCTTCATCATCCTCTGCATCTCCTTCTTCATCATCTCCATCTCCTTCTTCATCCTCTCCATCTCCTTCTTCATTCTCTGCTTCCTGTTCTTTGTCAGATGAGTTATTATCTGAGACATGCTCAGATTCATCATCTCCTTCCTCCTCTTGACTACCCACCACTGTTTGATTCCCCCCTTTTGTGCCTCCCCGCCTCTATTTTTTTGGTTTGGGGGAAGATTGTTTAGACGAATGAGGGGATGAACCAGAGCCACTATCAGAAGGGGTCGGAACCCTAACGGAAGCACTCGCATGTTGCTTCCTTCTTGATGCTCGTTGTTTTTTCTTAGCCTTTTTTGCGTCAAGGTCGTGTTTTCATTTGGCCGCTGCCTCATATTCATCTTCTCCGAACATAGATGAGTTGTACTTCGAAGTAGCTGCTCTCCCGCACCGACGAAACTTCACCTTGTGTTCTCTGTACTTGTTCACGTCTTCCTTTGTTATTCCCAAAGCCGACAATCGATCATCTGTCATCTTCACCCTCGCCATTGCCTATCCACTTGCTTTCTCCCAAACCTTAAAGTCGAAGAGATTGAACGTTGAAAGGCCTAAATGTTGTAGCCTAAACCGTACACTGACTATGTGATACACAATGGGACAAAGGAATTGCAGTTATGTGGTGTTAATGGAGGTTACAGAGAAATGTTGCAACAGAGCATTACAGAGGACTCGTTAACCGTTTGTCAAGTTTAAACCCAGAGTTAAAAAAGGGGGAATGAAAGTTGACAGAGACGAAGGGGGGAAACAAATAAAAATTTCGTTGACGTTTGATCTCCCCTAAATTAGGGCTAAGGGCTGATTAGACATTTTTTTTTGCATTTATTAACTGAGTCAGACGAGTTCGTGGCTGTCACTGCGGATGTTCAATCCAAATCAATTGGTTCAAACGTAAAAAGCATTTCAACCACTTACCCAGGGATAAACCGTGAAACGTTCGAACTAAATGATAACGTTCGAACGTAAGTCAATGAAAAATTTCGCGTTCGAACTAAAACTTTGACAGTCGGCAACATGCTGACTCTTAAAATGTCACAAAATGCTGGACAGGCTATTACATCTGTTTTTTTGTTACAAGAAGCAGGTACAGTTTTAGTTAGAGCAATATTTGACAGACGCAAAGATTTGCTTCTGTTTTTGTTACAAGAAGCAGGTACAGTATTAACCAAAACTACAATTTCAATGCAACAGTGAACCACCTTGATACATTGATAATATAGTGACAATGGCCTGAATTACAATACATATACACAATACATCAGTTGGATTACAATACATAGACACAAACTTTATGCCATCTTCATTTTTCCCAAACCCTTTGAACATGGTGAAAAGTTTGCGCTATTGATAATGAAGGTGGCATATACAAACAACAGCTCCAAAAACATGTGTGTGGGGTTATGGACATACATATATCATAGTGTCCAAAAATTGCCGACACATTTGACTTACCCCTGCCCAATCAAAAAATAGCAAAAACAAAAAAGGGCAACTATGTACTCAACACCCTTACACCACACTATGTCTTCCTCTCGCATACCGCTACATGGTCTACCGATTCGGCAAGGTTCGGATCCAAGAAAGCTTAAACTCTGGAGGAATCGATCCAAATGCCTTCAGAAACTTCTCAGACGCAAGGATCTTCATATGGGCAATGTTTCTCTCATTCCAAGTAAGCTCCTCAACTTGCAGTAGCTCCATGAACAACGCATCTTCTTTGGCAGCAAGTTCAGTTTCCTTATCTTGCGTTGACATCATATTGCCTAGCTTGTCAAATGCAGTACCTATGGTCTTGTCCAATTGTGTCACTGTATCTCGCAATGCTTCAGCCATGACTTCTGCGTTGTTCAATTTGCGCTTCTTCTTTGGACCCAATGATGCATCGTTGTATTTATTGGAGTGGTAATGTGTTCATTATTTGTATGTGACACGTCGATTCATCAGAACGGCTTGTGGGGTATCCGGAAAGTCGTCGTCTTCAAGATTAACTGTTCCTCCATTGCCCCAGGGCACTCTCCTTCATCACTGATGGCCCTGTCCTTTCCCCAAACCATGCAAAGAGAGTCAAAGTTTGGCAAAGGTTTTGTTGGAAATTCTTTGTGCTTAGGATGAGCCTGCAGGTTGGAAATTATTTGTATGTGACACGTCAGATTCATCAGGAACAGCTTGTGGGGTATCCGGAAGGTCGTCGTCTTCAAGATTAACATGTTCCTCCATTGCCCCAGGGCACTCTCCTTCATCACTGATGGCCCTGTCCTTTCCCCAAACCATGCAAAGAGAGTCAAAGTTTGGCAAAGGTTTTGTTGGAAATTCCTTGTGCTTAGGATGAGCCTGCAAGTTAAGAAGTAGGTGAGTTCCAAAAATTTAAGACAATCTTGCATCAGTTGCATTAGTTAATGTAACAATTTCAACACAATTGTGGGAAATGCAGTACCTTCATATAATCTTCCCAAACATCGTCATCTGCAGTGACAAGTTTTGTCTCTGGATCCCAACCAAATCCAGAGGTGTTAGGCCCGTAAATGATGTCATAGGCCGTCTGCCATACGCGCTTCAATGTCTTTAGTCTGGATGTGATGTGGGGAGTTGCTTTTATGCCACATCCAGGTAGCTTAGCCTCCATCATGGTCTGTAAAGCATTCGCATATCTGGACTTGAAGCCGTTGTCCGCCATGAACTTTTGGTCCAACCTCAACCCAACAAGGCATTCGACCAAGAGCCTATCCTCAACGGCACTCCACATTTTCATCCTCGAACCACCTGATTGTTGAGATGGATCCATCTAAAAAAACACTGATTAAGAGAAAAAATTGCAAGTATCATTAATATTAAGATATCAATGAAGTAACAACAAACCACACCACAATACACAAATAGGAAAACATAAAGTTTAATTGAAATTAAAGTTGACATAGCAACAGAATGTTGTTTATAACATAACCATATGGAATTAAATTTTTGTGCTCCTAGCAATATGTGTGTACTACATTATTCCTCATCTCTGTGCGACAAAGTCAACAAACATCTCATTTGCAACTTGTTCCCTATAATTATTCCAGAGATCACTAGTTTCCATGGGAACTATAGACGTGTTCTCAACTGTTGCAGGTTCCATGTCAAAAGACTCAAGCTGCTCATCAAGGGGATCTTGAACACTCTCCCGACGAATGAGATTATGTATCAAACAGCAAGCAACGATGTATATGTTTTGTAGCCTGACTGGATAAAAAGATGGGCTCCTCAATATTTCCCACCGTAACTTTAATACGCCAAAGCACCTTTCTATGACATTTCGGGCAGCAGAATGTCGCATGTTGAAACACTCATGCGCAATTTGGGGTTGATGTCCTTGTCGCCAGTCATTCAGGTGGTGCCTTTGACCTCTATAAGGAGCCAAAAAACCTTGGTAATTACTGTACCCTGCATCCACCAAGTAGTAGTTCCCTGTGCAAACAAATAAATAAGTTAACGAACAAACATATAAATTAATTTAACCCAACTAACGCACCAGCACATCGGTACCTAGCGGTATTCTTAGCCCATGTGGTCTCCTTATAGCATCTTTCAGAACCCTCCCATCCGTAGCTAAGCCTTCTTACCCGGGGAAAACAAATATGAATTGCCCATCCGGTGAGCATACCCCAAGAACATTGGTTGTTACCTTTCCTTTTCTATTTCGGTACCTCCCCTTGTGTGCTGCAGGGACTTGAACACGTATGTGCGTACCATCCAATGCACCGAGGCACCCCTGAAATGGGAAAAAAAATGTTTAACAATTAACATCATGAACATTCTCAATTAAACTACTCATACATGAACATCATGTACATACCTTGAACCACTTCCAACGATTATCATTTGAGTCCTCTGGAATTGGCTCTGGTTTCTTCAAAAGCAATGATTAAAGTCTAATGGTTGCATTGAGCACTAGTTTGAAGTATCTACTTATGGTTTCTCCTGACCTTCCAAACTCAAACTGAATTACCGTTCTTCACATGATGGGCCAATATGTGAAGGAACATAGCCACTTGCTCATCAACTAGCATATGTTTAGTTGCTCTCAATCCGCCGATTGTGTCTAACATGTGACACAATTTATCAAACGTAGCACGGTACATCCTAATTTGGTTGAAGCAAGTGGTGTCACTACTATATATCATCGCCCTCAAATCCGCTCTCTTCGCATGGAAATCTAGTCTAAACGTCCTATCTGGTAAGTGTCTCGGTCATTTCCGCCCCCACGCCTACTATCATCGTCCACAACCATGGTCCTCACCGCTAGTAGCAAAGTTAAGCACCCACCAACAATCCAACCATTTCCCGTCTACGTGGCTCCATGCCTACACAATTTTCAACCACACCAATTTCCTTTTTATAGTAATCCACTACTCCTCTTTACAAACTACCACTGTTTAACATTCAAAAATTTGCATCTTTCATCCCATCAGCTCAATTTAAACGACTACTTATGACCCAACATGACACTGAATTTAAAACGTCCCACATATTACGTTTGAACTAGGTTGTCTAGTTCGAACGTAATGTTCATTTTCTTTTTCCCCACATTTCATCATTCATAGAACAGCAGCACATTGTGCACAAACAAACAACATATTTTATATCATTGCAATTTCATTCAGATTGTGTAAATCGTTTAAAACAATGTTTGCATCTCATTAATACACAACAACAAAAATACCATTCACACTCATATTTGTCTCTGTCCCCCACGTGGAAGCACATAAACCATGTTTGTGTACAATTGTGTGTCCCCCCCCACTCGAATGAACATGCCTTCCAAATTATCCTAAACCTAGCGGCAAATGACAGATTATTTCCTTTTGAATGTATACTCACCTCAAATGCAGCTCTGTTCCCTGGGTTCAACTTTTTCTTCGCCGAAAAACACCCACAGGTTTTACAAGTTTCTTCGCCGACAGCTTCGTCCAGCTCCAGCTCGTGTCCTCGTGCTTTTTGATAAATAGGTAAAGGGGCCTGTTTGTCCGACAATTTCACTCTCCCGGCAAGATTTTTACATTCCCGCCTCTTTTGGAGGGAAGGCACATTCCAATGGATGAAGGAAGATTTGAAGTGGCGGGAATGGTGTTCGACGGAAGATCAGCCAACCAAACGCGTTTTTACCCTGGGAAGACTCTTATCTTCCCTTTCCAGCGCCCTCTTTCAGCGTAACAAACGGGTCCTAAGAATTGTGCAAACTATCAAGGAATGTACACCACTTCAATTGCTATCATAAGTCACTGATCTATATCTGAAAATGGAGCAGAATACCCAAGAGGGGGTGAATTGGGTATGTTCAAATTTTTCTTTAAAATGCTCTGTTTTTTACTAAGGAAAACAGAGATAAGAGTAGGAGAGCAAGACACAAAGATTTATACTGGTTCGCTCCAACCACTGACCTACGTCCAGTCCTCAACCACACTGAGATTTCCACTATATCAAAAGATTACACACTCTGTACTCAAGAGTAATTCTCTCACTAGAACTTACTCCCCCTTACAAGTTGTAATCAATGACTCCCAATCACCAAGTCCCCTTGACTTGTGATTCTTTACAATGAATGTTTTTCAAGTAGTAAACTCTCTCTAAGAGTGGATAATGATAAACACTGAAGATTGAATGTATCAACAAATACTTAGTACAGAAAGACTCAAGAGTATATGGAAACTTTAATGATTTTCGCTTTTTGGGGTCTTAGTTATTGAGAGGAATTGAATGCTCTTCTATTTATACTGAGAAGGCATTAAATGACCGTTGTAATTCTTCATATAACCGTTGGTGACATTAACCAAGGTTCTCGGTTCAGCGTTTTGGTCTTCTTTCTCTCTAATCTTCACTTAATCCAAAGTGGCGTAAGTTCGAGTTGACTTCTAGTAAATAAATCCGTTGGAGTAGTAGCGCTGGATGTGGTAGGTAGGCATTAATCCTTTGTAAGCGTGTGCGAAGGATTTCCCAAAAGTATGCAACTTTCTCGGGTTTAGCATTTAATGTTCGACAGCTTTTGCTTTTGGTATTAAACCTTCGTTAAACATTCTTTAATCCATCTGAAACTCACTAACAAAGTGTTTAAATATAGCGGGAATATATAAGAATGATAATAGAAAGCATTAAGATCAAACACGAAGAAATCACAAATTCGTATGATTTGAATTTTGAATACTTGCGCCCAATACTTGAGTGAGTTCTTCAATACTTGAGTATTGCACCGTGCACTAATGTGAATACTTGAGTATTCAGATGAATACTTGAGTATTCGTCTTCCAGAGAAGGCACAACATGATTTGAGCGTTTGGACAATTTCGAGTATGACCAATACTCGAGTATTGAAACCAATACTTGAGTATTGAACTTTTTATGTGAAAATAAGTTTAAGTCCAAAACTTCAATACTTGAGTATTCAAATCAATACTTGAGTTTTCAAAATATTTGAAAAAGAGCCAAGCTCTTCAGTATGCTCAATACTCGAGTATTCAACTCAATACTTGAGTATTGAACTGTTTGAAAACTTTGTGAAAACTTTTCTAAGTCAATACTTGAGTATTCAAATTAATACTTGAGTATTCAAATCACTTGGAAATACCAAACCTTTCTGTATGGCCAATACTCGAGTATTCAAACCAATACTTGAGTATTGAACTATTTGAAAACTTTGTGAGATCTTTTCCAAGTCAATACTTGAGTATTCGCCTCAATACTTGAGTATTCAAATCACTTGGAAATAGCGAAACTTTATGTCTGGTCAATACTCGAGTATTCAACTCAATACTTGAGTATTGAACTATTTTCAATATTTGTGAAGTTTCATCATCTCAATACTTGAGTATTCATTTGAATACTTGAGTATTGGCATTTCGCCTTTTAGATGAAGAGTCTCTGTTTGGTCATTACTCGAGTAATCAAACCATTACTCGAGTATTGATCTTTGTGAGAAGAAAAAGAACTTGGAATGCTTTCGTAAGTTCATTACTTTGAGTATTGGAATCAATATTGAGTAATGATCATTTTTGCACGAAGGAGCCATTCACCGTCAACTCAATACTTGAGTAATGAAACCATCACTCGAGTATTTAATACTTGAGTAATGAAATCATTACTTGAGTATTCACCTGATAGCAAGTTCTCTTTTTTTAACTTATCAGAAACTCATTTTATCTTGCGTTTACAATTGTCAGTTATCATCAAAACACATAGAGAACTAACAATATCTATATAAGTAGGGGTAAAAATAAGTTATATACTTTACAGGAGCCAACGGCCTAACTTACATAAAGTTTAACTTATTCTACTTAGTAAACATGTTAGACTCAAATTCAAGCCTTTTTTCATAAAATCTAGCCTAGTTACATGCTTACATACCTAGCCTATTTAACTTTTTTTTAATTTAAACTATTATATAAGTATATATAATCATCAAAATAATTTTATAAATTATTTATAAATTAACCAACTTAGCCTTAATCTTAAGTTTTACATCACATTGTCATTACACTTAATACTTGCATTTACATCAATCATTAAATTGTTCAAGACAACAATTCAAACTCACTCCCTCTCCCTTATTTTGAGTTGTTGTCTGAAACATAATTAATTGCTATGAGTTTATTTATGACCAGATGTTGTCTTTCGACTAACTCTTATATTAAGGACAAGATGTAGTATATGGTTTGCCAAGTTCTATGTCAATATATGCTTGCTTGATACTCCCCCTAATCCTTAATATAAGATGATTAAGGAAGCTAAATAAATAACTTAATCATAGAATATGATGTGAATCATTAGATTATATATTAATTTAATTATAAGTCAAACAAATAAATTTGGAGAAAAACTATAAATATAAATACTTTAGTATCATTTAATTAGCTTCCTTAATCTCTCCAAAAAAAATGGGCTTTTATATTAGGACCGAAGGAAGTATATCTTTAACTTAACCAGTTCTAGTTCAAAGCTAATCTGAACATACTATAGCCAAAGTCAACATTAAACTCTGTGGAAATACTCCCTCCAGTCCTTAATATAGGATGTGTTCGAGGAATTGATTTTAGTTCTAGATATAAGACATATTTTTTATATTTGTTATTATTTTCCTAATTTACCCCTTTTAATCAAGGTATTTTACAAAATTCTTGTCATATTAATTAATAAAACTAAATTCCTTAACAGTGAGATCAACACGGAATTACTGATGCAACTAGCGACAGAATTACCAATGAAAAAATTATGTCCGTAATTTCTGACGGAATTAGTGAGTCAGTAATTTGTCACAAAAATTACGTACGGAAAAATTATGTTGTTAAAATTTGTAATTTATTATTATTATATTATAATAATTTGAATAATATAATAAATAATTAAAAATAATTGATAGGGAAAATATCTTTTAAAGAAAGTTGAATTACCCAATTTTAAATTGAGTCATTAAATTTAATAAATTATAAATCGTGTCAAAAGTCCTAAAATAAGATTTCAGAATTTGATAATTCCACCTTATAAGTTATAACTATATAACCCTTATTTGATTTTCTCTCCTAATCATTGTTTCTCTCTGTCAATGCAGTAAACCATGTATGGGAACTTTCCACAGGAAATCACCCAACAACTAATTAGGGTATCAAATTTAAAATAATTTAAACTTGTACATATTGCGGCAAATTTTCGGTTAAAACTGCATTGGAGGAGTAAAACAGAAGAAAGAACGAGGAGCATAAGAGGCTATTCAATCAAGCTATAAATAAAAGCACCCACGAGGGTGAGGACAAAGCAAAAAAATTTGGGAAAATTACACACAGGTCCCAAGGACCACATATAATTACAAATAGGTCCCCTGAAATGACTAAACTACACAGTAGTCCCTAGGGACTTCTGTGTAATTATTTTAGAATGTCAAATGTCTATATTGCCCATTAAACATTAAAAACGAATGAAACAAACACAGGAATGAAAAAACGCGGGAGTAGCTGTCGGAAAAGGGGGAAACGCGAAATCAACTAAGCAATAAAGGTGAATCGAATCTTCAACGTAGAAGGCAAGTAAGTGACGTTTTCATGTCCTATGCAAAGCTTAGATTGTGAAGCTATCATATTTTCTATATTCGTTGAATAATTTATCTTTTCGTTGTATGTTCTTTGCATTCAGAGAGTGAAGGCTTGGTAAAGGGTTTAAGTTTGAGCTCATTATTGGACATTAGTGATCTATAAGCTGGTACCTAGGTAAGTAATGCTAAGATTTTGCTAAAGATATCCTCTTTACCATTGAAGTTGGGGTTTCATGTTATTGGGTAGGGTTAATAAAATTGTGCTCTGTTTTTTGGGAAGGTAACAGAGGAACTGCTCTGTTTTCACTGATTTCTGGTTGATGTAATGATGAAAACTTATCAAGAAAAAGTTTCGATAGGATTCAATAAAGTTGTTGTTAATACGTGAATTTATTGTTGTAAATTGTGGCTTTTTCGTTGTTAATACAATCTTGTTGTTGCATTGTCTTGAAATATGGCAGTGTACTTCTAGAAAAAGTCTATTATGTTTCTTTCATTTGGGGGGAAGTTTTTAAATGGTGGGGGAGATGAAAGTCAATATGTTGGAGGTTTGGTAAGAACAAAATTTATAAAGGAAGGCACAACCTATGACGAATTGCGAAGAATCATATAATCTCTTATTGGAAAAGAAAGCAATGACATTTTTGTTATTTGCTTAGCCATTTTGTCTATATACACCTTGTATTAGTGACTTCTTGTAACACCTTTTTGTATTTTGGTGGGTGGACAAGAACTTGTAATTACAGCTTACACATGGACGTGAAACTATATGTGATATTAAGTTCAATGAGTAGGTGAAAATACCCACTTACTCATAAAACTTAATATTTTGTAATGATATGCGCTTCTTCAGCTACCCTTAGTCACCTGTGAAAATTCCCAAAACTTATTGCTAAAATATGAATTTGTTGTTGTTCAAATATGAATTTCTTGTTGTAAATGGACTCTGGACCTCAGAGTTCAAAAAATACAGGTTTTCGAAACTTGTTGCTAAAATATGAATTTGCTGTTGTTAAAATATGAATTTCTTGTTGTAAATGGACTCTAGACCTCAGAATATACAAAATAAAGGTTTTCGAAACTTGTTGCTAAAATAAGAATTTGATGTTGTTAAAATAGCAATTTCTTGTTGTAAATGGACACTGGACCTCAGAGTTCAAAAAATACAGGTTTTCGAAACTTGTTGCTAAAATATGAATTTGCTATTGTTAAAATATGAATTTCTTGTTGTAAATGGACTCTAGACCTCAGAATATACAAAATACAGGTTTTAGAAACTTGTTGCTAAAATATGAATTTTGTTGTTGTTAAAATATGAATTTTTTGTTGTAAATGGACTCGGACCTCGGAATATACAAAATACGGTTTTCGAAACTTGTTGCTAAAATATGCATTTGCTATTGTTAAAATATGAATTTCTTGTTGTAAATGGACTCGGACCTCAAGATATACAAAATACGGGTTTTAGAAACTTGTTGCTAAAATATGAATTTGATGTTGTTAAAATATGAATGAATTTCTTGTTGTAAATGGAATCGGGGACCTCGTAGTTGTTAAAATATGAATTTCTTGTTGCTAGAATTCAAAGATAATCTGAAGAACCACCAACATTTTAGGACTTGTAACATCCCATTTTCAAAAGCCTCATCTCTCTAGAATTTTGATGATTTTCCCTCATCATATTTTCGAAATATATTTTTTTTCATCGACCTATCTTGAAAAATTAAAGATAAATCTAGCATTGGAGACCGAAGAAACTTCTCTCTCTAATATACAAAATACGGGTTTTAGAAACTTGTTGCTAAAATATGAATTTCTTGTTGTAAATGGACTCACAACGGACCTCAAAATATACAAAATACACGAAATATAATATGTTTTCACCGCTCTCCTTAGCAAAACTTGTTGCTAAAATATGAATTTGTTGTTGTTAAAATATGAATTTCTTGTTGTAAATGGACTCATTTTGGACCTCAAAATATACAAAATACAAGTTTTAGAAACTTGTTGCTAAAATATGAATTTGTCTTGGTATTCTCGGGGTTGTTAAAATATGAATTTCTTGTTGCTAGAATTCAAAGCAGACCTCCCCCTCCCCAATAGTTATACAACAACAAAAGATGTTGAGTTATAACCATTTTATCTTTTTCTTCAAATCCAAAAAATGTGAAAAATATCGTAGGATCGCTGGATAATAATTTTTCAAATATGTCAGATAATTATAAACTCATTCTTAGATGTTGAGTTATAATTATTTTCTTCCAAAATGTGAATATCTCTAGATGTTGAGTTATAATTTTTTCTCAAATCAACAAAATGTGAATTTCGTCTTATTAGGCAAATGCGCTACCGAGCCTCGGAATTAACTTGGGAAGAGGTCACTGAAATTAACTTCCTTTGGAAGAGGGTCACAAAAATATCATGATATTTATTTATTTTTTTTTTTTATTTTTTATTTATTTTTCTAAGGTAAAAACTCACGATCAATATTTTACCTTGACTTTTGAATTCCTATTCCTGGTTCTCTAGATAGGATCTGATTTTAGCTCTTTATCTCTCCTAATTTCCATAGTAATTACCTTAGAAAATAAGATAATTATTACTTATTATTTGAAACCACATGTTCACCTATTTTCAATAGGTATTATTTATTCCATTACTATTCACTATATTATATAATAATACAATTTTACAAAAATATCATGATATTTATTTATTTTTTTCTTTTATTTTTATTTATTTTTCTAAGCATAAAATATTTTATTTATTTTTATTTTTTATTTATTTAATAATTTCAATTTCTCCAATTAAAAATAATTATTTAAATTATTTTTAATTCATTTACTTTATACCTTAATTATCCCATTAATTACCGGCATGATTAGCCACTTACTAATTTTTGATAATTTTCTTAATTAGGATAAATCATTATCTCACAATTATTTTACTTACATTGGTATTTTATATCCCATGTAAAATATTAAAAATCATGGGGTCATAAAATATTTTATTTATTTTTATTTTTTATTTATTTAATAATTTCAATTTCTCCAATTAAAAATAATTATTTAAATTATTTTTAATTCATTTACTTTATACCTTAATTATCCCATTAATTAAATTAGCCACTTACTAATTTTTGATAAATTATTAAAAATGATCCCCAAAATAATATTAAATCTTGCCTCATTATTTTTCAAGGGAAATTATCCCAAAAAATTCCTAAAATTAGAGACAACATACTTTCTAATTTTTAACAAATATTTAATTGCCTCCTGGGATTTATCATAATATTTTTAGGCCATTTAATGCCTCAAAAATATATTTTATGGATTTTAGCTCTTTATCTCTCCTAATTTCCATAGTAATTACCTTAGAAAATAAGATAATTATTACTTATTATTTGAAACCACATGTTCACCTATTTTCAATAGGTATTATCTATTGAAATATAATATTAAGAGATAAATAATTACCACCAACAGCACTCAAATTTAGAATCAAGGATTTAATTTCTTGCACAAAGTGGAAGTCAAACAATTGTAACAACATTCTTGCATATAGCATTTCTTGTTGCTATATTCAACATTTGGCTCAAAGGCTAGTCAAAAAATAAATCGTATCACATTGCAAGGTGGGCAAAGTTGTACATTCACTTCCAATCATATACATTGGCAAAATAAGGTCATATGAAAGCCACTACTTTACAATAAAACTACATCTCTACTTCTTCTTCTTCGATCACGGTTGCCGCATTACAGTTGGGACAGCACCTTTTGCTTATGTATGTTTTTGTCATGCGTTACAAGCCACCATAAGCATTCAAACTTTATCTGCCGTAGTTGCTCACGAGACAAATTAGGCATAGTATAGCCTTCGTTGTCGTGGGGAGAGCCATCTCATCCCTGTAACCATGATAGAACATGGACACCACAAGAATTCCTGCAATTCATCATGTCACGTACAATGAACCACAAGTAAAAAACAGATTCTCAACAATGAACCAAAAATGCTTACGTATCATTTTGCAAGTGCACTTTGGCCCAGTTGACTTGGTCAAAAGAATCAGAATCAGAGGAAGTGAAAGAGAATATGAATTCAGAAACAAGTTCTGTGACACCAGCTGTGGAAAAATCAAAAGAAACAGAGAAAGAATAAGAGAAAAAATGAGGCAGAGCAGCAAGTGATAGTTTCAATTCCTCACTGGCCTCATACAATTAATAGTGCCAATAAATCCCCAATTAGCTAACCTAATTATATTCATGATCTACATAACATAAAGAGACATCAGACGATACAATGAAGGAACAGAAACTTGAAAAAGTGGAGGAAACAAGTGACAATAGATAACACTTATCGCTAAAAAACAACTGCAATCTTTCTCCATATTTTTATTATGCAACTGAAATTTCTAGAAACATTTACAATTTTCCATCATAATCCTATTTAACTTTCTCAGAGAACACTACCAACTCAAGCCCACACAAATTTTCACACAGCTTCAATATCCCAACTGCTACTTCACGTTCAATGTTGTATTTAAACCAGAAAGCATCCCATTCAGATTTGTCATATTTAAACCAGAAGCAGAGAATTGAAATATCAAAAAAGAAAAGGAAACATAATAAGTTGCACACGTAAAACCATGACAAGTTGAAATTCCCACAATATTGTTCATGGAAATGCAAGAACTAAAAATTAAGCCATGTTTCATCAAACTCACATGAGTACTTACTCTAATTGTTCTGGACAGAGTATTCTACAAGAACCTCAGGTTCTGCGTCATTGCCTCAAGAAGCGACATGAATAAAAGAAACTGAGGGTAGCACTAGCATATTCTTTCCCGTTAGCATATTACGGCAAAAAAAAAGGCAAAACAAAGAACACAAATCGAATACGCATCGCAAGCACTGCAGCCACGCACAAAGAAAATAAATGGAAATGCAAGTCGCACAGAGACAAAGCCACAGCCCACAGAGGTTCGTAGTCGTATTCGTACATGCGTCCTGCGACGGTCAACGGAGCCAACTCGGCCAATCACGTACAGACAGATCGAAGGCAAACAGATTCGAGCACATATCGAACGGCACCGGCAAAGGGAACGGCGAACTAGACTTGGGCGAAATAGCGAAGGGAACGGTGAGCTGGACTTGGGCGAAATAGCGAAGGGAACGGCTAAGGGCTCAGGTTCAGAATGGGAGATGACAGACTGATTCAGTGGTTTAGGGCTTTAGGCGCGTTTTTTATGCTAAAGGGCAATATAGACATTTGCCATTTTGAAATAATTACACAGAAGTCCCTAGGGACTTCTATGTAGTTTAGTCATTTCAGGGGACCTATTTGTAATTATCTGTGGTCCTTGGGACCTGTGTGTAATTTGCCCTTTTTTGTATATTACTGGTGATCGAATCTCTTCAAACTTCCTATTTCATGAATGGCTAATTATTGGTGCTCAAACCTCTTCGAACCCCTCCCAGTTCGCCGATGGGGAGGATTGTTGCGGCTCTTTGATGCAGGCGCCTTCAAGAGATGTAGATGGGGTTATTAAGGTAAAATTATCAAATTCTGAAACATCATTTTAAGACATATATCCTAATATATAATTTATTAAATGTAATGACGGGATTTAGAATTTGGGTAATCCTATTGTCTTTTTAAAGGGATTTTCCCAAAATTGTAGCTTAAAACTCCGCAAGTATACAAGCCGTATCAAATAATAAAGTGATAAAAAAAAAATCATTCTCACAAGGACTTGGTACTAGCAATTCAGTTGAGCAGTGATTTTACACTTTTGTTTAAGTTGAGTCAACATGATTTGAATCAAAAATAGAAATAAAAGCTAACTTTAAAAAGAAAATCAAATCTAATTAAGGCTAGAGATAAGAGTGATTTTAAATCTTATGCGTTGACTTAGACTATTATAACCTTGCTGATTAGTTTATAGTGTCTAATTTCTCCCTTTAATCGCATTTAAATTTATATTTGTTAGTCTATGGCTCGTTTGAGATAGCGGTGGTAGAAGTGGTTTTTTTTTCTGATGGGCTTTTCCTATTGGAATTTTTTTTATGATGGATTTTTTCGATGTAATTTGTGTTTGGGATAGCGATGGCAGAAGTGATTTTTTCCTTGATGGCCACTTGTTTAGCAAAGCTTTTTAAAATATAGATGAGATAGAAAATGATGAAAATGATTGAAAATGGCATGAATCATATATATATACACACACACATACATACATACATATTGTATAAAATGTGATAATTTGGGGTAAAAAATAAATATAAATATAAATTTGCTAAATAAAATAGTAAAGTTACCATTAAAAAATTACAACACAATAAAGTGCTTAAATAAACATATCCCCTACAAATTGGTTTATGATTTGATCACGAAGTCAAAGTGAAGTAGCAAAAGCTCCAACAATGAGCTTCAACAACAAAAAAAAAAAAAAAAAAACCCCACATCAACCCCATAAACCCATCAAACAATGATGTCATCCCAAACATTTAATTATCATGTTTTCCCTCTTGTTGGGTTTTTTTTCCCATCTGATGGACTTTTTTTCCCATAAGATGCTATCTCAAACACACTCATACGACTCTTAATTACATAAGAGTGTCTTTCGATTCACTAAAAGACAACCCAATTATATTAATCCCTAATGTCTTAGGTGATTAATTCTCAATTGGATTAACTTAAGTGAGACTATGTAGAGCCGATAGGTATATGTCTATCTTACAAGCAAATTAAGTCTGAAAACTTAATCCTACACGGATTAATTGAAGGTCTATCCTAAATTTTCTATGTTTAGACTCCTTTAAAATACCAAAATAGTTTCAATTTTTTTTCATATTTCAGAACAAGTGAGCTCACAATTCGATTAATAAACATGACATTATAACAATTAAAAGAATAAATCACCATCCACTAATCTATATATAATCAAACTAAATAACCCAAAATAAAGATTTAACTACATAATCTGAAGATTGTCATTAATAAAACAATAGCTAATAAAAGACAAGAAATAAGAGAAACAAAAGGAGAAACAAATATTTAATGTCAAATTTTCATCTATGCCGTAGATCTTCTACATCTCCAAACTTTAATCTCCCTCCATTAAAATTATGTGTTATTGTGTTGCCATCACCAACCAATCAAAGGAAATAAAACACATCGTCTTCTCGCTACACTTTGCATATATATAGGTATATACTACCTCCTTGCAAAGCTTTTACTACAATGTGTTCGATTGTGAAAACTTCCAATTTTTATTATTTATTGCTTCTTTCATAAAGTTAAAAACTTCTATTGTAATTAAAATCTCATAAATGATGCATCCAATATATCACAACATCTCAAGAATTTTTTTTTAATTTAGTATTGATGGCTTTCCAAATATATCAAAATATATTTTAAATCTATTAAAAATGGAAGTCATCAATAATATATCATGAAAATATAAAATATAAAAATACAAATATTCAAACATCAAACATATAATTGAAATTACAATATAAAAAAAATAGTTTTTGAATAATATATTATATATGAATAAAAATATTAAGAAAAAAAAATCAAAATCAAAATATTTTTATTTTTTATTTTTGAGAACATATTAATTAATACGAGTAATAAGTATTTACATGAAATAATAAAGTAAAAAATATATATATTACAATAATATATTAAAAATACATTATAAAAGGCAGAATAACAGGAAAAAAAAAAAATTTAAAATTACAAAATCCTTAATTAGATATTTTTCATAAAATGAGTTGTGAATTACTTATCAAATCTCATAATTACTTTATTAATTTTTGATAACAAACCTAATTTAAGATTTTACAATTTTAAAGTTCTTTTTCATTCATTTCTTATGAAAACGATATATAAAGATATTTACATGATGTTTGGAAGTGTTTTAGGATGTATAAAAGTTTTTTTTTTCCTTTTAATTTTTTTCCTTATTAAGGAAATTTAACTAGATTTTAAGGTTAGAAGAATGCAAGAAAACAAGCAGTACATACATCTATAATTGTGCAAACTATCAAGGAATAAAATGTACGCCACTCCAATTGCTATTCCAAGTCATTTCTATCAGAAATGTTTTATTCTATATATAAATTATTTGGCAAAAGAAAACTCAATTGCATTACATTTTTTTCGCAAATGAACTTATTGTATAGAGAAAGATTATACATCATAAAGAAATTAAAAGTAATTAAGATAGGTTGGTTTTAATCAGAGGGTAATATTTAAAAGTAATGATTATATTTTTTACCATTTCAATTATATAAAATATTTTTTTAATGTTTATAAAATATGTAGAAGTGACTTACTAGGGGTGTGCAAAATTGGACCAGACTATATCAGGTTGATTAATCGAGTTGGACCGAGTTCAGGACTAGGTGATTAGACCACCAGGCTTGGTCTAGTGTGGTCTATGTGAATTTTATTTAAAAAATTTCTAATTTAGAAGTTTTTTTTATTTTTTTATTTGATGTTGTTATAGTTTCTTTTAAAGGATGTATTATTTTTGGATGATTTTTATATTATTGTAAGTATTTTTATTATCTTAATTGTGTTTATCCAGTTTAATTATTGGCTTCCTGTAGAGAAAAATGAAAGACAAATAGGGAATTTAAGGTCCTGAAGACTAGTCCACCAGTAGTCCACCAGTCTCCACCAGTCTGGGGAACCAAGTCCAATCTAACTCAACCTCAGGTTCCCACTAGCCAAACCCACAGTCCGTCCGTCTATGAAAACAAACCAAACTTCAAGTCGTAGAAGTCCTTTCTACTTCCATAAAAAGCTCTTCTATGATACCACTCTGGTCCTATTTATAAGTCTATTTTGACCAACAAAATTTAGTCCTATTTATAAGTTCAATTTCATATAATAAATGAGATTGTGACAATTTTACCCATATTAATTATACCTATGAAAATAGAGAGAAAAGAAACCGTTAAAAAATACTCAATCATAAATAAGGGTAAAGTTGAAAATATATTTTTATAATTATTAAGTTAATTACCTCTCTTTTGTATGTGATATTTGGTTAAAACGAACTTATAAATAGGACCAAAATGATATCAAACAAGGCATAAGGATTTGGAGCGGTACGCCACATTTATGATGAGTTTTTTTTTTTGGTTGCCCACCGGTTCGAAACCGCCCAACTAATCCGGATCCGCCAGCGTCGCGACTGGATATGGTGGGAGAGTCTCCCAGCGGGGTTTTTTGCATTCACAAAACTCGAACCCGAGACGTTACTTAAGCGACACAAGTCGCTTACCACTTGAGCCAACCCCGTTGGTTACATTTATGATGAGTTGTTGAACTGCCAAGTGATGAAGACCTGGACAAGTTTAACAATATTTCAACCAAAGAAAAAACCAATGACTATTTTACTTGAAGACCCGCCTGCTGGACGGCTGAACAACTTAGAAATATTTCAACCAAAGAAAAAAACAATGCCTATGGCATTTGATTTTTTTCGGAGTTCTTGTGAAGATTATAAATGGAAACAGTTGACATGCAAGTTACTATAATTTCATTTGAATTTTTTAACAGGTTTCTTTTCATTTTTAATCACGTTTTCGTATTTTTTTTCGAACCTTATATCATTTTTTTTCTTTTCATTTTTTTCGAACTTTAACAGCTGGACGGTTTTTTTTTTTAATTAGAACTCTATATAATTTTTTTTTTTCATATCTTTACAGTTTCACCTCCTCTTTATTTAAGTCCCTGTAATTTTATGCAACATGAAAAAAAAAAAAAAAAAAAAAAAAAAACTATAGGTACAGGTAAAACTCCAAGGACACCCAACAAAAAGAAAAAACCTACATAAACCAAATTAAAAAGAACAAATTGCACTTAGGTCCCGAGCAAGGGAAAATATGACAAAATAGTCTCTTGAAATCTCAAAATTGCGAGGAAGTCATGCGGGACTTTTTTGCAATTTTTCTATATGTGAAAAGACACATATGCCTCATGGAAGCTCATGGACTAGTAAAAATATGCTCATAGACTTTTCAAAATATACTCATTTATCAACACATTCACATGGAGTTGTCAAAACATGATAATTTCTCAACACATTTACATGGACTCGTCAAAACAGGAACTTGGACTTGTCAAAACATTCACATAGACTAGTCAAAACAAGCTTGTGAACTTGTCAACACAGGCACAAGGGGCATTTCACATTTGTGTCTTTTTACATATGAAAAATATTACAAAAAAGTGACACAGAACTTCACCGAAATTTTGAGATTTTAATAGAACATTTTGTCATAAATTCTCTTACTCCCAACCTATGTGCAATTTTCTCAATTAAAAATAAACCATAGGAACTTGTAAATTAATATTTCCTTTATAATATTCAAACTCAATTTTAAAAGTTAGATTTAAAATTTTTATGTACTCCTCTTGTACTTAATGTAAAACATAATTGAGGAGTTTATATTAGTTTTAAGTATAAGTTAGAGATGAAAGAAATTAATGAAGATGATTAAGGCATTTAAGGAAAAAAAAATGCTACATTAACTAACTTAACTAACTTCTTTAATATAATAAAATTTGTTACTTAGATCTTCCATTAAGAACTAGATGAGTAACATCGAATGTTAACATCGGGAATAATTTCCAATAATCCTGGATCGAGTTTCGATGAAGTTCAATTGGTAGTACCACCTCTTGATACCAGAATAATTTCCAATAATAAACCAGAATGTTGGCAATTACATCACATAAATGTATAAATACAATGAAAAGTAAGAGGCACACTAGTAGTATCATAAACGTGTAACCACAACTACTCATAATATTAACATTAATACATACAACAAAAATCAATGCCAGGAATCTAATTGTATAAATGCATCATTACAAAATAAACCAAACAAATTCTGATTCACTCCTTCATCTCAAGACTCTCAATGTCATGGCCTTCTTTTTTGTTCAGTAAATGTTAGCTTCCCGGGTGAAACCAGCTTTACACTCATTTGATTCATCACATAAATCAAGAGAATCATAGTTATCAAATACATTAGATGGTTGAAATCAACGAACAAACCAATTTTGTACGTTGAACCTGCAAAATCTACCAACAAAATATATTTACCAACTTCTCAGGTGTTCATTTTTGTGAAGGGGGAGCAACAAAGGAAGTACCAGCCTCATTCTCTTCAATACATGAGAATTGGCAGTCAAAGACTTCAATCAAAACTCGGCGAATCTTCATTATTTCTCTGGTGCATTTTGCAGGCCTGAACTGCTTGAGGCAGATTGGTGTTTACCAAAATCGCTACTAGGTCCACTGTATTCACTAGTTTCTTGCTCTAATGCCAACTTCCTGAACTTCTTTAGGTCCTCGCTGTATTGGCCAGTATCATAACCTGAACTTTCAAAGGAACTAAATGCTCTGCTGTGCCCAGGTGTGTTCCCCTCATTCAGATCATCCAAAGAAATATTGCCTTCTAGAGCCCGAACCACCTGCTTCATGCCGGACATCTTAATCATCACAAGCAAGCATTGGAGCTCTAGGTTTCAGAATTCTATTTGCAAATGGTCAAATTGGATGTCGGAATTTCTATATTCCAAAATATTATCAAACATTCTATAGCATACTCCCTCCGATCCTTAATATAAAATACACTTGTAGTTCAATTTTTTCATTAAAGTAGATTTTATACTAAAGACTTGAGGTAGTATTTTCCAGTACCTTGCAACTTACAATACATTGCAAATCATCACTGAACTCAATTTTTCATAGAAATTGGCAGATGTGTAGTTAGGGAGAATTCATTGTCCATACACGCTTGCTAGAAATAGAATGTCCAAAGCAATTCATCGATAGAAAATAACGGAGAACTAAAAACATATTTCTAGACTTGGTTAACTGACCTGGCTCATTCGAGGCCGTTGCCTAGCTGAATGGCGCACACAATTTGCAGCACAGGCAATCATTCGAAGCATCTCATCAGAGTCATAACTCTCCTGCAACCTTGGATCAGCAAGAGCATCGAAGTTTCTATTTTCCATGGCTTGAAAAAGTAAAGGTCTTGCCTGTAATTTGCACAATGTCTTAGAGCCTGACAGGTATATCACCTACTCATTACAAGTAATCACGGATTTCGTTTATTAAAACCATCAGTTCAGTCAACAAAGGCATTGCCGAATGCTGATAGACAATTGGAAAATTGAAGAATGTTTTGTAGACCAGCTGTCTCAACTATTCATTACAAGTTCCAGCTTTAGCCGTTCAACCACATAATTTACTTTGAAAGAGACCCAGTGTACCAACTACACGCTTATATGGTTAATTTGAGTTTCTCAACACATGTAGCAAATACTAACTTAAAGAGATTTCCTGTGTAAGGAAAAAAAATAGAAGAAAAATATCTAAATTTACATAAAATATAAACAGTAATGTAAGTCGTAAACACAGTAATCAGACCCATTCTGTTTTATAGCAATTAGTAGTGATAATCATAAACTCAATATACATACACGATTAAAAAAAAAAACAGAAACTGTGAGATATCATAAATAATCTGTTTCTTAAGAGAGAAATATTGATAAAGCACTGTACCCACCCACTCAACCATACTGTCATCTGTAAAAGACTCGGTTTTATCAACAGGTCTTCGTCCAGTAATCAACTCCAAAAGCATAACACCAAAGGAGAAGACATCTGACTTCTCAGTGAGTTTTCCACTAGCAGCATATTCTGGAGCCAGGTATCTGCATTAAATTAAATCAGAATTAAAAAAAACAAAAAAAATGCCACAAAGTCACAAACAGTTAACAAAAAAGGGGAGGGGTCAAATAAATGTATTTCATAGCGGGATTCAAGAGAAAAGATTCAGCAGAATAAAATTTACCCAAAGGTTCCCATTACTCGAGTAGAGACATGGGTATCAACATCTGATGAAATTTTGGCAAGTCCAAAATCTGCAACCTGAATAAGAGACACAGGCATAAGCGCTTGAGAGAAAATGAATTTTTGTATATTTAAAATCTAAAGGTATTGTTTCTTTTGCATAATATACAAATTTTGGAAGGGACTGAAAAGTTTAGAAAGTTACAAATCCTACCTTGGCCTCAAAATTGTCATCAAGAAGAATGTTAGATGCCTTGATGTCTCGATGTATGATTCTCGGGTGACCTAAAACAATATTGGGCAGAAAAAGCTAAAAATTCCAAGACCAACATAGCAAACCAAAAGAACTGTCAGGCCTCTACTGTAAATTAGTTACATAAATTCTAAAGCAAACTCACAGTCCTCATGCAGATATGCCAATCCCTTTGCAGATTCAATAGCAATTTTTATCCTTGTTGCCCAGTCCATTGCTGTTCTATCTTTTCCTGGAATGATTGTGAATGGAACAACCACATAGACATTATCACTAAGATAATCAAATTTGCAACTCAATATAGGAGGCCCTCGTCACTCAATAGCCAACACAGGTCAGGCAAGATTTGAATTACACTAGAATACATTACCATAATGGGAATTTCAAATAACCAAATTTAATCTTTCAACTTAAACAGTGAGCATACTATTATATATTTTCCACAAAGTACATCAAAAACCATAACATGAAATCAAAATTACACTTTAACTAAAGTAAACAACAAAAGAATAAAATTGCATTTTAAAACAAAAATTGTAATCCACACCAGTTTTCTACATATATGTTGCTTCCATTTTATATATTTTCAGGAGGAAAATCACAAGCTAGCTATTGACAGGCAGGAAAAAACCTGAGGTTAAGTTGAACTAGTAACCCAAAAACCTTTCCAGCATTCTACACCACTCGTTCCCAGATTAACTTTAAAAATCGCCTCCCAACCATTTCTTTGCAACCTTAAATTCCCAAATCACTCTACAAACTCTGAGATGTTGATTATTGAATCTTAAACCTTAGAGTTGACGTATACCCTTCAAATACCCTAATTGTTGTGCAAGGTAGGGTTCCTGTCAACAAATGCATATCTGCAATGAAATTAGCGCTCGTAATTTTATTTGCTCTATTTTTGTTCTCATAGAATGGGTGGATGCAATCAGATTCAAATTTGTAGCAACTTACTGAAAAATTTACTCAGATATCGATTTCTCATGGTTTTCATTAACTATAATCCAGATTTAGCTTCAAATCTTTCAAGTATTTCAACAGTCCAAGAAAAAATCAACCACATGTTTTTCATGAACAATGTGCGGTTGTTATTGAAAGTACGGATATGGCACCCAGAGAATATATCACAAATTGTATGTTACCACATTTTCAGCAAATTCTATCTCAGGAAAAAAAGCCTAGCTATTCTCCATTCTACATCACTTTAGCATGCTTCTCCATTTGGGAAGATGAGGGGGAAAATTTTAATATTGGAGTCTTACCATGCAAATGGAATTCTAGTGTATTGTTTTGAACAAACTCATATACAAGCATCCTCTGCGTTCCAGCAATGCAGTATCCAACTAAGGAAACAAGATGTCTGTGATGGACTCGGCTAATCACGTCCACTTCAGCCTGGAATTCACGCTCCCCCTGTCTGCTCCCAGATTTCAGCTGCTTAATTGCAACAGTTTTTCCATTTGGGAGGACTCCTTTATGGACATAGCCAAACCCACCTTGACCAAGAAGATTTGAGTTTGAGAATCCATTTGTTGCAAATGCCAGTTCTTCATATGTAAACGAGATTTGTGACAGTCCCAATGTAATAACGGCAGAAGATTGCGTATGGTACGGTCTCTCGGATTCCAAAGGAGAAGATGCGACATTATGAGATGATGCTTTCTGATTCATCCGAACTCCAAGGGGTGGACTTGGCTTGCCACCATCAGTTGGAGGAGGAATGTTATTCTGCCATTGCTGGGGCAGACCACCAAACTGATCAGCTGGAGAAATTGGCATCAATAATCGTTGAGTACCAGAATTAGGTTCAATTTAACATGCACAAATTCATAAAGTTAGAATCGCACTTTATGTATATCGAATTGAGGTAAAGCTTATTCAAGGAAACTAAAGAAATACAGGTTTGTCCAACCAGAAGCTATCAACCTAAACACAATGCGAAAAGCAGAGAAAGCACAATTCCTCTAAATAAATGATAAAATCAACCCCCTCCGGACATAGATCCCTTTTTCAACCCAAAAACAAGACCGGGTATAGAAAGATAAAATGAGCAACTGAAATTAAACATACTTCGTGCGTCGTTTAGCACAGAAACTTTTCCTCCAGGAAGCAGTAAAATGAAGTCAATGAGTGTCTCAATCCAATAGATTTACATAACGTAGAATGTAACGCCTCGTTTACTCTGCTTGTCGGAGTACTAATCGACAATCTAACTGACTTATCTGTTCATTAACCAATTGAATACACCGAAGAACGATGGAAAAAAAACGTTTATATGCATTAAAGTTTAAAGCAATGTGGGAAAAAAAAAAAAAAAAAAAAAAAAACCTGTAATTTTTTTTAAAAAACACGGGTATATAAACTACATAAAGGAAACCAGGAAAGGCCTACCTTTGGGTTGAGATGGAGGAGCAGCAGAGCAATCGTCCAAACCATATTTTCTCATCCTCCTCCGCTTCCTCCTTTTATAGAAAAAAGCGCAAATGCCCACAAGAACAAGCATAAGCAGCGAGCCAAATACAGTACCGACAACTAGTCCGGTTAATGTAGCTTTGGACATTCCGTCTGATTCCGGCGCCGGAGTGGCGGTAGGTGACATGGAATTACTCTGAGTTGAGGGAGACGTGTGATTGGTGGTGGTGGCATCAGGAGGCGGAGGAGAAGAAGGAGCAGTGGAGTTGGCAGACGGAGATGTTTCCGGAGACGGCGAAGACATCGCCGGAGAAGAAGGGTTTCTGCTTAGGGGCTCAGACAGAGGTGTGAACAAAGGAGGAAAAAGAAAAAGTGAGAAAGCGAGAGCATGAGAATTGAGAAAGGTACAAATATCACAAATTACAAGATTGAATTGAAGACTGTATCATCACATGTGAAGCGATGAGTAGAATACGGTGGACTTGTGGTGGACCATGTCAGTGAGAGACACCGTGAAAATTGAAGAAATGAGATTGGAAACAATTGTGTACGGAAGATCCTAATCCAGGAGCAGTTCATCCGTCACGTCCTGTCGTTTTGTGGGATCGTTTTCCATGGTTTTGCGTTTTGACCCCAAAAGTCCCTTGCCGGATTTATTGTGGTTTCTCTGTTTTCTTAATGTCAAGTATTGGAGTATATGATTATTTTTTTGATCCAAAATATTGAAAAGATATATAGTATGTCAAATTTAGGTTGGTATGATAAGAAATTAATTATTTTCAACCGTTAAAACTCTAAATTCTTTCAATTTTGTTTTATTCAATCTTGTTTTATTTATTCTCAGCAAGAACAAACATATTTTTTATTATAAATAATTAATTTAAAATTGAATTCATCTAGAATATAATGTTCTCTAGGTTCGTTCATGTGTCGTATCATAAACACACATGCATGGGATATTTTTATTTTTTTATTTAGGAAAAATTAAGCGTGGCAATCAATTTCAAATGGAAATGATATGGTAAAAATAAATACACAAAAGGGAAAAACTAGGTTCTGATACCCACGGAAACAGAAAAGTAATAGAGTTAGGATTCAGAAAAGTTGGTAATCCATAGAGTTTCCATATACAGTGATTAGTGATTCACATTTCAAACGATGAACAAATAGGTGTTGAATACTTGAATTAGGATTCGGCTTCACTAATCAAAGTCTCTTTCCATCCTCTACCATCTTTTTTCTTAAAACATAGCCGTTTTGACACAAAAATAACACCTTATGCTATTTTTTAAAAATATATTTTAATGTCTTGTAGGTCTTTAAAAAAGATACTTAGGATATTGACCGTTACGGGAGAAATACTGACTAATACTTCATAATCTTAAAAAATTATTTTATGATGTTAAACAAATATTTTAGTCTTGGTAGTATTAAAAAAAGATCTTGGGATCTTGATATCTTCGATGATATCGACGCTTGAAAAAATACTTCATGATCTTGAAAAATTATTTTGGAATCCTGAATTATTTTAGGATCTTGAAATTTTTCAAGATCCTAAAATAATTTTTCAGAGTCATGAAGTATTTTTTTCAAGATCAACCAAGTATCTAAAGTATCTTTTTTGGGTCGATCAAGACTCGAAATATTTTTTCAACATCCTAAAATAATTTTTCAAGATTATGAAGTATCAATCAGTATTTTTTCAAGATCGGTCAATATCTTAAAATATATTTTTAGTACTGAAGAATATATATAATTAAAAAAAAAAAAAAAAAAAAAAAAAAAAAAAAAAGAGCATCAGATATTGTTGTTGCACCAAAACCGCACTATTTTAAGGAAGAGGATGGGAATCCAATGAATTACAAGTAATCTTGATGTAATAATTCACTAACTGGGTTTGGGACATACACATGCAACTACTACTTTATGTCCAAAATTTAAGAGTTCCAATTAGATTTTTTTTTTTTTTTTTTTTTTTTTTTTTTTGGCTAAGGCTTTCCTTTTGAGGTCTAAAGTGGAAAAGATTTTCGTCCATCTCAACAATTTCGCTTTTTCATAATTTGAACTTATATTTTCCTCCGGGATAGATTTAGTTTCAAATACAAGATTTCAAGCCATTTTTCTCATATGTTTATCATTTTTTATTTAATTAATTAATTAAACTTAAAAATTGATATATATAATATAATGTTATATCAAATTTGTTCAAATTAACAATTTTATTTTATTTCTTTAATCTACATAAATTAATTAAGTAACTCTTTTGTTAGAGACAACCAGACCGGAAGTAATATTTAAAAAAGCATATTGCCAAGAGCTTGATGTGGGAACAAGGGATGTAGGATGATATGAGCAATATTTAAGGTTCAGAGTCTCTTAATGTTACCCAAAAAACAATTCGATAAATGATAATTTTAAAGAAAAATTAACAAAATGTATTTTGAAATACCTCATAATTCTGTATTATTCTCTACATTAAATTAAAAGTAAAGGATTTCTCCAGTCACTGAAGATAAGTTATCTCCAATAACCCCTAAAACTACGTCATTTTGGATTAATAAAAGGTGTTTCCGTAATTTTGCACCATTCATTAATGGGTGAAGGTTCAATTTTACCAACCAACTATTAGGGAAAGAGCACCTGACACAATAAACTATTTATGGTACCTTAAACACACAAAAAAACAATTAAAAGAGGGAAGCAAACACAAAGCCGTCAGGTTTAGAACTTAACGGACGTTTAGGGCTCATATTTTCGCTGATGTGGATGCTTGCTATGAACATGTGGCAAGTTAAGTTAGATGGATTGAACTCTGCCTTGTATTTTCCCCTAAGATTCGACGAATAGAGCAGAGAAGACGAAGACGAAGAACAAAGAAGGGCGAAAACGCAATCAACCCCAAATCGACGTCAATGATCCCGAAACTATGAGTGATTCTCCGAGATGGGCTGATTGCGAGCGTGGTTGTCTGAAATCGTAAACCAATCGCGCATGCTATTTCACTATCGACACTCGCGCTAGGGTTCAGGGAGCTGCAAGTTCTTCACAGGTAACGGACGATTTTCGACAATAAATGGCTTCTTTGTTCATTAAGTTGTGTTAATAAATCATGCACTGGTGTCCCACCTTCGGTTAAGATTCTTTTGGTTTTATTTATGAGATCTTGGAACTTGATGCAGGTCAAGAAGCGACATACACCATTGCTGAAGGTTTGAGCTTCTTTCACCTCTTTTATTTATGATTTAGTAGTTTTTATGGCAGTGATTTTAGCTGAATATATCAGATCACCTGGCAGGAGATTAATATTTCTGAAGCCACTACTCAAGCCTTGATGCATCCTAATTTTAGTCAGTATATGTAATTGTGCATATTTCACATCCTCACCTTTGACTTGTTGGCCAAAAAGAAAAAAATCCTTACCTTCGACTGAGTGGTTTAAAATGATATTTGCCTGTATTTGTGGGGTGCTTTCTTTTTGCGTAAATGGCAAAACAATTAATTGACTTAACTTTTACCTCTCTTTTTGGACTGTTTATGAACTCTCTAGCTCTTAGAACTTTGTTCCAAGGCTCAATTTGCACCCACTTGATTTGTGTTATTATTTCCCAATTATATGGAACAATTCTATTGTCTCTCCATTTATGCCCTTGTTTGCTTTATTTGATTGTAGGAAACACATAATAAAGTGGTAGCGTATGCGTTGTTTCAGCTGTTTCCTGATACCCCTGTTCACCTCCCAATTACAGAACCGTATGCTTCACTAGTGATACAGTGGATGAAAGGTTGTTTTCCTTGGTTATTGTTTTCTTCTTTGATTGAATCCTAATCATAAAAACATCTTGTGGGATCCTTTTTCATGCTCCTTTCTACAGCCTTGTCACAATCTTTTATGCATTCTTGTAACTGTAATTTAAGAATAGTTGTTTTGAAATAAAAATATATTTTTTTCCAATGTACACCTACCTATTCTGATATCACATAAATGCATTGGGCTGGATCCTACTTTTGTAAAGGGTTATACTAGAAAAGGTGCTATAATATTTTGTGGGTTCTGAATCATGACTTATGATTTATTTGCGGGGTAAAGCTTCTTTTTTGTGACTGATTAGCTTGTTGCAGCGTTAATGGCGGATAAAGGCAAAGGCGTAGCTCATTCAGAAGAGGAGACGGGACCTGTGTTGAGAGGGAACGATGAGGTACTCGAAATTAACTACTTAAGTAAGATGAGGAAGGTAAGTGAGGTTGTTTTTGTTGAGGAAGAAACTGTTAGAACCTTTTACATAAGGTCGGGTCAGGGGGAAAATGAGCTTGATGGTGATTATATAGAAGAATTAGGTGAGGTAGATGATTCAGGTGACTTAAATGACATAGGCAGTTTAGAAGACATTCCATTGAACCAAAATGTTGGTGAGCTAGGGGAAGATGATTCTGACATTGATGATGACAGCTTTATGGCACATTCACTGTCAGAATCTTCTGAGAGTGAAGACAGTTTAGAGGATGATTATGAAATACATGAAGAAACTGAAGTTAGTGATGAGGAAGAGGAAAATTTAAACTATGGTGGGCCTGTAGAAGAGAGGCTGAGCTTAAGTCAGTTGGATGGGTCTGAAAGAATGCCCTATTTCACGGTGGGAATGACATTCTTGGATAGGGTTGAGTTGAGGAGGGCTATTGATAAATATGGTATTAACAATGGAGTTTGTGTGAAAATAGTTAGAAGTGAGAAGAAGATGGTTATTGCAACTTGTCAAGAGGGCTGCCCATTTAGGTTGTATGCATCTAGAGATAGCCTCGGAGTTGGGTACATTTTGAAAACAATTGTTCACGAACATATGTGTGCTAGGGTTTATAAGAATCCAAGAGCAAGTGTGAGATGGCTAGCTGAACACTTCAAGGATAAAGTCCAAGACAATCCTCAATATAGTACAAGTGAGATGAAGAAGGAGGTTGAGCATGACTTGAAACTGTTTGTGAGCAAATATAAGTGCAAGAGGGCCAAACGGAGAATAATGCAAGACATGGAAGGGAGTTTTGTAGATGAATTTCACAAATTGGAAGCTTACTGCAATGAGCTAAAGGTGTCAAATCCTGGATCCGATGTAAGTGTTGAGGTAAGTCCTGAAGCGTTAGATCAAGGCAGGAGAGTTTTTAGAAGAATGTACGTGTGTTTTAATTCATCGAAGGTATGACATTCTTGTGACTTTGACTTATTTACTACTTCTGAACTATTGGTTTCTTACCAATTAATCCCTTAATGGGCTTGTAAGGTTGTTAGTTTGCAAAGACCAGACTTGTATGCATAAACCAGTGTGATTTCAGTCTATTTACATTGTCTTTGTTGCCTTTGTATTAGGTTGGATGGAAAGTAGGGTGTAGACCATTTATTGGCCTTGATGGTACTTTTTTGAAAGGGAAAGCTAGAGGGATTTTGTTGACTGCAGTGGGGTTAGATGCAAATGATAGTATGTACCCAATTGCTTTTGGGTTGACCGACAAGGAAACTAATGTTAACTGGACTTGGTTTTTAGAGTGGCTTAGAGTGTCTCTTGAACTTGACGAAGGTGGTAAAGTAACAATTATGTCTGACATGCAAAAGGTAAAGTGATAATTATGTCTATAAATTATGTTCACCTTTGTTTGATAGTAACTGTACTCATAAAGAAGCTAACTGTTTGGTACATGCATAGGGGTTGCAACAAGCTGTCAATGGCGTACTACCGTTGGCTGAACATAGGCTTTGTGCAAGGCATATTTATGCCAATTGGAGCAAAAAATGGAGGGGACATGAGCTGAAGAAGAAATTTTTCACTTGCGCCTGGAGCACCTACAAGGAAAAATTTAATGACAACCTCAAGGCAATGGAGAAGGTTAATAAGGCAGCAGCTGTTGGAGCAGTAAGTTACCCTGTCAATGGATGGGTAAGAGCGTATTTTACAAATAGATGCCTCTCTATGGTTGTAGACAATAATGTAAGTGAGAGTTTTAATGCGTGGATATGTGAGTGTCGGTATTTCCCTGTAATTAAGATGTTTGATGGCATTAGGCTTAAGCTTATGGAAAAATGGGCTGGTAGTGATAATATTGTTCGAAAATGGAAGGGTAACCACAGCCCTAAATGTCTTGACTTGTATGAGACGAATAGGTACTTGGCTATACACTGTAGGGTTTTCTTTAATGGTGATGATGGCTATGAGGTGGTTGAGGGGAAGGATAGGCACTCAAGATGCAATTTGGATAGGAAAATGTGCACTTGTAGAGCATGGGATTTAACTGGAATCCCATGCCAACATGCCATATGTGCGATGTATGATGCCAAGGTGGACCCCATTAGTCAAATTTCACGATATTACCATAGGGAAACATTTGTTGCAAGTTATAGAACAAAATTCCAACCAGTAAGGGGACAACAATTTTGGGAAACACACAAGTACCCTCCAATGCTACCCCAGTTTGTATGCAAATTACGTGCGAGACCTCCAAAGCGAAGGAAAAGGACCGAAGAAGCACAAAGAAGACGCAATATCTCCACCGCCACTACAAGTGCAAAGATCGATTTTAATGCATCCGCAGCTCCGCGTGCAGAGAAATTAAGCAAAAAATGGACAGTTATGAAGTGCAGCTTCTGTAGGAAAGAGGGACACAATAGAAGCACGTGCAAAGAAGTGAATTAAATTTTTTACTCCCATGTTTTACATTTATTGAGCATGATAGAGCGTATTACTTGTGACTGATCATATTTCTTGGTTGCTAATAAACTTGTTGTTCATTAATACACATATTTCCTGATTAGTTGATCATTACAGAATTCTTAGTTGATCATTACACATATTTCCTGCCTATACAGTACAAAATTGCATCATTTACACATACCTCAACTTTGCAAGAATTAGACTGATTTGTATTACTTGAAGGTCAATGTATTTTTGTTCATGTGGCTTTACAGAATTGCATTAGATGTATTTGTTCACAAAAATTTATTGTTTTAGGCCCCACCCTCGAACAATTCTCATCCTGGACGGAAGAGACGAACACCTAATCCATGTGTTACAAGTCAACAATCTTCATGCTCACCTTCCCAACAAACACCACAAACCACGAACCAAATGGAACCTTGCAACCAGTCAAGCAGAAGGACTCCTGTAGGGAAATATGGATTTGGAATAATGGTGGACGAAGACACTGGTAGAAGTGTTTACAATGTGAGATTTATGTGAACATTTCATTCTCCTTGTTAATTCTCGCTTTTTGTAACATACTCGGTTAAGATACCGATTTCTTTTTTTTTTTGCTTTAAATTTCCATAGCCTGGCTTAAGTTCTGAAAAGGTAATTGATGAGGGTACACCCATAGAGTTTCAGCACAATGCCAACCCTCAAACAAGATTTGCAATACCAAACGAGAAAGAAATCAGAAGATCTACATTTGCGACATTGTCCTCCCACGAAGGTTCCAAAAAGATTGACTTCCCATCTCATACTGATTCGCCACTGCCAGTGCAACCACCTGGATTGCAGTGGAACGGGCAGCCAAGTATTAGTGGCTTACAACTCAGAATGCAAAGCCAACAGATTATGTCAAGGCGAAGATCGCAACTACAACAACAAAGCGATCAACTTATGACTAGGAATATGCCTAGCTCCTCCAAGTAGACTTCTTTAGATGGTAGCTTTTTGTTGGGTGATTTCTTTTGGGATATATGTAAAATCACCAAACTTTATGTAACCTGAAAGCAAGCAACACTGAACTTGTTTTGTGTTTGGTCCTATGACCAACTTTTTGCCTTTGAGGAATTAGGATCCCTTTGTATTTATATCGATCCAAATAGATTGGAATCAGTGTATATACTTGCTTGTATATTTTGCCAGGTGTAAATGAAATATATCTTCTTTGTCATTGTAGATGCATAATTGTTTGTGCTGTCAAAATTTCATTACATTTTGATTTCACTTGTGCATTTTTTTTATCAAATTATTAATGCAGCAGCTGTATCTGTATACTGCTATAAAAATGTTAGAAGGATATGCGTGCGTTTTATTTCCAACGATGTGCAATCATCGGTGTAGCCTGTATCTACATGCTGCTGCTAGTTTTCAGCCATAGTTAAGCAATGAGATATTGTCATAATATATTGGTGCATTTCTTTGTATAAATTGTTGTTGCATAGTCACTGTACAAAGCACCAGACTTGTCTAAGTTTTCTATGAACTAAGGTTAGGAATATGAGCTTACAAAATAGAGACATTTTTCCATCAACCTAACCAAAACAAAATACATACATTTTTGCATCAACCTAAGCAACACAAAATACATACATTTTTGCATCAACCTAAGCAAAACAAAGTTCTTACAAAAACCTACATCTTCAAATACAATACACACAACCAAACACATGTTACAAATAACAATGACATCGCTACTTTAAACTTCCTTTCCCCCTTCCTAACTTCCCCACCATATAGCTCATGTCTGCGTTTAAGCTTTCTCAAATCAGTGTGTATTGCATCAAGCTCTTCACTCACTCTTTGCCCATGATCTGTTCTTCGAAGGAAAGAATTTTCATCATATAATTTGTCAATGTCGTCTAATAGCTCCTTAATCACAGTATTTGCCCTCTCACCGAATTCGTCATCATGCCAAGCAAAGAATCCGCACCCGCCATCCTATATGAAAAAAGGATACGTCAGATAAAATTTTACAAACCTACATATGCAAAAACTCAATTTTCAATAGCCAACTTATGCCACATTTATCCCCACTTGAATCAAGGAAAAAAGCCACAATATTTGTATATAACCTATACCGACAATTTGTTTATGCTTATACTACCTCAATATTTGCAAGTTGCAGGAACGGGAATAATGAAAGCATAACGCATGCGAGGGTCTAAAATAAATAAATAGATAAGACTTCACTACATGTTTAGCTTGATCGAAATCCAAACAATAAACATAATAGGAAACAATTTTCTTTTTGGTGAAGGTGGGAAATAGCTCATTTGTTCAAGCTCCTCCTGCCAATTCTCCTTCTTCTTATACTGCTAATACATCCTCTACTTCTTTTTCTTCGTCTACTTCTACATCAGTAGTTACTTTGCAGGAGCACTCCACCACCAGGAGGCCTCATCAGAATAAACACGCTTTTATTTTCCATCATCGTTCTAGATTTCATTCTAAAACCCTAGTTGCAGCATTGGCTTGTGTTCGCTAAGCATAAATGATAGAGACTATATACTTGATAAACGCTATAATTATGACTTCCAATTTTTCTCTTATTACTTAATGAAACACTACACTAAATTAGGCCTCTCGTCAATTACACAGAAAACCAATGAGCATAATCGAGTGTGGAAGCAACAAATACCCAGACTGGAATAATACCCAACCTCGAAAATATCCAACTCGGATTAACCTTGCTTACCTGGTAGTAGTATGGGCATCCGTAGAACCTTCGACCTGAGTTGCCCTCAGTCCATGCCGTCCATCTTGAAGCCACCATTCTGTGATAACAGTACCTTCTGGGAGGTTCATAATCATCCTCACGATTGGGTTGTCGAAGAAGCACCACCCTTCGCCTGCTTCTTGTCGTCAAGGATGAAGAAGATGATGCGTTTCCATATCGTTGACGCATTTACCTCCGAGATCGCGTTTTCGCCCTTCTTTCTTCTTTTCTGCTTTCTCGCCTTTTCTCAGGTTGCGGCTTTGTCTTCTTCTCTGCTCCCTTCGTCGAAGCTAAAGGTAGCAAAAAGAAACGCAGAGTAAAATTTAATGCCACATGATCATGGCACAACACCCACATCAGCATCTCAGAAGCCCTAAACGTCCGTTACCACAAAACCTGACGGCGTTGTGTTCCTTTCCTCTTTTAATTGTTATTTTGTATTTAAGATACCATGAATAGTTTATTGTGTCATGTGCTCTTTCCCTAATAGTTCGTTGGTAAAATTGGACCTTCACCCTTCATTAATTCACTTTAAATTACAAACATACCCTTCACTAATTCAAAACGACGTAGTTCTATGGGTCACTGGAGATAACTTATCTCCAGTAACTGGAGAAATACTTTTCCCTTAAATTAAATTTAGACAACGTCATCACTACTCTTCACACCCATTTAATTTGTCTATGTAGAAATGTCTTACTACTAATTAGGTCACATATGATACAATGTCATGCCGAAATGTATTAATTTGATCTTTTTCCAAAATAATGATTTTCTTCAATGTTTTCATACCTAATCGGATCGGTCGGTTCGTCCAGATACCTTACCGGCTTGATTCAGAAATTTGGGCCGGTCCGTTCGGATACCTTACCAGCTTGATTCAAAAATTTGGGCCATTCGGGAAGATAAGCCGCTTTAAACCATTCAAAACCGGCTTTTGAGCCAGAAGCCGGGAACCAAGTGGCTTGACGAAAACCTGACAGCCAAAAAAGAAGAAGAAAGTGAAGGGAAAAAATAGAAAAAACAAGAACGAAAGAGGGAACAACACATTAAAAACAAGGAGGAAGAACCATAAGAAAAATAAAAGAGCAAAAACTTATCATAAAATATGTTGTTGCTTCTTCTTCTTCTTTTGCCGAGAGATGAATGAAGGAAGCACCAGCAAGAGGAAATGCTATGTAAAGGAGACGACCAAACGTAATGAAAGAAGGTAGAGAGATGAGAGAGAAGAGTGAAAGTTTAAGTTTGGATATGACATCTGCTTTTCATTATTCATAAGAAGAATCTAACAAGTGCAGTCAATTTCTTCATTTTTTTCAATTAAAAGAATTGTTATGAAATATCAAATCAAACGTTTTCCATTGTTTGTATTTCGAAGGTAGAAGTTTTTATCAAGGTTCTAAAATTGGGACTGGCCTGTTCAAACTGGAAATCGCAAATCGAATGGAAAACCGGTTGAGTTAAGGGGAAAACCCAAGTTTCAAGTTGACCGAGTCACATAGTCGGTTCGTTGGGTTTTTTTAAAATAAAAAATTGTCGACCTAATTTCAGTCGAGATTGTCGGCGGTGGCTTTTTCTATGCCAACGAGTTTCATTCCTTATGAAGGTGAGAAAAGAGCAATTGGAGCAATGGGTGATGGAGAAAGATAAGGGTGAAGGTCTGATTCTCAGCGAAGCTCCGTGGCGCCTCCTTGCTTCTCAATGTTAAGGCTCTCCACTAGTGGGGAAGACACAAGCGATAGTGTTGTGGGGGCTGGAGCAACGATTTGTGGAGACTGAAGGCTCTCCACTTTCTCTATGGCCAAGACACATAATGAGAAGGAGGAGGGGAGAGAGAGAGAGAGAGAGAGAGAGAGAGAGAGAGAATGAAGGGTTGATTGAAGGTGAGAGAAAGATCTTCAATTCAAGCTGTAAATACCTTTGAACCATTGATATCTTTTTTTTAAAAAAAAAACAATATAATATTACACATCATCTCATGTTTACAGTTGTCCATTATCACATCACATCCTCTCATGTTTTAACCACAAAATATTTATTATTATTAAAATATGAATATTTTTA
Source organism: Acacia melanoxylon (assembly GCA_019022615.1). Lineage (NCBI taxonomy): Eukaryota > Viridiplantae > Streptophyta > Magnoliopsida > Fabales > Fabaceae > Acacia > Acacia melanoxylon. The sequence goes on from JAFJYJ010000003.1 coordinate 18,731,934, forward strand.
CCTATTTTTAATTAAGTTATATTTCTTAATTAATATTGGTCTGACTCATTGACTTTTTACCCAGTATCTCATTGGTTTAGGGGCCAATTCGGGTTTCAAAACCTTAGTTTTTATGCCTTCCAACGGTACATCTCCCATGATTTCATCACCCATTAATTCTATTTATCAATTATTAATATTTTTTTTGCCCGGACAATTATTAATATATATTTATTTTTGTCTGTTTTAGTTCATGTTAAATACAAAACATTGATTCAAAAATTATGACTTCCTTAAATTATGTTTTTATTTTTAATACTTTTTTATTTTGAATTTATATCCTTAATATTTATATAAAGGAAAATCTCATATAAAGACGGTTGAATTACCTAAATTCTAATTTGAGTCACTAAACTTAACAAATTAATATCAGATTGTGCGTTATAATTAGGGATTTAAAATTTGGGTCAAATTATATCCGTATCCCTTAGCTTTTAAAACAACAAAATTAAAACCATAACCCTATTATTTACTCCATCAATTATGTCTCGTTTGATAGCATGGAATTGAGGAGATGGAACTGGACTTGAATTTGGAAGTGGGCTTTCCACATGTTTGGCATGATAGAACCCAATTCTATTGTAGTGCCAGTTTCATCAAAAGATCAAATATTGGGACTGCCACTTCTTTACATACCCCCATGAAATTGAGTTCCATTTCCCGTTTTGGGTTATTTCCTTCCCTACCCTTTCGCTCTTCCTTCCCCCTTTATTGGTGGCAATGGCCCTCCATTGCAACGGAGGTGACAGTCCTCCACTAAAGACAACGGCGACAGTTCCTCGCCAGCAACAACAATGGTGAATCCCCTAGTGGGTTTTGTCGGCTAACAATCATTTACTTAGTTGACTCCGTCTTGATCCACCATTCACTTTGTTCGTTCGTCCACAGCGACCCCCATCTCCTTCATTTGTCGTCTCCTCCTTCCTCAGCCTTCACCATTGCCAACGCTGACACCTATTATCATTGTAATTGTCAATTGTCACTCAGTCAGCACCTATTGTCCATAAAGAAACCACATCAATTTTCAAAAACAAAACCCATCAGCGATTTTAAAATTGAATCTGAACTTTGAAGCACATAATTTTTCTTCAATTCTTTTGGCAAACAATCTGAAAACTCAGATCTAGAACACGAATATAATGGTGCAAATGTGGACAATGACAAGTACAAATGACGGAGGAAGGAAGTGGGGGACAGAGGCGATGCAAGCTTAGATCTACACTTAAAATTTTAGTTTGGTCATTGAATTTTCGGTAATGTTTCTTCACTATGAACCTGTGCTTTTATCCAGATAAGATTTTTTTTCAAAAGCGCATCTAACACTAAATGTTTTTTGAGAGGCAAAAGTAACTAACTGTTTTTTTGATTTTTTTTTTATTGGAAATGGTGATATGAAGGATGACATAGATGATTAAGAAAAAACCTGAAATAATAATTTGCTAACTAGGTAAGGAAAATTAATTTCCACCTACCGTTCATTTCCTCTCCTTCTCTTTTCTGAAAGAAGAGATGAGGTGGAGATAAAGGGTTAGGAGAAAATTAATTTCCCTTGCTCAGCCACTAAATTATTATTTCAAATTGGGGAAATATTAATATACTTCAAGTATACCGCGTCATCTGAACTATGTCCAATAAAAGCATAACAATCCATATTATTTTAATCCTAGTTAGTTGATGCCTCATATGAAAAAGTCAAATTTTATATTTTTTTGAAAAAAAAAAATAATTTTAAAAAACTAAAACTCAATGATAAACCAATACTTTTCTTAAAAGCAAGATAAAATTTAAATTTTTTTCAAATGAGTTGTCAACAAACCAAGTTTAAAATAACTTAAGTTGTTATGTTTTTATTAGATAAAGTTCAAATAACGTGGTATTCCAAGAATATATAAGTATTTCTCTCCAAGTTATTTCTTAATCATCCACGTCATTCTCAATGTCACCACTTTCAGTCAAAAAATTCAAACGAACAGTCAACTAATCATTAATGTGTATTTATACACCTATTTTAGAAGTTTATAATTATTTTTACCTCTAAAAATGTATTTTGGGTTAAGGTACTTTTAGAAAAATCTCATGTGTATTTTTTGACCTTAAACTTATAAAAATTTAAAACTAATAGTCAACTAACTATCAATGTGTATTTTTACATTTATTTTAAAAGTTTATAATTACTTTTGCCTCTCAAAAAAACATTTAGTGTTGGGTGTATTTTTGGAAAAATCTCGTGTATTTACACTTTAACCTTTTTTTTTTTAATTGCTAACAAATCTCTGGTTAACATATTTATTACTTAAAGCCACCTGAAATTTGTTTAATGAACTAGATTTTAGAGCACATGCAACTTATTTTCTGCTGTACAACCGTTTATTTCAAGCATTGTTCATTTGTTCAGCATACCTTCAGCTACGTATATATGATTTCCAATTTAAAGACTTTTTTTTCCCCCCCGAACGCAATTGATTGATTTAAAGACTTTCACACATAGTTCAAGAAGATTGTGTCGGCTGAAGTTGAATTGTACACGTTTTATTTGAGGAGAAATAATACTTATATACTCTAAAAATAAGAACGTTATATTTGAATTCTATCCAATAAAAATACAACTGTTTTGATCATTTTAATTCTAGTTAGTTGATGATTCATATAAACTACAAACTAAAATAACCTTCAACTTTTATCAAAAGTGTGAAAGTATCATAAACTATTTATTGGAGAAAAAGTAACCCCTTAAACTTTTAAACTGGAGGCAAAACTGTTAAACACAATTAATTTCCATATATTACAATGAGAGAAATTAATTTTTTTACCTTTAAAGTTTTGACTTATTTATAACTCAGTCCTTAAACTTTTGACTTGCTTGCAACTTAATCCATAATATTTCTGTCATCATATAAGGAAAAAAAAATAGGTTAAAATACTTTTAAAAATTGTTTAGGTGGATTTTACATAATTTTTTTTTTTAAAAAAAAAAAACAACGTCATCTTCCCCACCAACTCGCATCTCCCTCTGCATGTGTTTTCAAAAAACCTCGTCGGGTGACATATCTCTATTTGTTATATATTTTTAAACTTTATTTAGGATTTTGTTATAATTATTGAGCTTAAAATGTTTTTCTTTAGAAAACACCATGGAGTTATTCAAATTAAGAATTATTCACAACAACCATCCAATTTTGAAAATTTGTCTCACATGTTTATTTGATCAAATGAACAATATTCACGACAAAGGTATTTTTAAGTTAACACTAAAATGTATAGTCCCGTTTTTGTTCTCCTCTATCCGGGAATGAGACCAAACCTTGCTAAAATTTTCACCAGTAAAAATAAAATAAAATAACACCAATATTGATTGTGGACCTTTTTTGAGTTTTACTTATATAAACACATTCGGTGATCCACCGCCAATTCCTCATAGGAAAGAACCAACCATGAATTGTAGTACACATATTAATATAATTGGGTATTTAGTTGCGAGTTTAGCATGCCGACGGTGTGGTGACAATTATGCCCTAAAAGTTGTGGGTTTCCTATAATTTTTAATAATATTTTAACATTTTTTTGTCACATGGGATGACTTATAAGTATTAGTGGCTGAGTTGCAAGCAAATCAAAAGTTTAATTTTTCCAATTGTAATATATGAAAGTTGATTAAAATTAACGATTTTGCCTCAATTTTAAAAGTTTATCGTTAAAATAGTTTAAGTTCGAGGATAAATATCAATTTTTCCACGGAAGTTTTGATTTTAGAGCACCCAACACCCGGAAGTTTTTTGGTATCATTTTTACCCTGAAAGTTTACAAACGTAGCAATCTTGCCCATCAGTTGATCTTGACCGTTGGATTGATCATTTTTGCCCCGAAAGTTTACAAAAATTTGCTCCTAAAAAAAACTTCCGGGGCAAATTTGCTATTTTTTGTAAACTTCCGGAGCAAAAATGATGCCAAAAAAATTTTTAGGTGCTGAATGCTCCTTAACCAATACTTTCAGGGTAAAAATGGTATTTAACCCTTTAATGGTGTTATTTTAACATATTTAGCTCTTTATAAATGTATATATATAAGTCGAATCGTCTGAATTGCTCAGGCGAAGCAACGGGAGAGTTGTTGAAGTTTCAATTTGCCACAGGATTTCGAGAAAGTGCAATTGAAACTGGAGACTGATAAGGACGGGAGAAAATACCCGCTCACCCACCGCCACATGCAGACGAAAAAGATAATGCCAAGCGTAAAACCTAACGGTTATCCCGTTGAATTTCTTCTGCAGTGTTCTGCTTTCTCTTCAACTTCATTTTGTCCTTATCTCCATCCATCAGTTTTCTCCATATATTGTCAGTTGAATTCTGTTCATTTAATTGCAACTTAATTGCACGATCCTCTGCATCATGGTCGGAGAATGAAAGAAGAGGGACGTTTGGTTAATTTGAGTTAATTTTGTTAATTTCCAATTGTGGCGCCATTGATTATTTGGATATGAGCGCGCCGAACTGGGTGAAGGCAAAAGACTTCACCGATGATGGGAAGAAACGGATTGTTTTTCTAGTCATATGTGCTGTGGGACTGTCATATCTCATGTCGCGTAAGTTTTCTTGTGTACGTGTTAGAAGTTATGATTTTTCCTTCTATAGTTGATTTTGGTTCAGAATGGGTAATCTAGACGTTTGTGATGTTTTATTATATGCGATACTGCAATCCCTTACTCCGTCGAAAGTGAGTGTTTCTGTTTTAGTCATTCCATGAATGTTTTTTTCTTTTTAATTGGGTGCTTCTAACTTTGTAACTTATCTAGTTTGGTTTTCCTTGCTCCACTATTTTCATGAAGCATTCAAATATCATGGTTGTCAGAGTCCTGTCACAACTCACAAGCGAAAAATGATGGCGTTTAGTATGTACTACAATGTAATCTTGGGATTGGGTAGCTTTCATCTTACAGCAATAAAGGCCCAGAAGCTAATTTATTTTATAATGGTGGTGGGATTCAGGATACAGAATCACATATCCAACAGTATTACTTTTGTTTTTATTTTCTTCTTATGGTTTTCTAGATGCGAATATATGATTTGGTCCGTATTCTGGGTCTACAAGTTTCCTTTGTAAGGATTGCAACCGAAATTTCTGTTTCTTTTTCATGGGAAAAATCTATGATTGACTCATAGCAAGCAAACTCTAGACTACTTGTCAAGCTAGGAATGGTTGAAGAACCAGATGCTTGTGGTTAATTCTTAGAGCACAGGATCATGCTTGTTTTTTATGCCGCTACAGTTTGGTTTAGCTTAAATTTGATAAGGTTCATTAGCTGCATGAACGTATTGCTTCTAGTGTTCGTTGGATGTCAAAAAATTTCATTGACACTGTGACTATCCTTACTTTCCTGCCGAAGCCTTGTTCCCTGCTCCCTGGAGTCTGGAAAACTATGCTTGCTTTGGTATGCAGAAACTTTAAGTGGTTGCTATTATTTTTTGGGGTATGTGACAGTGGAGTTTTGACAGATTTCTTTTTAATTAACCACATCCCTCACCGCTAGATCACACCTTTCTTTTCCTCTTTCTGTGGCACATGGAATACACACTCTTATCCTTGTTTTTTAGGTTGCCATCTTTTGCTTCCAATAAACATTCAGTTTTACGAGTAGATATATACTTCAAGAATTTTAACTTGTCCACCATCTGGGGAGCAAAATGTTATACTTTGTACTTGTTGATTTTGAAATTCATTTTGTTTCCAGGTCTTGGTATTGACCCTTTTTCTTTTCTTTTCAGTGACAAGCTCATCAGTTTGGGTAAACCTACCAGTTGCTACCTCCCTTGTTATTTTTCTCCGCTATATATCACTAGATTTTGAAATGAAGAAAAAAACTGTAGCACGCAACAGTAGACCCTGCACAACCGCAGCTTATTCTTCAAAGAAACCTCTTGAGTCTCCTAAAGTTGTAGCGAAATCTGATTGGAGAGAAAAGGTGAATTCTTCTGTTGTTGAGGAAGCAATGGATCACTTCACTAGACATCTAGTTTCTGAGTGGGTGACTAACCTGTGGTACTCTCGGTTAACACCAGATAGAGAGGGTCCTGAGGAGTTGGTGCAAATAATAATTGGTGTTCTTGGAGAGATTTCAGGACGGATGAGGAATATAAACCTGATTGACCTTTTGATAAGGTTCTTTGTTTCATTTCTTGTCTATGATTTTTACTATGCTATAATCTGATTGACTAATTATTAGCCTTTACTCTGGTTCAGTGATCTTATTAATCTCATTTGCACACACCTGGAGGTGTTTCGTGCTACTTTAGCAAAAATTGAAAAGCAAAATTCATCTCCTTTAACAACTGAATCTCGAGATATAGAATTGAAACTTGCATTGGCTGCAGAGGACAAATTGCATCCTGCTTTATTTTCTGCTGAAGCTGAGCATAAGGTTCTACACTTTATTGTATAATCTACTTATGCTTAATGATGAGACCTAAAATGCATAAATTCTATTCTACTTACCTTGCAAGTTTGAGGAATAATGCTATGTGTTCTTAAATCTTAATTAACAGGTTTTGCAGCATTTGATGGAAGGTCTTATGTCAGTCACTTTCAAGTATGAGGATTTGCATTGCTCTTTCATCCGATATACTGCTCGAGAACTACTTGCACTTGCAGTGATGAGACCTATTCTCAACTTAGCTAGTCCAAGGTATCATTTTAGCCTTTTGCTTTATTTTTGGCGTATGTTGCTATTCTCATTTCTCCCCTTCCTTTTCACTGGCAGATTTCTTAATGAAAGAATTGAATCTTTAGTAGTTAATAAGACCGAACTTAACAGAGGAGCTAGTGTATTTCAAGAAGCATCTCACTCCACAGAAGATAGATTGAAGATATCCTCTGGTCGTTCTACTAAGCTTTTAGATTCTTCTATTAATGGTTTAGAGCTAGTGCAGCTAGGAAATAGTCATTCCAGAAATGCACAGTCATCTGTGGAACATATTGCTACTGGTACTTTTTCTAAAGATCCACTGCATTCAATTGATGCTATATTATCACTTTTATGGAAGTCAATGCCGTCAAACTCCCGAATTAATGATAATCAAGGTGTTAAACAATATCACTCAGGAGGGCAGTGTGGTGATATCTTAGACCTCATGTCCCAGATAAATAGCCAAGCTCTTGCCCCGGAACATTTTGACAACATGTGGACAAAAGGGAGAAATTACAGGAACATGGCTGGGGAGAATCAGTTAAACGAGCTTGTCCCGCAACATCACGTGGTAGGAAAATCGCCAAACATTGATCATAAGAAGGCAATATCAGGACCTAAAGAAAAGGAAACTAATTCTAAACTTAATCCCCCCAAGGGTACCAGTGCTAATTTGGGATGCAGTAATCAGTGTAAAGTAGAAGACACTCCTGACAGGTGTACATCAGCTTTCCCATCAGTTACATCATTTCGAGATGATGACCAGAGTCACATGCATTTGGTGATGGTTGATTCAGGGAGCAGTACTTCTTATACTTCTGAAGATGATGAAACTAGCACGATCACCAGTCTCAATTCCCCTGGAACTAAAGTTTGGGATGGGAGAAGAAATAGAAATCAGGCTGTTACTCTCATTCATCACCCACTTCAACATCTTGATAGTCATAGTACAAAGATGAATAAGATACAATCACACCATCAAAGACAACCCAGAACTCGGTATGGCTGGAAGAGGTCAAGTGGTCATAAAATGCAGGGAGTTAAGAGAACTAGCTTTTTATCTGGAGATGGACGGGATATAATTAGGTCATCAAATTCAAACATAAATTCTGAGGACTTTAGTCATTTTACTGATGGTCTTGATATTGATAATTTGGGTAGAATACATAGTGGAGCAGCAGCTTCTACTTCAGCATCCTCTATTTCTAGATTAGAATCTTGCAGTTTTTCTGTTAATCCCCCGAAAAGTTCACTGCCAGTAGATTCCTTTTCCAAATTGAGATGTGAGGTACTTATCTTAATTCTATGTAGCTCCTGTAATAGATAATACTTGATTTTTTATTCTAACACATTTCTTTGTAAACTAATTTACTGACACAGGTCTTAGGTGCAAATATTGTGAAGAGTGGCTCAAGAACATTTGCTGTTTATTCCATATCTGTAACAGATGTAAATAATAGAAGATGGACAATTAAAAGAAGGTGCTAGGTTTTTTAAGTCTTTCATAGCTTTGTTCCTAATTTTAGTCAGGTTGAAGTTGTCTTCTTATATGTTCTTTTTATGCTTACATTTGTGGTGCTTCTTTTCTATTTTTAAGGTTTCGTCATTTTGAGGAGCTACATCGGCGCCTGAAAGAGTTTCCTGATTATAACCTACATTTGCCTCCGAAACATTTTCTATCAACAGGTTTAGATGTAACTGTTGTTCAAGGGCGTTGTAAGTTGTTGGACATTTATTTAAAGGTCAGAAGCTTAATTTGTTCAGTGCCTTGTTAGTTTAGATCATGTTCTTATGCTTAAGATATGTCAGGATTATAATAGAATTTTGAACAAAGTTTCTTCTTACTTCTCATTTTTTTCTTGGGGATTCTATGTTATAATCTACGCCCTCATTTCCAGGTCCCCAACTGTTTCTTTGGCTGATTGGTAGGTTCTTATTCTTGATGAATGTTAATTAAGGAGCAAGTTATCCGGTTTCCAGTTGTGATAAAATTGGTAGCGGCAATACCTTGATACCAGCAGGATAGATGTTGAATATGAATGAATCCGTATTTTGAGATATTATTTATGCATGCATAGTAATATAATTATTTTCCTGTATTTGCTGACTGTGTTCTTTTATGCCTTGATTAATTTTATTGACTCATGATGGATAATTGCTCCCCAGGAGCTTATGCAGCTTCCAATAGTTTCAGGATCAATTGAAGCATGGGACTTTCTCAGTATTGACTCTCTGGTCTGTTTTCATGACTAACAATTTTTCCTTTGTTACCAACACCTTTTTTTTTCTTTTATAAATGTTCTGGCTTATTTCTTGCTATTACATTATATTGCAGACATATGGCTTCTCGGATTTGCTTTCAATTGTCAAAACATTGTCAGGTGATTCATGTTTGATGGATAACATTGGACTTGGACATGCATATTTTAAAATTTTCCCTCCTTTTGACTATTTTTTGTTGGTTATTTAAAACCACCCTAGTTGACGTGGATAATAAACCATCTGAGAAAAGTAAAAGCACCCCCGACTTTTCTGCATGTGACCTCTTTGCCTCCAGAAGAGCAAGGAAGAGTGAAACCTCTCCTGAGAAGTTGCGAAGGACACAAGGGAAAGAGCCTGATGGTTCCATTGAGGTGTCTGATTTACTCCATGATACTTCTGATGCTCTTCCTACAGAGGTGATTCTAACATAAATCCAAATTTTTGGTTCTAGATATGCTTATTTAAACAATTATGCCTGATCGTCATTTGCTTCTTAGGCACACTATCATACGCATGACTGCAATCTTTATTCTGATTAGTTATAATTCTTCTATGCAGTGGGTGCCTCCAAATTTGAGTGTTCCCATATTGGATCTGGTTGATGTTATCTTCCAGCTTCAGGATGGTGGATGGATTAGGTAGTCTGAAAAATCAAATTTCTTTCATGTCCATAGCTTAAAGCTTAAGATGTTTGGTTTTAGATCCAATGTCAAGCTCACATATGCTTACAGTATATGTTTTTGTGTCCATCGCAGGCGAAAAATCTTTTGGGTTGTCAAACAGATCCTACAACTAGGAATGGGTGATGCCTTTGATGATTGGTTGCTAGACAAAATCCAGCTGCTCCATAAGGGGTCAGTGATTGCGTCTGGGATCAGGCGAGTTGAGCAAGTAATCCAAAGAGCCTTTCACTTTTTGAGAATTTCTGTTGTTATGAATCTCTTCAAACATTTAATTTAAATATGGTGTAATTTTTCTAAACAGAAGATATCATATAATTTTGGACATTTTTAAATAAGACGAGAGTAATTTATACTTAGAATAATTGAAACATGGTATATTTTTATTTTTGATACAACCTAGAATAGTACTTGTGCTGTTAGTTCTATATTTAACTTAGTTTAGTGCCGGGGAGATATAGCTCATCTTCTTAAGATCAGACTTGAAGGGGGGACTGCAGGGCAGATTTATGTAATTTTGGGTCTTTTAATGGGCAGGAGAGTAATTTATAAATATTTTAGAACAACCCAGATGATGTTCCAGAGTAAATATATCAGCTCTAAATAGCATGCTAGACAAAAATATATGATGTTGATATGAGTTGTTGGACAAACGTAAATAGATACTCTGGCCTGATGGAATATTCATAACCAAGCATCCAAGTCGACGGCCACCACCACATTCCAGCCCATCTCGGAATTCACCTCATGGCCAGAAACGTATAGATTTGTATACTCAGAGGATGGATGATAAGCGAAAACAAGAGGAAGAGCGTCGTGCAAAGTTTGTGTATGAGCTACTGATTGGTAATACATGTTGCTCTATTACTTCTCTGGTGGTTTTCAGAATTGAGTGTATTGAATATTCTATATTAAAGCAAATGGCTTCTGCCAGACAAATTATTAACATTTCTGTGCGTGTAGATCATGCACCAACAGCAATTGTAGGTCTTGTTGGTCGCAAGGAGTATGAACAGTGTGCCAGGAATCTCTATTTTTTCCTTCAGGTGATTTTTCTCTAAGATTTTGCCAGAAAATTATTATAGATACAATATTTCTGGTTAACTGGATGATCCTATGTGATTTCCAGATGTTTTGGTGGTACCATTTTCATCTAAATTCTTTCTTTCTGAAATATTAGAATTCAGCCAACATTTTTGCTTGAGGAGGGTTTTAGAATTACCACTTTTACTGATTGAACATTAGATTGCATAGTTGTAATGGCTTTTATCTCTCTATTCCTGCAGTCGTCTGTTTGTTTGAAGCAGCTGGCTTTTGACATTGTCGAATTACTAATGGTAACAGCGTTTCCAGAACTAAATTATGTATGCAAGCAGCTGCACGAAGAAAAGCACAAGTTTGGTGAGTTCAATAAGAATTAGATCATCCATAGGTTACATAAATTTTGTGATGGTACTGGTTGCCCAATTCGTCTCTGCAACCAACCAAGCGTCTGTCTGTCTCCCTGCATCCATAGGTTCAGTGCCAAAATTTTGAGTAGATCAATCATCAGCCGTTGATCTTAGTGGAAGAGGATAGTTACTTCTTTTTGCCAACTAGAGGATTTAGTCACTTAAAAGGTCTCGAGTTCACCCCATATACAAAATACAAAAAATGCCTTCTGAAAAATTACTTCATTTAGAGCCTAACCCAACTTAAATCGGAACTAGTCTAGGTTTAACTTGACTTAGAATACTAGATGAATTGTGAAATAAATAATTAAATAAATAAAGAGCTCTAGACGTAACTAGTTTAGGCTTTTCAAGGAATATGATGTAAATATTAATTCTACTGCATTCTAGACTTACAATAGTTATATATTTACTTGTCAAATGTTGTTAACCTTATTGATTTATTTTTTTAGTTTTATCATTTGAATTATTATTTTATTATTCCATGGCACATTTTTTACCTTCTTTTTTCATGTTTTATTGAAGAGACTGTAAATATGATTCTCCATTTGTATGCAATAATATTTCGTCTCTCCACTATAAAAATGTGTTCTGCTCCCCAAACGGCAGCTTGAGCCAATTTATTTATTTCAGTTCTGTAACCTTTTCTGGGATAAAGTTAAGGGTATAATTCATTTCAAGACTTAGAATGCACATAGTTTTTTCTTCTCTCAACAAGTGTACTTACTGTGTTACAAACTTGTGTTTTTCTCCTTAAGGAGGTAATGCTGCTTATAACCTCAACAAACACAGCTTGTTGGTTATAAGTCTCACCGTTAGCAAATTAATATACCAAATTTTGATGGTTTTGCACCAAAAATAATATACTGGCGCACCAGATTCTTGTGTTTTTTATCAAGGCAACTATTAGCAAACGCCTCTCAAATCAAACCTTAAAAGATAACCCTCGCCCTCGTCTTAGGTCAATCGATTGTGAAGAAAGTGGACTTCCTCACCAAAAAGAAGGGGTTGATCCTGAGTTAGTCAGTGCTAGGAGAGCATTCTAGTGAGTCTATGAATGAATAATCCATGGCTTGAGAACTATGACTCGATCTTGGGGTATTTGGGGGCAAAGGAAAGTCAACCCCTTTCCTAAAATTTTTTATATTAAAAATAAACCTTAAAAGATATTCCCTAATAGATCAAGGGACGGTCATCGACCGCTTAACATGCGATTTAATAGAATAAGTGAGCACAAGTCTCGTCCTATAATGAAAACAAATTACCGATCAGTAGTTAATTTAATATCTATGATCAAATTATTAGAGATAATTTTATAAATCATTACAAGGAAAAAGATTCCAAGAAAACCATACAAATCACTAATTTTCTTAATCCATGTTGAGTTGGTTAACAACTTAACTAGTACTACCTCCGGTCCTAATTATACGAACACTTTTGTAAAGTGTTCCTATAATTAGGACCGAAGGAAGTATTTGGCATTAGAACGATCCCGTATTTGTGAAAAAATCTGGCCAAATCTAATGCGCAAGCCTCAAAGGCCAAAAGCTTCAATTGCACTTCTCACCACGAAGCTCAAGTTTGGACACCCTATATATTAAATATGAAAATCAGACTTCCAACATAAACCTTAAACTGCCTTGATCAAAGGGATCATGTTATTCTTTTCTTGGATTGGATGAAAGGCATCGAGCCTAATAAAGAGTTGAGGATCAAGCCCCAGACATGCCGCAGCACGTAGTGAGCCACTAGAGCAAATGGTCTTCGCCTCTTCAGCAGGGATCATGTAGTCATTTGACAGTGAAGACAACCTAAGACAATGCATAAAAGCAAACCAAAATATGCTCATGCATAGCAAACACAGGATTATCTGCGACTACCAAACTGCCATAATATGACAAGAGTTGATACTTTTCATGGTTTGCTATGTACGAAAAATCTTCATATGCCAACATGGTTGTCATAGAGCTGCCGCAATGATAGATAATGTAAGTGAAAAAATACAGATCTCAAAAACTCTCATTGAACAGTCAAAACATCTCGTGATCTCGTTCAAATTTATGGCAACTACAAATTAAAAGGAATGAAAAAGGCCAAAGCAATGAGACTGAAAAGTAGCTAGATTTATAAATTCAGTGCCCAGTTTTAGAAAAACAACAATCTTCAAAAGATTTAAGCAGTGGCAGCTGCTCCCTTCTTCCTAGGTGCGGCTTCCGTACCTAAAACAAACAATCCAATAATGTCAAATGAACACGATAACAACCCAATAGAAGATTTAATTTATAGATAAATATTAAAGAAAACAATCTCCAGCAAATAAAATTTAGACAGTTCTTAAAATACCTTCTCTGAAACCACTCTTAAATCTGCGAGGCACATTACGCAAGTACCTCATCCTACCGGTACCGGTAGTCTTTCTGCGAATTGCCTTCATACTCCAGTTATCTAGAATCATAATTATGATAAGGAAGTCTCATCGCACATAATGTAAAGGAAGTTAACAATAAAGAAAAAGCCTAGTTACGAGTCTTTTTTCATAGTTTAAATAACATCTGATTGCTTTGAATTTCTAATAAGCATGTCAACAACGGCTATTCACACACGCATGAGCCATCACAAGACAAATGTCATCACATTCAACACAGTGCAAATTACCAATAACCAAAAAAGCCATTTAAAAACGATCTATTGGTACCAAAAAAATGTAACTCCATTTGAAAAAGTACTTAATCCAAAGCTAATTACTTCAATGTTCTCATCAACCACGACTATTCCCACACGCATGAAGACAGTCATAACAATACAAATGGTATCACATTCAATACAGAGAAAATTATCAATAACAAAGAAGGTCAATATAATCAAATCCCTTTATTTGAAAAAGAACTTTACTTCTAAAGGCAACCAAAGAACAGGCAATCACGCGCGTGCAGATAAAGATTACAAATTCATCTCAAGAAGAAAAAAAACAAAAAACAAAGCTGATTAACAACTTCAAGCAAGCAGCCCAGAGAAAGGTGAAACTTACACTTTCTTTTGCGAGCAGCAGGGTAAGCGCAGGCAGAGCAGCGACTCTTCTGGAGGTGAAAGCTGCGGCGGCCACACCTCACACACAGAGTGTGGGTCTTGTTCCTCCTCTTACCGAAGCTTCCCGTACCCTTCCCCTGCAATTCACAGATTTTACATTAACATATAAATCAAACAAAAAAGAAGAAATAGCATTCCGATCACAAAAACATAATCGTGATAATAGAATGGTATGAAGAGAGAAAATGGTACCATCGAAGCGGAGACAGATCCCTAGAAGCGATGACGAATATGACTGAAGAACGTTAGCGCCGCGCAGATGAAATCTTAAATAGCTAACTAAAACCCGGTTTAGGGTTGAGGGGCAAATTCGTAGGATCAGATGCGGTAACGTCCATCATTATGGGCTGGGCTTTTCTATTTTTCATCTTGTTTTATTTTGGGTGCAATTTTAGATAAAATTACAGGTTCCTTTTTTGAAATCTTAAATCTAAAAACAGGTTATTAAACCATGGCCAAAATATGTATTTTTATTGATAACTAAATAAAAATGATATCAATGAATATATACTGAATCTTTGAAAAAAAAATTGTGCATTCTCCTAAAATTTTATTTATTCTACAATATAAAAAGATTTTTACTACTTTTATTTCAATTTTTTCCCACGTTTGGGAAAATTTCATTAAAAGACAGTTGAATTATCTAAAATTTAAATTGGGTTGTTAAATCTAACAAATCCGAAATCAGGTTTGAAGACCTAAAATAGGATTTCAAAATTTGATTAATTTATCTTACTTCCCTTTGTTTGATTCTCTCTTTTGAACACTATGGGCCCATTTGGTACGAGTAAGATTTGAGGAGAGAAATGAATTTAGATGAGGGAAAGAAAGGGAATGAAAGATTTTGAGGGATGAGGGAAGATGAGTTGTTTGGTGGAAAAAATAAGGTTGAGAAAGAAACCCGCAATCGATGAGCCTGCCCACAACCCTGTGTAATCGGGTCATTTTAAGCTCGTCCAAAAAGACCCATAACAAGTTAGGTTAAAACCCGTCCATTTAATATTTAAATGGGCGACCATGGGCACATCTTTGAGTTGCTCATACACTCCCATTTAGTTAATTTTTGTTTTTTAAAAAATAAATATATGGAAAGAGAACAAAACACTGAGAACATTAAATAATAGTGTAATATATATTTTTCCTCGACAGCTCGACTCTCAATCTCTTTTGTTTTGTCATTTCTCTCTGACTCTGACTTTTAATTCAAAAGTTGGAGTTTGAACATCAAAATTATGTTATGATGATACTCGTATAATTTAGGTTCTTTTGTGTGAATTGTGATTATTGAACTCTGAAGATTCAAATTTCACATTTTAGAATGACAGATTTGGATGGAATGATGAATACTTAATGCTTATAAATGGTTTTTTTTTTTAAAAAAGGATGTCAAATGTAAATGGGTTATCAAAAACTCGGTTAACCCGCCCATTTATGTGTCAGCCCGTTCACACGGGTTTAAATGGATTGAGGTACGAGTACGGGCTAGTCTGTACCCGTATAAAGCTAAATGAACGGGTTATGGGTTTGAACACTGGCTGCCCAACCCACCCTAAGAAAAAAAATGAAGGGGTGGCAGTTGATAAAGAATCAGGAAATACTTATTTTACCCTCAAAAGTAATTAATTCAAAATGAAAAGGAAAAATATATATATTTTTAAAATATCCTCTTTGCAAATTCGAATTTGTCTAAACTATTTTCCTGCCAAGTTCGAACTTGTATAAAACATTCTCCCGTCAAGTTTGATGTTATCGCATAAGTTTGAATTTATTGCATAAATTCAAATTTAATCATATTTTCTTGTATTATAGAAAAAAAAATTCATGATTGGTAAATATGTTCGAAAGCGTCATTGTTCACGTGAGAATTTGAGTTCCCACTAATTTTGGTGGGATCTTATCTTTCCACCTTTAAAGGGGATTGGTGGGCCCAAATGGATCCAAAAAGTGTACCAGACAAGAGAATTCTCTTCTATGCCAAACGGGCTCTATCTCTCTCCTCCCATCCCCTCCTCCCCCTTGCGTATGCCCTGATGTTTTAACTTCCAACTCAATTGCTATTATGAAAGCAAGAATAGGAAGAAATTTTGATTGTATTTCCTTAATTCATAATGTGTGAATATAAGCTATTTATAAATAAATTGATAATCACTATCTCTAACTAATTCCTGAAAATAGGAAACTAATTACAAAGTAAGTAAGACAAGAAAATATGAAACTAATTACAATATACTTTAATACCCCCCTCAAACTGGAGAATGTATAAGCTTGGAAAGGAGTGTAAAAAAATGGCGTAGGAGCAAGAGCTTTGGTAAAATTATCCGCCAACTAATCTTGAGACTTAATGGGAAGAAGATGTATCAAACCAAAGTAGAAGCTGCAACAAACGGTCTCACAAGGGACTAAACAATATACTCCAAACGTCTCACCAAACAAAACACCTCACCGGAAGCAAATAACAAACAGGTCACACAAGGACCCCAAACAACAAATAATTGTCAAACACCTCACCGGAGGCAAATAACGAACAGGTCACACAAGGACCCTAAATAGCAAATAATTACCAAACACCTCACCGGAGGCAACAAACGAACAGGTCACATAAGGACCCTAAATAGCAATCGAGATAATAGGTCTCGAAAAATTGGTGAACGAAAGAAATTGTCGCGATGGATAGTGAAGCAATCAAGAGAATAGGTCTCGGAAAAAAAAACATGTGAATGCTCAACAGTAAAGACCCACACCACGAGAGAACAAGGCAAGGCCGGAAAAAGCAAGTTGACACCGGAAACTGGAAAATCTGGCTGGAAATCAAAGAACCCCCCAGAACAAGCTCCATCAGCCAGCCAGAGATAGCATAAACAATCAAACGAGGAGGTACACACTTTCTCTCCCCCCTGGAAAAGAAATAGAGATGGCACTTGCGTTGGCTGGCCACTATTATTGTCAACACTAACTGTGGCCACCGGAAAACTCGAATTAATAAAAAACAATCCCTATGGCTCTGATACTACCATATTGAAAAAGCAAAAATAAGAAGAAATTCTGATTGTATTTCCTCAATTCATAATGTGTGAGTACAAGCTATTTATAAATAAATTGATAACCACTATCTCTAACTAATTCCTGAAAATAGGAAACTAATTACAATATACTCTAATAACTCAATTGCACATTTCTCCAGAGTGTCCTTCTCTTCTCTTGTGTTTTTTTTTTTTTTTTTTTTTTTTGGAAAAAGACTTGGTTGCTTGGTTTACCTATCATCCCAGGCTTAGATTCTGGATATAGTTGCGCTCACCTCACGTCTCTCCTTCCCTTACAGTTTTGAGCAAGAAAAAAGAGTTATAATTTAGTTGTCTTGTTTTCCAAAGATGGATCTTTTTGAAACCCATCTTTGCCCCAATCAAAGGCTGCTACATTTGTGTTTTTCCGTTTAGTATGAGCTTGAAAGATAGAGCAATGACCCCAAGGAAGAAGAAAAATCAGTACTTGAAGACTCTGCTTCGTCCTGCAACAAGCTGGAGAGGAATTTGTGTATTTTAAATAACTTTTAAAGGTTTTTTTTTTTTTTTTGACGTTTTTGATGTTGAGTTTATCTTAAAAAGATATATTTTTACTAAGTATATCTTTAAAAAATATCAACGGCTATTATTATTAATAAATTCAGAAATCATGTTAGTATGAATATATTGGGGGCCTATTTGAGTTAACAATTGGAAAGCACGTTCATGAAAGTCGATATAAAATTCTTCTCACATACTTACTTGATATCATATATTATAAATCATATTAAAAAAGTAACTTCTAGCCCTAATCTAAACATACACTAAATGTGTGATAGTTTTAGGTTCACTTGCCATATGACAATCTCTCCTACAATAGCAATTTTTTTTTTTGACTAGTTCAATACCACTCTGGTTTTATTTATAAGTCTCTTTTGACCAAATAAATGAGATTGTGACAATCTTGCCCATATATTGTACCAATAAAAATAGAAAGAGAATAAAGAGTTGAAAGATACCTCATTCATAAATGAGGGTAAAGTTGAAAATTTACCCCATAATTATTGAGCGACCTATCTTTCTTTGGTATATGTAATTTAGTCAGGAGGACTTATAAATAGGACCAGAGTGGTACATCATTATTAGTATTATTATGTTCATATATTAAAAACTTCCTGAGATATATGATCACCCTCGATTATATCATCATAACTTTCTATCTGCTAACAAATTTTAGGCATAACCCGGGATTATAAAGAGGGAAAACTAATCTGTTTACCTTAATTTTGAATCAGGTTCTTAAATTTTCCTTCTTTTTATTAGATCCTTTAAGTTTCTTCTGTTGGATGAGTTAATCCTCCCATAAAAATTTGCTAACAAATTAACATGATTGTTTAACACCGTTTGCTATCTATTTAACAGAGGGATACAATAAAAATAAGAAGAAAAGTGTAGGGACCTGATTCAAAATTTTGGCAAATATAAGGACCTTCATAATAGTTTTCCCTTCTAAGAATATGAAATCCCTAAAAAAAAAACTGAATAACTTTAAATCGATTATATAATTTCCATGGTAGGAGTATAGGAGGAAGGCCAGTATTAATCTTTGAACAATTTGAATAAACAAATTTTATAGAAATAATTAAATGATCCCTATTTTTTTTTAGTGATAATCTTTACTTTTTTCTCCATAGTTATTATAACTTTTTTGATTTGCCAACCTCAACCCTAATCCTATTGTACAATTCTTACTTAAAAAAGAATGTAACTAAAAATGTACAAATTGACTTGTTATGACTTTCTGGCATATAGATTGAGTATTCCATCTGCTTACATATCTTGCTTAACTTTTCAGATAAATTTATTTTCTAAATTTTTTGAGAAACAATAACAAAGAATGGTGTTTGGATAACATTTTACACCCTTTTTTCCTTCTTTTAATTAAAATTTTGACTCTCAACACTTAACAATAACCATTAGAAATATTTTGTTAGGGGAAAAAGGTACAAATTAATTGTACTTAAAACACGTATTGAGATTTTTCAAGTAGAAAAGAAACACATTTTATTTTGTGATTTCTTAAGAAAATTGAATGGAGAATTAATAGTTAGTTGAAACATAAACATTTAATTCAATAATTATTTAGTATAACATCTATCCATTACTTATATAACAAGAAATAACTCCCCCGCGCCTTCCGCGGGTAAAACATTTACAACACTTAAAAATAAATGATGAACTTGAATTCATCAACCTACATAACTTTAACACTATGCAACATTTTCAGTTGTCCAGCTTCTTCCATACCAATTTCATCCATTCTATTAAAACATCAACTACCATTTATATCTATCATGAAATAAAAAACACGCTTCCAACATCTGTTTGTTTTTTTAATCATAACATTATCTTTGTTTGAACTCATACTTATAAGATTGTCTTATTTTTATTGATAAAGTAAGCTATATTAGCTACTACATGATAGACATGAAACTATTCTACAACTACCAAAAATAGCCCATAATCCAAATATATGATGCATATAATATTGTCTGCCTTTGCATCTACATATCTCTACCTACCACTCTATGAATTGGGATATAACTTGCAGAGACACACAATATATACTAACCACAAAATAAATATAAACATGGTAAAATTCTGTGTAAGCATTTTTAAATTATTGGGTGACAATAATAACATTTGGGTCATACATAGAAACCATACTGCTTCAAATGAAATAGCTTCAACAGTTGCATTTTTCACATATACAATGTCTTTATCCTCCTCAGTAGCTAATGCAATTGGTCCTCTAGCCTACTTAAAATATAAAGAAATCACTATCTAAAACAACAAATACATTGATCAACCTAACCAAACATAAAATAAAATTACTAAACTTTAACCTCAGAAGCAACTTCATTAAAATCACCATTTAGTATGCCACATTCAGTTGGTTGAGAGGAACAGAAACACTTGAGTTTGGGTGATTATCATTATATCTATTCAACTTTATCTTCAAAAACATCTTCATCTCAACCAACTGTTCCACCTCTTTAGGAAATGCAAAACATAAATCTTCCTAGATATAAGAAAGAAACACTATATAAGCAACCTCAAAGAGACCATCAAATATAACTAAACTCAATAGCCATATCTTAAGAATATCAACTTTCAATTAAGTAGCACTTTCCTTAAATAGCTCAGCTGCATTTTAATTTAAAAAAACGACTGATGCAGTGTCAGCAATCATATAATTCAACCTAAACCTATTTGACAAAAAAATGTGATATTCACTAAACTTAAAACACATTAAGCATATATATGAAACTTAAAACACTGAAGGAACCATAGTTTGATTGGATCGTTACAGGTTTGCCCTTGCAATAATTATTATTACATGAAACATTCCCATTTTCATGGCAACGTCCGTGCTAAATAAATTAATTTTTTTAATATATTATTATTTATAATAGGGGACACTTGTTTGACAAGAAAAAGAGGCGGCTATGTGACAGATTTAATGCCCACTTGTGTGCCATTTAGCAATATCCCGTACATAATAAATTAAAAATTACCATCATTATTATTATTATTATTATTATTATTATTATCCCTTAAAATATACTTGCAAACTTTTCAAGATACGTGGTCCGCGCGATTATGGGCCCGTTTGGGATAGTTTAGTAGAAGTGCTTTTGTTTTGTTTAATGGATTTTTTTTTTCAATGACTTTTTCTAATATGATTTGTGTTTGGGATAAGCGTGTGAATGTTTTTTTGTTTAATAAGACTTGTTTGACATAACTTTTAAAAAGATAGATGTGATGGAAAATGACAGAAAAAAGACATTGAATCAAATTTATATATATTATATATAAAATATATGTTGTACAAAATGTGATAATTTGGGATAAAAATTAAAAATAAATATAAATTTGCCAAATAAAATAGTAACAATACCATTAAAAAAACTACAACACAATTATTGAACATGAATAAACATATCCCCTATAATAGTTAGATTTGAATTCTTCTTCTACTTTCATGTTCTTCAAATAACTTTATTTTGGAGGAGTGTTATATTATCATTCATTGTCCACTTAAATAAGTGTGAATGAATTGTAAAGTTTCTCAGGTGAAAAATAAAATAAAATTCCGTGTCCAAAATTCAGGTAAAAAATATACCAAGGTCTAAATTCTAACATTTCTCGTTTAAATTTTGACGAATAGAAACACCGAAATTCACATTTGCCATTATTATTTATTATGCCCTTTTTAAATATTCTCTATTGAAACACTGAAATGCTTTTTCTTTTGCGGGCAAAATTGTCTTAAAAAAAGGATGGGTTTTAATGGGATAATAAGCAACTCAAAGTAGCTTAATTAAAAAACCCACTTCAAAGCTTAAAGCCCATTAAAAGCCAAAGCCATACCAAACAACAATATTTCTTGCTTCTCCTTTTAATGGACTTTTAGTGAACTTATTTTAACTTTCAATTCAAACACGCATATGTATCTTTAGAACTTCTTTATTCATTTTTGGCTAATTTATATAAAATCCTCAATATGCTAGTAATTTATTTAGCATATTTAATCTCTCAAAGAAAAGGCAACTAGATCTTATATTTAAGACTAGAGGTAATATATAAGAATTTTTTAATTCATCAAGTGGATTTGAATGAAAATTTAGACTCAGCAACAAACATGATTTCTTTGAACATCAAAGAACTGTTAATTCAATTTCAGTGAAAGAAATTGCAATGAATTTAGACTAGAAGGGTAATATGTAAGTATATCGACAATATTTCCTGTCAGACATTCATGAGACTAATGTTTAGGGTGTTTTTTTCTCTAATAATTCTGGGGCATTGGCATAAATTGACAATATTTCTAAATCCTAATTTGGGTCATATGCCCTAATTAACAATTTCTTAAACTTAGTGACCCAAATTAAAATTGGGTATTTCAAAAGGCTTTTAAAGGGATTTTCCTTGGTATATATTGTGATAATTGAAGATAAACATTTAAATTTAAATTTGATAAAAAAGTAAATTATTATTGAAAAAATTTAAAAACTATAAATTACTTAATTAAATATATTCTAATAGATAAATTAGAATGCATACAAATGTATATTTAATATTATATTGTTTATTGGATCGTCTATCTCTAACATTTTTCTCCAGAATTTGAAAAAAAAAAACTTTTATCATAAGTCACTTTTTTCAAATAAGTCCATCTGATGCCACTGTTAGCCCAAACGATTTATTTTTCTCCATTGGGCTTAAATCACCGTGTGTTTTGGGATTTTTTTTTCTCCCTCACCACTATACCAAACAGGCTGTAAGATGTCAAATACAGGAGGCTATGTAGGCTACACAGAGGGTGTTTGATGGGCTTAAAAAGAATATGTGATCAGAGTGCAAGAAACTTTATATAACTGTAACAGCCAATGTGAGTTGGCATAGATGGTAAGGGATCCAGGATTAGGCCCTTGGGTCGTGAGTTCGATCCCCTCTGCCGTCGCTGGGACTCCTTTGGTAAGCGATCTCGTAAGTCCCGTAAGTCTTCATAGAGCCGGGACGCTTTTGTGGGGACTGATGTCGAACCCCTCCAAAACCTTTTTATTATCAAAAAAAAAAATTTATATAACTGTAACTCTTTCGAGGCCATTCGCCTAATAAATCATGTGAGACTTTAGAAATGTATGGAAATTGGAAAGTAATGTCCAACATTAAGAATATGATCAATTGGAATTGGCAAGTTGAGTTCCAAGTCATTTGCAAGAATAAAAAATACATTGGCAGACTCGCTTGCAAAACGAACTCACAACAAATTTACTGTTCTTCAAATTTTTAACTCAAACTTGATGAAAGAACTGTTAGCTTCTGCTAGTACTCTTTAGTTTTCTAGTGTATAAAAAAATTAGTAGAGAAGAGACATGGCCTGGTCGGAAAAAAAAAGTACTAGTAGAGACTAGGATAAGGATTTTTATTTTGGGAAAATCCATATGGGGTCCTTTTTGGGCAAAAAAGGGCCCAAACACTATGAAATTCTTGGAAAAGGCCCAGTTTGACATTTGAATATGCCCTTATACGTCGACGGATAATCAGTAGTCATATTCAGATGCCAAAAAGGGCTCTAGGGCCTTTTTTGGGAATTTTAGAGTGTTGGGGTATTTTTTGGGTTTTTTTCTTCCCAAAAAGCCCCCGATTTTCCCTTTTTTTTTTTTAAGAAGCGAAGCATTGTATTCCCGAATTGAGATTACTAATCCATGCAGCCAAACAGGGCCTTATATCTGTATCCTTTCCCGCGCTGATCCTCGCGGGAAGTTCCCATCCGCTCTTCCTTTGATGCGGCCGCAAGCAGAGTAAAAAATGGCGGCAAGATAACCATAAAAGAGCTCACTGCACGGTCACAGCTCCCTTGAGCAGATTCTCATAGCTTCATTTCAAGAAAACGTGAAACTGAAAGAAAATGGATGTCAGTGAAGGAATTAAACGTGACTCGAAATTCCCCGCCTTTCCCTTTAAACCCTACTCCATCCAGATCGACTTCATGAACGCCCTCTATCAGTCTCTCGACCAAGGTGGCGTTTCCATGCTCGAAAGTCCCACAGGTAAATCTCCCTATCATAGTTTCATTTGGAATTTTTCGGGTGAAGATAATGTCGTTATTGTCATTTCATATGGGTTGCTGAAATTTACGCTTATATTGTTAATTCTTATGGTTTTACCTGCACTGTTAGATTCATTCAAGCAAAGCCATTTCGTTTTTTTTTTCGTTGTGTAAATTCGTTATAGTAGTTTAATTTGTGTAATTTTAATGGAATAGGTACTGGGAAGACTATGAGTCTTATATGTAGCGCTTTGCAATGGGTGCTTGATCGGAGGCAACAGCAGAAATCAGAAGAAGCAGGGCGAGATTGTGGTAAAAATCAGGAAAATCATGGCGGGGGTTCAGATGATGAACCTGATTGGCTGAGAGACTTTGTTGTGGACAAAGAAAAGCAAGTCCAGTCTGAAAAAACAAGCAAGAAGAAGTACGGATCTACATTAAGTAAGCCTGATAAGAAGCATAACCGGGAAATTTGTAAAGATTTTCATCTTATAGGTGAAGGTTCTCCTCCTGAAAAGGGGTGTGATAATTCGCATAAGAAAATTGATAAAGTGGATGTTATTGATGAGGAATTCTTACCTGATGAATATGAAAGTGAAGATGAAGATCTGGATAATGTAACTTCAAAGAGGAAGGCTTCTAAAAGTGGTTTTACTTCGTCCAGTGAAGAGAATGAATCTGAGGAGAAGGAGGAGGAAAAGAAGTTAAAGGTTTTTTTCTGTAGTCGAACTCATTCACAGCTATCACAGTTCATAAAGGAATTAAGGAAAACAGTCTTCGCTGATGAGATGGACGTTGTTTGTTTAGGCTCCAGGAAAAATCTTTGCATTAACGAAGGTCTGAAATTTTCCTCTTAAATAAGCAGGTTTATTTTTTTTTCTAAGGTTGCATTGGCTAATCAACATTTCTAGTAATTCTCTTGCTGCACCTTTCCAGAAGTACTAAAACTTGGTAACTCCACACGCATAAATGAGCGATGCTTGGAACTCCAGAAAAAAAAGAAAAATGAACCAGCAAAAATTAAGGTAAGCGGGTTTAAGCTATCACGGCTATTCCTTCGAAAAGTGCTATATACAACTTTTGAGTTGAGAAATGTTATCATGTTTGTTTAATTCTAGTGTTTGCTCCATCTTATACAAGAACACTACACGCTTTTTGAAAGAATCATCTTAGTTGATATTGATTAAGATTCCATGAAACATTATAGAATATTATGTGTTTGTGGATGCATAACTTTTCCATTTCCAGGGAAATAAATCCTAATTCACAACTTTGTTGAACGGGGAAGAATGGAAGATTTGATTTGATGAACTTAGAATAATCAAGGCTTCTATTTATTTAACACGCCTATCTGCTTGGCCAAAATACCAAGAAAAAAAGGGGTCTCTATGGATAATTGAATATTAATCCACTATTCCACAGTTATTCAAAGCTTGTATGCTGAATGTTTTTAACTTTGCGGCAAACTATCCTACTTACTAGCATGTTGGAACAAGCACTTTTGCAATTATATAAATAATAGTGATTTAGACTGCTTTGGCATCCCACGAATAATGGTGGCTCTGTTTTCAGAACTTAAGGGCATGTACAAAAGTACGGAGAACAAAGGCATTGTCTGGTTGCCCAATGCTTAGAAAGCATAGACTACAAAAAGAATTCAGGAATGAGGTATCTCAGGGAGGGGCCTTGGACATTGAAGATCTTGCTAACTTGGGGAGAAATTTGGGAACTTGTCCTTATTATGGTTCTAGAAGCATGGTTTTGAGCTCTGATCTTGTGGTTCTACCATATCAGTCTCTTCTGTCAAAATCATCCCGTGAAGCACTTGGTTTGAATTTGAAATCCAATGTTGTCATTATAGATGAAGCTCATAATTTAGCAGATTCACTCATTAGCATGCATGACTCCAGAATTACTTTAGCACAGGTATGTTGGCCTTACACTACCTTGATTGAAGCATCTATCTCTTGAGAGCAAGTTTAATTTTGATATTTGAATTTGCATATGCCATTTTGGGATGCTTTACTTAGTGTGGATACCACCAAACAATAAGATAGTAATTTTTTGGAGCCAGTCAATTTGCATTTAGCGTAAATTTATCGGTAGAGCTCATTCATATTAATTTCTTCATTAAATATCTATAATTTGAATATGCAGTGTCAATTTCTCTGTTGACTATAAGATTATTCTTCTTTTTCTTCAGCTGGAAAATGTGCATTCCCATTTGGAGAGATACTTTGGTAGATTCTGTAATCTTCTGGGACCTGGTAACCGGAGATATATTCAAACTATAATGGTCCTCACTCGAGCTTTCCTGAGAGTGCTAAACAATGAGAAGGGCGCTAATCTCATAAATTCTTCCCAAGATATGGAAAAGACTCTTCAGGAAAGTAGAGCCTCTGAATTTACCATGTCCGTCAATGATTTCATCTTTGAACTAAATGTAGACAATGTCAACTTGATTAAGCTGGTGAAGTATATCAAGGAAAGCAAAATCATGCACAAGGTGAATCTTGCTGCCGAATATTTACATTAATGCATTATCTTCTAAATTAAGTCCCCACGGTGGATTTCCTGTTTTTGTTATTTTGACGTCCAAATGTAATTTATTTTCCAGGTTTCCAGTTACGGAGAAAAGGTAGCCAACTTGGAGAAGATTTCGGTTATCACTAAACTTGGAGAACATTATGAAGATGGAAGCACTCAGTCTGCGTTCCAGTCATTAGCTGACATGTTGCTATCACTGACAAACAATGACAATGATGGAAGGATAATCATTTCCAAGTCTAGAACAACGGGCCCCAGGAAACAAGGAGGGTATATTAAATATGTTATGCTCAGTGGAGAGAAGATATTTTCTGAGGTTTGCCAGATGCTGTTGTCTTAATTTCAATGAACTCTGAGCTTAGATTTCCTATGTCAATAGATAGTATAATGAAAAGGCAATTAACTCTTAATCTTTCTCTAGATTGTGGACCAAGCACACGCTGTCCTCTTAGTAGGGGGAACTCTACAACCTATTGAAGAAACACGAGAGCGACTCTTTCCGTGGTTACCACAAAACCAGTTGCATTTCTTTTCATGCGGTCATATTGTCCCTCCACAGAATATTATGCCAATTGCAGTTTCCCGTGGTCCTTCTGGCCGCTCCTTTGATTTTAGCTACAGCTCAAGGAGCTCACCTGATACTGTGAGTATACTGCTAACGTTTTGATTCAAAGCGCAAGTCCTTTCAATGATTCTGATTATAGCAATTGGCTGATGAATAGTGTTCTATGTGAGCTGGTATTCTGTATTTTACTTTCTGAATTTTTGATTATGATGTATTGTGTGCTTTACAGATGCGGGAGCTAGGCCTTCTCCTCTGTAATTTGGTAACCATAGTTACTGAAGGAATTGTTGTTTTCTTCTCATCTTTTGATTATGAAGCAAAAGTCTATGAAGCCTGGGAATCTTCAGGCATCCTGGATAGAATTACAAAGAGGAAGCGTATATTTAGAGAGCCTAGAAATAATACAGATATTGAATCTGTTCTAAAAGAATATAAAGAAACAGTTTGCCCATCATCGAGTATAAATTCAAACGGAAACCCAGCATCGCCGGGCGGTGCGGTCCTCCTAGCTGTTGTTGGTGGAAAGATATCTGAAGGGATTAACTTAAGTGATGGGATGGGGCGGTGCATAATCATGGTTGGACTGCCATATCCTAGTCCATCTGACATTGAGTTGCTGGAGAGGATAAAGCACATTGAAGGTTTTCGAAATTCAAACCCCATTGAAACTACTACTACATTTTCCACCAGTTATAATGTTTATAGTGGAGATATAAAAGGTGGTTTTGATATCTTAAGAAGTTGCAGTCACAGAGGAAAGGAATATTATGAGAATCTCTGCATGAAAGCTGTAAATCAATCAATAGGTGCGTACTCACTGTCATATCTTAAAAAGACTTTCTTCAAGCTAACAAGGGTGCATTAGGGAATCATGTTGGGGTGGAGTCAAAACCCCGTTTTGGTAAAAGCAACATGTAAGTACCAATGGGGTTGGTCATGTTTGTAGGTATCTTGGCCCTCATTGGCCATGAAAAAACCCTCACTGGGAGACCCCTGGCCCTTTAAGGGACCTCGTACTGGTGGTGGGGTCGGATTTATCCGGTTCTTGATAATGGGATTTGGATACCGGTGGTTCCATCCTTAAAAAAATCATTGTTAATTTTATGCATCTAACATGCAGGATGGTGCAACTAGGAAATATTTCGGTCACTGATATATGCGTGTTTATTGTTTTTAGGTAGAGCAATCCGTCACATTAATGACTATGCAGCAATTTTGTTGGTTGACACGAGGTATGCATCTGATTCCTCAAAGAGGAGTTTTTCTCATCCAGTCAACAAGCTCCCACAATGGATAAAGGATCGTTTCGTTTCGTCTACCAATAACTATGGTGAAGTCCATAGGTTACTGCATCAGTTTTTTAAGTTGGACAGAAGGGGTTGTCAATAATGGGATGTATACATACAGGGCTTACCAAGCTGAAGAGTCAGAGCTCAGTGTTTTTACTCACGCTTGCAGTTATCCCAAGGAAAATGAAATTTGATTCAATATAATGTGTAATTATTCAAAATAATCAATGTCACTCCTATCATAGCACAAATATCATGATGATTGATGAGTGAAGAAGAGCATTCAAGTATTATTTTTCTTCCTTTATAGGGTGATGATACATTACGTCTCTGTTTTTTTCCCCCTTGAGAAAACCGAAATCACATCATCTTAACGAAGACATTACATCAAAACCTTAGAGGGAAAGCTCAACGTTTGTCTCCTAGATAGAAGGAGGAGGTTGATTAAGGAAACATAAATTCCCGTCTATGCTATCATATGAGTGTATTTTACTAACTGATAAGTAATTGTTATATTCTTTCTATCACTATGAGTGACCATAACCTGTCAATTTCTATGTAATAGCAACCTAGTATCACTCCCAATGTCCTTAAAAGGATAGTCCTCTATCACACCCTCTCAAAATATAACTTATATCCTCTATACAATAAGTGAAAAAAATCATTCTATACCTTTTGACCAACACAATTGTAGGTCATATCACACTCTTTAATGGCATGTTTGAAAATACATCTGATGCAATTAAAATCATAGTTAATAAAATGAAAGCTCTCAAAGAAGTAAGAAGTGGTAAGTTTGATTTATGGGTAACATCAAGGAATCACTGCAATTCAAATGCATCCTTGAACAAACACTTGCATCTTAGTTTTACAAGCATATGGTTGATTATTTCTTATTTAACATTTCTGTTTCTGAATAAGCAATCAATGTTGCTTTTGACATTAATGCCCCGTTCAAAACAATGGGGCCTCGTCAGGGCAGATGAAACATGAGTGTCCCATCAAATTATATAATTTTAGTTCATGACTCAAATAAATTAATTAGAAAAAAAAATATCAGTATAAATATTTTAAAAATAGCTTTTTAATCTCTTTCCAAATTAATTAACTCAGGAGGGAGATGTACGTGTCTGTTTAGAAATCCAGAAGTCAAAAGTTTTTTTTCCCGGACAAAATTAAAACTAGCACATTCACACAGTATTATCTTCTTCAAAGCCATCGGTTAGTCGTGACCCTGTCATTTTGTTTTATCAGAACCAGATAAACCATCATCGGACGAATATTTGGAAGCTATCAGTGGAAGATGTTCAGAAATGCGCTTGTAATCTGCGAATATTGTGAAAGTAAGGCCAGAATTAGGGCAAAATAAACTGCAACGAAGGAATCAATCACGCAAATATTCCCCAATTTGCACCATATCTATTCATAGAAACCAATACTCTTCTGCCTGATCTCCGAATCGCATCGTCTTCTTCCAATGGAGAACACGACATGGACGCTGAAACTCCACGCCCTAACTCACATCCTCACCAGCCCCACAGCAACACCGACTCTCCACTCTCAATTCTTCATTTCCCGCCAAATTCCATGTTACCTGAATTGGGATTACCCTCCAATCCTCTGCCCTCAACCCTCGATACTTACGAGATGGAGTCTCTCGCTCTTCTTCCGAAGGCTCTTCAGATTGGGGCCTCCGACGACCTCGTGGCGGTCCAAGTGCCCGTTTCAACAACCTCCACCATTGACGCTGGCCAAAGGATTGGAGGAAGCGCGGTGGGGAGAACAAGAGAGGCGGGAATATGCGAGGAAAAGGCTTTCCAGGAAGCGACTTTTCAACAATGTTAACCCTGTGATTCCGGTTCTGCTACCTAATCTCTTCTTACTGTCACTTCTTTTTTGGAATCCATTTCTTTCTGTAAATTAACGAACACTTTCCTTCTGATACTGGATTGAATGCGCTGAAGACATATGAATTGTACTCAGTAACAGCGATATAATCTGTGTTCTTAACTGAGTAATTAATATATTGACTGTTGATGCTTGGTGTACTTTAAAAATTTTGTAGTAGGCTACAAAGCCTAGAATTCAAATTTTGTAACTTTTATCGGAATATACTATATGTAAAACTATAGGCTTACATTTATGTTACTTAGCAGCTTTGCACTTTCTTGTTTTCATGTTACTTTTATATGCTAGCTTCAAGCTTTATTGCTTCAATTGGGTAGTTCTTCCAAGTAGATTGTCCATTTTGCTTGATCTAACTACTGCTAGTTATGTAACTTCACTCCATCTAGGCTCACATGAAGAGTTCTTTGTTATATTTATTTACAGGATCAATTTTTAATATGCATATAATCTTAATTTTTTTTATAATGCGTGTTATTATATAATTAATTCCACCTTTATTGATACTGGGGTACTTCTAGAGTTGATGATAAATGCTGTGAATCATTGTTCACCCAACAAAAAATGAATGCTGTGAAGCATTTATAGCATTCATGCTTTTGATACTATTTTCCTCTTACTGATACTTAATTGCAAGTTACTTCTTGAGAAACCAGGGCAGGTGAGAAAAGAACTTTTATTGAGCTGACACACCAAGACTTGTAGCGATGTTTATTCTTGTTCATCATAAGCGCCCACGTGGCAGATGCATCTCTTCTTCTAGATGCAGGTTGGCTTAGTTTGATGATATTTGATCATAGCACACATGTCTTGGGGTAGCAGCTTTTATGATTTGTGGGTTATTCATAAACACATTGGATTCCTTGTTCTTTGACATGGGAAGTATACAAGTATTTATTATCATCCTTCTAGATGCAGATTAATTGAGCTAGATGCCCCTTGTTTCTGGGAATTAAGGGGGAAAGATACTGTTCACGAGGCATGTCAGAATTTCTAAATGCGCCATAGCAAATAATCTTGGCATCGGTGTTTCAATAGATTGCTTTATAAGAAAATTTCAATGTGAATTAAAATTGGAATGTTAACCACGGCTGTATCTCTAAAACCAGTTAAACTAATTGGTTTAGCTAATGATTTTGTAGTCTAGTGCCGTGGAGGAGGTCATGCCGACGTGAGTTTGATCCCCTTTTTAGACTCTGTTTAGGTTAGCAGTGGAAACTATTTTTTCAACATGATTTACGGTTTACGAGGTTGGTGTGTGAGACTAGTTTTATCTAAACTTGTTGAACGTACTTTTTTAACGTCAACTCAAACAGACACAATTTTATTCTAAAAAACTATTAATTTATTCTTTGTATAAGTGCCTTCAGGACATTGATTTGTGTAACCCAATAAATTGACGAACATATCAGAATACGGAGCCTAAAATAAGGCATATTCCTCATTCTATTGCTATTTATTCAGGCCGAAAAAGAATTCTATTACTATTTATAAGCCACTAGTTTCCTTAAAAAATCATACGATGAAGTATTGTGTAAAAGTTTGCGCACTTGTCGATGTATTATTTCAAATTGCTCAAAAGTTGTAGTATTAACTTTCATAATTCTTATGATTTATTTTAAGATTAAGATGTAAAAATGTTCATGGACACCCAAGCCTTGCTGGTTTTAGTAATATCTCCAACTGTTAGATTAAAAGGCTTTAATTTCTATTTCTGCTTGTTTGAGTTAGTGCTATAGAAGTATGTTCATACAAGTCGAGATAAAACTCTTATCACGTACTTACCTTATATGCCGTAAATTATATGGAAAAATCAGTTTCTACCGCTAATCCAAACAAACACAAAAGTGAAAGTTGGGGAAGCTAGTGATTATGGGTTTGTCTTTGTTTTCTCAAATAATTGGTTCGGCTTCCTTTTCTAATTATCAACTTTAAGTATGGTAATCATTCATCACCTACAAGTTTAATGCAAACAACAGTACAATACCAAGACTATGTATTGTATTAGCTTATACATAGCTTATATATATATATCATAATTTGTTAAAGATCAAAATGATGAATAAGGGTTAAAGAACAATTTGGCCAACAAACTTTTACCTCAAAAGTGTTCAGTATAAATAATTTTTAAATAGACCAAAAATACCAAAAAATTTTAAAAAATGTGCAGTCAGCACAAAAAATAGAGTAAAACTTTTTTGTGCTGATCGCTCTTGGAGTAAACAATTTTTGTGCTAAGCGCTCCTGAAGTAAAAGTTTTTTGTGCTGACTACACATTTTTAAAAGTGTTTTGGTATTTTTAGTCTACTTAAAAGTTATTTATGTTGGACGCTTCTGAAGTAATAGTTCGTTGGCTAAATTGCTCCTTAACCCTTTTATTATTCATGGTGACTTAAAAAGATAAGGATTATTGGGCGTCTAAGATACAAACTCGTAAAGAGATGAGCTTTATAGAATTTTGTACCATTGTCATATGAATATGCTTATGGAGGTTATATCTTAAGCAGGATTAGGTTGATATATACCTGGGGAAGGAACTCAACAATATGAAGAGCTTTGTGTACCCCTTACTTAATTAATTACCTTTAATTTGTTTAATCAAGCCTTTTTATGTAGATTATGCTCAAACATGCCTACGTGTTAGTCATAAATCATAATATATCCTTGAAGTGTTATTCTTTTTGGATAAATAGCCAAATTCATTATAAAAACAGTAGAACATTACATAAAAAGGTCTCCCATTTACAGTCATGGCCTAGAAGAAGTACTTGAACAATTAAGCCCAAGAAACATAACAAGTAAAGTAGACTTAGAAACA
The DNA here is from genome assembly GCA_019022615.1 of Acacia melanoxylon. Lineage (NCBI taxonomy): Eukaryota > Viridiplantae > Streptophyta > Magnoliopsida > Fabales > Fabaceae > Acacia > Acacia melanoxylon. The sequence goes on from JAFJYJ010000003.1 coordinate 18,764,871, forward strand.
TCACATCTAAAGGAAAAATAGATCAAAGCAAAAACCCGCGAAGGTGACAGCAGAAAATAAGTAGGCCAAAGCTCATCTTAAGGGTTTTTTTTTATTATATATATTTAAAAGTTTAGGTCATGAATTGAGTATTGAGGGCTCTTCAGGGTTAGTGCATGCTTCCAGACTCAGAGCTATTACAAAGGTACTCACAGGTAATTCACCAATAAGATCCTCACAGGTAATTCACCAATAAGATCCTTACATTGATAAGATTTGAACTCACAATCTTATGATTAGCAGCCAATCCTTTTACCAACTAGATTAATCTTTGTGGGCATCATTACACCAAACTTGACTGAAGAACATCGAGCCAAGGAGAGTTGAAGCTGCCACAGACTAACATTTTGCAACCTGAAAAAGCACACCACCACAAAACCACTAGATTTCCAGTAATTCGTGACATCTACATCTTGTTTGATGTTTGAAGATATCCCAGTACCCAGCATCAACAACTTGGAAGCAGAAACTAGATGCGATAGCTTCATATACGATATATGAGCACAAAAGCAATTTATGTACAGTAGGGAACCTGCAACTTGCATAAGAAAACAAAAAGCACAATAGAGAAACCACTATACAGCGGACTTTAGTAAATAACATTGTAACAAAAACATTTAACTAGTAGCTAGCCTGGATGTGAGAAAGGCACAAAAAACAAAAAATGCATGTTTATCTTAGTTTTTTTAGAAGTGCTTTTACGATTTACAAAGTAAAGTAAAAAGAATTTTGTCATTGCTTGCTAAAAAAGACTTCTAAAACTATGATTTGGAAGTTTTCCAAAGAGGCACTAAGTCTTGAAGGTGTTAAAAGACTAGGTTTGTTGTTGGGTATCTCATGATGCCATCCTTTTGAATTATTCCACGTAAGGCATAAACTTATGTTTAAGCCTCTTTGAACCAAAATTATAAGAATTATAGAATAGAACCGTTACCTCCTGCTTACAAGAAAGTTTCTAACTTTCTATGCCGCTATGTCATACAGGAATAGATAATTTAATAAGATTTTTATGAGTAATCATCTATAAATATATAACACTACTAATTTTTGGATAGGTATTGTCCAATAAATTCTTCCGTAATAATGGTCTAAATGAGAGCTTCGCATTCTTTTTTCTTCTTTCTTAACAACTTGTTAATGGCCCTACCAATGGGGTTGGCAAAAGTGGTAAGCGGTATGTGTCGCTTAAGTAAGGTCTCGAGTTTGAGCCTTGTGAATGCAGAAAAGTCCCGTGGGAGACTCATCTACCATAGCTAGGTGCGAACCCGGGTCGATTCGGGGATTAGTCGGAGCGTTTCAGATATCTGGATAAAGCAATAATAAAAAACTTTTTAATGGCCCCACATTACCCCGTAGTTCCTAAGTTTCAGCTTTTTGTGAATGGGCTTTATATTTATATTTAAGATTGATGATTCCCAATTTTAATGGATCTAAGATATATTTTAATATATATTGGGAGTCATCAATGCTAAATCAAGAGATTTACTTGAGATTTTAAGAGATATCAATTTGGGTGATCTCAACTTAAAAGAAATAAGTTTTTGAGTTATTTTAAAATAAAACAATAAAATCAAAAGAAAGAAAGAAAAAATCAGTTTATTATTTTAATTATTATATTATTCCATTTTAAAAGGGAAATAGGCGTGAATGACCGAGAATAAGCAGGAGTTGTTCTCAGGATTGAAGGGATTCAAAATCAGTTGAGATTGGAGGGGAGAGAATTTCAGAAGATCCTTATTATAAGCATCTAATATCAATTTTACATAAACTGATGAATATATAAAGTATTAAAATTATTCTAAAATATAAATTATTAGTTAGAAAATTGTATAGTTAATAAAGAATATTATGTGAAAAAAATAATATTTTAAACAAAAATGTTACTCCCTCCGGTGCTAATTATATGATATATTTAACCAATTTTGGAGGGATTAAGGATAGAGGTTAATTTAGTTAATTATACTCATTTTTTCTAAAATGCCCTTATATAAATTTTGTACCTGTATTGATTTCACATATTCCCTCATTCATATTGTTGGCAGAATAAATGGATAAGAAATCCAATTTTATTAGAATGAATGAGTCTATTTTTACATCTGTATATTCCCTATTTATACCATATGGGTACTAAATAGCTATTAAGGCCCAATACTATTAAGGTCCTATACTAACACAACTTTACACAATATTTTCTACACTCCCCCTCAAATTAGCGAGGAGCAGTAAACACATTAACAGTGCCTAATTTGTCAAGCAAACTACTATGAGCCTCCTTGCCCAAGGCTTTAGTAAATATATCCGCTTCTTGATTGCGCGAACTAACATGCTGTAAACCTATCAGACCTGCTTGCAGCTTCTCTCTTACAAAGTGAAGATTTATTTCAATGTGCTTGGTCCGCTCGTGAAATACAGGATTTGAGGCTATATGTATTGCCGCCTTGCTATCACAATAGACACTAACTGGGCCTTTGGCTGGGATTGCCAAGTCTTTAAGCACTTCAGTGGCCCAAACCACTTCTGAAACTCCTGAACCAAGAGCACGATATTCCGCTTCAGCCGACGATCACGACACCGTCTCTTGCTTTTTACTCTTCCATTTGATAAGAGAGTCTCCAAGCTTGAGCAAGTAGCTTGTAACTGATCTTCTTGTAGTACCACAAGCTCCCCAATCCGCATCATTGAAACATGACAGATCGAGATTTAGGTCTGAACTCAACAGTACACTCCAACACTAACACTGTTTCAGGTATCTAACGATGCCTCGTGCAACCGCCATATGTGCCTTGGTTGGTGTTTGCATAAATTGACTCACAACCTGCACAGGAAATGAAATATCAGGATGGGTATTGGTGAGGTAAATCAGTCTCCCAATCAACCTTCTATAACGTTCCGGAGCGCTCAATAAATCCTCTCTTCGGTCTCGCCCCTCTTCATAAGCCAAAAGCTTTAAACCAGGCTTCATTGGTACCGATAATGGTTTACACCCGCTCATTCCCATGTCTGAGAGCAAATCCAAAACATATTTACGTTGTGAAAGAATAATCCCCTTATGAGACCTAGCTACTTCTATTCCCAAGAAGTACTTTAGCTCACCCAAATCTTTAATTTTGAATTTCTTGTGGAGAAACTCCTTCACTTCATTGATTCTGCTCTCCGAACTACCTGTTATGATCAAATCATCTACATAGACAAGAATTAAAACATAGCTATCATCATATTCTTTCATGAATAAGGAATAGTCATGTTTACTTTGTTGAAATCCACCATTTAGCAAAGCAGTAGTTAGTTTAAAGTTCCATTGACGTGAAGCTTGCTTAAGTCCATACAAGGATTTCTTAAGCTTACACACCATGTTCTTTTCTACCTTATCAAATCCCTGCGGTACACACATGTATACTTCCTCATTTAAATCTCCTTGCAAGAAAGCATTATGTACATCCATTTGAAATAAATTCCATCCAAATACAGCAGCCATCTTAAGAACAATTCTAACAGTAATCATTTTAATCACAGGGGAAAAAGTTTCATGGAAGTCTATGCCCTCTTGTTGTGTATACCCTTTTGCTACCAGCCTAGCTTTGTATTTATCAATAGATCCATATGAATTATATTTAATCTTATAAACCCATTTACAACCTATTTCCTTCTTTCCCTTAGGAAGAGACACAACATCCCATGTGTTATTAGCCTCCAAAGCACCTATCTCTAATTTCATTGCCTTGATCCACCTACTATTCTTAATAGCTTCATTATAGGAAGTAGGTTCCATACTAGAATCTATTGAACATAGGAAACACAAATGGGATGAGGAAACGGTTTCATAAGACATATAATCCTCAATAGGATATTTACAATAACCTTTGGATGACCCTTTGTTTAGTGAAGATACAGATTTACCTGTTTTACCTTGTGAAATCAAATTGCATACATAGTCTTGAGACCAAATAGGTAGTCTTCTTTCCCTTACAGGCCTTACTGAACTTGTTTCAGGTTCAGACTCAGAACACAACTCATTATTATGATCAACTATACCTTCTGGTAGGTTGTCATGTGCTACATTACCATATTCTGTTGGGTTCTCATGTGTTGTACCACTATTAGGACACTCAACCTGGTGCTCCCTCGGCTCAACATCATACCAAAATATGTCACCTGCAGCACCTTCACACGCTCCCCCTGGCCGAGAGCCCCTTTCTTCTATGAAGGGAAACCTGTTCTCAATAAACCTAACATGTTTACTCTCAAATATCTCTTTAGTTTTAATATTGCAAAGCACAAAACCCTTTTGATTACTCGGGTAACCCATAAAAGCACAAGCAACAGATTTTGATTGCAATTTATCAGTATTAGTCAAATTCGTTGCATATGCAAGACAACCAAAAACTTTAAGATGAGAATAATCAGCGGAAGTCCCATAAATAAGCTCATATGGTGTCCTAAATCCTAGAATTCTAGAAGGAATCCTGTTTATTATGTAAGCTGCTATTTTTACACACTCTCCCCAATATCTGATTGGAACCTGAGATTGAATCATTAAGCTATGAGAAACTTGCATTAATGTTCTGTGTTTCCTCTCAACTATACCATTTTGTTCCGGTGTATAGGCACATGAAGTTTCATGATGAATTCCTTTTCTCAAGAAAAAATCTCTCAATATATGGTTGACAAACTCTAAACCATTATCACTACGAACCCTTTTAACACTGGTAGAAAATTGATTTTCCACATATGCAATAAAATTCTGAATATGACTAGCAGTCTCAGATTTTCGTTTCATCAAAAACAGCCACGTTCCACGAGAAAAGTCATTGACTATCGTAAGCTATTGCTCCATCCGACGCCGGTGTTCTTGACTGTCGATCTCATCGAATGGTGAAGAAGGATGATTTCAGCTCTGTCCCGTCCGGACCTCGGCGTTCTTGACTGTCGCGCTCGACCGGGACTGGCGGATCTTGGATGATGATCGTGGTTACTCGGCGATCGCGACCTCACCTGGCGGAGGAGGAGAGTTGGCCGTCGAGTGTGGTGAAGAGGAGTCGCGGTTGTCCTTGGAGAAAAAAGATAACCCAACGTGGAAAAAAATTTCAGAAGTAAATCTTGGGAAACCACCCAAGTGCAGCGGTCAAAAAGTTTTCTCTCTTGAAAAACTGAATTCGTGGCTCTGATGCCATGTTGGCAGAATAAATGGATAAGAAATCCAATCTTATTAGAATGAATGAATCTATTTTTACATTCGTATATTCCCTATTTATACCATATGGGTACTAAATAGCTATTAAGGCCCAATACTATTAAGGCCCTATACTAACACAACTTTACACAATATTTTCTACACATATCATAGAGGTATTTTATGAAGAAATTGACAAAAAAATATAATGTTATCCTATAATTAGGACTACAGGGAGTACATCATTAAATCAATAGTTTCCCTTTTTAAGACTTACTGGGAAAAGAGTTTTCACATCTCCCAACAAATAAAATCAATTATTTTTCTTTAGAAACTTAGAGCATAAAGAGTTTTCGCCTTTTCTAACAAGTACGATTTCTGAGATTTAAATTTGTATTCACTTCATGAGGCCACTTACAAGTTACAACTTAATATGATGAAAAGAATAATTTTTATCAATTGAATGAAAAATAAATGACAATTATCATTGGGATAATGAATCTACGTTACAGGTCAAAAAAATGAATCTACATTAAATTTAAAATATAGTATAATCCATTATAGGATATTTATTTATTATATTTGTATGTATGTATTGATGTTGATTTATTTTTGAAATAAAACAACATATTGATTTATGAGGTAGGATATTGTCACTACCAACTTATTTCACTACCTTTTCACTACCTCTTTCTCACCGTCAAATCTACTATCTCATCCAATGGTCCAAATTTAACCTACTTAAATCCTTCATTCTCCACATTTCTCTCCCTTTCTCTCCAAGTCCTCTCGCTCGGCTCCCCAATAATCGCCACCAAGACGCGGCCACACCATCGCCAACTTATTTATATATTGACAATTTTGATATATTCAGCGTTTTCTCATATAATTCTCACACTCTTGCCAGACCACGAAGTTGTTGCGGCTTCTTGGGCGAAACACAATCTTTGAAAACACCGGCGATGAGAGAAGAGTGTAGATTGGTGAATACAAATGAGAAATTGGCATAGATGGTAAGGGATTTATTCAAGTCCCAAAGGGATGTGTGTTCGATCCCCGTTGCCGTCGCTGGGACTCCTTTGGTAGGCAATCTCGTAAGTCTCTATTAAGTGCTCAAAGAGCTCGGGGCCGTGCCCTAGCCTTGGTGGGGGACCGATGTCGAACCCTCCAAAACTTTTTTGTAGCAAAAAAAAAAGCACAAGTGGACCGCCGATGAAGAAGAAGCTTTGCTCGCCGGCATTAAGAAGCATGCATGGCCTCGGCAAGTGAAAAAGTATCCTCAAAGATCCAGAATTTGCCCGCTTTTTCACTCACTGTTCCAATATCGATCTTAAGGTTCTTTTTTTTTCATCCTTTTCTCGTAGTTATACACAAGTAGTTAGCTAATTATCTATATAAACATAGGCGGATCTAAGTATATGAGAAGGGGGCAAGTGCCCCCTTGAATTATGATGATTTTTAAAAAAATAAAGGATTAAAATTATGATGTATTTGATAGCATTGATAATAAGACAATTATGATGGAATTTCAAAAAATAAGGTCTAAAAGGATGACATTATAATTATTTTTTATTGTAATATACTTTTATTATTAAAATATATGTACTTGAACTTATTGAGTGCCCACCTTTCATTCTAATTTATGTAGCTGCATTTCTAATAGCACTTAGCGTTGCTTTTCTCTAAATGATAGGTTTGTAAAATAACTCGCTCTCTTATTACATCATAAGTATTCACTTGATTTCATAAATATTTTTTTGATATTATTTTCTTTTCTTGTTTATATTCTTTTGTTTTTTAATGCATTTAAAAATTTCCTTTACAAAAAATTTCTTGCTGTGCAGTTTTCAAAGTGGATTTCATGTTAACTTATAGCATTGTGGTCTTTTTTTATAAGTTCAATTTATCTAATTCTCGCGTAGCAAAAAAAGTTAGTTAACTTGTTTAATATGCCTTAAATTGATAATTTTTGGGTTATAGTGTAAATTTATTCCGGAAGTTTTCGCTGAGGAGTAATATTACTCTGAAAGTTTTTTCAAGCTCAATGTCACCTAGAAGTTTTAAAACGTATCAATATTGCCTCATACTGTTAAAAAATTAACATTGAGGGTTAAGAAATGGAAAATTCATGTTTAGGTCCCAACCAAGACAAATAATATCATAAAAGTCATACAAATTGTTAATGGTAACCGACTCACTTGTTAATGGTTGTTGTTTCACTTGTTATTAACAAGCTCATGAGACTTTTCTGATATTATTTCCCTTGGTTGGGGCCTAAACATAATTTTCCTTTAAAAAATTGATGTTAACGGTTAACTTTTTAACAGAAAAGGGTAACATTGCTTCATTTTAACACTCTTAGGGCAATATTGAACCTAAAAGAACTTTCAGGGTAATATTGCTTCTTAATGAAAACGTAACATCCGGGGAAAATTTGCACCTTAACCCATAGTTTTTCCCAATTTTACTTTCATTTATCAATGTGTATTAACAAATATTGTCTATATTGTATTTTAGCTCTTTCTACTCTCTTTACTTTTAATAGAGGCAAAATTGCAGTGTTCATTAATTACTCTCTAGACGAACTTAGCTTGTAATAAAGACCATTTTTTTCTTTCTAAACTCATGCTTACAAAAAGAACCAGAGTAGTTTATATATATGGGAAATGATATTGTCACTATCAATTTTGGTCACTACCAAGTTACTACCACTTTTTTCCCCGTTAGATCAGAATCTCTATAGGAGAAAGAAATGATAAAGGTAGATGAGATTATGATCTAGCGGTGAAAAAAGTGGTAGTGACTTGGTGTTGGTCGATTTCCTTGATGGCAAGTGAACCAGTCGAACAAGTAATAAAGTGTAAGTAGAGTATCGTCCCACAAAGACTGAGATACCGAAAAGTGACGCTCAACTGCTATAATAGTTGTGTGAACAGAAAGTAAAATCTGATTGGCTTGGAGGTTTTTGCGATTAGTTAAATAACAAGAAAGTAAACAGAGTGTCGTAGTCGTAAGAAGAAATCAGTAGGAAAATAGGCTGAACTCGGAATCATTCTTAAGCATATCAATCCCCCAGTTGCTTCACACATTCTTTGTAGCATTTATCTTGCATGACTTACGCAATGCTACAACATAGATATTATTTACAATGCTATTCAACTAACCTTCCACTAGTGATAAGTATATATTTTATAATTAAATATGTGTATATTTTATGAGAATTAGTTGGATTTATTAATATTATATGTCTATTTAATTATCTTTTATAAACTTTTCCATTATTGAATCAAAATTAGGATCAAAGAATAAATCGATATAAAATCTACTCATATCCTATTTTTATGGTACATGAGATATTATATGAAAGAGAAGAGACAAAAAGCATACGGAGCTTGCAACCATAAATTAAATAAAAGGAATAAAGACGTGAACCCCACATGCTAAAGATTAAACTTGGATCTTAAGCTTGGTGATTAAACTTGAATCCTAAGCTTGGTGATTAAACTTGGATCCTAGGCTTGGTGATTAATTAAGAAGAGGAGACCTAAATTATAAATAGAAAGGCAGAGACACGCACAAAAGAGGACGAAGTGGCGGATCAAGAGACGCAAAACAAGAAGGAACGAAGAAGCAAAGGAGTAGTGGCTGAGCGTTTTGGTTCTCTTCATAATCTCCACGGAAGGACGGAAGGACTGTGGAGGCGACAAAGAAACTTTCTTTCATCTCTGTCGTTTATTCTTTCAATCTGAATTCTTATCTTTTTGTTATGGAATTTATTATAGTCATGCGTGACTAATTGGTTTTGCAACCTAGAGGACCTATGAACTTATGGGTGAATTGGATTTAGTTTTCATTGTTTAGTTAATTTTGATATTAATTTTGGTTACTTAATCTTGTTTAGCTTTATTTGTCTAATGATTGGCCATCATTGAATATGAATTTGAGAATTAGGATTTACCTTGACGAAGATGATTTTAATTAGGTTATGAGATTAAGTAATATGAAATTAGATTACGATTTAATTTGCGATTATGATAGACATATACCTAATGGTCCCATATAATTGTTGAAGAGTGTGTTCGATTTTTGTTTTCTCTTGAGTAACTATGTTAGACATAACAAGTTATACTCAAGAGAGGGTTATAAGTGGACCGACAGACACTTATAGCTATTTATACTCGAGATTCACAAAATTAATATTAAGGGTAATTAAATTAGTGAAATCAAGGTTTATGAAGCTAATAAGGGATTAGTGACTTTGGGTTGCTCATTTAATATTTCTGGTAGTTAATTTATTTTGATTTTAGTTTTTTCTTAATTAAATTTAATTTGGTTTGCTCAACTTAAACAAAAGTGCAAAATTAATGATTAACTGAAGTTGTGGGTACTAAAATTTGGTAGTGACAATATCCTATCCATATATATGTATGTATATATATATAAATATATCGTTTGTCATTCACTTGACATAAAGTTTTGTCAAGTCACCCCAAAACGACGTCATTTTGGGAGTTAGGAGAATTAATGAAGAGTCTTTTGGTAAAATTCATATAATAAATACAAAAATAAAAATATCAAAAGACCCTTCATTAATTCCCCTATCTCCCAAACGACGTCATTTTGTGGGTTAGGGGAATTAATGAAGGGTCTTTTAGTAAAATTCATATAATAAATACAAAAACAAAAATACCAAAACACTCTTCATTAATTATTGATATAATAAATACAAAAACAAAAATACCAAAACACCCTTCATTAATTCCCCTAACTTCCAAAACGACGTAGTTTTGGGGTGACCTGACAAAACTTTATGTCAAGTGACATGACAAACGATATATATATGTATATATATATATATATATATATATGTGTGTGTGTGTGTGTGTTTGTTTGTATGTATATACATATGTACATACATACATATATCTACATATTTACACACACACACACACACACATATATATATATATCTATATATATACACACATGTGTGTGTGCGCGCACGGGGCTTAAGACACCTTGAAATTACAAAAAGGGTTAAGGAGCGTCCAACACAACAAACTATTGGCTCAGGAGCGTCCAGCACAATTAACTATTAAGTGGACCGCCCAGCACAACAAACTTTTAAAAAGGAGCGCCCATCACAATGCCGTTAAAAAAAAGTTAACGCCGTTAGCAAAAAGTTAACGTCCGTTATCTAAGGAGCGCCCAGCACAAAATTCTAAATTTTACTAAATTAAATAATTTTTTTCTCAATTGTCATTATTCAAAACTACTTGTATAAATATCTATGGACAAAAATTACTCATTCTTCAATTTTGTCAAAATTATAATTTTCTAAAATAAACAAAAGGTTTGATTAAAAATATAATTATATGATTTAAATAAAAATCAAGGTGTTTTATAGTTTATTATATATGTTAAAAAAATAAATATTATTTATTTTTATTTTAGAATAAATTTATGTGAGTTAAAAAATTCATTTAATGTTAATAAAATTTAAAAAAATCTAAAAAATTTGTTGACAAAATTGAAGAATGAGTAATTTTTGTCCATAGATATTTATACAAGTAGTTTTGAATAATGACAACTGAGAAAAAAATTATTTAATTTAGTAAAAACCCAAGATGTTTTATAGTTTATTATATATGTTAAACAAAAAAAATATATGATTTATTTTTATTTTAGAAGAAATTTATGTGAGTTGAAAAATTCATTTAATGTTAATAAAATTTAAAAAATCTAAAAAATTTGTTGACAAAATTGAAAAATGAGTAATTTTTGTCCATAGATATTTATACAAGTAGTTTTGAATAATGACAATTGAGAAAAAAATTATTTAATTTAGTAAAATTTAGAATTTTGTCTTTGGGCGCTCTTGGAATAATAGTTTGTTGTCTTTTTGGCGCTCCTTAGATAATGACGTTAAGTTTTTGCTAACGGCGTTGCGTTTTTTTTTTTAAAAGACATTGTCTTTGGGCGCTCCTTTTTAAAAGTTTGTTGTCTTTGGGCGTCCACTTAATAGTTAATTGTGCTGGACGCTCCTGGGCCAATAGTTTGTTGTGCTGGACGCTCCTTAACCCTTACAAAAACCACTAAAAGCTAGAATCATTTGATTGGACGAATTAACAAGAGCTTTATGCTCAATCCATCCCACATTACACTGCTTTATTGTAGAGCTGGGAAATCGGGCTGAGCCTGTCGGACTGGCCGGGCCAGACTTGTAAATTGGAGCTTCTAAATGAAGTTGGCCCCGCACAGGGCCGGCCCGTTAGGCTCTTTAAATATTATTTTTTTTGGTTTCATTAACTTGACTTGACAATTTAATGTACTAATTTATATGTATTTTTTATTTGTTATAAAGTTATTTATTCTATTTAATTACCAATACATAATAATTATACTTTAATTTTATGATTTGGTTTAATATTTGTTGCAAATAAAGATTATGGATGTATTCATGATGTGAGAAAAGATATTCTTGATATTTTTACCCATGAAACAGAGCCTACTTGGAGTGAAGCACAATCAAATATTTTTGAAATTGATAATAGTAGTGAAAAGATGAAAATGATAGTCATCGTACTCATATTGCTTAGTAGTAAACTTGTTATGCTTTGTGTGAGTTACTTGTGAACAATAGTTTACTCTTCATTATGAATTAGTGACTGCGTTTGTTTATTGCATTAAGTGTGTTGTGTAGACATTAATGTTGACAATATTTATTTGATAAATTAGAACTTTAATTGTTGTAATTTACTAAATACATTTCTTTGAAAAAAAAACCGGAGGAAAAATAGTTAAAATTTGGAATAGTAACTTTCGAGTCTAGTAGGGCCGGCTCTGGCCCTAGTGCTCTCGGACCGCCTTTGAAAAACAAATATTTTCTTATCCCGGGCCATGTTAGGGGCTTTGATGCCTAGCTCTACTCTATTGTCTTACTATCTATTTATAAATCTTAACTGAAAATCCAAATTACAATCAAATAACTAGTTGAACAGGCAAGAATCGTGGTAGCCGTTATTTTCAATAATAGTCAAATTCTAAATAAAAATCGAAGTTAGAACAATCGAACATTCTAGTCTAACTATTTATGATTAATAGTATTTTACATTAAATTTGTAATTTTTAGATTGACAAAATTCACAATGCTCAACAATGTCTCATATAATAACATTGTAACAGGATGTTTTGCATTATGAAAAATGATAAACACAAACTTAAATCTCTATATGAAAAAATTTATAGCATGAGCATTTTAAGCCAATCAATTTAAACATATCATAATTTTAAATTTACAAAATTCATATTAAAAAAAAAAGTTATTTTCGCTACCGATAATATAAACATAACCTATGTTAGCTTCACAGTAGACATATAATAGGTATGATATCAATTAATTTGTCAAATTCTGTGCCACATATGAATCAAACGTAGTAGAGAATGTAAAAAACTGATGCAAAAGCATGTGAGAATAACAAAATAAAAACTCACAAAATTCAATGCTGTACAGCAGCTGCATGTTAGTTAAACTAAAATTCTGGTAATAAAACCGTTATGATTTCTTCCTTTGAACTTAAATGACATAATCAAGAGCATGCCCAAAAACTACAAATAGCAAATGGTATTTCTTTAAACCAGTTCTAACTTAATTGACGCCAAATTCCTCTACCAGGAATTTGCAAAATTGTTTGTTTCCAACGGTTAAACTTGAGTTCCAACCATGCAACCAGACAAAGTTCAGCAAAACCGTCATGATTTCTTCAGATTACAAAAGCACAAGTCCAAGCTACTCTTTGTATAGTAACGTGACATGTAAAGATAATAAAAGTTAAAAGTTAGTTAGGCTTTGTTAGGGAATATATCTGTTAGAAGTCAGTTAGTTAGTTTAGATTTAGCTTGATCATTAAGTCAGGTTTGCCTATAAATAAGAGTCTACTTGTGATGATAGAACAATAGATTTCTCAGTGCCTCTATTCTTCTCTCTAATTCTCTGTTTCTTCGCTCTTTCTCAATTCTTGGGTTAATACCAATACCATAACATAAAGCATCTGAAATAGTTTTATAATAGTGTGTTCCAAGATGCGTATGGGAGAAAATCATACGACGTCAAACGACGTGGAAGAATTGAATGAGGAATCACTGCCGTCAGGCATTCCGGCATCTCATGAGTCAGTAATGGATGATGAGGAGATTGCAGCATTAATTGCTAAAGCAGAGCACAAATCACATTTGGCTGCTGAAGCAGTTCGGAAGGCAGAAAGATTATCCGAGTTGGCCGAAGTCGCTGTTGAAAAGTTACGGCTAGCCCAAGAGATTTATGAGCAATATGTCAAGAAGGAGGGCAAGATCAAAGGCACGGTGGTGCTCATGACCAAGAAGGTTCTTGACTTCGACAATGTCAAGCTCAACACCGACCTCCTCAAGTTCTTGGGCGGCGCTGTTTCCCTTCAGCTCATCATGATCACTGCCCAAAACGCTGATCCTGGTAGCTTAATTACCTCTTTTACTTAATTTTTATATATATATATATATATATATATATATATATATATATTGTGTTTGCTAGTAGTATTTGAAGAGACCACCATATCTAAAGAAGGTGTTTGAGTTAAAAGATTTGAGTATCATATCATCATTAATATAAGTCTATTCTTGGTACACCCTGCTAATTGATATATAACATGATATATAAGACTTATTTTCTAAAACACTGTTCTAATTTTTCTTAATTTCTTTATTATATCTCTTTCATAATTATTATTGAGGGAGTGTTCAGAGAAATAAATTAAAAATAGATTTTATATTTTGGATAAAGACCAATTTTCTAAATGGATCATATATTAAAGATTGGAGGATGCTATTGATTAAGGTATGAACCCTTGCAACATATGGATTTTGGGTAGTTTGTGGCCTCTTAATTTTCCACCAACTTCTCAAATATTTTTTATTATTAGATTTTATATAAAATAAGTGATATTTTAATATACTAAGAGTTAAAAATAACCCAATATTTTAGTTTTGGCTCATAAAATATAAAAGTATTTTTCGCGAATGCAAACAAACAATTATTATAATTATGTACCTTATGATTCTTGTTGTGGCCTTTCAAGGTTTGCTGGCCTTTCTAATAAAAGAAAAAATAATAAATTTTCTATTTTTATTTTGTGAAAAATAATTCCTTGAGTAAAATATTACTTATTATGTAGGAAAATGGTTGGGAGAACTGGGTGTGGCTGCGTCACTGGAAGACTTTGTGACCACATTGCCAACACTGTTGGAAGATCAGAGCGCCTTCACTGTTCAATTTGACTACAGTAACGACTTTGGAGTTCCTCGAGCCTTCGTCATCAGAAACAATCTTTCTACCGAATTCTATCTGGTGAGCTTGACGCTTGATGATATCCCAAATCATGGATCCGTCCATTTTGTTTGCAACTCCTGGATCCACCCTGCCAACAGATACAGGAATGATCTCATCTTCTTCGCCAAGGTCTGTAAATTGTAGGTTAAATTCCTTTAGAATTTTCACTGTATTTGTTCTTTCAATTTGACATCGAAATTGCTATTGATTAATGTATGGAATATATATATATTGCATTTGCAGGCGTAAGTTCCGAGCAAAATTCAGACTACAAAAGTTCAGTAAAACTTGAGTTCTAACCATGCAACCAGACAAAGTTCAGCAAAACTGTCATGATTTCTTCAGACTATAAAAGCACAAGTCCAAGCTGCTCTTTGTATAGTAAAGTGACATGTAAAGATAATAAAAGTTAAAAGTTAGTTAGGCTTTGTTAGGGAATATATCTGTTAGAAGTCAGTTAGTTAGTTTAGATTTAGCTTGATCATTAAGTCAGGTTTGCCTATAAATAAGAGTCTACTCCTGTCCCTATTGTACATGAGACTTGTGATGATAGAATAATAGATTTCTCAGTGCCTCTGTTCTTCTCTCTTGGTTCTGTTCTCTCTTCTTCTCTCTAATCCTCTGTTTCTTCTTTCTCAATTCTTGGGTTTTATAAATATTGTGTTTCCTAGTAGTATTTGAAGAGGACCACCATCTCTAAAGAAGGTGTTTGAGTTAAAAGATTTGAGTATCATATCATCATTAATATAAGTCTATTCTTGGTACACCCTGCTAATTGATATATAACATGATATCTAAGATAAAACACCGTACTAATTTTTCTTAATTTCTTTATTATATCTCTTTCATAATTATTATTGAGGGAGTGTTCAGAGAAATAAATTAAAAAAATTGATAAATATTAAAAGGGATAGGATATTGTCATTACCACTTTGTTCACCTTTAGATCCGAATCTCATTTACTTTTGATCTAACTGAACAAAAGCAGTGGTACTAATTTTCTTAATTTCTTTATTATATCTCTTTCATAATTATTTATTATTTTCATGATTAACTAGTAGTGACAATATCCTATCTATTAAAAATAGATCTTATATTTTGGATAAAAACCAATTTTCTAAATGGATCCTATATTAAAGATCAGGGCACGATTGATTAATTATAGACTCTGGCAACATATGGATTTTCGGTAGTTTGTGGCCTCTTAATTTTCCACGAGCTTCTCAAATATTTTTTATTATTACATTTTATTTAAAATAAGTGACATTTTAATATACTAAAGTATGACCTTTCAATCTGACACCAGAATATCTTTCCAATTAGTGGTGAAATATTTATGTATCTGGAGGACGAGTTGTGTATTAAATAGAGTCACATTTATAAAGAATGATATTATCTATAGTATTCTTATAATATAGTATTTTACTAAATTTTTTAACTGTTAGAATTTGACTAAAAAGCCCAGTCCCTCACCCCCTTATTATTATTAGGACGCCGACTCTTTTAAGAAATGCCATCGATTCTATGTGCATTATTTATGTTCCTAGCAAAAAAGAAAAAAAGAAAAAGAAAGTCAGGTGCATGTATGTGTATTACTGAAGCTTGAAAGTGCCAAACAAATATTGCTGAGTTAGAAATGGTAATCAAAATTTGTCTCCATCTCTAAAATACACACATATTAGACTAATACCATGAGATTTTATAGGAGCATTTCATATTTTATTTTTTTTTATCAGAAAGGAGCATTTGATATTTGGCAGAATATAAATATAAAAAGATCTGCTTTGAAAAATATCTTGATGATATTATGATTTTATCGATTCCAAAATTAGATAGGATCGGAGTGATTGAATACAAGTATATAATAGTGATGAGCACAAATGAGAGGGTCTAATCTCATCCTCGGCGACTCCACACCACAACATTTCACTTAACTTTTATTAGTTAAAACCCTTTGTTGGTAGTCCTCAGCTCTATGAAAATCCTCACCCCGTCTCAGTATTCCTTTAATAGACGATTGACAGACATTCATTCTTTATTTGCAATCTCTATACAGAGCATGTACAAAAAAAAAAAAACACACAATTTTTGCATACTCTTGAGTCTTGACCCAAATCAATATTTCTTCAATCACTGGTGATGACTTGGACTACAACCGGAAAGAACATCTCAAACTACAAAAGTTAGTCTTCTTTTAATGTGAACTGTGACCAGCTTTTCATTTATTGGATTGTTTAAATTCTCTTTCTTGCATCTTGGTCTTCATGCTTGCAGCTCATCTTTAACTTAATGAAATCTGATTCCTCATTCAATTCTTCCAAGTCGTTTGACGTTGTATGATTTTCTCCTATACGCATCTTGGACCACACTATTATAAAAATATTTCAGATGCTTTATGTTATGGCATTAACCCAAGAATTGAGAAAGAGGGAAGACACAGAGGATTAGAGAGAAAAGAACCAAGAAAGAAGAGGGTTCTCATTAGGTGTTATTCCCTTATGTGCTTCTTAGGTGCTATTCCCTCTAATTAGAGGGATTAGAATTTTTTTTTATTTTTTTATATATTCTATTTATATATATTAGATTATATGATGCATCTTGAAATTCTTTTTACACTCAGTATCTCAAATTAATTAATTTCCAGGATATTGGGTTACGAGAAAAATATTTTTGAATGCGGGACTGAAAATTAATTAATTTGAGATGCGAGTGTAAAAAAAAAAAAATTCAAGATGCATCATATAATCTAATCTAAATAAATAGAATATAAAAAAAAAATCATAATCCCTCTAATTAGAGGGAATAGTACCTAAGAAGCACATAAGAAAATAGCACCTAATGTGAACTCGAAAGAAGAATAGAGGCACTAAGAAATCTATTATTCTATCATCACAAGTCTCATTTACAATAGGGACTAGACTCTTATTTATAGGCAAACCTAACTTAATGATCAAGCTAAATCTAAATACACAAAACACTTAAATGTTTGTACTATTTTCCATAACCCAAAAACTAATTCCTATCTAATAGGGTTTGCTAAAACCATACTTAAAACATATTTCTAGATAAATGAATTCAATCCACATAAATTTACAGATAATACTAAACTTAAGAACTCTTGTATTTATTATTGACTTTGACAAAATCATATATTTGATATTCAGATTACATTCCCAACAAGAATTTCTTTTCTTTCATTGAATTTGCTTATTGGATAGAATTTTATATTGTCTTTCAGACCACTTTTCAGGAAACTTTTCAAATGGTTGATAGCAATACATCTTCTGGTTCTCCTGAAGAAACTCAAAACCCCATTCCAGATGGAAATGCACCTTCAAAAAGATAAGAAAATGGATGAATTAGGTCAAGCTCTCAATGAATAGCTTGAGCCTCCATATTTCTATTTATAGACTGAGTACTCCAATTGTACATTGACATGTGTCCCTATAGGATTATTCTAGAATACACTTTCATATATAAGGCAATATACAATGAAATAAATAAATACACAATACATTATTTATTTCTAACTCTCTCCTTTACTTTGGACAACTTCTTCTTCTTGGTTTGTGTCAAAGTCTGATACTATTGTGACCTTTTAACTGGTGCAACAGTTACACCTAGCTTGTCTCTGTAATATCCCGAATTTTGGGTCTAAAGACTTGAGAATTAGCCTATTTTGGGGAGACTACTAGGCCCTATTTTTTAAGGTGACAAATGAGGAATAAGTATGGTCTCATGCCTTATCCGAAATAATACTATAAATAAAAGGTATATGCATGAGATGCATTGAATAATTGAAAGAATAGGAAAAGGAGGTGGTCTTCTTGTATGATCGTGAATGAGTAGAGAAGTGGAGAATGCTTTATATTAAACATGTAGTAGTGGAATATTAGTATTATTTTAATGTAAAGGGTGGAATGAAGGAGTATGGCGTAGCATTCTTGTTGAATATCATTGGGGTAGTATGTTATTATATTTAATATGATACTTGTAGTGGACTCCCACGATTTGAACGGAAGGGGGTATTGTGGAGTATATAATAAACAATATATGAGTTGAAGTAATGGAACTAATATGCACTAGTGTTGGCTTGTCTGCATAATGGATAGTTGAAGAATGATTAAAGTGTGTGTGTGCGTGTTAAATGTGTGTGTGCATTTGGGAATGGAGTATATTATGGATGATATATTATTATTATATGTTATATATTATTGTTTTAGTGTAGTGGAAGCATTCTGCATATTTTGAGGAAAGTTAGTGGAGTATTATTATATCTTCATTATCATTTATTTAATGAAAGTGCAAGTAGTCACAAGCGTTATGGAGAAGTATGAGAGGAAAACTACATGATAGTACCCATTTCCATATATTATATAAGCACACACAACACACACATTCTGACATAGAGCAGCGCAGAGGCAGGCGCAGAGAAGAAAGAGAAAGAGAAGAAAGAGAAAGAAAAAGAAGAGAGAGAAAGAGAAAGAATGAGAGAACTCTGTTGAAAAATAACTAGGAATCAGAACAAAAATTAGAAATATCACAAGGTAGTAACTCTTCTCTCACATATTATGTGTGCCTTATATATGCATGTATTTACCATTGTTCATATATATGTATTGTATGAATGCTTTGAATGTTGAATGTGTTGAATGAATGGTATGTATAAATGATGGTTGTCTTGCATGTTCTGTGTATGCATTTTATGCGAGGGATTATGACGTTACTTCTGGGGTTCATTCATTTGAACTCCAACATATATTTTTGAATTAGCTAATTTGCAGCTTCTGTAAGAAGAATGAAGAACGAAGAAGATGAAAGAAGACGAGTAGAAGACAACAAAGGATTTATCTCCGTCGATTCATACCACCGAAGTATAAATTATTTGTAAATTAATAGTATTTTTGTATACATGAATAGTGAATAGTAACATATTTTGAATAGTAATACCTTATATTTAGAAGAACGCTTTCGTGTACGTAAAGAATGGAGTATTTAAGGCGGGTGTTACAGTCTCTAAGAAAGCTGAACCAAGCATGGTGAAGGGGTTTTGTTAAGCAATCAGCAATCTGAAATTCTGTGGGTACATGATAAACATTCAGGACTTTGCTTAGAACTTGATCTCTCACAAAATGCACATCTATTTCAATGTGTTTAGTCCTCGCATGATGAACAGGATTAGAGGCAAGAGCGGCTGCACTAGTGTTGTCACACCATATGGTTGGTATCCTTTTTAGCCTCAAGCTCAGTTTAGACAACAAATATCTGATCCAGCAGAGTTCAGAAGCTGTATTGGCTAAGGACTTATATTCATATTCACAACTGGAGTGAGAAATAACTAATTGTTTCTTTGAAGACCAAGTTACTAGGGAATTTCCTAGAAAAACACAATAGCTCCAACTGAGCGTTTATCATCAGGGCAATATGCCCAATCAGTGTTTGAATAAGCTAGCTAAATCAAGTAAATTTGATGGTTTGATATGAATACCATAGTGTATTGTGCCTCTGAGATATCTCAACACCCTTTTTACAGCTTTCTAGTGTTCTGTGGTTGATTTTGAAAGATACTGACTCAATTTACCCACACTGAAACTAATGTCAGGTCGTGTGTTGCATAGGTACTGTAGGGCCCCTACTGCACTTCTGTATTCTGTTGGATTCTGAAGTAATTCACCAGAAAAAGCCGATAAAGACTTATGGGCAGCCATCGGTGTGTAACATGGTGATGCATTGGTCATGTGAAAACGATCCAATAAATCCCAAATGTATTTGCTTTGAGTCAGATACAGACCCGTGGTGTCTCTATGAGATTCAATCCCAAGAAAATATTGTAGAGAGCTGGTCTTTCAGCCAAAAAATAGTATGGAGTTTTACAGTAAAACGCTTAAGACTATATGGATTACTACCAGTGACAAGTATATCATCCACGTAAATTAGAATCATCAATACCGATTCTTGTTAGAGTAAATAAAGAGAGAGATGTCGCTTTTAGAATTGGTAAAACCCCAAGCTAGCAAGATACTTCGAAGTCTGTCAAACCATGCCCTTGGGGCTTGTTTCAAACCATAAAGAGCTTTGGATAGTTTGCACACATAATCAGGTCCAGAGGGATCTACAAAACCCTCTGGTTGTTCCATAAAAACAGACTTAGACAAATATCCATTAAAAAATTCTTTGTTAATGTCAAGTTGTCTGATTTCCCAGCCCAATGCAACAACAATAGTCAAAATAATGCGAATGGTAGAAGCTTTAATCACAGGACTAAAGGTTTCATAGAAATTAATACCTTCTATTTGTAGGAACCCCTTAGCAACAAGCCTGGCTTTCCTTTTGACTAGAATGTCATCTGAATTAAATTTAGACTTAAAAATCCATTTGTTATCAACAATGGTTTGTGTGTAGGGCCGTGGACCAAGTGACTAGGTTGCATTCCTTTGAAGGGTTGTGAATTCTTCAATCATTGCTTGTTTCCAAGGATGAGACAATAAAGCTTCCTTAGTTGTTGTTGGTGTACAAGTAGAATTAGCAAGTGTGAGTCCAATATATGGAGCTTTGGGTTTAGCTGAATCCACTTTAGGCTCCTGCCGACATAAGTTAGCTTCTAAACCCATCCCGACTTCTGATAATGAGGATCTTCACGGTGGAGGAGGATCTCCCAGTTTACCACCTTTTTCTTCTTCACATAGTGGCTCCCATGATTCAAGTATGCCTTTGGTTTATTATTTTTATTTCTTTATTATAGGTGTAGATAGGTTCACCTCCTCCGCGCCATACTGAGTGATATCTGTCGGGGAGTCGAGTTCCGCAAGTCCCTCGAGAGTTTCAATGGACACGGAGCCGTGGGTTACCGATGAGGTGCTACATACTATGTCCACGATGATCGCAATTGAGGTTCCCAGGCTCCTCGTCAGCAATGGAGAGAGCTATACCCTTCCTCTACCCCTTTGGAGATGAATCAATTTGCTCCCATCGGGAAGGGAATAATACACATTTTTTCTTCTTATACCGGGACTTGATTACCCGGCTCTATATTCGATTTCTATTTACTGAATTCCAAATGGACCTTTTAAATCATCTACACTTTGCTCCATCTCAACTTCACCCCAATAGTTGGGCTTTTGTTATCGCCTTTGAGCGTTTTTGTAGGTCTTTAAAAATAACTTGTACCATTCCTCTTTTCTTTCATTTTTTTACCGTGCACTTAGCCCATGCTGGTAAAGAGCCCTCCAATAGAAAAGGTTGGACCTCGCTCCGAGGTGCCCTCGGCCGGAAACTTTTCACAGTTTTTACTGATTCCTTTAAAAATTTTAAAACTGGCTTTTTCAAGATTGTTGCCGAGTTCGAACAGAAGCCTTGGTTCCTTAACGCCCCTGAGTCTGAAGATATGGAGGGGAAATTCCCCTTATACTGGACTGAGGACCATCACAATTTTTGTCCCTCCTCCTACTGCTTTCATGACACGAGTTTTTTTGACTCTGAGCCCAACGCGGTATCCTATATACTCGCATATGTCGAGAAACATGGCCCCGTGAGCTTGGCCACATACATTTCACAGCCTCAGGCCGGGTTGGGTTTGACCACGAGTACGGAGCCTTCTTTTCGTTTTTGCGTTCTTTTCATATTTGCATTACATGTTTCTTTTTTTTTTTGTTGGATAAATAACTAACCTTTGTTTTCTCGGACCTACAGCTCCAAGTATGGGGAGGCCTCGTTACGTTTCCATGATGAAACGCAGCTCGACGGCTCCCAGTGTGGAGCTAACCAAGAAGCGACCTACCCCGGATTCCAGGAAAGTAGGAGCCGGGACGAGTAGTAGGAAAAGCTCGGCTAAAAGGGCAAAAGCCGGCCATGACATCTCGGTTCCAGTTACAAACGGGGTTCTTAATTCATTTGAGGCGCTCCTCCAACAACTACCTCCTTTGCATCTCTTCTTGCCGCAGAACCGCATTTCGACGATCCATGTCCTCATGCATTATTCGGATATCCTCTTGCCTTGAAGACGGTTACGCTGCTTCATCTCCTCCATTCGACCCAATACAACATTTAAAGTGGCCTACATGAGACGAACGTCCGGATCAATGACTAGAGGAACTTGCGGTTGGACTTGTTGGGAAATCGCATGCTGAGGGGTTAGCGCGAATGCTGGCGAAGATGCCATGTCAGATACATCATCAACTTGCACTTGGTTATATTCTAGAACGATCATATCCTCCGATTGCAGCTGATGTTGAACCGTTCGTTCCTCAGGTTGCGGCATCTGACAATTGCTTATGGTGGCAACCATCTTTGGTCACAGGGATCGAAATTTACCGATTCCCCATGGTCGACGCCAATGTTCTGTATAAGAACAACAAATGTCTAGCCCTAAAAGACTAGTATATTGATATTGGATCAAGTGACTCTCCAAAACATCTATCAGGCAGATACCAAAGAGAATAATAGATTACTGTGCATGTATAGGCGTTAGCCAAAAGGGGGTAGTGTGTGTGCACATTGATGGCTGAATAGTAAATGAGGATAGAATGAATGTGCGTACCTTTTATGTTTACCTCTTATTTATAGAGATTACCTTAAGATTAGGACTCTTAGGCTTTGTTTGCGAGTTCCATTTTGGAGGGAAGGGGAAGGGAAGGGAGGGTTTTGGTAGTCTCTTCCCTTGTTTGCAAGTTTTAAAAATAAGAGGTGAGGGAATCAGAGGATTTTACAAATCCTCCAAAACCCTCCTTCTTCTAAAAAATAAAGTTCCCCCAATATG
Organism: Acacia melanoxylon; assembly: GCA_019022615.1. Classification (NCBI taxonomy): domain Eukaryota; kingdom Viridiplantae; phylum Streptophyta; class Magnoliopsida; order Fabales; family Fabaceae; genus Acacia; species Acacia melanoxylon. Next base: position 18,788,199 of record JAFJYJ010000003.1, read on the forward strand.
AGGATTTTAAGAGAGGAAATAGATTAATTACTCTGTTACCCTCGTTCACCACCAGCACCACGACCACCACCACCGCCGCCACCACGACCACCACCGCCACCACATAAATAATTTTTTGAATATAAAAATTACATAAATAATTTTTTTAGGAAATTTAAATTTATTTGTAAAGTATAATAATTATATTAATTATTCAAGAAAAGGATAAAATGGTAAAAACAACTCATTAATCCTCCATCTTCCTCCCTTACTATTTTTTTAACTCCCAAACAATGGGAGGAAATATCCTCCATTTCCCTTCCTTCTCTTCCCCTCCTTTCTCCTTACATCCCCTTCCTTTCCTTTCCTTCCAAACTCCCAAACAGACCCTTAGGCTCTGTGTGCCTTATAGTCCAGTATTGTCGCCACACCCTGCAGGTTGTTATCTTTGATTAAGATATTCCTTGATTACAGTCTTGATTATAGGGCAGTTAAAATTTCCTCCTATTATAGGCGGATTCTGCTGCAGATTGCCCCTTGTTGGGCTGCATATTTAATGGGCCTTGTATAGGTTCGTAACATTTTAGTTTCGTGTACCAATAACTATGGTGAAGTCCATAGGTTACTGCATTAGTTGTTTAAGTTGGACAGAAGGGTTTGTCAATAATGAGCTCAGTGTTTTTACTCACACTTGCAGTAATCCCAAGGAAAATGGAATTTGATTCAATATAATGTGTAATTATTCAAAATAATCAATGTCACTCCTATCATAGCACAAATATCATGATGATTGATGAATGAAGAGCATCCAGGTATAATTTATGTATCTGTTTCTTCTTCTTGTTTGTTTTTAATAAAACTGAAATCACGAAGATATTACATTTAGAGGGGAAGCTTAACCTTCGTCAACATTGGTCTCCTGGATAAAAGGAGGAGGTTGATGAAGGAGACAAAAATTTTCATTTATTCTATGAGAGTATTTTATTAACTGATAAGCAATTGTTATGGTTTCTCTATAACTATAAATGACTACAACTTGTCAATCTCTATATAGTAACAACCTAGTATAATCTACAATATCCTTAAAATGATAGTTCCTATCACATCCTCTCAAAATATAAGTTATAGTCTCTATACAATTAGTGAGAAAAAAAATTCATCCTATACCCTTTTAATCGACACAATATCACACCCTCTTTTGAAAATACATCTAATATAATTAAAATCATATTTGTGTAAAATGATATAATGACTTCCTAGCTAATAAAATGAAAGTTCTCGAGTAAGTAAGAAATCGTAAGTTTGATTTATGGGTAACATCAAGAAATCAGATTATGCAATTAAAATGCGTCCTTGAACAAGCACTTGCATGTTAATTTTACAAGCATATGGTAGATTATTTCTTATTTAACATTTCTGTTTCTGAATAAGCAATCAATGTTGCGTCTGACATTAATGCCCCGTTCAAAACAATGGGGCCTCGTCAAGGACAGATGAAACATTAGTGTACCATCAAATTATTTATTAGTTCATGACTTAGATAATTTAATTTTGGAAAAAAAAATATCAATATAAATATTTAAAAATTATTTTGTTTAGCTTTTACATCTTCCAAATTAATTAACTCTAGGGAGAGAGATATAAGTCAAGATAAAACTTGTACTTTTATTTTTAAAAACTTAAAACAAGTATCTCCACCACACATTGGCTTTTTGACTATTTTGCCCCTAATTAAATAATTAATTACCGAAATGCCCATGTTTGAAAAGATATCACCATTTTGCCCCTGTTTAGTCGATTACATGGGATATGTAGTTGACTAAACAAGGAATTTTTTTTTTTTTTAAGTTTTCCCGTGATGTAATCAACTAAGCTACAGTGCTTAGTCGATTACATCATGATAGGTCAGTTTTTTTAAAATCCCCATTTGCGGCAATGACGGAACCCTATACTCGATTAAGCTTCCCTAGCCTCTCCCCCTCTAAATTTTTCGCCAAAATTGGACCTGGTTTACTCGATTAAATATCCCCATTTGGGGCATATCATTTGAATTTACTATTTTTTCATGTTTTTATTTTCAAAACGCATTTATATTTACTATTTTTCACTTTAATATTTTAAAATATTTTGTAACAACTTTCCTTTTATCTCTCCCTATATCTAGTATCTTTTTTAAAATATTTTAAAATATTAAAGTGAAAAACATTAAATTAAATATTTAATAAATATTAAGAGGTTCAAAATTTATTTATTCAAAAAATAGTTGTTTCAAAAAAATATGCAAATGGGAGTTTAAAACAAAAACATAATTGAAATTGTCTCGTCATTTTGAATTAATAAAATGTGTGTTTGTAATCAACTAAGGTTGGAGAAATCCTTTACCCTTAAAATATTGTATTAAAGTGAAAAACATAAATTCAAATCGTTTTGAAGATAAAAACATGAAAAAATAGTAAAACTTAAAAAAATAGCGTGGTGTAATCGGCCCCAAATGCAAGTTATTCTCACCAAAATTGGATGGTTTAGTCGAGTATTAGAAGCTTAATCGACTACATATCTTATGTAATCGTAATCAACTAAGCATTGTAGCTTAGTCGATTACATTACAATGATAATATATTTTTAGACTAAAGCGAATGTAACGATGATATATTTTCTATTGTGGACATTTCAATAATTAATTGTTTAATTAGGAGCAAAATGGTCAAAAAGCCACCACACATTACTATCTTCTACAAACCCGTCGGTTAGTCATAACCTGTCATTTTGTTTTACCATAACCAGATAAACCATCATTGGACGAATATTTGGAAGCTATCAGGGGAGGGGAAGATGTTCAGAAATGCGCTTGTAATCTGCAAATATTGTGAAAGTAAGTCCAGAATTAGGGCAAAATAAACTGCAACGAAGGAATCAATTACGCATATATTCCCCAATTTGCAACCATATCTATTCATAAAAACCAATACTCTTCTTGTTTTGCATGATCTCTGAATCACATCGTCTTCTTCCAATGGAGAACACGACATGGACGCTGAAACTCCACGCCCTAACTCACATCCTCACGAACCCCACAACAACACCAACCCTCCACTCTCAATTCTTCCTTCCCCGCTAAATTCCATGTTACCTGAATTGGGATTACCCTCCAATTCTCTGCCCTAAACCCTCGATACTTACCAGATGGAGTCTCTCCCTCTTCTTCCGGAGGCTCTTCAGATTGGGGCCTCCGACGACCTCGTGGCGGTCCAAGTGCCCGTTTCAGCAACCTCCGCCGTTGACGCTGGCCAAAGGATTGGAGGGAGCGCGGTGGGGAGAACAAGAGAGGAGGGAATATGTGAGGAAAAGGCTTTCCAGGAAGCGACTTTTCAACAATGTTAACCCTGTGATTCCGGTTCTGCTACCTAATCTCTTCGTACTGTCACTCCTTTTTTGGAATCCATTTCCTTCTGTAGATTAACCAACACTTTCCTTCTGATACTGGATTGAATGCTCTGAACACATATGAGTTGTATTCAGTAATAGTGATATAATCTGTGTTAATACATTGATTGTTGATGTTTGGTGTACTTTGAAAATCTTGTAGTAGCCTACAAAGCCTAGAATTCAAATTTTGTAACTTTTATTGGAATATACTCTATGTAAAACTAAAGGCTTACATTTATGTTACTTAGCAGCTTTGCGTTCTCTTGTTTTCATGTTACTTTTATATGCTAGCTTCAAGCTTTATTGCTTCAATTGGGTAGTTCTTCCAAGCAGTGTTGTTAAAACGTAGTGTCGAAACGTAGAAACAGACGTTTCTACGTTGTTTGCCTGAAAATCTTGTCAGAACGGAGGTAGAAACGGAAATGGAGCTAAAACGGTTGAAACACCGTGTCAACTCGGTAAACTTGTAAAAACGTAGTGTCAAAACGTAGAAACGGACTTTGACTCCAATGACTTCAATTAGAGATGTTGATCTCTTTTATAATTTTATTGCCTTGGTGTTTTGATTTTAATATGTATTATGATCAGTGTTGTTAAAACGTAGTGTCGAAACGTAGAAACGGACGTTTCTACGTTTTTTGCCTGAAAATCGTGTCAGAACGGAGGTAGAAACGGAAATGGAGCTGAAACGGTTGAAACGCTGTGTCAACTCGGTAAACTCGTAAAAACGTAGTGTCAAAATGTAGAAACGGACTTTGACTCCAATGATTTCAATTAAAGATGTTGATCTCTTTTATAATTTTATTGCCTTGGTGTTTTGATTTTAATATGTATTATGATGACTAAGTTTGAACTTAATTATTTTTTTGAGTGTTTGAACTTAAATTTGTGATGACTTTAATGTATTGGTGTGTTTTGGTTTCATATATGTTGGATTTTTTTTTTGTAGTACGTAGTAAACTCTTACGTTTTATTTATTTACGATTTTACGTTTTTGCTCACCCTTGCCGTTTCTGTGTAGACTCTACGTTTTAACAACACTGATTATGATGACTAAGTTTGAACTTAATTATTTTCTTGAGTGTTTGGACTTAAATTTGTGATGACTTTAATGTATTGGTGTGTTTTGGTTTTACATATGTTGGATTTTTTTTTATTTTTTTTTGTAGTACGTAGTAAACTCTTACGTTTCGTTTACGTTTTTGCTCACCCTTACCGTTTCTACGTATTAACAACACTGCTTCCAAGTAGATTGTCCATTTTGCATGATCTAACTACTGCTAGTTATGTAACTTCACTCCATCTAGACACACATGAAGAGTTCTTTGTTATATTTTTTTACAGGATCAATTTTTAATATGCATATAATCGTAATTTTTTTATAATGCGTGTTATTATATAATTAATTCCACCTCTATTAATACTGGGGTACTTCTAGAGTTGATGATAAATGCCGTGAATCATTGTTCACCCAACAAAAAATGAATGCTGTGAAGCATTTATGGCATTCATGCTTTTGATACTATTTTCCTCTTACTGATACTTTATTGCAAGTTACTTCTTGAGAAACCAGGGCAGGTGAGAAAAGAACTTTTATTGAGCTGACACACCAAGACTTGAATAACTCATCAAGACTTGTAGTGATGTTTATTCTTGTTCATCATATGAGCCCACGTGGCAGATGCATCTCTTCTTCTAGATGCAGGTTGGCCTAGTTTGATGATATTTGATCATCGCACACGTCTTGGGTTAGCAGCTTTTATGATTTGTGGGTTATTCATAAACACATTGGATTCCTGTTCTTTGACATGAGAAGTATACAAGTATTTATGATCATCCTTCTAGATGCTCCTTGTTTCTGGGAATTAAGGGAGAAGATACTGTTCACGGGGCATGTCAGAATTTCTAAATGCACCATTGCAAACAATCTTGGCATCTTTCAATAGATTGCTTTATAAGGAAATTTCAATGTTACTTCTCCGGTCCTAAATATATGACATAATTTGTAGTCGTATATTTAGAATATTTGCACTACAACCTATGTCCTAAATTTAGGACCAAAGGTAATAATGAAAATTGGAATGTTAACCCACGGCTATATCTCTAAAACTAGTTAAACTAATTGATTGAGCTAATGATTATGTAGTCTAGTGCCATGGAGGTGGTCGAGCTATCATGGGTTTGATCCGGTTTTTAACTTCATGACATTAGTGTCTGCCCCTCAATTTTTTTATTTTTTATAAATAAATAAATAAAAACTATTGATTTATTCTTTATATAAGTGCCTTCTGGACATTGACTTGTGTAATCCAATAAATTGACGAACACATCAGAATACGCAACCTAAAATAAGGTATATTCCTCATTCTATTGCTATTTGTTCAGGCCAAAAAAGAATTCTATTACTATTTATAAGCCACTAGTTTCCTTAAAAATCATAAGATGAAGTATTTTCTAAAAGTTTGTGCACTTGTCGATGTATTATTTCAAATTGCTCAAAAGTTACAGTATTAACTTTCATAATTCTTATGATTTATTTTAAGGTTAAGATGTAAAAATGTTCATGAATTTAAACCTAATACGCAAAAATACTCGTAAACTTTTCTCAGGTGTAAAAATACCCATGAGTTTTAGTAAAAATAACACATAAACACCTAAGACTTGATTGTTTTAGTAATCTCTCTTAACTGTTAGATTAAAAAGCTTTAATTTCTGTCATTTACGTATAGTCCTAACACTTAGAAAGTGAAAGTTGGGGAAGCTAGTGATTATGAGTTTTTCTTTGTTTTCTCTAATAATTGGTTCGTCTTCCTTTGCTAATCATCAACTTTAAGTTTGGTAATCATTCATCAGCTACAAGTTTAATGCAAACAAAAGTAAAATACCAATTCTTTCTCTCATTAATCATGGAATTTTTTCAGAATACTTTTAAATTATCTCAATATCAGTTTACCAACTCTCATATGCCGTCATTTTTTGTTAATAATGTAAACTTTTGACTTAATTGCCTAATTATAAGAGCAAAAAGTATGACGACAGTATTTTGAACTTTTTGAGTATGATGGCAAGGAGCCTGAGGATTAAAGTCGCAGAAATAATAAAGTACTTTATAAAAGTGATAGTTTAGAGAGGAGAAATAAGATGTGTGTTAGACTTCTATGAATTGAATAAGATTCTTCTTGTTGATTTCCCTCCATGTGCTAGTGCATATAAAAATGTGGTATTATGGTAAATATGTCAAATGAAGAAGACCAAAAAAAAAAATTGTGTTTTAGTGCACCAGGAGTTACTTGTATTTATAAGTCTTTAATCATTAAATATTGATAACTCAATGAGTTCAATGTGATTATATACGTTTTTCAGAATCAAAATATCTTAATGGATTTAATACTCACTCTGGTCATTTTTTATCACAAACATTACTTAAATTACGTTATTCAAAATGTTAATTAAAAATAATAAATGTGTCAAATATATACTACTTATTCCAATTATACCATTTTTTATAAAGATAGTACATGAGAGATAATTAGTGAAAATTTATTATAGAGATAATGAATGACATATGTTTAACTCGGGCAAAAATTAAAAAAAAAAAAAAAAAAAAAATCTAAAATTTTAGACAATAGGGATTTGTTTCTTATAGTAAAGATTAAAGACCACTTCTATAAGAAAGAATGTTCCTTTATAAAAAGGATTGGAGGGAGTCTATATGTGAATGTACTTGAAATCAATAACTTGAGTTTTTGAATGAAAGAGGAAAAATAAATAGTCAATACTCATTGATACATGGTTGATCCATGAATATCATAATTAGGGTCCTTAATTTGACTTTCAAGAATTAGGAGGATTTTTTTTGGGGGGGGGGGGGGTGTTATAGTGTGTGTTGATATTTTTTTGATTAAAAATGTCCCTATTGATGGCATGTATTTACAGGGTTTCCATAAGAGGTATTCTAGAGCAACCAACACATATTTATCACAAATAATTAATTTAACTAATTTTCTTAATTTCTGCAAATTATTTATCTAGCATTTATATATAAGGATCATGAGAATAATAGTTTTCTATTTGACTAAAATATACTTTTAGTCATTTAAGTTTTACATTAGATATACTTTTAGTCGCTTAACTTTATAGATTATACTTAGTCCCGTATTTCTAACAGCGTTAATATTATTAACGGAAAATTTTGACACAACAAATTCAAGTGATGACTGTGCAGTTAACAAAACATATTTAAGTTTTAATTTTTTAATAAAATATATTTATATTATTAAACTAAAATAAACCGACAAATTGCTACAAATGAAATTGAGATTTTGATATTTAAATTATCAAACTAAATTTTTTTAATACAATCAAAGTTTTGATATTAACTACTCCATCAGGTGTTTAGATTGTTTTCAATTTACACATATATAAATTTAAGACTAATAGCATCTAATTATACAGTTATAACTTAAGTTAATTTACTTAATCATTGCTTGAGTTTGCTTAAGATTAATAACAACATTAACGGTGTTAGAAATATAGGATAAAGAATATTCTTTATAAAGTTAAGGAATCAAAACTATATCTCACGTAAACTTAAATAACTAAAAGTATATTTTAGCTTTTTTTTTCTATTTTTCTTTTCTTTTATTTGTCTAGTTAAAAAAAAAAATTACCCAACAACTATGAGCTACACTTTTGCACCAAGTTAGTAGTCGCTTTAACTTAAATAATTTAGGACAGAGGTGGTTGAAGAACTTTAAAACACAGGCAAGTGATGGATAGCGACTACACACTACACAATACGGCAAATAAAATGCCCCTCACCTTGCCGTCTAATACTCTTATCATTCCCACATCACCACTACAGTCTAAGGGGACCATGCCCTTCTTAGAAATAAATGAGGCTCTTTCTTCACAATTGAATGTAATTAATTACTGCATTAACTCAGTCTGATATTTACGGAGTGTCTTCTATTAATCCTTCCTTGTGACCCATTAGAGAAACTATGTCTCAAAGCAGTATCTGAATGTAATTACTAAGAAGTACAAATCAATAATGAATTGGTATACTTGTATAAGATAAAAGATAACAATGGGGTATTTCATTTATGGCTGCCAAGGATTCAAATTTGGCAAAAAGAGTATGATAAGTCACAAACTACCTTTAGCTTTTCATTTTAATCAACGCCACTGCACTTTCAACCACAATTAGTCAAAACATAACAGTATTTGTGATAATTACATACCAAAGTTCTCAAAGTTGTGATCTTTAACTTTAACTATGTTTAATCCTAAGAGGAACAACCTCAGATTAAGGTTTGGGACCCTAAAGTACTTTTTGTTGATATCTGGTAATTATCATATCATCATAAGGCCACACCCAGAAAGACAGAGAGTCTGAAAGAGACAGACAACATGGGATGCCTTGGGCAAAAAAGATAAGAGATGAAAACTAGACAAGAAAAAAAAAAAGTTACTCTCTCTTATCCTTAATATAAGACATATTTACATAATTTGATTAGATTAAGAAATTTAGTTAAGTTAGTTAATATGATATGTGTTTTCTAAAACACCCTAATCATATTCCTTAATTTTTTCATTCCCTTTCCTTATTGACAAATATGAAAAATATATCTTATATTTATGATCAAAATTAACACCCCAAATATGTCTTATATTAGGAATAAACGGAGTATAACCAAGTAACCAACCCCTTTTATTGTAGTATGTTATTTAATTTTAATGTTTTTTGTCTTTGGTAACTTAAAGACAAAATTTGAGAATACACGAGCTATATAGCAAATTTAAGCTGTGTCAGCTCTCAAAGGAAGAGCCACCTGGAGAAAGCTTTTGTTTTCTTTGTTGCCTGTTCACAGTAGAACCAAACCAAACCCACAAATGCTGCTAAAAAAAAACATTGGCAAGGCCAAGGTTTTATTTCACAAAACCTTAAGAAATTTCAAGTCTTTCATGTGTGGAGGGCACCAAAGATTACCCAGATCTCTTTCCTTCAACCCTTTCATCACTTGCAGCAGCAGCAGCAGCTATAGAAGAACCTACACAAGAAAAGACCAATTCTACAATGAGTTCTATGATCATTTGCAGTCAGATCTAAGCATAATCAAAAGGGTTGATAGTGATGTCTTATCTGGGTCCAAAGAGCCACCAGAAGAAGAAGAAGAAGAACATGCTTCTTGTACTGGAAACTTCATGAGTTTCTCCAAGCAAAGTGAACAAAAGAACAAACATGAAGGCAAAGTGAAACAGAAGACCAAAGGGAGCTATCAAATTGGGAAGAAGAAAGATTTGAGTCATGATCAACACAAGAAAAATGGAGGAGCTCAAGTTTTGGCACAGAAGATGAAGGAATTGGAGATGACAGATGCAGGTGATGTTGAGCAAGTTTTAGACATAGAAGAGGCACTTCACTATTATTCTCGTCTCACAAGTCCTGTTTATTTAGACATTGTGGATAAGTTTTTTGTGGACATGCACTCTGAGTTCTCTGCTTCACAGCCCTCTGTGAGTATGAAACCCTCAAAGGGAAGCCGTCGCCATCGATCAATCAGGTTGTAGATTTTAGTTTACCAAATTGAAAAAGAATGTTCAGTTGTATGTATATGGAATCTGTAATCTGTTTCACTATTTTGTGCTTCTTAATCTTCTTTTCCAAGTGTGCTGTGTGTGGTTGGGTGGTTTGCTTTCAGTTCTGGCTATTTGGAGATTTTTTTATTTATTTCTTTTTTTTATCTTGTGTCAGTTGACTGCATGCTTGAATCCATCTTGTTCATCCAAGTACAATAAAATATTCAAATCTTATCATTTTCATTATGTTTAATTTCTCCCTTAGATGATTGGAAGTTAATAGACTTTCATTTCTCAGTGAACATTAAGCTATCCGAATCTTAACAACTGATACCGTGTGACCTGTCAGACTATTTGCTGAGTTCTGCTAGCCTTTTTTTAAAATTTTGTCAAGGTTTCATTCCTTTCGAGGCTTAAAGTGCAAAGGGCTTTCGTTTCTCACAATAAGTGTGCTTCACTGGCGTTCTCCTTATAGAGTAAAGCTCGCTTATTATCTCAACCAACAGCTTGTTAGCTATTCTGCTGGTTTATTAAAGTATCAGGAAATAAGTATTAAAGTTTTTTCACATTGTCATGACTCCAGAAACCTCAATTTTTAAAAGGTAAAAGGTGGAGGAAGAAGCATTGAGATGCTTAGCATTTAGTGAATGAATGAATCATAAAATTAAAAATTGGAGAGCAAGTAGAAATAGAAGAAGTGACTCTCATACATACATTTTTCTTGCATTTCTCACTCTTAAATAGTACAAAGAGAATTACTGCAATTACTGCCAATAATCATAATCAGGAGGAAGAGAAGCTTCCCTTCTTGACCAATTCATAGAGCTTTTGAACAATTGAGCCGAATCCGACCTATAGGTTCTTTGCAGTAGGTCATTGTAGTATCTTCCTCCGGTCTTTATTATGGTCTTCATTATTACCTAATTTAATTAGATCAAGAAAGTAAGTTGATTAAGTTAATTAATATAATATGTATTTTCTAAAACACCTTAGTCATCTTCTTTAATTTCCTTGTTCTCTTCTCTTTTTTATTATTGTTGAGGGAGCATCAATAGGAAAAGATTGACAAATATGAAAATTATGTCTTATATTTAGGAGTTAGGACCAAGATCAACTCCCTAAATAGATCATATATTAAAGACTCGAGGGAGTATAATGTACCAAAATCTGACAGAGAGTGCTCGAAGTCCATAAGGATTCCTGGTTCTAAGTCCAACGAGTTGAGCCTCTGTGGAGAGTAGCTTTTAGTGTTTTTGATGCTGAAGAGGGTGAGACATTTGTGCTATGACATTTGATCTGAACAGTTTCAGAAGTTCAGTACCTAGAGATGGTAAGGATAATTAGTTTCAGCGAAATTACATAGAAGGTTTTTGAAAATTTTGCTGATGATTCCTCCAATGTGTTGTGGACGCCTGAATAAAAAGAAAAGACAGGCTTCAAGTCATCATCATTGGTGCAAGAAAATAGAGATTTTGTAAAAGAACCATATATTTGGATAAGCAGAAGATGAAGTGAACATCTGTCAGAAATAGCCTTTTCAGGACCTAATGGAGAAATGATCAACTTCTTTAGGAAGAGGCATTGTAAGTTGAGTGAAGGAAGCTCATATGCTGCAATATCAAAGAATTAGTAACTGTTTCTTCTTTCAGAAAGAAGCAAATAGAATGAGACACCCGCCTGAAATACACAGTTCTAACTATTACCAGAAATGAATAGAAAGATATAAACAGAAAGTAAACAAACAATAATATTACCAAAACCACACAATCTCTTGCAGCTAGTACTCTATATCAGTAAGAGAAACAATTAGAGGACATGCTTCTTCAAGATCAGACTTGATGACCTTAAAGTATCATATAGAGAGGGTGAGTATGTGATCTGTTAAATTAATAACAATAAAAATAAGGGTTAATGTATAAAAATACACATGTACTTTGGTCAGAGGAGAGCCCAGTAGCAAATGCTTTTTTGAGGTGTAAAAGTGCACATGTAGTTACAATTTAGGTGCAAAAATATCATTTGACCATTAAGTTTGACTTTTTTTTTGCTAACCGGACGATGACGTGGCATTTCAAATGCGCAAAAATACACATGTGGTTTGTCAAAAAAAGTGCCCAACACCAATTTTTTTTTTTTTAATTTAATAATTTTACTTCAATTATTATTTCTCTAGGTATTTTTCCTAGAGGCCAAATCTTTTCTTTTAATTTATCATTTTGGAAAGAAAGATTTATTCAATAAGTAAAAACAGTAAAAAAATTGTTTCCATAATTTATTTATTTTTTTTAAAAAAATCCTTATTAGATTTTCTAATTAATAATTGCTAAATTTTCTTTCCTTTTTAGTTTGGAGAGTAGATATGTAGATATAAACCTTGAGTTAGTGTTAAATTTGGTGTTTAGGGAAATAATAATTTTCTTTTAAATAAAATAAAATTATTAAATTAAAACTATTAAATTAAAAAAAATAATTTGAACCTCAAAGTATTAGCTTGCTGAAAATGAATAAACGGCCTTGTTTGTGCTTCACAGATAATGACACTAGGAGATTCAGAAACGAATCTAAAGGGACAGAAGCTCGTGTGCGTTGTTGTGAACGTGACGAAGAAGGCATACTTGAAGCATCACGAAGCTCATCTTTGGCATAAGGATTATTAAAGTCGGCATCTTTCCGTGTATTTTGTTTCTGGGCTCTGGTTCTTGGGTATGGACTTTTGGAACCCAGAATGAAGGAGATTGTTGAAGGAGATGAAGGAACGAGGAGCAAGGAAATGGCGGGAAAAGAGGCGGATGAAAAGACGTGGGCCCTTCTTTATGACGCAACTTCCTTTTCGATAGTATTTATGACGTAACTTCGTGGGTCAGTACGGTCGATGAGGAACGTCCTTTCCACATGTAATGCCGAATATTTTTTTTTATATAAAAAAATCCATATATTTTGGGTAAATTATAACTTTTTTTATTTTAAATATACTGATCTTACGCAACAACAAAATTATATTGAAATAATACCCTTAAGTATTTATATTATTAAAAAAAACTAATCATTTGAGGAGAGTTTGAAATTAATTAAGGCCTGGTTCTATTCTCTCTTTTTATTTTTATTTTCTTAGATATAGAATAATTTTTAAAACAAAAAATTAAAAAAAAAATCTGTTTGAATTATTATTTTAAAAATTACAGGGAAAATTCTAAATAAATACTCATCCCATCCTAAATATAGGATATAGTACGTAGTGCAAATTACACTATAAAATATGTACTATATTTAGGGCTGGAGGTAGTACCATTTGAAGTTAAAAAACTTCAAAAACTCTGTTAACACATGTAAATGAAAAATAGGTCTGAATGGATTAATATGAGATTTTGAAATATTGTGATTTTATCAAAAACCCCTCAAGTTGTTTTAGGAAAAAAGAAAAAACCCTCGTCTTCGCGCCCCATAAGCAGAGCTCCAGTGATAACTTAAGTAATATGATTGACTACTTAAGTTCCCTAAGCTTTATCAAACGTCGTTGACAAGTTGAATAAAAGAAATAACAATTTGAGTATTAGTAATAAAAACTTGAGCGTAGCTATTAATAACCTTATGAGAGCAATTCGTCAATCGCTTTATTCAACTTATAAACAACACCAAATAGGATTTACGAAACTCAAATAATCAATCTCTATACTAAAGTAGACAATCTTAGTATTCAAGTTATCACTAGAGCTCCGGTTGCTGAAGTCCTAGCTTCGGCGTCGATGAGGGTTCTTTCTTTTTTGAAAAAAAAAAATGAGGGGCATTTTGGTAAAAGCACAACATTTCAAAAATTCAAAATAGTCCCTTGAGACCTATTTATCATTTTCATGTGTTAATAGACCTTTTGAGTTTTCAAGTTTAAATGATATTTATTTATAATTTTTCCAAAAATATATCTAAAATGATGGGGTGAGGTGTGACCTTTTTTATATTTACATAATTGAAAATAAAATATCCCGTCTCATCTTTACTTTTGTACTAGGAGTAGAGCTGGGAAATCGAGCCGAGCCCATCGGGCCGACCCTTTTAAGCCCCCGGGTTTGAAAATTAGAGGAGTTTAATGAAATAAGCCCTGTAGAGCCTCGGGCGTGGCTATGCAAGCCCTTTTAATTTATTATTATTATTTAATGTATGGATTCATATATTATGATAATTTACTAATTTTATATATATCTTTTATTTGTTATAGAGTTATTTATCCATTTAAGTACAAATACACAAATACATAATAACTATACTCTAATTTTATGATTTGATATGTTATTTGTTGCAGATAAAAATTATGGATGTGTTCATGATGTGAGAGAAGAAATTCATGATATTCTTACTTATGAACCAGAGCCTACTTAAAGAGAAGCACAATCAAATGTTGTTGAAATTGATGATAGTGGCGAAGATGACGACAATAATAATTATCGTACCAATGTCGCTTAATGTTATGATTCTTATGTTTTATGTAAGTTATTTGTGAACATAGTTTGCTTTTGATTATGAATTAGTGATTGTGGTTATTTGTTGGATGATTCGGATTGTTTTGATATTAATGTTGACAACATTTATTTGATAAATTAGAACTTTTTAATTGTTGTAATTTACTAATTATATTTCTTTAAAAAATGGAGAAAAAATAGTTAAAATTTGGAATAGTAACTTAGGACCATAGAGGGTGGCGCTGGCCCTGGTGCCCTCAGTGGGCTTTGAAAAACAGATGTTTTTCTTACGGCCTTAGAGGCCGGCCTTGTAAAGGCCGAACCAACCCTGATTTCCAGCTCTAACTAAGAGTAGAATAAAATAAATAACATAACACCAAAAGGATATTTTGATTCGTAGGCGGAGGGAAAGAAAATGGAATGAAAATTTCTGTAAGTTGGATTTTTTAAAAAAAATAGAAAAGTGGGTTTAAAAGTTTTTAACCAATTGTTTTTTAACTTTTTATGTTACATATTCTTTTTATTAAAATTTTATAATCTCACTTCTCCAAAAAAAATTTAAACTTCAACCCAAATTTTTTTAGGAAAATTACGCGCAGGTTCCAATGAATGAAAAAAAAATTATAAAAAAGTCCCTTAAAATCATAAAATTACACAGAAGTCCCAAGGGATTTTTTTGATATTATTTGTATGGAAATAAAATCCAGGTTTTTAAATGTTGTAAATACATACATTTCTTGTTGTAAATATGACTTTTTCTGTTGTAAATAGCCAGATTTTAAATTTTGTTGTAAATACAGCACTTCTTGTTGTAAATTTAGGTTTTTTCTGTTGTAAATGACCTCTCTACATTCAAAATTCATATGTTTAAATGTTGTTGTAAATATGGATTTTTCTGTTGTAAATGTTCAGATTTTAAATTTTATTGTAAATACGCACTTCCTGTTATAAATAACCTTTTCTACGTTCAAAATCCAAGTGTTTAAATGTTATTGTAAATATAGGCATTTCCCGTTGTAAATATGACTTTTTCTGTTGTAAATGGTCAGGTGTTTAAATATTGTTGTAAATATAAGCATTTCTTGTTGTAAATATAACATTTCCGGTTGTTAATACTAATAATATCAAAAAAGTCCCTTGAGACTTCTGTGTAATTTTATGATTTCAATGGACTTTTTTGTAATTTTTTTCATTCCTTGGGACTTGCGCATAATTTTCCCAATATTTTCCCCTCCTCTCCAAATCCCCCGTACCAAACAAACCCTCGACAACTTTTTTATTATGATGCACATAGACTGGGCAAGCCTAGATTGATAGTCATCCCAATAGCATCGAGTTATCACGTGATTCCTTCCATGAACATGTCAAGGTTTCAAATTACACCATAAAAGTGTGATTCCTTCCAGCTTTAACAACGCAGTCTGGGATTTATTACCAAAAGACCGGTAGTTTCCCATATGTGTAATACATTAATATTCAACTGCAGAGCAAGCAGTGGACTAAATTAACAAGAGCTACATTGGTATTTTATGGAGAACTTTATACAAACAAACCTGGAAAACCAACACAAGCCTATATGCTCAGAAAGGGAAGGAGAAAAATGAAGCCTCCAGCTTCTAATCCCTGAGGAAAAACTAGGATTCAGAATAATGAATCATCAAACAGATTCCAGCAATGCATGCCAGATTCAGATTACATTTCAATTGAATCACAGAATGCATGAACTCGGCCTCCGAAATATAGCCATTCGCAGACTGAGTCCTTTATTAAATATTATTAGTAGCCAGCAGATGAAACCAAAACATTATGCTCCTTCAAACGTCTTTGGAAATGAGCTAAACGGGTTTGCAACTGCAGGATTCCGTCAGACTTCTGAGATAGAATGGCATTTAGTCTTACTATATAATCATCAAGCTGATTTCCTGGTTGATCTGCTTCAACCAATAGGTTCATCTCCTGCATTGATAACAACACAAAAAAAACGATATACTATATAAAACTTATATCTTGTATTACTGTAAATTCATTATTTAAGTACAGTAAACCCGTGCATAAGCACAGGCCAGGACTTCTAGTTTGTTTAAATGGAGAAAAGCAAGGAAGAATGCATTTCTATGCTCAGGAAACTCATCTTTTGGGTGACTCAGTCTTATACGTAATACAGCCATAGTTGCAAATTTCAAAGTTTGAGATGTTTGTATCGACCATAGAAATAATAATAAAAACATATTTCAATATTATTAGAACCTATCAGCCCAATACCTCTTTCACAATATTCATAGTCTCCTCCACTTGTTTCCGATGAGCATTTACAAGGTCCTCCTCTTCCTGAAATGATGAAAAATCCCACACGTTACAATCAATTATATTTTGTATGTACAGAAACAATTCTCTCAATATCTCACCTTTAAGAGAGCATTTAAGTCATCGTCAGGATGTGCAACCTTAGGTTCAGCTTTTGGGAGGTCATTCCATTTTATCTGGGTCTGACCATTGGGCTTCTTCAATTTGTCATCAGTGGTGCCATATGTCTCTATCTTTCCATTTTTTTTCCATGATGGTTTTACCTGATCATAGTACTCTTCGATTGGACTAAACTCATCTCCATCATCTTCTTCAGGCCACGTATCAGCAGTGCGATCCTCAAAAGTTGATGCAGTATTTGAAGATAAGGGAACGGTAGTTGATTCTTTGGGATTAAAATTTGTAGATGAAGCATCCTTCTTAGTGTTAATCCCTTTTGACAAGCTTTTCACCCTGGATATTCATTCAATTCGTAACATACGTACACTACCATAAGTTTTCTGTTCTTTGTGCGCATTACTAGTGGTGTTTAAGTGAATGTGGGATGAAGCCATGCAAGAATGAAGGAGCAGGAAATGTTGAAAAATAATAATCAAAATTAATAAAATCATTTTTACCTGTCAGCGTATCTTAATGTATTCAGAGTATGTTCACAAGAACCAGAGCTTGGTGATATGCACGAGATCATAACAGTACGGGAGTTACCAACAAATGAATCCCTCAAAACTTCAGTTAGTTTACTGCCTCGGAAAGGAATGTGACCCTGGTCGTTATCAAGGGCTCTTATGCATTCCTTTAGGGCGAGTAAGCTCTTATTGATTTCAGCACCTTCTATTCTGCATCATATAATTTAGAACAGCCAATAAACCAAACAAATTCATGAATAAAGTTAAGAGGAATGACTTAAATAACGGTGGCAAAAAGCTAGAGTCTAAAATCGGAGGTTAAACACAGATGGTACAAAAAGAGTACATGGTTTATACCAAAATTGGCAACATTTAAAGCCTAAAGGGTGATCCAATGCACAAAGTTTCTACTAGGTGGGTCTGGGGAGGGATAGATGTACGTAGTCTTATCCTGCAAGTGCAGAGAATATTTCTGGGATTTGAACCTGCGACCTCTAGGTCACATGGCAGCAACATTTAGAGCCTAACTATCTAAATTTGTAAAGACATTGTCTTCACAATTACTTTTCTAAGTCAACTACGTAATGACGTAAATCCACTTTATACTCTTTCAAGCTCCTTAAAGCATACCTTGTCTGTTTGTCATTATCAGTAGTATCTGCTCCTCGTTCACTTCCAGCAAGGTCTATGAAGGAGAGCTTGCCAACAGGACGGGGACGCTTGGATTCATTGCCATCAGCTGATCTCTTGATAGCAAGTTGAAGTATTGCATGTGACCGTGAAGATTCCTCATTTGCACCAGTCGTGCCAGTACTTCTTGTGGAACTTCCTTTCTCAATCAATTCCTTGATGGTCTCTACATCAGTAACTCTGTACTCTTGCAAACCCACAATGCAAACTTGCTGCTTACCATCCTCCCTCATGCAAAGCTTTCTACAGTACAGTTTCCAATATCAACTTCCAATTTCATAAAACAGAGAGGCGCTAGTAAAGTAGGAGAGGTTGAATAACTCACTTTCGATCATTAAGGAGATCGAAAAGCTTCCCACCATATATTTCAAAGAAACTCACAAATAGCTGGAATCCCTGGTTCCTGTAAGTATGTTGCATCAATCTCAAGATGTCCTTCGATGCTTTAAGTGGCAGTGGCTTCATTGTATAAGTCTTTCCACTTCCTAGAAAAGCAGAAAATGGTGTTTTAATGTTTACTTTGTATATAACTAAAAAGCAGAAAATGGTGTTTTAATGTTTACTTTGTATATAACTAGAAGCACAAGCCATTAAAGCCACCCTAGCACAAAATAAAGGCCATAGCAGAATAAAGATGTCCTTTACAGCATTAAAGCAAATTCCCTTTGGGCCTTTGAAGTTTGAACCAACAATTGTATAAATAATGAAAACATTTTGGAAGCATCAATTATTCTATATCACTGTACCATACTTAACAAAATACAAATTATAAAAAAGCCAAGAGCATAACTGTGCATAATAAAGATTAAAGAAGTATGTATATAATGAAAAGGACAGAATTTACATCCATGTGACTTTTTTTTTGGGGGGGGGGGGGGGGTTTCAAATAGTCACACCCAGACTTTGTCTTAAGTCAAGTTGTTATAGCTGACTAAATCAGATTTGAAAGGCTGTAATCACCTGTCTGTCCATATGCAAAGCAAGTAGCCTTAGTGCGTTGAAAGATTATTGGAACAATGGGTTCCACTGTTTCACTGTAAACCTAAGAAAACATAAAAGGGACCAAGAGTAACAACATTGTTAGGACCTTATTTTGTCTAATCATTAATTTCAAAAGAATAGTTAGCTAAGTAGTCACCTCTTCATTTGTGACCTCTTCATTCAGGACGGCATCAAAAACAAATTCGTGTTTCTCAACATACTGAGTTAGGTCAACCTGTAAAGTATTGAGATTTTAAAAACTAGATAATAAAGCTTCTACAATAGGATCATACAAATAACTGCATATAGTTGTCAACAACGGAGAAACTTTGGAAGTTCGGAATATGTTGGACATTGCCAGAGCAATCGATGACTTGTATTTTTCGCATGATACTACTCTTTAGTAGGCTTTTGTACAAATTAAATTGAACATCCAGATTATTACATTCTGCAACATGAATAGCGTAACTTATCATATGCAGATTATATTCTGCAATTGGGCCATTTGTACCATATCAAATCACACGTGTCAAACTCAGCAAGAAAGACTTGCTGTGCCTGATATTTGACAGGAAGATCAATTATTAGTTTCTCAATTCACGTAATCTTATATTTCTCAATCTTAGGGATAAAAAGTATATCAAATCAAAACCACAAATATTAATCAAATTGATCTTATATTTGTCTTTGATCGATGAACTTACCTTAAGTTTAGTCTCATGTAATGTCAAACAATTGGAATTTGTGTCTATTATGTCTTCCTCATTCTTTGCAATTTCCTTCTTGTTAAGTGGCCTCTTGCGAACCTGCATTAAGCACACAAACTTTATCAATGAACTTCAAGAAATGCTATTCACAGTTGGGAAAGCTTTTAATTGATTTTATGATGGTACAATGAAATTTAATTAACATCTATGCATACAAAGAAAAGTATTACTCCCTCCAGTCCTAATTATAGGACATATTTAACCGATTTTGGAAAGATTAAGGAGATGAGTTAAATTAGTTAATTTTACTCATTTTCCTAAAATGCCCTCATATGAAATAATGGTTTTACTATATATTCATGTGCATATATATATGTATATTATACACACACATATATGTGTGTACATATATTTACACACACATAAACACTCACATATTTATATATATCTATACACACACACACAAAATATATATATATATATATATATATTGACAAACACACAAAGATATACATATATGCACACACATATAGATACACAAATATACATATATGTATAAACACACACACACATATTTATATATATATATGTATGTATGTATGTATACACACACAAATATTGACAAACACACACAAAGATATACATATATGTACACACAAATAGATACACAAATATACATATATGTATAAACACGCACACACATATTTATATATATCTGTACACACACACATTGACAAACACACACAAAGATATACATATATGTACACACATAGATACACAAATATACATATATGTATAAACATACACACGTGTTTGTGTCTATACATATTTGTGTGTAGACACACACACATATATCTGTGTGCATGTGTGTAAATGTGTGTCTATATATATATGTGTGTATGTATGTATTGAAAAATTAATATCAACTGATTGATAAATAAATTAAAATCCAACAATTTAAAAGTTTTACTTATTGTAAGAGTCTACGCATCAACATACATAAACTCACAAAAAACTAAATACACTTGAGAGAATAAAGTAGGGGTATTTTAGGAAGAAATTGACAAAAATTAAAATGTTGTCTTATAATTAGGACCAAAATCAACTCTCAAATGTTGTCTTATAATTAGGACCGGAGGGAGTATTAGTTTCCGGAAAAATTCCTTAAGTTTGCTAATTGTTGAATTAATATACGGAAGAGAACATACCACAACTTTAATTTTAGCCACAGAACTAGATTTCTCTTTGTCAAAAGAAAAACTTTTGAGGAGATTGTTTTCTGCAGCGCGAAGTCTGCCTGTCTGTTTGCCGGAAACGTAAGGTTCAGGTTCATCGAAGCTTCTATCTTGCACAGGCCGATACACGGAAGTACTATCATACACATTGGATGCTGGCATCTGCCACAATAAACAAAATATCAGCAAAACTCAGCTATGCTTTTTTCTCATGTGTAGTAACTAACGAGGAGAAAATTGAAGACTAACCATCCTAGTTTTAGACCAAAAATTTAACTTCACAAGTAATTAAGGATTTAATTTCACTGTCATAACATAAAGAACTTCAAAAATTGCCTTTCTTTTAACAAATGTATAAAATTCTCATTTCAGAATATTTTCAGGCTCATAGACCAGATTTTTTTATGAGTCCTAGCCCTAAACCACTAACTCATGTTTCTCTTATGAATAGAATAGGTTTTCTCATTTGCGGAAATTGAATCCACAACAAGAACACTTCAAAGGACGCAAGAGCAATACAAATGATCACAAAACCCTGCTGGACAGTAAAATCATTTCCACAAATTTAATAGCAGAAAGCTCTCAAACATGAAATGTTAACTCTAGTCATATTCGAATTCCAGCAACCCCTACTTGTACAATAATACAGCCCAGAAATCAAATCGATGTTGTTCAATAAATGTAAAGATACTAACTTCAGGAAGAAGTTCCGTGTCACATGAATGCAGATCCAACAGCCCAGGGCTGAAATCACTTGGTGAATCTTCACCGTTCTTTTTCAGACCAGAAGCCCGATAATTTCCTGGAGGTGTAGATGGCTCCATATAATACTCGTTCACACCATTAAAGCTCTTCTGCGCATTCCTTAACATTCTGTTTCCCTGCCCACCCCCTCCAAAGAAGTTGTAGTCCTGTTCGCATTTCCAATATTAAGAAATATAGATATACTCCAATGACATGATTGTTAGAATACCAGTAGACAGCACTGCTTACATTCATATTACATTATAGGGAGAAAGACATAAGAACCAAATTATTATATCCGATAAATAATCAGTCTAGTACAGATGAACACTGTTTACATCATTAGGGTATGAAAAAGGGGAACATTTTCCCAAGCATTTAGTGGAAACGGAACAGATAAACAGAAATTGAGACATGAAGTTAAAGATCAAAACCTGAAGTGGAGGAATGGGATTTCCAGTGCTTTGCAAGTGTTGGAGACCCGCCGATTGAAGCCACCTCCCATTGGACGAGCTGTCCATGAAGTTATCGGAAAACTGACTCTGGTGATGCACCCCCGTCGCAGCAGATCTCTGCCCCTGTCTCCCAGCTCCGTTCATCTCCGTTCCTCCTTCTTCCTCTCGTTGCAGCCGCAGAACAAGATCAAAACCTTTCACACCGTCCCCAGCTCCCAACCCTATAAAAACTCCAAAATCCAGCTCCAATCAGACCCGATCGGACCAACGCAATGCCTTACCAGAAAGAAACAAGAAGGAGCAGAAAAGTAGAAGTACAGTACAGTGGTCGTTGCGGAGTGGAACCGAAGATATAGGAGGAAGTGTAATGAGGAATGAATGAAAGGCTTTGAAATTTGGTTTGAAGGAACACAGTGGTGGTGGTAGGGAAGGGTAGTGGTTTGGCACGTGCGAAGGAGTGGTGGGTCCCGATGATTAATTTGAACTTGTCCTATCATCGTCGACCAGCACGGCACATGGTGGGTCAACGTTGGGTTTTCAGTCAATTCATCTTTAATCGTTGCGCGCGTGGCTTCGCATTCAAATTTCTGACATACGTGAGGCTTATGCCACGTGTCACGATATCGGATGGCCTTTCTTTTGTTCATATCAAAGGGAGCGCCACATAATAGTGATATTTGCGGCGCGCTACCGTACTGGTGTTGGGGGTATTGGGCCCACAAGGCCATGTTTTCCGGCCTTTATATGTGAGGGAAAAAACACTTAGTGGTGGGCTTGAATTGTTTATTTGGGCCTTGTCTATAAACATGAGAGGAGTCCATATAATGAGGGGAGAGAGAATTGGAAGAAAACTGCTAACGAACAAGTGGCATAGTACTTAAGACGTCCGCCTTTACTTAAAAAAGACGAGGTTTGACATCACTGATCGATGTAAGGGCCTCGTTGATGGGTAATTTGTAAGTACTTTTATAAGTGCTCTTTAAACCAGAAGGCGTACCTGATCCTGGTGGGTTACAAATGATTACCACCACCTAAACTTTCATGTATATTAAAAAAATGGATGAAAACTTATATTACCAAACCAAGTTTGAATTGAGTTATTTCAAAAGATGGTAAATAAACACCATGCCTACAATGCCAATTTAAGCATCTAGTAAGAAGTTTAATCATTGATGGTGTGTATGAAGAGGCTCTCATTGTTAGCACTAAAACCCTTTTCGGATGTCTAAAATGCGAGGATTAGTCACCTCTACCAGTGGTGGATACCCTAGGCCTAAAAAAAATAAAAATAAAAACTAAAAAAGAGTTAAAAATGTGTATATGTTATAAATATATGTATTATGTGGATGTCCATTGCATAGTAACCCCCGAAAGTCTATATAAATAGAGCCTTGTATAAACATTTAAACTACTTGAAATGAGAATTCCTCCATCTCTCTAGAATTTCTCTCGACTTCTCTCTACTTTTCTATACATTTTCTTCGGTTTTATAACACGTTATCAAGACGAGCTCTAACCAATTGAGCTTTGTGTTGTTCATCATCATCATCGTCCTTTTTCTTCCTCTTTACAGAAGAAATTTTTCAAATCTCTCAAAAGGAGGCGTTTAAATTTGAAAGATTGATTACGGATCGGTGAAAATGATTTCTTTTCACACGGTATGTTTTCTATTAAGTTTAGATAGTTGATTTATGATATATGATGTTGTGAATGAAAAAAGATGAAGAATCGAAGGTTGCAGACGCAGAGGAGGAAGACGAAGTGAAAAAATAAATCATGTGGGTCCCACGTTTTATTTTATTATTAATATTACTATTTGCAAAAAAAAAAGTCACGGAAGGCGGGTTTGAAAAATTTGGTAGCGGGTCCCACATGTTTTTAATATTTTATTATTATAATTACTATTTGAATAGTAAATTCAAAAAAAAAAAATACGTAGGCGAATTTTTTTTTTTTTAAATATTGATTACGCAATGATTGCACAATGATGATGCAATGTTTTTACTATTTTGATTGCACATTGATTATACAATGATTTAAAGTATATATATATATATTAATATTTTATTGTTTTAATTTAATATTTTATTTTTATAGCTAACATATTTATGTTATAGCATTTATTTTTATTTATTGTTGCTAATCATATTTATGTTTAAGCTTTATTCAGCATTTTATTTTTATTATTGCTAACATATTTGAGAATTTCTCTCTCTCTCTCTTTCAATAAAGATGGCACCGTGGACCGCAATGGCGATTGCTTTCGTGGAACCATTTGGATGCGCCGAAAATTTTGAAAGAATGAAGGGGAGAGGAGATAGATCTGAACACGTTGTGGTGTGGAAGCACTACGAAAAATTATGAAGAAAAGCAAACGCGGGTTTGAAAGTTTAGAAATTATATTATTATTATATTAAATATATATATATAAAAAATATATGTAGGAACCGAAGTCGTGGTGGTTTTTGAAAAATGGTATGTGGGACACATATATTTTATATTATATTATTATTATTATTACTATTTACATATTTTATTAATATAACTACTATTTATTTATTTTATTATTTATGACTATTTGTATAGTAATTATCAATTGTAAGTCACGGTGTGTTTGAAAAAATTGTCGGTTGGACCCCGCGTGTTTTTGTTATTTTATTATTATTATTACTATTTACATATTTTATTAATAATATTATTGTTTACATATTTTATTAATATTATTACTATTTGTATATTTTATTATTTTTATTATTACTATTATCCTATTCATATGGTAATTACTATTGATGCAGTAAATTATAATGGTAATTATTATTTTACCATTTGCATAATAATTACTATTTATATGGTAATTACCATTAGTGCATTAATTTACTATAGTAAATATTATTTTATTCTTACTATAGTTATTATTATGCCATATGATGTTAATTTATAATTCCATTTATATGTATGAGAATTAGAATAATGGGATTTGAGAAGTAAATTATAGAGCACTCCATATTCGTAAATTAATAGATCATGAATGTTGGTGAAAAGAAAATTAGAATGTGATCTATTTACCAAAATAAAATAAAGAATGCTATTTCAAATATCAAGAGCAACAGTTGGTACAATCCCACCACAAGCTACGACCATCTCATGTTTAAGTCTACTAATTTCTCTTTCAGCAGTTGCTCTTGAGACAGGATCACCGGAAAAGCGTTCTTTTCAATCCCGCAATTCGACTCATGGTAGTTCGAACCTTTACGTAAGGCAGTGTATTCCTCCCTTTTACATATTTTCTGTACAATATTTTTGCATAAACAGACTCGTTTAGCCGCCTCTTGTTGAGGTAAATGGAAGAAGTCTTTTAGATCATCTATTGATAGTAATTCACCCCTAATGTTTTGTTCAGCCCTTGACCTATATGAATCTCTAGGTATGAGGACTAAAGGATTATTATGTATAGGGATAGGAGGATTATTATTTACAACCATGGGTTCTTTACCTTTATTGGTTATGTTTTCAGTAGTGGTTGGAAATGAACTACCGATGGGTTCATTTTGAGTTTTGGTCCATTCCAAACCAACACTAAGAGCCTCATAGTAATGATAGGGGATCGACACCGGGACATACCCTAAAGAGTTTTGATTCAAACAATAACTATTCAGAAAATATTTGATTTCTTCTATATTTTTCTTACCAAAATCGAACATTTGAGGTCTGGAGGAACCTCCTTGTACGTCCTGGTGAAAGACAGCATGACTTATCATACCAATCCTCCCATGAACTTCAAGTTTATGATATTGAAGTCCATTGGTATGAATGATTTCCCGCAGAACATGGCAGCAACCACATGAAAATCGGTTAGATGTCTCAGTCAAGATGGAAGCAAGATTTCTTGGTTGAGATTGCATCGTAGACTCCATAAGTTCTGTCATATTACGACATCTCTTAACAGGTCGTTTTGATGGACTGCTTGATTCTTTTCTATTCGTAACCACGGGGATAGAATCTTGAATCCTTGGAGGCGAAGTTGGAACATGAATCATTGTGCCGGATGGTGGAATGTTCACTCCTACGGGATTTTGGGGAGGTAAAGAAGAATAATGATATGGTACATTGTTAGACAAGTCGACCAACTTGTTAGATCGATTGTCATGTAGTAAAGCTTCAAGAAAGAATGAGTTATATGACTCGAAACTGGAATGAAGTTACTTGGACCGGCCATGTTTAAAGATAATATGAAAGATATAGAGAAAGGTATGAATGCGCGGACGGAGGAAATGGGTATCTTTGAAGTTTTGAAAAACTTGATGGTGAGTAAGGCATTTACCCTTTGTCTTCCTCGATTTATGCTGAGCCTGTAACGTCTAGATTTATTTTTAATTAAGCAACACCGTATCCTAATCTGTCGTTTGCTCAGAATTGTGTAGACTTTTGATCATTTGGGAATTTACGGCACCGCACCCTAATGCTTCCTAAATGAAACCTAATGCAACCTAGTAGTTGCTAGTTTTGTACCGTTTGGATTTTTGTACGCCTCGTAGTGATTATTTTATGATCGTATCTCCGGGAAATCTATCTTGGATGAGCAGCTGATTCGAGATGTCAGGCTGGTTTTTGAAAATGAAATTTTGATCGTAAGCGTGCTAAGACGATATTAATCTCGAGAAGGGTGATTTTCTGGTAAATATTTGAAAATTTGAAACTTCTTGATTTAAGATCTGAATACCTTGTGGTATGAAGAATGTTAGAATTAATATGGTATGATTGAGGACTGGTTTGAATATGATCTAATTTGAAATAATGTTTAGATCAAAATATGACTAAGGTTGCTCTATGAATCTAGTATATGAATTTTGTGAACCTTGTGATCAATGTTGCATTAAAATGCATTATGTTACGATCATATCGATAGAAAGAGTTTCTTAGCCATGAATTTTAAATGGCACGAAGCCATAAGGTTTTAAGTTCGTATTCTAATCACATTAGAATACATTTGATTGAAGGCTCCGGAAGAGCTAATATTTTACCCTGAAAAAAAAAATTATGTATTGATTACTCTATAAGATATCTGCAGAAATAGATATAATATAGAAAATGTATGCTTTTTGTAAACTAGAAGTTTACAACTTTTAATATAGGGATTGTAAATACAAACTAGAAGTTTGCTAATACAAATCCAATATTTGTCAATAAAAGGGCAATGAACTATAGAGAAAGAATAAGCCCAGAAGGTAATGCAATGATAAATTTGTTGTTATTTTGTCATCATATTTCATAAATTTATTGCTATGAGAATCATATGTGAAATTCTAAATCTGTGTGATTCTACATTACTTTGATTATGAATATCTTCATATATGGTGGACTGCGTATTTAGTGATGTAATATTATATGTTTACTCCTGAAGACTAAACATAAATTTTTCGAAAATGATTTTGAAAATGTTCATATGACTCACACTTGAGGGGAGATTGTTAGAAAACAAGTGTGAGTTAGAATACAAGTGTGAGAAAATGTTTGAAAAGTTATATACTTCTCACATTATCTAATAGATCTCCCAAAATGGATGTCATAGTATTGAAAAATATTTATGATTGATTGAAATATATGTTACGTAAACAAGAAGTTTTACTCGATTTAAATTAATTGTTAGCATGACTTGTTTTGATCGTCAAGTCATATATACATAATGCATATAAGATTATGTATTGACATTCATTGAAGAACTAGAAGATTCTTATAACCAACATATTGTTTATATGTTATATGATGCTTGTTCTCATTGATCGTGATTTGTAATGGATCTCAGTATCTCTGGAAATATATCAAACATATTTATATGGGCCCATCAAAATAACATGTAAATCTGAAAGATGCATCTACAAAATGATTACATGTGATATTCTAAGCTTACAACCGAAGTTTGTAAGAATGCAACCTGAAGTTTGCAATGATGTTTGTATATATTAAAACACACTATTTTCAGGATTATACGATCTAGAAATCATGTATTATAGCATCCATAAATAGCTAGATCAATGCTTATGAGAACAAAGTTTTTATGTTGGTATATTTGATTATTGTATCATTTATATAAACCAACAAAACTCTCCCCATAAAATTGGTTTTTGGTCAAGCTAGAACCAGATTAATTCTATCTTAGAATATTTGAATGTGCAATACTTATAAATTCTCCACAATGCACATAGAGTGTTTACAGAATGAATGTAAGTTTAAATGCAGTGTAAGGACCTCCTTCTTCTTGTTTGTCTCTAAATGGAACAAAATGATGTTTCTAAAGGTAACAAATGGATTTAGGAGACTTACACTGCATGATTTGTTAATTGAAATTTGATATTGTTTTCCCAACATGAGGGGGAGAAAATAGGCAGTTGGGAAAAGATATTAAAGATATTAACTGAAATGAGTTATCATTGACTCATTTTGATTATTGTACAAAATAATCAGCTGGAATGAGTTATCATTGACTCATTTTGATTATTGTACAAAACAATTTGAACCGGAAGTTCAAAAGATAATTCATTTGCGAGAATTTAGCTAATCAAATGCGGAAGCATTCTTGACCTAAAGAAAGTGATAAAGTCACATGTTTCAACTGCAAAAAGTGATAAAATCACATGTTTCAACTGCTAATGCTCCCTATCAGAATTGATGTCCGTGAAGGACAACATACTATAAATAAATTTAAACCACGCCTGAAGCGTAGTAGGTCCATCGATTTTAAAGATAAATCCTCAAAAGAGAAAAGAAGCTATGAATATAGATGATCGAGTTGAGGATAATTAATAAAAGTTAAATGCTCAGGAAAGAGCTATCTCCGAAGAGTTATTATCTCCGGTGAGATATCTCCGAAGAGAATGTTGTAGTTCCAGAAGAGACCTAGGTACATGAAAATGTGAAAATAATGAGATCTCAATAAACTATGAATGTTATTCGATTAGACCAAACGAAAGTCAACGTTGACGATATATTTGCTTATGATATAGCACATGATATAATGAATGATAATGTGGATCATAAGACAAAATTAATAAGATGGTGCCAAAAGCACATGTCCCAGAAGGACATAAGGTGCCAGAAGCACATGTCCCCGAAGGATTAAAAAATGCCAGAAGCATATATCCCTGAAGGATTTAAAATGCCAGAAGTATATATATCCCTGAAGGAATTAAAGTGCATGAAGCACAAGTCCCTGAAGGATTCAAGATGTTAAAAACATTTAATTCAAGTTCTTGAGAACATTATTAAATAAGTCTATATATGGCCACGAAGCCTAAATATTTATTGAAAGAATGATGCACAAAATAATTCTATATGTTCATGCATCTTTATGAAAAAAATCTTGAAGTATATGATATTTATGTGATTATTTAGTAATTATGTTAATATTTATTATGCTTTTATTAGCAAATTTAGAATTTGCGGTACACAATGGACAATGAATGATAAGATTGGATGTTTTTATCGTTCCATAGCGAATAATACAATATTCGACTACTGAAAGAAAGAATTTGAAAAGAAGATGAAGGATAATTATATGGTCCAGAAGCACCATAAAGTACAGATGTATTTTGATTATCAGTAACATATAGTTATTCATCTATACAAAGTTATTATATGTAATGTTGTCATCGGGGGAGAAAAATCTGATGTAATGAAGAGGGAGTCGATACACGCTGTACTCTTTTTCCCTTATCTAGGTTTTGTATATTTAAGTATTTATTTTTATGTTAGCATTTATTTATGTTTATTTAATTATATTTTATAATTATTATTAATTTGACACCTACTTGGGGTTAAACCTCCTAACCGGAAGTCTAGATTTAATATTTAGCAATTTACTTTTATGTTACTAATATATTTATGATTAAGCAATTTACTTTCATGTTACTAACATAACTTTTATTTTTATGTTATTAACATAACATTAACATTTACTTTTATGTTAACTAACATAACATTTACATTTATGTTTGCTAACATAACATTTATGTTATGTCTCTAACATAACATTTATTGTTTTATTTATTATTTGTCATTTTATAATTGTTATTATTAATATTAATATTTTTCTCATTATATGATCGAGGCGTCATATATAATGGCGAGAAACCTTTGTTTATCCCGAAGATAAACAATTGGGAGCCATTTTGATTGTATTTCTCTTGAAGAGAAAATATGACATTGAGATATATGATAAAAATTGGCCAGAAGCCAAATAAAGATATAAAGTGGCAAGTAGCCAGAAGAGGCATAATTTGGCCAAAAAGCCAAGAGAAGGCACAATATGGCGCGAAGTCAAATGATAATTTGGCTTGATATTAAGAGATAAATTGGCATGAAGCCAAAGAGACAAATTTGCCTGAAGATATGAGACAAGGCATGATCTATGATTTTTGTATGCCATCAGTTGTATAAATGTCTC
Organism: Acacia melanoxylon; assembly: GCA_019022615.1. Classification (NCBI taxonomy): domain Eukaryota; kingdom Viridiplantae; phylum Streptophyta; class Magnoliopsida; order Fabales; family Fabaceae; genus Acacia; species Acacia melanoxylon. Next base: position 18,818,819 of record JAFJYJ010000003.1, read on the forward strand.
AAAATTGAATATTTGTCATTAATAGATTCTTTTGTTCTTTAGAACAAATTAATGAGATTGTATGACCACCAGAAGATGGTTGTTATTCTAAAAGTTTATTATAAATGAGAATATTCAATTTGCTCCCGAAGTAGCAATATTGTGAAGGAATCAAGAAATATTTTGAATTAATTTCTTGTATTTATATGATCAAACAAAACAGTGATTTTTTGTTTTAAGGATCATGAATTTCCTCTAACAGGCTCGACTCCATTCTCAGAAGTGAATGTAGTAATGAATAAATTTAATTGTGGTTGTGAACATGTGTGTAAATTTGTTTACATATGGACATGGTTGTAATTATGATGTTTCAAATTCTCACCAGAAGTGAGGAAAGATTATTGATAAGAACCATAGAATGAGATACTGGGTAAAATAAACATGATAGAAATTCATGTTAATTGTTGTGGTGGCAAGGGTCATTAGTTTTGTATTTATTGTATGCCATAATATATTTGTTAAAGGTCAAATATTTGATATAAATTATCGATAAGATAAGTATTATATGTAAATCACCTCAAAATCAATTTCAAAAGTATGAGGCGTTGATTTTCTCGAAAATGAGACCAATTTGGAATTTTAAATTATTAGGGTATTATTTTATAATTTTACGTGGTAGTGAAATAACATTCATAGAATTTGGGGTCAAGTTATGTAATTTTCCCCAAGCAAATTTTTCAATGCTTCCACGTGAAGGCGGGAGAAAATTTTGGTTGTGGGTACCACGTTTTTATATTATTTTATTATTTATGAATAATATTTACTATTCACGAAAAAAATAAAAAAAAAATCTGATATTTTTGAATGGCAGGTAGCCATAATATTATGTTTTTATGGCAAGAAGTAGTCATAATATTGTGATTTTATGACAAGAAAATTTATCATTTTTATTGCCATAAACTTATTATTTGATGTTTAAGAAATTTATCAATTTCTATAATTGTTCTTTTATAAAAGAACAATATTGGTTTAAAGAAATGGCATGGCAAGAAAATTTTATAAATTATTATATAAAGACCACGAAAGTATATGTATCAAATATTGAATGATACAGAGAGTTTTAAGTTATTGTCTTAAAGACAAATATTTTGCATAGAAATTATGCCACATGAGTAATAATTTTAAAGGCTAATAGTCTTGGAGACTAATTAGCATAGTTTACCTACTTCATTTGAAAGACCAATGTTCAGACTATATTTGGTAGTATAAATTTGTTTTAAGGCTCTGGAAGAGCTATGAAAGTATAAATTTGTTTTAAAGGCTCCCGAAGAGCTATTGTATTGTTTCTTGAAGGAACAAAATTATGCATTAAATATGCATATTATTCTACCAAATATGAAAGAAACTTGTTGAGTCTCAAAGATATCTACAGAAATTGATATCATATAGAAAAGTATTGAACCACATGCTCATTGTAAACCAGAAGTTTACAATATGACCAGTGAGGTCATAAGTGATTAATAAAGATATGAAAAATTATTAAGAATTCATATCTTGATGTGTAAACAAATATTATAAATTGAAAGTGATTATTCATTTTTCTAGAGCTGATACAAGGAGAAGATATTTGAGATATTTTCCATTGGGTATGTTGAAGTGCCTGTAGCACTATTATAATGCACTAATATGGTCCTCAATGGAGGATGAGAATATATCTTTGGTGTTAATTTCATTTAATAATGAATTAAAGGATTTGAAAGTGAAAACCCACATTTTGATTGAAGTCCATTAATGTTTGTGAAGTATTTTTAAAGGACTCACACTTGAGGGGAGATTTCTAGAATACAAGTGTGAGTGAAATTTTGTAGTGTTATATACTTCATACATTAAGCCTCTCTTATGAAGAACAAAGTCTATGAATTTTATGGGGAATGTTCGTCTCACACTTGAGGGGAGATTGTTAGTATGCAAGTGTGAGCTAATTTGTAGAAAGTCATACTCATACTTCCCACATAATGACAAATATGATCTCCCAAAAATGAATGATAAATTATGATTGTGGATCATAATGTTACAAAGATAAACCGTAAGTTTTATCAAACGAGATATATGTTACAGTAAAACGAGAAGTTTACTGATCAAAACAAATTTATTGTTGGCATGACTTGTTTGATCATCCAAGTCATATATATATATAATACAAATAAGATTTTGTATTGACATCCATTGAAGAATCAGAAAATTCTTCATGAATAGCTGCTTGTTCTCAAATATAAATGACTATGAAAATATCATAGGTCATAATTGGTAATGGATCTCTGGAAATATATCAAACAGATTTATATGGGCCCATTGAAATAACATGTAAATCATACAATGATATGAGAAATTTGATAGATGCATCTATAAGATGGTTACATGTGAGATTATTTGCTTGCAACATGGAGTTTGCAGAAATAATTGCAACATGAAGTTTGCAAATGAGATTGCAATATGAAGATTGCAATAATGTTTGATGTTTGAATAAATGAAGCGCGCAATTTCCAGATGATATGATTTAAGAATCATAATTAAAGTCTCCATAAATAAGCTGAATGAATGCTTATGAGAACAAAATTTTATGTTAATATATTTGATGTTATATAGCAGTATTTATATAAGCCAACAAAATTCTCCCGGTAAAAATGGTTTTTGGTCAGAAGCTAGACAAATTCCATCTTAAAAGGGTTGAATGTGCAATGATTATAAATCCACCACAATGCACATAGATGGATATAGAAAGAAATTTGAGATAAATGTTGTATAAGTACCTTCTATTTCTTGTTTGTCTCTATATGAAAGCATTAAGATGTTTCTAAAGGAAACAAATGGATATAGGAGACTTATCTCGCATGATTAGTCAATTGTCGTTTGACATTGTTTTCTTACCATGAGGGGGAGAAATTGGATAGCTGGAAAAATGAATACATGAAATGCATTATAACATTGTATATATCCTCGAATAAGTAGTATGAACCAGAAGTTCATCAGATTATGCATTCATGAATTATTTGTCAGATAATATTACTAACCCAAATGAGATTTATTAAATCTTATACTCCAGCTAAAAATGCTCCAATCTGTATAAATATGAATGTGACATACTCGAAGCATGAAAAATTATTCGGTTCCAATTATATATGTTATGGATAAATTGGAGCAATAATCATGATGATCATATTAAGGAGGTAGATACTCTAGAAGAGTATCGAGACATAACTAATTGTAAAAACCTCAAGAGAGGTTCAGATACCTGAATTATATTGATTTTGATAAGTTATGTCGAATTGGAAAAATGGAACCGAAAAGATAAAGTTGTCGACAGCAATTTTGAAAGATGATATCACGTGATCAAATGAGGATATTATATAAAGATATGTCACAAGAAGTTGACATAAAGATGATTGGCCAAGAGGATAAGTGAAATTGAATATGACGCAAATATAATCATATTATGACAGTTATGGACCAGAAGTCCAAATTGAGATATATGAATGTTTATGTGAAAATAAAGATTTTCACAAAGTCTAATATGATTATGATGTGATATATGATTTTGTGGTGGATACAATAATTTTGTATATATATATTGTTAATCTAGCAATTTATGAAAGAAAGATTATGCGTCTATATTGTTATATAGCCTATGCATAAGGCTTACTAAATTATGAAGATTACAGAAGAATCAAAAAGAATCAAAAAGTGCAAGAAGCACATGTCCTTAAAGGAATTAAGGTGATAGGAAAGGACTTAAGGTGCCAGGAGCACATGTCCTAGAAAGACTTAAAGTGCGAGAAGCATATGTCCCCAAAAGACTTAAGGTGCCAGAAGCATCAAATGATTTATTGTGCTAGAAGCACAAGTCCCGAAGGACTTAAGATGCTAATCAAAAGCATTTAATTCAAGTTATTGAAAACAATAAAGGGGAAGAAGTCTTTGTATGACTTAAATCAATTAGGAACAAAGTGGTATAATCTTCTCAAGAAATATATATTGAAAGAAGGGTATAAAGAATGTAAATCAATATGCCCATGCATCTTTATGAAAAGATCTAGATGTGAATGTTTTAATTGCAAGTCATGTTGATGATATCAACATTATTGAAACGCTGAAAAGCTTCAATAAAGCAATTAATTGTTTAAAGAAAGAATTAGAAATAATTCATGACTTGAGAAGAACGGAATTCTGTATTGGATTACAGATTTAATACCTAAAGAATGAGATTTTTTGTTTATACAAAAGGAGGTCCTAGATTGATTTTATATGGATAAGTAATATCCATTATATATTTTAAAGTATTTACAGGTGGATAAAGAACAATTTCAACCTCAAGCAAAGAAGTTGAAGAATTACACTTATGTATCATACTTAGCATGAGATAATTCTTCACCAACACAAAGACATTAGAAGTAATGTAGTCATCAGGGGGAGTAAATCTAATGTATTTTAGTAGAGCAATTGATGTACGCTGCACTCTTTTTCCCTTATCTAGGTTTTGTCCCACCGGGTTTTCCTAGAAAGGTTTTTAATGAGGCGACATTAGAATATCTGATGTAATTAATAGGGGGAGCGTATACACGTTGTACTCTTTTTCCCTTATCTAGGTTTTTGTCCCACTGAGTTTTCCTAGAAAGATTTTTAATGAGGCAACATAAGAAAGTGTATCGATGGATGATGTACTCTTTTCTTTAGCTAGGTTTTATCCCACTGGGTTTTCCTAGTTAAAGTTTTTAATGAGGCATATTCATAATGGACATCCAAGGGGGAGGAGTGTTATAAATATATGTATTATGTGGATGTCCATTGCATAGTAACCCCTGAAAGTCTATAAATAGAGGTCTTGTGTAAACATTCAGAAACTACTTGAAATGAGAATTCCTCAATCTCTCTAGAATTTCTCTCTGACTTCTCTCTATTTTTCTATACATTTTCTTCAGTTTTATAACAGTATAAAAATTAAAAATGACTTCTAAATAAAATTAAGTGGGGTACAGTACACTTTTGTTTGCTATAAAAGTCATTCATTAACGTTAACTAATCCTTTTTTGGGCCAATGATAATCCATTTCAACACACTTGAGTATAATAGCATTACAAGTCTACACTGATAGTCAATCAAATATTCACCAACCATCTCCATCTCATCAACAGACCAATCATGTGGTAAGATCACAACAAAATTTAACAAGCTGTACTCATATCACTAATACTAAGGAAATGAAGCTCTTATCTTAATCACAGCCACCCAAAAGTACCATACTAAAACAACTAAACCCTAAGACTTTGTTTGGGAGTTCCATTTTGGAGGGAAAGAAAAGAGAAGGGCGGGTTTTGGTAGTCCCTTAAGGGAATGGACTACCAAAACCCTCCCTTCCCTTTCCTTTCTTTTCCCTCCAAAATGGAACTCTCAAACAAGGCATAAGAGTTTTTGTTTATTTCTTTATTAATTCATATTAAATAATCTCATGTCTCTAACATATGAGCTAGTTGGTAGTTGCATTTTATCTAAAATACGGAGTATAATATATTTTTTCCCTTGTCTAAAATATAATATTTGAATATATTTTATCTCTTTTATTTATCATTTTTTTCCAATTAATTTGCCCTACTTATAAACTAATATATCATCACTTAATATTATACAGATGTATTTCAGAAAAATGATGTCGTTTTTGTTCAAATAAACCAATTTAATTTATTTTTTAATCTATTCAAAATTAGTTACTTAATTTTTATATTAGAGACAAAAGAGAGGGAATGCTTTTATATCAACTCATTGATGAGGTGAGTTGAGTTGCTTTTGTCATTGAAGATCTTTGAGGGTACAAGGGAGCTTGAGGAAGCTATAATCGGAAGAGTCCACATTCCCTACTAAGATTTAGCTGCCTCTTACTTGCTTAGAGTCAAAACGGCATCGTTTCAATTAACAGAGAACCAAAAGCACCGTTTGCATTAACACCCACTCACGAGCCAAAAAAAAATCCGTCACTGTAGATCTGGATCTCGGCCTCTCACACTCAACCCTCACGCTCGGCCCTTGCCGGACACCGAATCTGAGGCTCAAGCTCTCACCGCGCTTAATTCTCCCAACGCCTTACAGGTTCGTTTCAAACGATTCTTCTCTTTGTCACTGTTTCTATTTCTGAAATTCTTCACTGCAATCACTCATACATGTTTTGCATTTATTCCGTAATTTCTTAGAAACGGTTCTTGTTTAGTTGTTCCATATAGAATTTGGAAGTTGGAGTCTAGTAGATCTGTCTCAATCGTATTTCCCCTCCTCCTTCCCAAGTTTACATTTAATTTCTCATCTCCGAAATCTAAGAATAGTGACCGCATAGAGAGAAATTTACATATATTCATTATGTGTTTTGAGATTTGCTGATCACAATGATCCGAGTCTGCAATGTGTCTTATATCTCTTGCAGTCTTATCCAAACAAGTCTGCTTTTTTTTGCATCATTATCTTACTCCTTTTGGGTTTTGGTTGGGCACATGGTGAGGACATGAATTCTTCGATCTGAATAGGTTGAAAATTGACAAGAAGCTGAAAGAAGACTTGTTCTTATTACCTCCCATATTGGCTTACTGATAATTTCAAACTATGTTGCTCTTTAATTTCTGTTTTTACTATCCAACGTTGGCTCTTGTTGTTTTGGTTTTCAATCCAAGGGGCCAAGATAGCATGTGTTTTTAACAGAGGAAGCAAACAGTGAAGGAATCTTAATTAATTATATGAACGACGCACATTTAATTTTGGCTGTGATCCGCTAGTTTTGCTTATGCTTTAAGATAAAAAAAAACAAGTTAGTCATTTGAAACACTGTGATACACATCTAGATGATTTATATTATATTTGTTTAACAGAGAATTGATGCTTGAAAGAAACACTTCTTGAACAAGTTGCATTAATTAGTGAATTTCCTACAACATTGGAATATTTCATTGGAGGCCTACAGAGTCTGCAAAAAAATTGGCAAGGGAATGGATAGAAATGCTTCTAGCCTACAGAATTAGTGCTCTCCCAAGCTCCAAAAGAAATGTGCAACAAGCTGTGCAGCGTTCATGCATCCAAAAAAAAATATCCACCAAAAGAGTCTGATGTATGTTTTAGTTTCCTGTATGAATCAAAAGATTAATATGTGAGAGTTGTATCACGTACATGTAATGCGATATGTGTAAATGGAAATGTTGAAATGAATAAAATGTTAAATTTTTTTTACAACATCTCTTTTTATCTTTCCTTTCAATACCTTGAGAATTGCTTGCGTTGAGATATATTGTTTCAAGTGATGGAAAGTCACTTTCTTCATTTGCCTACACTTGTAAATATCAATGAATATGACTTGAGATATCATAGCCATATGAAATATAAATAGTGACAAATTTATCAATTCTTACCATTAATAAGCTTGTAAATGAGAACGGTTGAGATGTAGATGGTGAGAAAGCATATTGTGTTTGTGCAGGTTCTATATGATGAACATGTTGTATTTCTACATCCTTGTTTGTGTTAACCTTTGGAGCAACTTTTCTGCGCTTGCTTAAATTCCTTTCTCTCCAACCTTTGTAGCATTGCTTTCTTTTTCTTCCTTCTCTCTTTTTAAAACCCTTAGGCATACTTTTTGATTCTATGGTTAGTGCTACACTTGCCTAGAAGATTGTCTCTCTCCTTTGCCTTCATCTTTCAGACCCTCCTTGCAACATACATATATGTATGTTATAATTTCACCAGTTTTTGTGCTCTTTGTACCACCATCCTTCCTAGCTCCAAATCTAGTTCTTCTAGCATAATCATTCCAAAACATCCATGCTTCTTCTAAACTTCCAAACTCCTTTCCTTTTTTTGGTTTCAATTGATCATCACCCATTATGATTCACCTATACACAATAAAAAAAAATATACCTTAAAAAAAAAATCATATTTTTATATAATAGCACAAATTAAATTAATTTAAATTCTGCACATGTTTTTTTGCTCCTATCCGAGGCATTCAATTCATTGTATTTATATATGAGCCGAAGCACATGTACGGTGGCTATTATAATGGAGGGAAAGAATAATATGGGTCTGCATAATGAAGGACAGAGGTATTATGGCAGACATAGTGGAAGGAAAGAAGGAATATTATGGGCGTACATAGTGGAAGGATAGAAGGAATATTAAAACATAGTACACATGACAAAGAAAAGTATAAGTAGACATAAAGAGAATATACACAACAGCTGCTCTTTTTTTTTTTTCACCAGAGAAGCTACTTGTATTACCATAAACGAGATAGTACAGCAATTACGTGAAAGGAAATACAACACCAAAAAACAACCCTGAGGGAAAGAACATAACAAAGATACAACCAGGAAGGAAGTAAAACAAGAAAAAACACAAATTATAATCGAAAGCAGCACAAAGAAAAAAAAATTGAGAACAAGAATTGAATTATTTCTATCAGCAATCTCATTACCACCAACACAGATCAAAAGTCAAATAACCTTGAAAAAAAGTGATGAATTTTGCTGAAAAAAAGTGCTACACTTACCACCAACACAGATTTAAAGTCAATGATAACTTCCCCTCAGTCACCATTTTAACTTCATCCCTCTCGCAAGTCGTGTCTTTGCTCTCAGCAACAAAAAGCAGGAACCAAGTCTCAGCAACCAAGCAGGAGGGTTTTTTTTTTCCCGAGCATCACCTCCTTTTTTTTCCAGGCAAAAATATGACCACGTCCACGTGCAAGGGCCGAGCGTGAGGGTTGAGTGTGAGAGGCCGAGATCCAGATCTACAGTGACGGATTTTTTTTTGCTCGTGAGTGGGTGTTAATGCAAATGGTGCTTTTGGTTCTCTTTTAATTGAAACGATGCCGTTTTGACTCTAAGTATGTAAGAAGCAGCTAAATCTTAGCAGGGAATGTGGACTCCAAAAATTTGGGCCACCACGAAAGTGAACAACATATTAACAGCAACCGTCACACTTTGTGCTGTCGATCTCTAATGGAAAAATCTCACTCGGCACCACCCCAATGGGCCCCACGACCATGCAAACCCCGCCACGTATATGCATATAAACATCACCACCACTATTGCATACCATATCGTATCGGCAACACTCCTGGGTTTCCATTCATCCCGAATTTCAATCCAATGGAGATTGCAACTATAATCTGTGTTGAACCAGTTGTGTATTTTTAGTTATACAGTATCAGTGTTGTTAAGATGTAGAGTCTACGTAAGGATTCTAGTTCGCCCACTTAGAGCAGATGGAGATTCTCAGAACATGAGCGAAGGTGATCTCCCGCTTGATTAGGTCAATGGCAAGTTCTTGGTACGATATGAGTTAGGGCTCTTTTGTCTTCCGTTCTCCCTCCCTACTCTTCTTATTATAAGTGAAGTAGGGTACTCACTTTTTTTCTTTTCATTATCATTCTGAAATGGTGTTGGCGTCCATTATGGTGGATGGGTGGTAAGGGTGAGCAAAAACGTGAAATCGTAAAATGTAAATGAAATGTAAGAGTTTATTACATACTACAAAAAAAATAAAATTCAACATATATAAAACCAAAACACACTAATACATTAAAGTCATCACAAATTTATGTCCAAACACTCAAAAATAATTAAGTTCAAACTCGGTCATCATAATACATATTAAAATCAAAATATCAAAGCAATAAAATTATAAAAGAGATCAACATCTCTAATTTAAGTCATTGGAGTCAATTAAAGTCAATATCATCTTCTTCATCCCCTCCCCCACTAATAAATTCGGGAACATCCAAATCATTCAAGTTCCCCTCTTCTTCATTCAGATCATGATCATCTAAGCCATGGGGATCTTGATCTTCTCTAACTCCAACATCTTCTGAAAAATCTTCATATGTTGGTTCCACAATCCAATCATCATCCGACTCAATGTCATCAAAGTTATAATCAATTTGAGGAGACACTCTATAAATAATAAAAACATCATGCATCATGTCATTCTCAATATTTTCTTAATAATCATAAAAATACAGAAAACCCATGCACAGTCTATAAATATAATTTTTTTTTTTACCAAATAACCTAACTACCCAAGCCCACAAACAGCCCCAGCCCACAGCCAACAAATAAGATTAAGTAACAATATTCAGCACTCAGCAGTAAGCAAAAGAAACAATGATGAAAAGAAAAGGCATACTTTGAGTGAGCGACGGTCAGCAAAAAAAGAAGAAGCAGAAGAAGAAACAATTTAGCAACGGTCGGTCGACGATGAAGAATAAGCAACCATTGATGGTCAATGAAGAAGAAGCAGTAGCCAGAGTCCAGCAATCAGCGAAGAAGAAGAAAGAAGAAACAACGATGCAAAAAAAAAAAAAAAAAAAAAAGAAAGGAAAGTCCCTCTCGATGACACAAATGAGTAAATAGATAGGGTTTCAACGTTTTTTAATTTGGGGAAGTTGATTTCTCCAAAATACCCTTCATTTCTTTCTTTCTTTTTCAATAACTGAGTCAACTCGGTAAACTCACCAAATTAACCGAGTTTACTGAGTTGACATGGCGTATCAACCGTTTTTACTCCAATTTCGTTCCTACCTTTGTTCTGACTCGATTTTCAGCGTAGAAACGTCCATTTCTACGTTTTGACACTACATTATTACAATACTGCATAATATATAATACCTGACATATGGGCATTTGGATTCCTCCCTCGAGAAAGAGAGCTCGTCTTCCCAACCTGTCAGACGCCAAGAATGGAAACGATGGTGGCGAGAACGTTGATAAAGCCAGTGATGACGGCGGACATGAGAGAAGCGTTGCTCTTAAAGCCGATGGAGTTAAAGAGGACTGGTGCGTAGAACATAATGACATTGATGCCTGTGAGTTGCTGGAAGAAGTGGATCATGATAGACATGGTAAGTTGGGGTCTGTACTTTCTCTGCAAAAGATTCTTTCATGGGTGTTCTTCTTTCTTGGACGCATCACTAGCCATGATCATATCATTAAACTCCTCGTCAACCTCTTTGACTCCTCGAATTTTCTCGAGACTCATCCTTGCTCCCACACGATGTCCTTGGTCGATCATGGAGTTTGGAGGATCGGGGAGGAAGAAACTGCCAACGGCGAGCATAAGTGCAGGCACCATTGCCCCACCTAAGCTCAAACGCCATCCTAAATCACCTAATCATACAAATCAAAATAAAATTCCGGACATATATTTATTTTTTAAGATTGAAATGTTTATACTTATTTAAATTTAAAAGATAAAAAATACACGTATTTTGGGAGAAAAAACTCAAAACTGTATTTTTATTATTATTTTAATTTAAATCAAAACAATCCAATTATACAAAGTCAAAATAAAATTCCGGACATATTTTTATTTTTTAAGAGTTAAATGTTTATACGTATTTTGGGAGAAAAAACTCAAAAATGTATTATTATTATTATTATATTTTTTCTATCATACTCACATAAAAGTGTGTGTGGATCCCATTGTAAAGAGTAGAGAAAGAAAATATTAGTGAGACCTACTTACTTTTATGTGGTATGGCAGAAAAAATATATCTACAGCAAAAACAGAAATATTAAACTCTTCGTTATTATAATATAAAAAGCATATCATGCTATTATAATTTAACAAGGAACTCTAAGTTGTAATGGATAAAATTTGATGAAGAAAAGAAAAATTAATTCAGAATAAAGATTTGGAGACTTTTTATGAAAATGGTTTTTTTATTTATTTATTTATTAGAATCCATAGTTATAGTGGTGGGAAAAAATCATAGATATATCTGCTATTATGGTGAGTGATGTAGTGACCGTTTGAATTGATTATAGTTTCCTTGCAATGATTTAGGACGAGGTGGTACTTGGGATATTCAGCTTGGAATTATTTTATTGGACAGTTTTTTGGATGTTAAATATCATAAGATGAGTTACTTTTAATTGGTATTGGTAGCACATTACATTTTGGCACGGTAATGGGATGGTTATCTCTTTTGAGAGATGCTAAAGAATGATTGATGACAAAATTTTGTTTTTATTAGATAAATGATATAATCCCTTTTGAGGCTAACTGCTCGTTTGAGTACAAAAATGTGTGTTTTTAAGCATTGTTGTGTAAATCAAAATAAAATTCCTCTTATATTTTACCTCTAATATTGTAAAATCACTCTTAAAAAACTTACATAAAAATATATTTAAGAGAGAACAAAAATATATTTAAGAGAGAACGATAATAGAGTCTATATGTGCCGTATGGCTTCAACTGTGAGAAGGAGGGCAAACATACACAATTCCTGATTCCGATTAGAGTCCACATTCCCTGCTAAGATTTAGCTGCTTCTTACATACTTAGAGTCAAAACGGCATCGTTTCAATTAAAAGAGAACCAAAAGCACCATTTGCATTAACACCCACTCACGAGCAAAAAAAATCCGTCACTGTAGATCTGGATCTCGGCCTCTCACACTCAACCCTCACGCTCGGCCCTTGCACTTGGACGTGGTCATATTTTTGCCTGAAAAAAAAAGGAGGTGATGCGCGGGAAAAAAAAAACCCTCCTGCTTGGTTGCTGAGACTTGGTTCCTGCTTTTTGTTGCTGAGAGCAAAGACGCGACTTGCGAGAGGGATGAAGTGAAAATGGAGACTGAGGGGAAGTTATCATTGACTTTAAATCTGTGTTGGTGGTAACAGTGCAAAGAGAAGAATCGTTTGAAACGAACCTGTAAGGCGTTGGGAGAATTAAGCGCGGTGAGAGCTTGAGCCTCAGATTCGGTCTCCGGCAAGGGCCGAGCGTGAGGGTTAAGTGTGAGAGGCCGAGATCCAGATCTACAGTGACAGATTTTTTTTTTGCTCGTGAGTGGGTGTTAATGCAAACGGTGCTTTTGGTTCTCTGTTAATTGAAACGATGCCGTTTTGACTCTAAGCAGGTAAGAGGCAGCTAAATCTTAGCAGGGAATGTGGACTCAAATTTTTGTGACTATGTTTTGCCATTTGAAGTTTGGACTGTTCATTTTCTTTGCTGTCTTCGTGTTGGTCATGACCCTGTTCGTCAATTTTCTTCTCCCTGAGACTAAGGCCGTTCCCATTGAGGAGATGGCTAGGGTTTGGAGGACACACTGGTTTTGGTCTAAATTTGTGAACCAAGATCTTGATGACAATGATATTCAGATGCCTACATCAACATGGGCATAGTTTAGTTTAGTCCAGGAGTCTTGCTCCATTTAATTTTTTGAATTATTTGTTGGCGATGAAACCATTAATGTCTTATTATTATTTATTTATTATTATTACAAATTTAATGATTTACTTTGAAATTGGGAGATATGAGGCCCTGTGAGTGACCCTTGTACGAAATACATACTAGCTAGTATTATCAAACTCACAAATTCTTATTTATGACTAAGTAATTGTTCCCGTAGTCTACTAGCACCGCAAAATTACATATATTATATCGAACTGAATGGATAAATATATATTGTGCAATACGGTGTAAAAAAGGTTTTTAAGACCGGACGAAAGAAGCATCATAAGACTGGATCTGCGACCAGTCTTGTTACAGACAGTCTTAAAAGTCTGTAACTTTTGAGACCGGATGCGCAACCGGTCTTAAAAAAAATACTTTTTAGACCGGACCTTTAAAATATGAGGTTTTAAACGTCGGACTTTTAAGACTGAACTTTTAAAAATGTTAGGTTTTAAAAGTCTATTTCTATCACCCCAAAAAAAAAAAAAATACTAGACTTTTAAGATCCGTTGTGAAAACACATCCGGTCTTAAAAGTACTTTTAAGACCGAATATGAAAAACATCTGGTCTTAAAAGTCTCTTCCTTAAAAAAAAAAAAAAAAGAATGGACTTTTAAGACCAGATGTAAAAACACATCCGGTCTTAAAAGTATTTTTAAGACCGGATATGAAAAACATCTGATGTTAAAAGTCCTTTCTATAAAAAAAAAATGGAAATCAGAAATTGTTCGGGGGGAGCAGCATATCAAGGTCATATCTAAGGGCTTCAAGGTGAGCAGTCATAGCCTTGTTCATGGGCGTTGCGCCACACCTCAGTATCTGCAAATTTCACAAACAATCCTTTTAATCAATAACATTCCTTTTATGATAACACGAAGAAACTATCTAAAGAGATTAGCTTAGAGGATTTATTACCTACCCTAATATCATGTGCAGAAGGAGGACAATGCACTTGAATCATCTCATTTGATACAAATCCAACACCACTATCTCATCCTTCTAGAGGCTTGCAAAGATCATATCATTTCATCATTCAAGTTAGGCTATCCTGATTCAATGAAGGATGAAAACTTGAGTTCTCTTTGAAATGATATTCCAAGTTAGAAACTAATTTGATTCAAGACATAGTATACTTTGAAACTATACCTGGATAATTAGCAGCAAGACGGTCCAGTTTTTCCTGCATATATGCAGATTACTATCAATGACCAACGTCAAGATTTATTCATTGGCTGAAAAAAAAGAGGAATGCTTGTTACCTTTGCAAGAATTTCGAACTTGGAGAAGCTAGAACCAAAACAAGAGACCATGAGAGCAAAGGAGGCAAGAACAATTTTCAGGGCGTTAGAAAATTTGTGAGCGAGGTCCTTGAGATGATTTGAGACGAGGTTGAAGAGAGTGTGAGGCGAGATTTACAAGGTCGAAGTTTAGAGAGCGAAATTCAATTTTCAGCGTGGGAAAATAGAAGATGCATCTTTTAGACTTTTTAGACCGGACTTTTTAAACATCCGGTTTTAAAAGTAAGACTTTTCTTATATTTATAAAAATACCACCGGTCATACTTTTAAGACTTCATATTTTACAAGTCGACTTTTAAGACCTCATATTTTACAAGTCCGGTATAAAAAATTCTTTATATATTTACGGAACTGCCACCGGACATACTTTTTAGACCTTATCCTCTATACCAGTCTAAAAAGTTCTTTATATATTTACGGAATTGCCACTGGTCATACTTTTTAGACCTCATCCTCTATAATCTGGTCTAAAAAGTTCTTTATATATTTACAAAACTGTCACTGGTCATACTTTTTAGACCTAATTCTCTATAATTTGGTCTAAAAATTTCTTTATATTTACGAAACTGCCACCGGTCATACTTTTTAGACCGGACTCTCAATACGCCGATCTGAATGAGGCAGTCTTAAAGCTCTTTTTTGTACTAGTGATATCAGGAAATAATGAAGATAAGTTATGTTTCTGAGTTAGCAATGACAATATAATCATTTAACCTGGAAAATCCTTTGTTTATCAAAAGAGGAAAAAAATTTAATTATTTACGCGAAAATAACAAAAAATTTGATGAACATTCGAAATCCTTCTTCAGATACTTTTCATTTTTTTTTAAATCTATTATTCAAAATTCAAGGGGAATTGACTGTTAATCATTCATAAATATTATGAGAGTATTAATCAAATAAATCAAGGTGGCACTGTTACGATATACAATAGCACTGTCTTTAGTCTTTACCATTCCGAACACAAATCCATTCTCGCTCAAAGCATTAGAAGCTCAAATGCTTCGACGAGGTTACAACATGTCGAGAGATATTAATATTTTTTTAATGGATGTGAGATATATATTTTTTCAATAAAAAAAATTGGCAAATGACAAATTAAAACTTTCAATTAAATTAGAGGGAAAAAGATACATATTTGTTTCATCTAACAGTATTTTGCATTATATATATCTAAAAAGTAAAATGTTCCCTGCTGATTTTTTTATTTTTTGGCAAAATCAATGACATGTTTTTATAATTTCACTTAATTTTTAGTCATATTTTTATAATTTTTTTTTTTTTATCAAGAATTTATAATTTTACTTGTTTTTTAGTCAGGTCTCTATAGTTTCATTTATCTTTTTACAAGAATTTTATTTAAAATCACGTAAAACAATAAAGGGAAGATAAAAAAGAGAAAGACTACAAAAAATTATTTAAAAATCAAAATAGAATTATAATGACAGGATAAAAGAAACTATATAAACTTCATTAAAAATTAATAAAACTATATGATATAGTTTAGACTCAAGTTCAAAGTGACCCAGGAAAGAAAAAAAGTAAAATCCCTTTAATTCTTTTTACAAGAAACAAAATTTAGTGAAAGCGAAATACTACTCCCTGGGTTCTTTTCACAAGAAACAATACGTTTTATAGGGGTTGTCCTAAATATATTATTTTTGTCTGAAATTTTAAACTAATCTTTTTATTTATACCTTATTATTTCTCTACAATTAATTTCACACTCACAACTCTCTTATTTATATATTTATTACTTTTAAGTTTTAACTAAAATAGTTCTTTTATTAAACAAATGGAGAGAATATATCGATTTATATATTAATATTCTGTTTTTATTAATTGTGATTATTTCAATTTCAATGGCTGTTAAATAGACCAAGTCTTATCCAGGTCAATTATAAGAGTTATTTTTTTTTGGAGAGATTTCATTTCATATATATTATGTTTTTTTAGATTATATATTAGTTTATTAATTAAATTATTAAGTTGAAGAAAAAAATAAAAATATTCTAAACTAATTTAATTAGCTTTCTTAATCTTTTAAAAAAAAATCAAGTTGTTATCATTAGGACCGACTAACATTCTTCCTCAACTGAAATCCGACTTTATACATTTCTACGGTCACCAACTACACGCGAACCTCGAAACCTCGTCGAATTTTCTGGAAACAACCATCCTTTTCTTTTCTTTTCCCACTATTTCCCTCTTCTGATTCAGCTTTTTACATATTTCTCAGTTCTTGATTCTTGATCAGCTAGGCATTTTCACAAACACATCTCGCCATGGCTGAAGATGGCACTGTTACGGTCTACAATAGCACTGTCATTACAGATCCGAATACGAATCCATTCTCGTTCAAAGCAGGAGTGGCTCAAATGCTTCGAGGAGGTGCTATTTTGGAAGTCTCAAGCATTCCACAAGCCAAGATTGCAGAAGAAACCGGTGCGTGTGCTATCGTCGTTTCAGAGCCAAGTCGCTCAGGAATTTCGCGAATGATTGATCCGTCTCTTGTTAAAGAGATCAAGCGGGCTGTGTCGGTTCCCATAATTGCGAGGGCTAGGGTTGGGCATTTCGTGGAAGCTCAGATTCTTCAAGCTGTTGGTGTCGATTATATAGATGAAAGCGAGTTGCTAGCTTTAGCAGACGACCAAAATTATATCAACAAGCACAATTTCAGGATTCCATTTGTGTGTGGGTCGAGAAATCTTGGAGAGGCATTGAGGAGGATCAGGGAAGGTGCTGCGATGATAAGGACACAAGGGGAATTATCAGGTTCTGGTAATATTGCTGAGACAGTGAGGAATGTGAGGTCTGTGATGGGGCAAATAAGGACTCTGAGCAACATGGACGAGGACGAGGTGTTTGCATTCTCAAAGAAGATAGAGGCACCTTACGATCTGGTAGCGCAAATTAAGCCAATGGGTAGGCTCCCGGTTGTTCACTTTGCCGCCGGTGGCATTGTAACTCCGGCGGATGCGGCTCTTATGATGCAGTTGGGATGTGATGGTGTGTTTGTGGGATCAGAAATCTTTGATTGCTCAGATCCTTACAAGAGAGCTAGGGGAATCATTCAAGCTGTTAGGAACTACAGTGATCCTAATGTGTTGGCAGAATGTTGCCATGGCTTGGCTGAGGCCATGGCCGGTTTCAATATTAATGATGACAGGATTGACCATTTTGGTGGCGCCAGTGTCTAATCGAATATAGCATATACAGTTGTGTCAGTAAGGCCAATTATGTGTCTGAGCTTATAGAACTTTCTTTTGTTACGGTAATAGAGTATGTACTTCTTCGATATCTCTTTTCTGCTCTACATGTTTATTTGAGATGGCTTTACCATTTACCTGGTTGCTCTGAATTACAAAGATGACTTGATTGTTTCCTTTTATGTGAAATTTCAGTTCATAGAGGGACCAGATATGTGATTGAGCTTATAGGTCTAAATTGTAGTAATATCAGAGGATATGCTTCATCTATACTAGTAATAGCTTTGCTCCACATAATCTGAATATGGCTTTGCCATTCATCGAGTTGCGCTGTATTGCCTTGATGAACTGGAATAATTTGTCTGCCTTCTATGTTAAACTTGTTTAACTGGGGACACAGTCGTGCTCTGTAAAGCACCAAAAGGCTCGAGAGAACTGCATGAGTTTGAAAAATCATAGCATTCTGCAACCAAAAGGGGGAAAAAACAGAAAGTAAATGATCATTATGAGATAATGATCTCGAGTTGCAGTATAGGAAGACCTGAAAAGTAATAGCAGCCAAAGGTGTAGCCATGCCTCTGTAGAGAGAAGCAGGTCCTTCCTTAGACACCACATTTTTGATTAAGCTGAAGACAGAAGTTACCATATTTGAGTTCTGTTGGTGGATTTGGAGGGGGTCTAGTTAATAACCAGAGTTCACTCCAGCCACACCCCCGACCCCTCCTGCCAAAATTCCCTACTGCAACTGCTTCCCCACTAATCCATTCCTCTCTTATCTTCAACCTTAGAACCTGACATTACCCCTTTTCACTTGTCATTCACACCAAATGCATCACAACTTCTGGGAACAGGTATCATCCCTATTAGTCAACTATATATAGGTTTTGGAGTGAAGGACATTGAGAGGCAAAAATATATAGGCATGTGAACATGTGTTGTGTATTTTAGTAATATATAAAATGATGTCGTTGGAAAATATTGATAGGGCATCCGGGAAGAAAATGCCTGGAAACATGTTCTCCGCTTATGCTTACATTTATCCATCTCCTTGGACTCAACCGGGTGAGAGTCTTGTGCATTGGGTCGTTTTTTTGGGAAAAAATAAGCGGAGTGAAAGGGACATGTTTTTGGGGCGCGGGTGATACAATTGGGCTATGGGTCTAGGTCGAGGTTTGTAGAATAGAATTGAAACAAGGTTGGAGCAAGGCAAATGAACAAAGGTGCCTTTGCTTCAGTCAAATATAATGGTGTCTGTTGCACGACCTAGCTCCTACAAAACCGCAAAAATTGTTACCTTGAATGTATAATGCTCGTCGTAAATGTCATGTTAAATACACGGTGTCTTCGTTTAATCACTCAAATGACATTACAGGCCACTTGATTAATTTCAAAAATTATTGAAAGGAGACCATTAAAAACATGAAGCAGATGAAAAAGATGTAAGGTGGAAGGAGGAGACAAAGAAAGGTTGGAAGGAGTTTTTTGTTTTTGTTTTGATATAAAAGATCGCTTAAAAGTCTATAAAATTAACATAAACATTATAAAGAAAGGAAAATTAATCCCAAACACTCTTGATCAACCTATGCTCTTTAGTGAACAGGACAAGTACTAAGGATAGAAGACTTAGAAATACCCATCTTAGGTAAAGCTTCAGCTATCCTATTAATCTCCCTCAGTATTTGGGCGACAATGACTTCTCAATCCCAAAGCAGCATAACCTTGATTTTAGTCACTAGTAGACTATCTGAATTGTCCAGATCCCTTGAAATTATTCTAATGACTTCAGCAGCATCAGACTCAATGACTAGTTTCCATATACCCAGATCCCAAGCTAAGGATAACCCTTCAATAACAGCCCATAGTTCAGCAGAGAAGGCATAACATATACCAATGCTTTTAGAAAATCTAGTTCAGCAGAGATGGCATCACATATACCAATGCTTCTAGAAAATCTAGTTCAGAGAAGGTATCACATATACCAATGCTTCTAGAAAATCTAGTTCAGCAGAGAAGACATCACATATACCAATGCTTTTAGAAAATCCAACAAACCACAAGCCCGCGTCATTCCTCAAAATCCCACCACACCCGCCTTTGGAGACCTTAAGCTGACAACGCCATCCACATTGAATTTCCACCATCCTCTTTCAGGTTTTTTCCAACGTGGAGTGTACAAAGTTCCCATGTTGAACTGATCATAGGAGAAATCAGAGCATATAGAATATTGCTTCCATAAGTGAAGAACCACACTTTCAGGATTACAAGGTCTAGAGAAGTTCTCTTCAAAAATGGATTGATTTCTCCAACTCCATCATTTCCAAATAGCAACAGCAAATATGAATTTCCAAAATAAACCCACATTCTTTCCTATCTTCCCTTTCAAATTCATTGCAATCCAATCCCTCAAACCTACCAGAAAAAAAAAGGAATATTTTTGGGGTGAATAAGTTTCAGCCACATTGTCTTAGCATAAGGACAATCTCTTAATATATGTAAGGCATCTTCAATACCATCAATACACAACCCACAGTTAGGCGAAGACTGGGACCAAGAATTACGCCACAAATTTGTAGGTAATTTGTTCAAGGTTGTCCTCCAAAGGAATACTCTAATTCTCTCCGCTCCCTCCCATTTCCAAATATCCTTGAAATTTTCTACTTTAAATGAGGGGGATTTTTTTCAACAAGGAAATAAGCACTTTTAATAGAAGAAATACCATCACCAATAGCTCCCCAAACCATAATATCCGAACCTGCTTCCTCTCTAGGCGGTATACTTGCAACAAGTCTAAGGAGAATATTAGAATCCACCAAATTAGAGAGGTCATTCAAGTCCCACACGCCTCCAGTAGCCCAATTAGCCACCTTGGACTGGTTTTCCTCTTCAGTTAGTTGTCTTAAACAGAAATGTTTGATGCTCCTACCCTCAATCAGCCATTAGTCATTAAAGAAATTGACTAATTTCCTATCTCTGACTCGCCATTTGGTTCCCGAGGTAACAATATCATTTTGCTAGCAAATAAACTTCCATGCCAGTAAGTCAGTAAGGATTCGCTATCTCTTTTCATATACTTTTGTTGAAAAATTTCAGTCCAAAGCCCCGCTTCACCCGATAGTGAGTTTCCAAGCAAGCTTAGCTCCACAGGTTCTATTCATAGAGGTGAGTCTACGGAACCCAAACTTGCATACTCCCTTGGCCTAGTGATTTGATCCCAGCCTATTGGATGGAACCACTTAGAAGAATCAGTGTGGCCCTAAATAAAATTACGTTGCAATCTCTCCACCTCATAGCACATGCTACTAGGGATTCTAGAAACATCCATAGGGTATAGGGGAATAGAGCTTAAGGAAGATTTGGCCAATGTAATAAGCTCAACGACAGAAAGACAGTTAGCTTTCCAAGCTGCCAATTTAGATCTAACACGTTCTATTATATACTGAAGTGTATCCTTCGTCTTTTTATTTCTGGTGAGGGGGAAGCCAAGATATCTTCCGATTTCACTAGTAATTTGCATTGGGGATAAGACAAAAATGCGTTGCTTAGAATGAAGGGACACCTTTGGGGAGAAGAAAATCAAGGATTTGGAGCAATTAATTCCCCCCCCCCAAGAAGCCCTCATAAATATATCAAGACAGTTCATCAGGTAACCGAATGCTGTTTAGTTTCTATCCCAAACAGGAGAAGGTCATCTGCAAAAAGAAGATGAGAGATTCTCAGATCATCTCTAAAAATATAGATAGGCTGCCAACTCCCTTCCTCAATTGCATCACAGATTATATGAGATAGTCTATCCATACACAGGACAAATAACAAAGGAGAAAGAGGATCTCCTTATCTCAACCCCTAGTGGGGGTAAAGTTCTCCGATTTAGACCCATTTCAGATAACATTGTAAGTCACAGAGGAAATGCAAGTCATAATGAGGTTAATTAAAACACTGTCAAAACCCGCTTCCGAAAGCACTTGCATCACAAATTCCCAACGTATATTATCGTGAGCTTTCTCTAAGTCCACCTTCATAGCCAAGAGCCCCTTTTTACTTCTATTATTGCTCATTATATGGAGTATCTCTTGCCCCCATTATGATGTTATTCTGGATATGTCTCCCCTTAAGAAAGCTAGACTGAAAAGGGGAAATCAGCTTGTTAATCACCTCTTTCAATCTTAGAGTAATAATTTTGATAATGCACTTGTAATAAACGGTACACATATTTGTTGACCAAAAAAAATAAAATAATGTTGTTTAAATATGTCAATATTTACCCATTAAAATCCAACAAGAGCGCATCAGCATTTCAGCAGCCAGGCAAACCATGGTGTTATGGAGTGCGTGAATGGCCAAATAAAATAAGAGAGAGAAGCAGAGAGGGGTAGATAAGTGAAGGCTATTTTTATCATTTCAATATGATTTTAAAATAGACAACTCAGGTCCTCTCATTCTGTGACATTTATGAAAATTGAGAGCATCTCTATGCAATTTCCTAATTTCCAAGTTCTTTTTGTGGGATCTTTTCTATTACCTCCGGTCCTAATTATAAGACGGGGTTGACTTTTTTGGAGAGATTAAGGAAGCGAAATAAGTTACTTAATCATATCATATGTTGTGTAACCTTTGATTATATATTAGATTATTAGTCAAACTAATTAGTTTGGAGAAAAAAATAAAAATACTTTAAAGTAATTCAATTAACTTCCTTAATTTCTCTAAAAAAGTCAACTTGGTCTTATATTAGGACCAGAGGGAGTACTTTTTTTTATAGCTACTTTATTTTATTTTATTTTATTTTTAATCTCAGTTTCCATTTCTTTTCTTTTCTTTTCTTTTTTTTTAAAAAAAGAAGATATCAGGCATACTAACGTCTATGATCCAACAAACATATTCACAATACTGAGAGATATTAATCTTTTCTCCGTTGAAGTATGATATGCTTTTTTTTGTTCTTTTTTTTTTTAAAGGTTGGCGATTCACAAATTAAAAATTTACAAAAATTGCACTGAGGTCCCTAGCTACACAAAATATTATTAAAAGGTCTTTTGAAATCTCTGATTTGCAGGCAAGTCCCATGAGATTTTTGGGTAATATAATTGACAAGTCAAAAGACCCAAGTAACCTTAGCAAAGCATAGACTTGTCAATGGTCACTCATGGACTTGTCAATAGTATCGTTGGCAAGTCCATAGGCGTCTATTGACAAGTCCGTGGGCAGTCATTGATAGGTGACGCAGCTGACACTAAGCATACTTGAGTCTTTTGACATTTCGATTATATTACCCAAAATTGGAGATTTCAAGAGATTTTTTAGTAGTATTTTCCTAACTTAGGACCTCAGTACAATTTTCCCTAATACTTTCAAGTTTCAATCAAATTATAAAGGAAAAAGGTACATATTTGTTTCATCTAATGGTATTTCTCACTAATAAATAAAAAAGTAACACCTCAAACCAAAATATCAAATACTTAGCCAAAGTATTTAAAAAGTCACCAATAAGAACGTTCAAGATCCAAATAATCGAAATACATAATTAGTTCCCCCCAAAAAAAAAAACTCACACCATAGTGTCCAATTGAATCCTTAGAACATTTTAATAAATAAAAACAAAATGCGGAATTCTTAGGGTTATGATAAATAAAAACAACATGACATGCGGTCCAGAAGCACAAGAAAGCCTTCAAGTCTCACTTTATAGGTTCATTCCCTTGCTTTCTACTAGAACAATCACCTCAAAAATATTAATATATAGGGAATAGATTCCAGGTCTCAGTAACCACTGAAAGTTTTTACTGTACATAAGCAAGCCACATATGATAAAATGAAGGAATTGATTACGTATATATTTGCATATATCACAATCCTCATATAAAACGATTTGAAGTTAATCCTCATTAAACAACTTATATTCTTATTCATAACATGTGATATATACTTATGCAATATATAATATGCAACCATCCTTATATCGCTGATTGTAACCATAGGCTAACACATAGTCCAACAGAAAACATATCCATTTGACTGGATTGTCCCAAGCTCACCAGTTCTTAAGATACACCTAGCTAAAGGTGTAGTAGAGCTTAAGTCTGGACCATGACTCCCCTCGTTAAAAAAACACAACTTAGGAGATGTCACATGTTTTATAGCTCCAATGCAATTCTGGCTAAAGGAAAACATAGAAGAAGGGCCCTGATAAATGTCATCCACTGTGCACTGAGTGATAATATACCACATGGTAAAGAATATCACCACAAAAATTCCTATTTATTCCAACCAATCACAAATGCAACTACTATGACAATTATATTCAAGGGAAAATCCATCTCAAGGCTCATATTAGCAAAAAAAAAAATGTCAAAAAAGGCCCAAGAAAAAGTAACATGTCAAAAAAGTCCCCAAGGCCTTTTATGGTATTATTTCATAAAAAGTTAATTGTTAATGAGATTGATATAGTTGTTAACGGGTACTAATTAGTTGTTAATGAGACTGATTTAGTTGTTAGGATATTGTTGTTAATGCGACTGATTTAGCTGTTAACATGTATTGATTTAGTTGTTAATGAGACTGATTTAGTTGTTAACGTTTTATGAAATAATACCAGAAAAGGCCTTAGGGCCTTTTTTGACATGTGACTTTTTCTTGAGCTTTTTTTGACATTTTTTTGCTAATATGGGCCCTAAGATGGATTTTCCCTATATTTAATCACCAATAAATATAATATCATTAAAAGACAAGCTAAGGTACAATAAATCATGCTTCCATTCATATCAAATATCATCACATCTTCAAATATTCCTAAAAGAAAACAACAATCCAACAATACATTAATTACAATTAAATTATTAACTATGTGAATAAAGTGAGATATAAAAAATTTACTTGTAACGTTATTTACTTGAGAATTTACAATATATACACATATACATATAATCCAGTCAAATTGTTTTTTTTTTTAAAAAAAATAAAAGATAGTCATCCATAATTATACAAAATTCATAAGTATATAGAAGCATATTTGGAGTTACCTGCTACTCCCTAGCTCAGAGAAAATCACACAAGTGTTATTCCAAATCTCTCAGTAAGAGTCTACAAAGTTTACAAATATAAACATTTATTAATATATTTCTCAATACTATTCTAGGGCCTTAAACTACCCTCTAAAAATTAATTTTATATAGATACATATTTACTAGTTACCTCATATCAACTTTTATATTAAAAGATTTTATATTAGTTAAAATTTAGAATAAAAATTATACTTTTCCCCCGTGCGTTGCATGGATAAGTTTATTTGTGCATTGTATAAATTAACCAAATATATGCTACTATGTGTTTATTTAACAAATTCAAAACAACATCATATTATATCTAATGAAGGTTTTGAAAAACCTCTCTATAAACAATATTTGTTGTAGTACAACTAGATTTGTTGAATTCATCCAAAATAAATGATCTCAATCCATTAAAAGTCTTAACCCTAGATAGAGCAACATATAGTTGCCCATGTGAAAAGACTGGACTAGGAAGGTAAACACCTACATTAGACATTGATTGACCTTGACTTTCGTTTATCATCATAGCAAACAATATTATGATAGGAAATTGCCTCCTTGTCATATTAAAAGGCAGTTTAGATTTAGATCAATTCATATCCATTCTATGCATCAAAATCTCTTTCTCAACACTTATGCCATTCAAAGCCTTAGTCCTTATTATGACATTCTTGTCAAGTTTTGTCACTTGTAGCCTTGTACCATTGCTCAACCCTGCTGATTGATTAATATTCCTTATTAACATTACTGGTACACTTACTTTCAAGACCAATTTATGATGAAGTATCCCTGAGTATTTAATTGCATTTAGATATTCTGTGTCGTACAAATCCTGTAAACTTTCGTTTGCCTTATCTATATGACTTATAGAGTCATAACTAAAATACTCCACGGGATCACTTGACAACAAAGAACAAATGAATTCATTCAATTTGTCGACATTATCAGATATAGGAGTAAGAATTGTCCTATTATTGAGGTAATCTTCGTCCACTACATGTTCTATCAAATTTGGATAGGTAGATTCAACGATGCACCTAATTTGATTACAATAATCATGTAGCAACAACTCTGAGGGTATCATGATGTCTGCAATACCATCATGTGGTAATCCAATGTCTCTGTCTTCCACCTATAACAACCATTCTGAAAATGTTTTAATTTTCCCTTGTTCAACTGGATCGCTCGAAGACTTTAACCTCATATTCTTCGTTATTCGAAGTAATCTACATTCATTCCAGAGATGAGAAGCATTGATAGCTGCATCTACGATCAGTTCGACCACTTTTCAGTATAACTAGTAGGATTTGCTTGAAATTACCACCCATGATGACACATTTCCCCCAAATATGGAATTGCACTTCATTAAATCCCTCAACATTCTATCAAAAACCTCAATACAATGTCTCTTAACCATTGGCGCTTCATCCCAAAAATGAGGGTAGCAGCTTTTATTAAGTTTGTTGTTAGTGAATTATGAATAAATGAACATATATAATCTTCATTAACGTCGATAGGAATATAGAACCTTGAATGCGCAGTTCTACCCGATGGTAATAAAATTGCTGCTTCCCACTGGATGCTACGTTAAGGATGATTCCATTGTTTGTTCTTATGGAAGCTGTCAATGCATTCCATAGGAACGTTTCATATGTTTCACCAAATCCATGCACAAAGAAGAAACCCCCTGTTTTTGAAGAAACTGCACCCATTATCTCATCAAATACTTCGTATGAGTGCAATACCATTGTGTGGTAACCCATTGTCCTTGTCTCCTACATGTAGCAACCATTTTGAAAATGTTTTAATTTTCTCTTGATCGATTGGATCGATCGAAGACTTCAGCCTCATATTCTTGGTTGGTCGAAGTAATCTGCATTCATTTCAAAGATGAGAAGTGTTCATAGCCGCATCTACAATTTCATATTTTAACTTGTCATTGAGACCCTTGTGTTCTTTCTTTCTTATATTTATTTATTGTTTATTTATCCTAAGGTTCTTTGTCCCAAGGTTAAGACTCCACCTTTTTGCTTTCTCTCTCTTTAATCCATTCTTCTTGA
The DNA here is from genome assembly GCA_019022615.1 of Acacia melanoxylon. Classification (NCBI taxonomy): domain Eukaryota; kingdom Viridiplantae; phylum Streptophyta; class Magnoliopsida; order Fabales; family Fabaceae; genus Acacia; species Acacia melanoxylon. Next base: position 18,845,671 of record JAFJYJ010000003.1, read on the forward strand.
AGTGTCAGGTTTTGGGAAGTGTTTTCTTTAAAATATTTTTTATTCAATAGTCAAACCTTTCTCTCCCATTAATGCTTTGCGACCAGGCATCCATATTTTTATTGATTTGTTCTTTAATTTTATGAGCCCCCCTCTCTTACCTGTACACGAATGAACATATATGTATGTATATATTGCATCCCATGTACCCTTTGCCTTTAAACGAATGTAGCTCCAAACTTTTTAAAACCATTTCTGTATATGTTTATTTATTTTATTTTTTATTTTTACCTTTTATACAACTCTACCTAAACCCATTTTATATGTATATATACATATAATGTTTCATTAAATTTTCTTTCCTCTTCTCAGCACAACAAACCTGTAATAAACCAAACAGACACATACATATAAAGCTGTTGACTTGATCCTTTACTTTATACTCCCTCCGGTCCTAATTATAAGACAACATTTAGGAGTTGGTTTTGGTCCTAATTATAGGACAACGTTTTAATTTTTGTCAACTTCTTCCTAAAATACCCCTATTTTATTCTCTCAAGTGTGTTTGGTTTTTTGTGATTACATATATGTGTGTGTGTGTCTATATGCAAATATACATACATATATACAACACATATATATAGACACAAACACACACACATATATATATATGTGTGTGTGTGAGTTATATATATATATATATATGTGAGTGTGTGTATCTGTGTGTATATGTGTGTGTATACATATATGTACATCTGTGTGTGCGCGCGCCTGTCAATATATATGTATGTGTACATATATAAACACACACACATATACATATATATATATGTGTGTGTGTGTGTGTGTGTGTATTTGTTTGTGTAGATATATGTATGTACATTTATGTGTGTTTGTGTGTATCTATATCTATAACTACATATATACTGCGTGTATATATATGTATGTGTATCTATATGTATACATATATACACGCATATATATGTACATAACAAGACCATTATTTCAATTAAAAAGCGTGTGGAAAGGAAAATTTTAAGTTGGAGAAGTATGTAGTAGAGGTTGTTAATTCAATTTTACTTATGTCATTTTAAATTTATATAAGGGCATTTTAGGAAAATAAGTAAAATTAACTAATTTAATTTCTCTCCTTAATCTCCCCAAAATCGGTTAAATATATCCTATAATTAGGATCGAAGGGAGTAATATTTGTGTTTTAGGGGGCTAGGGGTGGCCCCCGGCCCTTAAAATTTAAAGGAAAAAACGTGTATGGTGAGGCTAATGGGCGACAAGGTTTCGATAGTGAGCTGATTGAACGACACAAAGGATGGTGAAAAAGCAACTGATGTTGAACCCATAAAGAAGAAAACGTCTTCCAAAGTTATGGTAAGTTACCGAGTAGCTTAACAATCAAAGACTTCTTCTAATGTGCATACCATCTCTCATACTGTTCCTGCGTTATCATTAAGGTTCCTTACCTTCATCAATTTGAGCTTTGTCTTGTGAATTATTCCCTCCTCCAAAGAACTCTCAATATAACCCTCTTTGCAAACACCACTTCCTTTGGCATCAAAAGAGCATGGCTTTGGTTCCGTGTCCAGAAGGGTTGCCTTATACGACAACTTGTTCAAACTCTCACTATCACCAATACCTACATCCCCATCAGTCTCCCCATCCTCCGAAACCGTCTTCACCTTCTTTCTTCCACCATCAAACAGACCTCCCTCCTCCTCCGTCGCAACCTCAGTCATTGTACTAACCAGGGGCGGAGCCAGGAATGAAAATTAGGGGGGCGAAAATTACAAAATAAAATCCAGTGGAGTCAGCATTTGACATTAAGGGGTGAAAATTATAGAATTTGACCCAAAAATTTAGGAAATCATGCTTTGGCCTATAAATATTTCAATATTTTCATTGCAGTCCCTTTATGACTCTTTTAAATAGGGACTAGAATGAAAATTTTGAAATTTTTATGAGGCAAAAGCATAATTTCCAGAAAATTTTGGTCCAATGCTGTAATTTTAGAGGGCGGGGGCCACCCCTAGCCCCCCTAAATCCGCCCCTGGTACTAACACTCTAATATTATTATTCTTCATTTACTTTTTCAATTGAAGATATTAAGGATATTGTGCATCAGCATAATAAATTATTTCTTGAGTTAAAATATTTTTTTTTTCAAAACATGTATATTGCTTATAGTATATTATTGACAATATGTGCCTGTGATGGCTGTTACTATCAAAAGAATTTTATAAAATTTAAATAGCTTATATTCTAATAACTATATTTCTCTCAACAACTATCTCTCTGTTCTGCAAGTAGGGGTGGAAATTTAACAGGGGCCGTGGCCCGGCACATTAAAAGCACATCCCAGTGCCTGGCTGTCGGGCTAACGAGGCCGAGCCAAGGACTAATTTAAGGCCTGTTTGCCTTAAGAGGCCAGGCCTAGGCCTCTTAATAGGCCTGAAAAGCCTTTCAGGCGGCCTGTTAAGGAGGGCAATAATGTAATTGTATCTTTTTTTTGTCAACCTTTTTTTTTTTGGTCAAGAATTTTTTGTCAACCTCAAAGCCACTAATTAATTGAAAAAAAACCCCATTCACTGACCCCAATTCTCTGCGGCTGCCAACAAAAAACCCTAGGTTCTCTTGCTCTATTCTCTCATCTCCCAAATTTTCCACAGATCGCTACCTCCTCTCCATTCATCCATCACCGTCGACGGTAGCACTCAACCCCTTCGCGGGTCTGTTCCAGGTCTAACCTCACGCTCAACATCGTCGGTTCTTCCAGATCCGTGCTCCTCTCAGCTCTTTACCGTGCCTCCCCCGTTCGCGGGTGCCGTCGCTCTATCCAGCGTCTCTGTTGCTGGAGATTTCAACCGTCGACCTCCCTCTACACCTTCTGGCGGTTCTGTCTTCTCCGGCGACCACCGAGTTTGGTCCCCTGTCTTTTGGTTTACGTCTTCTACAGCCGTGATTCTTGATCGCTATTTGCTGCCTCTGTTTAACCCACCTTATGGCATGTGATGTTTACTTTCAATTAAATATTGGAACTTGTAGTTCTTTGTCATGCATTGTGCTTTTTTGAGAAAATCAAGGTTTGACCATCAAAATTGGTTTGACAGTTCATAATTGAATCTGATTTTTAGGTAGAATTCTCCCCTAATTGGATATATTTGTTGCACAATTCTCTAGGGAAGTGGCTTGAAGAATTTCGTTTTTGATTCTGCATGGTGTGCATCAGCAAGTTCACACAATTAATACTGACTTTTGCATTTAATCTTTACCATTTCCTTCTGCATTATAAATTTTTCTCGAAAGCAAAAATATTAGTGTTGTGTTGTTGTTCTGATTTTTCTACTTATTGAAGTTTAGTGCTGGAATAATTGTTCTGAATCATTATGTATATTGGAGTCTGAATCTGGAATTGAAGTTTAGTGTCTTTGGAATAATTGTTTCATACTTTCATGTATTTTAAATCCTGACTTCTTCATCCTTAAATATTTGTTTTACTGATTGAGGGTGACGTGGGTAGATTTTTGTTATCTTAATAATATTTATGACATGTGTATTTATTCCTTTTTCATGTTAGTGTCATGTCATTTGCAGCAAATTAAAGAATTAATATGTCGGCACCCCCTGAAATGTCACATGTCAAACGATTATATGACCAAACATGTTTGCTTCGCTTGCTATTGTTTTTTTATATTATTATTTGTAAAAGCATTACGAATAACAGAATAATATTTTTTTTATTGTCAAGAATCTCTTATGGTTAGGATCTAAAGTTGAATTAGGTAAAGATGTTCATAGTCTGTGTGAATCAGGCAATTGAGTTTGTGTATATGGTTTATATCTACCCAACTATATGAATAATTATCCACATATATTGTTCTGTACGACTAAAAATTGAGCTGTAATAATTTATGAAGGTTATTGGATTGGGGGCTTTGGGCTTGGAGAGAGCATTGATGACTAAAGATGATGTGTTCTGAATTGCCATCAAGTATAAAAACACACTCCTTTTCAGTTTAACATCATGTAGTTTTCAAGATTGGGTGTGTACTTTTTCCTCTTCTAAAATTATTTTTTATGTTTCAGTTCTAGTTCATGTCATCTCCATTTCAAAGTGAAACAATGTCATCTAATTCAGTTCCTCTTCTTGCTATTGAGGTGTCTCAACAAGCACCAATGATTCAAGTGAACAAGCTATTCAACAAACTAATGATGCTAGTGAGAAAGTTGGTAGTGATGATGATATAATTAAGAGGAAGAGGCGAAAAACCTCAGCTATTTGGGACGATTTTGATCAACATGAAACTAATGATGGGCTTAAAGCTAAATGCAAGTCTTGCAAAAACTCATTTTCATACGCTGGGAAGGGAGCTAGTACTACGCATCTATGGAGACATATCAAAACTTGCGATACAAGGAGGCTCCTCATTGCTGCAAAAAAAAAAAAGCAATCCACCATTCCATTTCAACCTTCTAGCACGAATCCATTTTTGGCATCGAGTGCTAGATATTCTAATGAGAAGATGAGGGAAATAATTGCTACTGCAATCATGGTGCATGAGCATCCTTTTAGCATTGTTGAGGATGAAGTTTGGATGTGGGGTTTCCAATATGCTAATTCTGAATTTCACAAATTTTCTCGCAAGATAGCAAGAAGTGATTGTTTGGCCATATATGAGGCAGAGAAGAAACAATTGAAGGCCTTATTACAAGGTGTGAGCAAGATTAGTTTGACTACTGATATGTGGAAATCAAGTCATCAGATGACTGAATACATGGTTATTACCGGACATTTCATCGATGCGGGGTGGAATCTTCAAAAGAGGGTTTTGAGTTTTGTGAAAGTTCCTGCTCCTAGACGAGGAATTGATGTGGCTGATGCTATTTTCAAGTGTTTGAAGGCGTGGGGAATTGAAAACAAAGTATTTTCGGTGTCAGTGGACAATGCTTCTTATAATGATTCTTGTTTGAGGGCTCTTAAGGACACTTTATCACTTAGTAGTTCTTTACCTTTGGGTGGTGACTTATTTCACGTTAGATGTTGTGCGCATATATTAAACTTGTTGGTGCAAGATGGCCTTGGTAGAATTAAGTACATTATAAATAATGTCCGTGAGAGTGTGAAATACATCAACTACAATGATTCAAGGCTAAAAGCATTTTGTGACATTGTTGAGCAGAAACGCTTGAAGGAAAGGAAGCTCGTTCTTGATTGTCCAACAAGGTGGAATTCTACATATAGGATGTTATCTATTGCTTTGAAGTTCAAGGTTGTCTTTCCAGATTATAAGGAAAGAGAACCACATTACAACTATGCACCTTCAGAAAAGGATTGGAAGAAGGTTGAGAAGATATGCAAACTTCTAGAAGTGTTCAATGTAGCTACTCATATCATATCAGGCAATGAGTATCCTACTGCAAATTTGTACCTTCCTGAAGTTTGGAGAGTGAAACAAGAAATTGACAAAGCCTTTGATGATGATGATTTCTTCATGGTGGAAATGACAATCTCAATGAAAGAGAAGTTTGACAAATATTGGGGGGAATGCAACATGGTAATGGATCTTGCTAGTATTCTTGATCCTAGGTGCAAATTATATGTGATTAATTATTGCTTTCCTTTGATTTACAAGCCTGATCATGTTGCTTCTGAGAATATAGATAAAGTGGTGAAAGCTTTAAACTCAATATACGATGGCTATGTTGCTGTGTATAAGGGAGAGGCATGTAATGGAGATCATAATGTTGGCAATAACTCTTCTTCCAATGTATCTAGTTCTTCTATAGTTACTGGATTTGATCAAATCATGAACATTGTTCGTGAAAAGCAAGCAATTCCCCCTATGAAATCAGAGTTGGAAGCTTATCTTGAGGAGTCTGTTTTTATACCTGATGGCAATTCTAATTCCTTTACTGCTCTACAATGGTGGAAAAATAATAGTATGAAGTATAAGATTTTATCTAAGATGGCTCCTGACATACTAGCTATTCCAATCTCAACTGTTGCATCAAAGTCTACATTTAGTGCTGGAGGTAGAGTTATTGATGAGTATCGTTCTAGATTGAATGAAAAATCAATTGAAGCACTTATTTGTGGTGGGGATTGGCTTCGCAACAAGTATGGATTAAAAAAGAAACAAAAGGTATAAATTTTGCATTGTTAAAATAATATCATTTGTTATACATAATACTTGTTCAATTGTGTTATGCTCTAATTCTATATATTTGATTAATGTTTTTCAAGGTCTTTGAACCCGAAGAAGAAATTATATTAAAGATTTGATGTCAATGTCCAATGGCTTTACATTGGCACAATTGAAGGAAGATACTCTACATTGGTAAGAAAAGAAGAATCTGTATGTTGGATGTTGGATGTTGGTGGAATGTTGTAAACTTTATTCATGGATGTTGAATCTGTATGTTGGATGTTGGATGTTGGATGTTGGATGTTGTATTTGATTTCATTTTTTATGTTGTAGAATCTGTTGTTGTTTTTGTTGTAAAGTATGCATGTTTTTGGCCTGTTTAAGGTTGGCCTGTTTTCGGCCTGTTTACAGGAGGCCTGTTTTCAGCCTATTTACAGGAGGCTTGTTTTCGGCCTTTAAACAAATGGCCTATTTACTTTGGGGCCTGTGGCCTGTTAACCTAAGTAAATAATGTTTAAAAATACAGGCCTCTTAACAGGCTACGACAGTCGGCTCGAGCTAAAAAATAAGCTGTAATAGGCCACGAGCCAGGCTCGTGCCACTTTCGCATAACGGTGCCGGCACGGTAAGGGTCGGCCTGGCCTGTTTCCATCCCTATCTGCAAGCTCCCATAACTCATAGTATCATAGCAAACCAACTTTCCTGGCTCTTCTTTCTTGCTGCACTTTATTGAAGTTTGTAATGGAACAATCCCATTGCATTTTATTGTTTTTTTTCGCCCCGTCATTAAAATTCCTAGGTCTGCCACGGGCGTGTGTGTGTAAAGGTGTAAAGGGTGAGAGCTTATGTGAATATATATATAATATAGGGATGTAGAGAGTGGTTTTAAGTATTTAGAGTTTTTTTGAAAGAAACTCTACAGTTGTTTGGAGAAATATATTAATGGATATTCATGTTGTGACTTTGTAGACTCTCGTATGACAACAGCACAGCTGTGACTCTGTTTGGTCACCCGACATTACATTCGGTTAATAATAAAAAAGCATGAAAAGAGATCATCAAAAAAATTTATCAAGTAGAACCAGATTTTTGTAGAAGGATAAATCAACAAATCAACCAAGAGATGAAAATAAGTATTAGTCACAATTTTCTATCCGTTGGGATGTGTTCTATTATACAAATCCATTACATTTTGAGAATTAATTATATTATTGGTGATTGAATATATCTGTCATGATGTTTGCATTTTGATGAGTTGGAATAAGGAGGAATTTGTATGTTGAAATCTTTTCCCATGTGGTATCCCATCACTCGGTGCACAGTGTATGACACTTGTTATGGCCCCTTCTTCAATGTCTTCCTTTGGCTGGATTGCGTTGAAGTCATGAGGCATATGACACCTCCTTAGTTGTGTTCTTTTAAGGAGGGGAGTCATAGTCTAGACTTAAGCTCTACAACTTTGGCCAGGTGAATCTTAAAACTGGTGAGCTTGGGACAACCAGTCAAATGGATGAATTTCTGTTGGACTATTGTTGGTCGATTTCCTTGATGGCAAGTGAACCAGTCGAATAAGTAATAAAGTGTAAGTAGAGTATCGTCCCACAGAGACTGAGATACCGAAAAGTGACACTCAATTGCTATGATAGTTGTGCAAACAGAAAGTAAATATAATTGGTTTGAGAGGTTTTTGTAATTATGCTAATAACAGAAATAAAGAGAATAAGTTTTAAGAAGATATCAGTGAGAAGTTAGGATGAACTCAGAATCATCCTTAAGTGCATCAGTCCCCCAGTTGCTCTACCCATTGCTATAGCATCCATACTGCACAGCTTCCGCAATGCTATAGCATGGCTACTAACTACAACGTTATTCGGTTAACCCACCACTATACTCTATCGAAGCTTCCGCGTCCGATACATATGATACTAACTATACTCCTTCCATATTCCTATGGCAACTTTCTAGTTAAATCTGCATTACACTCAGGGTGTCATGGTTATGAGAGGTAGACCCATTCCTGAAGCCTACAATAAATAGGTCAAGCCTTGCACCAGCTGCCTAGCAAACACTATTTCTCAGAGGTCTAACCTCGACTCCTTGCCAGTAAGCCGAGGCCACAAATCTAACCCTTAGATTCCTCTAATCGACTAGTAATTAATTCACTGATAAGCAAACCGAATCTATTAAATTAAGAACTTGCAACTGGGTTCATGTAACACTTAAGAATTCATCCTCGTTCAGCCATCAGAGAGTTAGTTCATGACTGACGAGGGAAACACAAAACAAATAGTAACAGAATGACCCATGATCTATCTACTAAAATAAAATAAAGGAAAAATAGAAAGCTTTACGGCGTTCCGACAGCGTGGAAGAAGCCCTGTCATGTCACCACTCCACGTCTTCTTCCCTCCGTCTTACTGCAAGGAAGGATGCTGGGTTATCCTAGAATTCTCGTGCTAGTGAAGTCTCTCACTCTTCTTTCGAGTCGGCCGAATGTGAAATCTTGTTTTGGCTCTGTGCAACTCCCTTTTAGGGTTGACTTGCTATTCCCTTTTATACTCAGACTTTTGTGTGACGCAAGTTTCAGCTAGTTGGGCTTTCCAAATCTGTCGAGATCTATCGCATCTTCTGTTTGTAGATTGATTCTGCTGATCCTGCGGGATTCTTCAAATCTTTTAGTTTTGATCCTCTGCATCTTCTATTTATTACGTCAGCAATCTACCTGTCGATCTCAATCTTTATTATTATTCCTGAAATCAGCTAGATAAAAAGGTCAGAAGATATGCCGCATAGCATTGCGTCCTTTACTTTGCTATAGCTTTCGTGATGCTTTTTATTGCACTTCGAGTTGCGGTCAGAATGCTATAGCATCGTATCAGCTTTGCCATACATTCCTTAAAAATAATGTAACTTGCTCTTTTCTTAGCAAATGTTTAGGATGTAAATGATTTCTATCCTTTAGTTCCCTATATCATGAATATATGCCTTTTTGCTTGGATTGTTTGCAATTAAGCTTTCATTCACCATACAATTCAGTCATGAAATACAGGGAAAACATGACATAATTTGTGCTCATCAACTATGTGTTAGCCTAAGAGTCCAGTCAGCAGTATAAGGATGGACGGTGATATAAGGGAGGTTGCATCTTGCATATTGCATAATGTATAGTACATGTTGTGATGAAAATACATATTGACATAATGATGATTACATTTGTAATTGTTTTGTATAGGAATTATGGTACATACAAATATACACGTAATTAGCTCCTTTTTATCATATGTGGTTTTACGTTAGAAAAATAAAATTATATGGTCATGCATAGTATGGTGTAAAAGAAACACAATCAAATTAGATTTACTCATCAAAATATCTCTACATCTTGAAAGAGAGGGGTTTGTTATATATATATATATATATATATATATATATATATATATATATATATATATATAACATGACAAACAACCCCTTATGTTGCGTGGAGTTATGTTTTATGTAATTGCCTTAATCAATGCAATGTCATTTTGAATTCATTTATTCTAAATCAAGTTCTTGAAATATCTCTCTATAGACTACATTGGTTATCTAATTTGTACCGTTAAACATTTATTTTATCAAATAAAAATAATAAATAAAAATGTTTATATACATAAAATGAAGAGTTGTCAACATACAAATTTAAGATTAACTAAAACCATGCATCTTCTTTTGGGGATTGAATATAGCTAGATTGAGATTTATATCTTTTCTTATTTTTATAAAAGACCTTCAAAATCTGCTCAAAAAAGTCCACTATTGACCTTACTATATTAATTCATTTTAATCAAGTTCAATCTCAAATCTCAATTAATTCATACCCATACTAATCTAAATCAATACATTAATAAAGGAATAATCAATACAATCATTTGAATTCAGCAGAATAATCCTCTAAATCCCGTAATTTTTGGTGATTTACAATCAATTCTTTTATATTGAAATTAAAATTTTAAATCTCCTAATCAATTCATTATCATTATCAATATAATAATTTGATATCATTATCTATATAATAATGATAATAAATCAATAATCTATAAAAAAAATAATAATAATAATAATAACAACAACAACAATAATAATCCTCTTATTGTCACAAAAATAATAATCATCTAAATTTCATAAATGATAATATTGAATTCATGGATAACCATTATGAACACTTTGTAAATTTTTTTTTTTACAAAATTACTTTTTTAATTCCCTATATTACATAAGATCATTAAATCAGAATAAAAGGAATTTGAAATTTGAAATCCCCACCTAATTAAACCAATATAGGCTAATTCACTACCCAGTTTTTTTTTGCCTGTACACCGCCCAACTAAATTGACCAATAATGTTTTTGGCAAATCTTGACTCCACGCCTGAAAATAAATGCGAACATGGGGAGAGGGATGGAAACGTGGAAAATTATACAATGTTAAATGATGCAGTTCATGCAATAGAGATTAAACCAATGCCATGGTAAGTTTCTGAAGCTAAATGTCTCCTCATTTTCTCAACACCTTTGTTATTTTTTAAAATAACTAACGTGTTTGCAATGAACAAAGAAGGAATCGAAGACCAATTAGCAGTGAATAAGCATGCATGTAGGATGATTAATTGGCCTAACTACTTTTGGATACACCAATCCATTCTTATAAAAATTTAGAAATTTCTCAAGTAGGAATCAATTAGATAAATAATTTATCGGTTCACCAAATCCAATAACATGGAAGTTGTTAATAATTTAAAGGCTAAATTATCGTTTCTGATTAATTTTTTTTTTTCAAAATAGTGAAAACAACCCTTTTAAAATATTTAAGTATTAATTTGAAACTAATACTTGTCACCAAAATGAACGTGTAAACTAAGTAAGAAGTAATTGAAAAAAAATCATTGACACATTCAAGAGAATAAATACATTAAAATTAGAAATATATTACATGGAAATCATGCTCGAAAAAATTAAAACGCGATATTCTCTTATACGGTTAAGATATGAAATTAAAACAATTAGTATTTATAATATATGACTGCAATAATATGTCATTGAATAAATAATAAACTCTTTTAAAAAAAAAAACAAATATAACTTGATATCACCAACCTTTGAAGGATAATTAAAATCAGTGCGCTTTTATTGCAACATACTTATTGTTAAATCCGTGGACGGTGGGAGGTTAGCGCTTAATAAGGTAGTTTGTGCTAAAATATCCGAAATATGACCATATTAATTAGTTTATTTAATTTTTTAGATCACACATTCCCATATATATCATAATGAGTCTTTGTTTCCTAAAAATCTCTCACTTTCTATGCCTTTCGTCTACTTATCCTTCATATTTCGGTTTCAAATTCAAATTTCATATTAATCTCAAATTTCATTTTTTTTATTTCGATCATTATTTCAATTTAGTCTATTCTTGTAGTCCCGTTAGTATCATGAGAATCACATATATAAGATATGGAATGAAAAATATAGAATTGAAAAAGTTTAATTCATGAGATAATCACGCATATTATAGATATTTAGATGGAAAATGTTTCATCAATTTTTGTACATCTAAAAAACAACTGATAAGTTTTTTCATTAAATTTCCTCCCAGCAAATCATAGTTAACATTTGGTTAATCATGCCATTATAATAGGGATTAGATTTTGCATTTACTTTCAATTTTCAAAACAAAAACAAATGAATCTCAAACATAATTATAAATTAAATTAATTTTTATTTGTGCACTGATAAAGATAAAAATAATTAATTATTTTCACTTGAAATCAAATTCAAATTTTAAATCTCCTAATAGATTAAAATCGTTATCAATAATAATAATAATAATAATCAATCAATCAATCATCAATAAATAAATAAATATTAATAATAAGTATAAGTATAATTTACACAAAAAATTATAATCATTTGAATCCCATAAATAATAATATTGAATTCATGGATTCCTTCTCCACGGGATCAAGTAACTTGCAAAAGGTGAGCATCAAAAATTAATTTTCAAAGCTAGAAAGTGTGGGTGTAAAATTTATTAAACTGAAGAACTTGATGATATATTTTCTTGAGCAACAATTGTAAAATCAACAGTGGTATTTCTGAAGGGCAAGAAGTTGCTACTATGGACAGTGAGATTGATCGAGATGTTGTAAGCAAGAGAGTATGGGGCTTAAAATTGTTACATAAGAAATAACAGAGTTAAGTTTCTGTTAAAAGCCACAAAGTTGGACCATCTTTTCCTTCTAACTCCCTCCACTATACGCCCATATCTCTCCTCTCTCTTTCACTCATTCCTTATCATCCTCTTCTCTTCCCCAAGATTAAATGGCTCAGCGTAGCTTCCCCCTACAAATATAAGAAAATGAGAGGCAATTCCTAGACGAGGATCATCATTCATCACATTGTTGTTTTATATATATGCATCAATGTTTGTAAGGATGGACTCCCCTGTTTTAGTAATAGAAAACAGAGCTATTTTAAGGCATTTCTGATATCTTATTCAAAATTTACTAGGACATACAATCAGGAAAGATTCGACAGAGTGGAGCTTGTATTGGTGAAACTAAGCCCCTCAAAGCATCCGTATATAATAAGCTCCTAGTCGCTCCACGTTGTTTCCATAGGTCAAAGACACCAACTCATTGAGTCGAATCAATATCACTGTAACCAGTAACCATATCATGGTTGTTGTTGACACCGGTAGTTGCCTCAGTCATTGCCATCATGAGATGCACCAATCTCAGGCCCTTGAAATACGCCAAATTGTTGTTGCAAAGATATATACGTTTGCTGAATTGCTGTTGAGGATAGAATCATGGAAGGCATCTTTTCCGAACAATGAAAATTCACTATGCAATGTGCCTTTATATAATACAAATTTATGAGAATTAGGGTTTGTATGTGTTGAGGGCAATGCAAACGAAAATTCAAAAACCGAATGACATTGGGGCAGATATTGACTCCATGCCTAAGATTAAATGCATACATGGGGAAAGGGTTGCAATCGTGGGAGGTTAAACAATGCTATTTAATGCTCTTCATCTACCTTTCATTTGACCAATGACATTGTTAGTCTATGCAGCTAAAAACATGGGAACTATGCGTTTATTAAATGGTCCTCTGTGGAATGAGTTTTTTCTAGCAAACTTACATGTGGTTAAGGCTTGCTTGTTTGTTCGCCCAATAAGATATTTTCTCCATATGACTTTACTACCAAATATGAATGAGAAAGTAAGGTGGTTGAGTTATTCATGATGCTTCATACACGTGGTTGTAGTAGACGTATCATATGCAAAGACCAATAGTTGGTGCATTAAATAGCCAAATGGATTGACACTGTGGACCAATAGTTGTTAAGACACAAAGTTTAAAAGGATATATTTGATTGATTCATTATATACAGTGTAGAAATTTTAATATATATTACAAAACATGTTTGTCATAACATGAAAGGGTTAGTCTGTTCAAAGGAAAAGAAAGTTTTGGAAGCACTGATGTATAAGAAGTACCCTCCATATATCCATATATATATATAGAAAGAGACAAACATCAAAACAAAACAAAAATATACACGCGCAAGTAGGATAATGGTCAAAGGGTTGGTCTTTAATTAGTACTCCCTCCGGTCCTAATTATAAGACTTAGTTGACTTTTTTGGAGAGATTAAGGAAGCTAATTAAATTACTTTAGAGTATTTTTATTTTTAATTTTTTCTTCAAACTAATTAGTTTGGCTAAGAAACTAATATATAATCTAAAGATACACAATATATGAAATGATTAAGTATCTTATTTAATTTCATTAATCTCTAAAAAAAAATCAACTAGGTCTTATAATTAGGATCGGAGGTAGGTATTATATACATTCACGCACACACACTAAAAGAAACAAAATGAAAAAAAAAAAAAATTGAAAATAAGGTAGAAAGGTTAAAGGGTTCAGAATAAATAGACAAAGAAATAAAGAAATGTATGGGTGTGTGTGTCTATACACACACACACAATTAACCTAAATATTGAAAAGATGGGTTCAATAGTAGGTACACAAGCAATGAGAGAGAATGTAAAATCTACAAATAATTATGAAAAAAAAGGAGAAAACCGTGGATTTGAAAGTTTTAATGGACATAAGCATAGTAAAGCAAAAAAGAGTGTGGGGGTCATGATGAAACAAAATAAATAAAAAAACATAGGGAAAATCCTTTTCAGGACCCTTTTTGGCGTAAAAATCCCAAAAAGGCCCTCAAAAATCTGAAATCCCAGAAAAGGCTTTAGGGCCTTTTCAGAGATTTTCAAAATCTTGCGTGAGTTGTTAACGGAGCTAATATAGTTGTTAATTAACAACTAAATCAGCACCATTAACAACAATTTTCTAACAACTAAATCAGTCCATTTAACAACTATATCAGTACCCTGTGAACAACTATATTAACCCCGTTAACAACTCATGAAGATTCTGAAAATCCCTGAAAAGGCCCTAAGGCCTTTTCTGGGATTTCAGATTTTTATGGGTCTTTTTTGGGATTGTTACGCCAAAAAGGGCCCTGAAAAGGATTTTCCCAAAAACATATATATCCCCTTCAACTTCAAAACGTGATGAAGAGGATAGTTATGATAAGATATACCACTTTGGTATTATTTATAAGTCTACTTTCACTCTTTGTAAAAATAAACTTATAAATAGAACTGGCAAGTATTAAGGAAATGGGAGGAGAATAATAAAGGGTGAACAGTTGAAAAGACAGGTTAAGGAGCAAAGGATTTGAAGAGTGAAAGAGAGAAAAATGAACTTACATGGAGCAGTTCGCTCTTAGGGATACTCCATAACTGGGGAAGATAGGATACTTATATGAGAGGGAATTTGGATTTCGGTTTACTTTTTGATTAAAATAATAATATTTTTTTCCAGCAATTTTTTTGGGAAAGTTACATGCAGGTCCCAAGGACCAGAAATAATTACAAAAAAATCCCTTGAAATCACTAAATTACATAAAAGTTCCTAGGGACTTTTTTGATATTATTTGTATGGAAACAAAATTCAGATTTTTAAATTTTGTTGTAAATATGACATTTCCTGTTGTAAATGGTCAAATTTTAAATTTTGTTGTAAATACAACACTTCCTATTGTAAATTTAGCATTTTTCTGTTGTAAATGACCTCTCTATGTTCAAAATCCAGGTGTTTAAATGTTGTTGTAAATATGACACTTTCTGTTGTAAATATGGCCTTTTCTGTTGTAAATGGTCAGGTGTTTAAATGTTGTTGTAAATATGACATTTTCTCGTTGTAAATATAGCATTTCTGCTTTGTTAATACAAATAATATAAGAAAAAAGTCCCTTGGGACTTCTGTACAATTTGGTGATTTTAAAGGACTTTTTTGTAATTATTTGTAGTCCTTGGGACTTGCACGTAATTTTTCCTTTTTTTCTCGGTTCCTTTTTTTAAAAAACTTCCTATAAGATAAGTTTACACACACTCATTTATTAAAATAATTATTTTAATAAGGTATTTTATTTTTATTTATTTTTCTTTTGAACATTTTCCCTTTAGAACTTACACACAAATATATATAATTGTTAATTTATTCTATTCTCTTTCACTAACCAAAACTTAAAAGGGGAAAATTCCACATAAAGATTATTACATATACTAAATGACATAGAAGTGATCCCAATATTCATATTGTCAGAGCGGAATGAGTACCCTAGCTGCCCCTTTTCAAATTAAAACGAAATTATGAAAATGTCCTTGAGTGAGTTTTATATCAACCATTTTCTCAGCGACTTTCTCTGGTTACTATGGTTGAAAATTTTTGTCATGAAGGGTAAGGAAGCACGTGGTGAGAGAGGAGACTAAGTTGGAACTTGCTATTACAGAACTGAGGAGGAGGGAAGGCATCGGCGGAGGGTTTGGTTTGTAACTTTGCCTTAACATAGCCATCGTTAAGGAAAATGACAAATTACTTAAGGAAAATGACTACTTTAGAAAATGACAGGCTCTATTATGAAAATGATAAGTTTTCTTAAGGAAATGATCACTTTAGAAAATAACCATTTCCTTTATGAAAATAACAAGTTCACTTAAAGAATGACTACTTGAGAAAATGAGAATGCATACTTGGAATAATTCTCACATTAGACATGAGTTTACCAAGTTCACATTTAAAAATGACAAATTTTGATATGATAATGACAACTTTACTTAAGGAAATGATCACTTGAGAAAATGAGAATTCAGTCTTACAAGAATTCTCACACTAGACAAACCAAATTCACATTTAAATATTACAAATTCAGATATGAAAATGACAAGTTCAATTTAGAAATGATCACTTAAGAAAATAAGAATGCATGCTTATAAGAATTCTCACATTGGATATGGGCGTACCAAGCCTATATTTAAGGGTTAAGTAGCAAACCCGCCGCAAAAGTATACGCCCAAGAGCAATGTTGCCCTGAAAGTTTTTTCAGGTTCGATGTTGCATAGGAAGTCTAAAAACGTAGCAAAGTTGGGCTTTTTCGTTAAAAAACTAATGTTGACCGTTAAAAAATTGACTTTGACCATTAACTTTTTAAAGGAAAATGACGACATTATTACGTTTTTAGACTTTCGGGGCAACATTGAGATAAAAAAAAAAAATCTAAGGCAACATTGCTTTTGGGCGTATACTTCCGAGTTGGATTTGCTACTTAACCCTATATTTAAAAAATGATAAGTTCACTTAAGGAAATGACTATTTGAGCAAATAAGAATGCATGTTTGGAAGAATTCCTACACTAGACATGGATTTACTATGTTCATATTTAAAAAGAACAAATTATGATCTGAAAATGACATATTTACTTAAGGAAATGACCACTTGAGAAAGTGAGAATGCAAACTTGGAAGAATTCTCACACTAGACATGGATTTATATATAAAGTTCATATCTAAAAATGACAAGTTCCGATATAAAAATGATAAGTTCACTTAAAAAAATGACTACTTGAGAAAATGAGAATGTAGGCTTGGAAGAATTCTCACATAGACATAGGTTTGCCAACTACATATTTTAAAATGACAAGTCCAAACACTAGCAAGGCCGATGATAATACAGAAGTTAGAATTTTTGCACTTCCTCACATCACCAACGAACGTGTTCTTCGATTTTCCCTCCAACACTCGGCCCTATGTCAATTTCGACCACCTTCCCAATCAAACAATCGTTTATTAATATCAATAAAGTTAACACCTTGAGGTCACAACGTTCAACTTCGGAATTGACATTCCAACTTCAATCTCCTACCTCCTTCACCCTACAACATTCACCATTCTCTAAGCTAAAAACCCAGTCCTCACCTCGCGCCTCAATTGCTGATTCCCTCCTCTCTTGCTTCCCAACTCACTCCACTTTCTATCTCTTTGATTCAATATTTTCTATTGTGTAGAGCGTCATTTATGTAATTTCCTTTTAATTTTAAAAATGACGGTTGAGATACTGACACCCTCTCTATCTCTAGCATTTGTAATGGTCTTTACTTGTGATTTTCTTTATTCAATCAGCAAAGTTCAAGGATAAACTGATAAGGAATTTCGCTGCCTTCATTCAATCAGCAAATCTCCTTAAATAGGAGTAGTTAAACAAATACAACTGAACGTAATAACTGACGCTACTAACCTAAACCTAGGAGCCACTTAGCAGTACGTGGCTTGGACGTGCTAAACCTAGGAGCCACTAGCAGTACGTGGCTTGGACGTGCACTGCAGGTGAAAGCACTAACTGATATTTCAATTACGTGGCAAGGACGTGGTGCACTGCAGCACTAACTGATTATTTCAATAATTACATAATAGGTAAATAACAGTAAGCTGAAAAATAGCAGAAAGTATTTTGATCCGCCAAATCAGTTGAAGATATCAACCACAAAGTCTTCAAAGTAAGTGGTTCTTGGTTCTTGATCAGCAAGTCATTTTCGCAAACTCATCGCCATGGATGAAGATGTAAAAGTTAGGGTCTGCAATTTCACTTTCCCTAGAATACGAGTCCAATCTTGTATAAATGCCTCTATGAAGTGTACGAGTCCAATCTCGTCCAGAACACATATACCTCGAAGAGGTGCTATTTTTGAAGTCTCAAGAATTCGAGATGCCAAAATTGCAGAAGAAGCCGGTGCGTGTGCTATCGTCCTTTCACAGTCAATTTGCTTTTGCAGTTGGCGAATGATTGATCCGTCTCTCATCGCAAAGTTCAAGGCGGCTGTGTCGATCCCCATAATTGCGAGGGTTAGGGTCGGGCATGTCATGGAAGCCAAGATTCTTCAAGCTGCTGGTGTCGATTATATCGATGAAAGCAAGTTCCTAGCAACAGCAGATGGAGAAAATCACATCAACAAAAGCGATTTCACGTGTCCATTTATATGTGGGTCTACAAATATTGGAGAGGCATTGGAGAGGATCACGGAAGGTGCTGCGATGATAAGGACACAAGGCATAGTATCAATTTGTGGTGATATTACTACGACAGTGCAGAATGTGAGGTCTACGACAGTGCAGAATGTGAGGCCTGTCAGGGAGGACATAAGGCTTCTCCACAATATGTTGAGCGAGGAGGAACGTTTAGAATTCTCGGGGGAGATAGGGGTACCTTCCGATCTGGCAGCGCAAACGGGGCGAATGGGTAGGCTTCCCGTCGTACACTTTGCCGCTGGTGGCATTGTAACTCCGGCCGATGATAAGGACACGGAAGGTGCTGCGATGATAAGGACACAAGGCATAGAATCAATTTGTGGTGATATTGCTACGACAGTGCAGAATGTGAGGTCTGTCATGGAGGACATAAGGCTTCTCCACAATATGAGCGAGGGGGAACGTTTAGAATTCTCGGGGGAGATAGGGGTACCTTCCGATCTGGCAGCGCAAACGGGGCGAATGGGTAGGCTTCCCGTCGTACACTTTGCCGCCGGTGGCATTGTAACTCCGGCCGATGCTGCTTTTATGATGGATTTGGGATGTGATGGTGTGTTTGTGGGACCAGAAATGTTTGATTGGCCTGATCCTTACAAGCGAGCTAGGGGAATCGTTGAGGCTGTTAATCGCTACAATGATCCTAATGCGTTGGTTGTGGCCATGTCAGGTCTCAACTAGTAGTCATGACAGGATTGGGGATTTTGGTTGCGCTAGTATCTGATCGAACAAATCGTTGCTCTGATACAAAGATGGGTTGATTGTTGCCTTTTATGCGATATTTCATTTCATAGAATGACAATATATGTGAGTGAGCTTACTAGTAATAGTTTTGCTCCCTTGATTTGAATTTGGCTTTACCATTCATTGTGTTGCGTTGTATTGCCAACGTGAATTGGAATAAATTTACTTTGGGTGCCTTTAACTCGTTTAACTTTTAGATAATGAATATGCCTTGAGTTCTTAGAAACTTGTGAGGCTTTTAATAGAATAATAGTTGATAATGAAGATGATATAAATTTACAGTTGGATCTTTTGATGTATGGTCTTCTTATTAAGGCCTAATTTTTCTCTAGAGTCTACATTGTGACTACACAGTAGATATTTTCATTCTTTTAACAAAATATTAAACAATTTACGGAAAAATTCTTGACCTTCCATCATTGTTTGAACTTGATTGCTCTCTACAATGGTGGTGCTTCTAAGTTTTCTATCTTTTTATGTTGAATGAGTATTTAATACCGCATTGGCGCATTCAGTTGCCTTGAAAAACATATTTCAAGGGCAATATTTATAGAAAAACAAGAGAGACACTCCCTTTCATTGAGAGAGAACAAGACCTTTTTTGAATAAGCCATTCATTTGGGACCCTGCGGATCCACTCTTTTTCCTATTCGAAGATGAGTCTTTTGTCTCTGTGTTTTCCCATCGAGAATTCTTTGCAGATGAAGAGATGTCAAGGGAGCTTCTTACTTCCCAAACAGATCCTTCTACATCTATGTCTAAACGCTGGTTTATCAAGAATATGCTTTATGAAATTTTTAAAAAGGAGTCTTTATGTCGCGTTACAGAGGGCCTCGTTTCAAAAAAATACGCCGTATGGGGGCTTTACAAGGACTAACTAGTAAAAAGCCTATAGTCGGAAGCGAACTTAGAAACCAAGCGCGCTTGGAAAAAAATCTCAATATTGTATTCGTTTAAAAGAAAAACAAAAATTTGCGTTTTCATTATGGTCTTACAGAACGACAATTGCTTAAATAAGTTGGTATCGCCAGAAAAGCGAAAGGGTCAACCGGTCAGGTTTTACTACAATTACTCGAAATGCATTTGGATTTCATTCAAGTATGATGGGTGAACATGTCTATTTTTAAACATAGTGTCTTAAAGGGAAATTAAGATGTACATAATCTCTGAATTAGAGACATGTCTATTAAATTGGAAAACTTTCATTCTTGACAAAATGTAGTTATAATAAGGATTACAATTGTATCTTGCCGCTGTTCTCTCATCAAGCTGCGGCTCTGTGAAGGTCCGATGATTTCCCCGACTCTCGAAACGCACGGTTGTTCAACTCTACAACTCCCTCTTTTTCCCTCGCGCCTCAAGCTCTCTCTCCGTGATCTCAAGTTCTGGTCCATGGCTCTTTAGGATCTCTACAACATCATACTCTTCATCCATGGTGAAGATAGAGATCGCATATGCAGAGGAGGGGAGAGAGCTGAGGGAGAGAAAGTGCGAAAGAGGGAGTGAGAAATGGAGGAGTCAGGCTTTCATATAGGAAGGGAGAGATACATTTTCTCAAATAACTACTACAAAATAGGAATTTAATGACCCCCAATTAACGTCTGTTTTAAAAAATGTAGACGTTAAAACGTAGGCGGTGGCACTGTTGTAATTTTTTCCTTACTTTTAACGTCCGTTTTTAAAAAATGAACGTTAAATGTTTTGATACAACGACTGTTTTAATAAAAACAGTAGTTGTATCTTATATACCATTTATTTTATTTTATTTTTATTTTGAGACATCATTTAATTTTATTTTGTAAAAAATTAGTGCTACTTACCGTTAGAATAAAAGTTTCAAGATTATATGACCACTATAATTTTTTCCCATATTTATAATTATTTCCTAGTATGTAGCCTATAATTTCAATAGTTAAGAGAAGAAATCTATATGTATTTTCATTTAGTTAGTTCCGAATAATTAAATTTAATAAATTAAACAATATATCTCTTATATATATGATTTTATCATATATAGCTATTTCCTAATATGTAGCCTATAATTTCGATAGTTAAGCGAAGAAATAGTATGTATTTTCATTTTTTATCCTAATAATTAAATTTAAAAAATTTAAAAATATCTCTCTTAGCTATTTATATAATATTTAGCCATATTTATAATTTTTCGATAGTTAAGCGAAGAAAGAATAAATCTAATCGTATTTTATTTAGTTAGTTCCTAATAATTAAATTAAAAAATTAAAAAATATCTCTTAGATATATATATATATATATATATATAAAATATATCAATATCATTTAATTTAAGTCTCTCTCATGCCATTTTATTTTATTTTTTATTTTGAGTTACAACAAAACCAGTCGTTGAAACTCAAATTTTTTTAGATATTCCAGCTTCAATCTCACGCTTTGGGCATTTTGTTGTTCCCTCTCTTACATAAAAATATAAAGTTTTCTCTTCAAAACCCAACGGTGCAGAATGTCTTCCTCAAATCTATCCTGAACGCAACCTTTCAATAAGAGTTTCGAGACCCACCCATCTGTGTCGCCACACCCAACGGCCTTACCCTTGCCGCCAAGGAGGTTTGCTATCGTGATGTGAGCGACTCCAACTCCGAGTCGTCCTCTGTCGTGAACTACGAGCATGCTGCACATCCTCTAGATTTGTCATTTGTCGCCGGTTTAAGATGTCTGTTGCAGATCTACGTCTCTCTCTCTCTCTCTCTCCTCATTAAACAATATGTTGAGCAACGATCCGAAGCACCGTGAAGAGGAGGAAGCCCCCACAGGTGATGATGAGGATACCAAAGCTTTATTTCCGGTGCTTTCTTTTGTTGAAAATTTTGAATGGATAGTTCATTGTAGTGTTTTTTTTTTTCTTTTTTTTTTTTTCTATTTCTTGGTGCTTTCTTTTATTTGTCTTCTGTTTCCTTCAGTTAAGACTTAAGATGTTTTACTTATTTTTTATTTTTCTTCTTATTTTGTGCTTCGTTGGACATGAAACGCTCTATTTCTTGCGTTGAATCTTGAATGGTGTTGTTTATTGTCCATTTTTAATCCATTCTTTTTTCTCATGAGGCTTTACCTTGTTCAAATTATGTCTTATATTGTGTTTTAGATGGTTCTATGGACTACCTAGCATGTATGCGTATTGTGGATTTGTAGATATACAACGATTGTTATTTAAATAACCGTCGTTGAAATTCAACAACTGTTTTTTTAAAACAGTTGTTATATGTTATAAACTTTCAACGAAACTCTTTAAATGACTGTTAAAAACAGTCGTCTAATGGTCTTAAAAACAGACGTTAAAAGTATTTTTTGTAGTAGTGAATTCATTAAGGATGTTTAGGTCATTTTCCATTTTCATTACGTTACATAAAAGTCTTAAGGGATTTAGCAGCAATTACTATATTTTTAAAGATTTTTTTATATAATCATTTTCGTACCTTGGACCTGCACGTCATTCTCCCGTAAAGAAATGGACGGGGGTGCATATATATGTACACAATTAACCCAATAACCACGCCAATAAAGTGATCATCAATCAATATAAACTTAGCAAAATCAAACCAAGCGTTCATCCTCTCACAGATCACTGTTCAGTGTAACAGTGCCGGCTAAAAATTGCAAGCCAGTCTAATTTTTGGGGCTCCGTGCCTGAGTAGTTGTATGTAACAGGCAGATTGAATTCATTTCCAAATCACATTTGAAATTTAAAACGCTCATTTGCAGAGGCTGTCATTTCCTTCATCTCCGCTTTCCTTCTTCCTCTGAGCGAGAAGCCATAGATGAGAACATCTGAGTGAAATCGAAGATCGGGATGGAAAAGAAATTGAGAGTGAGAAGCCGAGTTGACGATGATGCGAACATGATGAGAAGATAGAGAGGAGGTGTTGCAAGTCGGGCCATGTGTGATTTGTTTTTAAATCTCTGCAATGTGAGTGCTATGGGATTTATGTGAAAGAAGTATTCTGAAGTTTCACGGTTAACCTAATCTATCTCTTCAAAGAACGGGGTAGCACCGGTAACTTTGTTCTGCTCTTCCCCAATCTATTGCGGAAGAAGTTTCCAGTTGCATCCGTATGTGATTCCGTTTAAAATATATATTATTTAGCCGGGGAGTAACTTTGGGAAGACGGCGATTTTTCGACTGTATCATCAATCGCTTCGTGTCCTGGATTTCATGGCAAATGAAGGTGCTTCGTCTTCTTCTCGGCTGGTATTAATTTATCTTCAATCTGTATTTTCCTTTTTGATCCCGACAAAACCCCCAGTAATTTCTTCATATTTAAATATCATTCTGACTAAATTTTCGTTAACTGTTATGAAAGAATCAGTATTTCACTAATAGAGTGGAAACAAGTTGGGACCTTCAGGTTATGTTAGATTCTCTTTCGTTGGACTATTCTTCGATCTTCGTTATTTCACTGCTGAGATATTACGGGAAATACCCGTATTCAAATCTCTATGGGTTTCATCCTTGCTCAGATTATGCCGAAGGTGGCCTTCCCTGACCTATTTCATATAATTGATTGCAGTTGAATTATTCCCCGGATCTTTTTTCATTTCTTTTGATTCAGATTTTAAGGTTTAGGCTTGGCTGCTTCTATTTTTCGTAGCTTTATTCCGAGCTAGCATTTGATATCCTTGCCTGACAAAATGATGCAGAAAGTCCGAACTCAAACGGTGCATTTTATTCTTTATGAACCCCTCATAATATCTTCTTTAAGGATTGATTGAGGTCACATGTCGATGCTCCAAATCATGAAACTTTTGCTCCAAACATTCTTGATCCCTTATATTAGCGTCTATTAATTTTTCTGTCTGCCACCTATACGTCATTTTTCTGTTTAGCGTGTATTAATTTTCCTGTATCCCTTATATCACATAGTATTTCTTTGAGTGGGATGGTAGTTTGCTTACTTCAATCAGTCCTCCAAATGTACTTGCTTGCGATATTATATTACAAAATTTCTATTAAATAATTTCTTCAGGGGCAAGTATGTCTTCAAGTACTGAAAAATGAAGGACCAAGGTCTTTCTATCTGGGTTTGACACCTTCGTTAACAAGGTCAGTTGTTTATGGAGGCCTCCGCTTGGGCTTGTATGAACCCTCCAAGCATGCCTGTGATCTTGCTTTTTGCTCCACCAATGTTTTAGTTAAAATTGCATCTGGAGCATTTTCTGGTGCTTTTGCAACCGCACTGACCAATCCAATGGAAGTTCTAAAGGTAAAGTAATGTAATTTTCCATTTTCATTCAAATATGTGTTTTTCCATGTTATATTTTCTTTCAAGATCATATTCCCACAATCAGGTGCGTTTGCAAATGAATCCAGACAAGAGAAAGGGAGGACCTATTCTAGAGCTTCGGAGGACTATATCTGAAGAGGGAGTCAGAGGCCTTTGGAAGGGAGTGGGCCCTGCTATGGTCAGAGCAGCTTCCTTGACTGCATCACAGCTGGCTTCATATGACGAAACCAAGCAAGTAAAATTATGATCAAACTACTTATATATTAAACTAGTGCTACTTGAAGTATGACTTTCTAGCATGACTTTCTTTACTTATTATTTGGATAGTTAAGTTGCCAGATCAGGATGCATTGTAGAGTTAGAGACTAGCGACTTGACTTGCCCCATACACTTTATATACTTTTTCTTTTTTTCTTTTTCTTTTTTTCAGTTTTTTGGTTCATGTAATTGTAAATCTGTAGTTGTCTGCATGCTATGTGTCTATTTCTACCTTTGCCAGAAACAAGAATGATTTCTAATTATTGAATTGGGAGACATATCTAATTCTGAACTGTATGTTACAGTTATTTTCATGGAAAACAATTGTAGACATCTGATTTAATGATTAACATATAACTGCATTTGGCTAATACAAAATCACATTCTAAAGATTATCTTTCCATCAATTTGTTTTCCATTGATTTTGAATTCAGTAGTCACCCCCCAAAAAAAAAAAAAAAAAAAAAAAAAAAAAAAAAAAACCCAATTCTCAAATATTTGTAGAATCATATGCCAATAGAGTGATCATTGGAGGGAAAACGTAAATAGTGTCACAGAGGGATCTTAGTTAATTATTTAATACTATCTCATACATAAGTCACATTTTAAAACTGAAATTGTTTGCTTTAAAGATTTGTAGGAGTTTTTGTTTGGGGTGTAGACCACCAATATGGTTGCATGTGCATGTGTTGTCTAGCCATATAAATGGTATTTCTTGGTTCTAGTATATAACAGGTCCTTAGTCCTAGCCTCGCTTTTTTCTCACAACCATGATGTTTCTACTCTTTCCTTTGTGGACTTTGTATATGATTGCAAATTTTCCTGCTTAATCCAAATATAATTGCTATATATGGAAGTTTACTATAAGTAATATCTGTTTTTATCTTTTTGAATAGGAATTATATGGAAGAAGCTTGTGTTGGTGTTCTTATACTCTTGGACTATGCAGGTGGCAGCGCAACGTACTACAAACTTTCATGTACTGGCAGGTTTGTTTCATTTCTTCTCACTATGATTTCCAGTAATTTCTTCAATCACTTTGAAACTGTGGAGTCATGGATAGCTACAAAGAACCTCAACCCAAGGAAACTGATTCCTGCAATGATGCGTTATTCAAGTGAACCTCATGCAAAGTACTGCTTATTCACTTTTCTATTTTCAATTAGTTAAGTGCTTATTATAGTGTCAGGAAAAGAGTTCATGAATTTTCTTTCCTTCATGTGGCATGCAGGAATGAGACGCATGAAGTCATCAAATATCTTGAATATTGTGTTCATAGGTTGCACAATGAAGACCCTGGAATTCATAACTGTTGCTTTCTTTATATGCAAAGCAGTTGAATAGTTTACTCGATAGATTTATGTACTTTTTGATATCTTGATTATGATAAGTTTCTCGCATTCTGATTGCATCATGGTATCTTAAAGGTACAATATCTAGATGAATAGATATGTACTATCATGGGATGAATGGTTGTTATCAATCTGTCATGGTTCAGACTCCTCAATATGGAATTGGTAATCTCAGCCCGGTGTATGTCATGCACTTGAATTCTAAATTGTTCAGGCATTTAACATCAAGTTTAATACTGAAATGTCATGGTTGGGCCTGCATTTGTAAACATATAGCAAATTTATACCAATTCACATTAAATGTCTGTATTCCTGCTTCTTATGTTTGATAACAAAAGCCTTCATCTTTACTCCGTGTTCATCATTAAAATTGGAATGTATTCCCGGCCTTCTTCACAAAATCATATGCATAACATGGAAATATCTATTGACACTTTCGTTTGAGTCTTAAAGGTTGTCTCATTTCTTACTTCCTTCAGGGGAAACTTGGTTTGTCTTCATGAGATTTGAAGAATTGGACGACTTCTATTATTTGTAGAATGTAGACTTCATACATATATGCATTTGACTTAGGTTTTCGTGTCTAATGACCAGGAAGATGATAGTGCACTTCTTCGATTCCTACAATGCAAATTTGGAAAAGGACAAGAAAATGGCCCAGATTTTTTCTATGATCCTAAGTATGCTCTACGTCTTTGCTTAAGGGAAAAAGGAATGCGTGCATGTGTTCATATATACAGCATGATGTCTATGCATGAAGAGGCAGTTGCTCTTGCACTACAGGTAAGAGTAGGGCTTATAATTCCTGCATTCAAATGTATCCTAGGCATTCATGCAATACTAATATACTACCTCTGGTCTAAATTATAGGACCACTTTCGTAGTACAATTGTTCCTATAATTAGGACCGAAGGAGTATTTAAGTTTAATGATGACTTTATGAAAGTTCATTTGATATGCCGATCGATTGCGGTCATGATGCGGGGATGTTTATAGTAGCATAACATTTTATTAAATTGAGGAACAGTTCATGGATGATATCCTCAATATATTTTTGTCTCTATCCCTTGGCTCAAAGATTGCCTTCCATTGGAATAATATTTGAACTACTGTTGTGTTGAGAGCTTTGAGCTTCCATCCGTCTTTCACTCTTTCTTTATATTCCCCCTACTACGTTCCATTTGGATTATTTGTGATGGCTAAAGCGCAAAGGTTGCGGTCATCCCGCAATCGGGGGGAGCTCTTCAAGATCTATGGAAAAAGTTGTTAAGCCATTTTTGAGTAGAGGTCCTCGATTTGTGAGATGTTCATTGCACATGCATTAATATTTTGAAAGTCTTTTACCTTTCTCACAATTCTTTCTTGATTTTTGAGATTCGTCGTGATAAGTCATTTTATTTTGCTTTAGGTTGATCCGAGCTAGCTATGATCGAAGCCGATAAGGTTGAAGATGATGAAGACTTGAGAAAGAAGCTTTGGCTCATGATTGCTAAGCATGTTGTCGAACAAGAAAAAAGAACTAAAAGAGAAAATATAAGGAAGGCAATTGCATTTCTTAAAGAAACCGATGGCTGTTAAAGATTGAGGATATACTACCCTTCTTACCGGAGACTTTGCATTTCATATGTGATTTTTTTGCTTCACTTTTGGTTAGTAATTTTGTTGTCATATTAATGAAATGCTTTCACAATGTTAAAAGATAAGTTATTTCATATCGGTCATTGTCTTGCTTTTTTACCTGTGAAGTTGACGAGGCTTTATAGCTATTGTATAGGTTTTTTCACCTACTGCATTATCTGTAGATTTATTCATTTATTTAGGAACTGCAATACACAGTGGAGTTGTTGAACACATGGATTATGCATTTAGATATTGTCATTCTTAAGAGTGGAGGTTGGATCAGCTTTGGGAACAGAATTTCAGCTTTAGCAATCTTTTCTCTTGCATTGGAAGTGGTTGAAGTTGATATGATTGAAAAATATTTTTACATGCTCCCTATTTTTTTAGCTGTAAGTTATATTTTTTATTCTTTTCTATCTCGATTTCTACTGATTAATCTGTTTCAAAGTTGGGAACAATATTTTGCGATTGTTGCCCGGGAACAAAGAAGGGGAAGGGAAATGAATGAACTGGCAGTTTGGGAGGGTTTTGTGTTGGATAAAATTTTATACCTATTTTTCCTTAGTACATACATGGTCTTGCGTTAAACTACTGTGACTGAAATGATGACTATTAGAATGATATTAGAAATGTTGACTATCTTTCCAAGCAGTGTTTGTCCCATCTGGCTTCGTGCCATATAGTGAATTTTATCTCCTGCTCAATGCTTTGAAATTTGAATGTCCCCCTATTATAGCCATCCTCTCTCTCTAGTATTTTTCATAGTCAGCTTAAATGTTCAAAAGACCTCCACATTTCTTCTTCCTCATCCACAATTTCCTAATTGTTGAAAGTTTCTACTCTGATCCATGCTTCCTTCATTACTGCGTACCATCATCAAATTCTCCCTCCTAAAAGGTGGATTTCTCCATACTCTGTTTTTCTCATGCATTGTATTCCTTTCTTTTTGGGCCCTAAGTCAAAATCGCCAAAGGGGTGTACTATATGATTATGAAAATAGGTTTGCATTTGTGGATGACATATCTCCTTTCATCTCGTGGAAGACGAGGAGATTAATGGTATATGAAATAGCGGCTAAAGGTTCTCTCCTATGTGGTTTAAGACATAATGTAGTGAGTTCTCTTTCATTTCTTCGCCATGATTGTCTTATCCTACTTCTACATTATTTGATGTGATATTGAGAGCAAAGTTAATATAGAAATTTTTGTTTCATAGAGTGGTTGGTAGATATGTAGAAGCACATAGAAGATTTTCTACATCAAATCTTTGGATTATGTCTTTGTTATCAATGGGTTAATTGTATATTCCCTGATTTTCTCTCTCTTCATTTTTTCCTCTTTTATGGGAAGAGTTTGTTGGCGTTTTTTATTTACGACTTTGCTAAAGGGTTCCTCATGACTAATGGATTTATAATTTTAGTTTTATGGAGAGTAATTGCCATAATGGAGTTAACAATTGATTGTATATGACATCGTGTAGAAATGGTAAAAATCAATATCATAAATTATAAGAATTTAATTAACAGTGTAATAGTTAGTGGGTTGCTTTTCCCAATTTTTTAGGGACGGTCAACTTCGACAATATATTATTTTTAACTATTGGATGTCGATTGAATTATGGTTGTTGTTCCATCTTTAGTAGGTTAGATTATTAGGTGGCAACAAATCATGTCTACTTGAGATTTTTCATTCAGGAGTTAACCATTGATTTTATATTACTCTGTGCATAATGGTAAAATTAGATCCTACATCATAGTATTTGGATATAGATATCGTGGGATTATTTGATTTAATTTGATTATTGTATATTAATGGTATATTTTTTTCATGGAAAGAGTTTATTGGGATTTTTTATTTATGGCTTAGCTGAATGGTTTCCTGTTTTCTTTTCCATATTCAATTCTGTTCTAATTCTTAGGGGATTGGCTTCTTTAATGTTTTGCCTATATAGTTTTAGGGAAATACATTTCTCATGTTGTAGGAGAAGTGTATCCTCATGTCATAGGTATAAAAAGATGTGGGTCCCACCATTTTCGTACTTGAGTTTTTTTTTCTTTTTTTAAATAAAAAAGATGTGGGTTCCACCATTTCATGTGTGTGTAAAATCTTTTTCCTCAATAGTTCATAGTTTTAATGCATTATCATTGTGCTTTGGTTAATTCCTTTTGCAGGAAAATAAAGGAAAGAAAGAGGACAATGGCGAAAGGGGGAGAGAAGTGAAAAGTTGCGCCTTGAAATTTTTCCTTCTTTTTTATGACAAGCATAAAAATCAAGACACTGAAGTATAGGAATTGGGTGCAGATATGGGAGCAGCGATTGTGGGATAATTTAAAATAATTTGATTATTTTATTCTATGCGTATTTAAATTATAGGAACTGATAACAATATATCCTAATTTATAGGATTTGGATATAGATATGGGGGATTATTTTATTTAACTATTATACATTATTGAGATTTTGTAAATTATATTTATACATTAGTAAACCTCATTTTTCAAGCTGTCTCATCAAGTTACAAATTGTAGTCACCTTCCTATTGTATCTCTATGTCTGTCACTTTTTCTTGGCTAATTGACTATAGTGTTTTTTTGTGGATGATATATATATGGAAAAATGGAGGGAGGCTTTTAAGCTATTTGTGGTTTCTATAATAATGGGTGGGTAGTGAATGTCAAATATTAATAAGGGCTTTAAAAATGCAAATTCCTAAACAGAAGACCAATTCATGATAAAGTATAACCACAATAGAAATTAATTTAAGCTATTTGATTGATGACCATGTGACTCATGTTTCCATATGATAATGCTGAAAATGTAATTAATGGAGCTAATAAACATCCCACAATAAGCATTAATCATCATACTTGATCGTTATTTACTTGTATTGTTGTGATGTTTGTAAGTCTATTAAAATGAAATAAAACTATTACTTTTTTTCCCAAAAAAATAAAACTATTACTTATACAAGTAAAATCATCATGTGCATATCAGGACACCTTGCTAATTAGTTTTGTTCTAAGAATTTCAATAATATATTCTGCACAACGTATTTTTTCCTTTTTTATTTGTCAAAAAAGTCTTTTTATTTATTTAAGTAGAAAATTTTCATTGCTGTTGGAAAATGGGGATTGATAATTGAATTTAATTTAAGTGTTCTTGGCTTCATTCTTTTGTACTTTGCAAAACAACACAAAGGATGAGTTGGCACAAGAAGTAAAGTACTCCAACCAATTGGAAATAGAATTGTTGATGCATTAGCGGGTGTGGGTGTAGTACAGAGCCTAAACTATTCGTGTCCTTTTCCTAAGATATAGCTTGGGATTTACATACTGTGGTTACTTTATTTTTCCCCCTAAGATAAAGCCTAAGGTCCAATGCTTTCAAAGATCAAAAATCACGAAGTGCATCATATATTTAGTTGGATGATCGTATGTAGGAACAGACTATTTGACTGGTAAAATATATTGATGTAAATTCACATGACACCACCTCTTGCATTGATAGACATTATTTTCAATTAGGCTAATAATATGTATCAACTACTTGACATTGATGAATTAAGTCATGATTTTTGGTATAACCAATGATATACCAAATTATGTTAGGCTACGAAGTACTAAAAAGTATGGCTTTGTTTTACGAAACCATACAAAAATATGATTTGAAAGCCCGAAGCTGCATATTTAGGATAATTCAAAACGCAGTCTGGAGAAGGTGAAGAGAACTGCAAAGAATGAAATATGAAATGAAGTAAATGCATCATGCGCAACGCATGGGGGAGTGCATGTTTGAATGCTTTTGAGGGAGGCCATGCTTTTGAATGCGTCGAGGGTGTCAAGGAAGTATCCAATTGATAACATCTTTAAAAATGTTTAGCAACATATGTGAGATGTTGTCAATTCATGTTACATATAGGGATGTTTATGTACTATGATAGGTAGCATTTTGATGTAATTGTTTTTTTTTTTTGAGCTGAGGCAGAAGTTGCTAAACATATAAGAGTAGAACTACCAATGTGGTTGTGGTTCATATTGTGTTTTTGGCTAGTGGCTATTTTTTGTTGGTTGATTTGAAATCCAAATATGTTCTTTATTTTCCTTTATGTTTTATTCAATTTCTTAATAATTTGGATGAGTGGAAGGTTAGGATGTACTTTTATATTGTAAAATTGTTGCACCCGTGCAATGCGCGGGGGGGAGTTTGTGCTTGTTATTGAAAAGATGGGTTCAATAGCAGGTAGTAGTAGGTACACAAGCAATGAGAGAGAGAGAGAGAGAGAGTAAAATCTAAAAATAATAAATAAAATAAAATAAAAAACAAGGAGTAAATCGTGGATGAAAGTTTTAATGGACATAGGCATAGTAATGATGAAACATAATAAATAAAAAATATATATATATATATATACCCCTTCCAACTTCAAATCGTGATGAAGAGGATAGTTATGATAAGAAAGACATAAGTATTAAGGAAATGGAAGGAGAAACACAAAAGGTGAACAGTTCAGCACTTAGGGATACTCCATAAGTGAGGAAGACAGGGTATTTATAGGAGACATAATTATGGTTACGGTTTTCTTTTTTATAAAAATAATAATATATTTTTTTCCAGATTTTTTTTTATTCTGTTCTTTTTTTTTTTTAACTTCCTAATGGTAAGATAAGTTTACACAAACTCATTTATTAAAAGAATTATTTTAATAAGGTATTTTATTTGTATTTAGTTTTTTTTTTCTTAACTATTTTTTCCCCTTAGAACTCACACACATATATAATTGTTAATTTATTCTATACTCTTTGACCAACTAAAACTTAAACCTACAACCAACTCAGTCCAAAAAAGGATGTTACCATTTTCAAAGGGGAAATCCCACATAGAGATTATTACATATGTTAAATTACATAGAGGTGATTTCGATATTCATATTGTTAGACAGGTATGAGTACCCCAGCTGCCCTTTTTCAAATTAAAAGAAAATTATGGAAATGTCCCTGAGTGAGTTTTAAAATAAGGGAGACCAAAGTGCGATTTTCAGCTCACTTCACACACTGTTTGTCATTTTCTCATCAAATTTCTTTGGTTACTCCGAAATTTTTTGTCATGAAGTGTAAGGAAGCACATGATGAGAAAGGAGATGGGGTCGGAACTTGTTATTGCGCAACTGAGGAGGAGGGAAGGCATCGACAGAGGGTTTAGTTCATAACTTTGCCTTAACATGGCTTTCGTTAAGGAAAATGATGTTTGGTTTTGAGGGGAAGAGCTCCTAGGGAGGATATTGACCAATTGTCATTAATGAGAAGAATGCATGCTCAGAAGAATTCTCCAACTGGATATGGGCTTACCAAGCTTATATTTAAAAATGATAAGTTTTGATATGAAAATGACAAGTTCACAATAAGAAAATGACAATTTGAGAAAACAAGAATGTAGGTTTGAAAGAATTCCTATACTGGACGTGGGTTTACTAAGTTCATATTTAAAAATGACAAGTTCTCATATGAAAATGACAAGTTCACTTAATGAAATAACCATTTAAGAAAATGATAATGCAAACTTGGAAAAATTCTCACACTAAACATGGGTTTACCAAGTTCATATTTAAAACTGACAAGTTTCGATATAAAAATGACAGTTTACTTAAACACAAATGACCACTTGAGAAAATGAGTATGTAGGCTTGGAAGAATTTTCACACTAGACATGAGTTTGCCAACTACATATTTTAAAATGACAAATTCACTTTAGAAAATACCTAAACACCAACCAGGCCTATGATAATACTTAAGTTAGGATTTTGGCACGCCCTCACATCACCAACGAAAGCCTTCTTCGATTTTCCCTCCAACACTTGAGCCTTTGTCAACTTCAATCACCCTTCCAATCAAACAACCGTATATTGATATCAATAAAATTAACACCTTGAGATCACAACGTTCAACTTTACAATTGGCACTCCAACTTTAATCTCCTACCTCTTTCACCCATCAACATTCACCATTCTCCAAGCTTAAAACCCAGCTCCCCACCTCGCGCCTTCATCGCTGATTCCCAACTCCGCCACTTTCTATCACTTTGATTCCATCTTTTCTTTTATTGTGTAGAGGGTCATTTCTGTAATTTCCTTTTAATTTAAAAAATGACAATTGAGTTACTTAGACCTCTCTATCTCTAGCATTTATAATGGTCTTTACTGGTGATTTTCTTTATTCATAGCTCTTTTTCTTTTTCTTTTTCCCCACTTGATTATTTAAATTTCAACGGCTGCTAAATATAGCGCTAATATTCTCCCCAACTGTAATCGAACTTTCTACGTTGCCTCTGTCTCCGACTCGACAACTCAAGCCTCAAACCCGCATCGAATTTTCTGGAAACTTCCATCCTTTTCTACTCCGTTCCCTCCATAAATCAAACTACGCTCCGCAATCTCTTCACTACTATTTGCCTCTTCTGATTCAGCGTTTACACATTTCTCAGTTCTTGGGTCTTGGTTCTTGATTCTTGATCAGCAAATCATTTTCGCAAACTCATCGCCATGGATGAAGATGCCATTGCTAGGGTCTGCGATTTCATTGTCCCAAGAATACGAGTCCAATCTCGAATAAATGCCTCTAGGAGGTGTACGAGTCCAATCTCGTCCAGAAGACAAATGCCTCGAGGAGGCGCCATTTTTGAAGTCTCAAGAATTGGAGACGCCAAAATTGCAGAAGAAGCCGGTGCGTGTGCTATCGTCATTTCACAGTCAAGTTGCTTTTGCAATTCGCGAATGATTGATCCGTCTCTCATCGCAAAGTTCAAGGAGGCTGTGTCGATCCCCATAATTGCGAGGGTAAGGATCGGGCATGTCGTGGAAGCCCAGATTCTTCAAGCTGCTGGTGTCGATTATATCGATGAAAGCGAGTTCCTAGCAACAGCAGACCGACAAAATCACATCAACAAGCGCAATTTCACGTGTTCATTTATATGTGGGTCTACGAATCTTGGAGAGGCATTGAATAGGATCACGGAAGGTGCTGCGATGATAAGGACACAAGGCATACTATCAATTTCTGGTAATATTGCTACGACAGTGCAGAATGTGAGGTCTGTCTTGAGGAAAATAAGCCGTCTCCACAATATGAGCGAGGAGGAACGTTTAGAATTCTCGGGGGAGATAGGGGTACCTTCCGATCTGGGAGCGCAAACGGGGCGAATGGGTAGGCTTCCCGTCGTACACTTTGCCGCCGGTGGCATTGTAACTCCGGCCGATGCTGCTTTTATGATGTATTTGGTATGTGATGGTGTGTTTGTGGGACCAGAAATGTTTGATTGGCCTGATCCTTGCAAGCGAGCTAGGGGAATCGTTGAGGCTGTTGATCGCTACAATGATCCTAATGCGTTGGCGGTGGCCATGGCAGGTCTCAACTAGTAGTCACGACGGGATTGGGCATTTTGGTTGCGCCAGTGTCCTCTGATCGAACAAATCATTGGTCTATACATCATATAGCACATATAGCCATTTATTTGGCTGAGCATATAGGATTTTTTTTCTGTTACGGGAATACAGTATGTACTTCTTCTATATCTCTTTTCTACGCTACATATTGATTTGAGATGGCTGTTCCATTTATCTGGTTGCTCTGAATTACAAAGATGAGTTGATTGTTGCCTTTTATGTGAAATTTCATTTCATAGAATGACAATAAATGTGAGTGAGGTTACTGGTAATAGTTTTGCTACCTTGATTTTAATTTGGCTTTACCATTCATTGTATTGCGTTATATTGCCTTCGTGAATTGGAAAAAATTTAATTTGGGTGCCTTCAATGTTAAGCTCGTTTAACTTTTAGGCAAGGAATATGCTTCGAGTTCTTAGAAACTTGTGGGGCTTTTAATGGAATAATAATTGATAATGACGATGATATAAATTTACGGTTGGATCTTTAGATGTCTTCTTACTAATTTTTCTCTGGGTCTACATTGTGATTAGCTGTAAATATTTTGATCCTTTTAATAAAATATTAAACAATTTATGGAAAAATTCTTGACCTCTCATCATTGTTTGAACTTGATTGCTCTCTACAATGGTGGTGCTTCTAAGTTTTCTATCTCTTATGTTGAATGAGTATTTAATACTGCATTCAGCTGCCTTGAAAAACAGATTTCAATGGCAATATTTATAGAAAAACAAGAGATGCTCTCATTCATTGAGAGATATCTCATTTAAGTATGATGGGTGATTATGTCTGTTTTTATATATAGCGTCTTAAAGGGAAATTAAGATGTAGCTCTAAATTAGAGACGTGGTATAAAAGACCAACTTCATTGAATGTTTCTAATTTACTAATTTGCTTAACTTATGAATACTGCAATCATACAACTTGCCAACTTTATATTAACCATCCTCTGACATTCCATATGCCAAGTACATTTGGCAATGATGGTCAAATGTGAAATCTTACTTCTATTTGTTTCCTAGACACTTGTTTGATTGTTGTCTGATTGCCTTTTGTTCCTAGTAAATGATGGATCTCCTAGATTGTTCGTGCTACTACTTCCATTGTTTGACAGGCTTCTCATAGCAATCTCATAAGCAGCAAATACAGCACTATTCACTATAAAAGCTCTACCCACTGCAGTTCCTATCCCCCTCCACAAAACACAGTGTCCTTCTTCTCTTACGCTCTTTCCCAGGCAATCAAGAATGCCTGTGTATCTCATTGATGACTGTGTTTGAGTCTGGAGTCTTGTCTTTATAACATCAAAAGGATAACAGCTGATCCAACTCACTACCCCAGCTAATCCTCCTGCTTTTACAATTGTACTAAAGCTTTCTTGACTAGTTTTTCTACAACCTGGGTGATGTTGTTCCCTCATATACTCATATGTCCAGAAATATACGCCATGGCTAGGTGCATCCCTGAGGACAGTGATGCCAAATCCTCGGAATATGCCTCTAAGACCTTCTCTATTCCATATCTTCCTTGTCATTGATAAAGGACCTTTATAGAATTCTATTAATTGGCCCTTGCTTTGTAGCTGGAGGCGGATTTTGACCAGTTCTACTGGGGACACAATCGTGCTCTGTAAAGCACCGGTTATGAATCCTGCTACAGCAACGCTGTTGTAGGAAGGAGGGTTGTTTGCTGAGACTGATGAGTCAAAGGCTCTTGAGAGCACTGCGTAGGTTTGGAAAATCATAGCATTTGCAACCAAAAAAAAAGGGGGGGGGGGGGGGGGGGGACAAGAATGACCATTATGAGATAATGATCTTTAGTTGCAGTAAAGTGAAGAGTTGGTTGGAGAGTAACGAAATATGGGGATGAGTCATGAGCCAATAAATTTTGCTTTTCTGCTGGAAAGTAGCATAGTTAATAAATATATTAGACACTCTTTATTAAATCAACTCAATTTTGAGTTACGGCCGCACTAGCATATAGTTATAATTAGTCCTTGTTTCTTCTGTGACAATAAATGGCCAATAGCACCAACCTACCTTTGGTGAAATTTAGTAAAATTTATGTTAAAGGATCTTGACTCAAATTTTAATTATTTAAAAAACCAATAAGAGTTGAATGAGCCTTTATTTGGGTCCTAATTATAAATCTAGTTTGATCAAATTTCACATACCAAGAAATGGAAGTTAAGATATTTTACATGTCTCAAATTGATTGAATTTTTTAAATTTATCCTTATTTAATGAAGGTCATTGAAAAAGATGTTATACATGTTCAATAGGGGTTAAATTGGAAAACAATGATTAATGACTTTCATTTTTGACAAAATGTAGTTATAATAAGGATCACAATGGTAGAAGTAGAGGTAGAGGAGACATATTGATAACACTCTAATATTTGAATGTTAGAAATAGAGAGAGGAGAGAAGGAAGACTTGAAAAGTAATAGCAGCCAAAGGAGCAGCCATGCCTATGTAGAGAGAAGCATGGCCTTCCATGGACACCACATTTTTTATTAAGCTGAACACAGAAATTGTCATGTTTGAATTCAGTAGGAGGATTCGGAGGGTGTCTAGTGGATAACCAGATATCACTCCAGCCACACCCCCTACACCTCCTGCCACAAATTCTCTACTCAGATCCATTCCTCTCTTATCTTCTACCTTAGAACCTGACATTATCCTTTTCTTCCAACTCAAATCTCAATTATGCAAAATCATGAGATAGGATTCATAGTTTGACATTTTTTGTAGATTTTGGCGTTTGCTCTGCATACCCAAAATGTAATACAA
This sequence comes from Acacia melanoxylon, assembly GCA_019022615.1. Lineage (NCBI taxonomy): Eukaryota > Viridiplantae > Streptophyta > Magnoliopsida > Fabales > Fabaceae > Acacia > Acacia melanoxylon. Next base: position 18,883,739 of record JAFJYJ010000003.1, read on the forward strand.
TTCAAAGTCCAAGAATTTTCTCTGGTTTTGGCTCTGCAGAGAAACAGAACAGGCCAAAACGCCGTTCTTTAAGCCAATTTGTTCTTTTCTTTTGTGTGCTTGCCCGGGCTGTAATTGGATTCTAAGTTGGAAAACTTTTGAGTTGTGGCTATTACCGAATCCTTTGTCATCCCCATTTTCTTTGGAGAACCGAAGACGGATGACAAAGAGAGGTTTAAAAACATATTTGTGAATGATAGGCCGAAACAAAAGCAAACAAACACCTCCTAAATTCGTGGGGGGATTTTTTTTTTTTAGTGTGCTGAGAACCTGCAAGAGCGAGAGGCCAACATCCCCCTTTGAGAGAGGTACTCGGGTACTCAATATCAATACTCGTTTGGGTTAGTAGTAGAAGACATGATTTACGATTTACAAGATAAATGTGTGAAAAGAGTTTTATTTTGACTTACGTGAACGAACTTTTCTAACGCTAACTCAAACACACGTTTTTTATAATGACACTTCTCCTTACTATCAATTTTTTGTCTTCGTTTTTTAGTCATGAGTTAGGTTTTTATGTCTATCTTCAATCCTTGTGAGTTGTTACTATATTTTGAAGAATGGAGAGTAAGAAATGATAAATGAGCAGTAATATTAATTATGACCATAAATTCCAAGACACATTGATTTACTATTGAGAAGCAATTGCCCGTCCATTCAAATAAATAGAGAAGTAAAAACTTTTTCAACAGGAAAATATTAACTGCAGGTTATATATTAATTGCGCTTAAAGCCCAATTAACAATTAACGCCTCCCTTCAAACTTTCTGAACAAAGTATAATGGGTGCGTGCGTGAGTTACAAATAAAGTCATATTATTATTTTTATTATTATTCACAGTTTTCATTTTGTATTATTTATTCTTTATATTGCATGAGAAAAAAAATTCTAATTTTTTATTATAGCTAACGGAAAAATCGTTTATCCAGTCTATCAGCATACTCGATGAAATATCAAAAAAAGGATGATGTTTTCGAGCAATCACCCTCATCGTAATTCTCAAGTGTTCGGATGTTGCTCACTTGCTCTTCCGAATTGGTTGCAATTCAAAATGTTGATAAACTATTTCATGCCACTTTCAGAGGGGGAAGGACATGTGGGGCTATTGAATGACAATGTCACACACAATTATGACTCGTTTTTTTGTTTATTGCACTTTGGCGGGTGCAAATCTAGGAGAGATATATTCCTTAACTGTCAGAATACATGTGCATCCAACGTTGTCAAACACATTTCACAATAACGAGTAACAAGAAAGCCATAGAGAAAAGCTGGAAACAAGCAATTTATTGTGCTTGCAAGTTGTAACGAAACACACTTTGCGTTTACCAAGGTCACATTTAAAAATGATAATTTTTGACATGATAATGACAACTTCACTTAAGGAAATGGCCACTTGAGAAAATGAGAATTCTGGCTTAGAAGAATTCTCATATTAAGGAAACCAAATTCACATTTAAAAATTACAAGTTCCGATATGAAAATGACAAGTTCAATTTAGAAAAGGGTTAAGGTTCGTCCAACACAACAAACTATTAGGCCGGGAGCGTCCAACACAATTATCTATTAAATGGACCGCTAAGACAACAAACTTTTAAAAAGGAAAGGCCAAAGACAACGCCGTTAGCAAAAAGTTAACATCCGTTATCTAAGGTCGTCCAACACAACAAACTACTCCAAAAGCGCCCAACACAACAAACTATTACTCAAAAGCAAAGACAAAATTCTAAATTTTACTAAATTAAATAATTTTTTTCTCAATTGTCATTATTCAAAACTACTTGTATAGATATCTATGGACAAAAATTACTCATTCTTCAATTTTGTCAAAATTATAATTTGATAAAATAAACAAAAGTTTTAATTAAAAATATAATTATATGATTTAAATAAAACTCAAGGTGTTTTATAGTTTATTATATGTGTTAAACAAAAAAATATTATATGATTTATTTTTATTTTAGAAGAAATTTATGTGAGTTAAAAAATTCATTTAATCTTAATAAAATTTAAAAAATCTATTATATCCTGAAAAAAAGAAATGAGTTTAATTTTTATTTTTATAAAAAGAGCTTAATGGATATCAACGTTAATACTTAATAATATAAATCCGACAACTTGATGATATATTTGTTAATTAAATGATGTATTGCTTATATGGATATGTGATTTTCGTAGGCCAAATTGCTCCTTAACCCCATTATAATTGCTCTTTAACCTATTATTAAATTGTCATTGCTCAAGCCTCTTAAGTTATCTTTTTTTCCCCCAACAAGTCCCATATTCATATAATTAGTAGATCATTTAATTAAAAATATATCATCAAATTACCGGATTTATATTATTAAGTATCAAAGTTTATATCCATTAAACTCTTTTTATAAAAATAAAAATTAAACTCATTTCATTTCTTTAAGGATATAATAGATTTTTTAAATTTTATTAAGATTAAATGAATTTTTTAACTCACATAAATTTCTTCTAAAATAAAAATAAATCATTTTTTTTGTTTAACATATATAATAAACTATAAAACACCTAGAGTTTTATTTAAATCATATAATTATATTTTTAATTAAAACTTTTGTTTATTTTAGCAAATTATAATTTTGACAAAATTGAAGAATGAGTAATTTTTGTCCATAGATATCTATACAAATTGTTTTGAATAATGAAAATTGAGAAAAAAAATATTTAATTTAGTAAAATTTAGAATTTCGTGCTGGACGCTCTTGGAGTAATAGTTTGTTGTATTGGGCGCTCTTGGAGTAATAGTTTGTTGTGTTGGACGCACCTTAGATAACGGACGTTAACTTTTTGCTAACGGCGTTGTGCTGGGCGCTCCTTTTTAAAAGTTTGTTGTGTTGGGCGGTCCACTTAATAGTTAATTGTGTTGGACGCTCCTGAGCCAATAGTTTGTTGCATTGGACGCACCTTAACCCATTTAGAAAATGACCACTTGAGAAAATATGAATGCATGCTTGGAAGAATTCTTCCACTGGATATAGGCTTACCAAGCTTATATTTAAAAATGATAAGTTTTGATATGAAAATGACAAGTTCACTTAAGGAAACGACAATTTGAGAAAAGAAGAATGCATGTTCAAAAGAATTCCTATACTAGACATGGGTTTAGTAAGTTCATATTTAAAAATGACAAGTTCTCATATGAAAATGACAAATTCACTTAATGAAACGACCACTTGAGAAAATGATAATGCAAACTTGTAAGAATTCTCACACTAGACATGGGTTTACAAAGTTCATATTTAAAACTGACAAGTTTCGATATAAAAATGACAAGTTCACTTAAACAAATGACCACTTGAGAAAATGAGAATGTAGTCTTGGAAGAAGAATTCTCACACTAGACATAGGTTTGCCAATTACATATTTTAAAATGACAAGTTCACTTTAGAAAATACCTAAACACCAACAAGGCCGATGATAATACAAAAGTTAGGATTTTGGCACGCCCTCACATCACCAACAAAAGCCTTCTTCAATTTTCCCTCCAACACTCGAGCCTTTGTCAACTTCGATCGCCCTTCCAATCTGTCACACCCTTCCAAAAACACATTATACACCAAAGCATAATAGCGCAACATAATGGGTAAAACAGTTTGGGTGTAGTATACTGATAATATATTACAAACTTCGTAATAACTTCAAAACATAATTACATAAATTTCTACAAATATTCATGAAACAGTCTTGAGCCGATCCGACACTTCCGTTTGTTGACATCTGCCGCTTTGTCCTGGGAGCCTTATCCACTATGCTGTATAATTTATAGGTAGCAACAAAGGCTGGAATCCCGAATGATCCTAGAGTAACATATTAATCTCAAGTACAATGTATAAACAGTGCATGATAGTCAATCACAATCATGAAAATAAACAATATGGCTTTCAATATACGCGCAGTCACATAATGCACACAGTGTTGACTACAGGGCATGGCAAACAAAGCAAGGCCCCTAATGCACACAACAAGGCACACAACCAATCTGGAACTAGCAGTCATATATGCACACAGCGATGACTGCAGAGCACACAGCAAGTTCCGGATCTACAACGTTGGGAAAACAACAACGTAACTAAATGTAACAACATGTGTCCCAGACACAAATTCACAATTATAGTAAAAACATGCATACACAGATATACAGAGTACGTGAGATTAGAGTTACTATTTGTATGTTTTTACCACTTTTCACATTAGCTCCCAATCCTTTCGTCACTCCAGTCTAGTATTGAATCCTTTACTTGTTTTCCTTAGTTAGCTCTCCATCCTGATAGAACCTGTAACATCCCATTTGAAAACAGCGGAATTTTTTTTTTTAAAACGTTTCCAAATATTTCAAGCAGAGTAGTCAGAGTAGAGCATTGGAGCGAGTGAGTAATCGATTCATAACAAACATCAACCATAGTGTAACATTGTAATGATTACGGTAATCCTAGAGTTTGAAAGTGAATAAGCGAAAGCGGTAAAGATAGATAAGTCTCTCATTTTGCACGTCTAATCTTTGCTTGCCTCGATCTTCGATCCGTATTCCTCCAGATCCTGATGCTATAGCTGAGATTCAATTCACCGCATTGAATCTCAGGTAACGATTAATCTCAAACCCAAACAATACAGTATACAGATAACAGATATTCTAGACAATACAACAAGTATATCACTACATAAGCATACAGCGAGATGCATGATCATTATCGACAAAACATAAGCATTACGCAGTATGTAAAGCCCCACAATGTAAAACAACAATAACGGCTTGCACTATTCACCGGTGCCACGATACCACTCGTGTTCTCGGCGCTAGAAAAACATACGGCGTTATCATGACTATAACCCGTGTAAAGCGTCGTATATCGGTCTACGAACATATCTATCACACATATATGCATTTAAGCAGTACAAGATTAGTGTTACAAGACGCGTCCGTACCTTCGTTGACGACGTTAGGTACTTCAGCGGAAAAACGTACTTTTACGGAAAAACGTGAAATGTTCGACGGTGGCACGTCGGGCGGCGTAACGCGGACAAATCGAGTTTCGATGCCCTATAGGAGTAATACCACTTTCATTAGTGATTTGACATCATAAGCGGCATTTTAGGTAAAAATTACCATTTTGCCCTTCTACCCCTAATTTGGCGGAATTTCGCGTAACTTCGTTACTTTGACCGTATTCCATTTCAAAATTATCCCCACTATGTTTTTACCTCGTCGGGCATCTTTCAATGCAATGAGGCATAAAAACAAGCATAGGAACAAATTCGAAACTTCCTAGATCAAAACAACAGTTCTCTACTATAACTACCGAAAGAACTACGGAAACTAAAAACTAAGGACGGAAGAACTTACTCGGAGCTAAGGCACAACTTTGGCAGAGCTTCTCACTCTAAGTTTCGGCCAAGGTAGAGAGAAGAAAAGGTGTGAAGAATGAAGAAGGGAAGGGTGCTATTTATAGAAAAATTTCGGGACGTAAAGGGAATTTTACGCTTTGTTTTTGAACCGTTAGATCTAGGGTTTTGGGAGGAGCAATCTTGGCCCTCCATCCATAGGTGCCGACCTCTTTGGCCCAAAAAGTCAAAGAATGAGTTGTCATCTTGCTTTATGGCCTCCGGTCCGATAAAGCTACCCGATCGGTGTCCGTTTCGCGCGATTTCGCAGAAACTCAAAAATCTGGGCATGTAACTTTGAAGATCTTTTCATCCTCTTTCATATTATCTATTTTGATCCTCTTTTTGATCATATCCAGGTATTCTCCGGTGCGCGGAAGATATTCGGACAAACGCGTCCGTTACGGAAATCGCTTCCGATAGAACCAACTTACGGACAATAATTCGCCGAATCGTAAAATGTCCAGTTGTTGCCTAACTTAATACCGTGTTTGAAAACACGCAATTGTTTCTATAGGTTCTCACTTTGCCTATCTGGCTCTACTCTATCTGATCAGCTTTTCGTCTTATTAGAAATTAGGGTTTTCGGTTGCGGAATCGACGTCTGGTAAATTCTTTCTTCGTGTAGAATTTCACTTGTACTTAATTTGATCAGTCGAAAAGACTTTTACCCTGGTTTACCTGTAGAATTTATTTCTAACTTTTCCCTCGGTCCGCCTATGTTCGACTCACCGCATTATATTATTATTTTATTCTAATTACCATTTTAATTATTTAAACAATTCTTTTTAATTAAAAATAACCATAATTTCGACCCCCTCTTTTAAAAATTCAGATTTATTTATTTTTCTATAATTTTTTCCATTTTTTAAAAATATATTATTTTTTACCACAAATTCTCGTTTTACCCGTTTGCGCCCGTTAGGGCTTAATCGACCTAATTTCTTCGTTTAGTGATCTTTTTAGGATCAGGTTTCTTCATATATTTATCTTTACTAATTTACAGTATATTGTTATCTTACAAACTTCTATCTTGATATTGTCATTTTATATCATGTGTAAAATATTAAAAATGTTTACCCCATCGTGTTACTTTATGATTTTGAAATGCTTTTTAAACTTTTCTTCAAGTTATTTCCTCTGAAATAATTTATTAAATTCTCATAATTTAGGGATATCACTTCCATATTTTTCTCATAATTTTTCATGATCTTTCAAAGTATTTATCATAATACTTTTACTCGTTTTTATCACCATTATATCATTTTTAGTCATTCTGTTCATCATATTTTCCTGTAACTTTTTCAACAATTTACTCTATAATTATAACAATTTTCTATAATAGTTTTATCTCATGAATTTACTTCATTAAAATATTCAATAATTTTCCCTTATCTCAGAAATTCCAGATTTGCTAAAATCCAAGGTATTCTGAGAACCTCTACCAAATCGGAGGCGACATCGGCCCTTTACTCCCTCTTCCTCTTCTCCTTCTCTCTCTCTTTTCTTCTCTTTTCCATGTTTTGGCCGAAATGGCCTAAAGACAATTGAGGGAGAAACGGGTATTTATAGAATACGGGTGTGGTCCAAAACGCGCCGTGTGTCTGGTCCGAACGCACCTTGTGTCTGGTCCACAACGCGCCATGTGTTTGGTCCACAACATGTCGTGTGTCTGGCCCGAACGCGCCGCTTGTCTTGCTCAGAACGCACCGCTTTTCTCGCCCAGTACATGCCGCTTGTCTCGCTCAGAACATGCCGCTTGTCTCGCTCAAAATGTGTCGCTTGTTTGGCCCAAAATGCGCCATGTGTCTGGAATTCTTCTCGGGGGTTTTCTCACACATACTGAGACCCGCCAAATGACACCACATACCGGTGTCTCCCAAAAACGCAAGGCACACATATCTGCCTAGGAAAAGTCAGGTACATACCTATTTCGGCACATTTTTGCTTTAGCTAATCGTCTCATACCTTAGGACATTGTTAAGTAGCATTTTTACCAACCGATTAGCACTGTATAAGTGTTTTGTGTAACATCCCATTTTCAAAAGCAGTATATCTTTTTTTTTTCATCAGAGTAGAGCATCGGAGTGATTGAGTAACTGATACATATATTTAAAATGCCGTAAGTCTGGCTGATTACAAAAGCGGTACAATGACCGAGAGTTTTCAAAAGTAAATAGCAATAGGGAAAAGTCTTCATCCGAGTCCCTATGCGTGATGCTTGCCTTTCTCCTCGGTCCTCGGTTCTCCTGAACCTGACGCTATGTTAAGAGCTGAGGTCCAATGCCCATCGGACCTCAGGTAACGGTTAACCTCATATTTACATATACAGTATATAAGCATACCAACAAGCATATCCCAACATCATATAAGCCCCCTGGCAGATATGTCACACTTAGCAAACGTTTCACACCTAGCAGTCGTTTCACACCAAGCAACCGTATCCGACATGACAAGCATAACAAGACAATGAGCATACCACGAGCTATCAACTACCTCACATAACATACACATAGCACATATACGCATACAATAAATATCGAGTTAGTGTTAAGACGCGAACGTACCTTCGTTGACGAAAAGCAAGCACGTTTGTGAGTAAAACGGTATTTCCGACGTAAAAACAGCGGTTTGACGGTGTACGACAGCGGTTCGTGATTACAGATATCCTATAAGGATAATATCACATTTATAAAGATTTGACATCATAACGGGCATTTTAGGTACAAATTACCATTTTGCCCCGACCCCTAATCGGCGGAATTTCGCGAGCTTTGATGACTTTAATCCTATCTCTCCGAATTTTGACATATCTCTTCTCCCAATATATTTTCAAGATAAATACCATATTTACCCCTAAAACATGATATCTAAACTACCTTGAAAAATTTAGAGATATATCTAGCAATTCTACTATATCTACCAAAGCTAAAGACCAGGGACCAAAAAACTTACCCCGGCTTTGCTCAAATTTCCTCCAGAGCTCTTCCTTCTCTCTAAAATCTCTCTCTAGAAAGCTCTAGGAATTGTGAAGAATGAAAGGAATGGAGGGTGGTATTTATAGGAAAAGCGGATGGCATTTTGGTAAATAACTCGAACTTCGGTCATCTCGAATCTCGAGTTGGATCGCACTTTGACAAGTGGCTTCATCTTGGCCCTTCCTTGCCTTGGCCGACATCATCCTTCTAGAAGGAGATGATGTCACCTATGTGCTTTATGCACCTGCACCGATAAAGTTCCTAGTTCGGTGTCCGAATCGCGTAATCTTGGAGAATCTTAAAAATACGGAGCATAGTTTTGAAGTTCCATTCTTCCTCTGTAGGAATATTTGGGTTAATGAAATTTATGATCCCATTAAGGGCATTCCGTTGCTTTGAACATTTTAGGCCAGACACCAACTGATGTTCTACGGAAATCACTTAGGAAGTTCCGGCTTACGGACAAAAATCCATTGGTTTGTAATATGTCCTGACCTAAGAAACATAATTCCTAGTTTGTCACAACTAATTCGTTTTCTATAGGTTCTCATTTGTACTATCTTCCCTTTTTCTTATTTATCCTGTCTCTTAATGACCCCGTCGGTCTCGGAAATGACTTCGAGATAGCTCCTCAGGGATAAAATTCTACTCGTTTATAAAAAGTCCAGGATGTTAATGACCTAGTGTCCATGTTTTGAGATAGGATTTTATTTCTACCCGTTCTCGAATGTCATGTTGGCTCTTTACCGGATATAATATTATTTAATCATAAATATCTAGATATTATTTTGAAATAACCTAAACCATTTTCACACTATATTATTAATTATTCTTTTTTATTATTTATTTAATAATTTTCATCTCCCCCTTAAATAATTATTTTCTTAAATCAATTTACTTTATATCTTAATCTAAACAATTAGCCATTAATTACTTAATTAGCCACTTACTAATTGTTGATAATTTTCTTATTTAGGATAAATTATTATCTCACAACTATTTTACTTACATTAGTATTTTATATCCCATGTAAAATATTAAAAATCATGGGGCCAATTATGATCCCCAAAAATAATATTTAATTACGCCTCTTTATTTTCCAAGGATAATAATCCCAAAAATTACCTAAATTAGAGACAACATACTCTCTAATTTTTAATAAATATTTTATTGCCTCTAGGGATTTATCATAATATTTTTAGGCCATTTTATGCCCCATAAATGCATTTTAGGGATTTTTAGCTCTTTATTCACCCTAATTTCAATAGAAATCACCTTAGAAAATAAGGTAATTATAACTTATTATTTGAGACCACATATTCACATATTTCCAATAGGTATCATTTATCGAAATATGATACTTATCATAAATACGATTTTTAGGGTATTACATTTTGTGTCCTCCTGCACTGGTACTTTAATTCTACGGCCTAAATATACTAGGTCCATTAACTAGTATGGCGAATTACTTAATCCCTGAAAGCTATTTTATTTTCTCATGACTTAAAATCTTTATGACTTGTCTTCCTCTTGTGGCTTGAAATTTCTATGGCTTAAAAGAGGGATAAGTCATCACTTTACTCTCCTTTTACCTTGCCTTGTTGGCACATTTATATGCACATAATCTACCTACCATACCATGTGATGTGGCCTTTTACTTCTTTAATTGCTCTTTAATCTCCTCAATCATATGCTCTTAAATTAATTTAACTATTTATTAACTCAAAATTTATTCATTTTCCCCCATTTCCTTTACCATTATTGCAAAAATAATGGTATTCTTAGAATATCCATATCACATCTTTAAATAATCCCAATATAAATATAAAATCCTTAAAAATTTACTTGTTAACCAAAATTAACCAATAATTTCTCAAATAGGCAAATAATAGCCTTAATTTATTAATGGAATATTAATCCCAAACAATATTTCCAAAATTTAATATCATACTTCCTAAACTGGGCTTAGTTGTCTATCTAATATAGGTTTATCTTTAAATTCCTCAGCCCAAAATTTGAGATATTACACAATCAAACAACCGTATATTTGCTGTCATCTTTCTCGGAATCAGTTTCCCTACCCATCCTAAAGATGGGTAGGGGAACCTCTTCCCATCTGGACCGTTTGGATGGGATCTGGACGGTCCAAATTTATTTATTTTTACTTTTTTAAAAAATAATTATTTTAATGGATAGAATTTAAAATAAAGATAATTTTTCAACTAACATATTTTAAAAAAATGATATTTTCATTTAAAAATTGACAGTTAAAGAAAATTAAATCTGGACGGTCCAGATCTGGAAGAGCTCTCCCATATCTATCTTGGGATAGGTAGGGAAACTGGTTCCATCTTTCTCTTATCAGCGTGTTCAGTCCATGCGTGCTGTGAGGATGACTAATTTGAATAATTAGGAGATAATGAGTTGGTATTATTCATGGGCCGTGAGTGCAAGACAGCATGGGCTTTTTATTTATTTATTTATTTTTAAAAAAATATTATAAGGAAAGTAATTCCCTAATGTTCCAAATAATTAATTTTAATTATTTGGTCAACTTTCACAATTTAATTCTCATATTTTATTTCTAATTTTTTAATCCCAAAATTTGGGATGTTACAATGAGAATGCATGCTTGGAATAATTCTAACAATAAATATGGGTTTACCAAATTCACATTTTAAAATGACATTTTTTGACATAATAATGAAAACTTCACTTAAGAAAATGGCCACTTGAGAAAATGAGAATTTAGGCTTAGAAGAATTCTCATACTAAGCAAAGCAAATTCACATTTAGAAATTACAAGTTCGATATTAAAATGACAAGTTCAATTTAGAAAATGACCACTTGAGAAAATAAGAATGCATGCTTAAAAGAATTTTCACAAGGATATGGGCTTACCAAGCTTATATTTAAAAATGATAAGTTTTGATATGAAAATGACATGTTCACTTAAAGAAATAACAATTTGAGAAAATGAAAATGCAGGTTTGGAAGAATTCCTACACTAAACATGGGTTTACTAAGTTCATATTTAAAAATGACAAGTTCTGATATGAAAATGAAAAATTCACTTAGTAAAATAATCACTTGAAAAAAATGATAATTAATACAAACTTGGAAGAATTCCCATACTAGACATGGGTTTACCAAGTTTATATTTAAAACTGACAACTTTCGATATAAAAATGACAAATTCACTTAAACAAATGACCATTTGAGAAAATGATAAGTAGGTTTGGAAGAATTCTCACACTAGACATAAGTTTCTACATATTTTAATCTCCTACCTCTTTCACCCATCAACATTCACCATTCTCCGAGCTTAAAACCTAGCTCCATCCCCACCTCGCGCATCCATCACTGATTCCCAACTCCTGCCACTTTTTTTTCTCTTTAATTCAATCTTTTCTTTCAGTATGTAGAGGGTCATTTCTGTAATTTTCTTTTAATATAAAAAAAGGATAATTGAGCTACACACCTAGAGCTGGGAATCAAGGTTGGCTCGACCTTATAGGGCTGGTCCTCTAGGGTCCGGAAGTTACTATTCTAAATTTTAACTATTTTCCTTCTGATTTTTTTTTTCAAAGAAATATAATTAATAAATTACAACAATTAAAGTTCTAATTTATCAAATAAATGTTGTCAACATTAATATTCAAACGATACAATCATTCAACAAATAAGCACAATCACTAATTTATAATCAAAAGCAAACTATGTACACAAATAACTCAGATAAAACATGAGAAGCATATCACTAAGCGACATTAGTATGATGACTATTAGCACTATAGATATATAAATTGACAAATTGAGGTTCCCATGTTTTTACCACATATGCTTAAGTCGCTAATTGTTATTATTAAGTTATCATTGCCTATACTTAAGACTTCAAAATCCCATATTCTTATCAAATCACATATTTATTTATTTATTGCTAATTTAGTAGATATTTTGAGATATTTGTATTTTAAATAGAATTTTCCTAACATTTTCCCTCCTTTTTTTCCAGCCACTAGTAGAGACGCTGGATTTTCCCTTATGGCAACATCTAAACACGACTCTTAAAATCATTCAATGGGCATACTAGGCAGTAGGAGTATAATTTTTGTTTTGGTTGTTATCTATTGCAATCCACTTCAATACCCACACAGATTAACCAACAATAACGAATGATAAATAGAGGATATATTTAATTTAATTGCTATCGAAAAAATAGGATGCATTTATTGATAGAAACCAATAGATGTTCGAATCTGGCAACTCGGGAGTTTTTTTTTTTTAAAAAAAAAAAAAAAAAGTTCCATAGGAGAGTAGGAGACATCAAAAGCAAGAAAAAATAAAAAAATTGAAGAGATATAATTTGAGAAAAAAAAAATTAAAACACCATGTGTGAATGACCAGATTAATTAAACAAATTTTGAAGGATTGAATTCCAAGAGTCTTGGCATTTTGGCAGTCTGTGTAATTTTTTTTTTTAAAAAAAAAAAACAGCTACAATTAAAAGGGCCTAACGGCCGGTCCGTAACCTTACGTACAAGATTAGCCCGATTAAGCCCGAGGCCCTATATAGAGCCAATTTCAAAAATCTCATACATTTTTCAAGTCTGGCCCTTAACGGGCCAGGGTTTAAACAGACCGACCCAATTTCCCGGCTCTAAACACACTCTCTAGGCTCTAGCATTTATAATGGTCTTTACTTGTGATTTTTCGCTCTTGGGTTTTTTTTCCCACTTGATTATTTAAATTTCAACGGCTACTATATAGGACGCTAATATTCTTCCCCAACTGTAAATCGAACTTTCTACGTTGCCTCGGTCTCCGACTCGACAACTCAAGCCTCAAACCCGCATCGAATTTTCGGGAAACTTCCATCCTTTTCTACTCGGTTCCCTCCATAAATCAAACTACGCTCCGCAATCTCTTCACTACTATTTGCCTCTTCTGATTCAGCGTTTACACATTTCTCAGTTCTTGGGTCTTGGTTCTTGATTCTTGATCAGCAAGTCATTTTCGAAAACTCATCGCCATGGATGAAGATGCCATTGCTAGGGTCTGCGATTTCATTGTCCCAAGAATACGAGTCCAATCTCGAATAAATGCCTCTAGGAGGTGTAAGAGTCCAATCTCGTCCAGAAGACAAATACCTCCACGAGGCGCTATTTTTGAAGTCTCAAGAATTGAAGACGCCAAAATTGCAGAAGAAGCCGGTGCGTGTGCTATCGTCATTTCACAGTCAACTTGCTTTTGCATTTCGCGAATGATTGATCCGTCTCTCATCGCAAAGTTCAAGGCGGCTGTGTCGATCCCCATAATTGCGAGGGTTAGGATCGGGCATGTCGTGGAAGCCCAGATTCTTCAAGCTGCTGGTGTCGATTATATCGATGAAAGCGAGTTCCTAGCAACAGCAGACGGCAAAAATCACATCAACAAGAGAAATTTCACGTGTTCATTTATATGTGTGTCTACAAATCTTGGAGAGGCATTCGAGAGAATCACGGAAGGTGCTGCGATGATAAGGACACAAGGCATAGTATCAACTTGTGGTAATATTGCTACGACAGTGAAGAATGTGACGTTTGTGATGGAGAGCATAAGGTTTGTCCGCAACAGGAGCGAGGAGGAACGTTCGGGGGAGATAGGGGTACGTTCCGATCTGATAAAGCAAACGGGGCGAATGGGTAGGCTTCCTGTCCCACTCTTTGCCGCCGGTGGCATTGTAACTCCGGCCGATGCTGCTTTTATGATGTATTTGGGATGTGATGGTGTGTTTGTGGGACCAGAAATGTTTGATTGGCCTGATCCTTCCAAGCGAGCTAGGGGAATCGTTGAGGCTGTTAATCGCTACAATGATCCTAATGCGTTGGCTGTGGCCATGTCAGGTCTGAACTAGTAGTCATGACAGGATTGGGCTTTTTGGTTGCGCCAGTGTCCGATCGAACACATCGTTGGTCTATACATCATATAGCACATATAGTTGTATCAGAAACGCCATTTATTTGGCTGAGCATATAGAATTTTTTTCTGTTACGGGAATACAGTATGTACTTCTTCTATATCTCTTTTCTGCTCTACATATTGATTTGAGATGGCTGTTCCATTAATCTGGTTGCTCTAAATTACAAAGATGAGTTGATTGTTGCCTTTTATGTGAAATTTCATTTCATAGAATGACAATATATGTGAGTGAGCTTACTAGTAATAGTTTTTCTCCCTTCATTTGAAGGCTTTACCATTCATTGTGTTGCGTTGTATTGCCTTCGTGAATTGGAATAAATTTGATTTGGGTGCTTTCAATGTTAAGCTCGTTTGACTTTTAGGCAAGGAATATGCTTCGAGTTCTTAGAAACCTGTGGGGCTTTTAGTGGAATAATAGTTGATAAGGACAATAATATAAATTTACAGTTAAATATTTAGATGTATGGTCTTCTTACTAGGACCTAATTTTTTTCTGGGTCTACATTGTGAGTACGCAGTGAATATTTTTTATCCTTTTAACAAAATATTAAATAATTTACGGAAAAATTCTTGACCTCCCATCATTGTTTGAACTTGATTGCTCTCTACAATGGTGGTGCTTCTAAGTTTTCTATCTCTTATGTTGAATGAGTATTTAATACCACATTCAGTTGCCTTGAAAAACATATTGTAAGAGCAATATTTATAGAAAAACAAGAGATGCTCTCATTCATTGAGAGATATCTCATTTAAGTATGATGGGTGAATATGTCTGTTTTTAAATATAGCGTCTTAAAGGAAAATTAAGATATAGTCTTTGAATTAGAGACGTGGTATAAAAGACTAAAATAATTGAATGCTTCTAATTTACTAATTTGCTAAACTTATGAATACTGCAATCATACAACTTGCCAACTTTGCATTAAACATCCTCAGACATTCCATATGGCGAGTACATTTGGCAATGATGGTCAAATGTGAAATCTGCTTCTATTTGTTTCCTAGACACTTGTTTGATTGTTGTCTGATTGTCTTTTGTTCCTAGTAAATGATGGATCTCCTATATCGTTAGTGCTACTACTTCCATTGTTTGAGAGGCTTCTCATAGCAATCTCATAAGCAGCAAACACAGCACCATTCACTATAAAAGCTCTACCCACTGCAGTTCCTATCCCCTTCCACAAAACACAGTGTCCTTCTTCTCTTACGCTCTTTCCCAGGCAATCAAGAATGCCTGTGTATGTCATTGATGACTGTGTTTGAGCCTGTAGTCTTGTCTTTATAACATCAAAAGGATAACAGCCGATCCAACTCACTACCCCAGCTAATCCTCCTGCTATTACCATTGTACTTAAGCTTTCTTGACTAGTGTTTCTGCAAGCTGGGTGAAGTTGTTCCCTCATATACTCATATGTCCAGAAATATACGCCATGGCTAGGTGCATCCCTGAGGACGGTGATGCCAAACCCTCGGAATATGCCTCTAAGACCTTCTCTATTCCATATCTTCCTTGTCATTGATAAAGGACCTTTATAGAATTCTGTTAATTGGCCCTTGCTTTGTAGCTGGAGACGGATTTTGACCAGTTCTACTGGGGACACAATCGTGCTCTGTAAAGCACCAGTTATAAATCCAGCTATAGCAACGCTGTTGTAGTAAGGAGTGTTGTTTGCTGAGGCTGATGAGTCAAAGGCTCTTGAGAGAACTGCGTAGGTTTGGAAAATCATAGCATTCTGCAACCAAAAGGGGGGAAAAAGAATGATCATTATGAGATAATGATCTTTAGTTGCATTAGAGTGAAGAGTTGGTTAGAAAGAAACAAAATATGGGGATAAGCCAATAAATTTTGCGTTTCTGTTGGAAAGTAGCATAGGTAATAAATATATTAGACACCCTTTATTAAATCAATTCAATTTTGAGTCACGGCTA
Source organism: Acacia melanoxylon (assembly GCA_019022615.1). Classification (NCBI taxonomy): domain Eukaryota; kingdom Viridiplantae; phylum Streptophyta; class Magnoliopsida; order Fabales; family Fabaceae; genus Acacia; species Acacia melanoxylon. The sequence continues at coordinate 18,900,055 of JAFJYJ010000003.1, forward strand.
CACTAACATGTAGTTATAATTAGTCCTTGTTTCTGCAGTAACAATAAATGGCCAATGGCACCAACCTACCTTTGGTGAAATTTAGTAAAAATTATGTTAAAGGATCTTGACACAAAATTTAAATATTTAAAAAACCAATAAGAGTTTAATGAGCCTTTATTTGGGTCCTAATTATAAATCTAGTTTGATCAAATTTCACATACCAAGAAATGGGAGTTAAGATATTTAACATATCTCAAATTGATTGAATTTTTTAAATTTATCCTTATTTAATGAAGGTCATTGAAAAAGATGTTATACATTTTCTCTCACCTACATTTTCAATAGGGGTTAAATTGGAAAACAATGATTAATGACTTTCATTTTTGACAAAATGTAGTTATAATAAGGATCACAATGGTAGAAGTAGAGGTAGAGGAGACAGATTGATAACTCTAATGTCTGAATGTTAGAAATAGAGAGAGGAGAGAAGGAAGACCTGGAAAGTAATAGCAGCCAAAGGAGCAGCCATGCCTCTGTAGAGAGAAGCAGGGCCTTCCTTGGACACCACATTTTTTATTAAGTTGTACACAGAAGTTGCCATGTTTGAATTCTATAGGAGGATTCGGAGGGTGTCTAGTGGATAACCAGATATCACTCCAGCCACTCCCCCTACCCCTCCTGCCACAAATTCTCTACCCAAATCCATTCCTCTCTTATCTTCTACGTTAGAACTTGACATTATCCTTTTCTTCCAACTCAATTCTGCAAAATCATGAGATAGGATTTAGAGTTTGACATTTTTGTAGATTCTGGCGTTTGCTCTGCATACCCAAAATGTAATACAATTCAAAGTCCAAGACTTTTCTCTGGTTTTGGCTCTGCAGAGAAACAGAACAGGCTAAAACGCCGTTCTTTAAGCCAATTTGTTCTTTTCTTTTGTGTGCTTGCCCATTTGTAATTGGATTCTAAGTTGGAAAACTTTTGAGTTGTGGCTATTACCGAATCCTTTGTCATCCCCATTTTCTTTGGAGAACCGAAGACGGATGACAGAGAGAGGTTTAAAAACATATTTGTGAATGATAGGCTGAAACAAAAGCAAAGAAACACCTCCTAAATTTGTGGGGGAAATTTAGTGTGCTGAGAACCTGCAAGAGCGAGAGGCCAACATCCCCTTTTTTGAGAGGTACTCCGGTACTCAATATCAATGCTCGTTTGGATTAGTGTTAGAAGACGTGATTTACGGTTTACAAGATAAATGTGTAAAAAAAGTTTTATTTTGACTTACGTGAACGAACTTTTCTAAGGCTAACTCAAACACATGTTTTTTATAATGACACTCCTCCTTACTATCAATTTTTTGTCTTCGTTTTTTAGTCATGAGTTAGGTTTTTATGTGTGTCTTCAATCCTTGGTAGTTGTTACTATATTTTGATGAATGGAGAGTAAGAAATGATAAATGAGCAGTAATATTAATTATGACCATAAATTCCAAGACACATTGATTTACTATTGAGAAGCAATTGCCCGTCCATTCAAATATATAGAGAAGTAAAAACCTTTTCAACAGGAAAGCATTAACTGCAAGTTACATATTTATTGCGCTTAAAGCCCAATTAACAACTAACGCCTCTCTTCAAACTTTCTGAACAAAGTATAATGGGTGCGTGCGTGAGTTACAAATAAAGTCATATTATTATGATTATTATTCTATATTGCATGAGAAAAAAATTCTAATTTTTTATTATAGCTAACGGAAAAATCGTTTATCTAGTCTATCAGCATACTCGATGAAATATCAAAAAAAGGATGATATTTTCGAGCAATCACCCTCATCGTAATTCTCAAGTGTTCGGATGTTGCTCCCTTGCTCTTCCGAATTGGTTGCAATTCAAAATGTTGATAAACTATTTCATGCCACTTTCAGAGGGGAAAGGACATGTGGGGCTATTGAATGACAATGTCACACACAATTATGACTCGTTTTTTTTTTTCTTTATTGCACTTTGGCGAGTGCAAATCTAGGAGAGATATATTCCTTAACTGTCAGAATACATGTGCATCCAACGTTGCCAAACACATTTCACAATAACGAGTAACAAGAAAGCCATACAGAAAAGCTGAAAACAAGCAATTTATTGTGCTTGCAAGTTGTAACACAACACACTTTGGTTCCCAAATAAAAGCAAGAGAGTAGCTGGTGGACAGACCACATTGATCAGAGATACTCTAAAAGCAAGCATAATTTAGTTGCAGCTCTTATTTTTTTCCACTCTTCTTCAGCCCAGCACCTCCAAAGGATCCCTTCTGTTGTGCCTTGGCCTTCAGCTCCTTTAGTGCCTGTTTCAAAAATTCAAAAGAAATATACATTTGAATTGGCACATTAACAATGAATCAATTTGTAAGTACAAAATTAAAGATGTGATATCGAACCTTTTCCTCTTCCTTTTTCTTCTGAATGTTAGCCATATCGACCTGCAAAGTACAGATATAGATAAAATCAAATGAAAGATCTCAATCATGTTCAAAAGTTAACACAATCGATGTGATGCTATCTGTTGGTGTCAATAGATACATCAGGGCATGAAGACATGATACAACTCAAGGATTTTCCTGTGTGATAAACGGATAAGTGAAAGTGCATAGCAATTTCTCCCGTGTGATGAATGGTGACAATACTCCAGAACACCATCAGAAACTAAAAGGATCTTAAACTGCGACCACCAAGTAAATTTCTTATGATTATTTGCATGAAATTCCAGTTTTAGCCAATGAGATCAAAGCTGTTCTGATCTTTCAGAATAAAAGTGAGATTGAACAGTTTGGTTTCCATCCCTCTTCCTTACTTCACTGGTATTGACAGGCACCTTTTGTAACCCAAAAAAGGTGCAATTTTTTAAGCAAAGTGAAGAATTAAAATCAATTGCCTAGATTGAATTCTCTATGGTAAGAATAAATGGGTAATAAAAAGGTCAAAAACCAATAGTTCATCTACGATGTATTAATCACGAAACATAAAGATAAGAGGGTGCATCATAAGCATGTCATAGATGTCTGATACAGAGTAAAAAAACGAAATCCTGGACAAATCCGTTGATATCCGGACCAAATAAAGCTACATCAAGAACAAAGTCTGTAAAAATAGACCAAGACTTCGCAATTAATAATAAACATATTATTCATAGAATCTTAACTAAGCTCAAACCATCTTATCTTATCTAATACGTGCCCATATAAAAAGAAGTTAATTTGACTTAAAAATTTCTATCCTTTTAGCCATACTGATCTAGAAACCAGAGTTTAAAAGCAGCCAAACCCCAAAGGAGATCGATGAGATACCTCGTCGTATTCTTTCTGATCAGACTTGGGCTTCTTCAAAGGCTTGGCTTTTCCACCTACACACACACCCAAATATTAATCACAGACGAAAGAAAAATCAAGGCTCTAGTAAACAGATCAAAACACGAGGGTTTCATAGATCGAAAATACGCGAGGAAAGCTCAAGTTCATAACATAAGAAGAATCAACCGAATCGGAGAATCGGGTGATTCCGATGAAGGAGAGAGGAGAAGACGCTACCTTGCTTGGACGACATGGTTGCGATGTGAAGCTAGGGTTGGGTCGGAATTCAAAAGCGAGGAGAGTTCTTTCGAGCCTTGACCTTACCCTCTCCCACAATTGCCTTTCGCGTCTCTGTATCGCTTATATATTGTGCCAACGAGATTGTGCTCACCGAACTTGTGCGAATAAAAATATTTTTCTTATTTCATAATCTATCGAGTTATAAGATAAAATTAGATTTTTAAAAAAGATTAAGCGAATTAATTAAATTATTTTATTTTATTTTTTCTTAAACTAATAAGAAAAAAAAGTTTAATTTTGAAATAAGAAAAAAAGTTTAATTTTGAAATAAGAAAAAAATATTTCATAATATATACAATATATGATTCGATTAAGTAACTTATTTAGGTTTTAATCATTCCAAAAAAAAATCAACTATCTTATATTTTGCATCAGTGGAGTATTTTGACAATCAAATTGTTTTAGTGTTTTCTACACATAATAACTTTGTATTTATTATATACACCCAATACTTTAGACATAATAAAATATTATGCTTGTATATTACATAAATAAATAAAAAGAGTAAATACCCAATTTGGTCCTTGAAAAAAAATACGGACACCTTTTTGGTCCTCAATAAAAATAACTTGTCCCGTCATGTCAGGAAATCAAAAACCATCCCACGTTAGTCCTTAGTCGAGTTAGCTCTAACGGCGTCACTAATGATGCGACGTGTAACGTGAGTTGCGACGTCACATGCCACGGAGGAAGGCCAAAATAGTAAATACCCAATTTGGTCCCTGGAAAAAGTACGGACACCTTTTTGGCCCCTCAATAAAAATAACTCCTCCGTCATCTGGAAAATCAAGTACATTTGCCTTATGTTAATGGGAAAAAGGAAGAACATATATTAATTAGGGTTTAATATACTTACACTCTAAGTCGATCACAGCGATCTTGAACCTCAAAAACATATTTGTATCAATTTGTTTCTGACCTAAATGTATCAATTTAGCGGTCAAAACTCGAGAATCGGAAAACGAAATCCGGGCGGTATAATTGAAGAATATACCCGTTTCGGATCTGGTAGCCTTAACTCGGATGATATGCGGAATTAACAAAATGAAGAATAAAGCTGTTTCGGATGACCAATGTAGGAAAACGCATAATTGGGTGAAAATTTATCATAATCCCACCAAGAAAACAAAGCAATTGGCAAATCAAGAGGGGCGAGTTTGCAATAGTACTTAGCCTCTGCAAATGGGTTCTTTGGCGAGTTAGTCCTTGTTTTTCATTGGGGATTTGGAAGTTGCCTCTGCAGATGCAAAACGCAGCCTTCCTCCGTGGGTTGCTGAGGAGTGAAGACGGTGACAAGTGGGGACGACGTCGTTTTGGCCTTCCTTCCGTCAGTTAGCTCCTAACGGCGTCACTAACGTTGCTGACGTGTAACGTGAGTTGTTCCACTCACATGCCACGAAGGAAGGCCAAAATGACGTCGTCCCCACTTGTCACCATCTTCACTCCTCAAAGAACCCACGGAGAAGGCCGTTTTGCATCTCGCAGAGGCAACTTCCAAATCCCCAATGAAAAATGAAGGACTAACTTTGCTAAAGAACCCATTTGCGAGGCTAAGTACTATTGCAAACTCGCTCCCTCTTGATTTGTCGATTGCTTTGTTTTCTTGTTGGGATTATGATAAATTTTCACCCAATTATGTGTTTTCCTACATTGGTCATCCAAACGGTTTATTCTTCATTTTGTTAATTCCGCATATCATCCGAGTTAATGCTACAGATTCGAAATGGGTATATTCTTCAATTATACCGCCCGGATTTCGCTCGATTCTCGAGTTTTGACCGCTAAATTGATACATATAGGTCAGAAACAAATTGATACAAATATGTTTTTTAGGTTCAAGATCGCGGATCGAGTTAGAGTGTAAGCATATTAAACCCTAATTAATATATGTTCTTCCTTTTCCCATTAACATAAGGCAAACAGACTTGATTTTTCAGGGATGACGGGAGGAGTTATTTTTATTGAGGAGCCAAAAAGGTGTCCGTACTTTTTTCCAGGGACCAAATTAGGTATTTACTATTTTGGCCTTCCTCCGTGGCATGTGACGTCAGCAACTCACATTACACGCCAAGATCGTTAGTGACGCCGTTAGGAGCTAACTCGACGGAAGGACTAACGTGGGATGATTTTTGATTTCTGGTGATGACGGACGAAGTTATTTTATTGAGGGACCAAAAAAGTCTGTAACAGTATTTTTTTCTAGGGACCAAATTGGGTATTTACTCAAAAAAAAGAAAGAATATTATGCTTGTGCATATCATAATATTTTTCTTACTTCATCCTTTGACAATTAAACTTTTTTCCCCGCATGAAATAACTTTGATATAATATAATATTATTTCATCCATAAATAACTACAGCTACCATGTAATTAGTACAACTCAATAGAATAATGCATCAAAATTCTTAAATATCTCTTTGTATGTATTATAAAAGATCATTTGTGTTTCCAAACACTTATAAATTTGGAGTCGTTTCATCTTAATTTTAATTTTAATTTTTTTTAAAAAAAAAACTCCCAACTTCAACAACAACCGGAAACATTTGTTCACCTCCATCCATTTGATCCTTTTTGCATACATTATTTGAGTTCGTACTCCCCTGTGATTGAGAGAGTGGCATTCTTCATATTTATTCCCTGCTACTATTTGACACTTGTACACTTACAGCTCTCTTTGAATGTAGCCAATTTTCTTTTAAACAATATTTCAACCACATAAAACATAAGAGATAATCATTGAGTGCGAGAAGGAAAGAGATTTCCTGATTTTAGTAAATAAAGTATATTTTGTTTACTTCCAGAAAATAATAAAATTCAGAAGTAAGAAAAAATCATATAGAATCAACTATGTTGACTGAAATGAGGATAGAGAGACCAGATTCATCCAAACATTTAAAACAGAGAGAGAGAGAGAGAGAGAGAGAGAGAGAGAGAGAGAGAGAGAGAGAGAGAGAGAGAGAGAGAGAGAGAGTATGATATAGGGACTAACTAAAAAAACAGAGTATAAAAAAGTTTTGGTACACCAAAAAAGAAGGTAGAAGTCACAATAATTCAAAATCTCATATCACTAATGAATTTGGCCCAGATGGGGTCATCTACTTCAACTTGGCATCGAAGAAAAATCTTGCATCACAGAATAATAGATTATGAGATTCTATCCCATAGGAGGCCTAAACAAAGAACAGAGACTGGATAAATACCCCATTAGGTTCAGTGATGCATTTAGTTATCCGTTTGGAGCACAACCACAATCTATCCTTTCATATTTTTCTTCCAACTATCTCTGTGGTTCTATGTGTTGCAAAACTGCCAGAATGGATACAGGGGACAAATTCAAAAATACAACATATGGGATCTGGAAAAACTGCAAATATGTGAATTTCAAGAACTACAATAGAGGGAAAATAGCAAGTTCAAAAGTAATTAATAGTAAAATCAACAAAACTTGCATAGCAATTACCAAGGATGGGCTTCTGATCTCATTGATGGTGTCTTAATCAATAATCTAAAAGATTGTGAGATTAAGAAAACAAAAATGGAAAAATGCAATTGGACATGACAATAATATTGGAAAGTATAAAGTCCGCTACCTCCAGAATGTGAACATAGAAGCCTCACATAACAGGGTATAGCGTCAGAAGCATATAGAAAATTGCACAAAAGGATTGATTCCTCTTTCAGCTTAAAGTCATAATTGCAAAAAAAAAAAAAAAAACAATGTTGACTTTATCCAAAAACTTGAATCACTGATCTCCAAAGGATGGAAAAGCATTGTGTAAACTCTTCCTTGTCTTCATTGAATAATATCCATAAAAAAGATATCAAGATGCCACATCCAGCTTTCTTTGTCAAGAAGTAGACTTGCTTTTGACTTGTTCCTAGATTAGGTCAAATACACATTTAGCTATAAAATTTCTCTAAGCCAGAAGTCTTACTAGACTACTAAAAGAGACGAAAGGATAGTAATGACAACATTGAGTGGATAAGAACAAAAAGAAGTAGCACAGAGGAAGCAGAGATTGTCTACATAGTACATACTTCATATGCATACTTAATACGAGTATATACCAACTTTTGAGACAATTCATATTCTAATTTTCCAAAATCTTGGTGCAAAAAGTCATTGCTCTTTATCAGCTATAGCTAATGCAGACAAAAAGAAGCATAAAGTCATTGGTCAGCTTACTTGTAATAAGACAAATATTTCAAGGAATCAATATGCTAAAATGAAAGCAAGATGTAAATGTGACCTTATTTGGCATGTTGGCTTTGTGACACATCCTTAGTCATTTAACATCATTAATAAAATAAGAATTGCAGAGGTTAAATATCTTATCTTTTTCGGACAATAGTTAAATATCTTTTCTTGCAGTCATTTAACTTGACTCTTGTAGAGCTAAAAAATTGCAGATAGTCACAAATGTTTTTTTTAAAACAACTAACTTTGCTCAGTAATAAAGCTTATAATCAAACAAGCTCTTTAGGACTTTGTGCATAAAAGCTTAAGTGCAGTTTACTCCAGGTGTATCGAGTCACTTGGCCACCACCTGCAACTTCTATCACATTTGTTTAATTTTGCAGAGCTTGAGAATGTGTAGTCTGTTTTTTTATAAAACCATGTCCTTTATTAGTTCCACCTTGTATTTGACAGCAAAAAAGCATTTCGATTTGCTTCCACTGATTCATGCATGATCTGATACCCTTTTTTGTTCAAGTTTTATGAACATTGCTTCTTATGTTGTGTATATAAGTAAGCACGAATTTTAGATTATTATTTATGCTATGGTCCTTTTCTTGACTCTTGCAGATTAAGAATGCCTTGTTTTGATGTCCTTCCCGGTGTACTGTGGGAGCAACAACTTGAACATATAGATTTAGGGACCCAAATCGTGGAATTATACTTTGGTTTATTCATTTTGTGAGCTAGTATTATATGTGGACAAATGAATTTGCCTAAGGATAAGGGGCATATTGGAACCCATTATTCATGACATTAATTAATTACATATGGAAGCAAATAATCTTATCAAAAAGTAAATTTAAACACTAATTAACTAAAATCCGTTTTTTAAAACAAAAGTTAAAAAAGAGGTGATAGACATTTTGAAATTTTGACTTAACTTTCAACGACTGTTTCAAATAAACAGTCTTTGAAAGTTAGACTTTTAATGACTGTTTTTAAAAACAGCCTAAAGGTGTGCCTGTGGAGTTTGAATTGGTTTACAATTACCATTGAAAGAGCAAAGGAAATACTTGCTTCTTGTGGCCCGAGGACTCTCTGTTATAGAGATTCTTAAATGGGAGCTTTTCTTCCATCGCCGAACCAACAAATCTGGAACACCTTTAGGCTTAACAGGAAGATTCCGAAAGATTGAAATTGTTACAGTATAGCAGAGTAGGGATTCTATTATATGTCCGTGTCAAAGCATCAAAACCCCCTATGGTAAGAAAATGATTTATTTGCAATCTAACTTATGAAAAAGTAAGATTGGGTAAAGTTAGATTGTGAAATATAATTTATGTTTGGATTGACGATAATATAAGTAACTTTTGTAAAATTAAAACTTGTTTGGAATGTCGGTAGTAAAAGTGACTTTTAAGATAATTATAAGAGAAAAAGTAAAATCAAAATAACAAAAAAGTGAAAAATGCAACTTAGAAAATTTAGCAATGCTAAAATACATAATTTGATCAAAATAATATTACATAAGTAACTGGATCACAGGTCACGTACAATTTGGCCTCTAATTGTGTTACGAATATGATTTATTTGGGTTGAAGATGATTCAGCATAATTAGTCGAGGAATGCTCTTCATCTATTCTAATATTCTCATTTTCAACTTCCATAAAATTAACATCTGTTTGAGAATTTCTCCTAATAAAATTATGTATAGTCATTGTTGCACAAACCATATGTACTTGTATTTGATAGCTATATTTGCGCATTCTCTATAAGATTAATTTTGATAAAAAATGTTTAAAAAATTAAAAAACACTAAAATGTTTAATTAAATATATTTAATAGACAAAATCGTATATAAATTAGAATATATATAGATATATATTTGTATATATTCTAAAGTGCTCAGTTATCATGCTGTTTAGAACGGCTTGCACTAAGCCCAACATGCGTTTTTTAATACGTCGGAAATACCACTCCGGCCTATGAACAGTAAACTGAGAGAGTAACAAAAGCTAAGCCGTTTAATGAATCAGCTTACAGGAATAGTACCTTATAATATATTGATCACGAAGGCAAAAGCAGGAGCCCCCTTTTTTGTTCATAAAAAGTAAATACGTAAATCAATAAATAAAATCATTTAAGAAAAAGATAAATATAAGAGTGATTCATAGCTTTTCAAATTTTTAGCAGATTTTTTTCTGTCACTCAAATATAAAAGTAAAATTAAAAGTAATAGCAATATAATTAATAACGGGAATAATCTTCTGTCTCTCAAATATTTTTCATAGCTTTTTAAATTTTTGAAATAAACCCATATAAAAAAAAAAAGACAAACTAATTAAAATTAAAATTAAAATTAAAAATATAGCACAAAGCACACATATAATTATTAATTAGGAACAGGGAATACATGTTTAGTGTTACATAAATCACAAAATATGGCTTGTTTTATTTTTGAGTCTAAAATTAAAGTCCAGCCACCATACGGTTATCAATCGGTCAGCTGGCAACGATACATGTGGGCAACAGGTAAGTCGCGAATAGAGCGCGTGGGAAAGTAAGTCAATCTGCAGACTGCAATGATGTCATAGATATGCAGGTAATTAGTTAAAAGCACTAATAATTATATATGAAAGTAAAAAATATTAAATAAAATTATATATAGACATAACTTTTGAACTTTGATTGGAATTTGTGCTTGGCTGTGGGGTCATCCCATTTCAAATTGTCCCACCAATTTTGTTGTCCTTGGATAAGTGTCAACTTAAGTTTGGTAGAGTTGAAATTAAATGGTAACTTTTCCAACTTTGGACACCTATATATGACAACGGATTTGAGAGAAGGAAAAGGTAAGGGTGCCCTGTGAATGCTCTCAAGTATTGGTAAGTTCTGCAAAATCAGCTCGACAAGAGAAGAGAATACAAGAGAAGAATCCACATTCTCATCCTTTATTGCTTTGTCCTCTTTTATCACTTCTTCCATTGATAAACATTGTAACACCCCATTTTTGTAAATATTTTCTTGCCGTATTTGATCAAAGTTGAGCAGTCAGAAAATTTTTCGATTTAAAATGGAAACAGAGTCACTGAATAACAAGCATAATAATATGTCTGGTAGTCATAAGTAGTACAATCATCCAGAATATTTTTAAACAAAATAGACTACAATTTATTTTTTTTATCTTCTTTCCTATCTTAGGCTCCTTACCCTTCACCACGTCCCGAACTCCTCGAGATCACGAAGCTATATTAACATTTGAGATCCAATGCCCATTGGATCTCGGTGTAATCTGATTAACCTCGTACTTATGTAAACGGTATATGCATGATGAGATATCCACAACATTTCACAGTATAAAAACACATCTCCACATATCAGGCAATAACATTACACAACCCCTACAGTATGTATGTCATCCCAGTCTGCACACTCTCCGGTGCCACGATGTACCATCGTGTCCATAGCGCTAGGATAACTCTCAACGGTGTTAACAATACCATAACTCGTGTACCCATCATTCCACCATTTTCAAACCAAGAGAATCTCAGTATATGAACACAGCAATCACATATAGCATACAACAAGCATAAGAGTTAAGGTTACAATACGCGTCCGTACCTTTTCGGCGGTACAACGGTACTTTTACGGAAAACGGAAAACAGCGGGTGAAACAGCGGTATGACGGCGGCACAACAGCGGCTCGACGGCGGTACGATTAACTCAGATATCCTATAATGATAGTATTTATCAATATCTAGCAGCATAACAAGCATTTTAGGTACAAATTACCATTTTGCCCTTTTTGGCTCCCTAATTAGCGGAATTTCGCCGGGGCTTCCGTTTGTTTTCACTCTATCTCTCCGAGAATTTGTGAGATCTCTTCCCCCAATAATATTTTTGAAAATAATACTTTATTTACCCCTCAATATGATATCTAGACTATCTTGAAAATTTAAAGATAAATCTAGCATTCCTACTATCTCTACTGAAAGAACTACCGAAACTAAAGACTAAGGACCGAAGAACTTACCCAGGGCTTTGCTACACTTTCTCTGGACTCCTCCTTCTCTCTAAAACTTCTCTCTATTCTTAATTTTGGTGTGAAAATATGAAGAGAGGTAGTGTGCTATTTATAGGCAAATTGTGTGCACTATTCACACTTTTTCATATCGGATTTCGGCCGTCGGATCTAGGGTTTTAGAAAGAATCAATCCTAGCCATCCCCTTGTGTGTGCCGACCTCCCTCTCCCCAAAAGTCAAAGAAGTGATGTCATGCATGACATCATGCCTCTTGCTTTATGAGTCAGTACCGGTAAAGTTTCCAGTTCGGTGTCCGAAACGCACAATATCGGAGAATCTCAAAAATCTGATAGCAAGGCACTGAAGTTTTATTCTTCCTCTTCAAAACTACTTGGGTTAACTAAATTTTTGATCCGTTAAGGATATTCCGTAGTCTGCGAAGATTTTCGGATAAACGCGTCGGTTAAGGAAATAACTTACGGTAGAACCGACTTACGGACAAAAATTCATTTTGGTTCGTAATATGTTACGACCTAAGAAACCTAATCCCTGGTTTGTCACAACTATTTCATTTTGTATAGGTTCTCTTTTTACTATCGACCTTTTCCCTTAAAACCCGTATCCTAATGACTCATTTGGTTTCGAAATGACCTACGAGATAGTCCACTCTCAGGGTAGAAATTCACTTTGGTCTATAAAAAGTCAGGATGTTTCGATTTCAACCCTACATCTCGAGGTAGGATTTTATTTCTATCCGTTCTCGAATATCTTGTTGGCTCTTTTACAGAATATATTATTATTTAATTCAAATATCTAGATATTATTTGAAAAAGCCACAACCCTCTTCACACTACTACAATTATTTTTATTTCTTTATTTATTATTTTCCTTTAATTTCGCCCCCTAATTTATTTATTCATTTAATTTTTGCTTATTTAATTTACTTATATCATAATCTATCTTAATTAGTCATTAATTGCTTAATTAGCCACTTAACTATTGTTGATAATTTTCTTAATTAGGATTAACTATTATCTCACAACTATTTGACTTACATTGGTATTTTATATCCCATGTAAAATATTAAAAATCTTTTGGGGCCATAAAGTGCTTTTAATATTATTATATTTATGCTTTATATATTTTCAGGAAATAATCCCAAAAATTCCTAAAATTAAAGATAACATACTTCCTAAGTTTTTGTCAATATTTGCAGTCATATGGGATTTATCATAATATTTTCAGGCCATTTTCTGCCTTATAAAATACATTTTTCATTGATCTTAGCTCTTTTTCTTTTCTAATTTTCACAATAATTTCCCTAAGTAATAAGGTAATTTTGGCCATTTATTGAAACCACATATTCACCTCTAACACTTAAGAAATATTTATTTATGTTTAATAGTCATCCGGGTGTCGAATATCCGGGTATTACAAACATCCACAAATCTTAAGTCGTTGAAGGAGTGGAGCATACTTGAGCCATGTCACATGAGTTACTTAACACGAATCAATTTCCACCATTCGGAGCTTGGCTAGCCAACATGTTTCAAGCATAAAAGGATATTGATCGCTTCTAATATTCAACCCATTTAAAACAATTCCTTGCAACTTCTTTAATCCTAACATGGACCCTAATGATAATAAAGGCTTCTTAAATAGGTAGCCGAGAATAAAAGAAGAAAGGTTGTATAAGCAACTTTGCAATTTGGTTGACTTCAATAATTTGTTTAGGCCATCACTGCTCTGGATAGTTATCCATAATTCCTCAATTTTTGGTAGGCACTCCAGCTCTTCTAAAATTCTTCTCTCTTCTAATGGGCTTATCAAGATGCCAAGAAGTCTAAACACTCTCAATTGTTGAAGACTTGATAGGACTCCTAATGGAATCTCCAATCCTAAGTAACGAATAAAAGCTTGAAAACTCAGAAATTTTAAATTTGTCAAGGACTGCAAGTTGATCCAAAACTCTGGTTTTAGTGGAATTGCATCCATGAGATGAAAAGAAAAATATTCCAGAGAAGTTAAACCTCCAATGTCTACCAATTCGTGTCTGTATAAATGTAGTTCCAAGACTTTTAATCTCTTTATGTATTTAATATCTTCTAGCTGATGTTTTATCACTTTCATTAAAACAAGTGTTGTGACATTTGCAGGATCTATACTTTTTTGTGATTCCCACTCATTTGTGATCAAAATCCTCTTCACAAGTTCCATATTATCATGATCTTCTCGTAATAACCACAATGCCATGTCACGAATCATATCATGCATTTTAATTGTACGAGATACAAAAAAAATCATCTTCAACGCTTTCTAGCAAGCATGAAAGCTTCAACTTTTCAATAACAGGCTCACCATGCCCACGTATGTCTTGAACATTCATTGTCATATATTTACAAATAAATTTCTCCCACATCCATTTATCGATGAGATCAGAAACTGGAATCTCATAATCTTTTGGGTATAATGCACAGTACAAGAAACATCGTTTTTGTACCGCATCCAATTTGTCATAGCTATATTTGAGGATAGAGAATAATTTTGTCTCCAAATCCAGTGCAGTCCATGAAGAGCTTGTTAGGTTCTTCATTGAATCTTCCCAAACCTCCACACTCACTCCAACCATGCTACTTCCTAGTACAACCAATGCAAGGGGTAGCCCTTTACATTCCTTTGCCATCTCTTTTGCTAGCCTTGGAATGTTTGGATGTGAGTTTAGAGTTTCATCACCAACTTTCATACAAAACAACTCAAGTGCTTCTTTCTCTGTTAAAATTTCGACCTTGAATTTCTTTTGAACTTGCATTTGTGCGCACACATTTTCTAATCGTGTTGTAAATAACACTTTAGATTTAGTATCCTTTGGACGCGGCACTCCCACTAATTTCAAGTCCAACTTATCCCATATGTCATCCAATAATAAGACAAACTTCTTTTCTTTAAGGACTTCATATATCTTTGCTGTTTTTTTGCCTTGATCACTGCATTCAGTCCAAATGTCATCCCCAATCCTTATAAGTTTTCTAATAGTATCCATAATACTATCCAAGTTGGGCTCTTTTGACACCACTACCCATATCACAAGATCAAATCCTAGCCTTTTCTTCACTAGTTCATTATTAATTTTCTTTAGAAGGGTAGTCTTCCCTGCCCCACCCATCCCAAATAAACCAATGATGCTGACATTCTCTTCTTCAATACTCTTCCATACATTTTTAAACAACAAATCCAATCCCACTACATCATCCAGAGGCATTTCAATTGGCTCGGTTGGTTTTCTGTGAGCAATTTTGAAATTTTCACTATATCTTTTTCCCTCTGCTGCTAAATTATCTACATTTTTCAACATTTTAGCAGATTTCCTTCCTAGCTTGTAGCTTGACTTACAATTCTTGGGGCAACATTTACTTAGGCATTTGTCTTGAATTTCTTTGACTCCTTGGACTTCAATATCTGTTACTTCCTGTGTTAAGTATAAATTATTAATTTTTTTTATAAAAAATTTGTATGGAGCATTTTATACTAAACAAACTTTCCAATAAATTCTTTAATCCTAAAGGCATTTTCTCGCCCTAATAATTAGCTTTCGAGACCTAACTTAGATATTCCCTCTCACCACCTCATAATCCTAAATCCTTAACCTTAAACCCTAAATTACCTAGAGAGTCTAACCTCAAAAAAAAAAATGTCGTTCCTTAAGCAGAAGATCTAAATTGTCAAAACTTCTTTGTTGGACACTAGTTTGTATCTCTTGATAATTATCCAAAGTTTAAACTTTGTAGTTGTTAATTTTCCTCTCTAACGGCCTATTTGATTGGAGGAGCGAATGGAAGAGGAGGAAAAATAAGCCCCTCCCCTCATTTGATTTGAAATTTTGGAGGGAAGAGGACCTCAAAGCTTCCATCTATCCCCTCCCCTCCAACACCTCTATTTTGGCTCCCCTCCAAATTGTGGGGTTTTGGAGGGGAGCCAAAATGTAGTAACCATTTTACCCTTAAAACTTATGTGATATTCCAATAATACTCATGATAAAAAATATTATCATTATTAAAATATTTTATTATAAAATAAAAATATATTATTTACAAAACTATCATAATTAAAAATATATTTTAAAAAAAATTATATACTATAAAAATTATATCTTTAAGAATAAAAAAATATTATAATTATAACATATGCTCATATAAATTTAAATAAAATATATTATTATAAGTAAAAAATATCATTATTAAATTAATTTGAATAAAATATAGATTTTTACAAATAAAAATTATTATTATAAAATTGATTTAAAATAAAAATAATTTTTCATAAATAAAAGTACTATAATTATAAAATTTTGTTAATATAATTTTAAATAAAAATATCATCATAATGAAAATATATTATTTTTATTAAATTTAAAATAGATTATTTTATAATAAAATATATTATATGAAATTAGCTTTAAATGAAAATATATTATAAATAAAAAATACTATTATAGTTAAAATATATATATTATTATACAACTAAATGAAAAAAAGTTATATTACTATATTTATTATAAAGAAAATTTTATTATATTAATTAGATAATATGTAAATTAATTTATATAACATATAAATAAATAAAATATAACTAAATATGTTAGGGTAGAATGCAAGGACGGACTTAGAAATTGAAATTAGGGGGCAAAAATTACAGAAAAGAACCCATAATTTGAGAGAATCACATTTCATCCTTATAAAATTTTTAATATTTTTAGTTTAGTCCCTACACGAAACCTTTAGTGGGGACTAAATTGAAAATGTTAAAATTTTTATGAGGCTTAAATGTGATTTCCTAAAACTATGGGTTCTTTTCTATAATTTTAGGGGCGGGGCCACCCTAGCCCTCCCGATTCTGTCCCTGGTAGAATGGTAAATTGCTATCATTCCTTCCGAGCAAAAAAAAAAATTGCTATCATTCCTCCCCTCCCATCCTATCTTAATTCAAACAAGGAATAATTAAAAATCCTTCACCTCTTACCCATTCCTTTCTTCTCCTCCCCTCCATCCCCGGGAGAGGATCCTCTCCTTAGCAGGGCCTCTCCCCATCCCTCCCCATCACTCGCCCTCGGATCTTGGCCGTCCGATCCAGATTTGGATAACGAGATCCATCCAGTATAAAATTATTTTTTTTAAAAAAAAATATATATTTTTTTATTAAAAAAGCTGGGCCGATTGGATCAACATCCGGGACGGTCCCGGATGTATTTGTGACGGATGGGGAGAGGGGTGAAAGGGAGAGAAACCAGACCCCTCCATCCCCTCCCTTTAAACCAAATAGACCTTAGGCTTCTTTGCGTATGAGATGGCGCAATGTGTGGTCCCAACTCAGGACTATGAAACATGTGAGATGTGGTCAGGGGAATATAAGTTTATTTAGTATCCTAATAAGCTAATTGTTTGAACTCTCTCCAATTTAAATAATTTTAATTATAGATTTAAAAATATTTAAATAATATGTGCATAAATATTATATTAAAATATAGGAATAGGGTGTGATTTTAGCAACGAAGTTTTTCACTATAAGCTCTTTGGTACAATTAAGTTTTAAGTGTGTAAAAGTAGACATGATCTTTTAACAACGGAATAATTTAAGTAATTCTGTTAATGGCTCAAATGTCCTATAAAGTAAAAGGGAAAACAAGTGGGGTCCACTTATAAAAGAGATGGAAGTCTAAGCTAATTTAACGGAATTGGTAAAATTACTCCATTTTTTAAGAGATGGTGTTTACTTTTACACTCTTTAAAACTTGATTATGCCATATGCTCATGGTGAAAAGTTTCATTGCTAAAATTACACCTTAACTCTAAAACATAACAAAAATATAGAATAAAAATTAACAAATTATATTGTTCAATTTATCCCTTCTTTTATTAAATCCATAACTTAATAGTTTATTTGTATGAGTTTAAACATTAAAAAATTGAATAAAATACATTAACGACCTTCTGTTTTACATAAATTATAGTAACCTCCCCTATTTTTGAAAATGTACTATATAAAGCTTCATTACGATTAAAATATATGTTATATAAACCTCGATTATATATTTCAATTTCCATCTATCCAACTAAAAGTTAGTTTTTAAACCCCAACCTATTACCATATCAAATTAAAATCATAAAAAATTCATTTATATTTTAGTGAGAATGTTCTTGCAGCCTCATGTTGTAATGTGAATACAAATGGATTTTAAAGTTTTAAGGAATGAGTTTAATTTACTCCAGGCTCTAAGTTTTCTACATTATTTTCTTCTATTATTTTACTTGTTTTCTTTCTCTAATCTCCATACTATACTTTCTGAATTTTTCTGGACATGTTGATTGATGACTACTCAGCATGTAAAAAACACTTCAAAATTTAACTAATAAGAAAATCTTAAAAAGAAAGAACAGCTTAGATGCAAAATACCTGTTGAATGTTGTCAACTTTTTCCAGCCATCTATCGATTTCTTGTGCTCTTCGCATCCCTCCTGTGTTCTCAGCTTCTTCAACTCTTGTCTTCAAATCCTCTTTCATGCTTTGGAGATCTTCCCATTTATCTTTCAGTGACTCCAAATTCTCTTCCAACTTGTAAATATAATCAGCTTCTTTCTTGGCGCAACCACACAGACACTTGGTAATGTCCCATATGATTCCCCCGACTTGATCCATATGCCTCACAGTTATTTCCAAGCAATGTTAAGGTTTCATTCCTCCAAAACCAAACAACAAAGTGTGCAAGTTAGAGCGATTTATTTTTCTGTACGTAAAATAAAACTGTATACATTGCATAATCAACAGAGCCTACCTCTTTGTTCCAAGATATTACGATCAGTTGGCTAGCTACGCATCAGTTGATCCTTTTTATAACAGGATTTGAAACAATGATGGATTCATATTTTGTTTTAGAATAAAATGGAGGTATCTTGTTCTTGCTTCAACTTTAGTTTAAGTTTTCTTTTGGTTAGGCATTTATTCTTAATTGATCTGCTTTTGCTTTCTATTCTTTATTCTTTATTCTCAATTTTGTTTTTGTTCTTACTTGATCTGCACTGATTCTCCATGGATGTCAACCAATGCAAGCTTCCTTCTATTATATATTTATATTAAAAAACAAAAAACAAAAAACAAATAAGTAAAGAATGTTACCAATAAATAATAAAAAATTTCAGCTTTTCTAATTTTAGTGAAATAAAATATTTTAATTTTATAAACTTAAGTAGATAATTTTTTTTCTTAAATATATCTTCTTTCATCGTATATTATATATTTTATATATTATATAATCATAATTAAAAATGATTTCAAATTTTATTAAAAATGAAATAAATTGATTTCAAGAATTTCTTGTTTTTGGTTTTTTATTCGATAACTTTTCTAATTATTCTTAAATTAAAATATTATAAAATATAAATTTGGATATATATTACTTATGTTTGTGAAAGACCATGCTTCGCTTCCTCCAAAAAAATTTAGTTGATTCCGCCGGAGCCTTTTTATTTTTTATTTTTTGAAAGAGAGAGCTTGTGCTGTTCTTATATATAATGACAAATTGTATACTGAAAATTAAATATAATATTAAAGACGTATTACTATTTTCTATAACAAATTGTATTGATAACTGTGCGTCGCATACGCAAGTTATGTATTTGACTCTTTATTTTATATATCATTTTGAGCTTCCAAAGTTTCTAGAAAGTACACAAGGACAGTTTTTTTTCCTCTTTTTTTTTTTGGGGGTAAAGGATTGCTTTATGATGTATGTAATATTTATTATATAATTTAGTCTTTATGGTTGGACAATTTTTTTATTGTATGCACAATAAGAAATATTTATTTGTAATCATAATAAATCATGTAAGCCAATGTGAGTTGGCATAGATGGTAAGGGATCCAGGATTAGGCCCTTGGGTCATGGGTTCGATCCCCTCTGCCGTCGTTGGGACTCCTTTGGTAGGCGATCTCGTAAGTCCCCAGTAAGCTCTCATAGAGCCCGGGGCCGTGCCCTGGCCTTGGTGGGGGACTGATGTCGAACCCCTCCAAAACCTTTTTATATCAAAAAAAAAAAATCATGTAATTATTTTATAATCATATATTTTAAATGCCCCTATAAACTACAATTATATAATTAGCAACGACAAATTTTTATTAAAATGAAGCACTTTTTAAATCCCAACGTATTAATAAAAAAAAAATCAATGTCTCCAATTCAGTAAAATTCTAACATATCTATTATCTAACAGCATCAATTATAATAAAACACAAGGAAAGAATAATAATTTGTTTTTGGCCTCTATCTTTTTGTTTGATTATTTAGTACTCCATCCCTATTTAACTGTTTCATGTTTCCTCCATACATTTCTTTTCATTGATTTTCTCATTTACCTACTTATAAATCAGAGCATATTTTTCCCGACAAAAAAGGTCATATTTGAGAAAAATATGTTTTCATTATATTTATTATTTTTAGATATTTTTTTTAAAAAATTAAATCATACAATTTTGTTATTTGGATCTTATAAAAAGAAATGAAAGTAGTATTATTAAATTTATAAATTATATGATCAAAATATAAATTTATGGACAAATAGTCAACTTGTAATTAATTTAATTATTTAATGCTGTGAATATTAATTTATTTTGTTCTCAAATTTTCTTTTTCATGAATGCATCACATTTCATTTACATTTGATTTGGCAACCAAAAGTTAGTTTTTAAACCCCCGGTAAATTACCATATCAATTTTTTTTAACCACAATTACCATATCAAATTAAAACTCATATAAAAATGTTCATTTATATAATTTAGTAGGAACATTCTTGTAAAAATACCGCAAAGTTTAACTAACAAGAAAATCTTTTTTTTTTTTTTTTTAAGGGGGAAAAAAAAGGAACAGCTTGAACGCCCAGTACAAGTTATAAAATGATTCCCCCAATTTGGTCCATATGCCTCTCTCACTTATCTTCCAAAAAATGTTAAGCTTTCATTCCTCCAAAATCACACAACAAAGCGTACAAGTTAGACAGCAATTTCTTTTTCTGAAAAACAAATCCTATATCCACTAGAGCTTCTAGTTCCGAGAGATCGTCTTTTATATATGCTCAGTTGGCTACCTACACATTTTATTCAATTTATTATGGGATTTTAAACAATGATGGATGAGCTTTTCTTTCAGGAAAAAAAAAATGGAAGTATCTTGTTCTTGCTTCAATTGTAATTTTTCTTTTTGTTTGGCATTGATTTTTAATTGATCTGCTTTTGCTTTCTATATTTTATCCATAATGCTGATGTTAGTGAACAAGTTGGGTATCATCGTTATATATGAGCGTGAAGATCTTGTAAGATCATATATGTTGACGATCTGGGAAAGCGTCAGAATTTAAAGCAAAAGACACAAAAGAAAGGAAAAAGAGAAAACCGAGAAATGAAGGAAAGAATAAAGATAGACAAAACATAAATCCAGCAAGCAACTTGGGCATTTTTTCCAATTTGCCCCTTTTTGAATAACTATTTAACAAAATGCCATTGTTTAGAAACTATTTAAGCATCTGCCCCTGTTTAGTCGACTAAATCGCGGGGGGCAAATTTTTTTTGAAAATCCCCAAGATTTAGTCGACTAAACATAAGTTTTTTGTCGACTAAATCGCAAGGGGGGGTAATTTTTTTTGAAAATCCCCGATATTTAGTCGACTAAACATAAGTTTGTAGTCGACTAAATAGGGGGAATTTTTTTGAAAATCCCGAGATTTAGTCGACTAAACCTTAGGGTTTAGTCGACTAAATCGCGATTAAACCTTAGGGTTTAGTCGACTAAATCGCGGGGCAATTTTTTAAACGTCTACGGACTGATTTAGTCGACTAAACCACGAGGTTTAGTCGACTAAATCAGTCCAGAGACGTTTTTAAAAACCCCAATCACCCATTCGAAACCCTAATTGACTAAGGGAGCCGCATACACCTCTCCTCCTCTGTTTTTTTCACTCAAACCTTGTTGAATCCATTGGTGGGTTGCGAAGGAAGCTTGATTCTAGTGTCATTTGCGTCGATTTAGGTATGTTCTCATCTCCATTTCGAATCTCCACCGTTGTTCTTGCGTTTATACGAACCCCATTTGCGTTTTTCATTTTACGCTTTCATTGGGTGATTTTCTTGTGTATCTTTGATTGATTTGTGTATGTTTGTTATGTTCTCATCTCCATTTCGAATTTCCGACGTTGTTCTTGCGTTTATGCGAACCCTCATTTGCGTTTTTTCGTTTTGTGGTTTGATTGGGTGATTTTGTTGTGTATGTTTGTTTGATTTGAGTATTTACTTAGGATTTATGGATAAAAATGAGGAATGTACATGTGAAAGTGAAAATATTTATATTGGTTGATAATTTTTTTTGACGAATTTCACTTCGTTTTTCATCAATTTATTTATTGTTGATTGTGTTTATTTGTTAAAATGATGAATGTTTGTTGTTTATAACGATGAATGTTTGTTTATGTTGATTTTGTGTATGTTTGTTGTTTATTTCTTGTTGATTGTGATTTTTTTATTTATGTTGATTGGGTGATTTTGTTGTTTATGTTGATTGGGTGATTTTGTTGTTTATGTTAGATGTTTATAGTCGTGTGTTTATGATTAATGTTTTTCGAATAACCTATAATGTTCATTTGTAGGTTGTTGTTGCCATCATGCGTAGACAAGCTCCTTCTAACACCGACAATGAGCGTGGGAGGCGGATTAAGCAACGAGCGAACCGCGGGGCATCTTCCTCTAGGGCACAACAGGCAGAGCCTGAGCCCGTTGTGGATCTTCCTTTCGGCTATCTATTCGATAACAATGTACAAGAGCATGAGCGATTCATGGAGAAATTTGCCACCAGACCCATCTGCAAGCCAAAGTCATTAGATATCGCATTCTTTGCGAATGAGGGATTTGACATAGTGCCGATGTTGGAGAATTCCCATCTGAGAGGCTTGGCGGAGAAGACTTGTGAGTATTCAGAGGTTATGGTGAGAGCCTTCTACTATAACATGAGCTATATAAATGGTAATTTGCAGTCTCGCGTCTGCGGGGTTGACATATTTATGACGCCTGCCGACTAGACGGTGTTACTTGGGTATGATTTTGATGGAGCGGGGGGTGTTCGGTGTGATGGGGATAGCATTGTAACATTAGAGGGATTTCATCGGGAGGAGGCAGTGCATGAGATTCGGAGGCCAGGAGCTCATAGACCTATACTTTCTGTGGGCCAGCTAACTGTTAATGCCCGTATCCTCTTCTATGTCATCACCCACATATTGTTCCCTCGGGCTTACAATCATTCGAGGGTGTTGGAGGGTGACATTCCTGTTATGTGGGCTATTCGTTATAGCATTAACGTGAATTGGAGGCACTTTGTATGCAATATTATGTATAAGGCCAAACAGAAGGCTAATCTTTGCACTCCCTTATGCGTATCGGTTCGGGGATATTGGAGCATTTCGGTGTTCCTATGCACACCGAGCAAATGGTGAGTCGAGAAAACATGGAATGCCATCTTTGGACGGCGTCTAGTGGAGCGGTGCAAGATTTCAAAGGGCCAAATGGTGTGTGGCATTACACTAATGTTGAGGAGGAGGTACCTGATGCTGGCCCGATTCCACCCGTTGTTGCTCCTAAGTTACATGATGATGATGACGACGATGCTGATATGGAGGACTTTGTTGTGCCGGATGGTGGATTCTCCCTTGATGATGTCATGAAAGCCATCTATGCTTACACGAAACAGAATGTCAAGATGGAAGCGAAACTAAAAAAGTGGCGGAAGAGCCACATTGAAAAAGAGAATGAAAGGTGGAGGTGGATGCAGGGTCGGATGAAGGGGATAGAGGATAGGATTGGTCAGTTGCAGCTTGGACGAGAGCATGAGGTAGCCGGTGACGACGACCAGGGAACTCCATCTGAGGAGGAGGCTGACACATCTGAGGAGGAAGCTTAGATTTATTTGTACTCCCTTATTGTTTTTTGACATTTGCGATTTCATTTGACTTGATGTTGCTTTTTAGTTTGTGTGGTTAGACTTTGTCCAAGTGTTATGACATTGATGTTTATTTTTAATGAATTTTGTTGCTTTTGGTTTATGTGGTATGAATTTATCCAATTTGGTATGTAAAATTGTGTTGGAAAGCTTGAATTGTATGCTGGAAATCGAATTGGACAGGTGAGGGGTGCCTCTGTTTTGATTTAGTCGACTAAACCATAATGGTTTAGTCGACTAAACCCTATTTAGTCTTCATGTATGTTACATTATATCCATACAGACGTTGTATCCTCTCTTGTATCAGCATTGGTTTTAAAGCTGGATCTTCTCTTAACATACCTAATGACAACAAAGCAAATTATACATGTACTGTCAATAACTAAACCGAATGTAACTAAAAAACAAATGGAAAACCTACTGATAATGGATGAACATATAACATCTGAATCTAGATGTCTATGATCCCGGGCGAGATTTTGGTTTAGGCAGGTGTGCTCTTGACCCAACTTACGCACCACCCAACAATTTTCATTCTTCGGGGAAATTGCCCTCATATACTAGGGACAACCGTCAGCATGGTTTTGACACTGCATCACAAACCTATTCTCATCGCTTTTTCCAACTTTGGCTGTACGATGAGACTTCATGCAATATAATTTCACGGCATGTTGCATTTCATACTTAGAATGAAACTGTTGATACAGATATAATGGATCACCTAAATGCCAACCGCCTTGCCCCTCATCACCACCATACAACATGTCTATGTCATCATCACAGTGTGCCAAATTAATGGAGGAATAGTGCGGGATTTCGTTCCAAAATGGCTCACTCTTAGGCCCTACATCTGTAAAGATGTTTCCTTTGTCATAACCACTAAATAAAAATTACAAATACAAATACAAACACAAGTTTACTAACTTACCACTTCTAATTGGGTCAACACGAAGCGGTGGCATTGTTGCGGTACTCGAGTTTACTGGGTTCGTGCGAGCATCAAAATAACCTTGTACATCGATTATGCATTTTTGTCACCTAGTGGAATAAACCTCTCAAATTCGTCCTCCTCATCGCTATGCATATTCTCATATTCCTCATCCTTCTATTCCTCTTCATCCATCAATGTTACCTGACTTAAGACTTGTGAAGGTGCAAATACACCGACAGGTCTATCTTCTTGACCAAAATACTGTGGAGATCTTGTATGCATGGGTATAGATGATGATTCACCAGATTCAAGCTCAACATATATCTCAATAAAATTTTGTGCTCTCCGATTAGCAAATGCATCTATGACACACTCTACGTCTTCATCATCGCATACATCGTTACTAATGTAGTATACACTATCCTTACCCACTATAGTCTCCACTTTGGCAATTAACCGATGAATGCATTGTCTTCCATGTAGCCCCAATTTTTGATAAATTTTTCCTTTGAGCTCGTTGTACGTAGTGCCCCGTTTGATTTTTATCATTTTCGTTTTTCCTTCAAATTGAACAACATCGGGACCTACAAAATGCCTCCCACTATAGTAAATTATAGTAACGTGTGTGTTTGGACTTGAACTCATCCTTCACACCAGAATTTGGGAGCTGAAAAACGAAGGGTTTCAGGTTACAAACAAAAACAAAAGCTTAACAAAGTGAAACTACAAACGGGGTTCATATAAACGCAAGAACAACGGTGGAGATTCGAAATGGAGATGAGAACATACCTAAATCGACGCAAATGACACTAGAATCAAGCTTCCTTCGCAACCCACCAATGGATTCAGCAAGGTTTGAGTGAAAAAATAGAGGAGAGGTGTATGCGGCTCCCTTAGTCGATTAGGGTTTCTGAATGGGTGATTGGGGTTTTTAAAAAACGTCTCTGGACTGATTTAGTTGACTAAACCTCAGGGTTTAGTCGACTAAATCAGTCCAGAGACGTTTAAAAAAATTGCCCCGCGATTTAGTCGACTAAACCCTAAGGCTTAGTCGACTAAATCTCGGGGATTTTCAAAAAAATTTGCCCCCCCCCGCGATTTAGTCGACTAAAAACTTATGTTTAGTTGACTAAATCTCGGGGATTTTCAAAAAAAAATTGCCCCCCGCGATTTAGTCGACTAAATGAGGGCATTAGTCGACTAAACAGGGGCAGATGCTTAAATAGTTTCCAAACAGGGGCATTTTGTTAAATAGTTATTCAAAAAGGGGCAAATTGGAAAAAATGCCAAGCAACCTGATGCTAGAGAGCTTTGTTTTAATTAATATATTTATCACCTTTATCAAACTGGCTCTAACTTTAGACAACTATATCCAGAGGAGTATGGTGATGGCATACACCATTCTCATTATATTGCAGGGAAGTACAGTGCTATGTAATTTTATATCTATCTTCCCCCTACTTATCCTTAAAGAAAAATAACAGAAAAATACCACTTAAACTTCAAAATCCTGTGGACAACGATAGTAATGAGATTAATAAAAACAATAAAGCAATTAACAACTTCTTGTATTAGAAAATCACCTATTTGAGATTTTGAAATTCAAGTGGTATTTTCTTGAGATTTTCCCTATCCTTAATATGTAATGCCAAATCTATCTAATTTAGAAAAATCAATTAAAAAAAAATTGTTCCACCAATCTTGAGTTTGGTGATTTTGGAATATAATCACACTACAAAAAAAAGGGTATTAGTAGCGGTTTTAACCGCTACTAATGACATTTGTAGCGGTTTAACAAACCGCAACAAAATCATAAAAATTGTGGCGGTTTAAAAAGAACCGCAACAACAACCGTGACAACTTTGCCTCATTCTTGAGCAAAATTTGTCGCGGATTCTGAAACCTGCGACAAACTAGAGACTTTTACAATTCTGTAGCGGTTAGAGTAAAATAACCGCAACAAACTTGAGCCCCTTGCTATTCTGTAGCGGTTTTAGCTTAACCGCTACAAAGTTACTTTTGTGGCAAAAAAAAGTCCAAACTATTTGGTTTGTGTCAAATCAATTAGTTTGGTGAAAATATTTAAAATAATAGAAATTTCAATTAATTTATTTATCTTCTTGAGTTTCCCAAAACACTCGAAAGTAATAAATTAGGAATAATTAGTTTACGAGAAAATAGTCTAACATGCACGTGAAGATTCACATTCGGTATAGCCACCAATCTCTCCTGGAAACACTCACCGACTCATTTTGATCGAGATATTTTACGAGAGAGAAAGGTGGCTATAATGAAAACTAATCTTCGGTGCACGTTCGACTATCTTCAGAAGAGTAGAAGTCTTCACGTCAGAGGAAAAAAAAAATCAAATCTGGATTGTCACTGAAGGAACCTTCTCGGCTACAAAGAAGAGAGAGGCAAATATCTGCCGCTCTTATCTCTCGACATAAGAGATCAGGGTGGCAGATATCTGCATGTCTTCGACTACTCAGCCGAGAATGTTCATTCAATGATAACGCAAATTTGGTATTTTCTGAAAATTTATAATTAGTTGTACGAACAGATTAAGTATATATAGCAAAAATATTTGTAGCGGTTCTTTGGACAAACCGCTACAAAATTATATTATCGATGCGGTTGCGGCTTCGCTTCACAAAGACCGTGACAAAACGTTGTCGTTCCGCTATCTTGTAGCGGTTTCTTTCGTATAACCGCTACAGAATTACAGCGACAAAGTTCGCGCCAACGCTGGCGCCAAATTTGTAGCGGTGTTTCCAAATCAACCGCAATAGATGTTGCGCCACGTAGTCGCGCCATAACGAGCCAAGGCGGCGCCACATTTAATTGTAGCGGTTTACTTTAGTATAACCGCTACAAATAGCTCAAGAACCATTAATTTGTTGCGGTTCATTAAAAAACCGCTACAAAAACTCGGAAAATAATGATTTTGTAGCGGTTATTTATGACCGCTACGGATGAACCGCGACAAACGATAGTTTTTTTTGTAGTGTCAATTGGTAATCAAATCGAAATTTCAAATTGTAAAATAATTTTACTTAATAAATTTATTAAAAATAGAATTGCAAAATAATTAAATTCAAAACTTATATACTTTTATTTTCATTCATCAAATTTTCTTATGTAAATCTAAGTAACTTGTGTCAAAACTCAAATACACTTCAAAAAATGGAACCACAAAATATAAGAAAGTTATATATCAGGCACATATGTTTCATGCCAATCATGCTTATGATTTGATAATGATGTTTTATTATTTATTTATTTTTTTCCCTGTTTGATTTGATCTCATACGGTGCGGTCAAGCAAGGTTGGTTTTTTTTTTTTTTTTTTTTTTTTTCATGCTTGTACTATAGATACTGATATATCACATCCTTCACATTAAAAAAGGCAGTTAAAGATACTATATGATATATTCATAACAAAAAAGTATATAAAATATTAGTCTAACCCACTCCACTGATAATTTGTGTATAATGGAAAACGTGACAGAAAAAAGGAGGGTCTGGTATCGTTGTGGGCATCATCACGCTTATTACAGATGAGGACAGACATTAATGGTTTAGATTAATAATCAGAACTTAATTAATACATATCGCTTAATACCTTTTAAGGAGCGGTAGCCTCTCGGGTCCAGAGAACAAACTGCATATGGACTGCAAAACTTCACTCATCATCATGGCTTTGGTCTTAAGAGCCTTCATATACCTCACAAAGTCTTGATACTCTGCACCACTCAGCTTCTCCCTAACCTGTAAGTCATCATTAAAACAAACCATTGGTTAGAGTTCCCACCAGTAATATTCAATACAATGCCCCAAAAAACCAGACCAGCTTTTGAACTGGAAGTAACAAATTACAATTTATTGAGTCATAGTCAAACCTAGATCTAATTTTAAATACATTGTAAAGTATATGGTAAATAATAGTACTACAAAATATCAAATTTATTAATTTATTTCAAGCACCCAAAAAAAATTATTTAATATAAATATGGTTGTTAAGTCATTCTCCTAATTTTACTAGGCCCCGCTTATTTTATCACATAAATGCCGGCCATAAAACTTATCCCACGTCGATCTGTAAAACAGTCTTGATTCCACACCACTGCACTTAGGCAAGTAGGCATACCAGTATTTTTAATAAACCCTTGATTAGAAGAAACATTCAAATAAGAATAAAAAATTGGACATAACATCAAAGTTCAACTACTGATCTTAACCTAGATGCCTGTTTGTTTTAGCTTTTTAAAAGTGCTTTTACAACTTATGAGGCAAGTATATAAGAAAAGTTTTATCTCAGTTTGCAAAAAAAAACTTATGAAACCAAGGTTTGGGGGTTTCCCAAACTGGCACTAGGACTGAAATTGTCTTAAAGAATAACATATACCCATATGATTTATTTCCCTTGTTGGGCCTTGCCACTAACAACATCTCAATAAATCATAACAATTAAATAGGTTATCAAATAATTGAATGAGACCAGATGCCAATATTAGACCAAATGCATCATGCATAATCCACACCACTGCACTTAGGCATGTAGGCAGACCAATGGTCCCAGCATTGAAGGTCATTTCATTACCTAAACAAGGAAAGCCGATCCCCAGGTTTCATCATCTGCAGGAGGTTCAGAATCTGGAGGACGATTGTCTTTTTGTGTAAGGAGCTCAACATTCCTACTACTATTTTGGGGAGCTCCATTATCTTTATGTAGCAGTTCCACACCATGTTGAGCATTTTGACGGACTGTGTTCAAAAGCAAGTTAAGTTCCAACAATTCCCTTATTAGGGTCCCGGTTGACGTGCTGCGAAATGGTAGCTCTTGATAAGGCCGGTACCTGTAATCTCATTGATTTGCCTTTTGGAAAGAAGGCTATTGGGTGTAAGTGGGTGTTCACGGTCAAAACAAAAGCTGAAGGCACCTTGGAACGTTTGAAAGCTCGACTGGTTGCCAAGGGTCATGCTCAGACCTATGGTGTTGACTATTCGGAAACCTTCTCCCCTGTGGCAAAATTGTCCTCTGTTCGACTCTTCATTTCTATGGCAGCCAATTATGGTTGGGATCTTCATCAGTTGGATGTTAAGAATGCATTTTTGAATGGTGATCTTCTCAAGGAAGTATAAATGGAGCAACCATTTGGTTTTGTTGCTCAGGGGGCGCGTGGGAAGGTATGCCATCTTTAGAAGTCTTTATATGGCTTGAAGCAGAGCCCTCGTGCTTGATTTGACGGGTTTAGCTCTGTGGTTAAGAAGTTTGGTGCGAGTCGAGTAAGTGTGACCATTATGTGTTTTTTCAGCGAGACGGATCTTTGGTATGATTTCGTTAGTGGTATATGTTTATGATATTATTATTACGGGTAGCAATGCTTCGGGAATCTCATCACTTAAGGCCTTTCTTAATTCTCATTTTCAAACAAAGGATATTGTGTGTTTGTGGGTGGAAATTTAGTATCATGGAGGAGTAAGAAGCAAGATGTGGTCTCTAAGTCGAGTGCAGAATCTAAGTATAGAGCCATGGCTGAGCCAGTACAGGAAATTGTGAGGATTCAACAGTTAATGAAGGAGGTTGGTCTTGCCACGTCATTATCTGCGAAGTTGTGGTGTAATAATAAAGCTGCTCTACACATAGCCTCCAACTCTGTGTTTCATGAACGTACGAAACACATTGAGATTGACTGTCACTTTGTACGCAATAAGATCAAGGAGAACTTTATTTTTTCGGGGCATGTGCGGTCTAGTGACCAATTAGGTGACCTTCTGACTAAAGCCTTAAATGAGACTCAGGTTGACTATCTATGTAACAAGTTGGGTTTGATTAACATCTATACTCCAACTTGAGGGAGAGTGTTAGGAAATATTGATAATTAGTCATAATGGGCCTATTAACTCTAAGGCCGCTCTCTTGTTTATATATATATCCCTCTTGTATACATGAATAAGCATGAAACTCAGATTATATGTCTCTATTTCCTACAATCTAAACCAACTCTTCACACTCACTGGTAGGACCCATTTGTGCTATTTAGTGAATTTTTGTTGTTGTCCAGCCCTAATTCATGGTTCTTAGCCTTTATTTAGTGCTTATAAGGCCAAAACTCAGCACAACCTAGTAGTTGCATGTCCCAACCTTTGAACACCCATAACTTCAAAATTAGCCTCTGTACTAGTTGGACATCAAAATGCCTTCCTACATGGTGAACTTGAGAAAGAAGTCTAATGGAGCTACCTCCTAGATTCATTGCTCAATGGAAAGTCTACATTAGTATGCAAATCACATTGCTCTATTTATGGACACAAGCAATCAGCATGGGCTTGGTCTGGGCATTTCAGCAGTGTTGTTTGACAAAATCCTAATTTTTGTCTATATGATATGGATAACATTGTCCTAACTGACAATAATCAAGAAGAAATTTCTCAATTGAAATAGCACCTACTTGATCACTTTCAAACCAAGGATTTAGGCAAGCTATACCACTTTGGGGCATCAAGGTAGCTCACTCAGACTAGGGTGGTGATCTCAAAGAAAGTACAAGGTAGATATTTTGGAAAAAATCAGTATATTAGAATGTCAACCGGTTGATTCTCAAGAAAAAGTGAAACATAGAATTAGATTCTTTTTTCCAAGTGACACCTCAAGAAAGAAAAACTAATAATAGCTTTAGTTAATTTAGAGCCAAGATATGCATTTTCAAGAAATAAATCAGAAAAAAGGAAAAAACCTTTAATCACAAAGGATAATTGCTCCATAGTCATGGCGGTGACGAATTACACGTCCAACAGTTTGATTCACTGCACGTGAAGCTTGCTGATTATACCACTCTTCTCCAGTTAAAACCTGACAAAAAATGATTATATACAATAGAAACTACAAAGGGAAAAGAATTATCATAAATTTCAAGTGATACTAACATTACCTTACACAATTCTCCTTGGGTTTGAGATTGTTGATCCACAAATTCTCGCTTTAAATGAACCTGAATGTTATTAAATTTAATAAATACATCTTTGCAATTATTTATTTCTATAAGTTGGCCAAAAAAAGAGAGTATAGATTTCTATAAATTAGAAATGACTGTCATGTGTTTGCTTTCTGACTATTACAAGGACAACTGAGGGGTAATAAATTAACATCTATTTATTTACAAGTTTAAGATTTTAAAAATGAAAGCATCAGCTCAGAACTTAATTTTTAGCAGGTTTGGAAACATAAGGTCATGACTTATCGAAAAAACAAGAAAACATATGGCCATGTATAAAGCACTGATCTTAGAGTATAACTAGTGACATTTTGGTAAACTTCTACATAACTTTCAGAAGGTTATTAACAAGAAGTTTTACAATACTAAATTTATCGAATAGCAGAGTGGCCCACTACACAAGGCTTCCAATATTTATAGACTAAACAAATCAAATTGCAATACTATCATTGACATAGTGAAAGATAACAAAATTCTAAAGTGCAATGTAGATTTCTGATCTAATTAAATTTTATTTTTTAAAATCTAATATTAGAAACCAGATAAATTTTTGGAACTCTTTTTCTTTTCTCACACAAAATTAGCTGTCTCAATTTATTTTTATTTTACATTTACATTTAGTAATAAATAAAACAATTTCTGGTGAGGCGACAGTTGCCACTGACCACTAATATCAATTGCCCCATTTTCACAATTAATAACTAATCCAATAGTCTAACCAAGTTCAACCTCACAAATAGTGAACCCTAACAACAATAATAACAATTTCTTCACTTCCATCCATTTTATCCTTTTTGCATACATTATTTGAGTTTGTACTCCCCTGTGACTGAGAGAGTGGCATTCTTCATATTTATTCCTTGCTACTACTACATTTGACACTAGCTTGTACACTTACAGCTCTCTTTGAATGCAACCAATTTTATTTTCAACAATATTTCAACCACATAAAAACATAAGAGACCATCATTGTGTGTGAGTAGGAAAGAGATTTCCGAATTTTAGTAAATAAACTATATTTGGTTTACTTCCAGAAAATAACAAAATTCAGAAGTAAGAAAAAATCATATAGAATCACCAATGTTGGCTGAAATGAGGATAGAGAGACCAGATCCATCCAAACTTTTTTTTAAAAAAAAAAAAAAAGTACAATGATAAGAGTATGATATATACAGGGACTAACTAAAAAAAAGAGTATAAAAAAGTTTTGGTACAACAAAGAGGAAGTTAGAAGTCGAAATAATTCAAAATCTCATATCACTAATGAATTTGGCCCAGATGGGCTCATCTACTTCAACTTTTTTTTTTTTGATATAAAAGAGGAGGCTAAAAAGCCTTGCAATATAAAAGAAAATTACATATGGGGAAATTAATCCCACTCTCTCTCGCAAAACCTAAATCCTTAAATACATAGGACAATCCTTTAATATGCTAGAATTTGAAATACCCGCTTTAGCTAAAGCATCTGCGACGCGATTCAGCTCCCTGGGTATGTATCTGAAAATAACCTCCCAGCTCCTATTCTTTAAATCCTGGATTTTATCACACAACAAATTTCCACTAGCACTACATTCAGACTGAAATAATCCTATAGCTTCAGCAGCATCAAATTCAACCACTAACCTCCTAATGCCTACATCCCAAGATAAAGACATACCTTCAAAAATAGCCCAAAGTTCGGCGTTCCAGGCATCGCAAACACCAATCTGTTTACTGAAACCATCAGTCCACAATCCTTGATCATCCCTCAAAACACCACCACAACCAGCCTTGGATGAGTGTAGATTAACCGCTCCATCCACATTTATCTTCCACCATCCATTATCAGGTTTTTTCCATTGTGGGTGACTCGGCAAATGAGTATTCCCTGACCCAGAGGAATAAATATCGCTCATGGAATACCTCTTCCAAGCATGAAGCACTGTCATAGAAGGATTAGTTGGTTTCACAAAATCATCATCAAATATCAGTAGATTTCTCCACTTCCATAATAGCCACACAGCTACTCCAAAGAGGGTCTCCCAGATTTTCCCCTCCGTCCTTCCCAACTGTTCATTTAAATTCATACATATCCAATCCTTCAGCCCTACACGAAAAAACTTTGAAACGTACCTCGGTAGTAGCAATTCCAGCCACATAGCTCTGGCGTATGTGCAATCCCTTAATATGTGTAATATGTCCTCTACCCCACTATTACAGTAGCCACAGTATGCTGATGTTGGAGACCAAGAACTCCTCCACTGATTAGTAGGTAATTTATTAAGCATCACCCTCCATAAGAAAACTCGAATTCGCTCAACTCCATCCCACTTCCATATCTTCTTGAAAACCTTTCGATTTGCATTCTTAGGACATTGTTCAATAAGAGAATATGCACTCTTGATTGAAAAATTCCCCAAATTTGTAG
Source organism: Acacia melanoxylon (assembly GCA_019022615.1). Lineage (NCBI taxonomy): Eukaryota > Viridiplantae > Streptophyta > Magnoliopsida > Fabales > Fabaceae > Acacia > Acacia melanoxylon. The sequence goes on from JAFJYJ010000003.1 coordinate 18,934,242, forward strand.
CTCCCCATGTCAGCAGATCATTCCATGCATCTGCTCTGGGAGGAATATAAGCAAACAGGCGTTGAGTAATATTAGGATCAAGAATTCCATCAAGCTTCTGGAAATCCCATCCTCCCCCATTCATCCAATCCGCCACACAAGACTGGTTTTCCTCTTCAGTTAACTCTCTTCTACAGAATTCTTTGATTTGCTTTCCACACAGTAGCCACTGATCATTAAAAAACTTAACAATCTTCCCATCTCTAACTTGCCATTTAGTACCCATAGAAACAATGTCACTCTGAGAGCAAATGAATTTCCAGATTTTTGAATCTCCTGGCCAGCAAGTCAGTAAGGATTCCTCTTCTCTCATCATATATTTCTGCTGCATAATTTGAGCCCATAAACTTGATTCTCCCAAAATTAACTTCCAGGCAAGTTTGGCTCCACATGCTCGATTAACCGAACTAAGCTTCCTAAAACCAAGGCCCCCATCCTCTTTAGGCCAAGTGATAGAATCCCATCCGATAGGATGAAATTTCCTGGTTGAATCATTGTGGCCCCATATAAAATTTCTTTGGAGCCTCTCCACCTCATTACAAACAGAATTGGGAATTTTAGAGACTTGCATGGGAAATAAAGGAATTGAGCTCAAAACTGATTTGGCTAGTGTTATTCTCCCGGCCATAGATAAGCAATTAGCTTTCCACGTTGAGAGCTTTGATCTTACGCGCTCAATAATGTAGTGGAAGGTTTCCTTCGTTTTCCTACTTCTAGTTAAAGGAAATCCAAGGTATCTACCAATTTCTGTAGTAATTTGCATTTGGGAACCCTCCTTAATCCTTTGCTTGATATGAATCGGCACTTTGGGGGAAAAGAAAAGAGATGATTTGGAGAAATTCACTTTACTTCCAGAGGCTGCCATAAAAGTTTCCAGACATCCTAACATACATGATGCTTGCCGTTCCGTTGCCACACCAAAAAAAAGAAGATCATCTGCAAATAGAAGATGAGAAACCCTTGGGCCTTCTTTAGTAACATAAATAGGTTGCCATCTCCTAGCCTCCACTGCATCACAGATTAAATGTGACAGCTTATCCATGCACAAGATAAATAGAAGAGGAGATATAGGGTCTCCTTGTCGTAAGCCTCGGTTTGGAGCAAAATATTCTGTTTGAGCACTATCCCATATGACGTTGTAAGTGGCAGAAGTCACACACTCCATAATGAGATTTATAAAGGCGCTCTCAAACCCAACCTCAATCAAAACCGACCTCAGAAATTCCCAGCGGATGCTATCATATGCTTTCTCTATGTCGATCTTCATAGCCATTAGACCCCTGATACTTTTATTCTTATTCATAATATGGAGAATCTCCTGGCCCACTATAATGTTGTCTTGTATATGTCTTCCTTTGAGAAAACTGGCTTGAAAGGGAGAGATAAGGTTATTCATCACCGCCTTCAGTCGAAGAGTGATAACCTTAGTGATACATTTATAATGTACCGTACATAGAGAGATTGGCCTCAAGTGTGACGGAAAGACTATGTTGTCCTTTTTAGGGATCAAGGCAATCAAAGTCTTATTGGACTCTGCCAAAGAAATAGAACCTTCAAATGCTTTTCTCACAAATGAGCAGAGTGATTGACCCACTGTGTTCCAATTTGATTTATAGAAGAACGGTGGGAATCCATCTGCCCCTGGGGCTTTAAAACAACCCATTGAGAAGAGAGCCCCTTTAATTTCTTCGTCCCCCGGGGTACCTGCTAATCCTTCCAAAGTTGCAGATTCAAGCACAGGAAACTTTGCTAACGTATGCAGAGAAGTAAGTTCCTGATTATCACCACAAAATAAATTCTTAAAGAAATTCAGAACCAAATTCTTCAAATCCTCCGGGTTCTCAATCCACTCTCCATTCATCTACTTCAACTTGGCATAGAAGAATACTCTTGCATCACAGAATAGATTATGGGATTCATCCCATAAGAGGCCTAAACAAAGAACAGAGACAACATAAATAGCCCATAGGTTCAGTGAATGCAATTAGTTATCCATTTGGAGCACAATCACAATCTATCCATATTTTTCTTCCATCTATCTCCGTGGTTCTATGTGTTGCAAAACTGCCATAATGGATACAGGGGACAAATTCAAAAATACAACATAAATATGTGAGTTTCAAGAACTACAATAGACGGAAAATAGCAAGTTCAAAAGTAATTAATAGTAAAATCAACAAAATTTGCATTGCGAGGATAGGCCTTTGATCTCACTGATGGTGTCTTAATCAATATGATCTAAAAGATTGTGTGATTAAGAAAACAAAAATGGAAAAATGCAAAGGGACATGACAATAATATTGGAAAGTATAAAGTCCATTACCTCCACACATGTAATGGGAGCATAGAAACCTCACATAGCAGGGTATAGGGTCAGAAGCATATACACAATTGCACAAAAGGATTGATTGTAATAATCCCTTTTTCATGTAAATTATTATATAAAGTTAATTAGTATCATGTTATTGGAATATATGGAATTTTCATTAAATCCATGGCAAATAATATTTGCTCTATTCTAATTGGCTAATAAAGGATTATTATTATTGCATCTAAAAAGAAGAGACATAAGAAGATAATGGAAAATTCATGAACTTGCAAATATGGCAAAAATAAGAAGAATATCAACAAAATATCTTTGACTTTGAAAATGATGGTCATATTCTTATGTCATTGATGATGCCATCATAAATTGACATATGAACATGAATTTAAAAGAGATAAAAAAGGCATGAAATATCCCTTAACTCATGGTGAATGGTGCATGACTAGGAGGAAAGAGTGAAGGCAAAGCAAATTACATAAAGTTGGAGATAAGAATCATTTGGAAAACCCTAGAAAGACCAGTGTCATGATATGAGGTTATTTAGTTTCATGGGAAAAGACATTTATCTACCTATATTTAATACAAGTTGGAAGACATAATTATCTTCCAAAAAGAGAAAGAATTTCGAATTGGGCAAGGCAAGAGGGAAGAAAATAGATTTTTCACGTGATAATAGGAAAAACATCTAGAACATGGCCACATGTTTTCATGTAAATTAAAGATTGATTTTGAGGGCACTTGGACACCTCCATCTAATAAAGATTGAAGACATAATGACTCCTTTAAGGAAGTCAAAAATTGCGCCTAGGTAAGGAGAAGAAGAAGAAAAATACAAAGACACATGGAATCATAGAAATTAAAGAAGGAGACGCCTAAGCTACCAAGTGTTAACATAATATTTAAAGAAGATTAGGATAAGGACATATCGACACACATGATTAAGGATAATTGACACCTAATTATCTTCTTTCTTAAGCAAGGGATTTCAACCACAAAGGAGGCATACAATTAAAATATATTTTGTGCCATAGCAGGACATGTTACACACCTACCGGCCTCGCCCTTTCGGGTGGCGGGTAGTGTGGTCCTTTTCTTTTATTTAATTCTAGCTTATTTTTCCCCGGTTAATTTACGACACACATTAGAGTATGAGCAGCAGAGCACACACCGGTTTGGACAAAAATATACTGATAATAATACGGAAGGATAAATTTTCCCCGGAGGGATCAAAATATACAGTCATCTGGATAATGATGCCTGACAGGCCAAAATAAAAAATATAGTCATCCAGTAACCAAAATAAATATCCAAAAATAACAGTCACCAAACGTCCACCACCACACTACTCCAGCTCCGGAGCCTTACCTCTGCCTCCCTGCTCTGGTCTCGATGAATTGCTAGATGGCTTAAAAGGGGCTGGGATTCAAAATTTGAATCCCAGATTAATTTCATAGAAAATGTATGAACAATGCATGTAAGAAAAACCATAAATAAACAAACACCACATAACATTCAGTATTAAGGCACACGTCCAAATCCGGAACTAGCAGTCCTAATAACACACAGCACAGACTGCAGTGGTCCTAATAGCACACAACACAGACCACCAGGCACAGCACACAACATAGTCCTTAATGCACACAACTTGTTCCGATTCCATAGCGCTTGGAAATAAATGATAGCTAAATGTATACTATATACATGGTAAAACATACATACACAAATCACACAGAGTATATGAGGATTAAGGTTACTACTTGGCAGTCGACTACCGATAAAAATAACCTTCCCGGTGCAAAATATCACAATTATCCCTAAAATAATAAAATATAAATATAATTAATTCCACCTCGATAAATATTTTCTTTGGTAAATTAAAATAAGCCCAATTAATGTGTCCATATTCACTAAATTCCTTTTCTTGTTAAGGAATTCAATTTGGGCCCATGTATCCTTAATTTTCGTCCTAAATCTGAAATTTTTCTGAAATAGAAGCTCAACTTCAAAAATTCATAATTAAATCTAGAAAACTCATTTTGGGTTGATTCCAAAGCTCAAATGACCCTTAATATGTCTATTTTCAACCACAAATACTCATTTGGGTCAGACCAAGTCGAAAATTCATCAATAGTCCCAAATACCCCTGCTGTCCGAAATAATTCCCAGTTTTTAGGGGAAATTGTGAAACATTTATTTCTCTTAGCACCAAATTCATAAAAATATGAATTATATACCATATTAATCCTTGATATGTCTAATTTATCCCTGTAAAATTTCATAATTTTATAAATTCATTTACTAGGTCAAATAACATGAAGAAGGTGACTGACTCCAAAGAAATTTCCAGAAACTCCAACGTTTTTCACACTTCCATTTATGCTTCCAAAATTATGATCCAAGTTCAACCTCATACAAAATCTCATTCTAAACACTTTAAAGCCATCAAAAACACAAAAATCCATTCCCAGAACACTAGTATACCCAGCTGGACGAAAATCATTGTCTAACCAACAAAATGTCAAATTTCCATTCTAACAGCGTAATCTAGTCTATACTCATTTCTAATTTGTTGTTTGAACCCTTAATCATAATCTAACCCCAATTAAGAATTTGGGCAGCAACTCCCCATACATTTAGGGTTTCCAACATTTCAAAAATACAAAAGAGCACCACCCCAAATCAATTCACCAACTCAAATCCACTATAAGGAGGTTCAAGAGTCACTAACCTTAGCTTGACCTTTGATGTTCTTGCAATTTCTTCTTCCTTGTTTACCAAAATTTTCGACCTCCCCTTCATGAACACCATAAGAAGACAGACTTTTGGGTCAAGAAGAATTGCAAAAAGAAGCTTAGAAGAGATTAGATGAGATTTACCTACTAGATTCTTAAGTTTTTCCTTATCCTTTTCTCCTAGAAATATTCAACTCTTCATCTTTTCTCTATTCCTGCGTGCTGGCTGAAATGGGTGGGAATATGAAATGAGTTTAATGTCAATTAAAAGGGTCAAATCGGCTGAAATAATGAAGGGGAAAAATGACCTCCAACTAGCCTAATATTTACCACCATGCCATCATGTTAAAATCCAACCATTTAGTTTTTTTTTTTATATAAAAATGTTTTAGAGGGATTCGACATCAGTCCCCCACCAAGGCCAGGGCACGGCCCCGGGCTCTATGAGCACTTACTGGGGACTTACGAGATCGCCTACCAAAGGAGTCCCAGCGACGGCAGAGAGGATCGAACCCACGACCCAAGGGCCTAATCCTGGATCCCTTACCATCTATGCCAACTCACATTGGCAAATCCAACCATTTAGTTGAATGTGGGTTTGATCATTTTCCTTCTTCTTTCTTTTATTTTGGACGAAAATGGGGCCTCTCATATGGGCTAAAAAATATATTTTAACTCTTAACCCATTTATCTCAAGTTCTTAGATAATTACTTGTCACTTTCTTGGGCATATTTGGAATTTTATGCTCTTTTCTCTATTTCTTCCATTATGCATTTTGCCCAAGGGTAAAAAGGGAAAATATAAGATGTTTTAACTTCCATTGTCATCTCTTTCTTGAGGTTATCCCTAACCATAATTATTTAATTACACACAAACAAAAAATTTCACAACCTTATCATATTTCAATTATTTCATGCAAGTAAATATTTATCATACATGACTTCATAAAAATTCATATGCGCAAATGAATTCACATTGAGGAACATGAGAAATGAGGATGTTATAGGACATGTGGCGTGACTAAGGGGGAGGAACAAGAGAAATCAAGATCTCTCTAGAAAAAGGAAGAAAAGCCTAGAGATTTCAATAGATAATTATAAAGGATAAAATGGTAAAAATTCTAAGGAGATATTTTGAGCCAAAGACCTCTATATAAAGAGAGCTTCAACCCCCCCTCTCATTTGGTAAGCAAGAAGGCACCAAACACAAACAAGAAAGGAGAGAAGAGAGAGAGAGAGAGAGAGAGAGAGAGAGAGAGAGTTGGGAGAATCACAAACAAGAAGAATTGCAAAAGAAGAAAGAGGTAAGGAAGTTATGAGAATTATTCTACTTCCTTTAAATTCATATGGTTATGTTTGAGATCTTAATTAATACCCTTATATGATATTATTAAAGCCCAAGTCACCCTTACAAAGGAGTTCAAGAGGAAGTGGTGAAGAAGTAAAGACTTAGCACAAGTAAGTTATCTTCCTAATCTCTTGTGATTTTGAAAGGGATTTTGGCCAATAGCTAGAACATGATTATATGATTTTGTTTTGGTGATTTTTATGGTTTTAAATTGATTAAAATGCAATTTTGTATAAGGAAGAACATGGACTATGATCTTGGAAGTATTAAGGTTAAAATATAAAAAAATACAAATAAAGTAGCTTTAAAACCAGCAAGGGTATTTTCATAAACTGAGAATGATCTGCGTGAATTTGGCCTTAGCAAGTATTTTTAGTCAAAAATAGACATGTCAAGGGTCACGTAGATTTTTGGAACACTTCAATCGGATTTCTCTACAATTAATTATGAATTTTTTGAAGTTGGGTAAAGTTTCTGGAATTTCGGGGTTCTATGCGAAAATAAAAGATAAGAGACCAAGATACTCATTAATAAAGAGAATTAATGAGTTTCAAATAGTAAAAGAATCCTTCATACAAGTGGTATAGTTACATATTTTAGAGGAGAAGGATTATATCGATCATAGCACCATTTGTATTGTATTACTTTAGATCTGTCATTCATATTTAGTAGCCAGGAGTTTTTTATCTTACTGGTCAGCTATTTGCAGGTAAGTAACATTAATCTCATATGCTTTGTATAACTTTGTATGTATGTTTTACCATTATTGTATATGCATTCAGTATTATTATGTTTTCCAAGCGCTTTGGTATCAGAACCCGCTGTATGCGACTAAGGCTTTGATTTGTGCCTTGCTTGGCAGTCAGTGTTATATGTTATATAGACTGCTTGTTCCGGATTATGCTTTGTATTTCGTTGTGTGCGACCTACTGAATGCTTATGGTTTGTATTTATGGTTTTCTTACATACCCTGTATATACTCTGAATATGAGATTAACGGTTACTCTGGGATTCATATATGAATCCCAGACTATTATAAGAATACAGGTAGTACATCTAGGACGGAGCAGGAGAAAAGAGGTAAGATGGTGGATCATGACTAAGGATTTTGTAGAAATTGCTGGAGATGACTTTTTGTTCCTCGGATAACTGTATAACATTTTTAATTACTTTGGCACTTTACTTTGGATAATTGTATATTAACTCTTCGGAGAATCTTATTTTTTTGGGATACTTATTTACTTTACCAGTATTATATTGTCCAAATTATTACATGCTCTGCTGCGTAATTACTCTGATACACGTCTAAATATAAATATAACTAATAAGAAGGAAAAGGTTACACTACCCGCCACTTGCAAAGACGAGACCGGTAGGGGTATAACATTGATTCCTCTTTCAGCTTCAAGTCATAATTGCCAAAAAAACAATGTTGACTTTATCCAAACACTTAGAATCACCGATCTCCAAAGTATGGAAAAGCATTGTGTACACTCTTCCTTATCTCCATTAAAAAGATATCAAGATGCCACATCCAGCTTTCTATGTCAAGAAGTAGACTTGCTTTTAACTTGTTCCTAGATTTGGTCAAATTCACATTTAGCTATAAAATTTGGCATAGAGAAATTTTACTAAACTACTAAAATAGATGAAAGAATAGTGATCACAACATTGAATGGATAAGAACAAAAAGAAGTAGCACACAGGAAGTAAAGATTGTCTACATAGTACATACTTCACATGCATACTTAATCTATACCAATTTTTGAGACAATTAATATAGTAATTTTCCAAAATCTTTGTGCAAAAAGTCATTGCTCTTTATCAGCTAAGCTAATGCAGACAAGAAGAAGCATAAAGTCATCGGTTAGCTTACTTGTAATAAGACAAATATTTGAAGGAATCGATATGCTAAAATGAAAGCAAGATGTAAATGTGACCTTATTTGGCATGTTGGCTTTGTGACACATCCTCAGTCATTTAACATCATTAATACAATAAAAATTGCAGAGGTTAAATATCTTATCTCACAGTCATTTAACTTCACTCTTGTAGAGCTAAAAAATTCAGATAGTCACAAATGTTTTTTAAAACAATTAACTTTGCTCAGTAATAAAGCTTATCATCAATCAAGCTCTTTAGGACTTTGTGCAGAAAAGCTTAAGTGCAGTTTACTCCAGGTGTATCGAATCACTTGGCCACCACCTGCAACTTCCATCACATTTGTTTAATTTTGCAGAGTTTGAGAATATATTGTCTGCTTTTTGACAAAACCATGTGCTTTATTAGTTCCACCTTGTATTTGACAGCAAAAAAGCATTTGGATTTGCTTCCACTGATTCATTCATGATCTGATACCCTTTTTTGTTCAAGTTTTATGAACATTGCTTCTTATGTTGTGTTTCTATGTTAGCACGAATTTTAGATTATTATTAATGCTATGGTCCTTTTCTTGACTCTTGCAGATTGAGAATGCCTTGTTTTGATGTCCTTCCCAAATTATTGTGGGAACAACAACTTGAATATACAGATTTAGGGAACCAAATCGTGGAATTATATTTTGGTTTATTCATTTTATGAGCTAGTATTATATGTGGACAAATGAATTTGCTCAAGGACAAGGGGCATATTAGAACCCGTTATTCAAGTCATTAATTACATGTGGAAGCAACTAATCTTATCAATACTACAAAAAGTAAATTTAACACATTAGTTAACATCCGTTTTTTGAAAACATAAGTTAAAAAAGAGGTGTTAGCATTTTGAAATTTTGGTTTAACTTTCACCGACTGTTTCAAGATAAACAGTCTTTGAAAGTTAAACTTTCAACAACTGTTTTAAAAAACAGTCTAAAGGTGTGCCAGTGGAGTTTGAACAGGTTTACAATTACCATTGAAAGAGCGAAGGAAATACTTGCTTCTTGTGGCCCTAGTACTCTCTCTTATAGAGATTCTTAAATAGGAGCTTTTCTTCCATCGCTGAACCAACAAATCCGGAACACCTTTAGGCTTAACCAGAAGATTCCGAAGGATTGAAATTGTTATAGTGCAGCAAAGTAGGGAGTCTACTATTTGTATGTGTCAAAGTATCAAAACCCCTACAGACAATCTGACTTATGAAAAAGTCAGATTAGGTAAAAGTCAGATTGTGAAATATAATATGATTTATATTTGGATAGATAGTAGTATAAATAGCTTTCGTGATTTTAACTTGTTTGGAATGACGGTAGTATAAGTGACTTTTGAGATAATTATAAAAGAAAAATTAAAATCAAAATAACAAAAAAGTGAAAAATGCTAACTTAGAAAATTTAGCAATGCTAAAATACATAATTTAATCAAATAATATTACATAAGTAACTGGATCACATGTCCCATACAATTTGGTCTCTAATTGTGTCACAAGTATGATTCATTTGAGATGAAAATAACTGATTCATTTGGGTTGAAGATAACGTAGCATAATTAGTTGAAGAATGCTCTTCATATACACTAATATTCTCATTTTCAGCTTCCATCTATTTGAGAATTGATCCTAATAAAATTATGTATGTCCATTATTACACAAACCATGTGGACTTGTGTTTGATAGCTATATTTGCGCATTCTTTGTAAGATTAAATTTGATAAAAAAATGTTAAATTATTATTAAAAATTTAAAAACACTAAAGTATTTAATTAAATATATTTAATAGATAAAATAGTATATAAATCAGAATATATATACGAGATATATATTTGATACTACATTACTTATTAGATCACCTATTCCTAACAAGTTGGTCAGTAATCCTATCACGTGTCATGATTCATTTGTGTTGAAGTCATTGCCAATTAATTAACGGATATAAATGCCGAGTGACCCACCATAAGGTCCATGCCTTATCTCCAAAAATAAACTTTTCAAACAAGTTACTCTCTATCGGAGTGACTTTTTCAAACATGTAAAAAAAAAATTAAACCCCCAAAAGCCCAATCAGAATAGTCCAATCGCTGGATTTGTGGTACTAAATGCTGTCCCAAACATGTCAGAACCTATAAATCAAAATCAGTCGAGCTAGAGTGTGGAGATTACGTCACCTCCGACTCAAATATCTCCATACACGTCTTCTAGAGTTTCAACTATGTTGGATCCATAGGTTAGAGAAGAGGTGCTACGTATTAGAAATACGATGACCGCAGAGGATCTCATTGAGCTAGGAATCCATGACGGAGAAGGCTATACCCTTCATTTGCCCCAAGTGCATGAGTCAATATCCTCCTGCTGGGAAAATGATGATGATCCCCATTTCTTTTTCTTTTATCGAGATTCTATTTCCCAGCTCGATGTACGCTTTCTGTTTACCGAGTTCCAAATTGACATCTTATATCACTTACATCTTGCTCCCTCATAGCTTCATCCCAATTGCTGGGCTTTTGCAATCGCTTCCGAAAACTTTTGTAAAGTGAAGAAGCTTGCTTTTACCCTTCCAGTTTTCTTCTACTTTTTTTTCGCCCATGAGGCTTGATCCGGTGAAGATGATTCACCTAAGAAAGGTTGGACCTCACTTCGGAGCATCCCCAACCACAAACTTTTTAAAGTCTTTACCGACTCGTTCAAAGGTTTCAAAACTGCCTTCTTCCAGGTTGTTGCCAAGCCCAGACAACAACCTTGGTTTCTAAATACCTTCAAGTCCAGTAAAGTGGAGGAGAAATTTCCCCTATACTGGACACAAGATCACCATACTATCTCCCCTTCCGCGTTCAAATTTGCTTACAAAAACCTTTCTATCCCTGAAACCGAGGCCATATCCTTCCTAGAACATTACGCTCAAGAAAATGGTCTTGTGAGCTCGGTCGATTTCATTCCAAAACCCCAAGCCAGGAAAGGACCTACGGCGAGTACGGGCCTTTCTATTTATTGTGTCACATTGCATATTTCATGGTTTATGATAGATGAATAACAGACTATTGTCTTTTTGATGTGCAGATCCGAGAATGGGAAAGAGACCTTCTTTTGCCGAGGCTTTGACCAACCCCGGACCGGTAAAAGTGGGAACCGGCTAGAAAAGGTCCACCCCAGAATCCGGGATGATTGGTGCTAATACAAGTAACTGAGCCAGCCCGACTAAAAGGTCTAAAACCGGCAAGACAATCCCGCCCCAGAAATACAAAGAGACTGCCTTGGCCACGACAAAGATTCCTTTCCTAGCCTCGATGAAGATCCCTGTTACTTCTCCTATCCCAAATCTTCCTCCTCCGCCGCCACTCCCCGAACTCCCCAAAAGGGTCATCTGGAGCCACAGGGTGCCGAATTAACTTAGCGGCGCAATTTGTCCCCCGAAGCGCTTTTTTGACCCCATGTTGTATGAGGAGGCCTAGCTGCGCGAAATGCATAATATTGAGCGGTATGCCCTGAAAGCCGCTGGGTTGGCCCAAACGCTGTCCACGATCAACGCAAGGTATACTAATCTTGCAAAAGAGCTGGTGGAGCTGAGGAAGGTCAATTCAAAAGCTAAAGAGCAAAAACTCAAAGCTCTGGAAATGATGAAAGCGGTCAAGTCTGACGCTAAAAAACGAGTGGTGGCGGCTGAGGCGGCGAAGGGTAAGTTAGGAGAAGAGCTACAACTGATCAAGAAAGATCTGGAGAAAGCAAACTTGGAAGTGTTCTAGCACCGCCAAGATCGTGCTCGAGATGAGAAAGATCTGGAGCTTCTTCAGGAGGAACAAGAAAAGCTTACTTTCGAGCTGCATTCCACTCGAGCCACCTTGGATGCTGCCAACGCCGCCATTGCTATCAAAGACGCGGCCATAAAGAAATCTGTAGGGGAATCATTTGAGAACGCCTTAGAGCAAATCCAGTTCTTGAATCCCAGCGTCAAGTTCAACATCTTCAGGATGGATTGCATGTCGTTTGTTGAGGACGACAAAATAGTCACGCTCTTTCCCTCTCCCGGCAATGCCTTTGAAAGTCAATTGGAGAGGGATCAGGGTGAGGAAGGAGGTGAAGAGGTTCAACCTGCCACTGGGACCTCGTCTTGAAAAAAGGCTGGTGTTGCTTGTTGTCTACGGTCGGGGTACTGAAGCCCCTTATTTGCTTTCCTTTGTAATTTTCTCCCGAGTTAGTAACTCGTTTTTCATTCGTGCAATTCATATTTACACCACATTATGTAAATATTCCAGTCATTAATGAAAATTACTTACACCACGTTTTGCGCAAACTGTTAAGCTTGCTCATTTCTTGTCGAACTTTCTCTGAGCTGGACTATCACATTGCACTCGTTGCATTTTATGCACTTGAATTTATTTTCAAAGCTTTATTAAATGACTTGGCCAAAGTCAAAGTATTCGCACAAAATCTGCTTGGATATTCGTCTGGTATTATAACCAGGTATTATATTTGTGAAGATTTTCATTAACCTATCACATCACATTCCATCACGTTTGACCGGAACTTAATCTGGAGCAAAGGCAACCCGTCACATGCTTAAATTCAGTTTTCTTTAACCAAACTTTAAACATTTCGACCTGATCGGGGTCGGCATGACGGTTCACTTCATTACCCCAAACAAAGGTTTTGATGCATAATGGCCACATGGGCCTTCAAGTTCTACCGTGTTCCAACGGAAATACGTTTTAATTGTTCTTCCAGCTTTATGCTTTTTTTAGTTCAGATTTCGTACCCTAAGTCAATTCTCCACATTTATTTGAAACCAAGTTTCGTATCCTAGATTCATTCACCGGTGCGACTCGAGCAATTTGAAGTGAACTCTCTATCGAGAAGTTCTGCATTTATTTGAATAGACTTGGCGACATAATTGTCTTTACATGATTCCAGACAGGAATTTCAAATAGACTTAGCGACATAGTCGTCTTACATGATTCCTAAAAAGGAATTTAAAATAGACTTGGCGACACAGTCGTCTTATTATGGAACTTCGCTTTAGCTATAGTATGCCTTTAGCTTATCCACATTCCACGTTCTCTTGACCGCCTTCTTTTTCAGGGTCTCCATCATATAAGCTCTTTTTCTGAGATTTTCTCTAACTCAGAAAGGGCCTTCCCAATTCGGCGCTAGCTTTCCATCCCTGGCGTTCTTATTGCCTATGTCGACTCTTTGAAGCACCAGATCACCTTTTTCGAATGACCGGAGCTTCACCTTTTTATTATATCTTGTCGCGATGAGTTGCTTTGTGGCCATATCACGATAGTATGCCATGACTTTGACTTTATCAATTAGATCCAACGCTACCGCCAACGCTTCACTATTCTCCTCTTCCTCTTGCAGGGCCTTGACTCTCCTCTATGAAGGCTGGCCAATTTCCACAGGGATCATAGAGTCACACCCATATGTCAATCTAAAAAGAGTTTTCTCAGTTGATGTTTGAATGCTGGTCCGGTATCCCCATAAAATGTAATACAGCTGCTCCACCCTACTAGACTTTGCCTCTTCCATCCGTTTTCTTAATCCGTCTAAGAAATAAAATGGCCAAACGGGCCGGCCCTTTTAAGCCTAAGGCCTGCAGGGGCCGGCCCTACAGGACCAGTTTCATTTAGCTCTTCTAATTTTCAAACCCGGCCCTTGAAGGGTCAGGGCTTAAATGGGACGGCCCAACGGGCTTGGCCCGATTTGCTGACTCTACACCCTACTGTCAGGTCCTGACGTATTCAGGTTGTATCTGAATTTCCAATTTCAGTCTGATTACAATGGCCTATATCGCCACTAACAATGTGGTGAGATCTTTGCTTTACTACAATGGGCTTTCTTATGTTCTTTATCACGTGGCCCACCTCTTCTTTTGAAATGCCACCTCCACTACATTTTCTTTCTCCACCGGCCCCACTCCACCTTTCTTTAGTTTTCTCTTGAATTTAATATTTCCCTTACTTTTTGCAACTTTTCCTATGCCATTATTTCCTCTCATTTTTCAAATATAATATCTCCTTATTGCCAAAAGCATCACGTGGTCCACTTCTATTTTGTCTTGAATAAACTATAAAGTGTTAGTTATGATTAGTTTTGATGATGTCTTATATAGATGCCATTCTTATGAGCAAAAAGCTTGCATACTACATTTATATGTTACTTTGACTAATTCTTATATTTAATGTAGATGTGAAGTATACTAATGAAGAACAATCAATAAAGGAGATCGAAGAAGGAAGAACTTCTTTGAATATAATGAGAATATCAACATTCAAGTTCTTGTGATCTTGGAAGTCTCTTTGATCAAGTGGAAGTTGGAATAGCTTAATCCGGAGTTAAATTAAGCTATTTGAAGCATCGCATGAATAGTATTGTATACGTGAATAGTATCCGTATACGTGAATAGTGCCATACAGTATGAACAGTGCCATACGAATCAGTATGTGTTTGCTACAATGATTTTGCTCTTGGAATGAGTTGCCTCGAGGTGCTCTACTAATTGCCTCAAGTCATTCCCGTTCATTTCTCCAAATTCACTCAGAATGGCAAAATCGTAATTATGTTGAAGTTCAGTTCTAATGGCAAAATCGTAAATATGCTGAACTTCTCTTCTTGCCTCTAGTCATTAAGTTGTGCCTCAAGTCATTCCCAATTCATATGTGTTGAATCCAATTATAATGGCAAAATTGTAATTATGCTGAAATTCATTTTTATGGCAAAATCGTAATTTTGATGAACTTCTCCATTTGCCTCTAGTCACTTACTAATTGACTCTAGGCAATCTCCACACAGGAATCTGGGCATCCATGTTTGCCTCGAGGTACAACAATTAATTGCCTCGAGTTACAATGTATTTCAGCTACTACGTTCAGCTCTGTTTCACGTTCTGCTCGGGCGGGCTCCGGTAATTCGATGATATCTCCCAAACCCGAGATCGGATTGAGGTGAAACCAGTGGCATATGAAACTAGACTCCCAGTGCGTCATTTTGACATAAAATTCAAGTCCAAAGGAGTTCAGATGAGGGAGCTATGAATTTTTGAAGATGACAGTGAAATCAACGTCACACAGCAGACCAAGCTTTGGTAATTTGAATGTATCTCCCAAACGACAAATTTAAATGAGCTGAAACCAGTGCCATTTGAAACTAGACTCAAATACCTTTTCAAAAACATCAAGATCATGAAAAAAAAAGATCAATTTAAGGAGATATGATGTTTTGAAGTTGATAGTCTGTTCAGGATATTGCAAAAAATGCTGGTCAAAAAACAACCTTCATTCATCGGATCATAACGGACAAAATATAATGAGTTTGGAGCTGATTCTTTTTGCATTGGAAATAAGACTCAAAGAGATATATGGGGAAAAGTCATTTGCCAATTTTGGAGCTATATCAAGGACGCTACACTCACTGGAAATTAACCCTTGTGTTGATGATATTCTTGCGTTCCGAACAAGCAGAGAACAAGTTCATTGAAGAAGAGTTTTTACCTCGAGTCACATATATTTTATGCCTCGAGTTAAGTGAAGGCAGAGAGCAAATGTTTTGAGAACACTTACTGCCTCGAGTCTCATCCCTGCTTGCCTCGAGTCATATTGATTCCAACAGGAAGTCACTTGACTATTTACCTTGAGTCAAGTGCTTTGCCTCAAGTCAGAGAACAAAGCATTATGACAAAACTTAGTGCCTCGAGTCACACACACTTACTTGCCTCGAGTCAAACACGACGGGAGTTTGGGTGGTGAAGGCTTGCCTCAAGTCGGTTAGTTCATAGCCTCGAGTCAACATCTTTGTTTCAGAAAATCACCGTGTCCGAAATCTTGGATTCTCATCTAGAACATCCTGATGAATTCCAAAAGATCTTATACTATTTCTTAACATCATTTATATCATTTGTGTATAAGTTTCAGGTGATTAAAGTTTGAGATAATATCAAACTTGATAGAAATCAAAAATCTGTTAGAAGCATTTAATGCAGTTGCAGAAAAACAAACAGAAGCCTCAACGACTACTTCCAACAGACACAATAGCGAAGCATTTGATGGAACGAGATAAACGACAAAGCATTCAAATTCATCAACAGACACGCAAACGGAATTAAAGCGTGTAGCGATCGAAGACGGCTATTATTCGACTCATCTTACGCACAAGTAGGTGAACGCATTTAATGAAGGCACGAGATGTTTAAATGTTCTCAACAGACCGATATTCAAAATGGTTACTATTCACAACGGTAATATTACACAACGGTCGAGAGACGATTGTCTATAAATAGAGAAGCATTCAAAGATAGACCAAGAAAACAGAGACACGAGCTTACATCTTCAATATGTCAATACTCTGATATTTACTTACTCTCTGTTCTTAATGCTTACATAGTTTACCGTAGAGAGTGAGATGATAGATTATGTACTTCAGTTATTATTATTCATCTACTCTGTGAGAGAGTCTAAACACATATTTTTTTAGTGATCAAATCTCAAGGTTGTGGAACCTTTGAGTATGGGTGTACAATTACAACTTGTAAGGGGGAGTGAGTCCTAGGGAGAAAGGATCATCCTGAGTACAGAGTCGGTAATTGTATTTCGCGTAAGAGGATATCTCGAAAGAGATTGTAAAAGGCTGCACAAGTGCCCGACTAAACTTGTGAGGTTGTAAAGGCTTTTCTCTTGTGCCGGTTAAACAAGGAGATAGTGGATTGAAAATCTCAAGTGGAACTAGACGTAGGTCATCGTGGATTGGACCGAACCAGGATAAATCACAGTTTTCATATTCTCTTCCCTAAACTCTTATAATTCCAGTATATATGTTTGAATGACTGACTATTGCTTTATAAATTATTATTGTCATTTAAACTACCTTCAGTAAGTTGCCTAAAATTTTATCAGACACCCAATTCACCCCCCTCTTGGGTGATAGCCAGGTCTAACATAAAGTAATCTCTATCTTCGTTTTTTTACTCCTCCAGCGACATTAGTGCTAAATAATGGGATGAGGAAGATTTGAGATCTTCTTTTTTGACAGGTTTGGAGCCTCGGCCGACCACAGTGCGCCTTTCACTATGATTGTTTTGCTTTGGGCGTCGAGCTCTTGATGATCTTGCTCCATATAATTTTGTCTTTGTTCTTTTAATATCTTTCCTCTTTCCCCATTCTTTAAACATTAGAGAAATGTAATAAAGATAAGAATAATATTTGAGAAACTTTTCAAGTTTTATTCATCTCTACTGTACGAAAAAATCCTATCAAATGAGAAGTATTATAGAGAAGCAAAAAGGAAAAAAATAATTAAATTAAAGACTTAGATTATACTTGATGGGAAAGTAAATTTTGAATAACAACTCTATTTAACTAAAATAAATAGAAAAAGTGAAAGTGTTAATTTAAAAAAAAATCCAAAAAAGCACAGCCAATCCATTTACATATATAGTAAACAATGGAACTGGTAAAAATTACAATTTTGAGAACACATGTTTTCCTTTAGAGATATAGGACGGTACTTAATAAAATAGTAAAGAGGGGAAAATAGATATCAAAGTATAAACCTAGACATTAATTAAACCTCAAGTAATACTGAATTTGGGAGGCCTTTGAAACAAGGTTAAACGAAAAGGGTTAGAATTACAACCAATTATACGATCTTGGAGAATTATTCATGCTAAAATCAATATATTTGATATTGTAAAATAATTCCTAATTTTCTTTCAGATTCTCTCGTCTCTGTGTTTAAAGGCATTGCCAGAGCGCAAGAGCATCTAGTGCAAGACACCTAACAAAAAGGACGAGGCCTAGCTTTTATAATAAAAAAACCCAATAAAGAGAGGTAGTGAGAGAGAAAATGAGTGGAAAAAGAAAAAAAAAGACATATAATTAGTTAAATGTTATAAATATATGTATTATGTGGATGTCCATTGCATAGTAACCCTTGAAGGTCTATAAATAGAGGTCTTGTGTAAACATTCAGAAGTTACTTGAAATAAGAATTCCTCAATCTCTCTAGAATTTCTCTCTGACTTCTCTCTACTTTTCTATACATTTTCTTCAGTTTTATAACACGTTATCAGCACGAGGCTCTAATCAACTGAGCCTCCTTCTTGTGTTAACCATCATCACCGTCGTCGTTCACCTTCATGGCGGGAGAAGATTTCAAATTGCTCAAAAGGAGGCGTTTCAAGCTGAGAAATTGATTTTTGATCGGTGATTATGCGATCTCTTCACTTAGGTATGTTTTCTATTAAGTTTAGATTGTTGATTTAAGATATATGATGCTGTGAGGGGAAAAGAGGAAAAAAAAAAAAAAAAAAAAGGAAGAAAAATCGAACCGAGACGCGAGAGGTGAGGAGGAAGAAGGAAAATTTACGTGGGTCCCATGTTTTATTTATTATTAATATTACTATTTGCAAAAAAAAAAAAAAAATCATCACAGACGGAGTTTGAAAAAATTGTCAGTGGGCCCCACGTGTTTTTAATATTTTATTATTTTATAAATAGTATTTAAATAGTAAATTTCAAAAAAAAAAAAAAAAAAAAAAAAAAAAAGCGTCGGCGAATTACTATTTGCTCATTTTATATTATTTTAATTTTATTATGAATAGTAAAATACTATTCACGAAAATAAAAATTTGATATTTTTTTTATTATTATTATTTAAATTTAAGTTTTAATATTTTACTTTTATTGTTGTTAATATATTTATGTTTAATCATTTATTGTTTTAATATAATATTTTATTTTATTTAATCTTTTTGCTAACATATTTATATTCAGCATTTTATTTTTATTATTGCTAACATATTTATATTTAATTATTTATTTTTATGTTAGCATTTATTTATGTTTATTTGTTTATATTTTATAATTATTATTAATTTCGACACCTACTTGGGGTTAAACCTCCTAACCGGGAGTCTTGATTTAATATTCAGCATTTACCTTTATGTTATTTATTTATATATTTATATTTTAATTTCGACACCTACTTGGGGTTAAACCTCCTAACCTAGGAAGTCTTGATTTAATATTTAGCATTTATCTTTATGCTATTTAATTTAAGCATTTACTTTTATGTTAACTAACATAACATTTACTTTTATGTTATCTAACATAACATTTACTTTTATGTTATCTAATATAACATTTACTTTTATGTTTGCTAACATAACTTTTACATTTATGTTATTGTTTCTAACATAACATTTATTGTTTATGTTTAATTTATTATTTGTCATTTTATTATTATTATTTTCATTATTATTATTATTAGTATATTTCTTATTATATGATCAGACGTCATATATAATGGCCAGAAACCATATATATAAGTTTATCCTGAAGATAAACAGTTTAAAGTCATATTGTGATATGAGCTAAAAGTTGGCAAGAAGCCCAGAAGAGGCATAATTTAGACAAGCCAAGAGAAGGCATAAATTGTCAAGAAGCCAAGAAGAGGCATAATTTGGCACGAAGCCAAATGATAATTTGGCACGATCTTTGTGAGACATATTGGCCTGAAGCAAAGAGATAAATTTGCCTGGAGTTATGAGACATGGCACGATCCATAATTTTTGTATGGTGTCATTTGGCATTAATGGGAATGTATGACCACCAGAAGATGGTTGTTCTTCTAAAAGTTTATTATATATGGGAATATTCAATTTGCTCCTGAAGTAGCAATATTGTGAAAAAATCAAGAAATATTTTGATTTAATTTCTTGCACGTGATCAAACAAAACATTGAGTTTTTGTTTTATGGATCATGAATTTCTTCCAACGGAGAATGAACTACATTCCCGAAGTGAATGTAGTAATGAATTAATTGTGGTTGTGGATATGTGTGTAAATTTGTTTACATATGGACATGGTTGTAATTATGGTGGTTCAAATTCTCAGGAAGTGAGGAAAGATTATTGATAAGAACCATAATAAGAGATATTATTGGGTATAATAAACATGATAGTAATTCATGTTATTGTTGTGGTGGCAAGGGTCATTAGTTTTGTATTTATTATATGCCATAATATATTTGTTAAAGGTCAAATATTTGATATAAATTATCGATAAGATAATTATTATATGTAAATCAGCCTCAAAATCAATTTCAAAAGTATGAGGCGTTGATTTTCGGAAAATATGACCAATTTGGAATTTTAAATATTTGGGTATTATTTTATAATTTTACGTGGTAGTAAAATAATATTCATAGAATTTGGGGTCAAGTTATGTAATTTTTCCCAAGCAAATTTTTCAATGCTTCCACGTGAAGGCGGGAGAAATTTTTGGCCTACCCACATTTTTATATTATTTTATGAATAGTATTTACTATTCACGGAAAAAAAAAATCTGATATTTTTGAATGGCATGTAGCCATAATATTATGTTTTTATGGCAAGAAGTAGTCATAATATTATGATTTTATGACAAGGAAATTTATCATTTTTATTGCCATAAACTTATTATTTGATGTTTAAGAAATTTATCAATTTCTATAATTGTTCTTTTATAAAAGAACAATATTGGTTTAAAGAAATGGCATGGCAAGAAAATTTTATAAATTATTATATAAAGACCACGAAAGTATATGTATCAAATATTGAATGATACAAATAGTTTTAAGTTATTGTCTTAAAGACAAATATTTTGCATAGAAATTATGCCACATGAGTAATAATTTTAAAGGCTAATAGTCTTAGAGACTAATTAGCATAGTTTACCCACTTCATTTGAAAGACCAATGTTCGACTATATTTGGTAGTATAAATTTGTTTTAAGGCTCCGAAGAGCTAATGTATTGTTTCTTGAAGGAACAAAATTATGCATTAAATATGCATTTTATTCTACCAAATATGAAAGAAACTTGTTGAGTTTCAAAGATATCTATAGAAATGGATATCATATAGAAAAGTATTGAACCACATGCTCATTGTAAACCAGAAGTTTACAATATTACTAGTGAGGTCATAAGTGATTAATAAAGATATGAAAAATTATTGAGAATTCATATCTTAATGTGTAAACAAATATTATAAATTCATGACCAACAACAAGAAAAATTGAAAATGAATCTTCATTTTTCTAGAGCAGATACAAGGAGGAGATATTTGAGATATTTTCCATTGGGTGTGCGAAGTGCCCGTAGCACTATTATAATGCACTAATATAGTCCTCAAAGGAGGATAAGAATATATGATGGGTGTTAATTTCATTTGATAATGAATAAAAGGATTTGAAAGTGAAAACCCACATTTGGATTGAAATCCATAAATGTTTGTGAAGTATTTTTAAAGGACTCACACTTGAGGGGAGATTTCTAGAATACAAGTGTGAGTGAAATTTTGAAGAATTATATACTTCATACATTAAGCCTCTCTTATGAAGAACAAAGTCCATGAATTTTAAGGGAATGTTCTCTCTCACACTTGAGGGGAGATTGTTAGTATGCAGTGTGAGCTAATTTGTAGAAAGTCATACTCATACTTCCCACATAATGACAAATATGATCTCCGAAAATGAATGATAAATTATGATTGTGGATCATAATGTTACGATAAACTTAAATTTGCGAGATGAGATATATGTTACGATAAACTAGAAGTTTACTATTTGTTGGCATGACTTGTTTGATCATCCAAGTCATATATAATACAAATAAGAATTTGTATTGACATCCATTGAAGAATCGAGAAAATTCTTCATGAATAGCTGCTTGTTCTCAAATATAGATGACTATGAAAATGTCATAGGTCATAATTGGTAATAATGGATCTTGGAAATATATCAAACAGATTTATATGGGCCCATTGAAATAACATGTAAACCATAGATGCATCTATAAGATGGTTACATGTGAGATTATTTGCTTGCAACATGATGTTTGCGAAATAATTGCAACATGAAGTTTGCAAAAGAGATTGCAATATGAAGTTTGAAATAATGTTTGATGTTTGAATAAATTAAGCGCGCAATTTTCCCAGATGATATGATTTAAGAATCATAATTAAAGCATCCATAAATAAGCTGGATGAATGCTTATGAGAACAAAATTTGATGTTAGTATATTTGATGTTATATAGCGGTGCTTATATAAGCCAACGAAATTCTCCGGTAAAAATGGCTTTTGGTCGAGAAGCGGACAAATTTCCATCTTAAAATGGTTGAATGTGCAATGATTATTAACCCACCACAATGCACATAGATGGATATAGAAAGATATTTGAGATAAATGTTGTATAAGTACCTTCTATTTCTTGTTTGTCTCTATATGAAATGAAAGATGTTTCTAAAGGAAACAAATGGATTTAGGAGACTTATCTTGCATGATTAGTCAATTGTCGTTTGACATTGTTTTTACCATGAGGGGAGAAATTGGATAGCTGGAAAAGACAATATATGGAATGCATTATAGTAAAGTATATATCCTCGAATAATGTTGTATGAACCAGAAGTTCATCAGATTATGCATTCATGAATTATTTGCTAGATAATATTACTGACTCAAATGAGATTTATTAAATCTCATACTCCAGCTGAAAATGCTCCAATCTGTATGAATATGAATGTGGCATGCTCGAAGCATGAGAAATTATTCGGTTCCAATTATAAATGTTATGGATAAATTGGAGCAATAATTAAGATGATCATATTAAGGAGGTAGATACTCCGAGAAGAGTATCGAGACATAACTAATTGTAAAAACCTCAAGAGAGGTTCGTGCACCTGAATTATATTGATCTTGATAAGTTATGTCGAATTGGAAAAATGGAACCGAAAAGATAAAGTTGTCGACAACAATTTTGAAAGATAATATCACGTGATCAAATGAGGATATTATATAAAGATATGTCACAAGAAATTGACATATAGATGATTGGCCAAGAGGATAAGTGAAATTGAATATGACGCAAATATAATCATATTATGACAGTTATGGACCAGAAGTCCAAATTGAGATATATGAATGTTTATGTGAGAATAAAGATTTTCACAAAGTCTAATATAATATGATTATGATGTGATATATGATTTTGTGGTGGATACAATAATTTTGTATATATATTGTTAATCCGCAATTTATGAATGAAAGAAAATTATGCGTCTATTAGATATTGTTATATAGCCTATGCATAAGGCTTACTAAATTATGAAGATTACAGAAGAATCTTCAAAGGATCAAAAAGTGCTAGTAGCACATGTCCTCAAAAGGACTTAATGTGGTAAGGTAGGACTTCAGGTGCCAGAAGCACATGTCCTAGAAAGACTTAATGTGCGAGATGTACATGTCCCCGAATGACTAAAGGTGCCAGAAGCATCAAATGATTTATTGTGCTAGAAGCACAAGTCCCTGAAGGACTTAGGATGCTAATCAAAAGCATTTAATTCAAGTTATTGAAAACCATAGAGGGGAAGAAGTTTTTGTATGACTTAAATCAATTAGGGCACAGAGGTATAATCTTCTCAAGAAATATATGTTGAAAGAAGGGTATAAAGAAAGTAAATCAATATGCCCATGCATCTTTATGAAAAGATCTAGATGTGAATGTTTTAATTGCAAGTCATGTTGATGATATCAACATTATTGAAATCATTTGAAAAGCTTCAATAAAGCAATTAATTGTTTAAAGAAAGAATTAGAAATAATTCATGACTTGAGAAGAACGAAATTCCGTATTGGATTACAGATTTAATACCTAAAGAATGAGATCTTTTGTTTATACAAAATGAGATCCTAGATTGATTTTATATGGATAAGTAATATCCATTATATATTTTAAAGTATTTGCGGGTGGATAAAGAACAATTTCAACCTCAAGCAAAGAAGTTGAAGAATGACACTTATGTATCATGTTTAGCATGAGATAATTTTTCACCAACACAAAGACATTAGAAGTAATGTAGTCATCAGGGGGAGTAAATCTAATGTATTTTAGTAGAGCAATTGATGTACGCTGCACTCTTTTTCCTTATCTAGGTTTTGTCCCATTTGGATTTTCCTAGAAAGGTTTTTAATGAGGCGGCGATTAGAAAATCGATGTAATTAAGAGGGGAGCGTCGATACACATTGTACTCTTTTTCCCTTATCTAGGTTTTGTCCCACTGGGTTTTCCTAGAAAGGTTTTTAATGAGGCACATAAGAAAGTGTATCGATGGATAATGTACTCTTTTCTTTAGCTAGGTTTTATCCCACTGGGTTTTCCTAGTTAAAGTTTTTAATGAGGCATATTCATAATGGACATCCAAGGGGAGTGTTATAAATATATGTATTATGTGGATGTCCATTGCGATAAGAACCCTGAAGGTCTATAAATAGAGGTCTTGTGTAAACATTCGAAGTTACTTGAAATAAGAATTCCTCAATCTCTCTAGAATTTCTCTCGACTTCTCTCTACTTTTCTATACATTTTCTTCAGTTTTATAACATTAAAGAGGAAATAAAAAAATACATTATATCTGGAGCTTATAAAAACAAGTAAACTCATTAATAAATTTTAGGAGCTAACATCCATTATGTAATTATTCTCGCACAGTTAACCATATTCTGCCTCAGTAAATTAATTAGCAATGGCCTCATTCACGCATTAACAGTCCTTTGTTTCTCTTGCCATTTTCCTCCCCCAAACGACCATGTTTTTTTTTTTTGGGGTCAAAAAAACGACTGTGTTTTGAAGAAAAAGGACAGGCAGCTATGAAAAAGCAGCGGAGAGAAGCCTATTTACTTGGGTTTTTCGGTTCTCGCTCACTTCGCGTCTTCACCTTCTCACTTCACAGTTCACAGGATCACAGTCACAGCGCGTTCTCTCTTCACTTCTGGTGGTTGACTCTCACAGGTCACACAGCGCCTTGCCGTCTCTCATGGATTCGGAGGTCGACTCTCACGCCTCTTCTCCAGTTCTCCGAAGTTGAAGTCCGAAGCAAAGGTTCTGTGTCGTCTCTCAGCGTCGTATTCTCAGTTCTCCGGTCTCAGCGTCTCAGCCTCGTCTCTCACTTTGGTGAGTTACTTCACTTTGTTTTAACCGATCTTGCTCTTATTTTCAGTTCTCCGGTCTCTCACCGTTCTGCCTCTTCTCCAGTTCTGTGTCAATTTTTCACTCTGGTGAGTGGTGAGAGACGAAGCTGGTGAAAAATCGATTTTCCACTTTGGTGACAGACAACGCTGCCTCGTCTCTCACTCTGGTGGTTTTTTTTTTTTTTTTGGTCCACATTATTTTTATATTTTGGTCGTGGCTCTGTGTTTTTTTTAATGCTCTGATTTTTCTTTGATTTGCTCTGGTGAGAGACAACGCTGCCTCGTCTCTCACTTTGCTTACTGATATGCAAGATCTGTGCTGCCTGGATTTATACCAGCTGCTCCATTGTGGCTTATGACCAAAGTGGTTCTGCAAATGCAAATGAGAGATTATATCTTGTCATTGCTTTCTCCTTTGTGTGCAATCTCTGCTTCTGTGATTTAGGCCATTGAAGATGAACACTAGACCTTTATTTCTCTAAGTTGTGGTTATGTTTCTTTCTTGAAGAATTGATTTTCCAAGTTGAAGCAAAGACTAACCAAAAGAAAACTTAAAACTAAAGTTGAAGCAAGAACAAGATACCTCCATTTTATTCCAAAACAAAATATCAATCCATCATTGTTTAAAATCCTATTATACAAATGATCAAATGATGAGTAGCTAGCCAACTGATCATAAATGGTAATTTCTTGGAGCAAAGAGGTAGCTCTGTTGATTATGCAATGTATACACTTTGTTTTTACAGAAAAAGAAATCTCTCTAACTTGCACGCTTTGTTGTTTGGTTTTGGAGGAATGAAACCTTAACATTGCTTGGAAATAACTGTGAGGCATATGGATCAAGTCGGTGGAATCATATGGGACATTACCAAGTGTCTGTGTGGTTGTGCCAAGAAAGAAGCTGACTATATTTACAAGCTGGAAGAGAATTTGGAGTCACTGAGAGATAAATGGAAAGATCTCCAAAGCATGAAAGATGATTTGAAGACAAGAGTTGATGAAGTTGTGAACACACAAGGGATGCAAATAGCACACGAAATCAATAGATGGCTGGAAAAAGTTGACAACATTCAACAGGTATTTTGCATCTAAGCTGTTCTTTCTTTTTAAAATTTACTTATTAGTTAAATTTTGAAGTGTTTTTTACATGATGAGTAGTCATCAATCAACATGTCCAGAAAAATTCAGAAAGTATAGTATGGACATTAGAGAAAGGAAACAAGAAAAATAATAGAGGAAAATTATGTAGAAAACTTAGAGCCCTGGAGTAAATTAAACTCATTCCTTAAAACTGTAAAATCCACAACATAAGGCTGCAAGAACATTCTTACTAAAATATAAATGAATTTTTTATGATTTGAATTTGATATGGTAATAGGTTGGGGTTTACAAACTAACTTTTGGTTGGATAGATGAAAATTGAAATATATGAAGGAGGTTTGCCTAACATATATTTATATAGTACGTAGCCAAAAATAGGGGAAGGGTTACTATAATTTATGTAAAACAGAAGGTCGTTAATGTATTTTATTCAATTTTTTAATGTTTAAACTCAGAAATAAACTAATGAGTTATGAATTTGATAAAAGAAGGGATAAATTGAACAATATAGTTTGTTAATTTTTATTCTATATTTTTGTTATGTTTTAGGGTTAAGGTGTAATTCTAGTAACTAAGCTTTTCACCATGGGTGTATGGCATAATCAGATTTTGAAGAGTGTAATAGTAAACACAATCTCTTAAAAAGGGAGCAATTTAAGCAATTTCATTAAATTAACTCAGACTTCCATCTCTTTTTAATTTGGGACCCATTTGTTCTCCCTTCTAAAGTTGTTCTGTTGTTAAAAGATTTTGTCTACTTTTACACATTCAAAACTCAATTGTACCAGAAGCTCATAGCAAAAAACTTGGTTGCTAAAAATGCACCTTAATCCTATATTTTAATATAATATTTATACACATGATAAGTTATTCTGCCTACTCTTATTTTACCTACCTTTGCCTACCTCTCTCAATACCATTAGATTATAATCTCATCCAACAGTGAAGATTAGAGGTATAAAATATTTGTTGATTAACAGAAGCCTAGGTTGGATTTGCGATTCCCCAATCTTAGAACTCTAACGCACCCTATCGCTCGATCGATCAATCGCTCGCTCCTTCCTCGTCCGATTGCGTAAAAGCGAAGAAATACCATGGTGTTCTACTAATTCAAAGCATGGCCAGAATCTGGCGATTACACCATCTTCATGGGTCTTGACAAACACGAGAACGAGGAGCTTATCAAATACGTCCCTACCTTTGCGTTTTGTCGGGATCAAGACAATTATGTTTAAAAACTCTACATGCACCTGTTTTTATTTTATGTGATTGCAATTTCTTTTTTGAGGGGGAAAAAATCAATTGATGCTTGCTACTTGGCAATTGTTGTTGCCGGAGAAACTGCTCAATTTTCTGATTTTCTCACCAGTTTCT
Source organism: Acacia melanoxylon (assembly GCA_019022615.1). Taxonomy (NCBI): domain Eukaryota; kingdom Viridiplantae; phylum Streptophyta; class Magnoliopsida; order Fabales; family Fabaceae; genus Acacia; species Acacia melanoxylon. Next base: position 18,962,065 of record JAFJYJ010000003.1, read on the forward strand.
CTACAAATTCACTACACGGAAAAAGTATAACCTTTTTTATTTGTTTTCCAGTACCTCTCTCAATCGTTTGTATATTGCTCTATTTTGTTTTTAATTTTTCTTCTATAACAATTGAGAAAATTGAAACGAATGAAAAGTTTATGGATGACAGAATGAGCAATATCTGTTAATGGAGAAGAGAACGATTGAGCAATTTTCGATAGGGTGTGTTAGGGTTCTGAGTTTGGGGGAATCACAAATCCAACCTAGGCTTCTGTTAATCAACAAATATTTTATACCTCAAATCTTCACCGTTGGATAAGATTATAATCTAACGGTATTGAGAAAGGTAGGCAAAGGTAGGCAGAATAACCTATCCCTTTATACAGATATCATTTGAATATTTTTAAATCTATAATTAAAATTATATAAATTGGAGAGAGTTCAAACAATTAGCTTACTAGGATACTTAATAAACTTATATTCCTAGACCACATCTCACATGTTTTATAGTCCTGAGTTGGGACTAGGGATGGAAACAGTCGGGCCATTATGCGGGGAAGTGGCTGGCTGGCTTACTGTTTATTATGAGCTTATTTTTTGTCTCCGAGCTGGCGGGCCTGTAATAAGCGCGAGCCTGGCTGTTAAGAGGCCTGTATTTTTAAACATTCTTTACTTAGGCTAACAGGCCACAGGCCTCAAAGTAAACAGGCCCAAAACATGCCTCTTAATTTAGCTGAACTTACAAAACCAGAGTTTCCAAGATCAAGAAAAATATAGGAACCAATGGGAATTACAAAATGCAGAATTCAGACACAGCAATGGGAGGTTGTCTTTCCAACTTGAAATACAAGTCACTTGGTAAACAAGAAAATTAGAAGTCTGGTTTCAGTATTTATCTTCAAAACAACTGCATACCATATTGAATCCAACAATCACCCTACTCACTATATATATCAATATGGTGTTTCCAAATCTTAAACAAGCAGAACCATAACAGCTATACCAAAGCGACACTCCAGATTCTGTAACTTGTGCAAAACTTAGTAGTTTCAGTATCTTGTAAAAATGGTCCAGCCAGTCAAACTTATGTACGGTTCAAAATAGCAAGAATATAATTGTGCATATAGTTGGGTAGATATAAACCATATACACGAACTCAATTGCCTGATTCACACAGACTATGAACATCTTTACCTAATTCAACTTTAGATCCTAACCAAAACCCTCAATCAGTAAAATAAATATTTAAGGATGAAGAATTCAGGATTTAAAATACATGAAAGTATGAAACAATTATTCCAGCACTAAACTTCAATTCCAGATTCAGACTCCAATATACAAAATGATTCAGAACAATTAGTCCAACACTAAACTTCAGTTCCAGATTCAATACATAAACTAAGCAGTGAAGGACAACATATTCAGGAAATGTTGTACATATGGGCTATGTTTTCTCTGATGAATTGAAATCAGCACAGCTTATCAGTATATCAATAAGCGAATTAAAAGTAAACATCACATGCCATAAGGTGGGTTAGACGGAGGAAGCAAACAACGATCAAGAATCACGGCTGTAGAAGACAGAACCAGAGAAGACAAGGACCAAACTCAGGTGGTCGCCGGAAAAAGATTTAACCGCGAAAGGTGCGAGAGGATGCCGACGGTTGAAATCGCCAGCAACAGAGACGCCGGATAGAGCGACGGCAGCCGCGAACGGGGGAGGCACGGTAAAAAGCTGAGAGGAGCACGGATCTGGAAGAACCGACGACTTTGAGCATGAGGTCAGACAACGTTGAGCGTTGATGCCGACGGTGAAGGATGAATGGAGAGGAGGGACGAAGATGACTGTGGCGGTGACTCTCAAAATAGAGGTGAAGAGCGGCGGAGGTAGCGATCTGTGGAGGGCCGACGGTGGTGGTAGAAAATTTGGGAGATGACTGATGAGAGAACAGAGCAAGAGCCTAGGGTTTTTTGGTTGGCAGCCGCAGAGAATCGGGATGGAAGTGAATGAGTTTTTTTTTTCAATTAATTAGTGGCTTTGAGGTTGACAAAAAAAAAAGGTACAATTACATTTTTGCCCTCCTTAACAGACCGCCTAAAAGGCTTTTCAGGCCTATTAAGAGGCCTATGCCTGACCTGTTAAGGTAAACGGGCCTTAAATTAGGCCTTGGCTCGGCTCGTTAGCCCTGACAGCCGGCCCGGCCAGGCTTTTAACAGGCCAGGCCACAGGCCCCTGACAGGCCCCTGTTAAATTTCCACCCCTAGTTGGGACTACACATTGCGCCATCTCACACGCAAAGAAGCCTCTTACTTTGTCTTCTTTCTTAACTTCAAATTTTTGTTTTGATGATGATGAAAATCTTTTAGCTCTGTTTGGTTTAAAGGGAAGGGATGGAAAGAATGGGTAGAGTGTTAATTTGTTTGGTTTGGTTGGTGGGGTAGGAGGTGAGGGGTTTTTAATTATTCAATGTTTGATTTAAAATGGGATTGGGATTAGAGGGGAGGAATGATACCTATTTACCATTCTACCTTAACATATTTAGTTATAATTTTATTTATATGTTATATAAATCAATTTACATCTTATCTAATTAATATAATGACAATTTTATTTATAATAAATATAATAATATATATTTTAACAATATTTCATTTTAAAATAATTTCATATAATATATTTTATTATAAAATTAATATATTTTTTAAAATATATTATTTTTTATTTAATAAAAATAATATATGTTCATTATGATTATAATATATGTAAAATTATATTAACATATTTTATAATTATAATATTTTTATTTATGAAAATTTACTTTTATTTTAAATCAATTTCATAAGAATATTTATAATTTGTAAAAAATAATTTTTATTCAAATTAATTTAATAATAATATTTTTTATTTATAAGAATATATTTTATTTAAATTTATATGAGCATATGTTATCATTATAATGATTTTTATTCTTAAATATATAATTTTTATATAATATATTTTTTAATAATATATTTTTATTTTGTAATAAAATATTTTAATAATGATAATATTTTTATTTATCATAATATTTCTTATCATAGATATTATTAGAATATCATGAGTTAAGTGGTCCAAAATTTTGGCTTCCCTCTAAAATTTCAAAGCAAATGAGGGGAGTGGCTCATTTTTCCTCCCCTTCCATCCCCTCCCCTCCAACCAAATAGGCAATTAGAGAGGAAAATCAACAACTACAAAATTTAAACCCTAGATGATCATAAAAAAATACAAAATGGTGTCCAACAAAGAAGTTTTGACAGTTTATGGGTCTTCTATTTAAGGAATGACAGTTTTTTTTTTTTTTTTTGAGGTTAGACTCTCTAGGTAATTTAGGGCATGTTTGGTTTGAGGGAGAGGAAGGGAGTGGGAGGGGAGAGAGAGATTTCTTACTCTTCTCTTTACTAAATTGCCCATGAAAACTTTTACTCTCAACAAAAAAGAATATTCTTCTCATTAATGGTAATTTGGTCAATTTACTCCCTCCCACTCCCTCCCTTCAAACCAAACATACCCTTAGGGTCTAAGGTTAAGGATTTAGGATTATGATGTGGTGAGAGGGAATATAGGAGGTTTAACTAAGGACAAATCTTATTTTAAATTTATATTTTGGTGTTTGGTCTTCCTAAAAAATTACCATATTTAATGTTCTCTCCAATTAATATCATTCAGCTATAAGGTTTTGGGTTTAGGTACTGGAAGAGCTTATAAGAACATAGGTTGCACAAATGAATATATCTATTGTCTAGTTCAGCCTAATATTAGGGCTGGATATGATTTCTAACAATTGATTTATATATATATATATATATATATATATATATATATATATATATATCAAATTCCATTTTTCTACCAATATTTTTATATATAAAGAAGTTTAGGTAAGTTAGGTCTTGAAAGCTGATCATTAGGGTGAGAAAATGCCTTTAGGATTAAAGAATTTATTGGAAATTTTTCTCATGTTCGTTGCAGATTGATTGGAAAGTACGTTTAGTATAAAAGGCTCCATACAAATTTAAAAAGATAAACAAATTAATAATTTATACTTAACACAGGAAGTAACAGATATTGAAGTCCAAGGAGCCAAAGAAATTCAAGACAAATGCCTAAGTCAATGTTGCCCCAAGAATTGTAAGTCAAGCTACAAGCTCGGAAAGCAAGCTGCTAAAATGTTCAATAATGTAGATAATTTAGCAACAGAGGGGAAAAGATATAGTGAAAATTTCAAAATTGCTCACAAAAGACCACCTGAACCAATTGAAATGCCTTTAGATGAAGTAGTGGGATTGGATTTGATGTTTAACAAGGTATGGAAGAGTATTGAAGAAGAGAATGTCGGCATCATTGGTTTATATGGGATGGGTGGGGTAGGGAAGACTACCCTGCTAAAGAAAATTAACAATGAACTTGGGAAGAGAAGGCTAGGATTTGATTTTGTGATGTGGGTGGTGGTGTCAAAAGAGCCCAACTTGGATAGTATTATGGATACTATTAGAAAACTTATAAGGATCGGGAATGACATTTGGACTGAATGCAGTGATCGAGATAAAAAAGCAGCAAAGATATATGGAGTCCTTAAAGAAAAGAAATTTGTCTTATTATTGGATGACATATGGGAACAGTTGGACTTGAAATTAGTGGGAGTGCCGCATCCAAAGGATACTAATTTTCAATCTAAAGTGTTATTCACAACACGATTAGAAAATGTGTGTGCAAAAATGCAAGTTCAAAAAAAATTCAAAGTCGAAATTTTAACAGAGAAAGAAGCTCTTGAGTTGTTTTGTAAGAAAGTTGGTGAAGAAACTCTAAACTCACACCCAAACATTCAAAGGCTGGCAAAAAAGATGGCAAAGGAATGTAAAGGGGTACCCCTTGCATTGATTGTACTAGGAAGTAGCATGGCTGGAGTGAGTGTGGAGGTTTGGGAAGATTCAATGAAGAACCTAACAAGCTCTTCGTGGACTGCACTGGATTTGCAGACAAAAGTATTCTCTATCCTCAAATATAGCTATGACAAATTGGATGCAGTACAAAAACGATGTTTCTTGTACTGTGCATTATACCCAGAAGATTATGAGATTCTAGTTTCCGATCTCATCGATAAATGGATGGGGGAGAAATTTCTTTGTAAAAAAGTGACAATGAGTGTTCAAGATATACGTGGTTATGGTGAGTCTGTTATTGAAAAGTTGAGGCTTTCGTGCTTGCTAGAAAGAGTTGAAGATGATTTTTTTGTATCTCGTACAGTTAAAATGCATGATATGATTCGTGACATGGCATTGTGGTTATTACCAGAAGATCATGATAATGTGGAACTTGTAAAGAGGATTTTGATCACAAATGATTGGGAATCACATAAAAGTATAGATCCTACAAATGTCACAACGCTAGTTTTATTGAAAAAGATACAACGTCAGCTAGAAGATATTAAATACATGAAGAGATTAAAAGTCTTAGAACTACATGTCAGTGGACTAGAATTTGTAGACGTTGGGGGTTTAACTTCTCTGGAATATCTTTCTTTTCATATCAAGGGTGGACTTTTAGGGTCTAAGATCAACTTGCAGTCCCTGACAAATTTAAAATACCTGAGCTTTCAATCTATGGATGGTATTTTTCACATAGGAGGGGAGATTCCATTGGGATTATCAAGTCTTCAACAGTTGAGAGTGTTTAGACTTATCTTCATAAGCCCATGGGATGAGAGTGGAATTTTAGATGAGCTGGAGTGCCTACCAAATATTGAGGAATTATGGATACATATCTATAGTCGTGGTGGCCTAAACAAATTATCGGAGTCAACCAAATTGCAAAGTTGCTTATACAACTTTTCTACTTTTCAGCTCATCCACCCGAGGAATCCTTTATTATCATTAGGGTCCGTGTCAAAGAAGCTGCAGCAACTTGTTTTAGCAAGTTTGAATATTAGAAGCGATCAATATCTTTCCATGCTTGAAACATGTTGGCTAGCCAATCTCCGAATGGTGGAAGTTTTTTCATGTCAAGTGACTCATGTGACATGGCTCAAGTATGCTCCACTCCTTCAACGACTTGAGATTTGTAGATGTAAATCAATAGAAGAAGTGATAAAAGAGGAAGAAGCAATAAAGGATGAGAATGTGGATACTTCTCTTATATTCTCTTCTCTTGTCGAGCTGATTTTGGAGGAGTTACCAATACTTAAGAGCATTCACAGGGCAACCTTACCTGTTCCTTCCCTCAAATCCGTTGTCATAGATGATTGTCTAGAGTTGGAAAAGTTACCATTTGATTTCAACTCTGCTAAACATAAGTTGACACTTATCCAAGGACAACAAAATTGGTGGGACAGTTTGAAATGGGATGACCCCACGATCAAGCACAAATTCCAATCAAAGTTCCAAAGTTATGTCAAACGCGGGGATATTGTAAGAGGTAAATACGTTATTGTAATATATATATATATATATATATATATAATTTTATTTAATCTTTTTTACTTTCATATAGAATTATTAGTGCTTTTAACTAATTACCTGTTTATGTATGATGTCATTGCAGTCTGCAGCAGATGGACTAACTTAAGAGATTGAGCATGTTTCTTTCTCCTGCTTTCTCTTAATTGTTTGAAGACCTTAATTAGTGTGGCTAAACTTTAATTTTAGACTCAAAAATAAAACAAGCCATGTATTGTGTGATTTATGTAACACTAAATATGTATTCCCTACTTCCTAATTAATAGTTATGTGTGTGCTTTGTGTTGGGATCCGTACATGCAACGGAATGATTTCATTCATTAAAATCTTACGAATCCCATAGGAGGATTTATCAACGGCGTTTAAATCGAGTTCGTTAGAAACCATACCTATGCAAACTCTTGTCCGTCTCGAACGTCGTGTGATTTTGTTTGATCAAACAGGAGCTGATTCTACAAATCCACTCCCTCTATCGGTATCCACACCGAACAACTCCAACACGGACGGCAACGTGCTAGTGCATTCAAGCTTTCCGTCTCACGTCTCTCCTCTAAGGTTTCTCTTTCGTGGCTTTTCTAATAGGTCTTGCAGATTGTCACGTAGGTTTTTCAAAACCCAATAGGCGTATTATATATTCAAAATTAATCCTTATTAATCTTGAAATTAGAAATTGGACTAAAATAATATATTAATTAAATCTATCCAATAGATCTAATCTAATCTAATTATTTAATCCGAATTAAAAGCCTGGTGATTTAATTTATTTCTATAAATTAAATCTGATATATGATATCTATCTATTTAATTCAATCTGAGATACTATATCTCAATTTAAATTAAATCGCCTATATGATATCTCTATTCAAAAATTAAATCGAGATACAATATCTCTATTTGTTTTAGATTTTTAATTTATCAAATAAATTAAATATAAAATAAATAATATTATAATCTATATTAACAATATCTCTATTTGTTTTAGACATATTTAAGATTCAATGAATCTGGACTATATTGCTTGTGTTTGGTTATTCTTGTGTGCGACCCTGCAGGCCCACATGAGATTGGCAGCGGGCCAATACTGTACTAGCTCACATGTCACAAGCGGCCTCTAACAAGACATTGTGACTACCTAATTTCATATAGGGATCAATGATACGAAACTACCTATCATACAACCATGGCACATTCTTTTTGTCACGCGATAATTTGGTCAAGGATGAGGCATGGATAATTTCAACCTCCTGTTCTTGACCATTACTTTCTTGATTCTTAAGTAGTCTAACAATTGAAATGAAAACTCTTTTATATCGTAGTATAGCCATACATTTCTCAGACTCACTCATCGAGGGGCCCAGTATTATCTCTCTACAAATGTGAGGAACAAATTCCATCTCGACCATTCACATTCCTCTGTATGTAAACCATTGATTTCGATCCTAGCCTTTATCATCACCCTTTCAAATGTGACTTTTGACTAGGTCAAAGATTATCGACTCTCATGTAGGAATCCATGATGATCTCAGCTCAAAAGGCGTTGTGACATGGTTATACATGAAAAAAGCTTATGACTTAATTCGTGCAGCTTTCTCATAGTGGGTCGGTCCAACACCTTGTACTCTTATAAGTGTCTATGACTTTAATTCGTATCTCCATACCTCATCAAAGTCATACTGGTCTTATTTCATCTTCGCTCTTGCGTAGATGACTGATCAGGGAGATTTAGGATAATCTATAAGATATATCTAAGGATACAGTTATCACTATAAATAGGGGTGAGCATTCGGTTTTCGGTTCGGTTTTTCGGTTAAAACCGAAAAATTGAAATGCATACATTTTAAAAACCGAACTGAAACCGAAACAACGGAACCGAAATATTTTGGTTCGGTTTTGTAGTTAATTCGGTTTTTGGGCTTAAGTTGGGTCTTCTTGTTTGGGTTAATTATATAAAATGGCCAATCTACTTTTTTTTTTTTGCTGAATCAATCTACAATATTAACTATTGAGTGCAACCTGGCTATAGTATACTTTACATGAAGTACTTGGTATATATCGATTTTTACTTGAATGACAATAGGTTGCAGATTTTAAAATCAAAACATGAAATAATGATGGAAAGAGGAATTGGGTTGGGTCTGGACTTCTGGTACTGGTCTTCAGTTGAGGTGGGTCAAGGGTCATGACTCATACATATGCCTCGTCGTTTTAATTAATTTCGGTTATTTCTACCCAAAAAAAGCGGGTTTTCGGTTTTAACCGAAATAAATTTGCAAAAACCGAACTAAACTAGTTTAAAAAACCAAACACTGAATTATTCGGTTCGGTTTTGATTTGCTCACCCCTAACTATAAACATGCAAATGAAATGATAACTAAATGGAGAATACTTTAAATGATATTAACGTTTAAAGTACAATGAGTTGCCTCTAGGGCATAATTTCCAACACTTTATGCTATATCATTTAATCTTTATTTTTTATTTTAATTAGTTTAGCTTTTTTTCATGCCAATTAGTATGGTTTGATTAATAATTTCACCATTTGCTTTGAAAATTTACAGAAAAATATAGCAGAGAAACCTTTTTTTATATATATTTTAAAGTCCCATGAGACCTTTTTTCTCATTCTTTCAATATCTATCTCTCCTTATATATATTCATACCCCATATAATTTTGTTACGCTAAAGTATGCGACGGCATTTTCACTCAACGATTCTGTTCAGGGAGACCCCACTTGTTCCCCTATCCTTTCATGTCTTCCTGTCAATACCCAAAAAAAAATATGAACAGGCAATGTTGTTGTTAAGACTTCCTAATTAAGTCAACAAGTGGTTCGGGCTAGGAGGGGCCTCTCCAATGATAATGGCTGCCCCTTTCAATGTAATAGTGAGGAAAGTGTGATCCACATTATTCAAGATTGTAAGCGTGCTAAAAACTTGTGGAAACAAATTTTAAAACCTAACTATTTCTCTCAACTTTTCTTTGTCAGCCTGCAGGTTTGACTTAATTGGAACACCAATCATAAGCTCGATAAAGGAAGATTTCAAAATTTCTTATGGTCACGAATCTTTAGTCTAGGATGTTGGATCCTTTGGACATCCATATGCAAATTTATTTTTCAGGGAGAGAAACAGCAACCAGGGAGATGCTTCACCGTTGCAATTACCTTCTTATGGAAGATGGAGCGAACCAGAAGCAAAAGCATCAGATCTTCCAACTAGACAAGCTAGAAGAGGAATCGTGGACGCCCTCCTGATAATACAGTTTGCATTGATGTTGATGGATCGGTGCGTCAACAAAATCTGATTACTATATGCTCTTGATCCCATGCACACGATCCTGAAGAGCTTTCTTCTTTGTAGAGAGCTTTGCTATTTCATCATCCCGCTCTGAACGAAGCCACTCAAGCTGACTTTCAACTTCTTGTACTCGTTTAGCAAGCTCCTTCTTCTCCCGAACCAACTGATCCATCTCAGCCCTCAGATCCAAAATTTCAAACTAGTAGTTACTACAAGAGATAACCCAAGTATGTTATCAAATGAGACATATAACCTTGACAAGAATACTTGTGGCCTTAGATTCACTTAGTTTTTATGTAAAAATAGCTTTTTCCTTAGCCATATTGGAAATTTCAGCTTTCTTTTCTTCACGAAGACAAACGATTTCATCTTTGCGAGCACATAACTGGAGCCATAGAGTAGATCATCATTAACATTTGCAAGTTCAACAACTTCCTGCATCATACTCAAAACAAGTCTAGCAATTTCATGCTCTCATAGGCCAAAGTAACTAAAATATCTGAAGCCAAATCTGTTGTAGTACTACTGGTGGCAGTGCCAACGAGCCTCTCTAGCATTGTCCCATGATAAGAGTTGTCAGCATACCATCTAAACAATATCAAATAGAGTAACACCACAAATTCTTTCACACATGGGTCTCTGGACAGTGCTAATGTTTCAGTAAGGGCAAGAACTGAAGTAAAATCATCTTTTTGAACTCTAAAGGGTTCATTGGCATCTCCCTCTGCAACATGTTGAACACCTGTGTCACAAAAACATGTTCTCAGAATATAAGAACGAGAATAGAAAATTTGTATTAGCAAAAAATAGCACCACCTACCAGTTTGAAGTTCACATCCACTAGCTTGAAAAGATTTACCGAAGATCTTTCGAGTCTCCATTACTTCCTCAAAATGACAGGAAATTCTTCACTTTCCATGTAAATGTCCTTCTCTTTACATAACTATCAGTAAAGGAACTACTACTACTCAACTCAGATTTGTAATCAATCAATCCTGCATTATAGATGTCTCTTTCAATATCACTACAAAAAAAGTCAGTTTTTTGCGACGGAATTCGTCTGTTGCAAAAAACTTCGTCGCAATTGCGACAGAAAATCAAAAATCCATCGTAAATTTTGAATTTTGCGACAGAAAATGAATTCCATCGCAAATTTTAGGAATGACAGAGCTAAACAAAGAAGCAAAGAAAATCGAGGGTAATAGCTGAGGAAAAAGAGAGAAAATTGAGAGCGACAGAGCTAAACAAAGAAGCAAAGAAGGGCGAACTCAGTGATATACGTCTGCACAACAGAGGAAAACTTGATCTCCGACGTCAAGGCGAAGGCAATCTGCAAATGTGGGGTTGAATGGCGACATCTTCGTCATAGTCGACGGCAAGATGCAGGCAAAGGGTGGTGCTTCTTCGACAATCCAGTCGTGAGGTCGAATATGAACCTTCGATGAGGTATTGTCATCACAGTTATGCATTAACGTCATATCTAACTCCCACATAGAAGACACCGTATTCAAACCAGGACCTACCCACCCATTAATGCATTGATAATTACTCTCAATAATAAGGAAGAGATGGCATCATTTTAATACATCCAACGATTATTGACTCATCAATGTTGAAACTTTCATCATCGTAGCACAAAGAGTGAGGATTTGGTCTCCTAAATGGATTTTTTTTTTTTTTTGGGGGGGGGGGCCATGACTCCTAAAAGGAATACTTGTTACAAACTAAGAAAGATACAAAGCGGGAACGACGATGGAAGAATGATGTATTTTTATTATGGGGGAATATAAGATATTAAGGATAAGGGTCTTATTTGCCCCCAGAAGTTTTCGCTCAAAGCACTCAGCACCCAAAGGTTTGTTTTGGAGCAAAATTGCCCGAAAGTTTAAAAACGTAGCAATCTTGCTCTTCCGTTAATCTTAACTGTTAAATTGTTGCTCCAATTTGTAAACTTTCAGGGTAAAATTGCTCATAGGAAAAACTTCCAGGGCAAAATTGCTCCTGATAAAAACTGTCGGGGTAAAATTTATCTTTTTTTTAACTTCCGGGGCAATTTTACTCCAAAAGAAACTTCTGGGTACTAAGTGCTCCTAAGCAAAAACTTTTGGAGCAAATAAGACCCTTATCCCAAGATATTAATAATTTCTGTAATGGTTGTCTCTTAGCTTCATGTGTATGAGCGAAAATCCTTCCAGCTGACATGGGTATAAACTTTTCTCGAAAGGATATGGAATTTGGCTTAGTAACAAGTAATGAGCATCTAATCTGAACACTTCATAACATATTGAAATATGTATTATTTACCGAAAGCCATGAGAAATTAGGAATCACAGCCTTTTGATACTTATACAGTGAGGGGTATTTTGAAATTGACAACTATGAAGACGAAGGTGATGAGGAGGTCGTCGGTGATTATACGGCGAGTCCGAAGGATTCACACTCCTTTGCTGATCTGTTTCATAGCGGCGATGACGACGAAAATGGTTTTTGTGGGGTGATTGGGGGATCCACTTTCGGTTCCTATCCCAAGGATAGGCACCATCTACCCATCTGATCTGGACGGTCCAGATTTGATTTATTTTAACCGCTTCTTTTTTTAAAAAAAAATCAATTTTTGAAAAAATGTTAGTTGAGAAATTATCTTTAATTTTAGATTCTCTACCCATTAAAATATTTTTTTTAAAAAAAATATAAAGTTAACAAAATAAAAACGGGACCGTCCGGATCAAATCGACGTTCCGGGAGAGAAGATCTCTCCCCGCCTATCCTTTGGATCCTTTGGATAGGCAGGGAAAGTGATTCCGGTGATTGGGTGATAAATGAATGTGATGAGGCTTTTATGTCTGAGATGGTATTGCGGATGCAGCATTACCAGGTTTTGTGATTTTTTTGTTCTCTTCATGTTTTTGGCTTAACGCGAGCTGGACTCCTTCAACCACCTGGCAGTCTTTTCATACAGCCACCTAAACGGAAGTTAGCTAAGCAATTGACGGCATTGTGGGTTTTAAAAAAATTCAATTGTTTGTTGGTATTATTGGTACCCTCAAAACTTTTTTGTGTCAGATGCTCCTGACCTAATAGTTCGTTGGCCAATTTGCTCCTTAATCCTTAAAAACACATCAAAGTTATAAGCCATTATTTGTAGCGGCTTTAATGAACGTGATTTCATCATAAGCATAATTACATAGTACGAAAACAGTTTTCAAATCAAACAATACATGTTGATGGTGCTTTTCGGGCCTCCACTGGAGCGGCTGGTATTGGCATGGTGTGCAGGAATAGTAAAGGTGACTTTCTTGGAGGCTTGAGGAAAAAAATTCAATCAGTTTCTCCCTTTATGTCAGAATGTATAGCATTAAAGGAGGCACTACTCCACAGAGGTAAATTCTTTGGCTCTTCGGTGGTGATTGAAACTGACTGTGAGGTGTTGTATAGATTGATCTTGAATAAATCTCTTTGTGGCTGTGAATGGAGGTGTAGAGATGTATTGGCAGAAATTTTTGCCCTACTTGGTTCAGTAGAGGATGTTTCTGTGTCTTTAGTAGCTAGACAGGGTAACAAAGCTGCGGATGATCTGGCAGCGGGTGCAGAAAAGGGGATGTATCAGCCTGTGTGGTTGAGTTTTACGCCATCCTCTTTAAGCAATATACTCCTCTGTGATTCGAGTTTGGCAATAAATAACTGTGATATGTCTGATGGTGTGAATATTAGGGAGGGTATAGGCTGAGGACTGGTAGCTTGGACTGGTAGTTTGGACTGGTAGCTTACTGGTATACTTGACAGATTAGGATATAGGTTACTTTTGTGAGTTGGGTGATAGGTGATATTGTTAGTTGTTTTGTGAGTCTTTCTTTGGCTTTGGCGCGTGTGTAATACTTTTTGTGGTAATAAAATTGATATTTCGGCCAAAAAAAAAAAAAAAAAAAAAAAAAAAAAAAAAAAAAAAAAAAAAAAAAAAAAAAAAAAAAAAAAAAAAAAAAAAAAAAAAAAAAAAAAATCAAACAATACAAAGGCTTCTTATTCGAGTTACAAATGTACATCAGCTGCTAAATTCACTAGTGTTAATTCAGATAGCTATAAACCTATCACCAGGAAAGTGAAAAACAAATAAAAGATATAGGGAAAAGTAAATGGCTCTCAGCTACCAATTTGAAACCTCCGGCTCTTGATGCAAAGACCCATTATTTTTCTCTTCTTCAATAAATCCTTTAACCTTGTGAAGTTTTCAATCCTCCAAGTAAACTTACACAGTTACCCATATGATCATCTGAGTTCCTTGCACCACTCCCAATTCTTCCTGCAATTAAAGCCCCATTCTTAGAGAAGCTACTTAACTCTTTAATCGACATACTAAAAACTGCAGTGTCATCCAACAGAAACCCTCAATCAGGCCCAATAAAATCTGACATCTTCATATAATCATTCCGTCCCAAGCTTGTATCATCACCGCTTTTATTATCAGCTGCAAACCGCCCATACGAATCCCTGTGCATGTGATTCGAACCTGGCCTTTGGTTTAAGACTGACATCCGAAATAAACACCGATAATGAACAACATGATCATCGCAGAGTTAGACTGAAAACAAACCTGCTCGTCTTGCTCGACAATACAAATTTCAAAGCGAGAAACTAGAAATGCAGCGATTCATGGATTGTGCTGCGGTAATGAAAATAAACAGAGCAAGAAGATCAACAGGGGTGGAGGAGAGAAGGCTAATTTACTGATATTCTTCTTGCTCGCCTTCTTCTGCGTAGAAATTTCAGAAAGCGAAATTGGAAAAAGGCAAGGATTCATTGTTCGATTAAAGAGGGAGGGAGGATTCTTGAGGAGTGATGAACAATGTGGTAGGCTTAAGTAGTAGAGAGGAATCAGAATTGCGAAGGCCCACTAAGTAGACATCGCATCGCTACGCACGCATTTCAAGAGAGGAGGGAAGACGGAGCACCGACAATGGGAGAGGAGGGAAGATGATCGGACAGTGTGAGAATCGACTCTTTATGTTTGGTTTAAGGGGAGGGAGGGGAAGGAGATAAATCTTTCCTCTCTTTTTTTTTTTTTTTTTTTTGGTAAAAATCGGGGCAATAGCCCTTCCTCATTCATTTATTAGTATAACTCGTGGAACACCAGTTCCCACATAGTCTCTATACAAACAAAAAACTACCTCCTGGGGAGGCCGCATAAATGTGCAATGGACCTGCTCTTGCACTATACTAATATTGGCAAGCATATTAGCACAGCTATTCGCCTCTCTGTATATATGAATTATCCTAAGTACTGTAAACCTCTTCATGCTCTGTCGGATCAACCACAGCAGCCTTGATTCCTTCTCTTTGTCAACCTGTATGTTATTTAACAGATTCACAACAGCAGCAGAATCGCATTCAAGGATAACCTTTTCAAAATTATTGGACGCAGCCAAATTCAATCCAGTAAGTACTGTCCATAACTCTGCTTTGATAGCTGAGCAAGACCCCAGCTTCCTTGCAAACCCACAAATCCATTCCCCCTTGGTTCCTCTGATGAGGCCACCACAGCCCGCCACTTTAGATTCTTTAGCAGCTCCATCAACATTGAGCTTAAACCAACCCTCAGCTGGTGCCTTCCAAGCAATCTGAGCCTCACACTTCAAGCCTTTAACTCTTCCAAACTCTGCTCTAGCCCTCCTTATTTCCGTTATATACCATTGTACTATTTCAGTCTTGTTCATAGGAGTAGAGTAACCCTCCTCAAACCTGCTACGGTTTCTCCAGTTCCACAAAAGCCAGCAGGTAAGACCAAAAGTCAGTCTCCATGTGCTGCCAGACTTAGTCAGGTTCCATTCAAACCACTCCTTCCCACCCAAGCATGAGAATTCTGGTTCCATTCTCCCTCTTCTTAATTCACACCATACACTCTAGGCGATCTTACAGTCTCGCAGAACGTGCATTAAAGTTTCAGGCATACCTATGCAGCAATGGCAATCAGCTGCACCTCCCATCAATCTACTCCGACGCTCAGCTGTTAGGAGCCTGTCGTGGGTAGCCATCCATAGGAACAACTGAACTCTTTTTGGCCCCTCCCAACTCCACACCCTCTTCCATATACTCTCTCCAGCATTTTGCTCATTTCTCATCGCATGGTACATATCAGCAACATTGAATTTATTCTGCACTTGATTCCCCCACCTAATGAAGTCCCCCCCATTCAAACCGTTAGGTGCAGGAATGGCCATGATTAGCTTAATCCCATCCTCATTGACCCATCGCTGAAGCCACTCCAAATCCCACTCCCCCTCTCCATTAATCACATCTTTGACCCTGAGGCTCCTTTCTATATAGGACAGTGGACCTACACATTTTTCCAGTAGTTTGTACTGCACACCGACCTAATGGTCCTCCCAGAACTTTATCATCCCTCCATCACCCACCTTCCATACAATACTACAAGTGATGTGTGGCCAAATCTTCCCTAGACTCTTCCATAATTCAGAGTTCGAATTTGTGACTTTGCACTCTTTACATAGCTCTTTATCCCTTCCATACTTTCCCCTTAACACCGATGAGCACAAACTATCAGGCTTAGCAATAACATTCCATGCCACTTTTCCCAGTAGCGCATTGTTCATTGTTTCAAGGTCTCTCAAGCCTAGCCCACCATTCTTTTTTTCTTTGCTGACCGTTCCCCAATTCATTGCATGCACTTTCCTCTTTCCCACTTCACTACCCCAGATAAAGTCCTGTTGCAGCTTCTCGATTTGCATCCTCACACTCGTTGGCACAGTGGAGTGTTGCATATAGAAAACAGCCATTTGATTAGTGACTGCCTGAACCAAGGTAACTCGACCAGCCAAAGAAAGTGTTTGTTTCTTCCAACTACTTAATTTTCCTTGCATCTTATCAAGGAGATGCTGAAACTTCCTTTTGTTACCCCTTCCTTTCGTCATGAATGCACCTAAATATCTTCCTAGGTCATCCATTTTCTTGAAACCAGACAGCAAACATAACTCATTTTGCATACCTCTTGTAACATTCTTTGAAAAGTAAATGCTAGTTTTTTGTACATTCACCTTTTGCCCCAAAGCTTCCCCAAACTTATCTAAGATTTCCATTACTAAATTCATTTGCTCCACCTCAGCTTCACATACTAACAGTAGGTCATCAGCAAATAATAAGTGGGACACTTCCACGCCATTTCTCCCTAATTTTAGAGACTTCCACCTCCCTTCATTTGCACTATCGACAATAAGGTGGGTGAGCTTCTCCATTGCTAACACAAAGAGATATGGAGATTGAGGATCTCCTTGCCTCAGCCCCTTAGAAGGTACAAAATCAGCCCGCCTACCTCCATTCCACATTAACGCCATTTTCGTAGAGCTAACACATCCCTTGATCACCCTTCTCATCCTTTCATCAATTCCAATTTCAGTTAGCACATTCCCAACAAAATCCCAATTCATTCTATCATATGCTTTTTCTAAGTCGATTTTGATCACCATATACCCCTTTTTACCCCTAATCCAATCCATAGAGTGTACTATTTCCTTCACCACGATTATGTTATCATGGATACTTCTTCTAGGTACAAAACTAGATTGATGAGGCGATACAAGACTATTCATAATGGGCTTTAGTCTATTCACTATGACCTTTGACATCCCCTTATAGATTACATTACATAAAGCAATAGGACGAAATAGACTTACCACTTCCGGAAGCTCCACCTTCGAAATAAGGACCAGCAATGTCTCATTGATCTCACAAATTCTTTCTGGATTCTCCCATAATTCTTGTACAAACTTGATTACCGAGGAGCCAACCACTCCCCAGTTATGTTGGTAGAAGGCTGCTGGGAACCCATCACCACCAGGGGCTTTAAACCCCCCCCCCCCCCAAATTTGGAAGAAAGCCTGTTTAATTTCCTCCCATCCAATGTCCCTGCCCAGTTCCTTCAATTGTTCCTCTTCAATTCTTCCCCATTGCTGATTCGTACAGACCCATTCCCTCTCAGCCTTTGTTTCCTTAAACAGATCACAAAAATAACTCTACATCATATTTGCCAATTCCTCCTCATCCTCAACCCACGCCCCTTCAGCATTTTTTAGCATCTTCACCTTATTTCTCCTTCTTCTACACAAGGTCTTAGTGTGGTAATACCTTGTGTTGCGATCACCCTCCTCCAACCATCTTCCCCTTGACTTCTGGAACCACAACACCTCCTCTTGCCTTAAAAGTTTCAGCATTTCTTCCTCAAGATTTTTTTCCAGCCGGCAAAGGAATGAATTGCTTCTCTGTGACACACATTGTTGAATCCCATTCAGCCTGTTTAGGATTCGTCTCTTACGGTACTCTATCTTTCCAAATACTTCTCTGTTCCATATTTTCAAGTCATGTTGTAGTAAATTCAGCATTACATGAGTGTCTTCCTTATCCTTCCAGCTACTTCACATAAACTCAGCAAAATTTTCATGCATTTGCCACATCAATTCATATTTAAAATTCCTTCCTCCTGCAATAATAGGGTCCGCACACAATTTAACTAGCATAGGATGATGGTCCGATCCTACTCTTGGTACAACACTAACTTCTGCATTTTCAAAAACTTCAATCCAATTTACATTGCAAAGGCACCGATCAAGCCTTTTATACACACGGTCTAGACCTTCTCATTTAGGTCCCTTCCATGTGAAGAATGGGCCATTAGCCTCCATATCAAGTAGGCCACAATTCTGAATCCACTCCCTAAACTTCCTACATCTAGTCTAATTAACTCTTCCACCCCCTTTTTGCTCCAAAGGTGACTTTATTTCGTTGAAATCACCAACCAAAAACCAAGGCTCAGCAATTTCACTCGCTAACGATTGCAATGAACTCCACACCCGTTGCCTTTTTTGTTCAAGTGGACTCGCATACACAGCTGTGAATAGCATTCCCTTTCCGTTCAAGTTCAAACTGCAGTGAATAAATTGATCTTATTTCATCAACACATCCACACGCAAATCATCCAGATTCCACAATATCCAAATTCCTCCGGAAAATCCAACAGCTTCTACTCTCTCTGAGAATTTAAATCCCCAACTCTTGATGGTTTTGGATGCAAGAGCACCACTAATGTGTGGCTCAAGAATAACAGCTACATCTACCTTATATCTAAACTTTGTATCCTTTAGGACAGCCGCAAAACCCTTACTTGCTGCCCCCTACTATTCCATATTAAGAGATTAATCATAACAACAATTAATGATTAAGAACTAACCAGCTCAGTTCTTCAACATTCGGCCAGTACAGGGGTAACGAACTCATCCCCCATACTCGCTGCCACACTCTCAATAGTATCATCATCTTTCCCGGACGCTCCTACTAGTTGAGACCCCATTTCGGTCCTCACAAAGGCTCCCCCAGGATGGAGGTTTTCCTTCCCATTCGTATTCACCGTCTTCCACTTGTTCAATTCCAAATTGCTTTCAGGAATGAACTCATGACTCTCGTTGTCTGCATATTTTCACATGCACTACTCTTTGCTCCCTCACCATTCCTAACCACCAGAACCTTCTCCCTCCTAATAGCCTGCCCCACTTTATCCATCTGTCCTACTCTTTCCACTTGGGCCTTTCGCCCTGGAGCTACTATGACACTTTCTGATCTCATAACATTTTGCTTCCCCTGTTTGTGCTGTTGATTTTGAACCCTCTCCCTTGAACCCTTCACAACTCCTACTGATACATCCACTCTCTCCATCAAATGATTCACTTCATTCTCCTTCCTGTCTTCCCCTGCATCTCCAGAAAGTACAGCAAATCTTGACCCCGTATGTTGCTCTTGATTAGTCGTGTCAATCCTTCTTGGCCTTCTTGTACGCTACACTGTCCTCCATAGCTCCTTTACCTCACCATTATCTTCACACTCCCTATTCTCCTCTCCTTGCATTTCCACATCCATGCCCTGCTCATTATGTGACTTGTGAAACTGAACACAGCCCTCCTTCCTATGCCCATACCAGCCGCACATTGTACATAACATGCTCAGACTCTCATAAACAATGCTCAGCTTCTGACCTTCCACACAGAATGTCAGAATTAGAGGTTTAGTGAGATCTAATTCTACACACATCCGCACAAATTTCCCTCTAGTGTGCTGTGCCGTGTGAATATCTAGTCGGATGGCTTTACCGATGGCATTCCCCAAATTTAGGAGAAATTTTTTATCAAACAGAGGAGCAGGCAATTCTGGGAACCAGACCCAAGCAACTAACGATTTAATCTGCTCACACTTTGGATCAAAGTCGGGCTTCCATCTAGACACACTCAAATACGCATCTGATATGACCCAAGGACCTCCAATCAGTGCCCCCATGTAGTCATCCTGATGTTGGAAATTCACCAAGTAAAAATCGTTTTCCAGATCAAAGATGTCGATCATACCTTTTCTTTCCTAAATCTGCTTTAATTTTTTCATCATGAAGCCAAAGGATGGCTGCCTTCCCATCAATTTCACCACCGTACGGCGAAATGGTTTCAAGAGTCTCTCCTTCTCCTTCTCTTCAAGATTGAACAACGGACACAGTGGATTAGAGAAATTCACACTGATTCCATCACTTGAATTCAGTACTTTCGCAAAGTCGGTTTCAGCGCCATAGTCCTATGTCCCTTCATCCTCCTCAAATTTAGCCCACTCCCACCAACACTTCCTTGAACTCACATTCTGTAATAGTGATTCCCTATAGGACTTCGGCACTTGCTCTTTCCCGATTGGACGCATCCACACCTCTTCTCGAGCCTTCAGAGATTCCTCCCCCGAAAATTCCTCAGTCGCAAGACGGACCTTCCTCTTCATTCGTCCTAAATCATCTTGTTCCTCCTCCATCATATCCTCACCTTCCCCTCCTCGCAAGATGCGACCGGAGGGGCCGCTCATATCTCCGTCACAGTAGGTGGCGGAGTTTCCCACAATCGCTCAAAGAACCCTAGCAGAGAGCTATTTTTTTCGTCAGTTAGTTATTTTTTCCTCTCGGCTTTATTAAATAGCTTATAAAAAATATTTAATATTCTAAGAATACACCATCAACAAAAAGAAATATTATTCTCATTAATAACAATTTAGTCAATATCCTCCTTAGGGTTTGTTCCCCTCTCATTCTCTTCCCTTCCCTCAAACCAAATACACAAATGGAGTGAAGACGGAGGTGTGATAGATGAGAAAGGAGGAAGCTACAAGACAATTAGGACGTTCAAAGTTTCAATTTAAGCCATTTTTGGCTTCACGTCCATTTTTTAGATTAGAACGCTAAAAGTATATTTTTGGCCTCTCAATTTTAAAAGGGAGGCTAAAATCCTCAACAAAATTATAAAAATGCCCAGCCTTTATTTTTTTACTTCATTTTTTCAAAAAAAGTGATGTTTTAAGGGAGGTAAAAACTTTTTTTTATAGTAGTGTCAAGCACTTAGAAACATTAAACAAAGAGTAAAATAAGCACATATATTTCGTCAATCACAAAAAAGGAGGAGTAATCAAGAGTTAATCCATACAATGGTTCAAAATTATCCAATAAAGGTCTAGCTACAAATTTTCAAAAAATCCATGAGAAAATACATCTACACCAACACGTACAATAATAGAATATAATAAAGGGGAAGGAGAACAAAGAAGAAAAACCAAAATATGAAACCAAAATCTCTTCCAAACTTCAAACGCCAACTCAATCTCCACCAAAGTCCATGCCCTAGCATACCAAAGGGCTCCTAAAAACACCCACGAAGTCAAGAACGACGGGCAAGAGAAAGTGGGAGGGTATTCATACTCAAAACCGTAAACTTTTCGGGTTTGGTTTCAGTCCACTGTCTTAATATCCTCTTCCATCCACTGCCTAGATCTTAGCCGTTGAATTGAAACCTGAATGGCTGAGATTTTTTTTTTCAGAATTTACCGCATGCGGTAATAATTTACCTATTTTTGGGCAGTGGACCATAGCCACCCCCAAACTTTTCAGGTTTTGTGGAGCAAAGCGCCCAAGCCCTAGCTCTAGCGCCTTGGCGTTCTTGCCCTCTGTTTTTGGTTCCCACGTCTGTCTTGAAATCATTGTTTTTCCAACTGGTCGTGACGGCCTAGACACTAATTCTAGAGCCTAGGTTCTTTATCTCTCTATCTTTTCTTCTCCGTTGTCATAGCCTAGGCTTTAAAAGTAAGGCTCAAGCCCTCCTCTATTATGTTTCAATATTGTTTCCTCATTGTTGAATTGATTTTCCCACCATTCTCTCATCAATAACAACTCCTACCAAATATAGCAAAGTAGCTATAATTACTTGATCATTGTATCAAAATATTCCTACAAAAAAAAAAAATAGCATTAAAATCATAAGAAACTACTGTCATAATATGCATACTTGTGCCATGCTGTGCAACCAAAAGCCAAATGTACATTTTCCTATCTTGCGTATTCAAATTATGAACAAATGTATCAAAAATTGTACAAAACTAAAGGAAAATGTAATGAAATGAAATGACATGTAATCCTAGAGGTTAAAATAACAATTTTATATATTAGTTAAAATGAGGGTAAATATACCTGGTACACTTGACCAAAGACAACTTAACAATAACAATATTTAGAGGGTTAATATAATATTTGGTCACTTAAGTTTGCCCTCATTTTAATTTTGATCATTAAGTTTCAAACTATTGGTTTTGATCCTTGTAGGGATAAAATAGTCCAAATTTTTATTGAGTTATAAGGACCAACGTTTAAAATGAAATGAAACTTGAAGAATCAAAACCTATTGGTTTAAAACTTGAGTGACCAAAAATCAAAATGAGAGTAAATTTGAGTGACTAAAGATTATATTAAGCCATATTTAAAATTAAGATACCTAGAGAAAAGAAAGAAAATGGGCTGAAAATGTTTAACGGAAGAAAAAAATCCATGAATAATGCCTCAATTTAGTCGAAGAAATCACAGCAAAAGTCAAACCAAAGCGTATATGATGATCTAAGTGAAAACGTTGGAAATAAGTAACCGAGTTACATTCCCGGATATGCATCTTCATAATTTTTAAAAAATGAAAAATGACCCAATATGAAAAGCATTCTCTGCCAGCTGAAAATATAAAAACAACCTCACCAAAGTCACAGTCAAACAAACAAAAACCACTCTTTTAGAGCTAAGAAAAATAAGATAATAACATATTATTATGTTTCTGCTTTTGCTTTCTATATTTTATCCATAATTCTGATGTTAGTGAATAAGTAAGTTATAATTATTATATATGAGCGTGAAGATCTTGTAAGATCATATATGTTGACGTTCTGGGAAGCGTCAGAATCAAAAGCAGAAGACATGAAAGAAAGGAAAAAGATAAGACCGAGAAATGAAGAAACA
The DNA here is from genome assembly GCA_019022615.1 of Acacia melanoxylon. Lineage (NCBI taxonomy): Eukaryota > Viridiplantae > Streptophyta > Magnoliopsida > Fabales > Fabaceae > Acacia > Acacia melanoxylon. The sequence goes on from JAFJYJ010000003.1 coordinate 18,985,184, forward strand.
AATAAAGATAGAGAGAACACGAATCCAGCAAGCGACTTTTTGATCATAGACAGCTTTGTTTTAATTAATATATTTATCACATTTATCAAAATAGCTTTAACGTTAGACATATATCCAGAGGAGTATGGTGACGGCATCCACCATTCTCATTATAATGCAGGGAAGCACATTGCTATGTAATTTTATATTTATCTTCCTCCTACTTATCCTTAATATGTAATGCCAAATCTATCTAATTTACAAAAATCAATAAAAATAATTGTTCCACCAATCTTGAGTTTGGCGATTTTGGAATATAATCAAGTAGTAATCAAATCGAAATTTCAAATTGTAAAATAATTTAACTTAATAAATTTATTAAAAATAGAATAGGAAAATAATTAAATTCAGAACTTATTTGCTTTTGTTTTCATTCATCAACTTTTCTTATTTAAATATAGGGTTAAGTAGCAAATCTGTCCCGAAAGTACAGACTCAAGATCTATGTTGCTTTGGAAGTTTTTCTTGTCTCAATTTTACCCCAAAAATTTCAAAATGTAGCAAAGTTGCCCGTTAAAAAACTAACGTTGACCGTCAAAAAATCGACATTGACCATTAACTTTTTAACGAAAATGAACAACATCGTTATATTTTGTAACTTCGGAAGCAACATTGAAACAAGAAAAACTTCCAAGTAACATTATTCTTTAGCGAAAACTTCTGGAGTACATTTTCTACTTAACCCTTTAAATATAAGTAACTTGTACTTTTTTAATTCAAATAAGCTCTCCAAACTCACAAAATGGAACCACAAAAATATAAGGTGGTTATATATCAGGCACATGTGCTTCATGCCAATCATGCTTATGATTTGATAATGATGTGGAAGCAAATTAAAGCAAAACTTCTCAACTGCAAAGTAACATCCAAAACAATATACAGTAAGATTGATTTTACAATGTTTTTTTTTCTTGATCATTTCTTAGATTTCTCATTAACGATTTAAATACATTTCTACAGTTGATCAAATTGATTGTGCAACATGCGAATGTCTTGTGAAAGAGAGAACTAAAAAAATTATATCCATAAATAGCTAAGTATGATTTATCTCTCATGACGTAAAAATGTCCCATGAGACACTGCTCAATCTCAAATACTACCTTCGGTCCTAATTATAGAAACACTTTTGTAGTGCAAAAAGTGTCCCTATAATTAAGACCGGAGGGAGTATTTGACAAAAGAGACAAGTAATGTAGGGACTTGTTCTTTAGGCCACAAAAAATAATATAGGGACTGGTTCTAAATCATGTTGGTCCAGCTCTACAAAAATTACAGCTTGACCAATATTTGGACTTCTTCAGCTATTCAGACATGATTACTTTCCTATGCAGACCAATTCTGTTTATCCCCCTTCGGGTCTCATATAAACAAACGCTCTTGCATTCCAATTTGGAGCTTGCCTTAATTCTCCTGAAGAAGACATCTCCCAAAATAACAAATATGGAATGCCAATCTCAAATGCATGAAAGGCTTTTTAATTTAGTCCCCATCAAAACTCAAAGCCAATCTACAACAGCCTTTTGCATGACCTCTATTCTCATTCCTATTCTAGTCACAACGTTTCTCTCTACCAAAACTCAATCCTTGAACGTATATACAACCAGAGGTGCCGAGAACTTGTGTTCAAGCTGAAAGATTCTCATTCAGCTTTAAATGTGTAATTGTTTTCTTCAACATATTGCTCATACAAATAATGATATTTTGCAGGAAGGTAATCCTTGAACCTGTTGAACACAGGAATGCAAAAGAAGGTGATGTCAGAACATCAGCAATTTCAATTTTCTTCTTGCAGAGCAACAAGGCTTTAAATTAATAATCAGAAATTAATTAATACATATCGCTTAATACCTTTTAAGGAGCGGTAGCCTCTCGGGTCCAGAGAACAAACTGCATATGGACTGCAAAACCTCACTCATCATCATGGCTTTGGTCTTGAGAGCCTTCATATACCTCACAAAGTCTTTATACTCTGCACCACTCAGCTTCTCCCTAACCTGTAAGTCATAATTAAAACAAACCATTTGTTAGAGTTCCCACCAGTAATATTAAATACAATGCCCCAAAAAAGCAGACCGGCTTTTGAACTGGAAGGAACAATTTACAATTTATTGAGTCATAGTCAAACCTAGATTTAATTTTAAATACATTGTAAAGTATATGGTAAATAATACTTCAAAATATCAAATGTATTAATTTATTTCAAGCACCAAAAACATTTATTTAATTTAATTATGGTTGTCAAGTCATTCTCCTAATTTTACTAGGCCCCGCTTATTTTATCACATAAATGCCGGCCATGAAACTTATCCCACATTGATCTGTAAAACAGTCGTGATTCCACACCACTGAACTTAGGCAAGTAGGCAGACCAGTATTTTTAAAAAAAACCTTCATTAGAAGAAACATTCAAATAAGAATAAAAACTGGGACATAACATCAAAGTCCAAATACTGATCTTAAGGGTGCTTCTTTGTTTAGCTTTTTAAAAATGTTTTTACAATTTACGACGTCAGTATGTGAGAAAAGTTTTATTTAAAAGATTAACATATACCCATATGATTTATTTCCCTTGTTGGGCCTCTACCACTAACATCTCAATAAATCATAACAATTAAATAGGTTATCAAATAATAGAATGAGATGCATCATGCATGATTCCACACCACTGCACTTAGGCATGTAGACAGACCAGTGCTCCCAGCATTGAAGGTCATTTCATTACCTGAACAAGGAAAGCCGATCCCCGGGTTTCATCATCTGCAGGAGGTCCAGAATCTGGAGGATGATTGTCTTTTTGTGTAAGGAGCTCAACATTCCTACTACTACTTTGGGAAGCCCCCTTATCTTTATGTAGCAGTTCCACACCATGTTGAGCATTTTGACGTACTATGTTCAAAAGCAAGTTGAGTTCCCACAATTCCCTTCATTGATAAGTGAAATTAGATCAAAATGATTTATAATATATATTATTACCAAGTGTATGCTGATCGGAATGTTCACTATGTTGCGTTAAGTCATACTCTCCACTTATAAATCTACGCTTCTTGGCAGAAGGTGCTGTCTGTATATCCTTTATGTTTTTGGCACGTTGAGCACCACCAGTCAAATCAATTACTTCATCAACTCCTGATGGCATCTCCTTCCCATGTGAAACATCTTTGCTTATGTTTCTTGAATTCTTACAGCCTATAATTTTGCAATCGTTAAAAGCCAGTGAAGCACGATTAGCAGGTATAATTTCCCCAAGATTTGGAACATAGCCTTCTTTAGCACCAAGTGAAGGCAATGCTTTCAAAGAGAGATTTTGAGTCGCTGACGTAGTCTGCATACACAATCATTAAGAAGTTGAAGAGAGTATAGTATTGGAAATCAGTAATATCAAATAAAGATGAGTATATTCACAATGCACAATCAAGATTTTACCGGAGGAGACACAAGTTTTTCCAGGCCAAATCTGTCCAGGCAGTGCTCTGATGACTTTTCTGCGAAATTCCCTGTATAAGGATGGATTGTCTACTTCAATTGAAGTTCAAAATGAATAAAGCAAAGAAAGACTGCTCTTTTGCTAGAGATTCAGATTTGAAATAATTATGGAGACTGCAGAAATGGAATCAGAAGTTTCATTTTAGATAAACGACAGCAAGTGTCTAAGTGACTTGCAAACATTAGAACCAGTGGCAGCATCAGTATTTCATTTACATATAACTTCTCTCATATTGAATTGGTCAAACATTGGACTTACAGATATGGTACCATTCAACAAACAGCACAATCTACACAACTAATATCCCCCCAACCCCCCAATTTTTTTCTCCCCGTAACTGGAGGTTTATTGAATCATTGCTGTAAAAATAGCAGTACAAATCCATTTCATATATATATATATATATAAGAAAAATTCATATTTCAACATATGACTGCCATCTCATAATAGAAAACCTTTAAAGCATACACTTCTTGACTACAGCTTATTTGAAAAAAGAGAAGACCATTTTTCCATAATGTAATGGCAAAAAAGTGTGGGACAAAATCAAGGAAAAGATAAAGAACACGATGCCAGACCATACTGACCACCATTTCCAGCTTCAAATAATGACAGCTTTGTAGGGCCACGACTTCCTCCATCACGGAAAAATCGAGTCAAAGTAAAAACCACTTCTCCAAATTTTGAGAAACACTGCAAGAATATAAATGAGTATGAGAATTTTATATTCAAAAGATAACTCCTTAAAAATATCTCACCTTGATGTGAGGTTGTATCCAACGTGAGACTTGAGATTGACGATGTGGATATGCAAACCTATAAGTAAGGACCAATCAGTAAAGCAGAAAAGCACAAGTGAATCTAAAAATCATAATGGTTATATAATAAAAAGGTTGGAAATTTTAAATTGAAAATAAATAACAAGGCTTATAGTATTCTGAGACTACAAAATTCTCTTGTACACAGTTTGATAGACCTACAATCAACCATGAATTTATAACAATTTAATTAGAACAGATTAAATCAATTAAATAGGTTGTTGATTATGTCAATGATTTATTGGTAATTATGATTGATTATTATAAATAATGATATAGAGATTATCATGTAATTATTAGTCATCAATATAATGTCTTGTATCCTTAATATAAATACGTGGCTTGTTCAGATCAGTACTCACTGACTGCAATTCTCATTCTATTCTTGCTCTACTTTTCCATGTTATTTCCCTTGCCCTAAAACGCTTCTTGTGTCTCATTCCAACTACTGTGCATCACTTATCTTGGAGAACAAGCCTCGCCATCAACAAGTTGTTTGCTGTCAACTTAAGTTCTAATGACCCTCCCAGACATCACAACCACAAATCTACCCATCTAGCCATGTGCTGGCACGTGAACCATCTTTTCCGTCACCTAAAGGTTTAGTTCCAGTTAGAAGCCTCCAATTTATCTAAACCAACTCTTCACACTCACTGGTTGGCCCCATTTGTGCTATTTAGTGAATTTTTGTTGTCGTCCAGCTCTAATTCATGGTTCTTAGCCTCTATTTAGTGCTTATAAGGCCAAAACTCAGCACACCCTAGTAGTTGCATGTCCCAACCTGTGAACACCCATAACTTCAAAATTAGCCTCTCTACTAGTTGGACATCAAAATGCCTTCCTACATGGTGAACTTGAGAAAGAAGTCTAATGGAGCTACCTACTAGATTCATTGCTCAAGGGAAAGTCTACATTAGTATGCAAATCACATTGCTCTATTTATGGACACAAGCAATCACCATGGGCTTGGTGTGGGCATTTTAGTAGTGTTGTTTGACAAAATCCTAATTTTTGTCTATATATGATATGGATAACATTGTCCTAACTGACAATAATCAAGAAGAAATTTCTCAATTGAAATAGCACCTACTTGATCACTTCCAAATCAAGGATTTAGGCAAGCTATACCACTTCGGGGCATCAAGGTAGGTCACTCAGAATAGGGTGGTGATCTCAAAAAAAGTACAAGGTAGATATTTTAAATCAGTATATTAGAATGTCAACCGGTTGATTCTCAAGAAAAAGTGAAACATCGAATTAGATTCTTTTTTCCAAGTGACACCTCAAGAAAGAAAAACTAATAATAGCTTTAGTTAATTTAGAGCCAAGATATGCATTTTCAAGAAATAAATCAGAAAAGGGGACAAAACCTTTCATCACAAAGGATAATTGCTCCATAGTCATGGCGGTGACGAATTACACGTCCAACAGCTTGATTAACTGCACGTGAAGCTTGCTGATTATACCACTCTTCTCCAGTTAAAACCTGATAAAAAACGATTATATATAATAGAAACTACAAAGGGAAAAGAATTATCATATATTTCAAGTGATACTACATTACCTTACACAATTCTCCTTGGGTTTGAGATTGTTGATCCAAAAATTCCCGCTTTAAACGAACCTGCATGTTGTTAAATTCAATATATACATCTTTGCAATTATGGATTTCTATAAGTTGGCCAAAAAAAAGAGCATAGATTTCTATAAATTAGAAATGACTGTCATGTGTTTGCTTTCTGACTATTACAAGGACAACTGAGGGGTAATAAATTAAAAGCTATTTATTACAAGTTTAAGATTTTAAAAATGAAAGCTGATGCTCAGAACTTAATTTTCAGCAGGTTTGGAAACATAAGGTCATGACTTATCAAAACAAATAAAAGGAAACATAAGGTCATGTATAAAGCACTGATCTTAAAAGTTAAAACTACCCTGAACTGGCTCATTTGACCAGATGAACCTGGAAGTTGAATCCCAGTAGCCAGAGTAGCCAAGAACTGGTTGAACTGCCAAACTGGACCAATTGACATGGTCTGCTAGCAGATATGGTGGCCTCACAAATTGCAATGTTAGATATTCAACAAATGTAGAACAAGTATTTATTCTAACTGAAAAGATAAGTGTAAATTCAAACCCTCAACTTCTGCCCTCATTGGGTTACAAAGATGAAAAAGAAATCCCTTTCCATCGTCTTTGTACGATGTCTATTATCTGTAATTCTGTATAGTTATTACCTAACAATATTGATTTCTTTCTTTTTTATAACCTATGAAGTAATGGCACAATAATCATTTTCCATTAAGATTATTTTTTCCATTCCATCCATTTCCATTTTCTATGGATAGAGTACAACTAGTGACATTTCGGTAAACTTCTATATAACTTTCAGAAGGTTATTAGCAAAAAGTTTTACAATATTTATTGAACTGAAGGGTGGCCCAGTGCGCAAGGCTCCCAATATTTATAGACTAAACAAATCAAATTGTAATATTATCATTGACTTAGTGAAAGATAACAAAATTCTAAAGTGCAATGTAGATTTCTGATCTAATTAAATTTTCTATTTTAAAATCTAATATTAGAAACCAGATAAATTTTTGGAACTCTTTTTCTTTTCTCACACAAAATTAGTTGTCAATTTTTCTTTTCTTTTTCATTTACATTCAGTAATAAATAAAACAATTTCTGGTAAGGCCACTGACCACTAATGTCAATTGCCCCATTTTCACAATTAATAACTAATCCAGTTTTAAAAAACTAGTCTAACCAAGTCCAATCTCACAAATAGTGAACCCTAAGAACAAGCTTTTGGGGGAAAGGAGAATCATCTTTTAGTTCCTTCAAAACAGTTGTAGCATTTGCGATCATGCAAAATATTTGACACCAATTGTTTTTTTTTACGGTCCACTTCAATACTCTATTTTTATTGTTATTATTTTTACGATGTACACACCCTCTACCCCCATAGGGGATGATTTATCGCCAATTTAAACTGAAGACTTGAGAGAACTGAAATTCTACAGTAAAGGAGTGCAATGCTTGGTTTTTAGCACAAGAGGACTAACAAGCCTAAAGTTGGAGAGGTTATGTACAATTTATCTTCAAATTTGTGCACGCAATTTCTTATGGTATCGCTTGAAATGACATTGGTTAGAGATAAACTTTAAAAGAAGTCCCATGTCCAAAAATGATAAGATGAACGGCACATAAACACAGGGCAATCCTAACCAAATAGGTTAAGAAATGAAAGAGTCAAAGCAAAGGCCCGTATAAAAGTCAACACGGAATCCCAAAAAAAAGGCCTAACCAACACAAGATTCAAGAACCCTAGAAAAACTGTTAGACCTAAGTCCTAGGAAGCTCACCAATACAAGCTTTGGCCATACAAAAAGTTAGCAAATTCAATAACAATAATTAGGCCATACAAAAAGTTCGCAAATTCAATAACAGAAACTTGTAGGAAAATGAGCCTTAACAATAATAAAGAAGGTAGGGTTAAGAAAACAAACCTTAGGATCATTACTTGTGGCAAATGGCATACCAATTATCATCACAGCTCTTCCCGCATGGTCTGCAAAATCTAATCCTTCACTTACCTGTATAATTAACAACAATTAACTTCTATATACTAGCATGAATGAACATTAAAAGCACCCAAGCAAATCATGCTAATCAAAGTAGCTAGATAGTATATAAAAGTACATCTTGAGCATTTCTTTCCTTTTCTTTTGCCAGAATCAAACCAACTGAAGTTTTGACATCTCCGGATCCCTTATAGCGTCTATGATGTTCATGATATATGGCAGCACAACAACTTAATAAACTATATATATATATGAGATGCAAGATTGTGAGGACTTCTACTCTTCTACATCACTTGCATAGCACTGCACGCCACAATAGGTGTCATGCAAATGCTGAAGACAACAGTTTGCAATTGGTCCATCATAAAGGATACTTAAAGAAGTTATTGAAGGGGATCTATTGGTGAATAGAATATCTAAAATGTTGGTTATTGATAGAGTTTGATGGCATATGCAATTATGGATGACCTCACTTAGTGGGATAAGACTTGTTATTCCTATTATTGTTGGACTATGATAAAGGAATCCAGTCACAATATTCAAGTATTTTTCCAAAAATTAAGATGCATTGAAAATTAAGTTTGTGTAGATAAGACATTGAACTTGTAACCAAGATTGAAACGAGCAAAAAAACAAAGTCCTAAACTCGAGAATTTTATATAATCAACTACTTAACATCATCGTTATATCCTAGATCGCACATGCAAAGAGATTAAAAATGTATACAATTACAATATTTTGGTTTTGTTTTCTTCTGAGTTTTGTAATGGACTTAAGAGGCTTAGAAAGCTTCTATCACGTTAAGACTCAAAAAGTCCAAACTTGGGTTTCAGAATCAGGACTTCCAAATTAAATCTCAATGGACTTGTAATGAAGACTAAATCTGTCAGTTCAAAAGTCAACTTTAAGAACACACACATTGCAGTTTTTATCAATCTAAACGTAATACAAACAATTCCAGCACACTCATTTTTCTCAACAGTCAGCATCAAGAGATACCTTGCCACGACAAACGGCAAAAAATACAGCTCCAGATGCAGAGGTGTCTTTCAGCTTAGATAAATAGTCCTGCCCAAAATGTCCTTTAGCCTTGTTTTTAGAAAAAAGATGTATTTAAATATTAATTGTGGAAGAATGGTTTCCACTTTATTACATGTAGTTATTACCTCAATTGATAGGGAAAACAAGGAAGATTGCCTGGGTTCTACGACAGGTTTCTTATGTTTGCAAATTCTCTCCCATGTTGATGTTGAGTTTGCATTGTTCTAAAAAGTAAAACAGAATACAACATGAATTGAGAGAAAAAAGATTTTGCACCTTCATTAGTGCTTTAAGAATCTTACCATGTTTTTCCAGCACCCAATGCATTGGTCCAAAAGGTAATAAGATGGGAAGAATACAAGAAGTCCATCAGGAACAATTCGAGCCAAATTGACTAAAACATAAAACACTGTTATTAGAATTGCTACTAATCATCAGGCTTCTAAACACAATCAAATCAACGATCATATACTGACCATGAATAAAAATTTAAGATAAGTAAAAAACTATAAAAAAAATACTCATTAAACCATCAAACAACAAGCATAAACACAAAATAGACACAATGTCAATAATATGATTTATAACGGGGGAGGGGGAACTTAGGCAACCTTGGGGACCCCTTGTTGTCTGATAATAATGATGGCACATTAAATCGAGCCAAGACAACTACAAAATTGTCCACAAGATTGAAAAATAGACTAGTCTCCATTCCATGAAAATACATTTAGCACCCATGGCTAGCCTTCACTTTCTCTTCTGAAAATAAACTCACGTTAGAACTAAAAACCATCACAATCCTGAGGCAAACCAATTTGTACATGTTGAGAGGCACTAGTTTAGAATTAATTAATAAATATTTTTATGTTTATTTTATATTATGTCTTCTTATTTCTTTAGTTATGCAAATCCTAGGATTAGATATGGATTTTATATACTATATTAACAGCTTATCATATCCTATAAGTTGAAGTGTTCGGTATAGATTCTCTATTGACTCCCTTAGATATGTAGACAATATCTATCGCAGATATATAACCACTCGTAAATTTTATCCGACCTGCCTGGTCAACAGCTAGTGATGGGCATATTGAACTCCAATATAATTAAAATCAACTCACTCATGACTCTCTTAAGCACTTGGAGTCAGATGCATAAATTCTCACCCAAAACTAAAATGTCTATATGCATCACAAAATACCAGGAAATGATTTAGCAACAACTGCAAACTATCAATATTATGTATAGACATGCACAAATAGGAAACTTTGATGGCTTAAAGAGTCATTCCAAAGCACTTAAAAAATCTGAAATACATCTAGAATGCAACTGAAGGATTAAGCCATGACAAGAATGTGATGTTCCCGTCACTAATAGTGATTCCAAGGTGGTATTACACCATTTTTTATAACAAGGTAGGTGCTTCCAAAATGGCGAGACAATTTGCTCATAAGGCTTAAATTAAACAAACTCAGCATAAAAATAATTACATCACATACCAATTGCATTACCAAGCTCCTGCTTGTACTCTATAGAATCACGTGTGCGGTAGGAAGAGTTAAAAGTACGCCCTGAAGGACCAACTGGTACAACTCCAGCCCAAATCTGATTTGGGGTTATTACATGCCCATTTTCTAGCCGAATGGGAAAATCTCTGAAATGAGCAGAATCCACTCTGTTAAGTACTGTGACAATAATGATATTTTCATATAAAATACAACTAACAAAATGATTCTAACATTTTCAGCTCCTGAGCAAAAGATTCCATAGGAGATAATGTGCCAGATGTCAATATAACAGAGCCAACACCCAACTTAGGAAAAACTTCCATAGCTATTCCTGGATTAAAGCACCACCAACTAAGGACCCTTGAAGCCTTACCTACAGCATCAAAATTTTAAGTCATATTAACAGAATGTTAAAGGGATATCTACACTTGCAGCACCACATAGTTCTATGAGAAACAACTTTCGGTGCCCATAGAATGGAAAGAGTATCTTCAATAATAAGGTTATAGACTATAGTTCAGAGTTTAAACTTTAAAGCATCAAAAGGGACAACTAACCTTGATTATATCTATTGTATTATAATATAGACTATAGTTTGAAGAGTTTCAACAGAAAGGTAATGCAGTGAGAATAAAAAGGCCAAATCAAACTTTCTGGTCTACATATACTGTAGAAAAGAGATTCCCTTTTGCTATCTGTTTTGTTTTTGTTGGAATCCCATGAGTCTTGGGAAGAAATGTATGGGATATTTGCTGGGTAATGGGCCATGATTCATGGACATTCAGTGGCCAAAATCTTGATGGTTTTTTGTAGATTAATGAGCTGAAGTCAAGTAATGTTGTTTTCTTATTCATTTCCTATTTCATGAGTCTAATATATATTTATCCTGTTTGTTTCCTTTTCTGGCAGAAGCTGATTACTGAACTTCTGTGGCCTACACCCCTTCATATAAAGCTACTAGTATCCTGAATGAAATAAGAAATTTTGGAGTCAATAATTTTCTGAAATTATTCAGTTTCTCTTGTACAGATACCATGTGCACACAATTATATAACCATATTCAAAACCAGAAGTCACATGCTTTTTTCTCCAGCAGATTCAACAATTACCATACATCCATATCACATGTGCCCTGTTCTAGTATTAAATTTAAATATCATAGTTCCTGCAATCTACTATTATGAATACCTAATTACCTTTAACGTTATCAGAAGCTTTTGCATCAACCTCCTTCACATGAACCTTCAATGTGCCAAAAACCAGCTTTAAAATTAGAAATCGTAGTGGAAAAAAGACAAATCTAGACAAACAACATTAGCTATCATGTATTGGTAGAGACCGATTTTTTTAGCAAATATAAAAAAATAAGAGGATAAAAATTAAAAGGATAAATATTTATCATATCATGAAATCAGAATCTAATCTTATAATATAATAAATAATAGGGTAAATCTTTAATAGAAAGATGAGCTAGAATCTATAACTTATCGGACTACTAAAGCTCAAGGAGAATCTCCCATAATCAGAGAAGTAATTCTCTACTAATTTTCATATATTTTCCAGACTACTTTTACATATAACAAGAGTTACTATTTATAGATAAAAAGAATAACCATGACTCCCTAAAATTTAGGACCACTAACCACAACTAATAAAAATAACATACTTGAACACATTTAATTCAATAAATAATATACTTTGACTCAGCATATAATCCTAACTAGCTCCCTTAATCCTAATCTTGCTGAGCACTTAACAAACCACTAGTAAAACTACTAAAATAAATATTAATAAAACAAAATCAGATTAATTCAATCCCCTAAATTAACCGCGCGTGATTTCCAGCTTGGTACTCTATCATGTATGAAGCAATGAGACAAGCAAATCCAACTGAGGTGTAACTCTAATTTCATGTTATTCCAGATTTTTACCTTATAGTATTTTGCATGAGCAGTGCCTTCATCCCTGAAAACAATGTCAATGATGTCACTTATATTATTCAGCCTGAAAATGCTGCTATTTGCCTTCTGCTGATTATCTTCCTCAAGAAGGATCCCAGCTTCTTCAATTGTACGCTTAAGCTTAGAAGCTGTCTTATGAGTGATATTAAGATCAGAGAAAAATTCATAGATAGAAGGTCCAGGTTTGGTGTATCCCAGTTCTTTGGATTCAATAGGTACGTCAGCAATTCGCTTTTCAAGTTTTAGTAGAAGTGCTGCAAGAAAGAAAAGAGTATTGTAAGCAAATCTACATCTGCAATACAATAAAATATCAACAAAGTAGCCAGCAAAAACACTGCAATTGATCCTCAAATCATTTAGATAAAAATTTAGAGCATGGGAATGTCATATGCATGTAGTTTCCTACCTCAAAACAAATATAGCCAGTAAGCACAATCAAGCTTTAGATTATACAGCTTGCCCTCAATAATGTTATGAAAACAACAAAAAGTATGCATCTTGATAATCATATAGAAATAGGAACCTTCAATAGCATACTCTGAGAATCAAGTTCACCTTTAAGGATTGCAAAATCATCTGGATTCCGTGACTTATCATTTAATTTGTCTCTTCTGTCTATACAAAGATCAACACAACTTTGAGCCTCAGAAATGCAAGCTGTTAGAAGCCAAGAAGGCAAATCAAAAGAGGCAGCATCAGCACATAAGCTTTCCTGCATAAATAAAAAATGAACACTGCAGTGAAAAGGACTGTATGAATATGTGATAAATATTTAGTTAGCTGTTTAAATTTTAAATTAGTTACAATCTTAAGAATTGGTTATTCAAATTAGTTATTATGTTTAGTTATTATCTCATGAAATTAATTCTTTGTTATTTAATAAGGATACAACACACACACATTCAAATACTTTTTTACAAGAACAAAAAAAATGAGTATCAGTGTAGCATAAAGACTTCAGAGTTCTACCTATGGAGAAAATCAGACAGTCCAGTCACAACTTTGTTATATATATTCTTACCAGGTTGTGAGCCTCATCAAATATGAGTATGCTATCATTCCAAGAAATATTCAGAGATTTTCTATACCCACGATCAATAAGATAGTTGTATGGTGCAAACACTATATCAGCAGCCTTGTGGAGTTCTTTTGATAAGTAGTAAGGACACCTGAGGTAAAGACAAGCAATGTGAAACAAATGAGAGCCCAAGAACTTGACAATTTCAGTGAGTGGAAAAAAAGAAAATGAAGAAGCAAAGTAGCATAAAACAATCAAATTTAAACATTCTGATTTTGGCAGCTGGAACCTACGGCCCAAATCTTTTTCCAATGTTCACCAAGTCCTCAATATCTATAGGTTCTTCTCCGAGATGGGGGTTTCTCTTTGAGTATTCTAGAATAACATCAAAATTACAATGTCAGGTTAGTCTAAATCTTAATGTCAATGTGCGAAAACATCCTATAATGCACAAAAACAGGCATGATATTACTCAAAATAAAAGCACCCAGATGCATAGAAAATAAGAAATTACCAAGGACACGGTCGTTATGGTTACATCGACGCTTGCCATTCTTGCCACTCCTTCGGCAGAGTAACTGGCAAGCATTTGTTTGTGTCTTTCCCTGGAGTAGACTCACCTGATCATGAATACACAATTGCTCCCGAGATCCTAGAACAACCATTTTGGGCCTATATGATACAAACACAGTTAACCTCTTGTATAACACATTTTATACCACAAGTGAATAATATATTATCCTTTCAGTATTGGAGATCGTCCTTGGCTTCTAAAATTTATTCAAGTGAGATTCTTGCTTGAATATTATATTTAGAAGATTTATCTTTGGTCTGTTAGAGTGTGTGAGTGAGATACTTGTCTCATTCCCTAATAGAATTATCTTCCTCTTTTCCATTTCTCTTCCGTTTTTTATACTTCCAGATTAAGGGACCTAATAGTCGGTATCAAAGCACCTATCATACTTCCTTGATAACACTTAACACCCTCCAAGAACAACTACAGAACACCAACAGTGAGCACAAAACATGCTAGGTCAATAAGAAACATTAGACTGATCTATGATAAAGATATATAATAGATTGTGCAGACATAAACTGGCCTGTATGAGGATCATTACAGCGATCACAATCAACAAAATATATGTCTACAAAGAAACTTTAGATCATATAAGACCACTGTGAACATAAAGACCTGTATGATGTTCTTTTCAACTCTTGAATTACTTGGCGGATCTGGCTGTGAGTGCGTGAAGAATATAAAATAGTAGGAAGTCTTGAGGCCTCAGGTTGTGAAGTTGAAACGTCTACTTTTCCCTCAGAATTTTGAGTGGTCTTGACATTCGCACCAGTTGAGAAACTGCCCAAACTCTTCCGCCAAGCTAATGTAGCACATAGAAGACACAGTGTTTTGCCAGTTCCTGTTGGACTCTCCAACAGTGCATTACATTTCTGCCAGAAAACAAAATAATGTGTGTGATCAAAGCTCAAGATACAGTATGATGCTTTTGTTTCGCCAGAAATACTATGTCAATGTGACTGATAATTAGTGATACCCGTAATGGTGAATGGAAGATGTGAAAAGAATAAATACTAGCTATGCTTTATCCAGTAGAATGCAAGGAAGACACGAGGAATGTGGACTAAAATAATCAGGACAGCTACTGATTTTGAACGAGTCATTGTTGTCGTTAAAATGGTGAACTTTGTAGCCTTTTGATTGTGCCCTTTAATTGATTGAGATCTTTGAAAACTTGCATTTGACGCCTAAGCCTACCCAAGGTGCGCTACATGATAAAACAACAAACATCCATTGTATGGAAAAGCCATGACATTACCAGGTGCTAGCATTGGACAATATCATCCAAATGGCCTCAAAACGTCTATATTATCCCCAGGCCTTTCATTGCATTCCCTTTTTGTAAGGCATACCACAAAAATTTATTTAATAAAAAGGGTCGTCCATAACCTACTTCCTGAAGTGATTGTATGACTTTCTCCATGTAAACAAGCTGACAATCATAGGCCTCAAATGGGAATTCTACATCAATTCCCCTAATCTTGTATGTCGGCATCTCTTCGTTTCCTCTCTAAAGCATGACCTGCACAAAGTATAAGGAGACCTTACTTCGAAAGTCCTTTTGAATTTCTCCCATAAGCTTTATAACCACATTAAAATACATATATATAAACAAAATTGTTGAATGAACAAGAAAGACAATAATCAAATCAAGATTTCAGTTAGAACATTTTGTCATTTGCTTCCAATTATACGCACTTCTCCATCTCCTAATGTCTCAAAATATATATATTAGAACTCTAATCGTAATTTATTTAAAGTTTTAATAATATCACATTCAGTAAGACTTTTTGTTCTCACATCATATATTTATATCTCACCCACATTTCAATTTTCCTTAAAGCAAAACCATTGTCATCTCTTTTACACTTTAGTTCTAAGAATTCACATAATCCATTTAATAAAACTTAGGAAAAGAGAGGAGCTTTCATACATACCACCACACCCACCCTCGTAATAGGGGAAGGAAAACACAGTCCCACGGCAGCTAGCAGAAACGCTGAAGAAGGAAAAAAGCAGCCAACACGTAAAACTCAACACATAGATGCGACCAGAAGGAAGAGGAAGCACGATGAAATGCTCCGTCACACTCCAAGGCAGCGTCGCCGTTGGTGGTCAAGGGGAACGGAGGACAAGAGGGAAGCTAGGGATTTTAATTTTTCCTCCCCTTTCCCGCGTAAAGTCGGTCAAAAATTGGTGAGCAAAAATATCGGCCTTTTCCTATGCTTTGAGCATCAAAATTTAAGATAAAATAAAATTCAGTATTTTTTTTTTTAATTTTTTAATTTTTTTTATATATTGTATTTATTTAGATGCAAATGTGATTTGGATTTTTTTTGGATAGTCAAATTAATTAATTTTTTTTTAATGGGATCGAAAATTAATTAATTTGAGAATCTTTGGGTGCAAAAAAATCTCGCATATAATTTAAATCTAAATAAATACAATATATAAAAAAGTCTAGTTAAAAAAAGATAAAAATTGAGGGTATTATCTTATTGAATAATTGGCTTTGAGCATCAAAATTTAAGGGTGCAAATGTGATTTGGTTTATTCGTTTTTTTTTTCTTAATGGGATCGTTTGGAATGACTTTTGATGAAAAAGTATTATCTTATTGAATAATTGGGTCGTTTGGGTTAGCGGTGGTTTATTTTCTTTATGACTTTTGTAGAAGTAAGATAAGAAAAAAGTTAGGTTGTAAATGTGATTTATGTTTGAATTAAAGGTAGCCGAAGACAGTGGCGAACCCAGGATTTTATATTTGTGGGTGCACAATTAGTGGGGGATTCGGGGGCAACGCCCCTGATTTTTTTTTTTAAGAAAAGTTTTAAATACATTAAAAAAAACAAAAGAATATAGACAAGAAAATTAAAGAAAACTTCAACTTAACATAGAAAAATAATAATTAAGAGTCAACTAAGCTATTACAACAAAATGATTACAAAAGTATTCTTCGATCCTTCATTCCTTTAAAATATTGCATTATATCTCCATCATCAATGTTATCAAACATATCACGTTCAACATATGTGTGTCAAGAGTTCTCTAAGATCATGCAAGGTGAGTTTGAAATGTCTACGATAGGAGAATTAAATTTCTTCTTAGGACTTCAAATCAAGGAAAAGAATAATAGTATTTATTTCTCAAACCAAATACCTACGAGAGCTTCTTTAGAAATATGGAATGGATCAGCTGCAACAGGTACTCGATACCCCTATGAGCTCAACGACTTTTGTAATATCCTAATTTTTACTTTTAGGATTTATTTATAATTAAGAGTAAAATTATATATGATAAATGTATTTAATTTATAATTTGTAAAAATATTAAAAAAAATGGAAATAGTGGGTATTTTGTTGTAATTTTTCCCCTATGAAATAGATATATATATATATATATTTATTGTTGTGACACAATTAAAAAGAATGAGGGGAGCCGTGACTTCCAGTGGGACCCTTTGGTTCATCCACATTTCCACATGCAAAAAAGGGAATGATTTGCATCACCCAAGAATCAAACCTGGGTCACTGACATAATATTCTACCACTAGACCACTGGTGTTTCTTGATGAAAAGTTCCTTCACAATATATATATATTATTATAATTTCGTGTCTGCACTTGCACTCATATGCACAAGTGTAGGTCCGCCATTGGCCAAAGAGACTTTTTTTCCAAAAGGAGACGTGTTTGAGTTAGCAGTTAAAAAGTCATTTGAGATGGAAAATAACTAAAAAAGGCATGAATCATATTGAATACTACATCTATCCATACATACATACATACATACATACATATATCTTATTGAATACTATATGCATCCATCCATCCATATACATATATATGTGTTGTGTGTGTGTGTGTGTATGTTGTTCTTTATTCATTATTCTTTTATTACTTGTATATAGGGTTAAGGTGCATATTTACCAACGAACTATTACGATAGGAGCATCTGACACAAATATTAATTGAGGGTATCTTAAATACAAACAAACAATAAAAAAGTGAGAAAAAACACAACTGTCGTTAGCTTTTTTTTTAAGGATCGTTTATGTGACTTTATTTGATGATGTGGCGAAGAGAAATAGAATATGTGGAAATACTATGTCGGAAAAAAAAATTGACTTTGCCTTGTCTGTGTTCAGAGCAATCAAGAAAGACTGGAGGCAAATCGAGAAAAACAGAAAAGAAGCACAAAACGAAAAAGTTGAAGAGAAAAGCAGAGAAATCTGAGAAAAAGAAAGAAAGGCGTTACCAGCGAATTAAAACCCATGGGAAGCGAAATCAAAAAATTGCATAAGAGTACTGGGTATATACATATCCGGTTTAGCAATGCAACTAGCTAAGTCCTAGCTCTAAACGATCAATCGCCACAAGCCGTTTCACCAACGAAATGAAAAAGCGGGGAAATCACAACTTCAATTAAAAGAACCGAAGAAGAAGAAGGGAAATTCGGAGAAATTTTTATATTTGAAATCGCAAAGCCTTCACAGTTACTAAAGAGCAAACAAGTCCTGTCTTCCAAGGTTACATTGCTTTTGTCCACTAACAAATGGGTCGTCACGAGTAGGGAAAATAGGGAATTTAACACTTGCCTGGTCGGTCATCTTGTGCTTGATCGATGATGGTGCTATGGTTGAGCACTTTCATAGCGACACTCTCGCCAGTCTCTTTGTTGGCGAAGGTTCCCTCCCCAATTGTCCTCCTGGTTTTGTACTTCCCCACCTTCCTCACTACCATGGCTGCCTTTGTCTACCTCTCTGACTCTCTCTCTCTCTGCTTTTCCCACTCGAGCGAAACCACACACTCACAGCCAAGAACTCCACTAAAGCTTGATGCAAATCCAACTTTACTAACAAGCGTCTGTATTCCAACCACTATTTAATTAATTTATCTTTGCTGTTGATTTGGATGGGAAGGATTTAGAATTGGAAAATGAAGGTCAGCTGGGAAGTAGTCTGGTAAGTCCCACAAACACGAAAGCAAGAAGAAGCAAATATGAGAAACTGATATTTTGGAATATGACCAATGACCAAAGATTGGCTGGGTCTGCAATGGATGAAAAATAAAGATTAGGAAAAATTTGAGAGAGGAAAATAGAAGGTCGCGAAGGCTGGGATAATCGTTTGATTTCTCAAAGACGCCAAGCTGAAGGGGACATGAAGGAGCCACCTGGACATGTTGAAAGTAAGATAAACGTCCGTTAAAAAAAATCTAAATATAACGGCGTTGTGTTTTTTAACACTTTTTAATTGTTTGTTTGTATTTAAGGTAGCCTCAATTAATATTTGTGCTAGATGCTCCTATCGTAATAATTCGTTGGTAAATATGCACCTTAACCCTTGTATATATTGTGATAATTGAAGATAAAAATTTAAATTTATGTAAAAAAATTAAATTAATAGATAAAAAGTTTATACACATTTGTGAGATTTCAACTTAAAATATAAGTTTTTATTAAGCTTAGGAAATAAAAGAATAATGAATAAATAATCAATTATTATTATTATTATTATATATTTTTACAATAAGATCCTTCCTTTTGCAACACAGACACGTCAACTTTGAATTTAATAGAAAATGGGCCTCACAAATAAAGAAAAAAGCAAGACCACACAGACTTTCTCGACTTTCGTGATTATCCAACGCAGTGGTCCACTGCTTGATCTCATAACTTTTTTTTCAATGAGCGTTTTTTTTTTCCAGAAGCCTAATAGCAAAAAAGCTACTACAAACACTTCCATCTAGGCTTCTTTTCTATTGCTAATGCCACTAGGCTTTTTTCCTCCAAAAGCTCTCTCCAAACAGGCTTTATATATATTATATATATATATATATATATATTGGGATTATGATATATCCAATGACTGGATAAAAGGGTTTTTCCAGTGAACAACAAACTGCGCCGTTTTGCTATCTCACTGGAAATCACAAAAAAAATGCAGAATAAACTGAAAACAAAATCCAATAGGAATCAATTTCAGATCCAGTGAACCTGCCCGAGTGTATTCAAACATTGTAGCGCGCGCACTAAAAGCTTTTGTCCACTGGATAGCACGCGTCACTCACTCTCTCTCTTCTTCGCTTGTGTGTTCTCCTCTTCCAATGGAACTCTTGAAGAGGTAAATCATATGAAAAAGATGAAAACAAGTATCGATTTTGATTCAAATGCATTTTCCTTACAAACTATCAGGTTCCAATGTGTGTTGTCATTAAGAGGAGGAGAAACAATTGTGATCTTGTTGCATGTTGCATTCTGGACTTGTAGAAATGTGATCGAACCATATTTTTATATGATTTTTAATGATTAAATTGATATTCTTAATGCATTTTCAGGGACATAATTGCATGATTAGGCACTAATTTGAGTTAGGGACGTTTGTATTGAATTAAGTGAAATTAGGGGTAAAATGGTCATAAATGGTTAATTATTCATACAAATGATTTTTTGGACTTTTGATGCTATGTTGTGTTTAATCTTGCATTATAGGTATTTTGGAAGAAAATTGAAGAATTCGGAAAATGTCAATTGGGTTAAAATTAATATTTTCGAGGCTAGGGGAAATTACATAAAAGTGCCCAAGAATTCCTGGAAATTGCAAATCAAGGATGAAAATGAGCCAAGAAAAATTACAAAAAAGAGCCTCAAAATTATTATGAATTACATTCAGACCCAGAAATATTTCAAAATATTTCAGTTTAGTCACTTCTTAAAGAACTTTTAAAGAACTCACTTAGGTCCCTGGTCAAAACCAGGGCTAGGTCAGATGTGCTGGAGCTGAGGGAAATATGTCGACCCATGAATGTGACCCGATAATGGAGATTAAATGAGACACAGTGCCGCGAATCAGAAGAAACAGACATACGACCTTCACGATCGTCACCTTCAACCTTCCTTCATACTTCATCGTCATCCTCCTCACCGTCACCGGCGACCATCGCCCTCATCCCCACCGTCGCCAGCGACCACTCTTCCTTCCTCATCCACCACCTTCACCGGCGAGGAATCTCCGTTAACCACCAAGCTCAAGCACCGTGAGCGAAGGGAACACACAGACGTGAGACACCTTCGACTTTGGACCTAACACCTTCAGACTTTCGACCTAGCACCTTCGACCACCTGGGACCTTCATCCCCATCCTCTCCGGTGAGGATCACTCCGCCATCACCATCCTCATTCTTGCCGGCGAGATTCACCTTCCATTGTCACCGGTGGATTTAAGCTTCTTGGAGCAGAATCTGAAATCATGAGAGGCTGATTCTCCAACTCTTGGAGATGGATCTATGCTTGAGTTTCAGAGGTTAAACAGATAGGGAAGTTTATTTTTGTTCAATTTATTTTCTCTAATTGAATGTGAATTTCCTAGTTTTAGGAATATTATTTTGTATTGTTGAGACTTAGTTTACCCGGTTGGATAACTTTGTAGATTGAACCTATGTGATTGGGTTGGATTTTTGTAGCTTGTTTGATTTATATATATGTATTTCCTTATTGATTCGATGATATTGTGCTTTCTACGTGGTATTGTTAGATAGTATAATTGAATTGGATTAATTGAGTGGCGTGGTATCGCATTCATATTAAGAGGAACCAAGTTGCATTAATCTAATCCTAATCGCACACTAAGTGGTTTTAAACAATATCTCAAGAGGTAGTAGTTAGCTACAGTAGTAGGAGCTACTATTAATTGGGAATATTGGACTCAAGTGGTATCTTGGGGTTTCTCATCTAGACTTAGTGAAAATTTACTCATATATTTAATTGAACTATGATAGTCACTATTCCATTTCCAAGAACAATCATTCATACATTTCATACTCCATTCCATTTTATTAAAAATACCTAAAACAATAGTTTAAAATTTAATTAAATTGCCTTCCTATTTCAGTTTATTAATTTGAAAATCCAAAATCAATTTTCCCCTTGTTTTAATTGCATTTGCATGACATTTAGATTACTTAGGATTCAATAAAAGGCTCCTCGAGAGAGAGAACGATCATAGGTTTGATTATACGCAATCTTTGGTTTATTTTTTATTGTGGACCTCAAGGCTAAAGATAAAAAGGCCCCCATCAAAATGCAAGCGATGAGAAACTCATTGAAGAAAATACCTCATTAATCGCCTGTTGAGGATTGTGAATTTTTCCTTGACGCAAAGCCATATTCTTCTTTCTCCAAAGAATATTCAGAAGGATAATGATTCCTTTTATCAAATCTACCCGGCTTTGTATTCATCAAATGCAAGAAACAACAGAGAATTATTGATTTCAATTTTTATCTTCCATTACCGATTTTACTTCTAAATTTAGGAATTAGGTTTTATTTCAATCCCTTAACCCTGTTTGTGATTCTCTCCAGATAAAAGCAGATAAATCTGTGATTCCTATTGATTCGCTCAACTCTGCCTGTTTGCTCGACTGGAAATTGATTCCGTGAGGGTTTTTTTTTTTTTTTGTGATTTCCGGTGACATAGCGTGTGAGATAGCAAAACGGCGCAGTTTGTTGTTCACTGGAAAAACCCTTATATCCAGTTACTGGATATATCATAATCCCTATATATATATATATATTAGTTGCATATATTGTGATAACTAATGATAATATTTTAAATTTGATAAAAAAAGTTAAATTATTGTTAGTTGTATAATTCATTTGAATATAATTTTCTCATTAATCTTAATATAACAATGGCCACCCATATAAAAAATCAAGATTAATGATGTTAAAACTCAATGTTAAATACAGGCTAACAGAAAATCAAAAGCCATTGTTACAAGCTAGAAACCAATTTTGTTGACTTCTCCTCAAAAATTACATTTGAAAGAAAAGCCCAATTGACTAAGATGAGATCCCAAACACCCCAATTTTTTTTTCAATTAGGCGTTTACCCCCTCCACTGGGTTTTTTTGGCTTGGCAATGCCATGCCAAACAGGCTTTTACTGTAACTTGATAAGTAATTTGTTATTCACTCTTTGAAGCATTTAAAAATAATTTTCAGTCATGATTCATAATTTATAAAGTAAGTATGTGAGAGGAGATTCATCTCAACACTTATGTGTTTTGGGTGTCCAAAAAGTGATCCAAACAACTGAACAAGCTAAGCACTTATTCATTCGCTTGTTCCATTTAATGGAACTATCGATTTGAAGAAGCTCGTTCAGGCCCTCCACGATTTCAATCTTGTCAGATTTGAGTATTTGAATTGGGTTTGGAAAAAGAAATTACTTCGCTAGGTGCTTGAAAGGGCCTGTTCGGATTTAGCTTTTGGGATTTACGAAGTAAAATGGCCTTTTCATTATAGCCTTTTGCAAAATAAATGGTTGAAAAAAGTGATTTTGATAAAAATGATAGTGTTTGAATACTGTTATCAAAATAGCTTTTTTAGAGTTAAATTTACCAAAAAAAAACATTAGCTTTTGGTATAATTGCATATAAAAGATAAGGTTGTATAAATATTTTTAACATTAAATTTCATAATAATTATAAAAAAAATTACATAAATTTGTGTACAAAATTAAAATACTTCGGGGTATAGACTAGTATTAAAAAAATACTTCATGATCTTGAAAATTTATTTTAGGATCTTAAAAAAATATTTCATGGTACTAACAGGAGTTAAAAAGATACTTAAGGGTACAAACTTATACTGAAAAATATTTCATGAACTGGAAAATTTATTTTAGAATCATGAAAAAATATTTCAGGGTATTGACGGGAACTAAAGGGATACTTAAGGGTACAGACTGATACTGAAAGAATACTTCATGATCTTAAAAATTTATTTTAGGATATTGAAAAAATATTTCAAAGTAATAATTGATCTTGAAAAAAAATTCAGGGTACTAACGGATACTAAAAAGATACTTAAAAATACCGACTGGTACTAAAAAATACTTCTCATGATCTTAAAAATTTATTTTAGGATCTTGAAAAAAATATTTCATGGTACTGATTAATCTTGAAAAAAATTTCAGGGTACTGACGGGTACTAAAAAAATACTTAAGGATACTTACTGGTATTAAAAAAATACTGATGATAGTAGAGGAGAGAGAAAAATATGAAAAAAATAGCTTTTCCCTTAATCTAGGTTTTGGGTCCAGAATTGATTCTGGCTTTTTTATTGCTGTTTGGCCAAATTTTGGCCAAACCTACGTTTTATTTTCATCCAAACAGGGTCTAATGGAGAGCATATGAGAAATGTAAGTTTTTTCCTCATTTTCTCCCACCATATGGAAAAATATTTGGGAGAAAAATGTGGTGAGTCCCGCACCCTATTTTCTTCCTTTTTTTTTATGTCTTCCTACTTTTTATGTATTTGTTGATTTTACTAGAACTGGCAATTAGGGCCAGCCCGTGAAGGGCCAGGGCCTAACAGGGCCGGCCCTCCAGGGTCCGGAGTAAGAAAAACACATATTTTTTAAAGCCCGGCCCGAGAGCGCTGTGGCCGGCCATCAGGCGGGCCAGTAGGCTCGCGGGGCCTGGAAATTACTATTCCAAATTTTAACTATTTTTCCTCCACTTTTTTTTAAAAAATATATAATTAGTAAATTACAACACGAATCATCCAATTAATAAGCATAGTCACTAATTCATAATCAAAAGCAAACTATGTTCACAAATAACTCACATAAAACATAAAAAGCATATCACTAAGCGATATTAGTACAATGACTATCATTGTCGTCATCTTCATCACTATCATCGATTTTAATGACATTTGATTGTTCTTCACTTTGAGTAGTAGCCTCTGACTCATGAGTAAGAATATCATGAAATTCTTCTCCCACATCATAAACACATCCATAATCTTTATTTCCAACAAATAATAAATCAAATCATAAAATTAGAGTATAGTTATTATGTATTTGTTGTTAAATGGATAAATAACTCTATAACAAATACAAAAAATATATAAATTAATAAATTTAAAAAGGAAAAAAATAAAAAGCTACAGTGAAAAGGCCTACGGGCCGGCACCGAGGCCCCTCAGGCCAACCGTTTAAGCCCGAGGCCCGTCAGGGTCGGCCCTCCAAGGCTAATTTCAAATATCTCGTCCATTTTTCAAGCCCGGCCCTTAAAGGGCCAGGGCTTAAACGGGACGGCTCGATGGGCCTAACCCGTTTTGCCGGCTCTAGATTTTACCCATATGTTCTTTTGTAATTTTCTCTTTGTCTGATTCTTTTTTAATAAAATGTATATCTTAGTCTCATTAATTCCTTACATCTCCTCTCCTCATCCTGAGATTTCTCCGATTGATTCACATTTGACGTGCTATTCAAGTCTTAGTTTCTACTTTGAGTCCCTCTCCAATCAAACATGCCAACGAAAATAGTTTTTTTATTATTATTATTAAAGATAATTTATAGTTACCTTTAAATTTGGACTGATTTTGTTTCTAGGCAAATCGAAGATAATGTTTTTATAAATCTATAGTTGCAAAAACACACTATAGGTGTTTATTCTTTCAATCATCTCATATACATTCCATGTAAATTGTGTGACATTATGGTTAAAATAATTGTAAGGACTTACCCTTCAATATTGTTGAGTCACCTAGGGTCTGTTTGGTTGGAAGGGGGGATGGAAAGGGAGCCCCTCCCCTCATTTGGTTTGAAATTTTGGAGGGGAGGGGAGCCAAAATATGCCATCCAAATCCCTTCCCTCCCCTTATTTTGGTGCCCTCCAAATTGGGGTTTTTTTTGAGGGAGCAAAAAATCTTGACTAATGTGCCCCCATTAACTTTCTGATATTCCCATTGATAAAAACACAAACTCTAGACACTTCGACAGTGGTGAAGAAAGGATTTGTGCCAGTTGTCACTGCACCGCGGAAGGAGAAGACAAATTCGAGGGAATTAGGGAGGAGGACTATGATGATGTCACCCTATCTAATGCTGAATTTGTTCAATCCAGAGGCGACTCGCCGGGCGATGAACTCGATGCTGTAGTAAGTGTAGATATTGTTGGTGGGGGAATTGATCAGGCAAGGGAGAGACCCAAACTCGATGAGATTCTTGAAGTAGTAAGAACGAAGAGGGAGGTGTTTGGGGATGTAGATGTCAAAAAGTTTGGACTAAAAGATGAAATTGGTTTGGGGATTGACGAAGGTCTCTGTGGAGGCCAATGGAGGAGCTGAAGGAAGGTGAGGGAATGAGAGGAAACGTAAAGGAGAGAGAGAGAAACCGAGGAGGAGAGAGTGTGTGTTCAAGGATGAGGATGGTGTGTCTCATGTAAAGGCAAAATGGTCAATAAGTTATTACCACCTCCCTCTTGCCTTTTAAACCAAACAAAGGACATCCCCTTTCCTTTAATAAACCAAACAAGGTAATATACCCTCCCCTCCCATCCCCTTTCCTCAAACACATCCTAAAAGTTGAGATCCTAATGCTTTTAGGGATGAGTGGATTATGGGGTTAGGATTAAAATTTAATAGAAATTTGCACTTAAAAATCTTCAATTTTTTAATTATAAAAGGTCATTATGGTCTTTTAACAACATTTATAAATCCCTAATCAAGCCTATAGGCCTTATGAGTGATTAGTTAAAAGTACGTGTTTGATTCTGGATTTAGATATTTCAAATGGATTTAAACGAGATTATCCTCATTTATAAACACATTATATATTTATTAAAAGGATTAACCAAAATTTTCATCAAGTTCTTTCATCTACATTAATTAAATTAATTAAACTTATGTCTCAATATAACTAAAAAATATTAAATAAACATATTTAAAAAAGAAAAATATTTTGAAAAATGAAATAGAACTCCTAAATTGTTCATAACAATTTTAACAAAAAAATATAGATATAGTATCATGAAGGGCAAATTAGTAAATAAAAGAATTTATTGAATGTTCTTAACGGTGTTAAGAGTTTGGACTTAAGTATATGTTTGATAGGGCAAAACTTTATAGCCTATAACTCCGCAAGTATAGGGACCGTATCAAGTAATAAAGTGATAAGAAAAATATCGTTCTCACGAGGACTTTAGTACCAAAATTTTAGTTAAGCATTAATTTTACACTCTTATTTAAGTTGAGCAAACCAAATTAAATTCAATTAAGAGAAAACTAAAATCAAAATAAACTAACTACCAGAAATATTAAATGAGCAACCCAGAGTCACAATCCCTTATTAGCTTCATAAACCTTGATTTCACTAATTTAATTAACCTTAATATCAATTTTGTTAATCTCGAGTATAAATAGCTATAAGTGCCTGTCGATCCACTTACAACCCTCTTTTGAGTATAACTTGTTATGTCTAAAATAGTTACTCAAGAGGCAACAAAACTCGGACACACGGCTCAACAACTATATGGGGCCATTAGGTATATGTCTATCCTAATCACAAATTAAATCGTAATCTAATCTCATATTACTTCATCTTAGAGCCTAATTAAAATTCCCTCCGTCAAGGTAAATCCTAATGCTCAAAATCATATTCAATGATGGCCAATCACTAAATAAAAAACAAATAAAATTAAACAAGATTAAGTAACCAAAATTAGTATTAATTATAACTAAACAATGAAAATAAAATTTAATCCACAAATAAATTCATAGCTCCTGTAGGTTGCAAAGAAATTAGTCACACATGGCTAGATTAAAATCCATAATAAAATGATAGGAGTTTAGATTCAAAGAATAGAGAGAGAGAAAAGAAAGCTTCTCTGTTGCCTCCACAGTCCTTTCGTCCTTCCGTGGAGATGATGAAGATAACTGAAACACCGTTGCTCCTCTCGTCTGAATCCTCCTCTCCACCTGCGTCTCCGTGATTCTCCTCTAAAATATAATGCTCTGCTTGCGTCTCTGATTCTTTTTTTTTTTTTTTTTATAGATATATGTTAGCTGATTGTGCTATCAGTTTTGGGCCGTGTGATTCTATCTCTGTTTGTAATCCAAATTTGATTTGATTTCTTTTTCCTTTAAAATGTTATCCATCTAATATATCATCCAAGTCACGCGCTGTCTCCTGACTTTTTCTAATCTTCTAATTGATTGTTGTGGGACCCATCACCTTTATTCCAATTACTTCTTTTTGTTGTTGTTGAAAGGGCTGATTACAATAAATTAGGAATTAACACAGCAGAGACACACAGGGAACCACTTATGGTGCCTATCAAAATGATAGGCACCATAAGCCTAGCCGATCTGGACCGTCTAGATCTGATCTGGACGGTCCATATTTAATATTTTTTAAAAGATATTTTTAAAATGAAAAAATGATTTTTTGAAAAAGTGTTAGTTAAGAGATTATCTTTATTTTAGATCTTCTATCTAATTTTTTTTTTTTTTTAAAAAATAAAAAATATTAAATCTGGACCGTCCAGATCTCCAGATCAGCTAGGTAGAAGGTGCCTATCCAAGGGATAGGCACCATAAGTGGTTCCAGACACACAGTCCCCACACCCGCGGCATCTTGACGAAGAAGGTTCTTCAATGCATCCGGTGGCTCTTCCAGGTGATGATTGCCCACAGCCAAAGTCAAGGCATAATTTGCTAAGAAATGCGCATATATTACCTCACGATAGACATGGGAGATTCGAATCCACCAATCCTGCTGCAGAAGCCGTTGTATTGATCTAATCATACTCATATTGGCATTTGGTTGCTCATCCTCGCTTCTGACTAGACTCAGCGCAGTCAAACAATCGATCTGGACAATCACGTCTCTGAAGCCATTCCATGCCATCTCAAGACCATACATTAGTGCCCAAAGTTTAGCCTGAAGCGAAGTACATGCTCCAATTTTCCTGTAGCATCCTCCAACCCAAAGTCCCTCATGGTCACGAAGCACGCTTCCCGCTCCTGCCCACCAAGAGTTCTGCTTCCTCGCTCCATCACAGTTGAGGGAGACCTCGTTGCTTATTGGCTTGATCCAGGTGACCAACCTTTCCAGCTTACTTGGGCCCCTTCTTCATGCCTCTCTCACCATTGCAGTAGCTTGTTTGCTGAAACCCGCCAGCACCTCACGGATAAGGTTACTTGGAGAGACCTGCTTGTTCTGGAATATAGCATAGTTCCTGGCTTCCCAAAGCTTCCAACACATCAAGCCAAAAACACAAGACCACCGTACCTGATCTCTACCATACCCACGCTGATTAGATAAGTTGTGGAACATCCACTCCTTAAACTACATCTGTGAGTTTACTTGGAGGTGCGTGGCTGACAACAACTGCCACCATACTTGCTACGCAAGAATGCAATTCCGGAGTACATGATCGGTGTCCTCTACTGCGAACCCACACCTGGCACAGGATTCTTGATCTGTCATATGGCGTCTTCTCCTTTCCGTATTAGTCAAGAGGCTCTGTCTAACTGCCAACCAGAGGAAAACCTTTACTCTTTGTGCTCCATTCCATTTCCATACCAACTCCCATAGGTCATGTGAA
This sequence comes from Acacia melanoxylon, assembly GCA_019022615.1. Taxonomy (NCBI): domain Eukaryota; kingdom Viridiplantae; phylum Streptophyta; class Magnoliopsida; order Fabales; family Fabaceae; genus Acacia; species Acacia melanoxylon. Next base: position 19,014,614 of record JAFJYJ010000003.1, read on the forward strand.
TCAGTATTCTCCGCATCGCCAAGCATCTCATAGGCTGATGCAACTGAAAACCGGCCATTGGAGGTATGATCCCAAAAATATCTATCAGCACCATTAGCAGTATTCAGGGGGTTGCAGCCATAAATAAGGGCGATAACATGGTCTGGAAGTTCCCCACTAAATTGGACCCAGTACCAAGTACCATCGGCCTTCACATAGGTTTGAATCGAGCGAGCTTGTTCTGACTCGGTTACTTCTCGATAAGCAAGGTGGCGCAGAGGCCCTACCTCAGGAACCCAACTATCAGACCAGAAACGGATCCTTGAGTCATCCCCAATCTGCCATCGAACCCCCAATTCTACTTCAGGCCATAATTTTCTTAAATGCCTCCATAAGTAGGAACATTGTTGATTGCGCTGATAGGGCCCTTGAAACTCATCCCAGCCATACTTATGCTGTAAAACCTGTACCCACAAGAGATCTGGTTGTGACCGGAGCCCAAACCCAATCTTCATAAGGAAGACCTGATTTTGCTGTTCAATCTTCTTAAATCCACAACCTCCCACCTCAAAAGGTTTACACATCTCCTCCCATTTAATCAAACTAGGTTTCCGGTTAGAGCCCACACCTCCCCATACAAAGTTCCGAATGTGTCTCTCCAGCTGTTGACAGAGGCCTGGTGGCAATTTAGTCGTTTGCATAGCATACGTTGGCAAGGCAGATAGGACTGCTTTGGCTAAAGTAATACTTCTGATAAAGAGAGGGTCTTCGCTGCCCATCCTGAGAGATGATTCTGAACTTTTTCCTCAATATATGCATATGTCCCAGCCCTTACTTATTGGTGAAGAAGCGGGACCCCAAGATACTTCCCTAAGTCATTCGTACATCTGAAGCCCAACTCCTCACTAACCTGAACTTGGTCAGCGTGAGGTACATTTTTTGAGAAATATATTGCAGATTTCGCTTTACTCAGCTTATGGCCCGAGCTATCACAGAAGTCCCCCAAGATACCATTGATGAGTTGGACTTAGGAATAATGATTTATTATATTATATCTTTTTCAATTTAATTTGTTGCCATTATTGCTTTTCCTATATTTTCTCCTCTCTTAGATCACATAATATCTTGTGCACAAATAAATAGGATATCAATAGATTTTCTGTTATAATATTCTTTTATCCTATATTTAATTAAAAGATAGATAAATATATAAAAGATAATTAAATAGGTATAAAATATTAATAAATCCAACTCATTATATCATAAAATATATACCTATTTAATTGTAAAATATATACTTATCAATGTTCTTTGAACAGAGGGGAGATGAGTATAATAATTAAGGCAATATGCGAGGGAAGTTAGATTATTTTAGCACATGAAAAATATAAGAAATATGTTAGAATTGGCTTTAGTATTTCTTAATAAATAAAAGACCCATTTAATCTTCTTTCATTACTGTATACTTTGGGTGCATTGGCCGTTGGATGAAGCTCCTATTGTCATCTTATATTTTTTTTTGGGAAAAAAAAATAAGGGAGAGACAAAATACTTATCAATTTTATGTTTTGTCATTTTGTGGTAATTTTTTTTTTTTTGCTGAGTCTTCCATTTGTATTTGCTAAGTTTCACGCTCCCATAATTTTCAGTTAAAATAAATTTCCTCTGAGTCTCCAATTAAAAATGATGTCAACAGTCCACTTTATTAAGGTTACCCTTCCGCCAAATCGTAAAGCAGTAGTATTAATTTTGAGTTTTGAAAAAACATTAATATGTTGAGGTAGTTGAATGAGCTCATATTCTGACGAATTTGTTCTCAATGCAGTAATTATTCAACGGCTACATTATTCAATTATTCCAGAATTTGTTCTAACGGCTATTTTTTTCTATTATTCCAACAGCTATATAATTCAACGGGGCGTTTGCATTTTTCACGTAATGGCTATTGATAATTAATTTTTTAAATATATATTTTTCCCTTTCATTTACAATTTATACTGATAAATTGTGGCAAATGAGTTCAATTAAATTATATTTATTTTGTAAAAAAATTGACGAAATCTTGAAAATTACTTTACTAAAATTTTCATTTAATATGTTTTTGCACATGTGGCTATTAAATATTATTTTATTTTGTATAAATTTTTAGATATTAACTGAATATTAATGATGAAATTATTTGGGATGAATTAAAAAAATTCATTATCTTAATTTCTTATTATGTTTAAGTAAATTTATATAAGTAAAAATTAAAGAGTTTGCTATATCAAAAAAAGAAGAAGAAAGAAATTAAGGAGTTTGATGATCCAGACACTTTTGCTTTATGGGCCAAGTAACGAAGGCCCAAACCCAAAACGAAATTAAAAAAAGCCTTTAATTACATCGCCCTTCCGGTTTCCGTCTTCGACAACGGGCAAATCGGATCTGTGCATAAATTTGGAAACTCCTCTCCATCGGCGCGTCTCTATAAATTTGCATCTCTCCGAATTCCGACGGACCAAGCCAAATCTCTAGTTCCTGTTTAGCCTTTGGAAGAAAGGTGTCTGCTTTCAGAGGTTCCTGCTTTCTACTTCCCTTTTGACCTTCTCATCCTCCAAGGTATGCCCCTTCCTTTGTGCTGATGTTGAATTGGCTGAAGAATTGAATCATAGATGTTATGAATTTGTTATCTACTTTACTAATTCCTTCAAACCCCCATTTTAATGTCATAAGTATCATTTGGTTGCTTTTGTGGTCGCTTTCCCCTGATTTTGTGTTTTTTTTTTGGTATGGACTGTGATGGTTCTGTGCTTGTTTATTGTAAGTGATTTTTGTTTGTTTGCATGGATTTGATGCATTCAAGGGGATTTTTTCATGTTTCCCTTGCTGTTTAATTTTATAAGTCTCAATTGGCTGATTTTGTGGTTGTCTTCCCCTGTTTTTGTGTTTTGTATGGACTGTGATGGTTCTGCGCTTGTTTATTGTAAGTGATTTTTTTTAATGCTTTCAAGGTGGAGTTTTTCATGTTGCCGTTGCTATTTCTATACTTGTTTGTTGCTTGCTCTTTCCCTTCTCAAATTGTTGCTGTGCTGGTTTATTGCGAGTTGTTTTACTGTCTGTGATTGATTTTGTTTCCCCATCAAGTAGATTTGTTTGTTGTTGTTGGTTGCTGTTTTTATTCTGTGATTGTCATCAACAAAACCCATCTGATCATTTCCATTGTAACTGCGTTTACCAGTCGGCCAATCCACTTTCAAAGGTCCTGCTCTCTCCTTCCCTTGACTTCTTATTTTAATTTTTTTATATCCATTCTACTTAATATATCCAATCCAAGTCATATGTATATAAATTCCAATTTTTTTTATTTTCTGTTTTGAATGAATGAAATGAGGTAAAATAAAACTAGAATTCAGAGAAATCTAAATAAGTAAGAGTATCTATGGATATTGGTATTGGTTGACACCGGTATATAAGTCATGTTATACTGTTGAATAACAAGCCTTCAATTCTCTAGTTATAGAGAATTCTTGCGAGCAAAAAAAAGTTATAAAGAATTCGTGTGCTTGGGATTCCCTGATGATTAAATAAACCAACTTCCCTTGACTTCTTATTTTAAATTTAGAACTCTTCTTGACTCTTTCATGTGCTTTTTTGAATTTTGTTATTTTATTGTTTTCAAATTTGATTTCAGAATCCTGTTCTTATTTTATTATCTGATATTTGATTTTTTTTTTTTTGGCCCTCAGTTTTACAGAATGAACTTAATAAGTTGTTTAAAAAAATTGTAGAATTCATATTTTTTTGGTAAATTCGTTCTGAAAACTTCAATTCAGACTTTGTAATTACTTTTTTTTAACCCTTTACAATTCTTATTTTATTATTAGCTCGATTTTAAAACCTGCAGTTTTTTTTTTTTTTTTTTTTTTTTTTTTTTTTTTTTTTTTTTTTTTTCCGATGGATAAGATCTACAGCTTTGAATATGACTATCTTGCTTGTTGTTAAATTTGAGTTGAAAATAATTTTTTTATTGTTAACAAAGGCTTTGAATTTATCAAATTTATATATTCCATTATTTAACATGTAAGGATTCCTTCTTGTCCTTTTCTTATTATTTGATTGCTTCAAATATCCGCATATTTTATTATTTTGTTGTTTGTAATCTGCACTTTTTAAAATCCACTACTTTACTAAATTTGATTTGAAAATAAATTTTTTGATTGTTAATAAATATTTCTAATTTTTTATTTCATACTTTGTAATTACTTTTTCAACTCTTTTTGGTGCTTATTTTGTTTTCAATTGTTCTTCTTGTTTTTGTTTTCAAAATTTTCGTTTGAAAATCCTTTTCTTATTTTATTATATGATTGATTTACAAATCAGCATTTTCGAAAACCCAAACTTACTTTTTGAAATTTGATTTGAAAATAAACTTTTTTTTTGATGGTTAATAAATGTTTCTAATAAATGTTTTTTGTTTCATAATGTGTAATTACTTTTTCAACTCTTTTCAGTTTTTATTTTTTTTATTATTCTTCTTTTATTTTATTGTTTGGAAAAATCTTCAAATTTAAGTTCTATTATTTCGAAATTTCACTTGAAAATCCTTTTCTTATTTGATTGAATTATATATCTGTATTTTTGAAAATGATATCTTACTTTTTTAAATCTGGTTTGAAAATATATTTTGATGACAAATATTTGTAATTTCTTATTTCATACTTTGTAAATGTTAATTACTTTTTAAACTTTTTTTAGTTTTTATTTTTATTGTTCATATTGTTTTTTTATTTGATAGTTTTAAAAAATTTCAACTTTAAGTTCTATTATTTTGTTGTTTCAAAATTTCATTTGAAATTCTAATTTTTTTACTGATTTAAAAATCTGCATTTTTTCAAAACACAATCTTACTTTTTAAAATTTGATTTGAAAATAAATTTTGATTGTTACTAAATATTTATTATTTTTTGTTTCACACTTTGTTTTACTTTTTTATACTCCCTTCAATTCTATTTTGTTTTTTGGAGTGTTCTTCTTGTTTTTTTTTTTATTGATTGTTTTAAAAATCTTAAACCTATTATTTTGTTGTTTCAAAATTTCATTTCAGAATCCTTTTCTTATTTGATTGATTTAAAAATCTGCATCCGAATCTTACTTTTTAAAATTGATTTGAAAATAATTTTTTTGATTTTTTGTAAATTATTTTTTTCGATTTTTAGTAAATGTCTCTATTTTTTGTTTCATACTTTGTAATTACTTTTTAAACTCTCTTCAATTTGATTTTGTTGTTTTCCTGTTCTTCTTGTTTTTATGATTTGATTCAAATTTGAGTTCTATTATTTTGTTGTTTTAAAATTTCATTTAAGAATCTTTTTATTATTATTATTATTTGATTGATTTAAAAATCTGTATTTTTGAAAACCCAATCTTACTCTTTTAAATTTGATTTGAAAATAAAATTTTGATTGTTAATACAAATTTCTAATTTTTTGTTTCATACTTTGTTCTTTTAAAACTCTTTTCAGTTCTTTTTTTTTTTTTTTTAATTTTTTTCTTTGATGTTTTAAAAAATCTTTAATTTTAAGTTGGATTATTTTGTTGTTTCAAAACTTCATTTGAAAATCCTTTTTTTTTTTATTTTCCGATTTCTTTGATAAATATTTCGTATTTTTTGTTTCATACTTTGTTTTACTTTTTAAACTCCCTACAATTCTTATTTTGTTTTTTGGATTGTTCTTTTTTTTTTCTTTTTATTTGATTGTTTTAAAAATCTTAAACTTTAAGCTCTATTATTTTGTTGTTTCAAAACTTCATTTGAAAATCCTTTTCTTATTTTCTGATTTCTTTGATAAATATTTCGTGTTTTTTGTTTCATACTTTGTTTTACTTTTTAAAACTCTCTTCAATTCTCTTCTTGTTTTTATATGATTTGATTGTTTTAAAAACCTTCAAATTTGAGTTCTATTATTTTGTTGTTTTAAAATTTCATTTAAGAATCTTTATTATTATTATTATTATTTGATTGATTTAAAAATCTGTAATCTTACTTTTTAAAATTTGATTTTAAAATAAAATTTTGATTGTTAATACAAATTTCTAATTTTTTGTTTCATACTTTGTTCTTTTAAAACTCTTTTCAGTTCTTTTTTTTTTCTTTTATGTTTTTAAAAATCTTTAAGTTTAAGTTGGATTATTTTGTTGTTTCAAAACTTCATTTGAAAATCCTTTTCTTATTTTCCGATTTCTTTGATAAATATTTCGTATTTTTTGTTTCATACTTTGTTTTACTTTTTAAACTCCTTACAATTCTTATTTTGTTTTTTGGATTGTTCTTTTTTTCCCCCTTTTTATTTGATTGTTTTAAAAATCTTAAACTTTAAGCTCTATTATTTTGTTGTTTCAAAACTTCATTTGAAAATCCTTTTCTTATTTTCTGATTTCTTTGATAAATATTTCGTGTTTTTTGTTTCATACTTTGTTTTACTTTTTAAAACTCTCTTCAATTCTTTTCTTTCTTTTTTTGGATTGTTCTTCTTTTTTCTTTTTATTTGATTGTTTTAAAAATCTTAAACTTTAAGCTCTATTATTTTATTGTTTCAAAATTTCATTTTAGAATCATTTTTTTTTTGATTGATTTAAAAATCTGCATTTTTGAAAACGCTATCTTACTTCTTAAAATTTGGTTTGAAAATATATTATGATTGTTGATAAATATTTCTAATTTTTTAAAATCTAATTTTTTGTTTCTTACTTAGTAAATTGTAATTACTTTTTAAATTTTTTACTTTTTTTTATTGTTTTAAAAATCTTCAACTTTAAATTTCTATTATTTTGTTGTTTTAAAATTTCATTTAAAAATCCTTTCCTTATTGATTGATTTGGAAATCTGCTTCCGAATCTTACTTTTTAAAATTGATTTGAAAATAATTTTTTTGATTTTTAGTAAATTAATTGTTTTGATTTTTAGTAAATGTCTGTATTTTTTGTTTCATACTTTGTAATTACTTTTATTTAATTTTGTTGTTTTACTGTTCTTTTTTTTAAAAAAAAAAAATTGATTTAAGAATCTTTTTTTTATTTGATTGATTTAAAATTGTTTATTTTTGAAAACCCAATCTTACTTTTTTGAATTTGATTTGAAAATAAATTTTGAAATTTAATATGTTTTGTATTTTTGAAAACCCAATCTTCCTTTAATTCTTATTTTGTTTTTCCGATTGTTCTTCTTGTTTGTTTTAAAAATCTTAAACTTTAAGTTCTATTATTTTATTGTTTCAAAATTTCATTTAAGAATCCTTTTTAAAAATCCTTATTTTTGAAAACCCAATCTTACTTTTTTAAATTTGATCGTTAATAAATATTTCATATTTCTTTTGTTTCATACTTTGTTTTACTTTTCAAAGCCCCTTCAATTTTTATTTTTTATTTGGGATTGTTCTTTTTTATTTGTTTTTTTTAAAAAAAAATCTTAAACTTTAAGTTTTTATTATTTTCTTGTTTCAAAATCTTATTTTAGATTCCTTTTCTTATTTGATTGATTTAAAAACCTGTATTTTTTAAAAACCCAATCTTACGTTTTTAAATTTGATTTGAAAATAAAATTTGATTGTTAGTACAGATTTCTAATTTTTTGTTTCATACTTTGTACTTTTTAAACTCTTTTCAGTTCTTATTTTGGCTTTTTTGTTTTGGTTTTTTTATTTGATTGTTTTAAAAATCTTCAACTTTAAGTTCTATTATTTTGTTGTTTCAAAACTTCATTTGAAAAATCCTTTTCTTATTTTCTTAGTTGATTGATTTAAAATATGCATTTTTGAAAACCCAATCTTACTAGATTTGATTTGAAAATAATTTTTGATTGTTGATAAGTATTTCTTATTTTTTGTTTCATTTTGTTTTACTTTTTCAACTCTTTTCAGTTGTTACTTTGTTATTTTAATTGTTCTTTTTTTTAATTATTATTTGATTGTTTTAAAAATCTTAAACGTTAAGTTCTATTATATTGTTTTTATAAAAATTTCATTTGAGAAACCTTTTCTTATTTGATTGATTAAAAAATCTGCAGTTTTGAAAACCCAGTCTTTCTTTTTTAAATTTGATTTGAAAATAATTGATTACTTTTTGAAAATCTTTGTGCATGTGTTCTTATTTTGTTTTTTGATTGGTTTTATTTTTTAAATTTGATTGTTTTAAAAATCTGCAACTTTAAGTTTTATAATTTGATGTATAAAAAGAACCTCAATTCTGGAATCCGCTGTCTTATATTTGTTTTAAATTTTATTTGAAAATAAGGTTTTGATTTTTAACAAAGTTTTGGAATTTATTATATTCACACACCTTTCAAACTTTCTAATTGCTTTTTATTTGAAAATCTACAGTTTTGAACTCCCTATTTGAAATATTCAAAACTTAACAAAAGCCATCACTCGTTTATTTTATATTATTATTAAAGCTCACTTGTTGGCTTGCCCTTCAACCTTCCCTCCATCTCCTATTGTTATGTACACAGGAGCTGACTGATCCTTCTCTAGTCCACAACGTCCATTCACTCTATTATATGCAATGTTGGACCCACGTTCCTGGTACAAAACCATAGTTATAACTTACCAAAATTGTGTTTTGTCATTTTGTTGCCCTCATCATTTGATGAAGATTTATAACTTCCCAGTTCTTGTTTAACAGTTCAAAGATCTGAGAGAACAGTAAGTCACCCCAAGAAACATGCTCCAAGGTACGCCCCTTACCGTTGTAGTACTTATTAGAGGATGATGCAGCAGAAGTACTTATTATATGGACTGCGAATGTTCTCATGCTTGTTTATTGTGATTGAATTCTGTGTTTGTTTGCTTGAAAAGCTTGGATGGTTTTTAGGGGATCTTGTATTGCCTTCCCAATCAAGGCCTTTCCTTTCCCTAGTTTTGTAGGGACTATAATTGATCTCAAATTGTTGTGCTTTCTTTATTGTGATTGATTTTTTGTTTCTATGCTTGAAAATCTTGTGTGCTTTCAATGGGGATTTTGTGATTTTTTCCTATTGCTACTGCTTTTTGTAGACTTGTTTGTTGGTTGTTGTTTCCTAGTTTTGTATATATAGGTTGTGATTGTTCTCGAATTTTGTGACTTGGTTTGTCTGCTTGAAAAGCTTGGAGGCTTTCAAGGAGGATTTTGCATTTGACATTGTTTTTTTAGCTTTGTTACCCTAGTTTTGCATGGGCTGTGATTGTTCTCAAATTGTTGTGCTTTGGTTTGTCTACTTGAAAAGCTTGGAGGCTTTGAAGGAGGATTCTGTGTTTGGCGTTTTGTTGGTTGCTGTTACCTTAGTTTTAGGCTGTGATTGTTCTCAAATTGTTGGGCTTTCATTTGTCTACTTGAAAAGCTCTGAAGCTTTCAAGGAGAATTTTTGGTTTGGTGTTGTTTGTTGATTGTGCTTTCCCCCCTTAGTTTTCTATGGTTTGTGATTGTCCTTAAATCATTGTAATTTTGTGTGTCTGCTTGAAATGCTTGGTTCCTTTTTGTTTGTTTTCTTTCTAAAAATTTGGGTGTGCTTGGGGGATGGATTTTGTGGTTCCTTAGAAAATAAGAAATATGACTATTAGCCCCTATTATAAGGAATTATAATGTTTCCTTTCTTGTATCCCATGTGATTTGATTAGGCCTTAATTCTATCCTCCATAATGTACCTGATTGGTTGTTTTGTTGTTTGCCGTTTCTCTAACTTTGTATGGGTTGTAATTGTTCTCAAATTGTTGTGCTTCTGTTTGTCTGCTTGAAAAGCATTGGAGACTTTGAAGGAGGATTTTATGTTCAGCGCTTTTTTGATTGTTGTTTCCCTAATTTTGCATGGGCTGTGATTGTTCTCAAATTTTTGAGCTTGTTTATTGTGATTGATTTTTTGGTTTCTATGGGATTTTGTGATTTTTTCCTGTTGTTATTGTTGTTTCTAGACTTGTGTGTTGGATGCTGTTTCCTAGTTTTGTATGGGCTGTGATTGTTCTCAAATTGTTGCAATTTCGTTTGTTTACTTGAAAAGCTTGAATCATTTCAAGGAGGATTTTGTGTTTGGTGATTTTGTTGCTTGTTTTCCCTAGTTTTTTTCTGGATTTTGTCTGCTTGAAAAGTTTGGAGGCTTTCAAGGAGGATTTTGTGTTTGGCGTTGTTTATTGATTGCTTTTTTTTTTTCCTGGTTTTCTATGCTTATGATTGTTCTCAAATTGTTGTACTTTTGTGTGTTTGCTTGAAATGCTTGGATTAACTTTGTTTTCTTTCTAAAAATTTGGGTGTGCTTGAGAGGATGGATTTTGTGGTTCCTTAGAAAATAAGAAATATGAATGTCTACCCTATTATAAGGAATTATAATGTTTCCTTTCTTGTATTCCATGTGATTTGATTATGATTAAGGCTTTAATTCTATCCTCCTTAATGTAATTGATTGGTTGTTTTGTTGTTTGCCGTTTCTCTAACTTTATATGGGCTGTGATTGTTCTCAAATTGTTGAGCTTGTTTATTTTGATTGATTTTTTTTTTTGTTTCTATGCTTAAAAAGCTTGAGTGCTTTCAATGGTGATTTTTTGTTTTTTGTTTTTTTCCTGTTGTTATTGCTGTTTCAAAACTTTGTTGCTGGATTTGTTTCCTAGTTTCATATGGATTGTGTCCTGAGGCTGTAAGCCCTAGTGTGCATTTCCCGTGTGCATTTTGCGTGATTATTGCACTGTATGTCTTTAGACTGTAAGACCTGATGTGCGATATATGTAAACATTGGGCTGTGTGTCCCCATGATAAATGACGATTGTGTTGCATAGTGATTGCTAGTTGAATATGCTGATTGCTTATTGGATAGTTTGTTTTGCATGCTTCGTGAATTTGCATATTTTATGATGGTCTATTATTACTATTGTGATTCCTAGGAATCTCACCCCTTTCCTTAAAATGACATATAGTTAAGGCAAGCAGCTCAAAAGGCAAAGATGTGGCCATCGCTGACACCTGAGAAGAGGGAGAAGCTCGAATAACTTTATTTTGTTGGTCTTCTGTATAATCTTTTCTCTTATACTTCGACTTTTGGTTAGCCTTATATGGCTAAGGTAACATCCTAGCGCCTCGCTCTCGATATTGTCCCCTTTGTCCATCACCCCTCATGACTTTAAAACGCGTCAAGAGGGAGAGGTATCCAAACCCTTATAACACTCTACCCACCTTTCGTTTCCCTCCCCACCCCCGATGTGAGACATAACACTCTACCCACCTTTTGGCTCAGCATCCTCTCTGGTACATCAACCCACATGGACCCGAACCTTTGGGGACAATATCAAGAGTAAGGCACTGTGATGTTACAATTGGTATCAGAGCCTGGCTCGTGTCGATGTGGGTCTATGTTGCACCGACACGGATACGCGAGACACGACAGTCCGACACGTTAATCCTAAAAAAATCTAAATTTCGACACGTTAGTACAAAAAATCCATAAAGTGTAAAGTGTAGATAGGTAAAATTTCATGTGATTCAGTAAAAAAATAATAGAATTCTAAATCGCTTCATATGATTCAATGAAGAATGGGTAAATAGTGGGATATTTTCAATAAATATAAATAGGGAAAGAAAAAAATGCTTGGGGTGTAAATCTAGGAATGTCTAAAATACTCGGGTACACTACTTCTAAGTTCATTATGTTCATCTCAATCCCGTAAAATCATGGCCTCCAGCTCAGGCTCATCAAGTGAAAGACTAGCAATTTCAAGATCTCCAATATCATCAAGTGAATCAAATGTATCTCCAGCAATGTCCCACATTTGATGTTCTCCTTGTGCATAACTTGGATTGTTTCTTGTTAAGAGTCGAAGGTTGCTATACACATAAACCAAGTCTTCAGCACGTTTTGGAGTGATCCTATTCCTCTTCATGGAATGCACAAAAGAATAAGTACTCCAATTGCGTTCAGCACATGATGAAGAGGAAGGTTGTTGCACAAGTCTCAATGCTATCCTTTGAAGCAAAGGTGTAGAAGTACCATAAAGTAGCCACCAAGCTTTTGCATCCATAGTGGCTTTAGAATCGATGGCATCTAAATCGCCAAAAGTTCCACCATTGGTAATAAAATCAGCATACTCCCTTGTAATCTTGCTTCGGTCCTCCGAGGCAGGAAAAAATCTTCTTAAGCATTTTTGTCGCTCTTGAGTAATCTCTACATCCATGTGTGGAGGAACTCGACTTGAATCTTCTTGGAGCCATTGGTGACTATAGTATCTAAAAGAGAAACAAAAAACATTAACAAATTATCAAATTATATCAACAGAAGTATTAATTTTAAATTCAATCATTTTTAAAAAACTTACTTAGGATTCAAAGCATGTGCCAAACAATGTAGTGAAGTTGAATTTTTCATCCAACGATCCACAAGAATATGATGCACCACATCATAAAAAGAAGACCTCTCTCCTATCATCTTCCTTTCTTTATAGTATATAGTTTTCTTCACTTTTTCAATCATCTTATCCCACATGTCATATATCAAGTGAAGACTTTGTCTATCAGTGTCATACACTTTAATCATATCATAAATAGGAGTAGTGAAAGCAAGTATGTAATCAATTAAATCCCAAAAATTATCATCCAATATTTTTTTCCTTCACAAATCTAGCCCTCCCAAGATTATCATCTTTATAAATACTCCATTTTTCACTTATCACCATATTTTGAAGACCACCCTTTATAAACTTGAACCTCTTTAGCATCACAACCATTGAAGCAAAACGAGTATTAGCAATAGAAAGCAACTTCAAATTCACAAACTCATTATAGATGGACAATCTCATAGAATGATTCATAATGAAATGCTTTATTTGAGCAACATCTCCTACAATATCAGAAATTCAACTGCATTTCTCATATGCTATTTGATTGTGCTCCACATTCTTTGCAGCACAAATATTTTTTATAGCCAAATTCAATGTGTGAACAACACATGATGTCCAGGTAATATAGATGGAAATTCCTGCTCAATCAGTTGCCCTGCTCCCTTACAATTTGCAGCATTATCTGTGATTATTTGAACCACATTCGCCTCTCCTACTTCTTGAATAACTTCCTTTAGCAACTTGAAAATAAATTTTTTTATCCTTAATCTCCCCTGAGCAATCAACTAATTTTAAAAACATTGCTCTACCATCAAATACTGCCAGGAAATTAATGAGTGGCCTCCTTTGTGAATCAATCCACCCATCACTTACAATACTCACCCCCTTATGAGTCCAATCCTCTCGAATAGGTTCACACAACCTATCAACATTTTCTTTCTCTTGTTGCAACAGAGTAGTTCGCAATGTGTTATAGCCTGGTGGCAAATAACCTCCAATATTATGATTTGCTGCAAAAGTATACGAAGCTTGGAAGTATAGGTTCTTCGCCAAATTGAATGGCAATCCTACTGAATAAAACATTCTAGCAATCAGATGATTTAATTCTTCTTGCTCCCAACATTGAATGACTTCTCAAGAGGACCATTAGTTCTTCTCTTTTTTGAGTCAGCAGAAACGCTAGAAGAGGAGGGGGTAAAGGTACGTTTCTGGGTTTATTAGATTGCATTCTTTCAGTAGCTTCTTCATCCAATTTTTCCATCTCTAACACGTCTCTTTTTTGCACTGATAAACATTTACCAATTCCTTTGCCTAATAATTGCAACAGATGAGCCCTCACTCTATAGTATACAAACTTTTAAAATCTTTTTTACAGAAGTTGCATGTCCAAGACAAATTCCCTCCTACTTCCACTCCACCATCTAATCTGGTAACATATTTCCATAATGGTTTACTTAATAATAATTCACTATCAGAAGCACTAGGAGTAGCAGGAGTACTAGCACTGACAGAACTTGAATGATCCATACTACAAATAAGTCCAACAAAAACAAAATTAATCAAAAAAATGATCAAGCCCTCTGCCTACTAGTCTTAATATTTTTTTTTGACTCAACTCAATACAAACATAGCATACATTACTAAATATTAACTAAACTAACACTAAAAAAATAAAAAAGAGTCAGAGTGTCACAGTGCTTCTGCTAGTAAGCAACAGTACAAGTAAAAAAAAATAAAAAAGCAAGTAAGCAATAAAAAGGAATAGTGCAAGTAAAAAATAAAAAAGCAAGTTGTGCCTATGGGCTATCGGTACAAGTTAAACAAAAAAAGCAAGCAAGCCACAGTGCAAGCAAAAATTAAAACGCAAGCCACAGTGCAAGCAAGCCACACGTTCGTACCTATTGGCTATTGGCCAATGGTGATCGCTATCGGCTATATGATCTAAGAAGGAGAATGGTGGCAATAAGGTATAGGGAACGGCGAAGGGCGGAGCTGAGGTTCAGAACGAGACAACGGCGGCAAAGGTCGAAGCTCAGAATCTCTATGTCTGTCTCAAAATCTCACGCAATGCAAATAACCTAGGTTCAAATTCACTGACTCGATCTCTATGATTTGAGCTGAGATTCTCTATATCTGTTTTAAAATCTCGATCTCTCAAGATTGTCTCAGATTTTCGGCCCTTTTTTTTATATTCCTGGAATGCCCCTAACCGTGTCCGACACGGTCAAGGACTGGTGTCGGACCGGTCAACGCGTCGGACGGCGTTGACCACGTCTGACACGCGTGTCGGAGCGTGTCGCCGTCCGACACTCGACCGACGCACAAATTCCCCTGGAATAAGCGTGTCGGTGCTTCAGAGATGTGGGTTAACGTGCCAGCGAGGATGTTGGGCCCAAAGGTAACACATTGGCTGGAGAGGGGAATGAAAGATGCCTTATAAGGGTCTAGATACCTCCCCCTCTTGACGCGTTTTAAAGCCGTGAGGGGTGATGGGCCCCAAAGCGGACAATGTCGAGAGCGAGTTGCTGGGATGTTATAGCTATTGTTTTTATATATACATGTGAATGAAGATGTACTTAGTATACTGTGACGGGCACATGTATGAATCGAACCCATAACTTGACGAACGATTAAGCATACAGAAGATCGATAGATTAAATGTGATATCAGAAAGGAACTTTGATACTATCAAGTCTAGTTTAAGAAATGATGAGTTTGAACCACTAATAAATTGTTTTACGAAGTTTTAAATTTTTTAGAAAAATCCATTCCTTTTACATGATCAAACCCTGTATTTGAGTTAAGTTTATTAACTATTTACAAAAGTGTTTACTCCTAGGACCAAACCTGCTTAGTGGTTCGAAATCATTATTAAGTAACTCATTTGACTTAGTATAAAGGTAAGGTGTAAGAGGAGTGGTTCTGTCAATAGGTTAGGATGCTCTGCCCTTATAATATGATAAAAAAATTTAAAACGTGCATTAATTTTTTTTTTTTTTTTTTTCACTAGGGATGTTTTAAGCTAAAACATGTGATATACAGATCAATTAATTGTTGAAAATGCAATAATTCAAAATAGACAATACAGAGTCACGTGACTTTTGATTTCAATAAAAGCTAAAGTAGATTTTGAGAATAGAAGGAAAGTAGTTATAATTAAGATAAAATAGAGGTAAGATGTGTTTAGTTTACTCTGCTAAAAATTTTCTTGAATGCATCACATTTTATTTATATTCGTATGAAAATGTTCAAGTATATTTATTAATAATATAATGTTCTTGTAGGCTTATGTGGTTATCCAAGTACAAGTAGGTTTTAGAGATTTTTCCACAAAAAAGGGATTAATATACCCTAAGTCTCTAATCAAGTCTTTCATATCAATTTCCTTCTATTATTTTTCTTTCTCGTTTGGTATTAAATCAGGACAAACAATTATTCCTGACAGCAATCAGTCTTCAATTAGCAAAACCCATTACATCTCTATACAGTAAGCTATGTAACCTCTCATAAAGCTCCTATAACAACTTCATCTTGTGGAGTTGGTCAAGGCGTTGAGGGAGGTATCCTAGGGGTCTAGGAAGCAGTGGAAATGTTGGTAGAGGTGGAGGCATATGTACTCTCTGGCTAGTATGTCCTGTGGGCTGGGCTCCAAGCGCCATACCCTTGGACTGTGGGTGAGCCCAACTTCTTTCCTAAAATTTTTGTATATAAAAAAAAAAAAAAAATCCAGCCAGTTTCCCTGGTCAAACTCCAATTTGTTAACCAATCAGCGTATAAGAAGTTACTGAAACTCGCATCTCCTATTCTTCTGACACCAATATTTGTAATTGACTAATAAACCTGAACCTGACTTTGTTATGTAAAACATTTTTCAAAATGTACACAACAGTTTGAGCAAAAAATAAAAAATTGTGCCGTTTTGGAGCAAAACAGTGAAGCTAACGCTTTTTTTTTTATTAATATTTTAGGGTATTGAGAATATTAAAAAAATACTTAAGGATACTGACTGGTGATGAAAAAATATTTCATTTTTAGGATTTTGAAAAAATATTTCAAAGTACTGACTAATACTAAAAAGATATTTTAGGATACTGCAAAAATACTTCATGATTTTGAAGTATATTTTTAGTACCAGTCAGTACTTGAAATATTTTTTCAAGATCATGAATGTATTTTTTCAATACTTGTCAGTATCCTGAAGTATCATTTTAGTACCAATTAGTACTTGAAATATTTTTTCAAGATTATAAAATAAATTTTTAAGATCATGAAATATTTTTCAGTATCATAAATTATCTTTTTAGTATCAACCTTGAATAATTTTTTCAAGATACTCAGGATATTTTTTCAAGATCCTAAAATAAATTTTCAAGATTATAAAGTATTTTTTCAACATTGTTCAGTATCTTGAAGTATCTTTTTAGTACCCATTAGTACCCTAAAATATTAAAAAAAAAAAAAAAGGGAAAATCCATCTCAGGGCCTAATTAAACAACATAATCTCAAATAGGGCCCAAAGAATATTCACATGTCAGAAAACGCCCTAGAGCCTTTATGGGTATTAAGTTACAATACGAAATTACATTGATGTCCCTAAGATTAAAAAGATAAGGAAGGTTTTCATCTTCACCCTCTCCTTCTTCCTCCACTCTACACAGACCCGAGAAAGATTGGAGCGCAGTGGAACCAAAAAGAGAGCTTAGATCTTCATCTTTCACTCCATTCACCTCAATCGTCGACAACCTCCGTTCTCACCTCTATCGTCACCGGCAAATGTCGAAGGCGTGAGATTGAAGTTGAAATATCTGAAAAAATTTGAGTTTCAACGATTGGTTTTGAAAAACCAGTCATTATAATTCAAAATAAAAAAAATTTAATAAATTAAAAAATATATCTCTTTTTTACCCACACACACACACCATATTTTCATTTTGTAAAAAAATAAAACCAGTTTCTAATTTTATTTTATTTGTAAAAAATAAAACCAGTTTTTAATTAAATCTAATAAATTAAACAATATATCTCTTATATAAATATATAAAAACATAAATGATTTTATCCCAAATTAATAGCTATTTCCTAGTATGTAGCCTAGAATTTTGAAAGTCAAGAGAATAAATCTAACCATTTTTTTTTTTGGGAGAATTAGAATGAAGGACCTGGAGCAAATGATATTTATTTGGAAGGACCATAAAAATTCTAATTATTTAGAAGGACCAAAAATTTAAAAATACCATATTGTCCCTATCAAACCACCAACATCTTCTCTTTGATCCAGATCTGACAAAATATTACTAGCTCCATTAAGCGTTGGGGGCTACATAGAACTGCACCTTAATCCCATGGTCTGAAATGTCGGCCATGAAAGCAACTTTTTGATTGTGGTTTGGTAGTGAAAGCTACCCCTCGTCGTTGGCAACAATGATTTCATCTCTCTTCTACAATTTACGATCTCCCTCACCGGCCTCTCACAATATCAAACACTCCAAAGAATTTGTTGAATATTCTTTGATTCTTTTGTTCAACATTGTTGTTAGAATTTGGTTTGTTATTGTGATATGATTCTACATTTCAATATTAAGATCTTTGACAGTAAAAATGGCTGGGTCATGTTTTGAGAGTTGGTGAACAGGAGAGAGAAAAAGAAATCAGAAGATGTGGAAGTGGATGATGATAAGGGCATTTAATTTTGGTATTTTTACTTTTTAATTTAGGTATTTGGTCCTTTTAAATAAATACACTTTTTAAGATCCTTCTTAATAAATATTGTTTTCTTTTGGTCCTTTATTCTAATTCTCCCTTTTTTCATTTAGTTAGTTTCTAATTAAATTTAATAAATTAAAAAATATATATCTTCCACACACACACACTATATTTTAATTTTGTTAGTTCCTAATTAAATTTAATAATATATCTCTTATATATATCTATATTTATTTGTAAAAAAAAAATTAATATCATTGAAACCCAGTCGTTACAACGACTGATTTTTCAAAATATTATTCATGGTAAAGACTGAGTTTCAATATATAACAATATTCCTCACACCATTTTATTTTTATTTTGAGTTATAACGACTGGTTTTTTAAAATCAGTCGTTGAAATTCAAATTTTTTCAAATATTTCAACTTCAATGTCGTGCCTTCGATATTTGCCGGCGATGATTGAAACCCAATTGATACAACGGCTAGTTTTTCAAAATACCAGTCGTGGGCTTCCAAATATAACAATATCCTTCGCACCATTTTATTTTTATTTTGAGTTATAACGACTGGTTTTTCAAAACCAGTCATTGAAACTCATTTTTTTTCCAAATATTTTAACTTCAATCTCGTGCCTTTGATATTTTCCGACGACGATGGAGGTGAGAACGGAAGTTGTCGGCGACGGAGGTGAAGGGAGTGAAAGATGAAGATCTGAGCTCTCCTTTTGGGTTCTGCCGCGCTCCAATCTTTCCTGGGTCTGTGTAGAGTGAAGGAAGAAGGAGAGGGTGAAGATGACCTTCATTTTTCTTTTTTAATCCCAAGGGCATCAATGTAATGTCGTATTGTAACTTAATATACCCTAGGGCCTTTTCTGACATGTGAATGTTCTTTGAGCCTTATTTGAGATTATGTTGCTTAATTGGGCTTTGAGATGGATTTTTCCTTAAAAAAAGGGCATTAGCTTCACTGTTTTGCACCAAAACGACACTGTTTTGGCGAAGAGGACGGCAACAGACGCTAGCCGAGTCCCAAAAAAAATGGACCCAATAGTTAGAGATTCAGATTCAACGATAATATTTTTGAATAAGTAAATAAAAATCTGACCACAAGCCCCCAAACATTGTTGTGGTTACTGTATAAGTGCCAAAATTATTCACAAAACCCTCTAGCCATTTTCATTCCTAGCCCCCAAAGTAGTTATAATTAAGATAAAATAGAGGTAAGATGTGTTTAGTTTACTCTGCTAAAAAATTTCTTGAATGCATCACATTTTATTTATATTCGTATAAAAATGTTCAAGTATATTTATTAATAATATAATGTTCAATTATTCCTTACAGCAATCAGTCTTCAATTAGCAAAACCCATTACATTTCTATACAGTAGGCTATGTAACCTCTCATAAAGCTCCTATAACAACTCCAGCCAGTTTCTCTGGTCAAACTCCAATTTTTTAACCAATCAGCGTGTAGAGAAGTTACTGACTCTATACGTATTTTCAACTCGCATCTCCTATCCTTCTGACACCAGTATTTGTAATTGACTAAGAAACCTAAACCTGACTTTGTTATGTAAAACATTTTTAAAAATGTACACAACAGTTTGAGCAAAAAATAAAAAATTGTGCCATTTTGGAGCAAAACAGTGAGGCTAACGTTTTTTTAATTAATATTTTAGGGTATTGAGGATATTAAAAAATACTTCAAGATACTGACCGATGATGAAAAAAATATTTCATAATCTTAAAATATTATTTTTAAGATCTTGAAAAAATATCCTAAGGATTTTGAGAAAATATTTCAGGGTACTGACGGGTACTAAAAAGGTACTTTAGGATACTGCAAAAATACTTCATGATTTTGAAGTATATTTTTAGTACCTGCGTCGAAGATTTGAAATATTTTTTCAAGATCATGAATGTATTTTTTCAATACTTGTCAAAGACATCCTGAAGTATCATTTTAGTACCAATCGACTGGAAATATTTTTTCAAGATCATAAAATAAATTTTCAAGATCATAAAATATTTTTCAGTATCATAAATTATCTTTTTAGTATCAACCATGAATAATTTTTTCAAGATACTCAGGATATTTTTTCAAGATCCTAAAATAAATTTTCAAGATCATAAAGTATTTTTTTCAACACCGTTCAGTATCTTGAAGTATCTTTTTAGTACTTATTAGTACTCTGAAATATTTTTTTTAAAAAAGGGAAAATCCATCTCAAGGCCCAAACGAAATTACATTGATGTCCCTGAGATCAAAAAAGAAAAAGGAAGGTCTTCATCTCCACCCTCTCCTTCTTCCTCCACTCTACACAGACTCAAGAAAGATTGGAGCGCGGCGGAATCAGAGAGAGAGAGCTTAGATCTTCATCTTTCACTCTCTTCACCTCAGTCGCCGACAACCTCCATTCTCACCTCTATCGTCGCGGCAAATATCAAAGTTGAAATATCTGAAAAAATTTGCGTTTCAACGATTGATTTTGATAAAGCAATCATTATAACTCAAAATAAAAAAAAATTAATAAATTAAATAATATATCTTTTTTACACACACACACACACCGTATTTTCATTTTGTAAAAAAATAAAATAAAATCCTAATTTTATTTTATTTGTAAAAAATAAAACCAGTTCTTAATTAAATTTAATAAATTAAACAATATATATCTTATATAAATATATAAATGATTTTATCCCAAATTTATAGTTATTTCCTAGTATGTAGCCTAGAATTTTGAAAGTCAAGGGAAGAAATATAATTATCTCTTCATTTAGTTAGTTCCTAATTAAATTTAATAAATTAAACAATATATATCTTACACACACACTGTATTTTAATTTTGTTAGATCCTAATTAAATTTAATAATATATATTATATATATATATATATATATATTTGTAAAAAAAAATATTAATATAATTGAAACCCAAATCGTTACAACGACCGATTTTTCAAAATAGCAAATCATGGTAAAGATTGAGTTTCAATATATAAAAATATTCCTCACACCATTTTATTTTTATTTTGAGTTATAATGATCGGTGTTTTAAAACCAATCATTGAAACTCAACTTTTTTCAAATATTTCAACTTCAATCTCGTGCCTTCGATATTTTTCGGAGATGATTGAAACCCAGTTGATACAACGGTTGGTTTTTCAAAATACCGGTCGTTGTAACGACCGGGCTTCCAAATATAACAATATTGTTCGCACCATTTTATTTTTATTTTGAGTTATAATGACTGGTTTTTTAAAACTAGTCGTTGAAACTCAATTTTTTTTCCAAATATTTTAACTTCAATCTCGCGCCTTTGATATTTTCGACGACGATGGTGGTGAGAATGAAGTTATTGGCGACGGAGGTGAAGGGAGTAAAAGATGAAGATATGAGCTCTCCTTTTGGGTTCCGCCGCGCTCCAATCTTTCTCGGGTCTGTGTAGAGTGGAGGAAGAAGGAGAGGGTGAAGATGACCTTTATTTTTCTTTTTTAATCCCCGGGGCATCAATGTAATTTCGTATTGTAACTTAATATCCATAAAGGTCCTAGGACCTTTTCTGACATGTGAATGTTCTTTGAGCCTCATTTGAGATTATGTTGCTTAATTGGGCTCTGAGATGGATTTTCCCTAAAAAAAAATGTATTAGCTTCACTGTTTTACGTCAAAATGACACAGTTTTGGCGAAGAGGACGGCAGCAAACGCTAGCCGAGTCCAAAAAAAAAAAAGGACACAACAGTTAGAGATTCAGATTCAATGATAATCTTTTTGAATAAGTAAATAAAAATCTGACCACACGTCCCCAAACATTGTTGTGGTTACTGTATAAGTGCCAAAATTATTCACAAAACCCTCTAGCCATCTTCATTCCTAACCAAACCACCACATCCTACGATTTTCATCTATGTTCAACTTCAACCGCATTCCTTAATGAAGAGACATAGCAAACTAAACTCATGACACTACTATCAAAATTGTCCTCAAGAGGGATTTATTCCTCCAAAACCATAAGAATCAGCAAGTGATTCCAAAGAAAGAGTGATTTATTAGGCACATGCAAAACCACCATTAACTATCTTGATTACAAAATATGGTTCCAAATGTCATCCCCATCCCAACTAATTTTCTCATATATTATCCCATTATACTATCCAAGTCCAAATTAGGCTCTTTCGACACCACCACCCACATCGCAAAATTAAATCTGAACATTTTCTTCCCATGTTCATTGTTAATTTTCTTTAACAGGGTAGTCTTTCCTAGCATGTAGCTTGACTTATAATTGCTTGGGCAACATTTACTTAGGCATTTTGTCTTGAATGTCTTTGGCTTTGTCTACTTGGAATAACTATAAACTTCCTACGCCAGTGTTAAAAAACATTTCTATTGTCAGACTATTATGATAGATTTTTTTTTTACTCTTAGAAAAATTTTCATGAATGCATAAAATGTTCATTTATATTTAAGTAAGATTGTCCTTGTAGCCTTCTGTTGTTACGTGAATACAAGTGGATTTTAGAGCTTCATTTAGAACTCGGTCTTTCATATCAATTTCCTTCTATTATTTTTCTAGTTCCCTTCTCTAATGCATATCCTATATTTTCTGAATTTTTCAGGACATTTTAATTGATGAACAGTATCTGTTGATGTCGTCAACTTTTTTCATCCATCTATCGATTTCTTGTGCTCTTTGCATCCCTCCTGGGTTCTCAGCTCTTCAACTCTTGTCTTCAAATCTCTTTCATGCTTTAAAGATCTTCTCATTTATTTTCCAATGACTCCAAATTATCTTCCAAGTCATAAATATAATCAGCTTCATTCTTGGCACAAACACTTGGTAATGTCCCAAATGATTCCCCCTACTTGATCCATATGCCTCTTACTTATCTCCCAAGCGATAATGCTAAGCTTTCATTCCTCAAAGTAGACACAACGAAGTGAACAAGTTAGAACAATTTTTTTTTTAATCTGGAAACATAATCCTACATAGTATATCCACTGCATAATCTTTAATTTAGAGCTTACCTTTTAGTTTCAAGAGATTTCCATTTATGATCAGTTGGCTACCAATAGAATGGAGGTATCTTGTTCTTGCTTCAACTTTTATTTTTCTTTTGTTTAGGCATATTGATTATTAATTGACCCACATTTGCTTTCTGTATTTCTTTTTGTATATAATTCTGATATTATTGAACAAGTTAGGTATCATCATTAATTATTTATGAGCGTGAAGATCTGGGAAGATCATATATATATTGAAGAGCTGGGAAGCAATAGAATCAAAAGCAGAAGATATAGAAGAAAGAAAGTTATAAAACCGAGAAATGAAAGAAATAAATAAAAGAGAAAAAAAGTGAAAAAAAAAAGTTAATCATAATTGCAATTTAGTGGAATCAGTGATTTTTGATGATCTTTGTTTAGGGGGAAAAAAAAAGATAGGATATTGTTCTTGCTTCAACTTTGATTTTTCTTATATACACTGAAACAACGATTCCTGTTGGTTTGTTATAAAAATGAAAAGTTGTGATATCTTCCTTCTTTTGCTAGGACTTCTTCCTTGAGCTACAGTTTAATTCTTTACTTTGTTTTAATTTGCTACTTCCATCTTTTGATCCTTATATCAATCAACGAGTTTATTACGAGTCATATTTTTAATTAGCTATTACAAATTATAAGTTATAAACCCTGACTATTTTAATCACGCTAATATTGAAATGGTCGAGACTTAATGTGGTTTAACAACTCATATGGGCTCAATTAGTTGAGGAACACATAATTGATTTAATCAACATATGAATTTGGATGTGGGATCTGCCAAAACCAGAGTTTATATTGATAATTGATTTTTTAAGAGTTTCCAAACACGCATTATATAAGAAAAAATATTTCAGCGAGCGAAAAAGCTCTAACAAATTACAATGTTCATAAGCCATATTTAATTCAAGACTATTTACAGTTCACTATTAATCTAGGATATAGTTAAAATGTAAGAACCCTACTCATTAAACATATATACCCAAAAACAAAATTAAAATAAAAAACTTTTAAAATTCCAACGTATTAAAAAATTCCATGTTTTCAATTCGATAAAATTCAAACATATCTAATGTTTGACTACGTACTTAGTATAATTAACGTTATAATTATATGATGAAAATATAAATGAGAGAATGACTTTTAGGTCCTAATCAATGGAAATTAAATAATATAAGAAAAGTCCCACATTGACAAGCGAATAAGGGGAATTAACAAATGAATTAGTTACCATTAACAACTTATGAGACTTGTCAATGTACTATTTTCCTTGGTTGGAACCTACATGTCATTCTCCCAATATAAATTTATGCAGAAAAATTGTCAGTTTGCAAGTTAAATTATATAGTTCCATTTTAACACATTTGTAGCCTCAATGAGTTGAACGAAATATTAATTAGATACAAAAAATTTCAAGGGATGTGCCTATATATGTAATTCATCAAATTAAAAAAAAATTAGCTTATTAGGTGTCATAATTATGTGGAGTATGAATAAGTACACGTGACATGATGGCCTCGCACTCGCTCTATTTGAAATTATTTATTTTAGATATGTCTCTTCATGAGCTTGTTTTAAGAAAGAATATAATGATCCCATGGATAAATGATGCTATTAAGAAGATGCTTCTCAAGGCATTGGAATTTATATTTTGAGGTATTCTTTGACAATATATAGTTTTGCCTCAATTATGAGATTATGCTATGAATAAAATTTCCAGCGTGGCACTACTTGCCACATTAATTATAGGGAAAATCCCTTAAAAATAACATTTGAATTATGAAATTCCAAAAAGGTGTTGTCAATACGCAAAACCCCAAATCCACTCAACTGGTACACTCAGTAACTTGAAGGTCTAACTTCATCTTCTTTTGTTGTACGGTTTTTGCACTCATCTCATCTGTTAAGGATGTTCACAGTCATATTGATACTTCTGATTTTGGATAATAAGGTCATTATATATATCCAACTAATTTGGTTGTCAACATTCTCACAAGTTATGCTTTAAAGCATATATTAGCAAAAAAGAAATCAATTCCACTTCCTAATTTTAATAGATTTAAGGTATATCTTGATTTATTTAGAAAATCAACACCACCACTAAATTAAGGAGGTTCTCTTTAGATTTTAAGAAAATCAATCTCAAAGCATCATTTGGGAGATTTTAACTTAGAAGATAAATTTTAAAAAAGTTTTTATTATTATCAATATAATAATACTCCTCCGTTCCTAACTATAAGACATAGTTGACTTTTTTGGAGAAATTAAGGAAGCTAATTAAATTACTTTAGAATTGTTTTATTTTTATTTTTTTCTTCAAAATAATTAGTTTAACTAATAAACTAAGTAGAATCTAAAGATACACAACATATAAAATGATTAAGCAATTTATTTGACTTCCTTAATCTCTCCAAATAAATTCAACTATGCCTTATAATTGGACTGAGGTAGTAATAATTATTATTATATAATATTTATTCGATATTTGCAGCACAACCACTAGACAGATATTCGGATGCTTTGGACTGAATAGAAATGGGGCCCAAAAATTGAAAAAAAGTGCAGACCTAAATCTTAAAAAGGGAGAAGGCACAGATCTGATAAAAAAAGAAAAAGAAAAAGAAAACAGAAGCGAGGAAACAGAAAGCTGTGAGACGAGCTTAGAGCACCGCGAAACGATAACGACCTTCACCTTGAACGCCATCACCATGCACTACCTTCTCCGTCGCCGGTGACTCACGCCTTCATCACCATCGTCGCCAGCGGTGGAGCTGTAACTCTTCTCCACCGCTATGAACAGAGATCAAGTTTCAGACCGAAACTAGCAAGCAGAGCTGCAAACCTGAGCTGGAGATTCGATTATCACTTTCACAAATCACCTTCATTATCGTCTCCTCGACCACGCCTCACCATCTTCGTCGTTGAACTTCACCTCTCTCCCTCAACATCACAAACAGAAAGCCACGAGTTGGAGCATTGAAGAAAAGAAGCAGAGTTGGCTGATCGGAGATTGTGGTTCACCATTCTGGGAATCTATTTAGCACGCAAAGTTGACGGACAAACAGGAGGCAAAGTGATTTTGCTGTCTTAGTTTTAATTCTCTTCCCTTTCTATATGAATCTGATCCATGAATAAATACAAGGAGAGATAGATATTGAAAGAATGAGAAAAAAGTCGCATGGAACTCTAAAATAAAAAAGGTGAGAAAAAGACATAGCACAAAGCAAATAAAAAATTATGCCAATTGGCATGAAAAAAAGACAAACTAATTAAAATAAAAATAAAAAATTAAAGACATAGCACAAAGCACACATATAATTCTTAATTGGGAAGCCGGGAATACATGTTCAGTGTACATAAATCACACAATACAAGGCTTGTTTTATGAGTCTAGAATTAAAGTTCAGCCACACTAAGGTCTTCAAACAATTAAGAAAGCGGGAGAAAGAAACATGCTCACCCCCATAAGTCAGTCCATCTGCACACTGCAATGATATCACACATATGCAGGTAATTAGTTAAAAGCACTAATAATTTTATATGAAAGTAAAAAAGATTAAATAAGATTATATGTAATACAATAACGTATTTACCTCTCACAATATCCCAGGAGTTGACATAACTTTTGAACTTTGATTGGAATTTGGGCTTGGCCGTGGGGTCATCCCATTTCAAACTGTCCCACCAATTTTGTTGTCCTTGGATAAGCTTCAGCTTAAGTTTGGCAGAGTTGAAATCAAATGGTAACTTTTCCAGCTTTGGACAACTATCTATGATAACGGATTTGAGGGAAGGAAAAGGTAAGGGTGCCCTGTGAATGCTCTCAAGTATTGGTAACTGCTCCAAAATCAGCTCGACAAGAGAAGAGAATACAAGAGAAGAATCCACATTCTCATCCTTTATTGCTTCTTCCTCTTTTATCACTTCTTCCATTGATTCACATTCACAAATCTTAAGTCGTTGAAGGAGTGGAGCATACTTGAGCCATGTCACATGGGTTACTTGACACGAATAAATTTCCACCATTCGGAGCTTGGCGAGCCAACATGTTTCAAGCATAAAAGGGTATAAATCGCTTATAATATTCAAGCCACGTAAACGAATGTCCTGCAGCTTCTTTAATCCTGACATAGACCGTAATGATAATAAAGGCTTCTGATCCAGCTTAGCGTAGCTGAAACAACGAGCAGAAAAGTAGTATAAGAAACTTTGCAATTTGGTTGACTCCGATAATTTGTCTAGGCCATCACTAGTCTTGATAGTTATCCATAATTCCTCAATATTTGGTAGGCACTCCAGCTCTTCTAAAATTCTTCTCTCTTCTAATTTGCTTATGCTGTAGATAGAAGAAATATTAATCACTCTCAATTGTTGAAGACTTGATAGCACTCTCAGTGGAATCTCCAATCTTGGCTCTCGCCCAGAATATGAAATAGCTTGATAACTCAGAAATTTTAAATTTGTCAAGGACTGCAAGTTCTTCCAAAACTCTGGTTTTGTTCTATCCAAGATATGAAAAGAAAGATATTCCAGAGAAGTTAAACCCCCAATGTCTACAAAGTCTAGTCCACTGACATGTAGTTCCAAGACTTTTAATCTCTTCATGTATTTAATATCTTCCAGCTGACGTTGTATCACTTTCAATAAAACTAATGTTGTGACATTTGCATGATCTATACTTCTTTGTGATTCCCAATCATTTGTGATCAAAATCCTCTTCACAAGTTCCATATTATCATGATCTTCTCGTAATAACCACAATGCCATGTCACGAATCATATCATGCATTTTAACTGTACGAGATACAAACAAATCATCTTCAACGCTTTCTAGCAAGCATGAAAGCTTCAACTTTTCAATAACAGACTCACCATGACCACGTATATCTTGAACACTCATTGTCATATCTTTACAAAGAAATTTCTCCCACATCCATTTATCGATGAGATTAGAAACTAGAATCTCATAATCTTCTGGGTATAATGCACAGTACAAGAAACATCGTTTATGTACCGCATCCAATTTGTCATAGCTATATTTGAGGATAGAGAATACTTTTGTCTCCAAATCTAGTGCAGTCCATGAAGAGCTTATTAGGTTCTTCAATGAATGTTCCCAAACCTCCACACTCCTCACTCCAGCCATGCTACTTCCTAGTACAATCAATACAAGGGGTAGCCCTTGACATTCCTTTGCCATCTTTTTTGCTAGCCTTGGAATGTTTGGGTGTGAGTTTAGAGCTTCTTCACCAACTTTCATACAAAACAACTCGAGTGCTTCGTTCTCTGTTAAAAGTTCCACCTTGAATTTCTTTTGAACTTGCATTTTTTAGCACACATTTTCTAATCGTGTTGTGAATAACACTTTAGATTGAAAATTAGTATCCTTTGGATGCAGCACTCCCACTAATTTCAAGTCCAACTGATCCCATATGTCATCCAATAATAAGACAAATTTCCTTTCTTTAAGGACTCCATATATCTTTGCTGCCTTTTGATCTTGATCACTGCATTGAGTCCAAATGTCATCCCTGATCCTTATAAATTTTCGAATAGTATCCATAATACTATCCAAGTTGGGCTCTTTTGACACCACCACCCACATCACAAAATTAAATCCCAACCTTCTCTTCCAAAGTTCATTGTTAATTTTCTTTAGAAGGGTAGTCTTCCCTACCCCACCCATCCCATATAAACCAATGATGCCGACATTCTCTTCTTCAATACTCTTCCATACCTGGTTAAACATCAAGTCTAATCCCACTACATCGAGAGGCATTTCAATTTGCTCGGGTGGTCTTCTGTGAGCAATTTTGAAATTTTCACTAAATCTTTTCCACTCTGCTGCTAAATTATCTACATTATTGAACATCTTAGCAGCTTTCTTTCCTAGCTTGTAGCTTGACTTACAACTCTTGGGGCAACATTTAACTGGGCGTTTGTCTTGAATTTCTTTGGCTCCTTGGACTTCAATATTTGTTACTTCCTGCATTAAGTATAAATTATTATTATTTTATTTGTATGGAGCATTTTGTACCAAACATACTATCCAATCAATTTTCAACGAGCATGAGAAAAATTTCCAATAAATTCTTTAATCCTAAAGGCATTTTCTCACCCTAATGATCAGCTTTCGAGACCTAACTTACCTAAACTTTTTATATCTAAAAACATTGGTAGAAAAATGGAATTCGAGATAAATATGTATATTAATCAATTGTTAGAAATCATATCCGGCCCCAATATTAGGCTGAAAGAGACAATAGATATATACATTTGTGCAACCTATGTTCTTATAAGCTCTTCCAGTACCTAAACCCCAAACCTTATGGCTGGATGATATTAATTGGAGAGAACGTTAAATATTGTAATTTATTAAGAAGACAAAACACTAAAATATAAATTTAAAATACGATTTGTCCTTTTTTAAACCTCCTATATTCCCTCTCACCACATCACCACATCATAATCCCAAACCTTAAACCCTGAACTACCAAGAGAGTTCTGACCTCAAAAAAAAAAAAAAAAAAAACATGTCGTTCCTTAAGCAGAAGACCCATAAACTGTCAAAACATCTTTGTTGGACACCAGTTTGTATCTTTTGATAATTATCTAAAAGTTTAAATTTTGTAGTTGCTGATTTTCCTCTCTAACGGCCTATTTGGTTGGAGGGAGGGGGTGGAAGGGGAGGAAAAATAAGCTCCTCTCCTCATTTGGTTTGAAATTTTGGAGGGGAGAGGACCTCAAAGCTTCCATCCCGTCCCCTCCAAATTGGGGGGTTTTAGAAGGGCCAAAATGTGGTGACCACTTTTACCCTTATAATTTATGTGATATTCCAATAATGCTTATGATGAAAAATATTATGATAAATAAAAAATCTTATCTTAAAATATTTTATTATAAAATAAAATATATTATTTACAAAACTATCATAATTGAAAATATATTATTAAAAGATAATTTAATATAAACATTATTATAATTATAACATATGCTCATACAAATTTAAATAAAATATATTATTATAAGTAAGAAAATATTATTATTAAATTAATTTTAATAAAAATTATATTTTCACAAATAAAAAATATTATTATAAAATTGATGTAAAATAAAAATAAATTTTCATAAATAAAAATATTATAACTATAAAATTTGTTAATATAATTTTTTTAAAAAATATCATCATAATGAAAATATATTATTTTTATTAAATTTAAAACTATATTTTTAAAAATATATTATATGAAATTATTTTAAAATGAAAATATGTTATTATAAATAAAAAAATACTATTATAGTTAAAAATATATATTATACAATTAATTTGAAACAAATATATCTTATTATATTTATTATAAATAAAACTGTTATTATATTAATTAGATAAGATGTAAATTAATTTATATAACATATAAATAAAAAGTATAATTAAATATGTTATGGTAGAATGGTAAATTGTTATCATTCCTCCCCTCCTCTCCCATCTTAAATCAAACAACGAATAATTAAAAACCCCTCACCTCCTCCCCTAGTCCCCCACCAATCAAACCAAATTAACAAGATAACCTCATTCCTTCCATCTCCTCCCCTCCATCCCCTCCTTTTAAAGCAAACAGACCTAAAAGATTTCCATCGTCATCAACTAAAGAGGAGGCATAGCCGGAATACCTTAAAGAACTAAAACAAAAATTTGAAGTTCAGAAGGAATACAAAGAAAGAGGCTTCTTTGCGTGTGAGATGGCGCAGCGTGGTCCCAACTCAGGACTATGAAACATGTGAGATGTGGTCAGGGGAATATAAGTTTATTAAGTATCTTAATAAGCTAATTGTTTGAACTCTCTCCAATTTAAATAATTTTAATTACATATTTAAAAATATTTAAATAATATGTGTATAAATATTATATTAAAATATAAGAATAAGGTGCAATTTAAGCAACAAAGTTTTTCGTTATGAGCTTTTGATATAATTAAGTTTTGAATGTGTAAAAGTAGACACGATCTTTAACCACGATCTTTTAACCACGGAACAATTTTAGCAATTCTGTTAATGGCTCAAACGTCCTATAAAGTATAAGGGCGAACAAGTGGGCCCCACGTAAAAAAGAGATGGGAGTCTGAACTAATTTCACGGAATTGCCAAAATTCCTCCATTTTTAAGAGACTATGTTTACTTTTACACTCTTCACAACTTGATTATGTTATATGCTCGTGGTGAAAATCTTTGTAGCTAAAATTATACCTTAACCCTAAAACACAACAAAAATATAAAATAAAATTAACAAATTATATTGTTCAACTTATCCCTTATTTTATTAAATTCATAACTCATTAGTTTATTTGTATGAATTTAAACATTAAAAAATTGAATAAAATACATTAACGACCTTCTGTTTTACATTGATTATAGTAGCCCTCCCCCTATTTTTGAAAACGAACTATATAAACCTTCATTAAAATTATAGTATATGATACGTAAACCTCCTTCGTATATTTCAATTTTCATCTATCCTGCCAAAAGTTAGTTTTTAAACCCCCAACCTATTACCATATCAAATTAAAATCATAAAAAAATCATTTATATTTTAGTAAGAATGTTCTTGTAGCCTTATGTTGTATTGTGAATACAAATGGATTTTAGAGTTTTAAAGAATAAGTTTAATTTACACGAGGGCTCTAAGTTTTCTACATAATTTTCTTCTATTATTTTTCTTGTTTCCTTTCTCTAATGTCCATACTACACTTTCTGAATTTTTCTGGACATATTGATCAGTGACTACTCATCATGTAAAAAACACTTCAAAATTTAACTAATAAGAAAATTTTAAAAAGAAAGAACAGCTTAGATGCACAATACCTGTTGAATGTTGTCAACTTTTTCCAGCCATCTATTGATTTCGTGTGATATTTGCATCCCTGGTATGTTCTCAGCTTCATCAACTCTTGTCTTCAAATCCTCTTTCATACTTTGGAGATCTTCCCATTTATCTTTCAGTGACTCCAAATTCTCTTCCAACCCGTAAATATAATCAGCTTCTTTCTTGGCACAACAACACAGACACTTGGTAATGACCCGTATGATTTCCCCGACTTGATCCATATGCCTCACAGTTATTTCCAAGCAATGTTAAGGTCTCATTCCTCCAAAACCACACAACAAAGAGTGCAAGTTAGAGCGATTTCTTTTTCTGTAAAAAAAAAAAAAAAAAAAAAAAATCCTGTATACATTGCATAATCAACAGAGCTTACTTCTTTGTTCCAAGATATTACGATTTATGATCATTTGGCTAGCTATGCATCAGTTGATCCTTTTTATAATAGGATTTTAAACAATGATGGATTGATAATTTGTTTTGGAATAAAATGGAGGTATCCTGTTCTTGCTTCAACTTTAGTTTAAGTTTTCTTTTGGTTAGGCATTGCTTCAACTTGGAAAATCAATTCTTCAAGAATGAAACGTAACCACAACTGAGAGAAATAAAGGTATAGTGTTCATCTTCAATGGCCTAAATCACAGAAGCAGAGATTGCACAAAAAGGAGAAATCAATGACAAGATATAATCTCTCATTTGCATTTGCAGCTGCAGGACCATCTTTGGTCCTAAGCCACAAATGTGAGCAGTTGGTATATATCCAGGTAGCACGGATATTGCATATCAGCAAGCAATAGATGATGGGGCTGACTTATAGACTGCTCAGTTCAAATGACAAAGGATAAAGGATGGAGTTGCCATCTGCATGAGTAGTGCAGACCTAATCGCAAGCACCACTGCAACGACAAAATTCCTGCCTCTAACTTCCAGTGTTCCAGAGCAAATCAAAGAAAAATCAGAGCATTTAAAAAACACAGAGCCACGACCAAAATATAAAAATAATGTGGACCAAAACAAACCACCAGAGTGAGAGACGAGGCAGCGTCGTCTCTCACCAGAGTGAAAAATCGACACAGAACTGGAGAAGAGGCAGATCGGTAAGAGACCGGAGAACTGAAAATACGAGCAAGATCGGTTAAAATAAAGTGAAGCAACTCACCAAAGTGAGAGACGACGCTGAGAGACGACACAGAACCTTTGCTTCGGACTTCAACTTCAGAGAACTGGAGAATAGGCAGATCGGATCTGTGAGAGTCGACCTGCGGATCTGTGAGGACGGCAAGGCGCTGTGTGACCTGTGAGAGTCGATCTCCGGAAGTGAAGAGAACGCGCTGTGATTGTGATTCTGTGAAGACGCGAAGTGAGAGTGCGAGAGCAGAGTCGAGAGGGGTAGGGTTTTCACTAATATGAAAGTCACACAGCTGCGCTACAAGGGTAAGGTTTGGATCTGGCTTGCGTCCTTTGATCTTTATATCCGCTGCCATCCGCTGCAGCTATGCGGCGCCGTTTTGACATAAAAAACCTGAAGCTGCACTCTTTTTTTTTTGAAAATATATTTAAGGGAACTGATGAGTACTAAAGGATACTTTAAGATAAACATTATTGAAAAGATATTTTAGGATACTGAAAAAATACTTTATGATCTTAAAAAATTATTTTAGGATTGTGAAAAAATATTTTTAATTATATTTTTAGTACTAGTCCGTACCCTGAAATATTTTTTTCAAGATTATAAAGTATTTTTTAAGTACCAGTCAGTATATCCTGAGGTATCCTTTTAGTACCATTCAGTATTCTTAAATATTTTTCAAGATCCTAAAATGATTTTTTAAGATCATGAAATATTATTTTTAGTCCAGTTAATATATTTAAGTATTTTTTCAATATCAGTCAGTATCTTAAAATATTTTTTAAGATCTTAAAATAATATTTTTTTAAGATCATAAAGTTTTTTTTTTAGTATCCTGAAATATCTTTTTAATACTGTTAAGCATCCTTTTAGTTCCCTTTTATTTTATATATATATATAGGAGTGTAGCTTCTGATTTTTTATGTCAAAACGGCGCCGCATCAGCGGATATGAAAATAAAAGGACGCAAGCCAGATCCGTAAGGTTTTTGCTAACATAGCCAGTTTGGATAGCAGACAATGAAGATGAGGCAACATAATAAAGCATCCCTTGGCTGTACCATAATGCCTATAGTTGGCAATCACGGCCGGCCCGTGAAGGGCCAGGGCCTATCAGGGCAGGCCCTCCAGGGTCCGTAGTAAGAAAAATACATGTTTTTCAAAGCCCGGCCTGAAAGCACCAGGGCTAGGGCCGGCCTGCAGGGCCCGAAAATTACTATTCTAAATTTTAAGTATTTTTCCTCCACTTTTTTTTTTTAAAAAAATATAATTAGTAAATTACAACACTAATCATCCATTAAATAAGCACAAATCACTAATTCATAATCAAAAGCAAACTATGTTCACAAATAACTCACATAAAACATAAAAAGCATATCACTAAGCGACATTAGTACGATGACTATTATTGTCGTCATCTTCGTCACTATCATCGATTTTAACAACATTTAATTGTTCTTCACTTTAAGTAGTAGCCTCTGGCTCATGAGTAAAAATATCATGAAATTCTTCTCCCGCATCATGAACACATCCATAATCTTTATTTGCAACAAATAATAAATCAAATCATAAAATTAGAGTATAGTTATTATGTATTTGTAGTTAAATGGATAAATAACTCTATAACAAATACAAAATATATATAAATTAATAAATTTAAAAAGGAAAAAAAATAGAGAAAAAGCTACAGTGAAAGGGGCCTGTAGGGCTGACCCGAGGCCCTCTAGGGCTAATTTCAAATATCTCGTCCATTTTATAAGCCCGGCCCTTAAAGGGTCAGGGCTTAAACGGCCTGGCCCATTTTGCCGGCTCTAAATTAATGCCCTTAAGATCTTGTTATAGTAGTTTTCATTAAAAAAAAAAAAACAAACAAAGGAATAAACTGGTTCTAAATGCTATGAACATTCCGCAGGATGATAAAATCTTACCAGGAGACTTGGGCAGTAACAACAAACAGTTTCTTTTGGTAAGTTAATCAGTTAACAAGAAGGTTATGAAATCCAGACCGGTCACTGAACTGGTCGGGGTACTGGGTTAAGGGTTAGTGAGTCAGCCCGGAGTCAACCCGGTCCTAGACCGGTGAGGTATAAAAAATTGGAAAATAATTAATTTCTTATCACACCAACCTAAATTTGACATACTATATATATATATATCATTTCAATACTTTGGATCAGTGGCAAAATAATTATATACTCCAATACTTGTGACATATTGAGATATTCTTAACAATTTTCTTTATAACCTACATTTGACATCCACTAAGCAGAGCCAACCGAAAACAGAGAAACCACAATAGCTTCAGGAAAACCAAAAAAGGTATCCAAATCAAACCCATATGACATCCAAAAGTGAAAAAAGGAAAAAAAAAATTTGAGGGAGAAAAAAAATTGAAGGAGGTTTTTTTTTTTAAAAAAAAAAAAATGTAACATCCCAAATTTTGGGATTTGGAATTAAAAATATTGTATGGCAATTATGGTGAAACTATAGTCTAAAATAATCATGAAAATAATTATTGAATTTAAAGACCTATTTTCTTGAGAAATTCAAAGAAAATAGTTAGAGGTTGATTTATAACCCAAAGTGTTTAGAGAAACTACTTTAAAGTTAAAGAGGTTAGATAAGGAAGAAAATCCTTTTTAAAAATTTTTTTTTATATATATATATATATATATATATATATATATATATATAAAGGATTCATTTCTAGCATTTAATTGTAATTAAGGAAAAATTAATTATTAAATAATAATAATAATAAAGAAATGTATGTATATATATTTATAAATACTAGATTTACGTGTTTCATCCGCAAAGTTTTTTTTTTACCAAAATAAGAACAAGAAAAAAAAAAATATCCGGATTACAAAGACCCGAAAAAAATATTTCCCAAAATAAGCGATCTCAAACCTCGTCGGTTGGTCGAGGTTTGGTGGCGTCCACTGACAGACGCCACTCTGCAGTGGCGTCTGTCAGTGGACGCCACTAGTGGTGTCCATTAATGGACACCACTAATGGCGTCCAAAAATGGACGCCACTAGTGTGGCATCAATTATTAATTGATGCCACACGTGTGACATCAATTATTAATTGATGCCACAACTTGTGGCATCAATTAATAATTGATGCAGTGGCGTCCATTTTTGGACGCCACACTGCGTCCACTGACAGACTGCAGAGTGGCGTCTGTCAGTGGACGCCACCAAACCTGTCAGTCAACTGACAGATTTAACTGCCTTATTTTGGAAAATATTTTTCTAAGTGTTGTAATCTGGTACATTTTTTTTTTCCTATTCTTATTTTGATAAAAAAACCTTCATCCGCACGGCCAACGCCCATATCCATCATCCAGATTTCATGATTCATTAGCACGACCCACCTACAATATTGATTATTGAGTCCAAACTCACCTTGATGTAATACCTTTTCAGCCCATAGCTTAAAGGGAACCTTAACCCATTACCTCTTCTATTCATAAGCTAAACACGTAACCGGTAAACCTGTCAAACGCAGCAGTAACAGGAAGCAATATCATTGGTTACACGTAAAGCCTGAATTCGCCGTAATGCGTCTAGAGTTATCAGTAAAAGAAATCTCCAACCATACTCCTCCTCTCAGCAAATCCCATCGAGCCCCACCTCCACTCCATAGACCCAACGGTTCTTCTTTTTCCCTTGGTCTGTGCTGCTTGGACCGGACTCCTTAGGTCCTATATTTACTCCTTTCGCCTTCATTCACCCCTCATAACCTTTTCGGCCAGAGAGACCTAGCCGAGAAAGTGAGTGAGAGTTGGGAGCTGTAACTTGTAGAGAGAGAGAGAGAGAGACTGAGAGTAGGAGAGAGAACGAGAGGGAGAGTTCAAATGCTACTATCCCTCTGTTTTAAATATCAAAAACAGAGCCGAGAGTGAGGCGGGGACGTGAGACGAGAGAGAGGGAGGGAGAGAGTTTCCGATAGGTTTCATTCTCTTGAAAACAACACCGAAACAGGGGTGTTTGGCTTTTCATCGGGAATTCTCGTCGTACAAGAACATTTAAAAGAAATATATTCGAGTTTGAAGCCTCGGGAATTCTCGTCGTACAAGAACATTCTCGTCGTACATCCTTCCTCCTTTCGATTTCCCAGCGTTTATATTCGAGTTTGAAGCCTTGGGATTTGGTTCTGGATGCATCATGCATACTCTGCGCGTGTATACAAATGTAGTGCGTTGTATATAAAAGAAAAAAACAGAAGGGGAAAAACTACCGGAAAATTGTTTGCAGGGCCTTTTTAGGTGTAAAAATCCTTGAAAAGGCCCGCAAAAACTGACAATACCTGTCAGGTATTTTCAAACAATTTTCTAACAACTGAATCAGCCCATTTAACAAATATATCGATTAACAACTATATTTATATCGTTAACAACAATTTTCTAACAACCGAATCCCCATTTAACAACTATATCGATCATCGATTAACAACTATATATCCCGTTAACAACTCACCCTGCAGACTTTAAAAATACCGAAAAGGCGCCTTGCGCTTTTTCGGGTATTATCGATTTTACGGGCCTTTTCGGGGATTTTTACACCTAAAAAGTAGCCCGCAAACAATTTTCCCAAAAACTTATGGTCATAGAAATATATATATATATTTATATATATATGGAAAAGAGAAAGAAGGAAAAGAAACTATAAATTGCTGTCACCTATGCAACTCTGGACGTAAGTTTATTTATATATATATATGGTATATACTTATGCACACGTTGCCTTTAGAAAGAAAGGAACTCGCTAATCTATAAGTATAGTTTTAGTTGCTGACAATATATAATTATCACTGTATCTAGTACTCCGTATTATATATATATAGGGAACTGAAATAAAAAACTTACTTTATTGTACTTGTGTATATATTTATATGTTCATTGTAATTGTTCTGTACAATGAATTATTCTGCACATGGAAATTATTTTACTAATATAATATCATGAAATCAAAAAGATAAAATATGATCCAACTTCCTCCTATATAATAGGATCTAACTAATTCCTATATTATTTCACTTATAATATTATTTATAAAATAATATATATATATATATATATATATATATATTATTGTTAAAGTATATGTATATATACATACCATGTTGCATTTTGAAGTTTTGAAGAATGGAGGAAAACATGTTGTCATAAATATATAAGTATTATATGATATTGTTGTTATAAATATTTTCTCACTGCATATCTATTTTTAAATACATATATATACCTATATATATAAGTATAGCGTTGCACTTGGAAATTTTAGGAAGACTTTTCTGTTGAGATTATGTGTGTGTGTAATATGTTAAATCATATGCATTTAAAATAATAATATACTATATTATGAATATCCAAAGAGTATATTTGATTTTATTAATATCTAAAGAGCATAATTTATATAATGATTGGTATTTATTAAACTCCTATGAGAGTTTAAAATACTTGTAGAGAAATAATAATAATAATAATAATAATGATAATTGTTATTAGGAAAAAAAAAACAAGAAATAGGTAATAAAATAGAATAAATAAATAATAATAAAATAGATTATTATTATTATTATTATTATTAGTAAGAAGGGAGTTAAATAATAAATAGAAGAAGAAAAAAAGGATTTATTAATTAATCAAAAGAAAAATTATTAGTTACAAGGGTCTCCCTAATTTTTCAGTCCCATCTTAATTTGCCCACTTCAAGTATTCTAATTTCATTATTGAAAATTTGTATATTTCTTTAATTTTATGAAATTATAAGTTATAATTCTATGTAGAGTTTTAGAATAGTTATTAATTAGTAAATTGGTTGTGGTAGATTGATTTTTGGCGTGTGTTGAGCTCTTGGATTAGGAGCGGTGTGATAGTAATTAGCTTTGGCGAAAGGTAACCACTTTCCACTTGTTATGGGTACTAGTATGTTGTTTGTGAGTATTTTGTAAAATGATTATGAATATTTTAATAGAAATTGCCTTGCGGAACCTTATAATTTGAATTGTGAATATATACCTATCTATGTATTTATTTATTTATTTATAAAAATTGAGAATTTTGATATTATGATATTTATTATGATAATTATGGAAAGGGTTAAATGGGGAAGAAATAGAGTAGTTTAATTTATTCCACCACGTGGTGAGGCCTCCATTGGTGCATGATGGTTGGCTTTCTATTGTCCCACTTGTTCAATGAGGGACTGCCCACTAGTTCAATGAGGGGAAAAGACCTATGGTCTGGGACATGTGCTCTGAAGATTTTGGCCGGTCCTCATCACATGACCAGTGAGCTTTTGAGTAACCAGTAACATGGATGTAACTTAGCCCATGGGTCTAGTCGGAGGAAATAAGGCGGTTCGGTTGGATTGGTGGGAGGCAATTTGGGAATTGTGTTAATGAAAACTGTGAAACATAATTTTTGATACATAATTTATGATATGAAATTTTATAATGTGGATATTGGTGAATTATATTTTATTAATACTTTGTTATATAAATTGTTCCACATGGCACCTCACTAGCACATATTAGTATTCGTAATGAGTTGGATTGATGGTTACCACATTTTTCCAGGTGGTAGTTCCCGTACGGGTCCAACAGGGAAGACCTCGGAAGCTTAGGCTACTTTTGCTGACAGTAGTGCTTCCGTCTTTTGGTATGCGTTGGATGATTGTATATTGCCACGTTAGGGCTCATTCTGCATACTCTGATTTAATTTGTATATTTTGGTAAATGATGAAGCATTACTTAGTTGTTGATCAACCCCTAATCAATAATTTTGTAAATTAAAATGGAGGACGTTTCAAAAACGGTATGACCTAGTGACCCTTGTAACCGTTCGGGTTACCCCAGGTTTTCCGGGTCAGACCGGGTTCACCAGGTCAGTCCGGTTTTACCCTAAACCGGACCAGTTTCTCGGCCAGTTGACCGGTTTCTGGTCTGAACCAGCCGGTCCGATCCGGTTTCACAAACCATGGTTAACAACAAAGATTTTTTATGCTTAAAAACGATTATGTATTTTTTTTTATTATGTTTTTATGTATTTATATATATGTGTGTGTGTGTGTGTGTGATTTATGCCTTTTTCAGTCATTTTTCATCTCATCTATATTTTCAAAAGTTATGCCAAATAAGTGCTCATCAAGAAAAAAGCTACTTCTACCACCGCTATCCCTAACACAAATCACATAAAAAAAAGTCCATAAAAAAAGTCACTTCTACCGGCTCTATCCCAAACGGGCCCTATAAAAGTCACACACAGCTGCACAACAGCGTAATGTGCTGTCGATTGGAACACTTCAGCAGCGACAAATTTTGTCGCGGCCTATAGCCAATATTTTCAACAACTACATTATTAAAGGTTAATACTTTTAGCCGTGACATTAAAAATTCCTATCAAATGTGGTTGTTAAAAGTTCATTTTTTTCTTTTTTTAGTATATAATCAAGTGATTCTTGGACTTCAAGAATAAAAATGGATCCTCGGATTGCTTATCCTTTTGTATTTCATAATACTCAACTAATCTCCTCTCATAGATAAAAGTTATTTTAGAAAAAACACTCTTAATGAAAATATGTGTTAATCTAGGATTCAAAAAGTACTTATAAAAGCTTTCTCAAGTCAAGAATAAGTGTATGTTTAATTTGATTAATTGCTCAATCTCTTGTTACAATTAATAAAATCCAAATTTCAAGATCCTAATATAACTATTCAAGGTTGACAAGTATATCTCTATCTTGCCAACAAAACCATCCATTTATCATGCAAACTTCAAGTTCTTACACAACTTTACCCAAGTTTTATACTCAACCTAGCCTTCTTAAATATCATTCAAGTGAACAAAATATTTAAATGGTGATCACATTGCTACAAAATACCTCTTTAACGTCCGTTTTATTTTCACCTTGTACGTCCCTTTAGGATGCCGTAAGTACCACTTACTGCGTTCTTTTTTGTAGTAGGGACGTTGAAAGTTTTTTTTTTTTTAAAAAAAAAAATGTTACGTTTTCATTGCTTACTAATTAAACCCTACAAAAACATCATTGAACAGATCATCATAAACCAAAATTTCCATATCATCATAAACCAAAACATTGTTACAGTAAAGAAACATCCAACTTTAGCTAATTAAAGTGGTAACTACTACTACTATGTACAACAATCACCATAAAGTGTCAAAAAATTGTCTACACAACTACTAAGTAATAGAAAAGTAAACTTTATTCATCTATGTGTTGAAGAAGATGTTCAACCAAAAAGTCTCAAATCAAATTAATGTCTTCCTCAAAGTAGGCTTCGTCATTACCAAAAATCTGTAAATTGGAAAATAAGGTATAAAATAAATCAATCAAGTGAATGAATTAATTAACAATTCAAATAAAACACCAAAAATATTATCATTTGAGAATGAAGGAGCAATTAACTCTTCAAAATCTGTAGTAATAAACTATAAATTATAGACTTCTAAGCATCAACATTATACTACAAAGTTTAACTAATTCAATGCATATAAAAAAAAACAATATTTAACTATAATTACCTCAACTTTAAATTCCGATCCTCAAAATTTATTTTCTCTACTCAACCCTGATGATGACAACAACAACAAAGAGAACATTAGAATTATTCCAACTAACATATACTTCTTCAAAATAAATTATTCCATGACAGATTGCATTTTTTTCTCGTATAAATATAAAAGTAAATGTTCTTTATTTTACTATAATAACAAATTTTATTATTTTTTATGCTATCATGGTCACTTGTGCAGCTTGAGGTGCAGTCATTCCTAGAAAAACAGGCTTAGAGTTAGAAATTTAGGGACAAGACTTTGATCTCGACAAAGTGACTATATATATCGTTACTAATGTTCTATAACAAACACCAACTATCTAAGATCTTACATAATAAAACATCTTTACCAAAAGAAAAAAAACATGTTATCTAAACAAAAGATCAGTCAATAAATATCAGTAGATGAAACAAATTTCATGTCAAAATTAGCCAAGTTTATATATCCCCAATTATTTGAACATCATGCTTAGAGCAGGCTGGTAATTGAATATTTCATACACTTCTTTTTATCTCTTGATTAGTAATTTAGGACTCTTTAGTTAATAAATAATGGCTTTTATACTTAATTGGGCTTTGGGCCTTTTATTATATTTTAGCCATTTTTAATAATAAAATTCCAGTTTTACATTGCTTCACTAATCCTACCATAACTCTTGAACCAGACATTGGATTTGCCTCATTTTTGTTTCATATTTCAGATGATTCAGAGAGCTACAATTGCTATGAAGACATGAAGGGCAAATTCGGACAAGAAGACGGTCGATTTTGGAGCCAAAGTCAGATGTTTAATTGGGCTCGAATTTGTAATTAAAACCCATTTTTATTATTTTCTGTTTTGGGCCTGAATTGTGGATTGGAGCCCCATTTCGTTTTTCCCTTTTAGGTTAAGTGAGGCAGCAGCCAAAACACTTTTCATTCATGTTTTTATTCAGTTTGAGGATTAAACACGAAGTTTCAAATTCTCTAAAATGTTCTTCGTGTTCTTCGTCTTTTCTTCGATTTTCCCGCCCATGTTCGGCTAAACACGTGATTAACCCAACGTTGAAGGTTCCATGATTCGTCCAGAGAACTCGTGCTTGATCGGTACTTTA
The DNA here is from genome assembly GCA_019022615.1 of Acacia melanoxylon. Lineage (NCBI taxonomy): Eukaryota > Viridiplantae > Streptophyta > Magnoliopsida > Fabales > Fabaceae > Acacia > Acacia melanoxylon. Next base: position 19,057,345 of record JAFJYJ010000003.1, read on the forward strand.
CTCGTTTCTGTTTTCATCTTATCGGATTCGATTTCTGGAAATAGTTCGAATATTAGATTTAATATTCGGTTTGGTTCATCCCAAGGACTGAGTTCGAACTAGGTTAGAGTGTTCTTTGTGCGATCGCACGGTGAGACGCCATTGTTCGGACAGATTCTAGGCGATCTTCTAGTCGAGGGATTTACGGACGAACGCAGAGATTTCGGTTCGTCGTAACCAAACGCGAGTTCGTTTATATTTCGTTCGATGAAGGAAGTTTCTAGAATCTAAACGTTGGGTTGATCGTTTTAACATTTCAATCTCGTTTTAATGTTTTTACGCATATTTCGGATTAGTTTCTGTTTAATTTCGTTTTAATCTGTTTTGAATCAAAAACCTCCAATTTTGTTATTTTTCTGTTTCGCTGTTGCTGATTTAAACTCACTGCAAATTCCTTGAGAGAAACGACCCAGGTTACATTATACTGCAAATCATTGTCTAATCTGGTTATTTTGGGAGATCACGGCAAATCTCTGTCACAGACCGAAGCCAATGACAATAACATTTTATTATAATGCAAATTAGTATGCTCACATGCAAACAAAACCAACCTGCAAATATTGTCCAAGCCTTTGTTTCCTGTGCACACATGTCCAAATGTTAACTTAATCAAACATAATACAGTAAATCTGATCACAAACACTAGTCCAAATGCTCTTGATCGATTAAAGCATCTTGGTCCTCCGCCGGTACTTGTCGATTCAAGGGTCCAAGAAGGGGGACACCTTTTGCCGCTCAAACCGCAGCAGTAAATGCTATTCGGACAATAGCGGATCAAGGTATGCAATGAGCAGAAGTCATGATAAAAGGTCTCGGTCTTGGAAGAGATGCGACATTAAGAAGAGTTTAGGAAACCTTAACCGTAGATACAAATATATACTATAAACCTTAAATGTAAATCTGATTACTATATGCTCTTGATCCCATGCACACGGTCCTGAAGAGCTTTCTTCTCTATAGAGAGCTTTGGTATTTCATCATCCCGCTCTGAATGAAGCCCCTCAAACTGACTTTCAACTTCTTGTACTCGTTCAGTAAGCTCCTTCTTCTCCCGAGCCAACTGATCCATCTCAGCCCTTATCTCAGACTGTCAATAATATTATCACTACTATGCCTTCCCGGTACGAAACTGCATTGACTTGGGGCTATTACCTGGGGGAGGATAGGTTTCAATCGGTTCACAATAATTTTCGAGACCACTTTGTAGATGACGTTGCACAAGCTAATTGGCCGTAGATCCCCCATAATTTCAGAATGCTCTTTCTTTGGAATTAGCGCAATCAAAGTACTATTCACCTCTTGAATAGCCTGCAGGTTAGCGAATAAATATTTAACATAGGCCAGCACAGAAGTACATACCATGCTCCATTGATTCTGATAAAAGAGTGCATTAAATCCATCAGGCCCGGGGGATTTCAGAGCACCCATGCTAAAGATAGCATCTTTAATTTCAGCATCCGAGATCTCTCGATTACGCCACCGGAGTAAATCCTCTTCCACACAGGGGTATGTCATAGGGCACTGAAGAGAGGGACGATCCATGACATCTTCGATGAGCAGGTTAGAGAAGAAAGAGGTAGCCATACCTTTAATCTCAGTAGACTCAAAAACCCATGAGCCCTCATTATTCTTAATGGCATCAATTTGTTTACTTTTCCGAACGATGGTTAGCACGAGCATGGAAAAAACAGGTGTTACGATCACCGTACACTGACCACTCTGCTCTAGCCTTCTGTGACCAAATGAGAGATTCTTGGAGAAGTACATCTTCAAGTTCCTTCCACAGAGAAAGTTGGAGATCATCATAATGGGATTGCATACCATGTCTGGCAATCGCCCTGTTAAGCCCATCCAACCGACGCATGATGTGTTTCTTTCTACCCTCTGTATGCCTGAAAACTTCCTTATTCCACTTAGAGCACGCATCAATGAAATGGGAAATATTCTGGGTCCAAGGAACGTCATGCATCCAATGATGCCTCGTAAACTCCTCAAACTCATCATGGAGTACCCAAGCAGCAATAAATCAGAAAGGTCTATTAGGCTTCTTAAGAGGTGCCACATAGTCTAGCCGAAGGAGCAGTGGTCTATGATCTGATTTAAAGAAGGGAAGGTGTGTAACTGAAGCATTAGGGAACATGGATAGCCACTGATCATTTGCTAGCATCCGATCAAGCCGTGCTTCTGAGGATCCTCGTTTCCACATAAATTCAGGACATACAAATCCCATATCTCGCATGTCATGGTTGTCAACCCAGTCAAGAAGGTCGCGGTCAGGGGAAGATTGGACTGTGGCAGTTGAACGACGTTCCCCCAATAGTAAGGTGCCATTAAGGTCGTCACTAATAAGCCAGGCCCCACGTACCGAGGGTGCTATGCGTGCAAGATTGTTCCACAAGAGTTTACGAGTACCGCGTGCTGGGCTGGCGTACACCACCGTGAGAGTCCACATGTATCCTGATTTGCTAGTTAGCTGCAAGTGCATGAATTGGTGGTGACGCTCAAGTAAGGAGACTGAGGCGATGCTATGATCCCACAAACACCAGATCCCACCACTATAACCCTCACTATCAATTAACTCCATATTGTCAAAACCCAACTGATTAGCTCGGCCCACAAAGAACTCCTTAGTACACCGAGTCTCCAAAATGGCAAGGAAATCTAACTGGTAGTGCGATTTCAAGTCCCGAACAAGAGAGGGGAAGCTTCTTGTGCCTGTGCCCCTAGAATTCCAGATCATGAAACTCATTGGGAAACAGTAGAGGTGGATGAGAGTATGGCAACCTCCCCCTCAGCCTGATCCTGGTCACACATTGGTGCATCCACGTGGTCTGAGTTGTCAATCCTAGAGTCGTGAGGCTGAGCAGAGGTCACAACCGAATCCGACGTTGGGAGACACTGATTATTTTGATCCCCTCGCACAGTTAAATCCCCAACAACAATAGGCCTGGTTTGGTGGCCCAAATCAATCCAACGTGGGATCCCTCCATGTGCCATATTTGTATCCGTGTCAGTACCCAATTTGACTTCCTTGGTCTGCAGAGCAGCAAACTAATTGATGTGACTAAGCTCTATGGGTTGGCCCATTGGTAGCGACTTCCTGATTCTGGGTTGTGAGGGGGGCCGATTTTCCTTCCCCTTCAATTTCCCTTTATTGACATTTTTCCTTTTCACACCCACTTGGACCCAGTCCGTTTTGGTTGGACCACTATCTGTTACCATATCCCTTTTATTATCATTATTAATTATCCTGATTTCCTACTTCAGTTTCATCCTCTGAGAATCGCTCTTTATTTCGGATACTCGCTGGTCAACCGCCACTTTTGAAATCTCATTTACACCTTCCTTCAATTTCGCTGCATTATGGTTTCCACGAAACTCGCGCCTTAAAATCCTGATCTTCCCAAACTGACACTCACCTCCTGTTGCATCGCCGGGAATGGTGGCGGATCCGCCATCATCCCCTGCATCTGGTGATTTCTCCACGCTAACATCCCCAGACTCCGTATTGACTGTTTGCCGTGTGGCCTCTTCCGATTTACCCTCATCCTTACCCAGTGGACACCCTTCCTTTTGATGGCCATATTTACCACAAGCAAAGCACACTTGATGGAGGCCTTCATAGATGATGGGGCGCTCCTCACCGAATATTGTATACGTAGGTAGTAACGACTTTTTCAAGTCAATTTCAACACAAATCCTGGCAAATCCCCCTTTATCATAGACTGATGTAGACCGATCGACTTTTATCATATTCCCGACCATATTACCAATTCTTCGCAGTGACTCCACATTGTAGAACTCAAAAGGGACATCAGGTAGTCGAATCCAAGCCGCAATGTTGCATTTGAGATCCGCCTTCCAAGGATTAAAATTGGGCCGCCACTGCTGGACAATCACATAATGATCTTCAATCATCCATGGCCCCTCCTGGAACACATACTCTTTGTCCTCTTTGTTGGAGAAAGAGACAATATAGTAACCGTTACTTAAAGGGATCAGTTTCAAAGGATCCTTCGGGTGCCACATACGGTTGATACGATCCCGAATAATGTACATGGGAAAGCTAGCACCCAAAACCTTGATGATGAGTGAATTCATCCATGGCAAACACCATGCAGCATATTCCTCAGCTGTGAACTTTAGGGTCTCTGGTTTACCTTCCATTCTTTCCGCCAACATGTCCTCATCCTCCTCCGATTCCCCTGGTTCAGCTTGGGCCTCCTTCACATTCCTTTGGTGGAAATAAGCTTTCCACCCCTTCACAATATCATCTTCCTCAGAGTATTGCACCAGAAAAACAGCGCAGCCCGGTGAAAGCAAACTATCCCGATAAGACACCTTGGTCGCCCCACCACTAGGTTTAGGCCTAGAGCCTTTAGGTAGTACAACATCACTCCCCGTCGTCTCCGCCTTACGTCCAAAAGCGAACTCCTTCCCACCATCCCTCACCGGTTCCTTTGATTTGTTCCTTCCGCCATCGCCTTCATCGTCGCCTCCCCCCGATCCCTCCGTTCCACTGTGTTCCAGTCCTCTCTTCTGAAGTGTTCCACCGTCACTCCTCTTCACATCCGTCATTTTTTCCTCTCTTTTATTTTTCCTCTAACTTAGGTGATTTTTCTTAAGGAGTAATTTGTAGGTTTTTCTTTAAGTTAACTTTAAGTGATGAAAAATTCAATAAAATAAACTAAAACTAAAACGCAAGACACTACTACCTAAATGAAATTAAACTAACTAAATGCAAGATGAAAATAACTCTAAAACCTATATGAGAATGGAACTAATCTAGATGCAAATGTAATTTGGGGGGTGTTATGAAAAGAGAATTAAAATCCTAAGCAATTTTTTTTACTAAAAACTAAGAAAATCAAATAAGAAAAGGTAAAGAAAGTTTACTTCCGATACAGTGAAGGGAATAACTTAGGAATCACATGAAGTTAACTTTCTTAGCCCTAATTAATTAGTTAGACTAAAGGGGATTGATGAAAGACTGGAATTAGTGAATTCGATTAACTAATTGAAACATGGAAAATCCTCTAATATATGCCCCTTATTACTCCCTCGGATCCTTATTATAAGGTACCAAATAATAAATCTCACTAACCAATAAAAACAGTTAAAGTCAATAAAGTTGTCCTAAAATTTAAGTAATTTTCAATATTACCCATACTAATTGCATTAAACTCTAATATTATATTAATTATTACTCTCACCCACTACCCTTATTAATTAGGGGCATATATTAAAAAATAATAATTAATACTTCTTGGAAACAAATAAGTGTCTTATAAAAAAAACCAAATACACTTACTAGTTGATACCTTATAATAAAGACTAATAGAACATAAGAAAGGGGAAGGAGAATGAAGAAGAAAAACCAAGATTTCTTCCAAACTTCAAACCCCAACTCAATCTCCACCAAAATCCATGCCCTAGCATACCAAAGAGCTCCTAAAAACACCCAAGAAGTCAAGAACGACGGGAAAGAGAAAGTGGGAGGGTATTTATACTCAAAACCCTAAACTTTTCAGGTATTGTGGAGCAGAGCGCCCAAGCCCTCGCTCTAGAGTCTTGGTGCTCTTGCCCTGTTTTTGTTTTCCACGATCATGGCCTAGGCGCTGATGCTCTCTGTCTTGAAATCTCTATTTTTCCAGCTAGTCGTAGCCTAGGCATTAATTCTAGAGCCTAGTGTCACGCATCGTAGGGAATGCAAGATATTTTGTGCTCAAGACACTTCAAGAGGTTTCTAGAGAGTTCCACATTGTTGTAGATACTTGTACATAGATATAGAATTGTATAGAAATCTCTAGAACTCTCATGAAAGATATGAATATCTAGATATTTCTAGGGAAAGTTTTGGAGAACTATTCTCCACCGTTGGATGTAATCGATCTTAGCCGTTCGTTGAGGAGGTGGATGCCTATAAATAGGAGGTGCCACCCTCATTTGTAATCATCCAAGCAATACAAGTAATTTGTATTCCAGAGCTTCTCTCTCTAAGTGTTCACTTCTCTCTCTAAAAGTTCTCTTTGTCTTTGTGCTCTTTTGCCTACTTTTGAGGGTTCGGCTGACTTAGCCAAGATCAAGGGAGTGATCAAGCTAAGGCCGGCATGGTTTTGGGAGAACTTTGTCTAAGACCGTGACAACGTGGTATCAGAGCTTTGGTTCGAAGCTTTGAGCGTGGTTCGTGGGAGCCATTGTGTAGGCAAGGATGTCGGGCACGACTGAGGACATTGTGATTGCTGGAGAAGAGAGGGGTAGGGAGACTCAACCTCCTCACCAACCTAAGAAGGTTCGAGGCACGAGCAAGTCTCGTCAAGCTGTGGATGTAGCCACCTTGACGGTAAAGGCGGAGGCTCTTGAGGAAGCTTTACAAGAGGTGGTCACTAGGGTGGACAAAGTGGAAAGTGACTTTGCTACTCTTGAAAGTCACACCCTAGAGCAATTAGACAATGTGAGGTCGGATCTTGATTCGCACCTCAATGTCGAGGAGGAACGAGCTGAGTCTATGAGGCGACTCGAGACTAAGGTAGTGGATGTCATTACGGCCATGCAGGATCAACTTAACTCTCTTAAGGCTTCTTTATAGAGTCAAGCCAGAACTCCATTGGTAGGCAGTACCAGTGGAGCAAGGGAGGTGAGGCTGGACCTCCCTAAGCCAAAGGAATTCAAGGGTGTCCGTGATGCCATGGAGGTCGAGAACTTCTTGTGGCAAATGGAGCGATATGCTAAAATCATGAACTTGGCCAATGACACAGACAAGGTACGCACTGCTTCCTTATTCCTTACTGATAATGCTATGTTATGGTGGTGTAGGAAGCATGCAGATATGGAAAAGGGCCTTTGCACTGTTACAACATGGGAAGATTTTAAGAAAGAACTAAAGAAGCAGTTCTATCCGGAGAATGTGGTCTATGAGGCTCGAAAGAAGTTGAGGGAACTTAAACACAAGACCACGATTGCCGACTATGTAGGAGACTTCACTACCCTCATATTGCAAATCCCCAACTTGACCGGTGAAGAAACATTGTTCTACTTCATAGACGGTCTTCAAAACTGGGCTAAACACGAGCTTCAACGGCGTGGTGTAACAGATGTGGATGAAGCCATTGCCATTGCCGAAAGCCTTACCGAGTATCAAAGGGGAGAGAAAGGTGAGTCTTCCAAGCCTAAGTCTTCGAAACCTAATCAAGGAAAAGGTGGGGGAGACAAAGGCAAGGGGGCCACCAAGGGAGGACCTAGCAAATCCTTCCATAAGAATCAATATGAGGAGAAGAAGAAGAACAAGAACTATACAATAAGCTGCTTCGTGTACAAAGGGCCGCATCGCATGAGCAATTGTCTTTTGCACTATTACAACATGGGAAGATTTTAAGAAAGAACTAAAGAAGCAGTTCTATCCGGAGAATGTGGTCTATGAGGCTCGAAAGAAGTTGAGGGAACTTAAACACAAGACCACGATTGCCGACTATGTAGGAGACTTCACTACCCTCATATTGCAAATCCCTAACTTGACCGGTGAAGAAACATTGTTTTACTTCATAGACGGTCTTCAAAACTGGGCTAAATTTTGAGATTGAGCACTATTCGCCTCTCAGGTGCACGAGTTTCGCAAGTAATAAAGTGAAAAGTAAAGTATCGTTCCCACGAGAATTTGTATAACTAATTGGTCAAGCAAGAGGCTTAGTGAATTACATCAAGTTGAGCTAAAACAAAGTTTTGATGTGGAATGAGAATGTATAAAGACTATTTCTAAAACTAAAAATTGATAAAAGCAAATGATTCTTTGACTTCAAGTATTAAATGGAGCCTAGGGTTCTTCTTCCCCTTTTGCATTTCATAACACTTGGTTAATTTCCCCTCTATTAGTTTTTCAATACATGCATGTGTTAGTCTAAGATTTAAAAACATTTGACACGCTCTCTCAAGTCAAAATCAAGTTTCTCTTCTTATTAAGATGCACAATCTCTTGCTACACATAATGAGAATCAATCTTTAAGCAACAACCCTAATGTGACAATGCAAGATTAGTAAATATATCTCTATTTTACCAACAAACCATCTATTTATCAAGTAAACTTCAAGACAAACATGATTTCAATCAAGTTTTACACCTAGATTAGCTCTCTCAAATCAAAACCTAAGTGAATAATTCATCTAAATGGAGACTAATCACTTAGAAGCATTAAGCCAAGGTTGAAATCAACACATATATATATTTATCTACCAAAAGAGAGGAATATTCAAGTATTAATTCATACAAAGGGTCAAAAGAACCCTATAATGAAAGATTTAGCCACTCATGTTCAAATAAAAAGAGATTCTAAGCAAAGATATTGAATACATGAAGAAGCTAAGATGAGAAGAGGAGAAAAGAGGAAGAATCAAGGTGAAATCCCCAAAACCTCTCTTAGGTTGAGCACCCAAGCCTCCAAGGTTCCCAAATCTCTCTCACAAGCTCTTCCCTTGTGTGCCCACTTGTTCCCTTGCGCAAAGAATGTGTTTTTCAGCCCTTCCCAAGCTCTTCCCTTATGTGCCCACTTGTAACCACGTAGTCACTTTTGCACTTAAAAAAATCATTTGGTGTTGGGCGCTCCTTCGGAAAAAGCACATCTGTATTTTTTTCCCTTAACCCTATACTCTTGGATATCCTAATAATTTTTTCTCTCCTGGATGCATTTTATTAATTCGATTTATTATATTTCTCTTCGGTCTTTTTTTGTTGCTGAAACTTTAATTAAATTATCTCCATATCCATAATAAACATCTATTATCACTCTGTCATTACATCTTCTTCCAACTTGCACGTTCCTAAGGTTGTTCATATCCTGGACAATATTCCAATTCCAATTTCTTTTTATAAATCTTCCTTACATAATTTCCTTGATTCATTAATTCATATGCATTATTGATTGATGCTTGATAAATTCTTCTTTATACATCCATTTTATTCTTACTTTTTCTTTTTCATCTATTTTTCTTGTTACATTTATCATTTTTCTGAGTAAATATTTACATACATGTGGTACTTTTATTTTATAATTTTTTTAACAGACCACATTGTAGGATTTTGATTCATATCCTTGACAATGTTTCTGGTTTTTGTTGAAGATATGTAGGATTTTGATTCATATCCTTGACAATGTTTCTAGTTTTTGTTGAAGATGTCCTTTTATATTTTCGCATTCTGTTCTTTGTCTAAAAATCCTATCATAACTATAAGGCTTAACTAGTTCTAAAAAGTCTTTTTGATATATGCATTCTCTAATAGGGCTTTTTAGTAAATAAATAGTGGGAAAATGATATCAGATCAGAATTAGTTAGAGGAGAGAGAATATCAGTGACGTGGTTAGGCATAGGATATATAGGTGTGTACTGTACCCATTTGCATTGTGAATGAATTTTGTCAGTTTTCCTTTTTCTACAATATCAAAGGTATTAGAGCACTCTGTCCGGCCATGGCCCCATCGCCGAACACCCGATCCCAGGACCGTATGGGTGACCTGGAGCACCGCCTGGAGACGCTTCACACGACCATGCACGCTTGATTTGAACAAAGCTCACACGACATTGCTGACATCAAGCAAATTGACTGTGGTAGAGTTCCTGAAAGAGCTGGAAGCTCGATTTCCACCGACGCCTAACCCGACCAATGGCAAGCAATCGTAAGCGCAAACGCAACCTACTAACGGAAGTCAAGACGGAGGGTCTGGCTCTGTCTCTTCTGTTCGTATTCCTCCATTTGGTTCTTTCCACGAGCTGCAACATCAATATCAAACTTCGTCTTACTTTATTCCACGAAACAGAGTCGTGTAGAGTTTCCGTGGTTCGATGGCTCTAACTTCCGCGGCTAGGCTTATCGCTGCAGACAGTTCTTTGAAGTCGACGGCACCCCACCGGAGCATCACATCCGTCTGCTGAGTATCCACCTTGAGGGCCATGCTCTTCGATGGCACTAAACCTTTATGAGGCACCGTTCGTTTGCTGAAGTCCGTTGGGATGAGTATTTTAAACACATGGAAGCTAAATTCATTGACATTCGCGATGAACATCCTTTGATTGTTCTGAAGAAATTACAACAAGGCGATGGGCTAGTCGCCAATTATGAAAAACAATTCGACGAGCTGTTGTCTGATATCGATGTCCCTGAACCCATCGCTGTGAATTTATTTATCGGTGGCCTCCGCTCAGATATCCGCCAATTCGTACTAAATTTCTCTTCGCCGTCGTTCGCTAGCACCACCTCCTCGGCCCGGTTGCAAGAGGCAATTATTCGGACCCTTCATGAAAACGCACCAGGACATGATCGTTGATTTCCCCCATACAGACGCTCACTGGACTTAGGTCTCAGGTTTTATACAGTTATGGGCTCTAAAACTGGCCCAAACCCATCTCACCATTCGGATCTAGCAAAGAATCCAGCTATCCAAACTCGGCACCACAGCGTCCTCCTCTGGCTCAGTTTCGACCCCATCTTCTACACTGTCTTTAGGGTCCTTTTCAAAGCCTATGCGTCAGCTCTCTAAGCGCGAAATGGATGACCGGCGCCGGCAAGAGTTATGTTACTGGTGCTCGAAGAAATATTTTTTCTGGTCACAGATGCAAGGATTCTCAGGTCTACTTGTTCATCGTCAATGATGATGAAGACCAGTTTGAGGACGCATTGGGTGACACTCAAGGGGTCACCGATGGCAGTATTAATGCCATAAAAGTCAATGTTAACACTTCAAACCTCAAAATACTAGCTAGAATCAAGAATCAACAAATTATCCTTCTTTGTAGATACTGGTAGCACCCATAATATCATCGATGCCTCGGTGGTTAAGCGCCTCAAACTGAAAATGCAAGACAGGCCTCCCATTCGTATGACAGTCGCCGATAGTCGTCAAGTGAGTATTTCTAAGTGCTGTTCTAATCTGAATTGGGAGATGGGTGGGTTGACTTTCTGTTATGATTTTCTGGTGATGAAGATTGGGGGATACGATGCTATTTTAGGGGTTGGTTGGCTTTAGACCTTGGGTTGTTTTTCTAAGGACATGGATTTACAACTTTTTGAGTTTAAACTAAATAGTCAGTCTATTTTGCTATGAGGAGTGAACTCTGGGTCTCAATTCTGTTTCGATGAAGTTTCTGTTCTTCATGAATTTGTTGTCGCTAATGAGTTATATCTCATTTATGCGCCTTCCACTTGCAAGTGAAACTTGGAACTGATTATGCTCTTTCCAGTGACCAACAATGTGATTTGCAGACCCTCTTGGACTCTTTCACTGATATTTTTCAAGAGCCTACTGCCTTACCTCCATCTCAAACCTTTGATCATTCCATTCCTCTCAAAGATAACAACCCTATTAGTTGTCAACTTTATCGCTACGGCCCTGTTCAGAAAATAGAGATTGAGCATCAGATTCAGGAAATGCTTCATAATGACATTATTCAGGAGAGTTCTAGTGCCTTTGTTGCCCCAGTGGTTCTGGTTCAAAAGAAAGAGGGCACTTGGAGGTTCTGTGTCGATTGTCGTCGATTGAATAAAGCCACCATCAAGAACAAATTTCCAATTCTTGTTATTGATGAGTTGTTGGATGAGTTTACATGAGCTCAATTTTTCTCCAAGCTGGACCTACATGCTGGGTACCATCAAATCCGAATGAGAGCAGATGACATTGCCAAAACAACTTTTAGCACTCATGAGGGCTTATATGAATTTTTAGTTATGCCCTTCGGTCTCACAAATGCTTCGGCCACCTTCCAAGGCTCATGAACTCTATATTTAAGCCCTTCTTGCGCAAAGTTATTTTGTTTTGTTTTGTTTTTATGATATTCTTGTATATAACAAGGACTGGCCTTCCCATATACTCCATTTGGAATCTGCCTTATCTGTTCTAAGGAAGCACCAGCTTTTTGCAAAACTTTCCAAGTGTATTTTTGTTGCCACCAAAGTTGATTATTTAGGTCACCTCATTTCTGCCAAGGGTGTCCAAGCTAACCCTCGCAAGTTAGAGGCTATTTCTTCATGGCCAATTCCTTATTCTCTTTGGGAATTACAAGGCTTCCTCGGTCTTACTGGTTACTACCGTCACTTTATCAAGCATTTTGGATCCATCAGTCGCCCTTTAACTGATCTACTGCGCAAGAATGAGAAGTTTGTATGGACTTAGGAGGCTGCTTCTACCTTCCAAACTCTTAAGAATGTTATGATGTCTCCTCTAGTTTTGGCTTTACCCAACTTCAATGACACTTTTGTCATCGAAACTGCTACTTCTAGTTCTGGCTTGGGGGCTGTCCTCTCCCAAAATAGACACCCTTTGGCTTATGCTAGTAAGGTCCTTCCTCCCACTAAGAGGCATCTCTATACTTATGAACGGGAAATTCTAGCTATTTTATTTGATGTTAAGCAATGGCGCTCCTATTTAGGGGGTCGCAAATTTCTGATTCACACTGACCATCTTCCCCTGAAGCATCTATTAGAACAATGAGATTTAAATCAGGATCAGTTTAAGTGGTTGCATAAACTATGGGGATTGCACTATGAAATTGTTTACCGACGGGGTAGTGATAATGTAGTTGCTGATGCTCTTTCTGGCAAACCTGAAGGGTCTTGTTCTGCCATTTCTCTTCCGGTATCTCCTCTTTATGATAGAGTTTGTGATTCATAGTTGACTGATCATGCATTACAGACATTAATTAAAGACTTAGAGCTGGATCCAGCTTCCCACTCCAAGTTTTCTTGGCAGCATCAGCTCCTTAAATGAAAGGGTAAATTGGTTGTTGCAGCTGATTGGACTCTTTGTTTCGACCTACTTCAATTCTTTCATGCAGATGGTATAGGCGGTCACTCAGGTATACACGTTACTTTTAAATGTTTGGCTTCTTTTTTCTATTGGAAGGGTATGGAAAAAGATGTTCGTAATTTTGTGCGTGAATGCACTACTTGCCAACTTTTAAACCGGAGTTGGTAGCTTCTCAGGGTCTTATTCAGCCTCTCCCTATTCCTGAACATGTTTGGACTGAACTCTCTATGGATTTTATTAGTGAATTACCAAAATCTTACTCTAAGACCACTATCTTAGTTGTGGTAGACAGACTTTCTAAGGCCTCTCACTTTATGGTGCTTAAACACCCCTTTACAGTTGTGGATGTGGCTAATATTTTCATGGATAATGTAGTGAAATTACATGGGTTCCCTAAATCCATTGTTATTGATCGTGATCCAATTTTTTGTGGCAAGTTTTGGAAGGAATTATTCCGCTTGTATGGTGTAACCTCCTTTACTCTTCTGCTTATCATCCTCAAACGGATGGGCAAATTGAGGTCCTTAAACACTGTTTGGAGTGTTATCTTCGGTGTATGACTGATGATTTTCCTAAGCAATGGACCAAGTGGCTGGCTATAGCTGAATTATGGTACAACACCACCTACCATTCAGCCATTGGAATGACCCCTTTTGAGGCTGTTTATGGTGTAACTTCGCCAGTTCATCTTCCGTACATTGCTGGCGACTCTCCTAATGATTTAGTTGACCGTACTTGTTTATCTCATGAACTGGTTTTGCAACGTCTCAAGGATCATTTGTTGAAGGCACAACATAGAATGATCCAACAAGCCAATAAAAACAGGTCAGATCGTCAGTTTGCTATTGGTGACATGGTCTACCTAAAATTACATCCCTTTAGGAGGAATTTGCTGAACAATTCCTCCCTTCACAAACTTGTTGCACGTTATTTTGGTCCATTTCGGGTGCTGAAAAAAATCGGTGTTGTTGCTTATGAGCTTGAACTTCCTTCAGCAACTAGAGTACATCCGGCTTTCCATGTTTCCTTTCTTAAACAACATGTTGGGCCTTCTGTTCCTACTGCTCAGTCCCTACCACCTGTTGATGATCACGGTCAGTTTGCTCTCGAGCCAGAAGCAATTTTGGGTCGTAAACTCATTTGCCGTAACATGTAACATCCTCCATTTTAAGGGACAATTATTAATTATTAACTTAATTAAACCATTCATTAAAAAGTTTTAGCACACAGTTGAGCTTTAGATCTTACTAAATCCATACTTTTTAACTAAATAATACTTCAAAATTTCCCAAAATATACTAGAGTATGCTAAGTGGGTCCTTAATGTGGCAATATACAATAATTCAACAAGTACCAAAAGGGTGGAAGCACTACCGTTATCAAAGTAGTTTAAGCTTCCGAAGTCTTCCCTGATTGACCCACACGAGAACTATCACCTGAAAAATATTTGTAACCATCAATCCAGCTCATTATAAATACTAATATGTGCTCGTGAGGTGCCAAGTGGAACATTTTACAGAACAAAGTACTAGATATATAATTTACAAATTCATTAAACCCAATCACAAATTATGTAAAAAAAAATCTATATCAAATTTCATTTCATGAATCACATATATAACATGCCAAGCACAGATCGATACCCTGACAACCCTTATCACCCCCATCCTTATTCCCGCTGACAGAACCCATGGGCTGTTACGTAATAGGTTTAGTCTCTGTGACAAGACTGCACCAAGCTCTCCGATGATGAGGTTTAGCCCGGCCAAAGACTACATAACTCATATCGGACCATGGGTTCCCTTTCCTTCGAATATGGAAAGGTGTCACTGTCCCAAGGGCTGACTCTTAACCCACCCAAAGGAAAAGGGTGATACCAAGGGCCCTGAAAATATCAAAGTCATCCACTGTGCACCGAGTGGTGGCATACCATGTGGTATTATATACACAATAATCTCACATCATCACTCCACAACCATCACCGCTCCACATCATCATAATCTTGGCATGTATATACAAGATTTCAAACGTGATTTATAAAATAACACATCATCTCAATAATTATTTCAAAGTATTCATTGATATATTAAACCAATAATACAATCTCACCAGTCACATTGTTTTTTAAAAAATAAAAAATAAAATCCCACAAGGCAACTTCATTAACAACATAGTTCTCATATTAAAAATCACTCACAAATCATACAAGCAAGTACAATGAGTGGAAAATGGTTACCTCCAGTTCTTGACACAAAAACTAAACTTGAGAGAGATCAAGTCCACTCTAAAAATAGATATATAATTACACGTTAATAGAATTAACGACAATACCAACTAATATAATAATAAATAATTAAGTAAACTATAATTGTCTCATTTTAGGTTTTTCTTAGAAGAAGTGAGAATTTATTTATTCCTCAAATTATCGATACAACCTCAATTCCTTCCTTCATAAATTATTTATCACTAATTATAATTATCAAGATGCCACCATATCTTCAATTTTTCAACATAATATTAACTTTTATAAGTATAACCCAATTTATTAAACAATTTCCAAACCTCCACATATTCAAAATCATATCAACTCTAATTAAAATCTCAAATCCCAACTCATAATTTCATATAGTTCAAGATTTAACAAAGCTAACCGATTAAACCTTTAAATATACCTCTAGTAATCCAACTAAATGGTTAAATCCTCATTTAATCGGTAAAAATATACTCTATGACATAACTCTTAAATTCTTTTAAACAGAAAATAAATTTAAATTCTCACAGCAACCAACTAACAAATCTAAACCAATTAAAGTTATTTATTAATTATGATCTTCATATATACAACCATCTATTATCAAAACTCAAAGCTTTGTCAGAATTCTAACCCCAAAATTTTTACTAACCAGTATTATATTAGTTTCATTAGAAAGAGAAAAATGTGTAGAACAACGCTCATGAAGAAAGTTTATTGAAAAGAAATTAATTTAACTACCTAAATAATCTTATAAAATAAATAACATACCATAAAAATTCAGATATGCTCTCTTTTTCTTCTCTTTCTCTCCCTCGGCCTCACTCTCGCTTCAGCTCTCTCCCGGCCTCACCTTGCTCACCACGCACACACACATCACTCACTCTACACACACAAACACACACCACACTTAAATACTACATATAGATATCCAGAGGCGGTGGATTCATTGATTCAATTCATTTGCAATAATTATTCCCACCCCACGTATAGATTAAAGCTGCCACCATTTTTATATTTTTTTTCTTTTAAATATTAATTTATTCATTAATTTTATTTTTATCTTCTCTAACACGTTTTTGCCCCTTTTTCTATATATATATATATATATATATATATATATATATATATATATATTTTAACAACAATAAAATTTTATTACTCTCACATCCTTATTCCACTAATTCATTTTACTATCATAAATGACATTTTATACGAAAACCTTTATTTTGACAATTACATAATAAATTCATGTATCATCATTAATTAATTTTTCTTATTTATAATCAGATCCTAATGTAAAAATTAGGATGTTACATAACAACCTCCCTATCACTCAAGTCTTAGTACAATGGAAATTTACTCAACCTGAGGATGCTTATCTTCCTCTTATTCAACAACAATTTCCTGACCTTTCCACTACTGCCAGTCCCACCAATGAAATCCTTGTGGACAAGGATTCTTTTTAGGGGGAGTATTGATATATGCATTTTTTAATAGGGCTTTTAGGAAAATGATATCAGATCAGAATTAGTTAGAGGAGAGAGAATATCAGTAACATGTTTAGGCACAAGATATATACGTGTGTACTGTACCCATTTGCATTGTGAATGAATTTTATCAGTTTTCCTTTTCTACAATATCACTTTTCCTAATATCATTTTGTAATTATTATTCGTATTTCCTTTTACCCATAAAACTATATTTAATATATCTCTATATTAAATCTTAATAAAACATTAGTTTTTGTTCCTTGTTCTTCTATTATTAATTATTTTCTATAAATTCTATTTCTATTTCACTTCTTTCTATTCTCTCATCTATTTTAGCTATAATCTCTTTCTATGACATATTGGCTCTTACTTCTATTCCTATATAATTATTTTCTAAGAAGCTTCGATGGCTACTTCTTGGTCTAATCTCTATTAAGCTTGTGATTATTGGTCTTTCGGCTAATAAATTTCTTTGGTGAAAATTATCTATTACATATTGTGAGTTAAATGATCTAGCACTTAGTGTTCTTGTTATTTCTCTATTGGATGAAGGCCTATTATATTCATGGGGAACAGCCAGGTTGCATGCTTAAGCTCAGAGAAAATCTGGGTATGACGATACTCAATCCAATAATCAAATTCCAAAGTTTGACCAACTATGATCCTAGTCATTCATGGAAGGATACATGTCCTCTTTCATACATGAATACTTTTATAGAGAGCATATGCTTCTCATACCTTCCTCCTTCATATCATTATTAGCACAACCTGCCTTCATTTTCTATAGGAGGCATAAGTGGATTTTGATTTTATGGCTTCATATGGTCATATTCAAACCTTAACTTTGCTTAATCAAGCAACCATGAATGTTTCAAAGGATCATTACTATTGAATTTCTACTAATATTTTTTACAAATCTATAGTTGTAAAACACACTATAGGTATTTATTCTCTCGATCATCCCATATATGTTTCATGTAAATTATGCGACATTAGGGTTAAAATAATTGTGAGGACTTACCCTTCAAAATTGTGAGTCACTTGAAAGTTGAGATCCAATGCTTTAGGGAGAAGTGGATTCTGGGGTTAGGGCCAAAAGTTAATACGAATTTGTAATTAAAAATCTTCAATTTTTTAAGGGTTAAGGTGAAAAAATGCACATATGCTTTACCTTGAGGAGTGCCCAACACCAAGTGCTTTTTTTAGATGCAAAAGTGCACACGTGGTTACAAAATAGGTGCAAAAATATTGTTTATTTGTTAAGTTTGACTTTTTTGCTTTCAAATGTACTTAAAATACACGTGTGGTTTGACAAAAAAAGAGTCAAACAAGCAAGTGCTTTTTTTAATTTAATAATTTTATTTCAATTAAAGAAAAAAATATTATTTCTCTAGGTTCTGGGAGGCCAAATTTTTTCTTTCGATTTATCTTTTTTGGGAAGGAAGATTTATTCAATGGGTAAAAATGGTAAACATTTTAGTTCCATAATTTACTTTATTTCTTTAATCTTTATTAATTTTTCTAATTAATCATTGATAAATGAGTATTTATGCATTTGAAATTTGATATTATAAATAATATATTTACTTTAAAATAATTTAAATTTTTAAAAAATAAATATTAAAGAAATAATTCATTTATTCTATAAAAAAATTAATTCATTTACTTTGAAAAAGTCAACTTTATAACTATAAGTTTACAACATTCCTTGATTTATTTTCATTCATCATATAAATATAAATAACTCATTTAAAGGTGCAAATGTTTATATTGCATATTTCTTAATGGAATAAAAATTAAATAATATTGTTCAGTTTTGATTGAAAAATTATTTAAATAGTTTTTGGTTCAATTTGTTAGATCAAAAAATTAAAAATATTTTTAATTAAAAATATTATTTATAATATCAAATTTCAAATGCATAAATAATCATTGATTAATTATTAATTAGAAAATTGAATAAGGATTCTATAAAAAAAGGGAAAAAAAGTATGGAAATAAAAAATTTATCATTTCAGGAATTGTAAGAGAAATAATAATTTTCCTTTAATTGAAATAAAATTATTAAATTTTAAAAAAGCGCTTGGTGTTGGATGATTTTTTTGCTAAACCACATGTATATTTTTGCACATTTGAAAGCAAAAAAAAGTCAAATATAACGGTCAAATGATATTTTTGCACATAATTTGTAACCATCATATGTGCACTTTTGCACTTAAAAAAAATATTGCCCGTTGAGCGTTTATCGGGTAAAGCATATGTGTATTTTGCACCTTAAACATTTTTTAATTATAAAAGGACATTATAGTATTTTAACAACATTTATAAATCCTTAATTAGGCCTATAGGCCTTACGAAGGATTTGTTAAAAATACAGGCCTAATTCTAGATTTAGGTTTTTCAAATGGATTTTAAAGGAGATTTTCCCCATTTATAAACACATTATATATTTAGTAAAAGGAGTAATCAAAATTTTAATCAAGTTGTTTTATCTACATCAACTAAATTAATTAAACTTATTTTTCAATATAATAAAAATTTATTAAATAAAAATATTTAAAAATGATGTCAACAGTCCACTTTATTAACGTTACCTTTTAGCCAAATCGTAAAGATTAATTTTGAGTTTTGAAGAAGCATTGCTATGTTCAGGTAGTTCAATGAGCTCATATTCTGACGATTTTGTTCTCACTGCAGTAATTATTCAATTATTCCAGAATTTGTTCTAATGGCTACATTTTTCTATTATTCCAACAGCTATATAATTTAACAATAAGGTTGTAATTTTCACGTAATGGCTATTGATAATTAAGTTTTTAAATATATTTTTATCCTTTTCATTTAAATTTTTAGTGATAAATTGTGGCAAATGAGTTCAATTAAATTATATTTATTTTGTACTAAATTTGACGAAATTTTGAAAATTACTTTACTAAATTTTTCATTTAATAATTTTTTTTTTTGCACATGTGGCTATTAAATATTACTTTATTTTGTATAAATTTTTATATCTTAATTGAATATTAATGATGGAATCCTTTGGGCTGAGTTAGAAAAAATTTCGTTATCTTAATTTCTTATTATGTTTAAGTAAATTTGTATAAGTAAAAATTAAGGAGTTTTCTATATCCAAAAAAAAAGAAAAGGAAATTAAGTAGTTTGATGAGCCAGACACTTTTGCTTTATGGGCCACGTAACAAAGGCCCAAACCCAAAATTAAATTAAGAAAAAAAAGCCTTTAATTACACCGCCCTTCCGTCTTCGACAACGGGCAAATCGGATCTGTGCACAAATTTGGAAACTCCTCTCCATCGGAGCGTCTCTTTAAATTCCGACGGACCAAGTCAAATCTCCAGTTTCTGTGTAGCCGTTGGAAGAAAGGTGTCTCCTTTCAAAGGTTCCAGCTTTCTACTTCCCTTTTGACCTTCTCATTCTCCAAGGTACGCCCCTTCCTTTATACTAATTAGGTTTTGAATTGGCTGAAGAATTGAATCATAGATGTTATGAATTTGTTATCTACTTCACTAATTCTGTCAAAACCCCCATTTTAATTTCATAAGTATCAATTGGTTGCTTTTGTGGCTGCCTTCCCCTGATTTTGTGTTTTGTATGGACTATGATTGTTCTGTGCTTGTTTATTGTAAGTGATTGTTGTTTGTTTGCCTGGCTTTGATGCTTTCAAGGGGATTTTTTCATGTTGCCCTTGCTGTTTAAGTTCATAAGTCTCAATTGGCTGCTTTTGTGGTTGCCTTCCCCTGTTTTTGTCTTTTGTACGAACTGTGATGGTTCTTTGCTTGTTTTATTGTTTTTCATGTTGGTTTCTGTTTTTATTCGTTGATTGTCATCAACAAATGGGTTGCTTTTGTGTTTTGTATGGACTATGATGGTTCTGTGGTTGTTTATTGTAAGTGATTGTTGTTTGTTTGCCTGGCTTTGATGCTTTCAAGGGGATTTTTTCATGTTGCCCATGCTGTTTAATTTCATAAGTCTCAATTGGCTGTTTTTGTGGTTGTCTTCCCCTGTTTTTGTGTTTTGTATGGACTGTGATGGTTGTGTGCTTCTTTATTGTAAATGATTTTTTTTTTATGCTTTCAAGGTGGATTTTTTCATGTTGCCGTTGCTGTTTCTGGGAAAATAAATTTCTTATTGTTAACAAAGGCTTTTAATTTATCAAATTTATATTCCTTCTTGTCCTTTTTGAATAAACTTTTTTGATAGTTAATAAATGTTTCTAATTTTTTGTTTCATAATGTGTTAAGTACTTTTTAAACTCTTTTCAGTATTTATTTTGTTTTTTGTTTTTATTTTTTGAAAAAATCTTCAAATATAAGTTCTATTATTTTGTTGTTTCGAAATTTCACTTGAAAATCTTTTTCTTATTTTCTTATTTGATTGATTTAAAAATCTACATTTTTGAAAACGCTTTCTTACTTTTTTAAATTTGGTTTGTATTTTGATTGCTGAAAAATATTTCTAATTTTTTGTTTCATACTTTGTAAATTGTAATTACTTTTTACACTTTTTAAAGTTTTTATTTTTTTTATTGTTGTTCTTGTTTTTCATTTGATTGTTTTAAAAAACTTCAACTTTAAGTTCTATTATTTTGTTGTTTCAACATTTCATTTGAAAATCCTTTCCTTTTTGATTGATTTAAAAATCTTCATTTTTTGAAAACCCAATCTTACTTTTTTTAATTTGATTTGAAAATAAATTTTTTGATTTTTATTAAATGTCTATAATTTTTTGTTTCATACTTTGTAATTATTTTTTAAACTCTCTTCAATTCTTATTTTGGTTTTTTTTTTCTTCTTCTTGTTTTTCAGATTTGATTGTTTTAAAAAAAACCTTCAAATTTGAGTACTATTATTTTGTTGATTCAAAATTTCATTTTCGAATCCTTTTCTTATTTTCTTATTTGGTTGATTCAAAAATCTGTATTTTAGAAAACCCAATCTTACCTTTTAAAATTTGATTTGAAAATAAATTTTAATTGTTCATAAATATTTCGTATTTTTTGTTTCATACTTTGTTCTACTTTTTAAACTCCCTTCAATTCTTATTTTGTTTTTTTTGAGTGTTCTTCATGTTTTTTTATTTGATTGTTTTAAAAAATATTAAACTTTAAGTTTTATTATTTTGTTGTTTCAAAAATTCATTTTAGAATTCTTTTTTTTTATTTGATTGAAATAAAAATCTGCATTTTTGAAAACGCTATCTTATACTTTTTTAAATTTAGTTTGAAAATATATTTTGATTGTTGATAAATATATCTAATTTTTCGTAATTTTTTATTTGATTGATTGAAAAATCTTCAACTTTAAATTTATATTATTTTGTTGTTTCAAAATTTCATTTGAAAATCCTTTCCTTATTGATTGATTTAAAAATATGCATTTTTGAAAACCCAATCTTACTTTTTTAAATTTGATTTGAAAATAACCTTTTTATTTTAACTGTCTCGAATTTTTTGTTTCATACTTTGTAATTATTTTTTATTGTTCTTCTTGTTTTTCATTTGATTGTTTTAAAAAACTTCAACTTTTTAAGTGCTATTATTTTGTTGTTTCAAAATTTCATTTGAAAATCCTTTCCTTTTAACAAAAAATCTGCATTTTTTGAAAACCCAATCTTACTTTTTTAAATTTGATTTGAAAATAAATTTTTTGATTTTTAGTAAATGTCTATAATTTTTATTTTCACACTTTGTAATTATTTTTTATAAACTCTCTTCAATTCTTTTTTTTTCTTTACAGTTCTTCTTGTTTTTAAGATTTGATTGTTTTAAAAACCTTCAAATTTGAGTACTATTATTTTGTTGATTCAAAATTTCATTTTCGAATCCTTTTCTTATTTGGTTGATTTTAAAATATGTATTTTAGAAAACCCAACTTACTTTTTTAAATTTAATTTGAAAATAAATTTTAATTGTTGATAAATATTTCGTATTTTTTATTTCCTACTTTGTTTTACTTTTTCAACTCCCTCCAATTCTTATTTTGTTTTTTGGAGCGTTCTTCTTGTATTTTTATTTGACTGTTTTAAAAAATCTTAAACTTTAAGTTCTATTATTTTGTTGTTTCAAAAATTCATTTTAGAATCTTTTTTTTTATTATTTATTTGATTGAATTAAAAATCTGCATTTTTGAAAACGCTCTCTTACTTTTTTAAATTTGGTTTGAAAATATATTTTGATTGTTGATAAATATTTCTAATTTTGTAAACTCTAATTTTTGGTTTCAAACTTTGTAAATTGTAATTACATTTTTTTATTTTTTTTATTTGATTGATTTAAAAATCTTCAACTATAAATTTCTATTATTTTGTTGGTTCAAAATTTCATTTGAAAATCCTTTCCTTATTGATTGATTTAAAAATCTGCATTTTTGAAAACCCAATCTTACTTTTTAAAATTTGTTTTGAAAATAAATTTTTTGATTTTTAGTTAATGTCTCTAATTTTTTGTTTCAAACTTTGTTATTATTTTTTAAACTCTCTTCAATTTGATTTTGTTTTTTTTACTGTTCTTGTTTTTATGATTTGATTGTTTTAAAAACCTTCAAATTTGAGTTCTATTATTTTGTTGTTTCAAAGTTTCATTTAAGAATCCTTTTCTTATTTTATTATTTGGTTGTTTTAAAAGTATGCATTTTTGAAAACACAATCTTTCTGTTTTAAATTTGATTTGAAAACAAATTTTGATTACTTTTTAAACTCTTTTTCAGTTCTTATTTACTTTTTTTATTGGTTTTCTACAATTATTTGATTGTTTAAAAATTTTGATGTATAAAAAAACCTCAATTCTGGAATCCGCTGTCTTATATATATATATTTTTTATAAATTTTATTTGAAAATAAGTTTTTTGATTTTTAACAAATTTTTGGAATTTATTATATTCACACACCATTCAAACTTTCTAATTGCTTTTTAACTCTTTCAATTCTTATCTTATGATTATATTTATTTAAAAATCTACAGTTTTGAACTCCCTATCTTACTTTTTTTTATGTTTGATCTCAATTTTGAAATTCCCTCTCATTTTTTTATAAGTTTAAAATTTGATTTGAAAATCCTGTTCTCATTTTATTTTTGACTGATTTAGAAATTTAAAAATATGCAGTTTTGAAATCCACTATTTCATTTATCTGATTTAAAAAGATTTTTTTTTATTTTTATCAAAGTTTTGGAATTTATTAAAGTTGAGTACCATTATTTAATATCTAATCATTGTTCTTCTTCTTTTATTCGTCTGTTTTAAAAATCTTCAATTTTTATTTGATTGATTAAATAATCTGTAATTTTAAAATCCACTGTCGTACTTTTTTTATGGTTAATAACTGCGCTAAATATATTATACTTATTTTACCATTTGATTGCTTTAATAATTTGAATTTTCAAAGATCCATTATTTTCATTTAGTTAACTTCGATTCAAACTGTGATTATTATTTTTTTAAAAAAATTGATTGAAGCTTGTTCTTGTTCTATTATTTGATAAAAATCTGCACCACTATTATACTAAATTTGATTTTAAATTAAAAAATTTCAATTTATTTAATGTACATTCAATTATTTAATGTCAAAATATTCTTTCTTGTTCTTATTTCAATGTTTGGTTGTTTTAAAAAATCTGCAATTTTAAGATATATTATTTTATTGTTTAAAAGTTTGATCTGAGTATTGGACTGAGCCTCTGTCTAGCTGCCCCACACAAAAAATAACACCCACTCTTTGAAATATTCAAAACTTAACAAAAGCCATCACTCATTAATTTTATATTATTATTAAAGCTCACTTGTTGGCTGGCCCTTCAACCTTCCCTCCATCTCCTATTTTTATGTACACAGGAGCTGACAGATCCTTCTCTGGCTCACAACGGTCCATTCACTCTATTATATGCAATATTGGACACTCGTTCCTGGTACAAAACCATATTTATAACTTACCAAAATCGTGTTTTATCATTTTGTTGCCCTCATCATTTGATGAACATTTATAACTTCCCAATTCCTGTTTGGTAGTTCAAAGATCTGAGAGAACAGTAGGTCACCCCAAGAAGAATGCTCCAAGGTACGCCCCTTACCTTTGTAGTACTTATTAGAGGATGATGCGGCGAAAGAATGGAACAATAGAGATTATTAATTTGATATCTATTTTACTAATTTTGTCAAAAAACCCCATTTTAATTTATAAGTTTTGTTCATTTATAACTTTTGTTAGTTTTGTATGGACTGCAAATGTTCTTAGGCTTGTTTATTGTGATTGAATTTTGTGTTTGTTTGTTTGAAAAGCTTGGATGTTTTTTAGGGGGATTTTGTATTGCCTTCCCAATCAAGGCCTTTCCTTTCCCTAGTTTTGTAGGGACTATATTTGATCTCAAATTGTTGTGCTTGTTTATTGTGATTGATTTTTTTGTTTCTATGCTTGAAAAGCTTGTGTGCTTTCAAGGGGGATTTTGTGATTTTTTCCTATTGCTACTGCTTTTTATAGACTTGTTTGTTGGTTGTTATTTCCTAATTTTGTATGGGCTGTGATTGTTGTCAAATTGTTGCACTTTTGTTTGTCTCCTTGAAAAGCTTGGATCCTTTCAAGGAGGATTTTGTGTTTTCCGTTGTTTGTTGGTTATTATTTCCCTAGTTTTTTATAGGCTGTGATTGTGTTCTCGAATTTTGTGCCTTGGTTTGTCTACTTGAAAAGCTTGGAGGTTTTCAAGGAGGATTTTGCATTTTACATTGTTTGTTAGCTTTGTTACCCTAGTTTTGCATGGGCTATGATTGTTCTCAAATTGTTGTATTTTCGTTTGTCTACTTGAAAAGCTCCGAAGCTTTCAAGGAGATTTTTTTGTTTGGTGCTGTTTGTTGATTGCTTTTTTTCCCCCCTAGTTTTCCATGGTTGGTGATTGTTCTTAAATCATTTTACTTTTGTGTGTCTACTTGAAATGCTTGGTTCCTTTTGGTTTGTTTTCTTGCTGAAAATTTGGGTGTGCTTGAGAGGATGGATTTTGTGGTTCCTTAGAAAATAAGAAATAATACAGTTAGCCCCTATTATTAGGAATTATAATGTTTCCTTTCTTGTATTCCATATGATTTGATTATGCCATGATTCTATCCTCCTCAATGTAATTGATTGGTTGTTTTGTTTTTTGTTGTTTCTCTAACTTTTTATGGGTTGTGATTATTCTCAAATTGTTGTGCTTCTGTTTGTCTGCTTGAAAAGCATTGGAGACTTTGAAAGAGGATTTTAAGTTCGGTGCTTTTTTTGTTGTTGTTTCCTTAATTTTGCATGGGCTGTGATTGTTCTCAAATTGTTGAGCTTATTCATTGTGATTGATTTTTTTTTTTAATTTTTTTTATGTGTTTTTGTGATTTTTTCCTGTTGCTATTGCTGTTTCTAGACTTGTTTGTTGGATGTTGTTTCCTAGTTTTATATGGGTTGTGATTGTTCTCAAATTGTTGCACTTTTGTTTTTCTTCTTGAAAAGCTTGGATCCTTTCAAGGAGGATGTGGTGTTTGCTACTGTTTGTGTGTTTTTTTTCCGTAGTTTTGTATAGGCCGTGATTGTTCTCAAGTTGTTGTTTCTTGGTTTGTATGGTTGAAAAGCTTCGAGACTTTCATGGAAGATTTTGCATTTGACGTTGTTTGTTGGTTGTTGTTACCCTAATTTTGCAAGGGCTGTGATTATTCTCAAATTGTTGTGCTTTGGTTTGTCTTCTTAAAAAGCTTGGATTTTGTGTTTGGCGTTTTGTTGGTTGGTGTTTCCCTAGTTTTGTTTGGGCTATGATTGTTCTCAAATTGTTGTGCGTTGGTTTTTCTACTTGAAAAGCTTGGAGGCTTTGAAGGAGTTCAAAGGATTTTGTGTTCGGGGTTTTGTTGGTTGTTTACTTAACTTTGTATGGGTTGTGATTGTTCTCAAATTATTGCGTTTCTGTTTGTTTGCTTCAAAAGAGGCTTCTTTCAAGGAGGTTTTTGTGTTTGGTGTTGTTTGTTGGTTGTTGTTTCTCTAGTTTTGTATGGGCTATGATTGTTCTCAAATTGTTGTGTTTTGGTTTGTTTGCCTGAAAAGCTAGGAGGATTTTGTGTTTGGCGTTTTTGTTGGTTGTTGTTTCCCTTGTTTTGAATAGTTTGGGGTCTTTCAAGGAGGATTTTGTGTTTGGCATTGTTTATTGATTTCTTATTTTCTTATTTTCTATGGTTGTGGTTGTTCTCAGATCCAATGTGTGTGTGCTTGAAAAGTTTGGATCCTTTTTGTTTGTTTTCTTTCCAACATCCCAAATTTTGGGTCAAAAAGTTTAGGAATAAGACTAAGATAAGTAGACTAGTAAGCCCGTTGAGTCAAAAGCAAGAAAAAGCTTAAGATAATTATTAAAAATTATTTTTAAACCTTAAAAATTAATGGAAAAGATTATCAATGATGACCATCTATTTCAAATAAAAGGATAAGATTTATGAGTAGGTCAAGAAGAACATAATTTTTAAATATGTTAATAAGAGTAGAATGAGCAATGACCTATCTCTATATGAATTTCAAAATTATAGGATTTGACATTTGCCTGAACTCTAAAAGAAAGCAAACCAAAAATTATTTTGGTGGAGGTAAAGTAATAGAAAGGTCTATAGGTAGTAACTCTTTCTCTCATATATTGTGCAATTGTTCTGCAGGTGTGTTTGTGCCATCGATTATATTTGTTTCATGAATATATGAGAGAAACAATTATATATAAATGTTCATATTGTGGTGATTTGATTATTGGATTGTGTCCTGAGACTGTAAGCCCTGGTGTGCATTCAACTTGGTTATTGGACTGTATGTCCTGAGGCTGTAAGTCCTCGTATGCATTTTGCGTGATTATTGGACGGTATGTCTTTGGGCTGTAAGACCTGATGTGCAATATGTGTAAATATTAGGCTGTGTGTTCCCATGATAAATGATTGTGTTGCATAGTGAATGCTAGCTGAATATGATGATTGCTTATTGGATGGTTTGTTTTGCATGCTTTGTAAACTTGCATATTTTATTATGGTCTATTGTTACTACTGGGATTCTTAGAAATCTCACCTCTTTCCTTAAAATGACATACAGTAAAGGCAAGCAACTCAAAAGGCAAAGACATGGTCATCGTTGACACATGAGAAGGGGAGAAGCTCGGATAGCTTTATTTTGTTGGCCTTTTGTATAATCTTTTCTCTTATACTTAGGCTTTTAGTTAGCTTTATATGGCTAATGTTTGTGTATAATACATATGAATGAATATGTACTTAGTAGTGGTATCAATACACAAAGTAGTAATATCAGTATTATCATTATGCTTAATTAACGATATAATGATGAGCATATGTATGAATCAAGTTCATAATTTGACAAACGATTAAGCATAAAGAAGAGCGATAGATTTAGGGCAGAGCAATGGGCGGGTTGGGCAGCCCATGCCCTAACCCATAGCCCGCCCATTTAATTTTAAATGGGTATGGGTTAGCCCATACCCATACCTCAACCCATTTAAACCCGTGTAAATGGGCTAGCATATAAATGGGCGAGTTTCATCGGGTTTTGAGTAACCCATTTATATTTGACTTATTTATTTTTTAGAAAAAAAAACATAAATAAGCATTAAACATAAACCCAAATTCATCATTCTAAATTATGAAATCTGAATCTTCAAAATTCAAAAATAATAATTCACACAAAAACCTAAATTTAGGTAAGTACCATCATAACATAATTTTGATGTTAAAATTCCAACTTTTAAATTAAAACATTACAATTAAAGTTCAAAGATTAAAAAAATGGCATGCTTCCATTGAAACTACATGTTTCAGTCTTCACCATCATCTTCAGATTTATTTGAGGAAGGGGCGGTAGCTATTAGGGTTAGGGTAGTTAATAAAAAATATATAGAGTAAATACCCTTTTGGGTCCCTGGAAAAAAACACGGACCCCATTTTGGTCCCTCACACAAAGAAATGCCATTTTTAGTCCCTGAAAAGGACGAATAAAGGTTGATTAGTGAACATTTTGGTCCCTCGTAAATTTCCAAAAAACCCTTTTTAGTTCATAAAAAAGTCTCATTTTAGTCCCTAAGGACTAAAATGATGTCCGTGTTTTTGGTCGGGACCCAAAAGGGTATTTACTCAAATATATATATGGGGATATCATTTCTGCAGTTGCTGCAGAAAATTTTTTATTCAGCAAGTGAGAAACGAACTTTTTTTTTTTTAAGAAAAAGACGAAGGGTGGAGCAAACTGTTATTAGCCCACGACCATGCACACTCTGACGGTGGTGGATGATGCCCAAGCTCGCTGGCGCTGAAGCCCAATTTCTGATTTGTGTTGAGCTCTCCTTGCGGCGGTGTGAAGACGCAGCTCGCCGACGGATTTGGTGGAGGATGATGCTGCCGGCGAGAGGTGGATGAAGATGGATGGAAGGATCTCTCTCAGTACGCGGCTGTCTCTTGCCGCTATGTAGCTACTGATGAACTCTTCTCCCCCTTAGTTGCGACGTCATCGGTGTTGGTTGGGGCGGCCAAGAAGACCCACGATGCATCTCGCCGTACCTGTTGTTTCTGAATCTCTCTCAGGTCACCGGCGCACGACAGGTACTTCGACAACAACAAGAATGCTAAGAATGGCAAATACTTCTACGACAACTTTGGTACAATCCTATGAGAAGGAGTTTGAGCCATGAGCATATTGGATGACAGGCTGCCACTGGTTGAAAGTTATTGTTGTTGCCACTCTGAGTGTCCTGTGCAAGTGCTGCTGATGCTCTAAAGGCCCTTCCGGAGACTCTGTTCTCCCTCACCGATAAACTCTTTTGCACTTTGAATGGAGAGATGAATTGTTTATTAATTAAGAAAGGAAGAAGAGAGATGAATTGTTTATTAATTAAGAAAGGAAGACCAAGTCAAAACCGGCGGCCAGGAAAAAGAAGCAATGTGAAAGAATGGAGAAAAGGTTTGGAAAGAAGCAATATAATGTGGAAGAATAGAGAAAAGGCCGGTCAACAAAGGTTGCTAATAAGAAGCAAAGTAACGTGGGACCCATTGCATACATTGGACCAATACATCCATCTGCATCTTCCAGGGCCTTGTCATGCATGCTAGATGAATCGCTCTCTTGACCTTTCGTCCTTTCACCTTCCTGCAAATGGAAATTTGCTTATGAGTTCTTGAATTCCCTCCTTGCCCAAAGTATCCTTCAAGTAAATTGCAGCTGCTGCTACCACATCAGGAATCACTTTTCCATCATAATCTCTATCAAGCAGTCTCAACGATCACCTATTTGAAAATTGTTGGTGGCGTTTAAGAAGTGGATACTGACCATTTTCAGACGGAGGCCATGGAAATGAGATTTGAATAGCTAAGGCCCATGCAAAGACACAGCGAAGGCCCATGCAAAGATGAGTATGATCGTTGGAGAAGGAGTGAGCAACATTAGAACTGTCTCGGGTCTGTGTGTTGTCGACGGCTATGGAGGAGGGATGAAGCTTACCGGCGCTGTTGGTGTTCGCTGGAAAATGGAAGAGGGAGGCCGACGAAGGTGCTCTAGAAGAACAAAGAAGGAAGGTGAAGGTGAAGAACGAATAAGGAAGGTGGTCTCAGCTCTCCCGCGGCGCTGGTTTCTGTGATCTTGGGCTTCCCTCTCTTGCGTCTTTTACGGTGGTGCGCCGCATTGAGAGAGAGAGAGAGCTGAGAGCATCGGATCCATCTTCACGCATCATCCTTCCGGCGGTTTTGATGCTGAAGCTCCCGCTGCTGTCGGTGTTCACTGGAAAATCAGAGGGAGGTTGACGGTGATGGATGGTGCCGAAGCTCGCCGGCACTGGAGCCCAGTTTCAGATCTGTTCTGACTCTCCTCACGGCGCCCCGGAGATCTTCTTCTTTCCTTCGATCTGGACCTTTACCTTCCTCTGTCGCGGGCGACCACACCTTCTCCCTCAACCACTGTTCACCAAAGTAGGGCGCCGCGGGGGAGATAGAGCTGGGATCTTCCTTCCTTCCATCTTCATCGACCTCTTGCCGGTGAGCTTCGTCAGTGGAAAGAAAAAGAAGAACCTGCGTACCAAAGAAAAAACAGAGATGGCGCAGAGAGAGTGAGCCAAGAAGATAAGAGGAGGGGGGAAAAAAAGACACGACACCGTTTCTGCGTTGCTGCAGAAATGTTAATCCCTATATATATATACACTAAATGGGCGGGTATGGGTAACCCAAAGGTGTGACCATAGCCCGCCCATTTAATTTTTAAATGGGTGGGTTTTAACCCAACCCATTATGCATCTTTTTGGGCGGGCTCACCGGATTATGGGTTTCTTACTCAACCCTAGATAGATTAAACGTGATATCAGAAAGGAACTCTGATACTATTGAGTCTAAGGAATGATGAGTTTTTAATGAAGAATTTGAACCACTGATAAATTGTTTTAGGAAATTTTAAATATTTCATAAAAGCATATATGAGTTTATATTATTACTCTGTTTCTTTTGATCAAGCAGTTTGCAACTTTTGCTTTCACTCCTTCATTTTTTATCTCTATTTCTTTTTCATTATTAATTACTGATAATTAATTAGTAATCCCAAATGTCATCCAAATGTCTTTTGTTTGAGGACTCTATATCATTTGTCATCCAAATGTCTCTAGTAATCCCAAATCCCAATTTGTCTTTTGTTTGAGGACTCTATATCTTTGTTGCTTTTTCATCATTATTATTTGTACGATTCCAAATGCTCGCCTGATCCCAACTGATTTTCTAATATTATCCATGATACTAGATTTCAAGTTGGACTCTTTTGACACCACCACCCAAATCACAAAATTAAATCCTAAATCTCTCTTCCCAAATTCATTTGTTGAAATTTATCATTAAGTAATCCTAATGTTTAATTCCCAACCTTTAATTATAAGAGATTCAAACAACTTAAGCGATGAAAAATAGAAATTGCTGTACTTTTAAGAGGGTAGTCTTCAATAGTCAATACTATCAAACATTCCAATAAATCCAATCCCATGCAAACCAATGACACCAACATTTTCCACACCTTATCAAACATTAAATCCAATCCCACAGTCTTATCTAGAGGCATCTCAATTGCTTTGGGTGGTGCCTCGTGAGCAAATATAAAATCCTTACCAAAGCTTTTCCCCTGAGTTGCTAGTTCATCCACTCCTTTGAGCATTCTTTCCCAACTTGTAGTTTGACATTTGAACACCATCTACTTAGACATTTGTTTTGAATTGCTTGGACTCCTTGAGCATCGGATTTTTCCTCATAAACTGGATATTTAATTATGACTTTATTTTTTATGCACTTAATTATGACTCGATTTAGCAATAGCATTTGGTTAAGAAAATTAAGATGAACTGTGATTAGAAGAAAAGTTATAGAGTACGCGTATCTCTCTTCGATTGTACTGAAATTACAAAGATATTTCCTCTAATTTTGAAACCAACGTTTAGTCTAATTATAAGTACACAATATTCTATAAAAGATTCTATAATATGATTTTTTTAATTAAAAATTCTGTAAAAAAATATAATTATTAAGTTTCCTAATAATCGAATTGTTTGAACTTTCCAATTTTAATAATTTTAACTATAGATATAAAAATATGTAAATAATTTTTTGAAATATTATATTAAAAATAATAAATATATAATAAAAATTTTAAAAATTATATTGTTCAATTTGTCCCTTATTTTATTAATAAACTCTAACTCATTTTAAAAACATTCTGAATTTATATGCTTGAAATGTAAAGTTATCAAATTATTCAATTTTATAATATGATAAAGATTTTAAAAACATATGCATTAAAATTGTTTTAAAAAAGATTAAATTTCTGTTAATTAGGGATGTTTTAAGCTAAAACATGTGATATAACGATCAATTAACTGTTGAAAATGAAATAATTCAAAATAGACAATACAGTGTCACGTGACTTTTGATTTCAATAAAAGCTTAAGTAGATTTTGAAAATAGAAGGAAAGTATAGTTATAATTAAGATAAAATAGAGATAAGATGTGTTTAGTTTACTGTGCTAAAAATTTTCTTGAATGCATCACATTTTATTTATATTTGGAAACTAAAATTCAGTTTGTAAAACCCAGCCAATTACCATATCATATTCATATAAAAATGTTCAAGTATATTTAATAATAGATTTAAATACCATTTTTGCCATGAAAGTTTAGTCTAAGAAGCACGGTCACCCAAAAGTTTTTTTGGTATCATTTTTGCCTCGGAAGTTAACAAAAAAGAGCAAATATGCCCCGAAGTTTTTTTAGGAGCAAATTTGCCCCCGAAAATTTATAAAGAAGAGCAACCATTAAACAGTCAAGATCAACCAATAGGCAAGATTGCTATGTTTTTAAATTTCTGGGGTAAAAATGATACCAAAAAAACTTTCAGGTGACCCGTGCTCCTTAGACTAAACTTCCATGGCAAAAATGGTAATAATATAATGTTCTTGTATCCAAGTACAAGTAGGTTTTAGAGATTTTTTAAAAAGAAAAAAAGATAAAAAAAAAAAAAGGATTAATTTACCCTAAGTCTCTAATCAAGTCTTTCATATCACCTTCCTTCTATTATTTTTCTCCCTCTTTTGGTATAAAATCAGGACAAACAATTATTCCTTATAGCAATCAGTCTTTAATTAGCAAAACCCATTACATCTCTATGTAACGTCTCATAAGGCTCCTATAACCACTCCAAGCCAGTGTCCTTGGTCAAACTCCAATTTGATAACCAATCAGCGTGCAGTGAAATACTGTTTCTATACATATTTTTAAGGGAAAATCTACCTCAGGGTCCAAATTAGCAAAAAAATGTATAAAAAAAAAACTCAAAAACAAAGTCACATATCAAAAAGGTCACAAGACCTTTTCTGGTATTATTTCATAAATGTTAACAACTAAATCAGTACCAATTAACAACTAAATCAGCAGCACTAACAATTAAATCAGTACCAGTTAACAATTAAATCAGTACCAGTTAACAACAATATCCTAACAAGTAAATCAGTACCATTAACAACTAAATCAGTATCTGTTAACAATTATATCAGTAGACATTAACAACTAACGTTTTATGAAATAATACCAGAAAAGGTCCTAGTGCCTTTTTTGACATGTGACTTTTTCTTAGGCCTTTTTTAACAATTTTTTTTCCTAATTTGGGCCCTGAGATGGATTGTCCCTATTTTCAACTTGCATCTCCTATTCTTCTGACACCAATATTTGTATTTCGGGTTAAGGTGAAAAATGCACACGTGCTTTATCCTGAGAAGCGTCTAACACCAAGTGCTTTTTTTAGGTGTAAAAATACACATGTTGACGTGGTTACAATAAGGTGCAAAAATATCGTTTGATCGTTAACTTTGACTGATCAAGTCGGGTGGTTAAGTTTTTGGTGAAATAACGCTAAGCTTCAACTTTTGGCAAGTTTACTACTGTTTCAAATTGAACGCTCATCTTAGAGAAATACTCCGATGGGGTAATAAAATCTTTTGCAGATACGGCAAACTGTGATTTGAAGGTTTATCTTAGTGACGCACCCGAGTTCGCGAATATGAATAATCAAGCATAAAGTTCCATCGCGCAGGGATAGCAAATCGTTCTCATTAATTTAAAAGTCGTGACCACAGAAGTACGACGTGTTCGTCCAAAAGTCTTACAACTGAGTAACAACCTCGGTAACAAAAGATTCAAAAAGAAAATAAAAGATTTAGAAGGGAGGAGCTTGTTCTTCTTCATCTTCATCTTCATCCGCCCCAAAAGGGATCAACTTTCCTTTCTCGCTGACATAGGCTAGAAAGTGTAGACTGACGGTGTTCAGGGGGACTTCAGGATTCAGAACCCGGATCTGTGCCACGACATTATCAAAGGATTGCATGACTGCATTAGCATATTCTGAGAGCTATGCCTGTACGTGAGAAAGTTCCCCATCCTTAGCCTTCAGTGAATCTTCTAAATGGGCGGCATTGGCTTGCACCTTCCCTATGAACAACATGTCATTCTGATGAACCTCCTCCTGACGGCGAATCACCGAGTTTGCTGTTGTCAGTTTCTCCTCGGCTTGGGATGAGCTTGCCTTGAGCACCAGTATTTCCTCCTGCAATTTGCCCTTCTCGGCTTGGGCCACCTACAGTTCACTCCGAGCTTTGTCCCTCTCCCCGGTAAGTCTCGCCAGATCAGCATTATCTTTCAAAGGAGCAAGCTCATGGGCCAGATTATCCCTTTCTGCTGTAATGTGACGTAACTGGACGAAGATCGTGGCGTATTTGATTTTGAGGGCGGCATAAGGGCGAAGGAGAGAAATGGCTTTATAGCCTTCAACTTCCATTGTGGCAATTTCCTCCTTATCAGCGTTCGAGAGACCTGAAGGTGCTTGAAATCGGGCAGGTGGACGAATGACGTCTAACAGTTCCTTTGTTACCCCGTGTTCCCACAGGATACCCCCAGACAGAGTGGCATGAGTGGGAACGGTTTTTGCGGAGGACGGGGTAGAAGTCGTCTGAGTTTGGGAATGGGGAGTTGGAGATGGAGCCGTTGGGCTATCCAGGGTCTGCTTACACTTGGCTTTTTTGGACGCTCCTTCTCCACACTTGGATCCATCCTTGGGCGCTGACCGTTTACGAGAGGCCCCGGCCATAGCAATTGTTGGGATCGTTTGGGTGGCCGTAGTAGGGTTACCCGAGGTCGGGTCGACCAGGTTAGCCCCAGCATTCTGAGGAAGCGCCGTAAAAAGCCCATAAAGCTTGGTCTCCCCATACGTCGGCGTGCAAAACAAGAGAAAAACGTCAGTTTCAAGAGATGATAAATTGTGTTATACCGAAGTTAATGGATACACGCAGGTGTGTGATGTCATACTCGCGGAGGGCCGCCGTCTAACTAAAGGAGTGGGAATGAAAGCGGCGGGATCCATAGGATCCTTTAAGCCGTTTGCTAACTCCAC
Organism: Acacia melanoxylon; assembly: GCA_019022615.1. Lineage (NCBI taxonomy): Eukaryota > Viridiplantae > Streptophyta > Magnoliopsida > Fabales > Fabaceae > Acacia > Acacia melanoxylon. The sequence goes on from JAFJYJ010000003.1 coordinate 19,092,861, forward strand.
AAGTTTTTCCACGGCAATTTCCTCGGGTTTAGAGAAACTGGCAGGTTTGGGGGCAAAGTCATCAGCTTCAAGCTTATGGTGGTTAGTAGACCAATATAGAGGGAATTGCCCTTCAACTTCCCCATGGCTGGTAGCCCGAAGAAACCATGGCACTTGCCCGGGTTCGGCAACAACTTTGATGAAGGCGGATTTGAAATTCTTCCAGGAATCCATGAAATGTTTGAAAAGCTTACGTTCACGGACTCCTCGGAGTGAGGTCCAGCCAAACCACGTCGTGGTACCCCGGGCAAGGATGTTGGTTTCTAGGGGGAAAAAGGACATGAAAAATGGAACAGTGCAGACAACATCCATCTCTCTGCATAAACTTTCAAAAGCAATGGCAAATGCCCAGCCATTGGAATGGAGTTGTGTAGGAGCAAGTTGTAGGTGGTTCAGGAGGCATATCTGAAAGTCGGTAAAAGGGAGCTTGACGTCAAGAAGGCTGACAACATCCCGGTAAAGGAAAAAGAAATGGGGATCCTTATCCCATCGCCAGCCAAAGGCCACTGACTCATCCCCCTAGGGAAGCCGTATGGTATATCTCTCCCCATCCCCAAGCCAAGTGACAGGACATTAGCCGGGGTCAGGGTATTCTTAATGTGGGTGACACATATGTTAACAGCTGGACCAGGTCTAGTTGGAACTTGGGAAACGGCAGACGAGCTGGATTCCCCCGTCATGGATTGGTCGGTAGGACACGAAGACGAAGCCATCTATACATATGATAAAGAAAAAGGGTAAAAATCAAAAAATGATATATACCTGAGACAACAGAGCTATCTCGGCAAGTAACAAAAGATGCTTGACCAGGACGACTTGAAATGGTAGAGACCGGGGTGATTGGTGGCACAATGTTACACCGGCATTTGTTCAAAACTATGTCGGCTTCCCTATAAAGCTCTAATCTAGCGAGCTCAATACTTTTGTGGCAGCACTCGTCACATGGGGTGGGCAAATATAAAATACTGAACAAAATATTGCGCAAATATAAAAAAAGGAAAACAATGAAAGTACCTGTTAAAAAGTGCAAAAGGAATAGACCGTTTCGATGATGAAGAGAAAAATTCAGAGCGAAAGGGTGTTCTCTGTGAGAGTAAACAAGTTTTTGGCGTGTAAAGTGGTCAGAGGAAGAAGTTAGCGGGAATTTATAGGCGTTGCGAATTTGAAAAGTCAGGGGTCGCGATGTAAATGTCTACTGGAAGCTAGGGTTAAAACCCTAAAAGGTAATGATGGCTGACACGAAATGACGTGAGCATTAAATGCGCACATATATCGGAGGCGGCAAAGGTCGCCAGTCCACGAAAAGTGTCGGCTATGTGCCAGGGCGTGTTTGGATGCACAGCTGTCGATATTAATTATGAAAAGGCTTGTTTGAATTTTATATTGCAATATCACCCCGGATTGAGTGGTGATTAATTCCAAATGTCACCCCGGATTGAGTGGTGATTAATTCTAATATCACCCCGGATTAAGTGGTGATTAATTTTTATGTCACTACGGATTGAGTGGTGATTAATTCTAACGCTAACCTAAAGTGAGTGGCGGTTAATTTTAATTATAGCCGGGTTGGGAGGTCAGTTCAGACAGCGCATTGGATTACTCTGATGTAAAGCGCCTGTAGTGCATAAATTACACATCAAAGAATTACCGCAATGTTCAAAGTATCCTTCCATTAGAATTTGAATGGGTTACATAACATTCTTACGGGAAGATAGACTGCGTTACAAACTCAAAAAGATAAAAGCAAAGCCAACATGCAGCAAATCATTAAAATCTACAGATTGGTGATGCAGGCTTCCCAACTCGTCACAGATAATTGGCATCCAAAGCCACCAGTAGCAACTGCCCAATTCTCATAATGAACTCTTGGGTGCTGGACAAGCTTCAGATGACCATCGTAGTGATGAAGATCCAAGAGAATCAGTTGAGATCCCAGTTGAAGTTGAGCCAGGTAGATGAAGATTGGAAAATATATTTGGGATCCCAGATATTCAGGGAACCACGCGAATGAAGACTGGAAAGTATATCTGGATTGAGAGGCTGAACAGAAGGAGCCTCGTGTCATGGTAGATCTTCTCCCTTTCAGTCTTGTTTTGCGCCCCCACATTCCTGGAATGCCAGAAGCATGGGATAAAAGGATAGAGTTGTTCATCAATGAGCTTGATGAAGGCACACATGAATGAGAAAGATAAGGAGTGTAGAGGGAGGCAACATGAATTTATAGGCGTTTGGGATCAGAAACGCCAGGCGTAATTAATGCCTCTCCAATTGAAATGTAACGCCAAGCGTAATTAATGCCTCCCCAATCAAAGCGCAAGCATTAAAGATGATGCAGACGTTTCTAGAGAATGTAATGATGATTGGAAGAGTAAGAGGTGGGCATTGAATGCACACGAAAACCAAAGAGTTATTAGCATTGGCTGTTGTGCGGAAATGAAGTACATATCCCAAGGGGGCGGAAGGACAGTTATTACTGTTCCTGGGGAGTCACGCCCATTTATGGACTGATAGAATTTCTTGATGCCCAAGATTGGGGGCAACACGTGGCTGGAGCTTATAATGTCGGCTTTGATCGAGTTCCCATCGTCAAGGCAAATCTCGGGCATCATGAAGGTTGAGCGAATGATTGAATAAAGCCATCCCGCCAGTTTGGAACACTGGCTATGGCCAAGTTTCAACTCGGACACCGTAAAGATAAACGAATGGTAAAAGAAAACCTTCCTGCCAATTTACAACGTCGGATATGGCCAAATTTCAATAGCTAAAAGAAACCTCGGGCGTCATGAATGGTGAGTGAGTGATTGAAGAAAACCACCCTGCTATTCATGACAGGGGGCACAAGTACAAACTCGGGTTCAGGAAATCCCGAAATGCATTACCAACCTAGAGCTTGGATAAGTGAAGTCTGGGTTGGCGGATAACTTAATCTCAACACATCAGAAACCTGAAATACCGAGCTTGGGGGAAACTGTTATGGACCCATATATTGGGCCTAGCGGATATGCGGACTAATAAGGACATGTATGGTAAAACCCTTCTTTAACCAGCTAAATAGTTAATTATTCTTTTATCCTGCTCATGACCTAAGACCGTACGAGTAGTGGAGCAGGCAATCCAGGATCGTACGAGTAGTGGAGCAGACAATATCAAAACGTGGGAGGCGCATACTGCATGGGCAACAGATTGACAGACATGGGAGTGAAACCCTAGGTAATCCTTATAAATAGGAGACTACCCACTAGGTGCACTCTCTACATTGATTATTCCATTGCTTATCATTCAGTCTCACTGTGCACATACCCCACCCCTTTGGCGAAGAGCCTTCTTTGTATAGCATAGTGATCACCGAGCACTCTGTGTTATCTTCTTCATAGATAACATAGAGCAACCATCTCTTTACTGGTGTTAACCCCTCGACATCTTTAAAGAGCTCATTGATCCAAGAGTAAACATCCCCTAATCCATTTGGATTAGACACTTGTGTTCTACACCAGAACACAGTTAGAAATTTTGTCATTTGCTTCCAATTATACTCACTTCTCCATCTCCTAATTGCTCTAAACAAAATATTAAAACTATAATCATAATTTATTTAAAGTTTTAATAATATCTCACTCAGTAAGACTTTTTGTTCTCACATCATATATTTATATCTTACCCACATTTCAATTTTCCTTAAAAGCAAAATCATTGTCATTTCTTTTACACTTTAGTTCTAAGAATTCACATAATCCATTTAATTAAACTTAGGAAAAGAGAGGAGCTTTCATACATAACACTACACCCACCCTAGGATATTGAGCAGAGGAGCAGAAATAGACGAAGGAGACTCCTGCAATCACATACACAGCAGCAAAATAGGGGAAGGAAAACACAGTCCCACTCACCCACGGCAACTAGCAGAAACGCTAAAGAAGAAAAAACGCAGACTACACGCAGAACTAAACACATAGATGCGACCAGAAGGAAGAGGAAGCACAATGAAATGCTTCGTCACACTCCAAAGCTAGGGATTTTAATTTTGCCTCCCCTTTTCGGCGTAAAGTCGGTCAAAAATGGATGAGGAAAAATATCAGGTTTTTCCCATTATGCTTTCAGCAAAATGTAATATAAATATAATATAAGATAAAAATCAGATGGTAAATATTATTTAGATTGGGATAGTGATGACATGAGAGTTTTTTTTTTCTTTCTAAAAGGGATCGTGATTGGAATAGCTTTTAAAAAGTCAATCGAGATGAAAAATGACTGAAAATGACATAAATCTTATTGAATATTATATATTGTGATAATTTAAGATAAAAAATTATTATTAGTTTGTATAATTCATTTGAATATACTTTTCTCATTAATTTTATATAACAATGGCCATCCAAATAAAAAATCAAGATTAATAATGCTAAAACTCAATATTAAATACAGGTTAACGGAAAATCAAAAGCCATCATTAGAAGCCAGAAGCCATTTCTGTTGACTTCACCTCAAAAATCGCTTTTAAAAGAAAAGCTCAGTTGGAAGGATCCAAAACCTAGGTTTTAAAAACAAAATCTTGGTTTTGGCAAAAGTTTGTCAAACAATCCAATTTCCAGAAACTATTATGCATCAAAATCTAGGTTTTGGCAAAAGTTGCCAAACACTCCAAAAAAATTGTCCAGAAGCTATTATGCATCAAAACCCAGGTTTTGGGAGGAAAAACTATTTTTTCATATTTTTCTCTCTCCTCTACCATCATCAGTATTTTTTAATACCAGTGAGTATCCCTAAGTGTTATTTAGTGCCCTTAGTACCCTGAAATATTTTTTCATGAAGAGTTATTACCCTACAATATTTTTTTAACATCCAAAAAAAAAAATCAAGATCATCAAGTATTTTTCAATATCTTTAAGTATCTTTTTAGTACCCGTTAGTATCTAAAAAAAGAAATTCAAGATGAGTCAGTACCATGAAATATTTTTTTAATATCCTAAATTAAATTTTTAAGATCATGAAGTATTTTTTTAGTACCCTGAAATATTTCATGATATTAAAAATTTATTTTATGATATTAAACTAATATTTCAGGGTACTCACACGTACTAAAAAGATACTACCTCATGTCCTAATCATAGGTACACTTTTGTAGTGCAATTTGCACTACAAAAGTGTTCCTATGATTAAGACCAGATGGAGTACTTAATACTAACGGGTACTAAAAAATATCTCTCATGGCTTTAAAAATTTATTTTATGATCTTGAAAAAAATTTCAGGTACAAACTAAACTTGAAAAAAAAAATTAGGTACTAACGGGTACTAAAAAGATATCTAAATATCTTGAAAAAAATAAATCATGATCTTGAAATTTTTTTTAGGATATTGAAAAAATATTTCATAGTAATGACTAATTTTGAAAAAAATATTTCAGGGTACTTAAAAAATATTTCAGGATATTGACTGGTATTGAAAAAATATTGATGATGGCAGAGGAGAGAGAAGAAGTTGAAAAAATAGCTTTTTAGAAAATCTAGGTTTTGGATTCAAAACCTAGGTTTTGATGCAGAATAGCTTAATGGAAAATTTTTGGAGTGTTTAAGAAACTTTTGCCAAAATCTAAGTTTTGATCCATAATAGCACGAGCGTTTGGAAAACTTTTGCCAAAACCTATTTTTTGATGTAGAATAGCTTCTAGACAATTTTGGAGTGTTTGGCAAACTTTTGTCAAAAACCTAGGTTTTGAAGTTACCCAAAGACACTATCTATCCAAAAGCTATTCTTCAAAAATTATTTTTACCTTGTAAATCCAAAAGTCATTTTTACCTCGTAAATCTCAAAAGCTATTCTTCAAAAATTACATTCAAACGGGCTCGGATCTCAAACACTCCAAAATTTGTTTTTCCCCACTAAGCGTTTACCCCCTCCAAATAGGCGAGGCCGTTTGGATATAGCTTTTGGAAAATGACTTTCATGATTTACGAGGTAAAAATGGCTTTCGGAGAATAGCTTTTGGAATTTAAGAGGTAAAAATGATTTTTGGAAAATAGCTAGTGTTTGGATAACTTCAAAACTTAGGTTTTGACAAAAGTTTGTCCAACACTCCAAAATTGTCCAGAAACTATTCTGCATCAAAACCTAGGTTTTGGCAAAATTTTGCCAAACACCACGGGCCTCTAATTCAGAGACTATATCTTAATTTCCCTTTAAGACACTATGTTCAAAAACAGAAATGTTCACCCATCATACTTAAATGAGATATCTCTCAATGAATGAGAGTATCTATTGTTCTTCTTTAAATATTGCCCTTGAAATTTGTTTTTCAAGGCAAATGAATGTGATATTAAATACTCATTTAACATAAGAGGTAGAAAACTTAGAAGCACCACCATTGTAGAGAGCAATCAAGTTCAAACAGTGATGGAAGGTCAAGAATTTTTCCATAGATTGTTTAATATTTTATTAAAAGGATCAAAATATATATAACGCAATCACAATGTAGACCCAGAGAAAAATTAGGCTCTAGTAAGAAAACCATACATCTAAAGATCTAATTGTAAATTTATATCATCGTCATTATCAATTATTATTCCATTAAAAGCCCCACAAGTTTCTAAGAACTCGAAGCATATTCCTGGCCTAAAAACGAGCTTAACATTGAAGGCACCCAAATTCAATTTATTCCAATTCACGAAAACACAATGAATGGTAAAGCCAAATTCAAATCAAGGGAGCAAAACTATTACTAGTAAGCTCAGTCATTCTATGAAATGAAATATCGCATAAAAGGCAACAATCAACTCATCTTTGCAATTCAGAGCAACGATTTGTTCGATCAGACACTGGCGCAACCAAAATGCCCAATCCTGTCATGACTACTAGTTGAGACCTGACATGGCCACAGCCACAGCCACCGCATTAGGATCATTGTAACAATTAATAGCGTCAACGATTGCCCTAGCTCGCTTGGAAGCATCAGGCTTATCAAAAATTTCTGGTCCCACAAACACACCATCACATCCCAAACGCATCATAAAAGCAGCATCGGCCGGAGTTAAAATGCCACCCGCGGCATATTGTACGACGGGAAGCCTACCCAATGCCCCCGTTATATGCACTGCCCTGGGAAGTACCCCTATCCCCCTCGATAATTCTAAACGTTCCTCCTCGTTCATATCTTGGAGACGCCTTAAGTCCTTCATGACAGACCTCACATTCTGCACTGTCTTAGCAATATCATCACCAATTGATACGCCTTGTGTCCTTATCATCACAGCACCTTCCGTGATCCTCTCCAATGCCTCTCCAAGATTTGTAGACCCACATATAAATGGACACGTGAAATCGCGCTTGTTGATGTGATTTTCTTCGTCGGCTGTTCCTAGGATCTCGCTTTCATCGATAAAATCGACACCAACAGCTTGAAGAGTCTCGGCTTCCACGACATGCCCGATCCTAACCCTCGCAATTATGGGGATCGACACAGCCGCCTTGAACTTTGCGATGAGAGATGGATCAATCGTTCGCGAACTGCAAAAGCAAATTGACTGTGAAAGGACGATAGCACACGCGCCGGCTTCTGTTGCAATTTTGGCATCTTCAATTCTTGAGACTTCAAAAATAGCACCTCCTTGAGGCATATGTGTTCTGGACGAGATTGGACTCGTACACATCCTAGAGGCATTTACACGAGATTGGACTCGTATTCTTGGGAAAGTGGAATTGCAGACCGTAACAGTAACAGTGGCGTCTTCATCCATGGCTATGAGTTTGCGAAAATGACTTGCTGATCAAGAACCAAGAACTGAGAAATGTGTTGTCCGAGTCCGCAGGATCCCCACTTACCTTGAAGACTTTGTGGTTGATGTCTCCAACTGATTTGGCGGATCAGGATACCTTCAGCTATTTTTCAGCTTACTGTTATTTACCTATTATTTAATTATTCAAATAATCAGTTAGTGCTGCAGTGCACCACGTCCTTGCCACGTAATTGAAATATCCGTTAGTGCTTTCACCTGCTGTGCCCGTCCAAGCCACGTACTGCTAGTGGCTCCTAGGTTTAGCACAGTAGCGTCAGTTATTACGTTGAGTTGTATTTGTTGTATTTGTTTAACTCCTATTTAAGGAGATTTGCTGATTGAATGAAGGCAGCGAAATTCCTAACTTTTGTATTATCATCGGCCTCCTAGTGTTTAGGTATTTTCTAAAATGGACTTGTCATTTTAAAATATGTATTTGGCAAACCCATGCCTAGTGTAACAATTCTTCCAAGTGCAATACCCTAAAAACCCTAATTATCATAAATGATATATTTTGATAAATTTATTGTCTCAAATTTTGTAATTCATTATAAATTTATGAGAAAATTCTCCTTAAAATTTAAAAGGATCAAGTGTGAATCTTGAGATTTCATTTAGGGATTATAATATACCCTAAAATAAATATAGAATTTTAGTAAATAAATACTAAAAATACAAAGGTGAATTTATCAATTGTATTTTCATCCAAAATTCATTTTGGAATTAATTAACCAATGGTTAATTATGTGACTACATATTAGGATCGGTAAAATGTGATATTAAATCACATAAAATAATAATTATTTTAGATGATCATAAGGAAATTAGAGAATATCTAATAAAGGAAATGATATTGTAATATCCAAATAATTATTTATCTTAAATATTATATTAAATAATATATCTTAAATATTATATTTGGATAAGTAATACCTATTTAAAATAGGTGAATATTTAGTCTCAAATTTTCTATTAAGTTTATTTTATTTTTCTAGGCAATTTCTTCCTAGAATTAAGGGGATCATATATTTGATTTTCTAAATCTTACTAGGGATCATAAAATATCCTAAGATTATCATAATCAAATATAACCTTAACTATATTACAAAAGCAATCGAAAATCATCAAAGGATACCTAAATCAATTAGAGAAAATTATCAACAATTATTGGGCAATTAAAATTTGCAATAATTGGAATATTTAAATTAATTTTCGAAATTAATTAATAATTAATTTTAAAAGGCATAATTAAGAAGTATATGAGTTGAATTAGTAATTAAAGGCTAACAAAGACCCAAGATTAATATTAAGGGAATTTCTAATGATCATAATTGACTTAGGAACCAATCATACTTTGACAATTAAGCCTAAAAACATCTAATACACAATATTAGGGATTTTTACCGAGATTAAATTAATTCCCATATTTTGTAGCAAATGGGCGAAATTCACCACTAAATTAGGCTTGGTAATAGCACAAATTATTAAATCCAAGAGCATCATAAATCTTACACAAATATCAACACTAGTAATCAAGACTTGTTCAACCCAACGTTAAAGGCTTGGATTAAATTTAATAAAGCTAATTTGAAGGTTTTAGAGTTAATTTCATAAAGCCTAATCCTTGTAAGATTAAAATCAACCAATAAGAGAATTTTACCAAGGGTTTTGTGAGATAAATAAAACACAAATCCAAGAGTAAAAAGGGGAGAGAGATTTCGGTGCAAACATGGGGGAATAAGAAGTGCAATTGTTAATTATAATTAACCAATTAAACATCACAATCAAAGTAATTAATGAAGAAGACTTTGAAGGCAAATGGTGATTAAATAAAATTCAAATTAAAGAGAAATTAGGGGAGGGGGACGGTTTGCAAGGGGAAGAAAGAGTGAAAACTAATATCTAGATATTAGTCTTAAACAAGTCATAATCAAGAATAAATGCAAGAAGACTTTGGGGTTAATGATGATGCAAGCATAGGTAATAAAGGTAATTAATGTTTAATTAATAAATGGTAAGATAAAAACCATTAGGATAAATTCAAGACACAAGTAAATGAGAAACAATAGAAAATAAATCGTATCTTGAAAACCATTGATCATAGAACAAATATAAGTAGATATTATGAACAAGCACAATTTAAGCTTGAACTTGGTTATCTCCAAAGTGATTTTCATAAACTTTTGAGATTCATACTTAAGTGATTTAAAAGTTTAAAAAAGACCTTAAATCAAGTCATAAAATTGTGATTAGGAAAATGAAAAGGGATCTTAAATAAAAACACCAACTTACACCCAGCTAAATTAGCATTTGGAGTAACCAAAGATTGGAACAAAATATCTAAGGAAAGAGGGGAGTAGGTGGCGGTTTTGTAGGGTTAGATGGGTGAGATTAAAACTTCTTTACTAAGTTTAAATCCAAAGGTTAAAATTGATTAGAAGATGTTAGGTAGTTAACCCAACTTTTGCTATAAATAGAAGGCAAGAGTCTTCATTAATCCTCACCAATTCACAATCAAGCACAAAGCTTGTAGTAACCGAAATCAAGAGAGAAAGTGAGAGTGAGAAGCTTTGGGAAGGAATGAGCAAAGTTCTAGGTAAGTTCTTGAGCTTTAGCTTTGTGATTTATAGCTTAGGTGTTGTTTTGATTCATAATCTTCCAATTATAGTTTTATTTTCATGTTTTTATGGTTATAATTGGATTTATTTCGAAAAAAAATGATGAAGAAGAAATTATAGCAAAATTTTTGGAAGATTATGGTCAAAGTAGCGAAGCTCTGGTGAAAATTTGTCGGTTAGCGACTTCCGAAAGAAATTTCAAAAACGCTGGTATCTTATGTTGAAGATGCTATGCTAAAATTATGATAAAATTCATGGTAAAATTAGACATATAGGGATTTCCAAATACACCTACAGCATGTCGTTTTGAGTTATGTACAAAGAGATAAAAATGTTCGAAGTTAGGCTAAATTTTCTGGAAATTTCTGGGCAGAGGTTGAAATCACGAAAACTGGGAATTATTTATGAAATCTGGGCAAGAACCAATAATTGTTCCTAAAATTATACATCCTAAGGTTTCCGAGAAATTTTACGGATCCTCATTCCGAGTTCTGTAGAATTAATTATGATTTTTCAAAGTTAGGCGAAAAATCAGCCATTTGTTGTACAATAGCGTTTTTACGAAAATAAAGAGGGAATTAAATTGTAAATAATTAATCCAGGGGTAAAATGGTCATATATAGCCAAAATATCCCTTGAAATAATATTTGTGAATTAATAGAGGCGATATTACCCTTATAGGATATCTGTGAACGCCTTCTGTCAAAACGTACCGAAAATCATCAACGAAGGTACGTTCGCGTACTATAACAGTAACTTTGATGTTTAATGTATGCTTATATGTGATAGACGATAACTTTACATCTGATGTGTGCTTACATACTATTGGGATACATCTGCTATGTGCTTACGTACTATTGGGATACATATGCTGTGTGCTTACGGGATACATCTGTTGTGTGCTTATGTACTATTAGGATACATCTGTTGTGTGCTTACTTGATACATTTGTTGTGTGCTTATATACTATTGGGATACATCTGTTGTGTGCTCATGTACTGTTGGGATACATCTGCTGTGTGCTTATGTATTGATTGTTGCAGAAATGCCATGAATATCTGTCATACATATACTTTGTCATATTTAAGCATTAGGTTAACCGTTACCGAGGTCCGATGGGCATTGGACCTCGCTCTTCCTATAGCCTCAGGATCCGGAGGAATTAGGATCGAGGACAAAGGAAAGCAGCACCAGTGAGAACCCGGCCAGAGAATTTCTTTTTGGATATGTATTATCGTACTTTTAGATATTCAGATAATTGTATCGATGTATAAGCAACCAGATACACCAACAGTGAATGTTTATCAAATACTCGTTCTTTTAAATTGTTCCGATGCTCTACTCTGATTAAAATATCTTCAAAACGCTTTAGAAAAATGGGGTGTTACACCAAGCCTACATTCTCATTTTCTCAAGTGGTCATTTTCTTAAGTGAACTTATCATTTTTATATTGGAACTTTTTTATTTTTAGATATGAACTTTATATATAAACCCGTGAGAATTCTTCCAAGTTTGCATTCTCACTTTGTCAAGTGGTCATTTCCTTAAGTGGATATGTCATTTTCATATCAGAACTTGTTATTTTTAAATATGAACTTGGTAAATCCATGTTTAGTGTAGGAATTCTACCAAACCTGCATTCTTATTTGCTCAAATGGTGATTTCTTTAAGTGAATTTATCATTTTCATATCAAAACTTATCATTTTTAAATATAGGGTTAAGTAGCAAATCCGACCTGGAAGTATATGCTCAAGAGCAATGTTGCCCTGGAAGTTTTTTTTGTCTCAATGTTGCCCCGGAAGTTTGAAAACGTAGCAAACTCGCCCTTTTCCGTTAAAAAAGTTAATGGTCAAAGTCAATTTTTTAACCGTCAACATTAGTTTTTTGATGGAAAAGCGAAACATTGCTACGTTTTTAAACATCCTGGGCAACATCAAACCTAAAAAAACCTCCAAGGCAACATTGCTCCGGGCGTATATTTCTGTGGCGGGTTTGCTACTTAACCCTTAAATATAAGCTTGGTACGCCCATATCTAGTGTGAGAATTCTTATAAGCATGCGTTCTTTTTTTCTTAAGTGGTCATTTCCTAAATTGAACTTGTCATTTTCATATTTGAATTTGTAGTTTTAAAATGTGAATTTGGTTTGTCTAGTATGAGAATTCTTGTAAGACTGAATTCTCATTTTATCAAGTGGTCATTTTCTTAAATAAAGTTGTCATTATCATGTCAAAATTTGTCATTTTTAAATGTGAACTTGGTAAACCCATGTCTAGTGTGAGAATTATTCCAAGCATGCATTCTCATTTTCTCGGGTAGTCATTTCTTTAAGTAAACTTGTTATTTTCATAAAGGAAATGGTTATTTTCTAAAGTGATCATTTCCTTAAGAAAACATGTCATTTTCATACCAGAACTTGTCATTTTCTAAAGTAGTCATTTTCCTTAAGTAATTTTCGATTTTCCTTAACAACGGCTATGTTACGGCAAAGTTACAAACCAAACCCTCCGCCGATGCCTTCCCTCCTCCTCAGTTCTGCAATAACAAGTTCCAACCTAGTCTCCTCTCTCACCACTACCCTTCATGACAAAAATTTTCGGCCATAGTAACTAGAGAAAGTCGCTGAGAAAATAGTTGACAATGTGTGAAATGAGCTCAAAATCGTGCTTTCTTCTCCCTTATTTTAAAACTCACCCAGGAACATTTTCACAATTTCCTTTTAATTTGAAAAAGGGCAGCTAGGGTACTCATTCCTCTATGACAATATGAATATTCGGATCACTTATATGTCATTTAGCATATGTAATAATCTTTATGTGGAATTTTCCCTTTTTAATATGGTAACATCCTTTTTAGGGCTTAGAGTTAATTGTAGCTTAAGTTTTAGTTAGTGAAAGAGAATAGAATAAATTAAAAATTGTATATATTTGTGTGTAAGTTCTAAAGGGAAAAATGTTCAAAAGAAAAATAAAAATAAATAAAATACCTTATTAAAATAATTATTTTAATAAATGAGTGTGTGTAAACTTATCTTATCATAGGAAGTTTTTTTTTAAAAAAAAAAAAAAAAAAGAACCGAAAAAACAAAAATTGTTGGAAAAAATATTATTATTTTAATCAAAAAGCAAATCAAAATCCTAATCCTCTTTCGTATAAATATCCTATCTTCCCCAGTTATGGAGTATCCCTAAGCGCGAACTGCTCCATGTAACTCCACTTTTCTCTCTTTCACTTTTCAAATCCTTTACTCCTTCCGAATCTTGCTTTTCAACTGTTCACCTTTTGTTATTCTCCTTCTATTTCCTTATACTTATCATTTGATCCTATTTATAAATTTACAAATGGATTTATCAACAGTACCAGGTGGTAAATCTTATCTTATCATGACTAAATATCCTCTTCATCACGTTTTGAAGTTGGAGGGGGTATATATATATATAAGGAGGGTACTCCTTATACATCAATGCTTCCAAAACTTTCTTTTCCTTTGAACGGACCAACCCTTTCATGTTATGACAAACATGTTTTGTTCTATATATTAAAATTTCTATACTCTATATAATTTTTATTTTAAATTTTAACTAATATAAAACCTCTTGATATAAATGTTGATATGAGGAAATTGAACTAGTAAATATGTATCTATATAATATTAATTTTTAGAGGGTAGCTTAAGCCTCTAAAATAGTATTGAGAAATATATTAATAGATATTTATATTTGTGACTTTGTAGACTCTCATTGAGAGATTTAGAATAACACTTGTGTGATTTTCTCTGAGTTAGGGAGTAGCAGGGTAACTCCAAATATGCTTCGTATACTTGTGAATTTTGTATAATCATGGATGACTATCTTTTAATTTTTTTTTTTTAAAAAAAAAAACTGACTGTATTATATGTATATGTGTATATATTGTAAATTCTCAAGTAAATAACATTACAAGTAAATTTTTTTATATCTCACTTTATTCACATAGTAAATAATTTAATTGTAATTAATGTAATGTTGGATTGTTGTTTTCTTTTAACAATGTTTGAAGATGTGATAATATTTGATATAGATGGAAACATGATTTATTGTACCTTAGCTTGTCTTTTAATGATATTATATTTATTGGTAATTGAATAGAATTGTCATAGCAGTTAGATTTGTGATTGGTTGGAATAAATAGGAATTTGTGTGGTGAGATTCTTTACCAAGTGGTATGTTATCACTTGATGCACAATGGATGACATTTGTCAGGGGCCCTTCTTCTATGTTTTCCTTTGATCGGGATTGCATTGGAGCTATGAAACATGTGACACCTCCTTAGTTGTGTTTTTTTAACGAGAGGAGCCATAGTCCATACTTAAGATCAACACCTTTGGTTAGGTATCTTAAGAACTTGTGAGCTTGGGACAATCCAATCAAACAGATATGTTTTCTGTTAGACTATGTGTTAACCTATGGCTCCAGTCAGGGATATAAGGATGGTTGCATATTATATATTGCATAAGTATATATCACATGTTATGAATAAGAATATAAGTTGTTTAATGAGGATTAACTTCAAATCATTTTATATGAGGATTGTGATATATGCGAATATACGTAATCAGTTCCTTCTTTTTATCATATGTGGTTTGCTTGTTAGGTAGAAACTTTCAGTAATTATTGAGATATGTAATCTCTTCCCTATATATTGACATTTTTCAGGTGATTGTTCTAGTAGAAAGCAAGGGAATGAACCTATGGAGTAAAACTTGAAGGCTTTCTTATGCTTCTGGAGCACATGTCATGTTGTTTTTATTTGTCATAACCTTAGGACTTCCGCATTTTGTTTTTATTTATTAAAATGATTTGAGGATTCAATTGGACACTATGGCGTGAGTTTTTTTTTTTGGAACTAATTATGTATTTCGATTATTTGGATCTTGAATGTTCTTATTGGTGACTTTTGAAATACTTTGGTTAAGTGTTTGATATTTTGGTTTGAGGTGTTACAGATATCCCAATATCTTACTTTTTCATTTATTAGTGCAAAATACCACTAGATGAAACATATATGTACCTTTTTCCCTTATAATTTGATTGAAACTTGAAAGTTTTAGGAAAAATTGTAGTGAGGTCCTAAGTTAGGAAAATACTACTAAAAGTTTCTTGAAATCTCTAATTTTATACAAGTCTCATGAAACTTTTAAGTAATATAATCGAAATGTCAAAAGACTCAAATATCCTTAGTGTCAGCTGCGTTACCTCTCAATGACTGCCCACGGACTTGTCAATAGACACCCATGGACTTGTCAATGGTACTATTAACAAGTCCATGATGGCCATTGACAAGTCTATGCTCTTGTGTTGACAAGTGAAGCAGCTGACGTTAAGGTTACTTGGGTCTTTTGACTATTCAATTATATTATCTAAAAATCTCATGGGACTTGCCTGCAAATCAGAGATTTAAAAAAACCTTTTAATAATAGTTTTTTGTAGCTGGGACCTCATTGCAATTTTTCTAAAGTTTTAATTTGTGAAAAGCCAACCTTGTTTTTTTTTTTAAAAAAAAAAAAGAAACATATCATACTTTAACGGAGAAAAGATTAATATCTCTCAGTATTGTGAATATGTTTGTTGGATCATAGACGTTAGTATGCCTGATATCTTCTTTTTTAAAAAAAAAAAAGAAAGAAAAAGAAATGGAAACTGAGATAAAAAAAGAAAGAAAATAAAGTAGCTATAAAAAAAAGTAGAAAAGATCCCACAAAAAGAACTTGGAAATTAGGAAATTGCATAGAGATGCTCTCAATTTTGAATTTTCATAAATGTCACAGAGTGAGAGTGAAATGATAAAAATAGCCTTCACTTATTTACCCCTCTCAGCTTCTCTCTCTTATTTGGTCATTCACCGTCACGCCCTCCATAACCATGGTTTGCCTGGCTGCTGAAATGCTGACGCGCTCTTGTTGGATTTTAATGGGTAAATATCGACTTGTGTTATTTAAAATGATATTGAAATGATAAAAATAGCCTTCACTTATCTACCCCTCTCTACTTCTCTTTCTTATTTGGCCATTCACGCACTCCATAACCATGGTTTGCCTGGCTGCTGAAATACTGATGCGCTCTTGTTGGATTTTAATGGGTAAATATTGACATGTTTAAACAACATTTTTGTTTTTTTGGTCAACAAATATGTGTACCGTTCATTACAAATGTGTTACCAAAATTATTACTCTAAGATTGAAAGAGGTGATTAACAAGCTGATTTCCCGTTTTCAGTCTAGCTTTCTTAAGGGGATACATATACAAGATAACATCATAGTGGGGCAAGAGATACTCCATATAATAAGCAATAATAGAAGTAAAAAGGGGTTCTTGGCTATGATGGTGGACTTAGAGAAAGCTTACGATAATATACATTGGGAATTTGTGATGCAGGTGCTTTCGGAAGCAGGTTTTGACAGTGTTTTGATTAACCTCATTATGACTTGCATTTCCCCGTGACTTACAATGTTATCTGAAATGGGTCCAAATCAAAGAACTTTAGTCCCACTAGGGGGTTGAGACAAGGAGATCATCTTTCTCCTTTGTTATTTGTCATGTGTATGGATAAGCTATCTCATATAATCTGTGATGCAGTTGAGGAAGGGAGTTGGCAGCCTATCTATATTTCTAGAGATGGTCCAAGAATCTCTCATCTTCTTTTTGCTGATGACCTTCTCCTATTTGGGGTGGCAACTGAACAACAAGCGGTTACCATGATGAACTGTCTTGATATATTTATGAGGGCTTCCGCCGGGGGGGATTAATTGCTCCAAATCCTTGATTTTCTCCTCCCCAAGGGTGTCCCTTCATTCTAAGCAAAGCATTTTTGTCTTATCCCCAATGCAAATTACTAGAGAAATCGGAAGATATCTTGGCTTCCCCTTCACCAGAAATAGAAAGACAAAGGATACGTTTCAGTATATAAAAGAATGTGTTAGATCTAAATTGGCAGCTTGGAAAGTTAACTGTCTTTCTGTCCCTGGGCTTATTACATTGGCCAAATTTGCCTTAAGCTCTATTCCCCTATACCTTATGCATGTTTCTAGAATCCATAGTAGCGTGTGCTATGAGGTGGAGAGATTGCAACGTAATTTTATTTGGAGCCACACTGATTCTTCTAAGCGGTTCCATCCAATAGGTTGGGATCAAATCACTAGGCCAAGGGAGTATGGGGGATTGGGTTCCGTAGACTCACCTCTATGAATAGAGCCTGCGGGACTAAGCATGCTTGGAAACTCACTATTGGGTGAAGCGGGGTTTTGGACTGAAATTTTCCAACAAAGGTATATGAAATGAGATAGCAAATCCTTACTGACTTACTAGCCAGGAGACTGTAAGGTATGGAAGTTTATTTGCTCGCAAAATGGTATTATTACCTTGGGAACCAAATGGCGAGTCAAAGATGGGAAATTAGTCAATTTATTTAATGACCAATGGCTGATTGAGGGTAGGAGCATCAAAGATTTTTGTTTAAGACAACTTAACTGAATAGGAAAACCCATCCAAGGTGGCTTGATTGGGCTATTGGAGGCGTGTGGGACTTGAATGACCTCTCTAATTTGGTGGATCCTAATATTCTCCTTATACTTGTTGCAAGTATACCTCCTAGAGAGGAAGTAGGTTCGGATATTATGGTTTGGGGAGCTACTGGTGATGGTATTTTTTCTATTAAAAGTGCTTATTTCCTTGTTGAAAAAAATCCCCCTCATTTAAAGAAAAATATTTTCAAGGATATTTGGAAATGGAAGGGAGCTGAGAAAATTAGAGTAGTCCTTTGGAGGGCAGCCTTGAACAAATTACCTACAAATCTGTGGCGTAATTCTTGGTCCCAGTCTTCGCCTAACTGTGGGCTGTGTATTGATGGCATTGAAGATGCCTTACTCTAGACCTTGTAATCCTGAAAGTGTGGTTCTTCACTTATGGAAGCAATATTCTATATGCTATGATTTCTCCTCTGATCAGTTCAGCATGGGAACTTTGCACACTCCACGTTGGAAAAAACCTGAAAGAGGATGGTGGAAATTCAATGTGGATGGCGCTGGCCTCAGCCAAACCATGGCAACATTCTGCCAACACATTAGGATCAGCTTGAATGATTCCCCTAGCTCTCTTGTAAGGATCTGAGCAATCAAAGATTTCTGATCCCACAAACACACCATCACATCCCAATTGCATCATAAGAGCAGCATCGCCGGAGTTACAATGCCACCGGTGGCAAAGTGAACGACCGGGAGCCTACCATTGGCTTAATTTGCGCTACCAGATCGTAAGGTGCCTCTATCTTCTTTGAGAACGCAAACACTTCGTTCTCGTCCATGTTGCTCAGAGTCCTTATTTGCCCCATCACAGACCTCACATTCCTCACTGTCTCAGCAATATTACCAGAACCTGATAATTCGCCTTGTGTCCTTATCATCGCAGCACCTTCCCTGATCCTCCTCAATACCTCTCCAAGATTTCTCGACCCACACACAAATGGAATCCTGAAATTGTGCTTGTTGATATAATTTTGGTCGTCTGCTAAAGCTAGCAACTCGCTTTCATCGATATAATCGACACCAACAGCTTGAAGAATCTGAGCTTCCACGAAATGCCCAACCCTAGCCCTCGCAATTATGGGAACCGACACAGCCCGCTTGATCTCTTTAACAAGAGACGGATCAATCATTCGCGAAATTCCTGAGCGACTTGGCTCTGAAACGACGATAGCACACGCACCGGCTTCTTCTGCAATATTGGCTTGGGGAATGCTTCAGACTTCAAAAATAGCACCACCTCGAAGCATTTGAGCCACTCCAGCTTTGAACGAGAATGGATTCGTATTCGGATCTGTAATGACATTGCTATTGTAGAACGTAACAGTGCCATCTTCAGCCATGGCCAGAAGTGTTCTTGAAAATGCCTAGTTGATCAAGAATCAAGGACTGAGAAATATGTAAAAAGCTGAATCAGAAGAGGGAAATAGTGGCGAAGAGATTGCGGAGCGTAGATTGATTTATGTAGGGAACAGAAAAGAAAAGGATGGTTGTTTCCAGAAAATTCGACGGGGTTTCGAGGCTTGAGTAGTTGGTGAGTGGTGACCGTGGAAATGTATAAAGTCGGATTCCAGTTGAGGAAGAATATTAATTACCGCTCTATTTAGCCATTGAGATTGAAATAATCACAATTAATAAAAACATAATATTAAGGGAAAATTTAAATAAAGGACCTAGATAAAATAATATTTAATTAACACCATAAAAATTGTAATTATTAAGGAAGGCTAGAATAAGGCTTTAAAAGATTTTAAATTACCCTTTTGTTTCCCAAACGCAGTAAAAACAAAGAACAAAGTGCATTTTTTCATCCTCCTGTAAATATCTAGATGAGCCCATTTGGGAATACAGTATTATAAGTTAAAAAACAGTAATATTTGGTAAAAATGTATGCATAGAAGCAACATTGAAGGAGAGAGGAGATACGATGTAAGGATTTGCTGAACATATTGATTTGTAATTCCATGTTCACAGGTTATTCAACCCATCAATATAAAACTTCACAAATGTAGGAAGCCATTCTAGTTGACTAGTCACTTACTATTGCCAGAAGAAAATCAAACTGACAAATTTTGGAGTTTCTGTTCTTGTTTTGATATTCCGGATGATGCAAAATACCTTGGGCGGGAAAAGGCCCAGTCTCATGCTAGGTTACAAAGAACAAGGTCCGAATTTTGTTTTCAGAAATATCAAAGGATTTTTTTTTTTGATATTTCTCTTTGTAAGGGAAAAAAATACAAGAGAGTATTTCACAGAAGATTCTTAATATGCAGAGGCATAACTATCAACCTGTGATGCTTTTAGGTTACATTTACCACAGCTCTTATCCAACTTGTTAATCATCCAAACGAGATAAAAAATGAGAACAAATGGTTGTTTATAACTTTCAATAGTGCGTGCTTTGAGCAACAAAAAAAAAAAAACTTTCAATAGTGGATTCCCAAATGACCTCACCTTGATATTTTAAGGTAGGACAGAAGAAAAGCTTTATTCTTTGTTTTCTGGGTTGGGGAAGCAAAAGGATAATTTAGTACTTTTAAGCTTATTTGGTCCTCCTTCATAATTACTACAATTTTTATGGTCCTTCTAATTAAATATTATGTTATATAGGTCCTTTATTTTAATTTTCCCTAATATTAATCTATAAATCTATATATTCTCTCCATTTGTTTAATAGTATATTTTCCCAAATCGTATCCTTATTTTATTGTTTATAAAGAGAGTAGTGAGTGTGAAAATTAATTGTAAAGAGATATTAAGGTATAAATAAGAGTAAATACCTTTTTGGTCCTGGAAAAATACGGACCCCATTTTGGTCCCTCACACAAAGAAATGTCCTTTTTAGTCCAAGAAAATGACGAATAAGGGTCGATTAGTGAACATTTTGGTCAATCGCAAATTCCAAAAAACCATTTTTAGTCCATAAAAATGTCTTATTTTAGTCCCTAGGGATCCGTATTTTTTGTCGGAAACCCAAAAGGGTATCTACTTTATAAATAAAAAGACTAGTTTAAAATTTCAGACAAAAATAATATGTTTATTATATTCAGGACAACCATTGTTTTTTTGTGAAAAGAACCAGGGAGTGGTATTTCGCTTTTACTAATTTTTTTTCTTGTAAAAAGAATTAAAGGGAGTAATTTTACTTTTTTATTTTATTTTTCCAAGTCACTTTAGACTTGAGTCTAAACTCTGCCATGTAGTTTTATAAATTTTTAATTAAGTTTATATAGTTTTTTTGAGTAAATATCATTTTGGTCTCTGACAAAAAACACGGACTCCATTTTACTCCCTCACACACAGAAATGTCATTTTTAGTCCATGAAAAGGACGAATAAGGGTCGATTAGTGAACATTTTGATCCCTCGCAAATTTCCAAAAAGCCCTTTTTAGTCCATAAAAAAGGTCTTATTTTAGTCTCTATGGACTAAAATGGGGTCCGTGTTTTTTTATTTAACCGGAAAGGATATTTACTCTAGTTTTTTTATCCAATCATTGTAATTCTATTTGTTTTTTAAATAATCTTTTGTAGTCTTTCTCTTTTTCATCTTCCCTTTATCGTTTAACTTGATTTTAAATAAAATTCTTGTAAAAAGATAAATGAAACTATAGAGACCTAACTAAAAAAGAAGTAAAATTATAAAAATATGACTAAAAATTAAGTGAAATTATAAAAACATGTCATTAATTTTGCCAAAAAAATCAGCAGGGGAACATTTTACATTTTAGATATATAGTGCAAAATACAGCTATATGAAACAAATATTTATCTTTTTTCCCTCTAATTTGATTGAAAGTTTTAATTTGTCATTTGCCAATTTTTTTTATTGAAAAAATATATATCACGCATCCATTAAAAAAAAAATTAATATCTCTCAATGTATTGTAACCTCCTCGAAGTATTTGAGCCTCTTGTGCTTTGAACGAGAATTGATTTGTATTCTCTTTTTCGATAAAAGAATGGATTGTATTCGCAATGGTAAAGACAGTGCTATTGTAGACATAACAATGCCACCTTGATTTATTTGATTAATACTCTTATATTGTGTTATATATAAGATAAAATTGACCTTTTTAAAAAAATTAAGGAAGTTAAATAAGTTACTTAATCATATCATATGTTGTGTATCCTTAGATTATATATTAGTTTATTAGTCATTAATTTAGAAAAAGAATAAAAATATAAAGGGAAAAGTATTTCTCAAGTCACTGGAGATAAGTTTATTTACAGTGACCCCTAAAACTACGTCGTTTTGAATTAATAAAGAATGTGTTTGTAATTTAGGTGAATTTATGAAGGGTGTTTCGGTAAAATTCATATGATAAAAAAATAAACAAAATTACGAAAACACCCTTCATCAATTCAAAACTACGTAGTTTTGGGGGTCACTGGAGATAACTTATCTCCAGTGATTGGAGAAATCCTTTACCCAAAAGTAAAGTAATTAAATTAGCTTCCTTAATCTCTTCAAAAAAGCCAACTTTATCTTCTATTTAAGATGGGATGAAGTAATATTTAGGAATGATTAACAGTCAATTCCCCTTGAATTTTGTATAATAGATTAAAAAAAATGAAAAGTGTTTGAAGAAGGATTTCGAATGTTCATCAATTTTTTTGTTATTTTAGCATAAATAATTTAATTTTTTCCTCTTTTGACAAACAAAGTATTTCCAGGTTAAATGATTATATTATTATCGCTAACTCAGAAACATAACTTATCTTCATTATCACAAGATATCTTGCGCAATATATATTTATCCATTCAATTCGATATAATATATGTAATTTTGCGGTGCTACTTGTAACATCCTAATTTTATTTTTAGAATTTAATTGTAATTATAAAATGATCATATGTGATTATTGTTATTAATTGTAATTGTTAGAGAGAAAATAATAATAAAAATAAAAATATTAAAATAAGGTTTGGGCTCTTGTGGTAATTTTGTCCATTCAAAAAAGAAAAAAAAAAAGAAAGAGGGAAGCTGGTGGGGAAGAAGAAAATGAAAAAAATTAAATTAAATTAAATTTTGGAGTGGGCAGCACATAAATCCGTAGGATTGTGGGGAGGGGTAATTAATACCCCCTCCCCCTTTTTCTGTGTGTGTGTGTGTGTGTGTGTGTGTGGGTGTGTGTGTGTGTGTATATGTTGTGGTGTGTGTGTGTGTGTGTGTGTTAGTGAGATTTAGTGTGGGTGCGCGCCGGGCAGTGGAGAATCCAAGAGTGAGTGTGTGAGAGTGAGGAAAAGAGAAGGAGAAGAAAGTTGGGGTAATATTTGGGTCTTTTGAGGTATATTATTTATTTTATAAGATAATTTTAGTAGTTAAATTAACTTTTTTTCAATAAACTTCCTTTATAAGAGTTGTTCTATATATTTTTCTCTTTCCAATGAACTTAATATCATGTTGGTTAGTGAAAATTTTGAGGTTATGATTTTGGAAAGATTTTGAGTTTTGACAATGGATGACTGTCTATATGTTTAAAACGATTAATAGCTAGTTTTAATCGGTTCAGAATTTTTGATGGATTGTTGTAAGAATTTAAATTAATTTGTCTACTCAAGAAATTCATAATTTATATTGTATCGGATATTTCTACCAATTAAAAGTTGTATAAATTTTATTTTGGGTTAATAGAGGAGTTACAGAAATTTTAATCGGTTTAGTTTTGAAATTTGAAGAATAAAACTGTTATTCTAAGTTTTTAATACAATAACGTATTATTATTAAATTTGTATATTTTGAGTTACATAAGTTATACTTGTGATAATGTAGAGTTTACTTGTGACCGGTGATTATTCACATTTTACTCTTCAAGATAAGGTTTAACTTGGAGTTGAGGTAACCGGGGTTAATTTATTTCATATGCTTGTTTTGGACTGTAAGTTGTCTACTAAACCTTATTTTCACATATACTACTGACATGTGTTTTAAAAATTATGTGTATATTTGAATATGTAGTTATTTCAGAGAAGCAGCATATTTTCTATTCTACATGTATGTATGAGTGAATCTTGTTATTGAAATTGTTGTTGTCGTGGCTGTTGTGATAATTGTTGTGAGTTGTTGTATATTGAGTAATATATTGTACTATGTTTTTGAAAATTATAGTGACATATTGTTTATATGTTTTGAGATATGTTGGGTTGTGTGGAAGAGATTTAGGGTGAAATTGTGCCCATCGGCTCTCTCATTCCTGGCCCGGAATTTGAGTTGAGTGTTTTGGGCGGACACCTCCTTGTTACGGTATATCGGTGGTGACATAGGAGGGGACAATATTCTTGAAGTGACTAGCTAACTTTGGCCAGGTATACTAGCACTGATAGGTTGTACCACGTCCAGATGATATAAGGAGGAGCAGGATGGATGAGTGGGAATGGTTCTACTTATTGTCACTTATTATGGATTAATTAATTACATTTGTTGATTTTATAAATATGTTGGTAAACCTGCTTCTCTGACTTCCAATCCTTACCTACACATTTGATCAATTAATTTTGGTTACTGTGACTTTTGTCTCGCCCCGTCATTATCAACATTTTTCAAACGAGACCTCTAATCCTTCTAGAAGTCAAGGGAAGCAGCCGGAGGCATAGTAGTTGCGATCTTCGTGAGCCTCTTTTGGTAACAATGTTGTATGGATTTATATATTGTCATTTTAGGGCCCTCATGTTTTGGAAATATTATATTTACCGGATGACTGTTTATCCGTTGTAAGACCGAATATTTTATTTTATACACTTTAATATTTTGGTGGACCCACAATCAAAACTTGTATGGAAATATTTTAGTGTAGACCATTTGTTGTGAATTTGATGTTGTTTTAACTCGTGGGCTGTGTATTCTTTCGTTTGATAGTTGTGCCCAGAGTTAAAAAATTTCTGTAGCGAGTTTGTGGGCGAGATTTGTGGCTTGGACTCCAATGTGCCAACCTTATGAAATTAAGAAAAGGGTTTCCTTAATCACTTGTTAATCCGGTTTTGTGAAATCATTATGGCTACTTAATAATTTGTGAAGAATGGTCTTTTCACTAGTAAACTGCGGGAACAATTACTTATGCATAAATAAAAATCTGTGAGTTTGATAATATTAGTATGTATTTCTTACAAGGTTCACGGTGCCTCATATCTCCCAATTTCTAAGTAAATTATTAAATTTGTAATAATAAAAAATAATAAGACATTAATGGTTTCATCCGCCAAACAAAATTCAAAAAATTAAGGGAAAATTCTATTCTGGTCCTAAGGAATCAAAAAAAATCTCAAGAGAAATTTAGATGTCAGAAAAATCTTAAAGAGTTGTTAATCTCACATATGGAAGGTGTTAATGGGACTTTTTTACCATCTGAATTTTCTTTCGGACTTTTTTGACATTTTTTAATCTCTTAGGACTGAAAGGAATTTTCCCAAAATAATGGAGTAAGACTCATGGGCGGACCCAAGTGTTAAGTTTTTGGGGGGGGGGGGCAAGTGCCCCCAATAATTTGGGATTTTTTATAAAAATAAAATAAATTAATACATGTTTGAATAATTATCCACCCTTAAATTAAGTGCCTACCTTTAATACATCAAGGCTGCACTTCGTAATAGGATGGAGGATGAATAGTTGAATGATTTTTTAGTGCCTTATATTGAAAAAAAGATGTATTTGATAGCATTGATAATAAGTCAATTATGATGAAATTTCAAAAAATAAGGCCTAGAATGATGATATTCTAATTATTTTTATTGTAATACACTTTTTTTATTAAAATATATGTCTTGAACTTATTGAGTGTCCACCCTTCATTGTAATTTATGTAGCTGCATTTATTTATAATAGTACTTAGCATTGCTTTTTAAATGACAGGTTTGTAAAATAATTGTCTCTCTTATTACATCATCAGTATTCACTTAATTTCATAAATGTTTTTTTTTCTTATTTATATTCTTTTGTTTTTTAATGCATTTAAAACTTTCGTTAATATATATATATATAAAAAATCGGGCGCGCCTAACCTCCAAATATCCCTACCAATTGTGTCCCCCTTCTGTAATTTTCTGGGTTCGCCCCTTGTATGACTCCTGGACTAAACTAAACTATGCCCATGTTGATGTAGGCATCTGAATATCATTGTCATCAACATCTTGGTTCACGAATTTAGACCAAAACTTGTGTGTCCTTCAAACCATTGGATGAGTTACATTTTAGAGTAAATTGTGTCAGACCCCATTTTAGTCCCTAAACCCTAAACCCTAAGGACTAAAATGAGACTTTTTTATGGACTAAACTAAGGGTTTTATGCCCATGTTGATGTAGGCATCTGAATATCATTGTCATCAACATCTTAGTTCACGAATTTAGACCAAAACCTGTGTGTCCTTCAAACCATTGGATGAGTTACATTTTATTGGCATTAGAAGCATATTACATTTTGACACGATAACATTTCACAGTTTAATGAATATGTTATCTATTTTTAATGGGATGGTTATTTCTTTTAAGACATGCTAAAAAATGATTGAAAACAAAATTTTGTTTTTATTAGATAAATGATACTCCCTCCGGTCCTAATTATAAGAATTATTTACCAGAATTTGGAGAGATTAAGGAGAGAAGTTAAATTAGTTAATTATAATTATTTTCCAAAAATACCCCTACTTAAAATTGAAAATTACATCAAGACAAAATTAGTTGGCTGATATTGTTTATTTCTCCATTCCATTAATAAGAATACGTTTTACAACGAAAGATAGGAATGATGGCTTCCTCGCATCTAATTATTAAAATAAAAGTCATCGTATATTTACAACTACATTGGTCCTTATTAGTCCTTACTGCGAGGAAGCCAAAATAACAGCCTTTAAATAATATTTTTAAAGAAATATTAAAATTATTTTGTTTAAAAATTAAAAAAAGTAGAATCTCTCACTTGATGCATGTTGTTAAATTAATTATTGTGGAGGAAGTATTAGTAGGGGTGATATAAGAAAAAATGACAAAAATTGCTCAAAATTATTTTATAAAAAAAAGTATAATTGAAGTGTATTTGAAATTAATGAGTTGCAAACATTATTTACTTTATAGAATATATAGGAGTATTATCAAATTATTATTGTCTTTAATTATTATTGAAAAAGTATAAATAAGGGTATTATAGGAAAAAAAATGACAAAAGTTAAAACTTGCTCTTATAATTAGGATCAAAACCAACTCCAAAATGTGTTCTTATAATTAGGACCGGAGGGAGTAAGAACTAACCAGGATTGAAGATAGAAAAAAACCTAACTCATGACAAAAAAAAAAAACAAGGACAAAAAATTGATAGGACGGAGAATCGTCAATTTTTCTTTATATGGCGGAGGCATGCAAATGTTTTTGTGTGTGTTTGAATTAGCGTTCGAAAAATTCGTTTACTTAAGTAAAGATAAAACTCTTTTCATACACTTATCTCATAAACTGTAAACCACGTCTTCTATTGCTAATCCAAACGGGCCTTGATATTGAGTACCGGAGCACCGCTCATAAAAGGGGACGATGGCCTCTCGCTCTCGCAGGTTCTCAGCACACTATATTTCCCCCACGAATTTAGGAGGCATTTGTTTGCTTTTGTTTCGGCCTATCATTCACAAATATGTTTTTAAACCTCTCTCTATCATCTGTCTTCGGTTCTCCAAAGAAAATGGGGATGACAAAGGATTCGGTAATAGCCACGACTCAAAAGTTTTCCAACTTAGAATCCAATTACAGCAGCAAGCACACAAAAGAAAATAACAAATTGGCTTAAAGAACGGCGTTTTAGCCTGTTCTTTCTCTGCAGAGCCAAAACCAGAGAAAAGTCTTGGACTTTGAATTGTATTACATTTTGGGTATGCAGAGCAAACGCCAGAATCTACAAAAATGTCAAACTCTGGATCCTATCACATGATTTTGCAGAATTGAGTTGGAAGAAAAGGATAATGTCAGGTTCTAAGGATGATGTCAGGTTCTAAGGTAGAAGATAAGAGAGGAATGGATTTGAGTAGACAATTTGTGGCAGGAGGGGTAGGGGGTGTGGCTGGAGTGATATCTGGTTATCCACTAGACACCCTCCGAATCCTCCTACAGAATTCAAACATGGCAACTTCTATGTACAACTTAATAAAAAATGTGGTATCCAAAGAAGGCCCTGCTTCTCTCTACAGAGGCATGGCTGCTCCTTTGACTGCTATTACTTTTCAGGTCTTCCTTCTCTCCTCTCTCTATTTCTAACATTCAGACATTAGAGTGTTATCAATCTGTCTCCTCTACCTCTACTCCTACCATTTTGATCCTTATTATAGCTACATTTTGTCAAAAATGAAAGTCATTAATCATTGTTTTCCAATTTAACCCCTATTAAAATGTAGGTGAGAGAAAATGTATAACATTTTTTTCAATGACCTTCATTAAATAAGGATAAATTTAAAAAATTCAATCAATTTGAGACATGTCAAATATCTTAACTTCCATTTCTTGACATGTGAAATCTGATCAAACTAGATTTATAATTATGACCCAAATAAAGGCTCACTCAACTCTTATTGATTTTTTAAATAATTAAATTTTGTGTTAAGATCCTTTAACAGAATTTTTACTAAATTTCACCGAAGGTAGGTTGGTGCCATTGGCCATTTATTGTCACAGAAGAAACAAGTACTAATTATAACTACATGTTAGTGCGGCCGTGACTCAAAATTGAGTTGATTTAATAAAGGGTGTCTAATATATTTATTACCTATGCTACTTTCCAACAGAAAAAGCAAAATTTATTGGCTTATCCCCATATTTTGTTTCTTTCCAACCAACTCTTCACTATACTGCAACTATGATCATTATCTCATAATGATCATTCTTGTTTTTCCCCCTTTGGTTGCAGAATGCTATGATTTTCCAAACCTATGTAGTTCTCTCGAGCCTTTCACTCATCAGTCTCAACAAACAACCCTCCTTCCTACAACAGCGTTGCTCTAGCAGGATTCATAACCGGTGCTTTACAGAGCATGATTGTGTCCCCAGTAGAACTGGTCAAAATCCGCCTCCAGCTACAAAGCAAGGGCCAATTAACAGAATTCTATAAAGGTCATTTATCAATGACAAGGAAGATAAGGAATAGAGAAGGTCTTAGAGGCATATTCCGAGGATTTGGCATCATTGTCCTCAGGGATGCACCTAGCCATGCCATTTATTTCTGGACATAAGAGTATATGAGGGAACAACTTCACCTAGGTTGCAGAAACACTAGTCAAGAAAACTTAAGTACAATGGTAATAGCAGGAGGATTAGCTGGGGTAGTGAGTTGGATTGGCTGTTATCCTTTTGATGTTATAAAGACAAGACTCCAGGCTCAAACACAGTCATCATTGAGATACATAGGCATTCCTGAATGCCTGGTAAAGAGCGTAAGAGAAGAAGGATGCTGTGTTTTGTGGAGGGGGATAGGAACTGTTGTGGGTAGAGCTTTTATAGTGAATGGTGCTGTGTTTGCTGCTTATGAGATTGCTATGAGAAGCCTGTCAAACAATGGAAGTGGTAGCACTAACAATCTAGGAGATCCATCATTTACTAGGAACAAAAGACAATTAAACAACAATCAAACAAGTGTCTAGGAAACAATTAGAAGTAAGATTTCACATTTGACCATCATTGCCAAATGTACTTACCATATGGAATGTCTGAGGATGTTTAATACAAAGTTGGCAAGTTGTATGATTGCAGTATGCATAAGTTAAGCAAATTAATAAATTAGAAACATTCAAGGAAGTTGGTCTTTTATACCACGTCTCTAATTCAGAGACTACATCTTAATTTCCCTTTAAGATGCTATGTTTAAAAACAGACATGTTCAGCCATAAATGTTCAACCATCATTGTAGAGAGCAATCAAGTCCAAACAATGATGGGAGGTCAAGAATTTTTTCATAAATTGTTTAATATTTTATTAAAAGGATCAAATATCCACAGCGTAATCACAATGTAGACCCAAAAAAAATTAAGCCCCAGTCAGAAAACCATACATCTAAAGATCCAATTGTAAATTTATATCATCATTATTATTAACTATTATTCCATTAAAAGCCCCTCAAGTTTCTAAGAACTCGAAGCATATTCCTTGCCTAAAAGTTAAACGAGCTTAACATTGAAGGCACCCAAATTAAATTTATTCCAATTCACGAAGGCAGTAATACAACGCAATACATTGAATGGTAAAGCCAAATTAAAATCAAGGTAGCAAAACTATTACTAGTAAGCTCACTCACATATATTGTCATTCAATGAAATGAAATTTCACATAAAAGGCAACAATCAACTCATCTTTGTAATTCAGAGCAACAAGATAAATGGAACAGCCATCTCAAATCAATATGTAGAGCAGAAAACAGATATCGAAGAAGTACATACTGTATTCCCGTAACAGGAAAAAAAAAATCTATATGCTCAGCCACATAAATGCGTTACTGATACAACTATATGTGCTAAATGAAGTATAGAACAACGATTTGTTCGATCAGACACTGGCGCAACCAAAATGCCCAATCCTGTCATGACTACTAGTTGAGACCTGACATGGCCAAAGCCACCGCATTAGGATCATTGTAGCGATTAACAGCCTCAACGATTCCCCTAGCTCGCTTGTAAGGATCAGGTCAATCAAACATTTCTGGTCCCACAAACACACCATCACATCCCAAACTCATCATAAAAGCAGCATCGTTCGGAGTTAAAATGCCACCCGCGGCATATTGTACGACGGGAAGCCTACCCAATGCCCCCGTTATATGCACTACCTTGGGAAGTATCCCTATCCCCTCGATAATTCTAAACGTTCCTCCTCGCTCATATCTTGGAGACGCCTTAAGTCCTTCATGATAGACCTCACATTCTGCACTGTCTTAGCAATATCATCAC
The DNA here is from genome assembly GCA_019022615.1 of Acacia melanoxylon. NCBI lineage: Eukaryota > Viridiplantae > Streptophyta > Magnoliopsida > Fabales > Fabaceae > Acacia > Acacia melanoxylon. The sequence continues at coordinate 19,123,745 of JAFJYJ010000003.1, forward strand.
CTATTGATACGCCTTGTGTCCTTATCATCGCAGCACCTTACGTGATCCTCTCCAATTCCTCTGCAAGATTTGTAGACCCACATATAAATGTACACCTGAAATCGCTCTTGTTGATGTGATTTTCTTCGTCTGCTGTTCCTAGGATCTCGCTTTCATCGATATAATCGACACCATCAGCTTGAAGAGTCTCGGCTTCCACGACATGCCCGACCCTAACCCTCGCAATTATGGGGATCGACATAGCCTCCTTGAACTTTGCGATGAGAGACGGATCAATCGCTCGCGAACTGCAAAAGCAAATTGACTGTGAAAGGACGATAGCACACGCGCCGGCTTCTTTTGCAATTTTGGCATCTTCAATTCTTGAGACTTCAAAAATAGCACCTCCTGGAGGCATAAGTTTTCTGTAAGACGGAGTATTCGTACAAGATTGGGATTGTATTATCGGGAAAGTTAAATTGCCGACCCTAACAGCTTCATCTTCATCCATGGCGATGAGTTTGCGAAAATGACTTGCTGATCAAGAACCAAGAACTGAGAAATGTGTAAACGCTGAATCAGAAGAGGCAAATAGTAGTGAAGAGATTGCGGAGCGTAGTTTGATTTATGGAGGGAACGCAGTAGCAAAGGATGGAAGTTTCTAGAAAATTTGATGCGGGTTTGAGGCTTGAGTTGTTGAGTCGGAGACTGAGGCAACTTAGAAAGTTCGATTACAGTTGGGGAGAATATTAGCGCTCTATTTAGCCGCCGTTGAAATTTAAATAATCAAGTGGGGAAAAAAAAGGGAAAATCTAAGGGAAAATCTATCTTGGGGCCCTTTTTGGGAAAAAAATCCCAAAAAGGGCCCCAAGATTCTGAAAACCTGAGAAAGGGCCGCGCCCTTTTTTAGGATAAATTCATGAAATTTTTACAACTAAAAAAATCATATTTACAACAATATCGCCCCCGTTTACAACTAAAACAGTCATATTTGCAATAATATTTTTACAACTAAAACGTCATATTTACAACAATATCGGTCTCATTAACAACTAAAACATTTAATGAAAAATCTCAAAAAGGGCCCAAGGGCCCTTTCTGGGTTTTTCAGAATCTTGGGGCCCTTTTTGGGATTTTTTTCCCAAAAAGGGCCCCAAGATGGATTTTCCCAAAAAAAAGAGCTACGAATAAAGAAAATCACAGGGAAAATCCTTTTGGCGGCTCATTTAACCCTATAAATCCTAAAAAAGGTTCTAAGATTCTGAAAATCCAAAAAAAGGCCCCAGGACCTTTTCTGGTATAAATTCATTAAAATTTAACAACTAAATTAGCCCCATTAAAAACTAAATCAATACCTGTTAACAACTAAATCAGTGGCATTAACAACAATATCAGTCCCGGTTAACAACTATATCAACCCCGTTAACAACTAACGTTTTAATAAAAATCTCCAGAAAAGGTCCTAGGGCCTTTTTTGGGATTTTCAGAATCTTAGGGCCTTTTTAGGATTTTTATTGTTAAATGGGCCCCAAAAGAATTTTCCCAAAATCACATGTAAAGACCATTACAAATGCTAGAGATATATAGAGATTAGAGAGGTGTAAGTACTTCAACTATCATTTTTTTTAAAATAAAGGGAAATTACAGAAATGCCCTCCACACAATAAAAGAAAAGATTGAATCAAAGAGCGAAAGTGTCGGAGTTGGGAATCAGCGATGGAGGCGCGAGGAAGGGAGCTGGGTTTTAAGCTCAGAGAATGGTGAATGTTGATGGGTGAAAGAGGTAGGAGATTAAAGTTGGAGTGCCAATTGTAAAGTTGCACAATGTGATCTCAAGGTTTTAATTTTATTGATATCAATATAGATTGTGTAATATCCCGAATTTTGGGCTGAAGAATTGAAAGATAAGTCTATATTAGACAGACAATTAAGCCCAGTTCAAAAAGTATGATAGTTAAATTTTGGAAATATTGTTTGGGATTAATATTTCATTGATAACTTAAGGCTATTATTTGCATATTTAAGAAATTATCGGTTAATTTTGGTTAACAAGTAAATTTTTAAGGATTTTATATTTATATTGGTATTATTTAAAGATGTGATATGGATATCTGAAGAAAACCATTATTTTTGAAATAATGGTAAAGGAAACGGGGGAAAAGGAATAAATTTTGAGGTAATAAATAGTTAAATTAATTTAAGAGCATGTGATTGGAGGAGATTAAAGAGCAATTAAAGAACAATAAAAGACCACATCACATGGAAGTAGAGGTGGGAATCAGGGTCGGCCCTTAAAGGGCTAGGGCCCTAATAGGGTCGGCCCCTGCGCCCTAGGAAGCGTAAGAAAACATCTATTTTTCAAAGCCCGGCCCGAAGAACACCAGGGCCAGGGCCAACCCTTCCTTGCCTAGAAGTTATTATTCCAAATTTTAATTATTTTTCCTCTGCTTTTTTTTTAAAGAAATATAATAGTAAATTACAATAATTAAAGTTTTAATTTATTAAATAAATATTGTCAAAATTAATATCCAAACAACACGGATGATTCAACAAATAAATACATTCATTAATTCATAATCAAAAGCAAATTATTGTCCACAAATAACCCATATAAAACATAAGAACCATATCTAAGTTTTAAATTTAAACTATTATATAATATTTCTATAGCAAGATTGACCCTATGACTTATGATGAGAACGTTGTCAATATAAGGAGCAAGCTAAGTTTCATTTTCAACGAATATTCGAATGTGGGGACATCTCTTCTAACTCCTTATTAATTTTTTTAAAAAACTTAACAGGGCCTAATGGGCCGGCCCTTTTAAACCCGAAACCCTACAGGGCCAATTTTATTTAACTCCTCTAATTTTCAAACCCGACCCTTAAAGGGTCAGGGCTTAAAAGGCCCGGTTTGACGGGTCCAGCTCAATTTCCCAGCTCTACATTGTAGGTAGATTATGTGCATATAAAAGTGCCAACAAGGCAAGGTAAAAGGAGAGTAAAATGATGACTTATCCCTCTTTTAAGCCATGGAAATCTCAAGCCATAAGAGGAAGACAAGTCATAAAGTTTTGAGTCATAAGAGAATAAAATAGCTTTCAGGGATTAAGTAATTCGGCCATACCGGTCAGTGGACCTAGTATGTTTAGGCCGTAGAATTAAAGTACCGGTGCAGAAGGACACAAAACACTTATACAATGCTAATCGGTTGGTAAAAATGCCACTCAGCTATGTCCTAAGGTATGGAACAATTAGCTAAGCAAAAATGTGCCAAAATAGGTATGCACGTGACTTTTTCTGGGCAGATATGTGTCTCCTGCGTTTTTGGGAGACACCGGTATGTGGTCACCAGTACAAGCTTTGGCCATACAAAAAGTTGGCAAATTCAAAAACAATAATTAGGCCATAAAAAAGTTGGCAAATTCAATAATAGAAACTTGTAGGAAAATGAGCCTTAACAATAATAAAGAAGGGAGGGTTAAGAAAACAAACCTTAGGATCATTACTTGTGGCAAATGGCATACCAATTATCATCACAGCTCTTCCCGCATGGTCTGCAAAATCTAATCCTTCACTTACCTGTATAATTAACAACAATTAACTTATATATACTAGCATGAACGAACATTAAAAGCACCCAAGCAAGTCATGCTAATCACAGTAGCTAGATAGCATATACAAGTACATCTTGGGCATTTATTTCCTTTTCTTTTGCCAGAATCAAAACAACTGAAGTTTTGACATCTCCGGATCCCTTATAGCATGTATGATGTTCATGATGTATGGCAGCACAACAACTTAATAAACTATATATATATGAGATGCAAGATTGTGAGGACTTCTAAATCACTTGCATAGAACTGCACGCTACAATAAGTGTCACTTAAATGCTAAAAACAACGGTTTGCAGTTTGGTCCATCATAAAGGATCCATGTCATAAAGGATACTTACAAAACAAGTTATTGAAGGGGATCTATTGGTGAATAATATATCTAAAATATTGGTTGTTGATAGAGTTTGATGGCATATGCAATTATGGCTGACCTCACTTAGTAGGATAAGACTTGTTATTCCTATTATTGTTGGACTATGATAAATGAATCCAGTCACAATCTTCAATTATTTTTCCAAAAATTAAGATGCATTGAAAATTAAGTTTGTGTAGATAAGACACTGGACTTGTAACCAAGATTGAAATGAGCCAAAAAAAAAAAAAAAAAAAAAGCCCTAAACTCAAGAATTTTATATAATCGACTACTTAACATCATCCTTATATCCTAGATTGCACATGCAAAGAGATTAAAAATGTATACAATATTTTTGGTTTTGTCTTCTTCTGGGTTTTGTATAAGACTTAAGAGGCCTAGAAAGCTTCTTCTATCACATTAAGACTCAAAAAGTCCATACTTGGGTTTCAAAAACAGGACTTCCAAAGTAAATCTCAATGGACTTTCCATGAAGACTAAATCTGTATGTTCAAAAGTCAACTTTAAAACCACACACATTGCAGTTTTATCAATCTAAATGTAATCAAACAATTCTAGCACACTCATATTTTCCTCAATAGTCAGCTTCAAGAGATACCTTGCCACGACAGACGGCAAAAAATACAACTCCAGATGCAGAGGTGTCTTTCAGCTTAGATAAATAGTCTTGTCTTTCAGCTTAGATAAATAGTCTTGCCCAAAATGTCCTTTAGCTTTGTTTTTAGAAAAAAGATGTATTTAAATATTAATTGTGGAAGAATGTTTTCCACTTTATTACATGTAGTTATTACCTCAATTGATAGGGAAAACAAGGAAGATTTCCTGGGTTCTACGACAGGTTTCTTATGTTTGCAGATTCTCTCCCATGTTGATGTTGAGTTTGCATTGGTCTAAAAAGTAAAACAGAATACAACATGAGTTGAGAGCAAAAAAATTTTGCACCTTCATTAGTGCTTTAAGAATCTTACCATGTTTTTCCAGCACCCAATGCATTGGTCCAAAAGGTAATAAGATGGGAAGAATACAAGAAGTCCATCAGGAACAATTCGAGCCAAATTGACTAAAACATATGTTAGAATAGGAAATAAATCACTCACTTATTAGGATCCCTTGATTGCTGATCTGATTATGGGTGTCTTAATTAGCCTTTATTGTCTTAATTAGTATTTATTGTATTTCCTAATTTACCTTCTAGGTTCTCCCTTGTTTCCCTTATAAGTACGTTGTAATTCTCATTATCAAATAACATAACAGAGAGTGTGATACCTCTGATTTACAAACATGGTATCAGAGCCAAGGACATCTGTCCGAGGCCAGGAAAGGCGAGAGAAACAGTGAGTGACTGTGAGGTAGAGAGAAACAGTGGAAAAGAAGCTCCGGCGAGTTTAGGGTTCTCTGTAGGCGGAGAGTTACACGACACCGCCCAGCCTAGAAGAACCAGGAGGCTTCGATCGGCGAACGCCCAGAATCCGGTGACCATCCGGCGTCTCCAAGGCGGCGCGTGGGCTTCACGCGCTCGACGGACAGCAAACGGTGGCGGCGCATGGAGGCGCGTGCGGAGGTCTTTTCGACGGCGACTTCCTGGATAGGTCTCCTCCTCTAATTTCCGGCCATCCCCGGTGGTTACTTCCTTTTCCGGCGAGTGTTTGACTTTTTCCGGCGAGTTCTCCGGTGACAATTTCCAGATTCCGGTGACTGATTTTCTTCTCTGTCCACATGGATTCCTCTCAGTCCTCTCCTTTATTCGGGACAATTCCCAGACAAACAACAGGAACATCGCCCATGGTCTTTATGTCCGGTACCGATTCTCAAACTGGAAATTCCTCATCTTCTTCCACTCTAACCAGTAACTCAGTACCATCCAGAACTTCAGAGATGGCTTCAGAATTTTCAGACCATCATATTATGGCTATTAGCCATAAATTTAATGGCAGGAACTATCTCCAGTGGTCACAAAGTGTGCTGAGGTATATTCGAGGTAAGAGAAAGGAGAAATACATTAATGGGGCAGCTCCTCAACCATCCCCTGATGACCCTAATTTTGACACATGGTTTCTGAAAACAACCAAGTCATGACATGGTTGTGTAATTCAATGACCTTGGAGATCAATGAGGGATATCCGCTGCACACACGGCAAAGGAAATATGGGATGCCGCTAGAAGGACCTACTCCTCCCTTGAAAACACCGCTGCTTTGATTCATCTGAAGAGACAACTTCGGGATTTACGCCAAGGTAATAGTTCAGTCACTGAATATTATAATGCCCTGCTAAAATTGTGGCAGCAACAGGATATGTTTGAAGTTCATCCCTGAGAAAGTCTCAAAGATGCACAATTGTACAAACAAATTGTGGAAGGAGGAAGGATACATGATTTTCTGTTAGGCCTCAATGGTACTTTCGAAGAGATATGGGCAGAATCATGGGATGAAGCCACTCTCACCGCTCTTTGATGTGGTTAACCTTGTGCAATTCGAAGAAAGTAGGAAGCTCTTGAACCGAAGTAGACCAAGCAACATTGAAAGCTCCGCACTCGCAATTCAGGGACCAATCGGGGAACGAAAAACCAATAAATGGTGCAACTATTGTAAGAAGAAGGGCCATAATAGGGAAGAATGCTGGAAACTCCATGGCAAACCTTCCGGGGGAAAATCGAACTTCCAAAGTCACCTGACCTCAACTGAACCAAAGGTGGAAAGTGATGATCGCTTGAATTCGGAGGAGTTACAGATGTTTCAAACCTTTCGCAGAATGCTCGATCAACAGAAAAAGACTAATTCTGTTCCCAACGTAAACCTTGTACAATCGAGTAACTCTATTATTGCTCTCAACACCGTGATGACTAATGACGATACCGGATAGTTGACTTCGGAGCTACGGATCATATGACCGGTAACAAAACTCTATTCCACAACCTTAAATCCGTCACGAGAACCTCAAGGTAAAAGTAGCTAATGGGGTATTCACACGAGTTGAGGGCATTGGCACCGTTATCTTATCGATCACTTGGCGATACATAATGTCTGTTTGTACCGGAACTTACTTGTAATCTCGATAGCTGTAAGCAAGTTGACAAAGGTCAAATATGTCGAGTGATTTTTGATGATGGTATATGTTTGTTTCAGGATTTAAGAACGAGGAGGACGATTGGGACTTCTAGAGAATGGGATGGATTGTTCTACTTTGAAGGATCAAACTCGAAGAATAAAGATAAGTGGAAGGCAAGCCAAGCGCTAGTTAGCTCAAATTCACAGAATAATGATGTATTGTTGTGGCACTGTCGATCAGGTCACCCTAGTTTTGATTATATGAAACATGTTTTTCCCAATTTATTCAATAAAAGTTCTGTTCCTTTTCATTGTGAAACTTGTCAATTTGCCAAACAAACACGATCTTCTTATCCCAAACAGCCCTATACTCCCTCCTCACCATTTACATTAATTCATAGCGATATCTGGGGGCCTGCCCGAACCACTACCCACACTCATACTAGGTGGTTTGTTACTTTCATTGATGACCACACTCGAACCACATGGGTTTACTTAATGAAAAACAAATCCGACGTCGCCAAAGTCTTTCAGAACTTCTATACCTTTGTCCGAACCCAATTCAACACGTCCATTAAGGTCCTTAGAAGTGATAATGCCCTAAAATATATGAGCACATCCTTCAAAGAGTTTCTTGATCAGCAAGGAATTCATCACCAAACTTCTTGTCCTTACACTCCTCAACAAAATGGGGTAGCCGAACGGAAAAACCGTCACCTGTTGGAAGTAACCCGTGCCTTGCTAATGGAATGAAATGTTCCCACCATATTCTGGGGCGATGCCATCCTCACCGCGGCCTATCTAATTAACCGCATGCCTTATAAAGTTCTCCAATATGCCACTCCAATTCAAAAACTTCTGGAACTCTTCCCAAATTGCCCTCTCATCAATTCATTACCTCCCAAGGTATTTGGCTGTGTTGTCTTTGTTCACAAAAAGGAAGGCAACAAATTCAGTGCTCGAGCTGACAAGTGTATCTTCCTTGGCTACTCCTCTACTCAAAAAGGGTACAAATGCTACAGTCCGTCTTCCAAGAAACTTATTATCTCTCGGGATACAGTGTTCTCGGAAGACGAGGCTTATTATCCCAAATTACCCATTCAGGGGGAGTATTCTGATATTGAATGGCTAATCTCGGAAGAAGCATCTAATTCCAACACCTCAAATTCACCTGACACATCATCAGTACCACCTAACCTTATAGCCTCTCTTGACTCACTTGCTTCCCCGAACCAGCCTAATATACACATTTCACCCCAACCTGAACCCAATGAACAGGAAACTCATGTTGAGATCAATTCAAGGGTGGATGAAGAATCACGACAGGAGATAGAGTCCAGCTCACAGATTCAAACTGAACCAAACACTGGTAGAACAATCTCTCCCATTCAAAGGAATGACCATGAATCTGACCCGGGATTAAATCCTGAAGAATCGGGTTGGCCTATTGCCTTGAGAAAAGGGGTAAGATCTTGTACTCATCATCCAATTCAACGATTTGTCTCATATGGTAATCTGTCTGCAAAAATGCAAAGTTTTGTTGTAAACAGTGCACAGATAACTATTCCAAACACGTTTCAACAAGCTATGGCTGATCCAAATTGGAAACAAGCTGCGAGAAGATGAATTGAGGGCACTCAAGGAAAATAGAACATGGGAGATCACGACCCTTCCCGAAGGAAAGAAACCGTAGGATGCGGTGGATTTTCACTCCAAAATTCAATCCCGATGGTAGCATCAACAAATACAAGGCAAGACTTGTTGCAAAAGGATATACCCAGACGTACGGAATTGACTATCAGGAGACATTTGCTCCGGTGGTCAAGTTTAATACCATTCAAGTACTGTTATCACTTGCAGCAAACTTGGATTGGTCCTGTACTAACCTTGGACATGAAAAATGCATTCCGAATGGCAACCTAGAGGAAGAAGTATATATGGAGATTCCGGATGGAGTTTTAGCTCCTAATAACACCGTGTGTGTAAGCTAAGCAAGTCATTGTACGGCTGAAACAATCTCCGAGGGCATGGTTCGGTCGATTCACCAAAGCGTAAAAAGGGCTTGGGTATACTCGGGGACGAGAGATGACACATTGTTTACCAAACGTGTTAATGACAAAATCGCCATATTGATTGTGTATGTTGATGACATAATCATTACGGAAATGATGAAGAAGCCATTGCACAACTAAAAAGTGACTTGTCGACTGAATTCCAGGTGAAAGACCTTGGCCAAATGAGGTACTTCTTAGGCATGGAAGTGGCAAGAACTAAGAAGGGCATCAATGTATCTCAACGCAAGTATACACTAGACCTGTTACATGAGACGTACGCATGTTGGGCACTCAACCGTGAAGGGACACCAATGGAAGAGGGATGCCACCTACAGATCAAACCAAAAGGTGTTCCGGCTAATTCGTAAAGATACGAAGACTTGTGGGGAAGTTGATATACTTGACCCACACTCGTCCGACATTAGCTATGCAAAGTTGGAATAGTAAGTCAATTTATGCATCAACCACAAGAAGAGCACATGGAGGTCGTATACGGGATCTTGAGCTACCGAAGCTAAATCTGGAAAAGGAATATTCTTCAAGAAAGGTACTACCGAAATATCGAAATCTACACGACGCGAGACCATGCAAGGGATAGAGAGACCGGGAGGTCAACCTCGAGTGGTACCGTACATATGTGTGGGAAATCGGGTTACATGGAGAAGCAAGAAAGCAAATGGTGATGTCATCAAAGCGGTCGAAACGAAGCGAGAGCTGTTAACAAAGGCGTTTGTGAAGGAATGTGGATTATCGACATGAAGGAGTTGGGGATTCAACATGAAGGACCAATGCAACTCTGGTGTGACAACAAGGCCAGCATTGAAATGGTCAAGAACCCAGTATATCATGATCGAACCAAGCATGTTGATATAGACAGACATTTCATTAAAGAAAAGATTGAAGCAGGCATTATGACCCTGTCTCACATTCGATCTGAAGAACAAATTGCAGACGTCCTGACTAAACCACTTGGTCGAACCAAGTTTGAAGGATTTTGTGGCAAGCTGGGATTGCTCGACATATACTCTCCAGCTTGAGGGGGAGTGTTAGAATAGGAAATAAATCAATCACTTATTAGGATCCCTTGATTGCTGATCTGATTATGGGTGTCTTAATTAGCCTTTATTGTCTTAATTAGTATTTATTGTATTTCCTAATTTACCTTCTAGGTTCTCCCTTGTTTCCCTTATAAGTACGTTGTAATTCTCATTATCAAATAACATAACAGAGAGTGTGATACCTCTGATTTACAAACAACATAAAACACTGTTATTAGATTGCTACTAATCATCAGGCTTCTAATTGTCATATCCAAGGTAATCAAAATCAAGATCTTATGAAGGGACAGCAAGGGACAAAATAGATCTAAACACAATCAAATCAAAGATCATATACTGACCATGAATAAAAATTTTAGATAAGTAAAACACTTTAAAAAAAAATACTCATTAAACCATCAAACAACAAGTATAAACACAAAATAGACACAATGTCAATAATATGATTTATTATGGGGAGGGGGAACTTAAGCAACCCTGAAGACCCCCATGTTGTCTGATAATAATGATGGCACATTAAATTGGGGCAAGACAACTACAAATTGCCCACAAGATTGAAAAATAGACTAGTCTCTGTTGCAAGAAAATAAATTTAGTACCCATGGCTAGCCTTCACTTTCTCTTCTGAAAATAAACTCACATTAGAACTGGAAACCATCACAATCCTGAGGCAAAGTAATTTGTACACGTTGAGAGGCACTAGTTTAGAATAAACTAATAAATATTTTTATGTTTATGTTATGTTATGTGTTCTTATTTCGTTAGTTATGTAAATCCTAGGATTAGATATGGATTTGATATACTATAATATTAACAGCTTATCATATCCTATAAGTTTGAGTGTTCAGTATAGATTATCTTCTGACTCCCTTAGATATGTAGACAGTATCTATCGCAGATATATAACCACTTGTAAATTTTATCCGACCTTCCTGGTCAACAACTAGTGATGGGCATATTGAACTCCAATATAATTAAAATCAACTCACTCATGACTCTCTTAAGCACTTGGAGTCAGATGCATAAATTCACATCCAAAACTAACATGTCTATATACATCACAAAATACCAGGACATAATTTAGCCACAACTGCAAACTATCAATATTATGTATAGACATGCACAAATAGGAAACTTTGATGGCTTAAAGAGTCATTCCAAAGCACTTCAAATTCTGAAATACATCTAGAATGCAAAAGAAGGATTAAGCCATGACAAGAATGTGATGTTCCCATCACTAGCAGTGATTCCAAGGTTGTATTACACCCATTATTATAACAAGGTAGGTGCTTCCAAAATGGCGAGACAATTTGCACATGAGGCTTAAATTAAACAAACTCAGCATAAAAATAATTAAGTCACGTACCAATTGCATTACCAAGCTCCTGCTTGTACTCTATAGAATCACGTGTGCGGTAGGAAGAGTTAAAAGTACCCCTGAAGGACGAACTGGTACAACTCCAGCCCAAATCTGATTTGGGGTTATTACATGCCCATTTTCTAGCCGAATGGGAAAATCTCTGAAATGAGCAGAATCCACTCTGTTAAGTACTACTCTATAACAGTAATGATATTTTCAGATAAAATATATAACTAAAAATGATTCTAACATTTTCAGCTCCTGAGCAAAAGATTCCATGGGAGATAATGTGCCAGATGTCAATATAACAGAGCCAACACCCAACTTAGGAAAAACTTCCATAGCTATTCCTGGATTAAAGCACCACCAACTAAGGACCCTTGAAGCTTTACCTACAGCATCAAAATTTTAAGTCATAATAACAGAATGTTAAAGGGATATCTACACTTGCAGCACCACATAGTTCTATGAGAAACAACTTTCAGTGCCCATAGAATGGAAAGAGTATCTTCAATAATAAGGTTATAGACTATAGTTCAGAGATTTTAAACTTTAAAGCATCAAAAGGGACAACTAACCTTGTTTATATCTATTGTATTGTAATATAGACTATAGTTTGAAGAGTTTGAACAGAAAGGTAACGCAGTGAGAATAAAAAGGCCAAATCAAACTTTCTGGTCTACGTATACTATAGAAAAGGGATTCCCTTTTGCTATCTGTTTTGTTTTTGCTGGAATCCCATGAGTCCTGGGAAGAAACATATGGGATATTTGCTGGGTAATGGGCCACGATTCATGGACATTCAGTGGCCAAAATCTTGATGGTTTATTGTAGATTAATGAGCTGAAGTCAAGTAATGTTGATTTCTTGTTCATTTCCTATTTCATGAGTCTAATATATATTTATCCTGTTTATTTCCTTTTCTGGCAGAAGCTGATTACTGAACTTCTGTGGCCTAACCCCCTCATATAAAGCTACTAGTATCCTGAATGAAATAAGAAATTTTGGAGTCAATAATTTTCTGAAATTGTTTAGTTTCTCTTGTACAGATACCATGTGCACACAATTATATAACCATATTCAAAACCAGAAGTCACATGCTTTTTTCTCCAGCACATTCAACAATTACTATACATCCATATCACATGTGCGCTGTTCTGGCATTAAATTTAACCATCATAGTTCTTGCAATCTACTATTATAAATACCTAATTACCTTTAATGTTATCAGCAGCTTTTGCATCAACCTCCTTCACATGAACCTTCAATGTGCCAAAAACCAGCTTTACAATTAGAAATCATAGTGGAAAGAAGACAAATCTAGACAAACAACATTAGCTATCATGTAATGGTAGAGACCGATTTTTTTAGGAAATATAAAAGAATAAGAGGATAAAAATTAAAAAGGTAAATCTTTATCATATTATGAAATAAGAATCTAATCTCATAATATAATAAAGAATAGGGTAAATCTTTAATAGACAGATAAGCCAAAATCAGTAACCCATCGGACTACTAAAGCACAAGGAGAATCTCCCGTAATCAAATACGTAATTCTCTACTAATTTTCATATATTTTCCAGACTACTTTAAGTCACTATTTACAGATAAGAAGAATAACCATGACTCCCAAAAATTTAGGACCACTAACCATGACTCAGTAAAATAACATATTGAATACATTTAATTCAACAAATAAAATACTTTGACTCAGCATATAATCCTAACTAACTCCCTTAATCCTAATCTTGCTGAGCACTTAACAAACCACTAAAACCACTAGTAAAACAACTAAAACAAATATTAATGAAACAAAATCAGATTAATTCAATCCCCAAAATTAACCGCATGTGATTTCCGGCTTGGTACTCTATAATGTATGAAGTAATGAAACAAGCAAATCCACCTGAGGTGTAACTCTAATTTTATGTAATTCCAGATTCTTACCTTATAGTATTTTGCATGAGCAGTGCCTTCATCCCTGAAAACAATGCCAATGATGTCACTTATATTGTCCAGCCTGAAAATGGTGCTATTTGCCTTCTGCTGATTATCTTCCTCAACCTACTTCCTGAAGTGATTGTATGACTTTCTCCATGTAAACAAGCTGACAATCATAGGCCTCAAATGGGAATTCTACATCGATCCCCCGAATCTTGTATGTCGGCATCTCTTTGTTTCCTCTCTAAAGCATGACCTGCACAAAGTATAAGGAGACCTTACTCCGAAAGTCCTTTTGAATTTCTACCATAAGCTTTATAACCACATTACTTAAATACATATATATAAACAAAATTGTTGAATGAACAAGAAAGACAATAATCAAATCAAGATTTCAGTTAGAACATTTTGTCATTTCCTTCCAATTATACGCACTTCTCCATCTCCTAATTGCTCAAAACAAAATATTAAAACTCTAATCATAATTTATTTAAAGTTTTAATAATATATCATTCAGTAAGACTTTTTGTTCTCACATCATATATTTATATCTCACCCACATTTCAATTTTCCTTAAAGCAAAACCATTGTCATTTCTTTTACACTTTAGTTCTAAGAATTCACATAATCCATTGAATAAAACTTAGGAAAAGAGAGGAGCTTTCATACATAACACCACACCCACCCTCGTATATTGAGCAGAGGAGCAGAAATAGACGAAGGAGACTCCTGAAATCACACACAAAGCAGCAAAATAGGGGAAGGAAAACACAGTCCCACGCACCCACGGCAACTAGCAGAAACGCTGAAGAAGAAAAACGCAGCCAACACGCAGAACTCAACACATAGATGCGACCAGAAGGAAGAGGAAGCACGATGAAATGCTCCGTCACACTCCAAGGCAGCGTCGACGTTGGTGGTCAAGGGAAACGGAGGACAAGAGGGAAGCTAGGGATTTTAATTTTGCCTCCCCTTTCCCGCGTAAAGTCGGTCATACTGAACCTGTAGAGATAATGGGTTAAGGGTAGTGAGTCAAACTGAAATCGACCAGTATTAATTAAAAAATATAAATTATTTAGAATAGGTAAAAATATTGATAATTAAAATAATTAGGGTCCAAGCCCAAAAAAAAAAGTCTCAATCCCATACCAGCCCAAGCCTATCTTCTTTAATATAATTTTCCTTAATTTATTTTATTTGGATAAGTGAAGTGATGATCCTTCGTGGTGATTTGCTTGACAAGAAAGAAGCAGAAGTCTTCATCAATTAATAAAGACAAAAACCAATCAAATTAGTGACGCAGAGTCACCCACTAGTCTCACGCTGATATCCTTAGGCGGAGTACGGCTATAGCACCCAACTGCCTATTGCCATACATTTAATGCTAAAGAGATTAAATAATAATTTTTTAAAAAAAAAATACTTGACATATAAGATTTGGATCAAAAAAAGTTTTGGATAAAAAAAAAAGTAGGTCCAATCAAACGGTTTCAAATTGCTCTTGCATCTTATGCTATTGTTATCACACCATATTGGAGATCACCTTCATAGTTCGTACACTCGTGAAGGAAAGGGCGAGATAGGAAGGTAGGATAAGATCGCCGACTGTAATGGAGTTTCTTCAATCTTCATCACCAACATCTTTCTTCCATCATCACCAGCAACCCTCTCTTCCTTCATCTCCTCTCCTTCATTGTCTTCAGTCCTTCCATTTTTCATCTTTACTAGTCACTGCCATAGATCTACACTATTCATCATCAGTTTCAAACATCAACGAGTTTCTCAGATCTCCCTCTCTCCTCCTTCTCGTTACGTGTCTACCACCGTAATATCTTAGGATAATTATTTATGGAATATTATATTTTAGTAAATAATACCTATTGGAAATAGGTGAATATGTGGTTTCAAATAATAAGTTATAATTATTTTATTTTCTAAGGTAATTTCTATTGAAATTAGGGTGAATAAAGGCTAAAAATCCCTAAATACAATTGTGGGTCATAAAATGGCCTGAGAATATTATGATAAATCTCAAGAGGCAATAAAATATTTATTAAAAATTAGAAAGTATGTTGTCTCTAATTTTAGGAATTTTTAGGATTATTTTCCTTAGAAAAAATGAGGCAAAATTAAATATAATTTTGGGGAGCATAGGTTGCCCCATGATTTTTAATATTTTTACATGGAGCATAAAATATCAATGTCAGTAAAATAATTGTGAGATAATAATTAATCTCAATTAAGAAAACTATCAGCAATTAGTAAGTGATTAATTAAGTAATTAATGGCTAATTGTTTAAGCTTGAACAAGAGAATATCCAAGGTAAATAATGTGAAACCCTTTAATTAAAAGTTTATGGCTAAGATTAGCATAAAGTGTACTTGCTGATTAATTAGAAAAGATTAAGAAAAGTTGGTGGGATTAAGTACATGAAGACCCTAAATCCTAAAAAGTTACTAACAATAGGATTAAGGCCCTAAGTAAGCTTTCTAATTAAATTAAAATATAATATAAAACTAATTAAAAAATAAATATAAATGAAAATAAAAGGGGGCGAAATTTTAGTGTGAAAAGGGTTAAGGATTTTTGTGAAATAATATCATGATATTTAGTAATTAAATAATAATATAAATGAGATATTTGTGGAAAAAGCGAGATAGGATAAATGAGAACCGATAGAAATTAAATCTTATCTAGAAAACCATGAACTAAGTTTTTAAGGTCAGGACATATTATAAACAAGTGAATTTTTATCCAAAAGTTGGTGTTACCGGAAGTCATTTCCATAACCAACGGGGTTTGACCTAAAATGCGGGCTACGAAATACCCTTAATGGAATCATAAATTTCATTAATCCACATATTTCTCAAGAGTGAATAGAGACCTTCGGGGATATGCTAAGGAATTTTTGAGATTCTTCAAGATTACGCGATTAGAACACCGAACAGGGAACTTTATCGATAGAAGTTCATAAAGTGGATGCATGACATCACTTTGATGACATCTTTTTGTTGAAAAGGGGGGCATGGAGGTCGGCCATAATGCTTGGAAGGTGAGGATTGGATTTCAAAAAGTGTTTCCTAATCTAATGGCCAAGATTAAAGAAGAGCAAATTTGTTATACCATTTGGGTCCTTAAGCTTTTCCTATAAATAGCCTTCACTTCTCTTCATAAATCCTCACACCAAAATCATCTTGCCTATTTCGAAATTTCAAGAGGAAAGAGAGAAGTTAGAGAGAAGTGGGAGCAAGAAGATTGAAGGAAGTTCTTCAAGGGTAAGTTCTTCGGTTCTTAGTTTTTAGTTCGGTAGTTCTTGAAGTTCTAGGGTAGATGTTGTTTTAATCTTTAATCTTCCAATATATTGTAGATATAATGTTTTAGGGTTAAATATGATATATATTTCGAAAATTATGTTGGAGAAAGAGTTATGGCAAAATTTTGGAAGATTAGAGTCAAAGTAGCGAAGCTCTGGCGAAATTCCACCGATTAGTGAAGTCAGGGGTAAAATAGTAATTTGGTCAGGGGTAAAATAGTAATTTGGGACTAAAATGTCCGTTATAATGATTGATCATTGATTAGACACGTTATTATCCTTATAGGATATCTGTGATTACGCTCTGATCAACAGTCGTACCGAAATTCCGTCAACGAAGGTACGTTCGCGTACTGTAACACTAACTCTGATGTTTATTATATGCATATATGTGCTATGTGTATGGTATGCTTATGTGAGGTAGTTGATAGCTTTGTGGTATGCTCATTGTACTGTTATTATGCTTGCTGGGTGTCGGGATACGTTTGCTAGGTGTGAAATGCTTGGTGCGAAAAGATTGCTAGGTGTGAAACGTATGCTATGTGTGACATATCTGCCAAGGGGCTTATGTGCTGTTGGGATGTGCTTGTTTGTATGCTCATATACTGTCTATGTTGTATATATAAACATAAGGTTAACCGTTACCTGAGATCCAAATTAGAATTGGATCTCAGCTATAGCTTCAGGGTCAGGTGGACCAAGGATCGAGGTGAAAGACAAGCAGCACGCATAGGGACTCGGCTGAAGACTATCTTTTGTTGCCACGGCATGGGTATTGCCGGGAAGACACTTCGTTGTTATTTACTTTAAAAACTCTCGGTTATTGTACCGCACGTAATTAGCCGACTTACGGCATTTTGAATATAAGTATCAGTTACTCAATCGCTCCGATGCTCTACTTTGATGAAAAAAATTATACTACTTTTGAAAATGGGATGTTACAGCCACAGAGAAGGTGTAAATTGTTGCTCCTCCTTTGGCTTCTACAACACCTTCGCCGGCGTCGACATTGAGAATTTCAGATCTCTCTCTCCCCTCTTTCTCCTTCTGCACTTCTGTGTCTCGACCAATTCAGTCGGTTCAGACCGAGTTGCCGAGTTAACCCCGGGTCAACTCGGGACCCTGGGTTTACCCCTGACTCGGACCGTTTTCCGGCCGGTTCGCCGGTTTCCTGTCCCAACTGGCCGATTGGGTCCGGGTTTCAAAACATTGATTTTGTACCATTATGCTTACAGGATAAAAGTCAGATGATAAATATGATTTGAATTTAGGATAGCATAAGAGGTTTTTTTTTCCCTTTCTAAATGGGCTCGTGTTTAGAATAGAGTTTGAAAAGTCAGTTGAGATGAAAAATGACCGAAAAGAACATAAATCTAGTTATATATATTGTGATAATTGAAGATAAAAATTTAAATTTGATAAAAAAAATTATTATTAGTTGTATAATTCATTTGAATATAATTTTCTCATTAATCTTAATATAACAATGGCCATCCATATGAAAAAATCAATATTAATGATGCTAAAACTCTATTAAATATAAGCTAACGGAAAATTCAAAGCCACCGTTAGAAGCCAGAAGCTAGTTTTGTTGACTTCTCCTCAAAAACCACTTTTTTTTTTAAAAAAAAAAAAGCTCAGTTGACTAAGATGAGATCTCAAACACCCCAAAAATTGTTTTCCCCACTAAGCGTTTACCCCCTCCTTTTGTGTTTTTTTTTTTTTTTTTTGCTTGGCAATGCCATGCCAAATAGGCTATTTATTGTAACATGATAAGTAATTTTTTATACACTCGTTAAAAACTTTCAAAGGTAACTTTTCAATCATGATTTACAATATACAAGATAAGTATGTAAGAGCATATTTATCTCAACTTACATAAACAAACACTTTTTTGGATGTCCAGTGATCCCAGCAACTGAACAAGCGGTCATTCATTTGCTGGCTCCATTTAATGGAACTATTGATTTGAAGAAACTGGTTTAGGCCCTTCGTGATTTCAATCTTATCGATTTGAGTATTTGAATTGGATCTGGAAAAAGAAATTACTCCAATAGGTGAGCGTAAGGGAGAGCAAATGAGAAATGTAAGTTTTCTCCTCATTTTCTCTCAACGTATGGAAAAATATTTGGGAGAAAAATGGGGTGGGTTCCACCCTATTTTCTTCCTCATTTTTCTTTCTTCATACTGTTTATAAATTTAGGGATGTATGAATTTGTTTATTTTACCAATATGTTCTTTTGTTATTTTCTCTTTGTCTCTTTATATATATATATATATATATATATATATAATTTATATATTAATCTTGTTAATTCCTCGCATCTTCTCTTCCCATCCCATTTTAAAATTTCTCCGATTGATTCACATTTGATGTGTTATTCAGGTCTTAGTTTCTACTTTAAGTCCCTCCTAATCAAACATGCCCATGAAAATGGTTTTCTAATTGAAGATAATTTATAGTTACCTTGAAATCTGAACTGATTTTGTTTCTAGGAAAATCGAAGATAATGGGTTTTACAAATCTATAGTTGCAAAAACACACTATAAGTGTTTATTCTTTCAATCATCTTATATACATTCCATGTAAATTGTGCGACATTAGGGTTAAAATAATTGAGAGGAGTTACCCTTCAATATTGTTGAGTCACCAAAGGGTCTGTTTGATTGGAGGGGAGGCGATGGAAGATGAGCCCCTACCCCTCATCTGGTTTGAAATTTTGGATGGGAGCCAAAATATGCCCTCCAAATCCTTTCCCTCCTTTTATTTTGGTTCCCTCCAAATTGGGGTTTTTTAGAGGTAGCAAAAAATCTTGACTAATCTGCTCCCATTAAGTTTTTGATATTCCCATTGATGCCCTGGGGGGGGAATTAAAAACACATACTCTAGACACTTCGACAGCGATGAAGAAGGGGTTCGTGGCGATTATCATGGACCGAAAGATGAAATCGGTTTGGGGATTGACGGAGATCTTTATGGCGGCCATTGGAGGAGTTGAAGGAAGGTGAGGGAATGAGAGGAGATGTAGGGGGAGAGGGAGAGAGCGAAACAAAGGAGGAGAGAGTGTGTGTTTGGGGATGAGGATGGTGTCTCATGTAAGGGCAAAATGGTCAATAAGTTATTGACACCCTTCCCCTCCCCTCTTAAACTAAACAGAGGATCTTTTCCCCTTCCTTTATTTCTAGCAAAACCAAACAAGGTAATATACTTTTTCCTCCCTCCCCTCAAACCAAACACACCATAAAATTTGAGATCTCAATGCTTTAGGGAGGAGTGGATTTTGGGGTTAGGGTTAAAAGTTAATAGGAATTTGAAATTAAAAATCTTCAATTTTTTAATTATAAAAGGGCATTATGGTCTTTTAACAACATTTATAAATTCCTAATCAGGCCTATAGGCCTTATGAGAGATTTCTAAAAGTATAGGCCGATTCTGGATGTAGGTATTTAAAATGGATTTAAACGAGATTCTCTCCATTCATAAACACATTATATATTTATTAAAAGGATTAATTGAAATTTTAATCAAATTCTTTTATCTGCATTAACTAAATTAATTAAACTTATGTCTCAATATAATAAAAAAAATATTAACTAAAAAATTTAACAAAAAAAAATTATGAAAAAAGAAACTCTTAAATTGTTCATAACAATTTTAACCAAAAAAAAAAGTATAGATAAAGTATCATGATGGGTAAATTAATAAATAAAATTTATTTTAGGGAAATATACTTTTCATGTTGGAGGAGAAGTGTATTCTCATGTAATAGATACAAAAAAGATGTGGGTCCCACCATTTCCTTTGTTTGTGTAGGAATCTTCTTCTTCTCATATAACGTAGACGTGTAAACCCTTTTATTTTAATATAAAATTTATTTAAAAATAATTTTAGAATATTCTTAACAATGTTAAGAGTTTGGATTTTAGTATATGCTTTTTTGAATGGGGGAAGTTAGATTATTTTACCATAAGAAAAATATAACAAATACGTTTAGAATTGGCTTTAGTATTTCTTAATAAATAAAAGACCCATCGAATTTTCTTTTGTTACTGTGTACTTTAGGTACATTGGCCGTTGGATGAAGATCCTATTGTCATCTTATATTTTTTTCCTAGGTAAAAGAAATAAGGGAGAGACAAAATACTTATCAAAATTGTGTTTTGTCATTTTTTGGTTCCATTTTTATTTGCTAAGTTTCATGTGTCCATAATTTTCAGATAAAAATAATTTCCTTTGAGCCTCCAATTAAAAATGATGTCAACAGTCCACTTTATTAAGGTTACCCTTCCGCCAAATCGTAAAAAAGCATTAAGATGTTGAGGTAGTTCAATGAGCTCATATTCTGACCAATTTGTTCTCACTGCACTAATTATTCAACGGCTACATTATTCAGTTTTTTCAGAATTTGTTCTAACAGCCTCTATAATTCTAAAAGCTATATAATTGAACGGTAAGGTTGTATTTTTCACGTAGTGGCTATTGATAATTAATTTTTTAAATATATTTTTATCCTTTTCATTTTAAATTTTTACTGATAAATTGTGGCAAATGATTTCAATTAAATTATATTTATTTTGTAAGAAAATTGACGAAATCTTGGCTATTAAATATTATTTTATTTTGTATAAATTTTTAGATCTTAACTGAATATTAATGATGGAATCATTTGGGCTGAATCAGAAAAAATTTCGTTATCTTAATTTCTTATTATGTTTAAGTAAATTTGTACAAGTAATAATTACGGAGTTTGCTAATGTCAAAAAAAAAAAAAAAAAAATTAAGAAGTTTGATGAGCCACTTTTGCTTTATGGGCCAAGTAACGAAGGCCCAAGCCCAAAATGAAATTAAGAAAAAAAGCCTTTAATTACACCGCCCTTCCGTCTTCGACAACGGGCAAATCGGATGTGTGCATAAATTTGGAAACTCCTCTCCATCTGCGCGTCTCTATAAATTTGCATCAGTTCCTAAATTAGCCGTTGGAAGAAAGGTTTCGCCTTTGAAAGGTTCCTGCTTTCTACTTCCCTTTTGACCTTCTCATCCTCCAAGGTACGCCCCTTCGTTTGTTTTAATTAGAAGTTGAATTGGCTGAAGAACTGAATCATAGATGTTATGAATTTGTTATCTACTTCACTAATTCTGTCAAAAACCCCATTTTAATTTCATAAGTATCAATGGCCTACGTATACTATAGAAAAGGGATTCCCTTTTGCTATCTGTTTTGTTTTTGCTGGAATCCCATGAGTCCTGGGAAGAAACATATGGGATATTTGCTGGGTAATGGGCCACGATTCATGGGCATTCAGTGGCCAAAATCTTGATGGTTTATTGTAGATTAATGAGCTGAAGTCAAGTAATGTTGATTTCTTGTTCATTTCCTAATTCATGAGTCTAATATATATTTATCCTGTTTATTTCCTTTTCTGGCAGAAGCTGATTACTGAACTTCTGTGACCTAATCCCCTCATATAAAGCTACTAGTATCCTGAATGAAATAAGAAATTTTGGAGTCAATAATTTTCTGAAATTGTTTAGTTTCTCTTGTACAGATACCATGTGCACACAATTATATAACCATATTCAAAACCAGAAGTCACATGCTTTTTCTCCAGCACATTCAACAATTACTATACATCCATATCACATGTGCGCTGTTCTGGCATTAAATTTAACCATCATAGTTCTTGCAATCTACTATTATAAATACCTATTTACCTTTAATGTTATCTGCAGCTTTTGCATCAACCTCCTTCACATGAACCTTCAATGTGCCAAAAACCAGCTTTACAATTAGAAATCATAATGGAAAGAAGACAAATCTAGACAAACAACATTAGCTATCATGTAATGGTAGAGACCGATTTTTTTAGGAAATATAAAAGAATAAGAGGATAAAAATTAAAAAGGTAAATCTTTATCATATTATGAAATAAGAATCTAATCTCTTAATATAATAAAGAATAGGGTAAATCTTTAATAGACAGATGAGCCAAAATCAGTAACCCATCGGACTATTAAGGCACAAGGAGAATCTCCCGTAATCAAATACGTAATTCTCTACTAATTTTCATATATTTTCCAGACTACTTTAAGTCACTATTTACAGATAAGAAGAATAACCATGACTCCCAAAAATTTAGGACCACTAACCATGACTCATTAAAATAACATATTGAATACATTTAATTCAACAAATAAAATACTTTGACTCAGCATGTAATCCTAACTAACTCCCTTAATCCTAATCTTGCTGAGCACTTAACAAACCACTAAAACCACTAGTAAAACAACTAAAACAAATATTAATAAAACAAAATCAGATTAATTCAATCCCCAAAATTAACCGCATGTGATTTCCGGCTTGGTACTCTATAATGTATGAAGCAATGAAACAAGCAAATCCACCTGAGGTGTAACTCTAATTTTATGTAATTCCAGATTCTTACCTTATAGTATTTTGCATGAGCAGTGCCTTCATCCCTGAAAACAATGCCAATGATGTCACTTATATTGTCCAGCCTGAAAATGGTGCTATTTGCCTTCTGCTGATTATCTTCCTCAAGAAGGATCCCAGCTTCTTCAATTGTACGCTTAAGCTTAGAAGCTGTCTTATGAGTGATATTAAGATCAGAGAAAAATTCATAGATATAAGGTCCAGGTTTGGTGTATCCCAGTTCTTTGGATTCAATAGGTACGTCAGCAATTCATTTTTCAAGTTTTAGTAGAAGTGCTGCAAGAAAGAAAAGAGTATTGTAAGCAAATCTACATCTGCAATATAATAAAATATTGACAAAGAAGCCAGCAAATACACTGCAATTGATCATCAAATCATAGATACAAATTTAGAGCATGGGAATGTCATAAGCATGTAGTTTCCTGCCTCAAAACAAATATAGCCAGTAAGCACAAGCAAGCTTTACATTATATAGCTTGCCCTCAATAATGTTATGAAAACAAGCATCTTGATAATCATATAGAAATAGGAACCTTCAAGAGCATACTCTGAGAATCAGGTTCACCTTTGAGGATAGCAAAATCATCTGGATTGCGCGACTTATCATTTAATTTGTCTCTTCTGTCTATACATAGATCAACACAACTTTGAGCCTCAGAAATGCAAGCTGTTAGAAGCCAAGAAGGCAAGTCAAAAGAGGCAGCATCAGCACATAAGCTTTCCTGAAAAAATAAAAAATGAAGAACACTGCGGTGAAAAGGACTGTATGAATATGTGATAAATATTTAGCTAGTTGTTTAAATTTTAAATTAGTTACTATCTTAAGAATTGGTTATTCAAATTAGTAAATATTTAGTTATTATCTCATGAAATTAATTCTTTGTTATTTAATAAGGATACAACACAAACACACATTCAAATACTTTTTTACAAGAACAAAACAAATGAGTAGCACTGTAGCACAAAGACTTCAGAGTTCTACCTATGGAGAAAATCAGACCGTCCAGTCACAACTTTGTTGTATATATTCTTACCAGGTTGTGAGCCTCATCAAATATGAGTATACTATCATTCCAAGAAATATTCAGAGATTTCCTATATCCACGATCAATAAGATAGTTGTATGGTGCAAACACTATATCAGCAGCCTTTGTTAGAATTCAAACTCATTTCTCATCCACCGCCAAACTAGAAGAAGCAAGAATAGTGTCGAAGTATCTTGAGTTGTTAAATAAAGAAAGAAGCAAAGAAGAATAAGCTAGAAAGATTGAGAAGTGAAGACACGGTGGAGCATTTAACATGTGAAGATGAAGTGGAGGAAAAGTCAACAAAGACGGCTACTTAAGAAAGAAGGAAAAATGAATATTAAATTACAATAAAAGAGAAGAAGCATCACGTAGCAATATGTGCCTGCACAAAGAAGTCAAAGATGATGGCTATAAATAAATGAAGCAACATGAAGAAACAGGAAGCTACGGAAAGCAACGTGAAGAAAGTAGAAAGCACATGAAGCTACAAGAAGAAAAATAAAGAAGCAACGGTCTATATGTCGGCATAGAAATTAATAAAATAATATTATTAGTCGGTTTGGTGAAGTCTATAAATATAGATGTGAGAATGAATTCAAAGTATCATGCATCCGGTCAGAAGATCAGAAAGATGTAGCGGATCATCCTGGAAGAGGATCATCAGATCAGAAAGAAGATCTGATTAGAGAAGAGAAAAGATGTAGAGAGATTAGATGTATCTCTACAATAAGAGAAGAGAGAACGTCGTGGTTCTCGAGAAAAAGATGGATCGATCATCGGAGAAAAGATGTGGTAAGATCAGTAGTATCGATGATCAAGAAGAAGAGAAAGATGTAGTAGTTCATCGGAGAAAAGATGTGCGAGATCGGAGTATCGATGAATGAGAGAAAGATGTAGCAGAGGAGATAAGAAGTATCTCGACCGAGATATAAGAAAGTGTCATAGCACCTATAAAGAGAGAGTCTTTGTTAGAAGAAAGTGAGTGCACTAAAAGAGAGAGAGTGCCTCAGAGAAAATTATATTGTGAGATCCATCAGAGATCAGATGTATCCGAAAGAAAGAAAATAGAAAGTGAGATTGAGAGAGAATAGTGCCGTAGCACTATGTTAGAGAAAAGTGAGTGAATTATCTTGTGAGAAAAATATAAGATAGTTTGTGAGACGAGAAAAATTAGTGTGGGAGAGAAATACATTTGTGTATTTTTATTTGAGTTTTCTCTTATAATAAAATTATTGTTCTTCATCTTTTTATACCTCCATTTTCCTAATAAGTGGGATCAAAGTAATTTTTTTCCCAACAGCCTTGTGGAGTTCTTTTGATAAGTAGTAAGGACACTTGAGGTAAAGACAAACAATGTGAAACAAATGAGAGCCCAAGAACTTGACAATTTCAGTGAGTGGAAAAAAAGAAAATAAAGAAGCAAAGTAGCTTAAAACAATCAAATTTAAACATTCTGATTTTGGCAGCTGGAACCTACGGCCCAAATCTTTTTCCAATGTTCACCAAGTCCTTAATATCTCTATAGGTTCTTCTCCGAGATGGGGGTTTCTCTTTGAGTATTCTAGAATAACATCAAAATTACAATGTCAGGTTAGTCTAAATCTTAATGTCAATGTGCTAAAACATCCTATAATGCACAAAAACAGGCATGATATTACTTAAAATAAAAGCACCCAGATGCATAAAAAATTAAGAAATTACCAAGGACAAGATCGTTATGGTTACATCGACGCTTGCCATTCTTGCCACTCCTTCGGCAGAGTAACTGGCAAGCATTTGTTTGTGTCTTTCCCTGAAGTAGACTCACCTGATCATGAATACACAATTGCTCCCGAGATCCTAGAACAACCATTTTGGGCCTATATGATATAAATACAGTTAAGCTCATGTATAACACATTTTATACAAGTGAATAATATATTATCCTTTCAGTATTGGAGATCCTCCTTGGCTTCTAAAATTTATTGGAGTGAGATTCTTGTTGAATATTATATTTAGAAGATTTATCTTTGGTCTGTTAGAGTGTGAGAGTGAGATACTTGTCTCATTCCCTAATAGAATTATCTTCCTCTTTTCCATTTGTCTTCCGTTTTTTATACTCCCAGATTTAGGGATTAATAGTCGGTATCAAAGCACCTATTGATGACACTTAACACCCTACATGAACACCAACAGTGAGCACAAAACATGTTAAGTTAATAAGAAACATTAGACTGATCTTTGATAAAGATATATAATAGATTGTGCAGACATAAACTGGCCTGTGTGAGGATCATTACAGCGCTCACAATCAACAAAATATATGTTCACAAAGAAACTTTAGATCATATGAGACCACTGTGAAATTAATGACCTGTATGATGTTCTTTTCAACTCTTGAATTACTTGGCGGATCTGGCTGTGAGTGCGTGAAGAATATACAATAGTAGGAAGTCTTGAGGCCTCACGTTGTGAAGTTGAAACGTCTACTTTGCCCTCAGAATTTTGAGTGGTCTTGACGTTCGCACCAGTCGAGGAACTGCCCAAACTCTTTCGCCAAGCTAATGTAGCTTTTGCCAGTTCCCGTTGGACTCTCCAACAGTGCATTACATTTCTGCCAGAAAACAAAATAATGTGTGTGATCAAGGCTCAAGATACAGTATGATGCTTTCGTTTGGCCAGAGATACTATGTTAATGTGACTAATAATTAGTGATACCCGTAATGGTGAATGGAAGATGTGAAAAGAATAAATATTAGCTATGCTTTATCCAGTAGAATGCAAGGACGACATGAGGAATGTGGACTAAAATAATCAGGAAAGCTACTGATTTTGAACGAGTCATTGTTATCATTAAAATGGTGAACTTTGTAGCCTTTTGATTGTGCCCCTTACTTGATTGAGATCTTTGAAAACTTGCATTTGATGCCTAAGCCTACCCAAGGTGCGCTACATGATAAAACAACAAACATCCATTGTATGAAAAAACCATGACAATACCAGGTGCTAGCATTGGACCATATCATCCAAATGGCCTCAAAACGTCTATATTATCCCCAGGCCTTTCATTGCATTCCCTTTTCGTAAGGCATACCACAAAAATTTATTTAATAAAAAGGGCCGTCCATAACCTACTTCCTGAAGTGATTGTATGACTTTCTCCATGTAAACAAGCTGACAATCATAGGCCTCAAATGGGAATTCTACATCGATCCCCCGAATCTTGTATGTCGGCATCTCTTTGTTTCCTCTCTAAAGCATGACCTGCACAAAGTATAAGGAGACCTTACTCCGAAAGTCCTTTTGAATTTCTACCATAAGCTTTATAACCACATTACTTAAATACATATATATAAACAAAATTGTTGAATGAACAAGAAAGACAATAATCAAATCAAGATTTCAGTTAGAACATTTTGTCATTTCCTTCCAATTATACGCACTTCTCCATCTCCTAATTGCTCAAAACAAAATATTAAAACTCTAATCATAATTTATTTAAAGTTTTAATAATATATCATTCAGTAAGACTTTTTGTTCTCACATCATATATTTATATCTCACCCACATTTCAATTTTCCTTAAAGCAAAACCATTGTCATTTCTTTTACACTTTAGTTCTAAGAATTCACATAATCCATTGAATAAAACTTAGGAAAAGAGAGGAGCTTTCATACATAACACCACACCCACCCTCGTATATTGAGCAGAGGAGCAGAAATAGACGAAGGAGACTCCTGAAATCACACACAAAGCAGCAAAATAGGGGAAGGAAAACACAGTCCCACGCACCCACGGCAACTAGCAGAAACGCTGAAGAAGAAAAACGCAGCCAACACGCAGAACTCAACACATAGATGCGACCAGAAGGAAGAGGAAGCACGATGAAATGCTCCGTCACACTCCAAGGCAGCGTCGACGTTGGTGGTCAAGGGAAACGGAGGACAAGAGGGAAGCTAGGCATTTTAATTTTGCCTCCCCTTTCCCGCGTAAAGTCGGTCAAACTGAACCTATAGAGATATGGGGTTAAGGGTCAGTGGGTCAAACCGGAGTCAAACTGAAGTCAGACCAATATTAATTAAAAAATATAATTTATTTAGAATAGGTATAAATATTGATAATTAAAATAATAATGGTCCAAGCCCAACAAAAAAAAGTCTCAATCCCATACCAGCCCAAGCCTATCTTCTTTAATATAATTTTCCTTAATTTATTTTATTTGGATAAGTGAAGTGATGATGCTTCGTGGTGATTTGCTTGACAAGAAAGAAGCAGAAGGCTTCATCAATTAATAAAGACAAAAAGCAATCAAATTAGTGACGCAGAGTCACCCACTAGTCTCATGCTGATATCCTTAAGCGGCGTACGGCTATAGCACCCAACCGCCTATAGCCATACATTTAATGCTAAAGAGATTAAATAATAATTTTTTTAAAAAAAATACTAGACATATAAGATTTGGATCAAAAAAAGTTGTGACAAAAAAAGGATAAAAAAAAAGTAGGTCCATCAAAGGGTTTCAAATTGCTCTTGCATCTTATGCTATTGTTATCACACCATATTGGAGATCACCTTCATAGTTCATACACTCGTGAAGGAAAGGGCGAGATAGGAAGGTAGGATAAGATCGTCGACTGTAATGGAGTTTCTTCAATCTTCATCACCAACATCTTTCTTCCATCATCACCAATAACCCTCTCTTCCTTCATCTCCTCTCCTTCATTGTCTTAGTCCTTCCATTTTTCATCTTTATTAGTCACTGCCATAGATCTACACTATTCATCATCAGTTTCAAACATCAACGAGTTTCTCAGATCTCCCTCTCTCCTACTTCTCGTTCTGTGTCTCAGCCACAGAGAAGGTGGAAATTGTTGCTCCTCCTTTGGGTTCTACAACACCTTCGTCGGTGTCGACATTGAGAATTTCATATCTCTCTCTCCCCTCTTTCTCCTTCTGCACTTCTGTGTCTCGACCAATTCAGTCGGTTCAGACCGAGTTGCCTGAGTTAACCCCGGGTCAACTCGAGACCACGGGTTTACCTCGACTCGGACCGTTTTCCGCCGGTTCACGGTTTCCTCTCCCAACCGCCGATTGGGTCCGGGTTTCAAAACATTGGTTTTGTACCATTATGCTTACAGGATAAAAGTCATATGATAAATATGATTTGAATTTATGATAGCATAAGAGGTTTTTTTTCCTTTCTAAATGGGCTCGTGTTTAGAATAGAGTTTGAAAAGTCAGCGAACATGAATCTAGTTATATATATTGTGATAATTGAAGATAAAAATTTAAATTTGATAAAAAAATTAAAATTATTATTAGTTGTATAATTCATTTGAATATAATTTTATCATTAATCTTAATATAACAACGGCCATCCATATGAAAAAATCAATATTAATGATGCTAAAACTCTATTAAATATAAGCTAACGAAAAATTCAAAGCCACCGTTAGAAGCCAGAAGCTAGTTTTGTTGACTTCTCCTCAAAAACCATTTTTTTTAAAAAAAAAAAAGCTCAGTTGACTAAGATGAGATCCCAAACACCCCAAAAATTGTTTTCCCCCACTAAGTGTTTACCCCCTCTACTGTGTTTTTTTTTTGCTTGGCAATGTCATGCCAAATAGGCTATTTACTGTAACATGATAAGTAATTTTTTATACACTCGTTAACAACTTTCAAAAATAACTTTTCAATCATGATTTACAATATACAAGATAAGTATGTAAGAGCAGATTTATCTCAACTTACATAAACAAACACTTTTTTGGATGTCCAGTGATCCCAGCAACTGAACAAGCGGTCATTCATTCGCTGGCTCCATTTAATGGAACTATTGATTTGAAGAAACTGGTTTAGGCCCTTCGTGATTTCAATCTTGTCAGATTTGAGTATTTGAATTGGATATGGAAAAAGAAATTACTCCAATAGGTGAGCGTAAGGGAGAGCAAATGAGAAATGTAAGTTTTCTCCTCATTTTCTCTCAACATATTGAAAAAAAAAATTGGGAGAAAAATGAGGTGGGTTCCACACCCTATTTTCTTCCTCATTTTTCTTTCTTCATACTGTTTATAATTTTAGGGATGTATGAATTTGTTTATTTTACCAATATGTTCTTTTGTTATTTTCTCTTTGTCTCTTTATATATATATATATATATAATTTCTATCTTAATCTTGTTAATTCCTCGCATCTTCTCTTCCCATCCCATTTTGAAATTTCTCCGATTGATTCACATTTGATGTGTTATTCAGGTCTTAGTTTCTACTTTAAGTCCCTCTCTAATCAAACATGCCCATGAAAATGGTTTTCTAATTGAAGATAATTTATAGTTACCTTGAAATCTGAACTGATTTTGTTTCTAGGCAAATCGAAGATAATGAGTTTTACAAATCTATAGTTGCAAAAACACACTATAAGTGTTTATTCTTTCAATCATCTTATATACATTCCATGTAAATTGTGCGACATTAGGGTTAAAATAATTGAGAGAAGTTACCCTTCAATATTGTTGAGTCACCAAAGGGTCTCGTTTGATTGGAGGGAAGGGGATGGAAGATGAGCCCCCCCGCCCTCATCTCGGTTTGAAATTTTGGATGGGAGCCAAAATATGCCCTCCAAATCCTTTCCTCCTTTTATTTTGGTTCCCTCCAAATTGGGGTTTTTTAGAGGTAGCAAAAAATCTTGACTAATCTGCTCCCATTAAGTTTTTGATATTCCCATTGATGCCCCGGGGGAATTAAAAACACATACTCTAGACACTTCGACAGCGATGAAGAAGGGGTTCGTGGCAATTATCATGGACCGAAAGATGAAATCGGTTTGGGGATTGACGGAGATCTTTGTGGCGGCCATTGGAGGAGCTGAAGGAAGGTGAGGGAACGAGAGGAGATGTAGGGGCAGAGGGAGAGAGCGAAACAAAGGAGGAGAGAGAGTATGTTTGGGGATGAGGATGGTGTGTCTCATGTAAGGTCAAAATGGTCAATAAGTTATTGACACCCTTCCCCTCCCCTCTTAAACTAAACAAAGGATCTTTTCCCCTTCCTTTATTTCTAGCAAACTGATAGGGCAAAACTTTATAGTCTAAAAATCTCCGCAAGTGCACGGGCCGTATCAAGTAATAGAGTGATAAGAAAAGTATCGTTCCCACGAGGACTTAGTATCACAACTTTCAGTTAAGCATTAATTTTCCACTTTCATTTAAGTTGAGCAAAACAAATCGAATTTACTTAAGAGAAAAGAAATTAAAACTAAAATTAAAATAAACAAACTACCAAACTAATGAACGAGCAACCTAGAGTGACTAATCCCTTATTTGTTTCCTAGGTTTTATCCCCACTAAATTAATTCTAACTTAACCTCACCGGTTAATCTAGAGTATTAATGTTTATAAATGCCTGTCGGTCCACTTATACACCCACCTCAAATAATTATGCGATGTCTCACATAATTAATTAAGATGCAATTCAAATCGGGCTCACTCTAATTTGATTATGTGGAGCTTCTAGGTATATGTCTATCCTAGACGCAAATTAGATTAAAATCTAATTCTACATTAAATTTAAACCTAATTCCACATTATTTAATCCCAAGGTCAATTTAAGATTCCCTTCGTCAAGTTCAATCCTAAATCCCCAAAACATGTTCAATGGTGATCAATCAATAAGCAATAGCAATAAACACAGGATTAAATAAACTGAAATAAAATTAAGCAAAACTAATTGTGGGAATAATCTCTAGAACCCAAACAAGTTCATAGGTCCTCTAGGTTGCAAAACCAATTAGCCACACATGGCTATAATAAAATCCATAACAAAA
Source organism: Acacia melanoxylon (assembly GCA_019022615.1). Classification (NCBI taxonomy): domain Eukaryota; kingdom Viridiplantae; phylum Streptophyta; class Magnoliopsida; order Fabales; family Fabaceae; genus Acacia; species Acacia melanoxylon. The sequence continues at coordinate 19,155,763 of JAFJYJ010000003.1, forward strand.
AGATGAAACTTAGATTGAAAGAATAAAGGAAAGAGATGAAAGAAATTTTCTCTGTCGCCTCCACGATCCTTCCGTCCTTCCGTGGAGATGATGAAGAGAACCAAAACGCTCAGCCGCTACTCCTCTGCTTCTTCGTTCTTTCCTCTGCTCCTCCGTGATCCTTCCTTCTTTTTTTACTTCTTCCTTTCTTCATATATATAACCTAAATATAACTTAGGACGTGGGTCACTAATTCTCCCTTTCTTATTAAAAAGATATCTTATATCTTGTAATCTACTCCACCAGATCACGCAATTGATTTTGTTTCTAATTTTCTTGCGCGGGACCACCGAATTTGGCTGATTACATATCCTCTTAATTGTTTTGTCTACTTCTTTCCAAATCAGCTATTATTTCCTACACAATAAAAATAGGATATGAGTAGATTTTAAGTCGATTTATTCTTAGATCCTAAGTTTGATTCAATGATGGAAAAGTTTCTAAAAGATAATTAAATAGGCATATAATATTAATAAATCCAGCTAATTCTCATAAAATACACACCTATTTAATCATAAAATATATACTTATCAAACTCCCCCACACTTAAACATTTGCTTGTCCTCAAGCAAAAGAAAGAGAATTCATTATCTGAAAAGAACATTGCTTATGACATTCCTAAACAGAGAGCAATAAACCACCACACTTAGATCATATCATCAAATCTTATTTAAGTTAATGTCTTATAAAAATAAGTCACTAAGCCAATAGAGTGTAACAATCTCTTAACGTCTCATGATCAAAAGATTAGTAAGCAATAAGTTCAACCATAAGATTAGTAAAAGAATATTACGCTTCTCAAATTCTCCGAGAAAAATTCAAATGCTCCCACCAAACCAAGCTTTTCATTTAATTTATTAAGAATTCTCGGGTAGGAGATAACTCTTTTTTTTTATTTTTTTCTTTTTAATTTTTTTTCTTGAGCCGTTGTAGGTCCCTTTTTGACGCGACCCTGTACATGGGTGATGCAGCACCGGTTACTCAGTTACCCCAACAGGCACCTCAAGAGGCTTTTAGCCCAACTCATAACCCTCTTTGACTTTACCGTTTGACGCGAGTGCCAACATTGGTGATGAAGTGCCCCCGGTTACTAAGTGAGGTCTAGAGAAGTCATTGGTGTTGTTTTTTTTTTCTTTTTTTTTTCACCTGAGTCATTTGCCTAAACAAAAGTTTTACTTAGCCAGCAAAGGTCATCATCTAATTTTCTAAAGAAATCATGTAGCAAAATATTCATGAACTAATAATCTGTTGATCATATTACAAACTAATCCATATTCTCATAGTCCATCTCAAGATTGCAAAAAAACTAAAGGCTTCGAGACTTGGTTGATTTTTATTTTTATTTTTTTAATTTTTGACTTGATAATATTCTTTAAGATGGGGAAAGCTCAAAATTAAAGTCAATCCTCAACAATGCAAATATCTCAAATAAATAAATAAAATCTTTTCAATTGCATAAGGACAAGCATAACCAAAGAAATTATATCCCTCCCCCACATTTAAATCAAACATTGTCCTCAATGTTGCAAAAATATAAAGAGGGAAAGGAACTAGTACTCCCCTGGTTTAGACCTCTAACTCTGATGTGGAGTGCTTCCCCTGGTAGCATCCATTATATTTCAAATTTTAAGGGAGAAGAGAGTGTTCAAGCAAGACCTTACAGCAACAAGAGGAGTGATCTTCTTCAAACCTGAATAAAACTGAAAGAAAGAAAGAAATAATAGTAATAAAATATGCAAGCAAAACCCTTGGGTTGCCTCCCAAGAAGCGCTAAATTTATAGTCTTCAGCCAGACTTCTCAAAACAAACCACTAATCATAAGTATCAAACACCACAATTACCTTGTCTTCATTCCTTTTCAAGCAACAAGGTATCACACACAAAAATTGATCATTCAAGTTAATTACTTGTACTTCCTTAATCATAGACAACCTTGGATTACAAGCAATCACTGAATTCAAATGAAGCACAACATGCATATCCTTAAAAATAAATATAGGCACTTCCAAGAATTTAGAGCATCCAATAAAATCAACTTGACTCTCATCAGTAAGAGTCAACACTTCAAGAGGAGGGTCATGAACAACAACAATTGGGACATCTACATCAATTTGATCACCAACATCACAATCCTTAGGCTCCACAGCCGGAACCTCTTCTAAACATCCACTATTTTCATCAATTTCAAGCTCACAATCACTTTCTACATTATCCATAGTCTCATGCAATTCTATACCTTCAACTTCCTCACAATAATCATTATCATCATAAGAAGTGGTCATCAAGCTTTAGGAATTATTTTGCCCTATAATCTCAAGAGTTGAAGCAATTTGACTCGCATATACCTCAATATCTTGGACACTTGACTTAATGCTAGTGACAATCTCTTTTTGCTCTCTACTAGATCTCTCTGATGCTTCCACACACTCCTCAACTAATCTTTCCAAACTAGATTTTTCCCTATACTCAACGGTGTGTTCTTCAATAGATGGATAAGAGTAAAAAGGAGGGGTATTTTCATGAGAACAATAGACATATTGATCCTCAAAATTTTGTTGCTCAAAACCTTCACTAGGACAAAATGAGTTATCAAAACAAGCTTGGTTCCTAGTGAAATCATCTCTCACAAAATGACAAGTTGTACTATATGGACAATATTCATATAAATGATTCCCTCCACAATAAACACAAGACATGCAAACATATTGAGAAGAATCAATATATGGAATACAACCATCATTAATGCTCCTTTTACGTTGCCAATATTCATTGAAAGAATTTAAAGTAGCAATCAATCCATCTTGTGTAGAAGACAAAGAATTCATCTCCTTCTCAATATTAAGACCAGTTGGTTGCCAATTGAAATCCATTTTTTTAATTTTATTTTCTTAAAAAAAAAATTACAAACTCAAACTCAAACTACTAATGCTCAATCAATTCCAACCAAGACAGTTGTGACACACAAGTCCCCGGCAACGGCGCCAAAAACTTGATAGGGCAAAACTTTATAGCCTAAAAATCTCCGCAAGTACACGGGCCGTATCAAGTAATAGAGTGATAAGAAAAGTATCGTTCCCACGAGGACTTAGTATCACAACTTTCAGTTAAGCATTAATTTTCCACTTTCATTTAAGTTGAGCAAAACAAATCGAATTTACTTAAGAGAAAAGAAATTAAAACTAAAATTAAAATAAACAAACTACCAAACTAATGAACGAGCAACCTAGAGTGACTAATCCCTTATTTGTTTCCTAGGTTTTATCCCCACTAAATTAATTCTAACTTAACCTCACCAGTTAATCTAGAGTATTAATGTTTATAAATGCCTGTCGGTCCACTTATACACCCACCTCAAATAATTATGCGATGTCTCACATAATTAATTAAGATGCAATTCAAATCGGGCTCACTCTAATTTGATTATGTGGAGCTTCTAGGTATATGTCTATCCTAGACGCAAATTAGATTAAAATCTAATTCTACATTAAATTTAAACCTAATTCCACATTATTTAATCCCAAGGTCAATTTAAGATTCCCTTCGTCAAGTTCAATCCTAAATCCCCAAAACATGCTCAATGGTGATCAATCAATAAGCAATAGCAATAAACACATGATTAAATAAACTGAAATAAAATTAAGCAAAACTAATAGTGGGAATAATCTCTAACCCAAACAAGTTCATAGGTCCTCTAGGTTGCAAAACCAATTAGCCACACATGGCTATAATAAAATCCATAACAAAAAGATGAAACTTAGATTGAAAGAATAAAGGAAAGAGATGAAAGAAATTTTCTCTATCGCCTCCACAGTCCTTCCGTCCTTCCGTGGAGATGATGAAGAGAACCAAAACGCTCAGCCGCTACTCCTCTGCTTCTTCGTTCCTTCCTCTGCTCCTCCGTGATCCTTCCTTCTTTTTTTACTTCTTCCTTTCTTCATATATATAACCTAAATATAACTTAGGACGTGGGTCACTAATTCTCCTTTCTTATTAAAAAGATATCTTATATCTTGTAATCTACTCCACCAGATCACGCAATTGATTTTGTTTCTAATTTTCTTGCGTGGGACCACCGAATTTGGCTGATTACATATCCTCTTATATGTTTTGTCTACTTCTTTCCAAATCAGCTATTATTTCCTACACAATAAAAATAGGATATGAGTAGATTTTAAGTCGATTTATTCTTAGATCCTAAGTTTGATTCAATGATGGAAAAGTTTCTAAAAGATAATTAAATAGGCATATAATATTAATAAATCCAGCTAATTCTCATAAAATACACACCTATTTAATCATAAAATATATACTTATCACAAACCAAACAAGGTAATATACTTTCCCCTCCCTCCCCTCAAACCAAACACACCATAAAATTTGAGATCTCAATGCTTTAGGGAGGAGTGGATTTTGGGGTTAGGGTTAAAAGTTAATAGGAATTTGAAATTAAAAATCTTCAATTTTTTAATTATAAAAGGGCATTATGGTCTTTTAACAACATTTATAAATTCCTAATCAGGCCTATAGGCCTTATGAGAGATTTCTAAAAGTATATGCCTGATTCTGGATGTAGGTATTTCAAATGGATTTAAACGAGATTCTCCCCATTCATAAACACATTATATATTTATTAAAAGGATTAATTGAAATTTTAATCAAATTCTTTTATCTGCATTAACTAAATTAATTAAACTTATGTCTCAATATAATAAAAAAAATATTAACTAAAAAAATTTAACAAAAAAAATTATGAAAAAAGAAACTCTTAAATTGTTCATAACAATTTTAACAAAAACAAATTATAGTTAAAGTATCATGATGGGTAAATTAATAAATAAAATTTATTTTAGGGAAATATACTTACCATGTTGGAGGAGAAGTGTATTCTCACGTCATAGATACAAAAAAGATGTGGGTTCCACCATTTCCTGTTTGTGTAGGAATCTTCTTCTTCTCATATAACACGTGAGACGTGTAAACCCTTTTATTTTAATATAAAATTTATTTAAAAATAATTTTAGAATATTCTTAACAGTGTTAAGAGTTTGGATTTTAGTATATGCTTTTTTGAATGGGGGAAGATCAGTATAATTAAGGCAACATTCGAGGGAAGTTAGATTATTTTACCATAAGAAAAATATAACAAATAGTTTAGAATTGGCTTTAGTATTTCTTAATAAATAAAAGACCCATCGAATTTTCTTTTGTTACTGTGTACTTTAGGTACATTGGCCGTTGGATGAAGATCCTATTGTCATCTTATATTTTTTTCCTAGGTAAAAGAAATAAGGGAGAGACAAAATACTTATCAAAATTGTGTTTTGTCATTTTTTGGTTCCATTTTTATTTGCTAAGTTTCATGCGTCCATAATTTTCAGATAAAAATAATTTCCTTTGAGCCTCCAATTAAGGTTACCCTTTAGCCAAATCGTAAAGAGGCATTAATTTTAAGTTTTGAAGAAGCATTAATACGTTGAGGTAGTTGAATGAGCTCATATTCTGACGAATTTGTTCTCACTGCACTAATTATTCAACGGCTACATTATTCAGTTATTCCAGAATTTGTTCTAACAGCTTCTATAATTCCAAAACCTATATAATTGAACGGTAAGGTTGTATTTTTCACGTAGTGGCTATTGATAATTAATTTTTTAAATATATTTTTATCCTTTTCATTTAAAATATTTAGTGATAAATTGTGGCAAAGAGTTCAATTAAATTATATTTATTTTGTAAGAAAATTGACGAAATCTTGAAAATTACTTTACTAAAGTTTTCATTTAATATTTTTTTGCACGTGTGGCTATTAAATATTATTTTATTTTGTATAAATTTTTAGATCTTAACTGAATATTAATGATGGAATCATTTGGGCTGAATCAGAAAAAAATCGTTATCTTAATTTCTTATTATGTTTAAGTAAATTTGTACAAGTAATAATTACGGAGTTTGCTAATGTCAAAAACAAAAAGAAATTAAGGAGTTTGATGAGCCACTTTTGCTTTATGGGCCAAGTAACGAAGGCCCAAGCCCAAAATGAAATTAAGAAAAAAAGCCTTTAATTACACCGCCCTTCCGTCTTCGACAACGGGCAAATCGGATCTGTACATAAATTTGGAAACTCCTCTCCAAAATCTCCGGTTCCTTTTTAACCGTTGGAAGAAAGGTTTCGCCTTTCAAAGGTTCCAGCTTTCTACTTTCCTTTTGACCTTCTCATCCTCCAAGGTACGCCCCTTCGTTTGTTTTATTTAGATGTTGAATTGGCTGAAGAACTGAATCATAGATGTTATGAATTTGTTATCTACTTCACTAATTCTGTCAAAAACCCCATTTTAATTTCATAAGTATCAATTGGTTGCTTTTGTGTTTTGTATGGACTATGATGGTTCTGTGGTTGTTTATTGTAAGTGATTTTTGTTTGTTTGCCTGGCTTTGATTCTTTCAAGGGGATTTTTTCATGTTTCCCTTGCTGTTTAAGTTCATAAGTCTCAATTGGCTGCTTTTGTGGTTGCCTTCCCCTGTTTTTTGTCTTTTGTACGAACTGTGATGGTTCTTTGCTTGTTTATTGTTTTTCATGTTGGTTTCTGTTTTTATTCGTTGATTGTCATCAACAAAACCCATCCGATCCTTTTCATTGCAACTGCCGAACTGCGTTTCCCAGTCGGCCAATCCACTTTCAAAGGTGCCTGCTCTCTCCTTCCCTTTACTTCTTATTTTAAATTTAAAACTCTTCTTAACTCTTTCACGTACTTTTTTGAATTTTGTTATTTTATTGTTTAAAATTTTGATTTCAGATTCCTGTTCTTATTTTATTATCTGATATTTGATTTTTTTTTCTTTGGCCCTCAATGTTTGATTATTTGATTCATGCCTTGTAATTACCTTTTTTAAAAAACTCTTTTCAGTTCTCATTTAATTATTTTATGGATATAAAAGTCTACAATTTTTTAAAACTACTTATTAAATTCATTCCGTAAAATTCATATATTATCTGATTTTTTTTTCATACTTTGTAATTACTTTTTAAACTCTTTTCGGTGCTTATTTTGTTTTTACATTGTTCTTCTTGTTTTTTTTTTTATTTGATCGTTTTAAAAATCTTCAACTTTAAGTTCTATTATTATGTTGTTTCAAAATTTCGTTTGAAAATCCTTTTCATATTTTATTATTTGATTGATTTACAAATCTGTATTTTTGAAAACGCAAACTTACTTTTTGAAATTTGATTTGAAAATAAACTTTTGGATGGTTAATAAATGTTTCTAATTTTTTGTTCCTAATGTGTAATTATTTTTAAACTCTTTTCAGTTTTTTTTATATTGTTTGAAAAAACTTCAAATTTAAGTTCTATTATTTTATTGTTTGAAATTTCAATTGAAAATCTTTTCTTATTTTATTATTTGATTCATTTAAAAATATGTATTTTTGAAAACGCTATCTTACTTTTTCCAATTTGGTTTGAAAATAGATTTTGATTGTTGATAAATATTTCTAATTTTTTGTTTCATACTTCGTAAATTGTAATTACTTTTTAAAAATTTTCAAGATTTTTTGTTGTTGTTCTTCTTGTTTTTTATTTGTTTGTTTTAAAAAATCTTCAACTTTAACTTCTATTATTTTGTTGTTTCAAATTTTCATTTGAAAATACTTTCCTCATTGATTGATTTAAAAATCGCATTTTTGAAAACCCAATCTTAATTTTTTAAATTTGATTTGAAAATAATTTTTATTTTTATTTTTAGTATATGTCTCGAATTTTTATTTTTATTTTTATTTTTATGATTTGATTGTTTTAAAAACCTTCAAATTTGAGTTCTATTATTTTGTTGTTTCAAAATTTCATTTAAGAATCATTTTCTAATTTGATTGATTTAAAAATCTGTATTTTTGAAAACCCAATCTTACTTTTTAAAATTTTATTGTTAATAAATATTTTGTATTTTGTTTTCATACTTTGTTTTACTTTTTAAACTCTTCAATTCTTTTTTTTTTTTGGATTATTCTTGTTTTTTTTATTTGATTGTTTTAAAAATCTTAAACTTGAAGTTCCATTTTTTTTTGTTTCGAAATTTCATTTTATTATCCTTTTCATATTTTTTTATTTGATTGATTTAAAAATCTGTATTTTTTAAAACCCAATCTTACTTTTTAATTTGATTTGAAAATAAAATTTGATTGTTAGTACAAATTTCTAATTTTTTGTTTCATACTTTGTTACTTTTTAAACTCTTTTCAGTTCTTATTTTGTTTTTTTTTATTTGATTGTTTTAAAAAATTTCAACTTTAAGTTCTATTGTTTTTGTTGTTTCAAAACTTCATTTGAAAATATTTTTCTTATTTGATTGATTTAAAAATCTGCATTTTTGAAAACCCAATCTTACTTTTTTAAAATGTGATTTGAAAATAAAATTTGATTATTGATAAATGTTTCTTTTTTTTTTTAAAAAAAAAAACCTTTTCAACTCTTTTCATTTTTTTAATTGTTCTTGTTTTTTTTATTTGATTGTTTTAAAAATATTAAACTTTAAGTTGTATCATATGAGAAACCTTTTCTTATTTGATTATTTGATTGATTTAAAAATCGCATTTTTGAAAACCCAATCTTACTTTTTTAAATTTGATTTGAAAATAATTTTTATTTTTATTTTTAGTATATGTCTCTAATTTTTATTTTTCTTCTTATTTTTATGATTTGATTGTTTTAAAAACCTTCAAATTTGAGTTCTATTATTTTGTTGTTTCAAAATTTCATTTAAGAATCATTTTCTAATTTGATTGATTTAAAAATCTGTATTTTTGAAAACCCAATCTTTTTTAAAATTTTATTGTTAATAAATATTTTGTATTTTGTTTTCATACTTTGTTTTACTTTTTAAACTCTTCAATTCTTTTTTTTTTTTTTGGATTATTCTTGTTTTTTTTATTTGATTGTTTTAAAAATCTTAAACTTGAAGTTCCATTTTTTTTTTTTCGAAATTTCATTTTATTATCCTTTTTCATATTTTTTTATTTGATTGATTTAAAAATCTGTATTTTTTTAAACCCAATCTTTACTTTTTAATTTGATTTGAAAATAAAATTTGATTGTTAGTACAAATTTCTAATTTTTTGTTTCATACTTTGTTACTTTTTAAACTCTTTTCAGTTCTAATTTTGTTTTTTTTATTTGATTGTTTTAAAAATTTCAACTTTAAGTTCTATTGTTTTTGTTGTTTCAAAACTTCATTTGAAAATATTTTTCTTATTTGATTGATTAAAAATCTGCATGTTTGAAAACCCAATCTTACTTTTTAAAAATGTGATTTGAAAATAAATTTTGATTATTGATAAATGTTTTTTTTTTTAAAAAAAAAAACCTTTTTCAACTCTTTTCATTTTTTTTAATTGTTCTTGTTTTTTTTATTTGATTGTTTTAAAAATATTAAACTTTAAGTTGTATCATATGAGAAACCTTTTCTTATTTGATTATTTGATTGATTTAAAAATCGCATTTTTGAAAACCCAATCTTACTTTTTTAAATTTGATTTGGAAATAATTTTTATTTTTATTTTTAGTATATGTCTCTAATTTTTATTTTTATTTTTATTTTTATGATTTGATTGTTTTAAAAACCTTCAAATTTGAGTTCTATTATTTTGTTGTTTCAAAATTTCATTTAAGAATCATTTTCTAATTTGATTGATTTAAAAATCTGTATTTTTGAAAACCCAATCTTACTTTTTTTAAAATTTTATTGTTAATAAATATTTTGTTTTCATACTTTGTTTTACTTTTTAAACTCTTCAATTCTTTTTTTTTTTTTTGGATTATTCTTGTTTTTTTTTATTTGATTGTTTTAAAAATCTTAAACTTGAAGTTCCATTTTTTTTTGTTTCGAAATTTCATTTTATTATCCTTTTCATATCTTTTTTTTATTTGATTGATTTAAAAATCTGTATTTTTTAAAACCCAATCTTACTTTTTTAATTTGATTTGAAAATAAAATTTGATTGTTAGTACAAATTTCTAATTTTTTGTTTCATACTTTGTTACTTTTTAAACTCTTTTCAGTTCTTTTTTTTTTTTTATTTGATTGTTTTAAAAAATTTCAACTTTAAGTTCTATTGTTTTTGTTGTTTCAAAACTTCATTTGAAAATATTTTTCTTATTTGATTGATTTAAAAATCTGCATTTTTGAAAACCCAATCTTACTTTTTAAAAATGTGATTTGAAAATAAAATTTGATTATTGATAAATGTTTCTTTATTTAAAAAAAAATACCTTTTCAACTCTTTTCATTTTTTTAATTGTTCTTGTTTTTTTTATTTGATTGTTTTAAAAATATTAAACTTTAAGTTGTATCATATGAGAAACCTTTTCTTATTTGATTATTTGATTGATTTAAAAATCGCATTTTTGAAAACCCAATCTTACTTTTTTAAATTTGATTTGAAAATAATTTTTATTTTTATTTTTAGTATATGTCTCTAATTTTTATTTTTCTTCTTATTTTTATGATTTGATTGTTTTAAAAACCTTCAAATTTGAGTTCTATTATTTTGTTGTTTCAAAATTTCATTTAAGAATCATTTTCTAATTTGATTGATTTAAAAATCTGTATTTTTGAAAACCCAATCTTACTTTTTAAAATTTTATTGTTAATAAATATTTTGTATTTTGTTTTCATACTTTGTTTTACTTTTTAAACTCTTCAATTTTTTTTTTGGATTATTCTTGTTTTTTTTATTTGATTGTTTTAAAAATCTTAAACTTGAAGTTCCTTTTTTTTTTTTTTTCGAAATTTCATTTTATTATCCTTTTCATATTTTTTTTATTTGATTGATTTAAAAATCTGTATTTTTTAAAACCCAATCTTACTTTTTAATTTGATTTGAAAATAAAATTTGATTGTTAGTACAAATTTCTAATTTTTTTGTTTCATACTTTGTTACTTTTTAAACTCTTTTCAGTTCTTATTTTGTTTTTTTTTTATTTGATTGTTTTAAAAAATTTCAACTTTAAGTTCTATTGTTTTTGTTGTTTCAAAACTTCATTTGAAAATATTTTTCTTATTTGATTGATTTAAAAATCTGCATTTTTGAAAACCCAATCTTACTTTTTAAAAATGTGATTTGAAAATAAAATTTGATTATTGATAAATGTTTTTAAAAAAAAAAAAAAAAACCTTTTCAACTTTTTTTCATTTTTTTTAATTGTTCTTGTTTTTTTTATTTGATTGTTTTAAAAATATTAAACTTTAAGTTGTATCATATGAGAAACCTTTTCTTATTTGATTATTTGATTGATTTAAAAATCGCATTTTTGAAAACCCAATCTTACTTTTTTAAATTTGATTTGAAAATAATTTTTATTTTTATTTTTAGTATATGTCTCTAATTTTTATTTTTCTTCTTATTTTTATGATTTGATTGTTTTAAAAACCTTCAAATTTGAGTTCTATTATTTTGTTGTTTCAAAATTTCATTTAAGAATCATTTTCTAATTTGATTGATTTAAAAATCTGTATTTTTGAAAACCCAATCTTACTTTTTAAAATTTTATTGTTAATAAATATTTTGTATTTTGTTTTCATACTTTGTTTTACTTTTTAAACTCTTCAATTCTTATTTTTTTTTTTTTGGATTATTCTTGTTTTTTTTATTTGATTGTTTTAAAAATCTTAAACTTGAAGTTCCATTTTTTTTTTTCGAAATTTCATTTTATTATCCTTTTTCATATTTTTTTTTATTTGATTGATTTAAAAATCTGTATTTTTTTAAACCCAATCTTACTTTTTAATTTGATTTGAAAATAAAATTTGATTGTTAGTACAAATTTCTAATTTTTTGTTTCATACTTTGTTACTTTTTAAACTCTTTTCAGTTCTAATTTTGTTTTTTTTATTTGATTGTTTTAAAAAATTTCAACTTTAAGTTCTATTGTTTTTGTTGTTTCAAAACTTCATTTGAAAATATTTTTCTTATTTGATTGATTAAAAATCTGCATGTTTGAAAACCCAATCTTACTTTTTAAAAATGTGATTTGAAAATAAATTTTGATTATTGATAAATGTTTCTTTTTTTTTTTAAAAAAAAAAAACCTTTTCAACTCTTTTCATTTTTTTTAATTGTTCTTGTTTTTTTTATTTGATTGTTTTAAAAATATTAAACTTTAAGTTGTATCATATGAGAAACCTTTTCTTATTTGATTATTTGATTGATTTAAAAATCGCATTTTTGAAAACCCAATCTTACTTTTTTAAATTTGATTTGGAAATAATTTTTATTTTTATTTTTAGTATATGTCTCTAATTTTTATTTTTATTTTTATTTTTATGATTTGATTGTTTTAAAAACCTTCAAATTTGAGTTCTATTATTTTGTTGTTTCAAAATTTCATTTAAGAATCATTTTCTAATTTGATTGATTTAAAAATCTGTATTTTTGAAAACCCAATCTTACTTTTTAAAATTTTATTGTTAATAAATATTTTGTTTTCATACTTTGTTTTACTTTTTAAACTCTTCAATTCTTTTTTTTTTTTTTGGATTATTCTTGTTTTTTTTTATTTGATTGTTTTAAAAATCTTAAACTTGAAGTTCCATTTTTTTTTTTTCGAAATTTCATTTTATTATCCTTTTCATATTTTTTATTTGATTGATTTAAAAATCTGTATTTTTTAAAACCCAATCTTACTTTTAATTTGATTTGAAAATAAAATTTGATTGTTAGTACAAATTTCTAATTTTTTGTTTCATACTTTGTTACTTTTTAAACTCTTTTCAGTTCTTATTTTTTTTTTTATTTGATTGTTTTTAAAAATTTCAACTTTAAGTTCTATTGTTTTTGTTGTTTCAAAACTTCATTTGAAAATATTTTTCTTATTTGATTGATTTAAAAATCTGCATTTTTGAAAACCCAATCTTACTTTTTTAAAAATGTGATTTGAAAATAAAATTTGATTATTGATAAATGTTTCTTTATTTAAAAAAAAATACCTTTTCAACTCTTTTTTTCTTATTTTTTTTTTTTAATTGTTCTTCTTTTTTTTTATTTGATTGTTTTAAAAATATTAAACTTTAAGTTGTATCATATGAGAAACCTTTTCTTATTTGATTATTTGATTGATTTAAAAATCGCATTTTTGAAAACCCAATCTTACTTTTTTAAATTTGATTTGAAAATAATTTTTATTTTTATTTTTAGTATATGTCTCTAATTTTTATTTTTCTTCTTATTTTTATGATTTGATTGTTTTAAAAACCTTCAAATTTGAGTTCTATTATTTTGTTGTTTCAAAATTTCATTTAAGAATCATTTTCTAATTTGATTGATTTAAAAATCTGTATTTTTGAAAACCCAATCTTACTTTTTAAAATTTTATTGTTAATAAATATTTTGTATTTTGTTTTCATACTTTGTTTTTTTTTAAACTCTTCAATTCTTTTTTTTTTTGGATTATTCTTGTTTTTTTTATTTGATTGTTTTAAAAATCTTAAACTTGAAGTTTTTTTTTTTTTCGAAATTTCATTTTATTATCCTTTTCATATTTTTTTTATTTGATTGATTTAAAAATCTGTATTTTTTAAAACCCAATCTTTTTTTAATTTGATTTGAAAATAAAATTTGATTGTTAGTACAAATTTCTAATTTTTTTGTTTCATACTTTGTTACTTTTTAAACTCTTTTCAGTTCTTATTTTTTTTTTTTTATTTGATTGTTTTAAAAAATTTCAACTTTAAGTTCTATTGTTTTTGTTGTTTCAAAACTTCATTTGAAAATATTTTTCTTATTTGATTGATTTAAAAATCTGCATTTTTGAAAACCCAATCTTATTTTTAAAAATGTGATTTGAAAATAAAATTTGATTATTGATAAATGTTTTTTTTTTTTAAAAAAAAAAAACCTTTTCAACTCTTTTCATTTTTTTAATTGTTCTTGTTTTTTTTATTTGATTGTTTTAAAAATATTAAACTTTAAGTTGTATCATATGAGAAACCTTTTCTTATTTGATTATTTGATTGATTTAAAAATCGCATTTTTGAAAACCCAATCTTACTTTTTTAAATTTGATTTGAAAATAATTTTTATTTTTATTTTTAGTATATGTCTCTAATTTTTATTTTTCTTCTTATTTTTATGATTTGATTGTTTTAAAAACCTTCAAATTTGAGTTCTATTATTTTGTTGTTTCAAAATTTCATTTAAGAATCATTTTCTAATTTGATTGATTTAAAAATCTGTATTTTTGAAAACCCAATCTTACTTTTTAAAATTTTATTGTTAATAAATATTTTGTATTTTGTTTTCATACTTTGTTTTCATTTTTAAACTCTTCAATTCTTTTTTTTTTTTGGATTATTCTTGTTTTTTTTATTTGATTGTTTTAAAAATCTTAAACTTGAAGTTCCATTTTCTTTTTTTTGAAATTTCATTTTATTATCCTTTTCATATTTTTTTATTTGATTGATTTAAAAATCTGTATTTTTTAAAACCCAATCTTACTTTTTAATTTGATTTGAAAATAAAATTTGATTGTTAGTACAAATTTCTAATTTTTTGTTTCATACTTTGTTACTTTTTAAACTCTTTTCAGTTCTTATTTTGTTTTTTTTATTTGATTGTTTTAAAAAATTTCAACTTTAAGTTCTATTGTTTTTGTTGTTTCAAAACTTCATTTGAAAATATTTTTCTTATTTGATTGATTTAAAAATCTGCATTTTTTGAAAACCCAATCTTACTTTTTAAAAATGTGATTTGAAAATAAAATTTGATTATTGATAAATTCTTTTTTTTTTTAAAAAAAAAAATACTCTTTTCATTTTTTTTAATTGTTCTTATTTTTTTATTTGATTGTTTTAAAAATATTAAACTTTAAGTTGTATCATATGAGAAACCTTTTCTTATTTGATTATTTGATTGATTTAAAAATCGCATTTTGAAAACCCAATCTTACTTTTTTAAATTTGATTTGAAAATAATTTTTATTTTTATTTTTAGTATATGTCTCTAATTTTTATTTTTCTTCTTATTTTTATGATTTGATTGTTTTAAAAACCTTCAAATTTGAGTTCTATTATTTTGTTGTTTCAAAATTTCATTTAAGAATCATTTTCTAATTTGATTGATTTAAAAATCTGTATTTTTTGAAAACCCAATCACTTGTTGTCTTGCCCTTCAATCTTCCCTCCATCTCCTATTGTTATGTACACAGGAGCTGACATATCCTTCTCTTGCTCACAACGGTCCATTCACTCTATTATAAGCAATGTTGGACACTCGTTCCTGGTACAAAACCAAATTTATAACTCACTGTGTTTTGTCATTTTGTTGCCCTCATCATTTGATGAACATTTATAACTTCCCAGTTCTTGTTTAGCAGTTCAAAGATATGAGAGAACAGTAGGTCGCCCCAAGAAGAATGCTCCAAGGTGCGCCCCTTACCTTTGTGGTACTTATTAGAGGATGATGCGGCGGAAGAATGGAACAATAGAGGTTATTATGAATCTGATATCTATTTTACTAATTTTGTCAAAAACCCTCATTTTAATTTATAATTTTTGTTTATTTAATTTTGGGTTTTGTTCATTTATAGTTAATTTTCTATGGACTGTGGATGTTCTCAGGCTTGTTTATTGTGATTGAACTTTGTGTTTGTTTGCTTGAAAAGCTTGAATGTTTTTTAGGGGGATTTTGTATTGCCTTCCCAATCAAGGCCTTTCCTTTCCGTAGTTTTGTAGGGACTATAATTGATCTCAAATTGTTGTGCTTGTTTCTTGTGATTGATTTTTTTGTTTCTATGCTTGAAAAGCTTGTGTGCTTTCAATGGGGATTTTGTGATTTTTTCCTATTGCTATTGCTGTTTATAGACTTGTTTGTTGGTTCTTGTTTCCTAGTTTTGTGCGGGCTGTGATTGTTCTCAAATTGTTGAACTTTTGTTTGTCTCCTTGAAAAGCTTGGATCCTTTCAAGGAGGATTCTGTGTTTGTCGTTGTTTGTTGGTTATTGTTTCCCTAGTTTTCTATAGGCTGTGATTGTTCTCAAATTTTGTGTGGTTTGTCTGCTTGAAAAGCTTGGAGGCTTTCAAGGAGGATTTTGCATTTGACATTGTTTGTTAGCTGTTGTTACCCTAGTTTTGCATAGGTTATAATTGTTTTCAAATTGTTTTGTGTTGGTTTGTCTGCTTGAAAAGTTTAGAGGCTTTTAAGGAGGATTTTGTGTTTGGCGTTTTGTTGGTTGTTGTTTCCTTAGTTTTAGGCTGTGATTGTTTTCAAATTGTTGTGCTTTCGTTTGTCTACTTGAAACGCTCTGAAGCTTTCAAGGAGAATTTTTTGTTTGGTGTTGTTTGTTGATTGCTTTTTTTTTTTTTCTATGGTTGGTGATTGTTCTTAAATCATTGTACTTTTGTTTGTCTGCTTGAAATGCTTGGTTCCTTTTTATTTGTTTTCTTTTGAAAATTTGGGTGTGCTTGATGGGATGGATTTTTTGGTTACTTAGAAAATAAGAAATATGACTGTTAGCCCCTATTATCACGAATTATAATGTTTCCTTTCTTGTATCCCATGTGATTTGATTAGGCCTTAATTCTATCCTCCTTAATGTAATTGATTGGTTGTTTTGTTGTTTGTCGTTTCTCTAACTTTGTATGGGTTGTGATTGTTCTCAAATTGTTGAGCTTGTTTATCGTGATTGTTTTTTTTTTCTATGGGATTATGTGATTTTTTTTGCTGTTGCTATTGCTGTTTCTAGACTTGGTTGTTGGATATTGTTTCCTTTTTTTTTTTTTTTGCATGGGTTATGATTGTTCTCAAATTGTTGCATTTTTGTTTGTCTGCTTGAAATGCTTAGATTCTTTCAACGAGGATTTTGTGTTTGGTGATTTTGTTGCTTGTTGTTTCCCTTGTTTTGTATGGGTAATTGTTCTCAAGTTGTTGTGTTTTGGTTTCTCTACTTGAAAAGCTTGGAGGCTTTCAAGGAGGATTTTGTGTTTGTTGTTTATTGTTTTTTTTTTCTAGTTTTCTATGGCCGTGATTGTACTCAAATTGTTGTACTTTTGACATACTTGAAATGCTTGGATCCTTTTTATTTGTTTTCTTTCTAAAAATTTGGGTGTGCTTGAGGGGATGGATTTTGTGGTTCCTTAGAAAATGAGAAATATGACTATTTGCCCCTATTATAAGGAATTGTAATGTTTCCTTTCTTGTATCCCATGTGATTTGATTAGGCCTTAATTCTATCCTCCTCAATGTAATTGATTGGTTGTTTTGTTGTTTGTCGTTTCTCTTACTTTGTATGGGTTGTGATTGTTCTCAAATTTTGTGCTTTTGTTTGTCTGTTGAAAAGCATTAGAGACTTTGAAAGAGGATTTTATGTTTGGCGCTTTTTTGGTTGTTGTTTCCCTAATTTTTCATAGGTGTGATTGTTCTCAAATTGTTGAGCTTGTTCATTGTGCTTGATTTTTTTGTTTCTATGATTGAAAAGCTTAAGTGCTTTTGATGAAGATTTTTTTTTTTTTTTCCTTTTGCTATTGTTGTGTCTAAACTTGTTTGCTGGATTTGTTTCCTAGTTATGTATGAATGGACTGTGCCTGAGGCTTTAAGTCATAGTGTGCATTCAGCATGGTTATTGGACTGTGTATCCTGAGGTTGCAAGTCCCGGTGTGCATCTTGCGTGATCATTGGACTGTATGTCCTTGGCCTTAGGATGTGCAACATATGTAGATATCGAGCTGTGTGTTCCCATGATAAATGATGATTGTGCTGCATAGTGAATAGTGAATGCTAGTTGAATATGCTAATTGCTTATTGGATGGTTGGTTTTGCATGTTTCGTGAACTTGCATATTTTATGATGGTTTATTGTTACTACTGTGTTTCTCAAGAATCTCACTCATTTCCTTAAAATAGCATATAGTAAAGGCAAAGGCATGGTCATAACTGACACCTGAGAAGGGGAGAAGTTGGAATAGCTTTATTTTATTTGCCTTTTGTATAATCTTTTCTCTTATACTTAGGCTTTTGGTTAGCCTTATATGGCTACTGTTTATATAATAGCTTTATTTTATTTGTCTTTTGTATAATCTTTTCTCTTATACTTAGGTTTTTGGTTAGCCTTATATGGCTACTGTTTTAATATATATGTATGTATGTATGTATGGATGAAGATGTATTCATTTTAGTCGTTTGGTATCAATTTACACAAAGTAGTAACTTAGTATAGGTGTTAGATTGGTATGATATCTTTGAAGAGGCGTAATTAACGATTATCTTTAGGCTTAATTAACGTGATAGATACATGTATGAATCGAGCCCATAACTTGACGAACGATTAAGCTTAAAGAAGATTAAATGTGATATATTAGAAAGGAATTTTGATACTATCAAGTCTAGTTTAGATTAATTAAGCATAATCTCATAAATTATTTTAGGAAGTTTTAAATTTTTAAGAAAAGCTCATTCATTTTACAAGATCAAACCATGTGTTTGAGTTAAGTTTTGCAACCATTTACAATTATTTTTACTCCCAGGACCTGGCTTAGTGGTTCGAAATCATTATTAAGTAACTCATCTAACTTAATATAAATGTAAGGTGTTAGACTGGTATGATATCAAAGTAAAAGTTCTGAGAATAGGTTAGGATGCTATGTTCGTATTTTGAAAATTTGGGTGTGCTTAAAGGGATATAGATTTTGTGTTTCCTTAGGAAATAAGAAATATGACTGTTAGTCCTATTATCACTAATTATAATTTTTCCTTTCGTGTATCTCATGTGATTTGATTGGGCTTTAATTCTATCCTCATTAATGTAGTCATTTGGCGATTTTGTTGGTTGTTGTTTCCCTAGCTTTGTATGGGTTGTGATTGTTCTAGAATTGTTGCACTTCTTTTTGTCTACTTGAAAATCTTGGATCCTTTTAAGGAGGATTTTGTGTTTGGCGCTTTTGTTGATTGCTATTTCCTTTTACTGATATTTTTAAGTATCTTAATATAAATTTTCAAGATCACAAAGTTAGTATTCTTGAAAAATTATATTGTGATACTGATCGATACTAAAAAAGATCTTGAGAATATTGAGCCTTTTTTTTTTAAAAAAAAAATTGCATAGAATAAATAGCCCATTTGTTTGAGATATGCAATTTTTATAACTTTTTCTTCCCATTCATTTTTGTTACTTTAGTAAGTGTTAAGTGAACCAATTTAAAAGAGTGAAGGAGTTAGAAAGTGAACACCATAAGAGTATGTGTGGGTAGTGAAAAAAAAAAGAAAAGAAAAGAAAAGAAAAAGGAAGAAAGAAAAAAATAGAAAAAAGGAATATATGAAAAAAAAAATAGAGATTCAAAAAAAAAAAACAAAAAACAAAAAAAACAAAGATTGTTGAGGTGTTAGTGAGTTTGTTTTCTCTTGGTGGGTATTCCTTCATTCTTCATCATGAATTTCATTAAATTACTTGGCACTTATTAAAGTATTCTCTCATACCATTTGATCACTTTCATTTCATTATCCTACCTTGATCATTAAAACCTTGAGAAAATCCTTTTGATTTGAGTGTGCAATTGGATAATATATAGTGAAGATTGAGTTGCAATAGGTGGAATTGAGTGAAACACAAGTCCTTGAATATTTTGAGAGATGAGTGTAAACACTTGACTTGTGAGAGACATTCTATTATGATTTATCTTTACCAAATTAATTGTCTTGCTACTTGCATTTTTGGAAAGTGGAACAAATTTCTGAGAAAGTTTGGTTTTTGAATGTTTGAATTGATTTTAATTTTATAGTGCTTGCTTTAAAAATCTTGCTTCCATGGTTTTCTTGAATTTGATTGCTTTGGAATTTAAAATCTTGAGGACAAGATTTGATGTAAGTGTGAGGGTGTGATGACTTACTCATTTTTAATAGATTCGGCATATTTTGATATATTTGGAAGTCATTATTACTAATTTAAAGAGATTTTATTGTGATTTTAAGAGATATCAATTAGGATCATTATTTGGGGATTTCAATTTAAAATTAAAGCTTTTGAGTTTAGGAAATAAATAATAGTAATAGGAAGTTTTTCTAAAAAAAAATCAGTTTTATTATTATTATTATTATTATTATTATTATTATTATTATATTTTCTTTTTCCCACAGCCACATGCCCACACACGTGTTTTGGCAATGACATTATTTGATTGTGGAATTGATTAAAAGGTCCAGGGAGCAACGCACCGTTTTTGTGGGGCCGAAAGAATTCAATCGATTATGACCTAAATGGATAGATAGAAAGAAAGGAGCATATGCGGCAAAATTGAATTGGGGATTTGGAAGAGATGGGGGCCCACAAATTGATGAATAAAAGACCTACAAAAAGAATAGAAAGAGGACGCACAGGAGGCGGCATTTTCAGAGTATTCTGGAGCGTGATTGCGAGGCGAGATTCATTCTGGAAGGAGACACGCACAGTGCAGAGAACGAGAGGCGCAGAGGCGCACGACTTGGAGGAACATAGCATTCTCGCCGGCGGTTTCCTCTTCCACCAGGGTCGCCGGCGAGTAACCCTCCTTCCACCACCATCCAACTTCATCTCTCTCCCTCATCATCTCAGACACAGCCGCGATTAGAAGCTCCAGAGGCAGATTGGTTCCTTGTTCCTTTTGGTTCTGTTTGCCCTTTTGAATCTGGATTTTATCTCTTTATGTGCTGTTCTGATTTTTTTTTTGTTAAAGCCATGTGGTTGATTTTACTTTGCAATCTAGAGGAACTTTGAACTTATAGGTGTGGATTAGACTTTGTTTTTATTATTTAGTTATAATTAATATTAATTTTGGTTACTTAATCTTGTTCAGATTTATCTATTAGTGTCTGATCATCATGTTGAATATGAATTTGAGAATTAGTGATTTACCTTGACGAAGGAGATTTTAATTAAGCTCGAGATTAAGTAATATGGGATTAAATTACGATTTAATTTGCGATTAGGATAGACATATACCTAATGGCCCCATATAATTGTTGAGGAGTGTGTTCAAGATTTATCGCTTCTTGAGTAATTATGTTAGACATAACTAATTTTACTCAAGAGAGAGAGTTATAAGTGGAATCGACAAGCACTTATAACTATTTATACTCGAGATTAACAAAATTGATATTAAGGCTAATTAATTTAGTGAAAACAAGGTTTATGAAACTAATAAGGGATTAGTGATTTCTCGGGTTCTTCATTTTATTATTGTGGTAGTTTGTTTATTTTGATTTTCTTTTCTTTTCTCTTAATTAAATTTCATTTGATTTGCTCAACTTAAACGAAGTTGTAAAATTAATGTTTAACTGAAGTTGTGGGTACAAAGTCCTCGTGGGAACGATACTTTTCTTATCACTTTATTACTTCAGACGCCCGTATACTTGCGAAGTTTATAGGCTTTAAAGTTTTGACCTATCAAGTTTTTCGCTGAAAGGAAAGAAAGGAAATTGCCTTTCTCTAATGCTGCATAAAAATTATAGAAACTACATACAAAAGAACACCACAAGGCATCACACATAAAAAGTAAACCAAATTATAACATGTTCACTGTATGGTGAAAGGTAATGGAAGGAAGCAATTTGGCATTCTCAAATGCTTTATAAAAAGAAACACCAACATTGACATGAGAGGGCCACATATGAGAATGTCCTCTGTTCAACAATGTAGGACATGAACAAGTAATTGAACTTTAAATACTGTAACTAGGCACTAATGCCTTATACACACAATGGAGACCTTAAAAGCTTACAACTTCAAAATGAACTTGAATATAAATTGATTGTCCCTCATTGAAGTTATTATGCACTTATGCCAGCAAAGTATTGATATATTGCAGAGCTAGATAGTTCAAACCCAAAGATGATGAATGAGGCACGAATAATGCAAATAGCAGGAGGGTGTGGTCGTCATGTTAAAGAAGTAATGGAGATGATGGAGGAGTACAAACGTCTTGGAAAAACATTTTCTTTTGTCATTAATTACTGACACGTTAGGTTTCCTTGCTGTCACTCCGAACGTTCGAACCAATTTACTTTATTCAAACGTAAAAACTAGCATATTGCTTTACCCAGGGGTCAATTGTGGTCATATTACGTTCAATCTAAATGTGAACGTTCGAACGTAATATATTGTGGTAATTACGCATTCGAACGAAAAATTTGACAGTACGCACGCTGTTGAATCAGATTATATGACATTACCCTTGACAATATCAATGTCAAATACTCATACTTGTACACATTCCATAGTGAATGTAATACCCCAGATTATTATTATTATTAATAGATTTAAAAAATAATAATAATAGTAATAGTAATAGTAATATATTTAAATAATAAAAATTTAGAATATAATAATATTGGTATTATTTTATAATTTATTAATTGAGAATAATTAAAGAGCCTAGCAAAAACAGAGATCATTTTTCTCCGCTACTGCATCCTCCTCCCGTACTCTCATCAAATCATTTTTTTAGGAGGCTAGCAAAAACAGAGATCAGGTAATCCTAATCCCATGAGTCTTAGGTTAATTTTATATGAATCTTGATAGGTAATCCTAATCCCATGAGTCTTAGGTTAATTTTATATGAATCTTGATAGGTAATCATAATCCCTAGAACAATAGAAACAATATTAAAGGCGTCACTGCATTTTCTGGAAGTAACTTTTGCGATCAATTTATCGATTGAATTGTATATACCTAACGATTTGAATTGCTTTGGGCGCCTCGAATTTCGTGCTTGAATTATATATATGTACATGATTGAATACAATTGCTTTGGTTGAATTATATCCTATGCGTCCTTGCGTTTCTTTTTTAGATTGAACACAATTGTTTCGTGGGGTCCACATCTTCTTTCCATTAATTGCAATATGTCATATGCATGTGCAATGTATATTTAATATCTCCTGCATACCTCTGTCTTCATTTCATTATTTGATTTGGGGCGTGAAGAGAGAGAAGCTCCAACTTCTCTCTTCTCTTCTCTCGCTTCTTCACACTTCAGCAGCTTCGCTTGGTCTTCCTCCGCCGGTGGCATGGAGCTCCTTCACAAGCCGTCGGCGGAGCTCGTCCCGTCCTCGTGGCGATTTTCTCCTCTTCTTCTTCGATCTCGATCTGTGGAGGTAAGAGTTTCATGTTTTTTTCGTGGTTTTGTTTCTTTTTATGTGGTTCCGGGTTTTGTGGTGGTGTTCTTGGTCCAAGAAATAAGCAGATCTGTAAGATCGAGTTCAAATCCTCTTGGTTGGTTGGTGTTTGGACGGTTTTTTATCCGGTTATCCCTTGGTAGCTCGGATGCGTTCGGAGGGAAGATCTAAAGAGGTTTTGGTTGTTTTGTGGTCGAAGTCACCGGATCTGGTTGATCGAAGAGCGAAGTGTTCTTCGGGACATCAAGGGTTTTCTTTCTTCCGAGGTTGGGTTTTTCGTGCTCTTTACTCCAAGTTGGGGTACTTATTTAGCCGATTTAATTGCAGCTATTGCTTATAAGATTGTGTGCCCTTTGGGGTGGGTTTTTCAACCAACACTCTCTTTCTCGTCACTTCTAACCTTGGGTATTAAGGAGGTTGTATACATCATGATTGTACTTCTACTCTCACATCTTTAATGTACGATGATTGGCTATTGTTGTATTTGGGTTTCTTTGTTGTATTTGTTTTAGCTTCCTTGTTATTTCTCATTATGATTATGTATTGTAACGGTTTGCAGTATTAATATAATATATATCCTTTGACCAAAAAAAAAAAAATTCATTATTTGATTTTCTTTTTCTTTTTTATATATAATATCTCTTGCACAATAAAATAGGATATGAACAAGTTTTATGTCAAAATATCCTTATATCCTATATTTAATTAAATACTAGAAAAATATATAAAAGATAACTAAATAATAGAAATAATTTAGGAGTTTATTATGTGTGTATTTTAAACAACTTAACGGTGGAAGGATAGCTTTAGAATGATACCTCCCAAAGTGATGAACACAATCGGACTTTATGCCCTCGATATATTATTTGATGTGAACCGATGATATCCGTTCTTCCCAAAGTGGTGTCTGGCAGGGTTTCCCGGGACACTAGTAGCAACTTTGGGAAGAGGTGTGCACATTAGGACGAAATGTTTTATGGCCAATTTGATGATTTGTGATGGGCGGGGTTTCCCGGGTCACAGGGTAGACTGGCAGGATATCCGGGTCTACCATGATTCTCTTCCCACTAAACTAAATAGACTGGCAGGGTTTCCCGGGTCTAAATATTTTTTTTAAAAAAGATAATGATTAATGTTTGATGCAATTACCACATGATCATATATATTTTCTTTGGTTAATATATTTGTGCCATTTAAATTGTGTTTTATTAGGATTACCAGCAATTGCTGATGTTTGTGTTCATGGGCTGCAATGATCCTTCGGGGAGCGAGAATTTGGTAAAAACAGTGCCAAGGGTTGGGGCTAGCAGTGAGAAGTGAGGAAGAATATTCAAGGCCTCTAGCTAGTTTTACATTTTTCTTGTAAATCACATTTATTTGAGTTGGATTTACATTATTGTAATAAGTAGCCTTGCACTTGTCCCAAGATAAGTGCGGCAGAATACTCCCTAAGGTTGTTTATTTAGAATTTCAATATTCATTTATAAAAATCATTTAAATTTTATACTATGATAATTGTTAGAAATTGGGGGTGTTACAGTGAATGACAACAGTAGAAGCATGTACAGTAATAGTAAGTGAAACCAAACTTCTGCTATGTTTGTTTGTTACAAGAAGCATGTATAGTAATAGTCAGTGAACAAATTCCGAAATAGTAAAAAAGCATATTGCAGTAGCTATTAACCACTTGTATACATTGAAAATATTGTGAGTTCATAGCATGCACCAGCCAAAGTACAAATGGCCTGAATGACAATACAATGACATAATTCAACCTTAACAGAGGACTACACACAAACTTTATGTCATGTTCAGTTTTTCCTGAACCTAATTGAACATGGTCCAAAGTTTACGCTAATGCATATAACCCTAGCCTATACAAAACAAATATATGAACTGATACGTGTATGGTAATGCATATACAGAAGACAGATTAGTGCCCAAAAATGACTGACACATCTGAATTACCCGTGGCCAATCAAAAAACAACAAAAACCAAAAGGCCACCTATGTACTCCACCCTATAAGACTTCACTACTATACAGGTCTCATAGTTTCTACTGATTCAGCAAGGTAAGGATCCATGAATGCCTAAACTATGGAGGCATCTTTCCAAATGCAGTCAGGAGTTTGTTAGACGCGAGGATCTTTATATGTGCAGTGTTTCTCTGATTCCAAGTCAACTCCTCAAGTTGCAGTAGCTCCATGAACAAGTCATCTCCTTTGGCTGCAAGTTCGGTTTCCCTATCTTGGGTTGACATCATATGCATAGTAGGATCATTGGTTGCTGTGAAATGCGCAGTACCAATCGAACGTTAACAAACGATGTGTTGAAAAAAATCAGCCTAAAATAAGACGTTCGAACTTTAGAAATACGTTCGAATGTAAGTAACTAAAAAACGAACGCGATAGAACCAAAATTTTGACAGTGACCAAACTTCTGCATAATTTCATATCGTAACGAGCAATGAACGAAAGTAAGTCCAAAATTCAATACTTGACAACAACCAAGCTTTTGATATGTTTGTTTGTTACAAGAAGCAAGTACAGTAACATAAACCGAATTTGCAAGAAGCAGGTAGAGTAACTAACATAAAACAAATTTTCAAAAATTTGCAAGACGCAGTACGTAACATAAACCATCGGACAAAATTTCACACAAAATAAACACCCATTTCGACTTACTTGGATTTGAGAATCGTCTCCTCTTCCTTAAACTTGTCCTTCAACTGTCGTTTAAGTAGCCTTCAGCTAAGTATACTGTTTTTGTACTGCATCCAATTTGTCAAAGCTATATTTGAGGATAGAGTATACTTTTTTCTCCAAATCTGGTCCAGTCCACAAAGAACTAGCTAAGTTCTTTATTGAATGTTCCCAAGCTTCAACACTCTTCACTCCGGCCATGCTACTTCCTAGTAAAATCAATGCAAGGGGTAGCCCTTCACATTCCTTTGCCATCTTTTATGCTAGCCTTGGAATGTTTGGGTGTGAGTTTATGCTCTATGGGTATTTATGTCATTTGATTTTGAACTATTTTTTCATCTTAAATTTATGTAGAGAAATTACATTTAAGAGTTCTGACCCAAAAAAAAAACCAATTTTAGTTTAAAAATCTAAAAAAAGTTGAGATTATTTCTAATCCCCAAAATTACTAATCAAAGTTTACAAGAAAAATATTGTCAAATTATGTCTTAATAGACCTTCTCAGGCTTGGTTACTAACAGCAGTACTGTTAGTCCTTGGTGTACCATAGTTAATCTCGAGCTCGCTTGATATTCGTGGGTATAGTACTCACGCTTGGTACTCGTGGGATATGTTCTCACACTTGCTATTCGTGGGTCTTGTACCTGCGCTTGTTTCGTGGCCTCGTGTTGTGCTTGTTTAGTTACTTACCCTTGTGGACTGTGTGTCGACGTTTGTTTTCCTAGCTTTGAGCTACGCTTGATTAGTTACCCTCGTAGATTGTGTGTCCACGCTTGTCATCCGTTTTGTAGAAGTCCTATGTTTAGATGAGCTTTGAGATTTACTATTTTAAACTGATTTTGTTAAACAAAATGATTTATTATGTGTTTGGATTTATTTAATTGATAATCCTATATAGATTTTTATTATCATATCATTGTTATTCAAAATTAAATACGTTTAAATTAATTTCTCTTGTATTTCACTAAATTATATAAATGGAACGTTATTCACCAGAAGATTTTTGGCCTTAGACAACATTGTAGACCTTGCACCTTCAGTTGAACAGTGAAAACTGTCATCGCTAACCAAGCTTGTAGATATACTTTGGAACAACTGCTAGCGGATGTAAAGCTAAGTTTTCATTTATATATTATCATCTGTAGCTTAGATGCTCCACGTAGTCTATGGGTAGGATCTCTGTCTTTTCTTGTAAATTGGAATATATGTACATATATATGCTATAGTGAAGCATAGCTCTTAATGTTATTTTGAATATTATTTAATGTCTGTATATAAGTTTAAGGCTTAAAGAATGTGAATCCACTTATATTCTGTGTCTGTCACCCCTTTGTTTTCAGGGCGTGACATTTAGTATGATTCATTTTGTTTCCCCCATCAAGTAGATTTGTTTGTTGTTGTTGGTTTTTGTTTTTATTATGTGATTAACATCAACAAAACCTATCTGATCCTTCTCAAAGGTGCCTATGTTTACCAGTCGGCCAATCCACTTTCAAAGGTGCCTGCTCTCTCCTTCCCTTGACTTCTTATTTTAAATTGGCTAAAGTATACTTTTAGTCCTTTAAGTTTACATCAAGTATCATTTTGGTCCTTTAAGTTTATAAAATACACTTTTAGTCCTTAAATCTTAACACCGTTAAAATTATTAACAGAAAATGCTGACTCAGCAAAATTAAGTGGTGACAGTACAATGCTGACGAAGCAAGTTGGACTTCTATTATTTAATTTTAATCCTACAAAGCAATTACTTAATTTAAATTATTTTATTTTTTAAATATAAATATAATTTAAATAAATTATTTTAAACAATTTCTTAATCCATTTTCTCTTCTTTCTTCACTGGGAACCCTTAACTAATAACCTCTCGTCATCTTCATCCTCTTCATCATTCATCAACGAAATTTTCTTGTTCTAATGTCTGTGTTACAACTCTACACAGAATTATTGTTGGATTGAGCCCATCATCAATTCCTTTGCCATCAGACGCCTACCATTTCCCTCCTTACAATTCCATAAATACCAAACACACCACAGACGCCTACCATTTTTGCTTCCTAACATCTTTCCGTTCAAAGGAATCCATTGTTAGACATTTTGAGTCCTTTGGCTCTTAATTGTGATTTTTTATTTTTTAAGAAATCCAGTTAAGACGGCGACGGCGAATTCAGAGAGCAAACAACCAAAAGCCCTGTGGAATCTCATACCCACAATAACCCAATTTTGAGCTTTTATCTCACCGATGAAAACGTCTTCTATTCCTCTTAATCTATTCGAGATTTTCCGGTTTCGAACCTTCCTCCTAGGGTTCGGACTACAATTTCTTGGCGTCCCCTAGGTTTTCGAATCGCCATCGTTGGGCCTTTAGAAATGGGAGGATGTTGCAGTTGTGAGATTTCTTGTGGAGGCAAGATGATTACTCACATGCATGATCGACAATATGGTCGCCCAAATCGCGATGATATTGCTTATGGAGATTCCGGAGCTCGAATCAGATTAAGAGGTTCCTCTAAGTTTATATCAATGTATTGCCAACAAGGAAGTAAGGGGATTCCGATAAATAAAGAAGAAGAGAGAAATGAATTAAGAAATTGATTAAAATATTTATTTAAACTATATTTTATTTTAAATAATGAAATAATATAAATTAAGTAATTGCTCCAAAGGATTGAAATTAAATGATAGAAGTCCAAATTTCGCTTCACAAGATTCATCGTCGCCACTTAATTTTCATTTGAAAGATTTTCCGTTAATAACTTTAACTGTTAATATTTAAGCGATTTAAAAAAAGACTTTATAAATTTAAAAGACCAAAATGACATTGATGTAAATTTAAAGCGACTAAAAGATACTTTAGCTTTTTTAAATTTAAAACTCTTCTCAACTCTTTCATGTGCTTTTTTGATGTTTTTTTTATTTTATTGTTTTAAAATTTGATTTCAGTATCCTGTTCTTATTTCATTATCTGATATTTGATTTTTTTTTTTGGCACTCAATGTTTGATTATCTGATTCATGCTTTGTAATTACTTTTTTTTTTATAAGTCTTTTCGGTTCTCATTTTATTATTTGATGGATATAAAAGTATACAATTTTTTTAAACTACTTATTAAATTCATTCTGTAAAATTCATATTATTTTTTTTGGTAAATTCGTTCAGAAAACTTCAATTCAGACTTTGTAATTACTTTTTTTTAATCCTTTCCAATTCTTATTTCATTATTAGCTCGATTTTAAAACCTGCAGTTTTTTTTTTCGATGGATCAAATCTACAGTTTTGAATATGATTATCTTACTTCTTTTAAGTTTGAGTTTAAAATAATCTTTTTATTGTCAACAAAGGCTTTGAATTTATCAAATTTATATACCATTATTTAACATGTAAGGATTCCTTCTGTGTCCTTTTTTTATTATTTGATTGCTTCATAAGTCCGCATATTTTATTATTTGATTGTTTAAAATCTGCATTTTTTAAAATCCACAATTTTACTAAATTTGATTTGAAAATAAATTTTTTGATTGCTAATAAATATTTCTAATTTTTTGTTTCATACTTGGTAATTACTTTTTAAACTCTTTTCGGTGCTTATTTTGTTTTTTAATTGTTCTTCTTCTTTTTTTCGTTTAAAAAATCTTCAACTTTAAGTTCTATTATTTTGTTGTTTCAAAATTTCATTTGAAAATACTTTTCTTATTTGATTGATTTACAAATCTGCATTTTTGAAAACGCAATCTCACTTTTGAAATTTGATTTGAAAATAAACTTTTTGATGGTTGATAAATGTTTTTAAGTTTTTGTTTAATAGTGTGTAATTACTTTTTAAACTATTATCAGTTTTTATTTTGTTTTTTATTGTTTGAAAAAATCTTCAAATTTAAGTTCTATTATTTTGTTGTTTCGAAATTTCACTTGAAAATCCTTTTCTTATTTTATTATTTGATTGATTTAAAAATCTGCATTTTTGAAAACGCTATCTTACTTTTTTAAATTTGGTTTGAAAATATATTTTGATTGTTGACAAATATTTCTAATTTTTTGTTTCATACTTTGTAAATTGTAATTACTTTTTAAAATTTTTATTTTTTTTATTGTTTTAAAAATCTTCAAAGTTCAGTTCTATTATTTTGTTGTTTCAAAATTTGATTTGAAAATCCTTTCCTTTTTTATTGATTTAAAAATCTGCATTTTTTAAAACCCAATCTTACTTTTTAAATTTGATTTGAAAATAATTTTTTTTTGATTTTTAGTAAATGTCTCTATTTTTTTGTTTCATACTTTGCAATTACTTTTTAAACTCTATTCCATTCTTATTTTGTTTTTTGTTTTTTTTTAATTGTTCTTCTTGTTTTTGTGATTTGATTGTTTAAAAAACCTTTAAATTTGAGTTCTATTCAATGTTGTCAAAATCAAGTTTCTACGTAAATACGAAGGGGCGGTAGAAACGACACGAAACATAAAGTTTATACTTTTTATTACTTAAGGTTAGAGCTCAAAATTATACACACACACGAAAAATAAATAAATCATAAATTACTACCCAAAATTTAATGAACAACTTTATATTTAAAACATAGAAGTCATATAACTATATAAAACATAAAAAAAAAAAAAAAAACTTATGTTAAAAACTAACATTTATAACTATGGAAATATATTAAAAACTATATATAACTATCTAGTCTCAACTCTCAAGTAATCTTGAGTCCAAGATACACGATGGAAATAGGGTTTTCAATTTTTCATCCTTTTTTTAGGTCAAAAAAAAAATCTTTTCATCTTTTTTTTTTTTTGGGTTAAACTAAAAACGGTAAAAACGTAAGTAACTAAAAAACGAATGCGATAGAACCAAAATTTTGACAAGTGACCAAACTTCGCATAATTTCATATCGTAACGAAGAAACGAAAGTAAGTCCAAAATTCAATACTTGACAACAACCATGCTTATGCTATGTTTGTTTGTTACAAGAAGCAAGTACAGTAACATAAATCGAATTTGCAAGAAGCAGGTAGAGTAACTAACATAAACCAAATTTTTGAAAATTTGCAAGACACAGGTACAATAACATAAACCATTGGACAAAATTTCACACAAAATCAACACCCATTTCGACTTACCTGGATTCGAGAATCATCTCCCCTTCCTTAAACTAGTCCTTCAACTGTCGTTTAAGCAGTCTTCAACTAAGTATACTGTTTTTGTACTGCATCCAATTTGTCAAAGCTATATTTGAGGATAGAGTATACTTTTTTCTCCAAATCTGGTCCAGTCCACAAAGAACTTGCTAAGTTCTTTATTGAATGTTCCCAAGCTTCAACACTCTTCACTCCGACCATGCTACTTTCTAGTACAATCAATGCAAGGGGTAGCCCTTCACATTCCTTTGCCATCTTTTCTGCTAGCCTTGGAATGTTTGGGTGTGAGTTTATGCTCTATGGGTATTTATGTCATTTGATTTTGAACTATTTTTTCATCTTAAATTTATGAATAGAAATTACATTTAAGAGTTCTGACCAAAAAAACCAATTTTAGTTTAAAAATCTAAAAAAAAAGTTGGGATTATTTCTAATCCCCAAAATTACTAATCAAATTTTGCAAGAAAAATATTGTCAAATTATGTCTTAATAGACCTTCTCAGGCTTGGTTACTAACAGTAGTACTGTTAGTCCTTGGTGCACCATGGTTAACCTCGAGCTCGCTTGATATTCGTGGGTATAGTACTCACGCTTGGTACTCGTGGGATATGTTCTCACACTTGCTATTTGTGGGTCTTGTACCTGCGCTTGTTTCGTGGCCTCGTGTTGCGCTTGTTTAGTTACTTACCCTCGTGGACTGTGTGTCGACGTTTGTTTTCGTAGCTTTGAGCTATGCTTGGTTAGTTACCCTCGTGGTATGTGTCCACGCTTGTCATCCGTTCGTAGAAGTCCTATGTTTAGATGAGCTTTGAGATTTACTATTTTAAAATGATTTTGTTAGACAAAATGATTTATTACGTGTTTGGATTTATTTAATTGATAATCCTATATAGATTTTTATTATCATATCATTGTTATTCAAAATTAAATACATTTAAATTAATTTCTCTTGTATTTCACTAAATTATATAAATGAAACGTTATTCACCAGAAAATTTTTGGCCTCAAACAGCATTGTAGACCTTGCACCTTCAGTTGAACAGTGAAAATTGTCATCGCTAACCAAGCTTGTAGATATACTTTAGAACAACTGCTAGCGGATGTAAAGCTAAGTTTTCATTTATATATTATCATCTGTAGCTTAGATGCTCCACGTAGTCTATGGGTAGGATCTCTTTCTTTTCTTGTAAATTGGAATATATATGTATATATATATGCTATAGTGGAGCATAGCTCTGAATGTTATTTTGAGTATTATTTAATGTTCGTGTATAAGTTTAACGCTTAAGGAATGTGAATCCACTCATATTCTCGTATCATAGGCTACTCCTTTGTTGGGCGTGATATTTACTGTGATTCATTTTGTTTCCCCATCAAGTAGATTTGTCTGTTGTTGTTGGTTTTTTGGCACTCAATGTTTGATTATCTGATTCATGCTTTGTAATTACTTTTTTATATATATATATATATATATATAAGTCTTTTCAGTTCTCGTTTTATTATTTCATGGATATAAAAGTATACAATTTTTTTAAACTACTTATTAAATTCATATATTTTTTGGTAAATTCGTTCAGAAAACTTCAATTCAGACTTTGTAATTACTTTTTTTTTAACCCTTTCCAATTCTTATTTCATTATTAACTCGATTTTAAAACCTGCAGTTTTTTTTTTCGATGGATAAAATCTACAGTTTTGAATATGATTATCTTACTTCTTTTAAGTTTGAGTTTAAAATAATATTTTTATTGTCAACAAAGGCTTTGAATTTATCAAATTTATATACCATTATTTAACATGTAAGGATTCCTTCGGTGTACTTTTTTTATTATTTGATTGCTTCATATGTCCGCATATTTTATTATTTGATTGTTTAAAATTTGCATTTTTAAAAATCCACAATTTTACTAAATTTGATTTGAAAATAAATTTTTTGATTGTTAATAAATATTTCTAATTTTTTGTTTCATACTTGGTAATTACTTTTTAAACTCTTTTCGGTGCTTATTTTGTTTTTTTAATTGTTCTTTTTTTTTTCGTTTAAAAAATCTTCAACTTTAAGTTCTATTATTTTGTTGTTTCAAAATTTCATTTGAAAATACTTTTCTTATTTTATTGATTTACAAATCTGCATTTTTGAAAACACAATCTCACTTTTGAAATTTGATTTGAAAATAAACTTTTTGATGGTTAATAAATGTTTTTAAGTTTTTGTTTAATAGTGTGTAATTACTTTTTAAACTATTATCAGTTTTTATTTTGTTTTTTATTGTTTGAAAAAATCTCCAAAATTTAAGTTCTATTATTTTGTTGTTTCGAAATTTCACTTGAAAATCCTTTTCTTATTTTATTATTTGATTGATTTAAAAATCTGCATTTTTGAAAACGCTATCTTACTTTTTAAAATTTGGTTTGAAAATATATTTTGGTTGTTGACAAATATTTCTAATTTTTTGTTTCATACTTTGTAAATTGTAATTACTTTTAAAAAACATTTAATTTTTTTTATTATTGTTTTAAAAATCTTCAAAGTTATTTTGTTGTTTCGAAATTTCAGTTGAAAATCCTTTCCTTTTTTATTGAGTTAAGAATCTGCATTTTTTTAAACCCAATCTTACTTTAGGTAGTATTAGCAATGAAGAGTGAAAATGCCATCACGTGGTCGACAAGCAGTGGGGAGAAAACCGAATGCATGCTTTAGCCAAACAAAATTATATTGAGTATGAATAAATAGAAGGAGAGATAGATATTGAAAGAATGGTCTCATGGAACTTTAAAATACAAAAATAAATAAAAAGGTTTCTCTGCCGTATTTTTCTGTCAATTTTCAAAGCAAATGACGAAATCATTAATCAAACTACTAATTCGCATGAAGAAGAAAGAAAAGCCAAATAAAAATAAAGAATAAAGATATAGCACAAAGCACGCATAGAATTATTAATTAGGAAGCAGGGAATACATGTTTAGTGTTACATAAATCACACAATAAATTAAAGTTCAGCCACGCTAAGGTCTTCATTCAAGAATGGGAGAAAGAAAAGTTCTCGTAACCGATAACTTAGTCGATCTGCAGACTGCAATGATATCATACATATGCAGGTAATTAGTTAAAAACACTAATAATTTTATATGAAAGTTAAAAATATTAAATTATATATATAT
Organism: Acacia melanoxylon; assembly: GCA_019022615.1. Lineage (NCBI taxonomy): Eukaryota > Viridiplantae > Streptophyta > Magnoliopsida > Fabales > Fabaceae > Acacia > Acacia melanoxylon. The sequence continues at coordinate 19,189,921 of JAFJYJ010000003.1, forward strand.
ATATATATATATATATATTAAAATAACGTATTTACCTTTTATTAGAAACTTTTGAACTTTGATTGGAATTTGTGCTTGGCTGTGGGGTCATTCCATTTCAAATTGTCCCACCAATTTTGTTCTCCTTGGATAAGTGTCAACTTATGTTTGGCAGAGTTGATATCAAATGGTAACACTTCCAGCTTTGGACAACCAAATATGTCAACGGATTTGAGGAAAGGAAAAGGTAAGGGTGCCCTATGAATGCTCTTAAGTATTGGTAACTGATACAAATTCAGCTTGACAAGAGAAGAGAATACAAGAGAAGAATCTACATTCTCATCCTTTATTGCTTCTTCCTCTTTTATCACTTCTTCCATTGATTCACATCCATAAATCTCAAGTCGTTGAAGGAGTGGGGCATACTTGAGCCATGTCACATGAGTTACTTGACACAAATCAATTCTCACCATTCGGAGCTTGGCTAGCCAACATGTTTCAAGCATAAAAGGATATAAATCGCTTATAATATTCAAGCCAACTAAACCAATGTCCTGCAGCTTCTTTAATCCTGACATAGACCGTAATGATAATAAAGGGTAGCTGAAACAAAAAGCAGAAAAGTAGTATAAGCAACTTTGCAATTTGGTTGACTCCGATAATTTGTCTAGGCCATCACTAGTCTTGATAGTTATCCATAATTCCTCAATATTTGGTAGGCACTCCAGCTCTTCTAAAATTCTTCTCTCTTCTAATTTGCTTATGCTGAAGATAGGAGCAATATCAACCACTCTCAATTGTTGAAGACTTGATAGCACTCTCAATGGAATCTGCAATCTTGGCTCTAGCTCGAATGACATAGGTTGATACCTCAGAAATTTTAAATTTGTCAAGGACTGCAAGTTCTTCCAAAACTCTGGTTCTTGATATCCACTCTTGATATGAAAATAAAGATATTCCAGAGAAGTTAAACCCCCAATGTCTACAAATCCTTCTACCGAGACATGTAGTTCCAAGACTTTTAATCTCTTCATGTATTTAATATCTTCCAGCTGGCCTTGTATCTCTTCCAATAAAACTAGTGTTGTGACATTTGTAGGATCTATACTTTTTTGTGATTCCCAATTATTTGAGATCGAAATCCTCTTCACAAGTTCCATATTATCAGGATCATCTGGTAATAACCACAATGCCATGTCACGAATCATATCATGCATTTTAACTGTACGAGATAAAAAAAAATCATCTTCAATGCTTTCTAGCACGCATGAAAGCTTCAACTTTTCAATAACAGACTCACCATGCCCACGTATATCTTGAACACTCATTGTCATATCTTGACAAATAAATTTCTCCCACATCCATTTATCGATGAGATCAGAAACTGGAATCTCATAATCTTCTGGGTATAATGCAAAGTACAAGAAACATCGTTTTGATACGTCATCCAATTTGTCATAGCTATATTTGAGGATAGAGAATACTTTTTTCTCCAAATTTTCTGCAGTCAACAAAGAACTTGTTAAGTTCTTTATTGAATGTTCCCAAGCTTCAACACTCTTCACTCCAGCCATGCTACTTCCTAGTACAATCAATGCAAGGGGTAGCCCTTTACATACCTTTGCCATGTCTTCGGCTAGCCTTGGAATGTTTGGGTCTAACTTTAGAGTTTCTTCACCAACTTTCATACAAAACAACTTAACTGCTTCTTTCTCTGTTAAAATTTCGACCCTAAATTTCTTTTGAACTTGCATTTGTGCACACACATTTTCTGATCGTGTTGTGAATAACACTTTAGATTGAAAATTAGTCTCCTTTGGATGCGGCACTCCCACTAATTTCAAGTCAAACTGATCCCATATGTCATCCAATAATAAGACAAATTTCTTTTGTTTGAGGGCTCCATATATCTTTGCTGCCTTTTCATCTGGATTACCACTACTACGATTCCAAAGGTCATCCTCAATCCCAACTGATTTTCTGATATTATCCATAATACTATTCAAGTTGGGCTCTTTTGACACCACCACCCACATCACAAAATCAAATCCTAGCCCTCTCTTCACAAGTTCATTGTTAATTTTCTTTAATAAGGTGGTCTTCCCTGCCCCACCCATCCCATACAAACCAATAATGCCAACATTCTCTTCTTCAATACTCTTCCACACCTCATTAAACTTCAAATCCAATCCCACTACTTCGTCTTGACGCATCTCAATTGCTCTGGGTAATACTTTATGAGGAACTATAAAATCCCTCTCACCGAAGTTGTTCCTCTCAGTTGCTAATTTATCTACATCCTTAAGCACTTTAGCAACACTCTTTCCTAACTTGTAGCTTGACATGCAATTCTTTGGACACCATTTACTTAGGCATTTGTTTTCAATTTCTTGGGCTCCTTGAGCTTCAATATCTTCTATTTCCTGTTAATATCAGGTTGCTAATTAGGTGCATAATCTTCTATTAATTTATTTATGGAGTATGATGGGTCAACTTTGATTAAGATATCTTTGCATACTATACATTCCAACTTTGATATTCACCATATTAAGAAAATCAGCAAAGACTTGTCTTGCAAAGTATTTACACAAAAATAAATGCCTGATCTATATATTACGACACTAAGAAATTTAGTTGAAGTTAATGATATGATATATTATCATTATTCCTAATTTTGTCTACTATTTTTAATTATCTCTAAGAGCGTTGAAATTCATATACTTTTTTATTCTTCCTTGATTGCATATTAAAAAAAAAACTTTACTTTCGAATAATTTATAGGGATTGCTTGTTATGAGCGAATTGGAGGGGAAAGGTGGGTTGGAACATTTTTATGAGTTGAATTGACAAAAAATTAAGGAAATGGAGTTATAAAATTTTAAAAAAGAGAATATATAAGATAAAAAGGTAAAAAAAAAAAAAAAACTTTTAACATCACTTCTCTAACTTTTTTTTAAACTTATAAATCTAACTTAAAAATCCCTCATATAAAAAAATTCCTTACATATCTGTGTGTTTGAAAGGAAATCACAATAACTTGAAAAAGAAATGACTGACCTTTTGAATGGCTTCAACACGTTGCAGCCAACCATTGAGTCGGTTAGATATTTTCACTTCTGGATTGATTTGATGAGCTCCTTCGATTTGTTCTTCCACATCTTTCTTAATGTCTTCAAGCTTCTTCCTTTCATCTTCCAGCAACTTCAGATTGTTTTCCAAATCACAGACGAAATCAGCTTCTTTTTGAACGCAGCCACAGAAACACTTAGCAGCATCCCATATGACTCCGATAAAGGAACCCATTTCATTACAGCACTGAAGGTTAACAGATCTGAGATGAGACGTTGAGGAACACTCAGCTCAGAATAAACTCGTTTTCGTCCTCATATATGTGATCCTTATCCTTAGACGCGTTGCTCTATTATATTGTAAAGTCATCCCTAAAAAATGTGTGGCTAAGAAAAATACAGATTAAATATAAAAAAATTAGAAACTTGGGAGGTATTGAAATTTAAAAAGATGTTAAAAAATTATCTATTTGTAAATAAATTTGTGCACTTTTAAAATAAAGAATTATAATTGTTGCAAAGCTCCATATATTATTTATTTCTAAAATTTTAATGAAGGTCTATGCAAATTGAAATAAAAAATATTTATGATTTTTATGATAACTTCAATATTTCTTTGATGACCTTGTGGGTTGAATCAATTTAAAGTTGACTGCTTGGTGCTTATGGCTACCAAATCTTTCAGACTATGTTAGTTGGCTTTTGGGCCTTTCAGCTACCTCAAAAGTGGGCCACTCTCATCAAGCCTGAGTCCTGTACTGAGTTACAGAACAACGTCGAAAAGCATATACAAACCCTATGTTATTGAGCCTGTTTGGATTGAGCTTTTAGAGAGGTTTAAGTAAAAAAAACCAGAAAAAAGTAGCAAGAAAATAACGTAAGGGAAGTGTTTGGGTTAGCTTTTATCCCACTGGTTTTTTTTTTTTTTTTTTTTTTAAAGTTCCTTTTACCAGAAGCTCCATGGGGTAGCTTTTGAAAAAAATTTCTCAGCTTTTTAACATGGGTCCTGCCACTTCTACCACCATCAATCCAAACATAAATCATATTTACAACCTGACTTTTTTCTATCGGGCTTATGCAAAAGTCAGATAAATAGTAAGTCATTAGTCACATAAATCATATTTATTTGCTTATTATGAAGATATTTTGAAGAGATTTAATTACATCAGTCCCACTTCTCTGAATTCTCTCAGTTTCAATTTGTTTGTTATTCACCAATATAGTCGAGCCTCACTATGTGGACATGTGGTGAACCAATATTCAAATCCATAGTAAAAGAGGTCATTTATTGCAATTGGATATGATTGCCTCAAATATTAAGATATATGTACCTAATACAAAAATTTGTACAACATAGTAAAATTAAACGGTGTCAATCAAGAATAATTTCTTAGGATGTGTTTGATTTGAGGGGAGGGGTGGAGAGGTATAGGCTTACCTTATTTAGTTTAAGAAAGGAGGGAAGGGGATGTAGTAACTAATTTACTATTTTATCCTGATATATTAGTTTATATATTTTATTCAATTTATATGTTATATAAATTAATAGACAAGTTAGTTTAAATTAATTTATTTATGAAAATCCATCCTCATCCCAAAAATTTAATGAGCATAAAAAAATGATATAATTATATTTTTTAATATATAATCAATATAATAAAAAAATAAAAAAATCAAATTAATAAAAATCAATTTTTATTATTTGCAATGAAAAAGTACTATATTTAGAGCAAAATGTAAAAACACGACCATTTACAAATGAAAAAAACCATATTTACAATAGAAAGTGTCATATTTACAACAACATTTAAACACACGGATTTTATTTCAAACTCAAGTCTCTAAATGTCTGGAGAAGGTCATTTACAAAAAAATTTAGATTTACAACAAAAGTCTTTATATTTACAACAAAATTTAAAATCGACCATTTACAACGAAAAAGTCATATTTACAACAAAATTTAAAAACCGCAGATTTTGTTTTATATACAAATAATATCAAAAAATCCTAGGGACTTTTTTTTGCTATTTTTTTATGGTCCTTGTGACCTAGCTGTAATTTTCCCAATAAGTAATGTATCATTTAAAAAAAAAAGGGGAAAATGACAGTTAGGTCCTAAGGACCATAAAAATTACAAAAAAACCCCCAACAGAATTCATATATTTGATATTATTTGTATTGAAACAAAATCCACGTTTTTAAATTTTGTTGTAAATATAACACTTCTTGTCGTGAATATGACTTTTTCTGTTGTGAATGGCCAGGTTTAAAATTTTGGTGTGAATATAGCACTTCCTGTTGTAAATCTAGCATTTTTCTATTGTAAATGACCCATGTACACTTAGGGACTTGAATTTGAAACAAAACCCAGGTGTTTAAATTTTGTTGTGAATATAACACTTCCGGTTGTAAATACAGTTTTTTCTGTTGTGAATGACCAAGTTTTTAAATTTTGTTGTAAATATAGCACTTTCTGTTATAAATATATCACTTTCTCGCTAATAGAAATATGGACTTTTTTGATATGTGACTTTTTTGTAATTTTTTATGGTCCTTGGGACCTAGCTGTCATTTTCCCCATAAATAAAAGCAACTACATAGGTTGAAAAATATGCTTATAAGCACCTAATAATTACATGCGTATAAGCATGTAATGTGAACCCCAATCGAGAGTCGACAGATATAATGTATTTTTTTATTTCGTCTTTAATTAATTATATGTCTTTTTCATTTTATTTTATTTTTTGCCACTCATTTTCTCTCTCGCTACCTCTCTTTATTGGGGTTTTTTATTATAAAAGCTTGGCCTCGTCCGTTTTGTTGGGTGTCTTGCACTAAATGCTCTTGAGCTCGCAATGCCTTTAAATACAGAGACGAGAGAATCTGAAAGAGAATTAGGAATTTTTTTACAATTAGCATGAATAATTCTCGAAGATCGTATAATTGGTTGAAATTCGAACCCTTTTCGTTTAACCTTGTTCCAAAGGCCTCCCAGATTTAGTATTACTTGAAGGTTTAATTAATGTCTCGATTTATACTTTGATATCTATTTTCCCCTCTTTACTATTTGTATGTACCGTCCTTATATCTCTAAAGGAAAACATGTGTTCTCAAAATTGAAATTTTTACCAGTTCCATTATTTACTCAAAATTTGATTTTATTTATAAGTTCATTTTGACCAAAAAATTTGGTCATATTTATAAGTCTTTTTTGACCAAATAAATGAGATTGTGACAATTTTACCCATATTATTGTACCAATGAAAATAGAGAGAGAAGAAAAAGTTAAAAGATACCAATCATAAATAAGGGTAATGTTGAAAATTTATCCCATAATCATTGAGCTACCTACCTCTCCTTAGTATGTGTGATTTGGTCAAAATGAACTTATAAATAGGACCAGAGTGGTAGCCCATAAAAAATTTTCAATATTCCAAAAATATACCCTCAACAAAAAGGAATATTTTTCTTATTAATAACAATTTGGTTAATATCCTTTTTTCTACTCCCCTTCCCAGTTCCCTCTCATTCTCTCCCCTCAAATCAAACCAGCCCGAAAAGTTTCTTATATATTATTCTTATCTTTATTACATTTATCTAATGTTTAAAGAATGGGGAAAGAGGAAAGATATTAAAAGAATAAAGACAAAATTATATGGAGCCACATGATCAAGAGCTCGACGCCCAAAGCAAAACAATCATGGTAAAAGGCGCACTGAGGTTGGCCGAGTGTCACGGTCTGATCATATGACGAGTCCGTCAGGCAGGATGAAAGAAGTTTGAGGCGTAAATAATATATGGTCTTGGCCTCTCGCTTAACAAAGAAAGTATTTTGGCGTGATGGTTAGCGGCTCTCAAAGTTAAGCGTCTTTCAACCCAGAAAAATCTCAAGATGTGTGACCCCCTGGGAAGTTTCTGTGCTGGTGGGCTTCCGGGCGTGACACGAGGCTCCAAACCTATCAAAAAACAAGATCTCAAATCTTCCTCATCCCCACTGATGTCGCTAGGGGAGGAAAAAAAAGGGAGATAGAGATTACTTTATTAAAATTAGAAGTGGACCACGTGATTCCTTTTGACCAATAAGGAGATCAATTCTATTTATAAGTTCAGTTTAACCAAATCTCACATACCAAGAAAAGTTAGTTGACACAATGATTATGGGGTAAATTTTTAACTTTACCCTCATTTATGATTGAATATTTTTTAATTGTTTCTTCTCTCTCTATCTTCATAAGTGTAATTAATATGAGTAAAATTATCACAATCTCATTTATTACTTAAAACCTGGATTTATAAATATAATCAAAAAAATTTAGTCAAACTGGACCGGTATGAGATTTCGACAAAGAGAGGAAATGGCATAGGAAAAGTTGCAAAAAGGAAGGGAAATATTAAATTGAAAGAGAAAACTAAAGAAAGGTTGAGTGGGGCCGGTGGAGAAAGAAAATGGGAAAATCTATCTTGGGGCCCTTTTTGGGAAAAAAATCCAAAAAGGGCAAGATTTGTCAAAAAAGTAAAGGCGGCTTTTCTCGGATTTTCGAGATCTGCGTAAGTTGTCGATGTGCATTGATATAGTTGTTAATCGGTGATATTGTTGTTAATGTGGTGATTTAGTTGTTAAAATATTGTTGTTAATGATTTGATTTAGTTGTTAACGGATATTGATTTTGTTGTTAATTTATTGATTTTGTTGTCGCGGAGATTCGAAAATCCGAGAAAAGCGCTAAAGTACTTTCTCGAGGATTGTCGAAATCTTGAAAGCTCTTTTTGAGATTTTTAAAGAAAATCTAGTGGAGGTGGCATTTCAAATGAACAGGTGGACCACGTGATAAAGAACAAAGGAAAGCCCATTATAGCGGGAAAACAAACAAAGTAAGGAAAAAAAATTATCGGACTAAATGCACTTTTCAAACTAATCTTAACGCTTAGTGACGACTTAGTGCGATTGTGACAGTCTCACGCCATGGTGGGTGGCGTGAGATAACGTGACACCTTAGAGAAAGCGCATCGTCAGATTGACGCCGGGAAGGCGTCAATTTTTTTTTTTTTAAATATAATTTTATAAATATATGTAAAATTATAAATAATAATTCTATTTACTTATAAATAATAAATAATAATTTTAATTAATAATTAAGAAAATTAAAATATTTAAAATTTATAATAAATCTTAGGATATAAAACTAATTAGTGAATTTATTATAAACTATAAGATAGATGATTACTTAATTAGATCCACGCTACTTATGCAATTAATCGCGACAATATATTTGACTAATAAAAATTTACAATAACACAATACAGATCCCAAAAAACAGGGGGAATCTTTTGTTATAACCAAATTATCGCGTAATCTTGAATATATTGTTAAGATTACGCGGTAATCTTGGTGTGTAATCTTAACAAATTTTATAATAAATTCATTAATGAATTAATTTACTAATTAATCTTGTTCCTAAGATTTATAATAAATTTTAGATATTTTAGTTCCCTTAATTTTTAATTAAAATTATTATTTATTATTTTTATTATTTATAAGTAAATAGAATTATTATTTATAATTTTAAATATATTTATAAATTTATATTTTAAAAAAATTGACGCCTTCAAAGGCGTCAATTATGTGTCAATTATAATTGGCCTTTGAAGGCGTGAAGATGACAGCGCCTCATCGGCGTCATCGGTCTCACGCTACCCAATGGCGTGAGACCCTGTCACGTCACTGATGGCGTTAGCATTAGTTTGAAAAGTGCATTAGTCTGATAAATTTTTTTCCCCTTATTTTGTTTGTTTTCCCCATTATAGCAAAACAAAGATCTCACCACATTGTTAGTGGCGATATGGGCCATTGTAATCAGACTGAAATTGGAAATTCGGATACAACGTTGAATACATCAGGACCATCTTACAGTAGGGTGTAGAGCCGGAAAATTGGGTCAAGTCCATTGGGCCAGCCTATTTAAGAGTCAGATTTGAAAATTAGAAGAGCTAAATGAAATTGACCCTATAGGGCAGTCCATGTAGAGCCTATTAGGCCCTTTTAATGTTTTTTCTATTAAAAAAAAAAAAAAAACCTAGGCTACCTAAACTTAAGAGTTGAGAAGTGAAAACCTTAAACTAGAAAACTCAAAAGGGCAAAAGAATTGTTAAATTAATGTATGAGGACAAGATATCAAGATTGTTGCGTATTTTTTCTCTGTTGGAAATTAAATTTTGAGCAACAGTAATTGTCATGTATTATCATTTGGAAAAGCTTAAACAAAACAATTGAAAATATCCAAGAATGAGTTTACATTATACATCTAACACAATCTTTATATTACATTGTATACTGTATTGTGGAATTAAGTTTTGACCGAGTATGATTTTTGATGCAGCCTATATTAAACTAGTGAATGTGTTTATTTGTTGGATGATTCTTGTTTTTTGGATATTAATTCTAACAACATTTATTTGATAAATTATAACTTTAATTGTTGTAATTTATTAATTATATTTTCATTGAAAAAAACAGAGGAAAAATAGTTACAATTTAGAATAGTAACTTAGCGCGGCCCACGACCTTGGTTCGTAGAGCAGAACTTTGAAAAACGAGATGTTTTTTAAATCTAGGGTTTTTGGCCCTGACCCTTCAAGGCGGTCCCATTTAGCTCTAATAGGGTGCAATTGAGGCTTCATGCTCGTCCTATAGAAAAGAAAAATGTTGCAGAGGAAAATCTCATGGTAAAGATGCTGCCAAATCCCAAACCACTGGATATCATGAAGATGCAGACTGGAAGTGAGATAGGAAAAATGGTAGATGACGAAGCTGACATTGCCGGAGATCAATTTGATGATCTAGAGTTTGTGCCAGAAATTGAGCTGAGCAGATAAGTACTCCTCTCTACTTCTTTTGCATTATATATTTATTTATGATTATTGCAAGTTGGAACTGTAGGGGAACTAGAAGCCGGTCCTTTACTTTTTTTATTCAAAGATATCGTAAAGAAAAATAATATAGACCTTTTTTGTCTAATTAAACCTTGAATAAGTGGTTCAAAGGCTGATTGTGTGGTGAGGAAACTTGGATTCAATAACTGGATTTGTGTTGAAGCTACTGGTTTTGCTGGTGGAATTTGGCTGCTTTGGAATGAATGGGATTATGAAATACAATATATCTCTTCTAATGAGCAAATCCTACACTGTCAAATCTGTGAGAAGTGCTCTCTCAAAAAATTGTACACTTCTTTTGTTTATAGGAAACCAAATTACAGGAAAAGAGTTAATCTATGGCAATCAATCAATTTTATATCCTCTTATAAAATTACAGGAAAAATGCTACTTTTTCTATGGGAGCATTTAAAGAACTAGGACCCGATGGCTTGCCAGCTCATTTTTTCCAAACTCAGTGGGAAATAGTGGGTAAATCAATGTGTACATTGGTTAAAGACTCTTTCCAGAACCCTTCGTCAACTGGGGACATCAATCAGACAAATATAGTGCTCATTTCTAAAAACACACACCAACTTCATTAATGGATATGAGACCTATATCTCCATGTAATGTGAGTTTCAAGGTGATTACCAAACTCATAGCTAACAGATTCCAAGCTGTTATGAATTATTTGATCGGCCCAAAGCAGTGCAGCTTCATTGCGTCCAGATTAAGCAGGGAATTATTAATTAGGAAGCAGGGAATACATGTTTAGTGTTACATAAATCACACAATAAATTAAAGTTCAGCCACGCTAAGGTCTTCATTCAAGAACGGGAGAAACAAAAGTTCTCAAGTTAGTCGATCTGCAGACTGCAATGATATCATATATATGCAGGTAATTAGTTAAAAACACCAATAATTATATATATATATATATATATATATATATATATAAAAAACGTATTTACCTCTTATTAGTAAGTATTGAACTTTGATTGGAATTTGTCCTTGACCATGGGGTCATCCCATTTCAAATTGTCCCACCAATTTTGTTCTCCGTGGATAAGTGTCAACTTATGTTTGGCAGAGTTGATATCAAATGGTAGCACTTCCAGCTTTGGACAACCAGATATGGCAACGTATTTGAGGAAAGGAAAAGGTAAGGGTGCCCTGTGAATGCTCTTAAGTATTGGTAAGTTCTGCAAAATCAGCTCGACAAGAGAAGAGAATACAAGAGAAGAATCCACATTCTCTTCCTTTATTGCTTCTTCCTCTTTTATCACTTCTTCCATTGATTCACATTCCCAAATCTTAAGTCGTTGAAGGAGTGGAGCATACTTGAGCCATGTCACATGAGTCACTTGACACGAATAAATTACCACCATTCGGAGCTTGGCTAGCCAACATGTTTCAAGCATAAAAGGGTATAAATCGCTTATAATATTCAAGCCATGTAAAACAATGTCGTGCAGCTTCTTTAATCCTGACATAGATCGTAATGATAATAAAGGCAACTGATCCAGCATAGGGTTGCTGAAACAACGAGCATAAAAGTAGTATAAGCAACTTTGCAATTTGGTTGACTCCGATAATTTGTCTAGGCCATCACTAGTCTTGATAGTTATCCATAATTCCTCAATATTTGGTAGGCACTCCAGCTCTTCTAAAATTCTTCTCTCTTCTAATTGGCTTATGCTGGAGATAGAAGCAATATTAATCACTCTCAATTGTTGAAGACTTGATAGCACTCTCAATGGAATCTCCAATCTTGGCTCTCGCACAGAATATGAAATAGCTTGATAACTCAGAAATTTTAAATTTGTCAAGGACTGCAAGTTCTTCCAAAACTCTGGTTCTAGATATCCACTCCTCATATGAAAAGAAAGATATTCCAGAGAAGTTAAACCCCCAATGTCTACAAATCCTACCGAGACATGTAGTTCCAAGACTTTTAATCTCTTCATGTATTTAATATCTTCCAGCTGGCCTTGTATCTCTTCCAATAAAACTAGTGTTGTGACATTTGTAGGATCTATACTTTTTTGTGATTCCCAATTATTTGAGATCGAAATCCTCTTCACAAGTTCCATATTATTAGGATCTTTTGGTAATAACCACAATGCCATGTCCCGAATCATATCATGCATTTTAACTGTACGAGATATAAAAAAATCATCTTCAACGCTTTCTAGCAGGCACGAAAGCTTCAACTTTTCAATAATAGACTCACCACGCCCACGTAGATCATCTTGAACACTCATTGTCATATCTTCACGAAGAAATTTCTCCCACATCCATTTATCGATGAGATTGGAAACTAGAATCTCATAATCTTCTGGGTATAATGCAGAGTACAAGAAACATCGTTTTAAACATCGTTTTGATACCGCATCCAATTTGTCATAGCTATATTTGAGGATAGAGAATACTTTTTTCTCTAAATTTTCTGCGGTCAACAAAGAACTTGTTAAGTTCTTTATTGAATGTTCCCAAGCTTCAACACTCTTCACTCCAGCCATGCTACTTCCTAGTACAATCAATGCAAGGGGTAGCCCTTTACATAACTTTGCCATGTCTTCGGCTAGCCTTGGAATGTTTGGGTCTAACTTTAGAGTTTCTTCACCAACTTTCATACAAAACAACTTAATTGCTTCTTTCTCTGTTAAAATTTCGACCCTAAATTTCTTTTGAACTTGCATTTGTGCACACACATTTTCTGATCGTGTTGTGAATAACACTTTAGATTGAAAATTAGTCTCCTTTGGATGCGGCACTCCCACTAATTTCAAGTCAAAATGATCCCATATGTCATCCAATAATAAGACAAATTTCGTTTGTTTAAGTACTCCATAAATCTTGGCTGCTTTTTCATCTTGATTACTGCATTGAGTCCAAATGTCATCCTTGATCCTTATAAATTTTCTAATAGTATCCATAATACTATCCAAGTTGGGCTCTTTTGACACCACCACCCACATCACAAAATTAAATCCTAGCCTTCTTTCCCCAAGTTCATTGTTAATTTTCTTTAGAAGGGTAGTCTTCCCTACCCCACCCATCCCATATAAACCAATGATGCCGACATTCTCTTCTTCAATACTCTTCCATACCTTCTCAAACATCAAATCCAATCCCACTACTTCATCCGGAGGCATTTCAATTGGCTCGGGTGGCTTTCTGTGAGCAATCTTGAAATTTTCACTATATCTTTTCCCCTCTGATGCTAAATTGTCGACATTATTGATCATCTTAGCCGCTTTCTTTCCTAGCTTGTAGCTTGACTTCCAATTCCTGGGGCAACATCTACTTAGGCTTTTGTCTTGAATTTCTTTGGCTCCGGCTCCTTGGACTTCAATATCTTTTACTTCCTGTGTTAAGCATAATTTTTTTGTTTTTTAAATTTGTATGGAACGTTTTATACTAAACATACTTTCCAATCAATTTTCAACGAGCATGAGAAAAATTTCCGACAAATTCTTTAATCCTAAAGGCATTTTCTCTCCCTAACTTATCTAAACTTTTTTATATCTAAAAACATTGGTAGGAAAATTGAATTTGAGATATAATCAATTGTTAGTTCCGACCCTAATATTAGGCTGAACTAGACAATAGATATATTCATTTGTGCAACCTATGTTCTTATAAGCTCTTCTACCACCTAAACCTAAAACCTGATGGTTGAATGATATTAATTGGAGAAAACGTTAAATATTGTATTTTTTTAAGACCAAACACCAAAATATAAATTTAAAAATACGATTTGTCCTTAGTTAAAGCTCCTATATTCCCTCTCACCACATCATAATCCTAATTCCTTAACCTGAAACCCCAAATTACCCAGAGAGACTGACCTCAAAAAAATAAGACCAGTCGTTCCTTAAGCAAAAGGCCCATAAACTGTCAAAACTTCTTTGTTGGACACCAGTTTGTTCCTTTTGATAATTGTATAAGGTTTGAACTTTGCAGTGAGGGGTGGATCCAGAAATTAATGGAAGGGGGGCACAATTTGTGGGGGGATTCGGGGGCAGCGCCCCCGAAATTTTTTTTTAAAAGGAAATTTTTAAATACATTGAAAAACAAAAGAATATAAAGGGAAAAATAAGGCTAAGTATTATTAGAAATAGCAAAAATGTTGTTAAAAATAGCAAGGTTGGGCACTAAATAAGTTCAAGCACATATATTTTAATAACAAAAGTATATTACAATAAAAATAATTATAATATCATCCTTCTAAGCGCTTATTTTTGGAATTCCATCGTAATTGCCTTATTATCAATCTTTATCAAATACATTTTTTTCAATATAAGGCATTAAACAAATGGCGTAAGTTTGATTCGGAAGAAAATTTGCGAAAGGATTCTCCAAAGTATTTGGATTTAACCCTAAATTTAAATAATAATAATAATTTATTTATTTATTTTTATTTTTATAAATTTAAAAAAAAAAATTTAAAAAAAAAACCATTTCTTTTTAGGGGGGGCACTTGCCCCCCAAGTCATATACCTCCATCCGCCTATGTTTGCAGTTGCTGATTTTCCTCACTAAAGACCTATTTGGTTGGAGGAGAGGGAAGCGGAGGGAAGGGGAGGAAAAATGAGCCCCTCCCCTCATTTGGTTTGAAATTTTATATGGGAGCCAAAATTTTGGACCACATTACCCTTATAACTTATGTGATATTCCAATAATGCCTATGATGAAAAATATTATGAATAAAAAAAATATTATCATTATTAAAATATTTTATTTAAAAGTAAAAATATATTCTTATACAAAATTATCATAATTAAAAATATATAATTAAAAAATAATTTAATGTAAAAAATTATATATATTTAAGAATGAAAAATTATTAAATTATAACATACGATCATACAAATTTAAATAAAATATACTATTATAAGTAAAAAAATTATTAAATTAATTTTTTTTAAAAAATTATATTTTACAAATAAAAATATTATAATTATAAAATATATTAATATAATTTTAAATATATTATCATCATAATGCAAATATACTATTTTTATTAAATTTAAAATAATATATTTTAAAAAATATATCATTTTTATAATAAAATATATTATTTGAAATTATTTTAAAATGAAGATATGTTATTATAAATAAAAAATACTATTATAATTAAAAAAAATATTACTATACAATTAATTTATAACAAATATATATTATTATATTTATTATAAATAAAATTGTTATTATATTAATTAGATAAGATGTAAATTAATTTATATAATATATAAATAAAAAACATAACTAAATATGTTAGGGTAGAATGGTAAATTGCATCACTCCTCCTCCCATCTTAAATCAAACAACAAATAATTAAAAATCACGGCCTCCTCCCCACCAACCAAACAAACAAGGTAACACACGACCCCTTCTTTCTATCTCCTCCCTTTATACCAAACAGACCTAAGATTTTCGTCGGCAATTGGAGATGCGAAGACATAGCCGGAATACCTAAAAGTTAGGCAAAGTTCCCTCATATATTTCAATTTTCATCTATCTTTGTAAACCCCAACCTATTACCATGTCAAATTAAAATCATAAAAAATTCATTTATATTTTAGTAAGAATGTTCTTGCAGCCTTATGTTGTGGATTTTAGAGTTTTAAGGAATGAGTTTAATTTACACCAGGGCTCTAAGTTTTCTACATAATTTTCTTCTATTATTTTTCTTGTTTCCTTTCTCTAATGTCCATACTATACTTTCTGAATTTTTCTGGACATGTTGATTGATGACTACACATCATGTAAAAAACACTTCAAAATTTAACTAATAAGAAAAATTTAAAAAGAAAGAACAGCTTAGATGCACAATACCTGTTGAATTTTGTCAACTTTTTCCAGCCATCTATTGATTTCCTGTGCTCTTTGCATCTCTCCTGTGTTCTCAGCTTCATCAACTCTGGTCTTCAAATCCTCTTTCATGCTTTGGAGACCTTCCCATTTATCTTTCAGTGACTCCAAATTCTCTTCCAGCTTGTAAATATAATCAGCTTCTTTCTTGGCACAACCACACAGACACTTGGTAATGTCCCATATGATTTCCACGACTTGATCCATATGCCTCACAGTTATTTCCAAGCAATGTTAACGTTTCATTCCTCCAAAACCAAACAACAAAGCGTGCAAGTTAGATCGATTTATTTTTCTGTAAAAAAACTGTATACATTGCATAATCAACAGAGCTTACCTCTTTGTTCCAAGATATTATGATTTATGATCAGTTGGCTAGCTACGCATCAGTTGATCCCTTTTGTAATAGGATTTTAAACAATGATGGAATGATATTTTGTTTGGGAATAAAATGGAGGTATCTTGTTCTTGCTTCAACTTTTGTTAAGTTTTCTTTTGGTTAGGCATTGCTTCAACTTGGAAAATCGATTCTTCAAGAATGAAACATAACCACAACTGAGAGAAATAAAGGTATAATGTTCATCTTCAATGGCCTAAATCACAGAAGCGGAGATCGCACAAAAAGGAGAAATCAATGACAAGATATAATCTCTCATTTGCATTTGCAGGACCATCTTTGGTCATAAGCCACAATGGAGCAGCTGGTATATATCCAAGCAGCACAGATCTTGCATATCAGCAAGCAAAGTGAGAGACGAGGCAGCGTTGTCTCTCACTAGAGCAAATCAAAGAAAAATCAGAGCATTAAAAAAAACACAGACCCACGACCAAAATAAAAAAAATAATGTGGACCCAAAATATAAAAACGGGGGGGGGGGGAACACCCCAGAGTGAGAGACGAGGCAGCGTCGTCTCTCACCAGAGTGAAAAATCGATTTTTCACCAGCGTCGTCTCTCACCAGAGTGAAAAATCGACACAGAACTGGAGAAGAGGCAGATCGGTTAAAATAAAGTGAAGCAACTCACCAAAGTGAGAGACGAGGTTGAGACGCTGAGACCGGAGAACTGAAAATACGACGCTGAGAGACGACACAGAACCTTTGCTTCGGACTTCAACTTCGGAGAACTGGAGAAGAGGCGTGAGAGTCGACCTCCGGATCCGTGAGAGACGGCAAGGCGCTGTGTGACATGTGAGAGTCCACCACCGGAAGTGAAGAGAGAACGCGCTGTGATTGTGATTCCGTGAACTGTGAAGGGAGAAGGTGAAGGCGTGAAGTGAGAGTGCGGGAGCCGACGGTCGAGAGGGGTATGGTTTTCTCTACTTCACTGCTTTTTCATCCGCTGCCTGTCGCCTTTTTCATCTTCTATTTTTTCATTCATTTTCTCTCTCACTACCTGTCTTTATTGGGTTTTTCTATTATAAAAGCTAGGCCTCGCCCTTTTTGTTGGGTGTCTTGCACTAGATGCTCTTGACCTCTGGCAATGCCTTTAAATACAGAGACGAGAGAATCTGAAAGAAAATTAGGAATTTTTTTACAATATCAATTATACTGATTTTAGCATGAATACTTCTCCAAGATCGTAAAATGGTTGTAATTCTATCGTTTAACCTTGTTTCAAACGCCTCCCAAATTTAGTATTACTTGAAGGTTTAATTAATGTCTAGGTTTATACTTTGATATCTATTTTCCCTTCTCTAATATTTGTAGGTACCGTCCTACATCTCTAAGGGAAAACATTTGTTCTCAAAATTGTAATTTTTACCGGTTCCATTATTTACTATATATGAAAATGGATTGGCTGTGCTTTTTTGGATTTTTATTTTAATTAACACTTGCACTTTTTCTATTTCTTTTAGGGAAAATTCCAGATAAAATACCATTTGAATTTGTAAAAACCCCGAAGTCTTAGAATTTGTAAAAAGGCGAGAGAGAGTCTGAAAAGGACTATGAGGGATATCAAAGTCGGGTGAAATTACTTTTTTACCCTTAATTTTAAATAATAATAAAAACACCCTCCACCCCTATGCCGCCACCCCTATGGCAGACGGCCACTGTCTCAGATTTGAGAATGCTTTTGGCATTCTCAGATATGAGATTGCCCTCCGGCGCGATGGGGCCGGCCGAATCATTGCTTAGGTGGGGTGGCGGCCCGCGAAAGGTGGGCGGGGTGGAGGGTATTTTTTTTTTGTTATTTATTTAAAACTAAGGAAAAAAGGTAATTTTACCAAATTTGCATATCCCTCATGTGCCCTTTCAGTCCTCTACTACCGATTTTTTACAAATTCGGAAAAGTTTTACAGGGGTTTCAAAAAGGTATTTAAATGGAATTTTCCTTTAGTTCCTCGGTTGTCTGAAAATAGAGTTGTTATTAAAAATTGACTTTCCCATCAAGTATGGTTTGTTTGGTTTGAGGGAGAAAAAGAGGGATAGAGAATTTTTTTCTCTCCTCTTTACTAAATACCACTCTGGTCCTATTTATAAGTCTTTTTTGACCAAAACATTTGGTCCTATTTATAAATCTTTTTTGACCAAAAAATTTGGTCCTATTTATAAGTCTTTTTTGACCAAATAAATGAGATTGTGACAATTTTGCTCATATTATTGTATCAATGAAAATAGAGAGAAAAGAAAAAGTTAAAAGGTACCCACTCATAAATAAGGGTAATGTTGAAAATTTACCCCATGTCGTTAGTGCCTACCTACCTCTCCTTGGTATGTGTGATTTGGTCGAAAAAGTTAAACTTATAAATAGGGCCAGAGTGGTAGCGCATAAAAAATTTTCAATATTAAAAATATATTCTCAACAAAAAAAAAATATTTTTCTTATTAATAATAATTTGGTTAATATCTTTTTTTTTCTACTCACTTCCCAGTCCCCTCTTACTCTACCCCTCAAACCACACAAGCCTGAAAAGTTTCTTATATATTATTCTTATCTTTATTACATTTATCTAATGTTTAAAGAATGGGGAAAGAGGAAAGATATTAAAAGAATAAAGACAAAATTATATGGAGCCACATGATCAAGAGCTCGACGCCCAAAGCAAAACAAACATGGGAAAGGCGCACTGAGGTCGGACTCTCGACGCCCAAAGCAAAACAATCATGGTGAAAGGCGCACTGAGGTTGGACTCGACTTCGAGTCGCATTAGATCTTAAGAATTATGTCTTAGGTGTTAATCCTAATTAGAGGTATTAGTATATTTTTTTAAATTTTTATATATATTATATTTATTTATATTTAAATGATATGTTCTTTCACGAGATGTTTTTACACCCAATATCTTAAATTAATTAATTTTTATAATGGTGTTCTGAGATAAATGCGAATTGGAAATTAATTAATTTGAGATATTGGGTATAAAAAAACATCTCTAAAACAAGATATCATTTAAATATAAATAAATACAATATATATATATATATATAAATTTAAAAAATATCTAATACCTCATTAGAGGATTAACACATTAAAAGATATAATTCTTAGCATCTAATGGACTCGACTCTCGACACCCAAAGCTGCAAAGCAAAACAATCATGGTAAAAGGCGTACTGAGGTTGGCCGAGGCTCCAAACCTATCAAAAAACAAGATCTCAAATCTTCCTCATCCCCACTGATGTCGCTAGGGGAGGAAAAAAAGGGAGATAGAGATTACTTTATTAAAATTAGAAGTGGACCACGTGATTCCTTTTGACCAATAAGGAGATATGAGATTTGAGAAATGAGATTTCGACAAAGAGGAAATGGCATAGGAAAAGTTGCAAAAAGTAAGGGCAATATTAAATTGAAAGAGAAAACTAAAGAAAGGTTGAGTGGGGCCGGTGGAGAAAGAAAATCTAGTGGAGGTGGCATTTCAAATGAACAGGTGGACCACGTGAATGAACAGGTGGACCTGATGGCTTGCCAGCTCATTTTTCCAAACTCAGTGAGAAATAGTGGGTAAATCAATGTGTACATTGGTAAAAGACTCTTTCCAGAACCCTTCATCAACTGGGGACATCAATCAGACAAATATAGTGCTCATTTCTAAAAACAACACACCAACTTCATTAATGGATATGAGACCTATATCTCCATGTAATGTGAGTTTTAAGGTGATTACCAAACTCATAGCTAACATATTCCAAGCTATTATGAATTATCTGATCGGCCCAGAGCAGTGCAGCTTCATTGCGTCCAGATTAAGCAGCGATAATATCATCATATCACAGCAAGCTATCCATAGAATGTGAACAAAGAAAGGCAGGAAAGGTTGAATTGCCATAGAAGTCTATATGGAGAAAGCATTTGACAAGTTGGATTGGAATTTCATTGACAATACTCTTCACTGTATTGGAAGCAATTATAATCTTAGACAACTGATAATGTCCTATGTAAAATCAACTACCATGAGAGTACTCTAGAATGGATATGAAGGCACTGAGTTTGTATAGACTAGAGGAGTCCGACAAGGCGATCCACTCAGTCCTTATCTTTTTGTACTATGTATGGAAAGGCTAGCCCACTTGATAAATGAAGAATGTCAAAGTCAAAGATGGAAACCACTAAAATTCACCAATGGGACTCCTATTACCCACCTATTCTTTGCAGATGATTCACTGTTGTTTGATGAAGCTTCCCTAGACCAAGTGGAGACTATTACAAGGGTCATGAGGCAATTCTGTGGCATATTAGGTCATAAGATCAATCTAGCTAAGTCTAAATCCTTCTTCTCCAAGAATGTTCACTTTAACCATGAAATGCAATTGAGTCAGACCTTGGGTATTGGCATTACTGGGAATCTTGGGAAGTACCTTGGTGTACCCCTTTTCCATTCAAGGGTCACAAAAGATAGTTTCCGACATATCACCCAAAAGGTCCGTTCTCGTTTATCATCTTGGAAAGGTAAGCACCTGGGGATGGTTGGTCGTTCAGTACTGATCAAAGCAGTAATCTCAGATTTACCATCATACCAAAGTAATCCACTCTTCTCCCAAAAAGAGTATTGCAGGAAATTGAAAAAAGATAAGCAGGAATTTTTTATGGTGTCAAGATGAAAACGCAAGAAAAATGCATCTTATTGCTTAGCAAAACATCATAAAGAGCAAGAAGTTTGGCGGCCTGGGTATAAAAAATGTGGAACTTCAAAACAAAGCGTTTATTATGAAATTATATTGGGGTATGATCACCAAACCAGAAATGCTATGGGTTAAATGTTTGAGAGGCCAATATGCATGTGGGGATAATTTGATTCCTCAAGTTTCCAAAAAGAAATCTCAATCTCTAACTTGGAAAGCCATTGTTAATGTTTGGGATACTTTCCTTCAAGGTTTGGGCAAGAAAATTAATAATGGCAAGAACACTCACTTTTGGTGGGACATGTAGACTCCATTCAATGAACCACTCATTGACCTTGTCAATCAAAACCTAGAAAGGATTAACTCTAGAGCTAAAGTAGCAAACATCGTCTTACCAAATGGAAGATGGATGTTCTAAATGGAGGGGACTTTTCCTTGAATGGCTTGTGAGTGTATTGGTTAAAATCCCACCTCCACGGGGAGTTACAGATGATTGTGTCATCTGGCAAACCACCTCTGATGGAAAATTCTCAGTCAAAGCTGCCTATAATTTCCTTTCTCATCAGGAAGAGTCATGTTGTGCACAGATCTGCAAAAAAAATATGGCGTTGGCACGTTGCTCATGAGAGGTTACTTACTAATTCACTAAGAGCCAAGAGAGGGTTATCAGAAACACCAAATTGCCCATTGGGATGTCACTGTGAGGAGAGTGTTATCCATATGTTAAGAGATTGTAACCGAGCAAATGAAGTGTGGAAACAATTTATTAATCCTAACTATCATACTGCTTTCTTTAATTGTGATTTGTAGGGTTGGCTTAACTGGAATTTTATGCCTATCTAGGGAAGAGCAGATTTAATCAGTGGCCATTGCAGAAGATTTTCAGCTTCACTTTTTGGCTCATATGGAAGTCACGTTGCAAGCAGATCTTTGAGGTTACCACATTCACAGTCAAACAAACCACTAACCAGATCTTGTTCCACTTAATGGAGGATGTATCAACAGGATGATTCCAACATCAGATTTTCCCAAATGATCGACAAAATGAATGTCACTGGAGCCCACCAACGACAGTAGCAGTTCGGATAGATGTAGATGCTTCAATTACATCTGGCAATTAGGCGGCATGCGGTGACCTCATCAGAGATGATAAAGGACAATGGATTATGGGTTTTAAAAAAGCACTTGGCATATATTTGGTAAATGGCTAAAGTCTTGGCAGTCAGAACAGGTTTGGAAGTATGTCAATTGATGCACCTGAGGAATCTACAAGTGTTCTCGGATTCACTCGATGCCATCAATATTTTGCTTAGAGACAGTGGTGATAATCATCTATACAAGACATTGATTGAAGAAACCAAACAGCTTTTATATGCTGATTGCTCTTGGGAGGTTGTGCCATGCTCACAGGGAAATATTAATGTGTGCAGATAAGCTTGCTAGGGAGACTCATTCCGATGATCCCAACATACTTCTACTCCTAGAAGTGCAACAATGCTGTCAATTAGAGTTTTCGAGGGATATGTCTTATGTTGTGAGGGAATCTTCCCCATATGAGTAGTGTTACTTACTAGTTCCACTTTCAAGCTAAGCTTGTCTTATGTATGCAAAAACAAAAAAGGAGATATTCTTGTGGCCTGAGTATCCTTTGTTATAGAGACTCTTAAATGGAAGCTTTTCTTCCATCGCCAAACCAACCAATCTGGAACACCTTTAGGCTTAACAGAAAAGATTTCGAAGGATTGAAATTGTTAGCAGAATAGGGATTCTATTATTTCTCCATGTCAAAGTATCCCTATAGACATAATGTAGAGGTGGAACCTACAGACATAATTATGAAAATAGAAGAACCTAAAAACCAAAATCGACTGAGCTAGACCCCATTGGAGATTACTTCAACTCCGACTCAAATATCTCCACACCTTCTTGCACTTCCCACATTTTATATCTCTTTTTTTCCCTCTTCCCTCTTCCATCTAATGTCATAAATGATTATTTAAGAGAAATTATATCACATTTATTATAATTAACTTATTTATTCTTAATCTACCTGAATTATTTATTGAAGTATAATCACATAGAACTCAACAACTACTACCACACTAGCTAACTAACTTTCCTTCTATCTATTGATAATTTGATATAGTATCAATACTCCCTCCTTTGAAGACCCTTGCCCACAAGGGTGAAGTATGTTGAAATCAAGAACATCCTAAAAAATCAAACTGGGGATAATGAACTCATATTGAAATTCATAAAGCAAGATCCAAAGTAGCGTCTGAGTTGAGTAAAATCCCATTGCTCAGCCTCTATTGATTTTATTCATTAGATCTCAAAAAATGTGTCAAACTTAAGGGTTTGTTTGAAAAAGCAGTGAAAGAAGGAAAAGCCACGGTGCAGAGTAAAAAGGTCATTTTAGAGCTGCTTTTGATAAAGTAAAGGTGATTGGAATGGCCATATAACCAAATATACTCCTTCTTGTCCTTATTGTAAGGCATCAACTAACTTTTCTCACAAACCAATAAAAACAGTTAAAGTCAATAAAGTTGTCCTAGAATCTAAGTAATTTTCAATATTACCCATACTAATTGCATTAAACTCTAATATCATACTCATTATTACTCTCACTGACCATCCTTATTAATTATGGGCATATGTGGAAAAACACAATTAATGCTCATTGGGAACAAGTAAGTGCCTTATAAAAAGGACCAAATAAACTTGCTAGTCAATGTCTTATAATAAGGACCAAAGGGAGTACTTTAGTTGAAAAAGCCACAGTGGTTGAAAAATTTGTTTGGATCAACGTTTTGCCTAGCAAAACACGCGATCTAGACCATAAATATGCGATCAAGCATGGTGGAGTCAAATTCTCGTGTTTGGGTGGGTGATAAGGCGAATTTTGTAACTTTTAGATTTTTAGATTTTAGATTTTATAATTAAATAAGTGTAGATTCTAAGATATATTTGATTAAAGTTATTAATATTTTATACTTATTTAATTATCTTTTATATATTTTTTTATCCTTTAATTAATTATAGGATAAAAAGATATTTTGATATAAAATTTACTCATATCCTAATTTATTTTGCCGGAGATATTATAAGATTTAAATGACAGCAAAATATCAATATAATATATCTATATTATATGATAATTGACAAAAAAAAAAATCTATACCAAGATATTGTGATACAGACGCATGCAGGGAGACAATATATATCTATATATATGCTAGGCATAGTAAAAGGACGGGTGCCACGCCTTGAAAACTAAGGGGTGACCAGCATAGAATATGAATAGATTCACATTCCTTAAGCCTTAAACTCATACACGGACATTAAATAATACTCATAATAATATTCGGAGCTATGCTCTAATAGCATATACATGTACATATATTCTAATTTACAAGGAAAAACAAGGATCCTACATATAAACTACGTGGAGCATCTAAACTATAGATGTCGATACATATATCCATGCATACATACATGCATGCATACATACATACATATGAAAACTTAACTTTACATCCACTAGCAGTTGTCAGCTAGGCCTTCTCAACAAAAGCATAGGGGTTAGGACTTGATGCAGAGGTACACGATAAAATCTGTAGAAATGGCAATTACTGGATATTACTAGTCTCGCAATTACAATTTCACTTTGTGCCATAGGTAAACCTTCCAACCATAAAAGGTCAAACAAGTTGCAAAAACCACAGGGCTAATGAGCAAATGGCATCTAATGTGTGCATGATAGTTATTACACATCCAATTGATCTATTATCAAATAAATGCCCCCACAAGTCAATACTTTCAAACAAGGATTTGAGACATTTTTAGGAATAGAGAATAAAAATCTCTCTAAGACAAGTGGGTAATAACCACTTCAATTCAATAGATCAACCATAACTGTATAAAGAAACTAAACGTTGACAAGTTTCCATACCTGACCCCGAGAAGAGAAACTTTCCCCACGATCGATGGATGAAAGAATTTGGAATAAGAACAAATGCGAGTAAGGGGGAATAGCGATATGTGGTTCTCTTATAAGGGGAATCACCTACAGCCATATAAGATGCAGCATCAGAGAATACAAGGTAGTCAACATCAGTGTATATAACCTCTAAATGAGTATCTTGCCATTCTCCGTATAGAATTAAAGCCACACGGAAAAAGACAGAGAATACAAGCAATGAATATAAAATTTATGGTTGGCATTGCTGAAAGAGAATAAATACCAAACCTTGTTAGCTTCAGAATTTCAAAAACCTTAACTATAAAAAGGAAATTCTGGACATCATTGAGGTCAACTAAACAAATAGAAAGAATTCTATGTCACGTCAATCATCCATGTTGTACAATCAAATAATATCAAAGGGCACAAAATGAGAAATCACTAAAACCCAAACTTAAGAAGAAGAAAAAAATCCAACCTTACGTTGGGGGACCAAAGCTTACTAGCTTTTAATTTCAGGTTGCTAATTGCTCATGGGATAACCAGAATATAATAAAGGAAAAACCAGTGCAACTGCCCGACGAAAACAAATTGGAACCTGCAGAGACTACCAACACAGCCTGTCAATGACAGTTTGACACCCTATGCGCCAATGGAAACTTTAAAGTTCCATCTAAAAAGCTTTAAAAAACAATTAGAGCATTCAATAAATTACATACAGAGTCTTCAGTCTGTGTGTGCATGTTGTCTGTCAACTATAAGTTGTTCAGGTAGTAGTATAGAGAAAAATCAAGTGGACATAGTCTATTTATTCCACCTTCTTGTGATCCATGTTTGTGCTCATACCAATCAAATGGATTTTCCCTTCTTTTTTTGGCCAGCACCTGCCATGACTACTTTGTTAGATCACCGATGTGTATCTTTTAATAATTACCAATTTAGGGTTTAAACTGAGTAATTGCTGATTTCCTTCAATAAAGGATTTTCAGCGTCAACCAGCCCGAACGAGGTGTGTAGCTATAATACCTAAAGCAGAGAGCACAAGAAGATGAAGAAGAAGAAGCGGTAGTTAATATCGGATTTTTCCTCATAAATTGGATATTTAATTATGACTTGATTTTTTATGCACTTAATTATGACTCCATTTAGCAATAGCAGTTGGTTAAGAAAACTAAGATGAACTTTCATCAGAAGAAAAGTTATAGAGTACGCGTATCTCTCTTCAATTGTACTGAAATTACAAAGATATTTCCTCTAATTTTGAAACCAATGTTTAGTCTAATTTTAAGTTCACAATATTCTATAAAATATTGTATAATATGATTTTTTAATTATAATTATTAAGTTTCCTAATAATCGAATTGTTTAAACTCTCCAATTTTAATAATTTTAAATATAGATATAAGAATATTTAAATAATTTTGGAATATTATATTAAATATAATAAAAATTTAAAAATTATTTTGTTCAGTTTATCCCTCATTTTATTAATAAATTCCAAACTCATTTTAAAAAATTACTGAATTGATATGCTTGAAATCTAAAATCATCAAATTAATCAATTTTATAATATGATAAAACTTATAAAAACATGCATTAAAATTATTTTTAAAAAAATATTTTTTTTTAACTAGGGATGATTTAAGCTAAAACATGTGATATAAAGATCAATTAATTGTTGAAAATGAAATAATTCAAAATAGACAATACAGTGTCATGTGACTTTTGATTTCAATAAAAGCTTAAGTAGATTTTGAAAATAGAAGGAAAGTATAGTTATAATTAAGATAAAATAGAGATAAGATGTGTTTAGTTTACTCTGCTAAAAATTTTCTTGAATGCATGCATCACATTTTATTTATATTTGGAAACTAAAATTCAGCTTGTAAAACCCAGCATATGACCATATCATATTCGTATAAAAATGTTCAAGTATATTTAGTAATAATATAATGTTCTTGTAGGCTTATGTGGTTATCCAAGTACAAGCTAAGTAGCTTTTAGGATTTTTCAAAAAAAAGAAAGAAAGATTAATTTACCCTGAGTCTCTAATCAAGTCTTTCATATCAATTTCCTTCTATTATTTCTCTCTCTTTTGGTATTAAATCAGGACAAGTGCCAAAGTTGCTGTGGTTACTGTATATAAGTGCCATAATTATTCACAAAACCCTCTAGCCATTTTCATTCCTAACCAAGCAGCCACATCGCGAGAGGATTCTCTCCTTTTCCCCCTCTCTCCCTTTGTCTCACGGTCCTTTTATGGCCGTTGGATCCCAAAAAAAAAGGAAAAAAATTCAAAAATATTTTTTTATTAATTTTTTTATTTTTTTTTATTTTTTAAAATTAAAACGTTGTGGGCCGTTGGATCAAGGATCCAACCCGCCAGGAAGGGCTTTGTGAGGGATGGGGAGAGAGGGGGAAAAGGAGAGGAACAGTACCCCACCACATCCTACCAATGTTAGGGAACAAGTTGGTTATCATCATCATCTTAATATACACTGAAATAACGATTCCTTTCGTTTGTTATAAAAACGAAAAGTTGTGATATCCTCCTTCCTTTGGTATGACTTCTTCTTTTAGTTACAGTTTAATTCTTTACTTTGTTTTAATTTTGCTACTTTCTTCTTTTGATCCTTACATCAATCAACGAGTTTATTAGGAATCATATTTTTAATTAGCTATTACAAATTATAAGTTATAAACCATGACTATTTTAATCACGCTAGTATTAAAATGGTCAAGACTTGATGTGGTGTAACAACTCATAAGGACTCAATCCATCATGTGTTTAGTTGAGGAACACAAATGATTTAATTAACATATGAATTTGGATGTGGGAACTGCCAAAACCAAGGTTTATATTAGTATTAGTTAGTGATGTAATTAGTGGAGTAGCATTGTAATACTTGTGTATTGGGCCCATACAGGTGTGTGTGTGGTCTGGGCCTATATAAGGGAGTCATTGTACATTGATTGAATTAATGGAATATACAGATTCATTTACTTTAACATGGTACCAGAGCCATAACTTTTTGGGTTCAATAATTCGGGTCAAGTATTCCGACCCGGTTCCTTCTTGCTTCAACGATGGGTTATGTTCTATCTTGATTTCCGTTTAGGGCTAGGCGTGCTCACGCGCGATCATCTCTCTCGCACGATAAGCCCTTCTCACATGACTTTGTGGTCGGCGGTTCTTGATGGTGGTTTACGGTGGTTCACCTGCTCTTCGCCGGTGGATCGCGGTGGTTCAAGGTTTTCTTGGTTGATTTATGACGGTGGATCACGGTGCTTCAAGGCTGTCTTGGTTGATTGATCGCGGTGCTTCAAGGCTGTCTTGGTTGATTCACGAGCTGATTTCCGAAGGTGGTTCAAGGTGATTTGGTGGTTGGTGATTCTTGATGGTGGTTTGCGGTGGTTTACGGCTCGCTGGTTCTTTGGTCATTCTCCTACCCATCAAGATTCGACGGTACCCGATCATCTAGGAAAAGCTCCTCCAATGCAGTTTTCTGCGCTTTCTCTGCAACTTGAATCACTTGCAGGTTTTGTGACGCAGGTTTCTGCGCTTTCTCTGCAACTTGAATCTCTTGCAGGTTTTGTGCTTTTTTTTTTCCAATACTCAATCTCATCAATTGACCGACACTTGGTTGAGTCGTCTGATGTTGAGTGTTGTCCTGCTCTGTACAACACGTTTCTCCTACCCATCAAGGATTTGAGGTGCCGTATCCCCTGTTCTTGGTCATTTTCAGAACACGTTGGTATCTCGGTCCCTGTTCTTCCATCCCTGTTCTTGGTAATTTTCAGAACACGTTGGTATCTCGGTCCCTGTTCTTCTGGTAATTGTTCTTCGTCCCCTGTTCTTGAAAATTTTCAGAACTTTGGTCCCCGTGATTGGTCATTTTCAGAATTTTTGTCTCTGCCTATTGCTATTGTTCTTGTTATTTTCGAAGACCATGACCAGTGATAGTCAACCCCAGGCTCGTGGCACTAATCCAGGGCACCTAGGGTTTAATCATCCCTTGTTCCTTCATCCTTATGACACGCAAGCCACACTGCTGGTCTCTAGTGTCCTCACTGGCTCAAAAAACTATCCTATCTGGAGTCGTTCAATGTGCATAGCTCTGTTGGGAAGGAACAAATACGGATTTGTTGATGGAAGCTGTACACGTGGGGATCGAACCGATAATCTCAAGAGCACATGGGACAAGTGTAATGCTGTGGTTCTCTCATGGCTGATTAATTTAGTTGACAAATCACTCTGTGGAGGAATTTCCTTTTCTGAAAATGCCAAATCTGTATGGGATGACTTGAAGGAACATTTTGATAAGTCTGATGGTTCCAAAACGTTTGGCCTTCATCGTGCGATCAACACACTGACCCAAGGTAATCTTTCTATGGCTGCCTATTACTCTAAATTGAAAGATCACTGGGAAGAGTTTGTGATCTTGTACCACTAACGCCTTCGTGTGAGTGTCGCACTTCTCAACAATACACCAAAATTGTTCAAGAGCAACGGCCGTTTCAATTTTTAATGGGTCTTAATGAGAGCTACTCACAAGCTCGAAATCATGTTCGCTATTAAGTCCTCTACCCTGCTTTGTTAATCAAGCATTTTCCATGATTTCGCAACATGAAACCCAACGATCTCTTAGCACTAGACAGATTGAACCCTCTCCCCGAGAATACTTTGTGATGTTTGCATCAAATGGAAGAGGGGACGTGGCGGAGGTCGGACTTCTTATCAAGGTAGAGGAAATAGTCAACAAGATGAGTGCTCGCATTGCCACAGAAAGGGACACAAAAAGGAACAATGTTTCCACATTATTGGTTTCCCAGCTAATTGGATGCGAGACCTATACGAGAGTCTTCAACTCGTACTATTTTTGCACTTGGAGCTTGATTGAACCATATTTTTGTATGATTTTTTATAATAAAATTGGGATTTTTAATGTATTTTCTTGGACATTATTGCATGATTAAGCACGAATTTGAGTTAGGGACATTTGTTTTGAATTAAGTGAAATTAGGGGCAAAATGGTCATAATTTATTAATTATTCATGCAAATGATTTCTTGGACTTTTAATGCTATACTGTGTTTAATCTTGCATTACAGGTGTTTTGGAAGAAAATTGAAGAATGTGGAAAAAAATGTCAATTGGGTCAAAAATAATATTTTTTGAGGAATGGAGAAAATTACAAGAAAGACCCCAACAATTTCTGGAAATTGGAAATTAAGGAGGAAAAGGAGCCAGAAATAAAATACGAAAAGGACCCAAATGTTTCGAAATTACATTTCGCCCCACAAATATTTTGAAACCTCTCACTTTAGTCCCTCAACAAAAGCTTTTAAACCTTGCACTTAGGTCCCTGGTCAAAACTCTGCGTTTTGACCAGGGACATCAGACCTAGGTCAGAATCCGTGGAGCTGGAGGATGAGGAAAGACCCGACAGATTTAATTGAGCAGAGAGGGCGCCGCAAAGTGGAGGTTTTTTAGGGCCGGGCTTGCGTCGATACAAAAAAAGAGATTAAAGGGAGCTGAGGGAATAAAGAAAAAGGGAGAACATCATCGTAAAAGAGGGATTCAGATGGGGACGCACAGCGAAGGATCATCTTCTTCAACCCACCTTCAACTCCCTCGCCGGCGACGTCCTCTTCCTCCATTGTGGCCGGCGAGAAACCTCCTTCCACCGTGAGAAGGAGAGCTGGTTTTGACAGCCTACACCGTGAACAGGGGAACGACCAAGACGCTGTTAAAGAGGGGGAGCACTTGATCGTGAAGGGAGAGACGGATTCGAGCCGATGGTCTTCGTGAGGGGATTTTTCACTCTGTCGTGAGGGAGAGCACACATCGATACATCATCACCATCATCATGCACCTGGACCCAGACGCAGACATTCGACCTCCTTGATTCTGCATCGTCTTCAACCTCACGTTGTCACATTCGGACAGAGTGAGAGGATCGACTTTTCCATTTACTTCATCCACCTTCACTCACCTCCACAAGTGATTCCACCACCGTAACCACAGACCCTATTTCTTCCACTTCCAGATTTGATAAGCTCGTGTGGGGTTCTCCAATTTCTATGGGTGGCTGATTTCTTTGTCTCTTGGAGATGAGAATTTGTGCTTGAGTTCCAAAGCTTCACAGGGAGTATTTTGTTCAATTTATTTTCTTTTATTACATTTTAATTTCCTAGTTTTAGGAATATTATTTTGTAATGTTGAGACTTAGTTTATCCGTTTGGAAAACTTTGTGGATTGGACCTATGTGATTGGATTGAATTTTGTGGCTTGTTGGATTTATAAATTTGTATTTCCCTATTGATTCGGGTAAATTGTGTTTTGTAATACCGCATATTTATTTATCGAAATATTACATTTTGGTAAATAAATTAGGCTATTTCGATAAGTGAAATTATTGTTGCAAGACTTGTGTTATTATAGCCTATTTTTCTAGGATGAGTTACGTAGGAAATTAGAGAATTTAAGGGCCAAAGTGCCAAATGACCAAAATACCCCTGGTATGCAAAATGACTAGGAAAATTGTGAAAAATCCTAAAAGGCAATGAAATAATTATTTGAGTTAGGAGAGTATATTATCTCTAATTGTGATAATTTGATAAATTGTGAGCTTGGGGAAATTGAATAAAAATGCTCAAAAAGCATTGTAATGACCATAATACCCTCTCAAATTCTAGAATAATGCAGAATACATGAAAATAGAAATGTCAGTGCTAGAATTATGAGGTAATGAGGCATTTTAATTAAGAAAATTATCAACTAGTGATAATAAAGTAGTTAAGTAATTTCTGGCTAATTACTTAAGCATAAGTAAAGGAAATTCATAAGTAATTTTGTAAAACCCTAAAATTAGTGGTTTTTGGCTTAAAATTAGTAAGAACATATTTAGTAATTAATTGGAGAATTTTGTAAAAAATAAGTGAGTTTAGGTATTTTTAAGCCTAAATACAAGAATGGACCAATTAGGTAATTTTGAGAAATTTTTGGAAAAATGGAATAAATAAATACAAAATAAAAAAGGGGGCAGCCGAAAATTGAGAAAGAAAATAGAGAAAGGAATAAATTTTAAAAAAATCATGATATTTTATTATTATATAATATAATTAAAGTTAGTGAATAGTAAATGAATAAATAGGAAACGGATCCTATCTAGAGAACCAGGAATAGGAATTCCAAAGTCAAGGTAAAATATTGATCGGTGAGTTTTTACCTTCAAGTGACCTCTTAGGAAGTTAATTCCGAGGTCGGTAGCGCATTTACCTAATAAGACGAAATAGGGAAAAATGCGAGATAGTCATATTTTGGATATGAAGAAAATAAATTATAACTCAACATCCGGAGATGAGTTTATGATTATATGGACATATTTGGAATCAGTGAATTTTTGTCCGGAGGTTGATGATTCCGAAAATGATTTTAAATCGGACGCGTCGGACACGTTTTCGAGAAAACTTCAATTTGGATTTTGTTGGAACCCCTGTAAGGGACTGGAATCTAAGTTAAATTAGATATTATTGATGAGGAAGAGAAGATCTTCAAAGTTATGAATTCGGAATTTAGAGACTACGCGAAACGGACCGATCGGGAAATTCTATCGGATAGGGCATAAAGTAAGCTTAAGTCACCATTCTTGGACCAATGGTTTGATGCCACATCACCCCCTTGTGTCGACTATGAGCTGCCCATGGTCAAGAATTAACCACCATTTTGTCTTGAATTTACATGGTTATAAGGAAAGGAAAAATTACAAGATTTGGAATGTAGAAATTACCAAAGTGGCACAAATTTTACCTATATAAAGGCATGAGCACCTCCTTCATTTCTTCACACCTCCTCTTCTCTCTACCTTGGCCAAAACTTAGAGTGAGAAGCTCTGCAAAAGTTTTGCCTTAGCTCCGAGTAAGTTCTTGTCCTTAGCTTTTAGTTTTAGTAGTTCTTTCGGTAGTTATAGTAGAACTGTTGTTTTGATTTAGGAAGTTTGGAATTTGTTCCTATGTTTGTTTTTATGCCTCATTGCATTGAAAGATGCCTGACGAGGTAAAAACATAGTGGGGATAATTTTGAAATGGAATACGGTCAAAGTAACGAAGTTACGCGAAATTCCGCCAAATTAGGGGTAGAAGGGCAAAATGGTAATTTTACCTAAAATTCCAGTTATGATGTCAAATCACTAATGAAAGTGATATTACTCGATAGGGCATCGAAACTTTGATTTCTTCGATTCATTGCCCCGACGTGCGTGAGTGAACATTTCACGTTTTTAGTAAAAGTACGTTTTCCGCGAGAAGTACCTAACGTCGTCAACGAAGGTACGGACGCGTCTTGTAACACTAATCTTGTACTTCTTAAATGCATATATGTGATAGATATGTTCGTAGACCGATATACGAACGGTTTTACACGGGTTATAGTCATGATAACGCTCGTATGTTTTTCTATGGCGAGAACACGAGTGGTATCGTGGCATTGGTGAATAGTGCAAGCTGTTATTGTTGTTTTACATTGTGGGGCTTTACATCTTTGCGTAATGCTTATGTTTTGTCGGCATAATGATCATGCATCTTTTGTATGCTTATGTAGTGATATCTTGTTGTATTGTCTAAGAATATATGTTATCGTATCTTTGTATTGTTTGGGTTTGAGATTAAGTTACACGAGATTCAATGCGGTGAATTGAATCTCAGCTATAGCTTCGAGGATCTGGAGGAATACGGATCGAAGATCGAGGCAAGCGACATTAGACGTGCGGCCCGGAGACTTATCTATCTTTCTTTGCTTTCGGTTATTCACTTTCAAACTCTAGGATTCTTTGTAATCATTACAATGTTACACTATGGTTGATGTTTGTTATGAATCAGTTACTCACTCGCTCCAATGCTCTACTCTGACTACTCTGCTTGAAATATTTGGAAACGTTTTTTTAAAAAAAAAAATTCCGCCGTTTTCAAATGGGATGTTACATGTTTTCTACGTGGTATTGTTAGATAGCATGATTTAATTGGATTAATTGAGTGGCGTGGTATCGCATTCATATCAAGAGGAACCAAGTTGCATTAATTTAATCCTAATCACACACTAAATGGTTTCAAACAATATCTCAAGAGGTAGTAGTTTGCTACGGTAGTAGGAGCTACTATTAATTGAGAATATTGGACTCAAGTGGTATCTTGAGGTTTTTCATCTAGACTTAGTGAAAATTTACTCCTATATTTAATTGAACTAGGATAGTCACTATTCCATTTCCAAGAGCATTCATACTCATTTTCACACTCCATTCCATTTTATTAAAAATACCAAAAACAATAGTTTAGCTAGCATTTAATTTAATTGCATTCTAATTTTCCTTTATTAATTTAAAAATCTAAAACCTATTTTTCCCCTTGTTTTAATTGCATTTGCATGTTATTTAGATTACTTAGGATTCAATAAAAGGCTCCTCGAGAGAGAGAACGATCCTAGGTTTGCCTATACGCAATCCTTGGTTTATTTTTGATTGTGGACCCCAAGGCTAAAGAAAGACAAAAATCCACCCAATCAGAGCTTCTGAATCCATTGGAGTTGCAGGGAACCTTACAGCTCAACAATATGAGCAGCTGCTACGTTTACTTGAGAAAGACTCTCATGATAAGAAGAAAGACCCCTCTCAGGATCTCGTGGATACTACGTGGGTCTTTGTTGGAACTTCATCTACAAGTTTGATTAATGTTGTTTCTTTTCCTCCTGTATGGCTGTTAGATTCAGTGGATCAGCCTGAACACCCCGAGCAGAGATGAGATGACCTAAGTAGTCAATTTCAGTGGCAGCAAAGACACATTTAGAACCCTTAGCAAAAAGCTGCTGCTATTGCAATACAGACAGAGTAGTTTCCAGATGTTGTAAATGAGAAAACCAATCTTTGCTATAAACAAGAATATCATAAAACAAAAAATACTAAAATGAATTTACGCAAAAAAGGTTTAAAACAGAATTCATGAGTCCTTGGAAGGTAGTCGGAGCATTAGTGAGACCAAAGGGCATGACCAGGAACTCATACAGCCCTTCATGAGTGCGGAAAGCTGTTTTAGCAATGTCATCTTCTCTCATTCTGATTTGATGATAACCAGCCCGTAAGTCTAGTTTAGAAAAGAAGGCAGCCCCAGTCAGTTCATCCAGCAACTCATCAATGACAGGGATAGGGAATTTGTTATTGACGCTAGCTTCATTGAGTTTACGATAATCAACACAGAAGCGCCACGTTCCTTATTTCTTCTGAACCAAGACCACTGGAGCAGCAAATGCACTAGAACTCTCACGGATGATACCGTTAAGGAGCATTTGTTGGATTTGATTCTCTATCTCAGTTTTCTGAACAGGACCATACCGGTAGGGGCGACAACTAATGGGTGTGTGATGATTTGGTAAGGATTTTATAGTATGCAGTCTGTGCTCTTCAACCCACAGAATAGACAACCATGGTTCAAGCTCCAAAATAATAGGATAACAGATTAATATTGTAAACTAGAAGATGCTTCCCAATAATTCATTATTGAAATCCTCTGATCGTGTGCTACCCTCAATGCCATGTCACGGATCTTGTCATGCATTTTAATTGTACGATTCATAAAAAGATCGTTACAAAGGTTTCAACTTTTCAATAATACACTCACCAGGACCACGTATATCTCCTACACTCTTGTTATATCTTTACAAAGAAATCTCTCCTATATCCATTCATTAATGAGATCGAGAACTAGAATCTCGCTATCTTCTAAGTATAATGCACAATACAAAAAACAACGTTTTAGTACCTCATCTAGCCGATCATACTTAAATTTAAGGATAGAGAATTCATTCCTTTCCAAAGCTTTTACCCTCAGTTGCTAGTTCATCCACACCTTTGAGCATCATGGCAACATTCTTTCCCAACTTGTAGTTTGACAGACAATTCTTCGAACACCATCTACTTAGACATTTGTTTTGAATTGCTTGGACTCCTTGAGCTTCAATATCTCTTATTTCCTGTGAACACAAAGATATGTTTTTTGAATTTAGGCATTTGTTTTATTTTTGTACTTGATATTCACATCGTATTAAGAAAATCAACAAAGACTTTTTGCCCACTATTTAAACACTAGAATTAGACATGGACTTTAATCATGACTCGATTTTGCAAATAGTATTTGGTTAAGAAAATTAAGATGAACTGTGATTAGAAGAAAAGTTATAGAGTACGCATATCTCTCTTCGATTGTATTGAAATTACAAAGATATTTCCTCTAATTTTGAAACCAACGTTTAGTCTAATTGTAAGTACACAATATTCTATAAAATATTGTATAATATGATTTTTTTAATTAATTTTTTTGTAAAAAATTATAATTATTAAGTTTCCTAATAATCTAATTGTTTGAACTCTCCAATTTTAATAATTTTAACTATACAAATGAAAATATTTAAATAGTTTTTTTGAAATATTATATTAAAAATAATAAATATATATAAAAAAATTGTCCAATTCAATATTTCCCTTATTTTATTAATAAATTCCAACTCATTTTAAAAAATTACTGAATTTATATGCTTGAAATCTAAATTTATCAAATTAATCAATTTTATAATATGATAAAATTTTTAAAAATATATGCATTAATTTTTTTTAAAATTAAATTTTTGTTAACTAGGGATATTTTAAGCTAAAACATGTGATATAAAGATCAATTAATTGTTGAAAATGAAATAATTCAGAATAGACAATACAGAGTCACGTGACTTTTGATTTCAATAAAAGCTAAAGTAGATTTTGAAAATAGAAGGAAAGTAGTTATAATTTTCTTGATTGAATCACATTTTATTTATATTTGGAAACTAAAATTCAGTTTGAGGTACTCTTTGGCAGTATATAGTTTTTTTTTTTTTTTTTTTGGGATAATATAGCAATATATAGTTTTGTCTCAATTATGAGATTATGCTATGAATAACATTTTCAGCGTACCTTTGTCTAAAGCGTGGCACTACTTGCCACATTAATTATAGAGAAAATCCTTTAAAAATATCATATGAATTCTGAAATTTGAAAAAGGTTCGTGTATACGCAAATCATAAATCTATAACTCATGACTAAATAGAGATTTTAAAATGTTAATGTTTTTACAAAAGCCCCTCAAATATTTTAAGAAAATAGGAAAATGCCACCCTCATCGTAGCACCACCGCTGGTAAGCAGAAATGTCCTTCTGCCCTTTTCTTTTTGTTTGACTAAGTAGTAATTATGACGGTTAAGTTTGCTCAACTCAACTGGTACACTCAGCAACTTGAAGATCTAACTTTATCTTCTCCCGGCTTCATCGCCCATCAATCTCCCAATTCATAAACAACGTTATACCTTCCACCAATCGTTGTACGGTTTTTGCACTCATCTTCTCTGTTAAGGATGTTCGCAGTTATATTGATACTTCTGAATTTGGATAATAAGTTCATTATATATCTAACTAATTTGGGTGTCAACGATGTCACAAGTTATCGCTTTAAAACATATATTAGCAAAAAAAGGAACCAATTCCACTTGTGGACTGATGACTTCCTAATTTTAATTGATTTGAGGTATATTTTGATTTATTTGGGAAGTCATCAATACTAAATTAAGGAGATTCTCCTAAGATTTTAAAAAATATCAATCTCGATTGCATCATTTAGGGGATTTCAACTTTGAAGATAAATTTTTAATTTAAGTTAAAAAAAGTTGTTGTTATGATTATCAATATACTACCTCCGGTCTATTTATAAAAAGTTGACTTTTTTAGAGAAATTAAGGAAGCATATCATATGTTGTATATCTTTAGATTATATATTAGTTTATTGAGATATGATATTGTCATCTAAATTTTATGTATTCTGGCTTTTTTTAGTTAGATCAGAATGTCTCGATAGGGAGAGAAATGCTAAGGATAAATGAGATTAATCTAACGGTGAAAAAGTGGTAGTGACAAAAAATTGGTAGTGACAATATCCTATCCCTAGTTTATTAGTCAAACTAATTGGTTTGAAAAAAAAAATTTAATTAACTTCATTACTTTTTTTAAAAAAAAAAATCAACTTAGTCTTACGGAGGAAGTAATTACTATTATTATTATATAGTTTATTCGATATCTGCAGCACAGCCACTATACGAATATTGGGATGGTTTGGACTGAATTAAAAAAAGGTGGAAACCTAAATCTAAAAAAGGGTGAAGGCACAGATCTGACAAAAAAATGAAAACGTACGCGTGGAAACAGAGAGCTGAGAGATGAGCTTAGAGCACCGCGAAACGAGAAGGACCTTCACCTTGAACGCCATCACCAAGCACTACCTTCTCCGTCACCGGTGAATCACACCTTCATCACCATCGTCGCCGGCGGCGGAACTGTAACTCTTCTCCACCGCTATGAACAGAGCTCGAGTTTCAAACCAAAACAAGCAAGCAGAGCCGCAAACCTGAGCTGGAGATTCCAGCATCACCTTCACAAATCACCTTCATTGTTGTCTCCTCGACCACGCCTCACCATCTTCATCGTTGAGCTTCATCTCTCTCCTTCATCATCACAAACACACAGTCACGAGTTGGAGCATTAAAGAAAAGAAGCAGAGCTGGTTCACCGTTCCGGGAATCTCTTTAGCACGGGAAGTCGACGGACAAACAGGAGGCAAAGTGATTTTGCTGTGTTGGTTTTAATTCTCTTCCCTTTCTATCTGAATCTAATCTCTAGAATTTTCTGTGCTGTGATGGATTTTATTATAGCCACATGTGTTCTTACAACTTAATGGGCTATGAATTTTATAGATGAATTAGACTTTGTTTTCGTTATTTACTTTACCGATTGACCATAATTAAATATAAATTTGAGCATTAGGTTTACCTTGAGTAAGGAAGGGAATTTTAATTAGATTTTGAGATTAAGTAATATGATATTAGCTTACGATTTAATTTACAATTAGAATAAACATATACCTAATGACCTCATATAATTGTTGAACAACGTGTTTGAATTTTATTGCCTCTTGAGTAATTATATTAGACATAATAATTTACCCTTAAAAGAGGATTGTAAGTAGACCTACAGATTATTATAGCTATTTATACTCGAGATAAATAAAATTGATATTAAAGCTAATTAAATTAGTGCAATTAAGGTTTATGAAGCTAATAAGAGATTACTGATTCTAGGCTGCTTAACTTAAACGAAAAGTGTAAAATTAATGCTTAACTGAAATTTGAATACTTAGTTCTCATGGGAACCATACTTTACTCACACTTTATTACTTGATACCCGTAACATAGGTTATAAAGTTTTGACCTGAACATACACTCATTTTTTGTGTGCCAACTTTTATCTCAGATCGCATATCCATTTCCATATTCTCTCTTCATGTGGGACTTAATTAGGAAGTATTAGCAACAACATTGCCTGTTCATTTTTTTTTGGGGGGTATTGACACGAAGACATGAAAGGAGAGAGGAACGAGTGGGGTCGTCTTGAACAGAATCGTTGAGTGAAAATGTCATCGCATACTTTAGCCAAACAAAATTATATGGAGTATGAATAAATATAAGGAGAGATAGATATTGAAAGAATGAGAAGAAAGTCGCATGGAACTCTAATTTTTTTTTTTTTTTTTAAAAAAGGTTTCTCTGCCGTATTTTTCTGTAAATTTTCAAA
Source organism: Acacia melanoxylon (assembly GCA_019022615.1). NCBI lineage: Eukaryota > Viridiplantae > Streptophyta > Magnoliopsida > Fabales > Fabaceae > Acacia > Acacia melanoxylon. The sequence continues at coordinate 19,229,479 of JAFJYJ010000003.1, forward strand.
GCAAATGGTGAAATAATTAATCCAACTATGCTAATTGGCATGAAAAAAAAAAAAAGCCAAACTAATTAAAATAAAAATAAAGATTAAAGATATAGCACAAAGCAAACAGAATTATTAATTAGGAAGCAGGGAATAATACACGTTTAGTGTTACATAAATCACACAATACTTGGCTTGTTTTATTTTTTAGTCTAAAATTCAAGTTCAGCCACACTAAGAAACATGCTCATCACCGATAAGTTAGTCGATCTGCAGACTGCAATGATATCATACAGATGCTAGTAATTAGTTAAAAGCACTAATAATTATATATGAAAGTAAAAAAGATTAAATAAAATTATATATATTACAATAACGTATTTGCCTTTTACAATATCTCGGGAGTTGACATAACTTTTGAACTTTGATTGGAATTTGTGCTTGGATGTGGGGTCATCCCATTTCAAACGGTCCCACCAAATCTGTTGTCCTTGAATAAGTGTCAACTTAGGCCCTGTTTGTTACCGGAAAGATTTGAGAAAGGAAAAGAAAAGAATGTAAGTGAAAGGAAAAGAAAGGAAGATTATGAGGGAAGTTTAAAAATGTAACATGTTTGGAATACTAGGGAAAGAAACTAAGTTGAGGGAAAATAAAACGTTTGGTATGAAGAATTGAGTGTTGGTTAAGTGGGAAGATTAGATGAAATTCCCACAATGCCCCTAAAGTTAAAAAAAAAGGAAAAAATAATTTTGCTAACTGATTATTTACTTTTGGACAGTGCACAAACACGAACCCTACGAACTTGCGTGATCGGAGAGATATGAAGTTAAATAGACGTCGATGGGATATGAAATTGCATCGACGACGGACATGTAAGGAATTGAGAAGAGGAACAGGGAAGATGAATATGAGAAGAGGAACAGGGAAAAAAACCAGCTGTGAATGTATCAAATCAGTTGCGATGTGAAAGGAAGAAGAATGAAGGATTTTGGCTTTTTCAAATTCTGCTTAAAACAAAAGACAAGGTTGGAGAAGACAGCACTATAGATGAAGTGACATATTTGATGAACATAAATGATACCATGTGCTCGTATCTTTGAAAGGAAAGAAAGGAAATTGCCTTTCTCTAATGCTTTGCATAAAAATTATAGAAACTACATACAAAAGAACACCACAAGGCATCACACATAAAAAGTAAACCAAATTATTAATACGTTCACTGTATGGTGAAAGGTAATGGAAGGAAGCAATTTGGCCTTCTCAAATGCTTTATAAAAAGAAACACGAACATTGACATGAGAGGGCCACATATGAGAATGTCCTCTGTTCAACAATGTAGGACATGAACAAGTAATTGAACTTTAAATACTGTAACTAGGCACTAATGCCTTATACACACAATGGAGACCCTAAAAGCTTACAACTTCAAAATGAACTTGAATATAAATTGGTTGTCCCTCATTGAAGTCATTACGCACTTATGCCAACAAAGTTTTGATATATTGCAGAGCTAGATAGTTCAAACCCAAAGATGATGAATGAGGCATGAATAATGCAAATAGCAGGAGGGTGTGCTCGTCATGTTAGAGAAGTGATGGAGATGACGGAGGAGTACAAACGTCTTGGAAAGACATTTTCTTTTGTCATTAATTACTGACACGTCAGGTTTCCTTGTTGTCATTCTGAACGTTCGAACCAATTTACTTCGTTCAAACGTAAAAACTAGCAGATTGCGTTACCCAGGGGTCAAATGTGGTCATATTATGTTCAATCTAAATGTGAACGTTCGAACGTAATAGATTGTGGTAATTACGTGTTCGAACGAAAAATTTGACGATGCATACTTATTTTGAGATCGATTATGTGACATTACCCTTGACAATGTCAATGTCAAATAGTCATACTTGTACATATTCCATAGTGAATGACAACGGGGAGAAGCAAGTACGGTAATAGTAAGTGAAACCAAACTTCGATATGTTTGTTTGTTACAAGAAGCGGGTATAGTAATAGTCGGTGAACAAATTCGAAATAGTAAAAAAGCATATTGCGTAGCTATTAACCACTTGTATACATTGAAAATATTGTGAGTTCATAGCGTGCACCAGCCCAAAGTACAAATGGCACGAATGAAAATACAATGACGAAATTCAACCTTGAGAGGACTACACACAAACTTTATGCCATGTTTAGTTTTTCCTGAACCTAATTGAACATGGTCCAAAGTTTACGCTAATGCATGTAATATCTAGGATATTTATCTGGATATTTTATAAATAAATAATTATTTCTGATAGATGATTTTGTGGGTTCAAATAATGAGCATGAATTATTCTAATTTCTAAAGAAATTTTTGTTAGAATTAGAAGTAATGAGATGCCAAAAGGCCAAAAATACATTTTTGGGGCATAAAATAGCCCGAAATTATTATGATAAATCTTAGAAGGCTGTGGAATAATTATTAAAAATTAGGGACAATATTTCCCTTAATTATAACAATTTAATAAATTATTTCCTTTGAAAATATAAGAGAGAAGATTTAATATTATTGTAGAAACTCGTTAGGCTTTATGATTTTTAGAATAATACATGAGATATAAAATACCAATGCCAGAGAGAAATATTTGAGAGATAATGACTTATTCTAATTAAGAAAATTATCAACAATTAGTAGGAAGCTAATTAGGTAATTAAGGGAATATTATAAGAAGATAAAAATATAAGGTAAAATTAATTAAAAATATTTTTATTAAGGGCCGAAAATTATGGCTAAAAAATAAATAAATAATAATAAAATATTTAATGCTTAGAAAAATAAATAAAAAATAAAATAAAAAAATAAATATCTAGATATTTTGATTAAAATAATAATATATATGGTAAAGAGTGACGGGACATTTGAGAATGGATACAAATAAAATCCTACACCAAAATATAGGAAGTTAGTCTAAAACATCTGGACCTTTTAAAGACAAGTGAAATTTTATCCCAGATTGAGCGGTCTCAGAAGTCATTTCGGAACCAACGACGGTGTACTTAGGATACGGGTAAGAGAGAGAAATGGAAGATAGTGCTAAAAGTGACTTATAGAAAACAAGCCGAGTTTTGCAAATCAAGAATCAGGTTACTTAGATCAGATCATATTACGAACCAGTGATTTTTACGCCGGAAAATTTGGAACTTAGGAAGTGATTTTCGTAGTTGGCGTACGTCCGAAATCTTCAACAGACAAGGAAATACCCTTAATGGGATCAAAAATTTAGTAATCCCAAGTAGTTTTAATGAGGAAGTATAGAACTTCGAAAAACTGTTCCCAGAATTTTGAGGTCCGTCGAGATTGCGCGATTAGGACACCGAACCGGAAACTTTATCGGTACTGGCTCAGATGTCACCATCAGGGTGACATCATTTTGTTGACTATTGGGGAGGGGGAGGTCGGCACACTAGGTGGATGGCCAAGATGGATTATGGTCAAAACCCTAGATCCAACGGTCAGAAAGCAGCCTGACTGAAGTTCGATTTATTTACGATTGTGCCATTCTCTTCTTCTATAAATACCAAGCTCCTCTTCTTCATTTTGGCACACCAAAACCGCATCCTAGAGAGGGTTTAGAGAGAAGGAAGAGCTCTGAGATAGTCTAGCCGGGCCCTAGGTAAGTCTTTCGGTCCCGGTCTTAAGCTTCGAGTGTTTTATTCAAGTAGTTATAGTAGAAATCTTTGTTTTTATCTTTAATCTTCCAATATATTATAGATATCATATTTTTGGGTAGATATGATATATATTTCGAAATATGTGATGGGAAAAGAATTATGGCAACATTTTGGAAGATTAGAGTCAAAACATCGAATCTCTGGCGAAATTCCGCCGATAGGTCCAACTGGGGGCAAAATGGTAATTTTGCCTAAAATGCCTGTTATACTGCTAAAAATTGTTGCATATTGTCCTGATAGGATATCGTTGATAATCGGATCATTTTTCACTCCGCTATTGTCTTTGCCGCGTCACCCATTTGTTTTTACCGCCGTCGAACCACTTTTCGTCAAAACGCCGTTTTTGCGCCGAAACGTTCCTTGTACCATAACGAAGGTACGGACGCGTACTGTAACCCTAATCTTGTATTGCTTATATACATATATGTGATAGATACGTTCATAGACTGAGGCTCTGTTAGAGTTGTCAATCATACTTACAGTTTACACGGGTTATAGTATTGATAATACCGTATGGGTTTTCCTAGCGTTGAGGACACGTGTTATGATCGTGGCACAGGGTAATGTGCAGACATGTTGTTGGGCTTTACATATTGCTTTGTGCTTATGTTCTGCTGTTGTTATGATCATGCATCCTTCCGTGTCTTTATGTCCGATATCTTTCTTTGTATTGTTATGAATATCTATGTCCATATACTGTTTTATTTGAGTATAAGGTTAACCGTTACCTGAGATCCATAGGGGAAATGGATCTCAGCTGTAGCTTCAGGGTCCGGAGGATCGAGGGTTGGAGATCGGGGCAAGCAGCCGGTGTAAGATTCCAGAGGAAGATCTATTTACTGTTTTCTGTATTTACTTACGAACCTTGGATGACTGTATCATTACTCTTACACTATGGTTAACGTTTTGTTAATGGTTCAGTTACTCAGTTACTCTTTCGCTCTACTGCTCCACTCTGATTAAAAAAAAAATCCGCTTTTAAAATGGGATGTTACAATGCATATAACCCTAGCCTATACAAAACAAATATATGAACTGATGCATGTACAGTAATGCATATACAGAAGAAAGATTAGTGTCCAAAAATGACTGACACATATGAATTACCTGTGGCAAATCAAAAAACAACAAAAACCAAAAGGCCGCCTATGTACTCCACCCTATAAGACTTCACTACTATGTACAGGTCTTATAGTTTCTACTGATTCAGCAAGGTAAGGATCCATGAATGCCTAAAACTGTGGAGGCATCTTTCCAAATGCAGTCAGGAGTTTGTCAGACGCGAGGATCTTTATATGTGCAGTGTTTCTCTGATTCCAAGTCAACTCCTCAAGTTGCAGTAGCTCCATGAACAAGTCATCTCCTTTGGCTGCAAGTTCGGTTTCCCTATCTTGGGTTGACATCATATGCATAGCAGGATCATTGGTTGCTGTGAAATGCGCAGTACCAATCGAACGTTGACAAACGATGTGTTGAAAAAAATCAGCCAAAAATAATACATTCAAACTTTAGAAATATGTTCGAACGTAAGTAACTAAAAAACGAACGCGATAGAACCAAAATTTTGACAGTGACCAAACTTCTGCATAATTTCATATCAGAACAGCAGAACGAAAGTAAGTCCAAAATTCAATACTTGACAACAACCAAGCTTATGCTATGTTTGTTTGTTACAAGAAGCAAGTACAGTAACATAAATCGAATTTGCAAGAAGCAGGTAGAGTAACTAACATAAACCAAATTTTTGAAAATTTGCAAGACGCAGGTACAGTAACATAAACCATCGGACAAAATTTCACACAAAATCAACACTCATTTCAACTTACCTGGATTCGAGAATCGTCTCCCCTTCCTTAAACTAGTCCTTCAACCGTCGTTTAAGCAGTCTTCAACTAAGTATACTGTTTTTGTACTGCATCCAATTTGTCAAAGCTATATTTGAGGATAGAGTATACTTTTTCTCCAAATCTGGTCCAGTCCACAAAGAACTTGCTAAGTTCTTTATTGAATGTTCCCAAGCTTCAACACTCTTCACTCCGACCACGCTACTTTCTAGTACAATCAATGCAAGGGGTAGCCCTTCACATTCCTTTGCCATCTTTTCTGCTAGCCTTGGAATGTTTGGGTGTGAGTTTATGCTCTATGGGTATTTATGTCATTTGATTTTGAACTATTTTTTCATCTTAAATTTATGAATAGAAATTACATTTAAGAGTTCTGACCAAAAACACCAATTTTAGTTTAAAAATCTAAAAAAAAAAAGTTGGGATTATTTCTAATCCCCAAAATTACTAATCAAATTTTGCAAGAAAAATATTGTCAAATTATGTCTTAATAGACCTTTCTCAGCTTCATTACTACGAAGTATCGTTAGTCTTTGGTCACACATGGTTAACTCGAAATTTGGCTTGATATTCGTGGGTATAGTACTCACGCTTGGTACTCGTGGGATATGTTCTCACGCTTGCTATTTGTGGGTCTTGTACCTGCACTTGTTTCGTGGCCTCGTGTTGCGCTTATTTAGTTACTTAACCTCGTGGACTGTGTGTCGACGTTTGTTTTCGTAGCTTTAAGCTATGCTTGGTTAGTTACCCTCGTGGATTATGTGTCCACGCTTGTCATCCGTTCTGTAGAAGTCCTATGTTTAGATGAGCTTTGAGATTTACTATTTTAAAATGATTTTGTTAGACAAAATGATTTATTACGTGTTTGGATTTATTTAATTGATAATCCTATATAGATTTTTATTATCATATCATTGTTATTCAAAATTAAATACATTTAAATTAATTTCTCTTGTATTTCACTAAATTATATAAATGAAACGTTATTCACTAGGAAAATTTTTGGCCTAAAAGCATTGTAGACCTTGCACCTTCGGTTGAACGGTGAAAATTGTTATCGCTAACCAAGCTTGTAGATATACTTTAGAACAACTGCTAGCGGATGTAAAGCTAAGTTTTCATTTATATATTATCATACGTAGCTTAGATGCTCCACGTAGTCTATGGGTAGGATCTCTTTCTTTTCTTGTAAATTGGAATATATATGTATATATATATATATATATATATATATATATATATATATGTTATAGTGGAGCATAGCTCGAATGTTATTTTGAGTATTATTTAATGTCCATGTATAAGTTTAAACGCAGGAATGTGAATCCACTTATATTTCGTATGCACCCCTTTGTTGGGCGTGATATTTACTGTGATTCATTTTGTTTCCCCCATCAAGTAGATTTGTCTGTTGTTGTTGGTTTTTTGGCACTCAATGTTTGATTATCTGATTCATGCTTTGTAATTACTTTTTTTTTTTATATAAGTCTTTTCAGTTCTCGTTTTATTATTTGATGGATATAAAAGTATATAATTTTTTTAAACTACTTATTAAATTCATTTTTTTTTTGGTAAATTCGTTCAGAAAACTTCAATTCAGACTTTGTAATTACTTTTTTTTAACCCTTTCCAATTCTTATTTCATTATTAGCTCGATTTTAAAACCTGCAGTTTTTTTCGATGGATAAAATCTACAGTTTTGAATATGATTATCTTACTTCTTTTAAGTTTGAGTTTAAAATAATCTTTTTATTGTCAACAAAGGCTTTGAATTTATCAAATTTATATACCATTATTTAACATGTAAGGATTTCTTCTGTGTACTTTTTTTATTATTTGATTGCTTCATATGTCCGCATATTTTATTATTTGATTGTTTAAAATCTGCATTTTTAAAAATCAACAATTTTACTAAATTTGATTTGAAAATAAATTTTTTGATTGTTAATAAATATTTCTAATTTTTTGTTTCATTTAAACTCTTTTCGGTGCTTATTTTGTCTTTAAATTGTTCCTTTTTTTTCGTTTAAAAAATCTTCAACTTTAAGTTCTATTATTTTGTTGTTTCAAAATTTCATTTGAAAATACTTTTCTTATTTTATTGATTTACAAATCTGCATTTTTGAAAACACAATCTCACTTTTGAAATTTGATTTGAAAATAAACTTTTTGATGGTTAATAAATGTTTTTAAGTTTTTGTTTAATAGTGTGTAATTACTTTTTAAACTATTATCAGTTTTTATTTGGTTTTTTATTGTTTGAAAAAATCTCCAAAAGTTAAGTTCTATTATTTTGTTGTTTCGAAATTTCACTTGAAAATCCTTTTCTTACTTTATTATTTGATTGATTTAAAAATCTGCATTTTTGAAAACGCTATCTTACTTTTTAAAATTTGGTTTGAAAATATATTTTGGTTGTTGACAAATATTTCTAATTTTTTGTTTCATACTTTGTAAATTGTAATTACTTTTAAAAAAAAATAAAATTTTTTTATTATTGTTTTAAAAATCTTCAAAGTTATTTTGTTGTTTCGAAATTTCAGTTGAAAATCCTTTCCTTTTTTATTGAGTTAAGAATCTGCATTTTAAACCAATCTTACTTTAGGTAGTATTAGCAATGAAGAGTGAAAATGCCATCACGTCGTCGACAAGCAGTGGGGAGAAAACCGAACGCATGCTTTAGCCAAACAAAATTATATGGAGTATGAATAAATAGAAGGAGAGATAGATATTGAAAGAATGAGAAAATGGTCTCATGGAACTTTCAAATACAAAAATAAATAAAAAGGTTTCTCTGCCGTATTTTTCTGTAAATTTTCAAAGCAAATGACGAAATAATTAATCAAACTATACTAATTGGCATGAAAAAAAAAAAGCCAAACTAATTTAAATAAAGATTAAAGATATAGCACAAAGCACGCATAGAATTATTAATTAGGAAGCAGGGAATACATGTTTAGTGTTACATAAATCACACAATAAAGTAAAGTTCAGCCACGCTAAGGTCTTCGATTCAAGAACGGGAGAAAGAAAAGTTCTCTGTGATATCATACATATGCAGGTAATTAGTTAAAAACACTAATAATTTTATATGAAAGTAAAAAAGATTAAATAAATTAAATTATTATATATATATATATATATATTTTAAAATAACGTATTTACCTTTTATAGTAACTTTTGAACTTTGATTGGAATTTGTGCTTGGCTGTGGGGTCATTCCATTTCAAATTGTCCCACCAATTTTGTTCTCCTTTGATAAGTGTCAACTTATGTTTGGCAGAGTTGATATCAAATGGTACCACTTCCAGCTTTGGACAACCAAATATGGCAACGGATTTGAGGAAAGGAAAAGGTAAGGGTGTCCTGTGAATGCTCTTAAGTATTGGTAACTGCGCCAAATTCAGCTCGACAAGAGAAGAGAATACAAGAGAAAAATCCACATTCTCTTCCTTTATTGCTTCTTCCTCTTTTATCACTTCTTCCATTGATTCACATTCCCAAATCTGAAGTCGTTGAAGGAGTGGAGCATACTTGAGCCATGTCACATGAGTTACTTGACACGAATTTATTTCCACCATTCGGAGCTTGGCTAGCCAACATGTTTCAAGCATAAAAGGGTATAAATCGCTTATAATATTCAAGCCATCTAAATCAATGTACTGCAGCTTCTTTAATCCTGACATAGACCGTAATGATAATAAAGGCTTCTCAGCGTAGCTGAAACAAAAAACAGAAAAGTAGTATAAGCAACTTTGCAATTTGGTTGACTCCGATAATTTGTCTAGGCCATCACTAGTCTTGATAGTTATCCATAATTCCTCAATATTTGGTAGGCACTCCAGCTCTTCTAAAATTCTTCTCTCTTCTAATTGCTTATGCTGGAAGATAGGAGCAAATTAACCACTCTCAATTGTTGAAGACTTGATAGCACTCCCAATGGAATCTTCGTTTCCATGAAAAGAGAACTGTGCCTAAGTTGAAAGCTCAGAAATTTTAAATTTGTCAAGAACTGCAAGTTGATCCAAAACTCTGGTGCTGGAAATCTATCTGTGATATGAAAAGAAAGATATTCTAGAGAAGTTAAACCCCCAATGTCTACAAATCCTTCTAATGAGACATCTAGTTCCAACGAGACATCTAGTTCCAAGACTTTTAATCTCTCCATGTATTTACTATCTTCCGGCTGACGGTGTTTCATTTCCAATAAAACTAATGTTGTGACATTTGTAGGATCTATACTTTTGTGTGATTCCCAATCATTTGTGATCAAAATCCCCTTCACAAGTTCCATATCATCATGACCTTCTTGTAATAACCACAATGCCTTGTCACGAATCATATCATGCATTTTAACTGAACGAGATACAAAAAAATCATCTTCAACGCTTTCTAGCAAGCATGAAAGCTTCAACTTTTCAATAACAGACTCACCACGCCCACGTAGATCATCTTGAACACTCATTGTCATATCTTCACGAAGAAATTTCTCCCACATCCATTTATCGATGAGATTAGAAACTAGAATCTCATAATCTTCTGGGTATAATGCAAAGTACAAGAAACATCGTTTTTCTACCTCATCCAATTTATCATAGCTATATTTGAGGATAGAGAATACTTTTGTCTCCAAATCCAGTGCAGTCCATGAAGAGCTTGTTAGGTTCTTCAATGAATGTTCCCAAACTTCCACACTCCTGACTCCAGCCATGCTACTTCCTAGTACAATCAATGCAAGGGGTAGCCCTTTACATTCCTTTGCCATCTCTTCTGCGAGCCTTGGAATGGTTGGGTGTGAGTTTAGAGTTTCGTCACCAACTTTCATACAAAACAAATCAAGTGCTTCATTCTCTGTTAAAATTTCGACCTTGAATGTTTTTTGAACTAGCATTTTTGCGCACACATTTTCTAATCGTGTTGTGAATAACACTTTAGATTTAGTATCCTTTGGATGCGGCACTCCCACTAATTTCAAGTCAAACTGATCCCATATGTCATCCAATAATAAGACAAATTTCTTTTGTTTGAGGGCTCCATATATCTTTGCTGCCTTTTCATCTAGATTACTACTACGATTCCAAAAGTCATCCCCAATCCCAACTAATTTTCTGATATTATCCATAATACTATTCAAGTTGGGCTCTTTTGACACCACCACCCACATCACAAAATCAAATCCTAGCCCTCTCTTCGCAAGTTCATTGTTAATTTTCTTTAATAAGGTAGTCTTCCTGCCCCACCCATCCCATACAAACCAATGATGCCAACATTCTCTTCTTCAATACAATTCCACACCTCATTAAACATCAAATCTAATCCCACTACTTTATCTTGACGCATCTCAGTTGCCATGGGTAATACTTTATGAGGAATTATAAAATCCCTCTCACCGAAGTTGTTCCTCTCAGTTGCTAATTCATCTACATCCTTAAGCACTTTAGCAACACTCTTTCCTAACTTGTAGCTTGACATGCAATTCATTGGGCACCAGTTACATAGGCATTTGTTTTGAATTTCTCGATCTCCTTGAACTTCAATATCTCCTATTACCTGTTAATATCAGGTTGCTAATTAGGTGCATAATCTTCTATTAATTTATTTATGGAGTATGATGGGTCAACTTTGATTAAGATATCTTTGCATACTATACATTCCAACTTTGATATTCACCATATTAAGAAAATCAGCAAAGACTTGTCTTGCAAAGTATTTACACAAAAATAAATGCCTGATATATCTATATATTATACTCTGCACGTATGTAAACATTATAATTAATGTTGGAAAATATTAAAAATCCAGTTTATAAACACTAAAAAATTCTCTAATTGAAGTTATGATATGATATATTATATGTTTTTATTTTGAAAGGAAATCACTATAACTTGAAGAAGAAATGACCGACCTGTTGAATGGCTTCAACTCGTTCCAGCCAACCATTGAGTCGGTGAGATATTTTCACCTCTGGATTGTTTTGACGAGCTTCTTCGATTTGTTCTTCCACATCTTTCTTAATTTCTTCAAGCTTCTTCCTTTCAACTTTCAGCAACTCCAGATTTTTTTCCAAATCAAAGACGAACTCAGCTTCTTTTAGAACGCAGCCACCGAAACACTTAGCAGCACCCCATATGCCTCCGATAAAGGCAGATAGAGCCATTTCATTACAGCACTGAAGGTTAACAGATCTGAGAAGAGATGTTAAGGAACACTCAGCTCAGAATAAACTCGTTTTCGTCCTCATATAAGTGATCCTTATCCTTAGACGCGTTGCTCTATTATATTGTAAAGTCATCCCTCAAAAATGTGTGGCTAAGAAAAAAAATACAGATCTGTTTTTAAATATACAAAAATTAGAAACTTGGGATTATTTATTGAAATTTTGAAAAAAAAAATATTAAAAAATTATCTATTTTTTTAAATAAATTTTTGCACTTTTAAAATAAAAGAATTATAATTCAACGATTTTAAATATACAAAAATTAGAAACTAGGGAGGTATTGAGATTTGAAAATATCTGTTTTTAAATAAAAAGCTCCATTGCTGCAAATTATTTATTATTTATTTTTAAAATTTTAATGAAGGTCTATGCAAATTCAAATAAAAAATATTTATGATTTTTATGACAACTTCAATATTTCTTTGATGCCCTTGTCGGCTGAATCTTTCAGACTATATGTTAGTGGGCTTTTGAGCTTTTCAGTTACCTCCAAAGCGGGCCACTCATCAAGCCCAAGTCCAGTACTGATTTGTTTTTTTTTGTAATGAGTCCAGTACTGATTTACAAAAGAAAAGCAAATACAAACCCTATGTTATTGACCCTGTTTGAATGGAGCTTTTAGAGAGGTTTAACATCAAAAACATCCAGTTATAAAACAACGTGGAAAAGCAAAAAAAAGCCTGTTTAACAGTAGAAAAAAACCAGAAAAAAACTTAAGGGAAGTGTTTGGGTTAGCTTTTATCCCATTGGTTTTTTTTTAAAAAAAAAAAAGTTCCTTTTACTAGAAGCTCCATGGTGTAGTTTTTGGAAAAAAATCTCTCAGATTTTAAACATGGGTTCCACCACTTCTACCACCATCAATCCAAACTTAAATCATATTTATAACCCTTTTTTTTTTTATTGGGGCATGTAAAAAGCCCGATAGAAAAAAAAAAAGTCACCGCTCCCACGCTAACCCAAACAAGCTCATTGGTTGCTTATTATAGCCTAATAGAATTTATTTGCTTATTATGAAGATATTTTGAAGAGATTCAATTACATCAGTCCCACTTCTCTGATTTCTCTCAGTTTCAATTTGTTTGTTATTCACCAATAGGGTTGAGCCTCATAGAAAGAGCTAATTTCTCACCATGTGGTGAACTAATATTCAAATCCATAGTAAAAGAGGTCATTTAGTGCAATTGGACATGATTGCCTCAAATATTAAGATATATGTACCTACCTGACACAAAAATTTGTACAACATAGTAAAATTAAAGGGCATGAATCATTAATGATTTGAGCCAAAAAAAAAAATCATGAATGATTTCTTAGGATGTGTTTGATTTGAGAGGGGGTGGGGTGGAGCGATATAAGCTTACATTATTTAGTTTAAGAAAGGAGGGAAGGGGAGGTAGTAACTAATTTACTATTTTATCTTTATATATTAGTTATATATTTTATTCAATTTCTATGTTATATAAATTAATAGACAAGTTAGTTTAAATTTATTTATTTATGAAAATCCCCCTCATCCCAAAATTTTAATGAGCATAAAAAAATGATATAATTATATTTTTTTAATATATAATCAATATAATAAAAAATTTAAAAAATCAAATTAATTAATCAATTTTTTTTTTTCATTTCAAATTAATTAATCAGCTTCATTTGAATATATGAGGTTGCGCTTTGTGTTGTTCGATGCTTCCTTTTTTATTTTTAAATCAATTTGTATCTCAAATCTACATTTGATTAATTGGTTTTACATGATTTGTTAGTCGTTGGCGGTTCTTGTGCGCCGCCGGCGAATATGGTGTGGGATTATGGCAAATGCCGGTCCAATCATGGAGTTGAGTTTCTTCTATCCAAAAAAAATTCATGGGTATTTTAGTCTTTTCCTAATACAACTATATAAATGAAATATAATTAATACATCAATTCTATCACCATACTAAAGGCACTTGAAAGCCCACCTCCACCACCACCTCCGGTTCCAATTCCATGAAAAACTCTTCCATAGTAACAAATGGTTTTGGTGCTCTTTCCTCTCTCATTCTCTTCCCTCAACCGAAAGGAATTGAAGCTAGTGATTAGAGCCGCCACAAGTGAATTGAATAGTTTAAAAGGTGGGCGTAATAATGTGCTTGAACGTGACACAGTGATGAGTAATAAATCACTTTTAGTGCCCCTCAAACGAAAGGAAGCAAGTGATTAGAGCAGCCCCAAGTTGAATTGAAGAGTTTAGTTGTTAAAGGTGGGCGTAATAATGTGATTGTTAAACGTGACACAGGTTTTTTTTTTGATGAGTGATTTTCCTATCATTAAACCTAAATCTGAAATGGATTTTAATGATCAAAAGTGAGGATACTTTTTGAATTTGTTTGGACACCTCACCTGCTCTTTTGACATCTACTTATTGATTTGGTTCCTCATCATGGTTACGTAACTTACATTGGTGTGTGAGTTTTGGGAAACTTTTACTTGATCAAGTTTAATTTGCGCTTGTTATTGATTTGCTTCGATCATCATGAAATTTAATCTTTTTCCATTAGCTCCTTAAAATTTTATAATCATATGTATGGTGTTAGTTTCTCTGAAGATCATATGTATATATGATTATGAAACTTCAGAAATTTTATTTTAAAAATTAAGTTTCTGATATCAAATTGATATCATGAGAAAATTTAAGGGATTAAAAGTTTTATCGCTACTACTCAATGTTCTTAAACCTGGACCGGACCAGAAATCAGTGAACCGGTCACTAAACTGGTCTAGCTGGTCCAGGGGTCAAACCAATTCACTTTTTTTATTTGGGGCAAAAAAATTGATTTTTTTTATTCTCTTTAGAATTTCATACTAACCCTAAAATCTTTGATTTTTCACTGGTTTAGTCTTAGTTTAGCTTCAGTTTAACTCCTATATATCTTGACCCAATACCCTGACCGGTCTAATGACCGGTTAGAATTTCAGAACCTTGTACTATTGGTTCTTAACTTTTCCTCCCCTTTTATAAGAGGTTGTAGTGAGATGGTAGGTGCAATTGCCCCTAAAAAAATAATTCATCCACAAATATTCATCTTTTTGAGAATGTTGTGGATTTGATTTACCTTGTGCTATTATTCGTCTTGATCTTCTTTTTTGTTGGGGGAAAAAATCCATTCATAAACTCATGGTTAATGTATGAACTATGATCTCTATCAATTTAGTAGCAAAATGCGATTTTAATACTAAATCCAATCCATATATTATAGCTAAATTACTAATTTAGGGATTTTTTAAAAAAATAATAACTAAGTTAGTTATTTGTAATAACTATATATGTTGGTTTTCTAAAATATCTTTTTAAACCGTGTACATTGATGGAACCCTGTTTAATAGGTGCAATCAAAATGGATACTTTAAGAAAAAATATTTAAGGAAAGATACATAAATTTAAGCGATAAAACTGATTAAGATCTAGCCTGTTTGGAACCGCTCGTTGGATAGCGTCCAGCCTAAAAAATAGCGTTGGAAATTACAGTACAAAAAAAGCCCAATGAGACCTATTTAGATTGGGCCTGTTTGGGTTGGCGGTAGGAGCGGTAGGCTTAAAAGCTATCTCGACTTTAAAAAAGCTCGGTAGGAAAAAGTCGGTTATAGATAATGATTTATGTTTGGATTGTCGGTTGGCTTTTGCGAAGTGGCTTTTTTCTTAACTCGATGAGTGTTTGAATTATTATTTTAAAAGTCGGTTAAGATGGAAAATGTGAAAAGTGCATGAATTATATTGAATACTATTATACATATTAGTTGTATATATTAGAAAAAGGTCATTTTAATTTTAATTTTAATTTGGAAAAAAGCTAAATGATTATTAAAAAATTTAATAAACAATAAAGTCCTTAATGGATAAAATTGTTTATAAAATAAAATGCATAGAAATAATACATTAATTTCTCCTATTGCTATGGCGGACAAGTTTTTCTTTGATTCTATCACGAAGATGATTCATTTGTGGTGAAGATATTGTATTGAGATTTGATGAAGGACCTTCATCAAGTGGATCATCATCAATTCAAGTTCAGTTCGTCGGGGGTTCCTGCCAGGATGGGGTGTTGTACGCATGATGCTGCAACCACTCTACCAAGTCATCTTTGTCCCCTTGTAGTGCAGCAAACACATCGCGACATCTGTCATGCATCATCATGTTATAACATTGTCGGCGAAAGTCACGGTCAGCTGCAACTTCTGGAATTTTCCGTAACTCAGCTACAACGTAACTCATTGAAACATCGTGGTTGACATTTTCAAGTTGTTGTGTTCTATCCTTAGTTGCGGTAGCTATCATACTAAGAGAATCTGCTATTTGTTTCATGGCAGACATTTTTTGCCTTCTTCCTGCATTTGACCCTTGACCCCTCTTTCTCTTCCTGGATCCTGAACCACTAGGTGCACTAGGTTGTGTACTTGGTGTCAGATTTAGGCCTTCTAAAGGGGCACTAACTCCGTAGTTGCACGGAAGCTCTTCCTCACTATCACCCGAGCCTTCTTCTAGGTCCATTGTGGGGGGTACACATCATCTTCGTCATCACGCGGTGGCATTTGGCGTGTTGCGAGATGGTGAGAATTGTAAAGAACCCGATGACCTACCATCCTTGAAAACTATCTCTAATTCATTGGCGAACTTTATGCCATTGTACCTATACTTTGCATACTCCGAATTCTCCGCATTAAATTAATAATAACTATAAGTGAAAAAAAAAAGAAAAGAATAATAACAATATAAAAAATACAAAATTAACAAGTCTTATACCTGAATTTTCTTATCCCACCACTCATCTTACGCATTCACTTTATGGTTAACACTTTGTCATATGATATACCCGGTCTCTTTTGCAAATAGCTTGTCCCATACCTTCCATTCTTTCTTCAAATTGTCATACCTATTTTTCGGTTGTTTTTTGTCCCAGGAATTTCTGATTTTTTTATTAAATCCACACAAAATATTTTTCCATCCGAGATGGTGTGAATGAACCGCCTTGTCGTTCTTTCTTTAGAATTTGGTCAATACATTGTTCGAGGAAAATTTTTGTGCATCTTGGTTCCCAAACTGTTCTACCTTTGTCCGTGCTCATATTGCTATGTCAATAATCGGTAAGTTAACAAAAATATATACTTACTTCATAATAAAAATAGTGGAAAATGTGAGCGCAATACTATCAAGAAAGTAGGCTAAACATCATTTGCCAAATGCACCTTATTGTTGTAGGGTTTGAATTTTTTCCTCCTTTAGTTTGGATGATATCTGCACCTTATTGTTCCAGTAACTCAGCAAGCTTGACCTGTTAAATATATAGATTTTTTTTTTAATTTGGAATGATGGCAAATACTGATAGCATCAAGATAATTGTACCCTCTTATATTTATAATATAGACACAGCATGAAATATTCTACTTCTAGAAGCTTTTAGTTATGCAAGTTCCTATATAAATCCAGAACGGCTGTGTAAAATGTTCAAGTAAGATTCACTAATAAATTGGAATAGCCACCGGAGGACCAATTAGTTTTGCCACTCTATTGATCGAAAGATTGCAAGAAAAGTAGTAATGTTAACAACGTTTAACCCCAATTGCACATCTTCCATTTTCAACCAAACCAAGGCATAGTATAGTACATCGCAAGTTATTTCCACATTCAAGGAATCTAAATCCAAACTGCATATATAATTGAAGAAAAATTGCACATAATAAACGCAGATGTTGCAAATACTATCAAAATCAAGATTCAATATTGTTTCCTGGAAATATTTTATTAAAAATATGAAAATTGCAGTATCACCTTTCCCAAATTAGGTGTCAAAAAGTCATCTTTTTCTTCCTAGTCTCCACTTCTATATTAAGAAGATACGGCTCCACAGAATTAAGCTAGCTTTTGGACTTTTAATTCTTGTCATGCATACCGATCAATGATTATTAATAAAGTGAAAATTTTCTACATGCAAGAACTCCAATGTTTGGCATATATTGTTAAAAAAGGATGACATCATGGTCAGGATTTTAGTTCTTGACAAAAACAATAGAGATGTTGTACCAAACAATTGGAGGGACATATGCATAAACTCTTAATATGAATAAAGTCTTCATATTGGAAAGCAAGAAAGGGCATTACATTTTGGTCAGCTAACTCATTTGGTCCTTAGATTGGGGGGAAATCTATTTAGCACGTGCGAGAAGTTATTAATGATATATAAAATCTAGAAAATAGATATGAATGTAAGCAGCTTTCTAAGTATTTATATATACATGTTATGTTACTAAGAAAATTTTGCAAATTATCAACATTACCTTTTCTTGGATATTTTGGAAGCTAAAAAAGGATTGCAAGTTGCAACAAAATAATTTATGGAAATTATACAAAAGAGTTTAACACAATTAGAGGAAAGAAGAAAAATAACTTGATTTCAAGTAATGCAAACCGAAGCCATCAAGTAAAATGAAGAGATGATCAAAAGACGAGAGAGGTAAATATGAATTACACACACTAGCATGGCATCCTCCACTGTTGAAGCAATGGGTCCAATAATTTCCACAGTCCCAGAATCACACAATGACCTGCAAAAAGAGATGGAAAATTCAAACATAATCACAAAATACAACCTTGCACAATATTTTATTAGTTCTTGGAGATAGAGAAGCGGGAATTCTCATTATAATAATGAGCTGCAATTTCTATTTAACAAGCAAGAAATAAATGAATCGACGGTCTTGGACGTTTACTGGGGATACAAAGCGAGAAAGTAGGAAAAAAAATTCTTACGCATTTAAGAGGTTAGAGGTTCTCCCCGAACGATATAATTTGTTCCTTCACCTTTCACTCTATTGAATTTGCTATATATTTACATGGATCAATCAGAAACTTTATTGAATTATATATACCACATCTCATTCCCCTCTATGACCAAAAGTCGCAAGAGATATAAATATTACGTAAGAAAATATTCTCTCTTTTTGTTGGAATGTAAGAAAGATTTTATCAAGTGAAAGAGTAGAATGTGCAAGGAGCTCTCCAATCCCAAGAATCCCCTTAAATAAATTTTGACCTCACCGAGTAGTCGAGAATAATACACTTTACTCTATTATATTAACGAGCTAAGGGAGAAACCTCATACTAAAATTTCTGAATTTTGTTACGTCCATAAAGCCCACAAGCCCGCATAAGCATCAAATCTCCACAGATCCAACTCTCACATTTTTATTTCTACCATAACCTCTAAACGACTTAAAAAAGTTATCTCGAATTTGGACAAACTTCTTGTTTAATAAAATTTCCACCAAGTCTGTTCTATAATTGAGACAACTTCGGTGTATAAAGAGACTGTTTATTTGTGCCCTCCAAAATCTCATAACACAGAAATCAGACAAAAATCAAATCCAACTTCGGCTACCACTTATCCCAACTCCTATTCAAAATCAAACTGAAAACCAAAAAGAGATTAATCAAACTCACAATTTCAACTTGGATGATGGGTGGGGACTGACGGTGGCGACGAAGTGAGGCTGAAGAACACACGGCGGCGGCTGGTGCTCAGGCAATGGCCGATGGGTACGACGTCTTCCACTTGCGAGAGAGCCGAGAGGATGGATTTTTGCACAGATAGCTTCAACTGGTTCACTAGACCGCTATTTGAAGACGCCGACGGGAGGAATCTCTGAGCTTGAGAGGACGAGACGAGGGGACGGGAGGAATCTCTGGCCTTGAGAGGACAAGACAAGGCTCGATGCTAAAGCCTGCTTTGGGAGAATCTCTGAGCTTCGGATCTGCGGGGGAGGATGAGATGCGACTCGACCTTCGCTTTGGGAGGAATCTCGAGTCATCTGCGCTAAAGGGAAGAGACAGGACGAGGGAGAAGAAGGATCCGAAAATGCAAGGAAGAAAATCAACCAGAACACTCCGATTTGGTGAGTTGAGGAGAATGGGCGTTTTTGGGCGTTTTTGAAGTAAGCCCATTAAACCTAATGCTGGACCAAACTAAATACGTTGGGTTTTTTTCCTCAATGCGCGTTCTAATGGACCAGAACGTCATAATGGACCTAAACGCACCAAAACCAAACAGGCACATTGACTCATTTTTCAACGCACTTAAACAAAAAAAACGTTCATTTTCATTCAACGCTGGCGGGCGAGTGTTACTGCAGAGCGTCCTCATAACCTGAGTCATTATGAAAAGGCTAGTCGGCCCCATTTTCCCATGCAGGATTGCAAATAAATAAGGAAAAATTATGTGCAGGTCCCAAAGACCAGAAATAAATACAATGAGTTCCCTTAAAATCACCAAGTTACACAAAAGTCCCTAGGGACTTTTTTGATATTATTTGTAACTTGGATTTTGTTGTAAATATAGTCTTTCTTGTTGTGAATATGACTTTTTCTGTTGTGAATGACCAGGTTTAAAATTTTGTTGTGAATATAGCACTTCCCGTTGTAAATCTAGTCTTTTTTAAATTTGTAAATGACCGTACACTTAAGGACTTGAGTTTAAAACAAAATCTAGGTGTTTAAATTTTATTGTGAATATGACACTTCCTGTTGTAAATACAATTTTTTTTTTCTGTTGTGAATGACCAGGTTTTAAATTTTTTTGTTGTAAATAAAGCACTTTTTGTTGTAAATATAACACTTCCCTTGTTGTTAATAGAAATAATATCAAAAAAGTCCCTATGTGACTTTTTTTTAATTTGGTGATTTTAAAAGATTTTTCCAGGGAAAATATTTCCCTAAGTTGTGAATATGAATTTTTCTATTGTGAATGGCAGGTTTAAAATTTTGTTATGAATAAGCACTTCCTTGTTGTAAATCTAGCGATTTTTCTTTGAAAATGACCCCCATACGCTAAGGACTTGAGTTTGAAACAAAATCAGGGTGTTTAAATTTTATTGTGAATATGACACTTCACGTTATAAATACGTTTTTTTTTTTTTTTTGTTGTGAATGACCAGGTTTTTAGATTTTGTTGTAAATATAACACTTTTTGTTGTAAATACGCCTAGGGACTTTTTTGATATGTGACTTTTTTGTAATTTTTTATGGTCCTTGGGACCTGGCTGTCATTGTCCCCATAAATAAAACTACATAGGTTGAAAGAGGCAAAATAATTAATATGCAAATGGAAGGGGGAAAACATTTATCTACATTCTAATTTAGATGCAATTTTATTCATTAAATATATTTAATTAAGGACTTTATTGTTTATTAATTTTTTAAAAAATAATCTTTTTTAAAATTTAAATTTTTATCTTCAATAATCACAATATATACAACTAATATATATATAGTATTTAACAAAATTCATGCCCTTTTCAATCATTTTCTATCTCAATTCACTTTTTAAATAATAATTCAAATACTCCTCGGTTCGAAAAAAAAAAAAACACTCCTGCCATCATCAATCTAAACACAAATCACAATTCCAACATCTTTTTTTTTTTTCCTACTGAGCTTCTACAAAATTCAGATAGAAAATAAATCACCGCTCCAACTACTAATCCAAATAGGCGGATAGTTAGGATGAAAAGAAAACAGAATAGCTTTTTAGTATGAAACCCTAAGGAAGAAGAAAAGAAGACCAAATGACAGCTGTCATATGGTGGTCAGCTTCCGTCTCATACTCCGTCGTCATGCAACGGTCTCATGTCATATGGTGGTCAGCTTCCGTCTCATACTCCTTCATGCAACTGTCTCATGTTTGTTTGTTCCATATAATAAGCACGCAAAAGGGTGAGGCTTTGAATTTTTAATGAATTTTTTAAATAAAAATACTTTAAAATTATGCACTATTTATTTATTTATTTTGAAAAATTATAAAAGATAAAAAATTTCATTGTTTTAAAATGTCACTTATTTTATATAAAATTTAATAATCACAAAAAATAAGAACAAAATACTTGAAAAGTTGTGAAATTTTAAGGAACCCCTTAGCCCCAAATCACAGCTGTTATTTAGTGGTAGCTAGCTTCCATCTCATACTTCATGCAATTGTGTCTTTGTTTTTTTTTTTTGGTCATAATCATGTTTGTTTGTTTCAAATAAGCACGCAAACGCTAACCAACCGAATAACCCTATTTTTAAGACTACTTTTTTATACCTATATACTAAATCTCTAATTTAATTTTGTTTTTTTTTTTTTTTTTTTTGTCTCAGACTAATTTAAGTATTTAACATACAAATTCCTTATTATTTTATTTAGAGATGTCTAAGGATCAGGTTAGATCGGGTTGGAGGTCAATCCGAGTGCGGCCGATAAAACCTTGGTTGGAAAATTCGACCGAGGTTCGGTCGATCGATACTAGCATGAGGTCGGGCTTTGGATGAACCAATGGTGCTTAGACCAGTCCAAGCACTCCAATTTTTTTTTCAATTTTTTTCCTCTTTGGGAGGCAATATTTTATTTTTGATTTCACCTAACTTTCAAAAGTAATAAAAAGTGACCGAGTGAAAAATAATTCCTATAAATTAAAAAGCACATTAGGATGTCTAAACTCAGGTGGTGATCGAGTGCGGTGGTGATTTACAAAAATAAAAAATAAAACCTGGTCGAATAGGACCGGTCAAAGGGTCTAAGCCCTTGGACTGAAATCCGGTCTAACCCGAACAGTCTGATTTGATCCGGTCTAGTGAAATTGGCTTGAGGGAAAAAAAAATCCCGGACCGGGTCGGGTCGAATCCGACCAATCAGACCACTGGGATTTTTGGACAACCTTAATTTTATTTGGTGGCTACCTTCTTTTTATTATTATTATCGTCGTCGTGGTCGTCATTATTTCATTATTTTATGCTACTCCATCTGACTCTCCGTCGTCCACCATGATCAGACACCAAATCTAATCACAAAGCCAAGCCAACGTCTTTCGAAATTACAAGACTGCCCACCCCCGTTCATTTCCAGCGTTTGCATTGAAGTGTTTATAAGCAAACGCGGTTATTTTATTCTTTAGATAATGCTATAATCACTTAAAAAATAATAGGAAAATTAATCATTTTAATTTAATTGTGACTGAGTCCCTCAACTCATTATGATTCAGTTGTCATATTTAAACTTGTTATGACACTATCCTTATAAACTCTTAAAACTGAGTCAAACTGGTCCATATTGGGAATGGATCCTCTCATTAGCAATTTTCTCCTCATCCCTCCAAAATTAATCTAGGCCATTCACTTCACTTAATCTTGGCCATTCATTTTTTTTAATATTTTAAGGTGTACTGACAAGTGTTAAAAGATCTCCGGGATCTTAACAGGTACTAAAAAAAACTTCATGATCTTATTTTTTTTTAGGATCTTGAAAAAATATATTAAAGTGTATTTTTAGTACCCGGTAAGACTCTAAAATGTTTTTTTTTTCAAAATCCTGAAATAATTGTTGAAGATCATGATATTTTTTCAGTACCAGTCAGTATCCTGAAGTATCCTTTTGGTATCATTCAGTACCCTGAAATATTTTTTTTCAGTACCAGTCAGTGTCCTAAAGTATTTTTTTAGTACCCGTCAGTACTCTGAAATATTTTTTTCAAGATCATAAAATATTTTTTCAGTACCAGTCAGTATCCTAAAGTATCCTTTTGGTATCATTCAGTACCCTAAAATATTTTTTCAAGATCCTAAAATAATTTTTCATGATAATAAAGTATTTTTTCAGAATAGTTTTAGTACTTGTCAATACACTTTAAAATATTAAAAAAAAATGAATGGCCAAGATTAAGTGAAGTGAATGGTCTAGATTGATTTTAGAGGGATGAGGAGAAAATTGCCAATGAGAGGATCCACTCCCGGTCCATATCTGTGTCAGAAAAAACTGAGTTTGGGGACGGACCACATCAGATTTTTTTTTTTTTTTTTTTTTTTTTTTTTTTTTGGGGGCAACAGCACTGAGGATTGGTGAGTCCAATCTGAACTGGGATCGGGAAGAAGATGAGTCCCAGGAAGACCATGACGACGTTAATACTAAGAAGCCACTAGAAAAATCAGTGAAATTAAAGAAGAAATCCTCGTGAGGTATTTTTCCAGGTGCCTCAAAATGAGTAATATTTTTAAGAGTTAAAATAAAATGAGTGGAAATATGGCTTTCATGTAAACCCAAACCTAAATTGCACAGATCATACAAGAATTTACCTACTACAATATTAATTAAATTATTAATAAATTATTGCTTATTATTAATAATTTTTCTTAGTTTTCACTCCTTTATTAAATATGAGTAAAGCTCAAAAGTTACTCCTCTATTCCAATTTATAAGGGAGACTGGTGGAGAGAGAATTTATTTTACCCTTAATTAATTATTGTGTAAAATTTGTTCTTATGAGGTACAATATATATTTATTAGAGGTGAAGTTGAAAAATTGTTAAACTTAAATTCAGAGTTAATGAAATTTAAATATTTTTGTAGCTACTATAAAACATGTTGAAAGTGATTTATAAATAAAATTATATAAGTATTAAATTTTAGGGAAAATTTCATTAACATACCATTTGAATTTGTAAAACCCCCAGAAGTCTTCCGAATATGTAAAAAGACTGAGAGGTACCAAAGACCTATGAGGGATATGCAAATTCGAGTGAAATTACTCTTTTACCCTTAGTTTTAAATAAATCAAAAAAATAAAAATATCCTCGCATGGGAGGGCCGGCGAGGGGGGGAGGTTTTTTTGGGGGGGGTTTAGGGTGTTTTGTTTTAAAAGAAAATTATTCATTGAAAGTGTGGGGGGTGGGGTTCGAACCCCCAACCCTCCACACATCCATGGGGCCAAGTGGCCACTTGGTTCCTTTAATTTATATATACATTAACAAATATATATATTCTTCTTAACATTTTTTCAATGGTATTTACAAATCCTGAAACGAGAATTATCATTCCTGAAACGAGAATTACCATTCCACAAACGGAATTTACAACGTTTTCTACAGGGATCCTTTTTTTTTTTACTCTTTGATGCATCTGAGTGAAAACAAACAAAAAAATGCACTATTACCATTCCTGAAACGAGAATTACCATTCCACAAACGGAATTTACAACGTTTTCTACAGGGATCCCTTTTTTACTCTTTGATGCATGTGAGTGAAAAAAAAATGCACTATTACAAATCTGAAACGAGAATTACCATTCCACAAACGGAATTTACAACGTTTTCTACAAGGATCCCTTTTTTTACTCTTTGATGCATGTGAGTGAAAAAAAATGCACTATTACAAATCCTGAAACGAGAATTATTATTCCTGAAATGAGAAAGTGAAAAGTTTTTTTTCCTCTCTGACGGAGGAACCGAGGCAGCTGCTTTGAATCGGAAAGTGAGGCCTTCGCCACCTACTGTGACGGAGGAAAACGAGCGTCCCCTCCAATCACACCTTGCGAGGAGGGGAAGGTGAGGGAATGATGGAGGATGAGCGAGATGGTTTAGGGCGAAGGAAGAGGAAGGTGCATTTCGCTGCTGAGGAATTTTCGGGGGAGGAATCTGTGAAGGCTCGAGATGAGGAATGGATGCATCCAATCGGTAAAGAGCAAGTGCCGAAGTCCTATAGAGAATCACTATTGCAGAATGTGAATTCAAGGAAGTGCTGGTGGGAATGGGCAAGATCTAAGAAGGACGAAGAGACAGAGGACTATGGCGTTGAGACCGACTTTGCGAAAGTACTCAATTCAAGTGATGGAATCAGTGTGGATTACTCTAATCCACTGTGTCCAACTTTCAATTTAGAAGAAAAGGAGAAGGAGTGACTCTTGAAACCATTTCGCCGAACCTTGGTGGTGAAATTGATGGGAAGGCAGCCATCTTTTGGCTTCATGATGAAAAAATTAAAGCAGATTTGGGAAAGGAAAGGTATGATCGACATCTTTGATATGGAGAACGACTTTTATTTAGTAAACTTCCAACACCTAGATGACTACATGGGGGCGCTGATTGGGGGGCTATGGGTCATATCTGATGCTTATTTGAGCGTGTCAAGGTGGAAGCCCGAGTTTAATCCAAGGAATGAGAAGATAGAATCGTTAGTTGCTTGGGTTAGATTCTCGGAATTGCCTGCTCCATTGTTTGATAAAACATTTCTCCTAGTTTGTGGTTTGTCTACTTGAAAAGCTTGGAGGTTTTCAAGGAGGATTTTGCATTTGACATTGTTTGTTAGCTTTGTTACCCTAGTTTTGCATGGGCTATGATTGTTCTCAAATTTTTGTGCTTTGGTTTGTCTTCTTGAAAAGCTTGGAGGCTTTCAAGGAGGATTTTGTGTTTGGCGTTTTTTTGGTTGTTGTTTCCTTAGTTTTAGGCTATGATTGTTCTCAAATTGTTGTGCTTTCGCTTGTCTACTTGAAAAGCTCCGAAGCTTTCAAGGAGATTTTTTTGTTTGGTGCTGTTTGTTGATTGCATTTTTCCCCCTAGTTTTCTATGGTTGGTGATTGTTCTTAAATCATTGTACTTTTGTGTGTATACTTGAAATGCTTGGTTCCTTTTTGTTTGTTTTCTTGCTGAAAATTTGGGTGTGCTTGAGGGGATGGATTTTGTGGTTCCTTAGAAAATAAGAAATATTACAGTTAGCCCCTATTATTAGGAATTATAATGTTTCCTTTCTTGTATTCCATGTGATTTGATTAGGCTATATCTGTCTCAAAATTGTTAAATTTAAAATCAGAGTTAATGAAATTTAAAGATTTTTGTAGCTACTATAAAACATGTTGAAAGTGATTTATAAATAAAATTATATAAGTATTAAATTTTAAGACTAAATTATGGAGATTTAAATGATATTTTCTTAATTATACTGAAACATATTAAAAATTTACTGATAAGTGTATATATGCCCCAATGCGGTTCGGGAAAAACGTTTGCTACAGTGTTAACCTTATTCAGTTTAAAGCGTCGCCATAAAATTTAGTTTTAGTTCTTTAAGTTTCAAGCTAAAAGTTTTGGTCCCTCAGATTCATTTTATTTAAACTTTTGGCCACTAAATAGAAATTATTATTTTGCCATTTAAAAGACTAAAACTTCTTATTTAAAACTTCAAAGATTAAAACTAAATTGATGACAAATTTGAGGAACTAAATATTATATTAACCTTAAAAACAATTAGCTAACCCCGTTATTTCTTCCCATTGCTATGGCTTATTTACCAAAAAGGGGGGGGGGGGTTTAACCTTAAAAACAGGCCTAATTAATATACTAATATTAATATGGTAAGAACAAGAGAATTCGTTTAATAAAATTGGCAGATATATCGTATTCCTGGTGAGCCATTGAGAAAGAAAAAGAAGATAAATTATTTATTAGGTATACATTTAAAAATAAATTAACTATTTTAATAAGTATTAGGTACATATTTTGTAAAAGGGCTATGTTAATATGAGATTCGAAATATGTTGGACTACCGATTCAAACACAAATGATGTAGTTAGTTAGCTTTCTCTTTTTAGCTTCAACTATATTGTAAATTTCCCCAAAAAATATCTTTGGCAAAAAAAAAAAAAAAAAAGGTTACACTTCTTCTCCTCGCAAAAGTAAGAAGTCTTCTATAGTTAGCTTTCTCTTTTTACTTTTTTAACCAATTGTATGAGAGAGAAAGAGGAAGGTATGTGAGTGTGACTGATAATAAATTGTATATTTAAAGATCATATATTTTAGGGAAAATCCACTTTGGGCCATTTTTAGAAAAAAAAAAATCTTAAAAAAGGCTCCAAGATTATGAAAATCCCAAAAAAGGCCTTAAGACCTTTTTTGGGATTTTTCGAATCTCGTTAACAACTAAATCGATCACATTAACAACTAAATCAATACTTTCGTTAACAACTAAATCGTCGCATTAACAACAATATTTTAACAACTAAATCAGTCACATTAACAACAATATTTGAGTTAACAACTATATCGCCTCATTAACAACTAACGAGATTCGAAAATCGAGAAAAGGCCCCGGGGGTCTTTTTTGAGATTTTTAGAATCTTGGGGCCCTTTTTAGGATTTTTTTTTTCTCTAAAAAAGGCCCCCAAGTGGATTTTCCTATATTTTTAAGAGTAAAAGATATAAATTTTATCAATTTAATACCCATTTTAAGTATCATTTATTGGTTTGGGGTGAATTACTTGACAACTTTTTTATATTTTTGATAGGAGAAACCGTTTGGATTAGCGGTGACAGAAGTGACTTATTCTCAATCTGACTTTTGTAACGTAAGATAAGGATAAAAGTTAGATTGTAAATGTGATTTGTGTTTGGATTGATGGTGATAAAAGTGCTTTTTTTTTTTTCAAACTGAACACTGCTTAGATTATTATTTAAAAAGTCGATAGAAAATGATTAAAAAGGACATGAATATTGAATATTACACACACATATATATTATTTGTATATATATTATGATAATTGAAGAGAAAAAATTAAATTTAAATTTGATAAAAAAATTAAATTATAATTAAAAAATAAAAAACACTATAGTCTTTAATTAAATATATTTAATGGATAAAATTGTATATAAATTAGAATGCATATAAATGTATATGAATATGTTGATACTAAAAAATAGTACATGTTAATTGGATTACATATCTTTAACAAGTTGGTCTTTGATTCTTTCACCAACGTGATTCATTTTTATTGAAGATAATGCAGAAATATTTGATGAGGATGCTACATCAATCAACTGAATCATTATTATCTTCTATCACCCATATTAGTAATGGTTCAATGGTGAAGAATAGAGCGGTGACAGAATAATACAGGGAAGGACGAAGGAGTGTTGACGCTGGTGACGAGTGAAGGTTGTTGATCAGGTTCGAGCGTCTCTGTCTCAGCTTCCCACACCTCCCTTTCTCCAGATCGGAGCTTCAATGGTCTCTTAGGTTTGTCGTTGTGTCTCCAAAGCATTCGGAAGAAGCTGGCAAACTGTCACTTACTTCCTTCGCCGAACCCAAAGCTCCCTTCTTTATTTTCAAAACCACAGTCACGCCTCCACTCTCATCTCAAAAAATTTGACCCACCTTCATTGATCTCCTACCATTTCGCATCTGCGATAGCGAGGACAAGGAAGAAGCAGTGATGATACAGTCGCTCAACGCTCAGAAGCTACTTTTTTTGGTATCCCCTCATAAACGACTATTTTTATAAGCCCGGTTGCTCAGTTGGTAACCCAAACACCATATCCACTGAACTTTTGTTTTCACTGAGTTTTTTCTTGCCTTTCATTGAGCTTTTAAGGCGTCTCAACGCCTTCCCAAACACACTGGATAAATAGATCGACTGAATTTCCACTTAATGCATACCGAGTTTGATTATTACGAATAACTATGAAATGTGGGCCGAACTATAATTTTGAATAGTTTTAAGAAGAATACACTAATTATCATTAACTTCTACCGCAACTTCTTTAAAAAATACACTAAAAATTTTATACTCTTCTATTAGGAGAACTACAATCACATACAGTTGCAGTGATAATTGTTTTAACTTTTAAGAAGAATAAAAGGAATAAGTAATTATCAATATTTTTCAGGTGACATTAATCGATACAATAATCTCAAATTAGCTGCAGGCAAGAAAAAAGCTCAAATTAATTTTGTACTCCTATATTAATTATCGGCAGGATAGTTATTATATAAATATAAGTATGAATTATGAGTAAATATAGCATGATTTATTGATTGAAGTGGAAAATTAATTAGTACCCTCTCTCCTCCGTGATACTTTTTATAAGAGTTTAAAATTTGACTTGTCATGGTGAGTTGGTCATTTTTATAGGAGTTTAATCGAGTTGTGGCGAATATTTAATGAAGATTTTTTTTTTTTTTTTCCATTCTTTCCCCTTATTAATTATATACATTGCATTAATTAAAATGTTGATGGGACTTATATTTACTTTATTTATCTCCTCTTATAAATAAAGACATACTTAAAAAAATAAAATATTATATATATTTATTATTTTTAACTAATTTTAACCATTTTCTTAAATTGCATAATTTAATTATTGAATAAGACTGAATGAGTAGTATATATAATTGCACTTTCTATCTTGTCAATAACGCTCCTTTTAAGATTACTATTAAATTCCGCATACCTAATTACTAAATTAAACCTTAACTGGCTGTTTATTTCTATTTTCTTTTATGTTATTTTTCAACTTCCAACTGTCAAGAACGCAAGCTGTCTGATCCATCACTTTCTTCTTGGCCCAACCCTTCGTTTCTTGCGTATAACTGTAAGGGTATTTCGGTAATTTAACAGCTCCCTCTGCCATACGAAAAGAGAGGTCATGTGCGCGCGCAAATCATCTGAGGTTCATTCCGGTGCGAAAGAGACCTTGCAGGGTCTCTTGCGTGCCGTTTCTCCCCCTCCCTCTCTCAAGCCTCTTCTTCGTCTTCTCTCTCTACTGAATCTCCATTTTCTGACCATTGCACATTCTCTTTCGTTTCCTCTTGATTATTCTCTGGGTTTAATTTCCTTGTCCGTACCTTTAAGATTAGTTAGTTTCTTCTTACTACCCAGCCTCTTTAATTTGTTTCTTCTAGTTTTCTTGGGCTTTTCTCTGTTTGACTCAGCGCGACTTGAAGAATTAACAAAGTCACATTACTATAATACTATCTCATTCTTGTGCCTTTTGTTATCTGTCTGTTTGGATGTGTTCTGATCCTTCAGTTTCCAACATGCTTGACAAATTCTTGAAGCCGAAATTCTATAGAAAATGGTACGGCACTGACCTAGAGATAATGTTGATTCTCTTCCTTTTCAATGATGATGATTTTCTGGTTTTTGTTCCTAATCCCATTTTTTGTTTTCGGTTTCGCTTTTGAAACAGCAAACCGTACCTGGATTGCACAAAGTCGCGGCTAGAGGCGATACGGAACAAGAGAAAAGCAGTGCTGAAGTTTCTGAAGAAAGATATCGCCGATCTTCTCAAGAATGGCCTTGACGACGGGGCATATGGACGCGTAATTTCCCTAATAATTATTAACTTGATGGTTAATTGTTTGAGACTCTTGCTTTAATTACTTTATCTTGTCTGAACTCACATGGATATTTATGCAGCATTTTTACAATTTGTTAGGATGGCTTCTTAAGCGAATATCGAACTTTTACGAATTTTGCCTTTTGAAGTATCAATTCTTTTTACAGGCCATGCTGCACAGAATTAAATTTTCTGATAATGCAGACCTGTTAGTCGATTCTCAGCTTCAAATCTGTTTCATTAAGATTATAACATCTCCTTGATATCCGATCTAATTGATTTACTTGTGGGTCCACATGTGGTCCTCTAGACCATACGCAATGATGAATTTATCTGGAAGGGGAAAGAGAATTAGTTAGGTGTAATTTAATTACGTTGATCACGCTCTCCTTTATCATTCTCATAATCATTACGTAATTTTCACGTTCCAGAATTGTAATTCTCCATTTGATCTCTCGTCAATATTTTCTTTTCCCGTCCAAATTAAGAAGGGGTTGGGGGGTTTCGGTTGAAGTGATCCTAAGCAAAAACAGAGGACAAATAAGACTTAAACTTTAGAACTTCACATTTTTGTTCTTGAGGACCATTTGAGTAATTGGCATTTCAGAGGAATGGAATTATTAATCTTTTGCACATTATGCAGGCTGAAGGGTTCTTGGTAGAGGAAAACACGTCAGCTTGTTACGAACTCATTGTAAAGTTTGTTGGGTGCGTTTCAGATCATCTGCAAGTTCTTTCTAAGGAGAGGTATGCTGTTCTTTATAATATAGCATGTTCTTCTATTTCCCCTTAAGATCATGAAAATTTCAGTGTTTACCAAAGACTTGGAAACTTATTACTAACATGATTGGGCTTAACAAATTGGAATATGCATGCCTCTTTAGACATGAAATATTTTCTACTTGCACACATTTAATCAGTGTCAGTTCGCATAACGAATCTTTCAGTATGCAAAAGCTTAAAATCAGAAGTAACGCTGCTTTTAATTTTCAGAATCACTAATTGCCCTGATGAATGCAAGGAGGCCATACCGTCATTGATATATGCTGCTGCAAGATTTTCTGATCTGCCTGAATTGCGGAACCTCAGAACTCTGTTCAAAGAGAAGTTTGGGGATTCCCTTGAACCTTATATAAGCAAAGAGGTAAGATAAAACAATGACTCCACCTTTATACGAGAAAATAATGTTATCTTGGGTATATCTTCTTAGTCTTACCACTTAATGAACTAAATAATTGCTCTTTCTTGATTAGTTTTTGGAGAAGTCGAGGCCACAACCTACCAAAGAAATGAAGATTCAGATATTAAATAAAATAGCACAAGAATTCTGTATTAAGTGGAATAGCAGGGCTATGGAGGAGAAACTCAATATGTCCTATTCATCACGTCAAGTAAGTCTTACTTCACATTAACTTGTTTACTTTCAAAAAGAAGTTTATCACATAACCATGAAATGGAAGAATTAAGATGCAATGAAGATGTCACATTCTCCTCACATGGCAAGGTATGGTTCTTGTTGCAGGAGAAGCCTAGGACGACATCACTGAACTCGAAGTATATCAGTAATAAAGAAGACACATTGAGGCTTCAGAGCAGTAGTGATGACGAAACGAGTACAAGCGTATCATCCCGGTCCCAGGATCGCTCAAAGACTCGGTCAAGCTCATTAGCAAGTTTTTCTGAGGATGATGAGTTAGATTATCATACCAAGAAACCATCTCAACATAAGATTGTTCCTCCTCATCCTCCTCGCGTCATACCAAAACTTGATGTAGTTAAAGAGCCACTTGTTCAAGAGAAGCCAAAACCAAAGTCAGTAAGAACCAGAGGTCCCAGAACACCACGACGTGGTCTTCAAAAAATTGTTTCTGATATCGATTCAAGTGATGAAGAAGATAGAGTAATGGACGAGCTTTTGATGCGTTACAGTATGAAAAGATCTAGTTCTGAATTGAAGTGGCGGAAGAAGAACACAATTAGGCAGATAAAATTAGATTCAGATGAGCAGCATAAAAGAGTGACATCTCTTCCTGCACAACTCTTAGCTTCTGTAGAACCAGAAATGCAGAGTGAAGGAGCAAAGCATGTACATCCTAAGCTCCCAGATTATGATGACTTAGCAGCTCGTCTTGCATCTATCAGGAGGTGAAAACAAACACAAGATTTTTTCCCCCAATTCCTTTTCTCTCTTCCTTTTTCGGTGTTTGTGTAATTTTCTTATGTAAAGATTGGCAACCATCTAAAAAATGAGAGTTTTTTTGTATAACCAAGGCGGTCATACTCAGCATATATCCATACACAGAGAAATGTTACTTCCTGATAACTGCTTTTACAACTTTCCTCACATATTATATAATACTATTTTCGGTCTTAAATAGATAAAATTTCTAATGCAATTTGTCTGAGGGAGCGATATTATATACTACCTCCGGTATTAATTATAAGAGCTAGTTGACTTTTTTTGGAGAGATTGAGGAAGTTAAATAATTCTTAATCATTTAAATGTGTTATGTTTTTTTAGATTATATATTAGTTTATCAGTCAAATTATTAAGTTTAAAGAAAAAAATAAAAATACTCTAAGCTAATTTAATTAACTTCCTTAATCTCTCCAAAAAAAATCAACTAGCTCTTATAATTAGGACCAGAGGAGTAGTATAATAGTAGCATCTAGAAATGGGACATAAGTGGCCGTCATTCTTTTAATGGCAAACAAGTTCGTTGCTCATTCATTCTTTTAATGGCAAACAAGTTCGTTGCTCATTCATGTAACGATAGATTGTTATATTACCTCCTTTCTTTGTTATAAGACTCAATTGACTTATTTAAGTAGATTAAAAATGATAAATAAATTATTTAATTATAGTACATCTCTATAAAATACTATGTGTATCAGATTATATATCAGTTTATAAGTTAACTAAATTAATATAGAGAAAATGATAAATATAAATATATTAAAATAATTTATTTAACCTTTTAATCTCCTGAAATTAGCTAACCGGAATTAGTTATAATATTCTAAATTGGGATTGATCGGTAGAAAGAGGCTCAACCAATGACAGCAAAAGTTCAACTACATCCTCGTTTTGCTTCTTCTGTCAGTAACCTAACAGCTTTATTTTGGTTTTTATTATTTATTGGGTTAAATACGGAAATATTGGTAAAAGACTTTCAAGACTCGGAAGTTTAAAAATGATATTTAAGTAAAGAATATCGCCTAAAAGTTTTTTTTTTATAAAAAATTGTGTCCAAAAGTTTTTTTATGTGAAAAAATTTACAAAGTTTCAAAGAAAAGAACGATCCAATAATTTTTTAAAGATCAACCGATCAATGAAGATCATTATGTTTGTAAAAAATTGACCGGTAGAAAATGATACCAAAAAAATTTCCAAGACAGCAAAAGTTCACCTACATCCTCGTTTTGCTAATACTTTTCATAATAAAATTGATATTTAACCTCTTATTATTTATTTATGAACTTAATAAAAAATTAATATACGGAATTATACTAATTTTATGATGTAAGTAGTAGTAGTATTATTTTCTGCATAGACTGTCTGTCTCTGTCACTGTGCCGGTGTCATATGTCTGTCTCTATCCCCAGACAGCAAAACGGCGCCGTGAGGTTGGCCCATCCTGTATTTTCTTGCCTGTCTCTCTGACTTTACAGTTTGCCATTGCAAGTTGCAATTTTTCGCTCTTTCATCGCCAAAATTTCATAATCCCTCTCTGAGTCTTCATGATTGGTGAGCAAAACTTGAGATTCAGCACAGTGAAGAGATGGGCTGCACACAGTCGAAGATCGAGAACGAAGAGGCTGTGGCTCGTTGCAAAGAACGAAAGCGCTACATGAAGGAGGCTGTCACTGCTCGTAACGCCTTTGCCGCCGCACACACCTCCTACGCTACCTACCTCAAGAACACTGGCGCCGCCTTGAGTGACTTCATCCACGGCGAGGTTCAAAACCCTCAGTTGGCTTCCGGTTCAGCTGCTTTACCTAGTAATGCTATGTTCCCGGCGCCGCATCCGCCGTTCGAGATTCCTCTACCGCCGCCTCCTCTGCCCGATTTCTCCCCTTCTCCCCTTCAGCGCGCCGCAACTATGCCCGAGATCAAGTTGACCAAGCCGGAGACGACGCCGGTGGGGACGATCGTTGAAGAGGAGGAGGAGAACGAGATGGAGAATGAGGGATCTGTGAATGGTGGTTTGAGAAGAAAAGGAAGCAGCAGAAGAAGAAGTGGAACTAAGGAGGCGACGGAAGAGGCAGATCGGCGTCCTATTCCGCCGCCGCCGTCAAGACCAGAGCCTCAAGTGGAGACTCATCATCTTCATACGATGAGCGATCAGCCTCAGCAGAATTCCACCTGGGAATATTTCTTTCCTTCGATGGAATACGTGCCTGGGACGAGCTTGAGAGGGGAAGACGAAGATAATTTAAGTAAGGAGGATAATGAAAAGACGACATTTGATGAAAAGCCTAGTAGGTTAGATGAAGATGTTGAACAGAGTATGAACAATGAGAAGGATGAGGTACCCGAGCCTGAAGCAGCAGCGCCAGAACCTAAGCAGGAGGAAGTGGTGGAGCCACCTGAGCCGCCACTGCCGGCCGTAGCTTTGGTGACACCGGTGGGGAAAAGCTTGAAGAAGGGGAAGCAAGGACATGTTTCAATGGAGGGGAAGATGATTGTGACACCGGCCCAGATATTTGCTGAACTTGATGACGATTTTCTAAAGGCTTCGGAAAGTGCTCATGAGGTTTCCAAGATGCTTGAGGCTACGCGGCTGCATTATCACTCCAATTTTGCTGATAATAGAGGTAATTCTCTTGACAATTCTTTGTTAAGTGTTTCTGGGCTTCAAATGACCAAAATGTAAAGTTACTTGGTCTTTGCAAACATGCTTTTTTATCAAAGTATAAATATGCAGAGAAATCTTTGTTGAAAAATGAAAGCTTTCTGGTTTAAAATATTCTTGCGTCGCGTTAAACCCCTAAAACATTTTTCACAACTGAGTGACTAAGTTGGCTTTTACTTCATAGGTTTCATAGCATCTTTATTTAGTCGAAGAAGAAATTAACTGTACGTGCAGCATGTTAATTGTGCTCTGTCTATGTCTCAATTTGTTTTTTGTTTTCACATATCCCCTGCAGAATTGTAATTTTTTTCTCCCTTTTTTTCGAATTTGTGCAGGTCATATGGATCACTCTGCAAGAGTGATGAGAGTTATTACATTTAATCGATCCTTTAAAGGAATGCCTAATCTTCTGGACGACGGGAAGGATGATTTCGACTATGACGAGAATGAAACTCATGCCGCTATCTTGGACAAGCTGCTAGCATGGGAAAAGAAACTATACGACGAATTTAAGGTAAGTTGCTCTGTTTCACAATATATCTAAATGTCAAATGCCAATTGATTGATTGATAGAAGTCTTACCTGCTATCTTCTCATTTTGAATTAAACAATTTTTCACATAGTCGGTCATCTAACATTGACGTGGCATCATCAAGTATAAGCTCTCACTCTTCAAATTGTTGATTCACAGCTCCTGATGTAGCGAGTCAATATTATCACTTCTTACTGTTCTGTCATAAACTAAGTTTCTTGTAGTTATGTCTTCTTGTCCTGTTTGTACCACGACCGGTCCGAATTCCGATTGTTTCTGAGTTTATAATGTTGTCATACATATTTCTTGTTCTATTCATAATGTTGCAGCTGAATGTTGTTTGATAGGCAGGTGAAATTATGAAATTTGAATACCAAAGAAAAGTCGCCTCCCTTAACAAGCTAAAGAAAAGAGGAACCAACATTGAAGCACTAGAGAAAGCAAAAGCATCTGTCAGCCAGTTGCATACAAGATATATTGTTGATATGCAGTCCTTGGATTCAACAGTCTCAGAGATTAACAGTTTACGTGACGAACAGTTATACCCAAGGCTTGTTAGTCTTGTTGATGGGTAAGTTACAATGTAGAAATTAGAATCAATAATTACGTATGGATGGTATTTCGAGTTCCTGACCTTATATAGAATATATCTCACCAAACATGAAGGGGTTGAATTTAGTGTCTGCTAATTTTAGAGGCTGAAATCTCGAGAAAATATTTCTATTAGGATCATTTGCCTTTTTCTATCTACCAATTGTTGAACCTTGTGGATGGTGGTGCTGTTAGGCCATTACATACCGCGTTCATAATATCTATGTATTACCTTAGAGACACAGATCCTATAACATTTTAGTTTTTATAGTTGATTATAGTCTACAAGATATGTGAAGACTGTCTACAGATGGGTTTTCTCTTTCTGGCAATAAAGTTTCAAAATGTATTTCTTCTGATTTTATTTTCACATCTCCAAAATGCCAGTTAATTCTAAAATTGATTGATATTGGCTTTTACCAAATTGGTATCAACTCTTTCTTTATAGATGTTTATAGTTTATTCTACATGTCATATATCTTTAAAGAAAACTGAATCTCTAGGAGAAATGAGTTTTCCATCTTTGTTTCTGGAAGTCTGTTTGGTTTAGCCAGAGAAGTGTATATATATCTGTACAAACACGTGCACACTCCGAAGACTTCTCTGCAAATATTGATGGTTCTTGATGTGTTACAGGATGGCCACTATGTGGAAAACCATGCACGATCACCATGAGAATCAGTCTAATGTTGTGATGTTATTGAAATCTCTGGATTCCCAGTCACCTACTGAAACAACTAAGGTCCATCATGAGCAAACATACCAGCTATTGGTTGTAGTGCAAGTGTGGTGCTCACAGTTTGAGAAGTTTGTAACAAATCAGAAGGGGTACATAAAGGCCCTAAACAATTGGTTAAGACTAAATCTTATACCAATTGAAAGCAATTTGAAGGAGAAGGTTTCTTCGCCTCCAAGAGTTAGAAATCCCCCTATACAAGGGCTCATTCGTGCTTGGCAAGACCATCTGGAGAAGCTACCCGATGAGCTCGCCAGAACAGCTATATCCAATTTTGCTGCTATGGTAGAACAAATTTTCCACCAACAACAAGAAGAGATGGAGTTGAAAAAAAAGTGCGAAGAATCACGAAAGGAGCTCTCTCGCAAAACCAGGCAATTTGAAGAGTGGTATCACAAGTACCTTCAAAGGAAAATACCGGATGAGCCTGATGCAGACAGGCGAGAATCTATTAATGCTATTGATGAGATTGTTGTAGAGAAGCAATTCTTGGTTGAGCAAGTGAAGAAGAGGTTGGAAGAAGAAGAAGATGCCTATGCAAGGCTATGTGTTCAGGTGAGGCAAAAATCTCTAGCAAGTCTCAAAAATCGCTTGCCGGAGCTCTTTCGGGCCATGTCAGATTTTGCTCTTGAATGTTCCAGAATGTACAGTGATATGAGGTCTATGACTATACGGCAGAACCTAAACTCAGACCAAATCTTGTCATGAGTCATGTGTTTGTGCATTTTGTATTAACTATTTTTCTTAGTAGAGCAATTTTCTTTTTCTGATGTGTTGTATAATACTTCCCCTGTATTTTTCTGATTGATGAGGCAAGAAAATTCTATTGTTAAATAAACTCAGTCGAATTGTCTATCCAAATTTAGAGAATGTAATTATATTATTCGTAAAGCTGGGCCGACCCGGTTTCCCAGAGTATGTGCATTGATTTATCTTGAGAGGGTTGAAAGAAATGGCCAATGTTAATATATATACACCACAAAAAGCCATCCCAATTTGTGTAGATCTTGAATAAGTTTTGTATAAAGGAGAGCAGGTTGAGGATTTGAATGGGATTGGTATTGAAAGAAAATTATATGAACAACCAGAAAGTGCATCAGCTTGAAAGAAAGCTGTAGGAACAAGAGGTCCAAATCAGAAGTAAATTACATGAAATAAAAAAAAAACAAAAACCCCTCCTCTGGAGGAGTTCAAAATATTCAGAAAATGATGTATTTTCACACGAAAGTGAAGGGACCATGATGATGATATCACTTGATCTACATAGGAATATGACTCATGTTGAGCAACAAAAGAGTTTTCTTCTTCTATCTTGTACATCATTAAGATTCACCCCAGTAGGTTTTAGGGGCAATACTTTTGCTAGTCTCTTAGCTGCATTGAGAATTTTAAAAAAAAAAAAGAGCAAATTGTTTAAAATAAATTAATAACCAACCACAAAAAACATTATATTGTTTTAAAAAACTCAGCAGGTACCTATTTCATAGAAAAGTTCATTGATGTTCTCTGCAGTCAAAGCAGAAGTTTCCATGTAGAACATTCCATTCTCTTGAGCAAATTGCTCCCCTTCCTGAAATCATGTTTAACCAAAGAGGGAACACAACAATTTAAAAAAAAAAAGTCAATTAAGAAACATATATATACTTGAAACGAACAAAATTCATATCCACTCGCTTCTGATTGATATGTTTTCTAATGGGCAGGTGAAAATAACAGATAAAACCATGGATTTCATAAAGAGTAAGTGGGATCATAGTGATACCTCATATTCAACCTCTCTTGTTTGTTCCAAGTCAGATTTATTTGCTACTAACGCCATCACCAACTTTTGACTTCCTACAAATAGGACTTTTAGTTTTCTATAGACAGATATGTTCTAAATGTTTGGAATACAGAACCTGCATTATTCATCTCAGATTCATGCAAATAAAGAAACAAGAACAGGTTTATCCTTGTAGAACTCTAGGCTAAGAAAATGCCGAATTACCGTGTCGTTGCAATTCACGAACCCATTTTTTGGCTCGAACAAATGTATCCTGAAAGGGTTAAAAAAGAGCAACCTAATTATTGATCACAGTTAAAAATGAATTTAAGATTCATGTGAAAACTCAAGCAGGATTTGGTTTCTCTTTCCTTTTTTCCCTTATTCTTAGTGAATGTATACACATAGACACATTAGAGATTATAATTTGGATGACTGATCAATATGACTATGGCAAGTTTTGGCTCTTTCCAACATAAAGAGTGATCACAGGAAGCAGAACAAATTTTGGACCTTCACTTAAAGAGTTTAAGCTTTTTTGATTCGAAGTGATCTTTTGCAGCATCATAAAGCACCAGCAAATCAAAACAATCACTGGGATTTCTTCATCAATTCAAATTTAACAAGTCCATACTTACAACATTTGACAAATCATACACAACAATGGCGGCGGCTGCTCCACGGTAATACATAGGAGCCAAGCTGTGATATCTTTCTTGCCCTGCTGTGTCCCATATGTCAAATTTCACAGTAGCTTCAGAAAGTGACAATATTTGAGTGAAAAAAGCAGCTCCTATGGTTGGTTCCTGTAATTATTAGTAGATCACGCTCAGATTTCTAAACTAAAAGTTCACTAACTGTTGCAGCATTAGTAAAGAAAGCAAAACTTCGGACATGAAGAAAACTTAATTAGAAGAACCAAACCTGGTTATGAAAGAATTGGCCTTTTACAAATCTTAACACTAAACTGGTCTTGCCAGTTCCCATATCCCCAAGAAGAACCTGCAAGAAGAAACAGGAAAAAAGAAACTGATTTTTTATTGCATTCAGACTTTAGGGTACAATAAAAGATGTATCTAAGGATTTGCTCTGTTTACTGTATTAACCATATCATTAATTTGTGAAACTAATCTTTTTATACAGATTCTACTCGATAATGGCTTTCATTCTAGTAAAAGGAAAAAGGGATTGTGAACAGGTACAGAGAGATCCAAGGAAAATACTGATAAATGAGAGAGGCAGAAAAAAAAAAAACACTAGGAAATAATTTAAGGTAAGACATACCTACCAGCTTGGCTTGAATGATCTTATTTCCAGGCCTCGACATGTTGCTAGCTTTAGGTTGATCAGAGATTTTGCAGAAGCAAAAGAAGGAAACTAGGATGAAGGGCAGTGTTGTTATAGATCAAAGGAGGAGAAATCAAAAGCGAGACTGTGGTTTGGGCATGTGATGCATGCAGAACAAGGAAAGAGAAGACTGGTAGTTTCGTTAGCTTTGACTGTTAGTTAGTTAATCCAATTTTCCCCCATAAATCTTAACGTTGGGACTTGTTAGGAATCCAGAGGCAATGCTGAGCATGTGGGGTAAGACAAATATAATTACCTATTCATCAATAGGGCTGTGAATTAAGTCATTTTGTTTTTTATTTTCTCTTTAATTTTATTATTTAAAATAGTCATTTATTTTTGTGTGTGGATAACTGGATATTTTGGATTATCCCATAAATTTTTATTTTAAATTTATTAGTAGTTTTTCTTTTAAAGATATCATTTTTGATATGAGTTAATCTCAAGAATATTATTTAATATCTTATTATTATATCATTGATTTAAGTTTTTATAGATGTCATTTTATCATCAATTTTTTTTAATGTTTTGAGTCATATTGAGATTAAGAAGTTTTTTCTTTATTTTAAGGCCGAGTTATGATACCTTTTGGTTTTTTATTTTATAATGTCCGTACCAGGACTTCCATACTCATACCCATTAAAAGCATTTATGCATGCCAATGTCATTTGAATCTAATATGGGACCTGATAACTGCCAATATGTTTTACTTTGGGTTACAGCAGGGGACAAAATATGTCCTCCTTACAAGAAGTATGATCTAGTGATCTGTATCGGTTCTCTCATCATCATTTTTTCAGCATCTCTTATAATTTTTAAATCATATCCGTCTAATTAATTTAAAAAATCACAATACTATAATAATTTTTCTCTCATCTTCTTAATTAACAGTTTAAAAAGGCTTATCATGAGGGATAATGAGAAAGGAAAAAAAAATCATGAGGTTCCTTACAAAAAGTATGGTGGAGGAAACTATCTCTGATCACCCAAATAAAAAATAATAAAATAAAGGGTTAAGTAGCAATTTCGATCGTAAAGACACGCCTATGAGCAATTTTGTCCTGTAAGTTTTTTTTGGAGCAATGTTGCCATGAAAGTCTAAAAACGTAGCAATGTTGCTCATTCGTTAATAGCTCTAACAATCAAACGTTAGTTGATCACATTATGTTGACATGGATTGTCTACGTGGGCATCTTTGTCACTTTTTTACGTAGCAATTTTGTCCAAGAAGTACACGTTTATGAGCAATTTTGCCCTGAAAGTTTTTTTAGGAGTAATTTTGCCCTAGAAGTAGACAATCTACGTCAAAGATAATGGGGTTAACTAACGTTTCAATATTAAGCGGTTAACGGGAGCGGCAACATCTTACGTTTTTTTACACTTATGGGGTAACATTGTTCCAAAAAAAACTTTCAGGGTAAAATTACTCCTGAGAGTATATTTCCGGGGCAAAATTGCTACTTAACCCTAAAATAAACTTAGGTAAACCCAAATAAAACATACTACAGTAATAAAATTAACTTAAGCAAGTATGAGGGAGAATTTTGCGTGGAACTTCTGAAATTGATGAAGAGAATGTGACCGAACTTCTAGAACTTGGCGGCGGCGGCGAGTAACAAATTTTATGGGTTGGGTTTAAAAAAAAATTATGGGTAAGGATGTATAATTTTAATAAAGAGAATATATAAGATAAAATAATAACAATGTTATGAATATTATGATGGCATGGATGTCCATAATATCCAAGAATAAGTCTCTTCACCTCTCATCTATATTGAATGAAATCATAGCTTATAACCCCCAAATTGAAGAGTTTATAACAATTATTATTTGTAAAATCTAATGGTACAATTTTTAATTTTCCTCTTTATGATGTATTGAAACTCATAGGGTTAGTTTTTAATATTGGAGTCCTGTAAATAGAGGCTTATACATATATTTGTGATAAGAATCACTCTCTTT
The DNA here is from genome assembly GCA_019022615.1 of Acacia melanoxylon. Classification (NCBI taxonomy): domain Eukaryota; kingdom Viridiplantae; phylum Streptophyta; class Magnoliopsida; order Fabales; family Fabaceae; genus Acacia; species Acacia melanoxylon. The sequence continues at coordinate 19,271,954 of JAFJYJ010000003.1, forward strand.
TTGCCCTCCAATTCTCTCTTGTCTTGTTAATCTCTCTCATCCCATTTCTCTCTTTTATTTTTCTCATTTTCAAAAAAATAAATAAAAAATTAATGAATTTTTTTTTTAAACCTAATACTTTTCTACTTTTTTTAATTTTAAATTCAACTTATAAATTTTTTTTCACTTCTCTCCCACAAAAACGTAGAGTGAGTTTTGTCTTTTTTTAGTGGGAGTAAGACTTAAGAGTGAGTTCTTGGTTTTGATAGAGTTGAAGTTGGTTATTACTATTATTTATTATAGAGGGAAAAAAATGGGAAAAAAACTTTGAAATTACAAAATTTTAAGGGAAAAGTATTTCTCCAATCATTTTGGAGATAAACTTATCTCCAAAGTCACTCTTAAAACTACGTTGTTTTAAATTAATGAAGGGTGTGTTTGTCTTTTAAGTGAATTAATGAAGGGTGTTTCAATAAAATTTATATGATAAAAAAATAAATAAAATTACAAAAACATCATTCATTAATCTAAAACGACGTAGTTTTGGGGGTCACTGGAGATAACTTATCTCCAGTGACCGGAGAAATACTTTATCCAAATTTTAAATAAGGTATTTCTTAAAAAAATGAGTTGTAAATTGCTTATTAAGTTTCGTTAGATCCTTATCAACTCTTGATAATAAACTTGATTTATGATTTTGTAATTTAAAAATTCTTTTTCTGTCTTTTTTCCCCATTATATATTCCCTCCGCATCGACATAGAAGCTTCAAATTGTTGAAGGTGTCTAGTTTCTATATCTACTTGGATATGTATCATGTAATGCTTTTTTTTTTTTTTTACAAAAAAAAAATTCCTTTGATTAATTCTATATCTCTCTCATATTTTTTTCCGACTTATTCTCTCTCTCCCATCTATAAAAAAGAGTGTTTTAGAAAAATAAGTTGCTTTTTTTAAAATAATAATAATAATATTTACGGTCTTTAATCAATTACACAATTTCTTTATTTAAAACTAATATTTTGAAGCAATGTATAGCATACATAACCCATTCTCAAACTTAATGAAGGCAGAAAGTCTAATGAAAGAAGAAAGGACCAAAAGGTGTATTTTACTTCCAAATTCCATTGCAACAATCTTGTAAATAAAATAAAAATTATGATTAGCTAAGTAAACTTTTGCTTACAAACAATGACATATTGATTATATTACTTTTGTTTTATGCTTGATTATTAGCAACATAATCTTTATTTTTAAGTCGAAGGCAATTTTGAATTTTCACTTTGTTAGATAGAATTTTGTGAATCCAAACAAATCCATTCCAACGTACACTTTAAGCAAAAGAAACAGTGACAGCAATAATACAAACACTTCTTCTGAAACAGAGACAATCACAAATAAGGAAACCCCCACCTCAATTTCCCAAATAAGAACAAAACACACGAAACAGCATCCAAAGAAAAACCCTCTTCATATAATTCACCCTAAGCTTATAAAATTCATAAAAATCAAAACTTTCCTTCTTCCAATAAATTTCCCTTTTGAAATCACAAGTTTTTTAGGTTGTTTCAGCCATGGCAGCTTCAAAGGCAATCCGTTATACCCTCCTTCTTCGTCCTTTTCAACGGAAATATCAAGACGATGTCGTTTTACCCATCTACATCCCCTCTCCGACCAGCCGTCAACGCCTCATCATCTGGGCCATAAGCGTCGTGCTCTTCCTCGGGCTCGTGTACATTTGCTGGCCGTCCGATCCGGTCCTGAAGATTGAACGGATGAAGCTGAACCGGATCAAGGTGCACACGTTGCCGAGACTGGCGGTGGATATATCAATGTTGGTGACGGTGAAGGTGAAGAACGGCGACGTGTACTCAATGAACTACAAGTCGCTGGACGTGGCGGTCGGGTACAGGGGGAAGAAGCTGGGGCACGTGAAATCGGAGGATGGTCACGTGAGGGCGAAGGGGTCGTCCTACGTCGACGCCAGGCTGGAGTTCACCGGAATAAGAGTGTTGTCCGACGTGGTGTACTTCCTGGAGGACCTGGCCAAGGGCACTGTCCCTTTTGACACTTCCACGGAGATCGAGGGCTACTTGGGCCTTCTTTTCCTTTCTTTCCCAATGGAGGTATTTATTATTTATTAATAAAGGAAAATTCCATTTAAATACCATATGAATTTGTAAACCCCCCAAAATCATAAATTTGTAAAAAGATTGAGAGAATGCAAAGGCGCATGAGGAATATGTAAATTTGCGTGAAATTACCTTTCTACCCTTACTTTTAAATAAATTAAAAACCCCACCCCACCCCCACCACCCCACCACCACCGTCGGCCGGCTGGCCACCACCACCACCACCACCACTACCGACGGTGGTGGTGGTGGTGGCCGGCCGGCCGGCGGTGGTGGTGGGGGGTTTTTTTTTTTTTTTTTTTTTAATTTATTTAAAAGTAAGGGTAGAAAAGTAATTTCACGCCACTCGCATATCCTCATAGGTTTGTGTACCTCTAAGTCTTTTTACAAATTGGATGACCTTTAGAGGTTTTGCAAATTTATCTCAGTATTTAAATGGAATTTTCCCTATTAATAATTTGTGTGCTATTAAATACTTGAATAAATTATTAATTATGAATTTAATCTTGAACTTGGTTTTGCAAAATCTACGCTCGCTCAGACACACAAGGTAGGATTCTATACAAAGAGTTTAAAATTTGGGAAAGTTCATGGGATTCCTAAAAAGAGATATAGTCACTAAAATATGTGGGACCTCATAGTAATTTTTTTCTTTATTTTTTTTTGGGAGAATAATATATACTGAAAATAATACATTGACAAATCCTATAAATTGTTAATGATAACTGATTCACTTATTAATCATATGTTCACTTGTCAATGAGGACTTTTATAATATTATTTCTTTTGATTGAAACCTAAAAGTCATTCTCCTTTTTTTTTTCCCAGCCATATATGTTTATGAGACTGATAAAACGTCAATAATATAAAAAAGAACAAAAGGCCATACCTTTATAATTGTGATAAACATCACATCTATAGTAATTATTTAGGAAAAAGACAAGAAAATAGTGCTTAAAACTTTAAAATCTTAAATCAGTCTTGTACACAACAAGAGTATAAGTATTAATTCTATGAGGAAGTCATTGATTTGAGATTTTAAAGTTTAAATGATATTTTTTTACCTTTTTCTCTAATTGTTTTCCCTTATTGTTTACTAAAATGTTAATAGTGACTTATCTTTGTGATTTTCCAATAGGCCAAACTGCGGTGTGAGGTTTTGGTAAATATTGCAAATCAGGCCATTGAACACCAAAAGTGTCGCCGGAAGGTAATCACTATATATATATATATATATATATATATATAAAGCATATCCTGTAATTATTCATTTATATATATATATATATATATATATATATTCCAGTAGATTGATATAAAAGTAGGTTGTTCTACGTATATTTGGCTTATTATAGAATCAGAGTTAATGTCATATAATTAGCATATACTTAAAGTTAAGCCAAATTATTAGGTATAATTTTAAATCTTCGATGATGGAAATACGCCAAAAGAAATAACCAACTAGAGATCAGATGTACATACTTAGGAATTTTGATGACCCGGGGGGGATATTATATCATAAATAAAAGTATTTGAAATACAATATAGACATAATATATAAAAAAAATTAAAAGAAATCTATTACATAAACTAAGATCACTTCACTTGAGTCTTACTCTACTTGTTTTCATATTGTTAAACTTATCTATAATTGAATATCTGCTAAAACTCAAAAAATTATGAAAAGATTAAGGAAACTACTTGTTTTCATATTGTTAAACTCATCTATACTTGACCTTTACTCTACTTGTTTTCATATATATACATGACGTATGAAACATAATATCTAATCCTAAATATAAGACTCAATTGACTTTTTTTGGAAAAATTAAGGAAACTAATTAAAATACTTTGAAGTATTTATATTTATCAGTTTTTCTCCAAATTAATTTTTCTGAATAATTTAATCATACACAACATATTATTAATTAAGTAACTAATTTAACTTTTTTAATTTCTGTTAAAAAATTAATTAGATCTTATATTTAGAATGAGGTATATATATAAGCATAATAGAGACTCCCAAATGTGCATTCGCGACGTGGCTAGACCCTCAGCTACAACTAAACACACACATATATATCAAGACACACACATATTTTCCTTTAAAAAAAAAATTAGGGGGGTGGCCGTCCTTGTGAATAATATGATTTGCAATAGATTCTATATTTTTACCAAGTGATGTGGGAAACACAATATATATCAATCTAGTTAATGTTGTGTCTTGTCCATGAAAAATGTGCTACTAATTACTATGTCATGCCCTTATACGAGGTTCAGGGGTGAGTTGAAGATGAAGCTTCAAAAGCTATATGGCTCCAATGTCTGTATATATAAGGGATCGATGAACATGGTGATGCAATTGTACGTGTAAAAATATTATTATTTAGTAATGTAAATTATGCAGATAGTACTATTTATCATGCCTCATTTGGACTATTGTACTGATTGTGGATCCTTTCACTTGGATTTTTTTTTTTTAAAAAGTTTTTATGTGTCTTATATTATAGCTTATCTTATGCATCAAAATGAACCAGGCTTTAATTTTTTTTTTTTTCTTTTGGTATCATAATGCTGTTAAACTAGTTTCTTTCTCAATAATCAAATTCAACTCCCTATGAATTGAATCTGCATCTAACTCATGAAAACAAACGATAATATTGTCACATTTTACTGTAAATAAGTAGAATGATACTAAAAAAATTGGGGAACAATAATGTTATGTACACTCTCCTAATTATATGACAACATTTGAGAGTTAGTTTTGGTCCTAATTATAGGACAACATTCTAATTTTTATCAATTTCTTCCTAAAGTACCCATATTTTATTATCTCAAGTGTATTTGGTTTTTTGTGAATATATGTATGTGAGTGTGTAGACTCTTCCAATAAGTAAAACTTTTAGATATATATATATATATCTCTGTGTGTGTGTGTCTGTGTATGCATGTATATGTGTGTGTCTACATACAAATATATATAGACACACACACACACACATATGTGTGTATCTGTCAATATACATGTGTGCGTGTGTGTATATGTACATATATAAACACAAACAGAGAGACACACACACACATATATATCTTTGTGTGTGTTAATATGTGTGTATGTGTAGATATATGTACACACAACACACATATATATAAATGTATGTATATCTATATGTATACATACACATACACACATACATATATGTATATATAGTAAGACCATTATTTCAATTAGATAGTGTGTGGAAAAGAAAATTCTATGTTAGAGGTATGTGACAGGAGCTTTTAGTTCACTTTTACTTATGTCATTTTAAATTTATATAAGGGCATTTTAGGAAAATAAATAAAATTAACTAATTTAACTTCTTTTCTTAATCTTTCCAAAATCGGTTAAATATGTCCTATAATTAGAACCGGAAGGAGTATATATTAGTATCCTCTTGTTCCCAAATTAACTTGATTATACTATTTTTGTCATATTAAACTATATACAAGCAAAGGCGGATCCACGTATGTGAGAAGGGGGGTACTTGATTTTTTTTTTTAATTAATAATTTTTTCCCCTCTCCTATGTCTTCCTCAACATGCCCGGCTCACCTTGGTCAGTTTCTGGGTTTTTCATGGACGTTTGAACCTTCTTCTTCTTCGACTTTCCTTCTCGTTCTCAGATGCTTTCTAACACTCTTAGCCCGTGTTTTCCATTTCTGGTTGAATGATTGAAACTGATGTATGAGAATGGAATGTAAGGATGCTTCCTCCTTCCTTTGCTCCAACGATTACTCTCCAGTTCGTTGTTCTCTGTTCTCGGTCTCGCTCTCATTCTCGGTCACTCATGTTCGGTGGTGAAGAAATATGAGAATGAGAGAAAGCTAATATAAAACACGTAGGTAATGTGTTTATATGCTTCTGTCCGAGTTTTTCAATGATTTCGTTCCACCCATGAATGAATAAGAAGGAATGAATATGTGAAACCCGTGAATGAATGAGAATCTCATTAGCTTTTTGGGATTATCTTGACAAGTACATTCTATTTTGTCATCCAGCATTCCTCTTGTATACAGCCTCAACAGTAGTTGTAGCATTGGTATTGATTTCATATTGTTCTCCCCGCTTTGGCCAAACTAATATTTTGGTTTACACTGGAACATGCTCTGTAATTGGATCGTTGACAGTAAGTGACGCTAATAGATTCCTTGTCAATATTGAAAACCAATATATTTTTGTGATTTTGGTCATATGTTGCTAACTGCCTTTTGTTTTTTCATTTATGATGTTATTTCACAGGTCATGAGTGTAAAAGCAATTGGCATTGAAATAGAACTTACATTAGAGGGCATAAACCAGGCTGTATACTACCAGACATGGATTTTTGCAATGGTCGCTATTACCTGCATCATTGTGCAATTAGATTATCTTGATATGGTCAGGAATCAGTGTCTTGCTGCACACAGTTCTTCTTCCCCTGTAAAAATACTTGCGGACATATTTTAGCATTGTGACCTCAACTGGGAAAAATATGCTTCCTTTTTTGAGATACTTTCCTAGCATTTTGTTGTCTTTTCTCTGTATTTTAGGTGGATATTCCCAACACAAAAAATTGCTTGGAGCATGTAGGTTGCTAATTTTCTGCCATGTGCATTTTATGGCTAACACTTACTCTTTTTCTTATTGATAATGATCAAACTTGCAACTGATGACAAGTGAAAACCTTTTGAATCCTGTATTATTTTTTGTGCTTTTGATGACAAGTGAATTTTTTTTTTCGGGGGCGCTGCCCCCGAACCCCCTCCACACCAATAGTGCCCCCTTCCATAAAATTTTGGATCCACCCTTATATACAAGTTAATTAACAAAAAAAAAAAGTGATTTAATGTAACCTTGATGTCGCTATTAAATGTGTTGTTATCATCAGTCATCGCTATAGGATATAATTTATAAGAATCAGTTATAAATAATACAAAAAAGTTAATTTTCTAAATTCTCCTGCAATAATCTATATCTCTAAGAATGATCTCTACTTTCAATATTGGTTAGAATATGGGGTATATCAGAAATAATATTAGCTACTACTCCCTTCGATTCTAATTATAAGACCTAGTTGACTTTTTTGAAGATATTAAGGAAGCTAATTAAATTAGCTTAAAGTATTAATTTTTTTTTTTCTTCAAACTAAATAGTTTGACTAATAAACTAAGGGCCCGTCCAACAAGGAAATTTTGAAGAGAGAAAGGAAATGAAAGGAAGATTTGAAAGATGAGGGAAGATGGCTTGAGTTGTTTGGTAGGAAGAAAATGAAGGGGTGATAGTTGGTAAAGAATTAGGAAATGTCTATTTTACCCCTCAAAAGAAATTAATTCAAAATAAAAAAGAAAAATATTTTTTTAAAAAATATGTTCTTGTTAAGTTTGAACTCGTGTAAAATTTTTTTTCACCAAATTCGAACTTCCTGCCAAGTTTGAATTTTAGGGGTAAATCTGTCAAAAAATGTGAATAATGACGTGGGAACTTGAGATCCCACCAATTTTTGTGGGATCTCAAGTTCCCACATATGAGGAAGAGTGGTGGGCCTGGTGTGGGCTTGGGAACTTGGGTTCCTGGGCAATTGGCGCACCAAATGCGTTTTCAGCGAGGAACTCTGTTAAGTTCCCATTCCCTCTCCCAAGTTCCATGAAGCAAACGGGCCCTAATAAATAATATAAGAAAACACAACATATGAAATAATTAAGTAACTTATTTAGCTTTCTTAATCTCTCTAAAAAGTCAACTAGGTCTTATAATTAAGACCGGAGGTAATAATATTTAATCATGATGATGATGATTAGAGGAGTGTGATGCATAGGTACATAGTTGTGTTATTGTTCCTACTGGGGATAGGAAACCCTCCACTTCCATTATTGTCGATCAACTCTCAATGAGTGTGATTTAATATCCTATAAAAATATTATTATAATATCAAATAACAAAAACTGCATATAAAAAAATTCAAATCATTAAAAATTGATCTAAATAGTTCATATCTTCATACTTTTATTAAAGTATATAAATACACACACACTTTTTACCGGATATTAAATCACAACCATTTAGAGTTTATCTAATAGTGATAATAAAGAAGCGAGGTTAAGACTTAGACATGGAAATAGACCAGGTCAGGCTAGGCTTTGGCTAAACAGACTTGAGCTTGTAATGAAAGTAAAAGGCCTGAGCCTGGGTCTGTGCCTGAATATAGGTTTTTTTTAGGCTCAGGTCTGAGCTTTCATAAGGCCTGGTTAGGCTTGAAGCCTTTTTAAAGGCCTATTTACAATATAGGCCTTTAAAAAGACCTCATGTTGCAGGCCTTGAAGGCTATAAGTAGGTTTTACGCACTTTGAGCCTATCAAAATCTATATAAATATAAGAATGAAAAAATAAATATTGTGTTATTTATATGACATAAATATAAATATATTTATTTAATGTGTAAACAAGTCAAGCCTGAAGGTTTACAGGTTATGCCTTAAAAAAATAGGCCTGACTTGTTTACACATATAGGCCTTGGCCTGATCTTTTTAACAAACAGGCCAAGCCAAACCAGGCCCTAAATAGGTCAGGCTGTAGGCCACCTAATAGGGGCCTGGCTTATTCCCACCACTAGGTTAAGTGAAGTGTAGAGACTCCTTTACTATTGCGGTACTCTTCGTATATGCTAAAGAGGTTGGTTGTGAGTCCCATTTCTAAGTGGAAAAATTTGGTTAAAACATTTACTACATTTGTCCCACTCTTTCTTTTGTTTCACTTTACTTACTTTTTCTTACTATTTTCCCTCTTCTTATACTTGCTTTCATTTTTTACTCACAATTATTAAAGGCCAAGATTAATCCAAAGGCATCTCAATTTGGAATAAACAAAAAAAAAGGATCAATCAGGCAGAATCTGTTAGACAAATAATTAAGCAATTGCAAAATTTGCAAGCTAAGTACTAGGGTTGTCCATGGACCAGAGTGGACCGTGTTTTGCCTCAAGCCGAGGTTTGGTCCATATAGGACCTTAGACTGAACAAACTAGCCAGAGGTCCGGTTTGGTCCAGCACCAGCCCGAGCTCGGCCGACTGGCACGGTCCGATGGATGCCGTCTTGGGTCTAGCGCAGTCCAAGACCTGTTATTATTATTATTTTTGCTTTCTTTGGATTGAATCTGGGCTTTTGGGGACGGTAGACGAAGCAGAAGACGAGGAGGGTGATGTTGGCCAGAAAGGGGAAGATTCTGATGCAGGAGCAGAGGGCGTGTTTGGGTGAGTGAGATCTATGATCTTTCCCGGCGGCCATGCGGTGTTTCTCTCATTGTTTGCCAATCTCTTACTACCTACCGATCTAGCCAAGGATGTCACCTCTGTTGTCGTCGAGATCTAAGAAGAAAGAAGGTCGAGATATGGCAAGAAAGCAGGTTGTCGGGCATAGAAGGTCGCCTCCATTGTCGCTGGATTCTGAAAAGATAGAAGGTCGCCGGGATCTGAAAAGAAAGAAGGGAGGGTTTGAGAGGCAGAGGACGGATAGACTGGTCGAAGCGTCAAACTGAAGTGAGTGAAGTTGCGTATTGGGCAATGTCCATTATCTAGTGAGTGATTGAGTTTGAGTGTAGTGGCAATTACAAAAGAAAAAAGAAAAAATCCTTTCGGGTTGGACTGGACCATATTGAAGGGTCTAAGCCCTTAGCCCGAGGTCCGGTCTAGCCCGAGCAGACCATTTTGGTCTGGTTTGAGTAATACTACCTCAGACCAGTTTTTTTTCAAGAGGACCGGGTCGGGTTGGATCGCACTGGGTCAGATCACCTGGACTGCTAGGTTTTTTGGACATCCCTACTAAGTACATATAGTTGGAGATTGGCTCCCATCCTCTTCCCCTTCATTACTTATATTAGTCTTTAGATTGAAATTTGAACAGTTCAGATTTAATGTTTTATCAAAATATTAATAAAATATCAAAATATTAAAAAATAATTTAAAAAATTGTTAAATTTTAGTTATGATAATTTAAAATTGAAATAAAAAATATTTAAAAAATATATTTTAATACAACATTAAATTTGAATTGCTCATTTCAATGTAAAGGCTGGGATGAATGGTGAAGAGGAAGATGATGGGAAGAAAATGGTAAAAGCAAACGAAAATAGCCAAAATCCCGTATAGTTGAGTCCCAATTATAGATATAATCTCCAATATTTACAGTAATGTAATTTTATATTCAAAGAGAGAGCGATAAAATAGTAAGATTAATTATGCGTATGTATTTACTTTTCGTACTTTTATTATTTTGTTTTTCCTTTTTTTGTCTGTTAATAAACTTATGGTAACGAATCGTTACCATAAGTTCATAGTTTTATAATATTCAACACTTAAGTTATTATTAATTTTTAATATTCCTTTACAGTGTACACAGCATGAGAGAAGTAAAATAATTTAATATATCTCTTGTAATAGATCAATCAGATCAAACTTAATTATGGTTTTTATATGTCGTTGTTGTTTAAGAAGAAGGTGATGCTTATTGGAATGAGTTTCCTTGCTCATTCTTTAGATGAGTAGAGGGAGCTTTTCTTATTTGGACCGTCAAGATCTCATCGATCTGGATGGTCCAAATTAATTTTTTTAACGCCGATATTTAAATAAAGAATCATTTTAAAAAAAATGTTAGTTGAGTGATTAATATTATCCTTTTCTAGATTATTTACCTATTCATTTTTTTTTGAAAAATAAAAAGTAAAAAAAATAAATAAATCTGGATCATCCAATTCTCATTTAGACGGTCTAATAAGAAGAGCTTCCCCTACTTACCCTTACCCTTTGGACGAGTAGTAAACTAGTTCTTATGCTTGTGCTATCAAAGTAGCAGAAAAAACATAAAATGAGTGTAGTGTATTTTTCATATATGTCATATAAATTGATTATATTGGCTCTTAGCCTCTTGCTTCGTACAAACACATAAATCAGCTGAAGTCTGACCAAGTCTTAACACATTTCACACCACCAAATTAGCTTCTTCTGTTTCATTTTTCAGTTCATTTCCATAAATAAAACCACTTCACCCGCTTTATTAGGATCTTATCAAAAACTAATGGTAAAGGTTGAATTTGGCAATTAAAGAGTGTGGAACCGGTTTGAGCGTTAATCCATTCAATTACTTCTTAACACATCATGCCAACTTCAGTGTTTTACTCCGCACTATAATTAATTTGTGGTATAAATAACTTAGCAAGTGCTCATATACGCTTCAAAAAACATAAACATGCACAACATTTGTCCCAAAACCTGACCCCTTTCCCTCTCATCTCTATCTGTCTATCTCTTTATATCTATTTCTTGGAGGTTGTAGTGAGAATAAGAAGAAGATCGAACCAGAAGAAGTTGAATTGTGGACCGAAGATGGTGAGCTTGAGAATATTGTGGAGGAAGATGAAGAAGCAGAAGAAGAGGTTTTCGAGAGGTTCATCGCCTACAGTTCGAAATGTACGATACGACATAGATTCTTACTCTCAGAACTTCGACGATGGTTATTCCTCAGACCTTTCTAGATCTTTCTCCGCTCGTTTCGCTAATCCCTTTTCTAAGGCTGGTGAAGTAGTAGTGCTTAATGGTGAAGATAACAGCAGCGAAATGAGTTGTTAATATGACCAGTTTAATTTAACATCATGTTCGCTGATGGCCCACATATCAGATATTAAACTGATAAGAACATTTACTTGATCTTTAGCCAAAAGGCCCAGAAAGGTATGAGTTGTTGATATGATCAGTTCTTTAATTTACAACAGAAATCGTACAATCTCAATTCTGTGCGCAGGTCTAGATTACTTGTAAATCCATACATATATATTAATATATAGAATATTGATTTTTTATGTGAATTATAATACTATCAGGAAAAAATATTATGAGAAGTACTCCTTATAAACTATGAACATTCGATTGGCTCATTTATTATTAGATACTTGTAATACAATGCAATGCTCATATTCCGTTGTTGTTATTGGTATGAACAGCATCAATAGAATATATGATTATCAAACTTTTGACTTATTTGAATATGTTTTGAAGTTAATGGATATTGAAGGACCGTCTCTTCTTCCTTGTGTTGGTTGAAGCATGATTACTAAAAAAAAAAAAACAGTTTCCGTTACTAACTTTTCCATGTTACCCCGGAAATTTCTGTCGCCAATTACCGATGGAATATTTCTATCACTATTGTAAAATTCCTCGCAAATTTGGGATAGCCTATTGATCCAATTGGAAAATTTTTCGTTGCTAATCCGTCACTAATCTATTTATTTTTATAATTTTAAAATGCCATGTGAAACCTCTCTCAAAAGCCACCATGTGTCCCCGCTGGCCGTGTAAGCGATGTAGGAAACGGGCAGTGTAAGTGTAGTGTGTGAATGATATGATTTGCATTAGATTCTGTATTTTTATAACTGCGTTGAAGATGAAGCTTCAAAAGATGGCTCCAATGTCTCTGTATATATATAAGGGATGCATGATCATGGCAATGTGATTGTATTGTACGGCTTAAAAAAAATTAGTAATGTAAATTATGTATTTAATCTTATTTATCTCGCCTCATCTGCTGAACTGGTACTAACTGAGCGTCCTCTTTTGGAAAAATTACTAGTGCACATATTAACATTATCTTACCTATCAAAATGAATCAAGCTATATATGGGCTTAATTATTCTTTATACCGCAGTCTAAAATTATTCTTGTTTTTTTTGGGACTTGAGTAAAGTTGTTCTTGTTATTCATGACATGCGTTTTTTGAGCCTGGAGGGCATGTTCGGGTCCTTGTGAGCCTTCGAAACCCATCTCATCTTAAACTTTATGTACAAAGAAAGTTCTCGTTATTCATGGCTTTATGTGTATGTATAATTAATATACTTTTTTTTATAGAGTTTTGATTTATTTAATTTCCTTTTAGAATCATAATGATGTGGTTTGCTTAATATATATTGATCATTCAACTCCTATATGAATTTGTGTCACATAAGAGCTGTACACAAGGCTCCTACAATGTGAAATCATAGGAGGGATAGATATATATGTAACCTTACCCTTGTAAGAGGAGAGCCTATTTTCCACGATTTGAACTCATGATTGCACATGGTAGCTAGCAACCTTATCGTTGCTCCAAAACTCACCACCCATTCCTTTTGATTTTTTGTCTAACAAGTAACAACATCAAAAAGATTTCTCCCTTAAGATGTTAATTTAACAAATTTAGGCTTTGTTTGAATGCAAAGGAAAATATGAGATTGAGAGAATACCAACATCCCTCCTAATCATTCATACATACATAGAAATATATTTTCCTCCATATCTAAACAAAGGGTAAAAGTGAAGTCAGAAATTTTGGAGTGTGAGAGGTGAGGAAAAAAATCTTCACCCTTCATATTTTCTTTGGACAGATACAACGGTATTTGCACATTTTTACTGTACTTAATTAAGTAGAATTATGAAAAAAAATGGGAAACAATGATATAAATGAGAAATACAACATAGATGTAGCATTTTTTTGTTCCCAAATTAAATCATACCTGTAACGCCCCTACCGGCCTCGCCCTTTTCCGGGTGGCGGGTAGGGCGATTCTAACAACCCTTCTAGATCTTCTTTATTCGGCATATGCGGAAGCGTTCTTAAACACATACTCAAAATTAGACACCCGGCCCTATATTATTCGTACGGCGTCAACATTCTTGGCCGTTGTCATGACTTCGGTGGTGTCTTTACTCTCGCTCCGCTCGCTCATTCTTTCTACGACAACTTCAAGCACTCCCTTCGGTGTGCCGTCTTCAAGTGACACTCCATTCTCGCGATCGGGGTGCAACACTTCTCCGTCGTGCTCACACCGCCTAATGGTTGGTTGTGGGGGTGAGATTACGGGGAATCTTAGTAGCAAACATTACCGAACAATGCATGTAAGATAAATGCCAGTGTATGATATGCTTGCCTTACATAGGCTCATGTTAACATAATGACATTTCTGCATGCTTCAATGCTTCATACAATATACTCATGGCCATAGCATAAATAGAAACATAGCTTCAACCATTCAAATATGTTAAACTAGCAAGTAAAGCAATCATGCATATTAACACACAAGCAGGTAAATCAATACACGCAAGTAGGGTAAGTCCACTACCTTAGACTGTGTCCTCCGATTGTACCTTTTCTTCCAACCACTGAAGTTGCTTGAAGCATCTCCCATTCTTTTTCTTTCTTTCTTTCTCGATTTCTCATGGCCCTAAACACGTATTCATATTATTAGAGCCATGGAAATAAATACCTAATAGGCTATCTTAGCCTCATAGGCTTTCTTACACCCTTGGAGCTCATTCTTATTACCTTTGGCCATTTCTTTCTTAATTTCACGAGGTAGCTAAAAGCTGTCAACATTTTGGCCAAACTTCGAAAAATCATAATTAATTCTACAGGACTCCGATTGGGGTGGTTCAAATTTCTATATGTCACTAATTAAGTCTAGTTTCATGGAAAAATAATCACTAGACTTATTTCTTTCTGTATCATTCCCAGGTTTTCATTCTTTCTTCGCTGTCCAGAAAAAGGTTCCAGTTTAATAGGTCATTTTCAAAAATTCATTTCTCTCTGGATATAACTCTGAATAAGGCTTGTGACCTATCAACTTAAACCGTGTTGTGTCTTCTCTATTTCTGGAAAATTTCACAGCAAAAATCGATCATTTACTATTTCAAAATTGAACCCAAAATTACTGTTCATTTCTGAAACTCAGTTTTTCAGTTTTTATCTTCTAACTTTGGAAATTCATAACATTCATTGTACACATCGGATTTAGGTGTTCTTTGGCTCATGATAAAGCGTATGATGTGTACTAATTATCCACAAAATTTCAGGGTCAAATGAGTTCATTTACCCTGGTTTTACCTTGTTCAAAGTTCACTGCTTCAGCTGCAAGTTCAGTTTCAGCAAATGCCAATGATGCTACAGTAACACATGCACCTTGTTCATGCGATTTCACCGTAGCTAACGCCTTTGACTCTGTTGTTTCAGCACACAAAAATAGAGTAATCAACGTGCATGCAGACGTGAGAGGCTCCTAACTGCACCACGTTAATTCTTCTTAATTCTATAATGGTTTGTGTGGCTTTAAAACACAACCTGAAATTTCCATACGTGAGAAACATGCTTTTATTTTCTCCGTTTCAGCCTCATAATCTAATATGCAGAAGCCAACGTGTAGAAATCACATAAGCTAGAAGGAAGAGACTCAAAAGACTCACCTTGTTTGAACCCAAGCTTCTATGCACGTTCATCTTTCTTTCTTTTTAATCCCACTCTCTGACTTCTCGGTCTCTCACACTCTTTGACTTCTGTTATGTGTCTTCTGTTTCTTCTATATGCAGCACTGAAACTAATAAGAATGGAGAGATGAGAGAATATGGTTGGTGTTCGGCCGAGAGGGTGAATGGATTCAGAGAGTATGTGAGAGGTCCGACATTCGTTTGATTTTCTTTCTCTAGTTGCTTTTCTCTTGCTCTCGCAAGTTTCGTTCTCAACTCTCTTTCGTCTCACATTCTTACTCTCGAGTCTCAAACTCCGCTGTTCTCACTCTCTCTTTCCTTTTGGTTTCGGCCGGCCGAAGAATGAGAAATGGGGAAGCGGGGGTGCCGCCATACCGAAAATACGAGAGAGCAAAGTGGAGTTGGCGCCTCGATCACAAATGAGAACACAAGGGAGTATAATAGCGCACAAGTTTCGAGTTCGGAGACGGTGGAGTATGGAATGGGTTGAGGTGTCTCCAAAAGCATGCAACAAATTTGTGATCTCTCGCGCCCCAAATCGTTCTGCGTTTTGGTGAGGCCGAATGAATTAAATAAAGTGAGGGAGTGTGTGGCGTCGAAATGAATAACGAGGAATGGGAATTGCATATTAAAATGAAGTTGTCCTACATGTGCGTTTCTTTCTCACTCTTCCTCGATTCTTTTCTTTCATTTCCCTTGGCCGACAAAATGGGAAATGACAATATATAAGTGGAAGCACGTGGAGTATGGGAAAAGAAGTTTGCTTTAGCTTTGTGTCTTGGCCGTAAGAAATGAGAAGTGGAAATATACGTGTGTTGGATCGAAATTAAGGCAAAGTGAAGAGTTTGAATAATTTAAATATTCCACCAACATTCTCTTATCTGCCACAATGGGATTTCTAGTTAGTGGCCACGTGACTTCTTTGTCCGAAATGCATTAGGTGGTTGTGCATGAATAGAAGGACATGCCTTGCACGACTATATACCACAAATATATATATATATAGGGGAAATGATATATCATGTGACTGCACCTAAGCTTTTTTCCAGTGAAATCAAACAGCGCCGTTTTGTCACGCATTATTTCACTCCAAAAAAAAAAGAGAGTATAAATTGAGATCAGCAAACATGAATTGCGATGTTTCAGCAAACACGCACTAATAATCAATATTTAGTGCGCACTCAAACAAAGATAATTCTTGAACAATTCTTCTGAGCAATTTCAAATTTCATCAAACATAATGTCATATCAATTGAGATCGCAACAAGAGTATAAATAAAACCTAATTCCTATATTCTCGTTAATTCATCGCCACAACAATTCTTCGGAACAATAATTGAGCAATTTCAAATTCGAATCGGTACAATTCTCTATTCTTTTATCTCGCATAATTCTCATATCGCATAATTGTTTCGGTAGTTCAACGCAATAATAATTCATCGCAATTTCCAACAATAATTGCGATCGGTAGTTCATCACAATAATATTCAGACGGTATATAAGAAATTTTCTTGGCTTTTATCTCGCATAATTTTTTCTCGTCAAAAATTCAGAAAACAATTATGCAATAATGAATAATTGTTCTAGGGATGATGGCTATGCATAAACAATGATCACCTGCACAAATCATATATAAATAACTTAATGACAAGCTTTAGCATCTCTTTGGAAAAAACATGAGATATATTATAACAAATATGTTCTCGTAACACTTGCACAGTTTTCTAATATTTGCATATTAGAAATATAGTTGAACTAGAGCTATTGGCAAGAATTTGCACAGTAAACAAGGTTTGAGTTCACACACACACATAGCACAAGCTATAAAAATGATTAACCAAGATGCATATTCAAATCAAGCATAGAAAAGAGTAACAAGCATTTAAGAAATAGAAGTCAGCAATCTAAGCTTATGCAAGGAATTTACCTGTTGAACAAGTTTTGATATCATCTCTAGAGTAACAAGTACCTTCCTAGCATGCACAAGCTGGCTCCTACGATCAACAATAGCCATGTCATGTGAGAAGTTGATAGAAGGAGTCATGTGAGAAATGATAGAAGGAGATTGTATTCAACCTTGTAATAATTTCTAGATAAGAATTGACTAGGAGTTAACTGTATAGAAAATATTTTGCTCATGATTAGAGGGATGAAACCATGCATGGAAATAAGTGATATATGCGCTTGAGCACATACATACACAGATACACTGAAAAAAAAATGCAAATAGGGAGTCCAACCACACAAGTTTCACATAAACAATAGTCAAATACTGGATCATACAAGTATCAAGCAAGCAAGTCTATACACATGACTATGGCATTTATAACTATCTTTGATAAGTGATGCATCTGTTAAGCTAGTAATCAACCTTGTGGCATAGAAGAAGGTACTGTCCCAGTAACTGGTGCAACAGGGCCTGCATCCACCATGACAGGATTTTAAGCATTCCAACGTCTCTAAGAAGAAAAGAAATCAGAACTGGCAACAGAGCAAACATCTTAAGGAGGAAAACTAAATATTAGCATGAAAATGGAGTAGAAATTTTCTAGTTGATCAACTACAAACTTATGATAACAAATCCAAACTGCACACAGGGATTGCGATGAGTTTCATTAAAATAATACCAATTACATATTGACAGCATAGAAAAAGTTAATAGCAGGTAGTATATCAGTACAACCCAAATAAAGCATAAAGAATAAAAACTTACTATAGATTAAATAATGCAGAGAAAGCAACTATATTTGTTACCTTTCAACAGCTTTCAATTTCTAATTTGACAAAAAAAAAAGAAGCAGAAAAAACAACAAATGCAGAACAATCCAAATCTTGCAGCTACCAGAGAAATCGAGCAGAGCAAACATATGGGTCCAAATCGGAGAAAGCTCGCACCAGAGAAATTCAAGAATCGGACCAAACAAAAAATGCAGTAAGCTCCAGCCAAAAAAATCGAACAGATGTGGCCATAGAGAACCAAATCGAGAGAAATACATACCTGAGAAAGCTCAAACAAACACAGAGGAAGGAAGGAAGTGAGTTGTGAGTCCAGATCTGGCCGGCGACCCGTTCCCCCATTTTGGTGATTGCCCGGCAATTCGAAGTGGCTGCCATGGAGTGAAGATGTAGACGTCACAGAGAAGAAGAAAGAGAGAGTGACTGGTCATGAACACACAGGCGAAGAAGAAAGAGAGAGGGAGGGAGTGTCTGGCGTTTTTTCCACTGGAGAAGACGATTCGCGCGAAGTAGAAAGAGGGAGGGAGGGAGTGTATCGATCGGAAATGCACAGAGTGGATGTTTTTTTATTTATTAAGGCAGCCATATACTATACTAATCCAAACGGCGTAGCATCAGTGGCTCACTGGAAAAAAGCTTAGGTCCAGTCACATGATATATCATTTCCCCATATATATATATATATATATATATATATATATAATACTCTTATCCCACATCTGTATACACCATTAGCCTTCAATAACTTTCTTCTCCAAAATTCTGATTAGGCATACCTTAACTCATCAAACTGGGCTTGACTTTGTTCCAATTCATTTGGGGCTTGGGGTAGTAAAATTACCATTAACCCCTTCTTAATTTTGGCTTTGAACCTCATTAGTTCTTTTCCCCAAAAATTCAAGGAAAATATTCCTTAAATTCCAATTATTAACTTTATTAGTTATTCAGGCCAAAACTTCACCAATAATTCCCATCCAATATTTCTAATTCCAAATCCCAAAATTTGGGATGTTACAATACCATTATTCTCATATTAAAATAAATATTCTATTATGTATCTATAGTTCTATCATCTGTCCTCTTTCTTTCATTTTACTTTCTTCTTCTTTTCCTTCTTCTAATATTTACTTTCATTTTTTACGCACAATATGAAAGAACAAAATTCCAAAAGCATCTAAATTTGAAACAAACGAAAAAAGGGGAAAAAAGATCAATCAAGCAGAATCATAGGTTAAAAAATTAAGAAGCTGCAAATTTTGCCACAGACCGAGACTTCAAGTAGTTGAGTCCGAATTGATAGAATCTCCAATAGGTACAATAATGCAATTCTATATTCAAAGGGAGAGCCAAAAAGAAGAAAGATCTTGTAGTTTTTTAATTTTTTGTACTTTTATTATTTTGTTTTTCCCCTTTATTTTTTTGTATTTATAAGTTCCTGAGTTTGAGTTGGCTACTGAAAAGACCACTAATACAATAGGGTCTCATAACACTCAAAGAGTGTTCATAGGGTAACAATGATTAATTTATATTGAATTATGTGCAATATAATTAAATATATAAAGGTAGAATAGAATATTCAATCACAACATAATTAAATTTGCCCTGATTCCTTAATCAACGTTCTTTTGATGGTGACTAACTCACGACCCATAAATCTTGAAACATCTTATATAATTCTGTAATACTGGGAAGGATGTAACAGAATGTTGTATTTTATTAACAGCCAGCAGCTCTTTTTGGAAACAACATATTCTTTGTATGTAAACAACCTTAATTTGTTTCAACGGTTCATCTAATAAATGGCCAACATATTGATAAAAAAAAAAAGAATAAATGGCGAACATATTTTTTCTCACCCATGTGCATCTCACTTCATAAAGTGATAAGGCCCACTCACACCCCATTTTCAACAATAAAGCCTTACATACGTATTTTTATGTGTAATTGCTGACATAAAGTAAGAAACTTTATACCTTTAATTCCACGCCACCAAATTAGAATCACTCGTTTCTTTTTATTCATTCCCATAAAACCACGTCAAATGCTTTTTCTTGATCTAACCAAAACTAATGATAAAGGTGAATTTCGCAGTAACAAAGTGTTGGAACATATACATAGCATTGATTTGTATGTCGATTCAATCACCTTTTAACACGTCATGTGATATTCAGTTTTTACTCTACACTAAGCAATTTGTGTATAAATAACCTAGCCAGTGCACATAAACTTCAAACATGCACAACATTGATCCCAAAACCTGAGCTCTCTCTCTCTCTCTCTCTCTCTCTCTCTCTCTCTCTCTCTGTGTGTATTTATATCGATTTCTTCGAGGTTTTAGTGGGAACCAGAAGAAGTGTAATTGTGTGTGGATCGAAGAAGATGGTGAGCTTGAGAACGATTTGGAGGAAGATGAAGAAGGAGAAGAAGAGGTTTTTCAGGTGTTCATCGACTACACTTCATAATTTACAGTACGACATTGATTCTTACTCTAAGAACTTTGACGATGGTTATTCAACAGACACATATGATGCTTCTAGATCTTTCTCTGCTCGTTTTGTTATCTCTTTTTCTAAGGGTTGTGAAGTAGTGCTTAGTGATGATGATAACAGCAGCGAAATGAGTTGTTGATTTGATCAGTCTTTAATTTAGACCGGATATTGTGCAAATCTCCATTGTGTACGTAGGTCTAGCTTACCTGTAAATACATACATATGTATTAATATACAGAATTATGGACAGTTGATAGCTCCTCTAGTAGATATTTTTAATACAATGTCCAATGCTCACACCTATAGTTGTTATCGGTATAATCTCGATGAATACTGAATAAACATATCTACATATACATACAGACACATATATATGTGTGTGTGTGTATCTGTGTGTGTGTGTGTTGTAAGTATGATGGGTACAATGTATCAGAGCAGTGATAATAGTGACAATAAGGGTGATGAAAGAGGTTGGTTCGTAGTGGAGAAATTGATAAGAATTAATATTCATTATATCTTTGTCCCACTCTCTTTCTTTCGGTCTCAACATTACTTTACTTTCGTCCCGGCCATTTTCTTTTCTTTTTCTGTCTTCCAATACCTAATTTCACAGAAGGAGTTAATAATGCTCAGGAGGTAATAAATACTCTTTCAAGTCTCACGATGGATTAGGAATAAATCTGGGAATCAAATGCTTATAGCTGGGAAGTTGAGTTGGGAAGCTCTGGCAGTGTTAAAATTAATTAGAATAGTCTGGTTTTTGTCTTGTTGTTATTTGATCTTTTTCTTTTTTTAAACTGAATTTATTATTTGATATTATGGTATAGGTTGTATTGATGGGTTTATTTTTGTTGTTTTGGAACTTATAGCTTGTAACTAGGATTTATTTATTTTTTTCTATATTTTGGCTTCCTTTATTATCGGTGACTGTAATATATTTTTTTTGGAAATTAATAAAATTGACTCTTAAAAAAAACCTATAATTTTCGCTGTAAGTGTAGTGTGTGAATAATATGATTTGTTTTGACAAAAAAAAAGAAAAAGAATCATATGATTTGCAATAGATTCTGTATTTTTATATAAGGAGAAATTCTTGTATGAATATTGTTTGCTACGTCATTTGTGGTCTAATCAATTATAATACAACAACTTATGAACTGATTTGGTACCTCTTAAATATTAGCTGGCATATTAATAAAATTAAAAAATTTCACAAGATTTACTTTTTTATTACTTGTGAAATCTTAATTAAGGGATTCAATTTTTTTAAGAAAAATAAAAATATGAAATACATTAGCAACCAATTATGATTAATGTTAGCCAAGTTGTTGTATTTTAACTGGTTAGACTACAAACAATGTGACAAACCAGATTTATACAAAAATTTCTCATATATAGTGATGTGGGAAACATACGGTAACAATCTTAGTGTTGTATTTATTTAATTTTCTATTAGAATCGTAATGATAAGAATAAGTCTCCTTAATATATATTGATCATTCAACTCCTTATTTGAATATGTGTCTAGTAAGAGTGGTTCAATGCACAAACCTACCATTAGGCATGATTTTAGAAGCGATAGATATAGCCTTACCCTCGCAAATAGTGAGACTGTTTTCCAAGATTTAATTAAACCTGTAATTTGCAGGTCACATGGCCGCTAGAGACCTACCGTTGCTCCAAAACTCACCCTCATTCCTTTTGAATATGTGTCTAACACATCAAAAAAAAATTTCGCACTCAAGATGTTAACAAATTTAGGCTTGGTTTGAACTTTGAATTAAGGAAAAGGAAAATATGAAGGAGAGATTAAGAGAATATCAATATCCCCCCTAAGTATATTCTCTCATCCATAATTCCTCCATATCTAAACGAAGGGTAAGAGTGAAACCATAAAATTTTGGAGAGGGTGAGAAATGAGAGCAAATCTCCTCCCATAATATTTTCTTTGGGCAGACAGAATGGTATTTGCGCATTTTTACTGTACTTAAGTGAATTTATGAAACAATTTTGAAACAATTATATAAATAATAAATACCACTTAGATGTAGCATCTTTTTGTTCCCAAATTAAATTATACAATTATTCTCATATTAAACAATTACGAGTTAATTAATTAACAAAAAAAAACGTGATTTAATGTAAACATAATGTCACTATTTATAAATGTGATATTAACAATAAGTTGTTGGTTGAGATAATAAGTATTTCATCTATAAAAAGAGAAGAATATAAGTTCAAATCCCAGAAAATGCATTTATTGGGAGAGACAAAAATCCTCTGCACTCCAAAGCTATATCTAATTTGTTATTGACACACACAATATGAAAGGCGAAAATTCCAAAAGCATCTAAAGTTGAAACAAACGGGAAAAGGGGGGAAGGATCAATCAAGCAGAATCATAGGATAAAGAAATTAAGCAGCTTTAAAATTTGTCACAGATCGATACTTCAAGTAGTTGAGTCCTAATTGATGGAATCTCCAATAGGTACAATAATGCAATTAAATGTTCAAAGAGAGAGCCATAAAGAAATACGTAAGTGTGTGTGTGTGTGTGTGTGTGTGTTATTTTTTGCACTTTTATTATAATTTGTTTTCCGCTTTTTATTTTTTGTAAATAAAAGTTCATGAGTTGGCTACTAAAAAGACCACTAATACAATAGGGTCTCATGCTACTCAAAGTGTGTTTATAAGGTTATATAAAATGATTAATTTATATTAAATTAAATGCAATATAATTTGTTGCCCGAATTATGTGAAATATAATTAAATATATAAAGGTAGAATAGAATATTCAATCACAAATAATTTAATTTGTTCTGATTCATTTTTTAACGTTCTTTTGATGGTGAATACCTGATGACCTATAAATCGATAAATCTATTATAAGATTCTGTCACATTTGGTTCAAAGGATATAACAGAATGTTCTATTTTATAAACAGCCAGCTTTGTTTGGAAACAACAAATTCTTTGTATGTAAAAAACCTTAATTTGTTTCCATGGTTCATCTCATAAATTGCCAACATATTTTTTCTCACCCATGTGCATCTCACTTCATAAAGTGATAAGGTCCATTCACACCCCATTTTCAACAATAAAGCCTTACATAAATATGTTTATGTGTAGTTGCTGACATAAAGTAAGAAACTTTATCCCATTCCATGCCACCAAGTCAGCTTCGGTTTCTTTTCATTCATTACCATAAAACCACGTCACATGCTTTATCCTGATCTTACCAAAACTAATGTTAAAGGTGAATTTCGCAGTAACGAAGTGTTGGGACACACACGAATATATAGCATTGATTTGTATGTCGATTGTCGATTCAATTACCTTTTAACACGTCATGCGAGCTTCAGTGTTTTACTCTGCACTAAGTAATTTGTGGTATAAATAACCTAGTCAGTGCACATAAACTTCAAAAGTACACAACATTGGTCCCAAAACCTTAGTGCGGGCGCTCTCCCTTTCTCTCGATCTGTCTATTTCTTTGAGCATTTAGTGGGAATCAGAAGAAGAAGTAGCAATAAGCTGAAGTGGAATTGTGTGTAGATCGAAGATGGTGAGCTTGAGAACGATTTGGAGGAAGATGAAGAAGGAGAAGAAGAGGTTTTTCAGGTGTTCATCGACTACACTTCGTAATTTACAGTACGACATTGATTCTTACTCTAAGAACTTTGACGATGGTTATTCAACAGACACAGATGATGCTTCTAGATCTTTCTCTGCTCGTTTTGCTATCCCCTTTTCTAAGGATTGTGAAGTAGTGCTTAGTGATGATGATAACAGAAGCCAAATGAGTTTTTGATCATTTCTTTAATTTGCACGAGAAATTGTACAAATCTTTATTATGTAGTGTAGCTTACTGTAAATACATGCATATATATTGATATACAGAATTGTGGTGATTTGTGAATTGCAATCATGATTTGTAAACTACTTCTTCGGTCATCAATATAAAACTTAGTTTATGAGTCTTAAACATATATAAGACATTTTTTCCCCCTATTTTATCTCTTATATTTATCTTTTTTCTTCAAACTAATAATTTGTTTCAATAAACCAATATATAATCTAGCTTAACGTAAAATTTTAACAATTTAAATTTTCACAATGAATGTGATTGAACCATACTTTTATATGATTTTTCATGATTAATTTGAGATTTAATGCATGTAATTGCATGATTCTGTAAATGATCATAATTCATTAATGATTTCTTGGATTTTTAATTCCATCTTGTGCTTAATCTTGCATTGTAGGTGTTTAAGAAGAAAATAAGAGATTTTGAAAAATATCAATTGGGTCAGAATTAATATTTTTGAGGATTAGGGAAAATTACAGAAAATCCCCAGAATTTCTTGAAACTTTCAAATCAATGAAGAAAAGGGGCTAGATAAAATTATAAAACTCTAGAGGGTTCAAACATTACATTTATGCCCCAAACTTTGTTTGCATTTGTTCATTTTAATCACTACATGAGCTTTTGAATAGTTTCAGTTTAGTCCCTGGTCAAAATGCGGGTCAGTTGACCGAGCTCCTTCTTCTTCTCTTCCTCGACAGACAGGGCATTCAAAGGGAGTGTCCGCACGATACAGAGAGATTACAGAGAGGACCGGCAGAGCTTGAAAGGAGAGGGAAACAGACAGAGAGTCACTACCACCATCGAGGACGTCCTTCTTCACCACCACCGGCGTCTTCTCCGCCTTAAAGCGCCGCGGACTCTGTCGGAAATTAGAGAAGCTTGGAACGCCATGAAGAGATTGGAGACACCAGAGCTTGAGTTCAGACGAGGAGAGAGAGGATGAAGAGACCACCACCGTCACCACCGACGTCTCCTCTTCTCCACCACACGATTCCCACCACCACCGTCAATTTCGGAGAGACGCGGTTTGAAGCTGAACTAGAGGAGGTGATTTTGAATGGAAAAGGAAGAGGGAATCAGATCTTCACCTTCACCACCACCACTGCGCCGTTTGGCGTTCACCACCATTGCTTCTCCTTCTCCCCTTACCACCGCCGTTCGTCACCGGCAATCACCACCACCAGCTTCGTCTTCTCTCACCTTAAACACATCGCTGGAATCATCCTCTCATCATCTCCTTCCATTTTCCCATTTCTTTTTCAAGGCCAACTGACCCACTTTAATTCTTTCATCAGATTCGGTTACCACCCAGAAATTCACGGCCTTCTTTCTCTTCACTTTCCATGGCAGATTCTGCTTTTTCGGCGAGTGTCTACTTTTCCGGCCAGCTGTTTTTGGCAGCTTGTGTTGGCTAATTCCTTTGCTTCCTGACGATGGAGATGTATACTTGACCACGATGAACAGGGGAGTTTTTCTAAATTCCATTAGTTTAGTTTAGAGTTGGTAGATTTGGATTTCCTAGTTTATGAATCATCGTATATGATTCTGTAATTAAGGTTATGTTAATTGTCCCTGTTATTTTAATATTTTTAGTTGAGATTGTATTTTATAGTGATTGAATTTCTATGTAGTTATAATGAGGCTATGTTAACTAGGGTGTTATTGTATACTTAACATGTTGGAATAATAATAGTATAAGCTAATTAATATCTCAAATATTTAATTTAAATTGACAGCAAAAATAAGCTAGTAGCTGTGTTGGCTTGATATCCATGAGGTATGAAGTTCAAATCCCTCCATTCTTAAAAACGAGAATTTTATTTTATGCTGTCACCTAATTCCAAACCATTTATTTTCTATTAATGTGTGTTTGGTTTGAGAGGAGGACATAGAGAGGAGGACATAGAGGTAAGGCCGTGAGGATATGTTACCTTATTTAGTTTGTAGGGAAAAGGAAGGGAAAGATAATTTGTTTGGGGGGAGACTAATTGACTATTTCACCTTTACATGTTGCTTTTTATAATTTTAATCATTATAGAATTTTTCTTTCGTCTCTTTGCAAGGAGGTTGTTGCAGAAACATATCCGAATGGTGCAGCAGAAAATGGAGAATGCGACAGATAAGCCGAACACATAATAATAATAATAATAATAATAATAATAATATTATTATTATTATTATTATTATCACAAGCCACAAGGGAAAAATCCTAAGGTACATATGACAATCCTAATTTGACTTTTCAAAACAAGACAGAAAACTAACAGCAAGAGACTCATTGCATACAAATTTCAGATGAACTATCAACCATAATTACAACATCAAGAACCCTAATACCAACACCGAAGAGCTTAGGAATTAGATTGGTTACAATTGGCAAAGTACAAACGTAGCCAAAATCAAGGGAACGTAAAGAAACGCAATGAAGCAAAAAAAGAAAGAAAGAATAGCATAAAACAAAATTGGGTGTAACTTCTCAGTCACCACTAAACAGACAATATATTTACTTTTCAGTAGGGAGAGGAAAAAGAAATGCGTCGTGCAGTAGATAAAACAGAAGGTGGCAAACGAACAGTGAAATGGACAAAGATTGGAATTCGGGAAAGGACCTTAGAAGAGGAGAGAGGGGAGAAACTCTCTCAAGAGGAAAGCGAAGACCAAGAGATTTGTTCCGGAGAACAGGAACACGATCAGAAACAGAGTGATTTGTCGTTCTTTGTTTGCCATTTGGTTTCTGTTTTATATAAAAATAAAATAATAATTTATTTGTTCTTGTCTCCGTTTTTATTTTTCACTGAGGGCATTTATGGAAAAATAATAAAATTGATGGGGTAAGTTAGGCAAGATTTGTTGCTTCCCTCCAAAACACCCCAATTTGGAGGGAAGTAAAATAAGGAAAGGGAAGGGGGGAGGGGAGCCAATAGTTGTAGAAGATTTGAATTGGAGGAAGTAATTGGATTTGGTTATTAATTTAAGGGTTAAGTACCAATTTTGCCTTTGAAGTACGCGCCTGGGAGCAATTTTGCCCCTTAAGTTTTCAAAGGAGCAATGTTGCCCCTCAAGTATCAAAACGGAGCAATGTTGCCCCTCCGTTAGAAACCCTAACCGTCAACATTAGTCGACCGTTAGTTGACCGTTAGGGTTTCTAATGGAGGGGCAACATTGCTCCGTTTTAATACTTCAGGGGCAAAATTTCTACGTTTCGGCGGAGCAATGTTGCCCCTGAAGTATCAAAACGGAGCAATGTCGCCCCTCCGTTAGAAACCCTAACGGTTGACCGTTAGGGTTTCTAACAGAGGGGCAACATTGCTCCTTCGAAAACTTAAGGGGCAAAATTGCTCCTGGGCGCGTACTTCAGAGGCAAAATTGGTACTTAACCCTTAATTTAATATGATTTTGAGCTAAACCTTGTTAAGAAACCAAAATTAGGACAGACTATGATTTAATACTGATTTTTTTTAGGGATTTATATAGTCCACATGAAGTGTTTGATTAAATGCTTTAGAAAAGAATTTTGTGGAATTTTAAAAGTATGGTAAATTTATACAATGGTATTGGAAAGGAACTTGATTTTGTAATAATATGAGGATGTTAAGACATGAAGAATTATATATAATGTTTTGATAGATATATACTTGTATGTATAGAGAAGCTAAATAATTCTTTCTTTCTTCTAAACTTGTTAAGAAAAATAGAATTGTGAATATATAAACTTGTGTGTATGTGGATTTATATGTGTGTGTATTGATTGTTAGAAATTTGGCGTTTAAATGCGATCACCACTCAGGGTTGAAAGGACCTCAATTAGAACACATGCACGTCCATTCAGAATGCAACCATAAAGGAAACTGACGATTGGGCTCTGTCGGTAGGGAAGGTGAAGACACGGTCTTGAGGGCTCTAGTATTGGTCTTTGCTTCACTAGGGACTAAAATGAAAATTTCTAAAGTTCATGGAGGGACTAAACTGAAATTTGTTGAAATGTGTCTTAGATTGAACTGTAAATTAGAACAACTTAGAATCCATTAACATCCTCATCATCATTTTTAGTATAGAAAAAGTCAAACTAACGGTCAATGGATAGTTTTTCTTTACTTTTGTAATCACATATAGTCACTTTTGCAATTTAAAAAAAAAGCACTTGGTGTTGTTGTTTCTAGTGTATTGGGTAGATAGAAATTGAATATACAGTAAATAAACAACATAACAAGAATCTGTATTTATTAGATGGAGCATACAAGTAGTTTGTATAATATAGAACACTACAAAAAAGAGAGGCATTAGTAGCGGTTAAAATGGCCTATTTGTAGCGGTTTACCAAACCGCAACAAAATCAACTGTGGCAAACCTAAGCGGTTTTAAACTCTAAATATCATGACCGCGACTGTATCTGTAGCGGTTACAAATAACCGC
Organism: Acacia melanoxylon; assembly: GCA_019022615.1. Classification (NCBI taxonomy): domain Eukaryota; kingdom Viridiplantae; phylum Streptophyta; class Magnoliopsida; order Fabales; family Fabaceae; genus Acacia; species Acacia melanoxylon. The sequence goes on from JAFJYJ010000003.1 coordinate 19,300,865, forward strand.
CACTATATGAGGCCAGACTGACTCCTTGTTTGACCAGTAGTCGCGGTTATGAAACCGCTACAAATGGAGGTCGACCACGTTTGTAGCGGTTATATAAACGCCACTAATTATATTAAAAAGGAGCGTCAAAAGGTATCAAAATTTGTATCGGTTACATGACCGCTACAAAATTTTCCCGCCAATTTTTAGGAATTTTTTGGCGCCAATATTTGTAGCGGTGTTCAACCGCTACAAAAAACATCCCGCCATTTTTTGGGAAAAATTTAGCGGCAGTTGAGTATTTAATTGTTGTTGCGGTTTTGAACCGCTACAAAATGTTCCATTTATATTTTAGTGTTTTGGATTTGTAGCGGTTTACTAACCGCTACAAATAGATGGAATAAAAAAAAAATTAAAGTAATTAATTAAATATTGTATTAATAATAATTTATATTTTTGGTGAAAATAAATTATATTAAAATATGATATTGGATTACATAAGGTTAATACGTAATAAAAAACAATGAGAATATGTAGAAAGTAAAAAGAATGTGTTAATTAAAATATAATTACTTCTACAAAAAATGTGTGTGAAGGTGGATCGAATAATATATACGAGAAAGTAGAAAAAAAGTGTAAAAAAATACGAAATGCACCTATAAGATAACAAAAGTTAGTATTAGCCGGTGTAGAAAATAAGCATTAGATTAGATGCGGTTAAACGACACTTACCCCCTTCAAACACTTGACCTCTTTGAGAAAACGTAAAACTATGAGTAAATACGGAGAGAAAACATGGAGAAGCAGGAACTAAAGCATATTAAATGTGGGTGGGTGGGGGTATTTATTGTGTATCTGGCGAATCATTTTGTAGCGGAGTACGTTAGTAGCGGTTTGTGACACGTCATTAGTAGCGGTTTCTTTTTGTAGCGGTTTTTTGTTAGTTTGGTAGCGGTTTTATGACCACTACAAATATTATTATGGTTTTTTTAAAAGAAAAATAAGAAGATTACAGATTAATACATTGCATAATTTTTTCTCTCAATCTTCGTCACCATCCCTACAAAGAAAGTTTAGATAAAATGTTGCGTGTGAGTTGAATATGTTTGAACACAAATAAAACTTTGGTTAAATGTTATTATTTCATAAAACGTATATTAAAAAACTTACCGAACTATAGGTAAATTTTCATCACTATCTGGGAACAAGTTGTCGAAACTGGCTGGCTGGAACGGCTCACAATCATAGGCGACGTTATCACCATCGTCCATATCGTAAAGGTCCCGAGGCTTTAAGTGAACCACCATATTCCAATCCACGTGCCTCTCATCGGCGACATAATAAACATGTTGGGCCTCTGAGGCAAGAATATACGGCTCGTCATCTTCGATGACAGGTGACCCGGTGTGAATAGGCTGGGAGAAATTCACCGATGTGATGCCTAAATCGTCAGTCGTGAGTCCCCGGGGCGTTGTCGTATTTGCCCACAAACACTTGAATAGCGTCACGGGGAAAAGACCTTGGTAAGTTAGTTTCACCACATCAAGCAGCTTTCCATAATACGGGACGTCACCGAACTGCATGTTCCCATCACTGCTGCTCGCATAACTCCTCGTCCCAAACGTGCCATATACACCCGAGTTTTGGGTCGGCAATCCACGATCTCATGAAACAAGTGCAAAACTTGAAACCATTGACATTGTATCTTGTAAATCTTTGGGCGTGGTCAAGCGGGCCAAGTGCGAGAGCTCGAATTCAGTGAGTGCGGGTTGTGGTCATTCATTATTCTCCTCCTAAACCAACCGGGGAATTCTTTGTGGGCCTTTCTATCAATTTTAGAGGATGTCTGCGTACGGATCCTCAGTTGACGCTTCACATGACTCCTGAATTCCCTGCAATTAAACATGTGATGACGAGCATGAAATTTGAGTATAAAATGTAAGGAAATATATAGGATAACAATATATATATATATATATATATATATATATATATATATGTGTGTGTGTGTGTGTGTGTGGAATTCTTACTGAAGGTACGGTTCAACTTTAGTGCAATTGATCAAGACATGTCTATGTGCTTGAATCTTCTCAAGTGCCGTGAGTTTGAAATTCTCACTTCCGCCAACTGGTTTACCAACATGAGGGACTAACAACTTTGTTCCTGATGGCTCTGGCTCAGGACAATCATCAACACGAGGCGGTCGGTTGAATGACATCTCAATGTCATCAAAGTACCTGGAACAAAAATACAAGACCTCATCCCCAATATAGCCTTATGCTATTGAACCTTCAGGCCACGCCTTATTCCTCACGTAAGACTTTAGTTTCCCAAGAAACCTATAAATTAATGAAGGGAACATGTCGATCCATCAATGGTTAGACGTGGGACTAGGGAGTAATATAATGCTAAAGTAATTAATTTTAAATGAGTACCTCTCAATAGGATACATCCATCGGTAGTGAACCGGGCCAGCAAGCTTTGTTTCGTGAACAAGGTGTCGTCAGTGAACCATGACCGTGAAGAATGACGGAGGAAAGATCATCTCTAAATGACACAGTGTAAGAATGATTTTCTGTTGCAGCTGGTCGAGCTCCTCCACGATCAAAACCTTGGAACACAACTTCCGAAAGAAAGTACAAAGCTCGATCAAAACGATCGACACGTCCAGTGGCAACGTATTTTTGATGGCCAGCGGAAGTAACTGTTGCATAAGCACATGTGAGTCATGACTCTTCAGCTCAGTGACCTTTCGAGCTGCATGTCAACACATCATGAAATGTTGCTTGAATACCCGTCAGGAACTTTTATCTTCTTCAACGTCGCGAGGAAGATTTCCTTGTTCGGTATTGTCAGGGTGAATTTTTCCGGTTGAAATTTGTCATGCTCATCCGGCCATGCGTCTCCATGAACCCCCATCTCCCGTAAATCTTTCCTTGCTTGAAGATGATCTTTTGACTTGCCTGGTTCGTTCAGAATCTTGTACAACACATTGTCGCACACATTCTTCTCAATGTGCATTACATCCAAAATGTGTTGGAGCAAATTATCTTTCCAATACGAAAGAGTGAAGAAGATGCTTATCTTCCGCCATTGTTGGGGCGTAGAACTAGAAGCTATCTTCCGCCTTTGCTACATTGTCTTTTTTACTCAAATTCAACATCCAAAGCTGCTCTAGGATTTTTGCACCGGATAAATTCCGAGGAGGTCCTCGTTTTTCCTATTGCCCATTGAAATGATTGCGTTGCAACCTAAACCTGTGCGCACCATCGAGAAACCTCCGATGACCCATGAAGCACCACTTGCGACTGTGGGGAAGGCGCACCGAGTCAGAGTCAAAATTGCAAGCCGGACACGCAAGGCCGGTATGCATATTCCACCCGGATAATGTTCCCAGTTCAGGGAAGTCACTGATAGTCCATATCAACGCCGCACGCAAGTTGAACAGTGTCTTCTCATGCGCGTCATACGTCTCGACGCCAACATTCCACAACTCCACTAACTCCTTCATAAGCGGTTGGAGATACACATCGATGTCATTTCCCGGTGCCTTTTTGTCTGGAATCATCATGGACATAATGAAAGAGCTCTGTTTCATACACATCCAAGGCGGCAAGTTGTAAGGTATCAAAACAACTGGCCATATACTATAGCTTGTGCTAAGATTTCCAAACATATTAAAACTGTCGGTCGCCAATGCAAGACGAACATTTCTCGGGTCTGCCGCAAAATCAGGAAAGTCTGAGTCGAACGCTTTCCAAGCTTCAGCATCCCGTGGATGTCTGAGTTTACCATCTTCGCTCTTGTCAACTTCATGCCACCTCATATGCTCATTTGTCTTAGACGACATAAACAGTCTTTGTAGGCGAGGTTTTAAAGGAAAGTACCTTAAAATCTTTGCGGGTTTCTTCTTCTACTTCTTTCCCTTCCGAACTGCCCTGAACCTCAAAGTGTGACACTTCTTACAAGTCTCCCTCCGAGCATCCTCTCCCCAATAAAGCATACAGTCGTTGGGATAGGCATCGATTTTTTCGTAGTTTAGGCCTAATCTGTTGATTACCTTCTTGGCCTCGTAGAAGGTTGTGGGAATGTCCGCGTCAGGGAAAGCATCTCGTAGTAATTCCAGCAACATCGACATTGCCTTATCAGTGATCCAACACAAGCACTTGATATGGTACAATTTGATCAGAAAAGATAATTTTGAGTATTTCTGACAACCTTGATACAAAGGACGATCGCTTTCATCCATTAGGGCGAAAAATTCCCGAGCTGCATCATTCCTGTAGAAAATTGGTTCTGAACCATGAACTTCTGCCGTGAAGTTGTCATCTTGAACACCGAAAGCATCATGAACAGCTTCATTAACCGGATCATGTTGATGTCCTTGATTTGCTACTTGTGAGGTTTGAGGAAGATGATCCCCGTATCTCATACCACGCTTCTCACCATGAACTTGCTAGAATGTATATCCTTCTGGGAAAGGCTTGACAAGAAGATGTTCCATAGCGTCTTCTCGAGTTTGCCACTTCTTAAACTTGCATCTACAACAAGGACACACAATCTTGCCAATGTAATACCCGTATAATTATTTATCTGGAATATTATATTTCAATAGATAATACCTATTGAAAATAGGTGAATATGTGGTTTCAAATAATAAGTAATAATTATCTTATTTCCTAAGGTAATTTCTATTGAAATTAGGGTGAATAAAGAGCTAAAAATCCCTAAATGCAATTGTGGGCCATAAAATACCCGAAAATATTATGATAAATCCTAAGAGGCAATGAAATATTTATTAAAAATTGGAGAATATGTTGTCTCTAATTTAGGTAATTTTTGGGATTAATTTCCTTGGAAAATATTGAGGCAAGATTTAATATTATTTTGGGGATCATAATTGACCCCATGATTTTTAATATTTTACATGGGATATAAAATACCAATGTAAGTAAAATAATTGTGAGATAATGATTTATCCTAATTAAGAAAATTATCAAAAATTAGTAAGTGGCTAATCTGGTAATTAATGGGATAATTAAGGTATAAAGTAAATGAATTAAAAATAATTTAAATAATTATTTTTAATTGGAGAAATTCAAAATTATTAAATAAATAAAAAATAAAAAAAATAAAATATTAATAAAATATTTTATGCTTAGAAAAATAAATAAAAAATAAAAAAAAAAAAAATAAATATCATGATATTTTTGTAAAATTGTATTATTATATAATATAGTGAATAGTAATGGAATAAATAGGAAACGGATCCTATCTAGAGAACCAGGAATAGGAATTCCAAAGTCAAGGTAAAATATTGATCAGTGAGTTTTTACCTTCAAGTGACTCTTCTTAGGAAGTTAATTCCGAATTCTGTGAGCGCATTTGCCTAATAAGACGAAATAGGGAAAAATGCGATATTCACATTTTGGATTTGAAGAAAATAATTATAACTCAACATCTAGAGATGAGTTTATAATTATCTGGACATATTTGGAATCAGTGAATTATTATCCGAGATTGATGATTAAAGCGATTTCCGACACCGGACGTGTTCGGACACGTTTTCGAGAAAACTTCAACTGGATTGTTGGAACCCGTAAGGGACCGAAATCTAAGTTAAATTAGATATTATTGATGAGGAAGAGAAGATCTTCAAAGTTATGAATCCAGAATTTTGAGATTTCTCCGAAGAGACGCAAACGGAGACCGAACAGGGGAAAATCTGTTAACCGGCCATAAAGTAAGTTGACTCACCATTTTTGGACCAATTGTTTGCTGCCAAATCAGCCTTGAATGTCGACCAACATGCTGCATGGCTAGGAATTAAACACCATTATGCTTTATTTTACTTGGTTATAAGGTAAGAGAAAATTACAAGATTTGGAATATGGAAATTACCAAAGTGGCACAATTTTTGCCTATATAAAGGCATGAGCACCTTCTTCATTTTTCACACCAAAAATATGCCCCTTAGAGAGAAGTTAGAGAGAGAAGCTGCGGAGAAAGTCCGAGCAAAGTCGGGTAAGTTCTTCGGTCCTTAGTCTTTAGTTTCGGTAGTTCTTTCGGTAGATATAGTAGGAATGCTAGATTTATCTTTAATTTTTCAAGATAGTCTAGATATCATATTTAGGGGTAAATATGATACATATTTCGAAAATATGATGAGGGAAAAGATCTGTCAAAATTCCGGAGAGATATAGCGAAAAAAAGCCGCGAAATTCCGCCGATTAGGGGTTCGGGGGCAAAATGGTAATTTGTACCTAAAATGCCTGTTATACTGCTAAGAGTTGTTAAATATTATCCTTATAGGATATCGGTTATAATCGAGCCATTTGTTGTGCCGCCGTCGTACATTTTTGCTTTCACCCGCTGTCAAAAATCACCGTTTTCCGTAAAACGTACCGTAGTCGACAACGAAGGTACGTTCGCGTACTGTAACATTAACTCTGATGTTTATTGTATGCATATATGTGCTATGTGTATTGTGTGAGTATAGTTGTTATGTTGTATGCTGTACGTTCGCGTACTGTAACATTAACGCTGATGTTTATTGTATGCGTCTATGTGCTATGTGTATGGTATGTCTATGTGAAGTAGTCGATAGCTCTGTGGTATGCTTATTGTACTGTTATTATGCTTGCTGGGTGTTGGGATACGTTGGCTAAGTGCGAATACCATTGCTAAGTGCGAATACCATTGCTAAGTGCGAATACCATTGCTAGGTGCGAATACCATTGCTAGGTGCGAATACCATTGCTAAGTGCGAATACCATTGTGAAGTGCGAACCGTATGCTAAGTGCGACATATCGCCGGGGGCTTATATGATGTTGGGGTATGCTTGTTAGTGTGCTCATATCTTGTCTATGTGGTGTATATAAACATGAGGTTAACCGTTACGAGGTTCAATGGGCATTGAACCTCGCTCTTAATATAGCGACGGTGTTACGGAGGAACGAGGACCGAGGAGAAAGGCAAGCAAAGACGCATAGGGACTCGGTGAAGACTTTCCTCTACTCGCTATTTACTTTTGAAAACTCTCGGTCATTGTACCGCTTTTGTAATCAGCCAAACTTACGGCATTTTGAATATAAGTATCAGTTACTCAATCGCTCCGATGCTCTACTCTGATGAAAAAAAAATTATACTGCTTTTGAAAACGGGATGTTTCACTTGCCATTAATGCTAGTGTGAGAGAAGGCGGAATCTAAGAAATTTTTCAATCCCGCTAAATATACAGGAGAACTGCACGATAGCTTGATCCATGACTTATCCATTTGTAGTTAACAAAGCTAGGATACAATATAAATGTAGAGAGAATGTTTAATTACCTTCATAACAGCACCTGAGATGTTTAAATGCAACATAGAAACACTTTGTAGCGGTTCATTAACCGCTACAGGAATAGTCACAAATATGAAAATTCAATTAGTCGCGGTTCTTTAACCGCTACAAATTTTGAATTCAAAATCCCGCCAACATTTAGTCGCGGTTAATAAACCGCCACAACAACCGATACAAATTGGCGATGTTGAATTCAAAATCCCGCCATAATACCAGATTCTATACAGAATTCCTCGAAGGGGCCATCATATTCTCCCCCACGATCGCTCCTTACCACTTTAATTTTCTTGTTAAGTTGATTTTCAACTTCATTCTTATATTGTTTAAACGCAACAATAGCCTCATCTTTACTATTAAGCAAATAGACATAACAATATCTACTATAATCATCAATGAATGTAATAAAATATTTCTTATTACCCCTAGATGGTACAGATTTCATATCACATATATCAATATGTATTAAATCTAACAACTCAGTTGATCTTTCAATAGAAGAAAAAGGTAACTTAGAAAATTTTGATTCAATGCATACTTGACACTTATCTTTATTTGAACAATCAACTTTAGGCAATAATTCTAAATGAATTAAATTTTTAATTGATTTATAATTAACATGTCCTAATCTTTGATGCCATAAATTAGAGGACTTAAGCATATAGATAGAAGCAATATTATTATTAATAGCACCATTATTGGTGACAGTCATTACATTAACTTTGAAAAGCCCTCACTAAGGTAACCTTTTCCAACATACATATCATTCTTAGAAAGTATAAACTTATTAGAAACAAATACAAGCTTAAAACCATTCTTGCTTAAGAGGGATCCAGAAATTAAATTCTTGCGAATATCAGGCACATGAAGCACATCATTGAGAGTCATGACTTTTCCAGAAGTCATCTTTAAAACCACTTTCCCAAAACCTTCAACCTTTGAAGTAGAAGAATTTTCCATATATAGTTGTTCATCTTGCTTCGCAGGGGTGTAAGAAGAGAACATCCACTTGTTTGCACATACATGCCTGGTGGCACCAAGATCCACCCACCACTCCTTGGTATTTCCAACCAAGTTATATTGCATTACAACCGCTTTGAAAGACTCATATTATCCATCATATCGTGGTATTGTCAACCATATTGGCTTGGTGTTCTTCTTCTTGAGATTCTTTGGCTTCTTGCAATCCTTGGCACGGTGGCCAGGCTTCCCGCAATTATAGCACTTGCCTTTGAATTTCTGTCCTTTGCTATGGCCTTGTTTGGATGATCCCTCGTTAGAGCATTTCCGTTTCTTGGGCTTTAGACCATCTTCAACAATGTTGGCATTTGAAACTATAGGATTGTTGCCAAGTTTCTTTTCAGAAATCTTGTTGTCTTCTTCTATTCTCAATCTTACAATCAAATCTTCAAGTGACATCTCCTTACGCTTGTGCTTAAGGTAATTCTTGAAGTCCTTCCAAGATGGTGGCAATTTCTCAATAAATGCAGCAACTTGGAAAGACTCACTTAGAGACATCCCTTCAGCGTGAATCTCATGCACGATTAATTGAAGTTCTTCAACTTGACTCACCACAGATTTAGAATCAAGCATCTTGAAGTCCAAAAATCTGCCAACTATAAATTTCTTCAAGCCATCTTCAGTTTTGTACTTTTTGTCTAGACTCTCCCATAATGCTTTGGTTGTATCCAAAGCACTATATGCAGTATACAGTGTATTGTCTAGTCCATTGACAATGTAGTTTCTACAAAGGAAATCAGAATGCTTCCAAGCATCTATCGCAGTAACCTTTTCCTTGTCAGCCGGTTGTCCTTCTTCCAATTTTGGAGCATCTTCAGTGAGAAACCGTGCCAAGTTCAATGTGGTTAAATAGAAAAACATTTTCTGTTGCCATATTTTAAAATCATTCCCATTGAACTTTTCTAGTTTTTCACCATGCAGTAGAACATGACCACTTGGGTTAATCAGATTGGTACTCGTACTTGCCATTTCTATTGTTAAAAACAGAAACTCTGATTAATCACACAGATTAATCCACAAACAATATAATAATAATATTCACAAAAAATAAACACAGATTCAATTCAATATCACTACCAACGTATGAAATCAGCAAAGATATAAATTAATATAAAAAGATTTCAATAAAAAATTGTCTTAAGATTGTTGTTTCTAGTGTATTGGGTAGATAGAAATTGAATATACAGTAAACAAACAGCATAACAAGAATCTGTATTTATTAGATGGAGCATACAAAGAACATACAAGTAGTTTGTATAATATAGAAAAGCTTTAAACAAACTCACAAGACTGCCGATATGGTAATGGAAAAAAATGCAGAAATCCGGGCCCAACTTTCGTTATGTCCTTAAGACAATTTTGCTCCCTCAATACGGATACCAAAGGTTTTCTGAGCAATTGCCTCCCAGGATAGAGCGGATTCTTCGTCTCCAGAGAGATGGCTCTGTCTGTCTGAAGCCCAAGCGAATCCAACGAGTCTGCTTTCGGAATGCACAGAATGTATATGCAGAATGCAGAGAGAGAGAGAGTATGCAGGAAAAACGTAATCTAATCTATGACTAGGGCGCCCTATTTATAGACTCTGAAAAAACACAATCAGACGGACTCATCTGTTGCTGCGAACTGGTGCATTGTGCAGATAGACGCACCAGAATGGAACGAACAGAGGCGACCTGTGTCTGTTGTCGGCGAACTGGTGCGTCGTACGAACAGACGCACCATAACGGAGCGAACGGATCGCAAAACGTAGCTGCTGGTTGGAAAACTCAGAGAGGTACAACGGAATTATTTAAACGTTCGGAAATTCAAAAAAGTAATTTAATAAAAAATTATTTTTTATCCAAAAAATAATTTAATAAAAAATTAATATTTTATTTCACACGCGCGGACCAGACCGGGTGGGCTGGATCGACTGAACCGAACCGAGCCGATGGCGCACGTGTGGTGGACCAAGGGTCACCTAAGTCCTCACCCCTCCACAAAAGTGGGTTGGCCCAAGGGCCCAATTAGTAGGAGCCAAGTTGGAGCTTATATACCCTCCAACTTCTCTCCAACTAAGCAATGTGGGACTCTTATCCACACACACATTCCTTCTTATTTTTTTCCTCTTCTTTTCCATCCTTCTTCTTATTCATAACCTATGAGATTTTCTCCTAAATTCTAACAGGTGTTAGGTGCACTTTAGGATAAACTATATGTAAGTGTATTTTTGTACCTTAACCCTTCTTTAATTAATGTTATTTGATTACGAACAACTGACGACCCATAAATCAAGAAATATCTTTATAAGATTGTGTCACACAGGGTTCAAAGGATTTAACAGAATGTTGTATTTTATAAACAGCCAGCTCTTTTTGGAAACACCAAATTCTTTGTATGCAACGTAAACATGCATGTGACTTCATAAAGTGATATGGTCCATTCACACCCCATTTTCAACAATAAAAGTCTTGCATTCATACACAAATAAGTTTGTGTGTAGTTGCTGACATAAAGTAAGAAACTTTATACCATTCCACGCCACCAAATCAGCTTCTACTGTTTCTTCATCTTCATTTCTGTAAAACCACGTCACGCTTTATCTTGATCCTACCAAAAAAAATAAAAATAAAAATAAAAATGACAAAGGTGGAATTTGCAGTAATGAAGTGTAGGGACATATATAGATTCAATTACTTTTTTAACACGTCATGCGTGCTTCAGAGTTTTACTCGACACTAAGTAATCTGCAGTATAAATAACCTAGCAAGTACACAAATGAACATCATCAAACACAACGTTGCTCCCAAAACCTGAGCTCTCTCTCTATTTCTTCAAGGTTCTAGTGGGAATCAGAAGCAGGAGAAGCCATTTGGCGAATTAAGCAGCATGAGAAGTTGAATTGTGTGTGGATTTAAGATGGTGACCTTGAGAACACTGTGGAGGAAAATGAAGAAGGAGAAGAAGAGGTTTTTCAGTGGTTCATCGCCTACAGTTCATAATGTACTGTACGACATTGATTCTTATTCTCACAACTTCGATGATGGTTATTCCTCAGACCCAGATGATGCTTCTAGATCTTTCTCTGCCCGTTTTGCTATTCCCTTCTCTAAGTCTTTTGTCAAGATCTGTGAATTGAGTAGTGATGGTGATAACAGCAGTGAAATGAGTTGTTGATATGATCGGTTCTTCAATTTACACCAGAAATTGTACAATCTCCGTTGTGTACGCAGGTGTAGCTTAATCACCTGTAAATACATACATACATTCTCCGTATATATTAATATACAGAATTGTGTTTTGTGAATTGCAAACATGATTTGTGAATCATAATGCTATCAGAAAAAATAAATTACAAGAAGTATACCCCTCATAAACTATGGACAATTGATGGGCCCATTTCTTAGATATTTGTAATACAATGTACAGTGCGTATGCCTAGTTGTTATGGGTATCACGATGAACACCGTTAAAATTAACAGAATAAATATATATTGATTATCAAAATTTTCAAGTGTGTATTGGTCGAAGTATATGATGGGTATAATGTAGCAGACAGAGCAATGATAATAGTGACAGTGATCAAAGAGGTTGCTTGAGTCCCATTTCTTAATGAAGAGATTGATGAGAACATTTATTGCATCATTCTGTCTAACCATTACTTTACTTCGTCCCATTTTCTTTTCTTTTCTTTCACAATTGCTGTTTAATCTCTCAACGAAAGATTAGGAATTCTGGGAATCAATGTTGATAGGAAGTTGTGTTGGGAATTTCCGGTCAACGGCAGTGTTAAAATTAATGTGAATGCAGCTAATAAGACTGTGTTCTTATTTTGCTTAACTAATTAGAATATAGTCTGGTTTTGTCTTGTTATTCTTTGATCTTATGGTATAGGTAGTCTTCGTAGGTTTAATTTATTTTTGTTCCTTTGGAATATATAGCTTGTAACTAGGCTTTATTTATTTATTTTCCCTATTTTTTTTTGGGTCTTCCTCTATTATATATTGGTGACTGTAATATTTTGTTTTGGAAATTAATAAAAATTGAATCTTTTGGAAAAAAAGAAAAGAAAAGAAAAAGCCTGAAAACGCAATTATCTCCCATGAGTTTCCCTCTCACGAGTTGTTGTTTTTAAAATCATTTGTCATGTAGGATTAAAATAAGATGAGTTGTTGTATTTAATTAGTCAGAGTACATATAAGGTGACACTCACAGAGTATGTAAGTATTTCTCCTCCGAAAGTCTATACACCATCTACTCCATTTTTTTCAAAGTTATATTTTAAACTTTTGGGGAAAATTTGCACCTTAATAAAATGACATGGATGACAAGTAGATTGCTAGTTTAGCGATATTTGGTTAACTAACAATCAAAATCAAAATCAATGGGGATATCAGCCAGCGAAAAAGTGCTCTTTTTTTTTTTAACACTTTTAGTACAAAATTGCCTCTGGATGAAAACTTCCAGAGAAAAATATCCGTATTATTCATTATAATTTATGAAATATTAAATTGGATAATATAATTTTTGGTCCCTCAAGTTAATTTGCTCTTATTTTCGCGTTAGTCCCTCAAATTTCAAACAAGAGGTTTTAGCCCCTCCAATAGCAAAATATGTTTTTTTGATTTTGACTACTACGACCCATATGCCTAGAAATCTCTTACAAGATTGTGGCGCATTAGGTTCAAAGGATTTAACAGAATGTTCTATTTTATAAACAGATAGATCCTTTTTAAAACAGCAAATGCTTTGAACGTAAGCAAAGTTGGTTCAAACTCCATGGTTGGTCTCATTAACCAACATACTTTTTTTCCACTTGATGACATAACACGATAACCCATTTGAATCCGAGCTCAAAAGGTGAAAAATACAGTCACACCCCACTTTCAAAAATTGAGTCCTAGATACATATGTAATTGCTGACAAAGCAAGAAACTTTATAGCATTATTTCAAAAATTAGATTCGATTTCTTTTTTCATTCATTTGCATAAATTATTCATTTGCATAAATTTAAACCACGTCACGCTTTATCTTCATCCTTTCAAAACTAACGATAAAGGTAATGAATTTGGCTGTAAAGTTTGTCGGTCCATTCAATTACTTTTACTTTGTAACACATCATGCGTTGCTTCAGACTTTTTATTGACATCAATTTATTTGTCTATAAATAACCTACCTACTCTCCATGAACCTCAAACACAACATTGCTCCCAAAACCTAATCTCTCTCTCTCATATCTATTTATCTGTCTCAATCTCTTTCTTCCCAGTTCAACCTAGTTGTGGTAACCAGAAGCACAAGCAGAAGCAGAAGTTATACTGTGTGTGGATCGAAGATGGCGAACCTGGGAAAATTGTGGAGGAAGATGAAGAAGGAAAAGAAGAAGTCGTTACAGTACGACATTGATTCTTACTCTAAGAACTTCGACGATGGTTATAATTCCTCCGATTCAGATAATGCTTATTCATCTTTTTCTGTTCGTTTTGGCATTCTTAATTCCAAGGTTTCTTTCGACAAGCGTTGTGAAGAGACTAGCAGTGATGATGATACCAGCAGCCAAATGAGTTGTTGATATGATCAGTTCTTCTATTTAGACCAGAAATCGTAGGTGTAGCTTGTAAATACATATATGGAATTGTAAATTCACTAAATTGTTAATGAATCGTGGTCTTGTTGATTCTTAAGTTGTACTTAATTGTAGCTTAAACTGTTACTAATTTAATAGTTTTTTTATATTTATATTAAACTTCATTTAAGCTTCCGTTTTTGACAGTTATATATTTACATTAATTACACTGACAAAATCAACCGATTTTTAACCCAGAAAAGAAGATGTTTGAGTCGGATCCTTACAAGTTCATCTAGTGACAAAACGGAAAAATTAGAACAAAGGACATGAAGTGAATAATATTTAATAACAAGGACTATAAAAATTATACTCCCTCCAATTCTAATTATAGGAACTAATTACCAGATTTTGGAGAGATTAAGGATAGTGGTTAAATTAGTTAATTGTATTCATTTTTCCAAAATACCCTTATTCTTGATATTGTGGATTGAAGATAGAATAAGCTGTTAAGATTCTTTTCATTTGTTAAAGTGAGCCTCCCGCCCTTTTCGGCGGTTTTTTTTTGTGGTCCATAAGATTTAGTTTTGTTTGGGCCTAATATACTAATAAGTTGATTCTGTATTTTCACTCAAAGGGATTTAAATCTTTTAAATTAGAAGTTTATAAAATATTGAAAAAGTTAAAACTTCATAAATAGGATCCAGATCACTCCAATTGAGTAAAACATTATAAATAGGATCCAGATTGGTGGAAGATGTTTTTTTTTTTTGGTTTTTTGTTTTGTTTTTTTGAAAAATAGGTAGTGAACATCTTGTTCTGCACCAGCCAACGGTTGTAGAATGGGGTGGCGAAACTAATTAATATTTTGTTAGGTTATTTTAGGGAAAAAAAATCAATCACTTTGGATGGATAGTTATAGGAAAATATTTTTAAAGAAATATTATAATTATATTATTTAAAAATAAAAAAAGAAAGTAGAATCTCTCACTTGATAAAATATAAGTGTGCTGTTAAATTAATTATTGTAGAGGAAGTATTAATGGGGGTGATATGGAAAAATATGATAAAAATTGCTCAAAATTATTTTATTAAAAAAATAAAAATGGTAGAATTAAGGTGCATGTGACATTAATGAGTTGCAAACATTAATTACTTTATAGAATATATATGTACATTATTAAATTATTATTTTATTTAATTATTATTGAAACAATATCAATATGGGTATTTTAAGAAGAAATTGACAAAAATTAAAATTTGTATCTATAATTAGGACCAAGACAACCTCTCAAATGTGTTCCTATAATTAGGACCGGAGGGAGTAAATATTTAAAATGACTGATATCAACTCTTTAAACATGTCTTTTATTTGAGGGAGTACTTGATAAATATATATTTTATAATTAAATATGTGTATATTTTATGATATAATGAGTTTGATTTATTAATATTTTATACCTGTTTAATTATCTTTTATATATTTATCTATCTTGTAATTAAATATAGGATAAAAAAAATATTATAACAGAAAATCTATTGATATCCTATTTTGTTGTGCAGGAGATATTATGTGATCTAAGAGAGGCAATAAATTAAATTGAAAAGGATATAATATAATATATATTATTATATTATGTTAGAAGTGACCAAGACGTGGGGTCCACACATAAAAATGAAGCAGATCATGTACAGGAAGCAATTGTTACAGATGTTTAATGGTTTAAAGGATATTAAGGTGATATAATATAATATCAAATGAAAGGAATGAAGATATATTCACAACGGCCCAACACGCAAAAGATCCAAGCAATATATATTAGGCAAGAAACGCACGGACATACAAAGCCGCAAGCCAAGAACGAGAATGAGGAGAATTGGGACTGCATAGCGGCGGCTGAGAGCAAGAGAGGCGTTTCGATTTTCTTCATCATTTCCACGGAAGGATGAGAGGACTGTGGAGGCGACGGAGAAACTTTCTTTTCTCTCTCTCTCTTTATTCTTTGAACCTGAATTCTTATCTTTTTGTTATGGTTTTTAGTATAGCCATGTGCGGCTAAATTTTCTTTTCAACCTAGATAACCTATGAATTTGTTTAGGTTCTAGATTTTATTCTCATGGATTAGTTTTACTTAATTTTATTTCAGTTTATTTAATCTTGTCTGATTTGTTATTGCTTATTAATTGGCCACTATTAAGCATGTTTTGGGGGGTTTAGGATTGAACTTGGAAGATGGAATCTTAAATTGACCTTGGATTAAATAATGTGGAATTAGGTTTTAATCTAATTTACGTCAGGATAGACATATACCTAGAAGCTTTGTATAATCAAATTAGAGTGAACCCGATCTAAAACACATCTTATTTAGTTGTGTGGGGCATTACATAATTTATTAAGATAGGTATATAAATGGACCGGAAGACATTTATAGACATTAATACTCTAGATTAGTTGACTATGTTAAGTCAAAATTAATTTAGTGGGGATAAAATCTAAGAAACAAATAAGAGATTAGTGACTCTAGGTTGCTCGTTCGATTAGTGTTGTAGTTTGTTTATTTTAATTTTAGTTTTAATTTCTTTTATTTTAATTAAATTCAATTTGTTTTGCTCAACTTAAATGAAAGTGTAAAATTAATGCTTAACTAAAGTTGGTGATCTAAGTCATCATTGGGAACGATACTTTTCTTATCACTTTATTACTTGATTCGCCCGTATACTTTCGAGTTTATAGGCTATAAAGTTTTTCCCTATCAATACTCTAGGAGTAAAGGAACAAAAAATCTAAACTAAATTTTCAATTGAATCTATAATACAAAATTTGAATATTTGAATGCTTGGTAACTTGTTATGTTTGTAGAATAGAAATATACTTACCAAACTTACATGATTATATAAGACTTGTGCTCAAGTACTAAACATAGGAGTTAGTTAATTAGAAGGTTTACTTTAGTCATAAATGTAAGATCTCAATCTATAGTATCTTTTTAATTTATAATATTTTCTTTAAATTAATCTCGTTAGTTGCACATATTAAGAAAGTTTCCTTTAAGAGGTAATTTCAACGCAAATATATGATTAAAAAAGTTTGGGAAACTAACACACATTCTTATTTATAAATAAATAATTTAACTACTTTTCTTTATTTATGCAAATTAACTATCTAACTTGGTACATTAAGTATAGGAGGGAGTATTATAATTGAAATGCTCTTAGTGGGTTGAAAAACACTAACAGATAATTATAAGTTCTAAACTAGTAAATAGTTTTAATTGCAATTAAAATTTCAGACACTAACCAATTTTAACTCTCCCCATATGATAAATCTTACTAGCTAGCTACCTCTATTCGCCTTTCTTTTCACAAAGATCTCAAATTGAAATAAGGAAAATTGGATCAAACAAAATCTATACAATAAAAAAGTACGTATAGCAGAAAATTTTAGTATATACATAATCTCTTCTGTGATCTGATTAATGACCTATTGGGTTGAAAGAATTTAAAACGGAATGTTCCATTTCATAAAACAACTAACTCTCCTTTTTTTAGTCAAAAAACAACTCTTTTTTGAAGCAACAATTTCTTGGTATATGTCAATAGCACTTGTCTCCTTTGGTTCGTCTCATTATTAGCCAACACATTTTTTAACCACTTTGACATCACACAGTAATAGCCCATGTTCATCGATCTGACTTCAATTTCAAAAATAAAGTGTTACTTACACATGTATGCGTGTGTGTGTAGTTGCTGAGAGCAAGAAAAATTTTAAAGCATATTATCTGAAACCCGAAATCAACTTTGATTCTTCTTTATTCATTTCAACTACCACGTCATGCACGCTTTATCCTGATCCTATCATAACTAAAGATGAAGCTGAATCTGACTGTACAAAGCATAATGTTGATTCGATTCCTTTTTAATTAACACGTCATGCGTAATTCATAATTTTCCTCGACATTATGCTTCTACATCTTTCTCTGCTGAAGGTTCTTAATTTTCTTTTTTCTTTTTTTGATACAAGAAGGTTCTTAACTTTCTGAATTAACGTTTTTTATTTTTACTCCCAGAAGACCCAAAAGTCAAGAAATCTCTTTTACGATTGTGACTCATTCAGGTTCAAAGAATTTAACAGAATGCCCTATTTTATAAACATCTACCTGTTTCTGGGAAAAATAAGTATTCTTGTATGCAAACAATGTTTGTTAATTGTCACAAGAAAAGAAAACAATGTCTGTTAATTTCCATGGTTCATTTCGCTAGCCTACACACTTTCTCCCACTTGACCTCACAGAAAGATAGCCCATGTGGATCTGACTTCATAAGTCAACAGGGTACAGTCACACACCATTTTCAATAAATAAAAAAATAAATAAAGTCTTATTACATATGTGTGTACTTGCCGACAATATTGCAGCAACTTTTATAGAATTTTATCTGCATAAATTAAAACCACGTCATGCTTTATCGTGATCCAATAAAAACTAACGATAAAGGTACTGAGAATTTGGCTGTAAAGCGTAGTGATGACAGTAAAATAGATTTGCTTGTCGATGGATTCAACTATTACTTTTTAAATCGAGTAATTTAATTTGTCAATAAATAACCTACCTACCCTCTGCATGAACTTCAAACACAATATTGCTCCCAAAACCTAATCTCTCTTTCTCTCCCATCTATTTAATTTGTGTATCTCATTCTCTTTCTTCCGAGTTCTATCTAGTAGTGTCAACCAGAATCAGAATCTGAAGAAGCATAAGAAGTTAAATTGTGTGTGGATTGAAGATGGTGAGCTTGAGAAAGTTGTGGAAGAAGATGAAGGAGTAGAAGAGGCTGTTCTTATATTCATCGCCTGCAGTTCATATTGTACAGTACGACATTGATTCTTGCTCTCTGAACTTCGACGATGGTTATTGTTTTTTACGCATATATAGCTGTTGATATTTGACTTCATGGTAATATAAATTTTCTTTTCAAAGTATTTGTATAAAAGCACAATTGATGATTTGAATTAACGTGGATTTGACTAGGGCTATTCACTATAATTAATAACACTTTTGAAAAAATTTACTTGCCTTATAAATTGTTGCATTACAAAAGTGAAAGGAAAAAACAAATTGAAAACAAATTCGTTGGTCCCTCTTGCTTTTATTTCCGACTTTTTCCACAAGGCGTAGAAGTTTCCTTGCCATTTGTGTTTAATTATGGATGGGACCTTTAACTCACAAACTGAAGCTTTTTGGTCAAACTTCTGTTAATAATCAAACTTATGAACTTACGATAGCTCTCTATCTCTCTCTCTCTCTCTCTCTCTCTCTCTCTCTCTCTCTCTCTCTCTCTCTCTCTCTCTCTCTCTCTCACACACACACACACACACACACACACACTCACTTCATCTTATCCTTATTATAAGGACCAGTCAACAACTTTGCATAGTTAAGTGGAATAATAGCTAATTAAGTATCCAAAAAATGTTGTTTTGGAAGAAGCAACAAGCCTAAGCATGGCTTTAGGTAGCACCCATAAACATTAAAAAGCAAGTTGCGACATCAAAATGGAATTAATTTAGGACCATTTAGCCTAATAAAAATTGTCAAAACAAGATCATCAGGTATTGAACAAACAAAAATGAAAAGACAGAAGAAAGGGGCATTGATATATTTACTGCATTAAGTGAATGTTGAGAAGGGATATACCCAATGTTATTAAAATCGAGATTCTATACAAGATCGAGAGGAGGGTGAAGATTGTAAATTGTGGGATCGACACGGATCGTAGGATCCTATTACCTAAGATATAAATTATATTCGACTATATATATGCATGTAAAATAACTAACATCAATTGTAAGACTCATAAACATAATATAAAAGTAACAATAATAATAGAGTTGTCAACTTGGCAATATATAACATTATATAACAGTGCTAGTATGCCTTCAGGCCATCTTTTATATTGATTTTAATTTAATTGTTTTTCAAGTCATGTTTTGTAAGAAAAATTGATGTTTATTCCTTAAAATGAAAATTGTGAAATATCGCCAGGGGTTTTACTGTTTTAGCCTCCGCTTCTCTTCAGGCTTTTGGTCTCTTCCCTAGTATTCGCTACTTGTGTCTCCGATTCGTACTCAACTTCTTTGAGGCCTGAGCCATGGAGTCTTTGGCCACACTGCATCACTGTCGCCCACCTCTTCGCTTGTCACTCCATCATCTTCCTCCTTCACTGTCAACTCCCATATCTTCCGTCTCCTTCAGGTCTCTACTACCCCGTGTTTCGCCATCGCAACTCTCGTCTTTCTCTTTCAAATCATACCTTGGTCTCTTCAGGATTGTGTGATACCAGCGATTTCTACGCTTTACTCGTCGATCCTATTATTCCAAAGCAATCTACGATTTTTGTGGCCAACTAGATCGTGTGGTTTCTGAAAATCGAGATTTCGTGCGATCCTACGAGTTAAATCGCGATTTTCATAACAGTGGATATACCACTCCGGTCATAAAGTCGCTTTTAGAAGAAATTTTTGGTTCCAAACAAAAGTCACTTAGAGAGGTATTTAATAAATATTTTCCAGTTTTGCCCCCTATTAATGTGATAAATGAAAGAGGTGATATGTGTAGCATATCTTTCAATACACTTTCTTTAATGAGATAGGATATTGTCACTACCAATTTTGGTCACTACCAATGTCACTACCACTTTTTCACCATTAGATTAGAATCTCATCTACCTTTATCATTTATCTCTCTTATTTAGATTATGATCTAACGGTAAAAAAAGTGGTAATACTAAAATTGGTAGTGACAATATCCTATCCCTTCTTTAATAAGGACAAACTTTTTAAAAAATATTAATTTAAGACACATTTAAATGGCTTAACTGTCATTCAATGATTCTTGAAAATTTGTTGAAAGTGGGATAAATATAGGAGCTTGATACTTGGAACCCATACATCGTTGAGTTTGAGCCTTTAATATGAAACCTAATAAAACGAAGGTGGGGTCTAATGGCATTGAAAGAGGTTGTCCTTTTGCAACCATATCTAAACCTATTGGCTTTGCAATTGGATGTAAATGTCGGTCTGTATATCTACACAAAAAAGGGGGAAAATTATATATCATTTTGAGTATAAGAATTTTACCTCGATTTGCATCCTTAGTTAAAAATTATAGGATGAGTTGCATCCTTAACAATTAGATCAACTTTGATTGACATTATTAATTAATTTATTTTAATATTTGGGGACAAGGTCATAATTTTTGAATAAGTTTAAAAGTTTTCAACATAGTCGACCATATGTCCACATAATCGAATCTTACGAAATCTTAATTAAAGGTTTTGGGATAGAAACACAACTTTTTCTTTTTTTCCTTCTCCCTTTTTTGACGAAAAGCAAATAAAGTTATTAAGAAAAATCTATTGTCAAATAAAAAAGTGGTTACTTTTTTTATCAAATAAAAAAAGGTGATTACTCAGATAACGTGTTTTCCTTTTTCCCCCTTTCCTGTTGGCCATAAGTAAACAAATATTTTAAAAGATAAGGACTTGCGTAATTATTTAATAAATATCTGCTAAAGGATACTAAATAAAAATATTATTATAGTAATCAAAACATTGGCCTTAAAAATCTGCTCTCTTCCTATATATATCGACGATCAAAATGGACACTCACTTATCTGAGTAATTAAGTTTAATTTGAAGTTAATAGGCAGCAAGTAAGGGAATGGTCTTTTAGCTTCCATAGTGGGGGCAATATATACGGGGTAGCAAAATTAATGATAGCAGTTGTAAACTCCATTACCCAATGAAGAATTTGGATAAAGCAGTTATTATTTTGCGCCAATCTTTCTTTCTTTCTCTGCTCCAGTCATTTTACCTACTTTTATTTTTTACTCATAATTATGAAAACCCAATATTCTAAAAGCATCTTTGTGATACAACAACTGAAAATGAGCTCACTCATGGTTTAGGCCTTTGAAACCATGCTTCTAGCAAAATAATCAATTTTTGGATAAAAAGTACCTTTTTTTTTTCATAGGTTCCACACACCAACTTAGTGAGGGGTTCACATTAAGTGCACATCACTTATGTGCTCATCCCTCTAATTTTGGGGTGAGCATTTTTTTATTTTTATGTTTTTTAATATATATTTTATTTATTTAGATTAAATTATATGCTGCATCCTTAAATATTTTGTGCATCTAGTATCTCAAATTAATTAATTTATAGGATACTGGTGCTACAAGAAAAATATTTCTGAATGCAGAAATGTAGATTAATTAATTTGAGATACTCAGTGTAAAAAATATTTCAAGATGCAATATATAATTTAATCTAAAAAATTTAAAAAATGTGCTCACCCCAAAATTAGAGGGATGAGCACATATGAGGTACACATAAGGGATGTGTGGTTATAAGTCAAGAGGCTCTCCTAATAGGCTAGTCTTTTAGAATTTGCTCTTCCTTTGGGCTTGTGATCATCACAATGTGTCAATTTGAAATAAAAAAATAATGATCAAACATAAATCATCTATAGGATAGATTAAAAAGCAGCTGCAATTGTAATACAGATTTCAAGTCAAGAAATCTCTTGTACGATTGTGACACATAAGGTTCAAATTAAGAATTGGAAAAACAACAAATACTTAATATGTAAACAACGGTTATTTCCATTGTACATTCTCAGCAACCAACATACTTTTTCAAACACTTGATTTCAGTCAATAGGCCATGGATGCGTATCTGACTTCAAAAGGTGTTAAGGTACAGTCACACCCCATTTTCGACAATAAAGTCTTACATATGTAAGTGTAGTTGCTGACAACGCCAAAAAAAATACAAACTTTATAACATTGCGCACTACCAAATCAATTTCGACAATTCCTTATCCATTTCCAAAAGCCACGTAAGGCTTTATCCATATCCTATAAAAACTATTGATCAAATATATTTGCATGTTGATCGATCCAATTACTTTTTAAATCGTCACGTGCTTCAGAGACATCAACTATAATTTGTCTATAAATAGCCTACCTACTCTCCATGAACATCAAACACAACATTACTCTCAAAACCTAATCTTTCTTTCTGGCTATCTGTTCAAAGGTTATCTCTCTATCTTCTTTACATATCTCTTTCTTCCAGGTTCTAGTGGGAACTTTTGTTTGTGAATCGAAGATGGTGAGCTTGAGAAAGTTGTGGAGGAAGATGAAGAAGGAGAAGAAGATGTTGTTACAGTACGACATTGATTCTTACTCTAAGAACTTCGACGATGGTTATTCAACAGACCCAGATAATGCTTCTAGATCGTTCCCTGCTCGTTTTGCCATTATTGATTCCAAGGTTTATTCTGACAAGAGCTGTGAAGTGAGTAGTGATGATGATGACAGCAGCGAAATTAGTTGTTGATATGATCGTCTCTTAATTTAGACCAGAAATTGTACAATCTCCAATATACTGTGTACGTAGGTCAGGCTTACCCTGTAAATACACACACAGACACAGATATATATATAGTATTGTATATTTTAAACTGTGATCTTGTTGATTCTGAATTTGTAGCTGAAATGATAATTAATTTATTAAAGTTATTTGTATTTACATTTCTATATATATCCTTCTCTTATTTTCCTTCAAGCTAGGCTTCGTTTGATGACAGTTACTTAACTACGCTGACAAAATCGACCGATATTAAACCCAGAAGAAAATGTTAGAGTTGGATCCTTACTAGCTAGTTTATCTCAGAAGAAAGAATTAATTCATTTCATTTATTTTTTATTTTATCAAATATCATTCAGTAAAATATTTTGATTCCTTACATACCAGACTTCATCTTCATCTGTTTCATTCTTATTTTGTCGCCCTTTCATTATCAATGTGATTCCAAAGTATATTTGTATAAAAATATGACATTGATGATATTGATTTGTTCTAAATTTCTTTTTAACAATGCGATAGAAGATGGTGAGCTTGAGAAAGTTGTTGAAGAAGATGAAGGAGAAGAAGAGATTGCTACAGTACGACATTGATTCTTACTCTAAGAACTTCGACGTTGGTTACTCAACAGACCCAGATAATGCTTCTAGATCATTCCTTGCTCGTTTTGCCATTATTGATTCCAATGTTTATTCTGACAAGAGCTGTGAAGTGTGTAGCGATGATGATAACAGCAGCGAAATGAGTTGTTGATATGATCAGTTCTTCAAGTTAGACAAAAAATTGTACAATCTCCATTATTTTGTGTACGTACGTCTAGCTGATTACCTGTACATTCATATATACATACATACTACGCACACACTCACTCACACACACCCACCCTACACACACACACACACACACACACACACAGTACTGTAAATTGTTAGCTGTAATCTTGTTGATTCTTAAGTTGTAGCTGTAATGATAATTAATTTATAAAAAAATTTGTATTTACATTATATATATATATTGACAGCTAGTTCTTTTTTTTTTTAAAAAAAAAAAAAAAAATTTAACAAATATCATTCAGTAAAATATTTTGATTCTATTTCCTTACAATACCAAACATTATTATTCGTTTCATTCTTATTTTGTCGCCTTCTTATTGTCAATGTAATTCCAAGATATATAGTTGTATAAAGATATGACATTGATAATATTGAATTGTATTGTTTAAAAGAATTATTTTTTTCAACAAAGCGTTTGAATTAATTTGAGCGATTCACAAAGATATTAATAACATTTTTGAAACAATTTATTTGGCTTATAAATATTAATATAATGTTGCATTGCAAAAGCCAAAAGGAAAACAAATTTTTTGTTTTTGTTTTTGTTTTTGTTTTTTTAAATTTCTTTGGTCCCTGTTGCTTTTGTTTCTAACTATTTCACATGGGGTAGAAGAGTATTCACTTTTCTAGCCATTTTTGTTTGGATGGGACCTCTGACCCACAAGCTATGAAACCTTTTAGTCAAATTGACGTACATAAAATTGTATCGAACCATATTCACCAATAGCTAATAAGCTCCCCAACAATGAATTACGCCATTACGAATTTGTGTGTGAGTTATGTTTGTGTAATTTGTTGAGTTTTTCATTTAATGTATTGAGACTACTATTTTGACTTTGCTGTCTGTTGTTTAATTGCGTTACTCATTTGCTGTATTGAATGGAACACTATTTAGTATATGAAATAAGTATGCGAGGATTTTGTTTTTGGTTTGTGTGAAAGTGTTTCTGAGAAGCTAATCCAAACAAACTATTTAATGTGGTTTTGGTAGTAGTGACAAGACAAAACGCGGTTTTATAAACATTAAAACCTGATTTCAAAAGCGCTTGAAATCAGGTCAATGAAGACCATTTACTGGAAGTGAAAATGACAAAACAACAATAGGTCGTGAAGAGAAATTGAACAAACAAAATGGGAATAAAGAAAAGAGAGGAAGGGCAATGACACATACATGTATAGATTCCGCCAATGCGGAATCAGTTTCAGTGCTCATCGCAATATGAGCACCAATAGCTATTCATTGTGCTACACCATTCAGATCTAATTTGGATGGTTTAGATTGAGTTTTTTTTTTTACTTTTTTTTTTTTTTTAAAAAAATATATATTTCAATGTATACAAATTTAAAATAAAAATGATCTCTTAACTGTAATTTTTTCAAAAAAGTGTGTTTTTTTTTATTTAAAAATTATTAGTTAAAAGTTTTAAATCTATAATGTTGAAATTTATGTCAACTGTGCAAATCTTAGCACCTTGAATAGCTCTTAGTGCTCACAATCACGGTATGTACTGAAACTGGTTCCCTTGAACACTATTATTATTATTATTTATTTGGTCAACAATCTAATAATTCCTTTTGAGGCTTAAAGCCTATATTGTTATTAATATTAAGGCTTTTTTTATGAAACAGAATGATCCAAGGTGGGGTCTTTTGGGCATTGAATGAGGTTGTTCTTTTGCAACCATGCATATCTGTCTCCCAATATTTGTTGAGGCTTTTTTTTTTTTTTTGGCCCAGGAATATTTGTTGAGGCTTGTACATTGGAGATTTTCTTTTTGCCCTCCAACCCCAAAAAATAGATTTATATGTCTAACCGACTAACCCTTTCTATACATACAAAGGAAAAATAATGATGTTTTAATTTTAAATATAATAATTTTACTTTGATTTGGAAATAAATTTTGATATTGAATATCAATGGAGAAAGCCTGACCATAAAGTTGTACAAATATAAAAGTTTTCAACTTAGTTTATTCAGTAGAAAAGAATGACCCAAACCAATACGCGTTTTTCTTTTTTCCTTTTTGTTGCCAAAATTTGAATTTTTTTTTAAAAGATAAGGACTCATGAAATAATTTAATAATTATAAGTCAGAGGCTACGAAATAAAAAATATCATTCCTGTGACCCAAAAGAAAAATCCATATAACACCTATCTTTTACAAGCCACTAAATTTGGCTGTAAAGTATAATTAACTCCCAACACAAATTTGGTCATCCATTTACTTATCTATCTATTCCTATCGCTACCTCTGTCTCTTTCTTCCAATTGTTCTAGTAGTAACTACAAACTGCCACCAGAATTGTGGTTTGTGAATTATAAACCTAACATGCATAAAAAAAAAATTCTGATGCAAACTTGATGTCACTATTAAATAAATAAGATTTAAATATAGAATGTAAAATTTATAAAACAACACTACTATTTTATGAAATGTGTGTGTGTGTATGAATATTTTGATTCATTTAGCACACATTTGCGCAATGCATGAAACCTATACTAATAATATTGATAACCATGATGAACACCATTAACAGGATACATACATACATACATACATACATACATACATACATATATATATATATATATATATATATATATATATTTTGAAGATCAAAATTTTCACTCTCTTATTTGAGTAAATTTTAAATTTAAAGGATAGTGAAGAAATGGTCGATCTTTACTCCCAGCAACAATAGAAGCTTTGGAGATGCCGACGTCGCCGACACTGTGACAGTCAATGGAAGACAGAGATACCAAGACACTGACGGGGTAATAGTTCGTTGGCGAATCTGCTCCAAATTGTGTGTGTGTGTGTGTGTGTGTTTTTTTTTTTTTTTTTCACTTTTTAATTGTTGATTGGCAATTTTGGTCCCCTCAATAGTTATTTGTGCCAGACGCTTCTCGGGTAATAGTTGGTTGGTAAATCTACACCTTGACCCATTCTTAAGTTGTAGCTGTAATGATAATTAATTTATAAAAAAAATTGTGTTTACATTATATATATATATATATTGACAGCCAGTTCTTTTATTTTTATTTTTTAATTTTAACAAATATCATTCAGTAAAATATTTTGATTCTATTTCCTTACAATACCAAACATTATTATTTGTTTCATTCTTATTTTGTCGCCTTCTTATTGTCAATGTAATTCCAAGATATATAGTTGTATAAAGATATGACATTGATAATATTGAATTGTATTGTTTAAAAGAATTATTTTTTCAACAAAGCGTTTGAATTAATTTGAACGATTCACAAAGATATTAATAACATTTTTGAAACAATTTATTTGGCTTATAAATATTAATATAATGTTGCATTGCAAAAGCCAAAAGGAAAACAAATTTTTTTGTTTTTTAAATTTCTTTGGTCCCTGTTGCTTTTGTTTCTAACTATTTCACATGAGGTAGAAGAGTATTCACTTTTCTAGCCATTTTTGTTTGGATGGGACCTCTGACCCACAAGCTATGAAACCTTTTAGTCAAATTGACGTACATCCAATTATATGAACCATATTCACCAATAGCTAATAAGCTCCCCAACAATGAATTACGCCATTACGAATTTGTGTGTGAGTTATGTGTGTGTAATTTGTTGAGTTTTTCATTTAATGTATTGAGACTACTATTTTCACTTTGCTGTCTGTTGTTTAATTGCGTTACATCATTTGCTGTATTGAATGGAACACTATTTGGAAGTGATTCTATAGTATATGAAATAAGTATGCGAGGATTTTGTTTTTGGTTTGTGTGAAGTGCTTCTGAGAAGCTAATCCAAACAAACTATTTAATGTGGTTTTGGTAGTAGTGATGTAACACCCCAAATTCCGTAGCATAAATCGTGCCGGTGACACGTGGTTTTATAAAAATTCATCGAGTTTTGAGGTGCTACCGCTTAGCGTTTTTGCGGAAACGAAGAGCATGTACTAAAAATTTGAACAACGAGATATAACACGAGTAAGCGATATGAAATACTCGGACATATGATGATGCCCGACGATATCGATATATATTATAAAATCTCCCGAAGGATTTTACATGTGATACAGTAATACAAAACTTTACAATTACAATTTTACATGTAACTATACCCTCTTCAACCAAGCCTTAACTAGACCTGGGGCATAGAACCTAACTCAGTTAAATCATCCCATTTTGGCCAGTGGGTAGGTCTAGTGGAAGTCTGTTTGTCTTTAGGGTGATCGATTGTGAACCACATAGACGACCCTTCTAGTTTAAGCACCAAATGATATGAAGTAACCTTATTAGATTCATGCCATAAGGTAGGTTCTGTTGACTTTCTTCCCGCATTTTCTTTGACCGGTGCCTTCTCACGGCTCCGTCTACTGGCGTATATCTATAGCTCCGTCCCCGGGTGCCTCCTCTGGTTCATGACCCTTTCCTGTCTATTCATTCAGAATGAGGTCCAATGCCCATCAGACCTCAGGTAACGGTTAACCTCATGCTTATGTACACAATATATGTATGACAGACATTCATGACATTTTCACAAAAACTACTACAACAGATACACAAATATGTATATACGGCAATAACAATACACATCCCCTGCATTATGTTTGTTATCCCAGTCTGCACACTCTCCGGTGCCACGATGTACCGTTGTGTCCATAGCGCTAGGAAAACTCTCAACGGTGTTAACAATACCATAACCCGTGTACTCATAACTCCACCAATTTCAAATGAGATAGAGTCTCAGTACAGGAACACAGCAAGCATATATAAGCATATCATAATCATCAGAGTCAGTGTTACTGTACGTCGCGAACGTACCTTCGTTGACGGTACTTTCGGTACGTTTACGAAAAACCGTATTTTTGACGGCGGCTGACGGCGGTACTAATGACCCGACAGCGGATCAATTATCTCGAGATATCCTATAAGGATAGTATTTATCAATATCTAGCAGCATAACAGGCATTTTAGGTCAAAATTACCATTTTGCCCCTGACCCCCTAATCGGCGGAATTTTGCCAGAGCTTCGCTACTTTGACCCTATCTCTCCAGAATTTTGACATATCTCTTTTCCCAGTATATTTTCGAAATAAATACCATATCTACCCCTCAATATGATATCTAGACTATCTGGGAAATTTAAAGACAATTCTAGCATTTCTACTAAAAGAACTACCGTATCTAAAGACTAAGGACAAAAAAACTTACCCAGGGCTCCGCTAGACTTTCTCCGAGCTCTTCCTTCTCTCTAACCTCTCTCTAGGATTCGAAATTTGGTGTGAGAATTGTGAAGAGAGTTGCCTTCTATTTATAGAAGAAGGGAATGGCAGTTTGGTAAATAACTCAAACTTTATCAGATCGATTTTGAGCCGTCGGATCGCATTTTGCCAAGTGGCTTGATCTTGGCCTTCCCTTGTGTGTGCCGACCTCCTTGCACACTTCCCAAGGAAAATTGATGTCATGCATGACTTCATGCCTCTTGCTTTATGAGCCGGTACCGATAAAGTTTCTAGTTCGGTGTCCGAAACGCGTAATCTTGACGAATCTCAAAATTCTGGGAGCAAATTTTCGAAGTACTATCCTTTCTTATTAAAACTACTTGGGTTTACTAAACTTTTGATCCCATTAAGGGCATTCCGTGATCGGCTGAAGATTTTAGGACAGACGCCCTCCATTACGGAATTAAATTATGAAAGCACCAGTGTCTAGACAAAAATCCACTGGTTCGTAATACGTTCTGACTCAAGACACTAGATTCATAATTCGCGGCAACTACTTGTTTCGTATTGCCTCTTTTTCCCCTATCTTCATTTTTCTCTCCTTGTGTCTTAAATACCTGTTGGTTTAGACCCGACCTCGGAGGCAGTCGCTCCGGGATAAAATTTCATTTGGTTTATAAAAAGTCCAGATGTCCTAGACTAAATCCCTATGTCTTGGTGTAGGATTTAGTTTCTATCCGTTCTCAAATGTCTTGTTGGCTCTTTACCATATATATTATTATTTTAATAAAAATATCAAGATATATTTTTATTTATTTATTTTTCTAAGCATTTTATTTTATTTTATTATTTTTATTTATTATTTATTTATTAATTTCGAATTTCCCCCTTAAATTAATTATTTACTAATTAATTTACTTATATCTTAATCTAAACAATTAGCCAATAATTACCCAATTAGCCACTTACTAATTGTTGATAATTTTCATAATTAGGATTAATTATTATCTCACAACTTTTGCATCGACGGTGGTATTTTATGTCCCATGTAAAATATTTAAAATCATGGGGCCATAAAATGCTTTTAATATTATTATATTTATGCATCTTTATTTTTCGGGAAATAATCCCAAAAATTTCTAAAATTAAAGATATCACACTTCCTAAGTTTTTGTCAATAATTGAGGTCATATAGTATTTATCATAATACTTTCAGTTCATTTTATGACCTATAAAATACATTTTTCATGAATTTTAACTATTTTTCTTCTCTCATTTTCATAGTAATTACCTTAGAAAATAAGCAAGTTAAGACTTATAACTTGAGACCACATATTCACCTTGGTAGTCTCAGAATTTATTTCATAAAATTCAACATTCATTTTAGGGTGTGTTATGATCCCTAAATGATATTTTAAAGGGAAATTGTTCATAATGTTTATAACAATTAAGTTACAAAATTAGAGAATATATACTCTCTCAGAAACATTTATCCAAATATCTTACTTATATTAGTTAGGGTTTTCAGGGTATTACAAGTGACAAGACAAAACGCGGTTTTATAAGCATTAAAACCTGATTTCAAAAGCGCTTGAAGTTAGATAATGTCACATATAACAAAGTAACAAATTACTGAAAGACAAAACAGATAGTAGTTGTTAATGAACTCAAAGCAAGTTATAACATCCAAATGGAACTAAATAAAAAGACCATTTACTGGAAGTGAAAATGACAAAACAGCAATAGGTCGTGACGAGAAATTGAACAAACAAAATGGGAAGAAAGAAAAGAGAGGAAGGGCAATGACACTTACATGTATAGATTACGCCAATGCGGAATCAGTTTCAGTGCCCATCGCAATTTGAGCACCAATAGCTATTTATTGTGTTAGACCATTCAGATCTAATTTGGATGGTTTAGATTGAGTTTTTTTACTTTTACTTTTTTTTTTAAAAAAATTATTTTAATGTATATAAATATAAAATAAAAATAATCTCTTAACTGTCATTTTTTTAAAATTTTTTTTTTTTTTAAAAATTTAAAAATTATTAGTTAAAATTTTTAAATCTATAATGTTGAAATTTATGTCAACTGTGCAAATCTTAGCACCGTGAATAGCTCTTAGTACTCACCATCACGGTATGTACTGAAACTGGTTCCCTTGAACACTATTATTATTATTATTTATTTGGTCAACAATCTAATAATTCCTTTTGAGGCTTAAAACTTATATTGTTATTAATATTAAGGCTTTTTTTATGTAACAGAATGATGTAAGGTCGGGTCTTTTGGGCATTGAATGAGGTTGTTCTTTTGCAACCATGCATATCTGTCTCCAAATATTTGTTGAGGCTTTTTTTTTTTTTTTTTTTTTTTTTTTTTTTTTTTTTTGGCCCAGGAATATTTGTTGAGGCTTGTACATTGGAGATTTTCTTTTTGCCCTCCAACCCCAAAAAATAGATTTATATGTCTAACCGACTAACCCTTTCTATACATACAAAGGAAAAATAATGATGTTTTAATTTTAAATATAATAATTTTACTTTGATTTGGAAATAAATTTTGATATTGAATATCAATGGAGAAAGCCTGACCATAAAGTTGTACAAATATAAAAGTTTTCAACTTAGTTTATTCAGTAGAAAAGAATGACCCAAACCAATACGCGTTTTTCTTTTTTCCTTTTTGTTGCCAAAATTTGAAATTTTTTTAAAAGATAAGGACTCATGAAATAATTTAATAAATATAAGTCAGAGGTTAAGAAATAAAAAATATCATTCCTGTGACCCAAAAGAAAGAATCCATATAACACCTATCTTTTACAAGCCACTAAATTTGGCTGTAAAGTATAATTAACTTCAAACACAAATTTGGTCATCCATCTACTTATCTATCTATTCCTATTCCTATTGCTACCTCTGTCTTTCCAATTGTTCTAGTGTAACATCCCATTTGAAAACGGCGGATTTTTTTTTTTAAAAAAACGTTTCCAAATATTTCAAGCAGAGTAGTCAGAGTAGAGCATTGGAGCGAGTGAGTAAGCGATTCATAACAAACATCAACCATAGTGTAACATTGTAATGATTACGAGTAATCCTAGAGTTTGAAAGTGAATAAGCGAAAGCGGTAAAGATAGATAAGTCTTTGGTTGCACGTCACGATGCTTGCCTCGATCTTCGATCCGTATTCCTCCGGATCGATGCTATAGGCGAGATTCAATTCACCGCATTGAATCTCGTGTAACGGTTAATCTCAAACCCAAACAATACGGTATACGGATAACGAGATATTCTAGACAATACAACGGTATATCACTACATAAGCATACAGCGAGATGCATGATCATTATGCCGACAAAACATAAGCATTACGCAGTATGTAAAGCCCCACAATGTAAAACAACAATAACAGCTTGCACTATTCACCGGTGCCACGATACCACTCGTGTTCTCGGCGCTAGAAAAACATACGGCGTTATCATGACTATAACCCGTGTAAAGCTGTCGTATATCGGTCTACGAACATATCTATCACATATATGCATTTAAGAAGCACAAGATTAGTGTTACAAAGACGCGTCCGTACCTTCGTTGACGACGTTAGGTACTTACGGCGGAAAACGTACTTTTTACGGAAAAACGTGAAATGTTCACCGGCACGCACGTCGGGCGGCGTAACGGCGGCAAATCGAGTTTCGATGCCCTATCGAGTAATATCACTTTCATTAGTGATTTGACATCATAAACGGCATTTTAGGTAAAAATTACCATTTTGCCCTTCTGCCCCCTAATTTGGCGGAATTTCGCGAACTTCGTTACTTTGACCGTATTCCATTTCAAAATTATCCCCACTATGTTTTTACCTCGTCGGGCATCTTTCAATGCAATGAGGCATAAAAACAAGCATAGGAACAAATTCGAAACTTCCTAGATCAAAACAACAGTTCTACTATAACTACCGAAAGAACTACGGAAACTAAAAACTAAGGACAGAAGAACTTACTCGGAGCTAAGGCAGAATTTTTCCAGAGCTTCTCTCTCTACTTTCTCCCTCTAGGTTTCGGTTTTTAGCTAGAGAATGGGTGTGAGAATTCAAGAGGAGATCATGCCTTTATATAGGAAAAATTAGTGTCATTTTGGTAATTTTCATTTTCCAAATTTTGTAATTTTCCTTTCTTTTTAACCATGTAAATTCAAGACAAAAATGGTGGTTAATTCTTGACCATGGGCAGCTCATAGTCGACATATAGGGGGTGATGTGGCATCAAACCATTGGTCCAAGAATGGTGACTTAAGCTTACTTTATGGTCCGATAGAATTTCCCCGATCGGTGTCCGTTTCGCGTAGTTTCTAAATTCTGAATTCATAACTTTGAAGATCTTCTCTTCCTCATCAATAATATCTAATTTAACTTAGATTCCAGTCCCTTACAGGGTTCCAACGATCCAGTTGAAGTTTTCTCGAAAAACGTGTCCGACGCGCGTCCGATTCTGAAAATCGTTTTCGGAATCATCAACCTCTGGACAAAAATTCACGATTCCAAATATGTCCATATAATCATAAACTCATCTCCGAATGTTGAGTTATAATTTATTTTCTTCAGATCCAAAATGTGACTCGCATTTTTCCATATTTCGTCTTATTAGGTAAATGCGCTACAGGCCTCGGAATTAACTTAGGAAGAGGTCACTTGAAGGTAAAAACTCACGATCAATATTTTACCTTGACTTTGGAATTCCTATTCCTGGTTCTCTAGATAGGATCCGTTTCCTATTTATTCATTTACTATTCACTAACTTTAATTATATTAATATAATAATACAATTTTTCATGATATTAAAATTTTATCCTTATCCCTATTTTCTTTCTCAATTTTCGGCTGCCTCCTTTTTTTTTTTGTATTTATTTTATATTTATTTATTTATTTATTTATTCCATTTTTCCAAAAATTTCTCAAAATTACCTAATTGGTCCATTCTTGTATTTAGGCTTAAAAATACCTAAACTCACTTATTTTTTACAAAATTCTCCAATTAATTACTAAATATGTTCTTACTAATTTTAAGCCAAAAACCACTAATTTTAGGGTTTTACAAAATTACTTATGAATTTCCTTTACTTATGCTTAAGTAATTAGCCGAGAAATTACTTAACTACTTTATTATCACTAGTTGATAATTTTCTTAATTAAAATGCCTCATTACCTCATAATTCTAGCACGACATTTCTGTTTTCATGTATTTGCGTTATTCTAGAATTTGAGAGGGTATTATGGTCATTACAATGCTTTTTGAGCATTTTTATTCAATTTCCCCAAGCTCACAATTTATCAAATTATCACAATTAGAGATAATATACTCTCCTAACTCAAATAATTATTTCATTGCCTTTTAGGAATTTTCATAATTTTCCTAAGTCATTTTGCATACCAGGGGTATTTTGGTCATTTGGCACTTTGGCCCTTAAATTCTCTAATTTCCTACAGAACTCATCCTAGAAAAATAGGCTATAATAACACAAGTCTTGCAACAATAATTCCACTTATCGGCAATAGCCAATTTATTTACCAAAATGTAATATTTCGGATAAATAAATATGCGGGTATTACATTTCTCTCCCCTTAAACAAAATTTCGCCTCGAAATTTAATCTATACTAACTAGACTACGGGCCATAAACTCGGGTACTTCTCCTTCATGTCTCTCGGTTTCCCAAGTTGCCTCGTTTGATGACAAACCCTTCCGGACCACCTTCACTATCGGTATAGTTTTAGTCCTAAGCCGTTTCTCCGGTGTTCGAGAATTTGCTCCGGCTCGACTACAAAGGTGTTATCATGCCGTACTTCAACATCATCGTACTCTATGACATGATCTCGATCTGGTAGGTATTTCTTCGGTTGTGACACGTGAAAAACATCGTGGAGATTACTCGGGTTCGGGGTAACGCTAGTTGATATGCAACTGGTCCTCGCTCGGCTAACACTTCAATTGGTACAACGTAACGCGGACTAAGCTTCTTTCTCTTCAGTGTTCTGCCGACACCGGTTACTGAGGATAATTTCAGAAACACATGGTCTCCGACTTCAAACTTCAACGATCTTCTCCTCTTATCTGCATAGCTCTTCTGTCTACTGTGTGCAGCAAGGAGTCTCTTCTTGATCAGAGCGATATGCTCGGAGGTCTCTTTTAGCATATCTGGTCCAAGCAACTGCTTTTCAGACGCATTTGTCCAGCATAAAGGTGATTGGCACTTTCGCCCATACAAAGCCTCGAACGGGGCCATTTGTATGCTTGAATGATAACTATTGTTATACGCAAATTACGCTAGTGAGAGGTGTTCGTCCCAATTTCCTTTGAAATCCGGGCACATGCTCGCAAACATATCCTCCGGCGTACGTATCGTCTCTCTCGATTGACCGTCGGTTTGAGGGTGATAAGCCGAACGAACTTCAGCTTGGTACCCATTCCTTCGTATGTAGTGCTTGCCAAAAGCGGGATTGGAATCGAGTATCCCGATCGGAGATAATACTCTTAGGGACTCCGTGCGGTCTCATGATCTCTTTGATGTAGATTGCGGCCAATCGTTACGGAGAGTAGTGGATGCTAATGGGTATGAAATGTGCCGACTTGGTTAATCGGTCGACGATCACCCAAATGGTATCGTGATGCACGATCTTAGGTAGACCTACCACAAGATCCATGGTCACATTCTCCCATTTCCGCTCCGGCGGTTCTAGTCCTTGAAGAAGACCGGGGGTCGCGGTGCTCAATCTTTACTTTCGGCAAGTTAGACACCCTGACTACGTGCATCGAATTACGTCTCTTTTCATTCCAGGCCACCAAACTTCGGCCTTCAAGTTCTGGTACATCTTGACCATTCCTGGATGTAGAGTGTACTTACTCTTATGAGCCTCATCCGGTATTTTCCTTCGGTTCATCAAGCGGCGGTATGTAAATGCGCCCCTTGTGTCTGACCAATCCACTTGATGAAAGGTCGTGGTCTTGGGTTTCACCTTGAGAGATCTTCTCCCGCATGGAGATTGCCCAATCATCTTGTCTCTGAGCTTCATCAACTTCATCTCTCAGGTCATACTCCCTTGACTCACAAGAAGATTTGCAAGGTAGGCGTCACTGCAGTGCGTTGAAATCCATACGATTCGGTTTGAAAGATTCGGGTCTACGAAATCTTCAAGTAATTTCTGCTCTTGTATCATCATGTATGACACTTGCACCTTCTTCCCGCTTAGAGCATCGCAACAACGTTTGCTTTCCACGGGTGATACTTGATCTCCAGGTTGTAGTCTTTCAAAGCCAATTCCATCCAACGACGTTGCCTCATATTCAGTTCCCTTTGATCAAAGAGATACTTGGCTCTTGTGGTCGCAGTATAGTTCTACGGTCGTACCGTACGAGATAGTGCCTCCATATCTTCAAAGCGAACACGATGGCGGCAAGCTCCAAATCGTGTGTAGGATAGTTCGACTCGTGCGGCTTCGGTGACGAGAGGCATAAGCCACCACTCGCCCTAATTGCATTAGGACACAACCCAATCCTTGCCCACGGCATCACCGTAGACAACATATGTCTCATCGGGATGGGATTATCAATATGCGGTCGTAGTCAACCTCTCCCTCGTCTCGAAAGCTCTCCTCACGGTCATCTCCCCATACAAAGGGTTGATTCTTCCTCGTAAGCTTTGTCAATGGTAGGGCAAGACGCGAGAAATCCGTATAAATCTTCGGTAATATCCCGCGGACCTAGGAAACTACGTATCTCCGTCTTTGTTTCGGCCTCTTCCAGTCCGAACGCTTCTACCTTGCACGGGTCAAAAAGCAACTCCGCCGCTAGATATCACATGGCCCAGAAATCTCACTTCCGGCAGCCAAAATTCGCATTTGCTCAGCTTTGCGTAGAGCTGCTTCTCTCTTAGTATGCTCAATACTAGGCGCAGATGTTCTTTATGCTCTTTTCTGCTTTTGGAATAGACGAGTATATCGTCAATGAACACCACCACAAACTGGTCTAGGTGTTGTCGGAAGATACGGTTCATGTAATCCATGAATACCGCAGGTGCATTTGTTAATCCGAAGGGCATCACAAGGAATTCATAATGCCCATATCGGTTACGAAAGCCGTTTTGGAAATATCATCGTCTTTGACTCGCAAGCGATGATATCCCGAACGCAAATCAATCTTTGAAAAGACAGTGGAACCGGATAACGATCCAAAAGATCATCAATCCGGGGAAGTGGATATTTGTTTTTGTGAGTCACTTTATTTAGTTCACGATAATCGATGCGAGTCGAAAACTTCCATCTTTCTTTTCACAAAAAGCCTTTGGGGCTCCCGGGGTGATACACTGGGTCGAATGAACCCCTTCTTCAGAAGTTCTTCCAGCTGTTTCTTCAACTCTTGCATTTCATTTGGAGCCATACGATACGGCGCCTTTGATATTGATCTGTGCCAGGCATCAATTCAATATTGAACTCCACCTCTCGGATAGGAGGTAACTCAGTGAGATCCTCCGGAAATACATCGGGAAAATCATTCACCACGGGGATATCCTGGAGTGAAAGTTCGGCTCGCTTTAACCGAAAAGAATACCATGTAGGCATGGCATCCACTGTTTCACGCATCGATCAACACGTAGCGGAGAGAAAGCTCGGGCTCACATCAACCTTGTCTCGGAAATGATATCTTCTTCTTGCCACAATCGATCATTGCACCGTTGGTCGTTAGCCAATTCAGACCGAAAATGACGTCGATGCCGTGAAGAGGTAGACGGATGAGATCTATCTTTGAAACTCGCCCATCCACGTTAGCGGTACAGTTCATACACGCGTCAGAAGCTAAAGACTTTACACCTAGTGGTGTAGACACTACCGAGATCAAAAGGTAAACTACGGGCATGCATTCCTAAACGACTTGCACAATCATATGATATAAACGAATGATTGGCACCCGAATCATACAATGCTTGCAATTTATTCCCATTAAGATAGATGGTACCTTGGACCATTTCGGAGATTGTCCGGCCTCGGTGTTTGTCAACGCAAAGATCCGGCCGGCGCTGCGAGGTCTCACCTCTGCGGCGCTTCTCGGGGCAATCCGGCTAATGTGTCCGGACTTCGGCATCCGAAAAGAGACTTGTTTCCCATCACGGTTGGCTCTGGATGGTACTTCTTGCATTTTGGACACGTCGGGATCCCTTGTTTGGGGTAATTCAATTGTCCGGTTTGGTAGGGTCTTTTGTTTCCGCCTCGGTTATCGCTCCAAGGCGACTTCTCTTTCGTGAGGAGCCTCCGCGGTTAAACCCACTGCGGGTTGCATTGTTTCCTTCTTGGCCTCGGAATTTGTGCAGTTCTTTCAAATTGCGCTCAGTCAATCTGCAGGATTCCACAACTTGGGCCATTCTCGGAAACTGCTGCGATACTAGCCTCGCCCTTATGTCATATTTTAGTCCGGTCACTAGTCGATTCACCTTCCAGCTCTCATTTTTGTGGCTGTTCGGATATGATGAATAACGAGACGGGTTGGTGAAACGGCGAAGTAAGTCGTCGAACGATTCTTCATTTTTGGATGTGAAGAAATTCTTCTTCCTTAATCACATTGTCTGAGGAGGAAAATATTGTTCGTTGAACTGTTCCGGGAATGCCTCCCAAGTAACGGGGCCTTGAAGGGTTGTGGAAACACTCTTCCACCACACTGTGGGCATCGCCCTCTAGCTTGTAGATTGCCCGGTGAGCCTTCCGGTTTCCGGGCACTCAATGACTTCGAATATCTTCTCCGAGTCGAAGCCAATCCTCGGCCAATTCACTCTTTCCCGGAAACCGGGTGGTTTAAGCTTGCGAACTGGTTGACCCGGACTTTCCGTGGTTCTTTCTCTTCTTCCTTGTCGTGGAGGTGATCGGGATCGATCGATTCATTTTCCTCATCGTTATTTTCATCGTTGTCCTCCTCTTCATTGTCATTGTCATTGTCACTTTCCTCATCACGTTCTTCCTCGTGTTGTCGTGCTTCCAGTTTGTCTTTGGGCTTCTTCATCCTGTTGATGTTGCCTTGCCAAGAGTGCATCTATGAGAGCTCTCTGCTCTTCAAGAGTTCTT
This sequence comes from Acacia melanoxylon, assembly GCA_019022615.1. Lineage (NCBI taxonomy): Eukaryota > Viridiplantae > Streptophyta > Magnoliopsida > Fabales > Fabaceae > Acacia > Acacia melanoxylon. The sequence continues at coordinate 19,340,320 of JAFJYJ010000003.1, forward strand.
CTCAGTTCTTACACTTCATTTTGGTTTGGCTGATTTGGTATATTTTGTTCGGGTATTTCGTCTCGTTGAGGCTGTCCGCCTCCGCGTCTACCACGACCTCGACCTCGGCCTCGGCCCCTTGGTACACCGGTACCTCTCATAATGGCCATGTCTTATTCTTTTTCCTTTATTTATTTAACAAATATGTAAATATTAGAAATGACACAATGATTTTTACATTGAAACATATATATTCACATATATTCATTTCATAACATTTTACATATTAGTCGGTCTAGTCCTAGTACAAGTCATATATTACAACAAGTTACAACCCCTCTTTATTCAAACATATTTTACAATCTCCCGGGGTGCTTGGAGATACAAACTAAAATTTGGACTATACGCTCCGAAACTTTACTCTATCCGTGGCCGCTCCTCTTGGTGATCGAGAATTCGCTCTGGTTTGACCACAAAGATCTTGTCATGTCGTACTTTGATATATAGTGTTTCCGTGGCACCCATATACCATGATCAACACTAGATATCAAAATGTCTCCATGGCGCCCATACACCATGGTAACACAAGATACCTTAAATGTTTCCATGGCGCCCATACACCATGACAACACAAGATACCTCCTACTTAATGACACGGTCGCGGTCCGGTTGTAGTAACCAAGAGATATGCATCGGAAACTAAAATTTTCGCGGCAAGTAAGATAACTATTTATCAAACCATAGGGGAAAACGTTAGATTTAGGAAGACAATGATTAGTCTATAACGAGACTTTATCACACTAATACTACAAACGAATGGACACTCGTACTATTTCCCCTTGTTCAGGATTTCGTTGATTCGGTCTACTCAGAAACGGGTACGGAATTTCGTATCGGGAGTTCCTCTACATGAGTCAAATATTGCATGTACCTATCCTTGTTGGTCTCGGAGTTTTATCCGGCGTGGCCCAGCTCCACATATAAATTCTGCGCTAGGACAGAATAGTCGTCCAAGTACAAACCGACGATTATCGAATTATAAGAAAGCGATATCAAATATGAATATGGACGATAGATTTCTCGATTTCGGGTTAGAATGATGTACCGACGAGAGGGTGGTACACCGGTTCGAGAATGGTATACCGGTCGATCGGTACACCGACTTAGGGCTATCTCGGTACTCATTTTCAAAAATGTGCTCACAATTTAAAAGGCTTTTTGAACATAACTCCGTTATCCGAAGAATGGCCGAGATAAGTGTCTATCATGGGGACCTCACCAACTCTATGGCGACCGATTGGCCACACCCACATAGACTAGCCTTTAAGCGTCCTACCATACTATCCGTAATAACATAGTCATATAAATGCCGGGACTCGCTTTCCGATACCATAAATGTAACATCCCATTTGAAAACGGCGGAAATTTTTTTTTTTTTAAAAACGTTTCCAAATATTTCAAGCGAGTAGTCGAGTAGAGCATTGGAGCGAGTGAGTAAGCGATTCATAACAAACATCAACCATAGTGTAACATTGTAATGATTACATTAATCCTAGAGTTTGAAAGTGAATAAGCGAAAGCGGTAAAGATAGATAAGTCTCCGGTTGCACGTCTCACGATGCTTGCCTCGATCTTCGATCCGTATTCCTCCGGATCGATGCTATAGCGAGATTCAATTCACCGCATTGAATCTCGGGTATGATTAATCTCAAACCCAAACAATACGGTATACGGATAACGAGATATTCTAGACAATACAACGGTATATCACTACATAAGCATACAGCGGATGCATGATCATTATGCCGACAAAACATAAGCATTACGCAGTATGTAAAGCCCCACAATGTAAAACAACAATAACAGCTTGCACTATTCACCGGTGCCACGATACCACTCGTGTTCTCGGCGCTAGAAAAACATACGGCGTTATCATGACTATAACCCGTGTAAAGCTGTCTCGTATATCGGTCTACGAACATATCTATCACATATATGCATTTAAGAAGCACAAGATTAGTGTTACAAGACGCGTCCGTACCTTCGTTGACGACGTTAGGTACTTACGGCGGAAAACGTACTTTTACGGAAAAACGTGAAATGTTCGCGGCACGTCGGGCGGCGTAACGCGGCAAATCGAGTTTCGATGCCCTATCGAGTAATATCACTTTCATTAGTGATTTGACATCATAAGCGGCATTTTAGGTAAACATTACCATTTTGCCCTTCTACCCCTAATTTGGCGGAATTTCGCGGAACTTCGTTACTTTGACCGTATTCCATTTCAAAATTATCCCCACTATGTTTTTACCTCGTCGGGCATCTTTCAATGCAATGAGGCATAAAAAAAGCATAGGAACAAATTCGAAACTTCCTAGATCAAAACAACGGTTCTACTATAACTACCGAAAGAACTACGGAAACTAAAAACTAAGGACGGAAGAACTTACTCGGAGCTAAGGCGGAATTTTTCCGAGCTTCTCTCTCTACTTTCTCCCTCTAGGTTTCGGTTTTTAGCTAGAGAATGGGTGTGAGAATTCAAGAGGAGATCATGCCTTTATATAGGAAAAATTAGTGTCATTTTGGTAATTTTCATTTTCCAAATTTTGTAATTTTCCTTTCTTTTTAACCATGTAAATTCAAGACAAAAATGGTGGTTAATTCTTGACCATGGGCAGCTCATAGTCGACATATAGGGGGTGATGTGGCATCAAACCATTGGTCCAAGAATGGTGACTTAAGCTTACTTTATGCCCGGTCCGATAGAATTTCCCCGATCGGTGTCCGTTTCGCGTAGTTTCTAAATTCTGAATTCATAACTTTGAAGATCTTCTCTTCCTCATCAATAATATCTAATTTAACTTAGATTCCAGTCCCTTACGGGGTTCCAATGATCCAGTTGAAGTTTTCTCGAAAAACGTGTCCGACGCGTCCGATTCTACGAAAATCGTTTTCGGAATCATCAACCTCTGGACAAAAATTCACTGATTCCAAATATGTCCATATAATCATAAACTCATCTCCGAATGTTGAGTTATAATTTATTTTCTTCAGATCCAAAATGTGACTCGCATTTTTCCATATTTCGTCTTATTAGGTAAATGCGCTAGGCCTCGGAATTAACTTCCGGAAGAGGTCACTTGAAGGTAAAAACTCACTGATCAATATTTTACCTTGACTTTGGAATTCCTATTCCTGGTTCTCTAGATAGGATCCGTTTCCTATTTATTCATTTACTATTCACTAACTTTAATTATATTAATATAATAATACAATTTTTCATGATATTAAAATTTTATCCTTATCCCTATTTTCTTTCTCAATTTTCGGCTGCCTCCTTTTTTTTTTGTATTTATTTTATATTTATTTATTTATTTATTTATTCCATTTTTCCAAAAATTTCTCAAAATTACCTAATTGGTCCATTCTTGTATTTAGGCTTAAAAATACCTAAACTCACTTATTTTTTACAAAATTCTCCAATTAATTACTAAATATGTTCTTACTAATTTTAAGCCAAAAACCACTAATTTTAGGGTTTTACAAAATTACTTATGAATTTCCTTTACTTATGCTTAAGTAATTAGCCGAGAAATTACTTAACTACTTTATTATCACTAGTTGATAATTTTCTTAATTAAAATGCCTCATTACCTCATAATTCTAGCACTGACATTTCTGTTTTCATGTATTCTGCGTTATTCTAGAATTTGAGAGGGTATTATGGTCATTACAATGCTTTTTGAGCATTTTTATTCAATTTCCCCAAGCTCACAATTTATCAAATTATCACAATTAGAGATAATATACTCTCCTAACTCAAATAATTATTTCATTGCCTTTTAGGATTTTTCATAATTTTCCTAAGTCATTTTGCATACCAGGGGTATTTTGGTCATTTGGCACTTTGGCCCTTAAATTCTCTAATTTCCTACAGAACTCATCCTAGAAAAATAGGCTATAATAACACAAGTCTTGCAACAATAATTCCACTTATCAGCAATAGCCAATTTATTTACCAAAATGTAATATTTCAGATAAATAAATATGCGGGTATTACATCTAGTAGTAACTAGAAACTACCACCAGAATTTTGATCTGTGAATTATAAACCTAACATGCATTAAAAAAAAATCTGATGCAAACTTGATGTCACTATTAAATAAATAAGATTTAAATATAGAACGTAAAATTTATAAAACAACACTACTATTTTATGAAAAGTGTGTGTGTGTATGAATATTTTGATTCATTTCGCAGACATTTGCGCAGTGCATGAAACCTATACTAATAATATTGATAACCTTGATGAACACCATTAACAGTATATATATATTGAAGATCGAAATTTTCACTCTCTTATTTGAGTAAATTTTAAATTTAGAGGATAGTGAAGAAACGGTCGATCTTTACTCCCATAACTGTTTAGGAGGAGATCTCTCCTCATCAATTTTCTCATGAGCCCATCTAGTTGTTGATTGAGAAGAAGAGAAAAAAAATCCAAGGATTTTAACTTGATGATGTGATCTTTCACATTAATTAGATGGACAAGATTTAAAGATTACGAGGGATAATGAATAAATAAATGAGGAGAGAAACCTGACCTATTTGTTTTGAATAAAAGAGGTTGGTTCTTTGAGCAAAAAAATAAAATAAAAGCTGTTGGTTGAGTGACTCAACGACGAAACTGTTAAAACATTTATTATATCTTTGTCCACCTCTTTAATAGAACTTTTTCTTTTCAGTCACTTTACTTTCTTTCTGTATCTACTTTCCTTTTTACCCAGAATATCCAAGATTCCAAAAGCATCTTTAATTGTAATACAACAGCAACTATGATGAGGGTCTTTTATAGTTAGGTTTGGGGTCCACAATCAAAATTAATTAAGGATTACGTATAAGCAAACATATAATTGTTCTCTCTTCTTGAGGAGCCTTTTATTGATTACTAAGTTATCTAAATGTCATGCAAATGCAATGAAAACAAAGGAACAATTGGTTTTGACTTTTCAAATTCTCAAAATTTCTTGTTAAACATCTACAGTGCGAGATTAAGCACAAGGTAGCACCAAAAGTCCAAGAAATCATTTGTATGAATACTTAACAAATTATGACAGTTTTACCCTTTATTACACTTAATTTAATACAAATGTCCCTAACTCAAATTAGTAATTAATCATCAATAATGTCCCAGAAAAGCATTAAAAATATGAATTTAATCATGAAAAATCATATAAAATTATGGTTCAATAAATTCCCCCACACTTAGACCTTTGTACTCCTGAACAAAGGCAATTGAGTACAAGATTCCAAGTCCAAATCACTAATGCATTTGAAAGATGAGCAATTTCATAATTAGAAAGCAATGAATGAATTAATCAAATTCCTTAAGGTAACACTAGTCATAATCAAGCGATGTAAAGAAATTAGCTGACTAGACAACCCAAATTATCATAATGAAGCACGAGAGAACTCTCAAGGTATTGATGTTTCACTCATCCAACCTCACTTGTAACACCTCTAACATCTCCAATGTTAATAGCAATTAATGTAATGAATCAAGAGGACTTAAAACGCTTGTAATATTGAATGAAGGCTAGATGAAATGAATTAATTAGAAAAAGGAAATAGTTGATATGCAAGTCAAAGTTAATGAGTAAGTTCATAGCATCTATATAACTTAAAAACTTTTGCCAATCTTTTCTAAATCCATGAACAAATGCCTTCTTCACATTACTTTTTTTTTTTCAAAATACTTTTTTTTTTCTATTTTTTTCCCTTATGTTTCTTCTCTTTTCTATATACATGGTATTTCAATATATACATTGTTTAACTTTTTATTGGCAATTCACTTTTGATTTTTAGAATACTATGAATACTATGAGTAATGACATGTATACAACATAGGAATAACTCAAAAAAGGGTAAGCAAAGGGTAGATGAATGGAGGTTTGTGCTTGGTGAAAGGGATTAAAATGTGAATGCCTCTTTCATTTCCATCACAGGAACGCAAATGCCGTTTCGAAAAAGAGTGAAAACAAGTTCTAGAAGGTGAAAAATTAAGTGAATCATACACACGTGAAAAGAACTCAAGGCCCAATAACCTTCCAACAAGGTTTTTCTCCAATACTTCTTCTACTACACAATCAATTGCATAGTAAGCTAATCACAAAACATCTCTTCAACTATTCCTAGTGCTAACCATATAAATACAATTAATGAAAATATTGCAATCAATTACAATAATGCTAAACTCTTAAATGCACTAATGATATATAAACTCTCTTTTTCAAAATAAGGAGTAAGCAAAAGTCTAATTGTGGGTTCATTTGTCTTCCCATTCACTTGAAAAGAAAAACATGGTTTTTTTTTGGAAAAAAAAAAGTTGCCAAAACATTAGATCTCATGAAAAATTAAAGAATTTCCCACAAATCACACTTCCAAAGTGGCAAATGCGACCCTTTACTACTTAGGACATGCATTAGAGAAAGTCAATCTTGAAATTTTTTTTGAAAAAAAAATCTAGTTTAAGGCATTTTCTCATTAAAAAACAACCAATTAATGAGATTCAAAATGTATTCCCCTCCCCCACACTTAAACAACACATTGTCCTCAATGTAGAAAAACCACTCTAAACAGAATGCTAAGAAAGTTAAAATTCAAGGCACAATGGTAATTAAGTAGGGTAGTGGCCAAAAAAATGCAAAGCATATAGGGGGTTTGTATTCTACTTACTAAGCTACACTACTTCTACTTTTTGTTTTCTACTGGATTTTGTCCTTCCCCCACACTTATCTTCCTCATACAACAATTAAGCCTAAGTAATCATAGGAATTAGGAAGAAAATAAGTGAGGAAAGAGCTGAGACAACCTTTGTTGAAGTATCTTGAGTCGCTTAAAGGAGAAGTTCTCATCCTCAATGAGAATAAGGAATTTGTCCTTTAAAACATCTTCTCCCCATTGAATTTCCTTGGTGGAGGTGGCTCAGCATCAATCCGAAGAGGTGTAAGAATGTACAAGGGAGATTGGCTCCCCTGACAACCTTTCTAGTGATGTGCCTGAAAAGAAGACAAGCAAATAGCAGTATCCCATCTAATGATAGAAACATGGAGAGATTTCAAATGAACTAAAGGCATCTTAAGTACTAAACTCTCCAAATAACTATCAATTTATGGAAATCAATAACACTCTCATTAGTAGGACTCAGATAAACAATCATATTTTGAAAAATCTCGTGTTTGCAAATTGGAAGGTGCAGAATCCAACTTAGTATTGGGGTACAACACATCATCATTGCAATTGCAAGAGATGAAAGGAAAAAGAGCGGAAGAAGGAAGAGAATTTTTCAAATCATTTGTAATACCCGGATAAATATTTCTTTTAAATATTATATTTAAATAGATAATAAGCCTTGAATATTCTCTTTGAAAGAATATTACCTATTTAAAATAGGTGAATATGTGGTCTCAATTTTTCTTATTATTTTATTTCGGGTAGTTTCTTCCTAGAATTAATATAGTTGAAGATTTAATTTTCTAAGTCTTAGTAGGAATCATAAAATATCCTAATATTATCATTAATTATATCATTTTAGCAATAAAATCATCAAAGGATGACAAAATCAATTAGAGAAAATTAGCAACAAATATTGGGCAATTAAATTTGCAATAATTGGAATATTTTTCTAATTTTTGAAATTGATTATTAATTCATTTAAAAAGGTCATAATTAGGAATATATCAACTAAATTAATATCCAAAAGATATTTAAAGGCTAAGATTAATACACAGAGTTTTTAATCATCAAGATTAATTTAGAAACCTATCAATTATGGTAATTAAGCTTAATAACCCCTAAAACACTATGTTAGCAATATGAACCAAAAATTGATTAATTCCCCTTAAATATTAAAAATGGCGAAAATTGATAATTAAATGGGTTAAGAAATTTTATTAATCCCTAATCCTAAATCACTAACAAATATCACTAATAGTGTCTAAATTTTTCCAATCCTAAAACAATGGCTTGGGTTAAATTTAATTAAGCTAATCTAAAGGTTTTAAAATTGGTTTCATAAAGCTTAATCCTTGTAAGATTAAAATCAACCAATGGGAAAATTTTACCAAGAGTTTTATTAGACAAATGAAACACAAATCCAAGAGTAAAAAGGGGAGGAATTTCGGTGCAAGCATGAAGAGGAAGAGGAAGAGTAAGAATTGATTTAATTGTAATTAGCCAAATAAAACATCACAATCAAGCATTTAATCACCAAGACTTTTAAGGCAATTGAGATTAAGACATAAAGGTAAATGTAATTCAAACTGAAATGCAAATTAAAGTGTAATTGGGGGTGTGGGACGGTTTTGTGGAGATGAAAAGATGAACCAAAAGATATCTAGATATTAACTCTAAAAATGTCATTATCAAATTAAATACAAGAAGACTTTTGGGTAATTCATGATGTAGGCTTATGTATTAAAGTGATTAATGGTTAATTAAGTAAATGATAAGATAAAAACCATTAGGATAAATTCAAGACACAAGTAAATGAGAACCGATAGAAAATAAATCATATCTTGAAATCCATGAACCCTAGAACAAATATAAGTAGATATTATGAACAAGCATAATTTAAGCTTGAACATAGTTGTCTCCAAAGTGATTTTCATAAACTTCGAGATTCATACTATTGTGATTTTAAAAGTTTAAAAAGACCATAAATCAAGTCATAAAATTGTGATTCCAAAAGTGGAAATGGATCTTGATGAAGAAAAACACCAACTTATACCTAACTAATTAAGCATCTGGGGTAAAATGGAAGGTGATAGAAGGGAGAGAGAGGGAGGACGGTGGAGAGAGAGAGCAAGGGTGAGGATTTGAGCTCCCAACTTGACCTAGGTCCAAGGGTTAAGAATGAGAAAGAGTTGTTAGAAAGTTAACCAAAGTTGCTAACTAGTTAACCCAAAAAGTTCTATAAATAGGAGGCATTGTCTTCATAATTCTTCACCAATTCACAATCCAAGCAAGAAGCTTGTGGTACCGAAATCAAGAGTGAAAGTGAGAGAGAGAAGCTTTGAGGAAGCAAGAGCAAAGTTCTAGGTAAGTTCTTGAGCTCTAGCTTTGTGATTTATAGCTTAAATGTTGTTTTGATTCATAATCTTCCAACTATAGTGTTATATTCATGTTTTTATGGTTATAATTGTATTTATTTCTAAAAAATGATGAAGAAGGAGTTATAGCAAAATTTTTGGAAGATTATGGTCAAAGTAGCGAAGCTTTGGCGAAAATTTGTCGGTTAGCGACTCCTGAAAGCTATTTCAAAAACACTGGTATCTTATGTTGAAGATGCTATGCTAAATTTTTGAGACAATTCATGTTGAAAGTAGACATATAGAGCTTTCCAAATATACCTATAGCATGTCATTTTGAGTTTTGTGCTAGGAGATAAAAATTCTACAAAATGGGCTACGAAATTCTGAAAAATTCTAGGCAGAAGTTGGAATTACGAAAACTGGGAATTGTTTATGAAATCTGGGTATGAACCAATATTTTTTATTAAAATTATAAATCCTAAGGATTCCGAGGAATTTTACGGATCCTCGTTTCAAGTTCTGTGGAATTAATTATGATTTTTCAAGTTAGGCGAAATATCAGCCCTTATGCTGTTGAACAACGTTTTTTTTTACGAAAATAAGGTGAATTAAATTGGAAATAATTAATCCAGGGGTAAAATGGTCATTAGAGACTAAGATATGTGTTATAATATTTATTATGAATTAATAAATACGATATTACCCTTATAGGATATCTGAGATCACGTTTTGACCGACAAAACGTACAATATTCGTCAACGAAGGTACGTTTGCGACGTACTGTAACACTGACTCTGATGCTTGTGATATGCTTATATATGATTGCTGTACTATACTGAGACTCTATCTCAATTGTTTTTGATACAATCATGAGTATACGGGTTATGGTTTTAATAATACCGTTGAAAGTTTTCTTAGCGCTGAGGACACGATAGGCCATCGTGGCACTGGTGATATGTGCAGACTGGGATAACAAACATATTGCGGGGGGCTGTGTATTGTTATTGCCTTACATACATTATTATGTATTTCCTACATCTCGTTATGGGCTTTTGTAGTGATTATTGCTGAAATGTTATGAATACCGTGATACATATATTGTTTACATAAGCATGAGGTTAACCGTTACCTGAGGTCCGATGGGCATTGGACCTCAGTCTTAATTAATAGTCAGGGAAGAATCATGGAAGGCATCGGTAGATGGAACCGTAGAAAGACGCTGAGGGACGGAGTCGTGAGGAGGCACCGGTCAAAGTAAAAGCAGAAAGAGGAATAACAGAATCTACGTTATAGCATAAATCTAATAAGGTTACTTCATATCATTTGGTGCTTAAACTAGAAAGGGTCGTCTATGTGGTTCAGTCAATCAGTCGCCGTAAATACTCGGGGAGACTTCCACTAGACTTTACCCAGCCTGGCTAAATGGGATGATTTAACTAAGTTAGGTTCTATGCCCCAAGTCTACCTAAGGCTTGATTGAAGAGGGTATAGTTACATGGAAGAACTGTAATTATAAAGTTTTGTATTATTGTATCACATGAATATTCCTTCGGGAAATTTTTAATATACCAGTATACGTCAGGCATCATCATATGTCTGAGTATTTTATATCAGTTACTCATTGTTAAACTCATTGTTCAAATTTTTAGTACATGCTCTCCGTTTCCGCAAAACGCTAAGCTGTAGCACCTCAAACTCTGATGAATTTTTATAAAACCACGTGTCACCGGCATGATTTATGCCACGAAAATTGGGGTGTTACATCATTACTACCCAAAACTTTTGAATTTTCCAAAGAATCATTTTCTTTGTCTATATCGGGTTGAAAATCACAAGAAAGAATAATATGGAAAGATTCATTTTTATTTGCAATATTATCAATCAAAACAATTGAATCTTCCCTTATTAAATTATCATGCAATTCATTGGAATCAAGAGAAAGATCTTTTTCTAGGCTATGGTCTTTCTCACTCACATCAACCATATTAGCATCCATGCAAGAGTCAATGTACATGTTCGCAATTGTCATGCTTATTTTCATCAATAGTATAAGAGGGTGTATATGTAATACCCGAATAATTATTTATCTTAAGTATTATATCTTGATAAATAATACCTATTAAATAAAAGTGAATTTGTGGTCTCAAAATTTTGAAACTTATTTATTGTAATTTAGGAAATTTGCTCTTGGAATTAATTAAACCAAAGACCAATTTTTAAGACTACATATAAGGAACATAAAATATGATATTAATATCATATTAATTGTTGGTTTTTATTTAATAAAATTGGTGGATGGAATAGGTAAGTGGAATGGTAGTTTTTGGTGGATGGAATAGGCAAGAGGATTGGTAGTTTTTGGTGGATGGAATAGGCAAGAGGAATGGTAGTTTTTGGTAGATGGAAGAAGAGTGTTTGGTTTATAAGGAATGTTTGGTTAAGGAAGAAATATGGTTGGAATAGGCCTTGAATTTTCACTATAAATGGAGGCCTTTGCTCTTCATAATTCTCACACCAAACTCAACCAAAGTAGATGAGTTTAGAAGCAAGAGTAGAGAGAAAATCATAGTGGGAAGCAAGAAGGAGAAGGAAGTTCTTCAAGAGGTAAGCAAAGCTTTTAGTTTCTAGTCTTAAGTTTTGTAGATTTTAGTTTAAATGTTATTTTGATCTTTAATCTTCCAATATATTTTTGTTATCATGTTTTTATGGTTAGAAATGGTTTTATTTCGAAAAATTGATGGAGAAAGTGATATAGCAAAATTTTTGGAAGATTATGATCAAAGTAGCGAAGCTCTAGCGAAATTTTATCGGTTAGCAATTTCTGAAGTCAGGGGTAAAACTTCCAGTATTTTATATTGAAGATGAGGTTCTAAAATTCTGAGAAAATTCATGGTTAAAGTAGACATATAGGGATTTCCAAATCTACCAAGAGTGAATTATTTCGAGTTCTGTGCTAAAAGATAAAAATGTCCAAAGTTGGGCTATGTTTTCTGGAAATTTCTGGGCAGAAGATGAACACGTGAAAACTGGGAACTATTCTTAAACTCTGGGCAAGAACCAATATTTTTCTTTAAAACTAGACATCCTAAGGTTTCCGAGGAATTTTTCGGATCCTCATTCTGAATTCTGTAGAATTAATGGTGAGTTTTCAAAGTTAGGCGAAAAATCAGCCCATATGTTGTCAAACAGCGTTTTTACGAAATTTGTAGAAAGTAATTGAAAAATAAATACACCAGGGGTAAAATGGTCATTTGTGACTAAAATATTTACTAGAATATTATTTATGAATTAATAAATGCGATATTACCTTTATAGGAGATCTCGTGATCGCATTCTTACCGACAAACGTACCGTATTCATCAACGAAGGTACGTACGCGTATTGTAACCTTAACTCTGATGCTTATTGTATGCTTATATATGATGGTTGTATTCATAGACTAAGACTCTGTCTTAAATTCTTCATTATACATTCAGCTATACACGGGTTATAGTCTTGATAATGCCGTTGAGTTTTCCTAGCGCTGAGGACACGAATGTACATCGTGGCACTGGTGAATAGTGCAGACAGGGATAACATACATGTGCGATGGCTATGTGTGGTTATTGTTTTACATATGTGATTTTGTACTGCTGACATGTCATGAATAAACTGTCATTCATATATTGTTTACATAAGCATGAGGTTAACCGTTACCTGAGGTCCGATGGGTATTGGACCTCAGCTCTTACCTTAGCTTCAGGATCCAGGGGAATCAGGATCGAGGACAAGGGTAAGGAGTCAGCGTAAGAACCAGATGGAGACGTTATTATGTACTTTATTAAATAATCGGATGACTGTACTGTTGTATGAACAACCAGATACACTGCAAACAATGTTATTCAGTTACTCTTTATTTTGAAAAAAAATTTCCAATGCTCAACTCTGATCAAAACGCTATGGAAACGTTTACGAAAATGAGGTGTTACAGTATCAAGACTGATCGTAGAATCAACCACTTCACTAAATGATTTCTTTCGAAACTCAACAAGTAAGTGGCATTTTTCATGATAATAGTCTACATATTTTTTTTCTTCCTCACAAGAGCATGAAAATATGGCATTCAATTTATCACAATCATCCTTAGTACTATGAAGAGAAGCATTTTCAACAATTGAAGCATCACATAAAGAAGTAGGAGCACACTCATCAACCAGTACAATCAAATCACTACTACTAGAGTCAATAGGTTGACCAATTACATTCTCAAACATTTGAGGGGATTCAACAATAATTTCTTGATCCACCCCATCATCACTCAATTCCTTAATTGCTTCATTAGTTAAATTAGTAGGAGAGTCTACTTGTAAGGATAGGATCATTACCAAATGGTAGGGAAGACTCGTCAATGCTCTTTTGTACTTGCTTCACCTCTTGTGCTTGTGTGAGAATATGTACCGAAGGATTGGAAACTTCCACTTGTAAAGTGACATGTGGCTTTTGAGCTTGAACTGTTCCTCTTCCATAGGAGAGGAAGACTCCTCTGGAAGTTGAAAATGGACCTTCTTGGCGTTCATGGCTTGAGTAGTTGGCTTACATGTAGGCAATGGAGGATAAGTCTCTTGTGGAATGTTGCACTTAGAAGAATTTTGTGCAAGCCACTCCATTACGTCCTCCAACTCCTCATTTTCTTTCTTCAGTCGCTCTGCTTCTTGCGTATGTGAACATGGGAAGAGGTTTTTTTAGAAATTCTTCTTCAACACTTGTGATTCCTCATTGAGACGCTCAATTTCCTCTTGTAGTCTCTCATTCTCTTTCTATTGGTGTTCCATTCTTCTAATAATAGAGTCCATTTGTGACCACCGCTCTTAGGTAAGGTTATCCATTTGAGTTTGAAACTCTTGAATAACCTCACAGATGGAGGGTTCATGGCTTGGAGACTAGGTTGGAAAGGAGGCCCATTACATGCTTCAAATGGTGGGTATAGAGATTCATGAGGTGGTTGACATGGTCGGGAAGTGTGATGGAATGAAATAAGAGGTTCATGATATGATATGCGGTTGTATGGAGGAGGATTAGAATAATGCTCATACTATGGGTTATATGGTGGCTGAGAAGGCTCATTGTATGATATATAGGGTGGGTGTCGTGGGTGATTAAGTTGGAATGAAGGTTGTTGGTAAAGTTCATGGTATGGGTGGTGGAATAGACCATGAGATTCTTGACCAATTGGACTTTTATCTTGACTTCCCAATTTAACTTGAAGAAGTTGCAATGTTTGTTGAATGGAATCGATGCTTTAATAGATAGACTCTTTCTTTCCAGTCAAATCTCCTACAGAAGAGTGAGATTAAAAGGGTGAATTTCCTTGACAATCATTAAACCAAGCAATTAGAGATTGAAGACAATAAATTCTCAATGAATTACAAGATGACCATCTAACTATAAACTATAAAAAAAAAAGAATTTAAGAAAATATAAATGCAAGTAAAAAGAAAGAAAAGTTTCAAAATGACAAAAGATGCAAGTATGCTATGAATTAGCTTGGAGACATGATGAATTTAAACAAATAAGCTCAAAATCATATCAAATTTAATACAAACACACCACACATAAGCTACCAAGTCAAGAAAATGCAATAATGCAATGAATGCTATTCAAGCTACCTAAATGCAAAAATCCAAAACTATGTACAATGAAAAATAAAAAATGCAAAACTAACAAGCAGCTTTACACGAGAAACCCCTTGTCAAAAGTGAATTTGACAATTAAATTACCTAGGGAACCAATTACTTAGCTCCTTGGCAATAACACCATTTCATGAGGGCCTTTTGTCGTTAGCCTTGGGGTACAAAATCAAAAATTAACCAAGGATTGCAAATAGGCAAACTTAGGATCGTTCTGTCTTCTCGAGGAGCATTTTATTGATTTCTAAGTAATCTAAATGCCATGCAAATGCAATGAAAACAAGAGAAAAATTGGTTTTGGCTTTTCAAATTATCAAAATTTCTTCTTAAACCCCTACAATGCAAGATTAAGCACAAGTTAGCATCATAAGAAATCATTTGCATGAATAATTAACAAATCATGACCATTTTACCCCTAATTACACTTAATTCAATACAAATATCCCTAACTCAAATTAGCACTTAATCCTACAATAATGTCCTAGAAAATGCATTAAAAATCCCAATTTAATCATGAAAGATCATATAAAATTATGGTTCAATCAATTAACAAGCCTCCCACTAAAATGAGGTCAACTATATGGATGAAATAATATCGTTAATTAGATTCTATCCATTTTATAATTAGATTAACGGTCACCATAAAATTTTGTTCTATGATTTTTAACTGTACTTTTTTTCCCTCTACATATTTTTATAGAGTTAATTGAATTCTTGCTTCGCCTCTATTGCCCCTTGTAACACCCCAAATCCAACAACCAAATACTTAATCAAAATATTTGGAATATTTTCAATAAGGATGCTCATCATCCAATTCATCAAAATACAAAATTTGTTCAATAAAAACTCATATTTATAGTGTCAAAATAAATTTCCAAAATTATTTTAGAGTTAATAAAATACGGAAGTCTTAGGATCATTTCAAATACAAATGATATAACATGAGCTCTAAGAGTACAAAAGAGCCTTCAAGACTCACTCTATAGGTGTCTTCCATTGCTTCATACTAATCTCCTGATAAAAAGAAATATAGTAACCATAAGATCCATTGGTTATTAACAAATATACATGCAAACCAAGATCGAGAACATATGGTTTCAAAATCAAGTTCAACTCACAATAATTTATTAATATTATCAATATAAAACCTTTTACAAACTAGTTCTCAATTTGGTTAAAAAAATCCCTTCCCAAAAAGGTTCAAAACTATGGAACATCATTTCATTTTCCAAACATCTTTCACAAGAGATATCACATAATATACTATACAATTATGCAATATGCCATATACCTCCCTTATATCACCATCCATCCTTATACCACTGACTGAAACCATAGGCTAACACATAGTCTAACTGAAATCCATCCATTTAACTGGATTGTCCCAAACTCACCAGATCATAAGATACACCTGGCCAAAGGTATAGAGCTTAATTCTGATCTATGACTTTCCTCCTTGAAAACAATTAAGGAGGTGTCACATGTCCTCAGCCCCAATCCCGCCATAGGAAAACATGGAAGAAGGGGGCCTTGACAAGTACCATACATTGTGAACTGAGTGATGGCATAAAGAGATCTCATCATACAAATTCCTTCTTACTCCAACCCATTACAAATGTACAACCATTTATATGCATAAATGACAAATAATCACAATATTGACATGTATATACAAGTTACAAATCATGAGTATAGTTCCAAACATGATTTATCAAATAATACATCCCCAATCATTTTTAAGATAATAAATAACATCATCTAAAACATATAATGTTATTTTAAAATTATTTATAATAAATAACATTTTCATCATAACACATAAGCATGATTAAACAGTTTTCAAAATGCATAACCATGAGTTCTAATATACACAAGCATGGTTAAATAATTTCTCATCTTGTCAATATAATTTTAGTCAAATATAAAATTTCAAATCAAGCCCTCTATAGGCACAACAAATCCCAAAAACAATGTATTACACACATAGGGGTGGACCCGAGAAAATTACTTAGGGGGGCACCATTGGCGGGGCCCCGAATTTTTTTTAAAGGAAAGTTTTAAATGTATTAAAAAAATAAAAGAATATAAACAAGAGAAAAATATCAAAAAAATATTCATGAAATTAAGTGAATACTGATGATATAATAAGAGAGGTAATTATTTTACAAACCTGTCATTTAGAAAAGCAAAGGTAAGTGCTGTTAAAAATGCAGCTACATAAATTACAATCAAGGATGGACACTCAATAAGTTCAAGTACAAATATTTTAATAAAAAAAGTATATTACAATAAAAATAATTATAATGTCATCCTTCTAGGTCTTATTTTTTGGAATTCCATCATAATTGCCTTATTATCAATGCTATCAAATACATCTTTTTCAATATAAGGCACTAAACAGTCATTCAACCATTCATCCCCATCCGATTACGAAGTTTAGTCTTGATGTATTAAGGGTGGACACTTAATTTAAGGATGAACAATCATTCAATTATTCAAACATGTATTATTATTTTTATTTATTTATTTTTTTAAAAAAAAAAAAACCAAATTCAATGGGGGGACTTGCCCCCCTTGTCACCAACGTGGGTCCGCCCATGTACACACACATATAGTTGACAAGTATATAAAAGAATAATCAAGGTTACCTCTATTTCAAGCTTATTTTTATCAATACTTGCCTCCTGTTAACATTAAATAATTTCCACCAAAACTTCTCATGGCTTTCGTTTTCTCTCTCTTTCTCTCACTCCGGAAACTGTGTTAAAGCTGTGTGTGTTTTCGTTGAATGTGTGATATATATATATATATATATATATATATATATAAAAAAAATTCCCTCCCATTTTAATATACGGTGGGTTCCCTCACCCACCGTATTAATATATTATATTATTATATAATATAATATACTATCATAGAATATACTATCATAATATATTAAAAATTCTTAAAGTCTCTCTTTTAAAAAAATTATTTTCATAGAGTAATTACATGATAAATTTTAATTACCATAAATTATGAAATACCCCAAAATTCCTATTTATCATAAATATTATATTTTGATAAATAATACATATTAAATAAAGGTGAATATGTGTCTCAAAATTTTGTAAATTGTTAATTATAATTTTGGGAAATTTTTCCTTGGAATTAATTAAACAAAAGGTCAATTTTAAAATTACCTATAGAGATCATAAAATATGATATAAATATCATATTAAACCATAGTTCTTATATGATCAAATGAGCAAGAAAATATTATGAAAACACTTTGATTAATTAAAGGAAATTAGCAACAATAAATAAACATTTTGGCTTGCACTAATTGAGATTAGTTGCATAATGCTTCAAGATAATTAAAGGAAAAATAGGATCATCAAATGAGGGCTAATTGTACTTGAAAATAATTAAGCCAATGATGATGAAATAATACTTGCCTAATTAAGCACTATTTTTTATGATTAGTTAATAAATCAATTAACTAATAGCAAATTAATGGGATCACATGGTATCATTTATGTAGTTGGAAGAGGATAAAGGAGAGAGAGAGATTGAGATTATTTGATTTAATTCAATATTAATTAAATCAACCAATGAGAAAAATGAAAGAAAAATGGCTTAATGTAAATTAGATTAACCAATGAGAAGCTTTTAAACCATAGAATGAGTCTTCATGAAAACCAAACAACATAAGCCCTTGATGAAGAAAAATAATCCAATGGGTGAGAATCTTGAAATTTCCCTATAAATAGAGACATCATCCCTTCACAATTCTTCACACCAAACTCAAACCAAATAGGTGAGTTTAAGAGAGAAGTGAGAGCTAGTGAGAAGCAAGAAGGAAGAAGGAGTAGCAAGGTTCTTCAAGGGTAAGTTCTCTAGTTCTTAAGTTCTAGTCTTTAGTTTTGTAGTTCTTAGCATAAATGTTAGTTTGATCTTGAATCTTCCAATATAGTTTTGATTTCATGTTTTTATGATTAAAAATGGCTTTATTTCGAAAATTTGATGGTGAAAATTTTTTGGAAGCTAGAGATCAAAGTAGCAAAACTTTGCAAATTTTTGGTTTAAAATTCTGGCCAAACAGCGAATTAAAAGCTATTATTTTATGTTGAAAATAAAGCCAATAAATCATGAAATTTTTCAGAAATAAATTAGACATGTAGGGCTTTCCGAATATATAAAATATGTAACGTTTTGATCTCCGGTCAAGGAGATATGAATTTTTGAAGTTAAGCCATTTTTATGGAAGAAAATATGGGCAGCGTTTAGAAACATTAAATCTGGGAGTGATTCTTGGTGTTCTAGGTTCTGGAAATATTTTTCCTTGAAAATATACATGCCAAGGATTCCGAGGAATTTTATGGAACCTCGATTCGAGTTTTCTAGAATTAACTATGACTTTTCAAAGTTACCGAAAATTCTGCCCAGAAATGCTGAAGTAGCGTTTTTAAGAAAATGTAAGGGCAAAGTTGTAAATAACAAATCCACCAAGGGTAGAAAGGTAAATTAAACCTTTAGATATCATTCTAAGCAATATGATATTTATTAAATATCATATAATAATCTGACGATAATGTATAGGATATCTGGGAAGTCCGGAGTCGGACCAAAGAGTCGGGCATTTTGGTAACTACACGGTGAAAGGTACGTTCGCGTACAGTAACTTTAACTCTGATGTGTCTTGTATGCATATATGTGGTAGTATGATTCATAGGGTCATGGACAGGACTATGTCTTGGATCATGTACCGTGGCTAAGGCTTTGTCTTAGGTAATTGTTTACATACATTCAGCTTTATACGGGTTATAGTCTTGATAATGCCGTTGAGTTTTCCTAGCGCTGAGGACACGAGGAGCTGTCGTGGCACTGGTTAGTGCAGACATAGATAACCTTACATGTGCTGTGTGCTATGTACTATTATTGTGACTAATCTTAGATATGTTGTGTGCTTATATATTGCTGTAATGTAATGAACATCTGTCATACATATCGTTATACTTTTCATATGAGGTTAATCTGTTACCGAGGTCCGATGGGTATTGGACCTCGCCTTGACTAAAAGTCGGGAAGGAACTCCGGATCGAGATGACACCGGTAGATGGAGCTGTGAGAAGGCACCGATGGAATAGCTGAAAAGGAGCACTGATGGATGGAGCCGGGAAGAGGCACCGGACAAAGCAAATGCCGAAAGAGCGTCATCAGAGCATTAATTCTGGCACGGATTTAACGAGGTTACTTCAAACAGTTTGGTGCCGAAGGCAGGGCTAGTCTATGTGGATCAGTCAATAAGTCGCCGTGAACTCGGTGAGACTTCCACGATATACACCTACCTGGCCAAATTGTTTGATTAACTGAGTTAGATTCATTGCCCCAAGTCTAGCTACGGCTTGGTTGAAGATTGTATAGTTACCATGTAAGAATTGTAATTATACAAAGCTCGTAATTGTATCACATGAATATTCCTTCGGGAAATTTTTAATATACCAGCTTATGTCGGGGCATCAGCATATGTCTGGGCATTTTATATCAGATACTCACTGTCCAAACGTAAAGTGCATGCTCTTCGTTTCCGCATTACTATGAGCTGTAGCACTTCAAACTCTGTTGTTTTCTAAAACTGAGTGTCACCCGACACGATTTCAAGTATGGAATTCGGGGTGTTACAAATTAATTTCTCCTAAAATATTACTTAGCTCTAGAATAAAAAAATTGGGATGCTACACCCAAAAAAAGATCTCAATTTCAAATAATTGAAAAAATGGATCAGAAAAAGTCTATAAAAAAAAAAAAGCAGTTGCAAAATTCTTATACAGACTTCAAGTTAAGAATCTCTTGTATATATGGTGATTGTGAAACATTGGGTTCAAAGGATTAAACAGAATCTTTTATTTTGTAATGAGATATTTTTTGGGAACTTCAAATTCTTTGGGTTCAAAGGATTAAACGTTTATTTCCATGATTCATCTCATTAGCCATTATGTAATACCCTAATTTTCTCTAATATGATTAACCTTGTATTTTGACAAATTCTTAGCAAAATACAAAGGTGAATATGTGTCTCAAGTAATTATAATTTATTGGTTATATTTTTAGGGAAATTTCTTTAGGAAATTAATACACAAATAGTAGGATTTGAGACTACATATAAGGGCTACAAAATGTGACATAAAATCACATGAAATAATAACTATTTTAAATGCTCATAAGACAAGAAAAGGGAATAGGGAAACACTTAGTTTAATTGTTATCTATTAACAATTATCCTTAGCAAAATAAGCTTGAACTAATTGAGATTAGTTGCATAATTCTTCAAGATGATTAGAGGCAAATTAAGATCATAAAAAGGGGCTGATTATTTCGAAATATATAAGGGCAAAAAATGAAGAATTAAACTTGTCTAATAAATCACTAATTTTCATGGTTAGTTAACAAATCAATTAACCAATGACAAATGCAATCAAGAGGCATATAAGTAAGTTGATTAAGGGGGTATTTAAGCTTAATCAAGGTTGCCCTAAAAGTCAACAATTTCAACTAAGATCAATGGTTGAGATTGTTGTACATATAATTCAGTCCAATGGTCCTAATTAATCCTATAATTAACCTTAATCCTCATGAAATTAAATCAACCAATTGGAAGCTTAAACCATTGGATCAATGACATCTAAAAAGCACATTCAAGGGCCAAGAAGGAGAGGCATGTCGACCAGCTAGACCAAGGGAGAGGATTTGATGTTGTAAAGTAGAAACAAGATCAATGGTTGTAAGGAAAGATGAAGTTTTGATTTACCTTGATAATTACCAAAATGACATTGTAATTTTTCCCTATAAATAGAGGGATCTCCTCTTCATTTTTCTTCACACCAACACAAAGCTAGATCTGATCCTAAGTGAGGGTAAGACTGACGAAGTTCATAGGAAGGAAGGAGGAGTTGAAGCTTCAATGTAATTCTTGATCTTTAGCTTTTAGTTCTTAGTAAAACTGTAGTTTAATATAGAAAATTGGGAGGTAAATTCCTTTATATGTTTTTAGGGCTCCATTGCATTTAAAATTTTGAATGAGGTAAAAAAATGTTGAG
This sequence comes from Acacia melanoxylon, assembly GCA_019022615.1. NCBI lineage: Eukaryota > Viridiplantae > Streptophyta > Magnoliopsida > Fabales > Fabaceae > Acacia > Acacia melanoxylon. Next base: position 19,362,139 of record JAFJYJ010000003.1, read on the forward strand.
AAATAATTTTTGATATTAATGGAACAAGATTGTGAAAATTGTAGAATTTCTAATTTTAATTCCTGTGCTGGCAACAAACATTCAGGCTATTATTTTATATCAAATGAAGTGGTAAAATCATGAAATTTTATAGGAATAAATTAGACATGTAGGGCTTTCTAAATATATAAAATATGTAACGTTTTGAGCTCTAAACAAGGAGTTATATATTTTTGAAGTTAAGCCTTATTTCTGAAATTAAAATCTGAACAGTGATTGAAAACGTTAAAACTGAGAATGATTTATGCATTTCATGTTTGAGGCATTATTTTTTCTTGAAAATAGACATGTCAAGGGTCATGAGAAATTTTGAAGCACTCAAAAATGATATTTGTAGAATTAGTTATGATTTTTCAAAGTTGCTGCAAAATCTGCCAATAAAATCCAAAATTTGCGTTTTCGAGAAAATGTAAGGGTAAAAATGGGATAAATAATCCTCCAAGGGTAGAAAGGTCAAAAGAGGTAAAAGTAACCCTTTAGGTATTATTCTAGAGTGATATGATATTTATTACAATATTATATAAGTTATGGAAAAGGAAATAATCCGACGATAACATTATAAGATATCCGAGAAATTTGGAGTTGGATTCAAAGGACGAGCGTTTTGGTAACTATGTTGTGAAAGGTACATTCGTGTACTGGTAACTTTAACCACCTAAATGTTGTATGTCTATATATAATAGAATGATTCATGAAGTCGTGGACAAGACTAGATCTTAAGTCATACACCGTGACTAAAATATGGGTCTTAGGTCACATGTTTACATACATTCAGCTTTGTGTGTGTTATAGTCATGATGATGCTATATGTATGTTTTCCTAGCTCTGAGGACACGTGGATTTGTGGCACAGGGTGAGTGTAAACGTCGTGAACATTACATTTGCTATGTGTTGGGTGCTATGTATTGTTATAACCTTACATCTGTTTTGTGCTATGTATTATTGATGCTTAAATGTTGTGAATATTTGTCATATATTGTTTATATCTGATATAGAGGTTAACTATTACCTGAGATTCAATGTTCAAAATTGAATCTCAAGCTTAACTAAAGGTTCAGGAAAGGAATTTGGATCTGAGAAGGCCATGGACGGAGCCGAGAAGAGGCACCGATGGACGGAGCCATGAAGAGACAACGGTTAGAACGAATGCCAGAAGAGGTTCATCAGAGCATAGTTTCCGGCATGAATTTGATAAACTTATTTCAAATTATTGGTGCTTAAACTACAAAAAAACAGCGAATTATTGACGGAATTAGGGATGGAAAAAATTCCGTCGGAAATTACCCACGGAATTCCATCGGTAACTGAAATTACTGACCAAATTCCGTGGGTATTTCCATCGGTAATTTTTAATTTTCGTCGGTAAATTTCCGTCGCAAAAAAAGCCGTGGGAAAATCAATTTTATTCTGTCACGGCTTTTTTTGCAACGAAAATTTATCGATGGAAATTAAAAATTACCGGAATTACCACGAAATTCCGTCACTAACTTCGATTCGACGGAATTCCATGGGTAATTTTTACCCATGAAATTCCGTGGGTAATTTCAGACGGATTTTTTCCCGTCCCTAATTCCATCAGTAATTCGCTGTTTTTTTTTTTTTTTGTAGTAAAGGGATAGTCTATGTGGTTACAATAATTAGTCACCGTGAAAGACGGGGAGACTCTCATTAGACTCAAACAGGCCTGGCCAATGGGTTTGATTAACTATATTGGGTTCCAAGCCACAAGTCTAGTTAAGGCTTGATTTAAGATTGTATAGTTATTATGTTGAAGTTTTAATTATACAAGTTCCAGATGATTGTATCACATGAATATTTATTCGGAAAATTTTTAATACAACCAACATATGTCGGGCATCAGCGTATGTCGGGGGCATATGTCATCAGTTACTCATCGTCCAAACGGTAATACATGCTCTCCGTTCCACTTTACTCTGATCTGTCAACACCGTATTCCTAAATACTACGTGTCACCGACCAAACACGATAAGTAGTATGAAATTTGGGGTGTTACACATTAATAGTCCATGTGCAGACTTCTTAAGGTAACAAAAGTACAGTCACTCCCCATTAATAATAAAAGTGGTACCTGTGTTATGCGTAGTTGCTACAAAGCAAGAAACTTTTTATAGTAGTTTATATAGCATCCCACACCACCAAATCAATTTGGATTCTTTTTTAAATACTCATTTCCATAAATTTAAACCACGTCACGCTTTATCCAGATCCTTTCAAAACTAACGATAAGGCTAACGAATTTGGCTGTATTAATGACTGTAAACTAACTTTAAGGGCATTGCTTCAGATTTTTGTCGAAATGTATAACTATGAGTTCTAATATACACAAGCATGCTTAAATAATTTCTCATCTTATCAATATAAGTTTAGTCAAATATAAAATTTCAAATCAAGCCTTCCATAGGCACAACAAATCCCAAAAACAATGTAATACACACACACACGCGCATGCACACACATATATAGTTGACAAGTATATAAAAGAATAATCAAAGTTACCCCAGTTTCAAACTTATTTTTATCAATATTTGCCTCCTGTTAACATTAAATAATTTCCACCAAAACTTCTCATGGCATTCCTTCTCTCTCTCTTCTATCGCACTCCGGAAACTATGTCAAAGCTGTGTGCGCGCGTTTCCACCGTGTGTTACCGTGTGTGTTTTTGTTGAATGTGTGTGGGGCATATATATATATATATATATATATATATATATATATAATTCCCTCCCATTTTAATATACGGTGGGTTCCCTCACCCACCGTATTAATATATTATATTTAATAATAAAAGTGGTACGTGTGTTATGCGTAGTTGCTGACAAAGTAAGAAACTTTATAGTAGTTTATATAGCATCCCACACCACCAAATCAATTTGGATTCTTTTTTAAATACTCATTTCCATAAATTAAAACCACGTCACGCTTTATCCACATCCTTTCAAAACTAACGATAAGGCTAACGAATTTGGCTGTATTAATGACTGTAAACTAACTTTAAGGGCATTGCTTCAGACTTTTTTTCGACATCAAATTATTTGTCTATAAATAATCCGCCTACTCCAAATGAACCTCAAACACAACATTGCTCCTAAAACAAAATCTCTCTCTCTCTCTCTCTCTCTCTCTCTGTATCAAATATTTGTCTGTCTCAATTTCCTTCCCAGTTCGATCTAGCTAGTAGTGGGAACCAGAAGAAGCAGAAGAAGTTTAATTGTGTGTGCATCGATGATGGTGAACTTGAGAACGTTGTGGAGGAAGATGAAGAAGGAGAAGAAAAGGGCGTTACAGTACGACATTGATTCTTACTCTAAGAACTTCGACGATGGTTATAATTCCTCCGATTCAGATAATGCTTATTCATCTTTCTCTGTTCGTTTTTGCATTCTTAATTCCAAGGTTTCTTTCGACAAGCCTTGTGAAGAGACTAGCAGTGATGACGATACCAGCAGCGAAATAAGTTGTTGATATGTTCAGTTCTTCTATTTAGACCAGAAATCGTAGGTGTAGCTTACCTTTAAATACATATAGAATTGTGAACTGTGATCTTGTTGCTTATAATTAATTTTTTAGTTTTTTATTTATATTTCTATATACCTTACTCTTAATCTTCATCTAAATTTCTGTTGTTGACAAAATTAATGACTAACATAAAACCCAGAAAGAAATGTGTTTGAGTCGGATTCTTACTAGTTTTTCTGATTAAAAAAAACCTTAAATGCCAGTTTGTGTGATTTTATGTAGTTCTAACCAGGTTATTATCTACTTTATTCAATAGTGTTTGTATCAATATATGAGATTGATGATATTAAATTGTATTTTTTAAAAGATTTTTTATTTTATTTTAACAACGCGTTTGAATTAGTTTGAGTGATTTCTAAAGATATACAATTCATCAATGGAATTAAATGAGGTCGTCCTTTTTATATCTGTCTGTCTGTATGCATAGACAAATTGATGTTTTAATTTTGAATACAAGAATTTTTCTTTGATATGAGTATGATCTAATCCTTTTTTTTTAAAAAAAAAAAAAATTATTTTACGGAAAGCGAATAAAGTTATTAAGATCAGGATTACGTTAAAAAAAGTTATCGTCAAATATAAAGTGATGTGACTTGCTAAAAAACAACAACAATAAAAATAAAGCGATGACACCCTCATAACGCGTTTCTCCCTTTTTTTTTAAATTCTTTATTCTATCTTTTTTTTATATAACTTTTATAGCTTTTTTTCGCTCGAAATAACTTTTATAGCTTGAATAAATAGATATTTTGGTGGATCATAATTTATACATTTATTTGTGTTGATGTTATATTTGTCTATTCACTTGCGTGCTTATTTGTCCTAAAAAAAATATGAGGAGTCCGATTAGGGCTTATTTTGTTGTCTATAGCCTATAGGTGTGGAACAGAAGATCTAAACCAGATCTTCAAGTATTTTTTCCAACTGAAACTAGATCTTCAATTGAATCAGGTAAGATTTGAGTATTCCAAATGCCAGATAACCTGACATTATTAGAATACATTAAGAAAAAAAGTGCCACATTGATTACAAAAATATTGAATATATAACCTACTGGTAGGTCCTATCAAATAATTGACATAGAAAGACCAATCTAATACATACCTAAATCACTAAATTTAATACGGTATTAAAGCCATCCGATCAATGGGACACAACAAAACAAAAACAAAAAAAAAGAGGATGAAAAAAAATCATTGCAAACCTGAGGCCTTTGAGATGTAAAAAAAAGTACTAGGCAAAAAAAGAAAAAAAGGGGAAAACGAGGTTGGGAGAATATTAGAATACATCAAGAAAAAAGTCCCACATTGATTACATAAACATTGAAGTTTGAGAGAACATTAGAAAACATCAAGAAAAATGTCCCACATTGATTATATAAACATTGAAGTGAAGATATATATATATATATATATATATATATATATATATATATATATATATATATATATGTGTGTGTGTAACCCAATGGTAGGTTCTATCAAATTGACTTGAATCATTTTGATAGAAAGACCAATCTAATATACATCTAAATCACTAAATTCAATAGACATGAAAGTTTGCAGAATAGAAATATATTTTACCGATCCCATATAATCATATTAAATAGACTTGTGCTTAAGTCTCATTAAGCAATCATCTAAAGAACTAGGTATTATATAATTGGCCGGAATGCTCTGAGTAGGTTGAAAAATCCTAATAAATAATTAAAAGGTTTAATTTTCAAATAGTTTAAATTGCAATCAAAATGTTAGACATTAACAAATTTTAATTATCCTTGGCATGTATAAGGTAATTTCTTTAGCTAGCAAAAAAAGGTAAGATGATTTCTTTCAAGTGTCCCTACGAAAAACTCTTCTCGCTCGGCCGCCTTCATTCCCCTTCTTCTTTTTAGTTATTTTCGTGAGATCTTAAACTGAAATAATTAAAAAAAATGGGATCAAACAAAATCCATAGGATAAAAAAGTACGTAGGAGCAAATTGCAATACAGACTTAAGAAATCTGTTCTCTTATGATTATGACATATTGATGGGTTCAAAGGATTTTAACGACTGGAATATTTCATTTAATGACCAATTAACTCTTTTCGGAAACAACAAATTTTTGGTACGTAAACCACTAACCTTTTTAACCACTTGGTTCATCTGATTTCATGAGGCCATAAGGTACAGTCACACCCCATTTTGAAAAATAAAGTGTTACTTGCACGTGAGTGTGTGTGTAGTTGCTGACAGAGCAAGAAACTTTTAAAACCATATTCTCCGAACCATCGAATCAATTTCGATTAATTCGTTATTCTTTTCAACTACCATGTCACGCTTGCTTTATCCTGATCCTATCATAACTAATGATGAATAAGCTGAATCTGACTGTATAAAGCGTAATGTCAATGAAAATATATTTGCATAATGTTGATTCTATTACTTTTCAACACGTCATGCGTGATTCAGAGTCATACTCCACATTAAGTAATCTTTAGTATAAGTAACCTACCTAGCATGCAGCAACTTCCAACAAAACATTAATCCCAAAACCTTGGCTCTCTCTCTCAATATCTATCTATTTCTTAAAGCTTCTAGTGGGAATCAGAAACAGAAGAAGTTGGATTGTGAGTGGATCGAAGATGGTGAACTTCACAACGCTGTGGAGAAAGATGAAGAAGGAGAAGAAGAGGTCGTTACAGTACGACATTGATTCTTACTCTCAAAACTTCGACGATGGGTATTCCTCCGACCTAGATGATGCTTCTCGAACTTTCTCGGCTTGTTTTGCTATTTATTATTCTAAGCCTTTTGACAAGGGTTGTGAAGTGCTTAGTGATGATAACATAGCAGTGTAATGAGCCCCTAAAAGTTCTTTTAGAATTTCATTTGTGTACCTACGTGTAGTTCAAATGTAAACACACACTCACACACACATATTAAATTGTGATTTGTTAATTGTAAATTCGATGTCCAATAATAAAGTGATTTAATTTAATGTGAATTTGATGCCACTATTAAATATGCAATCAACATAGAATATAAAAGGCTAAAATTTAGAAAATAAACTGTGTTTTTTGCATAATCTCCCTAGATTAATATTAATCTGTTTAAACTTTTACTATTTAGTAATGAAGTCCTTGCCTTCATTTTTTTTAATTATCTTTGTAATAAAAATTTCGAGATCGAAATAATAAAAGCCAAACGGCAGATGACATGAAATTACAAATTAATAGTACTTTTTTTCTTAACAATCTCCCCATGCCCAAATCACTCCTCGATTCTCCCAAAACCGCCAAAAAGCTAAACCGGATTCGTACTGTAGTTTTTCATTTGGAAAAATTAGAGTGCTTGTTTTAGCTTCTCTTACGTATCAAGATAAACTCAACTATGAGGCCCTTTTTGTCTTTAGCCTTAGGGTCACAATAAAAAATAAACCAAGGATTAGTATAGATCAACCCTAGGATCGTCTTTTTTCGAGGAGCCTTTTATTGAATCCTAAGTAATCTAAATGTCATGCAAATGCAATTAAAACAAGGGGAAAATTGGTTTTGGCTTTTTAAAATTAATAAACTAAAATAAAATAAGAATGCAATTAATTTAAATGCTAACTATTGTTTTTGGTATTTTCTTTATAAAATGGAATGGAGATACGAAGATGAGTATGAATGCTCTTGGAAATGGAATTGAAAATATGGATGATGGCGCTCTTGGTGATGAAGTAATGACTATCCTTGCTCAAAAAAAGATTATGGAAGTTAAAATTCATCAAGTCTTTAAGAAAAACCCCAAGATACCACTTGAGTCAATATTCCGATTAATAGTGGTTTCCTAAACAAACATAGCTAACCACTACCTCTTGAGAAATTGTTAAAAACCACTTGATGTGCAATTAAAATTGGAATAATGCAACATGAGTGTTCTTAAAATTGAAGACATAACACTTGATCCTCAAAGCACAAATCAACCACATTAACTAGACAATAACACGCTAATTAATATAATCTCATTGCAACCACAAGAAATTAAAACACATATATTTTTCACATTGCAAAATCCAATTTCAACTACAATATCAAACTAACAGAGACAATAAACATTAATCTCAGTTCCAGAATTTATATACAATAATTCCTAAAACTAGGCAATCTAAATGTATAAATCTAGACTAATAGAATGAACAAATTAACTCCCCTTTGAAGCTCTGAACTCAAGTCAATCTCCATATCACCAAGAAACAAATAAAATCAGCTACACATGTTCATTGGAATAACCACACAAACTGCATAATCTGGAAAAAATGAAGAATGGAGGTGAAAGTTGTATCTGCCAAGGTTGAGGTCACCGATAGTGAGGGAAGGTTTGATGCCAGCAATAGGGAAAGAGAACGATGGTGGTAGACGGTGGATGGAGAGGAAGGAGGTTGATGATCGTGGAGGCGACGATGGTCGATGGTCTGGTGTCTCACGGCACTCTGTTCCTCGGCTGACGGTGAGGTACGGTGGTGGAAGATGATGATGGTGGAGGGAGGTGAAACTCGCCGGCGGACTTGGTGGTGGTTGATGCCGCTGGCGAGAGGAAGAAGGAAGGTGGAGGAGGAAGGTCTCCCTCGAAGATGAAGGCGTGGTGAAATCACGTCTCGTCTGTGTGTGTTCCTTTGGTTTAGGTAGCCCACGACAGAAGCATGGTGAGGGTGGCTCGAAGGAGGTCGCTGGCGGTGATGAAGATGAAGGTCGTAGTCGTGAGAGTCGAAGTTGCTGGATCCTCCCCTAATGTCGTGTCTCTGTTCTCCTTTTATTCAATGTGTCAGTGTCTTTTTTCTCCCCCCGAGCTGAAGCTCCCTCAAACCTAATTAATTCCCTTTGGTCAAAACGTGCGTTTTGACCAAGGGACTAAACTGAAACAAATAAAACTTCTCAGCAGGGACTAAATTGCAAGGAATAAAACGTTGCTTCAGGGACCTAATTTAAGCTTTTATAATTTGAGTTCAGACTTTAATTTCCAAATTTGATCTAACCTTTTGAGGCATCTACAATGAAAAATAATTAATCTAACATCAAAATATTCTCATAAAATCAATGATTAAGAGTAATTACAATTTATTTGACAATTTTGCCATTTTTAATCCTAATTTAATGTATTTACTCTTAATCTTAATTTATCACAAGAAAGATATTTTAGGCTCAATAACTATGATAAAATGCATTAAAAATCCCAATTAAATTATCAAAAATCATGTAAAAATATGGTTCAATCAACGGGCTAGTTCATGCTTCATATGAAATCTAAAATATCCCTGTCATTCATAACTTACGAATATTTCTTTTTCGATTTTGATTCCTAGCTAGGATCCATAAGTCAAGAAATCTCTTACAAGATTGTGGCTCATTAGGTTCAAAGGATTTAAGAGAATGTTCTATTTAGAAACAGCTAGCACTTTTTGTAAACAAAAAATGCTTTCAACGTAAACAAAGTCTGTTTCCAGGGTTGGTTTTTCCAGGGTTGGTTTCATTAACCAACATACTTTTTTTCCACTTGACATCATACGAAAACCCATTTGAATCTGACTTCAAAAGGTGATAAAGTACAGTCACAACCCACTTTCATAAATAGAGTCCTGCACATATGTGTATGTGTAGTTGCTGACAGAGCAAGAAACTTTATAGCTTTATTCCAAGCTACCAGATCTGCTTTATCCTGATCCTATCAAAACTAATGATAAAGGTGTATTTCACAGTAATAATTTGTCTATATATAACCTAACTGCTCTCCATGAACCTCAAACACAACATTTCTCCCAAAACCTAATCCCTCTCTCTCTGTGTCATCTATTTTTCTTTCTCACTCTCTTACTTCCCAGATCGAAGATGGTGAACTTGAGAACGTTGTGGAGGAAGATAAAAAAGGAAAAGAAGAGGTCGTTACAGTACGACATTGATTCTTACTCAAAGAACTTCGACGAAGGTTATTCCTCCGATTCAGATAATGCAGATTCATCTTTCTCTGTTCGTTTAGGCATTCTTAAATCCAAGGTTTCTTTCAACAAGCGTTGTGAAGAGACTAGCAGTGATGATGATACCAGCAGCGAAATAAGTTGTTGATATGATCAGTTCTTCTATTTAGACCCGAAATCGTAGGTGCAGCTTACCTGTAAACACATGTATACATAGAATTGTAAATTGTGAATTGTGGTCTTGTTGATCCTTCAGTTGTAGCTAAAATTGTGGTTACTTTATTGAAGTATTTTTTGTATTTATATTTCTATTAACCTTACTCTTAATTTTCATCTAAGCTTATGTTGTTGACAGTTATATTAACTACACTGACAAGATCGACCGAAATTAAACCCTGAAAAGAAGATGTTTGAGTCCGATCCTCACGAGTTTCTCTGATGAAGAAAATCTTAAATGGCATCTTATGTAATTATTGATAGTTGTAACCAGGTTGTTATCAACTTTATTCAATAGTTTTGTATATAAATATATGAGATTGATGATATTGAATTGTATTGTTTAAAGATTAAATTTTTTAACAACCCATTTGAATTTGTTTGGGTTATTATATTCCTAAAGATAATTCATCAATGGAATTAAATGAGGTCGTCCTTTTTATGTATTTATATATGTATGTATGTATGAATGTCTATACGCTATCTGTATGCATAAAAAAAAAGATAAACAAATTGATATTTTAATTTTAATTAAATACAAGAATTTTTATTTGATATGAGTAAGCCCAAACCATTTTTTTTTTTTTTTTTTTTTTTTTTTTTTTGCGTTTTTACTTTTATGACGGCAAGCGAATAAAGTTATTAAGATAAGAATTCCCGTTAAGAAAGTTATGTCACATATAAAGTGATGACCCTCATAACGCCTTTTCCTTTTTTACACTTTATTCTATCTATTTTAACTCTTATAGCGAATACATAAATACTTTGATGGATCATAATTTCTATATTTATTAATGATTCAATTGCGAGCTTATTTGTTGTCACGCTAAGAGATGCTTAGAGATACTACAACGTGAATGGCACGAAGTGTAAAGCTACTTCACTTCGTAAGCCCTTTTATTTTCATTTTTTTGCAATTTTCCAATTACATTCGGCAATATCTATTTCACTAACAAAATATCAAATGGCATTATAATATGGATTCATGAACCCTTATTAAATTTCAAGTATAGATCACTTTACACCATTTATTACCAGAATGATTCAAGAGTCTTAAATAAATATCAAATCATGATTATTATTATTTTATTTTTTTACCTAGATGAACGAATCAAGCGTCCATAATTCAAATCTATAAAATGTTAGGAATAAATTTGTCTGCATGTTTGTTGATACTGACTTCAACATGTAAACAAATAAAAAGGAAAAGAAATATAAACGTTATCATTGACATATGCAAAAAGCTAATTTGCAAACTTATTTTTGTCATACTTGTATTTAACAAAAATATAAACAGAAGGAAATAATCATATATGCAACTTAAATAAAAGAAAATTTCAATAAAAGACTGTGCTTTAAATACTAATAGATAAACAAGAAACCTTTTTTTTGGTACTAAAACTTGTTTCATCAGAGGAACTGACACAAAACAAGTAATAAGCGCAGTTCAAAAACAGGCGCAACTCGAATGTCACGAATAATAGGCGTACATGGACACATCACTACTACAAAAAATGGATTTTACTTCCTTGAAAAACATCCATTTTTCAAAAAGGGAAGTACAAAATAAAGGTGGTGACATTTTTGTAATTATAAAAGAGAATTTTGACATATTGGGCGTTCCTTTTAAACTTTGGACGTCAAAAGTAGGCTTTAGAAGTCCTGATTTTTAATTGGAACACGTAAAGTGGGACTTTAGGCGTTCCAATTGTGAATTGGGATACCTAGAATCCCACTTTAGATGTCCCAATTAAAATTGGGACGTAGGAGAAATAGGGGAGAAATAGGTTCTGATTTGAAAGAAAGGGCTAGAGCTCGATTTGAAGATAACTTTCATACGTTACCACCACACCCACCCACATATATTGAATACATATATTGAATAGAGGAGTAGAGACAAACAGATGAGATTCTTGAAAACAAACACAGCAGCAAAATAGGAGAAGAAAAACGCACCAAATTTCCTTCCCTCCTACACCGTGCGTGATGCCAAAGAGATGAATGATGATTCACAACGCTAGAGCATCGATTTTGGTATTCTTCAGAAGGGTTAGGTCGAACATTCCAGTTGGAGCCTTCGGGGGTTTTGTTCTGAGCCTTACACTATTACAAAAGATGGTTTTTACGTCCCAAAAAGACGTTCTTTTTTTTTTTTAAAAAGGAAGTAAAAAATAGAGGCGGTGACATTTTTATAATTATATGTGAGAAAAATTGATTTTTGGAACTTAGACGCCAAAAGTGGTGCTTTTGGCGTCTAAGTTTGAAACTTAGATGCCAAAAGTCTCTCACGCGGGCCCCACAACACCCCAGCTATCTCAATCTTTCACTCCTCTCTCACGTTTTCACTCTTCTCAGCCTCTTCTCTAAGCGCGTTCTCTCTTCTTCGCTCTCAGCCTCCTCTCTTCTTCTCTCATTCTCTCCAACGTCGCTCCTACGTCTCATCCTCTCCGGCGTCGCATACCAGTGGTCAAGACTAAGGTTAGTCCTGGTACCCCTCTTTCGATTTGAAAAATTTCAGATCCGAAAAATTTTATATTGGCGATTTTCAGATCTGGGAATTTTCTGAACTCTTCGAGTTGTTTTGCAGATCCGGGTTCGATTGAGTTTCCGAAAATTTCATATCCTCTTCGCTTGTCCGACGTGAAGTGCTTTAGGGGGTGGCTCGGCCGTGAAGTGCTTGCTTCAGGCGGCGGCTTCAGATCTGGAAGTCGTTGCTTGTTGTGTAGATTTGATGTTATTTTTGTTTTGATTATATCTTGTATATATGGGTTGATTTCTGGCTTCTTATTGATAGTTTTCATTATTTTCAATTTGATTTGTGTTTTTGCATTTTGATTAGGGGAGTATGTTAGATTGTTGATGTGTTCTTACCATTTCTTTCTTCTTCCACGGCCAAGCTCCAAGCTCGCCAAGGCCAACCCCCTGAACCTGGTGTTGGGGGGGGGGTTTAAATAAAAAAAAGAGCTTTATGGTGTCTAAGAAAAAGTTAGACGCCGTAAGTCTCCACTTTTAACGCCTCCGAATAGGCGTCCCTACGTTTTTAGACGTCAAAAGGCCAAATAAATGGACGTTATAGACATTATTTGTAGTAGTGCTAAAATCTGGTTTATACAAGGGAAAAAGCTGAATTTCGAAATTCGAGCCATTTCTGAAAGTTTCTAAAGTTCTGGGCCCCTTGCTGTAATTTACTCGGTCCTTTTGCAAAATAAATACTGAAATTAGTTTTTCTTTCTTTCTTTTTTTTTGGAATTTTTCTTTAATTTATCTCAAGTTTTATGCAAAGAGAATTAATAAAATATAATGTCTTCTATTCCAAAAATCAATTACTTAAAAAGAAATAATAAAATATGATATTTTTACCCTATTTATTCTTAATTGCATGCAATCATTTAATCCAAATTAATGATAAATAATGCATCTAAGCTCAATAAATAAAATCCCCATAAAAGCTATGATAAAATAGGGACTTCTTCTCATTTACTAATCACCCATGCCATTGAGCTACCTAGTTTACTTTATTGCCAAACTACAATAAACAATTAAAATATTAATTAACTTACACAAACAAACATATTCAAAGTCATTACACCACCGATCCACTTTTGTTAAAATATCTACCACAAATAATTAAAATATTAATTAACAATGAAATAATTATTTTATTTTATTTTTAGGGTCATTACCATGGTAGTCAAAAACGCGTTTTAAACGGTAAAAAGGCAATTTTGCGTTTTATTTTGGGCTACACGCGTTGCGTTGTGGAAAAACGTAACTCGAGTAAAAACGGTAAAAACGCAGCGTTTTTAAGAAAAAACGTAAAAATGCTGCGTTTTTACAAAAAACGTTGGGAAAAAAAGAAAGAGTAAATACCCTTTTGGATCTCAGACAAAAAACACAGACCCTATTTTAGTCCCTAGGGACTAAAATGAGACTTTTTTATGGACTAAAAAGGGTTTTTTGGAAATTTGCGAGGGACCAAAATGTTCACCAATCGACCATTTTTCGTCCTTTTCAGGGACTAAAAAGGGCATTTCTTTGTGTGAGGGACCAAAATGGGGTCCTTGTTTTTTTCAGGTCCCTGATAATGCTTCGTCCGTGACCCTGTTATATTTGATTGAGTGATTTTAAATCTTTCTAGTCAATTGAAGCTCATTCCTGCTGCAACTTGTTTTATTTCTGCTATATTTGAACTCAGAATATTATTCTGAGTTGCTCTGAATAATATTGGGTGGCTGCTAGGAATCTAGAATAATTGGGTGGCTGCTCTGAATAATATTCCGTGAGTTTTCTTGCTGTTGAGAAAGTTGTTTTGCATGAGTGTATGACCCGGTCTAAAGAACTAGTTGTTATATACATATGCAGGTAAAAACTACGTTTTGTATTACGATTTTACGTTTTATGATTTTTCATTCTCCTTCCGTTTTTAGGTAAAAACTACGTTTTCACTACCTTGGTCATTACATTTATCCTTCAAAAATGAGGAATCCGATTTGGGCTTATTTTGTTGTCTATAGGAGTGGAATAGAAAATCTAAACTAGATCTTCAATTGAATCATGTAAGATTTGAACATTTGAAGTACCAGATAACTTGACATGCAAGTTTGAAGAAATATAATTACTACCGATCCTATATAATCATATTATACTTGTGCTTAAGTCTCATTAAGTAAGAACTAGGTATTAATATAATTGGAATGCTCTAAGTAAGTTGAAAAATACTAACAAATAATTAAAATTTCTAATAAGCAAATAGCTTTGATTGCAATTAAAATTTTAGACATCAACTAATTTTAACTACCCTTGGTATGTTTATAGTAACGTAATTTTTTTTCGCCAGTCAAAAAAAATGTTAAGGTAATTTCTTTCAAGTGTCCATATGACAAACTCTTCTCAATTCTTGTAACATCCCCATTTTTCATGTGCATTAATGTGAAGTTATTTGCATATATGAATATTCTTGAAGTCATGTGATAATGATAAATATTTTTTTGCATGAAATAATTAGAATAAGATAAGGATGTGAAATTACTTGTTTATGTGTAATTAAATGTTTATGGTTAAGGACAACCCTAAGGGAAAAAAATGACAATGGAAGTCAAAACATATTATATTTTCCCTTTTTACCCTTGGGCAAAATGCATAATGGAAGAAATACAGAAAAGAGCATAAAATTCCAAAAATGCCCAAGAATGTGTCATGGACCTAACTAAGAACTATGAGCTATTGGGCTAAGTAGGAAAAACAATTCTTAAAGCCCAAGAAGGGGGCTCAATTCGCATAAGGAGAGGGAAGCAAAAGTGTGCTCATGAAAAATGGGCCATATAGAAGCCCAAACATTGAAGAGTGAGATTAATTACATCATGCTTAAGTAAGCTTGATGACATCACTCATATTACATTATCCAATTAATAAGCAAGAGAATAAAGAAAAAAATTTCTCCAATTACCTAATGAGGGAAAGGTTTAGAAGGAAGAAAGAGAAAAAAAAAAAAGAGATGATGAAGGCAAGTCATCATAATAACCTAGAGGAGTAGAGGACCCAGGAAAATTATAGAGGAAATTTGGGATCACATTAATTGTGAGAGAGGGAAGAAGTGACATAAAGAAGGAAGAATTGGACATATTATTTGAGCAAGAAAAAAAATTAAAAATCTGCCTTCCCATCAGATTTGTCACGTCATTGAGGGGAGGGAAAGAAAAAAAAAATTTTAAGTCAAGATATGTGACTTGTAGAAGAAGTTCAAAAGCTAAGCTTATATTAGGGACCTAGTAGGTTGGAGCACTTTTTAAAACACCCATTTCTCTTCCATTTGGGCAGCTGATTCGTTGAGAGGGAGAGAGAAAGGAGCACAAGAAACTCAAACACAAAAGAACATAAGAGAATACAAGGAGCAAGAGGAAGATTGAAGCTAAGGTAAGTCTATGGCTTTAGATCCTTAGTCCACTCTATTCTACCCCTTCTAGTGACATTAAAGAACAATTTTTCCTTGGTGGAAAAAGAAGACAAAGACTACAAAAAAAAAGCTTAAGTCCAAAGACAAGTAAGCCACCTTTGAACCTTCTTGTGATTTCTTGGTTGTTCGAGCTTGGAAATGGTTATTCTCTTGAGCATATATAAATACTTTGGGTCTGATTGGTCAATGGAAATAATGAATAAAGGTTTAAAGTTAAGGTATATGACTTAAAATGGTAGATCAAACCTAGTATATGGAAGATATGAAGTTAGAATGAAATTTTGACATTTTGTGATTAAATATTAATTTTCGTGAAGCTGGTTTTTCATGTGGATATGAGTTGATTTTGGTGTTTTTGAGGGTTTAAAATTGTTTAAAATGAGATTTTGTATAAGGATAAACTTGGATCAAAATTTTGGAACCCTAGATGAAAGTGTAAAAACCGTTGGGTGGCTGATTTGTGCAATATCTGTGGAGTCAACCAGAGTTTTCATAATTTTTGACCTAGTAAATGGATTTGAAAAATTATGAAATTTTACAAGGAGAAATTAGACATCCCAAGGATTAATTTCATAGGTAACAGGAATTTTTATGAGTTTTGTGCTAAAATAAATAAATGTTTCAAAATAGCCCCTGAAAACTGGAAATATTTCGGATAGCGGTGGTGTTTTTGGCCCATGGTTATATTTTCGACTTGGTCTGGCTCAAATGAGTATTTTTGATTGAAAATAAACATATTAAGGGCCATTTGGGATTTAGAATCAACCCAAAATGATATTTCTAGACTTAATTATGAATTTTTGAAGATTAGTCAATGTTTGTTGGAAATTCCTGAAAAATGACGAAAATAGAGGGAATATAAGCTCATATTAAATTCCTTAATAAAAAAAGGAATTTAGTAAATATGGACACATGAATTGGACTTATTTTAAATTATCAAAGAAAATATTTATTGAGGTGGATTTAATTATAATTATATTTTATTATTATTTTAGGGATAATTGTGATATTTTGCACCGGGGAGATTATTTTTATCTGTAGTCAACTGCTAGGTAGTAACCTTAATACTCATATACTCTGTGTGACTTGTGTATGTATGTTTTACCATGTTATGTTACATACATTTAGTTATCATTTATTTCCAAGCACTATAGAACCGGAACATGTTGTGTGCATTATGGGCTTTGATGTGTCTTTGTGCCCAGTGGCCGTCTGTGTTTGTGTGCTATTAGGACCACTGCAATCTGTGTTGTATGCTATTAGGAGTGCTAGTTCCGGATTTAACTTTGTGCCTTGATACTGAATGATATGTGGTATTTGTTTATTTATGGTTTTTCTACATGCATTGTTCATACATTTTCTATAAGATTAATGGTTACTCTAGGATTCAATTTTGAATTCTAGCCCCTTTTTAGCCCTCTGGCGTTCATCTAGAGCAGGGCAGGGAGACAAAGGTAAGGCTCCGGAGAAGGGCTAGTGTGATGATGGATGTTGATGATTTTCTTTTGGATATTTATTTTGATTTCCGGATGATTGTAGTATTCTATGTTGGCCTGTCAGGTACCATTATCCGGATGACTGAATATTTTGATCACTCCGGGGAAAAGTATCTTTCTGTATTTTTATTAGTATGTTTTTGTCCAAACCGATGCGTGCTCTGTTGTTTATACTCTGATGTTTGATGTAAATTAACCTGGGAAAAATAATCTAAAATTAAATAAAAGTAAATGATCACACTACTCGCCACCCAAAAGGGTGAGGCCGGTAGATGTGTGACAGTTCTCACTACCCCCGCCTCCATTCACCTATTCTTTACATGAGATCTCAAATTGAAATAATTGAAAATCTATCGGATAAAAAAGTACGTAGCAGCAAATAGCTAGACACACACAAGAAATCTCCTCTCTCTGATATGATTATGACATATTGGGTTCAAGGGATTTTAACGACCAGAATGCTCCATTTTATGAACAAGCAACTCTTTTTTTGGAAATAACAAATTCTTGGTATATAAACAACTAACTTTTTAATTGACCACTTGGTTCATCTCATGTTAATCTGACTTCATAAAGCGATAAGGTATAGTCACACCCCATTTTAAAAAATAAAGTGCTGACAAAGCAGGAAACTTTTTAAAGCATATTCTCCGAACTACCAAATCGATTTTGATTCGTTATTCATCTCATGTTAATCTGACTTCATAAAGCGATAAGGTATAGTCACACCCCATTTTAAAAAATAAAGTGCTGACAGAGCAGGAAACTTTTTAAAGCATATTCTCCGAACTACCAAATCGATTTTGATTCGTTATTCATTTCAACTACCATCTCACGCTTTATCCTGATCCTATTATAACTAATGATTAAGTTGAATCTGAATGTGTAAAGCGTTATATATATATATAATGTTGATTCTGTGAGTATTTAGGTGTCATAGAGACAATCTACAAGGACAGATCAACACCTTTTTCTACATTGTAGTATTTCATTATTAATAAATGAATATATTTTATCTTTATCATATTTATGTCACACATTCATTTTAAAGTAAATATGTGTTTGAAGATAAAAGCCCTAGGAATAGAATATGTGTTAATCTTGAGGATCAATGATAGAGATCATGATCATGAGAACTTGAGAACACTGTATATCTATTACCTAAAACTTGTTCCTAGTCTTGAATCACCAAGAAATGGCATTGATGATCTCAATAAGACTAGTACGACATCATCTACTTGTATAAAGATACAAGGTAGGGACCTCATGGAATATAGGCATGGAGATGCCTTAGCTGATGTCGTGGGTAGATATGTTAGAGAACAGATAGTACAAAACAGACCCGTCGAGAGACTCCACAAAGATTCATTGTAGAGAGTATCGTTGGATATGTAAAGTCTCTCATCGTTTGGTAGTACGGATCGTCCTGGACTTACGGATGTCATTGAACACTATGTCCTAGGGTTATACTTTGACTGTACAACTCTATCCACCTGAAAATGGGGAGAACTGTGTACTCTTGGGTGTAACTTGAATACATGAGTATAGATGGACATGCTGAGAGGACTCACAGTTCCCTACAAGGGATTAGTCATTCACAAGACCGGTAGAGCTTGGATAGCTTCTAATTAACTTGGGAGACTGTGCGCACAGCAAGTGATCATGAAGAGTCATGATCTGTTATAGAGTTAATATAAGAAGATTCCTAGTTCTGTGAAATAGCTACATTTAGTCAATTAAGAGAGATGATACTCTATCTTTGCTCTCGACTAAATGTGAATGACGATGTGAGGGATGATGCATCCACGGTATCCAAATATGAAAGGTAGATCACTTGATCAACTCAATTAGTTATAGGGCCGCAGAGCATTGCTAGTGTCTTATGAGGTCATTAAATAAATTGGGCCAAGTTTATTTATGTCAGTGACTAATTTGGCCTAATGGGTCACACACAAAGGTTATTCCCGATTGTTTAAAATTAGCAAACTTGGGACAATAATTATTATTGGGCTTTATCAAAAGTAAAGGTGTAATTGGATTGGAGTGAGACTCCAAACCCAATAAGGAAAAAATGGCATCATATATGGGGTTCCAAAGTGGGAAATTAGTTTCTCTACAAAAGGGCCAAATGTGTTGGAAGACCCAGCGGGGTCTTAGGCCAAGTTAAATTTGGAATTCGAATTTTGAATTTAAGTTTAAAATTTAAATTTAAATTTTAATTCAAAAGGTTAGGTTGTAAAAGATAATTCTGAATAATCTAATATATATATATATACATATATATATATATATATATATTGGATGAAGATAGGAGAAATAATAAATGAGGATTGATTCAAAATGATTTTGAATTTTAGATTAAGAGATGAATGTGATTCATCATCTTAAATTATCATTCAATCAAGATATGAATTTAATTCATTATGATTTGGATTTTCCAAATCAAGTTTGCATTGGACCTTTCTTGTGAGCACTTAAATTAGGGTTAGATTATTATAAAATGCTGATTTTTGTGTGCCCCTTTTATGGACGTTTTGTGAGGAAAAAAAAGGAAATAAATGTGATCCATCATCTTAAATCAATCCAACAATCAAGATATGAATATGATTCATCATATTAAATTCAATCAATCAATCAAGATGTGAATTTAATGTGACTTGGTTGACAAGTAGTGGATTTATTACCTAAAACCATTTTTCTTAGTGCATAAGTTGAAAATTCCTAAGGCAATTAGGACTAGGAATTTTTGGCCCACCATTGCTATAAAAAGGGGAGGGTTGAACTTTTTTCCACATCCTTATGCTCTCTAAATTTCGGTCTTTACCAAAGGTTTAGAGAGGAAAAGGCACCATCCATAAAAGGGTAAGGTTCCAACCTTGTTCATCCTATCTTTAACCTAATTCCAAGAAACCACCACCTTCTTGAAAAGATAAAAACCCAAGGAAACCAAAACTCAACCTTTTCTTCGCCTAGCAAGCATCCAAGGAGTGGGAGGTTTCAAGAGAAGGAGTTTTCATTGCAATCGGGGGATAGTCGTGTGGATCAACGTTAGATGATATCAACAATGTTGAATTCTTCGAGTGATCTAAGGTAATTATAATCTCCAATAATCGTTTTATCAAGTTATTCTAATCCCCAATAGTTGTTTTAACGAGTAATCCTAATGTTGATAAATATTATAAATTGTTATGAATTCTCATGAGCGCCGTAAAGAGTTACGAATTAATAATTATTAACTAATTAATGTAATGAGTTAAGTTTAATTATTCATGAGGACCATAAGGAGTTACAGGTTTCCGCAACGATTAAACAAAATTTTTGTTTTTGAACCTCATGAACCTTTGCATGAAAGTCATGTAATAAGGAAAATTAACCAACAGATTCTACTACCTCTAGTCCTAAATCTAAGATCCAGTTGACTTTTTGGAGAAATTAAAGAAGCTAAATAAATTATTTTAAAGTATTTATATTTGTCTTTTTCCTTCAATCTAAATAATATGACTTATAAACTGTAACATCTCATTTTCAAAAGCAGTATAATTTTTTTTTTCATATATCATCATAGTAGAGCGTCGGAGCGATTGAGTAACTGATACTTATATTCAAAATGCCGTAAGTCTGGTTGATTACAGAAGCGGTACAGTGACTGAGAGTTTTCAAAATAAATAACAACAGAAGTGTATCCCCGTCAAAACTCATGCTGTAGCAACAAGAGATAGTCTTCAGCTGAGTCTCTGTGCGGCCTACTTGCCTTTCTCCTCGGTCCTCGGTTCTCCTGAACCTGACGCTATGTTAAGAGCTGAGGTTCAAAGCCCATTGAACCTCAGGTAACGGTTAACCTCATGCTTAAATATGACAATATATACATGACAGATATTCATGACAGCAACAATCAATACAAAAGCCCATAACAGATGTATGATTAGAAATACATAGCCACGTATGTAAGATAATAACAACGTATGTAACATAACCACGTATGCTACAACAATAATTAGAACATAACCTCGTATGTGACATAACCACATATGTAAGTCTTAGTCGATGAACACGACAATCATATATAATCATACAATAAGCATTAGAGCTAGTGTTACGGTACGCGAACGTACCTTCGTTGACGGTATTCGGTACTTTTGACGGAAAATAATATTTTTGACAGCGGCCCGACAGCGGTATAACGGCGGTACAACATCGGTCCGACAGCATACGATTATCACAGATATCCTATAAGGATAATATTTATCAACATTTAGCATCATAACAGGCATTTTAGGTACAAATTACCATTTTGCCCCTGACTCCCCTAATCGGCAGAATTTCGCCAGAGCTTCGCTATTTTGACTCTAATCTTCCAAAATTTTGCCATAACTATTTCCCCAACATATTTTTCGAAATATATATCATATTTAACCCAAAAACATGATATCTACAATATATTGGAAGATTAAAGATCAAAACAACATTCCTACTATAACTACCGAAAAACACCGAAGCTTAAGACTAGGGACCGAAGAACTTACTCAGGGCTTTGCTACAACTTTCTCAGAGCTCTTCCTTCTCTCTAAAACTTCTCTCTATTCGAAATTTTGGTGTGAAATGAGAAGAGGAGAGCTTGCTATTTATAGAAGAAAAGATGACACTATTCATGCCTTTTTCAGATCAGTTTTCGACCGTCGGTGATCTAACCATATTTTTATATGATATTTTATGATTAAATTGGGATTTTTAATGCATGTTATTATAGTTATTGAGCTTAAAATGTGTTTCTTATGATAAATTGAGATTACGAGTAAATACATTAAATTAGGGTTAAAAAGGGCAAAATTGTCAAAGAAATTGTAATTTCTCTTAATCATTGATTTTTATAAGAATATTTGATATTAGATTAATTATTTTATTTGTAGATGGCTAAAAAGATTAGATCAAATTTGATAAGTGTATATTTTATAATTAAATAAGTATAGATTGAGATATATTGAATTGAAATTATTAATATTATGCTTATTTAATTATCTTATATATATTTTTCTATCTTTTAAATTAAATATATGATAAAAGAATATTACAACAGAAAATATATTAATATCCTATATTGTTGTGCAAGAGATATTATGTGATCTAAGATAGGCAACAAATTAAATTGAAAAAAAAGATATAATATAATATATTATTATATTAATTATATAATATAATATAGTATTATATTGTATTAAAATTGATCACGTGACCGAGGAAAAGGGAGAAAGCAATTGAGATATATCATATCTTTAGGCAATTGGATTCAAGACGTGGATCCCACGCAAAGAAAAAAAGTCAAAGAAATCTCTAGTTGTAATCTGGGAGCTGATTATTCATTGAAGAAATATATATATCACGGATATATCAATTGGAGATATATATACACAAGCGCCGCGAGAACGTGAGAAGACGAGAAACGCATTCAGAGATATCCGGTGACAGGCCAAACACGAAGATTGGAGGCACCTGATTGATTCGCAATATATATATTCTGTGATTGCGCCGTTAACAGGTGGACTGGAGAGCTTCGGACCTGGGACACAATTCACGACTTAGACGCACACGCTGAGAGGACGGACGACTTCAACGCACAGAATTCTGAACAGCGCCACGCACAGAGTCGGACCTTCAGCTATCATCGACTTGATCATCATCTTCTTTATCTATCATCACCGACCTCCATCTTCCATAGATTCCGGCGAGGCTTGTTTTTCATGGCTGAATTAGTTTCACAGACAGTGCTGAGTTCAATGTGTGGTTGATTTCTCTAGCTTCTTGGTGATGAAGATTTGTGGCTTGAGCAATTGTGCTTCAAGAGGGGAGTTCTTGAATTTAATCTTTTTGCTTAGACTATTTATTTGATTTCCTTATTTAAGTTTATCAGTATTTAGTTTTGAGACTTGGATTACTGCTATGTGTTCATGAGGATTAATTTTTGTAGTTTCAATTGGATGATTAATTGGATGTTTTAATTTCTTAATTTCTTTTATGACTTGATGAAATTATGCTTGCTGTCATGTTGGTGATTAGTAATCATGATTGATTTTAGCCTTTGAGGGACTCTTTAGTACTCAACTTTAAGAAGATACAAGTTCTATCATCCTAATTTAAATTACACATTAAGTGGATTTTAACAATACCTCAAGAGGTAGTAGCTTGCTATGTTCGTAGGAAAGGAGCTACTATTAATTGAGATTATCGGATTTCAAGTGTTATCTTGAGGTTGATCTTGACTTAATGAAAAGATTAACTCCCAAATATTTTTAAGCAATGATAGTCATCCCCTTCATTACCAAGAACATCCATTATTAATTCCTTTTAATCCTAAGTATTTTTCAATATTTTCCAAAAATACCAAAAAATTAGAATTAGTTTCTTATTATTTTTATGAATTTTAGTTTAGAAAAAATCAATTTCAAAACCCCTTTTCTAACCCAGTTTTTTTTAGCACTTAGTTTAACCTAGGGAACTCAAAATACAAGGCTTCTTGATAAGAGAACGATTCCGAGTTATTTGCACTATATTGCATTTTAATTCGTGTTAAATTGTGATTTGACCCTGAGGCGACTAAGGAACTGTCAAATTAGTCGGATCGCACTTTGACACGTGGCACTCATCCTTGCCCTTCATGCCTTGGCCGACATCATCCTTCTAGAAGAAGATGATGTCACAAGCTCATACTTTATGGCCGAGTCATCGATAAAGTTAAAGTTCGGTCTTCAAATCGTGCAATCTTAACGAAACTTAAAAATCCGGGAACATAGCACTGAAGCTCTATTCTTACTCTTTAAAACTACTTGGGTTAACTAAATTTTTGATCCCATTCAGGGTATTCCGTTACTGTTTGAATATTCTCGAACATACGCTAACGGTTACGGAAATAAATTAGGAAGTGCCGACTTCCGGATAATAAATTTCGTTAAGTAATATGTCGACCTAAGGAAACTAGTTCACGGTTTGTCACAACTATTTCGTTTTCTATAGGTTCTCATTTTGACTATTTGTCATTTTCCCTTAAAACCCTGTATCCTAAGTACACGATTGGTTTCAAAAATGACTTGTGAGACAGCTTACTCCAGGATAAAATTTCACTGGTTTTAAAAAGGTCCAGATGTTATTGACTTAGTTCACCTATTTTGAGGTAGGATTTTATTTCTATCCGTTCTCAAATGTCATGTTGGCTCTTTACCGAATATAATATTATTTAATTATAAATATCTAGATATTATTTGAAATATCCATAACCCTTTTCACACTATACTTAATTAATTTTATTATTTATTTAATAATTTTCGGTCCTCCCCCCTTTTGAATTATTTTTATTTATTTTCCTAATTAATTTACTTTATAACATAATCTAAATAATTAGCCAATAATTACCTAATTAGTCATTTACTAATTTTTGATAATTTTCATAATTAGGATAAATTATTATCTCACAACTATTTTACTTACATTGGTATTTTATATCCCATGTAAAATATTAAAAATCATGGGGCCAAAAAGTGCTTTTAATAATATTATATTTATGCTCTATTATTTTCCAAGGAAATAATCCCAAAAATTCCTAAAATTAGAGACAACACACTTCCTAAGTTTTTGTCAGTATTTGTTGCCATATGATATTTATCATAATATTGTCGAGCCATTTTCGCCTCATAAAATACATTTTTCATGGATTTTAACTCTTTTTTTTTTCGATTTTTGACAATTACCTTAGAAAATAAGATAATTAAGACTTATTATTTGAGACCCCATATTCACCTATTTTCAATAGGTATTATTTACTAAAATATGATATGTAATACCCTAAAAATCGTATTTATGGTAAGTATCATATTTTAGTAAATAATACCTATTGAAAATAGGTGAATATGGGGTCTCAAATAATAAGTCTTAATTATCATGTTTTCTAAGGTAATTGATGTGAAAATCAGAAAAGAAAAAGAGTTAAAATCCATGAAAAATGTATTTTATAAGGCAGAAAATGGCTTGAAATTATTATGATAAATATCATATGGCAACAAATTTTGACAAAAACTTAGGAGGTATGTTGTCTCTAATTTTAGGAAATTTTTGGGATTATTTCCGTGAAAAATAGAGAAGCATAAATATAATATTATTAAAAGCACTTTTTGGCCCCATGATTTTTAAAATTTTACATGGGATATAAAATACCAATGTAACTAAAATAGTTGTGAGATAATAATTTATCCTAAATAATAAAATTATCAGCAATTAGTAAATGGCTAATTAAG
Organism: Acacia melanoxylon; assembly: GCA_019022615.1. Taxonomy (NCBI): domain Eukaryota; kingdom Viridiplantae; phylum Streptophyta; class Magnoliopsida; order Fabales; family Fabaceae; genus Acacia; species Acacia melanoxylon. The sequence goes on from JAFJYJ010000003.1 coordinate 19,387,594, forward strand.
TGATTATTGACTAATTTCGTTGATTAAGATATAAGTAAATTAATTAAGAAATAAATAATAATTAAAAAAAGGGGGGGCGTTTTTTTTTTGTCCAAAAAGAAAAAAAGGAAAAAAAGGAAAAATATAAAAAATATAAAAAATATAATAATAATAATAAAGTAAATGCAAAAGTAAAAACTGAAAATCTTTACAAATTGGAATAGTTGTGAAGGTGTGAAAATCCTGGAGAAAATATAAGAACTTATCTGGAACCCACAAAATTTAACCTCAAAAGTACGACCAGTGAAGGTTATTTTTGCAAACACTGAAGAATAAGTTTAGTCCAACCAGGAGAGTCTAATTAGACCATAAATCTCGGTATCCTACTACCACCCAAAAAGTATACTCGAATTTAAAAGTGTTAGTGATTGGTCTAGTAACCATAAATGAATTTCGTTAAAGTAAAGAAGTCAGATAAAAGATATTTTGTGAATGGGCAGATAAGAAAAGTGTGAACCAATAGAAAATAAATCATAACTTGAAATCCGTGGATTAGGTAGGGAACAACTGAACGTATTATGGATCAGTGAATTTTTGTCCAGAAGATGGCTTTAGCAGAAGTGATTTCTGTAACCAAAGGCGTTTGCCCGAAAATCTTCGGCAGACAACGGAATACCCTTAATGAGATCAAAAATTTAGTTAACTTAGACATTTCTAAAGAGAAAGAATAGAACTTCAAAACCTAGTTGCCGGATTTTTGAGATTCCGCAAGATTGCGCGATTAGGACACCGAACTGGGAATTTTGTCGGTACCGGCTCATAAAGCAAGAGTGATTACATCATCCATGACCTCATTTTTTCTTGGAATTGGTGCCAAGAGGTCGGCACATAGGAATCAAGGGCCAAGATGGGATTTTTCAAAAACCCTAGATCCAATGGTCCGTATTCGTCGATCGAAGTTCGAATTAACTACCGAAATGCCATCCGCTTCTTCTATAAATAGGGCATTACCCCTTCCTTCATTCTTCACAAATTCTAAGAGCTTTCTAGAGAGAAGTTAGAGAGAATTCAGAGCAAGAAGGAGTAGCGAAGTGCTAGGTAAGTTCTTCGGTCCCTAGTCTTTAGTTTCGGTAGTTCTTTCAGTAGATATGGTAGAAATGCTAGATTTATCTTTAAATTTCCCAGATAGTTTAAATATCATGTTTAGGGGTAGATATGGTATTTATTTCAAAAATATACTGGGAAAAGAGATATGTCAAAATTCTGGAGAGATAGGGTCAAAATAGCGAAGCTCTGGCGAAATTCCGCCTGACAGGGGTCGGGGCAAAATGGTAATTTGCACCTAAAATGCCTGTTATGTTGCTAGATATTAATAAATATTATCCTTATAGGATATCTGAGATAATCGCATCGCTGTTGTACCGCTGTCATACCGCTGTCAAAAATTACCATTTTTCGTAAAACGTACCGAAAGCACCGTCAACGAAGGTACGTTCGCGTACCGTAACACTAGCTCTAATGCTTATTGTATGAATATATATGATTGTTGTGTTCTAATTATTGTGGTAGCATACGTGGTTATGTTACATACGAGGTTATTATTGTTGTAGCATACGTGGTTATGTTACATACGTGGTTATTATCTTACATACGTGGTTATGTATTTCTAATCATACATCTGTTGTGAACTGTTGTATTGATTGCTGCTGTCATGAATATCTGTCATGTATATAATGTCATATTTAAGCATGAGGTTAACCGTTACCTGAGGTTCAATGGGCATTGAACCTCAGCTCTTAACATAGCGTTAGGTTCAGGAGAACCGAGGACCGAGGAGAAAGGCAAGCAGGTCGCATAGAGACCCGGCTGAAGACTTCTTCTGTTTTTATAGTTACACTGACGTTAGACGTCCGAAATCAATGTACCGTTACTATAATCAGCCAGACTTACAGCATTTTGAATATAAGTATCAGTTACTCTTACGCTCCAATGCTCTACTCTGATGATATATGAAAAACAAAATTACTACTTTTGAAAATGGGATGTTACATGATACTATCATAAGTATGATTTTTAGGGTATTACATTTCTCCCCCCGTTAAACAAAATTTCGCCCTCGAAATTTGCTCTTTACCAATTTAGACTCTGTACTAACTACACTTCGGATTATACGCTTGGAATCTTTATTCTATCAGAATATCTTCAAGCCGTTCGATCGAGAATTTGCTCCGGTTTGACCACATAGATCTTGTCATATCGTACTTTGATATATAGTGTTTCCCGTGGTACCCATACAACGCGGTCAATACCAGATATCAAAATGTCACCATGGCGCCCATACACCATGGTAACACAAGATACCTTAAGTGTTTTCATGGCGCCCATACACCATGACAACTCAAGATACCTCCTACTTAATGACACGATTGTGGTTCGGTTGTAGTAACTAGGAAAACATGGAACACATCACGAAGGTTTTTCACGTAGTCATATGATTTAACCGAATGGCTAACACCATAACCGGAAGTTCTCTGTCCACTGTATCACAATTCTATGGTTACTCCGTAGAGGTAATGCCTCCATCTACTCAAAGGAAAATACGATACTTAATAACTCAAGGTCATGTGTATATTAGTTCAACTTGAGAGGCTTCAACAGACGAGAGGTGTAAGTCATCACACTGTCCTGCTGCAGCAAGACATATCCCGATCCATACCTAATGGCACCACGACCGACTCATCTACTTGGATCTGGGATAACCAACTTTTGATGCTGTGACCAACTTCTTTCTCAGTCTATGTAAGCTCGTCTCACGGTCTTTGTTCTACGCAATGATTTAAGCTTTACTCGTAAGCTTTATCAATGGTTATAAGAAAATTCGACATGAATATGCGGTACTATCCCGCTAGATCCAGAAACTAAATATATATGTTACTATCTTCAGGATATTGCTATTTTTGATGTACAACTGAATGGTGTTCCGAGCATACGTCAACCCTTGACAAAACGTAGGAATTAAACAACTGAGTAAATCGTAGATCATGGGAAGTGGGTATGTGTTCATGATAGGCATTTTGTCCATCCTGCGATGATTGATACAAAGTCACAAACTCTTGTGCTTTGTTCGGTGTCATTTGATATGGTGTTTTAGATGTTGATCCTATGCCAGGCATTAACTTCATAGTGAATTTTGACTTCTCTTTTTCTGAAGGAATATTTGTCAGAGAAATTTTATTTATATCCGGGTTGTTTTTAGAATAAGGACGCAGTCCCATCGTCATCGTTTGATCATTACATTGATCACTGCTAGTTAAACAGGATTTGAGAATGTCGTCGATGTTTGTGAGACAGAAATTTTGAACGAGATATATATTCGACTTGGAATTTAGACGTGCTTAATAAACAAAATAGTTCACACCCAAGGGTGTAGCTACTACTAGATTGTAAGGTAATACATATACGTATGCATCCCAAAATGATTCGCATATTCATCTGACATAATGAGTGATTAGCACCCATGTTGTACACTATCTAAAGTAGATTCCTATCGAGAGATAGTTATGTGGGTCATCTCTGGAGATTATTCAGCCTCGTTACTTGTCAAAGCAAAAACCCGGCATGGGTTTTTTGGCCTTATCCCTGCAGTTCCTTGAGGACAGTTCGTGTATAAGTGCCCCAACTTCTGACACTTGTAGCATATTCTTTCCCCCGCGCAGTTAGTCCCTGGGTGGTTCGTTCTGCATTTTGGACATGGTCGGGGTCCCGGCATTTTTGGGTTGTTTTGTTGCTCAGATCGGAATGACATTTTGCTTCCACTTTGGGAGTTATTCCATGGTGCCTCCCTTTTCTGCGAGGAATTTCCGCGGCTCAACCCGCCACGACTTGCACTGCTGCTGTTGTAGTTCCTTGATGTGCATAGTTCCTTTATGTTACGTTCGATCAATCAGCATGACTCCACCACTTGAATTAATTCTGGGAATTGTTGAGATACCAACTTTTCCCTTATTTCGTACTTTAGCCCGTCTACCATCCTGCTTGCCTTCCAGCTCTTGTCAACGTTACGCTTCAGATATGATGAATATCGTGACAGATTGGTAAACCGGGCGAAGTAGTCATCGAATGACTCCTCGTGACTTTGCCGAATGTGGAGGAATTCCGACTCCTTGATCACTTGTACCGAGGGAGGAAAATATTGCTCGTTGAATTTCTCTAGAAATTTCTCCCAAGTCACGGGACAATAACGGGTCCACAATGTTACTGCAATGCTTTTCCACAATCTGTCTGCATCCCCTTCCAGCTTATAGACTGCAAGTTGGGCTTTTCGGTTTTCCGGACAATCCATCACTTCAAAGATCTTGTCCAGTCTCATAAGCCAGTCTTCAGCCGAATCGAGTTTACCACGAAAAACTGGAGGCTTGAGCTTGCAGAATTGGGTGACCCAATCCTGCGTGGTCTCAACCACTTTGTTGGGTCGAGGTAGCACTGCTATTGCCCTATTACGTCGAGGGGGTGTCTGAGATCTATCGGACTCCTCAGTTTCTCGTTCATCATCTTGTTCGGTTTCATCTTCTTCCTCAGCATTCTGTCGTTCCTCATCGGCTTGGCCACCTTCCTCTTCTCTCTCCTGCCTTTCAGCAAGGAGTTCATCAATAAGAGCCCTTTGTTCTTGCAGCATCCTCCGCATGTCTTGCAACTCATTTCACTCTGGTTGCTGTGGTTCTTGTCGTTCGGGTTCGTGTACTGGTATTGGTATTATTCGTGGCTGTCTGCCTCTACCTCTACCTCTGCCTCTGCCTCTGGGAGCTCCGGCTCCTCTTAAATTCACCATGTGTCGTTCTTTTTCCTTCATTAGGGAAAACGTTAGATTTAAAAAGACAATGATTAGTCTATCGCAGACTTTATCACACTAGTACTACAGACGAACGGACACTCGTACTATTTCCCCTCGTTCAGGGTTTCGTTGGTTCTTTCCACTCAAAACTAATAGAACTTTTCAACATGGTTCAAATACCGCATGTATTTATCTTTGTCGGTCTCAGAGTTTCACCCGGCGTGGCCCAGCTCCACTTATAAGCTCTAGGTTAGGATGGAATTTCCGTCCAGTACAAACTGGCGATTATTAGAATTATCAGAGTCTGATATCAAGGTTATCTGGATTTTCAGGGACTGATATCAATATAAGTACAGACGATGGATTTGCTGGGTTAGAGTGATGCACCGACAGAGGGTGGTACACCAGTTCAGAATGGTATACCAGTTCAAACTGGTACACCGACCTAGGGCTATATCGCACTCATTTTCAAAACATGCTCTTTAAAAAGGCGTAGAGCCTAACTCCGTTACTCAACCAATTGGCCAGGTAAGTGTCTATCATGGGAGCCTCACCGTGCTAAGGTGACTGATTGGCTGATCCACATAGACTAGCCTTGCCTTCGGCACCAAAGGTTTTTGGAATAACTTAGTTAGATCTATGCCAGGACAACTGCTCTGATACAAAAAATGTAACATCCCATTTTCAAAAGCAGTATAAATTTTAACCTCATGCTTAAATATGACAATATATACACGACTGCAGCAATCAATACAATAGTCCACAACAGATGTATGATTAGAAATACATAACCACGTATGTAAGATATATAATAACCACGTATGTAACATATCCACGTATGCTACAACAATAATAACCTCGTATGTGACATAACCACGTATGTGACATAACCGCGTATGTAAGTCTTAGTCGATGAACATGACAATCATATATAATCATACAATAAGCATTAGAGCTAGTGTTACGGTACGCGAACGTACCTTCGTTGACGGTATTCGGTACTTTGACTAAAACAATATTTTTTGATGCCCGACAAACGGCGGTATAACGGCGGTACAACAAAGCGGTCCGACAAAGATACGATTATCACAGATATCCTATAAGGATAATATTTATCAACATTTAGCATCATAACGGGCATTTTAGGTACAAATTACCATTTTGCCTGACGACTCCTAATCGGAATTTCGTCGGAGAGCTTCGCTATTTTGACTCTAATCTTCCAAAATTTTGCCATAACTATTTCCCCAACAAATTTTTCGAAATATATCATATTTAACCCAAAAACATGATATCTACAATATATTGGAAGATTAAAGATCAAAACAACATTCCTACTATAACTACCGAAAAACACCGAAGCTTAAGACTAGGACCGAAGAACTTACTCGGGGCTTTGCTACAACTTTCTCGGAAAGCTCTTCCTTCTCTCTAAAACTTCTCTCTATTTCGAAATTTTGGTGTGAAATGAAAAGAGGAGAGCTTGCTATTTATAGAAGAAAAGATGACACTATTCATGCCTTTTTCAGATCAGTTTTCGACCGTCGGATCGCACTTTGACACGTGGCACTCATCCTTGCCCTTCATGCCTTGGCCGACATCATCCTTCTAGAAGAAGATGATGTCACAAGCTCCTACTTTATGGCCTAGATCGATAAATTTCCCGTTCGGTCTTCAAATCGCGCAATCTTAACGAAACTTAAAAATCCGGAACATAGCACCGAAGCTCTATTCTTACTCTTTAAAACTACTTGGGTTAACTAAATTTTTGATCTCATTCAGGGTATTCCGTTGCCTGTTGAATATTCTCGAACAGACGCCAACGGTTACGGAAATAAATTCCGGAAGTGCCAGCTTCTGGATAATAATTCGCTGGTTCGTAATATGTCCTGACCTAAGGAAACTAGTTCACGGTTTGTCACAACTATTTCGTTTTCTATAGGTTCTCATTTTGACTATCTGTCATTTTCCCTTAAAACCCTGTATCCTAAGTACACGATTGGTTTTAAATGACTTCGAGAGCTTACTCCAGGATAAAATTTCACCGGTTTTAAAAAGGTCCGGATGTTATTGACTTAGTTCACCTATTTTGAGGTAGGATTTTATTTCTATCCGTTCTCAAATGTCATGTTGGCTTTTTACCGAATATAATATTATTTAATTATAAATATCTAGATATTATTTGAAATATCCATAACCTTTTTCACACTATACTTAATTAATTTTATTATTTATTTAATAATTTTCGGTCCTCCCCCTTTTGAATTATTTTTATTTATTTTCCTAATTAATTTACTTTATAACATAATCTAAATAATTAGCCAATAATTACCTAATTAGTCATTTACTAATTGTTGATAATTTTCATAATTAGGATAAATTATTATCTCACAACTATTTTACTTACATTGGTATTTTATATCCCATGTAAAATATTAAAAATCATGGGGCCAAAAAGTGCTTTTAATAATATTATATTTATGCTCTATTATTTTCCAAGGAAATAATCCCAAAAATTCCTAAAATTAGAGACAACACACTTCCTAATTTTTGTCAGTATTTGTTGCCATATGATATTTATCATAATATTGTCAGGCCATTTTCTGCCTCATAAAATACATTTTTCATGGATTTTAACTCTTTTTCTTTTCTGATTTTCACAGCAATTACCTTAGAAAACAAGATAATTAAGACTTATTATTTGAGACCCCATATTCACCTATTTTCAATAGGTATTATTTACTAAAATATGATACTTATCATAAGTACGATTTTTAGGGTATTACATAAACTGATATATAATATGATACACAACATATGCTATCATTAAGTAATTTATTTAGCTTTCTTAACCACTTCAAGAAAACATTCTTCATGTTTAGAACTAGAGGGAGTATTACTTTCAAACACATCAAGCGTGTTTCAGAGTTTTCCCTCGGCATTAAGTAATCTTTAGAATAAATAACCTACTCAGTATGCATTAACTTCCAACACAACATTTTTACTCCCAAAACCTTAGCGCGCTCTATCTATCTATCTATTTATCTATCTATCTTTATTTCTTGAAGGTTCTAGTGGGAATCAGAAACAGAACCAAAAAAAGCAAATGTCGGATTAAGCAGAAGTTGAATTTGACAACGTTGTGAAGGAAGGTGAAGAAGGAGTTGCAGGGGTTCATCCTCTTCTGTTCGTCATAATGTAGCACAGTACGACATTGATGCTTACTCTCAGAACTTCAACGATGGTTATTCAACCGGCCCAGATGACGCTTCTAGAACTTTCTCTGCTCATTTTGCTATTTATTATTCTAAGTCTTTTGACAAGGGTAGTTGTGAAGTGCTTAGTGATGATAGTAGCAGTGTAATGAGTCGCTGAAAGTTCTTTTATACCGGAAATATTCATAATTTCCTTTGGGTACCTAAGTGTATCTCAAATGTTAAATGTTAATACATACACATATAGAGAATTGTGATTTGTTAATTGTAAATTTGATGTCCAAGAATTAGTAAAGTGATTTAATGTAAATTTGTTAATTCTAAACGCTTCATATGAAATTTAAAATAGGGTAAAGTGTCTATTTTGCTACAGAAGTTTCACCAAGAGGCAATAATTTTGCCTCCGAAGCATTAAAAATAAGTAATTTTTCTCTAGTAGTTATCCCAGTTAATTTTGACCATTAATTAACCAAATATGCTAAGTTAACAGTCCACATATCATCCACGTCATTTTTGTTAAGGTGCAAATTAAATCCCTAGAAGGAGAAATACTTACATATTCCAAGAGCACCACCTCATCTATACTCTACTCTGACTGATTAAAATACAACAATTCATCTTATTTTAATCTTATATGGCATATAAGCCATCTGGAGAAATTCAAATTTATGATTTAGAAAACATAAACTTCATAATTTAGAAAAACAAAACAACACAATTCTCTCCCATGAGTTGTTTATTAAAATCTTCTGCTATGTAGGATTAAAATAAGATGAATTATTGTATTTTAATTAATCATAATACATATGAGGTGACACTCATAAAGTATGCCAGTATTTCTCTCTTGAAAGCCTATGCATTATCTACTTTTTTTTTTCGAGGTTAGATTTAAAAATTTTGGGGCAAATTTGCATTTTAACAAAAATGTGTGGACAACACCTTATCAAAATTTCATCAACTAATAGTCAAAATCAATAGGGATATCAGCCAAGGCAAAATTGCTCCATTTTTTACACTTAACAAAATTGCCCCATGAGAAACTTCTGGAGCAAAATTGATCATTGGTAAAAATTTCCAGGGCAAAATATCCTTGTCATTCATTATAACTTGTTTTAGGTTTTAGGTTCAGCGGTGATTGAGCAACGTGAAGACATGGAAGACACAGAGCAACAGGTATATATATTGGCTGATGGGTCTGGTCCGAGAAGGAGAGAAAGAATGGACCGAGAGTTATTCACCGAGGGTTAGCGGCGTTGCGCTCGAGGGATATGGTGAGGTTGCTTGATGATCTCAGTTATCCCGTGAAAGTCGCTGCATAAATCCTTTCTTCTGCATTAAAGCGATTTAGTAGATATGCTGATGTGGGTTGGTTTTACTGTTCATTTTCTTTTTGCAGCGTGTTTGACTGAAATGGTGTATGGGCTAGGTGATTAATTGATTTGGATAATTATGAATAGGTGGGAAAGAGTATTGGGCTACAATATCATCATATATATATTCCTTGTGCGTTGGGCTAGCAGAAACAAGTTGCCATTGTTCTCTTATATCATCGTTTTTTTTCTTTTTTTTTTTCCAAATAATTCAAGGTAAATATAGGCCTTGACTTCTAATAATTATTTTAGGCCATAAATTATCAATTCCTTAATTTTTAGGCCTAAATTATTTCTTACTTGAATTTATTCTTTTTCCCAAAATAAATTAATTAAGGGAAAAAAATAAGCATAAATTTCCAATAATTAATACTTTAATTATTTATGCCAAAATTTATAATTCAATTTCCATATAATATTCAAATTCCAAATCCCAAAATTTGGAATGTTACAACTACGGCCCATATGTCTAGAAATATCTTACAAGTTTGTGGTGCATTAGGTTCAATAGGTTCAAAGGATTTAACAGAATGTTCTATTTTATAAACAGTTAGATCGTTTTTTAAACAACAGATGCTTTGAACGTAAAGTTTCTTCAAATTCCATGGTTGGTCTCATTAACCAACATACTTTTTTTTCCACTTGACATAACACGATAACCCATTTGAATCTGACCTCAAAAGGTGAAAATGTACAGTCACACCTCACTTTCAAAAATTGAGTCTCGGATACATATGTAATTGCTGACAAAGCAAGAAACTTTATAGCATTATTTCAAAAATCAGATTCGATTTCTTTTTTCATTCATTTGCATAAATTAAAACTACGTCACGCTTTATCTTTATCCTTTCAAAACTAACGATAAAGGTAATGAATTTGGCTGTAAAGTTTGTCGGTCCATTCAATTCCTATTACTTTTTAACACATCATGCGTTGCTTCAGACTTTTTATCGACGTCAATAAATTTGTCTATAAATAACCTCAAACACAACATTGCTCCCAGAACTCTCTCATATCTATTTGTCTGTCTCAATCTCTTTCTTCCCAGTTCAACCTAGTTGTAGTAGCCAGAAGCAGAAGCAGAAGTTATATTGTGTGTGGATCGAAGATGGCAAACCTGAGAAAATTGTGGCGGAAGATGAAGAAGGAAAAGAAGAGGTCGTTACAGTACGACATTGATTCTTACTCTAAGAACTTTGACGATGGTTATAATTCCTCCGATTCAGATAATGCTTATTCGTCTTTTTCGGTTCGTTTTGGCATTCTTAATTCCAAGGTTTCTTTCGACAAGCGTTTGGAAGAGACTAGCAGTGATGATGATACCAGCAGCCAAATGAGTTGTTGATATGATCAGTTCTTATATTTAGACCAGAAATCGTAGGTGTAGCTTACCTGTAAACACATATATGGAATTGTAAATTGTGAATTAATTGTGATCTTGTTGATTCATAAGTTGTACTTAATTGTAGCTGAAACTCTTATTAATTTATTAGTTTTTTATATTTATATTAATTTTCATCTAAGCTTCTGTTGTTGACAGTTATATACTTATATTAATTACACAGACAAAACCAACCGATTTTTAACCCAGAAAAGAAGTTGTTTGAGTCGGATCGTCCTTACAAGTTCATCGGGTGACAAAAAGTAAAAATAAGAACAAAGGGTCTAAAGTAGATTATATTTATTAAGAAATACTATAAAAACTGTAACTATTTAAAATGACCAATGAACAAAATAAAAATTTAAAAGTACTAAATTGCCCCCTAATCAAACCTCCTACATTTTCTCCCACATCCTAGGTTTAAAACTAATATGAATTTCTAAATTAAATTAAATTAAAAACAATTTCTATATTTGTTTACCCTCTACATAGATATTTATTAGAAAAATAACAAACATATTTCAGTTTTGTCAAAATTATAATTTTATTTTTAAAATTGACATAAAATTTAATTAAAAATAATATTATATACTGTTAGGAATTTTCAGATTTTTTATAATTTGTTATAAATGTTATAAGTATCTAAATAATATGAATCATTTTTTTCATAATCTCTCATGATATTCTAGTTAACATGTTATAAAATTTAAATTAATATTGAGACCACAAATTTTTATTTATTAATATAATATGATGTTTCAATTTTTGACACAATCTGGTAACACTTTATTTTTGTTATTTTAGCCCACACAACTAGTTCTATAAAATATAAAATGTGTTTAATTTTTTGTTTTGGTTGATAGAGTTTTTTCCTGACTTTGGAAAAAAAATAATGATAATTAAATGATAGTATAACAATGATATGATTATGAAATGTTAGTTAAAGTTAAAAAATGATGATTTTGGCGGTGGTAATTTTGGTGGAGATAAAATTCAAATTATTTTAAAAATAAAATGTGGGAAAGATTGAAGGAAAGAATATAGGATGTTTAATTAAGGGTCACTTAATATTCTTAAATTTATATTTGGTAATTTTTCCTTCTAAATAATTACAACTTTTTTGGTCTTTCCTGATAAATATTATTCTCTATAGGTCCTTCTCTCTAATTTTTTCTAAAAAACCTCAAAGGGAATTTTCTGTAATTATTGATAGCTATAACTTGTAACCAGGTGATCATCAACTTTTTTCAACAGTATTTGTTTATATTTTTTCGAACAAAAAAATAGATTGTTTTTAACAATGCGTTTGAATTTGTTTGAGTGATTCCTAAAATATTCATCAATGGAAATGAATGAGGTTGTCCTTTTTGTGTATGCCTCTATCTATATACACGTAAAGAGAAAAACAAATTGATATTTTAATTTTAAATACAAGAAGTTTACTTTGAAATGACTAAACCACTTTTTTTTTTCCTTTTTACTCTTTTGATGGAAAGAGAATAAAGTTATTAAGATAAGGATTACGTTAAAAAAACTTATCTTCAAATAATTAAAAGTGATGACTTTCATAACGTGTTTTCCTTTTTTTTTTTCCCCCTACTCTGGGTTGTCTTTTTTTGGGCATGAATACTCTGGGTTGTTATAGGTTGATTATATAGATATTTATTTGTTTGTCAATTCAATTGCGTGCATATTTCTCCTAAATATTTGTATTCACTCCGGCCCTTTTTAAGACATATTTACCTAATTTGATTAGATTAAAAAGTTAATTAAGTTAGTTAATATGAAATGTATTTCTTAAAATACCCTAGTCATCTTCCTTAATTCTCTTATTTTCTCTCCTCTTTGATTATAGTTGAGGGAGCATCAATAGGGGTAAATTACGAAAAAAAGTAATAAATATGAAAAATATATCTTATATTTATGACCGATATCAACTCTTCAAAAACGTCTTTTATTAAAGACTGGAGGGAGTACTCTATATATTGAATCTATTATACAATATTTGGATGCTTGAATGCTTGGTAACTTGTGATGTTTGTAGAATAGAAATATACTTACCAAGTACTAAACATAGGAGTTAGTTAATTAGAAAGTTTACTTTAATCATAAATGTAAGATCTCAAGTACTAAACATAGGAGTTAGTTGCACACTTGCACATATTAAGAGGGTTTCCTTTAAGAGGTAATTTCAACGTAAATATATTATTGAAAAATTTTGGGAATAAATAATTTAACCACTTTTCTTAATTTCTGCAAATTAGCTATATATCTAACTTCGTACAGTATAGGAGGGAGTAATATAATTGGAATTCTCTTAGTGGGTTGAAAAACGCTAACAGATAATTAGAAGTTCTAAACTAGTAAATAGTTTTAATTGCAATTAAAATTCCAGACATAAACCAGTTTTAATTATCCCCCTATGATAAATCTTACTAGCTAGCTACCGCCTCTATTCGCCTTTCTCTTCATAAGATCTCAAATTGAAATAAGGAAAATTGGATCAAACAAAATCTATACAATAAAAAAGTACGTATAGCGGCAAAATTTTAGTAAATGCATAATCTCTTCCGTGATCTGATTATATGACATATTGGGTTCAAAGAATTTAAAACGGAATGTTCCATTTAATAAACAACCAACTCTCTCCTTTTTTTGGTCAAAAAATAACTAACTCTTTTTGGAAGCAACAATTTCTTGGTACATGTAAACAGCACTTGTCTCCTTTGGTTCATCTCATTATTAGCAAACACACTTTTTAACCACTTTGACATCACACAGTAATAGCCCATGTTCATCGATCTGACTTCATTTTAAAAAATAAAGTGTTACTTACACATGCATGTGTGTGTGTGTAGTTGGTGACAGAGCAAGAAACTTTTTAAAGCATATCCTCCGAAGGCCCCAAACAACTTTGATTCTTCTTTATTCATTTCAACTACCATGTCATGCATGCACAATTTATCCTGATCCTATCATAACGAATGATGAAGCAGAATCTGACTGTATAAAGCATAATTCTGATTCGGTTCCTTTTTAATTAAAACGTCGTGCGTAATTCAGAATTTTCCTCCGCATTATGCTTCTACATCTTTCTCTGCTGAAAGTTCTTTATTTTCTTAATTAACTTATTTTTTTTACTCCCAGAAGACTCAAAAGTCAAGAAATCTCTGTTAGGATTGTGACTCATACAGGTTCAAAGAATTTAACAGAATGATCTATTTTATAAACAGCTACCTGTTTCTGGGAAAACTAAGTATTCTTTGTATGCGAACAACGTTTGTTAATTGTCACAAGAAAAGAAAACAATGTCTGTTAATTTCCATGGTTCATTTCACTAGCCAACACACTTTCTTCCACTTGACCTCACAGAAAGATAGCCCATGTGGACCTGACTTCATAAGTCGACAAGGTACAGTCACACACCATTCTCAATAAATAAATAAATAAAGTCTTATTACATATGTGTGTACTTGATGCCGACAATATTGCAGCAACTTTTATAGCAATTTATTTGCATAAACTTAAACCATGTCATGCTTTATCATGATCCAATAAAAACTAACGATAAAGGTACTGAGAATTTGGCTATAAAGCGTAGTGATGATGATGATAACTGCAGCGAAATGAGTTCTTGATCATTTCTTTAATATACCTGTAAATACTTAATTGTGAATTTTGATCTTAGTTGTAGCTAAATAATGATAATTGAGCGATTTTCATGTATTTAAATTTCTAACTTTTTTCTTCTTAATTTGCATCTATGATATTGTAGGCTTCACTGATAAAATTGACCAGCATGAAACCCAAAAAAAAAAAAAAGGAAAATGTTTGAGCTGGATCCTTACTTAGCTTGCTTTACCAGATAAAAAAATTATATATATATATATATATATATATATATATATATATATATATATATATATTTTCTACGCATATATAGCTGTTGGTATTTGCCTTCATGGTATTATAAATTTTCTTTTCAAAGTATTTGTATAAAAGCACAATTGATGATATTGAATTAACATGGATTTGACTAGGACTATTCAATATAATTAATAATAATTTTGTAACAATTTATTTGCCTTATAAATTGTTACATTACAAAAGTGAAAGGAAAAAACAAATTGAAAACAAATTCGTTGGTCCCTCTTGCTTTTATTTCCAACTTTTTCCACATGGTGTCTTTCGTCCTAGCAATTTGTGTTTAATTATGGATGGGATCTTTAACTCACAAACTGAAACTTTTTGGTCAAACTTGTGTCAAAAATCAGACTTAAGAACTTACGATAGCTCTCTCTCTCTCTCTCTCACACACACTTCATCTTATCCTTATTATAAGGACCAGTTAACAACTTTACATAGTTAAGTGGAACAATAGCTAATTAAGTATCCAAAAAATGTTGTTTTGGAAGAAGCAACAAGCCTAACCATGGTTTTAGGTACCACCGATAAACATTAAAAGCAAGTTGCGACTTCCAAATGGAATTAATTAAAGACCATTTAGCCGAATAAAAATTGACAAAACAAGATCATCTGGTATGGAACGAACAAAAATGAAAAGACAAAAAAAAGGGGTATACCATCCGGGTTTGACTATGGTCCACTTCTTTTACCATCCACTTCTCATCCTCTTCTTCATCTCAGCTGTTGGATTGAAATCTCAACAATTCAGATATAATGATTTATAAAAATATTAATAAAACATTAAATTATAAAAATATTATTTAAAAATATTTAAAATAATATTTTTATAAATCATTAGATCTTAACCGTTGAGATTTCAATCCAACGGCTGAGATGAAGAAGATAATGGTAAGGGAAGTAGACCATAGCCAATCCAATACCACCCCGGTCACAAAGTCGCTTTTAGAAGAAATTTTTGGCTCCACACAAAAGTCACTTACAGAGGTATTAATAAATATTTTCCAGTTTTACCCATATTAATTACATGAATGAAAGAGGTGATATGTATAGCATATCTTTCAATGCACTTTCTTTAATAAGGACAAACTTTAAAAAATATTAATTTAAGACACATTTAAATGGCTTAACTGTCATTCATTGATTCAAGAAAATTTGTTGAAAGTGGGATAAATATAGGAGCTTCATACTTGGAAGTTGGAACCCATACATCGTTGAGTTTGAGCCTTTAATATGAAACCTAATAAAACGAAGGTAGGGTCTAATGGCGTTAAATGAGGGAGGTTGTCCTTTACTCCTTTTGCAACCATATCTAAACCTATTGGCTTTGCAATTGGGTGTAAATGTCGGTCTGTATATCTACACAAAAAGGGGGGAAATTATATTTTATTTTGAAAATAAGAATTTTACCTCGATTTGCATCCTTTGTTAATAATTATAGGATGGGTTGCATCCTTAACAATTAAATCAACTTCCATTAATATTATTAATTAATTTATTATAATATTTGGGGACAAGGTCATCATTTTTGAATAACTTCAAAAGTTTTCAACATAGTCGACCACATCATCGAATCTTACAAAATCTTAATTAAAGGTTATGGGATAGAAACATTTTATTTTTTTCCTTCTCCATTTTTTTACGAAAAGAAAATGAAGTTATTAAGATAAGGATCACGTAAAACATTTATTGTCAAATAAAAAAGTGATTCCTTTTTTGATCAAATAAAAAAAGGTGATTACTCACAAAACGTGTTTTCCTTTTTGCCCCCTTCCTGTTGGCCATAAGTGAACAAATATTGTAAATGATAAGGACTTGCCCAATTATTTAATAAATATCTGCTAAAGGATAATAAATAAAAATATTATTCTAGTAATCAAAACATTGGCCTCAAAAACCTGCTCTCTTCATATATATATATAAAAGATCAAAATGGTTACTCACTTATCTGAGTAAGTTTAATTTGAAGTTAATAGGCAGTAAGTAAGGGAATGACTTTTTAGCTTCCATAATAGGGGCAATATATACTCAATGAAGAATTTGGATAAAGCATTTATTATTTTGCGCCAATCTTTCTTTCTTTCTCTGGTCCAGTCACTTTACCTACTTTTATTTTTCACTCGTAATATGAAAACCCAATATTCTAAAAGCATCTTTATGATACAACAACTGAAAATGAGGTCACTCATGGTTCAGGCCTTTGAAACCATGGTTCTAGCAAAATAATCAATTTTTGGATAAAAAAAAGTTTTTTTTTTCCATGGGATCCACATACCAACTTAGTGAGGTCATATATGTGAATCGCATATATAAAGCGATTAGGTTCTTTCAATAATGAATTGTTCAAAAATATCATCCGCAATAAAATCTTGTTTAATTTTATAATAAGTGTCCTTGATGATTTCCATCTATATTTCTCATAGGGTTAGATATTATCGAATAAATTCATCTTGCTATTGCCTCTAATTGTCTTCTTTTGACAAGATCATCTTGCTATTGCCTCTAATTGTCTTCTTTTAATAAGATGTGTGTTATATGTCCCACATCGAGAAGTCTCATACAAGTAGTTTGATTTATAAGTCAAGGGGCTTTCCTTTTACGATTATGGTCCTCAAAATGTGTCAATTTGAAATGAACAAAAAAAGAATCAAACATGTATCATCTATAGGATATATTAAGAAAGCAGCTGCAAATTTTAATACAGATTTTAAGTTAAGAAATCTCTTGTATGATTGTGACTCATTAGATTCAAATTAAGGATTGAAAAACAACAAATACTTAATATGTAATCAACGGTTATTTCCATTGTTCATTTGCAGCAACCAACATACTTTTTCAAACACTTGATTTCAGTCAATAGGCCATGGATGCGTATCTGACTTCAAAAGGTGTTAAGGTACAGTCACACCCCATTTTAAACAATAAAGTCTTACATATGTAAGTGTTGTTGCTGACAAAGCCAAAATAATAATAATATAAAATTACGCACTAACAAATCAATTTCGACAATTCACATCCATTTCCAAAAGCCACGTAAAGCTTTATCCAGATCCTATAAAAACTATTGGTCAACTATATTCGCGTGTAGATCGACCCAATTACTTTTTAACATGTCACGTGCTTCAGAATTTTTGTCGACATCACTATAATTTGTCTATAAATAGCCTACCTACTCTCCATGAACATCAAACACAACATTACTCTCAACCTAATCTCTCCTTCTCTCTATCTGGCTATCTGTTCAAAGAGTATCTCTCTATCTTATTTACACATCTCTTTCTTCCAGGTTCTAGTGGGATCTTGTGTGTGTGAATCGAAGATGGTGAGCTTGAGAAAGTTGTGGAGGAAGATGAAGAAGGAGAAGAAGATGTTGTTACAGTACGACATTGATTCTTACTCTAAGAACTTTGACGATGGTTACTCAACAGACCCAGATAATGCTTCTAGATCGTTCCCGGCTCGTTTTGCCATTATTGATTCCAAGGTTTATTCTGACAAGAGCTGTGAAGTGAGTAGTGATGATGATGACAGCAGCGAAATTAGTTGTTGACATGATCGTTTCTTAATTTAGAGCAGAAATTGTACAATCTCCAATATGTTGAGTACGTAGGTCTAGCTTACCCTGTAAATACACACACACATACATGTACAAACATATATATACATATATGTGTGTGTTTATATATATATATATATATAATTGTATATTTTAAACGTGATATTGTCGATTCTGAAGTTGTAGCTGAAATGATAATTAATTTATTAAATTTATTTGTATTTACATTTCTATATATATCCTTCTCTTATTTTCCTTCTAGCTAGGCTTCGTTTGATGACAGTTACTTAACTACACTGACAAAATCAACCGTCATTAAACCCAGAAGAAAATGTTAGAGTTGGATCCTTACTAGCTAGTTTATCTCAGAAGAAAGAATTAATAACTCATTTCTTTTATTTTATCAAATGTCATTCAGTAAAACATTTAGATTCTATTTCCTTGCATACCAAACATTATCTGTTTCATTCTTATTTTGTCGCCCTTTTATTATCAATGTAATTCCAAAGTATATTTGTATAAAATATGACGGTGATATTGAACTTTTAATATATTTTTTTACAAAGCGTTTTAATTATTTTAGTGATTGCTAAAGATATTCATCAATTAATACCACTTTTGAAACAATTTATTTGGCTTAGAAATATTACACTGTTGCATTGCAAAAGCCAAAAGGAAAAGAATTTTTTGATTTTTATTTTTAAAATTAATGACTAACATAAAACCCAGAAAATAATGTGTTTGAGTCGGATCCTTACTAGTTTTTCTGATAAAAAATCTTAAATGCGATTCTGTGTGATTTTATGTAGTTGTAACCAGGTTATTATCTACTTTATTCAACAGTATTTGTATCAATATATGAGATAGATGATATTAAATTGTATTGTTTTAAAGATTTTATTTTTTAAAACAACGCGTTTGAATTAGTTTGAGTGATTTCTAAAGATATGCGATTCATCAATGGAATTAAATGAGGTCGCCCTTTCTATGTCTGCATGTCTGTATACATAGAAAAGAAGAACAAATTGATGTTTTAATTTTAAATTCAAGAATTTTACTTTGATATGAGTATGATCCAAACCTTTTTTTTTTTGCTTTTTTTACGGAAAGCGAATAAAGTTATTAAGATAAGGATAACGTTAAAAAAAGTTATCGTCAAATATAAAGTGATGACTTGCGATGACACCCTCATAACACATTTTCCCTTTTTTTAATTCTTTATTCTATCATTTTTTTTTTAACTCTTATAGCTTGAGTAAATAGATATTTTGGTGGATCATAATTTCCATATTTGTTTGTGTTGGTGTTATATTTGTCGATTCACTTGCATGCTTATTTGTCCTAAAAAAATAATAATATGAGGAGTCCGATTAGGGCTTATTTTGTTGTCTATAGCCTATAGGTGTGGAACAGAAGATCTAAACTAGATCTTCAATTAAATCAGGTAAGATTTGAGTATTCAAAATGCCTGATAACTCTACATTATTAGAATACATCAAGAAAAAAGTCCCACATTGATTACAAGAGTATTGAAGTGAAGCTATGTTACACCCCTACCGGCCTCGCCCTCTCGGGTGGCGGGTTAGAGGGATCCTTTTTACTTTTTACCTTTCCCTTAGTTAATTATTTAATTTTCACATATATCAGAGTGTTACGCAGCAAAGCATATAATCGGTTTGGACGAATTCGCAATATTGGTAAAAGAATGATAATCAAAGAGTAAATAGTCTCCATAAGATTATGGTAGAATAATCCAAAGTAAGTACTGGGCAGTAATTAAATATATACAATAATTCAAAATATGAATACAAAAAGTGATAGGGCATTCCCTATTTCTTCCATCCCAAGCTCCATGCCATACCTCAAGTTTCCAAATCAGCTCAGCTAGATCCACCTGTATCTTTGGAATGGTCTAGAGTTCAAAATTGAATCTCATAGTATTTGTTAAATTCATATACCATATGTATGCAGGCATGTATGCAATCTACAATTAGGAAAAACAACACAACAATGGTAAACATACCACATACATTCAGAACACACAATCACACCAGTTGGCCTATAAACATAGACCCCGGTTCCTCAGCGCCAGGAAAACAACTATAGCCAGGGACTCAAACCCTAACTAAACTGAATGCATCTTCGGCTCAGTAGCGACCTAAGGACATATAGTCTGCTAGGCCTTAAGTAGCAACCCAACACTACTAGAAAAATAAGAAATAGTGACGAAATTTGCTACGGAAAATTTTCCGTAGCAATAGGGACGGATTTTGCTACGGATTTTTAAATCCGTAGCAAAAAAAAAAAGCGATGGATAATAAAATCCGTCGCAAAATCCGTAGCATTTGCAACGGATTTATTAAGCCGTCACAAAATAGCTGCCACTTGGCGCTATTTGCGACGGATCAAAGATCCGTCGCAAAATGGGGATTTCTGGCGGCCTTTTTGGCCGCCGGTTGCGATGGATCAAAGATCCGTCGCAATGAATAGCGACGGATCCAAAAAGTGCAATTAAGCGGCCTTTTTGGCCGCTAGTTTGCGACGGATCAAAGATCCGTCGCAATGAATAGCGACGGATCTTTGATCCGTTGCAAAATGGCGGCCAAAAAGGCCGCCTTTAAATGCGCCTTTTGCAAAGATCCGTCGCTATTTATTGCGACAGATCTTTGATCCGTCGCAAAAAGTGAATAGCGACGGATCTTGCAAAAAGTGCATTTACGGCGGCCTTTTTGGCCGCGTTCGCAATGAATAGCGACGTCGCAAAATGGCGGCCAAAAGGCCGCCGTAAATGCGCTTTTTGCAAAGATCCGTCGCTATTTATTGCGATAGATCTTTGATCCGTTGCAAAAAGTTGCAGCTTAAAGCTACAACTTTTCCCGAGACCTCACTCGGCCCCCTTCGCCGCATCCGACTTCGCTCGACCCCCCCGCCGCATCCGACTTCGCTCGACCCCCCCGCTCGCGTCCCTCCCCGTCCCCGGCGTCTCCGGTGCCCTCCCCGTCCCCGGCGTCTCTCGGCCTCCTCCCCCGGCCCGGCCCCCACTCCCCTCCTCCCCCTCCTCCCCGACCCCGACCCCGACCCTCATCTCCCCCGCCCCTCCCTCGCTCCTCCTACCACGCCCCCTTCGTCAGCCCCTCCACCCGCCCGACCGGTCCCCACCCCTCCCCCTCCCTCAACTCATCCCCCCATTTTTGCAAGGTCTCGCAAGCTTTTTTTTTTCCCCCTTTTTGCGTTTTTTTTTTAACCTTCCATTTTTTGTAGGTTACAAACAAATCCTAGCACTAAGATCTTCAAAAGGGGAATTAGCAAACAAATCCTAGCACTTCTTATTTTGCAGGTTAGCTTGAAGTATATTTTCTTTTTATCACTATATGATATTTATGTTATGTTTGCTTAGTCTGCAATAATGGACATATGTATGTTGGTAGAAGATTATCAATTACATGAGTTGAAATCGTTTTTTTTTGGACGAAGATAAATTTAAAAAGTAATTTTTTCAAGTAAACACAGTTAATACACTTTTAGAAATGTTTTATGTGAAGTATTTTTATCTAGCACTTTTTAGGAATTTAGAAATTTCAATTCTAATTTTGGTGTGATAAAATTATGATTTTGTATTAGTTGGTAATGATACATAAATCTTTAAATATGATGGTGTTGAAATTAGAAAAGCGAAGTGTTGAGAAATGAAATTTATGGATAAGACAATTAATTAATTAATTAATGTCAAGTGGGAGGAGGAAGGTGTGACATTGAAAAATAATCACATTTGTATGTGTTATAAAAATTAGTGGAATTTACTATTTGATTTAGGCTATTACAAAAATGAGTGTTAGTAATTTGTTTAAAAAAATTTCCATTAAATTTTTTTATTTGAATCTATCTTTAACAAGTTATACAATAAATTTGATTAAGTGTTAAATAATCTCTTTGATCTAGCCCATATATGTTAGAAACTCCAAAATACTTAGTATTCTATTTTTTTGGCCCCTCCACATGCATGTCCCCATGTTACGGTGTGCTATCCTCATTCTCGGTTGCTTCTTTGGAATATGTTCTTTGTTCAATGCATGTGTTTGTTTTTCACTTTCTTGATTAAGTGGCAATTGGTAGGCATAAGAGGCGACTTATATATATTTGTGGTATGTTGAGATGTTAATTAGGTTAGTAACTGAAGTAGCTAGGAAGTATGGAAGGCAACCATGATAGAAGTTGGATGTACAATCGTCTAACTGATAGAAGACAAATAACGCAAGCATTCTTCGCGGGTTTGGAAGAGTTCGCCCAATTTGCTTTGGCGAATTCAAATAATTCAAGTAGGGAGATCGGTGTCCGTGTGCCAAATGTAAGTGTTTAAGATTTACAGATGCGGACATGGTCAAAATTCATTTGTGTCAAAAGGGATTCATGAAAGATTATAAATGTTGGGAATGTCATGGCGAAGTCCGACAGACACCGAGTGGTTATTACGGGGACAGTAGTCATCTAGAAAACCTTAATCAATATGAGCAGTTGGTTATGGATGCCGCGGGACCATCGATCGGCCAATATTTTGATCCCGTTACTCATGCTGAACCGTCATACATGGGAGAGGAGACTAGTACACATCCTCAACCATCATACATGGGTGAGGATCCTCATCCGGAAGCCGCTAGGTTCTATAAAATGCTTCAAGAGGCACAGCGTCCGTTATGGGAAGGTTGTGAGTACTTTGAAAATAGTGAATATTCATCGCTATCGGCTACCCTAGCAACACTAAGCTTGAAGACCGATCACCATATGAGTGAGAGGAATTACAACGAAATGATGCAGATCATGAGTAAGGTTGTTCCCAAAGACAATAATTTGCCGAAGGACTATTACCAAGCAAAAAAAAAAGGTGAAAGAGCTTGGGCTTGGATGTGAAAAAATTCATTGCTGCCCCAGAGGATGTATGTTGTATTACAAGGATATAAATTCTGTGGACATGACAGATATAAAGTTGTGGGGAAAGGAAGGAAAATGACCCGTCATGCATTAAGCAAGATGTGGTACTTTCCTCTGGTGCCCAGACTTACGAGATTGTATGCATCAGAACAAACAGCTGCTCACATGAGATGGCACCGGGAGCATCGTAGGGATGAAAACGTTGTGACCCATCCATCTGATGCCGAAGCTTGGTGTAAATTTGATGAGGCGAATCATTTCTTTGCTATGGATCCCCGTAATGTTCGTCTTGGTCTATGTTCAGATGGGTTCGCTCCTTTCAACAATACGGGTAGGAATTATTCATGTTGGCCAGTCATTGTTACTACGTACAACCTCCCACCTTCTATGTGCATGATAAGAGAGTTTTTCTTCCTTAACGCGTTAATCCCTGGGCCATCCAACCCAAAAAAGAAGATCGATGTGTACCTCAGGCCTTTGATAGACGGGTTGAAGATGTTGTGGAGTGAAGGGGTTCTTACGTATGATATATCATTAAGTCAAAATTTCACCATGCGGGCTGCCTTAATGTGGACGATAAATGATTTCCCTGCATATGGGATGTTGAGTGTCTGACAAACGTCGGGAAAGCTCGCATGCCCGGTATGTCTTAAACAGAACATGGGTTTTAGCTTGGAACACAGTCGCAAGGTCAGTTGGTTTGACAGGAACCGGCGATTCCTACCACCCGATCATCTGTTTAGGAGAAATAGAAAAGACTTCACGCGGAATGTTGTCGAACTAGCAGATCAACCTCGTCGTTTAAGTGGCCAAGAAATATGGGACAGGGTCAAGTATATTCAAAGTGTCAAAGAGGGGGCTGCTTCCAGCGAACCTGAGGGATATGGCGTTGATCATCATTGGAACAAACGCAACATCTTCTGGGAACTTCCATATTGGAAAGATCAATTGTTAAGACACAACCTCGATGTCATGCATATTGAGAGGAATGTGTTTTGCAATATTATGTACACCGTGATGGACACCAAGGGCAAGACGAAGGACACGATCAATGCAAGGCGGACGTTGAAAAGATTTGCGAAGGTCGCTTTGCATTTGGTGGAGAATGGCACAGACGAATTTCCAAACCCGGAGCGCGTACACATTCAACAAAGAGCAGAATTTAGAATTGTTGCAATGGGTTAAAGATCTCAAACTCCGGACGGTTATGCGTCAAACGGGAAAGACAGATGTCGACATGCACGAGGGAAGTTGAGCAAGATGAAGAGTCATGATTGTCATGTTTTTTTCCAGAGATTGTTGCCGTGGGCCTTTAAAGCACTACCGAAGCATATATGGTCTATTCTAACGGAGTTTTCCATGTTCTTTAGAGAAATTTGTGCTTCAGAGCTTAATGTTGATAAGTTACGGGCACTGGAGGCGAGCATGCCCATAACGCTATGCAAGTTAGAGATGGTGTTTCCTCCTAGCTTGTTTGACTCAATGGAACATTTGCCCGTTCACTTGGCCTATGAAGCAAAGGTAGGAGGACCGCAACAATATAGATGGATGTATCCGTTTGAGAGGTAATATATATTGATTTCGCGTTGTTATTAATTGACCGACATGGTACTTGAGTTTATAAATACCCTCTGATATTCCATTGTAGGTTTTTACGCACACTTAAGCACAAGATAAAAAATATAAGGTACGTTGAAGGATCTATCGCTGAAGCTTATCTAGTCGAAGAGGCTGCAAAATTTGCGTCATACTATTATCCCCCTGAAATGATGTCAAGATGAAGAGGGGTACCTTGCAACGATGATGCGCCGATACGAGGGATCAAAAATCAATATTTAATTTTCCGGGCGAGTCGTGGGAAAACGTTGGAGGTCAACTCTTGACGGAAGAGATAAGCGAGTTGCGAGTGGTACATTCTAAACAACCGTGAAGAGGCCGCCCAAAGTACCTAGAGTAAGTTTTTTCTTTTTCTTTTTACTATTACGGTAAGTATTAAAGTATTAACTTTAGTTTTTTGTTACAGTTACTTCTCTAATTGGGCCCGATCGGAAAATCCTTCAATGTCGGTGTCCCAAGTTGATCAATTCACGAATTCCGAGTTTCCAAAATGGTTTTGATCCTATTTCTTGGAAAATCCATCAGATCCCAATGAAGTTGCGTGGAGTTTATCTTATGGAGCTGCAATTATAGTTACCCGATGCAACAAATATATAATCAATGGGTATCGATTTTCAACTGTTGACGCGAACGCAGGAACACTACGTTGCAATTACGGTGTATGTTGTCGAGGTGACCAAGTTGACGGGGTGGAGACTAACTACTACGGGAAGTTAGTTGAGATTATTCAGCTGAGTTACTAGTGGGACAAGGTGGTGACCCTTTTTAAATGTGAGTGGTTTGATAACAGTCCGTGTGGGACAAAAGTGGACAAACATGGAAATATTGAGATCCACTGGACAAGGAGATATACGGTTGGTTATGACCCATTTATCCTCACTCAACAGGTGGAACAAGTTTACTATACATCATACCCTACATCTTGCCAAGGGTGGACGGGAGTTATTAAAACCAAAGCACGAAATATTATTCCAAAGTCGAAAGAGCCGGAAAAAAATGACAGTATGGCTGAACCGTTCCAAGCTGAGGTGGAACATGTACTGCCTATAAACATCTTCGATGACGAAGTACCAAGCAATATCTTTGATTCTCGTGCGGAGTTAGAGTTGATTCCTATACAAATTGACGATGAGAAATGAGGATGAGGATGAGGCGAAATGAGCTCCGATAGTGAATGCGAGTTCGACAACTATGACAAGTTCGACGAAGACATGCAAGTAGATGTCGATGAACATGAATCATCCGGTTGATTTGTGTTAGTTCTTTGTTTATGACGATCTATTATACTACATACTGTGTTACTTCGCTACTGTCATATTTAGTAAATATCTTATATATATATATATTGACATTATGTCTATAAGGATTCAGAGATGGAGCATCTAGGAGGCCGTTCAGGTAGTGGACGTGGTAGTGGTCGAGCCCGACCCCGTCCTATAAGAGGGGGTAGGCGACGCCAACCGCTCCCTATGGAGGCGGAGGGCTCGCACTTCCCCACCACTTGATATGTCGTCGTCACCATCGGGTTATTTGTCATCTTCACCGTCGTCGCTTTATACATCGTCGTCACCGTCTACCCCCACTGATCCACAGAAAGGAAGAAAACAAGTTTACTTTACCATTTCTGATTGATTTACATATATTTAGTTTCTTGAAACCATCTATGTACAAACATCTTCAATATTTCACATTCCTTCCTTAGCACACTGCGTCGCCTCAGAGCCACGTCGGGGAAGAAGGTAGTTCCTCCGATACACCAATCTGGGGCTCAATAGATCATTCGATAGGGATGCTTTGGATCTGTCCTGACGGCAACGAGTAAGTCATGTCAAGTTACCAATAATGTTACAATTTTCTTCTCTAATTGTTTTGTATGCTAATATTTGCATGATGTCCTCTGTTTTCAGATTTGTGCCTGATAATCCGGTGGTGACTTTCATCTCGACCCAAATATTTCGTAATTACAATCACCCTTGGACCACGTGAACAGAGATTCCTTCGACGCAACGAGATGTTTGGTTCGATGAGTTCTTGGTAAGTTATTTGTTTTATTCGTGTTAATTAAGTACTTTTAAAATTTGGAGCACTAATTGTTCGTTATTGATTTTCGGGATAAGTATATGACATTGCACGAACATCGTGAAAAGCGAAAAAAGCTTATAACCACGGGGCCGGCGCTTTGTTGCGTCGAAAGCTCTATTCATTGAGAAGGTCAAGAGGCAAGACAGATTGGCTTCCACGGGGAGATTAAAGAGGAATTATTGGGCAATTGGGAAAACAATGAGAAGTTTAAGAACATAAGTGCGAAAAATAAGGAAAATAGGGCCAAAATGGATGGACCGTCATATGCTGGCGGCTCCATATCAATTAGTGAGCATCGACGCAAAGTTGTAAGTACACGTTATTTTCTATTTACGTATTCAATATTTTGTACTTTGAAGTAATTAATTAAGGTCATCATTTGCGTTTGCGAGATAGAGTGCGGGAAGCTCCAGCGGGATCGGTTGAGTGGGTTACCTTTCGGCGGACCCATTCCCGACGGTCGAAGGGAGTGAGAGGCAATGGATTAAGCCAAGGGCGCAACAAATAGCGGTTAGACATTTATTGCCTTTATTAATTGTTTTATGCACCACCATATTTATTTCATTTTACATGTCTTATTTGTTATGTATTTGTTTACTTGTAGGAAAACTTTCGGAAAGTTTGTCGGAGGAGAGAGCCTCGCGGCGTGAGATCGACCCTCATCCTCTCAATCCGATAACGAGAGTCTATTCTTTGAGGCTACTGGCGGATTTGACAAGAAATGGAGAGTCTTTGGATACGGTGTCTCTGCCAGCCGACTGAAGCAAACAAAGCGCCCCTCATCTGGCACTGGAGGGGTTTCTTCAGGTAAACATAATACATTTCATATTGATAGTTTCCATTCTCTTGTCCATTCAAATGAAGTACAAATAATAAATGTACTAATCAATTTTGTAGATGAGTGAAGAAGATGAAGGCGTTGGTAGAGGAGCAAACAACACAGATGACCCACGGGAGGAACGGGAGATGATGAAATGAGATGCGGCTTCAAATCATGTCCCAAAGTGAACGAAAGACAAAGGTTTCGGGTTGACTCGGTGATGATGACCAAGACAAAGAGGTTTGGTGATGATGATGATCATGAATCAATTTCTTTGTTTAGACTATTTTTTTTGTATTTGCTCTTTGCTACGGATTATATATATTTTGTTTTCACTATGTAAACTCTTTTTTATTGTTATTATATATCTATGGCACACTACTTTTTTTGTTTTCAATTTTCTAAAATAAATAAATAAATAAAAAAAAAAAAATTACAAAAAAAAAAATTAATTTTAAAAAAAGTATTAATTTTGCTACGGAAAATCATTCCGTAGCAAATTATTAATTTTGCTACGGAAGAAAATTCCGTAGCAAATTTCGATTTTGCTACGGAAAATTATTCCGTAGCAAATTTTCAAATTTGCTACGGAATTTTTTCCCGTAGCAAAATTGCGGACGGATTTTAATTCCGTCGCGGATTTTCAAATTGCGACGGATTTGGAAAAATCCGTCGCAATTGCGGCGCCTTTTTTTGCTACGGACAAAATCCATAGCAAAATGATTTTGCTACGGAAAAAGCCTTTTTTGCTACGGATTTGTTCCGTAGCAAAAATTAAATTTTCTTGTAGTGCAAGGACACACGGTCTATAAGGCCCTACAGCCCAATCACATGTCCCACTCACGAGACATATTCCTCAATCATGGCACAACAAACATACAAAGTAACATAGAGTATACGAGTAAACAGTTACTACCTGACACTTGTTCAAAATTTATAAATTTTCCTCGGCGGCTGAAAATTACTCCGGACATGCGTTGACCCTAAATAAAGAAAATAAATTTCATTTTATTCACTTGTGCAAATTCTCCTATTAATTTCATGAAATTCGCCTATTTTCCAGAAATTCCAGAAAATATGCCTTAACTTCAAAAATTCATAATTAATTCTAGAAAAATCCTTTTAGCATGATTCCAATGGCCATTTAACCGTTGACATGTCTAAGTTTTAGTAAAAATACTTCCAGCGGCCACAAAAATTTGTAGGATTTTTCTGTGTAAAATATTTACTCGCTGGTCAAAGGCAAACTTCAGGTTTTTGGGCTATTTTCAAAAATTCATTTCTTCCAGTAGTTTTCTCAAAAAATTACAAAATTATATATCAAAATGAAGCCTCAGATGTCTACTGCAAGCTTTTAAAATGTCATGGCCATTATATGTAACACCCCAAATTCCATACTTCGTATTGTGTCGGTTGACAAATAGTTTTAGAAAAATCAACAGAGTTTGAGGTGCTACTACTTAGAGTAATGTGGAATGGAGAGCATGCACTAACATTTGGACAATGAGTAATTGGTATAAAATGCCCAGGCATAAGCTAGTATATTAAAAATTCCTGGAGGAATATTCAAGTGATACAATAATACAGAACTTGTATAATTACAACTCTTGCATAGTAATTATACAATCTTACATCATGTCTTATCTATTCTTGTGGCTTGGAAACCAACTCAGTCAATCAAACCTATTGGCCAAGACGGATGTTATTTAGTATAGTGGAAGTCTCCCCGTCTTTCACGGCGACTTATTAACTGAACCACATAGACTAACCCTTCCTTAGTTTAAGCACCAATTGGTTTGAGATAACTTTGTCAGATTCATGCCAAAAACTATGCTCTGATGAACCTCTTCCGACATTCGCTTTGACCGGCGCCTCTTCACGTGCTTCGTCCATTGGTGTCTTCTCAGATCCAGGTTCCTTACCTAAACTTTTAGTCAAGGATGAGATTCAATCGAATTGAATCTCAGGTAATAGTTAACCTTTATAGCAAATATAACAATATATGACAAATATTCATTACATTTTAGCATTAACCATACATAGCACAAAGCAAATATAATGTCAACAGCACAACAATACATAGCGCACAACAAATGTAATGTTTGCAACGTTTGCACTAACCAGTGCCATGACAGCTCCTCGTGTCCTCAGTGCTAGGAAAACATCCTTACGGCGTTATGAAGACTATAACCCGCATAAAACTGAATGTATATAAACAGGTGATCTAAGCCCCATAAACTTAGTCACAATACATGACCCAAGATCTATTCTTATCCATCACTTCATGAATCATTCAATGATATATAATCATACAAGATATAGGCGATTAAAGTTACTAGTACGTGAACGTACCTTTCACCGCGTAACGCCAAAACGCCCGACCTTTGAATCTAACTCCGGACTTCCGGATATCCTATACATTATCATCGGATTATTATATAATATTGTGATAAATATCATATTGCTTAGAATAATATCCTAAAGGGTTATTTCCATCTATTTTTACCATTTTACATTTAGTGGATTATTTATCCCATTTTTACCCTTACATTTTCTCAAAAACGAAATGCTGGATTTTTTAGACAGATTTTGCAGCAACTTTGGAAAATCATAATTAATTCTACAAAAATTATTTTGAACTGCTGCAAAATTCCTCATACCATTGACATGTCTATTTTCAAGGAATAAAATTCCAAGAACCTAGAACATCAAGAATCATTCCCAGTTTTTAATTCTTCAAACACTGTTCAGATTTAAATGCAAAAACGTGGCTTAACTTCCAGAATTTTTATCTCCTTGTACATAACTCAAAATGCTACATATTTTATATAATTGGAAATCCCTACATGTCTACTACATTTATATAAAATTTCATGATTTGTAAAGGTCATTTGATGCATAAAATAATAGCCTCAAAGTGACTGACTTAATAGCCCAATTTTCTGGAAATTCTCAAAGTTTTGGCATATTGATTCCAAAAATTATTTCCTACCATATTTTTACCTCATTAGGAATTTTTTAATGCAAGGAGGCCTAAAAACAAGTATAAGAATTTATTCTCTAATTTTCTAGATTAAACTATATTGGGTTAAGGAGCGAATTGACCAACAAACTATTAGCCCAAGAGCGTCCAGCACAAACAACTATTAAGTGGATCTTAAATACCAACAAACTTTTTAAAAGCTAAACTTAACACAAACGTTAAATTCATCATAACGTCCGTTACACAGCGTTTTGGAACGGTTCACCACACCGTCGGGAATTGTCATCTCCGAATAAATAACCCTCTTATTCTTTTTTTTCCTTCTTCTTCTTCTCATCTCGCTCTAGAAACAACATTAAAGATCGAAGATTTAAGCATGCTGAATCAATGTGTTTGAATGGAAAAAAATAGGGGAGTATGAAGGTTAATTACCTGAGGCAGGGATGGGCCTTGGCACAAATCTTTGGTGGGGGGCACTGGTTACTGTTCATTTATCCTCTTCGAAGAGGCAACCACCATTACTTAACATAGAAAACAGGGAGCAACAGAATGCAACCGGAAAAAAAAAGTCAAGATGACCCAGAAATAATAAACATGAGGGAAAGAAATAAGTACCAATCTCCATTAGAACCCTCCAGGCTTCAGTAATGGCGACCGATCGCTATCCTCGGCCAACAGTGCCGACCGATCGCGCTCCTCGGCCATGGCACCTGCTATGGCGCCGCTGCAATCAACACCCATTATGGTTTCTGACACCGATCGTTCTCCTCTAAAGACGCTATTATTTCTTGGTTCCGCAGCAAATTTGCCGCCGCCAACGCCGTTATGGATATTGATGGAAATGGCGGTCATAGGCAGTGAAATTACCAATTCAGGTAACTAATAATATTCTTCTTTCCAAGTTTTCATTGATAAGCTTCAGAAGGTTCCCTTGTTTTCTCGACATCCAACTATCAGGTCTGATTTTTTTTTTTTTTTGTGGGGGGCCACGCCCCAAAGTCCCTTCTAAGGTCTGTCTCTGAGCTAAGGTGGATGATGATATGCAAGATTGTAGAGTTGTGGTGGACTAGGAATTGGTGGGATTTCTGGAGAGGCAGAGCGAGGAGAAGGACGGTGCTGGAGACGGCGGCAGTGGCAGAGGCCAAGATTGAAGAATTGGGTGAGACAGAGGAGGAAGACGCAAATAAAGAAATGAAGAAATAAGTGTAACGGACATTATGGACGAATGGTGGTATTTCAGTCCACTGTTTGTTATGTCTCCGAGCTAGGGTAAAGTAAAGCTCAAGACATTATGATGAATTTAACGTTTTTGTGTTAAGTTTACCTTTTAAAAAGTTTGTTGGTATTTTAGGTCCACTCAATAGTTGCAAACCATAATAAGTTCATACAAATATTGTCGATCCACCTTGTCTTACCACGTGAGCCACGTCCACTATTTGTGTGTTCCGTCCTGAACTTTTGGATGCTCCTAGGCTAAAATAGTTTAACTGGCCAAATTCAAATAAACTCCTTAACAGTTCAACCGCATTTATACTAAGAAACTACAACAAAGACTAAAGCTCAAGAACATTACCAATTCACATATCACAATGGTACATACATACATATAAAGGCACACAAGGTATGTGAGAGAAAGTTACTACCTGAACTCCAATTAGCTAAAAATAATTCTCTGGTGCTTGAACCACTTGGAACCAATTCCTCAAAATTAATTCCTCCTTGTACAGAGCTCTAAAAATTACATATTATATATCAATAGAAAGCTTAAGATGTGTACTTCAAATCTGGAAAATTTAATAATTTATAGACATCATTAAATTAATCGAAAATGGTGTACAAGTCGACTGCCTTCCAAACCGTTAAAACTAGCGGCTTTTAACAACTTGTACAATTTATTCCCTTAGGTACTAAAAATCATTTCTAACCTTATTCTCACTCAAATTTTCGTGGCAAACCCTTTGGAAACCTTAAAATCTTCAAAATCCTTATAGTTTCACCACTTTTAAATCAACCCAAAATATTACATAAATCGCGTAAAGTAACATTTTAATGCAACTTTACAAATTCTAAGACTTTATGAACCAAATTGTCTTCTAACTCATTTTCTAGTCCATCTAAGAAATTTGAGCAGTATATCCCCTTGGAAATTCATGCCTTCAAAAACTAAGGAAATAATGGATAAACCATATTCCAAATTATCCACAATATAAAATAACACAAGACAAGTCAAAACCTTTACTTACTTGTCTTGATCCTTTGAGTTTAAACCACTTCTTCTTCCTCTTAAGACTTTCAACCTTCACTCTCAAAATACTATAAGAAAGTGTTTCACTCGCAGTTCTCACTCTCTTATTTCAACTCTCTCCTTCTTTGCGTTCTTTCCTCACTTAACCGATAGCACGCATA
This sequence comes from Acacia melanoxylon, assembly GCA_019022615.1. Classification (NCBI taxonomy): domain Eukaryota; kingdom Viridiplantae; phylum Streptophyta; class Magnoliopsida; order Fabales; family Fabaceae; genus Acacia; species Acacia melanoxylon. The sequence goes on from JAFJYJ010000003.1 coordinate 19,420,684, forward strand.
GGAAAGACATACAATTGTATATATTTATCGTAAAAGAAAAGATTGCTTCGTCCGTGAATAAACAATAGATCCATTGTGATTGCTCCGTGAACGAATAGAAATCACTCGTGATACGCTTGCATTTGTCCGGATGGTGCAAGAAAAATTTGATTAGATTAGCCTTTTGTCCTTGTGTGTGTATGGATATATTTAAAAAAAATGAAAGTGGATGAAAGATGATTATAGGCTAGCCGACACTTTTGTAATGGAGTGTAAAATGGGAATATAAAATAAGTTGTCATGACTTTAAGACATTTGTGCGTAAACATGGAGATGAGAGATATATTGTATTGTCCGTGAATGGAGGGATAATTAAGTGATATTTGGAAGATAGTGTTGTCAATTATTTAAATAAAAGACAAACACAATATGTAACTTGTGGTCTCAATTGAGTATACGGGAATGATTACAACTACTCTACAATCAGATTTGATTGTGGTTTTTGGTGTGAAGAAATGAAGAGGGGAACCTTGCTATTTATAGAGAAAATCTCAATGTCAATTTGGTAATTCACAAGGTGTTCCAAATTCTCTTCTTTCTTTACAACAATGGGATTAAAATCACTTTATCAAATGAAATCTCCACCTCTCCTCATGTGTGCTGACATCCCTCTCTTATTCAGCATTTAATGTGCATTTATTCATTAGCCAAATATCTTTTTGATTATTTAATGATAAATTCCATCCAAAATCCTCTCACATGACTTAGTCAATAATTTCAACTCCAAATCCTTCTCAATAAGGTGTTGGTCGACATCCATAATACTCTTTGGCCCTTGGATTGTTTTTCTTTATCAATGGTTCATATGCTTTCATTTCTCCCATTGGTCCATTTAATTTCACAAGTATTTAGCTTATTTTTCTTGATTTTTCATTGGTTAGTTGTTATTGTTGACTTTTCAATGTTGATTAACAAAGTTTAATTAACTCTTAATCCAATGCTTATATGCCTTTTAATTGCATTTGTCATTGGTTATTTGATTTCCCTTAATCAAGTTGAAATCATAAGCCACTAACCTCAATTAGCACAAGCTAATTTACTAATTATTAATTGCTAATTTATGTTAATTTGGCTAAGGGTCTTCATAACCCTTTCTTTATCTCCTTTTATTATAAATTAATTACTATTTTATGTTCTATTTATATCACATTAAATAGCCCGTAAATAATATCTCATAATTAACCATTGGTTAAATAATTCCAAAGTGAAATTTGGATGAAAATATAATCAATAGATTATAATTCTTTGAGACACCTATTTACCTTTGTATTTTGCTAATTATTTGTCAAAATACAATATTTATAAGAATTATGAAAATTAGGTATTACATTAGACATCATTTGCTATTTTAAAACCTTTTTCCAAGTACGACTGCCCAAAATTCGCTGAAGTTGGCATATTCACTTTTACTTAAAATTTAGGGTTTTTGAGTTTTAAAATTATGTTTACCACTTGGACCTATACAAAGTTTTGTCCTAAACACTTTAAGACCATCAAAAACATCAAGATCTCATCATAAATTCACATATGCCTTGCTGGACGAAAATCTCAAATTTTGAACAATAACCATAACTTTCATTTAAGCTTTATATTCCTTCGTTACTTAGCTTAATCTTTACTTTAATACCATAAACGTGACCTTAATCATTTGATAACCTCTTTTACATGTTTAAGCATAGCCTCCCCTTAAAATAAACCACTTCCTTAGTCAGCCTCTTTTATGAAGATAGGTTAATGACTTACTTAACTCTTGGCTTGATTTTCTTTGGATTTCTTCCTCTTTGTGCTTCCTAAAGGGGTCGGCCTTGAGCATACAAAAACCATAAGGATGTTATTTAGAGGAACTTTGAGGGTATTTATGAAGGTTAAAAGAAGATAGTAGGCTATCTTGACCTATCTTGAATATATTTTAATCTTCAATGGATAAGCTCTCTCTATCACTAAGTGTAGGAGCTTTCTTTGCACTCTTTTCTCTCTCTTTTCCATGGTATAGGGCAGCCAAAATAAGGGCTGATGGGTCCTTTAATAAACTTAATTAACCATGTGTAATATCCAAGAAAACTAATGCCCAATGGTTCATAGCATATCCTATGGTTTTTAGCATGTGTTTCTTTCATTTTTTTTAAGAGTTTTTCTCATCTTTTTCTTGGTCTCCAAGGGGCTGATCAAAATCTGTCCCTCCATGGTAGAATTATATTTATTTCATATGCTTTTCATATGTCTTTTTGTAACACCCCAAATTCCATACTTGAAATCGTGTCGGGTGACATTTATTTTTTTTTTTTTAAAAAAATCGACAGAGTTTGAGGTGCTACAGCTTAGAGTAATGTGGAAACGAAGAGCATGCACTTATGTTTGGATGATGAGTGACTGATACAAAATGCCCGGACATATGCTGATGCCCCAACATAAGCTGGTATATTAAAAATTTCCCGAAGGAATGTTCATGTGATACAATTACAGAGCTTTGTATAATTACAATACTTACATGGTAACTATACAATCTTCAACCAAGCCATAGCTAGACTTGGGGCAATGAATCTAACTCAGTTAATCAAACAATTTGGCCAGGTCGGTGTCTATCGTGGAAGTCTCACCGAGTTCACGGTGACTTATTGACTGATCCACATAGACCGGCCCATGCCTTCGCACCAAACCGTTTGAAGTAACCTCGTTAAATCCGTGCGAGAATGAATGCTCGATGATGCTCTTCCGGAATTTGCTTTGTCCGCGGTGCCTCTTTCGCTCCGTCCATCGGTGCCTCTCTTGGCTCCATCCTTCGGTGCCTTTCTCGATCCCGGTTCCATTTTTTCGAACCTTTAGTTAATCGAGATTCAATCGAATTGAATCTCGTGTAATAGTTAACCTCATATGAAAAGTATAACAAAGTATATGTATGAGATGTTCATTACATTACAACAATAATCAATACATAAGCACACAATGATGTAACATTCGTCACAATAACAGTACATAGCACACAACACATGTAAAGTCATCTACGTCTGCACAAACCTGTGCCATGATGGCTCTCGTGTCCTCAGCGCTAGGAAAACTCAACGGTATTATCAAAACTATAACCCGTATAAAGCTGAATGTATAAACAGTGACCTAAGACAAAGCCTTAGCCACGGTACATGATCTAAGACATAGTCATGTCCATGACCCTATGAATCATACTACCACATACATGTATACAAGACACATCAGAGTTAAAGTTATCGTACGCGAACGTACCTTTCATCGTGTAATTGCCAAACGTCCGACCTTTTGAATCCGACTCCGGACTTCCGGATATCCTATACATTATCGTCGGATTATTATATGATATTGTGATAAATATCATATTGCTTACAATAATATCCTAAAGGTTTAATTTACCTTTCTACCCTCGATGGATTTGTTATTACATTTTTACCCTTACATTTTTTTTAAAAACGCTACTTCAGACTTTCTGGAGAGATTTTGCGGCAACTTTGGAAAATTATAATTAATTCTACAAAAACCGTTTTGAGGTTTTGAAAAATTCCTCATGACCCTTAGCATGTTTATTTTCAAGGAAAAATACTTTTGTTTACCCAGAATTTGTGAATCATTCCCAGTTTTTGTGTTTCCAACCTTTGCCCAGAATTTTTCCAGAAAACGTAGCCTTATTTCAAGATTTTTTTTATCTCTTTACAAAAAATTCAAAATGACACAATCTAGGTATATTTGGAAAGCTCTAGGTGTCTACTGTAACCATGAAAAATTTCAGAATTTTATAATTTCATCTTCTACATAAAATCATGGCCTTTTTGCTGCTGATTCTTAATCGAAAATTTTTCCAGAATTTCGCTACTTTTGATCTTCAACTTCCAAGAATTTTGCTTCATCATATTTTCCATCAAATTTTCGAAACAAGCTCATTTCTAACGTCAAAAACATGGAAACAAACCTACTTTGAAAGATTAAAGATCAAAAAACCATTTAACTATGAATTTAAAGATTATAGCTCAAGAACTAAGAAACTTACCCTTGAAGAACCTTGCTCCTTCTCTCTAACTCCAAGAAAACTCTCACTCCCTCTCTCTAACTTCAGCTACTTGGAGCTGATTTTGGTGTGAAGATTATGAAGAGAGGAGCCTCCTATTTATAGGAGAAATCTCAAGGTTAAATTGATAACTAACAAGGTTAACCAATTGCTCTTCTTTCTTCTTAACCATTGATCTTATTTTCACTTTATGACAATTGATCTCTCCCATTCATTGTTTGGTCGACATGCAGCCTTCCTTTAATCATTTAATATGTGTTTTAAATTAACAAAATGATTAATAGCTCAATTATCTAATTGGCTAGTTGCCAATTTTGACTTTTCAACTCTAATTTAACAAAGTTTATTATCTCTTCTTTTCCTTCCCACTAGCTGCACGATTTTTATGAATTTTGGGACAAGTTATGATGCCTTTTTAATGACATAATTAAGTGCTTAATTGCCCACTAATTACTTGTTTCATTGTATCATTGGTTTGTTAGCTAACCCATGGTAATTAGTGCTTTATTAGACAAGCTTAATTCTTTATCTTTGGCCCTTAATTTTTCTTCATTAATAAGCCCTCTTTTATTTCAAAAATGATGACTTTAATTTGTCTCTTGATTAATTTGAAGAATTACACAAATTATTTTAATTAGTGTAAGCTTAATTGCTCCTTAGTTTTTGTTAATTTCCTTTAACTTGTTTAAATGTTTTCATAACATTTTCTTGCTCCTTTTGGTTATATAAGAACCATGATTTAATATGATAATTATATCATATTTTATAATCCTTATATGTAGTTTTAAAATTGGCCTTTTGTTTATTTAATTCCAAGGAAAAATTGCCCAAAATTATAATTAACAAATTACAAAATTTTGAGACACCTATTCACCTTTATTTAATATGTATTATTTATCAAAATATAATATTTATGATAAATAGGAATTTTGGGGTATTACACTTTTAATTCAGATTTACATTTATTTCCAAGTACAATTTAATTGGCTTCAACTCCAAGCTTCTTAGACCTTTGGCTTCTTGTAGTTATGACTTGATTTGATTCTCTTTGTCCTTCATGCAAGCGCCGTTTAAGGGCTGAGAATGGGTTCATATTTTGTCTCAAATGGCTTCAAAAAGAAGCCTCCAATTGATTCTTGTTGGTTCCCTCTTATTGGGTAATTTTTCCCTTAAGTTTTGACTCTTCAATTAGCTTTCATATTGCTTTAAATTTGTTGAAATCAGCTTCTTCTTCTCTAGGTGGGGCTGATCGAAATTATAAGGCTTGGAGGAGAAGAAATTTTGTCTTTCATTTGCCTTAAATTGCTCTTGTACTATTGCCTATTAAAAGTCAAACATGAGTCCATGAGTTGCCACTTGTCCTCTTAGGTTTAATTGCTTTTGACTTTGCATTTCTCATGGGATTACTATGCAACCTTCTCTTCTTCCCTCTTGTGGCCGGCGCATATGGAGCTTAATGATTGGCGCATATGGAGCTTTTTTTTTTTTTTTTTTTTTTTTTTGGCGGGGGGGGGGGGGGAGAGATTTTTGCCTTAATGATGCCCATTTGACTCTTATTCAATAAGTCATCTCATGTCACTTTGATAATGTAAGCTTAGTTTGGCTTCTATCTCAAGTCATAGTTCAATTGTCATTGATTTTTCCTTGACTTTCAATTATTCTTAATGGAAATATTCTTGGCTTATGTTTTTCCTAATGTCATGTAAAATTCATTGTCCAGATAGAACAAGATTGTGCTGTTGGTTCCTTGCAATTATGTTTCCTTTAGCCCTAGCAAAATTGACTTCATATATCATAACCTTTGGCTCTTCATTTTCACTCCCTTTTTGCTTTGTGTGGGAAAAGAACCCCCACACAATCACTGTAAAAATTATGTAACACCCTCTGGGGTGGATAAGGAAAAAACAACTCCACCTTTTTATAGATTTTGACTTTTAATTACATGTATCATTTTTTTTTTCTTTTTGGGATCTAATGCTATGATTATGATCCTTAATACTCCCTCCGGTTATAAATATAGGGCAAAGTTTGTAGTGCAATTTGCACTAAACTTTGTCCTATATTTAAGACTCAAGGTAGTATCAATAATCATTTGATTTCCTACGAGATTGAAAAATCCTTATTTTATCATTTATTTCTATACTTTATTTGGGGATTTTATTATGTTATTTGGGTCAAAAATGCATTTATTGTAATTGATTGGGATTAAAAGTGATTTCTTGAAAATAGAGCTTAAAAAGGCAAAAATGTCATATTTTGTGATTGTTCTTAATTAATTAATTTTTGGAATGAAAAGTATTACATTTTGTAGTTGATTTTGATGACTTGGGAGATATCAGAGAAGTTGGAGCAAAAAGCTGAAAATAAAAACAAATGGGGTGTGAAAACTGCAGAAAAGGCCTAAGATCTGAAATTAGCGTCCCCCCCCCCCCCCCCCCCCCCCCTTCTCTTTTCTGCAAGCCGACACACACACCCACTACCATCTCCTTGCGGCTTCAGCCATCTCCATCTCCACCTCCACCGCAGATCATCATCATCATCATCACCGTTCCTCTCCTCGTCGCACCACTCTTCGATCTTGGTTCATCTTCTCGTCCCTTTTCGATGGCTAAGCTTATGAGGAGCTGCTTCGGTAAGGCGACTCTCAACATCATGAACAACTGATCGTTTGAATTCCTTGGTGATTGATGGAGCTAGCTGGAGTTCTTCAATCTATTAGGGAGTTTTTGTTACCTTCATTTCAGTTTCACTCTTTGTAGTTGTATACTGTGATACCTTAGTCTCTAGGATTGTGATTTGTGGCTGTACTGAGATGTGTGCTGGTTGTTGCACATAGAGACTAAGATTTGTATTAGACTTTTGCGTACTAGATTAATAGAAATGAGAGAGTAGATAAAGAGATGAATCTGGAAATCTATTCATTATGGTGTTCGTCTGTTTAATATATAGACGATAGGTTACAGAGTGATAACAGCAGAGTGATACACGTGAGTTAGAGAATACTAGTGCATGTGATCAGGTGCACACGTGTATATGCTATAACTGATGAATAACAACTTGTCAACATTATAACTGATCTGCAACTGTGGCTGCCAGCTAAGCATGGTAAACTACTTCTAGTGTCTTCTAATATTGCGATTTACTGATATGGTAGAATGGTTGTTTGCCTAATGTTCGCCTTATTCTATCACTCGTGTTTGAAGCTCTTATTTGTTCCGCTAGCTCTCTAGCAATTGTCAATTTGAGTTGAGAATGCCTCTTGCAAGATTTAATACATGTTAACTGCCAACTAAAATGAGTATAATGTACTACACTCAAGGTAGGTGTCTAGGTGCGTTTAGCTAATTAGAGGAACTGTTTGGATCGGAGAAGGTCTCTTCTCACAAGCCTAAGTACTAAACAAAGGAATTGAACTCAAATTAAGTGGGAACAAGGAAAGCCAGTAGATTCACTCATCTAGGAAGCTCATATTCTCATTTTATATAATTCGATTTCACTTTAAACTTGAAAAAAAAAAAAAAAAAAAAAAAAACCCCTTATAAACAAGTAGCTTAGCCTTGTTTAGAATAGTTAATCAATTTTATTACACTCTTTGGTTAACTTGTTAATGAATACTTTAGCTAGGGACTAAATAATCGGTTCTTCAAAGAGATCGACCTAAGTTAGCATCACTATACTGCAAGGTTAGTCTTGTTTTATTTGATAGCCCCCACGACATGGCTTGTCAAAGATAAAATATTCTCATATTAAAAGTGTGCCCAGAAACTACAATTTATATTGTATTATATGCAATAATTAACTATATGAAGATAGAATATATCAAATTCAATCACAAATTTTTATTTTGGATTATTCCTCGATTAACGTTCTTTTTCGATTTTGATTCGTAGCTAGGATCCATGAGTCAAGAAATCTCTTACAAGATTGTGGCTCATTAGGTTCAAAGGATTTAAGAGAATATTCTATTTATAAACAGTTAGCTCTTTTTGTAAACAACAAATGCTTTGAACGTAGAGAAATTTTGTTTCCAGGGCTGGTCTCATTAACCAACATACTTTTTTTCTCCACTTGACATCACACGAAAACCCATTAGAATCTGACTTCAAAAGGTTAAAAAGTACAGTCACAACCCACTTTCAAAAATAGAGTCCCGCACATATGTGTGTGTGTGTAGTTGCTGACAATGCAAGAAACTTTATAGCTTTATTCCAAGCTACCATATCTGCTTTATCCTGATCCTATCAAAACTAATGATAAAGGTGTATTTCACAGTAATAATTTGTCTATATATAACCTAACTGCTCTCCATGAACCTCAAACACAACATTTCTCCCAAAACCTAATCTCTCTCTCTCTCTCTCTGTGTCATCTGTCTGTCTGTCTCACTCTCTTACTTCCCAGATCGAAGATGGTGAACTTGAGAACGTTGTGGAGGAAGATAAAGAAGGAGAAGAAGAGGTCGTTACAGTACGACATTGATTCTTACTCTAAGAACTTCGACGAAGGTTATTCCTCCGATTCAGATAATGCCTATTCATCTTTCTCTGTTCGTTTTGGCATTCTTAATTCCAAGGTTTCTTTCGACAAGCGTTGTGAAGAGACTAGCAGTGATGATGAGACCAGCAGCCAAATAAGTTGTTGATATGATCAGTTCTTATATTTAGACCAGAAATCGTAGGTGTAGCGTACCTGTAAATACGTGTATACATAGAATTGTAAATTGTGAATTGTGATCTTGTTGATTCTTAAGTTATAGCTAAAATTATAGTTAATTTATTAAAGTATTTTTTGTATTTATATTTCTATAAACCTTTCTCTTAATTTTCATCTAAGCTTATGTTGTTGACAGTTATATTAACTACACTGACAAATCAACCGAAATTAAACCCAGAAAAGATGTCTGAGTCCGATCCTCATGAGTTTATCTTATGAAGGATATCTTAAATGGAATTTTATGTAATTATTGGTAGTTGTAACCAGGTTGTTATCAACTTTATTCAATAGTTTTTGTATATAAATATCTGAGATTGATGATATTGAATTGTATTATTTAAAGATTAGATTTTTTTAACAACCTGTTTGAATTAGTTTGGGTGATTATATTCCTAAAGATAATTCATCAATGGAATTAAATGAGGTCGTCCTTTTTTATGTATGTGTGTATGTCTATCTGTCTATATACTATCTGTATACATTAAAAAAAGATAAACAGATTTATATTTTAATTTTAATTAAATAAAGAAATTTAATTTGATAAGAGTATGACGCAAACTTTTTGTTGTTGTGTTGCTGCTTTTTTTACTTTTTTGACGGAAAGCGAATAAAGTTATTAAGATAAGAATTCCGTTAAGAAAGTTATTGGGCCTGTTTGGGTTGGCGGTAGGAATGCGGCATTAAAAGCCTATCTCGACTTTAAAAAAGCTCGGTGGGAAAAAATTCAGGTTATAGATAATGATTTGTGTTTGGATTGATAGTGGTAAAAGTGGCGGGGCCCACGTCAAAAAGCTGAGAGCATTATGGAAAAAGCTGGGTTTTAGAGCTTTTTCCTTAACGGGATTTTTGAGCTTTTTTGATGTTAAGTCCAGTGAGCTTAACGTGCAACCCAAACACACCACGTTGAGCTTTTTCTCCAACGCCCATTAACTCTACCGCTAACGCTCTCCTAACGCTCTCCTAACGTTGATTCCAAAGCGGGCACATTGTCAAAAAAGTGATGGCCCTCATAACGCGGGAACTGGATTCCCGGCCTATCCTTTGGATAGGCAGGGGGAGCTTTTCCCTTTGGATTCTAGATTTGATTTTTTTTTTTTACTTTCTATTTAAAAAAAAATTAAATGGGTACAGAATCTAAAATAAAGACAATTTCTCAAAAAATAATTTTTTTTATTTTAAAAGTAGCAGTTTTAAAAAATTTTTTAGCGAGATGAGCCAAGCTCTTGGTGCCTATTCAAAGGATAGGCACCAAAACCAGATCCTCATCCGAATCCTCATAATGCGTTTTCCTTTTTCACTCTTTATTATATCTTTTTTTAACTCACAAAAATATTGTGGTGGATCATAATTTCCAAATTTATTAATGATTCAATTGCGAGCTTATTTGTTGTCACGCCCAGAGTATCGGGCCTGAAGTGTAAAGCTACTTCCCTTCGTAATCCCCCCTTTTTTTTCTTGTTATTTTCCATTTACATTCCGCAAGATCTATTTCATTAACAAAATACTATCAAATGACATTATAATATGGATTCATGAACCCTTATTAAATGTCAATCATGGATTACTTTACACCATTGATTACCAGAATGATTCAAGAGTCGGAAAATCATGAGTTTTGTTTTTTTGTTTTTTGTTTTTACCTAGATGAAAGAATCAAGCCTTCATAATTCAAATCTATAAAATGTTAGGAATAAATTTGTCTAAAAGCATGTTTGTTGATACATACTTCACCATATAAACAAATAAAAACGAAAAGAAATATAAACATTATCCTTGACATATTCAAAAAGCTAATTTGCACGCAAACTTGTTTTAGTCATACTTGTATTTAACCAAAGTAGAAACAGAAGGAAATAATCATATGTGCAACTTAAATAAAAGAAAATTTCAATAAAAGACTGTCCTTTAAAATTAATAGATAAAAATGAAAAAATTGTTTCGTCAGAGAAACTGAAAAAAAAAAGAAAAAAAAAAGTAACAAGCGCAGTTCAAAAGCAACAAAAAACATGCACAACCTGAAGGTCCCGAATAATAGGCGTACATGGACACACCACTACTATATAAAATAGATTTTAGTTCCCTGAAAAACATCCAATTTTTAAAAAGGAAGTAAAAAATAAAGGTGGTGGTATTTTTATAATTATAAAGAAGAATTTTTATATATTGGACGTCCTAGGTGTCACTTTTAAAATTGGGACGCCAAAAGTGGGTTTTAGATGTCCCAATTTTTCATTTGGACGCCTAAAATCACACTTTAGGCCTTCCAATTAAAATTGGGACGTAGTAGAAATAGTTTCGATTTGAGAGAAAGGGGCCAAAACTCGATTTGAAGAAAACTTCTCTATGCCTCGTGAACGTCGTCTCCAACTCGTCGTGAACTCGTTAGCCACTCGAGAGGATTAAGAAAGTGAGCTGATGGTGTGTGGCTCAGAATGGATTGCTGCTTCTTCTCTCAAAATAAAAATAAAAAGATTTAATTATGCATGGTACGGATTTTAGATTGATTTTGAAGATTCATTTCCCTCCTAACACAAAGCTCTTTGCATTATGTTAACTGTTTTTTCTTCTTTCTTTTCTCTGTTTCTTTGGGAGTAGATTAAAGAACATAGAGTAGAAAAATATGAACAAGTGTTTCCTCATGAACCTCAAAGGAGTATCGTGAATGAGCAAGAAACCTTGTCTTTGCTTCGATTTCAGATTCAGCCTTGTCGTGCCGAGAAGCCCGAGCGAATAGCCTTGCCAACAAAAACAGATCCAGTTCCGCTCTCCATCTACACCGTCTTCAAATCTTGAGCCATTGCCGTGTGATAAGCCTAAGCATCTGGTCTCAATCGCAGATCTGGTCTCAGTCCCAGATCTACGATTGTTTCTTCAATTCGTTCCGTTCCCGCTATGACTATTCTCTTCCTTCATTCCTTTACTCCAAATCTCTCAAAGTGGCACTATCCGAGAGGAAAGAGGTGCTTGAGTTGAGATGTAGTGTCGTGCGAGGATCTAAGCATCATTGAGGTGGAGCATCAAGCCAGGCACGGCGACAGAGAGTCGTGCTGAGGATCTGAGAATTTTTTTTTTGAAAAAAAAAACTGACAGTGTCCATTTTAAAAAGCGACGCTGTATTTTTTTTTATATATATATATATATATAATACCTTACCACGTTACTTTAAAAAAGGGACACAGTATCCTAACTTTACTACATCCTTGACATGGCATCCTCCTATTTTCAGAGGTTAAAAGCATTGTCTGTTGTAGTGTACAGTCCACAAGAATAAGTAACAAATCCGGGTCTCTATGTCTAGCTCCTCTGAGAAAATGTCCTTAATCTTATTAGAAATCGCTTCTTCCAATTCATGAAAAATTGCTCTTGTATATTATGATAACCCGTGTAACATCCCATTTTCAAAAGCAGTATACTTTTTTTTTCATCAGAGTAGAGCATCGGAGCGATTGAGTAACTGATACTTATATTCAAAATGCCGTAAGTCTGGCTGTTTACAGTATCGGTACATTATACCGAGTGTTTTCAGAAGTAAATAACAACAGAAGGAAAGTCTTGGTACCGAGTCCCTATGCGTGCCTTTGCCTTTCTCCTCGGTCCTCGTTCCTCCGTAACCCGACGCTATATTAAGAGCCGAGGTCCAATGCATACGGACCCTGTGTAACGGTATATTTACATATACGGTATATCAGCATACAAACAAGCATATCCCAACATCATATAAGCCCCCGGCAGATATGTCACACTTAGCAAACGTTTCACACCTAGCGGTCGTTTCACACCAAGCATTTCACACCTAGCAACCGTATCCCGACACCCAAAGAAGCATCATAACAAGATACAATGAGCATACCACGAGCTATCAACTACTTCACATAAACATAACATACACCTAGCACATATACGCATACAATAAATATCGAGTTAGTGTTACCGTACGCGAACGTACCTTCGTTGACGGAAAACCGTACTTTTGACAATGGTGAAACAGTGCACGACGGTACAACGGTCCGATTATCTTAGATATCCTATAAGGATAACATTTATCAACTTCTAGCAAGATAAAGGCATTTTATGTACAAATTACCATTTTGCCCCCGAACCCCTAATCGGCGGAATTTCACCGTAGCTTCACTACTTTCGCTCTATCTCTCCAGAATTTTGACAGATCTTTTCCCTCATCATATTTTCGAACTATATATCATATTTACCCCTAAATATGATATCTAGACTATCTTGAAAAATTAATGATAAATCTAGCATTCCTACTATATCTACCGAAAGAAACTACCGAAACTAAAGACCAGAGACCGAAGAACTTACCCCGACTTTGCTCAGACTTTCTCCAGAGCTTCTCTCTCTAAAACCTCTCTCTAGTTTTTGAATGTGGGGTGAAGAAGAATGAAGAGGAAGGCTTGCTATTTATAGAAGAAAGGAGGGACAAGGTGAGAATTTCTTCAATTGTTTTCAGATCGGATTTCAACCGTCGGATCGCACTTTGCCATGTGACACCATCTTGACCTTCCACATGTCCCGCTTTATGTCATCCTTCTAGAAGAGGATGATGTCATCTTTGCCGACTTACCGATAAAGTTCCCGATCGGTGTCCGAATCGCGTAATCTTGACGAATCTCAAAAATCGGGAACTAGGTTTTGTAGTTCCATTCTTTCTCTTTAAAACTACCGGGTTTCATTATATTTTTGATCCCATTAAGGGTATTCCGTTATCCGAAGATTTTCTGGACAGACACCAACGATTACGGAAATCACTTTCCGATAGAATCCGCCTTCTCGCGTAAAAAATCACCGGTTCGCAATATGATCCGATCTAAGTAACCATATCCCTGGTTTGAAAAACACGGTGCGTTTTCTATAAGTCACTTTTAGCACTATCTCGCCTTATCTTAATTATCCGCATACTCTAATTACGCCGTTGGTTTCGTAAACGACTTCGAGACCGCTCAATCCGAGATAGAATTTCACGGTTCATAAAAGGTCCAGTGGTAAAAGACTAAATTTCTATATCTTGAGGTAGAATTTCATTTCTATATGTTCTCATATCTCCTGTTGGCTCTTTACCGATTATATTATTATTTTATTCAAAATATCTAGATATTTATTTTTTTCTTTTATTTTTTATTTATTTTTCTAAGCATAAAATATTTTATTATTTATTTATTATTAATTTAATTATTAATTTCGAATTTCTCCCTTAAATTAATTATTTACTAATTAATTTACTTATATCTTAATCTAAACAATTAGCCACTAATTACTTAATTAGCCACTTACTAATTGTTGATAATTTTCATAACTAGGATTAATTATTATCTCACAACTATTTTACTGACATTGGTATTTTATGTCCCATGTAACATATTAAAAATCATAAATAAAAGTGCTTTTAATAATATTATATTTATGTTTCTCTATTTTTCAAGGAAATAATCCCAAAAATTCCTAAAATTAGAGACAACATACTTCCTAAGTTTTTGTCAATATTTGCAGTCATATGGGATTTATCATAATGTTTTCGTGCCATTTTCTCGCCTTATAAAAGCATTTTAGGGATTTTAGCTTTTTTATTCACCCTAATTTCAATAGAAATTACCTTAGAAAATAATGTAATTATAACTTATTATTTAAGACCACATATTCACCTATTTCCAATAGGTAATATGTACTAAAATATAATATTCCGGATAAATAATTATCCTAAGTATTACAACCCGATCATGTAAAAGATTCTACAACTTTTTCATATTTATACCCTATATAAAAGACTTTGTACTTGCTCTGTTTAATTACAAGAATGATCAATGAACATTCCTGTAATTTATACCCTGTAAAAGACTGTATACTTCCTCTATTCTTCAGAAGGGTTAGGTCGAACATTCCAGTTGGAGTCTTCGGAGGTTTTGTTCTGAGCCCTAAAATCTGGTTTATACAAGGGAAAAAGGCTGAATTTCAAAATTTGGGCGTTTCTGCAAGTTTCTAAAGTTCTCGGCCCCTTTCTGTTACTTACACGGTCCTTTTGCAAAATTAATTCTGAAATTAGTTTTTTTTTTTTGTTTTTTTTTTTTACATTTTTCTTTAATTTATCTCAAGTTTTCTACAAAGAGAATTAATAAAATATAATGTCTTCTATTCCAGAAATCAATTACTTAAAAGAAATAATAAAATATGACATTTTACCCTGTTATTCTTAATTGCATGCAATCACATTTAATCCAAATTAATGACAAATAATAATGCATCTAAGCTCAATAAACATGATAAAATCCCCATAAAACTATGATAAAATGGGGACTTCTTCTCATTTACTAATCACCCATGCCATTGTGCTACCTATTTAACTTTATTGCCAAACTACAATAAATAATTAAAATATTAATTAACTTACACATACAAACATATTCAAAGTCATTACACCACAGATCCACTTTTGTTAAAATATATACTACAAATAATTAAAATATTAATTAACAATGAAATAATTATTTTATTTTTAGGGTCATTACATTTGTCCTACAAAAATGAGGAATCCGATTTGGGCTTGTTTTGTTGTCTATTAGTCTATAGGAGTGGAATAGAAAATCTAGATCTTCAATTGAATCATGTAAGATTTGAGCATTCGAAGTACCAATAACTTGACTTGCATGTTTAAAGAAATATAATTACTACCGATCCTATATAATCATATTATACTTGTGCTTAAGTCTCATTAAGTAAGAACTAGGTATTAATATAATTGGAATGCTACTCTAAGTAGGTTGAAAAATGCTAACAAATAATTAAAATTTCTAATCAGCAAATAGCTTTGATTGCAGTTAAAATTTTGGACATTAACTAATTTTAACGACCCTCGGTATGTATATAGCAACGTAATTTTTTTCGCCAGCCAACAAATTAAGGGGGTAAGGTAATTTCTTTCAAATTGAAAATCTATAGGATAAAAAGGACTTAGCAGCAAATACCTAGCTATAAACACATGCACACTTAAGTTAAGAAATATCTTCTCTCTGAAATGATTATGACATATTGGGTTCAAGGGATTTTAACGACCGGAATGTTCCATTTTATGAACAACCAACTCTTTTTTGGTAACAACAAATTCTTGGTAAACAGCTAACTTTTTAATTGACCACTTGGTTCATCTCATGTTCATCTGACTTCATAAAGCGATAAGGTATAGTCACACCCCATTTTCAAAAATAAAGTGCTGACAATGCAGGAAACTTTTAAAGCATATTCTCCGAACTACCAAAGTACCAAATCGATTTTGATTCGTTATTCATTTCAACTACAATCTCACGCTTTATCCTGATCCTATTATAACTAATGATTAAGCTGAATCTGAATATATAAAGCGTAATGTCAATGACCCCCCCTCCCCCAACAACACACACACACAAATGCATAATATTGATTCTACTACCTCTAGTTCTAAATCTAAGATCCAAGATGTAATACCCGGGTAATTATTTATCCGGAATATTATATTTCGATAAATAATACCTATTGAAAATAGGTGAATATGTGGTCTCAAATAAGAAGTAATAATTATCTTATTTTCTAAGGTAATTTCTATGGAAATTAGGAGAGATAAAGAGCTAAAATCCATAAAATGTATTTTTGAGGCATTAAATGGCCTAAAAATATTATGATAAATCCCAGGAGGCAATTAAATATTTGTTAAAAATTAGAAAGTATGTTGTCTCTAATTTTAGGAATTTTTGGGGATAATTTCCCTTGAAAAATAATGAGGCAAAATTAAGTATTATTTTGGGATCATAAGTGGCCCCATGATTTTTAATATTTTACATGGGATATAAAATACCAATGTAAGTAAAATAGTTGTGAGATAATGATTTATCCTAATTAAGAAAATTATCAAAAATTAGTAAGTGGCTAATCTGGTAATTAATGGGATAATTAGGGTATAAAGTAAATGAATTAAAAATAATTTAAATAATTATTTTTAATTGGAGAAATTCGAAATTATTAAATAAATAAATAAATAAAAAATAAAATATTAATAAAATATTTTATGCTTAGAAAAATAAATAAAAAATAAAAGAAAAAAAATAAATGTGAAGGCATTTTTAATAAAATAATAATATAATGCGGTGAGTCGCTTATAGGCGGCACCGAGGGAAAAGTTAGAAATAAATTCTACAGGTAAACTGTAAGTAAAAGTCTTTTCAGATCGATCAAATTAAGAACAAGTGAATTTTTACACGAAGAAAGAATTTACCAGCGTTGTTTCCGCAACCGAAAACCCCGATTTCAAATAAGACGAAAAGTTGATCAGATAGAGTAGAGTCGACAGATAGGCAAAGTGAGAACCTATAGAAACAATTGCATCTTTTTAAACACGAGATTAAGTTAGGCAACAACTGGACGTTTTACGATCTGGTGAATTGTTGTCCGAAGTTGGTTCTATCGGAAGCGATTTTCAGAATCGACGCGTTTGTCCGAATATCTTCCGACGCACCGAGAATACCTGGATATGATCAAAAAGAGGATCCAAATAGATAATATGAAAGAGGATGGAAAGATCTTCAAAGTTACACGCCCCGATTTTTGAGTTCGCGAAATCGCGAAACGGACACCGATCGGTAGCTTTATCGGCCGGAGGCCATAAAGCAAGAGTCATCATGGATGACAACTCATCCATTGACTTTAGGGCTCTTAGATTTCGATCTTGACCATGGATGGCCAAGAGTGTTTTGTCCTCAAAAATGCGATCCTACGGTCCATATTCGTCAAGACCGAAGTTCGAATTATTTACCGTTCGCCATCCGTCTCTTCTTTAAATACCAAGCTCCTCTTCTTCATTTCTCACACCAAAAATCTGCCTCTTAGAGAGAAGTTAGAGAGAGAAGCTCGGAGAAAGTCTCGAGCAAAGTCTCGGGTAAGTTCTTCGGTCCCCGGTCTTTAGTTTTGTAGTTCTTTCGGTAGATATAGTAGGAATGCTAGATTTATCTTTAATTTTTCAAGATAGTCTAGATATCATATTTAGGGGTAAATATGATATATATTTCGAAAATATGATGAGGGAAAAGATCTGTCAAAATTCTAGAGAGATAGAGCGAAAACAGCCAAGCTCCGCGAAATTCCGTCGATTAGGGGTTCTGGGGGCAAAATGGTAATTTGTACCTAAAATGCCTGTTATGCTGCTAAAAGTTGTTAAATATTATCCTTATAGGATATCTGAGATAATCGTACCGCTGTCGAGCTGCTGTTGTGCCGCCGTCACACCGCTGTTTTTCCCGCTGTCGGAAATTTACCGTTTTTCCGTAAAAGTTCCGTTGTACCGCCAAAAAGGTACGTTCACGTACTGTAACACTAACTCTGATGGTTATTGTATGATTATATATGTTTGTTGTGTTTTGTTTGTTGTTGTAGCATACGTGGTTATGTTATATACACGGTTATGTCACATACGTGGTTATGTCACATACGAGGTTATTATTGCTGTATCATACGTGGTTATGTTACATACGTGGTTATTATATATCTTACATACGTGGTTATGTATTTTTAATCATACATCTGTTGTGGACTGTTGTATTGATTGCCGTTGTCGTGTATATGTAGTCGTATTTAAGCATGAGGTTAATCAGTTACCCGAGATCCAAATTGTAATTGGATCTCGCTCTTATCATAGCGTCAGTTCAAGAACCGAGGACCGAGGAGAAAGGCGAGCAGCCGCACGAGACCCGCCGAAGACTTTCTTCGGGTGTTATTCATTTTGAAAACTCTTGGTCAATGTACCGTTTCTGTAAATCAGCCAGACTTACGGCATTTATAAATATATGTATCAGTTACTCAATCGCTCCAATGTTTATGGATCTAGCGGGATAGTACCGCAGATTCATACCGAAATTTTCTCATAACCATTGATAAAACTTAAAGAGTAAAACTTAAATCATTGCGTAGAACATAGGCGAGACGAGCTTGCATAGAATGAGAACGAAGTTGGTCATAGCACCAAGAGTTGGTTGTCCGGATCCAAGTAGATGGTCGTGGTGCCATTAGGTATGGGTCGGGATATGTCTTGTCCGCAGCCAGACAGCGTGATGACTTACGCCTCTTGCCTATTGTAGCCTCTCAAGTTAAACTAATCGATGTAAGACCTAGAGTTACTGAGTATCGTAAAGAACTGTACTGCTAACACAAGTAGTTGAAGTACCTTTTGAGTTGAAAGAAACTCGGGAAAGGACAATAAGTCTGTGTTTTAATGGACGAAAAGTCCCGTGTTCGAAAACTACACCGAGTACGGGGTGGTGAACGAAATCGTTAAGATACATGTATAGTAAGGAATTCCCTATGGTTTGATAAATACTTATCTTACTTGTCGCGAAAATTTTAGTTTCCGATGCATATCTCATAGTTACTACTATCCGACTGCAATCGTGTCATTGAGTAGGAGGTATATTGTGTTGTCATGGTGTATGGGCGTCATGGAAACATTTAAGGTATCTTGTGTTACCATGATGTATGGGCGTCATGGAGACATTTTGATATCTCGGTATTGACCAGGGTATATGGGTGCCACGGAAAATACTAAATATCAAAGTACAAAATGACAAGATCTTGACAGTCAAACCTGAGCAAATTCTCGATCATCAAGTGGAGCGGTCGACATATAGAGAAAAGTTCTGGAGCGAATAAGTCGTGGAGCTGGTTGCATGCGCAGAGATGCGGTGCGTAAAACTAGCGGCTGAAGTATCTTTTGTCGTCACGGCACGTGGTTGCTAAGGAGACAGTTTTGGCACGTGGTTGCTAAGGAGCGAATAAGTCCGAAGGAGACAGTTTAGATATTATTGATGAGGAAGAGAAGATCTTCAAAGTTATGAATCCAGAATTTTGAGATTTCTCCGAAGAGACGCGAAACGGAGATCGAATGGGAAAATCGTCGAACCGGCCATAAAGCAAGTTGACTCACCATTTTTGGACCAATTGTTTGCTGCCAAATCAGCCTTGAATGTCGACCAACATGCTGCATGGCTAGGAATTAAACACCATTATGCTTTGATTTTACTTGGTTATAAGGTAAGAGAAAATTACAAGATTTGGAATATGGAAATTACCAAAGTGGCACAATTTTTCCCTATATAAGGGCATGAGCACCTTCTTCATTTCTCACACCAAAAATCTGCCTCTTAGAGAGAAGTTAGAGAGAGAAGCTCGGAGAAAGTCCGAGCAAAGTCTCGGGTAAGTTCTTCGGTCCCCGGTCTTTAGTTTCGGTAGTTCTTTCGGTAGATATAGTAGGAATGCTAGATTTATCTTTAATTTTTCAAGATAGTCTAGATATCATATTTAGGGGTAAATATGATATATATTTCGAAAAATATGATGAGGGAAAAGATCTGTCAAAATTCTAGAGAGATAGAGCGAAAACAAATAAGCTCCGCGAAATTCCGCCGATTAGGGGTTCAGGGGCAAAATGGTAATTTGTACCTAAAATGCCCGTTATGCTGCTAAAAGTTGTTAAATATTATCCTTATAGGATATCTCGAGATAATCGTACATTTGTCGAGCCATTGTTGTGCCGCCGTCACACCGTTTTTTCCGCCGTCGGAAATTTACCGTTTTTCCGTAAAAGTTCCGTTGTACCGCCAAAAAGGTACGTTCGCGTCGTAACACTAACTCGATGCTTATTATATGCGTATATGTGTTGTTAGGTATGTACGTTCGCGTCCGTAACACTAACTCTGATGCTTATTATATGCGTATATGTGTTGTTAGGTATGTACGTTCGCGTACTGTAACACTAACTCTGATGGTTATTATATGATTATATATGTTTGTTGTGTTCTGTTTGTTGTTGTAGCATACGTGGTTATGTTATATACACGGTTATGTCACATACGTGGTTATGTCACATACGAGGTTATTATTGTTTGTATCATACGTGGTTATGTTACATACGTGGTTATGTGTTTTTAATCATACATCTCGTTATGGACTGTTGTATTGATTCTTTGCCGTGTATATGTAGTCGTATTTAAGCATGAGGTTAATCGTTACTCCGAGATCCAAATTGCAATTGGATCTCGCTCTTATCATAGCGTCGAGTTCGGAAGAACCGAGGACCGAGGAGAATGGCGAGCAAGCCGTATAGAGTCCCAATCGAAGACTTTCTTCGTCGTTATTCATTTTGAAAACTCTCGGTCAATGTACCGCTTCGTAAATCAGCCGGACTTACGGCAATTTGAATAAATGTATCGTTACTCAATCGCTCCGATGCTCTCTACTCGATGAAAAAAAATATACGCTTTTTGAAATGGGATGTTACACAGTACGTTGATTTGTAAAAAACATAAATAAAGAAGTTAAATAAATTATTTTAAAGTATTTATATTTGTTCTTTTTCCTTCAATCTAAATATTGTGACTTATAAATTGATAAATAATATGATACACTACATATACTATTATTAAGTAATTTATTTAGTTTTCTTAACCCCTTAAAAAAACTGTTTATATTTAGAACTAGATGGAGTATTACTTTTGAACACATCAAGCGTGTTTCAGAGTTTTCCCCTATATTAAGTAATTCTTAGATTAAATAACCTACCCAGCAAGGTTGTCAAACTCGTGGGTGTAAAAAAACTCTTGACAGTTACGTAAACTCGTATAGTGAACTCAAATCATAAACTCATAAGAGTTTACTTTTATTATTAAATAGGTCTTAAGAGTGTATAATTAAATAATTAAGATATAAAAATGACAACAATTTGATTTAAATATATTTTAAATCCAAATAATTGAAATTAAATCCATCAACATTAATCATTTATCATATTTAACAAAAAAAAATCAATAAAATTTATATATAAAGCCGCTTAGTATGATCAAATAAAAAAAAACATGAATTTAAAAGTAAGTTAACATGGTTTTGTAAGTTAGAAACATAAAACTGGTAATCTCATTGTATAAACACATGAATTTAACCAAGTTTACTATAACATCCCATTTTCAAAAGCAGTATATATATTTTTTTTCATCAGAGTAGAGCTTCGGAGCGATTTAGTAACTGATACATATATTTCAAATGCCGTAAGTCTGGCTGTTTACAGAAACGGTACATTGTAATGAGTGTTTACAAAAGTAGATAACAACGGAGGAAAGTCTTCAGCTGGGTCTCTATGCGGCCTGCTTGCCTTTCTCCTCGGTCCTCGTTCCTCCTGAACCTGACGCTATATTAAGAGCTGAGGTTCAATGCCCATTGAACCTCAGGTAACGGTTAACCTCATGTTTATATACACCACATAGACAGTATATGAGCATACTAACAAGCATATCCCAACATCATATAAGCCCCCTGGCAGATATGTCGCACTTAGCAATCGTTCGCACTTAGCAAGCATAATAACAGTACAATGAGCATTCCACATAGCTATCAATTACCTCACATAGGCATACCATACACATAGCACATATACGCATACAATAAACATCAGAGTTAGTGTTACAATACGCGAACGTACCTTCGTTGACGATAAACGGTACTTCGATTTAAAACGGACGTCGACGTAAAAACAGCGACATTGTACGACGATGATGCGTTACCACAAGTATCCTATAAGGATTATATCACACTTATCAACACTTAGCAGCATAACAGGCATTTTAGGTACAAATTACCATTTTTCCCCTGACTCCCCTAATCGGCGGAATTTCGCCAGAGCTTCGCTATTTTAACTCTATCTCTCTAGAATTTTGACATATCTCTTCCCCCAATAATATTTTCGAAAATAATACCATATTTACCCCCTAAATATGATATCTAGACTATCTTGAAAAATCAAAGATAAATCTAGCATTTCTACTACATCTACTGAAAGAACTGCCGAAACTAAAGACTAGGGACCGAAGAACTTACCCAGGGCTCCGCTAGACTTTCTCCGGGCTCCTCCTTCTCTCTAACCTCTCTCTAAACTCAGTTTTGGGGTGCAGAAGAATGAAGGGGGTGAAGGCCTATTTATAGCAAAAGTCTTGGCACTATTCATCACTTTATCAGACTGGTTTTCGGCCGTTGGATCGTACTTCAACACGTGGCTTCATCCTTGCCATCCATGTGTTGGATGACATCATCCCTTCTAGAAGAAGATGATGTCACAAGCTTGCTTTATGTGACTGTACCGATAAAGTTCCCAGTTCGGTGTCCGAATCGCGTAACCTTGGAGAAACTCAAAAATCTGGTAGCACAGCGCTGAAGACATATTCTTCTTCTTTAAAACTACTTGGGTTAACTAAATTTTTGATCTCATTAAGGGTATTCCGTAGTCTGCTGAAGATTTTCGAACAGACGCCATCGGTTACAGAAATTACTTCCAAGAGTGCCAGCTTCTGGATAATAATTCGCTGGTTCGTAATATGTCCTGACCTAAGAAACCTAATCCCTGGTTTGTCACAACGGTCTCGTTTTGTATAGGTTCTCATT
Organism: Acacia melanoxylon; assembly: GCA_019022615.1. Lineage (NCBI taxonomy): Eukaryota > Viridiplantae > Streptophyta > Magnoliopsida > Fabales > Fabaceae > Acacia > Acacia melanoxylon. The sequence continues at coordinate 19,443,920 of JAFJYJ010000003.1, forward strand.
TTGACTATCTGTCATTTTCCCTTAAAACCCTGTATCTTAAGTGCTCTGTTGGTTTCAGAAATCACTTCGGAGCTAGCTCACTCCGGGATAAAATTTTACTCGTTTATAAAAGGTCTAGATGTTATAGACTTAATTCCTATATTTTGGTGTAGGATTTTATTTCTATCGGTTCTCATTTATCCAACTGGTCTTTCTACCGAATATATTATTACTTAATTCTAAATATCTAGATATTATTTTTGAAATATCCATAACCCCTTTCACACTACTAATTTTCGCCCTTCTTATTTTCTTATTTATTTATTTTCTTAATTAATTAATTTATGCCTTAATTATCTTAATTAAGCAATTATCCTATGCTTAAACAATTAGCCACTAATTACTTAATTAGTCACTTACTAATTGTTGATAATTTTCTTAATTAGGATAAATTATTATCTCACAACTATTTTACTGACTTTGGTATTTTATGCTCCATGTAAAATATTAAAAATCATGGGGCCAAAAAGTGCTTTTAATAATATTATATTTATGCTTCTCTATTTTTCAAGGAAATAATCCCAAAAATTCCTAAAATTAGAGACAACATACTTTCTAATTTTTAGCAAATATTTTATTGCCTCTAGGGATTTATCATAATATTTTCAGGCCATTTTATGCCCCACAATTGCATTTTAGGGATTTTAGCTCTTTATTCACCCTAATTTCAATAGAAATTACCTTAGAAAATAAGGTAATTTACACTAGTTTTGAAACCACATATTCACCTATTTTCAATAGGTATTATTTATCGAAATATGATACTTATCATAAATACGATTTTTAGGGTATTACATTTTCAACTGACACAAGTTTACTAGTGACTCGACTCGTTTTTGTAAGTTAGAAACGTAAAACCGGTAAACTCATAGAGTCAACTCGCGAGTTTGACAACAATGCTACCCAGTATGCATTCACTTCCAACACAACATTATTACTCCCAAAAGCTAAGTGCACTCTCTATCTATCTATCTTTATTTCTTGAAGGTTCAGTGGAAATCAGAAACAGAACCAAAAGCAGCAATTGTCGGATTAAGCAGAAGAAGTTGAATTGTGTGTGAATTGAAGATTGTGAACTTGACAACGTTGTGGATGAAGGTGAAGAAGGAGCAAAGTAGGTTTTTCAGGGTTCATCCCCTCCTTTTCGTCATAATGTAACACAAGTACAACATTGATTCTTACTCTCAAAACTTCAACGATGGTTACTCAAATGAGACCCGAGATGACGCTTCTAGAACTTTCTCTGCTCCTTTTGCTATTTATTATTCTAAGTCTTTTGACAAGGGTAGTTGTGAAGTGCTTAATGATGATAGAAGCAGTGTAATGAGTCCCTGAGTTCTTTTAGACCAGAAATATTCAGAATTTCATTTGGGTATCTACGTGTATCTCAAATGTTAATACATACACATATATAGAATTGTGATTTGTTAATTGTAAATTTGATGTCCAAGAATTAATAAAGTGATTTAATGTAAATTTTTTAATTGTAAATGCTTCATATAAAATTTAAAATAGGGTGAAGTGTCTATTTTGCCACAAAAGTTTTCACCGAGAGACAATTTTACCTCCGAAGTATTAAAAAATGAGCAATTTTGCCCTAGCCATTATTCTATTTAATTTTGAGCATTAGTTAATCAAATATGCTAAGCTAACAGTCCACGTATCATCCACATCATTTTTCTTAAGGTGCAAATTAAATCCCCAGAAGGATAAATACTTACATACTCTAGGAACACCACTTCATCTATACTCTAACTGATTAAAATACAACAACTCATACAATTTTAATCTTATATGCCACATAAGCCATCTGGAGAAATTCAAATTTATGATTTTAAAAAACATAAACTTTATAATTTAGAAAAACAAAACAACACAATTCTCTTCCATGAATTGTCTTTTAAAATCATCTTCCATGTAGGATTAAAATAAAATAAGTTGTTGTATTTTAATGGGTTAAGTAGCAAATTTGTCCTAGAAGTTTTTGCTGACGAGCAATGTTGAATTGGAAGTTTTTCTTATCTCAATGTTGCCTCGGAAGTTTCAAAATGTAGTAATGTTGCCCATTTTTGTTAAAAAATAATGGTCAACGTCAATTTTTTTGCAATCATTATTAGTTTTTTAACATAATAGGCTAACATTGTATGTTTTGAAAATTTTGGGGCAACATTGAGACAAAAAAAAACTTCCAGAGCAACATAGCTCTTAGGCTTATACTTCTAGGGCAAATTTGCTACTTAACACAATTTTAATTAGTCAAAGCACAGATGAGGTGACACTCATAAAGTATGTCAATATTTCTCTCCTGAAAGCCTATGCATCATCTACTTCATTTTATTTAAAGTTAGATTTAAAACTTTTGGGGCAAATTTACATCTTAACAAAAATGAGTGGATGACAAGTGGACTATCACTTTAACAAAATTTGTTAAACTAATAGTCAAAATCAATGGGGATATCATGTCAAGGCAAAATTGCTCCATTTTTTACACTTTCAGAACAAAATTGCCCCCTGAAAAACTTTTGAGGTAAAATTGCTCCTTGGTGAAAACTTCCAACGCAAAACATCTCTGTCATTCATTATAACTTACGAAATATTAAATTGGACAAATAATTTTTGGTTCCCCAAGTTTGCTCTAATTTTGACTTTGTTCCCTCAAGTTTTAAACAAGAGGTTTTGGTTCCTCTAAGAGCAACCTACATTCTTTTGATTTTGACTACTACGACCCATATGTCTAGAAATCTCTCTTAGAAGATTGTGGAGCATTAGGTTCAAAGGACTTAACAGAATGTTCTATTTTATAAAAAAGTTAGATCCTTTTTTAAACAACAAATCCTTTGAACGTAAAGTTTGTTCAAATTCCATGGTTGGTCTCATTAACCAACATACTTTTTTTCCACTTGATATAACACGATAACCCATTTGAATCTGACCTCAAAAGGTGAAAAAGTACAGTCACACTCCCACTTTCAAAAATTGAGTCTCGGATATATATGTAATTGCTGACAAAGCAAGAAACTTTATAGCATTATTTCAAAAATCAGCTTCGATTTCTTTTTTCATTCATCTGCATAAATTAAAACCACGTCACGCCTTATCTTCATCCTTTCAAAACTAACGATAAAGGTAACGAATTTGGCTGTAAAGTTTAGTAACAGTAAACTAGATCTGCATGTTGGTCCATTCAATTACTATTACTTTTTAACACATCATGCGTTGCGTCAGACTTTTTGTCCACATCAATTAATTTGCCTATAAATAACCTACCTACTCTCTATGAACGTCAAACACAACATTGCTCCCAGAACCTAATCTCTCTCTCTCTCTCATATCTATTTGTCTGTCTCAATCTCTTTCTTCCCAGTTCAACCTAGTTGTGGTAACCAGAAGCAGAAGCAGAAGTTATATTGTGTGTGGATCGAAGATGGAAAACCTGAGAAAATTGTGGAGGAAGATGAAGAAGGAAAAGAAGAGGTCGTTACAGTACGACATTGATTCTTACTCTAAGAACTTTGACGATGGTTATAATTCCTCCGATTCAGATAATGCTTATTCATCTTTTTCGGTTCGTTTTGGCATTCTTAATTCCAAGGGTTCTTTCGACAAGCGTTGTGAAGAGACTAGCAGTGATGATGACACCAGCAGCCAAATGAGTTGTTGATATGATCAGTTCTTATATTTAGACCAGAAATCGTAGGTGCAGCTTACCTGTAAACACATATATGGAATTGTAAATTGTTAATTAATTGTGATCTTGTTGATTCTTAAGTTGTACTTAATTGTAGCTGAAACTATTATTAATTTATTAGTTTTTTATATTTATATTAATTTTCATCTAAGATTCTGCTTTTGACAGTTATATACTTACATTAATTACACTGACAAAATCATCCGATTTTTAACCCAGAAAAGAAGAGGTTTGAGTCGGATCCTTACAAGTTCATCTGGTGACAAAAAGGAAAAATAAAAAACAAAGGATCTAAAGTAGATAATATTTACTAACAAGGACTATAGAAATTGTAATTATTTAAAATGACCAATGAAAACAAATAAAATTAAAAGTACTAAATTGCCCCAAATCAAACCTCCTACATTATCTCCTATATCCTAGGTTTTTAACAAATATGAATTTCTAAATTTAATTACATTAAACACAATTTCTCTATTTTTTTTTACCACTTACATAGATATTTATTAGAAAAATAATAAAAACATATTTCACTTTTATAAAAATTATAATTTTATTTTTAAAATTGACATAAAATTTAATTAAAAATAATATTATATACTGTTAGGAAGTTTCAAATTTTTTATAATTAGTTATAAATGTTAAAGAAATATTATAAGTATCTAATTTTTTAAAAACTATTGATCGAGTCATGTTCAGCGGGAGCGTGGCCTTCCACTATTGTTGATGGCACAAGATAACAAATCAAACCCTCTATTTATAAAACTATAAATTATAAATAATATGACTCATTTTTTTTCATAATCTCTCATGATATTCTAGTTAACATGTTATAAATTTTAAATTAATATTGAGACCATATCAATTTTTTATTAATATAATATGATGTTTCAATTTTTCACACAATCTAGTAACGCTTTATTTTTGTTATTGAAGCCCACACAACTAGTTCTATAAAATATAAAATGTTTTTAATTTTTTTGTTTTGGTTGATAGACTTTTTTTCCTGATTTTGGAAAAAAGTAATGATATAACAATGATATGATTATGAAATGTTAGTTAAAGTTGAAAAAAATGATGATTTTAGCGTTGGTAATTTTGGTGGAAATAAAATTCAAATTATTTTTAAAATAAAATGTGGGACACATTAAAGTAGAGAATATAGGAAGTTTAATCAATGGCTAGTTAATATTCTTAAATTTATATTTGATAATTGGTCTTTATAAATAATTATAACTGGTCCTTCATAATAAATATTATTCTCTATAGGTCATTCTCTATAATTTTCCCTAAAAAACCTTAAATGGCATTTTCTGTAATTATTGATTGTTATAACTTGTAACCAGGTGATCATCAACTTTATTCAACAGTATATGTTTATATTTTTCAAAAAAAAAAAAGAGATTATTTTTAACACAGCGTTTGAATTTGTTTGAGTGATTCCTAAAATATTTATCAATGGAGGAAATGAATGTGGTTGTCGTTTATGTGTATGCCTCTCTATCTATTTACACATAAAAAGAAAAACAAATTGATATTTTAATTTTAAATACAAGAAGTTTGGAAGCGGCTATGGTCCTTCGCTTCTTAGCGTTGATCGTCTGTCCACTTCAGCTTATACATTGACAGATAGCCGAAGTGGACCGCATTGGTCCATTTTTCTTTTTTTAAAAAAAAAAACAGCGAAAAAACGACCATTGTGTCCACTTCGGCTTATACGTCGACAGATAAGCCGAAGTGGACCGCAGTGGACGCTAAGGCAGTTTTTCTTAAAAAAAAAAACAGGCAAAAAAATGACCTTTGTGTCCACTTCGGCTTATACGTCGACAGATAAGTCGAATTGGACCGCGATGGGACGCTAAGGCAGAGGACCGTAGCCTTTTTTCCTTTTTACTTTTTTGATGGAAAGAGAATAAAGTTATTAAGATAAGGATTAGGTTAAGAAAAAGTTTTCTTCAAATTAAAAGTGATGACTCTCATGACGTGTTTTCCTTTCTTTCTTTTTTTCCTACTCTTGGTTGTCTTTTTTTTTTTTTTTTTTTTTTTTTTTGGGGGGGGGGACTGAATACTCTGGTTGTCATAGGTTGATTATATAGTTAATGTGACATGTATTTATTTTTTAAAACACCATAGTCATCTTTCTTAATTTTCTTATTTCCTCTCCTTTTTTATTATTGTTGAGGGAACATGAAAAATGGTAAATTAAGAAAAGATTAACAAATATGAAAAATATATCTTATATTTAGGACCGATATTATACAAAATTTGGATGCTTTAATGCTTGATAACTTGTTGTGTGTTATGAATATACTAATTATGTGGATGTCCTTTGACTCTTGTTCCTCAAATAATATTTATGGATTTACTATTCATACGGAATCACTGTTCATGTATACGTATTCACTATTCATGTATACAGTTACTATTCATGTGGGGCCCACGTACATTCTCACAAGTTCCAGAACCCACGGCGGCTGAAAGTTGATTGGTGACTTTGGGGAAAATTACGCTAATGACCAGGTAGAATAATTACACTTTAGGACCCATTTTTCTTCTATAAATAGAGGTCTTCCGTAACTATTGATTACACACTGGAATAAGAATTCCTTCTCTCATTCTCTCTTGAATCTCTGCCTTCTCTTGTTCTTACTTTATATTTCTTCACTTTTATAACACGTTATCAGCACGAAAGTGCTCTAACAAAGGTACGATTGTTTCTTTAACAATATTGTTTTCTTTTATGCTCATTTCATCTATCTGGGATAATCGAAGCCATTATATTGAATTAAAATTATATTTTTACCGATTTTTTAAACATCGGTTTTATGGCTAAGATTTGAGATTATTTACTATTCATTACTATTCATTTTTAATCATTTTTATTCGTATTATCTTTAAATGATTTCTTTATATGTTCGTTATATTAATCTGTGATGATCTTAACAACATGGAATTAAAAGCATATATTTATGATACCGAATGTTTTAAACATCGGGTTCCATGTATAAGATTGGAGATTATTTATTTGAATAGTATTTTACTATTCATCCTTGATTTGATTATTTTCATATTGTTTATTGTTATTGTTACTAATTTTAACATAACATTTACTTTTATGTTACTAACATAACTTTTACTTTTATGTTACTAACATATTTATGATTCGATAATTTACTTTGATATTACTAACATATTTATGATTCAAGTAATTTACTTTTATGTTACTAACATAACTTTTACTTTTATGTTACTAACATATTTATGATTGATAATTTACTTTTATGTTACTAACATATTTATGATTCAAGTAATTTACTTTTATGTTACTAACATATTTATGATTCAGTAATTTACTTTGATGTTACTAACATAACTTTTACTTTTATGTTATTAACATTTACTTTTATTTATATATTATAATTATTAATTTCGACACCTACTTGGGGTTAAACCTCCTAACCTAAGTCATGATTTAATATTCAAGTATTTACTTTTATTTCGCTAACATATTTATGATACAATATTTAATTATATTGTTGTTTATATTTATTGCTATTTAATATTTATGATACAATATTTTATTATACAAAGTATTTATGCATTTACTTTATTGCAATATTAATTCTAATTATTATTATTATTATTTTTAGTCATGACCAACAAAATGAGTCTTACCAAACTTGAGTTTAGTGCTCTTGACATCTTGGAAGAAATTATCTATCATGGATTACGGATGCTGAAATCCATCTTGATGCGATGGAACTTGGAAATACAATTTTTTAAAACGATGCATCACGAAAAGATAAGGCGAGAGCAATGATTTTCCTTCGCCACCATATTCCACTACTAGAAAATCGGGAAATAGTGACGGATTTTGCTACGGAAAATATTTCCGTAGCAAAATTGGTGGAATTTGCTACGGATTTAAAAATCCGTCGCAAAATAGTGATTTTTGCGACGGATTAGGTAATCCGCCAATTTTGGCGGCTAAAGTCCCCGGTTGCGACGCAAATCCATTCCCTCCATTCAACTTAATTTTTTTTTGCTAAATGAAAAAAAGACATTTGCCCTACCGTGCCTTCCCACATCCCGCGCAACTAGGTCTTTTCGCGCTCATCTCTCGGTCCGCTCTTCCCCACAATTCGCCTCCTCTCCTCCGTTCGAGCGATCACCTAGAATCCGCCGCTTTACGATCTCAAGTTTTCGCTTCTTTGAGGGCAAGTAAGAAGGCAAGCGCTTCATTGAAGCAATTGAACTGATTCGCGAGTAGTCGGTTGAAGATACGAAATGTATTGAAAATTCAGCCTCCGAGTCCAAGCTTTGGAGCCGTTATTTTAATTTGATAGAAAGGTTGTGTTTGGGGGATCGCCAAATTTCACGGTATGGGAAGAGATAGGCATGACGGAGTGTCAAGAAATAATTATGGTATCCAAAACGCGTTCTTAATGATAATCCTTATTAAGGTAAAATCTCCAAAATTGTCTTTCACTAAATTCGTTTGAGAATGAAATCTCTTTCAGATTTCAACAAAGAATCCTCTATCTCCTCCGCTTCCCCATCCCTTGAAAATTCATCTTCAAAAATTTCGAAACCCTAGATTTTTTAATATTTTATCACGTATTTGGAACCGACTTGAATCCTACCGGGTTTTTTCTTGGGTGGTTTTGGCGCGATCTCCATGAAGAGCACGAGGAGGAAGAAGAAGCGATCGCCGGCTCCCAAGCCGACACCGCAAATGCGTTGTGGGGAACGGGGATGGTGATAAAGTAGGAGGAGGGAGGATTGCGAAGATGAGCAAAAACGTGAGGTCTTTGGAGAAGTTGGTTGGTGCATTCTCCTTATCTTCTCCAGAGGAATCGCTTTGGCATGTAAAGATGCCGAGGAAGATCTCGACAAGTCTCGCTCAAATTGCGATAGGATACTTTGTGGACAATTTTAAGGATTCTTCCACTTGTTCTAGCTCTAGTGGGTTTTCGGTTTGGACTTCACATCAACTTCGGGTTCGTCGAAGGGTTTTACCGAGTCAAATTATGTGGATATGAGCTCGCAAATGGATTCGGCTAACCGTTTCCACGGTTTTGGGCAGACGGAACTCGATGCCCAATGGATATCATAATGATAAAGTCGTTGGAATGGCGAGAGAAGGAGCGGTTTTCTGCGTTCGGGAAATGATTGTGACATCGGTTTGGTTTGTTGTTAGAGATGTTCTATGTGAGTTATCATCTTTTTCATTACGGGGTTATTTTTTCTTTATCGCATGACTTGAGGTTTCCCCCTTCTTTTTGCGGGTCAATGTGGATATAATGTCGATAAGGTATGCGGCGTATTTGAAGTTGTTACTTCACTTGCATCCTTACAATTTGGTGGTCATATTTTGCACACATTTTAGTCTTTAGCATTATAATTTTAATAAGCTAGGTGCGGTTATTTATTGCTCGTGGATATCTCGCCTATCAAGAAAAAAATTTTGTAATAACTGGAATTTACGTATCCGTAGTTTATTATTTTTTGGTTTTTTAGTTTTTGATTTTGTTAGAGAGATATTATGCTTTTGCTGCTCTTTTCTTTTTTCTATTTTTTTGGGTGCGGCAGAATCATTATAGAATTTACCTTTTGTTCATATATGCATGGGTATTCGACTATGCTTCTTTAGTTTCATAGACTTCAGGTTTTATAGATGGCAGTGGACTCTTGTAGTGGAAACTTGTTTTGCAACTTCACTGTTTGAATTCTTCGCCAGTTAATTGTATTTGCTATTGTTATAGTATGAAGATTGAATGATGACTTTTCAGGCCATGGACGTGTTGCTTGAGATGTCTACGCCTTCCCATCAACAATGTGAGAATGATAGACATCCGATGGCGCGGTGATAATGTTGATGATATGTTGTTTCCGCTTACCATGACAATGTAAATTATTAAACGTCAATCTTTCTTGTAATATTATTATTTGTTTATTTTTTGTTGCTCTTGATTAAACACATTTCATTTATGCTAGTGCATGCACACATCCACGCGAAAAAATGGTGTTGTACCTCATGGCATGCAAAAATAATGAGCTTCTTAAATACCATGGTATTTTATACCTTTGTGTGCCATATCATGGTATTCAAGTTACGATAGGATTTGAAATACTGGTGTACCAAACAACTCCTAGAATTGTTGTAAAGAAAATGCAGTCTTTGGCGCCTCAATATAACTATATATGTTCTTCTTTAGAGCATATGACTATATATGTTTCCCAAGCCCTACTTCTGCATACCTTAAAGGCAAGAAGACCCCACAGTCAATTAGTTAAGATGCTTGGTTACTTCATTCATTGTAGCAAAATCATGTTTTAAAAGAAATCATTTCTTTCGCATACGTTATCCGGGCTTATTTTTAGAATTATGCCGGCCCCGAGGTCTTAGGCACCAATTTTAAAATTTCCGTTCGGGTTATCACTTTAACTTGAATTAGCTAACAACTGTTTCTCATGGTCTCGTTATCCTGTTTCCTTGGCATCTTTGAAGCTTATGGGTGGTTCTATGTTTTCCACTATTGGTAATGCGTTGAATATTTTCTTTTCCTTATTTTGTCTAGTTTCTTGATGTTTTGGACAATGACCCACTTCTTGATTGCTCAATGTTCCTAGGTTCTTGGAGTGGCTTGCAAATATTTGTGGGTTTTGTAATTGCTTATCTGTTTACAGGAAGCTAAGGAGAAGTTTCAGCAATTGCAAAAAGTGATCTCAATTCTTGGTGATGAAGAGAAACGGGCTCTATATGATCAGACGGTTGTATTGATGATGCTGTGAGTATTTGGGCATTTGTAGTTTCCAATAAATTAATCAATCATTGAACCATGACATAATAATAGCCTTGTAATGGCATCCTCTTGGGACAAAAATAATTAAATTATGTCCGGGCACATCGCAAAGCTTATTCGTCTTGTTTGATAATTAGGACCTTGCGGGGAAGTTGTTCAGAATCTTCATGAGTATTTCAGAGCTGTGTGCAAGAAGGTATTTATTTTATGTGTTTGATGAATATATTATAATGACTTGCGATGTGGTAGTTTTATGACCGAAGACTTAGGTCACTGGAGTTGATATTTTGAGGAATTTGAAGCAAACTATAGGGGATCAGACTATGAGAGAAATGATTTAATTGATCCCTTTCTCAGTTTTTATAAGTTAGAGTCTATGTTCATGAATTTTTCACTATATTGTTTAGTAGGTTTATTAATTAAAAGTGTGCTTTGATTGATTTTTTTCCCCTTTTATCATTCTTTATCATTGCTATTTTTTTCACTTTTGTTATGAATGGTCACTGTGAAAGTCTTGTATATTCTTCACTTTTGATTGAGGTTTAATTGGTGGTGTTAATGTTGCGAAGGAGAGAGTGAAGTTGGGGAAGAGAAAAAAAGATGGGTATAGATGGGTGAAGAAACCCCGTGCCTTCAATGTTTCTTTAGTATTCCCCTATATCAATTTTCCTTGTTTTGGTTATAAATAAATTTTATTTCGCAATATTTTTTCTTTATTTGAATGGTTGCTATAGAAAAGCCCTAATAATTATAAGAATTTGTTAATTTCTCCTTGTTTCTTTTATTTGGTACGTGTTGTTCATTAATGAGATTCTAAATATAGAAATTTAGAGTGTATTTGATAGCAAAAATATTTTATTATGTAATTTTTTTTTTTAAAAAAATTGTTTTTATTTTTTTAAAAAATATTTTTTAAAAAAATATTTTTTTTTTCAATTTTTTTTAAAAAAATGATAAAATTTGCGACGGATTTTTTTGAATCCGTCGCAAATTTTTATATATTAAAAAAAAATTATTTTTTTTCAAAAAAATTATTTTTTTTTTAAAAAAAATGACAAAATTTGCGACGGATTTTTGAATCCGTCACAAATAATTTGCTACGGAATTATTTTCCGTAGCAAATTGCGACGAAATATTTCCGTAAATATTTCCGTCACAATTTGCGACAGACGGAATTTCCGTCGCAAATTTTACGCAATTTGCGACGGATTTTCCTTTTCCGTCGCAATTGCGACGCGATTTTTTGCTACGACGAAATCCGTAGCAAAATGATAGCAAATCTGTTTTGCTACGGAAAACGCATTTTGCTACGGATATTTTCCGTAGCAAAAATTGATTTTTTTAGTAGTGTTCATGAAGGATTAAAATCTGAGTATTTACGGTAAAAGATCCATTTGAATTATGGACAAATTTAAAAGATAGGTATGATCATCAAAAAACGGTGATTTTACCTAGAGCTCGTTATGATTGGATACATCTCGGCTACAAGATTTTAAAACTATAAGTGAGTATAATTCAATAGTTTTCAAAATCAGTTCTCAAATGAAATTATGTGGTGAGAAAATGATCGATAATGACTTATTAGAAAAAACTTTTTCTACTTTTCATGCATCAAACATGCTATTGCAATCGCAATACCGAGAAAAAGGTTTTAAAAAATATTAAGAATTAATCTCATGCTTATTGGTAGCCGAGCAAAATAACGAGTTATTATTGAAAAATCATGAAAATCGTCCCAATGGATCTGCTCCATTCCCGAAGTGAATGTGAGTGTATATAATAATGGTCACGGACGTGGCCGTGGCCGTGGACGTGGACGAGGCCGTGGCCGTGGTAGAGGTCGCGGTAATTACCGTTATCATGGTGGTAGAAATACTTATTATAATCCTTATACCTACCAGAAAAAGATAAATAATGAAGCGAGGAAGAAATGCAGGGGGTGGTCCTTCAAAGGTTCTTTGAGAATCAATTTTATCGCCCTTCAAAGGTTGTTGAGAACCTATGTTACCGGTGTGGTATGAAGGGACATTGGGTACGAACTTGTCGTACACCGAGCATCTAGTAAAATTGTATCAAACCTCCATGAAAAAGAGTGTGAATAATGTTGAATATAATGAAAATCATGATGAGGCACGAGAAGAATGATGATGCCAATGAGCCTAATGAAAGTGATGCTATGGCACACTTAGAGGTGGATGAGTTTTTCTTGAAAATGTTTGGTTGAATGTATAATAATAATAATGTTTTTATTATGTGGTTTATGTTTTATATATTATAAGATTATTATTAAAATATGTTTTAATACATTTCTTTTCTATTTGATGAAGATTATGGAAATTACAAATATTGAACACAAGAATGAAGATATGTGTCTCATTGATAGTGCTACAACACATACAATTCTTAAAGACAAGAAATATTTTTCACATCTAACAATAAGTTGTGCAAGCATCAATACTATAGTGGGTAATACAAAATCTGATTGAAGGCTCCGGAAGAGCAATTATAATATTACCCAAAGGTACGAAATTTGTTATTAATGATGCTTTATATTCTTCAAAGTCTCACGAAATTTATTAAGTTTTAAGGATATCCGCAGGAATGGATATCATATTGAGACTATAAATGAGAAGAATAAGGAATATCTACAAATTATTTTTGTTAGATTTGGTGAAAAAGGTGTTCTAGAAAAATCACCAATGTTATCTTCTGGTTTGTACTATACAAATATTAGTACAATTGAAACAAATGTTATGGTAAAACAGAAGAATATTGATAAAGATATGTTTAATGTTTGGCATGACCCGGTTAGGCCATCCGGGTCATCTATGATGCGAAAAATAATTGAGAATTCATGTGGACATACCTTGAAGTGTAAAGAAATTCCACAATCTCATGATTTCTCATGTGTGGCATGTTCAAAAGGAAAATTAATTATTCGCCCCTCAACAATTAAAGTAGAAAGTGAGTCTCTCACATTTCTAGAACGGATACTGGGGAGATATTTGTGGGCCGATAAACCCACCATGCGGACCATTTAGGTATTTTATGGTTTTAATTGATGCATCAACCAAATGGTCGCATGTTTGTTTATTATCTTCTCGTAATTTGGCATTTGCGAGGTTGCTTGCTCAATTGATTAGATTAAGAGCACATTACCCGATTATCCCATCAAGAAAATACGTCTTGATAATCTTTGGTGAATTTACTTCACAAGCTTTTAATGAATATTGTATGTCCCTTGGAATTGATGTTGAACATCCTGTAGCACATGTTCATACGCAAAACGGACTTGCGAATCATTGGTTAAACGATTGCAATTTATTGCAAGACCTTTACTTATGAGATCTAATCTCTTAATTTCTCGCTTGGGGCCATGCCATTTTGCATGCAAGCAATGTTAATTCGTATCGGCCAACAAGTTATCTAAAAGTTTCCCTTTTACAAATGGTTTTTGGTCAAGAACCTAATATTTCCCATATAAAGATTTTTGGGTGTGCAAGTATATGTGCCAATATCACCACCACAACGAACCAAAATGGGTCCTCAAAGAAGGATGGGAATATATGTTGGGTATGAATCTCCTTCAATTATAAAATATTTAGAACCCTCAACAGGAGATTTATTTACGGCACGATTTGCCGATTGTCATTTTAATGAATCAGTTTTCCCAACATTGGGGGGAGAAAGTAAGCAGTTGGGAAAAGATAGAGAAAGTAAGCAGTTGGGAAAAGATATTAGCTGGAATGAATTATCATTGGCTCATTTTGATCCTCGTACAAAACAATGTGAACTAGAAGTTCAGAAGATAATTCATTTACAGAATTTAGCTAATCGAATGCCGAAGCATTTTCGACACAAAAAAGGTGACAAAGTCACATGTCCCGGTGTTAATGCTCCTATTCGAATTGATGTCCCCGAAGGACAAGGTCAATCTATTATGAACAAATCTGAAACACGCTTAAAGCGTGGAAGGCCTATCGGTTCAAAAGATAAAAATCCTCGGAAAAGAAAAGGAGCTAAGAATATAGATGGTCAAAATGAGGATAATCAAGGAAAATTTATAGCTCCAGAAGAGCTACCTCATGAAGAGGTATTATCTATAGAAGAGAATAATGAAGTCTCAGAAGAGACTCAGGTACCTGAAACATGTGAAAATAATGAGATCTCAATAAATTATGTTATGAATGGAATCCGATGGGATCGAAATGACGTCAACGTTGATGATGTATTTGCTTATTATATAGCAAATGATGTAATGAATAATAATGAGGATTATGAGCCAACATCTATTAGGGAATGTCAACAAAGAAAGGATTGGCCCCTATGGAAAGATGCCATTAATGCATAATTGAATTCATTGGCAAACGAAAAGTATTTGGACTGTAGTCCAAACACCTAAAGATGTAAAGCCGAGTTGGATACAAATGGGTATTTATACGAAAGAGAAATGATAAGGGTGCAATTGTTAGATATAAAGCACGTCTTGTAGCCCAAGGCTTCACACAAAGACCTGGCATTGATTTTGAAGAAACTTATTCACCAAAAGTAGTGGATGCAACTACTTTTCGTTATTTAATCGATCGCAAGTAAATGAAGGTCTTGATCTGCATTTAATGGATGTTGTGATTTGCCTATTTATATGGATTACTTGATAGTGATATTTATATGAAAGTCCCTGAAGGACTTAAGATGCCGATAGCATCTAATTCAAATTCTCAAGAACAATATTCAATAAAGTTAAATAAGTCTCTATATGGCACGAAACAATCAGGCGCATGTGGTATAATTGTCTTGAGAAATATTTGTTGAAAGAAGGGTATAGAAATGACCCGATATGCCCATGTATCTTTATGAAAAGATCAGGAAGAGAATTTTCTATAATTGTCTGCTTATGTTGATGATATCAACATTATTGGAACTCCGAAGAGCTTCAAAAAGCAATTAATTGCTTAAAAAGAGAATTTGAAATGAAAGATCTGGGAAGAACAAAATTTTGTCTTGGATTACAAATTGAGTATTTAAAGAATGGGATCTTTGTATATCAAGAAACTTATACAAAGAAGGTCCTAGAGCGTTTTTATATGGATAAGTCACATCAATTATGTACTCCAATGATTGTAAGGTCTTTGAAAGTGGATAAAGATCCATTTCGACCTAGAATAATTAATGAAGAAGGTGAAGAAGATCTACTTGGTCCGAAGTACCATATCTCGGTGCTATTGGAGCACTAATGTATCTTGCTAATCATACACGTCCCGATATATCATTTCTTGTAAACTTATTAGCAAGATATAGTTCTTCACCTACTCAAAGGCATTGGAATGGAGTAAAACAAATTTTACGCTACCTCGGAGGCACCATGGATATGGGGTTATATTACTCAAATGTATCCAAGTATGAACTGATTGGTTATGCGATCTTTGGATTTTTGTCGATCCACATGATGGTAAATCACAAACGGGCTATCTATTTACATGTGGAGGTACAGCTATATCATGGCGATCTATGAAACGAGACTATATCACCACATCATCTAATCATGCGAAATTCTAGCAATGCATGAAACAAGTCGAGAATGTGTATGGTTGAGGTCGGTAATACATCATATACAAACAACTTGTGATTTATCTTCAGGAAATATGGTTCCAACAGTCCTGTATGAAGATAATACTACATGTATTGCTCAACTTAAAGAAGGATATATCAAGGGTGATAGAACGAAGCATATTTCACCAAAATTCTTCTTCACTCATGACCTTCAAAAGAATGGTGAAATAGATATTCAAAGCAAATCGGTTCAAGTGAAAATTTAGCGATTTGTTTACCAAATCACTTCCAAGTACAATCTTTGAAAAGCTAGTATTTAATATTGGTCTTCGAAGATTCAAAAATCTTAACTGATGTTGTCAAGTGGCAACTGAAAGGAAGATGTGTTCAAAAGACATTGTAAGTAATGTTATCATCAGGGGGAGTAAAACTGATGTAATTAAGAGGGGGAGTTAATATACGCTGTACTCTTTTTCCCTTATCTAGGTTTTGTCCCACTGGGTTTTCCTAGAAAGGTTTTTAATGAGACAGCATTAGAAAGTGTATCAATGAATGATGTACTCTTTTCTTTGGCTAGGTTTTTATCCCACTGGGTTTTTCCTAGTTAAAAGTTTTTAATGAGGCATATTCATAAATGGACATCAAGGGGAGTGTTATGAATATACTAATTATGTGGATGTCCTTTGACTCTTGTTCCTCAAATAATATTTACGGATTTACTATTCATACGGAATCACTGTTCATGTATACGTATTTACTATTCACATATACGTATTCACTATTCATGTATACAGTTACTATTCATGTGGGGCCCACGTACATTCTCACAAGTTCCAGAACCCACGGCGGCTGAAAGTTGATTGGTGACTTTGGGGAAAATTACAGCTAATGACCCAGGTAGAATAATTACACTTTAGGACCCATTTTTCTTCTATAAATAGAGGTCTTCTGTAACTATTGATTACACACTGGAATAAGAATTCCTTCTCTCATTCTCTCTTGAATCTCTGCCTTCTCTTGTTCTTACTTTATATTTCTTCACTTTTATAACATTGTGTTCGTAGAATATAAATATACTTAGCAAGCCTACATAATTATATAAGACTTGTCTCAAGTACTAAACATAGGAGTTAGTTAATTAGAAAGTTTACTTTAATCATAATCTACTTTATCTTTTTAATTTATAATACTTTCTTTAAATTATCCTTGCTAGTTGCACATATTAAGAGGGTTTCCTTTAAGAGGTAATTTCAACGCAATTATGTGATTGAAAAGTTTGGGAAACTAACACACATTCTTATTTATAAATAAATAATTTAACCACTTTTCTTAATTTCTGCAAATTAGCTATCTAACTTCATACATTAAGTATAGGAAGGAGTAATATAATTGGAATGCTCTTAGTGGGTTGAAAAACACTAACAGATAGTTTTAATTGCAATTAAAATTTCAGACATTAACCAATTTTAACTATCCCCATATGATAAATCTAACTAGCTAGCTACCGCCTCTATTCGCCCTTCTCTTCATAAGATCTCAAACTGAAATAAGGAAAATTGGATCAAACAAAATCTATAAAATAACAAAGTACGTATAGCAGCAAAATTTTAGTATATACATAATCTCTTCTGTGATCTGATTATATGACATATTGGGTTCAAAGAATTTAAAACGGAATGTTCCATGTCATAAACAACTAACTCTCTCCTTTTTTTGGTCAAAAAACAACTCACTCTTTTTGGAAACAACAATTTCTCTATTTTTTTTTTTGGACCCCATACATCGTTGAGTTTGAGCCTTTAATATGAAACCTAATAAAACGAAGGTAGGGTCTAATGGCGTTGAATGAGGGAGGTTGTCCTTTTGCAACCATATCTAAACCTATTGGCTTTGCAATTGGGTGTAAATGTCGGTCTGTATATCTGCACAAAAAAGGGGGGAAATTATATTTTATTTTGAAAATAAGAATTTTACCTCGATTTGCATCCTTTGTTAATAATTATTGGATGGGTTGCATCCTTAACAATTAAATCAACTTCCATTGATATTATTAATTAATTTATTATAATATTTGGGGACAAGGTCATCATTTTTGAATAACTTCAAAAGTTTTCAACATAGTCGACCACATCATCGAATCTTACAAAATCATAATTAAAGGTTATGGGATAGAAACATAACTTTATTTTTTTCCTTCTCCATTTTTTTACGAAAATAAAATAAAGTTATTAAGATAAGGATTACGTAAAACATTTATTGTCAAATGAAAAAGTGATTCCTTTTTTGATCAAATAAAAAAAGGTGATTACTCACAAAACGTGTTTTCCTTTTTGCCCCCTTCCTGTTGGCCATAAGTGAACAAATATTGTAAATGATAAGGACTTGCCCAATTATTTAATAAATATCTGCTCAAGGATAATAAATAAAAATATTATTCTAGTAATCAAAACATTGGCCTCAAAAACCTGCTCTCTTCATATATATATATATATATATATATATATATATATATATATATATATATATATATATATAAGATCAAAATGGTTACTCACTTATCTGAGTAAGTTTAATTTGAAGTTAATAGGCAGTAAGTAAGGGAATGGCTTTTTAGCTTCCATAATAGGGGCAATATATACTCAATGAAGAATTTGGATAAAGCATTTATTATTTTGCGCCAATCTTTCTTTCTTTCTCTGGTCCAGTCACTTTACCTACTTTTATTTGTCACTCGTAATATGAAAACCCAATATTCTAAAAGCATCTTTATGATACAACAACTGAAAATGAGGTCACTAATGGTTCAGGTCTTTGAAACCATGGTTCTAGCAAAATAATCAATTTTTGGATAAAAAAAAAAGTTTTTTTTTTCATGGGATCCACATACCAACTTAGTAAGGTCATATATGTGAATCGCATATATAAAGCGATTAGGTTCTTTCAATAATGAATTGTTCAAAAATATCATCCGCAATAAAATCTTGTTTAATTTTATAATAAGTGTCCTTGATGATTTCCATCTATATTTCTCATAGGGTTAGATATTATCGAATAAATATTATCTAATTGTCTTCTTTTAAATTCATCTTGCTATTGCCTCTAATTGTCTTCTTTTAATAAGATGTGTGTTATATGTCCCACATCGAGAAGTCTCATACAAGTAGTTTGATTTATAAGTCAAGGGGCTTTCCTTTTACGATTATGGTCCTCAAAATGTGTCAATTTGAAATGAACAAAAAAAGGATCAAACATGTATCATCTATAGGATATATTAAGAAAGCAGCTGCAAATTTTAATACAGATTTTAAGTTAAGAAATCTCTTGTATGATTGTGACTCATTAGATTCAAATTAAGGATTGAAAAACAACGAATACTTAATATGTAAACAACGGTTATTTCCATTGTTCATTTGCAGCAACCAACATACTTTTTCAAACACTTGATTTCAGTCAATAGGCCATGGATGCGTATCTGACTTCAAAAGGTGTTAAGGTACAGTCACACCCCATTTTAAACAATAAAGTCTTACATATGTAAGTGTTGTTGCTGACAAAGCCAAAATAATAATAATATAAAATTACGCACTAACAAATCAATTTCGACAATTCACATCCATTTCCAAAAGCCACGTAAAGCTTTATCCAGATCCTATAAAAACTATTGGTCAACTATATTCGCGTGTAGATCGACCCAATTACTTTTTAACATGTCACGTGCTTCAGAATTTTTGTCGACATCACTATAATTTGTCTATAAATAGCCTACCTACTCTCCATGAACATCAAACACAACATTACTCTCAACCTAATCTCTCCTTCTCTCTATCTGGCTATCTGTTCAAAGAGTATCTCTCTATCTTATTTACACATCTCTTTCTTCCAGGTTCTAGTGGGAACTTGTGTGTCTGAATCGAAGATGGTGAGCTTGAGAAAGTTGTGGAGGAAGATGAAGAAGGAGAAGAAGATATTGTTACAGTACGACATTGATTCTTACTCTAAGAAGTTCGACGATGGTTACTCAACAGACCCAGATAATGCTTCTAGATCGTTCCCGGCTCGTTTTGCCATTATTGATTCCAAGGTTTATTCTGACAAGAGCTGTGAAGTGAGTAGTGATGATGATGACAGCAGCGAAATTAGTTGTTGACATGATCGTTTCTTAATTTAGAGCAGAAATTGTACAATCTCCAATATGTTGAGTAGGTAGGTCTAGCTTACCCTGTAAATACACACACACATACATGTACAAACATATATATACATATATGTGTGTGTTTTATATATATATATATATATAATTGTATATTTTAAACGTGATATTGTCGATTCTGAAGTTGTAGCTGAAATGATAATTAATTTATTAAATTTATTTGTATTTACATTTCTATATATATCCTTCTCTTATTTTCCTTCTAGCTAGGCTTCGTTTGATGACAGTTACTTAACTACACTGACAAAATCAACCGTCATTAAACCCAGAAGAAAATGTTAGAGTTGGATCCTTACTAGCTAGTTTATCTCAGAAGAAAGAATTAATAACTCATTTCTTTTATTTTCTCAAATGTCATTCAGTAAAACATTTAGATTCTATTTCCTTGCATACCAAACATTATCTGTTTCATTCTTATTTTGTCGCCCTTTTATTATCAATGTAATTCCAAAGTATATTTGTATAAAATATGACGGTGATATTGAACTTTTAATATATTTTTTTACAAAGCGTTTTAATTATTTTAGTGATTGCTAAAGATATTCATCAATTAATACCACTTTTGAAACAATTTATTTGGCTTAGAAATATTACACTGTTGCATTGCAAAAGCCAAAAGGAAAAGAATTTTTTGATTTTTATTTTTTAAAATTAATGACTAACATAAAACCCAGAAAATAATGTGTTTGAGTCGGATCCTTGCTAGTTTTTCTGATAAAAAATCTTAAATGCGATTCTGTGTGATTTTATGCAGTTGTAACCAGGTTATTATCTACTTTATTCAATAGTATTTGTATCAATATATGAGATAGATGATATTAAATTGTATTGTTTTAAAGATTTTATTTTTAAAACAACGCGTTTGAATTAGTTTGAGTGATTTCTAAAGATATGCGATTCATCAATGGAATTAAATGAGGTCGCCCTTTTTATGTCTGCATGTCTGTATACATAGAAAAGAAGAACAAATCGATGTTTTAATTTTAAATTCAAGAATTTTACTTTGATATGAGTATGATCCAAACATTTTTTTTTTTTTTTGCTTTTTTTTACGGAAAGCGAATAAAGTTATTAAGATAAGGATTACGTTAAAAAAAGTTATCGTCAAATATAAAGTGATGACTTGTTCAAAAAAATAAAATAAATAAATAAAGCGATGACACCCTCATAACACATTTTCCCTTTTTTTAATTCTTTATTCTTTATTCTATCTTTTTTTTTTAACTCTTATAGCTTGAGTAAATAGATATTTTGGTGGATCATAATTTCCACATTTGTTTGTGTTGGTGTTATATTTGTCGATTCACTTGCATGCTTATTTGTCCTTAAAAAAAGAATGAGGAGTCCGATTAGGGCTTATTTTGTTGTCTATAGCCTATAGGTGTGGAACAGAAGATCTAAACTAGATCTTCAATTAAATCAGGTAAGATTTGAGTATTCAAAATGCCTGATAACTCTACATTATTAGAATACATCAAGAAAAAAGTCCCACATTGATTACAAGGGTATTGAAGTGAAGCTATGTTACACCCCTACCGGCCTCGCCCTCTCGGGTGGCGGGTTAGAGGGATCCTTTTTACTTTTTACCTTTCCCTTAGTTAATTATTTCATTTTCACATATATCAGAGTGTTACGCAGCAGAGCATATGATCGGTTTGGACGAATTCGCAATATTGGTAAAAGAATGATAATCAAAGAGTAAATAGTCTCCATAAGGTTATGGTAGAATAATCCAAAGTAAGTATCGGCGTAATTAAATATATACAATAATTCAAAATATGAATACAAAAAGTGATAGGGCATTCTCTATTTCTTCCATCCCAAGCTCCATGCCCTACCTCAAGTTTCCAAATCAGCTCAGCTAGATCCACCTGTATCTTTGGAATGGTCTAGAGTTCAAAATTGAATCTCAGAGTATTTGTTAAATTCATATACATATGTATGCAGGCATGTATGCAATCTACAATTAGGAAAAACAACACAACAATGGTAAACATACCACATACATTCAGAACACACAATCACACCAGTTGGCCTATAAACATAGACCCCGGTTCCTCAGCGCCAGGAAAACAACTGTAGCCAGGGACTCAAATCCTAACTACACTGAATGCATCTCCGGCTCAGTAGCGACCTAAGGACATATAGTCTGCTAGGCCTTACAGTAGCGACCCAAGGACACACAGTCTATAAGGCCCTACAGCCCAATCACATGTCCCACTCACGAGACATATTCCTCAATCATGGCACAACAAACATACAAAGTAACATAGAGTATACGAGTAAACAGTTACTACCTAACACTTGTTCAAAATTTATAAATTTTCCTCGGCGGTTGAAAATTACTCCGGACATGTGTTGACCCTAAATAAAGCAAATAAATTTCATTTTATTCACTTGTGCAAATTCTCCTATTAATTTCATGAAATTCGCCTATTTTCCAGAAATTCCAGAAAATATTTCTTAACTTCAAAAATTCATAATTAATTCTAGAAAAATCCTTTTAGCATGATTCCAATGGCCATTTAACCGTTGACATGTCTAAGTTTTAGTAAAAATACTTCCAGCGGCCACAAAAATTTGTAGGATTTTTCTGTGTAAAATATTTACTCGCTGGTCAAAGGTAAACTTCAGGTTTTTGGGCTATTTTCAAAAATTCATTTCTTCCAGTAGTCTTCTTGAAACATTACAAAATTATATATCAAAATGAAGCCTCAGATGTCTACTGCAAGCTTTTAAAATGTCATGGCCATTAGATGTAACACCCCAAATTCCATACTTCGTATTGTGTCGGTTGACAAATAGTTTTAGAAAAATCAACAGAGCTTGAGGTGCTACTACTTAGAGTAATGTGGAATGGAGAGCATGCACTAACATTTGGACAATGAGTAATTGGTATAAAATGCCCAGGCATAAGCTAGTATATTAAAAATTCCTGGAGGAATATTCAAGTGATACAATAATAGAACTTGTATAATTACAACTCTTGCATAGTAATTATACAATCTTACATCATGTCTTATCTATTCTTGTGGCTTGGAAACCAACTCAGTCAATCAAACCTATTGGCCAAGACGGATGTTAGTATAGTGGAAGTCTCCCCGTCTTTCACGGCGACTTATTAACTGAACCACATAGACTAACACTTCCTTAGTTTAAGCACCAATTGATTTGAGATAACTTTGTCAGATTCATGCCAAAAACTATGCTCTGATGAACCTCTTCCGATATTCGCTTTGACCGGCGCCTCTTCACGTGCTTCGTCCATTGGTGCCTTCTCAGATCCAGGTTCCTTACCTAAACTTTTAGTCAAGGATGAGATTCAATTGAATTGAATCTCAGGTAACAGTTAACCTTTATAGAAAATATAACAATATATGACAAATATTCATTACATTTTAGCATTAACCATACATAGCACAAAGCAAATATAATAACAACAACAAAACAATACATAGCACACAACAAATGTAATGTTTGCAACGTTTGCACTAACCAGTGCCATGACAGCTCCTCGTGTCCTCAGTGCTAGGAAAACATCCCTACGGCGTTATCAAGACTATAACCCGCATAAAGCTGAATGTATATAAACAGGTGATCTAAGCCCCATAAACTTAGTCACAATGCATGACCCAAGATCTATTCTTGTCCATCACTTCATGAATCATTCAATGATATATAATCATACAAGATATAGGCGATTAAAGTTACTAGTACGTGAACGTACCTTTCACCGCGTAACGCCAAAACGCCCGACCTTTGAATCTAACTCCGGACTTCCCGGATATCCTATACATTATCATCGGATTATTATATGATATTGTGATAAATATCATATTGCTTAGAATAATATCCTAAAGGGTTATTTCCATCTATTTTTACCCTTTTACATTTAGTGGATTATTTATCCCATAATTAATTCTACAAAAATCATTTTGAGCTGCTGCAAAATTCCTCATACCATTGACATGTCTATTTTCAAGGAAAAATATTCCAAGAACCTAGAACATCAAGAATCATTCCCAGTTTTTAATTCTTCAAACACTGTTCAGATTTAAATCCAAAAACGAGGCTTAACTTCAAGAATTTTTATCTCCTTGTACAGAACTCAAAATGCTACATATTTTTATATATTTGGAAATCCCTACATGTCTACTACATTCATGTAAAATTTCGTGATTTGTAAAGGTCATTTGATGCATAAAATAATAGCCTCAAAGTGACTGACTTAATAGCACAGTTTTCTGAAAATTCTCACAATTTTGGCATATTGATTCCAAAAATTATTTCCTACCATATTTTTACCTCATTAGGCATTTTTCAATACAAGGAGGCCTAAAAACAAGTATAGGAATTTATTCTCTAATTTTCTAGATTAAACTACATTGGGTTAAGGAGCGAATTGACCAACAAACTATTAGCCCAGGAGCGTCCAGCACAAACAACTATTAAGTGGATCTTAAATACCAACAAAATTTTTAAAAGCTAAACTTAACACAAACGTTAAATTCATCATAACGTCCGTTACACACCGTTTTGGAACGGTTCACCACACCGTCGGGAATTGTCATCTCCAGAAGCAGCGAACCCTCTTATTCTTTTCTTCTTCTTCTTCTTCTCATCTGCTCTAGAAACAACATTAAAGATCGAAGATTTAAGCATGGTGAATCAATGTGTTTGAATGGAAAAAAATAGGGGAGTATGAAGGTTAATTACCTGAGGCAGGGACAGACCTTGGCACAAATCTTTGGGGGGGGGCACTGGTTACTGTTCATTTATCGTCTTCGAAGAGGCAACCACCATTACTTAACACAGAAAACAGGGAGCAGCAGAATACAACCGGGAAAAAAAAGTCAAGATGACCCAGAAATAATAAACATGAGGGAAAGAAATCAGTACCAATCTCCAATAGAACCCTCCAGGCTCCAGTAATGGCGACCGATCGCTATCCTCGGCCAACAGTGCCGACCGATCCCGCTCCTCGGCCATGGCACCTGCTATGGCGCCGATGCAATCAACACCCATTATGGTTTCGGACACCAATCGCTCTCCTCTAAAGACGCTATTATTTCTTGGTTCCGTAGCAAATTTGCCGCCGCCAACGCCGTTATGGATAGTGATGGAAATGGCGGTCATAGGCAGTGAAATTACCAATTCAGGTAACTAATAATATTCTTCTTTCCGAGTTTTCATTGATAAGCTTCAGAAGGTTCCCCTATTTTCTCGACATCCAACTATCATGTCTGATTTTTTATTTTTTTATTTTTTTTGTGTCTCTGACCTAAGGTGGATGATGATATGCAAGATCGTAGAGTTGTGGTGGATCGGGAATTGGTGGGATTTCCGGAGAGAGCGAGCGAGGAGAAGGACAGTCTTTGAGAGACGGCGCGGGGCGCGAGGCCAAGATTGAAGAATTGGGTGAGACAGAGGAGGAAGACGAAGCGAATGAAGAAATAAGTGTACGGACGAATGGTGGTATTTCAGGTCTGTTATGTCTCTGAGCTAGGGTAGTAACGGACATTATGATGAATTTAACGTTTTTGTGTTAAGTTTACCTTTTAAAAAGTTTGTTAGTATTTAAGGTCCACTCAATAGTTGTTTGTGCTGGATGCTCCTAGGCTAATAGTTTGCTGGCCAATTTGCTCCTTGACCCAACTGCATTTATACTAAGAAACTAAAGACTAAAGCTCAAGAACATTACCCTTGAAGCTCAACTTCTTCTTCCTTCTTGCTCCTCAATTTTTGCCTCTCACTCTCACTACTCTACAATCAGATTTGATTGTGGTTTTTGGTGTGAAGAAATGAAGAGGGGAACCTTGCTATTTCTAGAGAAAATCTCAATGTCAATTTGGTAATTCACAAGGTGTTCCAAATTCTCTTCTTTCTTTACAACCATGGGATTAAAATCACTTTATCAAATCAAATCTCCATCTCTCCTCATGTGTGCTGACATCCCTCTCTTATTCAGCATTTAATGTGCATTTATTCATTAGCCAAATATCTTTTTGATTATTTAATGATAAATTCCATCCAAAATCCTCTCACATGACTTAGTCAATAATTTCAACTCCAAATCCTACTCAATAATACTCTTTGGCCCTTGGATTGTTTTTCTTTATCAATGGTTCATATGCTTTCATTTCTCCCATTGGTCCATTTAATTTCACAAGGATTTAGCTTATTTTTCTTGATTTTTCATCGGTTAGTTGTTATTGTTGACTTTTCAATGTTGATTAACAAAGTTTAATTAACTCTTAATCCAATGCTTATATGCCTTTTAATTGCATTTGTCATTGGTTATTTGATTTCCTTAATCAAGTTGAAATCATAAGCCACTAACCTCAATTAGCAAAAGCTAATTTACTAATTATTAATTGCTAATTTATGTTAATTTGGCTAAGGGTCTTCATAACCCTTTCTTTATCTCCTTTTATTATAAATTAATTACTATTTTATGTGCTATTTATATCACATTAAATAGCCCGTAAATAATGTCTCATAATTAACCATTGGTTAAATAATTCCAAAGTGAAATTTGGATGAAAATATAATCAATAGATTATAATTCTTTGAGACACCTATTTACCTTTGTATTTTGCTAATTATTTGTCAAAATACAATATTTATAAGAATTATGAAAATTAGGGTATTACATTAGACATCATTTGCTATTTTAAAACCTTTTTCCAAGTACGACTGCCCAAAATTCGCTGAAGCTGGCATATTCACTTTTACTTAAAATTTAGGGTTTTGAGTTTTAAAATTATGTTTACCACTTGGACCTATACAAAGTTTCATTCTAAACACTTTAAGACCATCAAAAACATCAAAATCTCATCATAAATTCACATATGCCTTGCTGGACGAAAATCTCAAATTTTGAACAATAACCATAACTTTCATTTAAGCTTTATATTCCTTCGTTACTTAGCTTAATCTTTACTTTAATACCACAGACGTGACCTTAATCATTTGATAACCTCTTTTACATGTTTAAGCAGAGCCTCCCCTTAAAATAAACCACTTCCTTAGTCAGCCTCTTTTATGAAGATAGGTTAATGACTTACTTAACTCTTGGCTTGATTTTTTTTGGATTTCTTCCTCTTTGTGCTTCCTAAAGGGGTCGGCCTTGAGCATACAAAAACCATAAGGATGTTATTTAGAGGAACTTTGAGGGTATTTATGAAGGTTAAAAGAAGATAGAAGGCTATCTTGACCTATCTTGAATATATTTTAATCTTCAATGGATAAGCTCTCTCTATCACTAAGTGTAGGAGCTTTCTTTGCACTCTTTTCTCTCTCTTTTCCATGGTATAGGGCAGCCAAAATAAGGGATGATGGGTCCTTTAATAAACTTAATTAACCATGTGTAATATCCAAGAAAACTAATGCCCAATGGTTCATAGCATATCCTATGGTTTTTAGCATGTGTTTCTTTCATTTTTTTAGGGGTTTTCTCATCTTTTTCTTGGTCTCCAAGGGGCTGATCGAAATTTGTCCCTCCATGGTAGAATTATATTTATTTCATATGCTTTTCATATGTCTTTTTGTAACACCCCAAATTCCATACTTGAAATCGTGTCGGGTGACACTCATTATTTTTTTAAATCGACAGAGTTTAAGGTGCTACAGCTTAGAGTAATGCGGAAACGAAGAGCATGCACTTATGTTTGGACGATGAGTGACTGATACAAAATGCCAGGACATATGCTGATGCCCCAACATAAGCTGGTATATTAAAAATTTCCCGAAGGAATGTTCATGTGATACAATTACAAAGCTTTGTATAACTACAATACTTACATGGTAACTATACAATCTTCAACCAAGCCGTAGCTAGACTTGGGGCAATCAATCTAACTCAGTTAATTAAACAATTTGGCCAGGTAGGTGTCTATCGTGGAAGTCTCACCGAGTTCACGGTGACTTATTGACTGATCCACATAGACCAGCCCTGCCTTCGGCACCAAACTGTTTGAAGTAACCTCGTTAAATCCATGCCAGAATGAATGCTCTGATGACGCTCTTCCGGCATTTGCTTTGTCCGCCGGTGCCTCTTTCCGGCTCCGTCCATCGGTGCCTCTCTTCGGCTCCATCCTTCGGTGCCTTCTCTGATCCTGGTTCCTTTTCCTGAACCTTTAGTTAATGCTGAGATTCAATCGAATTGAATCTCAGGTAACAGTTAACCTCATATGAAAAGTATAACAGTATATGTATGACAGATGTTCATTACATTACAACAATAATCAATACATAAGCACACAACAGATGTAAGATTCGTCACAATAACAGTACATAGCACATATCACATGTAAAGTCATCTATGTCTGCACAAACCAGTGCCATGATGGCCCTTGTGTCCTCAGCGCTAGGAAAACTCAACGGTATTATCAAAACTATAATCCGTATAAAGCTGAATGTATAAACAGTTACCTAAGACAAAGCCTTAGCCACGGTACATGATCTAAGACATAGTCATGTCCATGACCCTATGAATCATACTACCACATACATGTATACAAGACACATCAGAGTTAAAGTTACTGTACGCGAACGTACCTTTCACCGTGTAATTGCCAAACGTCCGACCTTTTGAATCCGACTCCGGACTTCCCGGATATCCTATACATTATCGTCGGATTATTATATGATATTGTGATAAATATCATATTGCTTAGAATAATATCCTAAATGGTTTAATTTACCTTTCTACCCTCGGTGGATTTGTTATTACATTTTTACCCTTACATTTTCTTAAAAACGCTACTTCAGAATTTCTGGGCAGATTTTGTAGCAACTTTGAAAATTATAATTAATTCTACAAAAATCTTTTTGAGGTTCCGTAAAATTCCTCATGACCCTTAGCATGTTTATTTTCAAGGAAAAATACTTTTGTTTACCCAGAATTTGTGAATCATTCCCAGTTTTTGTGTTTCCAACCTTTGCCCAGAATTTTTCCAGAAAACGTAGCCTTATTTCAATATTTTTTTATCTCTTTACAAAAAATTCAAAATGACACAATATAGGTATATTTGGAAAGCTCTAGGTGTCTACTTTAACCATGAAAAATTTCAGAATTTTATAACTTCATCTTCTACATAAAATCATGGCCTTTTTGCTGCTGATTCCTAATCAATTGTTTTTCCAGAATTTCGCTAATTTTGATCTTCAACTTCCAAGAATTTTGCTTCATCATATTTTCCATCAACTTTTCGAAACAAGCTCATTTCTAACCTCAAAAACATGAAAACAAAACTACTTTGAAAGATTAAAGATCAAAAAACCATTTAACTATGAATTTAAAGACTATATGATTAAAGACCAGAAAACATGGCGCATATGGAGCTTTTTTTTTTTTTTTTTTTTTGGCGGGGGGGAGGGGGAGAGAGATTTTTGCCTTAATGATGCCCATTTGACTCTTATTCAATAAGTCATCTCATGTCACTTTGATAATGTAAGCTTAGTTTGGCTTCTATCTCAAGTCATAGTTCAATTGTCATTGATTTTTCCTTGACTTTCAATTATTCTTAATGGAAATATTCTTGGCTTATGTTTTTCCTAATGTCATGTAAAATTCATTGTCCAGATAGAACAAGATTGTGCTGTTGGTTCCTTGCAATTATGTTTCCTTTAGCCCTAGCAAAATTGACTTCATATATCATAACCTTTGGCTCTTCATTTTCACTCCTTTTTGCTTTGTGTGGGAAAAGAACCCCCACACAATCACTGTAAAAATTATGTAACACCCTCTGGGGTGGATAAGGAAAAAACAACTCCACCTTTTTATAGATTTTGACTTTTAATTACATGTATCATTTTTTTTTCTTTTTGGGATCTAATGCTATGATTATGATCCTTAATACTCCCTCCGGTTATAAATATAGGGCAAAGTTTATAGTTCAATTTGTACTAAACTTTGTCCTATATTTAAGACTCAAGGTAGTATCAATAATCATTTGATTTCCTACGAGATTGAAAAATCCTTATTTTATCATTTATTTCTATACTTTATTTGGGGATTTTATTATGTTATTTGGGTCAAAAATGCATTTATTGTAATTGATTGGGATTAAAAGTGATTTCTTGAAAATAGAGCTTAAAAAGGCAAAAATGTCATATTTTGTGATTGTTCTTAATTAATTAATTTTTGGAATGAAAAGTATTACATTTTGTAGTTGATTTTGATGACTTGGGAGATATCAGAGAAGTTGGAGCAAAAAGCTGAAAATAAAAACAAATGGGGTGTGAAAACTGCAGAAAAGGCCTAAGATCTGAAATTAGCGTCCACCCCCCCTCTCTTTTCTGCAATCAGATATTAAGCGACTAATGCAGCAAGCCGACACACACACCCACTACCATCTCCTTGCGGCTTCAGCCATCTCCATCTCCACCTCCACCGAAGATCATCACCGTTCCTCTCCTCGTCGCACCACTCTTCGATCTTGGTTCATCTCCTCGTCCCTTTTCGATGGCTAAGCTTGTGAGGAGCTGCTTCGGTAAGGCGACTCTCAACATCATGAGCAACTGATCGTTTGAATTCCTTGGTGATTGATGGAGCTAGCTGGAGTTCTTCAATCTATTAGGGAGTTTTTGTTACCTTAATTTCAGTTTCACTCTTTGTAGTTGTATACTGTGATACCTTAGTCTCTAGGATTGTGATTTGTGGCTGTACTGAGATGTGTGCTGGTTGTTGCACTTAGAGACTAAGATTTTTATTAGACTTTTGCGTACTAGATTAATAGAAATGAGAGAGTAGATAAAGAGATGAATCTGGAAATCTATTCATTATGGTGTTCGTCTGTTTAATATATAGACGATAGGTTACAGAGTGATAACAGCAGAGTGATACACGTGAGTTAGAGAATACTAGTGCATGTGATCAGGTGCACACGTGTATATGCTATAACTGATGAATAACAACTTGTCAACATTATAACTGATCTGCAACTGTGGCTGCCAGCTAAGCATGGTAAACTACTTCTAGTGTCTTCTAATATTGCGATTTACTGATATGGTAGAATGGTTGTTTGCCTAATGTTCGCCTTATTCTATCACTCGTGTTTGAAGCTCTTATTTGGTCCGCTAGCTCTCTAGCAATTGTCAATTTGAGTTGAGAATGCCTCTTGCAAGATTTAATACATGTTAACTGCCAACTAAAATGAGTAATGTACTACACTCAAGGTAGATGTCTATGTGGGTTTAGCTAATTAGAGGAACTGTTTGGATCGGAGAAGGTCTCTTCTCACAAGCCTAAGTACTAAACAAAGGAATTGAACTCAAATTAAGTGGGAACAAGGAAAGCTAGTAGATTCACTCATCTAGGAAGATCATATTCTCATTTTATATAATTCGATTTCACTTTAAACTTGAAAAAAAAAACCCTTATAAACAAGTAGCTTAGCCTAGTTTAGAATAGTTAATTAATTTTATTACACTCTTTGGTTAACTTGTTAATGAATACTTTTATCTAGGGACTAAATAATCGGTTCTTCAAAGAGATCGACATAAGTTAGCATCACTATACTGCAAGGTTAGTCTTGTTTTATATGATAGCCCCCACGACATGGCTTGTCAAAGATAAAATATTCTCATATTAAAAGTGTGCCCAGAAACTACAATTTATATTGTATTATATGCAATAATTAACTATATGAAGATAGAATATATCAAATTCAATCACAAATTTTTATTTTGGATTATTCCTCGATTAACGTTCTTTTTCGATTTTGATTCGTAGCTAGGATCCATGAGTCAAGAAATCTCTTACAAGATTGTGGCTCATTAGGTTCAAAGGATTTAAGAGAATATTCTATTTATAAACAGTTAGCTCTTTTTGTAAACAACAAATGCTTTGAACGTAGAGAAATTTTGTTTCCAGGGCTGGTCTCATTAACCAACATACTTTTTTCTCCACTTGACATCACACGAAAACCCATTAGAATCTGACTTCAAAAGGTGAAAAAGTACAGTCACAACCCACTTTCAAAAATAGAGTCCCGCACATATGTGTGTGTGTGTAGTTGCTGACAATGCAAGAAACTTTATAGCTTTATTCCAAGCTACCATATCTGCTTTATCCTGATCCTATCAAAACTAATGATAAAGGTGTATTTCACAGTAATAATTTGTCTATATATAACCTAACTGCTCTCCATGAACCTTTTTTTTTTTTGCTCGAATCTCCATGAACCTCAAACACAACATTTCTCCCAAAACCTAATCTCTCTCTCTCTCTCTCTCTCTCTGTGTCATCTGTCTGTCTGTCTCACTCTCTTACTTCCCAGTCCCCAGATCGAAGATGGTGAACTTGAGAACGTTGTGGAGGAAGATAAAGAAGGACAAGAAGAGGTCGTTACAGTACGACATTGATTCTTACTCTAAGAACTTCGACGAAGGTTATTCCTCCGATTCAGATAATGCCTATTCATCTTTCTCTGTTCGTTTTGGCATTCTTAATTCCAAGGTTTCTTTCGACAAGCGTTGTGAAGAGACTAGCAGTGATGATGATACCAGCAGCTAAATAAGTTGTTGATATGATCAGTTCTTATATTTAGACCAGAAATCGTAGGTGTAGCGTACCTGTAAACACGTGTATACATAGAATTGTAAATTGTGAATTGTGATCTTGTTGATTCTTAAGTTATAGCTAAAATTATAGTTAATTTATTAAAGTATTTTTTGTATTTATATTTCTATAAACCTTTCTCTTAATTTTCATCTAAGCTTATGTTGTTGACAGTTATATTAACTACACTGACAAATCAACCGAAATTAAACCCAGAAAAGATGTCTGAGTCCGATCCTCATGAGTTTATCTTATGAAGGATATCTTAAATGGAATTTTATGTAATTATTGGTAGTTGTAACCAGGTTGTTATCAACTTTATTCAATAGTTTTTGTATATAAATATCTGAGATTGATGATATTGAATTGTATTATTTAAAGATTAGATTTTTTAACAACCTGTTTGAATTAGTTTGGGTGATTATATTCCTAAAGATAATTCATCAATGGAATTAAATGAGGTCGTCCTTTTTTATGTATGTATGTATGTCTATCTGTCTATATACTATCTGTATACATTAAAAAAAGATAAACAAATTGATATTTTAGTTTTAATTAAATAAAGAAATTTAATTTGATAAGAGTATGACGCAAACTTTTTTGTTGTTGTTGCTTTTTTTACTTTTTTGACGGAAAGCGAATAAAGTTATTAAGATAAGAATTCCGTTAAGAAAGTTATTGTCAAAAAGTGATGGCCCTCATAACGCGTTTTCCTTTTTCACTCTTTATTATATCTTTTTTTAACTCACAAAAATAATGTGGTGGATCATAATTTCCAAATTTATTAATGATTCAATTGCGAGCTTATTTGTTGTCACGCCCAGAGTATCGGGCCCGAAGTGTAAAGCTACTTCCCTTCGTAATCCCCCCTTTTTTTTCTTGTTATTTTCCATTTACATTCAGCAAGATCTATTTCATTAACAAAATACTATCAAATGACATTATAATATGGATTCATGAACCCTTATTAAATGTCAATCATGGATTACTTTACACCATTGATTGCCAGAATGATTCAAGAGTCGTAAAATCATGAGTTTTGTTTTTTTTTTTTTTTTTTTTACCTAGATGAAAGAATCAAGCCTTCATAATTCAAATCTATAAAATGTTAGGAATAAATTTGTCTAAAAGCATGTTTGTTGATACATACTTCACCATATAAACAAATAAAAACGAAAAGAAATATAAACATTATCCTTGACATATTCAAAAAGCTAATTTGCACGCAAACTTATTTTAGTCATACTTGTATTTAACCAAAGTAGAAACAGAAGGAAATAATCATATGTGCAACTTAAATAAAAGAAAATTTCAATAAAAGACTGTCCTTTAAAATTAATAGATAAAAATGAAACCATTTTTTTGTCCTAAAACTTGTTTCGTCAGAGAAACTGAAAAAAAAAAAGGAAAAACAAAAGTAACAAGCGCAGTTCAAAAGCAACGAAAAACATGCACAACCTGAAGGTCCCGAATAATAGGCGTACATGGACACACCACTACTACATAAAATAGATTTTAGTTCCCTGAAAGACATTCAATTTTTAAAAAGGAAGTCAAAAATAAAGGTGGTGGTATTTTTGTAATTATAAGGAAGAATTTTAATATATTGGACGTCCTAGGTGTAACTTTTAAAATTGGGACGCCAAAAGTGGGTTTTAGATGTCCCAATTTTTCATTGGGACGCCTAAAATCCCACTTTAGGCCTCCCAATTAAAATTGGGACGAAGGAGAAATAGTTTCTGATTTGAGAGAAAGGGGCCAAAACTCGATTTGAAGAAAACTTCTCTATGCCTCGTGAACGTCGTCTCCAACTCTGTCGTGAACTCTGTTAGCCACTGAGAGGATTAAGAAAGTGAGCTGATGGTGTGTGGCTCAGAATGGATTGCTGCTTCTTCTCTCAAAATAAAAATAAAAAGATTTAATTATGCACGGTACGGATTTTAGATTGATTTTGAAGATTCATTTCCCTCTTAACACAAAGCTCTTTGCATTATGTTAACTGTTTTTTCTTCTTTCTTTTCTCTTTGTTTCTTTGGGAGTAGATTAAAGAACATAGAGTAGAAAAATATGAACAAGTGTTTCCTCATGAACCTCAAAGGAGTACCGTGAATGAGCAAGAAACCCTGTCTTTGCTTCAGTTTCAGATTCAGCCTTGTCGTGCTGAGAAGCCTGAGCGAATAGCCTTGCCAACAAAAACAGATCCAGTTCCGCTCTCCATCTACACGGTCTTCAAATCTTGAGCCATTGCCGTGTGATAAGCCTAAGCATCTGGTCTCAATCGCAGATCTGGTCTCAGTCCCAGATCTACGATTGTTTCTTCAATTCGTTCCGTTCCCGCTATGACTATTCTCTTCCTTCATTCCTTTACTCCAAATCTCTCAGTGGCACTATCAGAGAAGAAAGAGGTGCTTGAGTTGAGATGGAGTGTCGTACTGAGGATCTAAGCATCATTGAGGTGGAGCATTGATGAATAGATTTTTTCTATCTTTAGCCTTGGGGTCCACAATCAAAAATAAACCAAGGATTGCGTATAATCAAACCTAGGATCGTTCTCTCTCTCGAGGAGCCTTTTATTGAATCCTAAGTAATCTAAATGACATGCAAATACAATTAAAACAAGGGGAACATTGATTTTGGATTTTTAAATTAATAAACTAAATTAAGCAATGCAATTTAATTAAATACTAACTATTGTTTTTTGTATTTTCTTTATAAAATGGAATGGAGTTTGAAATGTATATTGGATGCTCTTGGAAATGGAATAGTGACTATCCTAGTTCAATTAAATGAAGGAGTAAATTTTCACTAAGTCTAGATGAAAAACCTCAAGATACCACTTGAGTCCAATATTCCCAATTAATAATAGCTCCTACTACCGTAGCAAACTACTATCTCTTGAAATATTGTTTAAAACAACTTAGTGTGTGATTAGGATTAAATTAATGTAACTTGGTTCTTCTTGATATGAATGCAATACCACACCACTCAATTAATCCAATTAAATCATGCTATCTAACAATACCACGTAGAAAACTCAATTTTACTGAATCAATAGGGAAATACAAATTTATAAATTCAACAAACCACAAAATTCAATCCAATCACATAGGTTCAATCCACAAAGTTTTCCAAACGGATAAACTAAGTCTTAACATTACAAAATAATAATCCTAAAACTAGGAAATTAAAATGTAATTAAAGAAAATAGATTGAAACAAATAAACTCCCATGATTTTGAGCTTTGAACTCAAGCCACATAATCCACATCCAAAAACAAGAGTCTCAGCCACACATTGCAATCAGAGAAACCCAAACAATCTGCACACATTTGAATTCACCATGGAAAGGAGGCTATGATTTTCACTGGAATGAAGCAGCAGTGGAAAGGGGAGGTTAATGATAACAGTGATAACACAAGAAGGAGGGACGATGGTGTGGTGAGATTGGGAGTGAAGGAAGATGAAGGGGTCTGAACTACGGTAGAGTGAGAGGAAGAGAGGTTGAAGGTGCTGTAAAAAAAACAGAGGTAGTCGTGTGGTGGAGATGAGAAGAAACTGACGGAGTGACGGTGGTGGTCTAGCCAGAGAAGCTCACGGTGGACTTGGTGGTGAGGGTGGAAACCACCGGCGACTTCAAGGAGGGTGAGGTTCAGATGGTCGAAGGTGTTGCGTCCCAACCCAGGAATCACAGCGCTGGTTCTGTCTATTGGCTCTCACCGCCGATGAGGATGCTGGTGGTTGAGGGAGGAGAAGGACGGTGAGGAAGGGTCGCTCGCCGGCGACCGTGGTGGCAGAGGAAGTCGCCGGCGAGGTGGGTAATGGGTGAAGGAATGGGAGAAGGGAAGGTCGATGGTGTATATGTGAAGGCGTGATGGTCGTGACTGCTCTCCCTGTAGCTCGCGGCGTTGGTTTTATTCATTCCTCCCCTCAGCTCATTAATCTGTCGGGTCTTATGTCGGGTCCTCTTTTTTTTTTTATTACCCCCAGCTCCCCAATTTCCTTCAGCTCTGGTGACCTAATTAATGATCAAAACGTTGTGTTTCATTGCTGCAGGGACCAAATTGAAAAGTTAAAACAAATTTTGCAGAGGGACCAAATTGAAAGTTTTACAACTTGAGTCCAAATTTCAATTTTCAAATTTGATTTAATCTTTTTAAGCATCTACAATCCAAAATAATTAATCTATCATGAAATATTCTCAGAAAAATCAATGATTAAGAGTAATTACATTTTTTTGACAATTTTGCCCTTTTTAGCCCTAATTAAATGTATTTACTATTAATCACAATTTATCATAAGAAAAGCATTTTAAGCACAAAAACTATGATAAAGTTCATTAAAAATCCCAATTTAAATATGAGAAATCACATAAAAATATGGTTCGATCAATTCCCTCACACTTAAACCTTTGTACTCCTGAACAAAGGTAGTTGAGTACAAAATTCCAAATCCAAATCACTAATGCATTTGAAAAATGAGCGATTTCATAATTAACGAGCAATGAATTAATTAATCAAATTCGTCAAGCCAACACCAGTGATAATCAAGCGATGTAAAGAAATTAGCTAACTACACAACTCAAAATATTAGAATGAAGCATAAGAGAACTTTCAAGCTATTAGTATTTCACTCATCTCACCTTATTGGAATAATTTCACTCTAATTCACTTAATTAACACCTTACCATAGGCTTGTAACAACTCTAACATCTCCACTACTAATAGCAATTAATGAAATGAATCAAGAGGACTTTAAGGGCTTGTAATGTTGGATGAAGGCTAAATGAAATGAATTAATTAACAAAAATGAATAGTTGATATGCAAGTCAAAGTTAATGACCAAGTTCATAGCATCTAAATGACTTTACAAACTTTTGCCAATTCTTTTACAAATCCATGAACAAATGCCTTCTTCATTTTTTTTTTTCATTTTTTTTTCAAAACAAATATTTTTCTACATATTTTTTTTCAATACCTTTCTTTTCTTTTCTCTTCTTCTTCTTCTTTTTTTTTTTTTTTTCAAAACTATACTCACTTTTTTTTTTCATTCTTTTCATATACATGGCATTTCAATTTTTTTTTTATTGGCAATTTACTTTTGATTTTTAGAATACTATAAACACTATGAATAATGACAAGCATACAACATATGAATGGCTCAAAAAGGGTAAGCAAAGGGTAGATGAATGTAAGTTTGTGTTTGGGTGAAAATGATTTAGAATTGAATGCCTCTTTCATTTTCATCTCACTAACGCAAATACCGTTTTGAAGAAGAGTTGAAACAAGTTCTAGAAGATGAAAAACTAAGAGAACTTACACACATGAAAAGAATTTAAGGCTTAAAACATTCTTCCAACAAGGTTTTTCTCCAATGCTCACTCTAACACAATCAATTGCATAGCAAGATAATCACAAAACATCTACTTAACTATTTCAAGTGCTAGCCTTACAAATACAATTAATGAAAACATTGCAATCAATTAAAATAATGTTCAACTTTTAAATGCACTAATGATATATAAACTCTTTTTTTTTTCAAAATAAGGAGTAAGCAAAAATCCAAATGTGGGTTCATTTCTCTTCCCATTCACTTGAAAAGCAAAACATGGTTTTAAAAAGTTGTCAAAACACTAGATCTCATGAAAGCTCAAAGAATGGCATGCATTAGAGCAAGTCATTCTTGAAAATTTTTTGAAAAAATTTCTAGTTTAAGGCATTTTCTCATTCAAAAACAACCAATCAATTGGGACTCAAAATGTATTTCCCTCCCCCACACTTAATCAACACATTGTCCTCAATGTTTGTAAAGTAGTTCCATTATTCTAACTTGTTCCTGAATGAAGTGAAAAGTTGTGAAGTCCAATTGCAATTGAAGCACAACACATCAACATCATATAAAGAGAGAAGAAAGAAGAAACAAGCCAAAATAACGAGAGAAAATTAGAATGGAGAGGCACAATGGTAATTAAGCAAGGTAGTGGCTAAGATGCAAAGCATACATTGGGAGCTCTTATTCTAATTACTAAACTATACTACTTCTACTTTTCTACTGAGATAGTCCCTCCCCCACACTTATTTCAAGCATTCGAATCACAAATGAGTTAAACAATTCGAATCGGAAAATGTAAGTGAAGGAAAGAGACAACCGGCCTCAAGGAGGCTTTGATGATGAATCATGGTAGAGCTTGAGGAGGTGTCCATTAACTTGAAATTCTTTTCCAGTAGTCTCATCAAGAATCTCTACCATGACAAATGGATGCACTTTGGTGATAGTGAAAGGTCCATACCAATTATCTTTAAGCTTCCCATTCAACAACTTGAATCGGGCCTTATATAGCAAAACCTTATCACCAACTTGGAAATCCTTTCTTATAATCTTCTTGTCATGAAGTAGCTTGGTCTTTTCTTTGTAAATGCGAGAACTCTCATAAGCTTCTAGTCACATTTCCTCAAGTTCTTGCATTTGTAACTTCCTTTCTAAACCAGCTTCTTCCACATCCATGTTGCACATTTTCACAGCCCAATAGGTTTTGTGCTCCAATTCTACCGGGATATGACATGCTTTACCATAAATAAGCCGGTAAGGAGACATTCCTATTGGTGTCTTGAAGGCAATTCTATAGGCCCATAGTGCTTCCTCCAACCTTGAGCTCCAATCCTTTCTTGAAGGCTTGACTATCTTTTCCGATATGTGTTTGATCTCTCGGTTGGATACTTCGCTTGCCCATTCGTCCGTGGATGATAAGGGGTGGACATTTTGTGGGTTACCCCAAGCTTAACAAGTAAGTTATCAATAACCTTATTGCAAAAATGGGTACCTCTATCACTCACTATAGCCCTCGGTACTCCAAATCTATAAAAGATGTTAGACTTGAGAAACTTGGAAACCGTTTGGGCATCATCTTTCCTAGTGGGAATGGCTTCTACCCACCTAGAAAGGTAATCCACGGCTAAAAGGATGTAGGTAAAACCAGATGATGGTGGAAAAGGACCCATAAAATCGATACCCCAAACATCAAATATCTCACAAAAGAGCATAGGTTGTTGTGGCATCTCATATCGCTTACCTAACCCCCCAAACCTTTGGCATTTATCACATGCCTTACAATATAAATATGCATCTTTAAACAGGGTAGGCCAGTAAAATCTAGCATCTAACACTTTCCTAGAGGTCTTATGAGCACTAAAATGTCCTCCACAAACCATTGAATGGCAAGCAGAAAGTATGTCCTTAGACTCGGTCTCTGAAATACACCTCCTGATAACTTGATCATTGCATTGTCTCCACAAATAGGGTTCATCCCAAATGTAGTGTTCATCTTCTTGTTTAAGTTTCTGAGCTTGAAAGGAAGACATATGCTTAGGAATGAGACCAGCCACAATGTAACTGACTAGGTTAGCAAACCAAGGAACATAGAGAGATATAGACATAAGAGATGCATCAGGGAAATCATCACATATAAGGTCAGAGTCAAGTACTCCCCTGGTACCATCCGGTAGTCTACTCAGGTGATCTGCTACAAGATTCGCAGTTCCAGGCCTATCCTTAATGCTTATATCGAACTCTTGTAGCAAAAGCATCCACCTAATAAGCCTTGGTTTGGATTGAGGCTTAGTGAAGAGAAACTTCACGGCCGCATGATCCGTATACACCACCACCGTAGAATTGATTAGATATTGCCGAAACTTATCTAATGCAAATATGACAATGACAAAAAGTTCTTTTTCGTGGTCGTGTAATTTTTTTGTGCACTATCCAAAGTTTTGGATGCATGAGCAATCACATGAGATAACTTGCTATGCTTTTGTCCTAGCATGACCCCCCCACGGAATTGGAGGCATCGCATGCTAGTTCAAAAGGCAAGGTCCAATCTGGCGCATTTAAAATAGGAGGAGATATCAAGTGTGCTTTTAATTCATCAAATGCTTGTTTGCAAGAAGTATCAAAGACAAAATCAACATCTTTTTGCAATAGTTTAGATAAAGGCAGAGCTATCTTGCTAAAATCTTTTATGAATCTCCGGTAAAAACCCACATGCCCTAAGAAAGAACGAAGTGTTTTAATATTAGTGGGGTAGGGCAAGGAGGAAATCACCTCAATTTTAGCTCTATCAACCTCAATGCCCTTGCTAGATATCAAGTGACCAAGTACTATTCCATGATCAACCATGAAATGGCACTTCTCATAATTCAAAACCAAATTTTTCTCAAAGCATCTAGCAAGAACAATGTCCAAACTATCTAAACAAGCATCAAACGAATTGCCATACACTGTAAAATCATCCATAAAAACTTCCATGCAATTTTCAAGAAAAATCAAAGAATAGTGACATCATGCAACGTTGGAAAGTGCCAGGGGCATTGCACAATCCGAATGGCATTCTCCTATAAGCATAGGTACCAAATGGACAAGTAAAAGTGGTCTTTTCCTGATCTTCAGGGGCAAGTGGGATTTGAAAATATCCTGAATAACCATCTAGGAAACAATAGTGGCTCTTACCCGCCTCCATTCACCTTCTTTTCATGAGATCTCAAACTGAAAA
Organism: Acacia melanoxylon; assembly: GCA_019022615.1. NCBI lineage: Eukaryota > Viridiplantae > Streptophyta > Magnoliopsida > Fabales > Fabaceae > Acacia > Acacia melanoxylon. Next base: position 19,485,319 of record JAFJYJ010000003.1, read on the forward strand.
TCTATAGGATAAAAAGGACTTAGCAGCAAATACCTAGCTATAAACACACGCACACTTAAGTTAAGAAATATCTTCTCTCTGAAATGATTATGACATATTGGGTTCAAGGGATTTTAACGACCGGAATGTTCCATTTTATGAACAACCAACTCTTTTTTGGTAACAACAAATTCTTGGTAAACAGCTAACTTTTTAATTGACCACTTGGTTCATCTCATGTTCATCGACTTCATAAAGCGATAAGGTATAGTCACACCCCATTTTCAAAAATAAAGTCCGGCAAAGCAGAAACTTTTAAAGCATATTCTCCGAACTACCAAAGTACCAAATCGATTTTGATTCGTTATTCATTTCAACTACAATCTCACGCTTTATCCGATCCTATTATAACTAATGATTAAGCTGAATCTGAATATATAAAGCGTAATGTCAATGACCCCCCAACAACACACACACACACAAATGCATAAAATTGATTCTACTACCTCTAGTTCTAAATCTAAGATCCAGTTGATTTGTAAAAAAATAAATAAAGAAGTTAAATAAATTATTTTAAAGTATTTATATTTGTTGTTTTTCCTTCAATCTAAATAGTGTGACTTATAAATTGATAAATAATATGATACACTACATATACTATTATTAAGTAATTTATTTAGTTTTCTTAACCCCTTAAAAAAAACTGTTTATATTTAGAACTAGAGGGAGTATTACTTTTGAACACATCAAGCGTGTTTCAGAGTTTTCCCCTATATTAAGTAATTCTTAGATTAAATAACCTACCCAAAGCAAGGTTGTCAAAGTCGTGGGTGTAAAAAAACTCTTGACAGTTACGTAAACTCGTATAGTGAACTCAAATCATAAACTCATAAGAGTTTACTTTTATTATTAAATAGGTCTTAAGAGTGTATAATTAAATAATTAAGATATAAAAATGACAACAATTTGATTTAAATATATTTTAAATCCAAATAATTGAAATTAAATCCATCAACATTAATCATTTATCATATTTAACAAAACAAATTCAATAAAATTTATATATAAAGCCGCTGAGTATGATCAAATAAAAAAAACATGAATTTAAAAGTAAGTTAACATGGTTTTGTAAGTTAGAAACATAAAAACGGTAAACTCACTGTATAAACACATGAATTTAACCAAGTTTACAACTGACACAAGTTTACTAGTGACTCGACTCGTTTTTGTAAGTTAGAAACGTAAAACCGGTAAACTCAGAGAGTCAACTCGTGAGTTTGACAACAATGCTACCCAGTATGCATTCACTTCAAACACAACATTATTATTCCCAAAAGCTAAGTGCACTCTCTATCTATCTATCTTTATTTCTTGAAGGTTCAGTGGAAATCAGAAATGTAACACCCCAAATTCCGTAGCATAAATCGTGTCGGTGACACGTGGTTTTATAAAAAATCATCAGAGTTTTGAGGTGCTACAGCTTAGCGTTTTGCGGAAACGGAGAGCATGTACTAAAAATTTGAACAATTGAGTAGCGATATAAAAATACTCGGACATATGCGATGCTCGACGTATATATCGATATATTATAAATTTCCCGAAGGATTGTTCATGTGATACGAAGTAATACAAAACTTTATAATTACAAGTCTTACATGTAACTATACCCTATTCACCAAGCCTTGAGTAGACTTGGGGCATAGAACCTAACTCGTTAAATCATCTCATTTGGCCAGCCGGGTAGGTCTAGTGGAAGTCTCACCGTGCTAGCGATCGATTGATCGAACCACATAGACGACCCTTCTAGTTTAAGCACCAAATGAGGTGAAGTAACTTTATTAGATTCATCTTTGTAAGGTAGGTTCTTGACTTTCTTCCCGCATTTCCTTTGACCGGTGCCTCCTCACGGCTCCGTCCATTAATGCTCCTTCTCATGGCTCCATTCACAACGTCTTCATAAATCCTGGTTCCTTTCGAACCTCTAGTCAAGTCTAAGATTCAAAACAAATTGAATCTTAGGTAACGCTTAACCTCATATGAAAGTATAACAAAGTATATGAATGACGAGATATTCATTACATTTCAAAGCATTAACCAATACATAGCACACAAGCGAGATGTAATGTCAACACAACAACAAAGTACATAGCACACAAAGACATGTAAAGTTATCTATACAAATCCATGTATAGTTAAATAGTCTGCACCACCGTGCCACGATGTACACTCGTGTCCTCGCGCTAGGAAAACAATCTCACGGCATTATCAAGACTATAACCCGTATCAATTTGAATGTATATAAACGGTGATTCAAGACGAGTCTTAACCACGGTGCATGACCCAAGACCAAGTCTTGTCCATGACTCTATGAAATCATTCCATCTCATACATGCATACAAGTCATATCAGAGTTAAAGTTACTGTACGCGAACGTACCTTCCTTCCGTGTGAATAGTAATTTACTATTTATGTATACGGTACTATTCATAAATACAGGTATTTATGAATAGTAATATGTCCGTCCTTCAAATCTGACTCCGGAATCCTCGGATATCCTAACATATTACCATATTGCTTAGAATAATATCCAAAAGGTTAATTTACCTTTCTACCCTTGGTGGATTTGTTATTACCATTTTGCCATTACATTTTATTTAATAAAAACGTTACTTTCAGCATTATGGCCAGATTTACTTCTAACTTTGAAAATTCATAAGTAATTCTAGAAAACTCGAAACGAGGATCCGTAAAATTCCCCGGAATCCTTAGGATGTCTAATTTTGTGGAAAAATACTGGTTCTTTTCCAGATTTTATGAACAGTTCCCAGTTTTCACGTGTTCATCATCTGCCCAGAAAATTTCCAGAAAACGTAGCCCAACTTTGGACATTTTTATCTTTTAGCACAGAACTCGAACTAATTCACTCTTGGTATATTTGAAAAGGTCTATATGTCTAATCTAACCATGAATTTTCTCAGAATTTTAGAAATTCAACTTCAATATAAAATACTGACGTTTTTACCCCTGACTTCAAAAATTGCTTACCGATAAAATTTCGCAGAGCTTCGCTATTTTATGATTAGCTTCCAAAAATTCTGCTATATAATCTTTTCCATCATTTTTTCGAAATAAAACCATTTCTAACCATAAAAACATGATAACAAAACTATATTGGAAAATTAAAGATCAAAACACTACTTATCTATGAATTTAAAACAAGAACTCAATAACTAGAGAACTTACCCTTGAAGAACCTTGCTACTACTTCTTCCTTGCTCCAAGAACTTCACTCTACTCACTCTCTAATCTTAAAATCAGATGCTTTGAGCTGATTTTGGTGTGAAGAATATGAAGAGAAGAGTCTTCTATTTATAGAAGAAATTCAAGGCTATTCCAACTACATTTCTTCCTTAACCAAACATTCCTTATAAACCAAACACTCTTCTTCCATCTACCAAAAACTACCATTCTAATTACCTATTCCATCCACCAAAAACTACCATTCCACTTACCTATTCCATCCACCAAAAACTACCATTTAATATTTATTTGCAAATATTAAATAAGTATTGGAAAATAAAATCCTTAATTCCATATAAGAAATTTTCTTCCATAATTAACTCTCTAGGTCATAAAATATTGGTTCTAAAATTTCTAGACCAAAAAGTATCCTCTAACTATTTTTCCTTGAATTATTGGGAAAATAGGCCTCAAAATCCAGAAAATAGCTTTAAAACTATTTAGGCCAAATTTTCATAATAAATTCCCATAAAATATTTCTTATTTCCAAATCCAAAGATTTGGGATATTACATTCCTCCTTTTGGTTATAAATTAATTACCTTTTTTATGTGCTATTTATATCATATTAAATAGCTCCAAAATAATGTCTCATAATTAACCATTCGTTAATTAATTCCAAAGTGGAATTTGGATGAAAATATAATCAATAGATTATAATTTCTTGAGACAAATATTCACCTTTGTATTTAATATGTATTATTTATCAAAATATAGTATTTATGATAAATAGGAATTTTAGGGTATTACAAGAAACAGAACCAAAAGCAGCAATTGTCGGATTAAGCAGAAGAAGTTGAATTGTGTGTGAATTGAAGATTGTGAACTTGACAACGTTGTGGATGAAGGTGAAGAAGGAAAAAAGTAGGTTTTTCAGGGTTCATCCCCTCCTTTTCGTCATAATGTAGCACAGTACAACATTGATTCTTACTCTCAAAACTTCAACGATGGTTACTCAACAGACCCAGATGACGCTTCTAGAACTTTCTCTGCTCCTTTTGCTATTTATTATTCTAAGTCTTTTGACAAGGGTAGTTTTGAAGTGCTTAGTGATGATAGAAGCAGTGTAATGAGTCCCTGAGTTCTTTTAGACCCGAAATATTCAGAATTTCATTTGGGTATCTACGTGTATCTCAAATGTTAATACATACACATATATAGAATTGTAATTTGTTAATTGTAAATTTGATGTCCAAGAATTAATAAAGTGATTTAATGTAAATTTTTTAATTTTAAATGCTTCATATAAAATTTAAAATAGGGTGAAGTGTCTATTTTGCCACAAAAGTTTTCACCGAGAGACAATTTTACCTCTAAAGTATTAAAAAATGAGCAATTTTGCCCTAGCCATTATTCCATTTAATTTTGAACATTAGTTAATCAAATATGCTAAGCTAACAGTCCACGTATCATCCACATCATTTTTCTTAAGGTGCAAATTAAATCCCCATAAGGATAAATACTTACATACTCTAGGAACACCACTTCATCTATACTCTAACTGATTAAAATACAACAACTCATACAATTTTAATCTTATATGCCACATAAGCCATATGGAGAAATTTAAATTTATGATTTAAAAAAACATAAACTTTATAATTTAGAAAAACAAAACAACACAATTCTCTTCCATGAATTGTCTTTTAAAATCATCTACCATGTAGAATTAAAATAAGATAAGTTGTTGTATTTTAATGGGTTAAGTAGCAAATTTGCCTCGGAAGTTTTTGCTGACGAGCAATGTTGAATTGGAAGTTTTTCTTATCTCAATGTTGCCCATTTTCGTTAAAAAAATAATGGTCAACGTCAAATTTTTTGCGATCATTATTAGTTTTTTAACATAATAGGCTAACATTGTATGTTTTGAAAATTTTGGGGCAACATTGAGACAAAAAAAACTTCCAGGGTAACATAGCTCTTGGGCTTATACTTCTAAGGCAAATTTGCTACTTAACACAATTTTAATTAGTCAAAGCACAAATGAGGTGACACTCATAAAGTATGTCAATATTTCTCTCCTGAAAGCCTATGCATCATCTACTTCATTTTATTTAAAGTTAGATTTAAAACTTTTGGGGCAAATTTACATCTTAACAAAAATGCGTGGATGACAAGTGGACTATCACTTTAACAAAATTTGTTAAACTAATAGTCAAAATCAACGGGGATATATATCATGCCAGGGCAAAATTGCTCCATTTTTTACACTTTTAGAACAAAATTGCCACCTGAAAAACTTTTGGGGTAAAATTGCTCCTTGGTGAAAACTTCCAACGCAAAACATCTTTGTCATTCATTATAGGGTTAAGGAGCGCTCAGCACCACGAAGTTTGCCCCCAGGAGCGTCCAGCACCACGAAGTTTTTTTGGGAGCAAAAGTAGACATAACGTTACGTTTTGGGAGCGCCCAGTACCACGACCGTTAGTTGACCGTCAGCTTGGATGGAATGATGACGTGGCGATGACAAGATGACGTGGGCGCTGACTAGGAATAAAAAATTATAAAAAATTGAAAAAAGAAATCAAAAAATTGAAAAAATTCAAAAATTCAAAAAAAAAATCAAAAAATTTAGAAAAAAGATTCAAATAATTAGAAAAAAAATAAGGAAAAATTTGAAAAAAAAAATCGAAAAAACTTGAAAAAATTCAAAAAATTAGGAAAAAATTAAAGGGAAAATTCCAAATAAATACTATTTGAATTTTTACAGACCCCAGAAGTCTGTCGAATTTGTAAATACTATTTGAGAGATATACAAATTTGGGTCAAATTACCGTTTTACCCTTTAGTGTTAAATAAATAAAATAAAATAAATTGTGACATCCTAAAATTATGGCCGGCCGGTGGTGGCAGGGCGGTGGGGGTGTATGGCCTAAAATTATTCCCAACTATTTGTCCTTAATTTTTATGGGAAAATATGCCTTTACTTCCAAATATTAACCTTTTAATTTATCCGGACTAAATTTCCTATAATTTATTCCTTATAATATTTTTAATATCCTAAACTCAAAATTTAGGATGTCACAATTTATTTTATTTTATTTATTTAACACTAAAGGGTAAAAGGGTAATTTGACCCGAATTTGCATATCCCTCAAATAGTATTTACAAATTCGACAGACTTGGGGACCTGTAAAAATTCAAATAGTATTTATTTGGAATTTTTCGCTTTAATTTTTTCCTAATTTTTTGATTTTTTTTTTTCTAATTTTTGATTTTTTTTAAATTATTTGATTTTTTTTTTCGAATTTTTTCAATTTTTTTTTTCAATTTTTTTAAAATTTTTTTATTCTAGTCGGCGCCACGTCATCTTGTCGGTGTCACGTCATCATTCCATCCAAGCCGACGGTCAACTAACGGCCGTGGATCGGGCGCTCCCAAAACGTAACGTTATGTCTACTTTTGCTCCCAAAAAAACTTCGTGGTCTTTGGACGCTCCAGGGCAAACTTCGTGGTCTTTGGCGCTCCTTAACCCTTCATTATAACTTACGAAATATTAAATTGGACAAATAATTTTTGGTTCCCCAAGTTTGCTCTAATTTTGACTTTGTTCCCTCAAGTTTTAAACAAGAGGTTTTGGTTCCTCTAAGAGCAACCTACATTCTTTTGATTTTGACTGCTACGACCCATATGTCTAGAAATCTCTCTTACAAGATTGTGGAGCATTAGGTTCAAAGGACTTAACAGAATGTTCTATTTTATAAAAAAGTTAGATCCTTTTTTAAACAACAAATCCTTTGAACGTAAAGTTTGTTCAAATTCCATGGTTGGTCTCATTAACCCACATACTTTTTTTCCACTTGACATAACACGATAACCCATTTGAATCTGACCTCAAAAGGTGAAAAAGTACAGTCACACTCCCACTTTCAAAAATTGAGTCTCGGATATATATGTAATTGCTGACAAAGCAAGAAACTTTATAGCATTATTTCAAAAATCAGCTTCGATTTCTTTTTTCATTCATCTGCATAAATTAAAACCACGTCACGCCTTATCTTCATCCTTTCAAAACTAACGATAAAGGTAACGAATTTGGCAGTAATGTTTAGTAACAGTAAACTAGATCTGCATGTTGGTCCATTCAATTACTATTACTTTTTAACACATCATGCGTTGCGTCAGACTTTTTGTCCACATCAATTAATTTGCCTATAAATAACCTACCTACTCTCTATGAACCTCAAACACAACATTGCTCCCAGAACCTAATCTCTCTCTCTCTCTCTCTCTCTCTCTCTCTCTCTCTCTCTCTCTCTCTCATATCTATTTGTCTGTCTCAATCACTTTCTTCCCAGTTCAACCTAGTTGTGGTAACCATAAGCAGAAGCAGAAGTTATATTGTGTGTGGATCGAAGATGGAAAACCTGAGAAAATTGTGGAGGAAGATGAAGAAGGAAAAGAAGAGGTCGTTACAGTACGACATTGATTCTTACTCTAAGAACTTTGACGATGGTTATAATTCCTCCGATTCAGATAATGCTTATTCATCTTTTTCGGTTCGTTTTGGCATTCTTAATTCCAAGGGTTCTTTCGACAAGCGTTGTGAAGAGACTAGCAGTGATGATGACACCAGCAGCCAAATGAGTTGTTGATATGATCAGTTCTTATATTTAGACCAGAAATCGTAGGTGCAGCTTACCTGTAAACACATATATGGAATTGTAAATTGTTAATTAATTGTGATCTTGTTGATTCTTAAGTTGTACTTAATTGTAGCTGAAACTACTATTAATTTATTAGTTTTTTATATTTATATTAATTTTCATCTAAGATTCTGTTTTTGACAGTTATATACTTACATTAATTACACTGACAAAATCAACCGATTTTTAACCCAGAAAAGAAGAGGTTTGAGTCGGATCCTTACAAGTTCATCTGGTGACAAAAAGGAAAAATAAAAAACAAAGGATCTAAAGTAGATAATATTTACTAACAAGGACTATAGAAATTGTAATTATTTAAAATGACCAATGAAAAAAAATAAAATTAAAAGTACTAAATTGCCCCAAATCAAACCTCCTACATTTTCTCCTATATCCTAGGTTTATAACTAATATGAATTTCTAAATTTAATTACATTAAACACAATTTCTCTATTTTTTTTTACCACTTACATAGATATTTATTATAAAAATAACACAAACATATTTCAGTTTTGTAAAAATTATAATTTTATTTTTAAAATCGACATAAAAATTAATTAAAAATAATATTATATACTGTTAGGAAGTTTCAAATTTTTTATAATTTGTTATAAATGTTAAAGAAATATTATAAGTATCTAATTTTTTAAAAACTTTTGATCGGGTCATGTTCAGCGGGAGCATGGCCTTCCACTATTGTTGATGGCACAATATAACAAATCAAACCCTCTATTTATAAAACTATAAATTATAAATAATATGACTCATTTTTTTTCATAATCTCTAATGATATTCTAGTTAACATGTTATAAATTTTAAATTAATATTGAGACCATATCAATTTTTTATTAATATAATATGATGTTTCAATTTTTGACACAATCTAGTAACGCTTTATTTTTGTTATTGAAGCCCACACAACTAGTTCTATAAAATATAAAATGTTTTAATTTTTTTGTTTTGGTTGATAGACTTTTTTTTCCTGATTTTGGAAAAAAATAATGATATAACAATGATATGATTATGAAATGTTAGTTAAAGTTGAAAAAAATGATGATTTTGGCAGTGGTAATTTTGGTGGAAATAAAATTCAAATTATTTTTAAAAGAAAATGTGGGACACATTAAAGTAGAGAATATAGGAAGTTTAATCAATGGCTAGTTAATATTCTTAAATTTATATTTGATAATTGGTCTTTATAAATAATTATAACTGGTCCTTCCTAATAAATATTATTCTCTATAGGTCATTCTCTATAATTTTCCCTAAAAAACCTTAAATGGCATTTTCTGTAATTATTGATTGTTATAACTTGTAACCAGGTGATCATCAACTTTATTCAACAGTATATGTTTATATTTTTCGAACAAAAAAAAAAAGAGATTATTTTTAACACAGCGTTTGAATTTGTTTGAGTGATTCCTAAAATATTTATCAATGGAGGAAATGAATGTGGTTGTCGTTTATGTGTATGCCTCTCTATCTATTTACACATAAAAAGAAAAACAAATTGATATTTTAATTTTAAATACAAGAAGTTTGGAAGCGGCTATGATCCTCTGCCCTTAGCGTCCTTTGCGGTCCACTTCAGCTTATACATTGACAGATAGCCGAAGTGGACCGCATTGGTCCCTTTTTCTTTTAAAAAAAAAAAAAAACAGGCGAAAAAACGACCATTACATCCACTTCGGCTTATACGTCGACAGATAAGCTGAAGTGGACCGCAGTGGACGCTAAGGCAGTTTTTCTTAAAACAAAAAAAAAAAAAACAGCGAAAAAATGACCATTGCATCCACTTCGGCTTATACGTCGACAGATAAGTCGAAGTGGACCGCAGTGGATGCTAAGGCAGAGGACCGTAGCCGCTTCCAAGAAGTTTACTTCGAAATAACCAAACCACTTTTCTTCCTTTTTACTTTTTTGATGGAAAGAGAATAAAGTTATTAAGATAAGGATTACGTTAAGAAAAAGTTTTCTTCAAATTAAAAGTGATGACTCTCATGACGTGTTTTCCTTTCTTTCTTTTTTCCTACTCTGGGTTGTCTTTTTTTTTTTTTTTTTGGGAGGGAGGGGACTGAATACTCTGGTTGTCATAGGTTGATTATATAGTTAATGTAACATGTATTTATTTTTTAAAACACCATAGTCATCTTTCTTAATTTTCTTATTTCCTCTCCTTTTTTATTATTGTTGAGGGAACATGAATAAGGGTAAATTAAGAAAAGATTAACAAATATGAAAAATATATCTTATATTTAGGACCGATATTAACTCTTCAAACATGTCTTTTATTAAAGACTAGAGGGAGTACAGAGTATAGGAACAGAAAATCTAAACAGAATTTTCAATTGAATCTATTATACAAAATTTGGATGCTTGAATGCTTGATAACTTGTTGTGTTCGTAGAATATAAATATACTTAGCAAGCCTACATAATTATATAAGACTTGTCTCAAGTACTAAACATAGGAGTTAGTTAATTAGAAAGTTTACTTTAATCATAATCTACTTTATCTTTTTAATTTATAATACTTTCTTTAAATTATCCTTGCTAGTTGCACATATTAAGAGGGTTTCCTTTAAGAGGTAATTTCAACGCAATTATGTGATTGAAAAGTTTGGGAAACTAACACACATTCTTATTTATAAATAAATAATTTAACCACTTTTCTTAATTTCTGCAAATTAGCTATCTAACTTCATACATTAAGTATAGGAAGGAGTAATATAATTGGAATGCTCTTAGTGGGTTGAAAAACACTAACAGATAGTTTTAATTGCAATTAAAATTTCAGACATTAACCAATTTTAACTATCCCCATATGATAAATCTAACTAGCTAGCTACCGCCTCTATTCGCCCTTCTCTTCATAAGATCTCAAACTGAAATAAGGAAAATTGGATCAAACAAAATCTATAAAATAACAAAGTACGTATAGCAGCAAAATTTTAGTATATACATAATCTCTTCTGTGATCTGATTATATGACATATTGGGTTCAAAGAATTTAAAACGGAATGTTCCATTTCATAAACAACTAACTCTCTCCTTTTTTTGGTCAAAAAACAACTCACTCTTTTTGGAAACAACAATTTCTTGGTATATGCAAACAGCACTTGTCTCCTTTGGTTCATCTCATTATTAGCCAACACACTTTTTTACCACTTTGACATCACACAGTAATAGCCCATGTTCATCGATCTGACTTCAGTTTCAAAAAGAAAGTGTTACTTACGCATGTATGTGTGTGTGTGTAGTTGCTGACAGAGCAAGAAACTTTTTAAAGCATATCCTCCGAAGCCCCAAACAACTTTGGTTCTTCTTTATTCATTTCAACTACCACGTCATGCACGCTTGATTCGGTTCCTTTTTACTTAACACGTCGTGCGTAATTCAGAATTTTCCTCCACATTATGCTTCTACATCTTTCTCTGCTGAAAGTTCTTAATTTTCTTAATTAACTTTTTTTTTTAACTCCCAGAAGACCCAAAAGTCAAGAAATCTCTTTTAGGATTGTGACTCATACAGGTTCAAAGGATATAACAGAATGATCGATTTTATAAACAGCTACCTGTTTCTGGGAAAAATAAGTATTTTTTGTATGCAAACAATGTTTGTTAATTGTCACAACAAAAGAAAACAATGTCTGTTAATTTCCATGGTTCATTTCACTAGCCAACACACTTTCTTCCACTTGACCTCACAGAAAGACAGCCCATGTGGAGCTGACTTCATAAGTCGACAAGGTACAGTCACACACCATTTTCAATAAATAAATTAAGTCTTATTACATATGTGTGTACTTGCCGACAATATTGCAGCAACTTTTATAGCAATTTATTTGCATAAATTAAAATAACGTCATGCTTTATCGTGATCCAATAAAAACTAACGACAAGGGTACTGAGAATTTGGCTATAAAGCGTAGTGATGATGAAGATAACTGCAGCTAAATGAGTTCTTGATCATTTCTTTAATTTACCTGTAAATACTTAATTGTGAATTTTGATCTTAGTTGTAGCTAAATAATGATAATTTAGCGATTTTCATGTATTTAATATTGTAGGCTTCACTGAAAAATTGACCAGCATGAAACCCAAAAAGAGAAAAATGTTTGAGCTGGATCCTTACTTAGCTTGCTTTACCAGATAAAAAAAAATTCTTATATAATTTTTTTTTCTACGCATATATAGCTGTTGGTATTAGCCTTCGTTGTATTATAAATTTTCTTTTCGAATTATTTCTTTAAAAGCACAATTGATGATATTGAATTAACGTGGATTTGATTAGGACTATTCATTATAATTAATAACAATTTTGTAACAATTTATTTGCCTTATAAATTGTTGCATTACAAAAATGAAAAGGTAAAAACAAATTGAAAACAAATTCGTTGGTCTCTCTTGCTTTTATTTCCAACTTTTTCCACATGGCGTGTTTCCTAGCAATTTGTGTTTAATTATGGATGGGATCTTTAACTCAAACTGAAACTTTTTGGTCAAACTTGTGTCAACAATCAAACTTATGAACTTACGATGGCTCTCTTTCTCTCTCTCTCTCACACACACACACTTCATCTTATCCTTCTTATAAGGACCAGTTACCAACTTTACATAGTTAAGTGGAACAATAGCTAATTAAGTAAGTATCCAAAAAATGTTGTTATGGTCGAAGCAACAAGCATAGGCATGGTTTTAGGTAGCACCCATAAACATTAAAAGCAAGTTGCGACATCCAAATGGAATTAATTAAAGACCATTTAGCCGAATAAAAATTGACAAAACAAGATCATCAGGTATTGAACGAACAAAAATGAAAAGACAGAAAAAAAGGGGTATACCACCCCGGTCACACTACAAAAAAACTGATTTTTAGTGGCGACATTCAGCGGCGACTTTTAATGTCGCCACGGAAAGTTAGACTTTTAGCGGCGACAATGGCGTCGCCGCTGAAAGTTAATACTTTCAGGGGCGACTTTTAATGTCGCCGCTAAAAGGTATAGTTTCAGCGGCGACTCTTATATGTCGCCGCTGAAAGGGTGTTTCAGCGGCGATTTAGTGTCGCCGCTGAAAGCCTTATTTCCAATTTTTCCCTCCAACTTGTTCATGCCCTCCAAAAATTTTGTAGATTCCCTCCACCTTGAGGGCTTTTCTTTTCATCTTCCTACTTTTCAATGGTTCAAAAATTACTTTAATGTCTTAGGTCATTTTAGCTGTGAATCCTCTTCCTCAACACGCCACACTTAAATCTGCCGTCGCCTGAGGGTAGACGCTCACTTTGGTCTTTGATGTTCAAGTCTTCAACGCCGAGGGTCTCACTGCCATGGGTCTTGCAAATCTCGTCGTGGGTCCTTGGTCCACCGTCGTTTGCCTCAATCAGGTACTACTTCCTCCTCCTCTTCCATTTTCCCCTGCCATGTTCGATTTTGTTGTCAAGGTTGGTCTTTTAGTGCAGAGAAAGCCACACCCTTAATTAATTCTCTGGTTTTTGTTCTCCCGCAGCTTCATTCTCAATTTCTTCATCTCCGAGTTTCGCGGCTTCAATTCGAGTTCAGGTATCCATCCTTTGCTCCTTGTCTCTCTTTTTTGTTCTCTAGTTTTCGATGCTTCAATTAGAACTTTCAAACCTCCTGATTCACTGAATCCTCCTTTAATATTTTTCTCTTTCTCTGCCTTTTCATTGCCAACGCTTTTCGGCGGCCAGAAAATGAAGGTTCAAACGGAGAGATCTTTGCCAAATCATGCCATGTCAAATGGGGCTGATGTCGATAAAGATGGGGCCGAGATATTCATCCCTCCTCTAAACTTTGCAATAGTGGATAATGGCATTTTCAGGGCTGGGTTCCCTGATTCTGCCAATTTGGGTTTGATGCCTTCAAGGTTTGTATTGTTTCTGCTCTTAATTGCCACCGTTGACCTCTTTTTTTTAAAAAAAAAAAATATATTGTCTGATTGTCAGTAACTACCGAGATTTGGTTGTTCCAGCATGTTCTCATAATGCTTCTGAAATCATCCAACATTGATAGCAATAGTGTAGGCATGCGTCAAAATGCTTTGCTCATAATTTGCTTTTTCACATGCAAAAGTTCTATGACATTTTAAATGTGAGATTGATTCATTTGAAAACCACTAATCAGTCTACTTGGTAAGAATATTAGATGTAACAAGGGAAAAGTTATTGGATTAGTACAGTTGAATTTGGGCATTAAGATTCATATGTCTATGTCAAAATTCAGACTCGATCAAGTCCTTTAAAAATTCTTTGGAAGCTAGTAGGCTAACTAAACCAAGTAACTTCTTCCAACTGAAGCATAGTTGAATTTGGGCATTAAGATTCATATGTCTATGTATGCGGATCATGAACTTGGTTTTTGTAGCAATTTTTCTTAATCAAGTAATTTATGTGAACTAACAGAACCAGTAGTGGCTTTCAAGTTGTCCAAGAGAAAACTTGATGACAACCTGCAAATACTTCATAGTATACTTTATGGGAAGCGAGCAAAGGTGAAACATCCACCTAGATTCTAGGATTCTTTGGGTTTCTTGTAATGAAAAGTTCTCCCTTTTCTTCACTAATTGTCTATGAACACTTAACCTATGGCTGTTCATTGAATATTAGTGACATGGTTTCCTATGCAGGCTCTGACTTTAAAGAAGAATATTGGTCAGTTTTCTGGCTATGTGTGGGTTGAAAATGAGGTACATTTTTGTTTATAATATGAACATCTGCTTGATTTTCTTAATTCTGCTGGTGAATTGTAATGGATTTCATGTCTCGATATCCTTTTTCCTAAAAATTTTCAATGTCTCGGCTATTACTAATTTGTAGTTGTGATTACTGTTTATACAAGGATAAACACAGAACCAAGGTAAAGGAGAAGCTTGATAAGTGTGTAAAAGAAACGTTGGTCTATTTTTGTGATGTGCTTAATATTCCAATATCTAGGGGAAGTGTGAAGAATGTGAATATTGTTGTGATAATATCCTTTCCTAGCTTAACTTGCAATCTTTTGTTTTTCCTACATTTTATGCGAGAAATTTTGATTATGTGTAGATATAGCGTAGATATATTACCCTAGAAGACTTGCAGAGAGGCTGCAATCAATGTGGCTAGAATGGTAGAACTTCACGGAGGTCATTTGTTGAGCCATGAGAGGATCGAAGAGGTATAATTTTCTTGTATATTATGTGCAAGGAATCGAGTTATTGCGTAGGCAATGAAATTGGCACTTTGGATCTTCACTCAGCATTAGAATTTACTATTGGCATTATTTGATTACACATGATATTGGAGATGAAAAAGGAAATTGCAAATTACAGGTCAATCAGGCTCTTTTAGACCTGATTAAAGGCATCCGAATTGAACATGAACGCACATGATTGGAGTAATTTGCCAAAGCAAAACTCCAGTGAGTAATCTACTTGTTTCTCAACAGCTCTATGCCTTCCCCTTCTTTGTCTCTTTAATGTGATCTAATATATACACTGATATTTTGCAGGGGAAGAAATTTTGTTACGACATATTTCTAGCTTTAACCAAGAGGTAGTCAAAATGATATTGCAATTGAACATGGGATTGCTTCTACATGGTTTAAATTGCTTTTGGGTTTCTTGAGAACAAAGAGTTGTTAAGGTTGTCCACATTTCAGGTTTCTCCTTCTCTTTTTGTCATCTCTCTTTTTTTAATTCTTTGATGTCTATATCTTTCTCATCTTGCATCAATAGCATAAAACAATTATCTTCTATATTGATGTTGCCATGTCTTATTACAGGTTCAAGGAGAAAATGAAGCATGGATTTGGCATGAAACCACCCAGAGCAGTTTCTTAATCCAACAAGTATGGACTTTTACAGGTTCAAGAAGGAGGACTGTGCTCTTTTCTTTTTGTAGAATTGCAAATATTATTTGGGATTGGATCACAAATCCAGTTTGGAAATTTGACCAGACATCGGAAATTTAGCCACATTATTTGGGATTGTGTGCACGACTTGCATATAGAAAACATTGGTTCCAGTTCCAGTATTCATTTTGATTGATTTTATTTAGTTTCAGGTAGTATTGTCATTTTCATTTGTTAAAAATTGTAATTTTTATAGTGTGAACTTGTTGCAGGGATCGTAGGAAAATTTCTCTGTTAATATGATATAGTCCAAATATAATTGGAAATTTTGAATTTGTTATGGTTGTGAAATTATGCCCTTCATTTTCCTTTTGCATTTTAATTTTATGGGCAAAATAGTGTTAATATCAATAAAATTAATTTGCGACTTTTAATAAAAAAGTTGAGTTAAATATAGAGGTCTCATTTGAATTTGAAGTAAATATTTCTGCCACCGAATTGAAAGTAGAACCAAAAGAATACTAGTAATATGCTTGTACAAGAATGAAATTGGTAGGGATGATTAAAAAAAATAGCAATAAATTAAACCAATACTTAAAAAAAAAAATTGTGACTTTCGGCGGCGACATTTGTCGCCACCGAAATATGTATCAGCAGCGACTACTTAGTCGCCACCAAAATAAGAATCAGTGGCGACAATTTTGTCGCCGCTGATTCATGTTTTCGTGGCGACAAATTGTCGCCGCCAATACATGTTTCGGTGGCGACAATTGTCGCCACCTATACCCCACTTTCAGCAGCAACACTTGTTTTGGGGGATTTCTGATGTACTTTTAGCTGCGACATTTTGTCGCCACTGATTGTATACTTTCAGTGGCGACAAAAAAATGTCGCCGCCAAAAGTATTGGCGACAGTGATATAGGTGGCGAACGATCTACTTTTAGCGGCGACAATTTGTCACCACTGAAAACCTTTCAGCGGCGACTTTTATGCTTTCAGTGGCGACTTTTGTCGCCGCCGAAAGTCATTTTTTTTGTAGTGTCATAAAGTCACTTTTAGAAGAAATTTTTGGCTCCACACAAAAGTCACTTAGAGAGGTATTAATAAATATTTTCCAGTTTTACCCCTATTAATGACACAAATGAAAGAGGTGATATGTATAGCATATCTTTCAATACACTTTTTTAATAAGGACAAACTTTAAAAAATACTATTAATTTAAGACATATTTAAATGGCTTAACTGTCATTAATTGATTCCTGAAAATTTGTTGAAAGTGGAACAAATATAGGAGCTTCATACTTGGAACCCATACATTGTTGAGTTTGAGCCTTTAATATTAGACCTAATAAAATGAAGTAGGGTCTAATGGCGTTGAATGAGGTTGTCCTTTTGCAACCATATATAAACCTATTGGTTTTGCAATTGGGTGTAAATGTCGGTCTGTATTGTAACACCCCAAATTCTGTAGCATAAATCGTGCCGGTGACACATGGTTTTAAAAATTTTATCAGAGTTTGAGGTGCTACAGCTTAGCATTTTGCGGAAACGGAGAGCATGTACTAAAAATTTGAACAACGAGTTTAACGATGAGCAACTGATGTAAAATACTCAGACATATGATGATGCCTGACGTATACTGATATATTAAAAATTTCCCAAAGGAATGTTCATGTGATACAGTAATACAAAACTAAATAATTACATTTCTTCTATGTAACTATACCCTCTTCCTCCAAGCCTTGAGTAGTCTTGGAGCATAGAACCTAACTCAGTTAAATCATCCTATTTGGCCAGGCTGGGTAGGTCTAGTGGGAGTCTCACCGAGTATTTACGGCGACTGATTGACTGAACCATATAGACAACCCTTTCTAGTTTAAGCACCAAATAATATGAAGTAACCTTATTAGATTCATCGTAAGGTAGGTTCGTTATCTTTCTTTCGCGTTTACTTTGACCGGTGCCTTCCCACGGCTCCGTCCATCGGCTCCATCTACTGGTACCTTCTCTGGTTCATGATTCTTCCCTGTCTATTAATTAAGACTGAGGTCCAATGCCCATCGGACCTCAGGTAACGGTTAACCTCATGCTTATGTAAAAAGTATATGTGGAATAATATGAGAGAAGAAATGTATTCTCATTGATATATTGATAGTGAAGATACAATTCCTACTTATACACAAATAGAAGGACAGAATAGTAAAGATGTAATACCCTACAATCGGACTTATGATAAATATCATAAATTTAGTAAATAATACCTATTGGAAATAGGTGAATATGTGGTCTCAAATAATAAGTTAAAATTATCTTATTTTCTAAGGTAATTTCTATTGAAATTAGGGTGAATAAAGAGCTAAAATGTATTTTTAGGCATTAAATGGCCTAAAAATATTATGATAAATCCTAAGTGGCAGTAAAATATTTATTAAAAATTAGAAAGTATGTTGTCTCTAATTTTAAGAATTTTTGGGATAATTTCCCTTGAAAAATAATGAGACAAAATTAAATATTATTTTGGGGATCATAAGTGACCCCATGATTTTTAATATTTTACATGGGATATAAAATACCAATGTAAGTAAAATAGTTGTGAGATAATGATTTATCCTAATTAAGAAAATTATAAAAAATTAGTAAGTGGCTAATCTGGTAATTAATGGGATAATTAAGGTATAGAGTAAATGAATTAAAAATAATTTAAATAATTATTTTTAAGGGGGCTGAAATTCGAAATTAAAAAATAAATAAAAATAAAAATAATAAAATATTTTATGCTTAGAAAAATAAATAAAAATAAAAAAAAAAAATATCTAGATATTTTAAATAAAATAATAATATATATGGTAAAGAGCCAACAGACATTTGAGAATGGATAGAAATAAATTCCTACACCAAAATATAGGGATATAGTCTAAGTCATCTGGACTTTTTATAAACCAGTGAAATTCTACCTCAGAGTGGACTGTCTTAGAAGTCATTTCTGAAACCAAATGAGTCATTAAGATACAGGATAAATAAAGAAAAGGGCAGATAGTAGAAATGAGAACCTATACAAAACGAAATAGTTGTGACAAACCAGGGATAAGGTTTCTTAGGTCAGGACATATTATTTAACCAATAATTATTATCCGAAGTTCGGCACTCCCGGAAGTTATTTCCGTAACCGATGGCGTCTGTCCGAAAATGTTCAACAGGCAACGGAATGCCCTTAATGGGATCATAAATTTCATTAACCCAGATATTCCTACAGAGGAAGAATGGAACTTCAAAACATTGCTTTCAGATTTTTTAGATTTTCCCAGACTACGCGATTCGGACACCGATCAGGGAACTTTATCGATAAGTCAGCAAGATGACATCATCTTCTTCTAGAAGGATGACATAGGCAAGACATGTGTAAGGCCAAGATGAAGCCATTTGTCCAAGTGCGATCCGACGGCCGAAAAGCGATCTGATAAAGCATGAATAGTAACCCATTTTCTTCTATAAATAGAAGCCTTCCCCTTCTCATTTCTTCACCCCAAAAAGGCAGCATAGAGAGAGGTTAGAGAGAAGGAAGAGCCCGGAGAAATTCTAGCCGAGCCCTGGGTAAGTTCTTCGGTCCTTGGTCTTTAGTTTCGGTAGTTTTTCCGGTAGATGTAGTAGAAATGCTAGATTTATCTTTAATTTTTCAAGATAGTCTAGATATCATATTTAGGGGTAAATATGGTATTATTTTCGAAAATATTTTTGGGGGAAGAGATATGTCAAAATTCGGGAGAGATAAAGTCAAAATAGCGAAGCTCTGGCGAAATTCTGCCGATTAGGGGGTCAGGGGCAAAATGGTAATTTGTACCTAAAATGCCTGTTATGATGCCAAATCTTTATAAATGTGATATTATCTTTATAGGATATCTGTAATCATGAACCGCAGTCAAACCGCTGTTTTCTGTCAGAAATACCGTTTTTTGTCAAACGTGCCGTTTTTCGTCAACGAAGGTACGTTCGCGTACTGTAATACTAACTCTGATATTTATTGTATGCATATATGTGTTATGTGTATGTTATGCTTATGTGAGGTCATTGATAGCTCTATGGTATGTTCCTTGTACTGTTATTATGCTTGCTGGGTGTTGGGATACGTTTGCTAGGTGCGAGATGCTTGGTGCAAATTGATTGCTAGGTGTAGACCGTATGCTAAGTGCGACATATCTGCCAGGGGGCTTATATGTTGTTGTGATATGCTTGTTTGTTGTGCTGATATACTGTATATGTAAATATGAGGTTAACCGTTACACGAGGTTCAATGGGTATTGAACCTCGGCTCCCGCATATAGCGTCGGGCTCGGGAGAGGACCGAGGACCGAGGAGAGGAGGCAAGCAGCCGCATAGAGACCCGGCCGAAGACTTCCTTCGTTGTTATTTACTTTGAAAACTTTCGGTCAGTGTACCGTTACTGTAAACAGCCAGACTTACGGCATTTGAAATATAAGTATCAGTTACTCTTACGCTCTGATGCTCTACTCTGATGAAAAAAAAATTATACTGCTTTTGAAAATGAGATGTTACAAAAGATACAAAAGGACCCTATAGAGGCTGGAGGATAGTACAGGCTGGAAGATAGTGGAGATTCCAGCCTAGTAGATAAGTCCCTGTGGAGACAGTGTAGAGTGGACAGCTAGGGGTTACAACTATGCAGATAGTGGAAATATGATAATTAATATAATATTCCAACACTCCCCATCAAGTTGGATCATGGTTGTTAATCATATCCAACTTGCAATTTTCAAGTGGAGATCTGATGCTTCTTGTAGTGTCATCATGCTTCTGCCTGTGTACTCTGAGGTTGATCATGGACCATGAGACTAGAAATGGCTTACAATATGACGACAAGGAATGTTGATCTCGAGATAGCAACAGATACTCGACCACATGAGAGTTACTGGCTGTGACAAGTCTGATGGGCAAAAGATGTAGGTTATGGTTTCCAAATCTGAGGTTCATCACCCATACACTCTCCCCCTGAATTGAAGAATGGTTACTTTTCTCTCTTGTCAATGAATTCCTGGTAAGCTCGCAAACGGACATGCGCCGATATTGGTTCCAGAGAATACTGATTATGACAAAGTGTACCGGTCTAGCTTGATGCTAGCCAAGGTGGTGTTGGTTCAGGAAAGACACCCCTATTTATATCCTCAGAAAGATGGTTTCCAGTAACCAAGGTAGACTTTGGGTCTGGTAGTCCCTTGTTTGAGACAGTCTTTTTCTTCCCTAGCGGTGCTTTCTTCTCCTATCCTCTTTTTTTGGTGGTGAGATCGAGGCTGTCTGACGGTGAAGGTAGCAATCTGTGTTGCTCTTGCAATTTTCTTTGCTTATGGCAATCTTCGTTGCTCTGGCAATCTTCGTTGCTTTGAGTTCTCCTACCGCGGCACTCTCTTCTCCTTTCCACTTTAGGAAACAACACTCGCTGGAAATTTGTTGATGTTGGGAATTTTTATTGCAACATATGAAGGTCCCATAACTGCTTAAGTCTCCAAAATCCTTAGGCTTGTATTTCTGAGTCTCAGATGCCCACTTACTTTTTCTGGACTCTGGACTTGTACTCCTGTTTGAGTCTCAGAGGCCTACTTACTTTAGGCTTGTACTCCTGTTTGAGTCTCAGAGGCCTGCTTACTTTAGGCTTGTACTCCTTTTTGAGTTTCTGGTCTGAGCTCTGTCTCACCGGTGTCTTCTGGCCGGACTCTGAATCCCTGTCTCTGATGCAGGTGATGATGGGTTTGAAATCACCAGTGGAGTTCCGAAGTTTCTGTCCCTCTCGGTTCCAGAAAACTTCAAAATGACAATTTAAACCTTTGAATTTGAAGAATAACAATTCTATCTTCGAATTTCTGAAATGAGAGTTTAGTCCCTCAATTTAGCAAATGACAGATTAGTCTTCTAATTTGAAGAATGACATATTAGTCTTGCCATTAAATCTGTCCACAGTTGTTGAAATAATCCAGCCCAACAGTTGCCCAATCCTTTGAGCCCGTACACGCAGGTTTGAGAAGGAAAAATCTGCCCTTGTCATGTGCCTCTTCTTTCCTTCGATGCAGAAGACGATGATTGCTATGTTCTCTTCCTTTTTCAAACATATGGGATCCAAAATCCCACTAGTCAAAAATGACATCTTTAATCATGGGAGAATTGCTTTCATGCACCTAAAAGGAAAACGTGTGGACTTTGTGGGTGAATTGCTGCTGTCCTGCGCCATGTGAGGTGGGACCCATCACTGTTCATGCGCACTATTCGAAGAACACTGTTCACTTTTTTTTTTTTTTTTTTTTTTTTTTTGGTAATCTGCTTTGTAAATCCACATGCGCACCAGTCTAAGCAGCTTGCAATTTTCCATGCTGTCACCCATTATTAGTGGTGGTCCCTCCTCCTTTTTCAGACACTATGCATGCGTGATTGCAGGAACAACCAGCTTTGTCTCATACCTTTAATGAGGTCTAACTTTTGTCTCCTTTTTATTGCCTTTTCTTTACTTTGTCGTGCTCCATTCTGTCTTCCATATCTCTTCCTTTTCTGCACTGTGCAGAACTGATTGCCTCCTTTTTTTTTTGAATTATTTGGGTCATACATCGTGACTTCTTCCTCTTTCATATTACTATCTTCTCTTCTTCCTTTTATTTTCTTCACAACGTCGTATGAGAACCAGACACTCCTTCATTTTTGTTAGTTCCCTATGTGTTTTGATGATAACTGACAATTGTAAACGCAAATTAAAATGTGTTTTGGAAAGTTGAAAAATATTCTGTCAAGTGAATACTCAAGTATTGGTTTCATTACTCAAGTATTGAGTTGACAGTGAATGGCTCCTTCGTGCAAAAATGATCATTACTCAAGTATTGATTCCAATACTCAAGTAATGAACTTAGAGAGCATTTCAAGTTTTTCACAATAAGTCAATACTCAAGTATTGGTTCCAATACTCAAGTATTGATCTTACGTAAAACTCTTTCGCTAAAAGGCAAAAATGCCAATACTCAAGTATTCATATGAATACTCAAGTATTGGTCAAACAGAAAAATCATTAAAGTATTCAACATGTGAATACTCGAGTATTGGTTTGAATACTCGAGTATTGGGCAAACAGAAAAGTTTCAAATTTTTTCACATGTTTATCAATACTCAAGTATTGAAATGAATACTCAAGTATTGAAGTGTGTAAACTTCACTAATATTGAAAACAGTTCAATACTCAAGTATTGAGTTGAATACTCGAGTATTGACCACGTAAAGTTTCGCTATTTCCAAGTAATTTGAATACTCAAGTATTAAGGCGAATACTCAAGTATTGACTTGGAAAAGATCTCACAAAGTTTTCAAATAGTTCAATACTCAAGTATTGGTTTGAATACTCGAGTATTGGCCATACATTAAGGTTTTCTATTTCCAAGTGATTTGAATACTCAAGTATTGATTTGAATACTCAAGTATTGACTTGGAAAAGTTTTCACAAAGTTTTCAAACAGTGCAATACTCAAGTATTGAGTTGAATACTCGAGTATTGGGCATACAGAGAGCTTGGCTCTTTTTCAAATATTTTGAAAACTCAAGTATTGATTTGAATACTCAAGTATTGAAGTTTTGGACTTAAACTTATTTTCACATAAAAGTTCAATACTCAAGTATTGGTTCAATACTCGAGTATTGGTCCTACTCAAAAATTGTCCAAACGCTCAAATCATATAGTGCCTTCTTCGGAAGACGAATACTCAAGTATTCATCGAATACTCAAGTATTCACATTAGTGCACGAGTGCAATACTCAAGTATTGAAGAACTCACTCAAGTATTGGGCGCAAGTATTCAAAATTCAAATCATACGAAATTGTGATTTCTTCGTGTTTGATCTTAATGCTTTCTATTATCATTCTTATATATTCCCAGCTATGTTTAATCACTTTGTTAGTGAGTTTCAGCTTGCTTAAACGAGATTAAATGAAGATTTAATACCAAAAGCAAAAAAGCTGTCAGAACATTAAATGCTAAACCCAGAAAGTTGCATACTTTTGGGAAATCCCCCGCACACGCTTACAAAGGATTAATGCCTACCTACCACATCCAAAGAATGCTACTCCAACGGATTTATTTTCTAGAAGTCAACTCTAAACTTCTGCCCAGCTGGATTAAGTGAAGAGTAGAGAGAGAAGAAGACCAAAACTGAACCAAAACCTTGGTTAATGTCACCAACGGTTATATGAAGAATTACAACGGTCATTTAATGCCTTCTGAGTATAAATAGAAGAGCATTCAATTCCTCTCAACAACTAAGACCCTAGAAAGCGAAAATCATAAAAGTTTCCATATACTCTTGAGTCTTTCTATACTAAGTATCTGTTGATACATTCAATCTTCAGTGTTTATCATTATTTACTCTTAGAGAGAGTTTATTGATTGTAAATCATTTATTGTAAAGGAATCACAAGTCAGGGGACTTGGTGATTGGGTTCATTGATTGCAACTTGTAAGGGGGAGTAAGTTCTAGTGAGAGAATTACTCTTGAGTGCAGAGTGTGTAATCAATTGTGATAGTGAAAAACCCCAGAGTCCGGGGGACTGGACGTAGGTCAAGAGATTGGACCGAACCAGTATAATTCCTTGTGTCTTGCTATTCTTCTCTACTCCATAGTCTACTCTGTTTTAGTTTCGAAAAACAGAGATTTTCTGGAAGAATTTTTAATAATCCCCAATTCACCCCCATCTTGGTGATTAAGCTCCACTTTCAATTTTCTCCTGCTCTTCTCGTTCTCCTTCAAACTGCGGTTTTGTCTAGGAAGGATGGAGAAGAAGGTGCTGGCTTGCTGGTGGTATTTCTGCTTCTTTCTCTTCTCTCCTTCTCACGGTGCCACACAACGAAGAAAAAAAAATACCCGACGGTAAGTCTGATGCTTAGCGATCTCAGCTGCTTGCTCCGACGGTATACCGTTTGAGTTTCTGGACGATCTGGACAGAGTTTTGATCTCTGGTCTTTTGCTTGTGAAGCTCTCCTCACGGTTCAGTGATTCCGATGATGATGATGGAATTAACGTCAATGATGGTGGAAGTTCGAACCTCTATTTTTCCGACGGTGGAGGTGGAGTTGATTCTCCAATACTTCTTATGACGTCACACTCCCTTTCCTTCCGCCGTGTGCTTTTGGCTGAGTGGGCAATGACTGAGTTGATGTTGAACCCGAAGGTGCAGGATAAGAGGCACTGGTCTTTCTCCATGCCGGAGCTCTCTGTCTGTGTTTCCTGGCAGGATGAAGCTCTGCTCTGCTTTCCTGGTTCACCTTGTGGCTGACTCCTGTGTCCCCAATCTTGTCTTTGCTTTTCTACCAGCGACGGTGGTTGACGGTGGTAAGAGAGGGAAATTAACGGTGGTTTCTTTTCTCACCTCTGACTTGTTCAAATCAAGTTCACGGTGATTTCTCTCCTCACCTCTGGCTCGTTTGAATCAAGCTCACGATGGGCTCATTCTCACCTCTGGCTCGTTCGAATCAAGCTCACGATGGGCTCCTTCTCACCTCTGGCTCGTTCGAATCAAGCTTTCTCACTCTTCTCTAATTTTCCCATCGCAACTGTGAAGCTCATTGGGTTGGAGCTTTCTGGTTTCAACCTCCCTCTCATTTGAGTTCTTGGGCGTCGAAAGTCTGAGGCACGCTTCTTTGACTCAAGGTCTGTGCTGCCGGTCTTAACTTCTACAATGACCGAATTTGAAAGTGATTCTGACTTCTCTGTTTACCAACATTTATGGTAAATCTCTCTCTCTCTCTGAAAGGTCACCGAAGATTCTAGTGGTGAACTCGTGGTGCCTCTATTCTACCAGAAAGGAAAGATGAGGATGGAAGAATGATGAAGGTTTGATTAATTTCTTTTGAATGTCTCCTGGCTTGGTCTCCCGACGCTGTGTGTCTTGCTGCCTCTCCAACTATCTCTAGAGGGTAGCAAGTCACCAGCGCCGGAGAGCCAGAACGGAACTGCTAATTTGCTTCAGGAATTAATCCTGCTCTGATACCATGTGGAATAATATGAGAGAAGAAATGTATTCTCATTGATATATTGATAGTGAAGATACAATTCCTACTTATACACAGATAGAAAAGGACATAATAGTAAAGATACAAAAGGACCCTATAGAGGCTGAAGGATAGTACAGGCTGGAAGATAGTGGAGATTCCAGCCTGGTAGATAAGTCCCTGTGGAGATAGTGTAGAGTGGACAGCTAGGGGTTACAACTATGCAGATAGTGGAAATATGATAATTAATATAATATTCCAACAGTATATGCGTGGCAGATATTCACAACATTTCACAAAATATCACATTTCAATCATATCAGGCAATAACATTACACAGCCCCTATAGTATGTATGTTACCCCAGTCTGCACATTCACCGGTGCCACGATGTACAGTCGTGTCCATAGCGCTAGGAAAACTCTAAACGGTGTTATCAAGACCATAACCCGTGTATTCATGATTTCAACATTTTCAACAAAGCAGAATCTCAGTATAGGAACACAGCAATCACATATAGCATACAACAAGCATAAGAGTTAAGGTTACAATACGCGTCCCTACCTTCGCTGTTGATATTGGTACGTCCTGACGGTAGACGATCACGTTATCCTATAAGGGTAATATCGTCTCAATTAATTCATAAATATTATTTCAAGAGGTATTTTGGCTATATATGACCATTTTACCCCTGGATTAATTACTTCTCCATTTATTAACTATAATTTCGTAAAAACGCTAATAATCATTATATAGGCTGATTTTTCACCTAACTTTGGATAATTTTAATTAATTCTACAGAACTCGGAATAAGGATCCGTAAAATTCTTCGGAAACCTTAGGATGTCTAATTTTAGATAAAAATATGATTTCTTGCCCAGAATTAATAAAAAATTCCCAGTTTATAAGATTACAACGTCCGCCCAGAAAATTCCAGCACTTTTAGCATAACTTCGAACATTTTTATCTCCTAGCACAGAGCTCAAAACGACATGCTATAGGTATATTTGGAAAACTATATATGTCTACTTTCAACATGCATTTTCTAAGAATTTTGGCATAGCATCTTCAACATAAGATACCAGCGTTTTTGAAATTGCTTTCGGGAGTCGCTAACCGACAAAATTTCGCCAGAGCTTCGCTACTTTGACCATAATCTTCCAAAAATTTTGCTATAACTTCTTCTTCATCATTTTTTCGAAATAAAGCCAATTATAATAATAAAAACATGTAAACAACACTATAATTGGAAGATTATGAATCAAAACAACATTTAAGCTAAAAACTAAAAGTTAGAGCGTAAGGACTTACTTAGAACTTTGCTCCTCCTTCCTTCTTGCTTCAAGAACTCTCCCTAATCACTCAAGAACTTCTAAAATCAGAACACTTTAAGGCTGATTTTGGTGTGAAGAAAATGTGAAGGGGTTGGGCTCTATTTATAGGGAGAGATCAAGGACCTAGTTGGCAATTTAATTTGCTCAAATCTTACCCCAACCCTTGGATCAATTAGCACTTTTTGGGACTAAATCTCCTCCTTTGAAAGGCATGCCGACATGCCATTTAACACAGCTTTTATTGTACATCTCAATTTAACAAAGTGATTTGATCATTATATGCTTGCCGACATGCTTTCACTTTAAATTATTAAATACGTTTTTTTTTTAATATCCTATTACATTGTTTATATAATGTAAACAAATCCCTTCAGATTTTAAGCCACAATGCTTGCCGACATGCAATCTCACTCTCAACCATTTTTTTTATATATATAGCAAAATAGCTTAATTATTTAATAAAAGAGAAAAACAAAATCCTACCCAATGTACTACATGTAATTGGCGCCACCTTGGTTGACTTTTGGGGAGTGATTTAATTAGTTGATTATTATACTAAACAAATGATTATATCTTAATCATCTTATATTATCCCATTAATTACTTAATTAGTCACTTACTAATTGTTGATAATTTTCTTAATTAGGATTAATTATTATCTCACAACTATTTTACTGACATTTTTATTTTATATCCTCTGTAAAATATTAAAAATAATGGGGCCAAAAAGTGTTTTTAAAATAATATTTAATTTTTCCTTTTATTATTTTCAAGGAAATAATTTATTAAATTACTATAATTAAGGACAATATTTTCCCTAATTTTTAATATTTATTTCACTGCCTTTTAAGACTTATCATAATATTTTCAGGCCATTTTATACCCCATAAATGTATTTTTAGCCCTTTGGCAACTTACCTCTTCAATTTTTAATAGAATTTTACCTAAGAAAATAGGACAATTATACTCATTATTTGAAACCATATATTCACATATTTCCAATAGGTATTATTTACAAAATTGTGACACTTATCATAAATACGATTTTTAGGGTATTACATGTATATCTACACAAAAAAGGGGGGAAATTATATTTTCTTTTGAAAATAAGAATTTTACCTCGATTTGCACCCTTTGTTAATAATTATAGGATGAGTTGCATCCTTAACAATTAAATCAACTTCGATTGATATTATTAATTGATTTATTATAATATTTGGGGACAAGGTCATCATTTTTGAATAACTTCAAAAGTTTTCAAACATAGTCGACCACGTCATCGAATCTTACAAAATCTTAATTGAAGGTTATGGGATAGAAACATAACTTTTTCTTTTTTTCCTTCTCCATTTTCTTACGAAAAGAAAATAAAGTTATTAAGATAAGGATTACGTAAAACATTTATTGTCAAATAAAAAAGTGATTCCTTTTTTGATCAAATAAAAAAAAGGTGATTACTCACATAACGTGTTTTCCTTTTTTTCCCCTTTCCTGTTGGCATAAGTGAACAAATATTTTAAAAGATAAGGACTTGCCTAATTATTTAATAAATATCTGCTCAAGGATGCTAAATAAAAATAGTATTCTAGTAATCAAAACATTGGCCTCAAAAACCTTCTCTCTTCCTATATATATATATATATATATATATATATATATATATATATATATATAGAAGATCAAAATGGTCACTCACTTATCTGAGTAAGTTTAATTTGAAGTTAATAGGCAGTAAGTAAGGGAATGGTCTTTTGGCTTGTGTTAGTTCTCTATGTGTTTTGATGATAACTGACAATTATAAACTTAAATTGAAGTTTGTCTTTGGTAAGTTGAAAAACTTACTGTCAAAGACAAACTCGAGTTTGGGATGTCAAACTCGAGTTTGGACTTGATAGAGAATAGCTCAATCTTTATGAATTAAGCCAAACTCTAGTTTGCATAGGCAAACTCGAGTTTGTGAGATACAAAGAGCACTCTGAGTTTTTCACATCAAGGCAAACTCGAGTTCAGTTTTTACAAACTTGAGTTTGTACCAGACAGAGAGACTTCAATATTTTAAACATAAGCAAACTCAAGTTTTGATATGTAAACTCCAGTTTGCTCCTAGCCAAGCGTTTTCCAAAGTTTTTCAAACTTCAAGAAAACTTGAGTTTGTGTTAACAAACTCCGTTTATACTTGGTTGAGAGATTTCTAAGTTTTCCTCATTTTTGAGAAAACTCGACTTTAGCATAGCAAACTCCAGTTTGTGTTAGACAGAGAGCTTCCAATGTTTTGAGTATAAGCAAACTCCAGTTTTGTTTTGCAAACTCCAGTTTGCTCTTGGCCAAATGTTTTTCAACATATTTCAAGTTTCAAGAAAACTCGAGTTTGTGTTTACAAACTCCAGGTTTAATTTGACAGAGAGTTTTCAAGTTTTCCAAGTTTTTAAGGAAACTCAAGTTTAGTTTTACAAAATTGAGTTTGTATCAAGCCGAGAGCTTTGCTCTATTTTTTGATTTTGTAAACTCCAGTTTTGAGCATTTGGACTTAAATCTATTTTTCATTATAAAAGTCCAAAACTTGAGTTAGTCACTAATGAACTTGAGTTTTGCTCCTATTCAAAACATGCTTCAAAGATCAAATCGCAATGTTCTTCTCTAGATAAAGTAAACTCGAGTTTAGGTTTGTAAATTCCAGTTTAGGCTTCTGAAGGAAAATTATAAACTCCAGTTTGGATGAACAAACTTGAGTTTGAGTCGTCCAGTTTGAAAATCAAATTGCTCGAATTTGTGAAATCATTATTTTTTATCTTAATATTTCTTATCATCACTCATTACTATTCATAACTATGTTTAATCAGTTTGTTAGTGAGTTTCAGATGGTTTAAAGAGTATTAAATGAAAACTTAGCTTAAAGCAAAAAGTGACGTCAGCGCATTTATTGCAAAGTCCATAAACCTTGTATCCTTTTGGACAATCATTCTCTACACGTTGCAAAGGGATTAATGTTTTCTTTCCCTATCAAGAAGCTACTCTTCCAACGGATTTAATTCAAGGGAAGTCAACCATAAACTTCTGTGCACCTGGATTAATTGAAGATTAGAGAGAGAAGTGACCAACTTGTTCCTAACAACTAGTCCAATGTCTCCAACAGTTACATTGTTAACAGTCATTTAATGCTCTCCTCATATATAAGGAGTTGCATTCAAGTCTTCTCAACAACCAATCGGCAGAAAATGAAAAGCATTCAAAGTTTCAAATACTCTTTTAGTTTTCTACTCTTGTAAAGTATCTTTTGATACATTTGTACTTCAGTAGTTATTTCATCTATTCTTAGAGAGAGTTTCATTTATTGTAAGAATCTCAAGTCGTGGGACTTGGAAATTGGGTATATGATCGAACCGTATTTTTTTTATGTTATTTCATGATTAAATTAGGATTTTTAATGTATTTGTTTGGACATTATTGCATGATTAAGCATTAATTTGATGTAGGGACATTTGTATTGAATTAAGTGAAATTAGGGGTAAAATGGTCCTACTTTATTAATTATTCGTGCAAATGATTTCTTGGATTTTTGATGCTACATTGTGTTTAATCTTGCATTACAGGTGTTTTGGAAGAAAATTGAAGAATGTGGAAAAATGTCAATTGGGTCAAAATTAATATTTTTGAGGAATGTATAAAATTACAAGAAAGGCCCCAAAAATTTCTGGAAATTGGAAATTAAGGAGGAAAAGGAGCCAGAAATCAATTACATAAAAGGACCCAGATAATTTGGAAATTCCATTTCTGCCCAACAAATATTTTTTCAATTCTCACTTTAGTCCCTCTTCGAAACTTTTTAAAAGTTTCAACTAGGTCCCTGCAGCAATGAAACACAGTGTTTTGACCATGACCAATTAATTAGGTCTCAGCTGAAAGGAATTAAATACGCTAGACAGAGCTGAGGGATAGGAGATATAAAACACAGTGCCGCGACTTGATTTTTTTTCACGTCCAGGATCTTCGGATTCACAAACCTTCGACTTTCAAGCTTCGCTCGCGGATTCACCTTCACTCTTCACCCTCGCCTGCGGCTACCACCTCTACCACGGTTGCCGGCGAGCGACCTACCATCTCCACCATTTCCGGTGACCCACTTGTGCCGTGAGCTGAGGGAGACGGACCTGAACGCCATTCATGATCTTGGACGCTGGACCTGGGATTGACTCTGCACCTGGACACCATCTTCGACCTTCCCTCACTTGTCTCCGTCAGAGGTCACCTGTGACCTCCTGTCTTCATCCATCATCGCCACTCTTCACCGTCAGCCGAGGACCAGAGCACCGTGAGCACAGCGAACCTTAGAATGAGACTTTCGATCTTGCATCATCAACATCCACCTTCCTTCATCCTTCTCTGTTCTCTAACTTCCAGAAACCATCACCACCACCATCGGCCATTTTCATTTTCCCCACTGTCAACCACCAATTTCTCAATGGTCATCATTCATTTGATATTTAATTAGTAATATTTCATGGCTGGACATTGGCACTGTGCTTATGTGATTAGTGGCTGATTCCCTTCTTGGTGGTGGAGATTATTGCTTAAGCTCAATGGACTACATAGGGGAGTTTCTCTATCAATTCATTAGTCTAAAATTATATATTTAGATTGCCTAGTTTTAGGAATTATTGTATATAATTTTGGAACTGAGATTAATGTTAGTTGTCTCTGTTGGTTTGATAATTGTAGTTGAGATTGGATTTTGTAGAGTGAAAAATATGTGTTTTAATTTCTTGTGGTTGCAATGAGATTATATTAATTAGCGTGTTATTGTCTAGTTAATGTGGTTGATTTGTGCCCTTTGAGGGACTGTTATGTACTTAATTTCAAGAAGACTCATGTTGCATTATTCCAATTTTAATTGCACATCAAGTGGTTTTTTAACAATTTCTCAAGAGGTAGTAGTTAGCTATGTTTGTAGGAGCTACTATTAATTGATAATATTGGACTCAAGTGTTATCTTGAGGTTTTTCTTAAGACTTGATGTATTTAAACTCTCATAATCTTTTATGAGCAATGATAGTCATTTCTTCATTACTAAGAACATTCATCATTCATATTTTCACTTTAATACCATTTCATTCACTCATTCACTATTTTATAAATAAAATACCAAAAACATTAGTTAACATTTGATTTAATTGCATTATTAATTTAGTTTATTAATTCGAAAAGCCAAAACCTATTTTCCCCTTGTTTTAATTGCATTTGAATGACATTTAGATTACTTAGGATTCAGTAAAAGGCTCCTCGAGAGAGAGAATGATCCTAGGGTTGACTATACGCAATTCTTTGTTTATTTTTGATTGTGGACCCCAAGGCTAAAGACAAAAGGCCATCATCAGTATATCAGTTTACAACTTGTAAGGGGGAGTGAATCCTAGTGAGAGGATAACTTTCGAGTGCAGAGTGTGTAACTGATTTTGAAAGATAGTGAAAATCACAGAGTGTCTGGGGACTGGACGTAGGTCAAGTGTTGTGACCGAACCAGTATAAATTTGTTGCGTCTTGCTATTCTTTCATCTCCTCTGTTTTGCTTTGTTTTGCTGTTAAGTTTCAGATCACTTCAAAAAGAATTTTTAAAATCCCCAGTTCACCCCCTTCTTGGTGATTTGCTCCTCTTTCAGCTTCCATAATGGGAGCAATATATACGGGGTAGCGAGATTAATGATAGTACTTGTAAACCATTTACTCAATGAAGAATTTGGATAAAGCATTTATTATTTTGCGCCAATCTTTCTTTCTTTCTCTGGTCCAGTCACTCTACACTACTACAAAAAACATGTACAACATCCTAAATTAAGCCCAATTTATGTCTTTTTTCTAAAGGACGTCTCTCCAGGGGACGTAGAAGATATGGCGTCCTCCAAAAAATAAGGACGCCATAATTAGAAGTTATGGCGTCCTAAATTTTATTTTAGGACGCCATAAGTTTTGTTTAAGGAGTCCTAAAATAGTATTTTAGGATGCCATAAGTTCTGTTTAAGGAGTCCTAAAATAGTATTTTAGGACGCCATAAGTTCTGTTTTAGGAGTCCTAAAATAGTATTTAAGGACGCCTATACTCTATTTATGGAGTCCTAAACCATGATTTAGGACGCCATATGTCCTTTTTTTTAAAAAAAAACCCCAAACAATAAATCGAATCAGATACAGTCTAGAATCAAATATGCATATCATAATACAAGGCAAACTCTCAGAATGTAAATGTTTAACAATAAATCGAATCAGATACAGTCCAGAATCAAATACGCATACACAATACAAGGCAAACTCTCTTGAAAGGAGAGGAGGGATTTTTCCCTAAATATTCTTTCAAGTTATGAAATTCAATCACTAACAAAGAAGAACAGAATGAACGAAATTTGAGGTGAACTTAGAATCGAATCGGATGCGATCTATATGAGATGAAAAATAAATCGAATCAGAACCATTTTCAACAAGAAATCGAACTTTTCTTCCTCAATGAGATCTACGGCAAATAGAAGAACAATATATCTAACAAAGCATATCTAAAAATATAAAAATGCAGATCTAAGAAGAACAGCGAGATCCGGAACCGAAGACTAGCGAAGGGTGAGCGACGAGCAATGGCGAAAGGCATGATCTCTTTTGAAGCTTAAATGCGCTGTGGTGAAGACTTGTGACGGAGAAGCCTTGCGATGGTGAGCAACGAGCGACGGCGAAGCCTTGCGATGGAGAGCGACGGCGAGCGGCGAGTGACGGTGAGCAACGAGCGACGGTGAGCGACGAACGATGGAAAGTTATCTGAGATGGTGCAAGATGGATGATACCTTGGCGTGAGAGAGAGAGACTGAGAAAGGTGAGAGGTTCTGAGTAAAAAAAAAGAAAGGTGAGAGGCAATTAATAAGTTAGGGATGGGATGTGAGAGCAGGTAGGGAAAAAAAGTAATACAAAAAAATCACGAAATTTTGGCGTCCTAAATTCGCCAAAACTTTTAACCAGCGCCAAAATTCCAATTTTTTTTGAATTGTGCGCCAAATAACTCATTTTTGGGGTCCTAATTTGAAATATAGGACGCCAAAAAAATTCCTGGTGCCAAAAATTTCATTTTAGGTGTCCTACATATATTTTAGGATGCCTAAAATTCAATTTTGGCGTCCTGATTTTATTTTCAGGTCGCCAAAAAATTTCCTGGCGCCAAAAAATTCTTCAAAATGCGCCAAAACAATAATTTTAGGCGTCTTAAATATAGTATAGGACGCCTAAATTAATTTTAGGCGTCCTAAATTTTTTATTTAGGACGCCTAAGTCTCAAAATTTAGCAAAATAATTACGAAAATGCCACCATCTATACTTTTTACTTCCTTTTTTAAAATAAGGACGTCTTTTAGGGAAGTAGTATCAACTTTTTGTAGTAGTGCTACCTACTTTTATTTTTTACTCGTAATATGAAAACCCAATATTCTAAAAGCATCTTTATGATACAACAACTGAAAATGAGCTCACTCATCATGGTTTAGGCCTTTGAAACCATGGTTCTAGCAAAATAATCAATTTTTGGACAAAAAAAGTACATTTTTTTTTCATGGGATCGACATACCAAATAGTGAGGTCATCTATGTAAATCGCATACATAATGCCATTAGGTTCTTTCAATAATGAATTGTTCAATAATATCATCCACAATAAAATCTTGTTTTATAATAAGTGTCCTTCTTGATGATTTTCCTCTATATTTCTCATACGGTTAGATATTATCGAATAAATTCATCTTGCTATTTCCTCTAATTGTCTTCTTTTAACAAGATGTGTGTTATATGTCCCAAAGTCTCACACAAGTAGTATGGTTTATAAGTCAAGTGGCTTTTCCTTTGGAATTATGATCATCACAATGTGTCAATTTGAAATGGGAAAAAAAAAATCATCTATAGGATATATTAAGAAAGCAGCTGCAAATTGTAATACAGATTTAAAGTTACGAAATCTCTTGTATGATTGTGACACATTAGATTCAAATTAAGGATTGAAAAATAACAAATACTTTTTTTTTGGGTAAGAATCAGGGCATTAGCCCATCAACATTACTATCTCAGAATAAGTCTTGGGTGAGAAACACCCAGTACATCACGAAACAGCAAACTCACCATAGGAGATGGAGGATTATCTAGAACACTAAACAAAGTATCATGTACACAAGCTATGTTCGCAAGGGCATCAGCACAAACATTGCCCTCTCGATATACATGAGAAATCATTAACCTAGGTACCTTCACCATTTCCCGGCCAATGGTTTCTAGCAGCACCGACCCTGCATCAGTTGCTCCATCAGTCTGCAATTTCTTCAGCAGTGTCACAGCAGCAATTGAGTCACACTCCACCATCACATTATGTAAATTTTTCCGTATAACCAAGTTCAGGCCAATTAAGACAGCCCAAAGCTCAGCCTTGATAGCTGAGCAAGCTCCTAATTTTCGTACAAACCCAGTAAACCACCTACCACTTTCATCCCTGATTAACCCCCCACATCCAGCAATTTTAGCCAACCCTTTGGATGCACCATCCACGTTCAATTTCCACCCACCCGTTAATGGTTGCACCCATCTTATGTTGACCTCTTGCTTCACACCTGTAATTACACCTAACTCTTTCCTAACCCTTATTACATCCTGCACATACCACCACACAGCCTTGCCACGGTTCACAGGCACCACAAACTGCTCATCAAACATACCCTTATTACGCCAATTCCATAACATCCAACAAGTTACACCGAAAGTCAGCTTCCAAATTTCATCAGATTTTGCTAGGTTCCATTTAAACCAGTCCACTCCCTGCAAACTCAAAAAATCAGACTCAAAATGGCCCCTTTTTAATTCATGCCAAAGGGATCGTGCAAACTCACAATCACGTAATACATGCATTAAATTTTCATGTATACCAACACATCTATAACATTCAGGAGAGCCTCCCAAAATTTTGCTTTTTCTTTCACTAGTAAATAGCCTATCATGTATTGCCAGCCACATGAATACTTGTACTCTCTTCGGCCCATTCCACTTCCATAATTTATTCCACACTTCCTCCTCCATATCATGCTCTTCTCTCAATGAGTGGTACATATCAGACACGACATACTTGTTTTGCACCTTCGCCCCCCACCTAATAACATCACCCCCATTTAGCTCATTTGGGGGAGGTACAGCCATGATTAGCCTCCTTCCTTCTTCGTTCACCCACCCATTAATCTTCTCAAAGTTCCAATCACCTTCAACATTAACTAGGTCTATTACCTTAGCTCTTTCCTCCTCATCCGTTAACTGACCAATGCAATTCTCTATTAATAACCTTCCATCATCCACCCACCTATCCTTCCAGAAATTCACTCTTTTACCATCTCCTACTTCCCAACACAAGTTACTCAAAACCTTCGGCCAGATCCTACACAAGTTCCTCCAAACCTCCGAATCTGTTTTCAACATTTTACAACCCTTTTCTACATCCTCACTCCTTCCATACTTCCCTGACAGCACCAAAGAGCATAAACTTTCCGGATTAGTTATTATGTTCCAAGCCACTCTTCCCAAACATGCATCATTCATGGCTTCAAGGTTCCTCAAGCCAAATCCACCATTCTTCTTCTCTTTACATATTGTTTCCCAACTAATAGCATGTATTTTTCGCTTTCCCACTTCACTATTCCAAATTAAATCCCTTTGGATTCTTTCCATTTGATGTCTAACACCAGCTGGAATAATTGAGTGATGCATATAGAACACTGCCATTTGGTTAGTAACTGATTGCACAAGAGCTAGCCTACCAGCTAAGGACAAAGTCTGTTTTTTCCAGCTACTTAACTTCCCCTGCATTCTGTCAATCAAATGCTGGAAATTCCATGTATTAACCCTCCCTTTGTACAAATAAGAGCCCAAATACCTCCCCAAGTCATCCATCCTCCTAAATCCTGAAAAAGCACATATATCATTCTGCACCATACGATCAACATTCCTTGAAAAGAAAATACTGGTTTTCTGAACATTTACTCGCTGCCCATAAATTTCACCAAATTTCTCCAATATATTCATCACCAAACACATCTGATCTAGATTTGCTTCACATACAAGTAACAAATCGTCCGCAAACATTACATGAGACACCTCCATTCCATGCCTACCCATTTTCATTGGCTTCCAACTCTTATCATTTACACAGTCAGCTATTAAGTGGGTTAGCTTTTCCATTCCTAGCACAAAAAGGTATGGGGAAAGTGGGTCCCATTGTCTCAAACCTCTAGAAGGGAGAAACCCTTCACACTTCCCCACATTCCACATTAATGACAATCTTGCCGAATTAACACAGCACATTATTACATTCCTCAAATGGTTATCAACCCCAATTTCTTGTAAAGCACTGTTTATGAAACACCAAGACATCCTATCGTATGCTTTTTCGAGGTCAATTTTAATCACCATATAGCCTTTCTTCCCTTGTAACCTCCCCATAGAATGCACTAATTCCTTCGCAATTATAATATTATCATGCAAAATCCTCTTAGGGATAAAGCTAGATTGATAAGGCGATATCCACTTATCCATTAACGGTTTAAGTCTATTGACTATCAATTTAGATAAACCTTTGTAAATGACATTACACAAAGAGATTGGTCTAAATTGACTAACTGTCTCTGGCTGGTCTACTTTCGGAATGAGCACCACAAGAGTGTCGTTGACTGTCTCAATGCTTTCTAGATTGTGCCAAAGGTCCTTTATGCAATTCATAACCGATCGGCCAACCACCTTCCAGTTATGTTGGAAGAATACAGCAGGGTAGCCATCACTTCCTGGAGCTTTGAAGCCCCCCATTTGGAAGAAGGCCTTCCTAATCTCCTCCTCGTTGATGTTCTGACCCAATTTACTAAACTGATCAGCAGTTACACCCCCCATCCATGTCTCGTTTGAGCCCAATCGTGACTCTCTTTTTCATCAGTAAACAACTTTTTATAAAAATCTTGAAACATATCAATTATCATCTCCTCATCCTCAACCCATACACCCTCACTATTTTTTAGCATCTTTATTTTATTCCTCCTCCTTCTTACCAAGGTCTTTGTGTGATAAAACCTTGTATTCCGGTCACCATTCGCCAGCCATTGCCCTCTTGACTTTTGGTACCAAAGCACCTCCTCCTGCCTAAGAGTTTGAATTAGTTCAAATTCCAGCTCCTCTTCCAACCTAACCAAGAAAGGATTACTTCTTCTATCTATACTCTTTTGAATCCCTCCCAATCTGCTAAGGATCCTTCTTTTTACGCCTCAATTCTACCAAAAACATCCCTATTCCAAAGATGTTAGCTTCGCTTTGCAAAGATGAGAGTTTTGCATGTAACTCCTCATCCCTCCCCCAATGGTCTTTTACTATACCATCAAACTGCTCATGCATCTGCCAGGCAGCAACAAATCTGAAGTTTCGAGCTCTAAACCCTTTATTTTCCCCATTCAAGTTTACCACTAAGGGGTGGTGGTCAGAGCATACTCGCGGGATAACCTTTAACACAGCATTATCAAACTCCTCCTGCCATTGAACATTGCAAAGCCCTCTATCCAGCCTTTTATAGACTCTATCCAAACCTTCCCATTTAGGCCCCTTCCACGTAAAGAAAGGCCCTTGAGCCTCAATGTCAATTAGACCACAATCCTGAATCCACTCTTTGAACTTCCTGCAACGAGATTCCCTTACTCTCCCACCTCCTTTTTGCTCCAAAGGGGTTTTGATTTCATTGAAATCTCCCACCAACAACCACGGTTCAGTAATTCCAGTAGCCAAACTTTGCAGCATGTCCCAAATCCTATCCCTTTTAGACACATTAGGACTCGCGTACACCGCTGTAAATAACAACTTCTTGCCATTTAAACTCAAGTTGCAATGTATAAATTGCTCATCCAATACTCTGACATCCATTATTAAATCATTCAGGTCCCAAAGAATCCAAATGCCACCCGAGAATCCTTGACCTCTCTCCTCACCGAGTGTTTGAACCCCTGACCTCTAATGATTTTGTTAACGGACACGCCACTAATTCTTGGTTCAAGGATAACTACCACATCCAATCTATATCTGACCTTCAAATCTCTAAGAGCAGCCGCAAAGTCTTTGCTGGCTGCCCCCTACAATTCCATACTAATATATTTAACATCATGACAAATGACAACAGACGCACAAAGAAACATTACCTTATAGTGCCCAAACCAGGGGACACACACCCATCCTTCATACGCAGCTCACAGCATTCTAGCGGACCCTCGTCTCTATCAATCTGCAGATCCGTTGTTTCCATAGCCTCATTTCCATCCATTAACACACCACACTCACCAGGGTGTAAGTTTTCCTTGTCAACCATTATTACCCCCTTACCTTCATACAAGTCCAGATTGCTTTCCGGCACGAAATCCGCACTAGGTGACACATTCTGACTTTCTTTTAGAGAGCAATTTTCTTTCCCACTTTTACTTGATCCTGCCATACTCTTGCCTTCCCCAACTTTACCTTCAATCCATCTCTATCAGTAGTGACCTGTTTTTTTGCCATTAACAAATCTGATCCTCTATTCGAGGCCCCATTGGACCCACTAGCCCCTTTTTTCCTCTGCTGTTTAAGGATTCCGTCCCTCTACTTCTTGACCTGACCATCATCACAAGTGGCTTGTACCTGAGCTATGTCACCGTCCTTCGTGGTACCCTCACCCCCTTCTTCCACATCCAAAACATTAAACCAAGAGCCCGATTGCATGCTCTGTGGGTTCACAGGAGCCTTCCTCGGCCTCCTGGTTCATTGTACGGTCTTCCAAAGCTCTTTGTCCTCCTCCTTATTTCCATCCATCTGATCTTACCCCAACGTCTCCTCATCCAGTTTCATTTCATCCTTCTTTTTATGGAACTCAGCACAGGCTTCTTTTGTGTGCCCAACCCAGCCACATTTCTTGCACAACATTCCTAGACTTTCATAGACCACACTCAGCACCTGACCCTCCACATTAAATTCAGGTGTGAGTGGTTTTGTTAAGTCCAGCTCTACACACATCTGAGCAAACTTTCCTCTGGCTCTTTGCGCCGTATGCACATCTAGCCTAATTGCCTTTCCCAGAGCCCAAATTTAGTAAAAATTTCTTGTCAAATAGTGGTGCAGGCAGATCAGGCAATCTAACCCACACTACCACCGACTCAATTCTCTCATTCTTTGTACAGAACTCAAGACGCCATCTCGCCACATTCAAGTAGGCATCCATTATAACCCACGGTCCACCCGTCAAAGCCCCCATATAATCCTCCGTATGTTGAAAATTAACAAGGAAAAACTCATTCTCAAGATCAAAGACATCAATACTACCTTTCCTTTCCCATAGCTGCCTCAATTTCTTCACCATAAAATTGTAGGATAGCTGCCTTCCTATAAGCTTCACGATCAAAGTCCTCCTGAAAGGCCGCATCAATCTTTCTCTTTCCTTTTCCTCAAACAAGAATTTCGGGCAGAGTGGATTAGATAGATCCACAGATATACCATCACTTGGATTCAGCACCTTGGCAAAATCCGTTCCTACACCGTAGTCATCCGATTCTTCCTCCTCCTCATTTTTCGACCACTCCCACCAGCAAACACCTGAATTGAAGTTATTGAGTAAGGATTCTCTATAAGACATTGGTGCTGCTGACTTTCCCTCATCGCGCATCCAATTTTCCTCACGATTCTTCAAAATCTCACCTCTTGTGAATTCCTCTGTAGCGAAACGGACCTTCCGCTTCCTTCGATTCGAATCCTCTCCATCGTCCTCCATCATCTCACACACTCTCCTCCCTGCAGTAAACGGCCGGAGGAGACACTCGTTTTACCTCTGTCACAGTGGGTGGCGGAGCCCTCGTTCTCTGGTGGCGAAACCCTAGCAGAGCCTCGTTCTCAAATCCTCCTAGAGACTACTTTCTTTAATGCACTGCATGCCGATCAAATACTTAATACCACTCTGGTCCTATTTATAAGTCCCTTTTGATTAAAAAAAATATTGTCTTATTTATAAGTCCCTTTTGACCAAATAAATGAGATTGTGACAATTTTGCCCATATTATTGTATCAATGAAAATAGAGAGAGAATAAAGAGTTGAAAGGTACCCATTCATAAATAAGGGTAAAGTTGAAAATTTACCTCATAATCATTGAGCTACTTACCTCTCCTTGGTATATGTGATTTGATCAAAAAAGATTTATAAATAGGACCAGAGTGGTATGTAAACAACGGTTATTTCCATTGTTCATTCTCAGCAACCAACATACTTGTTCAAACACTTGATTTCAGTCAATAGACCATGGATGCGTATCTGACTTCAAAAGGTGGTTAAGGTACAGTCACAAACCATTTTAAACAATAAAGTCTTACATACGTAAGTCTTGTTGCTGACAAAGCCAAAAAAACATAAAATAAAAAATTATAACATTACGCTATAACAAATCAATTTCGACAATTGTTCATCCATTTCCAAAAGCCACGTAAAGCTTTATCCAGATCCTATAAAAACTATTGGTCAAATATATTCGCATGTAGATCGACCCAATTACTTTTTAACATGTCACGTGCTTCCGAATTTTTGTCGACATCACTATAATTAGTCTATAAATAGCCTACCTACTCTCAATGAACATCAAACACAACATTACTCTTAAAACCTAATCTCTCCTTCTCTCTATCTGGCTATCTGTTCAAAGAGTATCTCTCTATCTTATTTACATATCTCTTTTTTCCAGGTTCTAGTAGGAACTTGTGTGTGTGAATCGAAGATGGTGAGCTTGAGAAAGTTGTGGAGGAAGATGAAGAAGGAGAAGAAGATGTTGTTACTGTACGACATTGATTCTTACTCTAAGAACTTCGACGATGGTTATTCAATAGACCCAGATAATGCTTCTTGATCGTTCCCTGCTCTTTTTGCCATTATTGATTCCAAGGTTTATTCTGACAAGAGCTGTGAAGTGAATAGTGATGATGATGACAGCAGCGAAATTAGTTGTTGATATGATCGTCTCTTAATTTAGACCAGAAATTGTACAATCTCCAATATATTGTGTACGTAGGTCTAGCTTACCCTGTAAATACACACACACACATATACATGTACATACATATATACATATATACACACACATATGTGTGTGTGTAGTATTGTATATTTTAAACTGCGATATTGTTGATTCTGAAGTTGTAGCTGAAATGATAATTAATTTATTAAAGTTATTTGTATTTACATTTCTATATATATCTTTCTCTTATTTTCCTTCTAGCTAGGCTTCGTTTGACGACAGTTACTTAACTACACTAACAAAATCGACCCTCATTAAACCCAGAAGAAAATGTTAGAGTTGGATCCTTACTAGCTAGTTTATCTCAGAAGAAAGAATTTATAATTCATTTCTTTTATTTTATCAAATGTCATTCAGTAAAACATTTTGATTCTATTTCCTTGCATACCAAACATTATCTGTTTCATTCTTATTTTGTCTTCCTTTTATTATCAATGTAATTCTAAAGTATATTTGTTAAAATATGACGTTGATGATATTGAATTTTTCAATATATATATATATATATATATTAACAAAGCGTTATAATTATTTGAGTGATTGCTAAAGATATTCATCAATTAATAACACTTTTGAAACAATTTATTTGGCTTAGAATTATTATAATGTTGCATTGCGAAAGCCAAAAGGAAAACAATTTTTTGATTTTTTTTTTTTAAAATTAATGACTAACATAAAACCCAGAAAACAATGTGTTTGAGTCGGATCCTTACTAATTTTTCCGATAAATATATATATATATATATATATATATATATATATATATCTTAAATGCAGTTTTGTGTGATTTTATGTAGTTGTAACCAGGTTATTATCTACTTTATATTCAATAGTATTTGTATCAATATATGAGATAGATGATATTAAATTGTATTGTTTAAATGATTTTTTTTAACACCTCGTTTGAATTAGTTTGAATGATTTCTAAAGATATACAATTCATCAATGGAATTAAATGAGGTCGTCCTTTTTATGTCTGCATGTCTGTATACATAGAAAGAAAAACAAATTGATGTTTTAAGTTTAAATTCAAGAATTTTACTTTGATATTAGTATGATCCAAACCTTTTTTTTGTTTTCTTTTTTTACGGAAAGCGTATAAAGTTATTAAGATAAGGATTATGTTAAAAAAAGTTATCGTCAAATATAAAGTGATGACTTGCTCAAAAAAATAAAAAGTAATAAAGCGATGACACCCTTATAACACATTTTCCTTTTTTTTAAAAACTATTTATTCTATCTTTTTCTTACTAAATAGATATTTTGGTGGATCATAATTTCTAATTTGTGTTGATGTTATATTTGTCTATTCACTTGCGTGCTTATTTGTCCTAAAAAAAATATGAGGAGCCCGATAAGGGCTTATTTTGTTGTCTGTAGCCTATAGGTTTGGAACAGAATATCTAAACTAGATCTTCAAGTTTTTTCTCAACTGAAACTAGATCTTCAATTAAATCAGGTAAGATTTGAGTATTCAAGATGCATGATAACTTGACATTATTAGAATACATCAAGAAAAAAGTCCCACATTGATTACAAAAATATTGAAGTGAAGCTATATAACCCAATCGTAGGTCCTATCAAATTGACCTAAGTCATTTTGATATAAAGATCAATATAATAAATTCCTAAATCACTAAATTTAATATGTTATCAAAGCCATCCGTTCAATAGGACACAAACAAAAAAGAGGAAGAAGAAAATAAGATTAATTCATTAAAGTAATTTAAAGCATATTCTCCGAACCATCGAATCAATTTCGGTTAATTCGTTATTCTTTCCAACTACCAAGTCACGCTTGCTTTATCCTGATCCTATCATAACTAATGATGAATAAGCTGAATCTGACTGTATAAAGCGTAATGTACATCAATGAAAATATATTTGCATAATGTTGATTCTATTACTTTTCAACACGCCATGCGTGATTCAGAGTTTTACTCCACATTAAGTAATCTTTAGTATAAATAGCCTACCTAGTACTCAGCAACTTCCAACGAAACATTAATCCCAAATCCTTGGCTCCTCTCTCTCTATCTATCTATCCATCCATCCGTCCATCTATCTATCTGTCTGTCTATTTCTTAAAGCTTCTAGTGGGAATCAGAAACAGAAGAAGTTGGATTGTGAGTGGATCGAAGATGGTGAACTTGACAACGTTGTGGAGGAAGATGAAGAAGGACAAGAAGAGGTTGTTTTTATATTCATTGCCTAATCTTTTTCATAAGGTAGTACAGTACAACATTGATTCTTACTCTCAGAACTTCGACGATGGGTATTCCTCCGACCTAGATGATGCTTCTCGAACTTTCTCTGCTCGTTTTGCTATTTATTATTCGAAGTCTTTTAACAAGGGTTTTGAAGTGCTTAGTGATGATAATATAGTAGTGTAATGTGTCCCTAAAAGTTCTTTTAGAATTTCATTTGTGTACCCAGGAACGGATCTTGAGATAAATATATTTTTGGGGGAATGTATACTCATTAAGTAATTAAAAATTTTATGAACAATTTTTTTTGGGGGATGGCCTTAGGATAAATATTTGTCTATGCAAAAAAAAAAATTAAATTTTACATTATATTAAATTTTAAAAGAAAAATTTATAAACAAAGTTTTTTTTTTGGGGGGGGGGGGGGGGGGGGGGGGCTTGTATAACTAAGCTCCGTACGTGTAGTTCAAAT
Source organism: Acacia melanoxylon (assembly GCA_019022615.1). Lineage (NCBI taxonomy): Eukaryota > Viridiplantae > Streptophyta > Magnoliopsida > Fabales > Fabaceae > Acacia > Acacia melanoxylon. The sequence goes on from JAFJYJ010000003.1 coordinate 19,530,226, forward strand.
GTAAATACACACACATAATTGTGATTTGTTAATTGTAAATTCGATGTCCAATAATAAAGTGATTTAATTTAATGTGAATTTGATACCATGCACTATTAAATATGCAATCAACATAGAATATAAAAGGCTAAAATTTACAAAATAAACTTTGTATTATTTGCATAATATCCCTAGATTAATATTAATCTGCTTAAACTTTTAATATTTTAATAATGAAGTCATTGCCATTATTTTTTGTTATCTTTGTAATAAAAATTTCCATGTCAAAATAATAAAAGCCAAACGGCAGATGACATGAAATTAAAAATTAATAGTAATTTTTTCCTTAACAATCTCCCTATGCCCAAATCACTCCTCCTTTCTCCCAAAACTACGGGCTAGTTCATGCTTCATATGAAATCTAAAATATCCCTGTCATTCATTGTTACACCCCTACTGACCTCGCTCTCTCGGGTGGTGGGTAGTGTGATACTCTCAAATTCTTATCCTTATTATCACATCATGTTACTTAACATCATGTATCAAAGTAATTTACGCAGCAGAGCATGTAACAGTTTGGACAATAAATATTGGTAAAAGTAAATAGTTCTCCCAAAGGATAAATTCCCATAGGGTCATAATACAATCATCCCAAAAAAAAACAATACTGGAACAACAAAGATAATATACATTCCTCCAAAATATAAAACATAATAATAACATATCTTCACCGGTCAACTTCCTTAGATTTCTCATCTATACTTCATGCATTACCTTTAGCCCCTTGATCGGCTCCAGAAGAACTACATGTATTCTTATAATTGTCTGGGATTCATAATTGGATCCCAGAGTAGCCGTTAATCTTATATACAAATTAAAGTACAATCAAAGTATGTAAGAAAACCATAAGCACAAACTATAAAGCATTCAGTAAATCGCACACAGCGAGGCACGAAGCATAATCCGGAACAAGCAGTCTTTATAGCACACAACACAAACTGCAGGGCACGGCACACAATAATGCCCTAGTCACACAACGTATTTCGGTACCAAAGCGCTTGAAAAATAACAACAATGACTGCATAGACAATCATGGTAAAACATACATATAGAGACATACAAAGTATATGAGGATTAAGGTTACTACATGAAAATAGCTGATTAGTTAGATAACCAATTCCTGACAACTCAATAGGAATTATAGATCTAAAGTAACACATTATAAAGGGTGTCGTCACCGATATAAAATTTCCCTTTTAAAATATGTAACTACACAACTTGTATGAATGGTTCTTTCACTATTTAGAACTACTTAATTCTTTTTATTAATAAGTATCCTTTCATTGGTCATGTATATCTTTCATTTTCGCATAAACCCAGAAAATTCCATAAACTTTAACTAACTTCAAAAATTCATAACTAATTGTAGAAAAATCCAATCGAGGTATTTCAAAAATCTGTGACCTTTGACATGTCTACTTTTGATTAGAAATACTTTCCAAGGCCAGATATGCGCAGATCATTCCCAGTTTACCAAAATACCCTTGCTGATTTTTCAGTTACACAATTTGTATTACTTTCTATCTTGACTTTAATACTTCCAAAATTATGCTCTATATTCTTCCTTATACAAAATTCCATTTTAAACACTTTAAAACCATCAAAATCACTAAAACCAAATCATATCATCATGTTCTAGAAATTGGCCGAAAATCCCCTTAAACTTACAAAATTACAAGAACTTAGGGGAAAGGGCTTACTTGTTCTAGATTCTAACTTCTTTGCCACTTCTTCTTGAACTCCTTTTCAATTGATTAGGCCAAAGCTTCAATAATATCATACAAGGTTATTGATTAAGACTTCAAGCATGTTTACATGAATTTGAAGGAAGTAGAATAAATTTCATGACTTTCTCACCTTAACTTAACTTCCTTGCTTTTCTTCTTGTTTGTGACTCTCAAAACTCTCTTCTTTCTTGTGTGTGGTGCCTCTTGCCATGTCAAATGAGAGCTAAAGCCCTTTATATAGAGGTCATGGCATAGAAATATCTCCTTGGGATTTTACCAATTTACCCCTTTGTATTTATCCATGGTAATTCTAGGTTTTTCTTTCTTTTTCTAGAGAAGTCTTGACTTCTCTTGATTTTTCTCCCTTGATCTACACATGTGTCATTCTTGGGCACAAAAATATCTTGTTCCATGTAATTATTTAGCTTAGGTTTAGGCCTTCTTATTGGTTCCTTCTTATTGCCTAAGAAGTCCAAGTTTTTTTTTTTTTGACTTAAGCTTCCTATCATTATACCTTGTCTTATGCTTCCTCCTTTATTCTTAAATCTGGACGAAATCTTAGGGATGTTATGGGGAAGATTTTTTTCAGCAAAAATCATGGAATAAAGTGTTAAAATATCCCCCTTTATGTCCTCTTTAGTTCCCATAAAGACACTTGTTAAGTTATCAATTTATTTCCTTGAATTTTTGCTTCCACATATAACAAATATGGTCTTCCCTATTCTCATTGATTCTATACGAAATATAAAACTTGAGGGGAGGGAGATTTCAGCTGCACTTAATATAAGATAAGGTCTTAAAATATTCTTTTCAAAGTCCAATTCAAATCCCCTTATGACACTTGTCAAACTAAGGGGTTATCTTCTTGATTCTTATCATTTTATGTGTCATTTGTTCCTTTTTTTTCCCATTTGTCTCTACTTAGACAAAATCCTTGGCCTTGGAGGAGATAATTATGTTTTTGAATTACATCAAATATAGTTAGATAAGTGTCCCTTTCACAAAGTCAAATAAGTCCTTCTTATGCCATAAGTGGTCAAGCTTAGGTGTCTTTATCAAGTCAAACATATTTCCCAAAGTAACACATGGCATTTTGGACGAGACCACACTGATTCCATGAAGGTTTAGGTGTCCTAATGACTCACCATCCTTTATTATAACATGAGCTTATGTGTCATTGACTAGTCAACTTATGACCATAGCAAGACAAGTGACATAATAGGATAAACATGGTTGACTTTTCCTTTTAACATGTGCCAAAATATCCCAAGTTGATCTTATCCTTTTCCATTCTTTAAAAAACGCAAGGTACATATGTCTATTCAGGAAATGCCATATGTACACTTATATCGACACATTTTGCTCGACCAATCGTGTCATATATTATAACATAATTGGGTAGCATCTCCTTACCAACCCAATGACACCATATAAGCGTTTTGTGCCCTTTGCCCAGTATGGCCGCACAACATAATCTCTGAGAGGATTTCTATCTCTTAGACATCTTAGGGTTTTTCCTGAATTGGGCTTAGTCCTCTGCCTATTATAGGCTTATCCACAAGTTTTTCGGCCTAAAATTTGGGATATTACATTCATAACTTACGCATATTTTACCTTTTAAAGCTTTTGATTTTTTTTGGTGGAAAATGGGGCTAACAATGTAATACCCGGATAATTATTTATCTGGAATATTATATTTTAGTAAATAAATACTTATTGGAAATAGGTGAATATGTGGTCTCAAAGAATAAGTAATAATTATCTTATTTTCTAAGGTAATTGCTATGAAAATTGGAAAAGAAAAAAAGCTAAAATCCGTGAAAAATGTATTTTATAAGGCGAGAAAATGGCACGAAAATATTATGATAAATCTCATATGGCAACAAATATTGACAAAAACTTGGGAAGTTTGTTGTCTCTAATTTTAGGAATTTTTGGGATTATTTCCTTGAAAAATTGAGGCATAAATATAATATTATTAAAAGCACTTTTTGGCCCCATGATTTTTAATATTTTACATGGGATATAAAATACTAACGTAAGTAAAATAGTTGTGAGATAATAGTTAATCCTAATTATGAACATTATCAACAATTAGTAAGTGGCTAATTAAGTAATTTGTGGCTAATTGTTTAGATTATGATATAAGTAAATTAATTAGTAAATAATTAATTTAAGGGGAGAAATTCGAAATTATTAATTAAATAAATAAATAATAAATAATAAATGAAAAAGTAGTGTGAAAAGGGTTATGGCTATTTCAAATAATATCTAGATATTTAGAATTTAATAATAATATATTCGGTAGAAAGACCAGTTGGCTAAATGCGAACCGATAGAAATTAAATCCTATCTCAAAATAGGTGAACTAAGTCAGTATCATCTGGACTTAATATAAACAAGTGAATTTTTATCTCGGAGTGAGCTATCTCCGAAGTCATTTCCGAAACCAACGGGGTACTTAGGATACCGGATAAATAAGAAAAAATGATAGATAGTCAAAATGAGAACCTATACAAATCAAGACCGTTGTGACAAACCAGGGATTAGGTTTCTTAGGTCAGGACATATTACAAACCAGTGAGTTTTTGTCCAGAAGCTGGTGCTATCGGAAGTCATTTCCGTAACCGACAGCGTTTATCCGAAAAACTTCAGCAGACTATGGAATACCCGTAATGGGATCAAAAATTAAGTTAAACCAAGTACTTTGAAAGAGAAAGACTGGAACCTCAAGGCCTTGCTATCGGATTTTTAGGATTCGTCAAGATTACGCGATTAGGACACCGATCAGGGAACTTTATCGGTACAAGACCATAAAGTAGGGGCATGACATCATGCATGACATCACTTTTTCCTTGGGAAGAGTGAAGGGAGGTCGCCAAGAGAGAGGGAGGGCCAAGATCAAGCCATTTGTCCCAAGTGCGATCCGACGGCTCAAAATCAATCTGATAAAGTTTGAATTAATTACCGAAATGCCATTCCTTTCTTCTATAAATAGAAGGCACCTCTCTTCTCATTTCCCACACCAAAATTCAGAATAGAGAGAAGTTTTAGAGAGAAGGAGGAGCCCGGAGAAAGTCTAGCGGAGCCCTGCGTATATGTGCTATGTGTATGGTATGCTTATATGTACGTTCGCGTACTGTAACACTAACGTTGATGTTTATGTTATGCATGTATGTGCTATGTGTATGGTGTGTGTATAGTTGTTATGTTGCCTGAGTGCAAATAGATGTTAGAGTATAACTGTATGTACGGTAGGAGCGATATGTCTGTACGCTGGGAGCTTGTGAGCTGCTTCGGTGAGACGACTCTCAACATCATGAGCAGCTGATCGTTTGAATTCCTTGGTGATTGATGAAGCCAGCTGAAGTTCTTCCAGCTATTAGGGAGTTTTTGTTACCTTAATATCAGTTTTACTCTTTGTAGTTGTATACTGTGATACCTAAGTCTCTAGGATTGTGATTTGTGGCTGTACTGAGATGTGATTTGTATTTAATGATGTAGTAGAATGATTGTTAGCCTGATTCTATCTCTCATGTATTTGAAGCTCTTATTTGGTCGGCTAGCTCTCTAGCAATTGTCAATTTGAGTTGAGAATACCTCTTGCAAGATTTAATACAAGTAAAGTACCAACTAAAATGAGTCTAATGTACTAAACTCAAGCTACTTGTCTAGGTGGGTTTAGCTAATTAGATGAATTGTTTGGAGAAGGTCTCTTCTCACAAGCCTAAGCACTTAGCAAAGGAATTGAACTCAAATTAAGTCGGAACAAGGAAACTTAGTGGATTTACCCATCAAGGAAGCTCATATTCTCATTTCATATCATTCCATTTCACTTTAAAATTGAAAAAAAAACCCTATAAACAAGTAGCTTAGCCTAGTTCAGAATAGTTAATTAATTTTATTACACCCTTTGGTTAATCTGTTAATGAATACTTTTAGCTAGGCACTATATAATCGACTCTTCAAAGAGATTGACCTAAGTTAGCATCACTATAGTGCAAGGTTAGTCTTGTTTTATTTGATAGCCCCCATGACATGGCTTGTCAAAGATAAAATATTCTCATATTAAAAGTGTGCCCATAATTCAGACATTAAGGAGTTGGTACGCTTACTCAAAAAAGTATGGGTTAGAGAGAGAAGCTCCTCCTTCCCTCTAGCTTTCCTTCTCTCCCTTGATCATGATCCATCCTGTTCCATTCAAAAGAAGTCCTAAGAATGATCCTCCGCCCCATCCTGGAGAAGACCAATCTGCTAAGTGTGCCAAACTCTTAGAAGATTCGACTCAAGATGCCATTATGGTTGAAGAACATTCCCCTGAGATAGTCTCAGCTGTCACCCATGTCTCTGCATCATTGACAACTGAAACCCACGTCTTTGAAACATTGACAGCTGAATATGTTCCTGAGACTCAAATGGCTAATGACCCTCCTTCAGCTCAGGATGTCCAAATGGCAGATAATAATGTTGTTCCTAACATTAGGACCCCTTCCTTTAAGGATAAGTTATTGAACTCAGATCCTAACAACCCGGTCAATGAGGACGAAGATATCATCCTGAAACAGGGGGATGTTGCCATCGGCCTCAATTGAAATATTCCTACTGTAAACTTTGCTGACCATGTCATCGAAACCCTTAATAAGAAGATGGGGCTGGCGATTGTAATCAAACTACTTGGCCAAAAAATAGGCTACCGTCAGTTACGCACACAGCTGCAGAACCAATGGAAGCCTGCTGGCCATTTAAAGCTCACTGACCTTGATGAAGACTGTTTCTTAGTGAGATTTCAAGACGACATGGACTACCAAAATGCCATGATCACGTCATTAACCAAGTCATGGGATGTATTCGACTCCCCAAACTTCTGGCAAGATACTACCATAAAAGTGTGATATGTTCAATTGGCAGCGTCTTTGGAGATGTCATCAGAGTCAACTACAACACGGACTCCAGCGACAGAGGCAAGTTTGCCAGAAACACCGTAAATCTCGACCTCACGAAACCTCTTATGTCCAAGATTTTGGTTGACGGAGAACCCATCTACGTGGAGTATGAAGGACTCCTGACTATTTGCTTCAACTGTGGGAGGTATGGCCACCTCCAAGGAGCTTGCTCAGCATTGCGAGCATCTTCATCTGGAGACCATCAGGAAGCCATATTAGCCCCTGTACTGAACGCTCCAAACCCACATCAGGAAGCTTCTCAATTTGGTGCATGGATGCAAGTGTAGCGGCGACGTCGTCCTCCTACCAAAGGGGACAGACCGAATGAGACTCATGGGGGCAAAACGATAGTCAGCGCATCGAGGTACGAGGTGCTGAGCGAAGTCTTGGAAGATGAGACCCCAACGACTCTTGAACTAGCTAGGGGCGACCTTTATCCAGTAGCTGATGGGTATGTCTGAAAGAAAAAAGGTAATGAGTCAAAGGTTTTAAAAAAGCCAACCACAAGAGCTAAACATAAAGTGATGGTACAATAGCATTCCAATCAGGACAACATTCTTCAGTCTAAGCAATATGTCGCTAAAAATTCCTTTTCAACTTTGGACCAAAACCTCAATTGTACCATCCACATTGAGGATTCTAGATTTCCACGTAGAAGCAAAGAGTATGGGCCTTCTAGGAAGCCTATTGTCAAGTCCAAGCCCACTAATGGAAATGATCCACTTTCAAAAAGTTGAGGGTTCAAACTCTCTTCTGGAGTGGCCATTCACAAATTGGGAGGCAAGCCTTTTCCTGATAGTGCAGGCCCCTCAAACAGTTTAATAAAAGAAGTAGCAAGAAAGTTGTAGAATGTCCAAGATGCTTCTAAAGTTTTGATGCATGATGAGGGAGTTGATCTCAATCCCAATTTATCCTCTTAATGTTTTTTATGTCTATTATTACCTGGAATTGCCAAGGAGCTTCAAATAAAAAGTTTCCTTCAATTTTTAAATCCATAGTGGCTAATTATAAGCCTGATATTTTTGTTTAGGTAGAGCCAAGAATTTCAGGGGGAAATGCAGACAAAGTAATCAAAAGACTTGGTCTCCTCCACTCCCATAGAGTTGAAGCTTCAGGGTTTTCTGGTGGCATCTGGATCCTTTGGTCCCTAAAGGTGTCTTTACAGATTTTAGACAACCAAGTTCAATTTATCCATATGGAGGTTACTCTCAATAGCAATAATTCAAAATTCCTGTTCACAGTGATTTATGGCAGTCTACAGAAGAAATATAGGAAATTCCTTTGGCAAGATCTTGAGTATTGTAACATCCCATTTTCAAAAGCAGTATATATTTTTTTTCATCAGAGTAGAGCATCGGAGCGTAAGAGTAACTGATATATATATTCAAAATGCCGTAAGTCTGGCTGTTTACAGTAACGGTACATTATACCGAGTGTCTTCAAAAGTAAATAACAATAGAAGAAAGTCTTCAGCCGAGTCCCTATGCGTGTTGCTTCCCTCTCTCCTCGATCCTCGGTTCTCCGACCCTGAGGCTATATTAAGAGCTGAGGTTCAATGCCCATTGAACCTCAGGTAACGGTTAACCTCATGTTTATATATACAATATAGATAGTATATGAGCATACAACAAGCATTTCCCAACATCACATAAGCCCCCTGGCAGATGTGTCACACTTAGCATACGTTTCACACATAGCAATCGTTTCGCACCTAGCATTTCGCACCTAGCAAACGTATCCCAACACCCAGCAAGCATAATAACAGTACAATGAACATACCACAAAGCTATCAACTACCGCACATAAGCATACCATACACATAGCACATGTACGCATATAATAAACATCAGAGTTAGTGTTACAGTACGCGAACGTACCTTCGTTGACGGAATTTCGGTACGTCTGTTGGTTAGTACGAAATCACAGGTATCCTATAAGGATAATAGCGTATTTGTTACTAAACAATCATCATAACAGTCATTTTAGTCAAAAATGACCATTTTACCCCTGACTCCCCTAATCGGCGGAATTTCGTCAGAACTTCGTTACTTTGACTCTAATCTTCCAAAATTTTGCCATATCTCTTTCTCCAACATAATTTTCGAAATATATATCATATTTAACCCTAAAACATGATATTAAAATAATACTTGGAAGATTAAAGATCAAACTAACATTTCTACTATAACTACCGAATCGAAAACTAGAACTTAAGACTAGGTACCGAAGAAATTACCCAGCACTTTGCTACTCCTTCTTCAGAGCTCCTCCTTGTTCTCACTTCTCTCTAACCTCTCTCTATTTTGAAATATGCAAGGGAATTGGTGAGGAATGAAGTGAAGAGGGGTTGCCTATTTATAGAGAATTTCCATGAATCTCAACCCTTGGATAATCTTTTGCATCAACGGTTAAGAAGACGAAGATGTGGCCTCTTGCAAACCATTCATTTTCCTCTCTTCTCTACCACAAATTCGCCCCCCATGTCATCCCATGTCACCAACATGATGTCATCTATGAAGTGCCCTGTTCGGTATTCTAATCGCGTAATCTTAACTAATATCAGAAATCCAACAGCAAGGCCTCGAAGGTCTATTCTTCCTCTTTCAAAATACTTGGGTTAACTAAATTTTTGATCCCATTAAGGGTATTCCGTAGCCTGCTGAACATTTTCGGATAAACGTCGTCGGTTACGGAAATGGCTTCCGGTAACACCAACTTCTAGGTAAAAATTCACTTGCTCATAATATGTCCTGATCTCAGAAACCTAGTTCATGGTTTTCTAGATATGATTTATTTTCCATTGGTTCTCATTTCTACTATCTTCCTTTTTCCTTTTTCATCTGATCTCTTAACCATTCCGTCGGTTTCGAAAATGACTTCAGAGATAGCCCACTCCGGGATAAAATTATACTTGTTTATAATAGGTCCTGATGTTAGATACTTAGTTCACCTAGTTTGAGATAGGATTTAATTTCTATCGGTTCTCATTTATCCTATTTGCTTTTTCCACAAATATCTCATTTATATTATTATTTAATTAACAAATATCATGATATTATTTTAAAAAACCTTAACCCTTTTCACACTACAATTTTCGCCCCCTCTTTTTATTATTTATTTTAATATTATATTTTAATTTAATTAGAAGGCTTAATTAGGGTCTTAATCCTATGATTAGCAATCTTTTAGGATTTAGGGTTTTCATGTACTTAATCTCATACATTATTTCTTAACCTTTTCTAATTAATTAGAAAGTATACTTTATGCTAATCTTAGTCATAAACACTTAATTAAAGGGTTTTACACAATTTACCTTGAATACTCTCTTGTTCAAGCTTAAACAATTAGCCATTAATTACTTAATTAATCACTTACTAATTGTTGATAATTTTCTTAATTGAGATTAATTATTATCTCACAACTATTTTACTGACATTGGTATTTTATGCTCCATGTCAAATATTAAAAATCATGGGGCAACTTATGCTCCCCAAAATTTTATTTAATTTTGCCTCATTATTTTCCAAGGAAAATAATCCAAAAATTCCTAAAATTAGAGACAACATACTTTCTAATTTTTAATAAATATTTTATTGCCTCTTGAGATTTATCATAATATTTTCGTGCCATTTTATGCCCCATAAATGTATTTTAGGGATTTTTAGCTCTTTATCTCTTCTAATTTCCATAGAAATTACCTTAGAAAATAAGATAATTATAACTTATTATTTGAGACCACATATTCACCTATTTTCCATAGCTATTATTTATCGAAATATAATATTTCAGATAAATAATTATCCGGGTATTACAAGTATCTTGCCTCTAATATTTCTTCCCCATGGCTTCTTGCGGGATATTTTAATGCAATTTTAAGCCAAGATGAAAGGAAAGGTGGATCTCTTTATAGGGCCCGTAGATGTAATATGTTTAATCACTTCCTTCACTCCAATAGCCTGATTGATTTGGGCTTTCATGGCCCAAGATTCACCTGGAGAAGGGGCTCACTATTCATGCGGTTAGACCGTGCGATCTGCAACTCTTCTTGGGTTCAATTATTCCCTAGAAGCTCTGTTGATCACTTACCGAAATTACTTTCTGATCATAGACCAATCCTATTGTCCAACGCATTTGGAACTTTGGAAATGACCTCCAGCACTGCCTTGATGCCTTCGCGAACGAGATGCAAACATGGAACTTAGAAACCTTTGGGCACATCGGGAAAAGGAAAAGGAAGCTCTTCCATCAAATCAATGGCCTACAATCAAAGCTCGAGGATCAATCGGATGCTTCCTCTACTTTTCTTTTGGATCTAGAAACTTCACTGAGAGAAGAGCTGGAAGATGTTTGTTTCCAAGAGGAGCTTCTATGGCTCCAAAAATCCTCTTCTAAGTGGATTTGTTTGGGAGATCGAAATACTAATTACTATCATATGAAAGCTCTTATGAGGAAGAATAGAAATCGCATCTTGCAACTCAAGCTCTCATATGGTACCTGGATTCTGGACGATGATCAACTCGCTGCTCATGCCAGGCATTATTTTATTGATCTATACTCCTTAGAGGACCTCGTGTTCAAACCCTTCTCTGTATCTGGAGTATTTCTTGCTCTCTCAGATATTTCGCTTCTGGATCTCGAAAAAGCAGTATCCTTTGAGGAAGTTGAACAAGCTCTGTTTGAGATGAAGCCTCTCAAATCTCCTGGCAGTGATGGTATTCATGCTCTCTTCTATCAATCTCAATGGAGCATCGTTGGCTCCAGTGTTTTCGCCTTTGTGCAAAATCTTTGGTCAGGTAACTCCCTTAATGTTGCTCTTAACCATACTCTTTTGGCTTTAATCCTCAAGGCCAATCAACCATGCCTAGTTACTGAATTTAGGCCGATTAGTCTATGTTCGGTTCTTTATAAGATCATTTCTAAGACCATTGCTAATCGCCTGTGAGCAATCATGCCTAATCTGATCGGGCAATATCAAGCAAGTTTTATCCAGGGTAGGAGCATAATCGATAACATTATTATTGCCCAGGAGGCAATTCATTCCATAAGAAGGAAGAAAGGAAAAGGTGGATGGATGGTCATTAAAGTCGACCTGGAAAAAGCCTTTGATAAACTTATATGGGATTTTGTCTAAGACACTCTCAAGGATGTTGGTATTCCTAACAATTTGACGTGCTTGATCATGAATTGCATATCTACTTCTACTATGCAGGTTTTATGGAATAGGAAATCATCACCCTCCTTCTCCCCTGAGAGAGGCGTAAGGTAGGGAGACCCCCTCTCCCTGTACATTTGTGTTCTTTGCATGGAGTGTCTTTCCCATCTTATTGAAGCTAAAGTGCGTTCTGGTAACTGGGAATCAATCAGGCTGGGGAAAAAAGGTGTTTACCTTTCTCACCTTTTCTTCGTCGATGACTTGATTCTGTTTGGCGAAGCTTCATTTTGGCAGGTTAATATGATCAATGAAATCTTACAAGAGTTCAATCTCTCATCAGGCCATCTGGTTAATCGGCCTAAGACTAAGGTACAATTCTCCAAGAATGTTGTTCCCTCCTTGAGTAGGAAATTAACTTTGCGATGAATTAGGATTCCAGCGTACGGATTCTCTTGGTAAATACCTGGGAATTCCTCTCCTTAATGGAAGAGTCTCATCGTCCACATTTGAATACATCTTCAATAGACTGCATTTGAAACTTGCTAGCTGGAAAAGCAAATCTCTTTCTCTATCTGGTCGATTCACCCTTGCAAAAGCTGTTCTGGCCTCTTCACCTTTGTACACTATGCAAAGCACTACTCTGCCTTGATCATGCTGTGCAAAGATTGAGAAGTTAATAAGGAAATTTATCTGGGGCTACTCTAACGATCATCAAGGAGTTAGCCTGGTCAAATGGAAGGATCTCTGTCAGCCAACTAACCATGGAGGAATTGGTTTGTTAAACCTTGAGGCCCAAAATAAGGCTTTTATGATGAAATTAATCTTCAAGATTCAATCCCAACCAAACTCTCTTTGGGTTTGAATTTTGAAACAAAAGTATGATGTTCAAAACTTAAAATAGCCCCCTACTCGAGCCCGCATGTGTCTTACTTTTGGAGAAACCTGCTCAAGTCTTGGGAAGAGACTTCCTTTCATCCTAAATGGAATGTTGGTGACGGCAGCAGAGTTAAATTTTGGGATGATTATTGGGTGGGTAATCATGGCCCCCTTAAACACTTATCCTCCGCCCCCATTCCAATTCATGAGGTTTCTAGAACGATCTCAGAATACGCTAATGCAGATGGTTCATGGCGCTGGAGTTTATTTCAACATCTCCTTCCACAAGACATTTTGAAGGACATTTCAGCCACTGTAATCCAATGTGTCCCCCCTTCCATGCCTTGCTACTGGTCTTTGACAAAAAAAGGGGAGTTTTCAACCCGATCAGCTTATAGAGCAATAGAATCCCTGAATTGGAATGATCGCAGGCCCATTTGGACTCATCTGTGGAAACTTCCTATGGCGCAAAGAATTAGAACCTTTACCTGGCTTTTGTTGAAAGGGAGGTTGCTGTCAAATGAAGAAAGATTCAGAAGGGGTTTGTCATCTGACCATTTTTGCTCTCTCTGCCAAGGAAATAAGGAAAGTCTAGACCATATTTTCAAAGGTTGTAATTTAGCCTCTAAAGTTTGGAGGAAAATATTGCCCTCTGATATGTGTGCAGATTTTTTCAGTTTAGACATCAGAAGTTGGTTATCCCTGATCATTCAATCTTCCAGCCTAGACAGCTCGTGGAAGATAGGTGCTTGTATTACCTGTTGGAAGCTTTGGGATTCTCGTAAACAAAGAATTTTTACTGCTGCAAATTTCTCCGTTGAAGGGATCTTAGCATCGATTAAGTCTACAGTTGTTCATTCTCAGTTTAGCTTCTCTAGATTTAAGCTTATTATGTAATCTGCTTTTTTGGTATAAATTTTTGTTGTAACCTGCTTCCTCGTGGTCGTTTTTTCCTGACCATCTATTAATGGAATTCTCATTCATTCAAAAAAAAAGTGTGCCCAGAAGCTACAATTTATATTGTATTATATGCAATAATTAACTATATGAAGATATAGTTTATCAAATTCAATCACAAATTTTTATTTTGCATTATTCCTTGATTAACGTTCTTTTTCGATTTTGATTCGTAGCTAGGATCCTTGAGTTAAGAAATCTCGTACAAGATTGTGGCTCATTAGGTTCAACGGATTTAAGAGAATGTTCTATTTATAAACAGTTAGCTCTTTTTGTAAACAACAAATGCTTTGAACGTAAAGAAAGTTTGTTTCCAGGGCTGGTCTGATTAACCAACATACTTTTTTCCTCCACTTGACATCACACGAAAACCCATTAGAATCTGACTTCAAAAGGTGAAAAAGTACAGTCACAACCCACTTTCAAAGATAGAGTCTCGCACATATGTGTGTGTGTGTGTGTACGTAGTTGCTGACAAAGCAAGAAACTTTATAGCTGTATTCCAAGCTACCATATCTGCTTTATCCTGATCCTATCAAAACTAATGATAAAGGTGTATTTCATAGTAATAATTTGTCTATAAATAACCTAACTACTCTCCATGAACCTCAAACTCAACATTTCTCCCAAAACCTAATCTATCTCTCTCTCTCTGTGTCATCTATTTGTCTGTCTCACTCTCTTACTTCCCAGATCGAAGATGGTGAACTTGAGAACGTTGTGGAGGAAGATAAAGAAGGAGAAGAAGAGGTCGTTACAGTACGACATTGATTCTTACTCTAAGAACTTCGACGAAGGTTATTCCTCCGATTCAGAAAATGCTTATTCATCTTTCTCTGTTCGTTTTGGCATTCTTAATTCCAAGGTTTCTTTCAACAAGCGTTGTGAAGAAACTAGCAGTGACGATGATACCAGCAGCGAAATAAGTTGTTGATATGATCAGTTCTTCTATTTAGACCAGAAATCGTAGGTGTAACTTACCTATAAACACGTGTATACGTAGAATTGTAAATTGTGAATTGTGATATTGTTAATTCTTAAGTTATAGCTAAAATTATGGTTAGTTTATTAAAGTATTTTTTGTATTTATATTTATATAAACCTTTCTCTTAATTTTCATCTAACCTTATGTTGTTGACAGTTATATTAACTACACTAACAAAATCGGCCGAAAATAAACCCAGAAAAGAAGATTTTTGAGTCCGATCCTTGTGAGTTTATCTGATGAAGAGAATCTTAAATGGCATTTTATGTAATTATTGATAGTTGTAACAAGGTTGTTATCCACTTTATTCAATAGGTTTTGTATATAAATATATGAGATTGATGATATTGAATTGTATTGTTTAAAGATTAAATTTTTTTAACAACCTATTTGAATTAGTTTGGGTGATTATGTTCCTAAAGATAATTCATCAATGGAATTAAATTAGGTCGTACATTTTATGTATGTATGTCTGTCAGTCTATATACTATCTATGTTTTTTTTTCCCCAATATATACTATCTGTATACATTAAAAAAAAAAAAAAAGATAAACAAATTGATATTTTAATTTTAATTAAATAAAAAAAATTAATTTGATATGAGTACGACCCAAACCATTTTTTTTTTTTTGCTTTTTTGACGGAAAGCGAATAAAGTTATTAAGATAAGAATTCCGTTAAGAAAGTTATTGTCAAAAAAGTGATGACCCTCATAACGCGTTTTGGTGGATCATAATTGCAACATTTATTAATGATTAAATTGCGAGCTTATTTGTTGTCAGGCCCAGAGTGTCGGGCATGAAGTGTACGTAAAGCTACTTCACTTCGTAATTCCTTTTATTTTTATTTTTGGTTATTTTCTATTTACATTCGGCAAGATCTATTTCATTAACAAAATACTATCAAATGACATTATAATATGGATTCATGAACCCTTACTAAATGTCAAGCATAGATTACTTTACACCATTTATTACCAGAATGATTCAAGAGTCGTAAATAAATATCAAATCATGACTAGGTTTTTTTTTTTTGAAAGAATCAAGCCTTCATAATTCATATCTATAAAATGTTAGGAATAAATTTGTAACACCCCAAATGTAACACCCCAAATTCCGTAGCATAAATCGTGCCGGTGACACGTGGTTTTATAAAAATTCATCAGAGTTTTGAGGTGCTACAGCTTAGCGTAATGCGGAAACAGAGAGCATGTACTAAAAATTTGAACAATTGAGTAACTGATATAAAAATACTCGGACATATGCGATGTCGACGTATCGATATATTATAAATTTCCCGAAGGATTGTTCATGTGATACAAAGTAATACAAAACTTTATAATTACAATTCTTACATGTAACTATACCCTCTTCAACCAAGCCTTGAGTAGACTTAGGGCATAGAACCTAACTCGTTAAATCATCTCATTTGGCCAGCCGGGTAGGTCTAGTGGAAGTCTCACCGTGCTAGGGTGACCGATTGACCGAACCACATAGACGACCCTTCTAGTTTAAGCACCAAATGATGTGAAGTAACTTTATTAGATTCATGCCATAAGGTAGGTTTCGTTGACTTTCTTCCCGCATTTCCTTTGTCCGGTACCTTCTCACGGCTCCATTTCCGGTGTTTATCTATGGCTCCATCCCTTGGTACCTTCTTTGATCCTGGTTCCTTTTCCCCGAACCTCTAGTCAAGTCTAAGATTCAAAACAAATTGAATCTTAGGTAAATGATTAACCTCATATGAAAAGTATAACAAAGTATATGTATGACAGATATTCATTACATTTCAGCATTAACCAATACATAGCATACAGCAGATGTAATGTCAACACAACAACAGTACATAGCACTTAGCACATGTAAAGTTATCTATACAAATCCATGTATAGTTAAATAGTCTGCACCACCTGTGCCACGATGTACACTCGTGTCCTCAGCGCTAGGAAAACAATCTCACGGCATTATCAAGACTATAACCCGTATCAAGTCGAATGTATATAAACAAAGTGATTCAAGACAGAGTCTTAACCACGGTGCATGACCCAAGACCAAGTCTTGTCCATGACTCTATGAAATCATTCCATCTCATACATGCATACAAGTCATATCGAGTTAAAGTTACGTACGCGAACGTACCTTCCTTCCGTGTGAATAGTAATTTACTATTTATGTATACGGTACTATTCATAAATACAGGTATTTATGAATAGTAATATGTCCGTCCTTCAAATCTGACTCCGGAATCCTCGGATATCCTAACATATTACCATATTGTTTAGAATAATATCCAAAAGGTTAATTTACCTTTCTACCCTTGGTGGATTTGTTATTACCATTTTGCCATTACATTTTATTTAATAAAAACGTTACTTTCAGCATTATGGCCAGATTTACTTCTAACTTTGAAAATTCATAAGTAATTCTAGAAAACTCGAAACGAGGATCCGTAAAATTCCCCGGAATCCTTAGGATGTCTAATTTTGTGGAAAAATACTGGTTCTTTCCCAGATTTTATGAACAGTTCCCAGTTTTCACGTGTTCATCATCTGCCCAGAAAATTTCCAGAAAACGTAGCCCAACTTTGGACATTTTTATCTTTTAGCAAAGAACTCGAACTAATTTACTCTTGGTATATTTGAAAAGGTCTATATGTCTAATCTAACCATGAATTTTCTCAGAATTTTAGAAATTCATCTTCAATATAAAATACTGACGTTTTTACCCCTGACTTCAAAAATTGCTTACCGATAAAATTTCGCAGGAGCTTCGCTATTTTATGATTAGCTTCCAAAAATTCTGCTATATAATCTTTTCCATCATTTTTTCGAAATAAAACCATTTCTAACCATAAAAACATGATAACAAAACTATATTGGAAAATTAAAGATCAAAACACTACTTATCTATGAATTTAAAACTAGAACTCAAGAACTAGAGAACTTACCCTTGAAGAACCTTGCTACTACTTCTTCCTTGCTCCAAGAACTTCACTCTACTCACTCTCTAATCTTAAAATCAGATGCTTTGAGCTGATTTTGGTGTGAAGAATATGAAGAGAAGAGCCTTCTATTTATAGCAAAAATTCAAGACTATTTCAACTACATTTCTTCCTTAACCAAACACTCAAACCAAACCCTCAAACCAAACACTCTTACACCAAACACTCACACCAAACACTCTTACACCAAACATTCATACCAACTTATACATATCTACCAATATCCAACTACCATTTAATATTTATTTACAAATATTAAATAAGTATTGGAAAATAAAATCATTAATTCCATATAAGAATTTTCTTCCATAATTAACTCTCTAGGTCATAAAATATTGGTTCTAAAATTTCTAGACCAAAAAGTATCCTCTAACTATTTTTCCTTGAATTATTGGGAAAATAGGCCTCAAAATCCAGAAAATAGCTTTAAAACTATTTAGGCCAAATTTTCATAATAAATTCCCATAAAATATTTCTTATTTCCAAATCCAAAGATTTGGGATATTACATTCCTCCTTTTGGTTATAAATTAATTACCTTTTTATGTGCTATTTATATCATATTAAATAGCTCCAAAATAATGTCTCATAATTAACCATTCGTTAATTAATTCCAAAGTGGAATTTGGATGAAAATATAATCAATAGATTATAATTTCTTGAGACAAATATTCACCTTTGTATTTAATATGTATTATTTATCAAAATATAGTATTTATGATAAATAGGAATTTTAGGGTATTACAAAATTTGTCTCGAAAGCATGTTTGTTGATACAGACTTCACCATATAAACAAATAAAAATGAAAAGAAATATAAACATTATCCTTGACATATGCAAAAAGCTAATTTTCACGCAAACTTATTTTAGTCATACTTGTATTTAACAAAAATAGAAACAGAAGGAAATAATCATATGTCCGATACGACCACTTCATCATCAATGCCTCCGAGTAATATTGATGAATGTGGTTGCACCTGAAGAATGTGGGAAACCTCCTCCTAATTTGCAGCTTGTTATTCTTTTCCTATTTTGTAGCAGTTTGTTATTTATTTTGCAGATTATTATTATTATTATTATTTATTTTATTCAGTTAATGGTCCTAGTTTCTAGCCATGAACTATTACATGGTGCTAGTGGAGTCTTAGTGGAATCCTAAACTGATGTTTGTGGCGTGAGTTGTTCCTCCTATTTATGGAGAGTAATTTTCTTAATCAAAAGAGGAAGAAGAGATCAGTTTGTTTAATTCAGTTTTAATTTAGTTAATTTTCTAAGCTTTGGCCCTTTTTGCCTAAAAGCTCCTATCATTTTGGTGCTCTCGTTGAGAGATTTAACTCTGCCTCCACCATGGCCGAAGGTACTCGTTTCAAGAAGCTCAAGGAAGTCCTAGCTGAGACCAATGACCAGTTAGAGGCTCGCCTGCGAGAAGTATCAACTCAAGCCAACACTCGAATGGACTACCTATCCGACCAAACCACCGTCATCTCTGATCAACTCCAGACTCTCACCACAAATATCAATGCACTGGCTGAGACCAAGCCCCTCGCCCACCACCACCCAACAACCCATTGCCGCCGCCACCCCAACCACGCCCCTTCAAACTTGATTTCCCGTGCTTTGATGGCAATGATCCACGAGGGTGGATTTTTAAAGCCACACAATTCTTCAACTTCCACCAAACCGCACCCCCCCCAACGCTTCCAGATAGCATCCTTTCATATGGATGGCCCTGCTCTCGCCTGGTATAACATCTCATTTTCAAAAGCAGTATATTTTTTTTTCATCAGAGTAAAGCATCGGAGCGATTGAGTAACTGATACATATATTTCAAATGCCGTAAGTCTGGCTGATTACAATAACAGGACATTGTTTTCGGACGTCTAACGTCAGTGTAACTACAAAAAACATAAGAAGTCTTCAGCCGGGTCTTTATGCGGCCTGCTTGTCTTTCTCCTCGGTCCTCGGTCCTCCTGAACCTGACACTATGTTAAGAGCCGAGGTCCAATGCACCGGACCCCAGTGTCGTTAACCTCATGTTTACATACATCATATAAGTACTAGAGATATTCATGGAATTTTGACGACACTTACTACGTTCAAAGTAGGGTATACATAATCAGATATATATGGCAATAACAATACAGTCGGATGTAAGGTTAAGGCACAAGGAGAAATGTACATGATCAGATATGCACGGCAATAACAATACAATCGGATGTAAGGTTAAGGCACAACGGACATTGGACATAATCGGATATGGACGGCAATAACAATACGATCGAGATGTAAGGTTAAGGCACAACATAGAAAATACAGCATGATAGAGGAAAATACATATATGCATACAATAACCATCAGAGTTAGTGTTACGAAGACGCGAACGTACCTTCGTCCGTTCGGTTTCCGGTATGTACGTTTGTCGGTACGTCTCCGGTATTTCTCGAATATCCTATATTAGTATTTCCGCGTTATTTCCTCATGAGCAAAATCTTAAGAGATATTTTGGTCACTATTGACCTTTTTACCCTTAGTAGATTTGATATTCCTATTTTGCCCTTACATTTTATAAAAAACGCATATGCTGATTTTCTTGGGCAGAATTTTGATCAACTTTGAAAAATCATAATTAAATCTACAAAAATCGAAATGAAGATCCATAAAATTATTTGGAATCGTTAAGATGTCTAATTTTGATTAAAAATACTGGTATCAACCCAGATTCATTATACAATTCCCAGTTTTTAATTTCCAAAGATCTGTCCAGAATTTTCGTCCAGAAAAATGGCCAGATTTCAAAAATTCATATCCACTTGCACAAAACTCATTTTGACATGATATAAGCATATTTGGAAAGGTCTATATGTCTACTCTAACCATGAAAAATTTCAGATTAAAACTACTTCATCTTCCCATAGATTTAAGGTTTTTGTGAAGCTGACTTCAGAAATCGCCTAACCGATAAAATTTCGCCAGAACTTCGTTACTTTGTGGTTTCTCTTCCAGAAATTTTGCTCTATGACTACCCTCACCATTTTTTCGAAATAAAGCTAATTTTAATCATAAAAAAATAAAAATAAAATTGCTTCTAGAGATTTAAGATCAAAGCATAAATTTCTATGAATTTAAAAGCTAAAACTTAAGAACTAGAGAACTTACCCTTGAAGACTTTGCTACTACTTCCTTCTTGCTTCTCACTAGCTCTCTTCTCTCTTTAAAAACCACTACTTGGAGTTGGTTTTGGTGTGAAGAATAATGAAGAGCTAAGGGGTCTATTTATACTAAAAGGTCATGGCACTCTTGGTAATTATTCCTAACCTAATATACTTGCATGAGAACCATGGGTTTACACTAAATAATCTGAATTCTTCTTCAAGCCAAGGCCAAAAACGTGGCCCTCTCTCCCTCCATCACTTTCTTCCAATTCCAAGAGAATATCCTATCCAAAGGTACCTTATCCTCTTCCAAAATTGAATATTATTATCACATGTGTGTTTTTGTTTATGTTAAACAATTCTTGGCTTAAAGAAGGCATTGGTGGCTTCTCCACCTTCATCCATTCTCCAAGAAAGCCTTGGTGGCCTCACCACCATCATGCATTTCCCATTGGTTGCTTAATTATCATTAAGTTCAATTTCAAGATTAAATTAGAACCATTAAATTCACTTTATGAATCTATGATGAGAATTAATGTTTAATTAGGCAATTATCACCTATGGAACCCTTGATCCACAATGTGCTAACAAGGCCAATTAACTCTAATCACTCCAACCCTTGATCCTCATTGTGCCAACAAGGCCTATTGGATTTAACTACTCCATTGATTAACTTTACCATAATTGCATTTAAATAAATTCCTCACTCCTCCACTAGACACACATCACTCACTACACACACACAACATGTCTCCCTCTCATACACTTTTCTTAATCTTTTCTATTTAATTAGCAAGTATACTTTATGCTAATCTTAGCCATAAACATTTAATTAAAGGATTTTTACATACTTTACCTTGAATTTTCTTTTATTCAAGCTTAAACAATTAGCCATTAATTACTTTATTAATCACTTACTAATTGTTGATAATTTTCTTAATTGAGATTAATTATTATCTCACAACTATTTTACTGACATTGGTATTTTATGCTCCATGTAAAATATTAAAAATCATGGGGTCAATTATGATCCCCAAAATAATATTAAATCTTGCCTCAATATTTTCCAAGGAAATTAATCCCAAAAATTACCTAAATTAGAGACAACATATTCTCCAATTTTTAATAAATATTTCATTGCCTCTTAGGATTTATCATAATATTTTCAGGGTATTTTATGACCCACAATTGTATTTAGGGATTTTTAGCTCTTTATTCACCCTAATTTCAATAGAAATTACTTTAGAAAATAAGTTATTTATTACACTAGTTTTGAGACCACATATTCACCTATTTCTAATAGGTATTATTTATCGAAATATAATATTTTAGATAAATAATTATCCGGGTATTACACCTGGTACCAGTGGACCTTCAAAAATACTTCATTTCATACCTGGGATGATTTTATACAGAGCCTAGAGAACAGATTTGGAGACTCCCCATACACCAACCACATGGGTGCTCTTGCCAAACTCACCCAAACCTCCATCATGTCAGCATATGTGACCGCATATGAGGCCTTAGCCAACAAAACTAATGACCTCCCAGCACCCTTCCCTCTACATAATTTTGTCTTCGGCCTTCAACCTCACATACGCCGGGAAGTTCAAGCCCTCCGCCCCACAACAATCATTGAGGCCCAAGGATTAGCTAAGTTACAGGAAGAGAAATTGGTTGACTTACCTCTTTCATCCACCTCACTGCTGTCTACCCCACCGTCCTGACTCGCCTTGCCGTCACCAACACCCCATAACCAACCACTGCTTTTACCAGCCCCACCCTCCCGTACATCACCATCCACATATAACCAAGCCCTAACCAGTGCTCGCAACCCCCAAGGCACGCAACGCCTCACGGCCGATGAGATGCGCAGGAGAAGAGAACGTGGACTTTGCTTCAATTGCAATGAACAGTTTACCTGCACCCACAAATGCAAGACTCCGTCTACCCTCCTCCTTTTGAGCGAGGTCACACCCATTTCCGATATCGATCCATCTCTAGAAAATCCAAATCACCCGTCCGACCCCCCAAGTCACCTGGACCATTACCCCATTTAATGCCCAGCAACGATGAAGATATCCCGAACCTTGAGGACAAGGTTCACTTTCCCAATGGGAGGGAAAATGATACGACCACTTCATCATCAATGCCTCCGAGTAATATTGGAGAACGTGGTTGCACCTGAAGAACGCGGGAAACCTCCTCCTAATTTGCAGCTCATTATTCTTTTCCTATTTTGTAGTAGTTTGTTATTTATTTTGTAGATTATTATTATTATTATTATTATTATTATTTATTTTATTCAGTTAATGGTCCTAGTTTCTAGCCATGAACTATTACATGGTGCTAGTGGAGTCTTAGTGGAGTCCTAAACTGATGTTTGTGGCATGAGTTGTTCCTCCTATTTATGGAGAGTAATTTTCTTAATGAAAAGGGGAAGAAGAGATCAGTTTGTTTTATTCAGTTTTAATTTAGTTAATTTTCTAAGCTTTGGCCCTTTTTGCCTACAAGGTCCTATCAATGTCCAACTTAAATTTAAAAAAAAAAAAATCAATAAAAGACTGTCCTTTAAAAATAATAGATAAACATGAAACCCTTTTTTGTCCTAAAACTTGTTTCGTCAGAGAAACTGGGAAAAAAAAAGTAACAAGCACAGTCCAAAAGCTACCAAAAAAAAAAAAAAACAGGCATAAGCCGAAGATCATGAATAACAAGCATACGAGAACACACCACTACTACAAAAAATGGATTTTAGTTCCCTAAAAAATGTCTATTTTTTGAAAAAAGGAAGTTAACGATAAAGGTGATGACATTTTTGTAATTATAAGTGAGAATTTTGATATATTGGGTGTCTCTTTTAAAATTGGAAGGCCAAAAGTGGACTTAGACGTCCCAATTTTTAATTGGGATGCCTAAATTGGGACATAGGAGAAATAGTTTCTGATATGAGAGAAAGGGGCTAGAGCTCGATTTGAAGAAAACTTCTTTGTGCCTCGTGAACGCCATCTCTGACTCTATCGTGAACTCCGTTAGCCACTGAGAGGATTAAGAAAGTGAGCTGGTGTATTGCTCAGAATGGATTGCTGCTTCTTCTCTCAAAAAAAAAAAAAAAAAAAAATTATGCATGGTACGGGTTTTAGATTGATTTTGAAGATTCATTTCCCTCTTAACACAAAGCTGCATATGTTAACTGTTTTTTCTTTCTTCTTTATTTTCCTCTTTGTTTCTTTGGGAGTAGATTAAGGAACATAGAGCAGAAAAATATGAACAAGGTTTCCTCATGAACCTCATCAATTGTTAAGCTCAAAAAATGTTCTGAAATCTCAAAGGAGTATAGTGAATGAGCAAGAAACCCTGTCTTTGCTTCTGTTTCAAAATCAGCCTTGCCGTGCCGAGAAGCCTAAGTGAATAGCCTTGCCGACAGAAACAAATCCAGTTTCGCTCTCCATCTACACTGTCATCAAATCTTGAGCCATTGCCGTGCGATAAGCCTAAGCATCTGGTCTCAGTCACAAATCTGCGATTCTTTCTTCAATTCCTTTCGTTCTCTCTACGACTATTATCTTCCTTCATTCCTCTACTCCGAATGTCTCAGCAGCGCTATAAGGGAGGAAGAGGTGCTTGAGTCGAGGTGGAGTGTCGTACTGAGGATCTAAGGATCTGAGAATCATGCTTGAGTTGAGGTGGAGCATCAAGCCACGCGCAGCGACAGAGAGTCGTGCTGAGCATCTGAGAATTTCTTTTTTAAGAAAAAAACTTACAGCCTCCATTTTAAATAGGGACTATATATATATATATATATATATATATATATATATATATATAGGAAAAAAGAAAACCTTACAACATTACTTTTAAAAAGGGACACAGTATCCTGACTTTACTACGCCTCCTCCTATTTTCAGATGTTAAAAGCATTGTCTGTAGTAGTGTACAATCCGCAAAGATAAGTAACAAATCCGGCGTTCTATGTCTAGTTCCTTTGAGAAAATGTCCTCCATTTTATAAGAAATCGTTTCTTCCAATTCATGATAACCCGATCATGTAAAAGATTCTACAACATTTTCATATTAATACCCTGTAAAAGACTTTATACTTGCTCTGTTTAATTATAAGAAAGATCAATGAACATTTCTGTAATTTACACCCTGTAAAAGACTTTGTACTCGCTCAATTCTTCGGAAGGGTTAGGTCGAACATTCCAGTTGGAGCCTTCGGAGGTTTTGTTCTGAGCCCTAAAATCTGGTTTATACAAGGTAACAAGGGGAAAATGCTGAACTTCGAAATCTGGGCGTTTCTGCAAGTTTCTAAAGTTCTGGGCCCCTTTCTGTAACTTACACGGTCCTTTTGCAAAATTAATTCTGAAATTAGTTTTATGTTTTTTTTTTTGGTTGCATTTTTCTTTAATTTATCTCAAGTTTTCTACAAAGAGAATTAATAAAATATGATGTCTTCTATTTCAAAAATCAATTACTTAAAAGAAATAATAAAATATGATATTTTTACCCATTTTATTCTTAATTGCACGCAATCACTTTTAATCCAAATTAATGACAAATAATGCATCTAAGCTCAATAAATATGATAAAATCCCCATAAAAGCTATGTAAAACTATGATAAAATAGGGACTTCTTCTCATTTACTAATCACCCATGCCATTGAGCTACCGATTTAACTTTATTGCCAAACTACAATAAATAATTAAAATATTAATTAACTCACACACACAAACATATTCAAAGTCATTACACCACCGATCCACTTTTGTTAAAATATCTACCACAAATAATTAAAGGGTAAAAGATTTTTCCAGTCACTGGAGATAAGTTATCTCCAATGACCTCCAAAACTACGTCATTTTGAATTAATGAAGGATGTTTACGTAATTTTGTTTACTTTTTTATGATATAAATTTTACCGAAACACCCTTCATTAATTCACCTAAAATTATAGAAACACCCTTCATTGATTCAAAACGATGTAGTTTTAGAAGTTACTGAAGATAAACTTATCTCCGGTGACTGGAGAAATACTTTTCCCATAATTAAAATATTAATTAACAATGAAATACTTATTTTAGTTTATTTTTCGGGTCATTACATTTGTCCTACAAAAATGAAGAATCCGATTTGGGCTTATTTTGTTGTATATCAGTCTATAGGAGTGGAATAGAAAATCTAAACTAGACCTTCAATTGAAGCATGTAAGATTTGAGCATTCCAGGTACCAGATAACTTGACATGCAAGTTTGAAGAAATATAATTACTACCGATCCTATATAATCATATTATACTTGTGCTTAAGTCTCATTAAGTAATGTAACACCCCAAATTCCATAGCATAAATCGTGCCGGTGACACGTGGTTTTATAAATATTCATCAGAGTTTTGAGGTGTTACAGCTTAGCGTAATGCGGAAACGGAGAGCATGTACTAAAAATTTGAACAATTGAGTAAGCGATATAAAAATACTCGGACATATGCGATGCCCGACGTATACCGATATATTATAAATTTCCCGAAGGATTGTTCATGTGGTACGGTAATACAAAACTTTATAATTACAATTCTTACATGTAACTATACCTCTTCAACCAAGCCTTGAGTAGACTTGGGGCATAGAACCTAACTCGGTTAAATCATCTCATTTGGCCAGCCGGGTAGGTCTAGTGGAAGTCTCACCGTGCTAGGGTGATCGATTGATCGAACCACATAGACGACCCTTCTAGTTTAAGCACCAAATGATGTGAAGTAACTTTATTAGATTCATGCCATAAGGTAGGTTCCGTTGACTTTCTTCCCCGCATTTCCTTTGACCGGTGCCTCCTCACGGCTCCATTTATGGTGTTTATCTACGGCTCCATCCCTTGGTACCTTCTCGATCCTGGTTCCTTTACCGAACCTCTAGTCAAGTCTAAGATTCAAAACAAATTGAATCTTAGGTAACAGATTAACCTCATATGAAAAGTATAACAAAGTATATGTATGATGAGATATTCATTACATTTCAAAGCATTAACCAATACATAGCACACAGCAGATGTAATGTCAACACAACAACAGTACATAGCACACATCACATGTAAAGTTATCTATACAAATCCATGTATAGTTGTATAGTCTGCACCACCTGTGCCACGATGTACACTCGTGTCCTCAGCGCTAGGAAAACAATCTCACGGCATTATCAAGACTATAACCCGTATCAAGTTGAATGTATATAAACGGTGATTCAAGACGAGTCTTAACCACGGTGCATGACCCAAGACCAAGTCTTGTCCATGACTCTATGAAATCATTCCATCTCATACATGCATACAAGTCATATCGAGTTAAAGTTCGTACGCGAACGTACCTTCCTTCCGTGTGAATAGTAATTTACTATTTATGTATACGGTACTATTCATAAATACGGCACTATGAATAGTAATATGCCCGTCCTTCAAATCTGACTCCGGAATCCTCGGATATCCTAACATATTACCATATTGCTTAGAATAATATCCAAAAGGTTAATTTACCTTTCTACCCTTGGTGGATTTGTTATTACCATTTTGCCATTACATTTTATTTAATAAAAACGCTACTTTCAGCATTATGGCCAGATTTACTTCTAACTTTGAAAATTCATAAGTAATTCTAGAAAACTTGAAACGAGGATCCGTAAAATTCCCCGGAATCCTTAGGATGTCTAGTTTTGAGGAAAAATACTGGTTATGGCCCAGATTTTAAGAATAATTCCCAGTTTTCACGTGTTCATCCTCTGTCCAGAAATATTCCAGAAAACGTAGCCCAACTTTGGACATTTATATCTCCTAGCATAGAACTCGAAATAATACATTCTAGGTTTATTTGAAAAGCCCTATATGTCTACTTTGAACATGAATTTTATCAGAATTTAAGAACATCATCTTTAATATAAAATACTGGCGTTTGTATCACTGACTTCAGGAATCGCTAACCGACAAAATTTCGCGAGCTTCGCTACTTTGATCATAATCTTCCAAAAATTTTGTTATATTACTTTCTCCATCAATTTTTCGAAACAAAACCATTTTTAACCATAAAAACATGATAACAAAACTATATTTGAAAATTAAAGATCAAACTAACATTTCTACTAAAACTCATAAGAACTTAAAACTTAAAACTCAAGAACTAGAAAACTTACCCTTGAAGAACTTCCTCCTTCTTGCTTCCCTCTAGCTCTCACTCCTCTCTACTCTTTAGAAATCACCTCTTGGGGCTGATTTGGTGTGAAGAATATGAAGAGGAGAGCCTTCTATTTATAGAAGAAATTCAAGGCTATTCCAACCATATTTCTTCCTTAACCAAACATTCCTTATAAACCAAACACTCTTCTTCCATCTACCAAAAACTACCATTCTAATTACCTATTCCATCCACCAAAAACTACCATTCCACTTACCTATTCCATCCACCAAAAACTACCATTTAATATTTATTTGCAAATATTAAATAAGTATTGGAAAATAAAATCCTTAATTCCATATAAGAATTTTCTTCCATAATTAACTCTCTAGGTCATAAAATATTGGTTCTAAAATTTCTAGACCAAAAAGTATTCTCTAACTATTTTTCCTTGAATTATTTGGAAAATAGGCCTCAAAATCAGAAAATAGCTTTAAAACTATTTAGGCCAAATTTTCATAATAAATTCCCATAAAACATTTCTTGTTTCCAAATCCAAAAATTTGGGATATTACATTCCTCCTTTTGGTTATAAATTAATTACCCTTTTATGTGCTATTTATATCATATTAAATAGCTCCAAAATAATGTCTCATAATTAACCATTCGTTAATTAATTCCAAAGTGGGATTTGGATGAAAATATAATCAATAGATTATAATTTCTTGAGACAAATATTCACCTTTGTAATTAATATGTATTATTTATCAAAATAAAGTATTTATGATAAATAGGAATTTTAGGGTATTACAAGTAAGAACTAGGTATTAATATAATTGGAATGCTCTAAGTTTGTTGAAATATGTTAACAACTAATTAAAATTTGTAATTAGGAAATAGCTTTGATTGCAATTAAAATTTTAGACACTAACTAATTTTAACTACCCTTGGTATGTATATAGTAACGTAATTATTTTCGCCAAAAAAAAAAGGGTAAGGTAATCTCTTTCAATGGTCCATATGACAAACTCTTCTCAGTTCTCACTACTGCCGCCTCCATTCACCTTCTTTTAATGAGATCTCTAATCGAACCATATTTTTATGTGATTTTTCATATTTAAATTGGGATTCTTAATGCATTTTCTGGGATATTATTGCATGATTAAGCATTAATTTGAGTCATAAACATTTGTATTGAATTAAATGAAATTAGGGGCAAAATGGTCATAATTTATTAATTATTCATGCAAATGATTTCATGGACTTTTGATGCTATATTGTGTTTAATCTTGCATTATAGGTGTTTTAGAAAAAAATTGAAGAATTCGGAAAATGTCAATTGGGTCAAATTAACATTTTGAGGCCAGGGGAAATTACATAAAAGTGCCCAAGAATTCCTAGAAATTGCAAATTAAGAGAGAAAAGGAGCCAGGAAATACAAGAAATGACCCAGGGTTTTTGGAAAATATCAGTTACGCCCCACAAATAGTTTGACAATTTTCACTTTAGTCCCTCCATAAAGGTTTTACAAAGTTCAGATTGGTCCCTGGTCAAAACTCGTTTTGACCAAGAACCAAATTAGGTTCAGGGGTTGAGGGATATTCGATGGAGAGCTGAGAGCTGATATATAAAAATATCGTCGCAACCTAGATGATCTTCTTCGACTCTGGGACCTTCGCTTCCTGCCCGACCTTGGACCTTCATTACTCTCGCCGGTGACACCACTCCCTCCTTCCGTCGCCGGTGAACGACCACCCTAGCTTCCATCTCCATCTTCACATCCACAAGCGAGATAGTCCCGACATTACAGTGGCGGATAATAGAGAGATGCGAGACCTTCGATCTTTCATCGATTCTTCTTCTTCCTCCATCTTCCTCATCATCGCCGGCGGTCACCCTCACCATCATCACTACCGGCGACCTCCGTTGATTCCCCCTCTGCTTCCCATTCTTCACCTGGAGCTGGGAGACAAGAACAGGCCCGAGAGCTTGAGATCTAAAAAATGCTGAGATAGCGCCATGAAAGACCTGTGGACCTTGACCTTCGATCTTGACGCTCTCATCACCTTCACTGCCACACCTTGCTCCACCATTGTCGACCATATTTATCCTTCTACCATTCCGTTTCAAGCACCACGTGTTTCTCTTTTCTTTCCATTTAAACCGATTGTACCTTCATCCATTCATCTTTGCAGAAGCTTCACAATGGGCAGCAATATTATTAATTTGATTCAACTGATTTGTGTTGGTTTCATGGCAATGAGTGGCTGATTTTTTCCCTTCTTGGTGGTGGAAGTTGACTTGAGTTCCGGAGCTTAAAAGGGGAGTTTATTTGTTCAATTTATTTTCTCTTTTTGAATTTGGATTTCCTAGTTTTAGGAATATTGTTTTATTTGTTGAGACTTAGTTTACCTGGTTGGATAACTTTGTAGATTGAACCTATGTGATTGGATTGGATTTTTGTAGCTTGTTGGATTTATATATGTGTGTATTTTCCTTATTGATTCAATGATATTGTGCTTTCTATGTGGTATTGTTAGATAGTATGATTGAATTAGATTAATTGAGTGGCGTAGTATCGCATTCATAACAAGAGGAAGAAAGTTGCATTAATCTAATCCTAATCACACACTAAGTGGTTTTAAACAATATCTCAAGAGATAGTAGTTAGCGACGGTAGTAGGAGCTACTATTGATTGGGAATATTGGACTCGAGTGGTATCTTGAGGTTTTTCATTTAGACTTAGTGAAAATTACTACTATATTTAATTGAACAAGAACATCCACTCATTATACATTTCATACTCCATTCCATTTTATAAAAAATACCAAAAACAATAGTTAGCATTTGATTTAATTGCATTCTTATTTTAGTTTATTAATTTAAAAAGCCAAAACCAATTTTTCCCTTGTTTTCATTGCATTTGCATGTCATTTAGATTACTTAGGATTCAATAAAAGGCTCATCGAGAGAGAGAACGATCCTAGGGTTGTCTATACGCAATCCTCAATTATTTTTTATTGGAACTCCAAGGCTAAAGAAAAAAAGGCCCTCATCAATCTCAAATTGAAATAATTGAAAATCTATAGGATAAAAAAGTACGTAG
This sequence comes from Acacia melanoxylon, assembly GCA_019022615.1. NCBI lineage: Eukaryota > Viridiplantae > Streptophyta > Magnoliopsida > Fabales > Fabaceae > Acacia > Acacia melanoxylon. Next base: position 19,561,319 of record JAFJYJ010000003.1, read on the forward strand.
CAACAAATAGCTAGCTATAAACACACACACACTTAAGAAATATCTTCTCTTTGATAGGATTATGACATATGGGATTCAAGGGAATTTAACGACAAGAATGTTCCATTTTATGAACAACCAACTCTTATTTGGTAACAACAAACTCTTGGTATATAAACAAGGGTTAAATACCATTTTTGCTATGAAAGTATTGTTAAGGGGGCAATCAGCACCCAGAAATTTTTTTGATATCATTTTTGCCCCGGAAGTTTACAAAAGGGAGCAAATATGCCCCAAAAGTTTTTTTTAAAAGCAAATTTGCCCTGGAAGTTTACAAAGAGAGCAACGATCCAACGGTCAAGATCAACCGATCGGCAAGATCATTATGTTTGTAAACTTTCGGGGCAAAAATGACACCAAAAAAACTTCCAAGTGCTGAGTGCCCCATTAACAAAACTACCGTGTGGCAAAATTGGTATTTAACCTTATAAACAACTAACTTTTTAATTGACCACTTGGTTCATCTCATGCTCATCTGACTTCATAAAGCGATAAGGTATAGTCACACCCCATTTTCAAAAATAAAGTGTTGACAGAGCAGGAAACTTTTAAAGCATATTCTCCGAACTACCAAATCAGTTTTGATTCGTTATTCATTTCAACTACAATGTCACGCTTTATCCTGATCCTATTATAACTAATGATTAAGCTAAATCTAAATATATAAAGCGTAATGTCAATGACCCACACACACACACATAAATATAAATGCATAATATTGATTCTACTACCTCTAGTCCTAAATCTAAGATTCAGTTGATATTTTTTAGAGAAATTAGAGAAGCTAAATAAATTATTTAAAGTATTTATATTTGTTGTTTTTCCTTCAATCTAAATAGTATGACTTATAAACTAATATATAATATGATACACAGCATATACTATTATTAAGTAATTTATTTAGCTTTCTTAACCTCTTTTTTTTTTTAAAAAAAAAAAAAAACTCTTTATATTTAGAACTAGAGGGAGTATTACTTTTGAACATATCAAGCGTGTTTCAGAGTTTTCGCCTGACATTAAGTAATCTTAGATTAAATAACCTACCCAGTATGCATTAACTTGCAACACAACATTATTACTCACAAAACCTAAGCGCGCTCTCTATCTATCTTTATTTCTTGAAGGCTCAGTGGGAATTAGAAACATAACCAAAAGCAGCAATTGTCAGATTAAGCAAAAAGTAACACTTCTAATTCTTGACTACTTATTATGTATATTAATACGTAGTATATAAGAATATCATTAGAGTGGAGCGACAGAGCATATGATATGGATGAGTAACCAATAATACGTGGCTAGGAATTTAAACTATTCGCAGTGTATCCGGTCGGGGATAATATCGGTACAGTTATTCAAGCATTAAGATACTAAACATCTATAACTATAAATACAGTCCAAAATATTTAAAACTCCTGTCGAGTCTTCACATGTGCCGCCTACCCTTTATATCGGCTCCTGATCCCTAAGCTAGGGTTAAGTCTGAGATTCAATCAAATTGAATCTCATGTAACAGTTAACCTTATGTTCAAGTAATAACAATATATGACAGATATCATAACCTAGAAAACAACATTCAATTACCACAATACATAGTATGCAACAAATGTAATGTTAATGGTGTCTGCACTCACCAGTGCTACGTGTCCCAGACACATATCCTCATGGCTAGGAAAACAACCATGTAGCATTATCATGACTATAATCCATGTCTAACTGAATGTAAACACACATGTGACCTAAGACCTAGTCTTAGTCACAGTGCATGGCCCAAGACTCAATCTTACCCAAGACTCCATCAATCATAAATCAAACAATCATATATATTCATACAAGACACAGTAGATTAAAGTTACAGTACAGATCCGTACCTTGATTTGCGTAGTTAGCAGTAAGATTCCTTTTCAATATTGATCATTGACTTCTCAAATATCCTATAATATTATTACCACATTATTTCCTTTTTTATATGATATTATAATAAATACTATATTGCTTGGAATGACATCCAAAGAGATATTTTCGCCACTATTAACCTTTTTATCTTTTGTGGATTTGTTATTCCATTTTTACCCATACATTTCCTTAAAAATGAAATTCAAAGCATTTTGCCCAGATTTTTTAATAACTTTGAAAAATCATAACTAATTGTAAAAAAAATCAAAATGATTTGATTTCAAAGCTTAAATGACCCTTGACATGTCAATTTTCATGGAAAAATAATCCCATATACTTGAAATTCCTGAGTCATTTAATTTCTTCATCCTTTGTTCTAGCTTCAAGTCGAGAAAAATGAATCAACTTAAAAAATTCACATCTTTTTGTACAAAAATCTAAAAATTTATATGTTTACATAAAAAGAAGTTACTTTTTGTCTACTATATTTCTGGAAAATTTCATAATTTTCAGACACCATTTGAATGTTCAAAACCCACACATAAACACCACTGTCCAGATTAACTTCTAGAAACATGGTCCAAATTCAAAAATTTGTAACTCCTTGTGTAGAGCTCTAAAGATCATATATTTTATATAAAAATAAATCTATGGATGTCTACTTTCTTTATGAAAAATTTCATGATTTTTAAATATCAATTTCTACATGAAACACCATACACAAAGTGACCAACTCCAGAAAACTGAAATCTAGAAATTTTCACTATTTTGATTTTGGTTTCCAAAAATTATTTCCCACCATGATTTCACTCTATTTTGTGTTTTAAACTATTTGATGATCTTAAAAACATGAAAATAATTTTACTTTACATTTTCCATGATTAAACCAAAAAATTTCCAAGAATAAGAGCTTATTTTTCACATTAACACATAACTCTTCAACCATGAGTTTGCTTTAAGACCTTGATGATCTTGAATCATGTTCTTAGGATCTTGGACAACATGTCCCCTTAGGGTCTCATGCTTCCAAATACCAAGACACAATGACCCACAACTATACTAAAAACCACAAAGCTTATGATCAAGAACCTTAACTTGGCCTTGAAGCTCTTGCTCCCTCCTTCTTTTGCTTCAAATTTTTGCCCTACTCTCACTCTCAATCAGATTTGATTGTGTTGTGGTGTGAAGAATTGAAGAGGGGACTATTCTTATAATAGGCAATTGGCATGCTCATGTAGACCCCACAAGCTAAATTACCAAAATAACCTTGCAATTCATCTCTCCTCACATGGCCTATGTCATCACTTTCCAACTTTTAATCCTCCCCCTTAACCCTATGGTTGACATCCATGGCTCTTTTTAGCCCTTGGATTGATTTCCAAAGGTATCTTCCTATTTCTCCATTGCCCTCATTGGCTCAAGCAATTATAAGAGGATTAAGGCTTTAATTCATGAGATAATATCTTTAAAATACTTGGCTCACAATGCTCCAACAATGCTCAGCCAAAATCCTTGACTTTTGGGGAAAATTTATGAAGCCAATTAACATCCTAAACAAGAGCTTACATGCCCTTTAATTACAAGTGTCATGGTAGGATTTGTTTGTTAGCTAATCAAGGTCATTTGTTCTTTATTGATCAAGTCTTATTTCATTTTCTTTGGCCTTATTTGTTTCGAAAATATCAGCCCCCATTACATGTTTTTATTGCCTTTTTATCAAGTTGAAGACATATGCAACTAATCTTAATTAGTGCAAGCTTTGCCATTAGTATTTGCTAATTTTCTTTAATTTGATTAAGTCTCTTCTTAACCTTTCTTGTCTCTTTTAGATACAAAATAGCTATCATTTTATGTGATTTTTATGTCACATTTTATAGCCCTTAATTGTAGTCTCATTAATTAACCATTTGTTAATTAATTCGAAAATGAAATTTCAATGAAAATATAATCAATAGATTATAATTCTTTGAGATACATATTCATCTTTGTATTTTGCCAAATATTTACTAAAATACAAGGTTCATGAGAATTGGAAAATCTAGGTATTACACAGAAGAAGTTGAATTGTGTGTGAATGAAGATGGTGAACTTGACAATGTTGTGGATGAAGGTGAAGGAGGAGAAAAGTAGGTTTTTCAGGGTTCATCCCCTCCTATTCGTCATAATGTAGCACAGTACGACATTGATTCTTACTCTCAGAACTTCAACAATGGTTATTCAACAGGCCCAGATGACGCTTCTAGAACTCTCTCTGCTCGTTTTGCTATTTATTATTCTAAGTCTTTTGACAAGGGTAGTTGTGAAGCGCTTAGTGATGATAGTAGCAGTGTAATGAGTCCTTGAAAGTTCTTTTAGACCAGAAATATTCAGAATTTCCTTTGGGTACCTACGTGCATCTCAAATGTTAATACATACATACATATAGAATTGTGATTTGTTAATTGTAAATTTGATGTCCAAGAATTAATAAAGTGATTTAATGTAAATTCGTTAATTGTAAATGCTTCATATGAAATTTAAAATAGGGTGAAGTGTCTATTTTGCCATAGAAGTTTTTACCGAGAGGCAATTTTGCCTCCTAAGTATTAAAAAATAAGCAATTTTGCCCTAGCCGTTATCCTTGTTAACCAAATATGCTAAGCTAATAGTCCACGTATCATCCACGTCATTTTTGTTAAAGTGCAAATTAAATCCCCAAAAGGAGAAGTACTTACATACTCTAGGAACACTACCTCATCTATACTCTGACTGAATAAAATACAACAACTCATATTATTTTAATCTTATATGGCAGCCATATGGAGAAATTCAAATTTATGATTTTAAAAAACATAAACTTCATAATTTAGAAAAACAAAACAACACAATTATCTCCCAAGAGTTGTTTTTTAAAATGATCTGCCATGGAAGATTAAAATAAGATGAGTTGTTGTATTTTAATGGGTTAAGTAGCAAATTTGCCCTGAAAGTTTTGACTGAGGAGCAATATTGCCTTAGAAGTTTTTCTTGTCTCAATTTTGCCTCGGAAGTTTCAAAACGTAGTAATGTTGACCATTTTCGTTAAAAAATTAACATTCAAAGTCAATTTTTTTTACGGTCAATGTTAGTTTTTTTAACAAAATATGGCAACATTACTACGTTTTGAAACTTTTGAGGCAACATAGAGACAAAACAAAAAATTAAATTAGAGAAACATTGCTATTGGGCCTATACTTCCAGGATGGATTTGCTACTTAACCCTATTTTAATTAGTCAGAGTACATATGAGGTGACACTCATAAATTATGTCAATATTTCTCTCTTGAAAGCCTATGCATCATCTACTTCATTTTTTCAAAGTTAGATTTAAAACATTTGAGGCAAATTTACACCTTAACAAAATTTGTTCAACTTATAGTCAAAATTAATGGTGATATCAGCCAGGACAAAATTGCTCCCTTTTTTACACTTTCGAAGCAAAATTGCCGCCTAAAAAACTTTTGGGGCAAAATTGCTCCTTGATGAAAACTTCTAGGGTAAAATATCCCTGTCATTCATTATAACTTTTGAAATATTAAATTGGATAAATAATTTTTGGTTCCTCAAGTTTGCTCTCATTTTGGCTTTGTTCCCTCAAGTTTCAAACAAGAGGTTTTGATCCCTCCAAGAGCAAAATACATTATTTTGATTTTGACTACTACGACCCATATGTCAAGAAATCTCTTACAAGATTGTGGAGCATAGAAAGACCACTTTATTCTCATTTGGGCAAATCAGAACCAACTGCCAATGGCGACTGAAAATTCACAACAGACAAGTACTTAGTAATATGTAGCAGAATTAAGGGAATTGCATAAAAGAATTATGATATGTACCTATGGTAATATGGTGTCAAGTACCACTTTCGCCTATTGGGGGACAATAACCTTGATGTTATGTATGATTGTCTCTCCGCTAAGGGTGGTTTACTTATGTACTGTGGGCACAAGAATCCAATATCTTGGCTTCTGCCCTGCTATTCCAATTCACGATGCATGAACCTACAATAATGACGTCAGAGAATTAGTATATATGTATGTGAGTGTCTCACATTTATGTTATGTACTCATAGAAGAAGATACGTACTTTATAAACATGAGAATAATTGAATCAGTAAGCTCCTATTTTTCAAATAGCAGGGAAATTAGATCATCTGGGTCAACCAAAACCGGGTGCTTATTACGGAGGCCTACTTTTGTACTGACAAGCCACTGATTAAGTCCAACTTGTTTATTGGATACCATAAGGACAATTTTGTCCTTGGCACTCAACTTAGCCATGCCAACCAATTCGGGGGAAATTTGGAGCTTCAGGAGGAGTAGAAACATGTACAAGCTTCACTGGCCACGAGATGAAGCTTCCAATGACATCACTCACAACCTTCACCTGATCAATTGGGAGAGGGACAGGTGCATCAATGGTGACCTCTTCAAATAACACTCTAACTTCATCATCGGCCATTTGTTGGTGGTGTACAGTTGATCCCAAGTGTTGGTGGTGTACAGTTGATCCCAAGTTGTGGACAGTCCCTTTTGCAATTAATCGTCTATCATAATGATCAGGATCCTCCACATAAAGGTCACAAGGTTGCTCTGACTGTCCAACAATGCAGCTCCTCTAGTGCTCTACTGCATAGGTGCAGTTGAATGTGTGAAGGGAACACTGGTCTCTAAACGAGAGCTCAAAAGCAACTTCAATTCATTCATTTCCTCCTGCATCTTTCTCATCTTGAATTCAAACATTGCAGTCAATGAAGCTTCTTGAGCCGCTACTTCCTCATTTATTTTGGCCACTGTTTGTTCCATCTCCTCCCGGGTAATCATACTTTGTTTGTGGCGTTTGGATTTACCAAAGTATTCCTTCAAGCCTACCCGTCCTCCAACCCCCCTTACACGCCCTGGGTGATTCAGTTTTCCAGTCGCAACGGTTAGAACATCATTCCTCCCATCCGACAAAAAAGATCCCTCTATTTCTTTGTTTTTAAGATATTCCTGTAAGATACAGATAACGAGAAGCTTAGTAATGAAACATGTTTAATAACTTAAAATTAACAATAACGATACTTACAATTCTTTCAGCAACTAGACGAGTTTGTTCACTCGTGTAGGCGCCGCTTGACTTTTGCCAAATATGCAACCACAACTCCTCGCGACATATTGGAGATGACCGATCATGTATCACAGAAGGATTGGATTCAGCTTCATCTTCCAATCTCTTCCGCTTTGAAAACAACCATTAATTATGCCGCCATCAATTCTTTTCGGTAAGCCTTTTCATATCCACCTTGCGAGAAGCCCTATGTGGGCAATCATTCTTTCTTCCTATCTCTAAACTCGAGCTTACTCATTTACAAGTGCTCGAGCTTGTTCCATTCATTTTTAACCGGTTTGCTTATGAGATTACGGAAATCGAAGACTTTGAAAACAACCATTAATTATGAATTCCAGCTCCACCATCTCTAGATTCATGGAGACACACTCACAACAGCTATATTTTCGAATTAGATCTGCGAAAGTAGACAAAATTAGAGAACTTATGCTTGATATGAACCTCAAACACTAGTCAAATTCACTTCATCAAGTTTCAACATTTTATTTAAGGAAGATGTAGAATTGTAGAAGAAATTGGGAGAAGTTTCAACATTTTATTTAAGGAAGATGTAGAATTGTAGAAGAAAGGAAAGGGAGTTGCGAACCGCACCGAAACCTTTACACGCTTAACATACTAACTAACTAATAGCAATGTGTAACCACTACCTACTATAACAGAACTAGCTAAGACTATAAATTATTTCCCTAATTACCTACTTAGTATTTACCTTTGCACGGTTTACATATCAAACTTGCATAGAACTAAGACATGCTTTAGTATTTTACCTTTGCACGGTTTACATATCAGACTTGCATAGAACTAAGACATGCTCCTCTTATGCAGGAAAAAGGATGGAAATATATACTTCTATTCACACACCAAACCATCTAACTAACACGATTAGATGAACACAATAATATTCACATATCCGTACAGGTTAATAAGCAAACAAAAAAGGGCAAACAAAACTAAATATAAACTCACCAAAGCTTTAGGAGTGGTCCGCAGCTAAACAAATTGTTGCCAAGTTTGTTCATCAATAAATGTGTACTTGTCCCAAGGATTATGGTCGTGAACCTCGGCAAAAATATAGGTGTTAGCTAGAAAGGTCTTAAACTTCCTCCACTGATCAGCACAATAAGACAATGTCTTGTCTTTCAACTTCTGGCAGTCAGGGACAATGTATGTAAGCCGGATAGTGTCCCAAATAGGTTCCTTAATTATACGAAGGTTCACATTTTTCCACTCATCTGTCAAGATGCTAGCCTTGCTGCGTGCTAGATAGCCGACAAAACTATTATATTTTCCTTTATTAGGATCGAAAGGAGTCAACTTTTCATCAAACTGAATCTCGAGCTTTGACCCAAAGGTCCAACTTACGGATATGTCTTTCATTCGTGTGCCACTTCTACCACGCCATGTAGAGCGATTACGAGGCTCATTGTGAGATGACGAGGGTTTATTCTGACTCACACCAGTAAGACCAGTAACTGGCGTTGAATGAACAGGACAAGAACCGTTTTCTCCGTTCATTTTTGAGAAAGGAAGAGAGGTTGAGAGTGGTGGTACGAAAGAGGAACGCCTGAGAATGTGAGAGAGTAATATATAGAGGATGGTGGTGATGGGTGAGGAAGAGAGGTCATGCAACAAGAAGAGGGGTTTCGCAACAAGAACAGCGGTTTCAGAGTTCAGAGAGAGCAACATATAAGTCCTAAGGTAAGGTTTCGCGCGAATATTTCGCGCTTTTGTTTCGATTTGGATGAACTAAAACGTGTAACACCCCAAATTCCGTAACATAAATCGTGTCGGTGACACGTGGTTTTATAAAAATTATCGAGTTTTGAGGTGCTACGGTTCGGCGTTTTGCGAAACGGAGAGCATGTACTAAAAATTTGAACACGGGTATAACACTCGAGTAGCGATATGAAATACTCGGACATATGATGATGCGACGTATCGATATATATATTACAAAATCTCCCGAAGGAATTATTCATGTGATACAAAGTAATACAAAAATTTATAATTACAATTCTTACATGTAACTATACCCTCTTTAACCAAGCCTTAAGTAGACTTGGGGCATAGAACCTAACTCGGTTAAATCATCCCATTTGGCCAGCCGGGTAGGTCTAGTGGGAGTCTCACCGTGCTAGGGTGACGATTGATGAACCACATAGACGACCCTTCTAGTTTAAGCACCAAATGATGTGAAGTAACTTTATTAGATTCATGCCATAAGGTAGGTTACGTTGACTTTCTTCCCGCATTTCCTTTGATCGGTGCCTTCTCACGGCTCCATTTCCGGTGTTTATCTACGGCTCCATTCCCTGGTGCCTCCTCTGGTTCATGACCCTTTCCTGTCTATCCATTCAGACTGAGGTCCAATGCCCATCGGACCTCAGGTAACGGTTAACCTCATGCTTATGTAAACAATATATGTATGGCAGGTATTCATGACATTTTCACAATAATCACTACAAAAGCCCATAACGAGATGTAGGAAATACATAATAATGTATGTAAGGCAATAACAATACACAGCCCCTCGCAGTATGTTTGTTATCCCATGTCGCACTATTCACCGGTGCCACGATGTACGTCGTGTCCTCGCGCTAGGAAAACTCTAAACGGTGTTATCAAGACTATAACCCGTGTATTCATGATTTCACCATTTTCAAACAAACGAATCTCAACATATGAACACAAAGCAATCACATGTAGCATACAATAAGCATCGAGTTAGTGTTACAAAGACGCGAACGTACCTTCCTTCCATGTGAATAGTAATTTACTATTCACGTATACGATACTATTCACATATACGAGTACGTCCGTCCTTCGAATCGACTCACGGAATCCTCGAGATATCCTATAAAGGTAATATCGCCTCTATTAATTCACAAACATCATCTCTAGAGATATCTTGGCTATATATGTCCATTTTACCCTTGGATTAATTATTTTCTACTTAATCCTATTTAATTTCGTACAAAACGCTATTATTCAGCATATAGGCTGATTTTTCACATAACTTTGGAGAATTATAATTAATTCCACAGAACTCGAAACGAGGATCCGTAAAATTCCTCGGAATCCTTAGGATGTATAATTTCAATGAAAAATAGTGGTTACTGCCCATATTATATAAACAATTCCCAGTTTTCGTAACTTCATGCTCTGCCCAGAATTTTTCAGACCATATAGCCTAACTTTAAACATTTGTATCTCCTAGCACAGAACTCAAAACGACATGCTATAAGTATATTTGGAAAGCTCTATATGTCTACTCTCACCATGAATTTTCTAAGAATTTTGGCATAGCATCTTCAATATAAGATACCAGCGTTTTTGAAATTGCTTCCGGGAGTCGCTAACCGACAAAATTTCGCCGAGCTTCGCTACTTTGACCATAATCTTCCAAAAATTTTGCTATAACTTCTTCCTCATCAATTTTTCGAAATAAAGCCATTTTTAACCATAAAAACATGATAACAAGAATATATTGGAAGATTAAAGATCAAAACAACATTTTAAGCTATAAACTCAAAGCTAAAGCTTAAGAACTAGGGAACTTACCCTTGAAGAACTTCCTCCTTCTTGCTTCCCACTAGCTCTCACTTCTCTCTACTCTCTTTAGAAAATCACCTCTTGGGGTTGATTTTGGTGTGAGAATTAGTGAAGGCTAATGCCCCTATTTATAGTAATCTCAAGATGGTTCTAATTGGTGGATTTCAAACTTAACTCAAATCAAACCTATATGTGGATTTCAAACACTAATTGAATCCAATTTTATCTCTCATTCTCATCTTCAAAAACTGACTTCCCTTCTTCATCTTTCTTCCATTCCCAAATCCTAATTTAGTTAGGTGTAAGTTGGTGTTTTTCTTAAGGATTCACTTGTACTTTTGGAATCACAACTTTATGACTTGATTTATGGTATTTTTAAACTTCATTTTCATAATAGTATGAATTTCAAAAGTTTACCAAAATCACTTTGGAAACCACTATGTTCAAGCTTGAATTTTGCTTATTCATAATATCTACTTATATTTGTTACTTAGTTCATGGATTTCAAGATATGATTTATTTTCTATGGATTCTCATTCACTTATGTCTTGAATTCATCCTAATGGTTTTTATCTCATCTTTAATCAATTTACCACTAATTACTAATTATTACACAAGCTTATGTCATTTAGCCACAAAAGTCTTCATGCACTTATTATGGATTATGACATGTTAAGAGTAAATATCATGATATTTTGTTTATTTCATCTTTTCATCCACAAAAAAAGCTGCCCCCTCTTTATCATTTAACTTCAATTTGTTTCTCATTTCATTTGCATTTTATCTTTCTTTATGTCTTGATCACAATACCTTAAAAGTCTTTGCTTAATTTGTGTGGTTAAGACTTGTTCTAGTTTAATATCTAGATATATTGTTTAAGATTTATGATGCTCTTGGATTTAATAATTTGTGCTATTACCTAGCCTAATTTAGTGGTGAATTTAAGCCCCTTTGCATAAAAATAGGGGAATTAATTTAATCTTGGTAAAAATCCCTAATATTGTGTATTAGATGTTTTTAGGCTTATTTGTCAAAGTATGATTGGTTCTTAAGTCAATTATGATTATTAGAAATTCCCTTAATATTAATCTTGGGTCTTTGTTAGCCTTTAATTATTAATTCAACTCAAATACTTCTTAATTATGCCTTTTTAATTATTTAATTAATTAATTACGAAAATTATAAAAATAATTCCAATTATTGCAATTTTAATTGCCCAATAATTGTTGCTAATTTTCTCTAATTGATTTTGTCATCCTTTGATGATTTTAATAGCTAAAATGATATAATTAAGTTTCTACTTAATTATGATAGTCTTAGGGTATTTTATGATCCCTAAAAAAAATTAGAGAATTAAATCTTCAACTATCTATTTTCTAAGAATAAATCAGTTAGAAATAAAATAAGAATATTAAGAAATATTGAGACCACATATTCACCTATTTTAAATGGGTAATATGACTCAAATATGATATTTATGGAATATTATTTATAAATAATTATCCGGGTATTACAAAACGCCGGTCTTAAAGGTTAACATTTAAGACCGTCCTTTAATAAAATCCGGTCTTAAAAGTAATAAACTTTTTGTTTAATTTTTGTCAATATTTTGTACCGCCCACAATATAAGTCCGGTCTTAAAAGTATAACATTTAAGACCGTTTTTTATATAGGTCCGGTCTTAAAAGTTTTAATCCTTTATATTTAATTTTTCCTTATTATTTTTGTCTGTAAAAAAATATAAGTCGGCCTGTACAAGATTTATCTATAAAGTAATTGATATTTCAATTTTTTAATAACATTTTTTAAGACCGGTGTTTTGTTAAGCGGTCTGAATAATATATTTAAGACCCATTGATAAAGGATCCGGTCCAAGAAGTTCTTGATATTTACAAAAATGCCACCGGTCATACTTTTAAGACCGATGCGTCATTACTCCGCTCTAAACGAGGTGGTCTTAAAGCCCTTTTTATACTAGTGATTGCTCCTTGGTGAAAACTTCAAGGGAAAAATATCCCTATCATTCATTATAATTTATGAAATATTAAATTGGATAAATAATTTTTGGTTCCTCAAATTTGCTCTCATTTTGGCTTTGTTCCCTTAAGTTTCAAATAAGAGGTTTTGGTCCCTCCAAGAGCAAAATACATTCTTTTGATTTTGACTACTACGACCAATATGTCTAGAAATCTCTTACAAGATTGTGGCGCATTAGGTTCAAATTCCATGGTTGGTCTCATTAACCAACATACTTTTTTTCCACTTGACATAACACGATAGCCCATTTGAATCTGACCTCAAAAGGTGAAAAAGTACAGTCACACTCCCACTTTCAAAAATTGAGTCTCGGATACATATGTATGTAATTGCTGACAAAGCAAGAAACTTTATAGCAATATTTCAAAAATCATCTTCGATTTCTTTTTTCATTCATTTGCATAAATTAAAACCACGTCACGCTTTATCTTCATCCTTTCAAAACTAACGATAAAGGTAACGATTTTTTTTTTAGTAACAGTAAAGTAGATTTGCATGTCGGTCCATTAAGTTTATCTTCATCCTTTCAATTACTATTACTTTTTAACACATCATGCGTTGCGTCAGACTTTTTGTCCACATCAATTAATTTGTCTATAAATAACCTACCTACTATCCATGAACCTCAAACACAACATTGCTCCCAAAACCTAATCTATCTCTCTCTCTCTCTCTCTCTCTCTCTCTCTCTCATATCTATTTGTCTGTCTCAATCTCTTTCTTCCCAGTTCAACCTAGTTGTGGTAACCAGAAGCTGAAGCAAAAGTTATATTGTGTGTGGATCGAAGATGGAAAACCTGAGAAAATTGTGGAGGAAGATGAAGAAGGAAAACAAGAGGTCGTTACAATACGACATTGATTCTTACTCTAAGAACTTTGACGATGGTTATAATTCCTCCGATTCAGATAATTCTTATTCATCTTTTTCGGTTCGTTTTGGCATTCTTAATTCCAAGGTTTCTTTCGACAAGCGCTGTGAAGAGACTAGCAGTGATGATGACACCAGCAGCCAAATGAGTTGTTGATATGATCAGTTCTTATATTTAGACCAGAAATCGTAGGTGTAGCTTACCTGTAAACACATTAATGGAATTGTAAATTGCGAATTAATTGTGATTTTGCTGATTCTTAAGTTGTATTTAATTGAAGCTGAAACTATTATTAATTTATTAGTTTTTTATATTTATATTAATTTTCATCTAAGCTTCTGTTTTTGATAGTTATATACTTACATTAATTACATTGACAAAATCAACCGATTTTTAACCCAGAAAAGAAGAGATTTGAGTCGGATCGATCCTTACAAGTTCATCTGGTGACAAAAAGGAAAAATAAGAACAAAGGATCTAAAGTAGATAATATTAGTTAAGAAGCCCTATAAAACTTGTAATTATTTAAAATGGCTAATGAACAAAATCAAAAAAAATAAATTACTAAATTGCCCCTAATCAAACCTCCTACATTTTCTCCCACATCCTAGGTTTAAAACTAATATGAATTTCTAAATTTAATTTAATTTAACACAATTTCTCTCTTTCTTTACCACTTACATAGATATTTATTAGAAAAATAACACAAATATATTTCAGTTTTGTCAAAATTATAATTTTATTTTTAAAATTGACATATAATTTAATTAAAAATAATATTATATACTGTTAGGAATTTTCAATTTTTTTATAATTTGTTATAAATGTTAAAGAAATGTTATAAGTATCTTATTTTATTTTATTTTTTAGAAAAAGAATTGATCAGGTCATGTTCAGCAGGAGCGTGGCCTTCCACTATTGTTGATGGCCCAAGATAACAAATCAAACCCTCTATTTATAAAACTATAAATTATAAATAATATGACTAATTTTTTTTTCAATAATCTCTCATGATATTCTAGTTAACATGTTATAAATTTTAAATTAATATTGAGACCATATCAATTTTTTATTAATATAATATGATGTTTCAATTTTTGACACAATCTAGTACGCTTTATTTTTGTTATTTGAGCCCACAGAACTAGTTATAAAATGTGTTTAATTTTTTTCTTTTGGTTGATAGAGTTTTTTTTTCCTGATTTTGGAAGGAAAAAAAATGATATAACAATAATATGATTATGAAATGTTAGTTAAAGTTTTTTAAAAAAATGATGATTTTGGTGGTGGTAATTTTGGTGGAAATAAAATTCAAATTATTTTTAAAATAAAACGTGGGAAACATTGAAGGAGAGAATATAGGATGTTTCATCAAGAGCTACTTAATATTCTTAAATTTATATTTGGTAATTAGTCTTTCTAAATAATTACAACTTTTATGGTCCTTCTTAATAAATATTATTCTCTATAGGTCATTCTCTCTAATTTTCCCTAAAAAACCTTCAATGGCATTTTCTGTAGTTATTGATAGTTATAACTTGTAACCAGGTGATCATCAACTTTATTCAACAGTATTTGTTTATATTTTTTCGAACAAAAAAAATACATTGTTCTTAACAATACGTTTGAATTTGTTTGAGTGATTCCTAAAATATTCATCAATGCAAATGAATGAGGTTGTCGTTTTTGTGTATGCCTCTCTATCTATTTACACATAAAAAGAAAAACAAATTGATGTTTTAATTTTAAATACAACAAGTTTACTTTGAAATGACCAAACCACTTTTTTTCCTTTTTACTTTTTTGATGGAAGGAGAATAAAGTTATTTAGATAAGGATTACGCTAACAAAAAAAGTTTTCTTCAAATAAAAAGTGATGACTCTCATAACGTGTTTTCCATTTTTTTTTACTCTGGGTTGTCTTTATTTTTTTTTGGGACTGAATACTATGGGTTTTTATAGGTTGATTATATAGTTAATATGATATGTATATTTTAAAATACCATAGTCATCTTCCTTAATTTTTTTATTTCCTCTCCTCTTTTATTATTGTTGAGGAAACATCAATAGGGGTAAATTAGAAAAAAAATAACAAATATGAAAAATATATCTTATATTTAGAACCGATATTAACTCTTCAAACATGTCTTTTATTAAGAACTGGAGGGAGTACTCTATATATATATATAGGAGTATAGGAACAGAAAATCTAAACAGAATTTTCAATTGAATCTATTATACAAAATCTGAATGCTTGAATGCTTGATAACTTGTTATATTTGTACAATAGAAATATACTTAGCAAGCCTACATAATTATATAAGACTTGTGCTCAAGTATTAAACCTAGGAGTTAGTTAATTAGAAAGTTTACTTCAATAAGATCTCAATCTACTTTATCTTTTTTAATTTATAATACTTTCTTTAAATTATCTTGGTTAGTTGCACATATTAAGAGGGTTTCCTTTAAGAGGTAATTTCAACGCAAATATATGATTGAAAACTTTGGGAAACTCACATTCTTATTTATAAATAAATATTTTAACCACTTTTCTTAATTTCTGCAAATTAGCTATCTAACTTCGTACATTAAACATAGGAGGGAGTAATATAATTGGAATGCTCTTAGTGGGTTGAAAAACACTTACAAATAATTAGAAGTTCTAAACTAGTAAATAGTTTTAATTGCAATTAAAATTTCAGACATTAACCAATTTTAACTATCCCCATATGATAAATCTTACTAGCTAGCTACCGCCCCTACGCCTTTCTCTTCATAAGATCTCAAATTGAAATAAGGAAAATTGGATCAAACAAAATCTATACAATAAAAAAGTACGTATAGCAGCAACATTTTAGTACATACATAATTACTTCTGTGATCTGATTATATGACATATTGGGTTCAAAGAATTTAAAACGGAATGTTCCATTTCATAAACAACCAACTCTCCTTTTTTTTTTTGGTCAAAAAACAACTAACTCTTTTTGGAAGCAACAATTTCTTGGTATATGTAAACAGCATTTGTCTCCTTTGGTTCATCTCATTATTAGCCAACACACTTTTTAACCACTTTGACATCACACAATAATAGCCCATGTTCATCGATCTGACTTCATTTTAAAAAATAAACTGTTACTTACACATGTATGTGTGTGTGTGTGTCTGTAGTTGCTGACAGAGCAAGAAAATTTTTAAAGCATATCCTCCGAAGCCCCAAACAACTTTGATTCTTCTTGATTCATTTCAACTACCATGTCATGCACAATATATCCTGATCCTATCATAACCAATGATGAAGCAGAATCTGACTGTATAAAACATAATGTTGATTCGGTTCCTTTTTAACTAACACGTCGTGCGTAACTCAGAATTTTCCTCCACATTATGCTTCTACATCTTTCTCTGCTGAAAGTTCTTAATTTTCTTAATTAACTCTTTTTTTACTCCCAGAAGACCCAAAAGTCAAGAAATCTCTTTTATGATTGTGACTCATACAGGTTCAAAGAATTTAACAGAATGATCTATTTTATAAACAGCTACCTGTTTGTGGGAAAAATAAGATTCTTTGTATGCAAACAATGTTTGTTAATTGTCACAAGAAAAGAAAACAATGTATGTTAATTTCCATGGTTCATTTCACTAGCCAACGCACTTTCTTCCACTTGACCTCACAGAAAGATAGCCCATGTGGATCTGACTTCATAAGTCGACAAGGTACAGTCACACACCATTTTCAATAAATAAATAAATAAATAAATAAATAAAGATTTATTACATATGTGTGTACTTGCCGACAATATTGCAGCAACTTTTATAGCAATTTATTTGCATAAATAAAAACCACGTCATGCTTTATCGTGATACAATAAAAACTAACGATTAAGGTATAAAGCGTAGTGATGATGATGATAACTGCAGCGAAATGGGTTCTTGATCATATTTTTAATTTACTGGTGCTTTCATCGCATTTCCATAGCATTTAGGTTATTTATGAATCAATAAAAGGCTCTTCAAGAAGAGAGAACGATTCTAGGTTTGCCTATACTTAATCCTTAATCCTTGGTTAAATGTTTATTGTGGACCCCAAGGCTAATAATAAAAAGCCCTCATCAAATAGCGTTGTTGCTGGGGAGCTAGGTAATTGGCTCCCCTAGATAATCTAATTGTCAAATTCACTTTTGATAAGGGTTTCTCGTGTGAAGCTTGTTAGTTTTGCATTTTTTTATTTTTCATTGCATATAGTTTTGGATTTTTGTATTTAGATAGCTTGCATAGCATTCATTGCATTATTGTATTGTTTTGACTTGGTAGCTTCTATGTGGTGTGTTTGCATTAAATTTGAAATGATTTTGAGCTTATTTGTTTGAATTCACCATGTTCCCAAGTTAATTCACAGCATGCTTGCATATTTTGTCATTTTGAAACTTCTTTTTCTTTTTCACTTGCATTTGTATTTTCTTGGATTATTTTTCCTAGTTTTTCTAGTTTATAGTTAGATAGTCATCTTGTGATTCATTGGGAATTTATTGTATTGAATTCTCATGGCTTGGTTTAATGGTAATCAAGATTCACTCTTTCAATCTCACTCTTTTGTAGAAGATTCAAACAAAAGGGAAGAGTCTATCTCTCAAAGCATCAATTCCATTCAACAAACATTGCAGCTTCTTGAAGCTAAATTGGAAATTCAAGATAAAAGTCTAATTGTTCAAGAATATCATGGTCCATTCCACCGCCCATAACATGAACCACACCACCAACCTCCATTTCAACAATATCATCAACCCTCTCACTTACCAAACCATCCTTCATTCCAACCATGTCATCCACCACTTCATGAACCTCCTCCTTCATTCCATACCACTTCCCGACCATGTCATCCATGTCATGAATCCCTATACCCATATGAGCCACCCACTCTATCATGCCACAAACATCCACTCCAACGCTCTACTCCTCAACCTTCCGAACTTGATGCCTTCCTCACCTTGCCATATATGGATGCTCAAACCCTTACCCTAAGAAGAATGTATGACCAACTGAAGGTTCGGCATTGACAATTATTCATACTCAAGGAGGCTCTTGGACTCTCTGAGGAAATAGAGGAAATTGAAAAATTCATTGAGGCATTTGTTGGCAATTATTCATGCTCAAGGAGGCTCTTGGACTCTCTGAGGAAATGGAGGAGATTGAAAAATTCAATAAGGCATTAAGACCCTATACCCATTTAAAGTTAAATGAGTGACCTAGGGGTTTAGGCATCGGCTGCCCAACCCACCCATTGCTCTGCCCTACTTTAACTTACAAACTAAAACTTTTTGGTCAAACTTGTGTTAACAATCAAACTTACGAACTTACTAGCTCTCTCTCTCTCTCTCTCTCCCTCTCTCTTTCTCTGAGACAAACACTTCATCTTATCCTTATTATAAGGACCAATTAACAACTTTACATAGTTAAGTGGAACAACAGCTTTTTTTTTTTTTTTGATCTAACAACAGCTAATTAAGTATTCAAAAAATGTTGTTTTGGAAGAAGCAACATGCCTAAGCATGGTTTTAGGTAGCATCCATAAACATTAAAAAGCAAGTTGCGACATCCAAATGGAATTATTCATTTAAGACACATTTAAATGGCTTAACGGTCATTTATTGATTCGTGAAAATCTGTTGAAAGTGGGATAAATTTAGGAGCTTGATACTTGGAACCCATAAATCGTTGAGTTTGACCCTTTGATATGAAACATAATAAAACGAAAGTAGGGTCTAATGGCCTTGAATGAGGTTGTCCTTTTGCAATTGGATGTAAATGTCGGTCTGTAAACTACATAAAAAAAAAGGGGGGGGGGGGGGATTATATCTTATTTTGAATATAAGAATTTTTCCTCGATTTGCTTACTTAGTTAATAATTATAGGATGAGTTGCATCCTTAACAATTAGATCAACTTCGATTGACATTATTAATTAATTTATTCTATTTTTTGGGGCAATGTCATCATTTTTGAATAACTTCAAAAGTTTTCAACATAGTCGACCATCTGTCCACATCATCGAATCTTACGAAATCTTAATTAAAGGTTATGGGATAGAAACAACTTTTTCTTTTTCTTTTTTCCTTCTCCATATTTTTACGAAAATAAAATAAAAGTTATTAAGATAAGGATTACGTAAAACATTTATTGTCAAATAAAAAAGTGATTCCTTTTTTGATCAAATAAAAAAAGGTGATTACACACATAACGTGTTTTCCTTTTTTTCCCCCCTTTCCTGTTGGCCATAAGTGAACAAATATTTTAAGAGATAAGAACTTGCTCAATTATTTAATAAATATCTGCTAAAGGATACTAAATAAAAATATAATTCTAGTAATCAAAACAGTGGCCTCAAAAACCTGCTCTCTTCCTTTATATATATTGAAGATCAAATTGGTCACTCACTTATCTGAGTAAGTTTAATTTGAAGTTAATAGGCAGTAAGTAAGGGAATTGTCTTTTAGCTTCCATATTGGGGGCAATTTATACGGGGTAGCAAAATTAATAATAGTAGTTGTACGCCCCATTATTCAATGGAGAATTTGGATAAAGCATTAATTATTTTGCGCCAATCGTTCTTTCTTTCTCTGGTCCAGTCACTTTACGTACTTCTATTTTTTACTCGTAATATGAAAACCCAATATTCTAAAAGCATATTTATGATACAACAACTGAAAATGAGCTCACTCATGGTTTAGGCCTTTGAAACCATGGTTCTAGCAAAATAATCAATTTTTGGATAAAAAAAGGTACTTTTTTTCATGGGATCCACACACCAACTTAGTGAGGTCATCTATGTGAATCGCATACATAATGCGATTAGGTTCTTTCAATAATGAATTGTTCAAAAGTATCATCCACAATAAAATCTTGTTTTATAACAAGTGTCCTTCTTGATGATTTCCCTCTATATTTCTCATAGGTTAGATATTATCTAATAAACTCATCTTGCTATTGCCTCTAATTGTCTTCTTTTAACAAGATGTGTGTTATAAGTCCCACATCGGGAAGTCTTGCAAGAGTAACGTGGTTTATAAGTCAAGGGGCTCTTCCTCTAAATAGGCTAATCTTTTAGGATGGCTCTCCCTTTAGGCTAATTATCATCACAATGTGTCAATGAAATAAATAAATAAATAAGGATCAAACATATATAATCTATAGAATATATTAAAAAAGCAGCTGCAAATTGTAATAAGGATTTCAAGTTAAGAAATCTCTTGTATGATTGTGACACGTTAGATTCAAATTAAGGATTGGAAAAACAACAAATACATAATATGTAAACAGCGGTTATTTCCATTCTTCATTCTCAGCAGCCAACATACTTTTTCAAACACTTGATTTCGTTCAATAGGCCATGGATGCGTATCTGACTTCAAAAGGTGTTAAGAAACAGTCACACCCCATTTTAAACAATAAAGTCTTACATATGTAAGTGTTGTTACTAACAAAGCCAAAAAAAAATTATAGCATTACGCACTAACAAATCAATTTCGACAATTCTTTATCCATTTCCAAAAGCCACGTAAAGCCTTATCCAGATCCTATAAAAACTATTGGTCAAATATATTTGCATGTAGATCGATCCAATTACTTTTTAACATGTCACGTGCTTCAGAATTTTTGTCGACATCAACTATAATTTGTCTATAAATAGCCTATCTACTCTCCATGAACATCAAACACAACATTACTCTCAAAACCTAATCTCTCTTTCTCTCTATCTGGCTATCTGTTCAAAGACTATGTCTCTATGTTCTTTACATATCTCTTTCTTCCAGGTTCTAGTGAGAACTTGTGTGTTTGAATCGAAGATGGTGAGCTTGAGAAAGTTGTGGAGGAAGATGAAGAAGGAGAAAAAGATGTTGTTACAGTACGACATTGATTCTTACTCTAAGAACTTCGACGACGGTTATTCAACAGACCCAGACAATGCTTCTAGATCGTTCCCGGCTCGTTTTGCCATTATTGATTCCAAGGTTTATTCTGACAAGAGCTGTGAAGTGAGTAGTGATGATGATGACAGCAGTGAAATTAGTTGTTGATATGATCGTTTCTTAATTTAGACCAGAAATTGTACAGTCTCCTATATATTGTGGACGTAGGTTTAGCTTATTGTATATTTTAAACTGTGATCTTGTTGATTCTGAAAAGTTGTAGCTGAAATGATAATTAATTTATTGAAGTAATTTGTATTTACATTTCTATATATATATATATATATCCTTGACTTATTTTCCTTCTAGCTAGGCTTCGTTTGATGACAGTTACTTAACTACACTGACAAAATCGACCGTCATTAAACCCAGAAGAAAATGTTAGAGCGTGATCCTTACTACTTAGTTTATCTCAGAAGAAAGAATTAATAATTCATTTCTTTATTTTTTTTTATTTTATCAAATGTCATTCATTAAAATATTTTGATTCTATTTCTTTGCATACCAAACATTATCTGTTTCATTCTTATTTCGTCGCCCTTTTGTGAGGAGGTGTACATGACACAACTTGAAGGTTTTGAGTCTAAAGACCAAAAACATATGGTATGCAAACTTCAAAAATAAATCTAGGGCTTAAGCAAGCCTCTCGGAGCTAGAATCTTTATTTTGATGAAGTTGTTAAAGGCAATAGCTTTATCAAGAAAGAAGATGAATCATGTGTTTACAAGAAGATCAGTGGTAGTGCTGTTGTTTTCCTTGTGCTTTATGTGGATGACAAATTGCTCATTGGAAATGACATTCTCATGTTATAGTCCACAAAGATATGGTTATCAGAGAACTTCACCATAAAGATATATGGGAGAAGCAACCTATATACATGGTATATGATTCTATAGAGATAGATCAAAAGGTTGCTGGGATTATCCCAATCCACGTACATAGACAAAATGCTAAAGATGTTTGGCATAGATGTGTCGAAAAGGGGTTTTCTTCCCGTCAGTCATAGCATTCATCTTTCTAAAGCTATGTGTCCTAAGACACCAACTGAAAGGGAACACATGAAGAAGATTTCATATGCATAAGCAATTGGATCCATCATATATGTCATGCTATGTACAATACCAGATGTCTCTTATGCTTTAAGCATTACGAGCCGATACCAGGCTGACCATGGAGAGGGTCACTGGACAGCCGTAAAGACAATCCTAAAGTACTTAAGAAGGACTAAGGATATGTTTCTGGTTTATGGTGGAAGTGATGAGCTGAAAGTGAAAGGGTTCACTGATGCAAGTTTCCAAAGTGATAGAGATGACTGTAAATCCTAGTCAGGTATTGTCTACACCTTAAATGGTGGAGCAATTTGTTGGAAGAGTTCCAAACAAGAGACCACGACAGACTCTGCTACCAAGGCAGAATACATAGCAGCTTCAGAAGTGGCTAAGGAGGCAGTATGGATCGAAAGTTTATTAATGAACTTGAAGTGGTTCCCAGCATCACTGATCTAATACTTTTGTATTGCGACAACACCGGAGCTATAACTCAGGGCAAGGAACCTAGGTCTTATCGAAATCCAAGCATGTGCTTCGCAAGTATCACCTCATCCAAGATATTGTTGAAAGATAGGATATAAAGATGGACTACATCTCCACCAATGATAACTTGGCCGATTCTCTGACGAAAGGAATTTCTCAAAGAAAACATGATAGTCATTATGAGTTTTTATGTATAACACATCAACCTAATTGGCTCTAGGTCAAGTGGGAGATTGTTAGTATTTAGGTGTCTTAAAGACAATCTGTTGTGACAGATAAACACCTTTTTACATTGTAGTATTTCATGGTTAATATAAATGAGCATATTTTATCTCTATCATATTTATTTCTTGCCTTTATTAAGGTCAATATGTATTTAAAGATAAAAGCCCTAGGAATAGAACATATATTCACTTGAGGATCTATGATAGGGATCATGATTATGAGGACTCGAGAACACTGCATGTCTATTGCCTGAAACTTGTTCCTAGTCTTGAATCACCAAGAAAGGGCATTATGATCTCAATAAGACTAGTATGACATCATCTACTTATATAAAGATACAAGGTAAGGAGCTCATAGAATATAGGCATGGTAATGCCTTAGTTGATGTCGTGGGTGGATCTGTTAGAGAACCAATAGTATTGAACTGATCTACTGAGAGACTCTACAAAGATTCATAGTAGCGAGTATCATTGGATATATAAAGTCTCTCATCGTTTGGTAGTGTAGATCGTCCTAGACTTAAGGATGTCATCGAACACTATGTCCTAGGGTTATACTTTGACTATACAAATTTATCCACCTGAAAATAGGGAGAATTGTGTACTCTTGGGTATAACTCAAATACATAAGTATAGATGGACATGCCGAAAGGACTCACAATCTCCTAAAAGGGATTAGTCATGCACAAGACCGGTAGAGCTTGGATAACTTCTATTTGACTTGGGAGTCTGTGCGCATAGCAAGCAATCATAAAGAGTCATAATCTGTCTTAAAATAAATAGAAGACGATTCCTAGTTCTGTGAATTAGCTACATTTAGTCAATCAAGAGAGATGATACTTTATCTTTGCTCTCGACTAAATGTGAATGACGATGTGAGGGATGATGCTGGCACGGTATCCAAATTAGAAAGGTAAATCACCTTATCAACTCAATTAGTTATGGGGCCACAGAACATTGCTAGTGTCTTATATGGTCATGAGATAAATTGGGCCCATTAAAGGAATTTAATTGGTCCAAGTTTATTTATGTCAGTCACTAATTGGGCCTAATGGGTCACACACAAAGGTTATTCTTGATTACTTAAATTAGCAAGCTTGGGCCAATATTGTTATTGGGCTTTGTGAAGACTAAAGGTGTAATTGGGTTGGATTAGGACTCCAAGCCCAATAAGGAAAATGGCACCATATATGGTTCTCAAATTGGAGATTAGTTTCTCCACTAATGAGCTCAAATATATTAGAAGACCAAGCGGGGTCTTGGGCCAATTTGAATTTGAATTTTAAATTCAATAGGTTAGAATATAAAAGATAATTCTAAATACATACATACATACATACATACATGATAAAAATTGGATAAATATAAATCTTGAATTCTAAATTCAAGATATATTCCAAGATAATGATAAGATCTATTGTCTTGAATTTTGAATACAATATATATTTCAAGATATGGACAAGATTCATGATCTTGAAATTTGAATTCAAGATATGAATAGAATCCATTATCTTGGATTGGGCCTTTCTTATAAGCATTTGAATTAGGGTTAGACTCTAATAAAGTGGTTGATTTTTGTGTGCCCCCTTTTTGGACGTTTTCTAGAGAGAAAAACAAGACGCCAATTTGATTCGTGTGTGCTGCCAATTCAAGAAATGTAAGATCCAATCTTGTTCATCCTTTTCTCCTATCTTGCCCCATACCTAACCTCAAGAAACGATCACCTTCTTGAGAAAAAGAAGACCCAAGAACTTGAATACTCAACCTTGCCATCGCCTAGCAAGCATCCAAGGAAAAGGAGTTATTAATGCAATCGAGAGATAGTCGTGTGGATCAACATTAGAGGACGTCATAATCTTTATCGTCTCTTCAATTGATCAAAGGTATTCCTAAACCTCAATATGTGTTTTAACGAGTAGATCGTCCTAGACATAACTCAAGAGGACCGTAAGGAGTTATGGGTTCCGCAATGATTAACAAATATTTCTATTTCTTTACATCGTAATTTTCTTTATCATTTAGTTATGGGTTCTCTTGAGCACCATAAAGAGTTATAGGTTCTTATGAGTATCGTAAAGAGTTGCGAGCACATGAGTACCATAAAGAGTTATGGGAATAACTAACATCTTAAAGTTCAATAATGTAGAGTAAATAGTGACTTGGTACGAGTTATAACTGATGAACACCGTAAAGCGTTACAGACTCTCATGAGTATCGTAAAGAGTTACGGGTTATTACTCATGAACAAAGATTAACTCTCACTTGATAAAAAATTTTGTGTTTCAACCTCATAAGCAGTTGCTTGAATGTCATGCAACACCCCCAAAATTAACCAACACTATGACACATGGCCTACTCATTACATTCACACCAACCACGTCCAGCTTCCTCGTGGTGATCTTCACTTGCTCATCTGCACAATTCACAACATTTTTTTATTACATTTAACTACATTTTTAAAAATCGTATGGAATTTAAATATTACATTTATTAAAACAATATTTAACTTTACCTTTGACTTGCATGTCAAATCCAATCGCCTGTGAAGATGACAATTAGGGGTTTCCCTGCTCCTTGGCGATCTCCTCATCAAAGAACCGCTCCATATCATGTAAGGGAATGTCAAAATCAAGCATCCCACCTTGCTAAAAGTCTTCCAAACTGATCTCAACCTCCTCAATCACCTCATCCTCATAATGACGTGATAGAGTCAACTCCTGTACATGTGGGGCCTCTGCCTGTGGGAACATCTTCAGAGGCTGGGTCCCCAGCTGTGAAGGCACTGAGACATTTCTACCTATGTGCTACCCTCTAGTACTACTGCCCCCTCATCGAGGCACTCTGCCTTGTATCACGTCCTTTCCCTTACCTCTACTTGAAGCCATCACTCGTCAAAAACTATACTTAAACGCTGTAAGACAACAAGTAATAATGAAATGTGCATGGTGAAAGTGAAATGCGCGTGGGTCATTGTTGCATTTAAACACTTGAACATTTGTAGCGATTTTACGCTAAAACCGCTACAAACTATAAATATTTGTAGCAGTTATATTAAAACCGTTACACTATAACCGTTACAGTTACCTCGTTCTACATGACACTTTGTAGTAGTAACAGAAACTGCTACAGATGTGAAGACTCTTGGCATTATATAGTTGTTTTTGTGAGTAGCTGCCACAAATGTAAAGACTATTTACATTCTATAGCGATTTCGTTTATAACCGCTACAACGTTTGTTGTGAGTTTGAAGAATAGTAGCAAGAAGCCAAACATTGATTCCAAAGTAGCTATCACCCTTGATAAAATGAAAATGTGATGCTAGGTAACATGATACATATATCATGATACCAACCACTGCTCAAGTGCAAATTTTTAAAGGCAGGTAGCTACTTTGAAACCAATATCTGGTTTCGTGCTGCTAATTCTTCACATAATAAAATTTGCGTGGAAAGTTTGCTTTTATAGGCTTATTATGTGTAGCGGGTTTTTTAAAGAAATTGCTACAACTTTGCCAATTATTTGCATTCTGTATCAGTTAATGGTATTAATGGCTACAAATGTGCAAGACTCTTTGCATTCTGTAGCGGTTTTTATTATAACCGTTATAAATTTCATAATTAGAATGAAGAATTTACAACATGAAGCTAAATATTAGTTTGAAAGTAGTTGCCAATCTCTGATGAAAAAATACAAATGCGGTGATAGGTAAGATGATACGCATAACATCATACCAAGAACAACACACTTGCATTTTTTATGGGAGAGAGGCAACTACTTAGAAATCAATGTTTGGCTTCATGCTGCAAATTCTTCACAAAATAATTTGAGTTACTGACTATTTATATAGGCACAACTTTTTTTGCATTTTGTCACGGTTTTTGTAATACCCGGATAATTATTTATCTGGAATATTATATTTTAGTAAATAATACCTATTAGAAATAGGTGAATATGTGGTCTCGAAACTAGTTTAATAAATACCTTATTTTCTAAGGTAATTTCTATTGAAATTAGGGTGAATAAAGAGCTATAAATCCCTAAATGCAATTGTGGGTCATAGAATGCCCTGAAAATATTATGATAAATCCTAAGAGGCAATGAAATATTTATAAAAAATTGGAGAATATGTTGTCTCTAATTTAGGTAATTTTTGGGATTAATTTCCTTGGAAAATATTGAGGCAAGATTTAATATTATTTTGGGGATCATAATTGACCCCATGATTTTTAATATTTTACATGGAGCATAAAATACCAATGTCAGTAAAATAGTTGTGAGATAATAATTAATCTCAATTTAAAAAATTATCAACAATTAGTAAGTGATTAATTAAGTAATTAATGGCTAATTGTTTAAGCTTGAATAAAAGAAAATTCAAGGTAAAGTATGTAAAACCCTTTAATTAAGTGTTTATGGCTAAGATTAGCATAAAGTATACTTGCTAATTAAATAGAAAAGATTAAGAAAAGTGTATGAGAGGGAGACATGTTGTGTGTGTGTGTAGTGAGTGATGTGTGTCTAGTGGAGGAGTGAGGAATTTATTTAAATGCAATTATGGTAAAGTTAATCAATGGAGTAGTTAAATCCAATAGGCCTTGTTGGCACAATGAGGATCAAGGGTTGGAGTGATTAGAGTTAATTGGCCTTATTGGCACATTGTGGATCAAGGGTTCCATAGGTGATATTTGCCTAATTAAACATTAATTCTCATAATAGATTCATAAAGTAAATTTAATGGTTCTAATTTAATCTTGAAATTGAACTTAATGATAATTAAGCAACCAATGGGAAATGCATGATGGTGGTGAGGCCACCAAGGCTTGCTTGGAGAATGGATGAAGGTGGAGAAGCCACCAATGCCTTCTTCAAGCCAAGAATTGTTTAACATAAACAAAAACACACATGTGATAATAATATTCAATTTTGGAAGAGGATAAGGTACCTTTGGATAGGATATCCTCTTGGAATTGGAAGAAAGTGATGGAGGGAGAGAGGGCCACGTTTTTGGCCTTGGCTTGAAGAAGAATTCAGATTATTTAGTGTAAACCCATGGTTCTCATGCAAGATGAATTAGGTTAGGAATAATTACCAAGTGTGCCATGACCTTTTAGTATAAATAGGCACCTTGTGTCTTCATATTCTTCACACCAAAACCAACTCCAAGTAGTGGTTTTCTAAAGAGAGAAGAGAGCTAGTGAGAAGCAAGAAGGAAGTAGTAGCAAAGTCTTCAAGGGTAAGTTCTCTAGTTCTTAAGTTTTAGCTTTTAAATTCATAGAAATTTATGCTTTGATCTTAAATTCCTAGAAGCAATTTTATTTTCATGTTTTTATGGTTAAAATTAGCTTTATTTCGAAAAAATAGTGAGGGTAGTCCTAGAGCAAAATTTCTGGAAGAGAAACATCAAAGTAACGAAGTTCTAGCGAAATTTTATCGGTTAGGCGATTTCTGAAGTTAGCTTCGCAAAAACCTTAAATCTATGGGAAGATGAAGTCGTTTTAATCTGAAATTTTTCATGGATAGAGTAGACATATAGACCTTTCAAAATATGCTTATAGCATGTCAAAATGAGTTTTTTGCAAGTGGTTATGAATTTTTGAAATCAGGCCATTTTTATGGACAAAAATTCTGGACAGATCTTTGGAAATTAAAAACTGGGAATTTTATAATGAATCTGGGTTGAGACCAGTATTTTTAATCAAAATTAGACATCTTAACGATTCCAAATAATTTTACGGATACTCGTTTCGATTTTTCTAGAATTAGTTATGATTTTTTCAAAGTTAGACGAAAATCTGAAAGCTGTAACCAACGTGGTTCTACAAAGTTTTGGGCAATAAATTGTAAAATAAATCCATCAAGGGCAAAATGGTCATTAGTGGTTAGAATATCTCTTAGGATACTATTCATGGATTAATAAAGCGATATTACCATTATAGGCTATCCGAGAACACATACCGACCGACGTACGTAATCCGCTATCACCAACGAAGGTACGTTCGCGTCTTTGTAACACTAACTCGATGGTTATTGTATGATTATATATGTTTGTTGTGTTCTATTTGTTGTTGTAGCATACGTGGTTATGTTATATACACGGTTATGTCACATACGTGGTTATGTCTCATACGAGGTTATTATTGCTGTATCATACGTGGTTATGTTACATATGTGGTTATTATATATCTTACATACGTGGTTATGTATTTTTAATCATACATCTGTTGTGGACTGTTGTATTGATTCTTTGTTGTCGTGTATATATTGTCATATTTAAGCATGAGGTTAACCGTTACACGAGGTTCAATGTGCATTGAACCTCGGCTCTTATCATAGCGTCGGAGTTCGGGAGAACCGAGAACCGAGGAGAAAGGCGAGCGGAGCCGCACGAGAGACCCGGTGAAGACTTTCTCGTTGTTATTCATTTTTGAAAACTCTCGGTCAATGTACCGCACGTAAATCAGCCGGACTTACGGCAATTTGAATAAATGTATCAGTTACTCAATTGCTCCGATGCTCTACTCTGATGAAAAAAAAAATATACTGCTTTTGAAAATGGGATGTTACAGTTTTTCAGCGTAACTGCGACAAATGTACAAGATCTTTGCATTATATAGTGGTTTTAACGTAAAATTGCTACAAAAATTCAAATTCTTTGCATTATTTAGCGGTTATGATTTCCAAACCGCCACAAAAATAACCGCTACAACTTTCACGCGATAACGCGCCTAGTTGGCGCCTTATTTGTAGTGGTTTATAAATCATAACTGCTACAAAATAACCATTGCAAATTTTGTAACACCCTACTAATATACGTACAGTAATCAGAGTGATAATGCGCAACATAATAGGTGAACAGAAATAGCATAATACACTGATATAATATTACTTAATTACAATAGGAATTTCTGTAAGGTTATACAAATTATCTTCAACTTCTAAAAGTAACTATTACTATGTAAAAAAAAAAAATCAATCAAAGAGGCTTGCAGTTGCCCTTACCTTGATTCGAAATCTCCAGTTGTCGATATCTGCCACCTTGCCCTGGGAGCCATGTCCAATACACTATCCTTTTAACAGGTAGTAATAGGGGCTAGAATCCCGAAGGATCCCAGAGTAACAGGTTAACCTCACAAACAGAATATAAACAATGTATGAAAGTCAACCAACATAACATAGCAATCCACACAGCATAAAGTATTCAGAATCCATAATGCAGATCACAAATAGCCAAAACAACATATACATATCACGTAACCATAGCTATAGGTATACCATGTGGCACGTACCGAGAGTCCCCCTATGCACCGAAGTTCAATCTCAATCAGAACACTCAACTAGGAATAGTAGACTAGGACCTACTGAGAGTCCCTTGGAATCGCCAGGGTTCTCAATCGTGGAAGCGTCTGAGTCCTCTGAATGCAACTAGGTTAGCCACCTAAGGACTTTCGTCCAATAGGCCCTACTCCAATTCTATCCACCGGGAAGGTACTCCATGGTTAGCCCTTCCGCACAATTGAGCCACGAGTGGTGATGGCCCCATACAGGATAGGACATTCACATATACGATTCAAACAGGCATACATGGTCATACCAAATATGTGAGATTAGAGTTACTACCTGATTGCTTTACGATCTTCAACTGGCTCCAAATCCATTTAATCACTACAAAAAAAGGGTATTAGTAGCGGTTAAAATGACATATTTGTAGCGGTTACTGGCGTGACTAACGATATTTGTCTCGGTTATGCAAACCGCTACAAAATCTACTGTGGCAAACGTATTTGTCGCGGTTAAAAATACCCGCTACTCAATACAAAATAACCGCTACCGTATTTGTCGCGGTTTACATAACCGACACAAACTGAAGCTGCGATGACTCCTTGTTGGACCACTAGTTGTGGTTATAAAACCGCTACAAATTGGGTGTGACATATTAGTAGCAGAAAAAAACCACTACTAGTTGTGTGAAAATTGGCGCCAACGTTTTTAAAATATTTTGTAGCGGTCATACAACCGCGACAAATGTTCCCGCCAAAAACATTTTGCCGCCAGGATATTGAAATTTTAGGAATGTTTGAAGCGGTCAAAAACCGATACAAATAAATCCCGCCATATTTTTAAAAAAAAATTGCATATATTTGTAGCGGTTGTGAAACGTGACAATAGTTTCTCGCCTTATATTTTGGTGGGTTAATTTGTATATTTGTTCCATTTTGTAGCGGTTTAAGAACCGCTACAAATGTATAAAATTAGAAAAAAAATTATTATATTGATTAAGTAAATATTTATTATTAATAATATTTATTGAAAATAAATGACATTAAAAATTACATTTGAGTATATAAAGTAACTATCGGGGTATTAAACGATGAAAATATGTACGTATAATACAAACAAATTATGAGTTCATTAAAACAAAATTAATTTTAAAAAAATGTCGTCAAAATGGATCAAGTAACGTATATGCGGAAGTAGAACAAAAGTTAAAAAAATAGACGCAACCCAATTTGTAAAATAACAAAAGTTAGTATGAACGGGGTAGAAGGAAAATGAAATATTTCGATAAACATAAGATTTGTTCCGGTTGAATGAAACTTACCCTCTTCAAACACATAACCTTTGTGAGAAAACGTAAAAGTATGAGAGAAACCGGAGAGAAAATGTGTGTTGAAAAGGATATTGAAGCATATTAAATGAGGTTTGTTGGGGGTATTTATGGTGATATCTGCGCATCCGTTAGTAGCGGTTTAGTGCTCGCTTTGTGTTGCGGTTTCTGTTAGTTGCGGTTAGTGATGCTTTTTTGTGGCGGTTCTTTTTGTAGCGGTTATTTCTAATTTTGTAGCGGTTAAGAAACGCTACAACTAATAAATATGTTTTTTTTAAAAAAAAAATAACATAAAAACAAGATTACAGATTATCGTTGACGTAATTTTTTCTTTCAATCTTCGTCACCATCCCTACAAAGAAAGTTTGTATACAATGTTAGGTGTGAGTTGAATATGTTTGCACAAATAAAACTTTAGTTAATTAAATGTTATTATTAAAAAACATACCGAACTATAGGTAAATTGTCATCGTCGTGCGGAAAGAAGTTATCGAAAGTTTGGCGGGTGGAACGGCTCACTCTCGTAGGCGATGCTATCACCATCGCCCATGTCGTAAAGGTCCCGAGGCTTTAGGTGAACCACCATATGCCAATCTATGTGTCTCTCATCGGGGACATAGTAAACCTGATGGGCCTCTGAGGCAAGAATATACAGCTCGTCATCTTTAGACTGACCAGTGTGAATAAACCGGGAGAAATTCACCGATGTGATGCCTAAGTCGTCAGTCGTGAGTCCCCGGGACGTTGTCGTATTTGCCCACAAACACTTGAACAATGTCACGGTGAAAAGGCCTTGGTATGTTATCTTGACCACATCAAGAAGCTTCCCATAATACGGGACGTCACCAAACTGCATGTTCCTGTCACTGCTGCTCGCATAACTCCTCGTCCCAAACGTGCCATATACACCGGAGTTTTGGGTCAGCAATCCCTGATCTCGTGAAACGATGCAAAACTTGAAACCATTGACATTATATGCCGTAAATCTTAGGGCGTGATCAAGGGGGCCGAGTGCGAGAGCTCTGAATTCTGGTGAGTGCGGGTTGTGGTCATTCATTATTCTCCTCCTAAACCAACTCGGGAATTCTCTGTGCACCTTTCTATCAATTTCGGATGATGTCTATGTACGGATCCTCAGCTGACACTTGACATGACTCCTGAATTCCCTGTAATTAAACATGCGACAACGACCAAGAATAGTGAGTATAACATGTAAGGAAATATATAGTGTAAGATATATGTGTGCAATCCTTACAGAAGGTGCGGTTCAACTTTAGTGCAATTAATCAAAACATGTTTATGTGCTTGAAACTTTTCAAGTGCCATCAGTTTGAAGTTCTCAGTTCCGCCAACTGGTTTACCAACTCGAGGGATTAACAACTTTGTTGCTGATGGCTCTGGCTCTGGTGAATCAGGAGAATCGTCTACACGAGACGGTCGGTTGAATGACGTCTCAATGTCATCAAAGTACCTGGAACAAAAATATAAGACCTCATCCCCAATATAACCTTCTGCTATTGAACCTTCAGGCCACGCCTTATTCCGCACGTAAGACTTCAGTTTCCCAAAAAACCTATAAAGTAATGAAGGGAAAATGTCGATACATCAATGGTTAGACTTGGGACTAGGGAGGAATGCTAAAGTAATTAATTTTAAATGAGTACCTCTCAATAGGATACATCCATCGGTACTGAATTGGACCAGAAAGCTTTGTTTCGTGAACAAGGTGTACTATCGGTGAACCATGACCGTGAAAAATGAGGGAGGAAAGATCATCTCCAAATGACATAGCGTAAGAATAAGTTTCTGTTGCAGCTGGTCGAGCTCCTCCACGATCAAAACTTTGGAACACAACTTCCTGAAGAATGAACACAACTCGACCAAAACGATCGACACATCGAGAGGCAGCGTATTTTTTATTGCCAGCGGAAGGAATTGTTGCATAAGCATATGTGAGTCGTGGCTCTTAAGCCCAGCGACCTTTCGAGCCTGCATGTCAACACATCGTGAAATGTTGCTTGAATACCCATCCGGAACTTTTATAGCCTTTAATGTCGCGAGGAAGATTTCCTTGTTCGGTTTTGTCAGGGTGAATTTTCCTGGTTGAAATCTGTCATGCTCGTCCGGCCACGCATCTCCACGAACTCTCATCTCCCGTAAATCTTTCCTCGCTTGAAGATGATCTTTTGACTTACCTGGTTCGTTCAGAATCGTGTACAACACATTGTCCACATCAACGCCGCACGCAAGTTGAACATTGCCTTCTCGTGCGCGTCATACATCTCGACGCCTACAGTCCACAGCTCCACCAACTCCTTGATAAGCGGTTGGAGATACACATCGATGTCATTTCCTGGTGCCTTTTTGCCTAGAATGATCATTGACATAATGAAAGAGCTTTGTTTCATACACATCCAAGGGGGCAAGTTGTAGGGTATCAACATAACTGGCCATATACTATAGCTGGTGCTAAGATTTCCAAAAGGATTAAAATCATTGGTCGCCAAAGCAAGACGAACATTTCTAGGGTCCGCCGCGAAATCAGGAAAGTCAGAGTCAAACGCTTTCCACGCTTCAGAATCGCGGGGATGTCTGAGTCTACCATCTTCGTTCTTGTCAGCTTCATGCCACCTCATATGCTCAGCTGTCTTAGACGACATAAACAATCTTTATAAGTGAGGTTTTAAAGGAAAGTACCTCATAATCTTTGCGGGTTTCTTCTTCTGCTTTTTTCCCTTACGAACTATCCTGAACCTTGAAGTATGACACTTCTTACAAGTCTCCCTCCGAGCGTCCTCTCCACAATAAAGCATACAGTCGTTGGGGCAGGCATCAATTTTCTCGTAGTTCAAGCCTAATCTGTTAATTACCTTTTTGGCCTCGTAAAAGGTTGTGGGAATGTCCGCGTCAGGGAAAGCATCTCGTAGTAATTCTAGCAACATCGACATTGCCTTATCAGTGATCCCACACAAGCACTTGATATGGTACATTTTGATCAGAAAAGATAATTTTGAGTATTTCGACAACCGCGATACAAAGGACGATCGCTCATCCATTAAGGTGAAAAATTCCCGAGCCTGCATCATTCCCGAAGCGGTTCGGACCCCGAACTTCGCCGTGAAGTTGTCTTCTTGAACACCGAAAGCATCACGAACAGCTTCATTAACCAGATCATCTTGATTTACTTGATTTGGTAATTGTGAACTTCGAGGCAGATGAACCCCATATCTCATACCACGTGTCTCACCATGAACTTCCCAGAATGTATATGCTTCCGGAAATTGCTTCTGAAGAAGATGTTCCATAGCTCCTTCTCGTGTTTGCCACTTTTTAAACTTGCACCGACAACACAGACACTTGATCTTTCCATTAATGCTGGCATGAGTGAAGGCGAAATCTAAGAGAGCTTTCAATCCTGCTAAATATACAGGAGAATTTCTTGGCAACTTGATCCAAGACTTATCCATATGTAGTAAACAAATGTAATATACGATACAAATGAAAAGAGAATGTTTAATTAGCTTCAATGCAAGCTTCGACATCCTTAAATGCAACATCCAGCGTATTTGTAGCGGTTTAAAACCGCGACAAAATTACTGTCAATATTTGTAGCGGTTATAAACCGCTACATAGACCGCGACATATTTCCATTTGAAATTCAGTAATATTTGTAGCGGTTAGTAACCGCCACAACAACCGCCACAAAACTTGGCGCCTATTTCCATTTGAAATTTAGATGTGTCACGGTTATTGGATAACCGTTACAGATGTTGGCGCCTGTTTAGTAACCGCCACAACAACCGCGACAAAACTTGGCGCCTATTTCCATTTGAAATTTAGATGTGTCACGGTTATTGGATAACCGTTACAGATGTTGGCGCCTGTTTAGTAACCGCCACAACAACCGCGACAAAACTTGGCGCCTATTTCCATTTGAAATTCAGATGTGTCACGGTTATTGGATAACCGAATTCGAGATGTTGGCGCCTGTTTTTGAAGTTGAATTTTAAAAAGAAAAATTTATTCACTAATTGCTAACTCCATTTTATATTTTACAATATCGAATTAAATTTTAATTATAGATAACAATAATTAATGACCTTACATAAATGTATAAGTATTCAAATAATACTCCAATATCAAGAACCGACTAAAATAAAAGATACCATTTAATTTAAGTAAATAAAATCGTCAACAAACCAAATAACATAGTTCGTGTGGAGGGGAGGCGGGGATGAACAAATAAAAACTAACTATCGTAGCCGATGATCGAGGTCCCGCCTCGGGGGCTCGTGCACGACCGGAGGTAGCATCGCCCTCGTCATCGCCAGCGAAGGACGCCGAATTTGATCCTCGTAGACGAACGGAGGGGGAGGGGGAGGGGGAGGCGGGGGGAATCCTCGTCGGCGAACGAAGGGGAGGCTCGGGAGCCGGAAAGCGTACGGTAGGCATCAACACAAACAAGGCATCGTGAACAGTAGCCCAGGTATGCGACTGACTCACGTACCAACGATCATATCTCTCTTGTCGGCGCCTTCTCTTGGCCTCATTCGTGGCCTCTCGTGCAGCAACCTTCGCGGCAATGATCGCATCAACCTCCGCCGGTGGTGGCCTTCTCGAGCCAGAGGTGCCAGTCTCAGAGCAGGAGGCCTTGCCGAACACCATGCTAGGTCTTGCGTCTAGCCTCATACCCGAAATGCGTCCAGGATGCACGACTTGGCCCACAGCAGCTTTCAATGGGGCCGTAGGATCCACAGACCCCTGTGAGTCTGGAGGCTGCGATGCTCGCAGATCTGCCTAACTCTTCTCAATCCAGGCCTGACGCATAGTTGTCATAAAACATTAATGAAACAATTTTATTAACTTTAAATGTATTAAAAAAAGTAATTAAATTTTATGTAGCTTACTATTATCTCCTCTGCCGCCTCCGAGGTTGGCGTCCCATCACGATGTCTATGCATGCGTGTGAATAGCTCCCCATAGTCTGTCGACGGTTTTCCCCGCGAGCCTTTTCTTTTGAAACAATTAAAAGAATATAAATTTGGATATTTCAAAAATAAAACAATCATCATTTAAACCATAAATTAATTTAACTTGCAACATACCATCTCACTGTAGGTCACAGCAAACGTCTTTGTTCCTACCGTGTGATTGACCCTCTGCTGTTGCCTGCTTCTGGTGTTCCTCTGCGACATCGCCTGCAAGGAGGAGCAAACAAAATGTAACGTTTAAACTATATTTAAACTATAAAGTTATTTCAACTATATCTAAACTATAATTAAAAAACTTACTGTACCCTCGGACCCCTCCTATAATGGACAAACGCGCCTGTCGTTTGGCTCCACGTCGTCTGGAGGGCTATCGACCAACTGCGCAGAGGCATCGTCTCATCTCCATTTTGTGCGTCGTATAGACGACCCCTCCGGCTCTTCCACCCTTCCCCTATTTTCATGAGGAAATATCTCTTCGCGGCGGCTCGCACTTTAAACTTTTTTCTCGTATCATGATTTAATTAATAATTAAAAAATCAATAAATAAATATCAAATTATAACTATTATAAAGTACAATTTAATTAAGCACCATAACTTACCTGCACAATGTCAGTGAACGCTTTGTCCTTATTCGGAACCTTCCTCCAATCCTCGCAGTAGATCGGGAACCATGCCCAATTCCCCCCAAATTCCGACAGGAACCGATTTAGTAGGTGACCACCGTTGCCGATCGGCTGGTCCATGTCCTCGTTAAAGGGGACTATGACATGATAATCTTCCAGATAAGTCACCGCATGAACATCCAGCGTCCTGATGCTGATGTTCCCATGTTTATCTGCACAATAATAATAAAAATATGTTTGTGTTGCGTTTAAATTAAATTAAATTAAACGTAACGAATTTAACTTTAACTTTTCTCAAAAAACAAATTACATATACCTTCTACGTCCACCGCAAATCCGGTAGACCGCGAAGACGACGGTCGGGGGTTCCCTTGGTCCCGCTCGTGCTCCCCGTCCAAAAAGTGCTCCACTTCGGATATGGAAATGTCTAAATTGATCTGTTCATTTTCGTCAAGGTCGCTGAACGATAGGCTTACGCCTCCTTCTCCCCCTACGGTATCTATGCCTGGGATGGGCTCATCGGCGAAGAGTTGATCAAACTCGTTCCGCTCCTGATTGGGTGGAGGGATAGATAGAGCCCCACGCCCTCTCGTACGGCCCGGCCTCTACTACTACCGCCTCTAATAGGCCTTCTCTCTGGTGCAATAGATTTTTCTTTTCCTTTATCCATAATGTGGAAAATGAAACCGCAACAAAAGTTAAAAAGAGGATGGTGAAATATAATATACTACAACAATTTGTAGCGGTTATTCTATTAACCGCTACAAAATTAATTATTTAGTTGCGGTTAAAACTATAAACGAGGCACACACCGCGACTATATTCCCTCGTTGTTCGTGATTTTGAGTAGCGGTTAAATAACCGTGACAAAATTACAGACCCTTTACATTCTGTAACGGTTATAGAAATAAACCGCTACAAACGTTTTTACAGTTCACATTCTGTGGCACAATAACCGCAGCAATAACCACGACTATATTTCCTCGTTCTTCGTCATTCTGTAACGGTTATAAAAATAAACAGCTACAAAGTTCTTTGCAGTTCACATTCTGTAGCGGTTTGGTGTAGAACCGCTACAATGTTAATAATTTTTTTAAAAAAATAACTCTAAACTAATTAGTTTATTACTCAAACTAATTAGTTTTGACTTATTTTAAAATTTAAAAGGCTCTTAAATAATTTAAATAATTTATTTAATTTCAAATTCGAGAGTAATAAATTTAGAATAATAAATTAACTAACAATAGTCTAACATGCCCGTGAAGATTCAGCTTCAATATAGCCATCAATCTCCCAAGAAAAACTCAATGACTCATTGTGATCAGAAATATTTTTCAAAGAGAATGGTGGCTATAATGGAACCAAATCTTCGGCCGCATGTAAGACTATCTTTAGAAGAGTAGAAGTCTTTCCGTCAAAGAAAAAATTAAATCTGGATTGTCACTAAATGAACTGTCTCGGCTATAAGGATGAGAGAGGCAAATATCTGCCGCACTCATCTCCCAAGATAAGAGATTAGAGCAGTAGATATTTGCATGTCTTCGACTACCAAGCCGAGATAGTTCATTCAGTTACAAGCCGAGATTTAAAAATTTCTTAACAAATTGATAGTTATATGTGTACGGACAAATCACTTATATATAGGCTAAGTTTTTGTCGTGGTTATTGCTCTAACCGCTACAAAGTGCAACATTTTGTCTCGGTTAAGGTGTCGTTTAGCATAAACTGTGACAAATTGGTGACGTTTCAATTATTTGTAGCGGTTTCTTCGAATTAACCGCAACAAATTTCATGCCACAAACTTTACCGCCATTACGCGCCAAGCCCCCGCCACATTTGTCGCGGTTTATTATATGTAAACCGCTACAAATATCGATGTAAACAAGCCCGCGCATTGGCGCCAAGATTCCGTTACTAATTTGTCGCGGGTTCTCAATAAACCGCAACACATACATGATTTTGTAGTGGTTTTGTATGACCGCTACAAATCATAGTTTTTTTTGTAGTGAATTGTCTCGGGCGATGATCGGGTCCTATAAGTAAACATTTATCGATGGCGGGTTATTATTTGTCCAAACTCTTCATAATCTCTAATGTCATGGCACTAGACTTAATGTAAGGCTATTGCACCTATATTAACCCACCAAGGTCCATTTTAATTTGTGAAGTTCAAAATATATATTTTGGGCCTTACTTTTCATTTATACTCCTAGACCCAATTTTGCCAATTTATTATGAAATTTTTGAAAAAATCATAATTAATTCCGTATAACTTCAATTGGGATGAAATGAATCTCTATTCGAAGCTATATAAATCTATCTTAAGGGAAAAAATAATCACAAGATTTATTGATAGTTGTATCATTCTCAAAGTTCCAAAATGTAGATATAACTTGACTCTTTACATAGGATTTTCTAGAATTTTCTCATTAAACTTTGAAAATTCGTAATTAATTCTACAAAAATCCAAATGAAGTGTTTCCAAAAGCTACGTGTTTCTTAGCATGTCTACTTTCGTATAAAAATAATACCAATAGCCAAAACACGCTACATCATTCACAGAATAATTATGTTTCTCTACTATTCAGTTTGAAATTCCATATTTCAATATTTACTTCAAAAAATCCATATCTGGAGTTCTAGGTGTCCAAATCAGGTAGTTCAAAAACGTACGAACTCCTTGTTAAGTCTAGTTTCTAGGAAAATTGGTTTCAGAATTTTATCATATGCTAATCATTCCCAGATTTCAAAAACGTGAACATTGTCTAGATAACTTTCCTGAATCGTGACCCAACTTCCAAAAATCATATCTCAAGCTATAGATCTCTGTTTAAGGTTATCCAAAGCTCTTTTTAAAGCTTATTATGTGTACTATTAACACACTAAGTTTCATAAAAAATCTTGGACATTTTCCATTTCAAAATCAAGCCCAAAACTGATCTACTCTCTGGAAGTACAGAAACGTTCTAGATTTTTGGTTAAACTTTGGAAAATCATATCTCTCATTCTACACGTTCGTTTTGGCTGTTCTTTAACTCGTTGTAAAAGTTAAGATGTCTACTATTTACTGACAAAATTTCAAGAAAAAAAATCGGACTTTTTATATTTCAAAATTGAGCCCAAAACTAATCTGGTCTCTGGAAGTACAAAAATGTTCTAGATTTTTTGTTAAACTTTGGAAAATCGTATCTCTCATTCTACACGTCCGTTTTGGCTGTGTTTTGACTTGTTGTAAAGGTTAAGATGTCTACTGTTTACTGTCAAGATTGCGTGGAAAAACTCCATTCATTTGCCTATGAAATAGAAGCTCACAAGATCACTCAGTTTACAATCTGAAAAACAGAGGTGTTTCATGTGCAGTAGTACAACCACGAACTTGGAAGCTTTAAACGCAAAACCCACATGCAAAAACTAGAAGGGAAAGGCTTAAATAACTCACCTTGGTCGTCTCTCAAGCTTGCTTGCACGTTTGATCCTTCTTCTTCTTCCTCCGACTTTGTCTTGTATTCTTTTTTTTTATATGTTTCTATGTTTTATGTCTCTTGCGTTTTTGCAAAAGGCAATGGTTATATTGGGAGGGAGTATGGTGTACGTAGTTGGGTTGTGGAGATCAAAATGGATGGAGGAGTATAGGTTTCCTGATTGGCTGACGCGAGAGATATGGCTCTCTAATCTTTCGCTGCCTCTACGTGGTTATGTGATCTTCCTCTATGCTTGCATGTCTGCCAACTGATATGGCTGTGATCTCTTGTTGTTTCCATCATGCTTAATGGATCAAAGGAGTGTGAGCTGAATGAGGGAGTATTGTGTGTCTATTAGCATGAGGATATGAATATTAGAGCATTTGGGCTTTGCTATCCAATGGATAAAATAGGTGCTGCATGTTTAAAATGGTTCTTGGGCCAATGGAAGAGGAAATATACATTGTAAAAATGGGCTTTTATGACAATGTATATATGTATTTGACCACTAAAATTAACCCACTTGATTCTCTTCAAGACTCTTATTACAATTTAGTCCTTTTGTCCATTTAATTGCAAATATTGAATAAATATTAGAAATTAATCATTAATTCCATAATTTTTAGGGCTAAGATTATCCTTTACAAATATTCCTTAAACTTAATCTTTTTCCTAAAATAATTTAAGGAAAAATAGGACTTAATTTCCCATAATTATTCTGGCCAAATTTTCACAATTTAAGTTCCATATAATATTCCTATTTTCAAATTTCGGAATTTTGGGATGTTACAAATTTGGCACCAACTTGGTGCCATATTTGTTGCGGTTATTTCCTTATAACCGCTACAAAGTTCCTACACTCAACAATGTGCTTTGACGCAAGTGTTCCCGTTTCAAATTTGTAGCGGTTTAATTCTAAACCACTACAAAATCTGATATTTGTAGCAGTTATTTTTCACTGCTACTTATCGACAAGTTTTTTGTAGTGATAGTTGTGGAACATAAGATATAAACTAGATCTTCAATTTTTTTTTATTATCTAAACTAGAGTGCTTTTATTTAGATTCTCCTATGTATCAAGATAAACTCAACGTATACGGGCTAGTTCATGCTTCATATGAAATTTTAAATTAGGTGAAGGGTCTATTTTGCATCAGAAGTTTTCACCCAGAAGTAATTTTGCCCTAGCTATTATCCCAATTAATTTTGATCATTAGTTGACCAAATATGATAAACTAACAGTTCACATATCATCCACGTCTTTTTTGTTAAGGTGCAAATCCCCAGAAGGAGAATTACTTACATACTCCAAGAATGTCACCTCATCTAAACTCTGACTGATTAAAATATAACAACTCATCTTATTTTAATCCTATTTGGTAGATGAGTCATCTGGAGAAATTCAAATTTTATGATTTTAAAAAACATAAACTTCATAATTTAGAAAAATAAATTTAAAAAAATGCAATTATCTTCCATGAGTTGTTTTTTAAAATCATTTTCCATGTAAAATTAAAATACGATGAGTTGTTGTATTTTAATTAGTCAAAGTACAGATGAGGTGACACTCATAGAGCATGTAAGTATTTCTCCCCTGAAAGGCTATGCATAATCTATTTCATTTTTTTCAAAGTTAGATTTAAAACTTTCGAGGTAAATTGACACTTTAGCAAAAATGACGTGGATGACAAGTGGACTGCTAACTTAGCATTTTTGGTCAACTAACAACCCAAATCAACAGGGATATCAATCATGGCAAAATCGCCCCTTGAAAAACTTCTAAGGCGAAATTGCCCCTCGGTGAAAACTTCCAAGGGAAAATATCCATACAGTTCATTATAACTTATGAAATATTAAATTGGATAATATAATTTTTTATCGTCAAGTTTGCTCTCATTTTGATTTTGTTCCCTCAAATTTCAAATAAGAGGTTTTGGGTCTCTCTAAGAGCTAAATATGTTCTTTTGATTTTGACTACTACGGCCCATGTGTCTAGAAATCTCTTACAAGATTTTGGCGCACTAGTTTCAAAGGATTTAACAGAATGTTCTATTTTATAAACAGTTAGATCCTTTTTAAAACAACAAATGCTTTGAACGTAAACAAAGTTTGTTCAAATTCCATGGTTGGTCTCATTAACCAACATACTTTGTTTCCACTTGTCATAACACGATAATCCATTTCAATCTGACCTCAAAAGGTGAGAAAGTACAGTCACACCCCCACTTTCAAAATTAGAGTCTCAGATGCATATGTAATTGCTGACAAAGTAAGAAACTTTATAGCATCATTTCAAAAATCAGCTTCGATTTCTTTTTTCATTCATTTGCATAAATTGAAACCACGTCACGCTTTATCTTCATCCTTTCAAAACTAACGATAAAGGTAATGAATTTGGCTGTAAAGCTTAGTAACAGTAAAATAGATTTGCATGTCGGTCCATTCAATTAGTATTACTTCTCAACACATCATGCGCTGCTTCAGACATTTTGTCCGCATCAATTAATTTGTCTATAAATAACCTACCTACTCTCCATGAACCTCAAACACAACATTGCTCTCTCTCTCTCTCATATCTATTTGTCTGTCTCAATCTCTTTCTTCCCAGTTCAACCTAGTTGTGGTAACCAGAAGCAGAAGTTATATTGTCTGTGGATCGA
Organism: Acacia melanoxylon; assembly: GCA_019022615.1. Classification (NCBI taxonomy): domain Eukaryota; kingdom Viridiplantae; phylum Streptophyta; class Magnoliopsida; order Fabales; family Fabaceae; genus Acacia; species Acacia melanoxylon. The sequence continues at coordinate 19,604,899 of JAFJYJ010000003.1, forward strand.
AGATGGCGAAACTGAGAAAATTGTGGAGGAAGATGAAGAAGGAAAATTGTGATTTGTTGATTGTAAACTTGATGTGCAAGAACAAAGAGATTTTATTGTAAATTCGTTGCCACTATTAAATATGCAATCAATATATATAGATTTTTTTAAAAAAAAAAAAAATTACAAAACCTTCTTGAACTAATTATTTATTTTAGTCCTTCGCAGTACTTCAAACTTTGAAATTAACCTTCTATAACAAATTGCCATTACTTTTTCTATTATCCTTGCAATAAAAATTTTCATATCAAATTAATAAAAGCCACTTGGTAGCTGAAATGAAATTAGTAATTAGTAATTTGTTTATCCCAAACTACTAAAAAACTAAACCGGACTTTTACTACTTGTATAGATTTTCTTTTTCTTGGTAAACTAATTTATAGATTTTTGTTTCGAACAACTAATTAAGTACCTGTATTGCCTTCTGTGTATCAAAATAAACTCGGCTTTGGGCTCATGATTTATATAAAACGATCCCTATCACTCATACATAACTTATGAATATTTCAATTTTGTGTAGATTTTGAATTGCGTATATCATTTTTTCTTCTTTTGGGATTATAATGCTATGAATCACCGTTGAATTCTGAACATTAATTATCATATTTCCGATGAGTCTGTGTTCAAATCATCAAGATTTTTCCTGAACAAGATAAAATATTTACAAATTGAAAATGAGGCCCAAAACTTTGGCCGAAAAAATGAGCCCGAAAACTACACACACATATATATTGTATGAAATAATTAAATATATATATATATATATATATATATATATATATATAAAGATAGAATATATCAGTTTGATTCACAAATATTTGTAGAGTTAAAGTGCAAAAATACCTATGAGTTACCCTTAGTACACCCAACACTATATGTTTTTCAAAGGTACAAAAGTACTTATGGCAAGAATATCATCACCATTAATCTCAGTCATGTTGACTGTTAGTTTGACCAAAAACACTGACATGGTTGAGTTGGCTAAATAATGACCTAGTTGGAAATGGAGAAAAAAATTAAAATAAAAGTATTCGACATATACCCACAAATATTAATTCATGATTAAAAAAAAAAATCCAACCTGCAAGTTTAACAGTTTCTCAGCTAAAAGAGTGTTGAGCAAAAACAGAGATCGGTTGCTGCTTCACAACTCATGGCTTGGGTCCACAATCAAAAATTATGTGCAATGAAAAATAAAAAATGCAAAGTTTCCAACCTGCAAGTTTAGCAGGTTTCCTTCAATTGATGGTTCTAGTTTTGATTTGTCTTTTTTATTTTTATTTGTGTTTGTTGATGTGTTCTTTGATGGTTTTATGTTTTGATTTCTCCAGTGATGTTGTTGCAAAGTTTTTCTTTCTCCCTCCACTCCCAACTAGACTAAAATTAGCTGAGTCAGCTTCCTTGTGAACGTTTTTAGTCAAACTAACGGTCAAATGTGACTAAAATTAACGGTCATTATATTTTTGCACACTCATTTTGAAAGTTTACAGGTACTTTTAGACCTCCAAAGTATATGGTGCTGGGTGCACTTTAGATAAAAACTCATGGATATTTTTACACTTTAACCCATATTTTTATTATACATTATTCCTTGACTAACATGCTTTTGTTTTTGACTCCTTGGACCCATAAGTTGTAATACCCTAAAAACTGACTTATGATAAATATCATAAATTAAGTAAATAATACCTATTGGAAATAGGTGAATATGTGGTTTCAAATAATAAGTAATAATTATCTTATTTTCTAAGGTAATTTCTATGGAAGTTAGGAGAGATAAAGAGCTAAAATGCATTTATGGGGCATAAAATGGCACGAAAATATTATGATAAATACCATATGGCAACAAATACGACAAAAACTTAGGAAGTATGTTATCTCTAATTTTAGGAATTTTTGGGATTATTTCCTTGGAAAATAGAGAAGCATAAATATAATATTATTAAAAGCACTTTTTGGCCCCATGATTTTTAATATTTTACATGGGACATAAAATACCAATGTCAAGTACAAAAGTTGTGAGATAATAATTAATCCTAATTATGAAAATTATCAACAATTAGTAAGTGGCTAATTAAGTAATTAGTGGCTAATTGTTTAGATTAAGATATAAGTAAATTAATTAGTAAATAATTAATTTAAGGGAGAAATTTGAAATTAATAAATAAATAAAAATAAAAATAAAATAAAATAATAATAAAATATAAAATATAAAATGCTTAGAAAAAAAAATATCTTGATATTTTGATTAAAATAATAATATATCCGGTAAAGAGCCAACGGGACATTTGAGAATGGATAGAAATTAAATCCTACACCAAGATATAGGGATTTAGCCTATGTCATCTGGACTTTTTATAGACCAGTGAATTTCTACCTCGGAGTGGACTATCTCAGAGGTCATTTCTGAAACCAAATGAATCATTAGGATACGGGGTTTTAAGGGAAAAGGTCGATAGTCAAAAAGAGAACCTATACAAAATGAAATAGTTGTGACAAACCAGGGATAAGGTTTCTTAGGGACGTAACATATTACGAACCCACGAATTTACGTCCCGTAAGCCGATACTTCGGAAGTGATTTTCGTAACCAGTTGGTGTCTGTCCCAAAATGTTCAGCGGGAAACGGAATGCCCTTAATGGGATCATAAATTTCATTAACCCGAGATATTCCTACAGAGGAAGAATGGAACTTCAAAACGTTGCTTTCAGATTTTTGAGTTTCGTCAAGATTACGCGATTAGGACACCGATTAGGGAACTTTATCGGTAAGTCAGCAAGATGACGTCATCTTCTTCTAGAAGGATGACATAGGCAAGACATGTGTAAGGCCAAGATGAAGCCATTTGTCCAAGTGCGATCCGACGACTCAGAATTGATCTGATAAAGTTCGACTTATTTACCGAATTGTCATTCCCTTCTTCTATAAATAGAAGGCACTTCTCCTCTCATTTCCACACCAAAATTTCGTGCCTTAGAGAGAGGTTAGAGAGAAGGAAGAGCCTGGAGAAAGTATAGCCGAGTTCTGGGTAAGTTCTTCGGTCCCTAGTCTTAAATTTCGGTAGTTCTTTCGGTAGATATAGTAGGAATGCTAGATTTATCTTTAATTTTTCAAGATAGTCTAGATATCATATTTAGGGTTAAATATGATATATATTTCGAAAATATGATGAGGAAAAGATCTGTCAAAATTCGGAGAGATAGAGCAAAAACAACGAAGCTCGCGAAATTCCTCGATTAGGGGTTCGGGGGCAAAATGGTAATTTGTACCTAAAATGCCTGTTATACTGCTAGAAGTTGATAAATTTTATCCTTATAGGATATCTGAGATAATTGAACCGCTGTCAAGCCGCTGTTGTACCGCCGTCGTACCGCTGTTTCACCCGCTGTCAAAAATACAGTTTTTCGTAAAACGTACCGAGAGTACCGTCAACAAAGGTACGTTCGCGTACCGTAACACTAGCTCTAATGCTTATTGTATGAATATATATGTTTGTTGTGTTCTAATTATTGTGGTAACATACGCGGTTATGTCACATACGTGGTTATGTCACATACGAGGTTATTATTGCTGTAGCATACGCGGTTATGTTACATATGTGGTTATTGTCTTACATACGCGGTTATGTATTTCTAATCATACATCTGTTGTGGACATTGTAATAGGATAATTATTTATCTGGAATATTATATTTCGATAAATAATACCTATTGAAAATAGGTGAATATGTAGTTTCAAATGATAAGTAATAATTATCTTATTTTCTAAGGTAATTTCTATTGAAATTATGGTGAATAAAGAGTTAAAAATCCCTAAATGTAATTGTGGGCCATAAAATACCCGAAAATATTATGATAAATCCTAAGAGGAAATGAAATATTTATTAAAAATTGGAGAATATGTTGTCTCTAATTTAAGTAATTTTTGGGATTAATTTCTTTGGAAAATATTGAGGCAAGATTTAATATTATTTTGGGGATCATAATTGACCCCATGATTTTTAGTATTTTACATGGGATATAAAATACCAATGTAAGTAAAACAATTGTGAGATAATGATTTATCCTAATTAAGAAAATTATCAAAAATTAGTAAGTGGCTAATCTGGTAATTAATGGGATAATTAAGGTATAAAGTAAATGAATTAAAAATAATTTAAATAATTATTTTTAATTGGAAAAAATTCGAAATTATTAAATAAATAAAAAATAAAAATAAAATAAAATATTAATAAAATATTTTATGCTTAGAAAAATAAATAAAAAATAAAAGAAAAAATAATAAATATCATGATATTTTTGTATTATTATATAATATAGTGAATAGTAATGGAATAAATAGGAAACGGATCCTATCTAGAGAACCAGGAATAGGAATTCCAAAGTCAAGGTAAAATATTGATCAGTGAGTGTTTACCTTCAAGTGACCTCTTCCGGAAGTTAATTCCGAGGTCGGTAGCGCATTTTCCTAATAAGACGAAATAGGGAAAAATGCAGATAGTCACATTTTGGATTTGAAGAAAATAATTATAACTCAACATCTAGAGATGAGTTTATAATTATCTGGACATATTTGGAATCAGTGAATTATTATCCAGAGATTGATAATTCCGAAAGCGATTTCGACACCGGACGTGTTCGGACACGTTTTCGAGAAAACTTCAACTGACTGTTGGAACCCATGTAAGGGACCGAAATCTAAGTTAAATTAGATATTCTTGATGAGGAAGAGAAGATCTTCAAAGTTATGAATTCAGAATTTTGAGATTTCTCCGAAGAGACGCGGAGAGCGAACGGGGAAAATCGTCGAAATAGGCCATAAAGCAAGTTGACTCACCACTCTTGGACCAATGGCTTGCTGCCACATCATTCCCCAATGTCGACTAAGGGCTGCCCATGGTCAAGAATTAACCACCATTTATCCTTTATTTTACTTGGTTATAAGGTAAGAGAAAATTACAAGATTTGGAATATGGAAATTACCAAAGTGGCACAATTTTTCCCTATATAAGGGCATGAGCACCTTCTTCATTTTTCACACAAAAAATCTGCCCCTTAGAGAGAAGTTAGAGAGAGAAGCTCTGGAGAAAGTCGAGCAAAGTCGGGTAAGTTCTTCGGTCCTTAGTCTTTAGTTTCGGTAGTTCTTTCGGTAGATATAGTAGGAATGCTAGATTTATCTTTAAATTTTCAAGATAGTCTAGATATCATATTTAGGGGTAAATATGATACATATTTCGAAAATATGATGAGGGAAAAGATCTGTCAAAATTATGGAGAGATAGAGCGAAAACAGCGAAGCTCTGGCGAAATTCCGCCGATTAGGGGTACTAGGGGCAAAATAGTAATTTTCGCCCAAATGGCCTGTTATGATGCCAAATGTTGATAAACGTTGTCCTTATAGGATATCTGAGCTAATCGAGCCGCATTTGTTGTGCCGCCGTCATACCGCATTTTTTTCCCATTTGTCGAATTTCACGTTTTTCCGTAAAAGTTTTGTTGTCGCCAAAAGGTACGTTCGCGTCTTGGTAACCTTATCTCGATGTTTATGGTTTACATATATGTGGTATGTGTGTTGTAGAGATGTTATCGTGTGAGTGCATATAGCGGTTAGAGGATATACGTATCTTTGGGTGCAATATGTCGGTCATTTGGGTGCGATATGTCGGTCATTTGGGTGCAATATGTCGGTCATTGGGTGCAATATGTACGTATCTTTGGGTGCAATAGGTCGTATCTTTGGGTGCAATGTGTACGCATCTTGGGGGCAATACATTTGCATGGGTTGTGGTAGAGTGATTGTTGTCTTGTTGATATTATGGATGTCACGGTTGTACGTATGTGTATACATAAACATGAGGTTAACAGTTACCGAGATCCAATGTGGTAAATTGGATCTCGGCTCTTAACTTAGCATCAAGTTCGGAAGGACCGAGGGGCCAGGGAGAGGAAAGCGCGGGTTCAAGGACCCGGATGAAGACTTTCCGATGTTGTCCTTTACTTTTGATGTTCCGGCGGAAGCCTTTCTTTCAGTTGTTTTGTACTTTTGAAACACTCGGTTACTGTACCGATGTTGTAAACAACCAGACTTACGGCTTTTTGAATATATGTATCAGTTACTCAATCGCTCAAATGCTATACTCTGATTTTAAATGAAAAAAAAAATTATACTGCTTTTAAAAAGTCGGGATGTTACATTTTGGTATCAGAGCAGTTGTCCTGGCATAGATCTGACTAAGTTATTCCAAAAACCTTTTGGTGCCGAAGGCAGGGCTAGTCTATGTGGATCAGCCAATCAGTCACCCTAGCACGGTGAGGCTCCCATGATAGACACCTACCGGCCAAATTGGTTGAGTAACGGAGTTAGGCTCTACGCCTTTTAAAGAGCATGTTTTGAAAATGAGTGCGATATAGCCCTAAGTCGGTGTACCGGACGGGTGGTATACCATTACGAACCGGTGTACCACCCCTCGTCGGTGCATCATTCTAACCCGGAGAATCGGTAAATCCATCGTCCATATTCATATTTGATATCGTCTCGATAATTCGATAACTCGATATCGTCTCACGATAACTCGATAACTCGATAATCGATAATCGTCGGTTTGTCGGGACGACTATTACGTCCTAGCGCGGGAATTTATATGTGGAGCTGGGCCACGCCGGATGAAACTCTGAGATCAATAAAGATAAGTACATGTAGTATTTGACTCATGTAGAGAAAACTCCCGACACGTATTTCCATATTCGAGTAGAAAGAACCAACGAGAATCTGACGAAGGAAAGGTTGCGGGCGTCTGTTTATTTGCGGTGTGAATAGAGTCTATGTGTGGTATAAATGCTAAGTGTGGTAAAGTCTTTGATATGCTACTTGTTGTTTTTATTTCAAAATCTAAACGTATACACTCATAAAGAGAAAGAACGAGATATGGCGAATTTACGAGGAGTCGGAGCTCCGAGAGGCCGAGTGTACACACTAACATGTACCGAGGACGGGGGACTTCCGGAGATGGTCCAAGGTACTATCTCTTTTCAAAGGAATCTTCTCTAGACGGTATATGACGTAGGTATTAGCCATACGATTACGTGAATTACCTCTGTGACGTGTTCTATGTTTCTTAGTTGTTACTTTTCGACTGCGATTGTGTCATTGAGTAGGAGGTATCTTGTGTTGTCATGGTGTATGGGCGCTATGGAAACATTTAAGGTATCTTGTGTTACCATGGTGTATGGGCGCCATGGAGACATTTTGATATCTGGTGTCAACCGCGGTATATGGGTGCCACGGGAAACACTATATATCAAAGTACAAAATGACAAGATCTTGACGGTCAAACCTGAGCGAATTCTCGATCATCGAGCGAAGCGGCCAACATATAGAGAAAAATTTCGGAGCGATTAGTCGAAGGTTAGTCGTACAAAGTCTAAATTATTATAGAGCAAATTTCGAGGCGAAATTTTGTTTAATGAGGGGAGAAATGTAATACCCGGATAATTATTTATCGGAATATTATATTTCGATAAATAATACCTATTGAAAATAGGTGAATATGTAGTTTCAAATGATAAGTAATAATTATCTTATTTTCTAAGGTAATTTCTATTGAAATTATGGTGAATAAAGAGTTAAAAATCCCTAAATGCAATTGTGGGCCATAAAATACCCTGAAAATATTATGATAAATCCTAAGAGGAAATGAAATATTTATTAAAAATTGGAGAATATGTTGTCTCTAATTTAAGTAATTTTTGGGATTAATTTCTTTGGAAAATATTGAGGCAAGATTTAATATTATTTTGGGGATCATAATTGACCCCATGATTTTTAGTATTTTACATGGGATATAAAATACCAATGTAAGTAAAACAATTGTGAGATAATGATTTATCCTAATTAAGAAAATTATCAAAAATTAGTAAGTGGCTAATCTGGTAATTAATGGGATAATTAAGGTATAAAGTAAATGAATTAAAAATAATTTAAATAATTATTTTTAATTGGAAAAATTCGAAATTATTAAATAAATAAAAAATAAAAATAAAATAAAATATTAATAAAATATTTTATGCTTAGAAAAATAAATAAAAAATAAAAGAAAAAATAATAAATATCATGATATTTTTGTATTATTATATAATATAGTGAATAGTAATGGAATAAATAGGAAACGGATCCTATCTAGAGAACCGGGAATAGGAATTCCAAAGTCAATTTAAAATATTGATCAGTGAGTTTTTACCTTCAAGTGACCTCTTGGGAAGTTAATTAGAGGTCGGTAGCGCATTTTCCTAATAAGACGAAATAGGGAAAAATGCGAGATAGTCACATTTTGGATTTGAAGAAAATAATTATAACTCAACATCTAGAGATGAGTTTATAATTATCTGGACATATTTGGAATCAGTGAATTACTATCCGAGAGATTGATAATTAAAGCGATTTCCGACACCGGACGTGTTCGGACACGTTTTCGAGAAAACTTCAATTTGGATGTTGGAACCACGTAAGGGACCGAAATCTAAGTTAAATTAGATATTCTTGATGAGGAAAGAAGATCTTCAAAGTTATGAATTCATAATTTTGAGATTTCTCAGAAGAGACGCGAAACGAGAGGCGAAGGGGAAAATCGTCGAGCCGGCCATAAAGCAAGTTGACTCACCACTCTTGGACCAATGGCTTGCTGCCACATCATTCCCCAATGTCGACTAAGGGCTGCCCATGGTCAAGAATTAACCACCATTTATCCTTTATTTTACTTGGTTATAAGGTAAGAGAAAATTACAAGATTTGGAATATGGAAATTACCAAAGTGGCACAATTTTTCCCTATATAAGGGCATGAGCACCTTCTTCATTTTTCACACCAAAAATCTGCCCCTTAGAGAGAAGTTAGAGAGAGAAGCTCGGAGAAAGTCGAGCAAAGTACGGGTAAGTTCTTCGGTCCTTAGTCTTTAGTTTCGGTAGTTCTTTCGGTAGATATAGTAGGAATGCTAGATTTATCTTTAAATTTTCAAGATAGTCTAGATATCATATTTAGGGGTAAATATGATACATATTTCGAAAATATGATGAGGGAAAAGATCTGTCAAAATTGCGGAGAGATAGAGCGAAAACAATGAAGCTCCGGCGAAATTCCGCCGATTAGGGGTACTAGGGGCAAAATAGTAATTTTCGCCCAAATGGCCTGTTATGATGCCAAATGTTGATAAACGTTGTCCTTATAGGATATCTCGAGCTAATCGAGCCGCATTTGTTGTGCCGCCGTCATACCGCATTGTTTTCATTTGTCGAATTTCACGTTTTTCCGTAAAAGTTTTGTTGTACCGCCAAAAAGGTACGTTCGCGTCTTGGTAACCTTATCTCGATGTTTATGGTTTACATATATGTGGTATGTGTGTTGTAGAGATGTTATCTTGTGTGAGTGCATATAGCGGTTAGAGGATATACGTATCTTTGGGTGCAATATGTCGATGTGGGTGCAATATGTCGGTCTGTTGGGTGCAATATGTCGATCTATTTGGGTGCAATATGTCGTATCTTTGGGTGCAATAGGTCTATATCTTTGGGTGCAATGTGTACGCATCTTTGGGGGCAATACATTTGCATGGGTTGTGGTAGAGTGATTGTTGTCTTGTTGATATTATGGATGTACATTTATGTTGTCCGTATGTGTATACATAAACATGAGGTTAACCGTTACCCGAGATCCAATGTGGTAAATTGGATCTCGGCTCTTAACTTAGCATCAAGTTCGGAAGGACCGAGGGAGAGGAAAGCGCGGGTTCAAGGACCGGATGAAGACTTTCCGATGTTGTCCTTTACTTTTGATGTTCGGCGGAAGCCTTTCTTTCGATTGTTTTGTACTTTTGAAACACTCGGTTACTGTACCGATGTTGTAAACAACCAGACTTACGGCTTTTTGAATATATGTATCAGTTACTCAATCGCTCAAATGCTCTACTCTGATTTTAAATGAAAAAAAAAATTATACTGCTTTTAAAAAGTCGGGATGTTACAACTGTCGTATTGATTGTTGCTATCATGAATATCTGTCATGTATATATTGTCATATTTAAGCATGAGGTTAACCGTTACCTGGGGTCCGGCGCGTTGGACCTCAGCTCTTAACATAGCGTCAGGTTCAGGAGCGCCGAGGACCGAGGAGAAAGGCAAGCAGGCCGTATAGAGACCCGGCTGAAGACTTTCCTCCGTTGTTATCTACTTTTGTAAACACTCGGTACAATGTACCGTTCGTAAATGACCGGACTTACGGCATTTGAAATATATGTATCAGTTACTCTTACGCTCCGATGCTCTACTCTGATGAAAAAAAAAATTTATACTGCTTAAGTCAAGACTCAAGAAATCTCTTACAATATTGTGATGCATTAAGTTCAAAGTATTTAACAGAATGTTCTCTTTTATAAACAGTTATAGCTCTTTTTGTAAACAACAAATGCTTTGAACGTAAACAAAGTTTGTTTCCATGGTTGCTCTCATTAACCAACATACTTTTTTTCCACTTGACATCACACGAAAACCCATTTGCATCTGACTTCAAATGCTGATAAAGTACAGTCACAACCCATTTTCAAAAATAGAGTCTTGCACATACATGTATGTGTAGTTGCTGGCAAAGCAAGAAATTTTATACCATTATTCCACGCCACCAAATCTGCTTTGATACTTTATTCATATTAACATAAAACCACGTCAAGCTTTATCATGATCCTATATAGATTTGTGTAAGGCATATATAGATTTGTATGTCGATTCAATTACTTTTTAACACGTCATGCGTGTTTAAAAGTTTTACTCGACACTTAGTAAATTTATAGTATAAATAACCTAGCTAGGACCATAATAAACTCCAAACACAACATTGCTCCCGAAACCTGAGCTATCTCTCTCTCTCTCTCTCTCTCTCTCTCTCTCTCTCTCTCTATATATATATATATATATATATATATATCTTTCTATCTATCTATTTCTTCGCGGTTCTACTGGAAACCAGAAGCAGAAAAAGAAGAAACAATTAGCGACTTTAGCAGAAGTTGAATTGTGTGTGGATTGAAGATGGTTAACTCGAGAGCGTTGTGGAGGGAGATGAACAAGGAGAAGAAAAGCTTGTTCTCTTATTCATCATAACGTAGTACAGTACGACATTGATTCTTTAAGAACTTCGACGATGTTTATTCAACAGACACAGATGATGCTCCTCAATCTTTCTCTGCTCGTTTTGCTATTCCCTATTCTAAGGCTTTTGACAACAAGGATTATGAAGTGATTAGTGATGATGATAGTAATGTAATGAGTGCTTAATAGTTCTTTTTTATCGGAAATTTTGAGAGTCTCCGTTGCGTACGTAGGTGTAGCTTACCTGTAAATACATACATACAAACATATGTATAATTGTTCAAGTTCAGCCACAATTGAATGATTCTCCAAATAATATACTCCCTTCGGTCCTACTAAATATAAGATATATAAGATAGAGTTAACTTTTTTTTCGTGGTTTGGTTATATTATTTGTATACTTTCATTATTTTATTTCTTTTTAGAATTTTTGGTAATTGAAATTTTAGTTGAGTTAAGATCTAGGAGCTCATGATAGTTATCTTTAAGGCTTAAGGCCTCACTACTGTTCAATGAACCTCTACAAAGATATTTACAGATTTTTCACTAACAAGGTTTTAATATCAGTAACAAAATTCATTGTGAGGCATGTGTCGATCTTACCAACAAGCTAGGCCAGCATTACGTGCTTCCTAATTAAAGTATATGTAATAAATTAAAGATAGACATAGAACATATCAAGTTTAATTGCATTTTGTTTTAGCTGAATTTCTTAATTAACGTTATTTTTCTTTTTGACTCGTTGGATTCAAAGGATTTAGCAGCATAACGTTTGATTATACAAGCAGCCCTCTTGGAAACAACGTATGTTCCCATGTCTTCTACTTGACTTACTTCACACTGGACAAGATTGCCCGTGTACATCAGACTTCAATTCATAAGCTTAATTAATTTTTGTTTATTAAATTAAAGTTTTAATTTATTGACCTTTTTAACTTTCTCTTAATTTTGTTCTATATATGTGTAGGCTTCTGTTGATCAGAGTTGACTTCACCGGTAAAACCGACCAGCATTATTGAACCCAAACAAGAAAATGTTTGAGTCGGATCCTCACTTTTTTTTCGATAAAAACCATAAATTTTTATTCATGAAATGAAACGATAACTTACAAAAGTAAGTAAAATATTAGAAATATTCTGCAAAATGTAAGAAATGTTCCATAATACTAGCCTAGGTTTATTAACAATGTTTATATGGGACTTCTTGACAAGCCTACAGATCAAAGGAAAGGATTGAGGGCAAGCTATATAACGCTGATTCTGGACAAACACCAACGCTTCCCAAAGAGCCACCAGTTGCAAGTGAAGAGGACCCAATCGAATGGGCGGAGAAATGGTCCATGCATTACAGACTGTCTGGCTGAATTGTATCTGAATCTGAATGCAGCGGTTTCCAGACTAATCATAAAGTCCAAGACCCATGACTGTCTGTTGTCCCTTTGCAAAGGAGCCTGCTTCGTTTCAGTTCCAGTACTTTCTTGTACCACCCTATTCCAGTCCATCTGCTGCTTGGGTTTGGATATAAAGGCAATTGCTTTAGCCTGAGCCATTCTTTGTTAGAAATCAAACTCAATTTAATGTTTTCTTTAATCCACCGCCAATCAAGATTCATGTGGAAGAATCATGCTGAATGTAGAAAAGTCTAAAAGGCAGTATGAGGAAATAGAAGACGCAGGAGAGTTACAGAAGTTGCTAACGAGTTGTCAAGCAATATGAATAAAATAATATACATATTGCAAACTTAGTCATGAAGGAAATAGGAAGTATTTTGAAAAGTCAAATATGAAGGCTACGCAAGAAAGAATTGATGTGAAGAATGTGGAAGCTACACGAAGATTGAAGATGCAACGAAAAAGCTGCAAGTTGATGTTAAAGAAATAATAAAATAATATTATATTGTCGGTTGGTGAAGTCTATATATAGATGTGAGAATGAATTCATTGTGTATCTGAATGAAAGAGAAAAAGAAATAGAAGGAAAAGAGAGATATGAGATAGAGTGCCGTAGCACTATATTAGTGAAAAAATCAGAGTTATTTTGTGAGAAAATATAAGATAGTTTTGTGTGAGACAAAAAAATAGTGTGTGAGATAAATACAGTTGTGTATTTTTATTTGAGGTTTTCTCTTATAATAAAATTATTGTTCTTCATCTTTTTATACCTCCAATTTCCTAATAAGTGGGATTAAAGCAATTTTTTCCCAACAAGTGGTATCAGAGCCAAGTTGATCAAAGATGGGTGAGATGGTGCAACCGCAAATTCCAAAATTGTCAAAAAGCAATTATGGAAACTGTAGCATTCAGATGAAGGCGTTATTAGGTTCTCAAGATATTTGGGACCTTATTGAGGATGGATACACGGAGCCCGCTAATGCGCCATTGGCGGCTTTATCGATGCTCGAGAGGAAGACGCTTAGAGATTCTCGGAAGAAGGACAAGAAGGCTCTATTCTTGATTTTTCAAGGTGTTGATGAATCAACCTTTGAGAAAATATCAGATGCAAAATCATCCAAAAATGCATGGGAGATTTTACAAAAGTCTTGTGAAGGAGTAGACAAAGCCAAAAAGGTACGACTGCAATCACTTAGAGCAGAATTTTAGAATTTGAAGATGCGAATGCGAGCCGATTCTGATTATGTCTCACGAGTGCAAAAGGTAGCCAAAGAGATGAAAAGAAATGGAGAGACTTTAGATGATGTCAGAGTAATGGAGAAAGTTCTACGGTCATTAACTAGAAAGTTTGATTACATCGTTACTGCCATTGAAAAAGCTAAAGACTTGTCAGTTATGTCTGTTGATGAGCTTGTGGGTTCTCTTCAAGCTCACGAGCAAAGAATGAAACTAAATGAAGGTTCTAGCAATTTGGAGCAAGCCTTGCAAAGCAAATTGTCTTTAAACAAAAATCAAGCTAGCAAAAGTGCGGCTATGGTCGTGGTAGAGGAAATCGTGGTGGATATAGAGGTGGATATAACACCCGAGGTGGTTTCAACGCTCGAGGTGGTCGTGGTAGACGTAGCGGATATGACCAATCAAATGGAAGATTTGAAACTCACACAGTAGAATATGAACGTGGTCAAGGATCATACAATTGAGGTCGTGGACAAAGCCAAGGTCGAGGATTCTTGTCCAGAAGAGGAGGTAGATCTCAACAAAGAGGTGATAAATCTCAATTACAATGTTATAATTGTAATAGATTTGGTCATCTCAGTTACGAGTGCAGAGATGCTGCTAAAGTTGAAGAGAGGAGTCTTTATATAGCAAATGAAGACAAAATTGATAAACCGGCCATTTTGTTCTCTTATAAAGGTGAAGAAGATAATGGAAAAGATGTGTGGTATCTCGATACAGGAGCAAGCAATCACATGAGTGGCAAAAAGGAGTTATTCACAGAATTAAATGAAGAAGTCCAAGGCGAAGTTACATTCGGCGATCAATCAAAAATTCCAGTTAAAGGCAAAGGTAATATTACGATATTTACAAGGAATGGAGATAGAAGCTACATTTGGATGTCTATTATATACCATCTTTGAAAAGTAATCTTCTCAGTCTAGGTCAATTATTGGAGAAGGGTTATGACATACATTTAAAAGATAGCCGTCTCATCATAAGAAATCAGAAAAGAGAATTGATAGCGAAAGTTGATATGACAAGCAATCGTCTATTCAAGTTGAATATACAAATCAGTGGAATCAAATGCATGAAGTCTATCGTTGAATATAATTCATGGTTGTGGCATCTCAGATTTGGTCATCTCGGATTCACTGGCTTGAAGTTGTTATCAAAAGCGAGAATGGTGTATGGATTGCCAATAATAAATTATCCAGATCAACTATGTAATACCCGGATAATTATTTATCTGGAATATTATATTTCGATAGATAATACCTATTGAAAATAAGGGAACATGTGGTTTCAAATAATAAGTAATAATTATCTTATTTTCTAAGGTAATTACTATGGAAATTAGGAGAGATAAAGAGCTAAAATGTATTTTTAGAGCATTAAATGGCATAAAAATATTTTGATAAATCCCAAGAAGTAGTAAAATATTTATAAAAAAATTAGAAAGTATGTTGTCTCTAATTTTAGGAATTTTTGGGATAATTTCCCTTGAAAAATAATGAGGCAAAATTAAGTATTATTTTGGGATCATAAGTGACCCCATGATTTTTAATATTTTACATGGGATATAAAATACCAATGTAAGTAAAATAGTTGTGAGATAATGATTTATCCTAATTAAGAAAATTATCAAAAATTAGTAAGTGGCTAATCTGGTAATTAATGGGATAATTAAGGTATAAAGTAAATGAATTAAAAATAATTTAAATAATTATTTTTAATTGGAGAAATTCGAAATTATTAAATAAATAAAAAATAAAAATAATAAAATATTAATAAAATATTTTATGCTTAGAAAAATAAATAAAAAATAAATGTGAAGGCATTTTGAATAAAATAATAATATAATCGGTATAGCCAAACGGGAGAAGTGGGAACAACTAGAACTTAAATCCTACCTCCGATATAGGATTGAAGTCATAAACAACAAGACTTTTTATAAACCAGTGAAAATCCATCTCGGATTGAGCGAGTCTCGAAGTCGTTTCGAAACCAACAAGCGTAATTAGAAGTCTTGGGTAATTAGGAAATGGCGAGATAGTGCTAAAAGTGACTTAGAGAAAACAAGCGAGTTTTGGAAACCAGGAATAAGGTCACTTAGATCAGATCATATTACGAACCGGTGAATTTCGCCTACAAACTAGTGTTTCCGGAATCTGATTCCGTAACCAAAGGCGTCAGGCCTAAAAACTTCAGCAGATAACAGAATACCCTTAATGGGATCATAAATTTCATTAAAGTATATATTCCTACTGAGGAAGAAAAGTACTTCGAAACTACACCGACAGCATTTCGCGATTCGGCAAAATTACATGATTCGAGCACCGATCAGGGAACAGAAGCTGTAAGTCAGCATTATGACATCATCAAAGATGATGTCATAAATGGGCAAGTAGGGCAGCCCAACTAGGTGTAAGGCCAAGATTGTTTTGTCCTCAAAAATGCGATCCAACGGTGCAAGATTCATTCGGAAACAAATCCCTTAATTTCAACCTTGTCCCTCCATTTTCCTATAAATAGGAACCCTCCTCTTCTCATTTCCCACACCACAACTTCGAAACCTAGAGAGAAGTTAGAGAGAAGGAAGAGCTCTTGGAAGTTCTTGCCAAGCCGGAGTAAGTTTTTCGGTCCCTAGTCTTTAGTTTCGGTAGTTCTTTCAGTAGCTATAATAGAAATGTTGTTTTTAGCTTTAGTCTTCCAATATATTATAGATATCATATTTTTGGGTAGATATGATATATATTTCGAAATATGTGATGGGAAAATAAGTATGGCAAAATTTTGGAAGATTAGAGTCAAAAATAAGCTCGCGAAATTCCGCCGATTAGGGGTTCAAGGGAAAAATGGTAATTTGTACCTAAAATGCCTGTTATAGTGCTAGAAGTTGATAAATGTTATCCTTATAGGATATCTAAGATAATCGGACCGATGTTGTACCGATAAATGCATCATTGTTTCACCATTGTCAAAAAGTACCGTTTTCCATCAACGAAGGTACGTTCGCGTACTGTAACACTAACTCTGATATTTATGTTATGCATGTATGTGATATGTGTATGGTATGCTAATGTGAGGTTATGTACGTTCGCGTACTGTAACACTAACTCTGATATTTATGTTATGCATGTATGTGATATGTGTATGGTATGCTAATGTGAGGTTATGTACGTTCGCGTACTGTAACACTAACTCTGATATTTATGTTATGCATGTATGTGATATGTGTATGGTATGCTAATGTGAGGTTATGTACGTTCGCGTGCTGTAACACTAACTCTGATATTTATGCTATGCGTATATGTGATATGTGTATTGTATGTGGTAACTGATAGCTCTGATGTTTGTATGTACGTTCGCGTACTGTAACACTAACTCTGATGTTTATTGTATACGTATATGTGATATGTGTATTATATGTGGTGGTATGTTATTTGAATGCATGGTGATGTTAGAGGATAACTGAACATTTGCATGCGCTGGGAGCGATATGTCTGTATGCGCTGGGAGCGATATATCTGTATTCGCTGGGAGCGGTGTGTCTTATTTGGGAGCGGTATGTCTGCATTTGGGAGCGATACATGTAGGAATGGTTCATTTGTTATGCTTGATATAATGTATATGTAAATATGAGGTTAACCGTTACCTGGGGTCCGTATGCATTGGACCTCAGCTCTTAACATAGCGTCAGGTTCAGGAGGACCAAGGACCGAGGAGAAAGGCAAGCAGGCCGCATAGAGATCCGGCTGAAGATCTCTTCTGTTGACACGGCATGGTTGTTGCCGGGGAGACACTTTTGTTGTTATTCACTTTAAAAACTCTCGGTCATTGTACCGTGTTTGTAAATCAGCCAAACTTATGGCATTTATAAATATATGTATCAGTTACTCAAACGCTCCGATGCTCTACTCTGATGAAAAAAAAAATATACTGCTTTTGAAAATGGGATGTTATAAACTATGTGAAGGATGCATGCGAGGAAAGCAACATAGACAAAGATTTGAGGTTGGTAAGTCATGGAGAGCAAAAAGACCACTACAACTGGTTCACTCGATATAGCTGGTCCAATTGACATTCCATCACTTGGAGGAAACAGATACTATATCACATTCATTGATGATTTCAGTAGAAAAGCTTGGGTGTACTTTCTCAAAGAAAAGTCAGAAGCCCTTGATAAATTCAAGGAGTTTAAGGTAATGGCAGAAAAGCAAAGTGGTCGATATTTGAAAGTGCTCAGGACAGATAGAGGAGGAGAATATACTTCCAGATTATTTGAAGAATTTTGTCGGAAACATGGAATAATACATCGTTGACAAACCGCTTACACACCACAACAAAATGGAATTGCGAAAGAAAGAATCGCACAATTCTTGATATGGCAAGGAGCATGATTAAAGGAAAGCACATGCCGAGAACATTTTGGGTCAAGTCGTTCAATGTGCGCGTATCTATTAAATCGATGTCCAACAAAAAGTGTCAGGTTCAAAACACCAAATGAAGCATGGAGTGGTAGAAAACCAAAGGTGAGCCATCTAAGAATCTTTGGTTGTATAGCATACGCTCATATTCTAGATCAGAAAAGGAAGAAGTTAGATGACAAAGGAGAAAAGTGTATTTTTATTGGCTACGAGCATCGGAGCAAAGCTTACAGATTGTATAATCCCCTAACCAAAAAGGTAATCATCTCAAGAGACGTAGAGTTTGACGGCGAGACTATTGGAAATGGAGTGATAAAGAAAAAGGTGTGGAAGACTTATTCTTTGAAGATGACGTTGATTCAAAAGATCAAACAGTTGAGGTAGACAATGATCAAACTCCTCCACCAAGTCTTAATCCAACAACTTCCCCATCTACATCATCGAAAAGCAAAGGCAACGATTCGGGGGAGCAACAATTAAAAGATGAGAAGCTTAAGTGACATCTATGATGCTATAGATCTGGTACAAACTACACTTGATTATTCATTATTTTGTTTAGTAGCAGAATGTGATCCAGTGACATATGAAGAAGCAGCAGAAGATGAAAAGTGGAAGAAATCTATGAATGATGAAATCACCGCAATTAAAAAGAATGACACGTGGAAGCTTACAACTATGCCTAAGGAGCATAAGCCCATTGGAGTAAAGTGGGTATACAAGACAAAGACCAACAAAGAAGAAAAGGTGGAGAAATACAAGGCAAGATTAGGAGCAAAAGGGTACAAACAGAAAGTTATGGAATTGATTGATATATTTACAAAACCATTGAAGGCAGATAAAGTTCAACAAGTTCAAAGATATGATTGGTATGAGAAATTGAGTTTGAGGGGGAGTGTTAGAAATCAAACTCAATTTAATGTTTTCTTTAATCCACCGCCAATCAAGATTCATGTGGAAGAATCATGCTGAATGTAGAAAAGTCTAAAAGGCAAGTATGAGGAAATAGAAGACGCAGGAGAGTTACGAAGTTGCTAACGAGTTGTCAAGCAATATGAATAAAATAATATACATATTGCAAACTTAGTCATGAAGGAAATATGAAGTATTTTGAAAAGTCAAATATGAAGGCTACGCAAGAAAGAATTGATGTGAAGAATGTGGAAGCTACACGAAGATTGAAGATGCAACGAAAAAGCTGCAAGTTGATGTTAAAGAAATAATAAAATAATATTATATTGTCGGTTGGTGAAGTCTATATATAGATGTGAGAATGAATTCATTGTGTATATGAATGAAAGAGAAAAAGAAATAGAAGGAAAAGAGAGATATGAGATAGAGTGCCGTAGCACTATATTAGTGAAAAAATAAGAGTTATTTTGTGAGAAAATATAAGATAGTTTTGTGTGAGACAGAAAAATAGTGCGTGAGATAAATACAGTTGTGTATTTTTATTTGAGGTTTTCTCTTATAATAAAATTATTGTTCTTCATCTGTTTATACCTCCAATTTCCTAATAAGTGGGATTAAAGCAATTTTTTCCCAACATTCTTATGACTTGCATTATATTGGAGTAAATCTCTTCACTGCATGACAAGTACTATTTCGCGCATACCATAAAGATTCTAGTATTTGAAAGGTAAGAAAGTTAAACAAAAAAATGCCAGAATTTTTATAGTTTTGTAACCATAAAACAATCCACTGTATCAACGACCTGACAGGCAAAGTATCTATTCTAATGCCCACATTACTAGCAGACCAACAGGCTTTAGCAAATGGGAAATAAAGAAACAGGTGTTCTAATGATTCATTATCTGAAGCACAGAAGGTACATACCTCAGAAGTTGCCAGATGTCTAGATTAAGCAAATGGGTGGTTGGTAAAATACCTCTCACCATTTTCCACAGCAGCAGACAAATCCTTGGTGGGAGTAGTGACTTCCAAATCATCTAATATACCACATTAGTTGTAACTGAACCTTGCCACTTCTTCATTAACATACCATAACCATCTTTAACAGTATAGGAGCTAGAGCTATTGCCAGACCACTTCATAGTATCTGGAGCTTGGGAAATAGGAACTGGGTACTTTGAAAATTGGCGAACCACCTGCCTGGGATAAAGTGAAGATAGAAGAAACATTTTGTAACATCCCATTTTCAAAAGCAGTATTTTTTTTTTCATTAAATTACTTTATGTCTTAATTATCTTATATTATCCATTAATTACTTAATTAGTCACTTACTAATTGCTGATAATTTTCTTAATTGAGATTAATTATTATCTCACAACTATTTTACTGACTTTAGTATTTTATGCTTCATGTAAAATATTAAAAATCATGGGGCAACTTATGCTCCCCAAAATAATATTAAATCTTGCCTCATTATTTTCCAAGGAAAATATTCCCATAAATTACCTAAATTAGAGACAACATACTCTCTAATTTTTAATAAATATTTTATTGCCTCTTAGGATTTATCATAATATTTTCAGTCCATTTTATACCCCATAAATGTATTTTAGGGATTTCTCGCTCTTTATCTCTTCTAATTTCCATAGAAATTACCTTAGAAAATAAGATAATTATAACTTATTATTTGAAACCACATATTCACCTATTTCCAATAGATTTTATTTACTAAAATATAATATTCCAGATAAATAATTATCCGAGTATTACATTTCTCCCCCCGTTAAACAAAATTTCGCCCTCAAAATTTGCTGTATACCAATTTAGACTCCGTACTATCTAAACTTCGGACTATACGCTCTGGATCCTTATTCTATCATAATATCTTCAAGCCGTTCGATCGAGAATTTACTCCGGTTTGACCATAAAGATCTTGTCATTTTGTACTTTGATATATAATGTTTTCGTAGCGCCCACACACCGCGTCAACACCAGATATCGAAATGTATCCATGGCGCCCATACACCATGGTAACACAAGAACCTTAAATGTTTCCATGGCGCCCATACACCATGACAACACAAGATACCTCCTACTCAATGACACGATCGCGGTCCGGTTGTAGTAACTAGAAAAACATGGAACACATCACGGAGATTTTTGTCACGTAGTCATATGATTTAACCGAATGGCTAACACCTAGTTCATATTTTGCCTAGAGAAGATTCCTTCAAAGAGATAGTACCTTGGACCATCTCTGGAAGTTCTCTGTCCACTGTATCGGTTAGTGCGTACATTCGGCCTGGTTTCTGTGACCTCAATTCCGCAGGTTTCTCAGGACAGTCTGCGATAAAATGTCCCGGCTTCTGACATCTGTAGCAAATTTGTTTCCTATCACAGTCCATACCAGGATGGAAATTTCCGCATTTTGGACACGGTCGGGTCTCCGGCATTCTTGAGTTGTCCCGCTGCCCAATCTGGAATGGCCTCTTGCTTTCTCTCTGGGAATCACTCCATGGTGCCTCTCTCTTCCGCGAGGAATTTTCTTGGTTGACCTCGCTACGACCCACATTGCTACGATTGGAAGGTCTAGCCCTCCGTAATTCTTTCAAGTTCCGCTCAATGAGCCTACAGGCTTCAACAGCATGTATGAGCTCCTGGAATTGCTGAGAAACAAGTTTCTCCCGAATTTCGTACTTGAGCCCGTACACCAGTATGTTCGCCATACTGCTTCCGTCGTCGTCCCTTCTAACGTGTGAAGAGTATCGGGATAAGTTGGTAAAACGAGCGAAGTAGTCATCTACTGACTCTTCTTGGCCTTGTCGGATATGTAGGAACTCCGACTCTTTCATGATCTGCATAGACGCAGGGAAATATTGCTCATTGAACTTCTCTAGAAACTTTTCCCATGTAATGGGACAATAACGGAGACGTAATGATGCTGCTACTATTCTCCACCAGCGGTCCGCGTCACCCTCCAACTTGTAAATCGCTAGCTGAGCCTTGCGATTTTCAGGACATTCCATCACTTCAAAAATCTTTTCTAATCTCATAAGCCAGTCCTCTGCTGAGTCTAGCTTACCTCGGAAGGCCGGTGGTTTCAACTTACAAAACTGAGCTACCCAGTACTGTGTAGTCTCAGCCTCTCTGCGAGGTCGTTGAATATTCACCATTGCTCTTTCGAGCCTAGGCGGTGATTGTGATCGTTCAGGTTCTTCTTCTTCTTCAGATTGACTTTCTTCTTCTTCTTCTTCATCTTCTTGCTCCTCTTCTGTTTCTTCTTCGGCTTGTCTTTCTGCTCGCCTATCAGCACGTAACTCTTCTATCATAGCTCATTGCTCCTGCAACATTGCCATGACTTCTTGCCACGCATTTTGATTTGGCAGGTTTTGACCTCGAGCCTCTGGCTCCGGTTCATGTATCGGAATGGGAATCACTCGAGGTTGTCGGCCTCGGCCTCTACCTCTGCCTCGACCTCTGCCTCAGCCTCTGGGAGCTCCGGCTCCTCTTAAATTCGCCATGTCTCGTTCTTTTTCTTTATGAGGGAATACGTTTAGATATACAAGGAAGACAACAAGTAGTATACCACAGACTTTATCGCACTTAGCATTTATACTGCACATAGACTTTATCGCACTTAGCATTTATACTGCACATAGACTTTATCGCACTTAGCATTTACACTACAAATGAACAGGCACCCGCAATATTTCTCTCGTTCAGAATTTCGTTGATTTGGTCTACTCAGAAACGGGTACGGAATTTCGTATCGGGAGTTCCTCTACACGAGTCAAATACTACATGTACTTATCCTTGTTGGTCTCAGAGTTTCATCTGGCGTGGTCCAGCTCCACATATAAGCTCTGGGTTAGGATGGAATTACCGTCCAGTACAAATTGGCGATTATCAGAGTTATCAAAATTATCAGGGACTGATGTCGATATAGGTACCAATGATGGATTCACCGGCTGTGGATCAGAGTAATGCACCAACAGAGGGTGGTACACCGGTTCAGACTAGCATACCAAAGTAAGGTGGTACACCGACCTAGGGCTATATCAGTACTCATTTTCAAAACATGCTCTTTAAAAAGGCGTAGAGCCTAACTCCGTTACTCAAACCAATTTGGCCATGTAAGTGTCTATCATGGGAGCCTCACCGTGCTAGGGTGACTGATTAGCTGATCCACATAGACTAGCCCTACCTTCGGCACCAAAAGGTTTGGAATAACTTAGTCAGATCTATGCCAGGACAACTGCTCTGATACCAAAATGTAACATCCCATTTTCAAAAGCAATATATTTTTTTTCATTAAATTACTTTATGTCTTAATTATCTTATATTATCCATTAATTACTTAATTAGTCACTTACTAATTGCTGATAATTTTCTTAATTGAGATTAATTATTATCTCACAACTATTTCTTGACTTTGGTATTTTATGCTTCATGTAAAATATTAAAAATCATGGGGCAACTTATGCTCCCCAAAATAATATTAAATCTTGCCTCATTATTTTCCAAGGAAAATATTCCCATAAATTACCTAAATTAGAGACAACATACTCTCTAATTTTTAATAAATATTTTATTGCTTCTTAGGATTTATCATAATATTTTGGTCATTTTATGCCCCATAAATGTATTTTAGGGATTTCTCATTTCTTTATCTCTTCTAATTTCCATAGAAATTACCTTAGAAAATAAGATAATTATAACTTATTATTTGAAACCACATATTCACCTATTTCCAATAGATTTTATTTACTAAAATATAATATTCCAGATAAATAATTATCCGGGTATTAAACTTTTCATCTACCATATGGTTGCACTATAAGGTTTGATACCTTCAAAGAAGGATATATTAAACTCGGCTGATGTACGGGCAACCAGAGCCGACTATTTTAGTGAATTAAAGATCCATCCCCAACTTGCTGGTTTGAAACCACAGAGCTAGCCTTAATTATCTGCTTCCACTGAACTATTATAGGCTGGTTTAAAAATAAAATTGTGGTCTGTGTCCATATACTTTGCTAGCATGATTTGACTAAGTAAACTGTAATGATTAGAAACGACTCTCTTCATATGCTTAGCCAATAGCGCATTATTAAACAATTCCACCTGCATGATCTGTACTTCCCCCCTGATCTCTTGGAAGACATAACTCATCTCCCATCACACAAAAATGAGCTCTAATTGAACCAGAGGATGATCCCAAAAGGAAAAAAAAAAAGTGCTATCTTCATAGAAATTTTATAGCAAATTGACTGCGGAAACTTCATACAAGAAAAAGGATATACAAGCAAGGATGAAAGAGAATTCTTTGTTAGTACCAATCGTCCCGCCTGAGAGAGCAGATGAATTTTCCATCCTATACTAGTCTGTTGTCAATATTCTGTACCACTTCCTCATACTTTCTTTTGTCAGAATATGGATCATCAATGTAAGTTCCCAAATACTTGCCTAGGCGAGAATGAAATATTACTCCAAGTAATTCTGATAACTTCTTCATCCGATACGGTACTGATGGGCTAAACAAAAGACTTGACTTTTGATAATTAATTTGCTGACCAGAAATGAGTGCATACCGATTAAGAAGGACTCTGACTATTCTGCAATCTGCTTCTGTTGCACGGCAAAACAATAGTGTCATTAGCATACATTAGGTGAGTTAATGGCTAGACCGCACGAGAAAAACAAATAGCCCTCCACTATGATAGTTCTCCACCTGATGAATCGTGCATGACAGAACATTCGCACACAACAAGAATAAGTACGGGGAAATGGGGTCTCCTTGTCTTAGACCACGATCAGGCTTGAATAAAGAACCCGGCCACTCGGCCAGCCATGAACCAGCACTTGATAAGAAACCATCGATACACACTGCATAATTAAATGAATCAACCATTGAAGAAAAGCCACCATTTCAATGACTTTTCTTAGAAAGGACCGTGAAACTTTGTCATATGCTTTTGCAATGTCTAATTTGATTGCCCACCATCCATCCTTGCTCTGTGAGTTTTATGAATTTTTGACATACATTCCGAGGCTAGAATAATATTATCAGTGATTAACCTGCCTCGTAGGAATGCATTCTCATTGGGCGTTATCAGATCACTTAGGGCTTCCTTCAACCGATTGCACAGAACTTTGGAAATAATCTTGTATATAACATTACATAAACTGATCGGCAGAAAGTCTTTAAAAATGACTAGGTTGTTGCATTTAGGAACCAAAACAATCAAAGATCTGTTCAACTCCTTGAGCATGTAGCTTCCGTCAATGATTTGATATACCATCGCAATAATATCATTTCTGAGTAAACCCCAGAACTTCTGATAGAATCTTGCATGAAAACCATCCACTATCAGCTTTCAGCTCAGAAACCGCCTGCACAATCTCTTCGTTAGAGATTAAGCTGGCGAATATGATAATCAGATAGTTTTGGCAGATTTATATTGTTCACAGTTTGCTCTACACAGGACTCATCATAGGCCTCCATGTCCTGATATATCTCTTTAAAATATCTTGTAGCTTCATTATGAATTTGTTCATGATCCTCAAGCCACTGGCCTTCAAGATTTTTAATTCTAAAAAATTGTTTCTTCATTCTTCTGAACGAGGCAAAATTGTGAAAATATTTAGTATTCATGTTACCTTGCAATAACCAGTTCTGCCTCGCCTTTTGAGACTATAACATTTCCTCACAATCATACCAAAATTCCAGAGACAATTTTAAAAAATTGACCTGATGTTCTTCATCCAAAGATAATATCCCTTTTTCATGCCAAAACTGCAGTTCTTTTTCTGATTCATTTATATTTGATGATATCCGACCAACTGAACTTTTAACCATTTGATAATTACGTATACATGTCGAATATTTTTCAAATGCATGTTATTCCAAAATGCCCAAAAACCCGAGTGCTCTTTCAGCCGTTCTTGCTTCACAATTTCATAACATTGGGGGAAAGAGAACCAATAATTCTCAAACCTGAAAGGTTTTTCCCCGATCGGTACCCAATGAGTTTGTAATAAAATTCGCTAGTGATCTGAAGCCACAATCGGCAAAACTTGCACAACAGAACAGGGAAATTGCTAAAACCAATGGATATTACACAGAGCATGATCCAATTTTTCCATTACACGTTCAGATCCTTTTCTATTATTTGACCACGTATACCAGCCCCCTTGCGATGGAATATCCATAAGATTACAGTCATTCAAAAAATTACGAAAACTCTCTGCACCACAACAGAAGAAGAGTCGGATCCTCACTTGCTTTACCTGATTACAAAAACTCTTAGCATTTTCTACGGATGTAATTACGTACTTGTTGATATATAGCTAGTCACCATTATTACAGTAAGCAAGAAGAGAGGAATGGAAATTTGAATGTATTGAAATTAGAATCTCTGGAGTATGTACATGTGCTTATATTGATAAATATCAAACTTCTTATGTACAACTAGATCCTATTACATTGTTACAACCAACTAACTACAGTAGTTACACTAACAATTTACCGCTAATAAATCTGTTACAATAACTGAAAAAGGTTAGTTGATATATGTTACACACCTACCGGTCTCGTCCTCTCAACCCTCAGGTAGCAGGTAGTGTGGTCCTTTATTTTAATTCAATTTAAAATTATTTTTCCCAGATTAATTTACACCACTCATTAGAGTATTAGCAGCAGAGCATGCACCGGTTTGGACAATAATATACTGATAAGATAAAAATACGGAAAGATAAATTTTCTTCAAAAGGATTAATATACAGTTATCTGGATAATAGTGTCTGACAGGCCAAAATAATATACTACAATCATCCGGAAATCAAAATAAATATTCAAAAGAAAATCATCAACTTCCACCACCATACTAGTCTAGCTCCGGAGCCTTACCTCTATCTCCCTACTCTGATCTAGATGAACTGTCAGAGGGCTTAAAAGGGGTTCGGATTCAAAATTTGAATCCCAGAGTAACCGTTAATATCATATAAAATGTATAAATAATGCATATAGAAAAACCATAAATAAACAAATATCACATAACATTCAGTATCAAGGCACACAGCCAAATCCGCAATTAGCAGTCCTAATAGCACACAGCACAGACTGCAGTGATCCTAATAGCACACAGCACAGACCACCGGGCACAGCACACAGCAAAGCCCTTAATGCACACAGCACGTTCCGATTCCATAACGCTTGGAAATAAATGATAACTAAATGTATCTAACATGACATGCTAAAACATACATACTCAAGTCACACAAAGTATATGAGTATTAAGGTTACTACCTGACTATCGACTACAGATAAAAATAATTTCCCCGGCGCAAAAGATCACAATCAAACCTAAAATAATAATAAAATATAAATATAGTTAATTCCACCTCAATAAATACTCTCTTTGATGATTTAAAATAAACCCAATTCATGTATCCATATTTACTAAATCCTTCTTCTTATTAAGGAATTTAATATGGGTTTATATTCCCTTAATTTTCATCCAAATTCTAAAATTTCCAAAAATAAATGCTCAACTTCAAAAATTCATAACTAAATCTAGAAAAATCTTTTTGGGTTGGTTCTAAAGCCCAATCGACCCTTATTATATCTATTTGCAACTAAAAATACTATTTTGGGTCAGACCAAGTCGAAAAAATCAACTATGGCCCAAAACACCACTGTTGGTCCAGAATATCTCCAAGTTTTAGGGACAGTCTTCAAAAATTAATTTCTCTTAATCTAGAAATTATAAAAATACAAATTATATACCAAAATAATCCTTGAGATATACTTTCTCCCTGTAAAATTTCATAATTTTTCAAGTCCATTTACTGGGTCAAAAATCGAGTTGAACCCAGCTGACTTCACAAAATTTTCACAAACCACTAATCCAACGTTTCTCAAGCTTTCATCTAGGGTTCCAAATTTTTTATCCAAGTTCACCCTTATACAAAATCTTATTTTAAACATTTTAAAACCATACAAAATGCCAAAATCAACTCAGATCCTCATGTATATTCAGCTGGACGAAAATTACATTTTAAACACAAATACTCAAGTTTCCATTTTAGCATCATATCTTTTCTACATCATGCTTGATCTACCATTCTAAGCCATCAACTTTAACTTTAAACCTCTATTCATTCTTTTCATTAATAAATCAACCCCAAAATATAAATATATATTCAAGGAAATAACCATTTCCAACTCAAACACCCAAAAATCACAAGAAGGTTCAAGGGTGGCTTACTTGTTTTTGGACTTAAGCTTTCTTGAATCTTTGTCTTCTTTGACCACCAAAATCACTTTAGCCTTGACCTTAAATTGTAACATCCCAAATTTTGGGATTTGAAATTGAATTATTATATGGAAATTAATTGTGAAATTTTGGCCTAAAATAATTATGAGAATAATTATTGGAAAGTTAGGCTTATTTTTCCCTTAATTTATTTTGGGAAAAAGAATAAATTCAAGTAAGGAATAATTTAGGCTTAAAAATTATAGAATTAATATTTTATGGCCTAGTAGAAATTAATTGTTAAAGAAACATCATTATAATAAATTAAGAATTTATTCATGACATCTACCTAATATTTGCAATTAAATAAACAAAGGACCCAATTGCAAATAAAAGCCTTGTGGGGGATCAAGTGGGATAATTTTTTTAAAAGTAGCCCAACCACCTACAATCTGTATACACATTTTGGCCCATATATTCATTTTGTGCAGAACCATTTGGACAACAAAGCAAAAGCCCATTATTCATTATCTCATCTATGCATATAAGCCCAGTACATTTGATCTCTTAGCCAACATGTGAGAACATTAAAAGCCCAACACGTTTCAGATGACAAGCAAATAAAAGCTCATGCAATACCTTTTTTATATATATATATATATATATAAACCCAATGAATGCGTTTGAGGGCCAGTTCGGTTTTCAGAACCTTGCCCAAAACCCATTATCTCATTTAGACATATTCTTATACTCTCCATCTCAGCAACCCGAGATCACAGAGGAAGCGTCTCTGCAAAATAATTAACCCAAGCTACGTCAGCCCACACTTCCTCCACTTATAATTATCATTCGGCCCACACTCCATTTGACCCAACGCGTATAACAGCCAACACGTTAAACCAGAACCTCAGCGTCATCAAATTCAAGAAAGGTGTTGAACACTCTCACTAAAAGAAGGAGGTTCGATCCTGGAATTGGTCAAGGCGTTGGGGAGGCATCCTAGCTCCTAGGTGCCTAGGTAAACGCCTAAGAGTAATAGACAGTTCGCCCTGCCCAACATCAGTATGACCTAGGAAGAAGGAAGATTTCGCCCGGCCCTTAGATCGTGTCCAACCCCTTTCCTAAAATTTGTTTATCAAAAAAAAAAAAAAAAGAATCACGCCAGTAGCAGCAACCTCCTATGCCCATCGAGTCCAGCGCCATAGACCGTTAACTTTGCTCCTCGGACTAGCGGTTCATCCACCTTGGACCAGACCCTCAAACTTGTATATATACCATGCTTCTTGACTCTTATTCATTTCCATTCTCATTCATTCACTCCGAGAGAGAGTAGTAGAGAGAGAGAGACCAGAAACATCACAAACTTCCTCTGTTTCATATCAGCAAAACAGAGGTTTGTTTTCATCAGAGATTATATTCGAACGAGCTTGGAGACCGAAGGTAATCATCAAGCTCTCTTCCTCTTTGTTTCCATTATTCCCACGTGAGTTTTGTTGGGAAAAAATTGCTTTGATCCCACTTATTAGGAAATTGGAGATATAAACATGATGAAGAACAATAATTTTATTATAAGAGAAAAATCAAATAAAAATACACAAATGTATTTATCTCACACACTAATTTTTTCGTTTCACAAACTATCTTATATTTTTCTCACAAGATAACTCTCTCACTTTTCTCTAACATAGTGCTTCAAAGACACTATCACAAATCTCTCTATTTCTCTTTATCTCATTCTATTTCATTTCTCTCGGATTCGGATGATTTCGAGATACATACTCAACACACATATATATAGATTTCCTAAACCGCCTACCATGTATTATTTAATCAATTTCTCCACCGACTTCGTTGCATTTTCATTTCTCGTAGCTTCAGGTCATTTCCACATTTTTCCTGTTGCTTCCACATTTTTCAGCTGCTTTTTGACTTTCTGTACCTTCTATACTTTCTTTGCAATTTATTAAATTCATTTACAACTCATCAATCATTTTTCCTTCGTAGTCTCATTCCTGCATATTTAATGTAGCCTCCAATGTTGACTTTTCTTACCCATTTAATCTTATCTGTAGCCTTTACACTTGAGGCGGTGGTAAGAGAGACCAAAACAAATTTTCCTTACTTCTTAAGCCTTCAATTGAATTAAGGGACACAACTACAAGCTTCCATATTGTTCTAGTTAGACGGTGGATGAAGTAAAATTTAGTTTGAAATTCTAACACTCCCCCTCAAACTTAATTTTCCATACCAATCATATATTTGAGCTTGTTGAATGTATCTGCTTTTAATGGCTTCGTGAAAATATCTGCTACTTGTAACATCCCATTTTCAAAAGCAGTATAATTTTTTTTTTCATCAGAGTAGAGCATTGGAGCGATTGAGTAACTGATACATATATTTATAAATGCCGTAAGTCCGGCTCGATTTACGTAAACGGTACATTGATCGAGAGTTTTCAAAATGAATAACACCCGAAGAAAGTCTTCGGGTCGGGACTCGTACGCCCGCTCGCCTTTCTCCTCGGTCCTCGGTTCTTCCGAACCCGATGCTATGATAAGAGCCGAGATCCAATTACAATTTGGATCTCGTGTAATCAAGTTAACCTCATGCTTAAATACGACTACATATACACGACAAAGAAGCAATCAATACAACAGTCCATAACAGATGTATGATTAAAAATACATAACCACGTATGTAAGATAATAACCACGTATGTAACATAACCACGTATGATACAACAATAATAACCTCGTATGTGACATAACCACGTATGTGACATAACCGTGTATATAACATAACCACGTATGCTACAACAACAAAAAGAACACAACAAACATATATAATCATACAATAACCATCGAGTTAGTGTTACAAAGACGTGAACGTACCTTTTTGGCGGTACAACGGAACTTTTACGGAAAAACGGTAAATTTCCGACGGCGGAAAAAAACGGTGTGACGGCGGCACAACAAATGCTCGACAAATGTACGATTATCTCGATATCCTATAAGGATAATATTTAACAACT
This sequence comes from Acacia melanoxylon, assembly GCA_019022615.1. Classification (NCBI taxonomy): domain Eukaryota; kingdom Viridiplantae; phylum Streptophyta; class Magnoliopsida; order Fabales; family Fabaceae; genus Acacia; species Acacia melanoxylon. The sequence continues at coordinate 19,636,302 of JAFJYJ010000003.1, forward strand.
TTTAGCAGCATAACAGGCATTTTAGGTACAAATTACCATTTTGCCCCCGAACCCCTAATCGACGGAATTTCGCCGAGCTTCACTGTTTTCGCTCTATCTCTCTAGAATTTTGACAGATCTTTTCCTCATCATATTTTCAAAATATATATCATATTTACCCCTAAATATGATATCTAGACTATCTTGAAAAATTAAAGATAAATCTAGCATTCCTACTATATCTACCGAAAGAACTACCGAAACTAAAGACCAGGGACCGAAGAACTTACCCGAGACTTTGCTCGACTTTCTCGCAGCTTCTCTCTCTAACTTCTCTCTAAGAGGCATATTTTTGGTGTGAGAAATGAAGAAGAGGAGCTTGGTATTTATAGAAGAGACGGATGGCGAACGGTAAATAATTCGAACTTCGTCTTGACGAATATGGACCGTAGGATCGCATTTTTGAGGACAAAACACTCTTGGCCATCCATGGTCAAGATCGAAATCTAAGAGCCCTAAAGTCAATGGATGAGTTGTCATCCATGATGGCTCTTGCTTTATGGCCTCCTACCGATAAAGCTACCCGATCGGTGTCCGTTTCGCGCGATTTCGCAGAAACTCAAAAATCCGGGCGTGTAACTTTGAAGATCTTTCCATCCTCTTTCATATTATCTATTTGGATCCTCTTTTTGATCATATCCAGGTATTCTCCGGTGCGTCGGAAGATATTCGGACAAACGCGTCCCGATTAGGGAAATCGCTTCCGATAGAACCAACTTCGGACAACAATTCACCGAATCGTAAAACGTCCAGTTGTTGCCTAACTTAATCTCGTGTTTAAAAAGACGCAATTGTTTCTATAGGTTCTCACTTTGCCTATCTCGACTCTACTCTATCCGATCAACTTTTCGTCTTATTTGAAATTAGGGTTTTGGTTGCGGAAACAACGCCCGGTAAATTCTTTCTTCGTGTAAAATTTCACTTGTTCTTAATTTGATCAGTCGAAAATACTTTTACCTCTGGTTTACCCGTAGAATTTATTTCTAACTTTTCCCTGGCTCCGCCTATAAGCCGACTCACCGCATTATATTATTATTTTATTCTAATTACCTTCACATTTATTTTTTTTCCTTTTATGTTTTATTTATTTTTCTAAGCATAAAATTTTTTTATTAATTTTTTATTTTTTTTATTTATTTAATAATTTCGATTTTCTCCAATTAAAAATAATTATTTAAATTATTTTTAATTCATTTACTTTATACCTTAATTATCCCATTAATTACCAGATTAGCCACTTACTAATTTTTGATAATTTTCTTAATTAGGATAAATCATTATCTCACAACTATTTTACTTACATTGGTATTTTATATCTCATGTAAAATATTAAAAATCATGGGGTCACTTATGATCCCAAAATAATACTTAATTTTGCCTCATTATTTTTTCAAGGGAAATTATCCCAAAAAAATCCTAAAATTAGAGACAACATACTTTCTAATTTTTCACAAATATTTAATTGCCTCCGGGATTTATCATAATATTTTTAGGCCATTTAATGCCTCAAAAATACATTTTATGGATTTTAGCTCTTTATCTCTCCTAATTTCCATAGAAATTACCTTAGAAAATAAGGTAATTATTACACTAGTTTTGAAACCACATATTCACCTATTTCCAATAGGTATTATTTATCGAAATATGATACTTATCATAAATACGATTTTTAGGGTATTACATTTCTCCCCGTTAAACAAAATTTCGCCCTCGAAATTTGCTCTATACCAATTTAGACTCTGTACTAACTACACTTCGGACTTATTCGCTCCTTAGCAACCACGTGCCAAAACTGTCTCCTTAGCAACCACGTGCCAAAACTGTCTCCTTAGCAACCACGTGCCGTGACGACAAAAGATGCCTCAGCCGCTAGTTTTACGCACCGCATCTCTCGCGCATGCAACCAGCTCCACGACTTATTCGCTCCGAACTTTTCTCTATACGTCGGCCGCTCCACTTGATGATCGAGAATTTGCTCAGGTTTGACTGTCAAGATCTTGTCATTTTGTACTTTGATATTTAGTATTTTCCGTGGCACCCATATACCCTAGTAAATACCAGATATCAAAATGTCTCCATGACGCCCATACATCATGGTAACACAAGATACCTTAAATGTTTCCATGACGCCCATACACCATGACAACACAAGATACCTCCTACTCAATGACACGATCGCAGTCGGATAGTAGTAACTATGAGATATGCATCGGAAACTAAAATTTTCGCGGCAAGTAAGACAACTATTTATCAAACCATAGGGGATTTCTTTTACCCTGTACTCAGGTGTAGTTTTTCGAACACAGGACTTTTCGTCCATTAAAACACAGGACTTCTTGTCCTTTCTCGAGTTTCTTTCAACTCAAAAGGTACTTCAAACACTTGTGTTAGCAATACAATTCTATACAATACTCACTAACTCTAGGTCTTACATCGATTAGTTCAACTTGAGAGGCTTCAATAGGCGAGAGGCGTAAGTCATCACGCCGTCCCGTCGCAGCAAGACATATCCCGACCCATACCTAATGGCACCACGACCATCTACTTGGATCCGGACAACCAACTCTTGGTGCTTATGACCAACTTCGTTCTCGTCTATGCAAGCTCGTCTCGCCCGTGTTCTACGCAATGATTTAAGTTTTACTCTTTAAGCTTTATCAATGGTTATGAGAAAATTTCGGTATGAATCTGCGGTACTATCCCGCTAGATCCGTAAACTAAATATCTATGTTACTATCTTCGAAGATTGCTATTCCTTGATGTACAAGCCTGAAATGGTGTTCCGAGCATACGTCAACCCTTGACAAAACGTAGGAATTACATAACCGAGTAAATCGTAGATCATGGGAAGTGGGTATGTGTTCATGATAGTCATTTTGTCCATCCCGTGATGGTTGATACAAAGTCACAACTCTTGTACTTTGTTTGGTATCATTTGATACGGCGTTTTAGATGTTGATCCTATGCTAGGTATTAATGTCATAGTGAATTTTGAGAATGTCGTCGATGTTTGTGAACAGAGTTTTTGAACGAGATATATATTCGATTTGGAATTTAGACATGATTACATAAGCAAAATAGTTCACACCCAAAATGATTCGCATATTCATCTGATATAACGAGTGATTAGTACCCGTGTCGTACAATACCTAAGGTAGGTTCCTATCGAGAGATAGTTATTCGGATCCTCTCGAAGATTATTCGGCCTCGTTAGTTGTCAAAGCAAAAACCCGGCCGGGTTTTGTGGCCTTATCCCCGTAGTCCTTTGAGGATAGTTCATGTATAAGTGCCCCGGCTTCCGACACTTGTAGCATATCCGCTCCCCGCACGTTGGTTCCCGGGTGGTTCGTTTTGCATTTTGGACATGGTCGGGGTCCGGCATTCCCGGGTTGTTCGTTGCTCGGATCGGTATGGCATCTTGCCTCCCCCTCGAGGGTTATTCCATGGTGCCGCCCTCTTTCGCGAGGAACTTCCGCGGCTCAACCCGTCACGACTTGCACCGCCGCGGTTGTCGATTCTTGATGTGCGTAGTTCCGTTATGTTACGTTCGATCAACCGGCATGACTCCACCGCTTGGATCAAGTCTGGGAACTGTTGGGATACCAGCTTTTCCCTTATTTCGTACTTTAGCCCGTCTACCATCCTGCTTGCCTTCCAGCTCTCGTCCACGTTCCGTGTCAGATATGAAGAATATCGAGACAGATTGGTAAACCGGCGAAGTAGTCATCGAATGACTCCTCGTGACTTTGTCGAATATGGAGGAATTCTCGACTCCTTGATAACTTGTACCGAAGGAGGAAAATATTGTTCGTTGAACTTCTCCGAAATTTCTCCCAAGTCACGGACAATAACGGGTTTGCAATGTTACCGCAATGCTTTTCCACCATCGGTCCGCATCCCCTTCCAGCTTATAGACCGCAAGTTGGGCTTTTCGGTTTTCCGGACAATCCATCACTTCGAAGATCTTGTCCAGTCTCATAAGCCGCGGTCTTCGGCCGAATCGAGCTTACCACGAAAAACCGGAGGTTTGAGCTTGCGTAATTGGGTGACCCATTGTCGCGTGGTCTCAACCACTGTTGGGTCGAGGTAGCACCGCTATTGCCCTATTACGTCGAGGGGTGTGTCGAGATCTATCGACTCCTCGTTTCACGTTCATCATCGTTCGGTTTCATCTTCTTCCTCGCATTTCGTCGTTCCTCATTGGCTCGGCCACCTTCCTCTTCTCTCTCCCGCCTTTCAAAGCAAGGAGTTCATCAATAAGAGCCCTTTGTTCTTGCAAAGCATCCCCCGCATTTCTTGCAACTCATTTCGCTCCGGTTGTGCGGTCCTTGTCGTTCGGGTTCGTGTACCGGTATTGGTATTATTCGTGGTTATCCGCCCCTACCTCTACCTCTACCTCGCTCGGCCTCCGGGAGCTCCGGCTCCTCTTAAATTAGCCATGTCTCACTCTTTTTCCTTCATTAGGGAAAACGTTAGATTTTTTTTTTTAAAAAAAAAAACAATGGTTACTCTATCGCAGACTTTATCACACTAGTACTACGAACGGACACTCGTACTATTTCCCCTCGTTCAGGGTTTCGTTGGTTCTTTCCACCTGAAAACTAATAGAACTTCTCAACATGGTTCAAATACCACATGAATATATCTTTGTCGGTCTCCAAGTTTCGTCCGGCGTGGCCTCGTCACGAAGTTTCATCCGATGTGGCCCGGCTCCACATATAAGCTCTGGGTTTGGGTGAAGTTACCGTCCAGTACAAACTAGCGATTATCAGAATTATCAGGATTATTAGAGACTGATATTAGTACTGACAATGGATTTGCGGATTCTGGGTTAGAGTGATGCACCGACAAAGGGTGGTACACCGGTTCAAGATGGTATACCGGTTCAAACCGGTACACCGACCTAGGGCTACCTCGCACTCATTTTCAAAACACGCTCAAAGTTTAAAAGGCTGATTTGAACATAACTCCGTTAACCGAATGAATGGCGAGATAAGTGTCTATCATGGGGACCTCACCAACTCTATGGCGACCGATGGCCACACCCACATAGACTAGCCTTAACTGTCCTACCATACTGTCTGTAATAACATAGTCATATCAATGCCAGGACACCTGGCTCTGATACCAAAAATGTAACATCCCATTTTCAAAAGCACTATAATTTTTTTTTTCATCAGAGTAGAGCATTGGAGCGATTGAGTAACTGATACATATATTTATAAATGCCGTAAGTCCGGCTGATTTACGTAAACGGTACATTGATCGAGAGTTTTCAAAATGAATAACACCCGAAGAAAGTCTTCGGGTCGGGACTCGTACGCCCGCTCGCCTTCTCCTCGGTCCTCGGTTCTTCCGAACCCGATGCTATGATAAGAGCCGAGATCCAATTACAATTTGGATCTCAAAACTGTTAACCTCATGCTTAAATACGACTACATATACACGACAACAAAGCAATCAATACAACAGTCCATAACAGATGTATGATTAAAAATACATAACCACGTATGTAAGATAATAACCACGTATGTAACATAACCACGTATGATACAACAATAATAACCTCGTATGTGACATAACCACGTATGTGACATAACCGTGTATATAACATAACCACGTATGCTACAACAACAAACAGAACACAACAAACATATATAATCATACAATAACCATCGAGTTAGTGTTACAAAGACGTGAACGTACCTTTTTGGGTACAACGGAACTTTTACGGAAAAACGGTAAATTTCCGACAACGGCGGAAAAAAAAGCGGTGTGACGGCGGCACAACAAGCGGCTCGACAGCGGTACGATTATCTCAGATATCCTATAAGGATAATATTTAACAACTTTTAGCAGCATAAGGCATTTTAGGTACAAATTACCATTTTGCCCCCGAACCCCTAATCGACGGAATTTCGCCGTAGCTTCATTGTTTTCGCTCTATCTCTCTAGAATTTTGACAGATCTTTTCCCTCATCATATTTTCAAAATATATATCATATTTACCCCTAAATATGATATCTAGACTATCTTGAAAAATTAAAGATAAATCTAGCATTCCTACTATATCTACCGAAAGAACTACCGAAACTAAAGACCTGTGGACCGAAGAACTTACCCGGACTTTGCTCGACTTTCTCCGAGCTTCTCTCTCTAACTTCTCTCTAAGAGGCATATTTTTGGTGTGAGAAATGAAGAAGAGGAGCTTGGTATTTATAGAAGAGACGGATGGCGTAACGGTAAATAATTCGAACTTCGCCTTGACGAATATGGACCGTAGGATCGCATTTTTGAGGACAAAACACTCTTGGCCATCCATGGTCAAGATCGAAATCTAAGAGCCCTAAAGTCAATGGATGAGTTGTCATCCATGATGGCTCTTGCTTTATGGCCTCCAGCCCGATAAAGCTACCCGATCGGTGTCCGTTTCGCGCGATTTCGCAGAAACTCAAAAATCCGGGCGTGTAACTTTGAAGATCTTTCCATCCTCTTTCATATTATCTATTTGGATCCTCTTTTTGATCATATCCAGGTATTCTCCGGTGCGTCGGAAGATATTCGGACAAACGCGTCCGTTATTTACGGAAATCGCTTCCGATAGAACCAACTCGGACAACAATTCACCGAATCGTAAAACGTCCAGTTGTTGCCTAACTTAATCTCGTGTTTAAAAAGACGCAATTGTTTCTATAGGTTCTCACTTTGCCTATCGACTCTACTCTATCTCCGATCAACTTTTCGTCTTATTTGAAATTAGGGTTTTTGGTTGCGGAAACAACGCCGGTAAATTCTTTCTTCGTGTAAAATTTCACTTGTTCTTAATTTGATCAGTCCGAAAATACTTTTACTCTCGGTTTACCCGTAGAATTTATTTCTAACTTTTCCCTGGATCCATTTTATGTTCGACTCACCGCATTATATTATTATTTTATTCTAATTACCTTCACATTTATTTTTTTTTCCTTTTATGTTTTATTTATTTTTCTAAGCATAAAATTTTTTTTATTAATTTTTTTTTTTTTTATTTATTTAATAATTTCGATTTTCTCCAATTAAAAATAATTATTTAAATTATTTTTAATTCATTTACTTTATACCTTAATTATCCCATTAATTACCAGATTAGCCACTTACTAATTTTTGATAATTTTCTTAATTAGGATAAATCATTATCTCACAACTATTTTACTTACATTGGTATTTTATATCTCATGTAAAATATTAAAAATCATGGGGTCACTTATGATCCCAAAATAATACTTAATTTTGCCTCATTATTTTTTCAAGGGAAATTATCCCAAAAAAAATCCTAAAATTAGAGACAACATACTTTCTAATTTTTCACAAATATTTAATTGCCTCCTGGGATTTATCATAATATTTTTAGGCCATTTAATGCCTCAAAAATACATTTTATGGATTTTAGCTCTTTATCTCTCCTAATTTCCATAGAAATTACCTTAGAAAATAAGGTAATTATTACACTAGTTTTGAAACCACATATTCACCTATTTCCAATAGGTATTATTTATCGAAATATGATACTTATCATAAATACGATTTTTAGGGTATTACACTACTTGTTCTTCAGTTCTGCAATAGGTTAATTCTACAACTTTATTTTTGACTTGCTCCCGAATAAAATGATATTTGGTGTCAATGTGTTTGCTTCGGTTGTGAGAGACTGGATTCTTTGCTAGTGAAATTGCCGACTTGTTGTCTACATATATGGTGATTGAACCTTCTTGCTCAAAGCATAACTCATTCAAAATATTCTTTAGCCATATTGCTTGACATGTACATGCTGCGGCGGCTATGTATTCAGCTTCACATGATGAAAGAGCAACTGTCTGTTGTTTCTTTGACGACCATGAAAATATTGTTGAGCCAATATGAAATGCATACCCTGATGTGCTTTTACGATCATCTAAATCTCCACTATAATCACTATCTGAATAGCCAATTAACTTTGAATCTTGGGAATGCGTATAGAACAAACCATGATTGATAGTTCCTTTGATATATCTCAAAATTCTCTTTGCTGCACAAAAATGATCTTGCTTTGGCTGCTCCATATATCTGCTAATTAAACCAACTGCATACATAATATCTGGTCTAGTGAAAGTTAAATACCTCAAGCTTCCGACCAGACTCTTGAATAGTGTTGGGTTTATCGGTTCTCTTTCTGAATGGGCTGTTAACTTCATTCCTACTTCTATTGGTGTTGAAACAGGCTTGCAATCTTGCATTCTGAATCTGCTCAATATTTCTTGTGCATATTTCTTTTGTGACAAAAATATTCCTTCTTCCGTTTGTTTCACTTCAACTCCAAGAAAATAAGACATTTCTCCAATATCTCGTCATTTCAAACTCTCTCGTCATGGCTTTTTTAAACTCAAAGCAAACATACTTGGATTATTTCTGTAAAGATCATGTCATCCACATATAGACATACGATCATTATATCTCCATCTTCATTCCTTTTTGTATATAACGCATGCTCATACGGACTCTTCACAAATCCATTCTTTTGAAAGTATTCATCTATTCTCGTATTCCATGCTCTTAGAGCTTGCTTCAATCCATATAGTGTCTTCTTCAACCGGTAAACTTTGTCCTCTTCTCCTTTTATTACGTATCCCGGTGGCTGTTCGATATAGACCTCTTCTTCTAAGTAACCATTAAGGAAAGCTGACTTTACATCCATCTGGTATATTTTCCATTTGTTTTGTCTTTGAAATTGCTGTAAGAAGTCCGATAGTGTCAATCCTTGCAACCGGTGCAAAAACCTCTTGAGAATCAATTCCGTATTTCGCTTGTACCCTTTTGCCACTAATCTCGCCTTGTATTTCTCCACCTTTCCTTCTTTGTTGGTCTTTGTCTTGTATACCCACTTTACTCCAATGGGCTTATGCTCTTTAGGCATAGTTGTGAGCTCCCACGTGTCATTCTTTTTAATTGCGGTGATTTCATCATTCATGGCTTTCTTCCACTTTTCATCTTTTTCGCTTCTTCATATGTCACCGGATCACATTCTCGCTACTAAACAAAATAATGAATAATCAAGTGTAGTTTGTACCGGATCGTAGCATCATAGATGTCACTTAAGCTTCTCATCTTTTCGTTGTTGCTCCCCCCGAATCATCGCATCGCTTTCGATGATGTAGATGGGGAAGTTGTTGGATTAGGACTTGGTGGAGGAGTTTGATCATTGTCTACCTCGACCGTTTGATCTTTTGAATCAACGTCATCTTTAAAGAATAAGCCTTCCACTCTTTTCTCTTCATCACTCCATTTTCAATAGTCTGCTTCATCAAACTCTACATCTCTTGAAATAATTACTTTTTTGGTTAGAGGATTATACAATTTGTAGGCTTTACTCCGATGCGCGTAACCAACAAATATACACTTTTCTCCTTTGTCATCTAACTTCTTCCTTTTCGATCTGGAATATGAGCGTATGCTATACACCCAAAGATTCTTAGATGGCTCACCTTTGGCTTTCTACCACTCCATGCTTCATTTGGTGTTTTGAACCAGGACACTTTTTGTTGGACATCGATTTAATAGATATGCAGCACATTGAACAGCTTCAGCCCAAAATGTTCTCGGCATGTGCTTTCCTTTAATCATGCTCCTTGCCATATCAAGAATTGTGCGATTCTTTCTTTCTGCAATTCCATTTTGTTGTGGTGTGTAAGCGGTTGTCAAGCGATGTATTATTCCATGTTTCGACAAAATTCTTCAAATAACGGAAGTATATTCTCCTCCTCTATCTGTCCTGAGCACTTTCAAATATCGACCACTTTGCTTTTCAGCCATTACCTTAAACTCCTTGAATTTATCAAAGGCTTCTGATTTTTCTTTGAGAAAGTACACCCAAGCTTTTCTACTGAAATCATCAATGAATGTGATATAGTACCTGTTTCCTCCAAGTGATGGAATGTCAATTGGACCGGCTATATCGAGTGAACCGGTTGTAGTGGTCTTTTTGCTCTCCATGACTTACCAACCTCAAATCTTTGTCTATGTTGCTTTCCTCGCATGCATCCTTCACATAGTTGATCTGGATAATTTATTATTGGCAATCCATACACCATTCTTGCTTTTGATAACAACTTGGACGGTGAATCCGAGATGACCAAATCGAGATGCCACAACCATGAATTATCTTCAACGATAGACTCCATGCATTTGATTCCACCTGACTGTATATTCAACTTGAATAGACGATTGCTTGTCATATCAACTTTCGCTATCAATTCTCTTTTCTGATTTCTTATGATGAGACGACTATCTTTTAAATGTATGTCATAACCCTTCTCTAATAATTGACCTAGACTGAGAAGATTACTTTTCAAAGATGGTATATAATAGACATCTGAAATGTAGCTTCTATCTCCATTCCTTGTAAATATCGTAATATTACCTTTGCCTTTAACTGGGACTTTTGATTGATCGCCGAATGTAACTTCGCCTTGGACTTCTTCATTCAATTCTGTGAATAACTCCTTTTTGCCACTCATGTGATTGCTTGCTCCTGTATCGAGATACCACACATCTTTTCCATTATCTTCTTCACCTTTATAAGAGAACAAGATGGCCGGTTTATCAACTTTGTCTTCATTTGCTATATAAAGACTTCTTTCTTTAACTTTAGCAAGATCATCTGCACTCATAACGAGATGACCAAATCTATTACAATTATAACATTGTAATTGGGATTTATCACCTCTTTGTTGAGATCGCCTCCTCTTACGGACAAGAATCCTCGACCTCGGCTTTGTCCACGACCTCGATTGTATGATCCTTGACCACGTTCATATTTCTATCGTGTGAGTTTCAAACCTTCCATTTGATTGACCATATCCGCTATGTCTACCACGACCACCTCGAGCATTGAAACCGCTTCGGGTGTTATATCCACCTCGATTTCCTCTACCACGACCATAGTGCTACTCTTTCCGGCTTGATTTTTGTTTAAAGACAATTTGCTTTGCAAGGCTTGCTCCAAATTGCTAGAACCTTCATTTAGTTTCATTCTTTGCTCGTGAGCTTGAAGAGAACCCACAAGCTCATCACGAGACATAATCGACAAGTCTTTAGCTTCTTCAATGGCGAACGATATAATCAAACTTTCTTGTTAATGACCGTAGAACTTTCTCCATTACTCGACATCATCTAGAGTCTCTCCATTTCTTTTCATCTCTTTGGCCACCTTTTGCACTCGTGAGACATAATCAGAATCGGCTCGCATTACGCATCTTCAAATTCTCAAATTCTGCTCTAAGTGATTGCGGTCGTACCTTTTTGGCTTTGTCTACTCCTTCACAAGACTTTTGTAAAATCTCCCATGTATTTTTGGATGATTTTGCATCTGATATTTTCTCAAAGGTTGATTCATTAACACCTTGAAAAATCAAGAATAGAGCCTTCTTGTCCTTCTTTCGTGAATCTCTAAGCATCTTTCTCTGAGCATCTGTTAAAATTGCTTCAAAGAATGATCAAATCAGTGGCTCCGCATATCCATCCTCAACAAGGTCCCAAATATCTTGAGAACCTAATAACGCCTTCATCTGAATGCTCCAGTTTCCATAATTGCCTTTTGACAATTTCGGAATTTGCGGTTGCACCATCTCCGCCATTTTTGATCAACTTGGCTCTGATACCACTAGTTGGGAAAAAATTGCTTTGATCCCACTTATTAGGAAATTGGAGATATAAACAGATGAAGAACAATAATTTTATTATAAGAGAAAAATCAAATAAAAATACACAAATGTATTTATCTCACACACTAATTTTTTTCTCTGTTTCACAAACTATCTTATATTTTTCTCACAAGATAACTCTCTCACTTTTCTCTAACATAGTGCTTCAGCACACTATCACAAATCTCTCTATTTCTCTTTATCTCATTCTATTTCATTTCTCTCGGATTCGGATGATTTCAGATACATACTCAACACACATATATATAGATTTCCTAAACCGCCTACCATGTATTATTTAATCAATTTCTCCACCGACTTCGTTGCATTTTCATTTCTCGTAGCTTCAGGTCATTTCCACATTTTTCCTGTTGCTTCCACATTTTTCAGCTGCTTTTTGACTTTCTGTACCTTCTATACTTTCTTTTCAATTTATTAAATTCATTTACAACTCATCAATCATTTTTCCTTCGTAGTCTCATTCCTGCATATTTAATGTAGCCTCCAATGTTGACTTTTCTTACCCATTTAATCTTATTTGTAGCCTTTACACTTGAGGCGGTGGTAAGAGAGACCAAAACAAATTTTCCTTACTTCTTAAGCCTTCAATTGAATTACGGGACACAACTACAAGCTTCCATATTGTTCTAGTTAGACGGTGGATGAAGTAAAATTTAGTTTGAAATTCTAACAAGTTTGCCGCCTATAGGTCTCTATTTTTGGGAGTATAAAAAGAGAAAGTTCTTAGCATATATAGAAACCGAAGCTTACTACCTATATATATATATATATATATATGATCGTGTGTTGCTGCATAAGAAAGAACCAAAGCTGTTTTTTTTTTCTCTCTAAAGGACCCAACGCGCTGTCGTTATTGTGTGTGTGTGTGTGTGTGTGTATAATGATCTGTAGGAAAAAAAAAATATAGAGGCTCGCTGTTTATATATATAGTTATAGGATAGATCATAGGTTACAAAAAAAAAAATTGAGAAAAAAATTGCAGATATATAATCGCTGCATGTGAAAGAAAAGGAAGATCTTACTATTATATATATATATATATATATATATATATAAAAGCATAAACCCAAATCTTTGCTATTTATATATGAACTAAAACGAAAAACTTGTATTACATGTATGTATGTATGTATGTGTGAGTGTGTGTGTATATATATATATACTTTGGAAAACCATGAGAAACATTATATGTTATACATTAAAGCATATTTTATTTGGAGTTAGTAATTATTAAGCTCCTAATTTAGGGTGTTGAAATAGCCTTTGAGAGTTTAAAATAATTGTAGAAAAATGATAATAAATAGTAAAATAATATAAAAAAAAAATAGTAATAAATATTATTATTATTATTATTATTAAATGAGGAATAAATAATAGATAGAAAAAGGAATTATTAATAAATAATAAAGGGAATCATTAATTAATAGAAAGGGGTATTATTAGTAAATAATAATTAGAAAGGGAAATTAATAGTTACAATGATCTTACTTTAGGACATTGAAGAAGTTCGAGTTTGTAACATCCGGGGATTTTATTTATTCGCGAAGTTGAGGTTGGTAACTTAATCTCCAATCCCTTGTGTTTTTATATATGCCTTGTATGTTCATGTATTGTGGATTCTTAGCCGGGGTTGTATGCCCGAGTCTATACGTTTTATTCAACTGGATGTGGATTATTGTTTTATATGATAATGCTGCATGCCTATTTTTCCTAGCGCTGAGGATTCGTGTCTGGGACATGTAGCACTTGCGAGTGCTTTCACCGTTAACAATGCATGTACTGGGCACTATGTAGTCGGGTAGCGGTCTGTATGCTGAAGCTTTCTTTTATTCTACAATATGTGAAATATTTGTCATGTATGATTTACACTTTGAATGTGAAATTAACTGTTACCCTAGGATTCATCTGATCAATGAATCTCAGTCACACCTAAAGATATAGGAAGATGCTCTGGATCAGGAAGTAAGGTTGTGCAGCTGGAGTAGCTGAAGAAGACCCCGAAGGAGGGGATTTAATTAAGTCTGAATTTCACACTCTAATGTTTTGGATTGTATTTGCTAACTATTCAACTGACAATTCGGGATAATTGTATAACTAAAATCCTCCAACGGGATTAACCCTGACTATTACCGAATTTTAAGTTGTATCACGCTTATATTCCTCTGGGAATTAAAATTAACCAACATATGTCTGGCCATATGTTATCAGTCACTCATTCGTCCAAACGTTAGGCATGCTCTCTGTTGTGACTCACTCTGATCTGTTAACGTCTTTACTCTGATAAATACACACAAATTAGTTTAATAAGAGATTAAGGACATAAATGGACATCATAATGGACGTAGGAATTAGGGGCATTACACAAATCACCAATGAAATGTTGTTCTTTAGTGTCTTAGCCACATTAAGGGAAGTAGAAGAGAGTAGATTGAAGATCCAAAGCCATAGCACTTACCTTAGGCTAGATCTTTGGCTTTCTCTTTCTCTCTTCCTCTCTCTCTTGTTTCGTCCAACAGCCCACATGGAGAAGGGAATGAATTTTTAAAATGTCCAAATTGCTTATTAGGAACTTGACTTGTCCAAAAAGCTAGCTTGTTTTTCTTGATTTTTCTCTTGCTTTTTAAATCAACTAAATTTCTTCTCTTCCTTCCCTCTTGTACGTGGTATGGCTGATGGGAGGGGATGTTTTGCTTTGAATATTGTCTTGAAATAGAGTGCTCAAGAGTCCTCAATTAATAGCTTGGTACTTGCCCCTTTCTAGTCATAATTTCTCCTAGGTATAATAGGTACTTGAAAGTACTTAACATCATCATTCATTTTTTTCTCTCTCTCTCTTTCTTTCCTCTTCAAAAACCATGTGAGGGGGAAGGATTTGGGAAAATTTTATGTCTTCAAGTCCAATCCAAGTGTCTCTTGCATTTATGAAGATGATGTAAGCTAGGTGATGTCACCAAACTTGCATAAGCATGATATCATTTATTTTGATCTTCAAAGTTGGGCTTCTAAATGACCCATTTTTCATGAGCACATTTTTGTTACCTTCTTCCTCTTCTTATGCGAATTGGACCTTCTTATTGGGCTTCAATAATTGTTTTTCCAACTTAGCCCAATAGCCCTAAGTTCCTGGCTAGGTCTATGACACCTTCTTGGGCATTTTTGGAATTTTATGCACTTTCCCCTATTTCTTTCCTTATGTGTATTACCCAAGGGTAAAATTAGGGAATGGAATGTGTTTTTACTTCCATTATCATCTACTCCTTAAGGTTATCCTTAACCATAGTCATTTAATTACACATAAACAAGTAATAATTTCACATCCTCATCTTATTTTGATTATTTCATACAACAACACATATCATTAACACATGACTTCATGAAAATTCATATGCAAATAGCTTCACATTAATGGACATGAAAAATGGGGATGTTACAATATATAGCAAGTCACCATTATTACAGTAAGCAAGAAGAGAAATGGAAATTTGAATGTACTAAAATTAGAATCTCTGAATTATGTACATGTGCTTATATAGATAAATATCTAACTTCTTATGTACAACTAGATCCTATTACATTGTTACAACCAACTAACTATAGTAGTTACACTAACAATTTACAGCTAATAAATCTGTTACAATAACTAAAAAGGGTTACAAACGTACACTAATACCCCCTCAAGCTGGAGAATGTATCTCTATCATTCCCAGCTTGGAAAAGAGTGTAAAAAATGGTGTAGGAGCGAGAGGTTTAGTGAAAATATCAATCAATTGATCTTGAGACTTGATAGGGAGTAAATGAATCAAACCATTTTGAAGTTTTTCCTGAATAGTCAATATCAAGATGCTTGGTACGTTCATGAAATGTAGAATTAGCAACAATGTTATGAGCTGATTGACTATCACAATATAAAGAAGCATGAAAGTCAATAGGAAAACCAAAATCTCTTAATAAGTAAGACAACCATTGAAGCTCACAAATAGTAGTAGTTAAGGCACGATATTCAGCCTCATAAGAAGAAGTAGACACAGTTTGTTGCTTCTTCGAACGCCAAGTAACCAAAGCTTGATCCAAAAAACCGCAGAAACTTGTGATAGACCGGCGTGTATCAATGCATTCTGCCCAATCAAAATCACTAAAAGCATTTAATTTATAGTATAATCAACAAGAAAAAATAAACCATAACCAGAAGCTCCTTGATATAACAAAGCACCCTATGAGTAGCCTTTAAATGAATATCAGTAGGATGTTGAACAAACTGGTTGAGTTGCTGAACATAAAAAGAAATGTCTAGCTATGTGTTGGCAAGATAAAGGAGACAGCCAACCAAAGTACGATACATGGAACCATCCTCTCAAAGAACTCCAGAATCTCTAGACAGTTTCATATTATTAGACATAGGAGTAAGAGCAGGTTTACATTCAAGAAATCCAGAATCAAACAATATATCCAAGGAAAACTTTCTTTGACAAAGAGAAATGCCTTTAGAACTTCTAGCAATTTCCAAACCAAGAAAGTATTTTGCATTACCCAAATCCTTAATTTTGAAACAAAAATCCAGAAAAGACTTAATGCATTTAATGTCAACCAGATCAGTATCACTTATGATAATATCATCCATATAAACAAGCAAAACTATAAAGGAGCAATCCGTATACTTAATGAACAAAGAGTGATCAATATTAGAATCATGATATCCACAAGAAAGAACAGCCTTATAAAGCTTAAAAAACCACTGCCTACTTGCTTGCTTAAGGCCATCTAGGGAACGTTGCAATTTACATACTTGAGAGGGGGAAGAAACAACCAAACACAGAGGAGGCAACATATAGACCTCTTCATCAAGATCACCATAAAGAAAAGCATTATTAACATCAAATTACTTTAAATGCCAATTATGGGCAACAGCAAGAGCAAATAACAAACGAACAGTAGTAAGTTTAGCGACAAGAGAAAATGTATCATTAAAATCAGTACCTTCTACCTGAGTGTAGCCTTGAGCAACCAATCGCCCCTTATATCAATTTAGAGTACCATTAGAACTATATTTCTTAACAAAGACCCACTTACACCCAATAGATCATTTTCCAGGAGGTAAATCAATCAACACCCATGTATGATTCTACTGCAAAGCATCAAGCTCAGCATCTATAGCTTTCCGCCAAACCTCATGCTTAATGGCTTTAGAGTAAGTCTTAGGAATGTCATCAGTAGAAATAGTCAAACTATAATTAACACAAGGAGAAGAAAGATTAGCATAATAAAGAAGATGATAACTACCTGCCTCCAATGAATCCAATATGACTGATGTGCATTGAAGAGCAAAATGATAATCATGCAAATAGGTAGGTAATCGCTAGACCTAGTTGATCTCCTAAGTAATGGAGAAAGGGGTAAAGAGGAAGACTCAGAAGCAACAATCGGTGGAGAAAACTCTTTGCATTATGTAGCGGTAATAAAAACCATTACAAATGTGCAAGACTCTTTGCATTCTGTAGCGGTTTACAAGACTAACTGCTACATATTTAATTATAGATAATTGAAGAATTGCTCACTCCATTCAAACGATAAAAAAAAAAAAAAAAAAAAATACAAGTTTGGCTTCATCTTGTATAGCCTTCCCAATTTGAACTGTGTTAGCAAGTCTTCAAGCTTCAACGAAAAATAATGAAAACAACAACTATCAGATCTAATGGCACTTAAAGGCTTCAACTTTGTTAAGGTTTCTAGTCCTAACTGCTACAAATGTTTAACATTTTTTCATTCTGTAGTAGTTTTTCTTATAACCACTACAAACTTTCATTATTAGAATGAAGAATTTACAACAAGAAGCTAAATATTGATCACCACATGAAGAAGTGCAAATGTGGTGTTAGGTAACATGATACGTATAACATGGTGCCAAGCATAGCTCATTTGCAAATTTCATGGGTAGACAGCTACTTTGAAACCAATGTTTGGCTTCTTGTTGTAAATTCTTCATAGAATAATTTGCGCAGAAAATTGCTTATATGGGCTTCAAATCTAAAGAGGTTTTATAAGAAATGCCATAAATTTGCAAACTATTTGCATTCTATAGCTGTTCTTTAGGCCTAATCACTACAAATGTGCAAGACTGTTTGCATTCTATAGCGATTTGTGTGTACAATCGTTACAAAAATTCAGACTATATGAATTCTGTAACGCTTTTTTCCTTTAAACTGCCACAAAATAAACCGCTTAGCTGGCGCCACATTTGTAGCAGTTTATTAAAAGAAACCGCTACAAAATATCTATTACTCCTTCTGATCCTAATTATAGGAACACTTTTGTAGTGTAATTTGCACTACAAAAGTGTTCCCATAATTAGGACCGAAGGTAGTACAAAATTGTCCCCATCTTGGCAACATATTTTGTAGCAGTTATTTAGTGATAACCGCTACAAAGTTCATTCCCTAACCAGCACGCGTCTTAGCACAAGTTGTCCTATTGCAAATTTGTAGTTGTTACGATCTAAACTGCTATAAAATCTTACATTTGTAGTAGTTGTTTTCAACCGCTATGAATGAACAATTTTTTTGTAGTGTATAACCAATTATGCTTCCAATTATTTTTATTTTTATTTTCTTTTATTTATTTATTGTTTTTGTCATCTCGT
Source organism: Acacia melanoxylon (assembly GCA_019022615.1). NCBI lineage: Eukaryota > Viridiplantae > Streptophyta > Magnoliopsida > Fabales > Fabaceae > Acacia > Acacia melanoxylon. The sequence goes on from JAFJYJ010000003.1 coordinate 19,654,710, forward strand.
AGCCTCAAAATTTTTCACTAACACCCTTCTCAAGTTTCGTTGTAGGAAAGTAAAGTGTCATTAAAGGTTCTAGAGGAAGAACTCCTATTAGACTCATAGATCTAAACCAAGGGAGTACTAGTTCCTTTCTCCTTTATTGATTTTTGAAACATTGAGGACAATGTATGACTTATGTATGGGGGAAGATATAATTCTTTTTGTGCTTGTCCGTTTATGCAATTGAAAAGATTTTTTTTTCAAGACTTTCATAGTTGAAATTTGTGCATTGCTTATGATTGAATTTAACTTTGAGCCTTCCCCAACTTAGAAAATATAAGAATGTTTCAACTAAGCCTCTAAGTTTTGGTCGTTTGTATAAATCTTGAGATGAACTATGAGAATAGGCTTAGTTTGTATTATGACCAGCAGAGGATTAGTTTATGAATTTTTTGCTACTTGATTTCTTTAGAAAAAGTGATGATAACCTTTGTTGACTAAGTAAAAGTTATGTTTAGGGAAATGATTTAGGTGAAAAAAAAGGAAGGAAAAAGGAAGAGAGAGAGAGAGAGATACAACTCCAATGGCTTATCTAGACCTAACTTAGCAATTGGGCCCACTTCATCATCATGCACTCCATCAAATGATAAAGTCAGAGGGCTGTGAGTTTGGCTAAAAGCCTCTTGAGGTATTTTTTGGCGTAACCGATGCTATATCACCTATGTGCAAGGTCGCATCAAAAGAGGACCTACACCAACTCAGGATCAAAAAAACAGAGAAGATGACAAATTTCTACTTGGGGATCCTTATTAAATTAAATGAAAAGCATGGTTAAGTGGGGAATTGAATTTTTTTGAGGATTTAAGTAGTTTAATATTCCTTTATTAATCTTATTGATGTACTATTACTTGCTAATCCTTTGATTATGGGGGCATTTAAAGATTATTACAATTGTTTAAGGTTGTTGGCTTGGTAACACATTCTTACGTACAAGACATTGAATTGAATGAAATTTGATGGCATGATCCAAGTGTGGTGATGTACTGCTCTCTATTTAGGAATCTCATAAGCAATGTTCTTCTTATTTGAATAATGAATTTTCTTTCTTTTGCTTGAGGACAAGCAAATGTTTAAGTGTAGGAGAGTTTGATAAGTATATATTTGATAATTAAATAAGTGTCGATTCTGAGATATATTTGAATATAACTATTAATATTTTATACTTATTTAATTATCTTTTATATATTTTTGTATCAGTTAATTTATTAGAGGATAAAAGGATATTTTGATATAAAATCTACTCTATCCTAATTTATTTTGTAGGAAATATTATAAGATCAAGTAAGAACAAAATATCAATATAATATATCTATATTATATGATAATCGATAAAAAAGGATATAAATTGAAATATTATGATAGAAATGTACGCAGGGAGGCAATATATACCTATTTATATGCTAGGCATAGCAAGAGGAAGGGGAGTTCTATTTTTCTAGGTGGTGATGGCAAGGCAAGAGCTTTAATGGTGGGAGATTAAAATTTGAAGATGCATAAGAGTGATAACATGGATGAAAATTCGGTATTGGCTTCTTTTTTCCTCCTTTCTCTTCTCTTCTTTCTTTGTCTTTTTATCTTTTCTTTGGTTAGTTGTGAACTCTTAAAAAATAATAATAGTTCAACACAATTTCTTCTCTTTTTACCTATTGTTGGGTTTAAAATTTGCATAGAAAGAAGTGAATAAAAGAAAATGTGCATATCAAAGTATCAAGCAAAAATCAAAGAAATTCTTGTTATATCCTATATGGTTGTGATTCAAATGGCAATTTAAAAATCCTCCCTCTTTTGTGGGAGGATGGTGATTGAATCGTATTTTTATAGTCTTTTTCATAATTAATTTGGGATTTTTAATGTATTTCCTAGGATATTATTTCATGATTAAATACTAATTTGAGTTAGGGACATTCGTATTCAATTTAGTATAATTAGAGGGAAAATGGTCATAATTTGTTAATTATTCATGCAAATGATTTCTTTAACTTTTGATGCTACATTGTATTTAATCTTGCATTGTAGGTTTTTAAGAAGAAAATTTGTGATTTTGAAAAATGTCAATTGGGGTTAGAATTAATATTTTTTAGCACTTGGAGAAATTACAAAAAATGTCCCTAGAATTTCTAGAAAATTACAAATCAATGAAGAAGAAGGGCAAGGGAAAACTACAAATAAATGTCCAAATATTTTGTAAATTACATTTCAACCCCACAAAAATTTCGAAGATTTTAGTCCCTACACCAACCTTTCTATCTCTTCAAGTTAGTCCCTAGGGTGTCTTTTTCCTTGCAGCACACAGGCCCAATAGAGACAATATAGCGTCGTAGCTAGAGAAGACTTTCACCTCGAAATCTTCTTCACCTTGCATCACCATCATTGTCGTCAGTGACCTTCATCCTCACCACCATCATCACCCGCAACCACCACTATTACCTTCACCTCCACCCACCTCTATCGATCCTATCATCGCCGACGAACTAGGAAGAGTCAAGATTCAAACTAGAGCTTGGGAGAGGAAGGAGAGCCCAACGGTTCTTAGAGAAAGATGAGGAGAAGTCGACTTTGAAAAATAAAAGGAGAGCGAGGGAGTCAGAGACGAGTTTCACCGTCACCACTACCATCAACATCACCGGATCTCTCTCTCTCCCTTTACCACCGTATGTCTGTCTTCTTCACCAAATCAGATTCATAGTCAAAACCACCACTATCATCTTCAGATTCTCACTAAAGCTTTAATTCAAGATTTATGATGAGTATTTGCAGTTTCCGGCGGGTGTTTGAATTTTCCAGCAAAGTTCCATGGTTTTCTGGCCAACTTTCTGTAGTTTTTGGCATAGTGTTTGAGTCTTCTAGTGAGCTCAGTTTTCATGGATTTTCAAAGTTCTAAATAAGTTGTTGTCAATACTACTGAAGCTCCAATGAGTGTCTAAGTTTTCAACTCTTGAGGATGGGGTATTTGGCTTAAGTTCTAGAGCTTCAATGGGGAGTTTTTCTTAGTTCCTTTATGAATTTCCTATTGTTATTGTAATTCCTAGCTATGTTCAAAGGTAGTTTCATTAGGATTTTATTGTGAGTTATTTGAACTCCATATTGTTGTACTAAGATTGCTTATATTGTGTTTGGATTGGAATTATTGTGATGGGATGATTAATAGTTATGTATTTCCTATTGATTCAATGAGATATGCTTTCTATGTGATTACTAGTTTGTGTAATTGATTTGAGTTAATTTGAGTGTCATGATTGTGCATTCATGTTCGAGGAAACAATTGCATTAATTCAATCTATGTCACACAACAAGTGCTTCTTGAATAATATTTATAAGCAATAGCCATGAATGTAATCGTAGGAGTAGCTATTGATTAGGAGTGTTAAACCCAATTGATTAATTGGGGTTTTTAATTAAGACATGATGTATTTCAAACTATCATATCATTTAGTGAGCTAGGATAGCCATTTTGTAAAACCCTAAAATTCCTACTTGTCATAAACAAAATATTTTGATGAAAAATTTGAATAAAAAGGAAGGTGAATATGTGTCTCAATTATTGTAAATTGTTAATTATAATTTGAGATAAATTTCACTTTGAGTTGAATTAATAAAGGGCAGGATATAAGACCAAAATTAGGGATCATAAAATATGATGTAATTAGCACATAAAATGATGAGTATTATGACTAAAATAGGCAAGAAATGTTATGAAAACACTTAATTGAAATAAAGCAATTAGCAAAAACTAATGGGCAATTAAGGTTACACTAATTAAAATAATTTGTGTAATTCTTCAAATTAATCAAGAGTCAAATTAAAAGGCATCAATTAAGGGATGTTTTATTTTGAAAATTAAGGGCCAAAGGTGAAGGAATTAATCTTGTTAATTAAAACACTAATGGTAATGATTAACTAATAAATCAATTAACCAATGAAACATATAATAAATGGGGCATTTAAGCACTTCAATTGAAAGCTAATTGAGGATTAAAGTAATCAACCCCCAAAGTCCACAAAGGGGACGTATGAGAGCACATGGGAGAGAGAGTTTATTATATTAAGAGCACATGTGTTCTTAATAAAAAGATCTTCAAAAATGGAAGAGGATAAGGTGGAAGAGGATAAGGAGAAGGGGAGGACGGTTTTGGAGAAGGGGGGGAGGAGAGAGAGAGGAAACTTGTTGCAAAAGATGAAGAGAAGGGTAATTTGGTAATTGCACATATGGGACCCACAAGTCTTGAACTATGCCTATAAATAGGAGGGCTTGCCTCTTCATTCTTCACACCAAAGTGAGTTCCAATAGCTGAATATAGTAAGTGAGAGTGAGTGTGGAGAAGCTAGAAGGAGTAGAAGGAAAGTTCTTTAGCTTTGGTCTTTTGGTTTATGGTAAATTTATGTTTTGATCTTGAATCTTTGAAGGTAATTTCGTTTTCATTTTTTTTGTGATTGAAAATGAGTTTAAAACGAAAATTTGATGGAGGATATAGTGGAACATAATTTTTGGAAGCTAAAAATAGCAAACATCGGTAAATTCTCGGTTTGAAGCTTTCTGGAGTCAGCTACATTGAAGCCAGTATTTTATGTATCAAATGAAATTCTTAAATCATGAAATTTTTCATGGTTAAAGTAGACATCAAGAGCTTTCTAAATATACCCAATTAATAGTGTTTTGAGTTCTGCACTAGGAGATAAAAATTCTTGAAGTTGAGTCACGTTTTTGGAAGATAAATCTGAACAGTGGTTGGAAATGATTAAACTGGTATTGACTCAACTATTTTGAATTTAAGCCGTTATTTTTCCTCAAAAATAGACATGGAAAATATTGTGAGGAATTTTACGTAACCTTATTTCAATTTTTTTAGAATTAATTATTATTTTTCAAAGTTACCGAAAAATCTGCCCAGAAATGTTGAAATGACATTTTCAAGGAAATGAAAGGGTATAATTGGAATATCAAATCCACCAAGGGTAAAAAGGTCAATAGTAGCTAAGATATCTCTTAGGATATTGTTTATAAAGGAAATAATGCGGTGATACTATTATAGGATATCCGGGAATCGTACCAAACAGACGGACGTACCACTAGCTACACGAACTGAGGTACGGATGCATACTGTAACTCTAACTCTTATATTGTCTTGTATGCTTATATGTGATAGATGATTCATAGGGTCATGGACAAGACTAGGTCTTGGGTCATGTACCGTGGCTAAGACTCAGTCTTAGGTCACTGTTTATATACATTCAACTTTATGCGGTATAGTCTTGATAACGTCGTAGGGATGTTTTCCTAGCGCTGAAGACACGAGGAGCTGTCGTGGCACTGGTTAGTGCAAACGTGGATAACATTACATGTGTTGTGTGCTATGTATTGTTGTGATGTTAACATTACATCTGCTGCGTGCTATGTACTGTTGTAACCTTATATCTACTGTGTGCTATGTATGTTAATGCTGAAATGTAATGAATATCTGTCATAAATATATTGTTTATACTTGAGCATGAGGTTAACTGTTACCTGAGATTCAATGGGTATTGAATCTCAGCATTTACCCTAGCTTCAGGATCTGGAGGACCGGGAGCCGGTGACAAGGGTAAGCAACACGCATAAGAACTCAGCCAGAGTTTTTTATTTTGGACTGTATTATGTTAATATTTGAATATTTGGATAATTGTACCATAAATGTACCAACCGGATACACCGCAAAGGAGTTTAAATTTGTAACCACTTATCAGATACTTATCCGTTCATCCCAACTCATATGCTCAATCGCGCCACTCTGATGATATTCTGAAATACTGCTTATTAATATTCTTAAAAGATAGTACCGAATATGGGGTGTTACACATTTAATCAATTTCTCAATAGAATTCACTTCATTCATACTCCATTAACCATTCCTTTTTTTATAAAAATACCAAAAAAATAGCTTAGCATTTAATTAAATTGCATCCTTGTTTTAGTTATTAATTTGAATAACCAAAAACAATTTCCTTTGTTTAATTGCATTTGCATGGCATTTATTTTACTTAGGAATTAATAAAAGGCTCCTTTAGAAGAGAGAACAATCCTAAGTTTGCCTATATGCAATCCTTAGTTAATTTTTGATTAGGGACCCCAAGCCAAATGAACAAAAGGCCCTCATCAAATGGAGAAAAGTTTTGAAGCCCTAGAAGAACCAAGAAGCAAGGAAAGAACAAAGGAAGTGAAGCATTACAAAGTTAGAAGAAGGACTTGTACAACTTGACTCAACAAGAGAATCACAAGAAGTTTGTCTCTATATAACTGGCCACGGCAAGTTGACTAACTTGTTATAGCAAGTCGAGAATTTGAAGAAAAATTGACTCTCTATGTCACTAGCTGCTGCAAGTTGACAAACTTGCTGTAGCAAGTTCTGAAAAAGTACAACTGTGTGTTTTTATTTTAGAAGCTGTTAAACACTATTTAACCTAGGGAAAAGTGCCAAAATACAATTTCTACACTTGGTAACCTGTGAGCACAAAAAGGAAGAGCTTTGGAAAGAGTTCTTGAAGAGTTTAGAGGCTTAGGAGATCATCCTAGGAGAGATTTTGGGAGTTCTACCTTGGTTTTTCTACTTTTCTTCCCTTCTCTACTTAGTTTATCATGTAGTTTGTAGTTTGGCTTATTTTTTTTTTTTTTGGAATATTTGGACATGAGTAGCTAAGTATCTCTCTTCAAGGATTCTTTTGAACATTTGTATGGATTAAGACATGAATATTCTTCTCTTTTGGTAGATAATGATATATATGTATCGATTTTGTCCTTTGTTTAATGCTTCTAAGTGATTGGCCACCATTTAGATTGATTTGTTACTTGTGTTTGACTTGAGATAGCTAATCTAGGTGTAAAACTTGGTTAAAATTATGCTTATCTTGAAGTTTACTTGATAGATAGATGGTCGTTTGTGGGTAAAATAGAGATATATTTACTAATATTGCATTGTCACATTAAGGTAGTTGCTTAAAGATTGATTTTCATTAATTGTAGCAAAAGATTGCGCATATTAATGAGAAGAGAAACTTGATTTTGGCTTCAGAGAGCTTGTCAAGTTCTTTTGAACCTTTTGCTTACACATATATGCATTGAAATACTTGTAGAGAGGAATTTAATCAAGTTTTATGAAATACAAAGGAGAGAAAGAATCTTAGGCTCCATTTAATCCTTGAAATTAAAGAATCATTTCTCTTTATCACTTTCTAGTTTTAAAAGTGGTTATTCAAAATTCTCTTTCATATCAAAAAACTTGTTTTGGCTCAACTTAATTGAATACAGTAATCCTTTTGCTTGATCATTTTGTTAATCAAATATCCATGGGAACGATCTCTACATATAACTTTATCACTTGGCGCGACTCGTGCACTTGCGATGCAAACATATAGCTATTATTTTAGTCATGAGAATGTTCAATTTATGTAGCTAAACCTTAGTTTTGGATTATTTAGTTTGATTATGGATTAGTGGATGACCATTTCTTTTTTTAATTTCTTTACAATTATATTCGTTGATTTAATTATGTGCTTGATTATCCTGAAACAACAAACATCTTATTGAAATTATTTTGATATTCTAAAGGAGCCTAGATGTAGGGAATTTATAATATATACCTTCAATTAAATCATGTAGGATTAATTTTTCTAACTTAATTTGCTTGTAGGATAGACTTATACCTACCGGCTCTACATAATCTCATTAGGCTTGCATTTAAATTAATTCAATTAAGTACTAATCGCCTAAGATATTAGGAATTAACATAATTGGAATGCCTTTTAGTGAATCAAAAAACACTTAGGTAAGTAAGTCATAATTTAACAAATATAACTTTAAATGTAATTAAATGGAGAAATTAGACACTAAGAAATAACTAAAGCCATAACATAATCTAACTCACTGCTTAAGATCTAGAATCATCTTTAGCTTCTTCTTCTTTTTCCTCAATGAATCATCTTTAACATTCACAATAGTTAGATTTGCTTTTTTCTTTTTCTTTTTTTTTTTTCTGGTTAGTTTTTATTCATAATTCAAGTTGTGTTAATTCAACTTAAGTAAAAATGTAAAGTCATTTCTCAATTGTATTATTGGTATCAAGTCTTTGTGATAACGATATCTTACTCACTGTTTATTATTACTTAATATGGCCCATGCACTTATGGAATCTTAGGTTTTATATTTTGCATCGGTGGTTTTAGAATTAATTACATGATTCTAGAGATCGATGTGATCTAATTAAGATGATATTAGAGTAGCATATAACTAACATGTAAAGGAAAAACAGAAAAAGGTGTTTCTGAAAATATAAGGGTCCCACTGAATTCAAAGCCGGGTACATTTGAAGTATCAGCCAGCATGCACCCATAAACAATAAAAAGCAAGTTTAGACGAAGAGAAAGGGGCAAAACTAGAGATAAAGAACGAACAAAAATTAAAAAGAGAAAAAAAAAGCAAGTTACAAAGCAATTGAATTATTAGCTAGCAGCCATAAGCATTACTACAAAGCAAGATGTAACATCCAAAAGGAATTGAAGACCACTTAGAAAGAAAGAAATTGAAGAAAAAGGGGCTTGGTTTGTATTATTGTGTTAAAGTGAATGATGACAAGAGATATATATAAATATTGTAGCTTTTATATATATATATATATATATATATATATATGAAGAGATGAGTCTATTGGAAGGTCATGTACTTATAAATTAAGGAATTTATATGAATGATTGTGTATGGAGTAATAACACTAAAAGTCACTAAGGTCATATCATTTTAGTATTTTAAAGACACCTATGAAAATGTGTGGTAACTACTACTTGGTGGAAGGTTGTATTAATTTTTAAGAAAACCCTGCATACTATAAAAGTATAGGCTTTCATAGAAGAGTTATTTTAAATAACAATTAGTTATTGAATTTATGTTGATTTATGAGGATTCATAAATCTAACTTATAGTTATAACTTTTAATTAAAGATGTGTTACTTCAAGAGATATCACTTTAAGGCATCACTTCATGGTATATAAATACCATGTACCATCACTTCATTTGTGACAAATAATACAAAATCAGAAATCACATAATAACAAAAGATCAAACTCATTGCATTTGTCCTTGAGTGCACAAAAAAGATAAAGTCAAATTATCACTCTGTAAAATCCACGATTGCCTTGGCTTAAGTATTGTTAGTGTAATTCATACTCAAAGGTCTTTATTGTATCTTATAAGAAATTCACTTGTTAATCCATATTGCACTGTATTAAATATGAATATGTGAGGGTGAATTAAGCCTAAAGGAAAGTGTTAAGCATGCCTTAAAGACATTGTGCATTACTTTTTTCTTTATCTCTTATTCTTATACTCCTCAAAGAACCAATCACACCAATATATATATTTTTTCTTTATGATTAAATAGAAAAATATATCAAAAGTCCCATTTCAAAGTTTTATGGATAGAAGGAATTGATATATTTTTATACATAGCAAGTACCCGCACTCTACAAAATTTCATACACAATATCAACGTGCTAGTACTCAGATTCAAGTCCTTCTCATTAATGAAAATTTTCGGTGATTTTTCCTTAAGTAATATTGTTGAGGCTTTTTATGTAATACAAGACCTAAGAAATTAATCGAATTAAGGTGGGCTCTAATGGAATTGAGTGAGGTTATTGTCCTTTTGCAGCCATGTCTGCCTCCCAATATGTGGGCCCATGCTGCCTCGCGTTAAACGGAGCTATAGGACTTCGGTTTGCATAGAGGAGTTTTTTATCCCCCCCAAAACCCCACATCCGAATGTGTATACCTCTCTCTCTCTCTCTACCTACATTTTCAATAGATAGGAATTTTACTTTGTTTTACTGGACCACACTTATAAAAAAAAAAAAAAAAAACTGGATCATTTAATTATAATCGCTTGCTTCAAAATATATATTTTTGTTGTAGAAAATTTTAAAAATAAATGTTGTTCAAGGTTTTGCATATACGGATTAATAATTTTAAATTTTAGTATAATACAATGGTATTTGATTAAAATATGCTTTCATATGAAACTATTGAAATTTTGCTGTACTTGAGTTTTATCTACCATATATTTTGAGCATAAAAAATAAAATATTATAAAAAATATTAAATTATAATTTATTGAAATTCAAAAATAACTATTATTTTCTAACAATACCAAAACTCAACAGATAAAATTATTTCGAAAATATCAGTCGCACTTTGAGAAAAGGAAATTAAATTTTATACAAATAATATAGCTGACATGTATAATGTATTTAAGAAATTACTAACAAGCTATTGGTTGAGGAGTAGTAAGCGACCTTTTCCTGTAAATTCGTATCCTAGGAAGCGCTCTAGTAATAAAAATCATTTGCACCCTAAGCTTGAAACAGATAGGTATCAAGTATAAAGTGGCTTGGGAATATCCTTGATCAAATTAAAAAAGAAATTAAAAAAAAATCCCTAATCTTTATCCCATTTATATTTTATGGCATTGACGCCTCCAATTCTACCAGAAAGGTATCCATGAACTGTAAATACTAAATACATCTGCCGGAATTGCAGATTCGCCTGAATAACTTAAAAGCTTTGAACTTCTTTGACCATATTCTTATATCATCGCATCTTGCAAAATTGTAATTTGGATGTAAAGGTCACAAAACAGAAACATGACCGCAACCACTTTTTTTAAAATTTTACGCTTTTGAAGAAAAGAGAATAAAGTTAATAAGATAAGGATTACGTAAACAAAGTTATTCTCAAATTTGGCTGTAACGCATAACGATATATATTTTCATGTCGATTCAATTTGGTTTTCCTCGACATCATTAAGCACTTTATACTATAAATACCTAGCTGGTCTGCATGAACTTCACACACAACATTGATCACCGAGACCTGATCCCTCTCTCTCTCATCTATCAGTATATATCAATCTCTTTCTTCCAGGTTCTATAAGTGAGAACAAGAAGCAGAAGGAGAAGAAGTTAATTTTGTGTGGATCGAAGATATGGTGAGCTTGAGGACTTTATGGTGGAAGGTGATGAAGGAGAAGAAGAGGTTGTTCTTATATTCATCTCCTACATCAGTTCATCATAAGGTAGTACAGTATGACATTAATTCTTACTCTCAAAATTTTGACGATGGTTATTCCTCCGACCCAGCTAATGCTTCTCGATCTTTCGCTGCCCGTTTTGCAATTCCTAGTTCCAAAAGTTTAAGGGTTTGAAGTGATTAGTGATAGTAATGTAATGATCAGTCCGTAAAGGCTCTTTTATTGTTCAGAAATTTTAGAATCTCTATTATTGTATTGTACACGTAGAATTTTGATTTGTGAACTGTAAACTTGACATGCATCAAAAACTAATGTGATTTGATGTAAAGTTGGTGACATTAATTGTACAATTTATGAACTATATGAACAATTGGAATCGTTTATCAAACATTTGTGTAATGCATGGCGCCTGTATTAAGTATTGATAACCGCAACGAACACATAATGTTCAAATCCTATTTATAAGTCACTTCCAATATGTTTTATATATACATTAAGAAAAGTCTTTAATATTTTTATCTTTACCTTAAGATTTAAAAACTTTTCAACTTTAACTCTATTTAATATATTCAATATACCTCATTAAAACAAAGTCAAATTTAATAATAATAATAATAATAACAACAATAATAATAATAATAATAAATGAAGGATAAAATTATACATTTATATAAAAATTTAATTATTTGTGATCACTTACAAATAGGACCAAAATAAACGTTTCCTCTTTCTCTAATTTATAAATAAGACTGGAGGAATATTGAATATCTATCAAAGATTTCATAGGCCTACCCCTCCAGGTGTACTTATAAACGATATCTCCTAGAAACTTTCTATGGTCCTAAATATAACTCATTCTGAAAAAAAAAGTAAATAACATTATTATTACTTTTTCACAAATTCCCTTATTAATTATATTGTAGAGACAGATTACATAAGAGAAAAAAAATAATTAAGATACATTAATTTTGATTGGAGGGTAATCTTGGAAAGTAAGATTATTTTTTTTTTTTTTTTTACATTTTGATGATACAAATTACTTCTAACTACTTTTATTAATCCTTGTGAATAAGTAGTTAGAATGCCTTGTACTTCTTTTGGTCAGTATTATAAGACACTTCTCACCACATCAATCATAAAAACTAAGATAGTTAAGTCATCAAACGTTCTAAATCTGATAACTCACCTTGCTAAGCACGGAAACCGGTTATATGTATACCACTCTGGTCTTACTTATAAGTCTAAATTAACTAATTCTCACATACCAAGGAGAGTTAGTAAACTTATTAATTATGGGCTAAATTTTCAATTTTTCCATTATCTATGATTGGTTCCAAAAATCAACATGAATAAAAAAAAATTGTTTATTGCAATTAATAAGGTCAAAAATGAAACAATTGCATTTATTATTTTGAAACTGTACTTATAATAAAGACCAAATTTTTTTGTCTAAATGGACTATAGATAAGATTAAAGTGGTATATAATGTGTGATTGTTCTCTAAGTTGCATGCTTCCCATGCAGAAATACTTTTGGGGTAGGGGACTATAACCTAATTCTTTTCCATTATTTTTGGAAAAGTTGTTGCTAAGTGTACAGATATGTGGCGTGCATTTAGGGTGGCAACACTGAGGAGGATACAATGGAAAATCTATTTTCCTTTTTTTTTCAGAGAATATGAGCTGTTTTTTTAAAAAAAATTATCAACCGGTATCTAGGTAGAGGTTGGAATATGAGCTATATATTGTTTAAGGGCCTGTTCCATTGGCAGGAGGGGAAGGGAGGGGTGGGAAAAATTTTATGAGTTGGATTTTGAAAAATTGGAGAAGTGGGGTTATAAAATTTTAATAAAGATCAGATGTCAAATAAAAAGGCAAGAAAAATTAATTAAAAACTTTCAATCCCACTTCACCAATTTTTTTAAACCCGGGTCATAAAAAAAATTTCCTCCTCTCCCTTACTCTCCCAATCCCTCATACCAAACAGCTTTTAAGAGAAATTTCTGACTTAAAAATGAGTTTTTTTTTTCATCAATTCATTATTTTTTACATACAAAAAATTGTAATACCCGACTACAAATCCGGGTTATGTTAGCCTCTAGAATTTCATGTCATTTCAGTACACTTTCTTTGACTTTTTGATACAATTGTACATATTTTCTATCCCGATCTTGTTAATTATGAGCTTATAAAGCATATTTCAAGTCAGTTTGGCAATGTTTTGGAAGCACAAATTGAGACCAAGATCATGAGAAGAACACAGCATTGGAGATAAAATAACTCATTTTTCTAGAAGCAAAATGATCTGCAGCACATTTTCTCTGGACTGCAGCCAAATTCAAAACAGAGAAAACTCGGCTGTAGCTCAAAATAGTTCATAGACAGACACAAGGGGGCTAGGGGTGGCCCCTGCCCCCCTAATATTTTTTTTTAAAAAAAAAAAAGTAAAGAGGTAGGACCCACACATGAGGTAAAACATTAGTCACAGTATCAATATCACATCCATTCGTCTGTTGTCATATATTTTAAGAAAAAGTAAAGAGGTGGGGCCCGCACCTTTAATATATACCCCCAACCTTACTTGTTTTGCACTTTTCGAAAATTGCCGTTGTCTCTTCTTCCTCTCGCTGGCGGCTTGTCCAGCATTTTTTTTAATAGCTTACAGCAAATTTTGAAAATCAATAAGATACTTAAAATCACTTCTTTTCATTAAATTTCCTTCATAAAATTTATTATACATAATTGTATCATTCTAATGATACTACTTTCATCATTGACTCACATCATTTTCTAAATTAAACCAAATAATAGTTTAGGTAGCGCGCACACACACACATATTTGTGTGTGTAACACACACACAGATATATATGTGTGTGTGTATTACATACATACCTACGTACGTACGTATGTACGTATAGATACACACACACACACATATATGTATATGTATAAATATCTATACATATATGTATGTATGTATGTGCATACATACATACATGTGTGTGTGCGCGCACGCGCATATATATATATATATATATATACTTACATACATATATATATATACATACACACATATATATGTGTGTGTACTTATTTATATACATACAGATATATATATACACACATACTTTTTTTTTGAAACCATACATTTTAATTTAGAGGTATGCCAAAACGTGGTTTTAGAACCATTACTTGATTCTAGATGTGATCGTACTTAGATATTAGGGAAAATCCATCTCAATGCCCATATTAGCAAAAACAAAATGTCAAAAAAAGGCCCAAAAAAAAGTCACATGTCAAAAAAGGTCCTAGGGTCTTTTCTGGTATTATTTCATAAAACGTTAACAACTAAATTAGTCTCATTAACAACTAAATCAATACCCGTTAACAACTAAATCAGTCGCATTAATAACAATATCCTAACAACTAAATCAGTATCCGTTAACAATTATATCAGTCTCATTAACAACTAACGTTTTATGAAATAATACCAGAAAAGGCCCTGGGACCTTCTTTGGCATGTGAATTTTTCTTGGGCCTTTTTTGACATTTTTTTGCTAATATGGGCCCTGAGATGGATTTTCCCTAGATATTATTGCACTCCTCCATCCCTTAACCTAGGATCTAATGAGGGATTTTGTCTTAATCCTAAATGTAAGACCTATTTTTCACATTTATTATATTTTTCAAAATCACCCCTATTGATATTGCCCCAACAATATGTTAATCATTAATCATTTTTGAGAAATTTAGTTTTAAATGAGGGTGGTTTAGGAAAAATATATCACATTCAACTAACTTAATTATCTTCATTAATCTAATCAAATTAGTTAAATAGTTCTTACATTAAGGACCACAAGACTAGCATATAACTAACATGTAAAGACAACAGAAAAAAGAAGTTTCTGACAAGATGAGATTATATACTGAAAATTTAAGGGTCACTCTAAATTCAAAGTCGGGCGCGATTGAAATATTATCTAGCATACACCTATGAACATTTAAAAGCAAGTTTAGACGACGAAGAGAAAGGGACAAAACTAGGGATAAAGAACGAACAAAAATTAAAAAGAGAAAGGAGCAAGTTACAAAGCAATTGAAGTGTTAGCTAGCACCCATAAACGTTACTACAAAGCAACATGTAACACCCAAAAGGAATTGAAGACCACTTAAAAAGAAATAAATTGAAGAAAAAGGGCATTGGTTTGTATTATTGCGTTAAAGCTAAGTGAATGGTGACAAGATTTATATATATATATTATATATATATATATATATATATATATATATATATATATTATATTGGAGCTTTATATATGTTCTTTATAATTAAATAGAATAAATATATCAAAAGTTGCATGTGAAAGTTTTATTGATCCGAAGGACTTGATATGTTTTTATACAAAGAAAGTACCTATATTCTACAAAAATTTATGCATAAAATTAACGTTTTGATAATCAGATTCAAGTCCTTCTCATCAATTAAAGTTTTTAATGACTTTTAACTGATTTTTCCTGAAGTAATATTGTTGAGGCTTTTTATGCAGTAATACAAAACCTAACAAAATGATCGAATTAAGGTGGGCTCCAATGGAATTGAGTGAGGTTATTGTCCTTTTGCAACCATTTCTGCCTCCCAATACCCAGTCCTTGTTGCCTCGCATTAAACGTAGCTATAAGACTTCGGTTTGCAAAGAGGACTTTTAAATTTCCCACTTATCATGAATATGTATATATGTCTGTCTCTCCCTATACATTTTAAATTTATAGGAATTTTACTTTGTTTTACGAATAAATTGTCAACATTGACCTATAGAGAAACTGGATCACACTTACCAAAAAAGAAAAAAGAAACTGGATCATTAAATTCTAATCTCTTGTTTGAAAATAGATTGTTTATTGTAAAAAAATATTTAGTATAAATTTTTTTTATGGTTATGCATAAACGGATTAATAATTTTAAATTTTAGTATAATACAATGGTATTTGATTAAAATATGATTTCATATGAAAATATTGAAATCTTGTTGTACTTAAGTTTTATCTACCATATATTTTATGATGAAAAATAAAATATTAAGAAAATATAAAATTATAATTTATTGAAATTCTAAAATGACTATTATTTTGTGACAATACTAAAACGATAAAATTATTTTGAAAATATCAGTCGTACTTTGAGAAAAAAGAAATTAAATTTTATACAATTAATAGAGTTGACATGTATAATGTTATTAAGAAACTGTTGACAAACTATTAGTTGAGATGGTAAACAACTTTATCCCATAAGTTCAAGCCCTAGGAAGCGCTCTTATTAGCACAGGTGAAAAGCCTTTATACCCTAATTAAGCTTGAAAGGGGTTGATCTCAAGTATAAAATGGTTTGAGGATAGAAACTAAAAAAAAATCCCTAATCGTTATTCGATTTATGCCATGGACACCTTAATCCTACAAAACAATGACGAAGCTTCATTATGACATAGGGGCCATGGCCCCCAAAAAGAAAAAAAAAAAAAATTGTTTATAATTTTTTTAAACAAATATATAATGTAAAATTTAATTCCCAACCCCCCCCCCCCAAAAAAAAAAAAATTCTAAATACATTTTTCCCTCTCTTTTTTTCGTTCCCTCCCCTTGACATTGACAACTTAAAATTTTGGAGCTTATGACACTTAGCTTTCATTTGATTTCTAAGGATGCTTGTAAAGCTTTCAATATTGATAATATTTGCACTCTTATTGCAAAATATATACTATCCTGCTGATTTTACTGAGCAAGAGAAGATAATTTTGAAGCCTCATAACCTCAACATTTTGTTATTGATGCTTCTAGTCATCCAGATTTGAACAACCTATTAACTTTACCTGAATTATGTTGTGCTTTGATGAAAACAGAGAAATCTAAGGTGTATTACTTGATTGATCGATTGATTCGCCTCTTATTAACTATTCCAATTTCAACAGCTACTACAGAACGCTCATTTTCACCAATGAAAATAATTAAGATAAGGTTGCGTAACAAGATGAAAGATGATTTTACTGCAAATAATATGGTAATTTATATTGAAAAAGAAATAACTAACTCTCTTACTATTTGATTCAATTATTAATGATTTCAAGTCATTAAAAGAACAAAGAACATTACTTTAAGTGAAAGTAATTTTTAATTATTTCATTTAGTAAAGTGTTTTATTAATTTTGTATTATAAATTACATTGTTAACTTTTAATATTTTGATATATTATATAACAGGCAATCTTTTGGAATTTCAAGATATCTTCTCATTTTGAAATTGATATAACATCTATACCAAAGACAGACACGTTATCTTATACATTAGAATTGTTAAAATATTTTTATTATAAATCTGAATATTATAAATATTAAAAAATTTAATTAGTTAATAAGTATACATTTGGCCCCCAAATTTTTGTCCCAAGCTCTACCACTGCTACCAAACAAGGTATCTTCATGTCATCGCATCTCTTACAAAATTGTCATTTGGCTGTAAAGATTACATAACAGAAAATTATGACCCAAACCACGTTTTTTAACTTTTACGTTTTTGACGAAGAGCGAATGAGGTTAATAAGATAAGGATTACGTGTTATTAAAATATGGCTGTAATGCATAACGATATATATTTTCATGTCAAAGTTATTGAGGCTTGGTAAGGCCGTAATATGCATATTGCTATGATAATAATTAACAGGTATGCATAAATAACTGTCATAATATATGATAATGTTTGCATCATACATAATAGTTCTACTTTAACAATCTTTATATATAGTTGACATAAATAATAGTTATTAGATAACAACCGTGATTTACCAAAGCTAAAAATTTTTTGAAAAAAAAAAAATTTAGGGGTTTCTTCTTCGATATCCCCCTCCATATACATTTGTAAAGAAAAAATCACAAAATATATTCACATTCATTCATGTACATATATACACTATTAAAACTAAAACTTTAGAACAAAAAAATCATCAGTATTTAAAAACTTATCGTCATTCTATATGTATTTATTCTCCCACTAATATTGCACAGATGTCGCCAACTCAAACTACCATTTGTGAGTTGCTAAATATTGTGCAGGATCCATTAAAATACTGTGCGCAAAAGGAAACAATGGAAGTTAGATATTATAATATATAGCTGACCGAATGTATATGTGAATGAATTGAGCATATAATATACCTTATTTGTATCAATATTTTCATAACCATGTGTGATTATGTCCTTCATGTACTACATCACACAGTACCCACAATCATTGATGTTGTTTGGTTTCTTTGGGCACTATAAAGATATGAGAAGAAAAATCTGTCAGTCATATATATATATATATATATATATATATATATATATAGAACATCTATATTGTGTGCTTCATCAATTTATTAATATTATAGTCATTGGTGAATAATATATATACCTTTGAACGTAGCCATTGGAAGGGGCGTCTGTAGGTGCCATCGGTGAGCTTGTTTTTGGTGCACTCAAGACCATTTTGAGTGTGGTAATTGTATGGTCTTGTTTCTAGAACCCCGCTCATAGAGTCATGGTACCAAATCCTTTTGCGCATTAGATTTACAACTATGAGAATCCAGTTGTTCCTAAGTACAATAATAGAACACACCATCAAGACAATTACAAAATAAATAAACACTAGTTTAAGCAGAGTTAATGATGTTCTCACCCTTGAATGTAAGACACAGAGAAGTAAGTGTAACTTCTAGTTGGCGCCCTCAGGATGAATTCATCCCCCAAAAACCTAGTGTGTCGTTGCTTGACATCTTCCAGATTAAGCACGAGGTGGCAGCAAAAGTCCAAGAAATCATTTGCAAGAATAATTAACAAAGTATGATAATTTTACCCCTGATTTAATTCAATACAGATGTCCCTTACTTAAATTAGTTCTTAATCATGCAATAATGGTCTAAGAAATACATTAAATTCCCCAAATTAATCATGAAAAAGCCTATAAAAATATGGTTCAAATACTTCCTTTATATTGTCACCCTAGTTATTGAGATGGTTAGGGCAAATGAAATTGATCTTTTCCTGGAGGTCGTAGGGGACAAGGTAATTATGGTACAGTGCCTAAAATGTTGAGACCAACATATCAAAATGTAATCAAAATTCTAAGTAGCCAACTATTCAATCACAGTTAAAGAAATACCTCATAAAGAAGTTGACAGATCTTGAACTTTCCTTGTACTTGTTCAGACCTCAGAAACAAACTCTTCATTTATATCTTCCTCTTAGTTGGGTTGGTCAAAGACCACTTTCTCAAATTTGATCATTGGAAACTGGTCTGAAGTGAAGAACTAGTTAGCAAACTCCTAGAGGGACTTTCAGGAAGATTGACCAATGGTCTTGTATTCTGTGAGGAAGACTTCTTACCGGATTGATTATTGGGGGTGGCTCTGAGTGGAAGTCTTAGACTAACTGGGGGTCTTAGAAGTAGTGGGCTTAGACTAATCAATGAGTGGCTTGGAGTAAGTAAGGGCTTGGACTTGGAGGGTAGCTTCTTTTAAGTGATCTACTTCTTTTGAGTTAGGGGCTTCCATACTCAAAGTAACGGCGAGGCCATACAACGAAGCTGCCCATAGCCTCTCCCACTGTACCTATGTCTTTGGTAGGCACAGGGAGCGAATAGCTGGGATCGATGTTGGTGTTGATTTGTACCTTCACATGCTCAAGAGGGATAGGCTCGTTATGAAGCATTTATCCTCCAGGTGGTTGAACATGTTGTCTTTTGTAACTGTATGGTGTCTAAGGCTATATATCAGCTTAACACTCAACATCCACCAAACCCTTAAGTATATCATTAGGGGGAAATGTACAATTGCCTCTATTACCTGGGCTGCCATTTCCCCCTTGTTGCGTAGAACTCTCCTTCATAATCAACTCTTGTTTGAGAAACCACATTTGTTCCTGCATTTCATCACATGCTTTTTGGAGTTTTTCATTCTTTTTGTCCCAGTTGTTTCTTCAAGGTTGCCGCTAACCATAATATTTTGTTTTTGTTAATCCAAAGCCATCACCCTTAAAAAGATCGGGATGGTCAAGCCCTAATGTCTTAGCCAATACGTCTTCACTCGCAGAAAGGCAGCCCCCTATGTTGTAACTTCCTAGAACACGGCTTGTTGTGCATAACAATATAATAATTTTAATATTGATAGTTAATTGAACACATTACTTTCATGAATTGCGGGCTAATATTAATACTTACTATTTTATAGACAACCTCATTCACCTAAGGATCGTCATAAGAGCCATTATTAGTTTTCCTTGCCACCAACCAAAGTTCATGACGTGGAGGTCTACTACCATCCCCACTCTCAGTAGTCAACTTTTAGGAAATCTAAGCATATCATGTTCTCCCCTCCCTTGTAGGGATAATTATTGTTCTTCACCCTCTTTCTATTCACCGGCTTAATTTCTACAAAAAAAAAAAAAACAACACTTAAGTTAATAATAAACAAATACACTCAAGTATTATGAATTGTGAATAACAATTACTTGGAATATTGGTCACAAAGTGAGATTGACAAGATCTCTCCAATCATCCGGTTTGGTGGAGTGAAGATCCACAGGAACTTCTATCTCATCAACCTCTTCAGGATTTGGCAAATATGCCTTCGTCAATGTATGACAAAATGTGCAAAGTGATTGGCTAGTCTTCTTCATGACAAGTTTATTGATGTAATTTCCATCTATATGATATGCTGACTGCAAAGCATACAATAAGTTAATATTTTTACAAGTATGTTGCAAGAAATTAGCAGGCATATATACCTTACCCTGACATTGTCCCAAATAACATATGGGTAATCTCCCTGTACCTAGCGCTAGTTACCCTCCGTCATAGGAATGTTGGTCATTGTCGTTAAGCTGACGCAGCTGATGAAGTGTGACGGCTCAAGAGGTTAACTATCATTATTCCATGTCACATGAAATTTTCTCCCCAAAAACTTTGCTTCATTAACAAAAGTTAAGGCGCAGCTATAACACCCTAAATTCCATATTACTTATTGTACCTGGTGACACGTAGTATTTAGGAATACAGTGCTACATGTCATAGTAAAGCGGAACGAAGAGCATGCATTAACGTTTGGACAATGAGTAACTGATATAAAATGCCCAGGCATAAGCTGGTAAATTAAAATATCCCGAAGGAATATTCATTTGATACAATTTGAATGTGTATAATTACAACTCTTACATAGTAACTATACAATCTTAAACCAAGCCTTAACTAGACTTGTGGTTTGGATCCCAATACAGTTAATCAAACTCATTGTCCAAGCCGGTTAAAGTCTGGTGGAAGTCTCCCTATTTTTCAGGGCGACTTATGATTGAACCACATAGACCAACCCTTTTTTAGTGTTAGCACCAAATGGTTTGAAACAACTCAATCAGATTCATGCCATAAAACTAGCCCCTATTGACCTTCTTAAGACTCTCGTCTCGACCAGTGCCTCTTCACGGCTATATCCATCGATACCCCTTCTCGGCTCCGTCCATTGGTGCCTCTTCACGGCTCCGTCCACTGATGCCTTTTTCCGACTCCATCCACATCGTCTCTTAGATCCAGGTTCCTTTCCTAAACCTTTAGTCAAGGCTAAGATTCAATCAAATTGAATCTTAGGTAACAGTTAACCTCTATAGCAAATATAACAATATATTACAGATATTCATTACATATCAGCATCAACCATACATAGCATATAGCAGATGTAAGGTTACCACAATACATAGGACATGGCAAGTGTAATGTTAACAACACAACAATACATAGCACACAGCACATGTAATGTTAACAACGTTTGCACTTATCAGTGCCATGACTCCTCGTGTCCTCAACGCTTGAAAAACAACCCTACGGTATTATCATGACTATAACCCGCATAAAGCTGAATGTATATAAACATGTGACTTAAGCCCCATAACTTAGTCACAGTACATAACTCAAGACCTAATCTTATCCATGACTTCATGAATCATTCAATCACATATAGTTATACAAGATATAGGCAATTAAAGTTACTAGTATGCGAACGTACCTTTCACCACATAGTGACCAACATGCCCGACCTTTGAATCCGACTCCGAACTTCCTGGATATCCTATACATTATCGTCGAATTATTATATAATATTATGATAAATATCATATTGCTTAAAATAATATCCTAAAGTTTTAATTTACCTTTCTACACTTGGTAGATTTACTATTTTCATTTTTACCCTTACATTTTCTCAAAAACGCATTGCTGGATTTTTTGGACAACTTCTCCAGCAACTTTGAAAAATCATAATTAATTCTACAAAACTCATTTTTGAGTGCTGAAAAATTCCTCATGACCCTTGACATGTCTATTTTCAATGAAAAATATTTTCAGAAGCTAGAACATCAATAATCATTCCCAGTTTAATATTTTCTCACCGCTGTTCAGATTTAAATCCCAGAAACATGGCTTAACTTCAAAAATATATTACTCCTTGTGTAGAACTCAAAATGCTTCATATTTTATATATTTGGAAATCCCTACATATATAATTTATTCATGTAAAATTTCATAATTTTAAAGCTCATTTTATATATAAAATAATAGCCTCAATTCGATGTCCGCACAAGATTTAAAACCGAAAATTCTACAATTTTCACAATCTTGTTCCATTAATATCTAAAATTTATTTCCCAACATGTTTTTACCTCATTCAGCATTTTAAATGCAATGGAGGCCTAAAAACAAGTATAGGAATTTATTCCCTAATTTTCTAAATTAAACCTAAGCTTTACCAAGAACTAGAAGCTTGAATTCAAGAACTCACCTTTGGATCTTGAACTCTTTCTTCCTCCTTCAAGAATTTCACTCTTCTCTTTAACTCAATCACTTTGATTTGAGTTTGGTGTGGCGAAATGAGAAGGGAAAGCACCTCTATTTATAGAGAAAATTTCAAGGTTAAAGTAGTCATTTACAAGGTGATCCAATTTTACTTCTTTCCTTTAAACCATTAGATTAAAACCACTTTTCATCCTTCAATCTTCTCCTCCATATGGCTGTCGACATCCCCTTTTTCATTAACCATTTCATGCATTTTTTATTAGCCAAATGTCTTTGATTATTTAATATTAAATTTCATTCCAAACTCCTCCATGCATGCGCCACTTATGTGGACTTTTCAACTCTAATATATAATGATAAATTCTCTCTCCCTTATTTCATGGTCAACATGCATATCACTTTTGGCCTTTGGGTTGTTTTTTTCATATTTCATAATCTTATGTCTTTAATTCTCCCATTGGCCAATTTAATTGCACGAAGATTTAGCTTTATTTTCTTGAATTTTCATTGGCTAGTTGCTATTGTTGACTTTTCAAAGTTGATTAACAAAGTTTAATTAACTATTAATCCAATGCTTATATGGCTTCTAATTGCATTTGTCATTGGTTATTTGATTTCCCTTAATCAAGTTGAAATCATAAGCCACTAACCTCAATTAGCACAAGCTAATTTGTTGATTATTAATTGCTAATTTATGTTAATTTGGCTAAGAGTCTTCATAACCCTTTCTTTATCTCCTTTGATTATAAATTAATGACTATTTTATGTGCTATTTATATCACATTAAATAGCCCCTAAATAATGTCTCATAATTAACCATTGGTTAATTAATTCCAAAGTGAAATTTGGATGAAAATATAATCAATAGATTATAATTCTTTGAGACACATATTCACCTTTGTATTTTGCTAATTATTTGCTAAAATACAATGTTTACATGAATTATGAAAATTAGGGTATTGCAGCAGCGGCCCCTCCTTACAATATCCCACACTCGTTCCAACACCTATTCCGGGGTCTCATTTCTAGGTTGCCTAGGGACAACATCAATGTAATACCCGGATAATTATTTATCTGGAATATTATATTTCGGTAAATAATACCTATTGAAAATAGGTGAACATGTGGTTTCAAATAATAAGTAATAATTATCTTATTTTCTAAGGTAATTACTATGGAAATTAGGAGAGATAAAGAGCTAAAATGTATTTTTATGGCATTAAATGACCTGAGAATATTATGATAAATCCCAAGAGGCAATAAAATATTTATTAAAAATTAGAAAGTATGTTGTCTTTAATTTTAGGAATTTATGGGAATATTTTCCTTGGAAAATAACGAGGCAAAATTAAGTATTATTTTGGGATCATAAGTGACCCCATGATTTTTAATATTTTACATGGGATATAAAATACCAATGTAAGTAAAATAGTTGTGAGATAATGATTTATCCTAATTAAGAAAATTATCAAAAATTAGTAAGTGGCTAATCCGGTAATTAATGGGATAATTAGGGTATAAAGTAAATGAATTAAAAATAATTTAAATAATTATTTTTAATTGGAGAAATTCGAACTTATTAAATAAATAAAAAATAAAAATAATAAAATATTAATAAAATATTTTATGCTTAGAAAAATAAATAGAAAAAAAAAGGAAAAAAAAAATGTGAAGGCATTTTGAATAAAATAATAATATAATCGGTATAGAGCCAAACGGGAGAAGTGGGAACAACTAGAACTTAAATCCTACCTCCCGATATAGGATTGAAGTCATAAACAACAAGACTTTTTATAAACCGGTGAAAATCCATCTCGGATTGAGCGGTCTCGAAGTCGTTTCTAAAACCAACGGCGTAATTAGAGTACTTAGGGTAATTAGGAAATGGCGAGATAGTGCTAAAAGTGACTTAGAGAAAACAAGCGAGTTTTGGAAACCAAGAATAAGGTCACTTAGATCAGATCATATTACGAACCAGTGAATTTACGCCTACAAACTAGTGTTTCCGGAATTTGATTCCATAACCGAAGGCGTCAGGCCTAAAATCTTGGCGAGATAATGGAATACCCTTAATGGGATCATAAATTTCATTAAACTAGATATTCCTAATGAGAAAGAAAGAAACTTTGAAACTCTCTGGCGCAAGATTTCGCGATTTCGCGATTCGTCAAGATTACGCGTTTCGGACACCGGACTGAAACTTTATCGATGCGGGCTCGATGTCACCATCAAGATGACATCATTTTGTTGACTATTGGGGAGGGGGAGGTCTGCACAAGAAATGGAGGGCCAAGAGTGTTTTGTCCTCAAAAATGCGATCCTACGGTCCATATTCGTCAGACTGAAGTTCGAATTATTTACCGTTCTGCCATCCGTCTCTTCTATAAATACCAAGCTCCTCTTCTTCATTTTTCACACCAAAAATATGCCCCTTAGAGAGAAGTTAGAGAGAGAAGCTACGGAGAAAGTGCGGGTAAGTTCTTCGGTCCCTGGTCTTTAGTTTCGGTAGTTCTTTCGGTAGATATAGTAGGAATGCTAGATTTATCTTTAATTTTTCAAGATAGTCTAGATATCATATTTAGGGGTAAATATGATATATATTTCGAAAATATGATGAGGGAAAAGATCTGTCAAAATTCTAGAGAGATAGAGCGAAAAAGCAAGCTCGGCGAAATTCCGCCGATTAGGGGTTCGGGGGCAAAATGGTAATTTGTACCTAAAATGCCCGTTATGCTGCTAAAATTTGTTAAATATTATCCTTATAGGATATACGAGATAATCGTACCCCATTTGTCGAGCCATTTGTTGTGCCGCCGTCACACACCACCGTTTTTCCTTTGTCGAATTTCACGTTTTTCCGTAAAAGTTCCGTTGTACCGCCAAAAAGGTACGTTCGCGTCGTAACACTAACTCGATGCTTATTATATGCGTATATGTGTTGTTAGGTATGTACGTTCGCGTCGTAACACTAACTCGATGGTTATTGTATGATTATATATGTTTGTTGTGTTGTTTGTTGTTGTAGCATACGTGGTTATGTTATATACACGGTTATGTCACATACGTGGTTATGTCACATACGAGGTTATTATTGTTGTATCATACGTGGTTATGTGTTTTTAATCATACATCGTTATGGTCGTTGTATTGATTCTTTGTTTGTCGTGTATATGTAGTCGTATTTAAGCATGAGGTTAACTGTTACCTGAGATCCAAATTGTAATTGGACCTCAGCTCTTAACATAGCGTCAGGTTCAGGAGAACCGAGGACCGAGGAGAAAGACAAGCAGGCCGCATAGAGATCCAGCTAAAGATCTCTTTTGTTGACACGGCATGGTCACATTCTTGGGGAGACACTTTTGTTGTTATTCACTTTAAAAACTCTCGGTCATTGTACGGTTTTTGTAATCAGCCAGACTTATGGTATTTATAAATATATGTATCAGTTACTCAATCGCTCCGATGCTCTACTCTGATGAAAAAAAAAAATATACTGCTTTTGAAAATGGGATGTTACAATCAATACCAGTGGGAATACTAGTACTAGGAACACTATTAGAACTAGGGGCATTTTCAATGTTGCAGGAAGTAGAACTGGACATTTTAACTGAAAAACAAAACTCATTCAGTCAACCATAGGGAACAGAGCAATAGGTTATCCAGAAAAACACATTTAATGACTAAGGTCAAAACATACCTAGGCAAGATGAAGTGAAAAATAAGGAGAATGTGGAATGCAAAATGGAGAAGAGAAATCATAACTTAAAATAAGGAGAACAGTGCACGAGAAGGAATACGGCCTAGCTAAGGCTACAAAACAAAAAAGCAAGTTAGGGAAATCAAAGTGACTTGCGCGGCCATTGGACCAAAGTTCAAAGAAAGCAATGGAGGATGTGGTTTGTCTGAAAGCAACTATCGATGGTTGAAAAAGTCTACTAAAGTTGTGGGATTCTAATGATGGTGGGTAACGTTCGACCAAAGAGACAAGCATGTTAAGTGTAATAACTTAGGAAAGTGAAGAGGCACAAGATAGTGGATGTTTTAAAAGACTTGATGAAACTTGCTCACGTTATAAGTGTAGAACCATTATGAAAGGTGGTCTTTTTCTTATGGTTCTTAATTGACAACAGTAATGAGCCTTTAAATGGAAGTTCATGGTTTTAAAATCACAAACGTTAGGTAAACAGTGATTGGTTTTCTTAATGAACCTTTGAACAAAATTTCACGGTGTTAACATCATAATCATTAGGATATTTAAACAGTGACGGGTTTTCTTAATAGTCGTTAGGTATTCAACATGGTATTCTAAAAAGTTACAGGTTTTCTTAATAACCATTAAGTATTCGACATATGATATTCTAAAAAATGATGGGCTTTCCAGCAAATCATGTCCTTTGGAATGGAAAGGCAGATTATGCTATAGAGCCAAACGTGTCGGTTAACATAAGTAACGGTTATTTACTAATAACAGTGAACATCCCTTATAAAATAACTAAATTAGTAATGGTTGTTTACTAAGAACCATGAAGAGACAATTATTTTAAATATATATATATATATATATATATTTATATATTTGGACCACTTTGCCTCACGATTAATTACTTTTAATATTCCCAACAACAACAAAAACAATAGTGGTTTTCAATCATCAATACTACTGCTCCCCCCCCCCCCCCGGCGGTCAGCACATCATCGATGTCTGCGGAAAGAGATGAAGGGCCTGTCTGGAAGTGATCATATACAACTTCATGCTAGCTAGCTTGGGCTACGGTCTGGCTCTGGCCACTCTCCCTCTGGTCGGCAGAGGCTACGACTTCGGCTCAGGATCCAGGTATGGTTCTGTCTATGGAGGATCACATGGTGAGGCATACGGCAACCGCTTTCCGTGGTCCAGTTGGATGGGAACAAACAACAATGGGTAAATAATTATACATTGGAAGGCAGATATTATATGTAATAGGCCATAGCCATTAGCCATTTAAATATTTAATATAATAATGAATGAAGTGTTTTACGTTGGATGGCCTGGTATCAATATTAAAACTAGTGCACAAGTACGACAAATAATACAGTGTGGTGTGTACGCTAGAAATCTATAGCTAGTGCTCGTCATCAGCTATATGTATGTATATGAGGTTGCATTTTACGTACAAAGTGATCCAAAATCTTGTTCTCCATATTCAAACCATGGATATCAATCCCCCTTCCCCTCTCCAACTTAATCAGACATACGTTGTTATGTGTCCCCTAAAAATATTACATTGCTGATTAAAATCATTCACTATGTGCATATTTGAATTAGTTTTTGGAGAATGGCTTTTACAATTTACGAGATAAGTATATAAGAGGAATTTTGTCTCGACTTGTGGAAAAAGGCTTCTCTGGGTGTCTCAATATAAGCTCATTCTTGCTGTGTCAATTATGTTATTTTAAATATTTATTTATTAAATTAGCAGCAATAACTAAGAATATAATCGTTAAATATCAGGTAAGAATTCAAGTATTAAATTGGGGGTATAGTGGGAAAGAATTTATTTTATGATATGTTTAAGAATGATATAAATACAACATTATTGCCAAAAAAAAAAATCGTAAGAAAGCTATAAATTTTTCCCCCCTAAGATCAGCAATATGCAAACCAGAATACAAGCACAAAGCCCAAAAAATTAAGTAAAAAACATTTAACACATTAATTGGAAAATTAATAAATCATCGCTCCACTAGCGGCCACCGTCTTCTTCAAACGCATTAGCGATGACCTTATTATTTGAACGCACTAGCAGCCTTCTCCCAGATCTCTCGTTTCTAAAACTTAGAGCCACAAGCAAGATCAAAGAACAATGGCCTTGGCAATGGTGATTGGTAGCTTTAGGGGTTTGATTTCAGCGGATCTGTGTTTTTCTTTCTTTTACATATTAACCCTTTTAATTTAGAGGCATGCCAAAACGTTGTTTTATAACCATTACATGATTCTAGATGTGATCTAATTTATATATTATTGTACTCCTCTACTAGTTCTTAATGTAGAAACTAACTAGGAAAATGGTTTTGATCTTAAATATAAGAACTATTTCCTGTATGTATTATGTTTTTTCAAATTACTCCAACTGATACTCCATCAACTATATATTAACAACTATATATTAACAACGTAGTTTTGAGAAATCAAGTTTTAAATAAGGGTAG
Organism: Acacia melanoxylon; assembly: GCA_019022615.1. Taxonomy (NCBI): domain Eukaryota; kingdom Viridiplantae; phylum Streptophyta; class Magnoliopsida; order Fabales; family Fabaceae; genus Acacia; species Acacia melanoxylon. The sequence continues at coordinate 19,683,846 of JAFJYJ010000003.1, forward strand.
CTTAGGAAAAACATGTCACATTTATTATAAGAACTAAACTTAACTATCTTCATTAATCAATCAAATTAGTTAAATGGTTGTTAACATTAAGGGCTATGCAGGAGTAGCATATATAACAAAGTAACATGTAAAGACAAAACAGAAAAAGTTTTTGACAAGATAAGATATTATACTGACGGAAATCTAAGCGTCACACTGAATGAAAAAGAGACGAAGGGAAAGTGACAAAACTAAAGGTAATAAATAGAAAGAAGCAAGTTACAAAGCAATTGAAGTATTAGCTATCACCCATAAGCATTACTACAAAGCAACGTAATACAAAACCTAACAAAATGTTCGAATTAAGGTGGGCTCTATGGAATCAATTGAGTGAGGTTGCCCTTTTGCGCAACCATTCCTGCCTCCCAATACGTGGGCCCATGCTGTCTCGCTTTTAAACGTAGCTATAGGACTTTAGCTTGCATAAAGGAGTTTTTTCCCCCTCACCATGAATTTGTATGTAAGTGTTGGTCTCTCTCCATACATTTTCAAGATAAGAATTTTACTTTGTTTTACAACTAGCTGTCGATATTGACCTATGGAGAAACTGGATCATTTAGTCCTAATCTCGTTTCAAAATATTGTTTACTGTGAAAAATTAAAAAAAAAAATGTTGTTTAAGGTTATGCATATACGGATTAAAATATTCTTTCATTTGAAAATATTGAAATTTTGTTGTAATTGAGTTTTATCCACCATTATTTTTATTAATGAAAAAAAATATATATATAAAAATAATATATATATATTTATTTATTTATTTATTTATTGAAATTCTAAAATGACAATTATTTTGTGACAATACTAAAACTCAGAAGATAATTATTTTGAAAATAAAGGTCTCTTACTTTGAGAAATTAAAGGAAAATAAATTTTATACAATAACAGTAATGGCCATGTATAACATATTCAAAAAAAAAAAAAAAAAAAACAAATGATGCCTTATCTTTTTTCCATTTATGCCATTGACAACTCCAATAATCGTACTAGACAAGGTATCCATGAACCGTAAATACTAAATAATGCTTCAGGAATTGCATATTCGCCTGAATAACTTGAATGCTTTTGAGCTTCTTTAACTATATCTTCATGTCATCGCATCTCTTACAATATTGTAATTTAGCCTTAAAAGTTACGGAACAGAAAAATATGACCCAAACCACTTTTTTTTTTAAAAAAACTTTTACGTCTTTGACGAAAAGCGAATAAAGTTAATAAGATAAGGATTACACAATCAAAGTTATTGTCAAATTTGGCTGTAATGCATAACGATATATATTTTCTTGACGACTCAATTAAGTATTTCTCAACATCATTAAGCAACGTATACTACAAATACCTAGCGGGTCTGCATGAACTTCACACACAACATTGATCGCCGAGACCTAATATCCCCCCCCCCCCAAAAAAAAAATATATATATATATATATTTATCTGTATATATATCTCTATCTCTTTCTTCAAGGTTCTAAGTCAGAAGCAGAAACAGAAGTAGTTAATTTTGTGTGGATCGAAGATATGGTGAGCTTGAGAACGTTGTGGTGGAAGATGAAGAAGGAGAAGAAGAGGTTGTTCTTATATTCATCTCCAACAGTTGATCACAACGTAGTACAGTACGACATTAATTCTTACTCTCAGAACTTTGATGATGGTTATTCCTCCGACCCGGATAATGCTTCTCGATCTTTCGCTGCCCGTTTTGCAATTCCTAGTTCCAAATGTTAAGGATTTGAAGTGATTAATGATAGCAATGTACCACATTCTATTTATAAGTCAATTTTGTCCAAAAAATTTGGTCCTATTTATAAGTTTTTTGACCAAATAAATGATATTATGACAATTTTGCCTATATTAATTATACCAATGAAAATAGAGAGAGAGAAAAGAGTTGAAAGGTACCCATTCATAAATGAGGGTAAAGTTGAAAATTTACCCCATAATCATTGAGCTACCTACCTCTCTTTGGTATCTGTGATTTGGTCAAAATATACTTATAAATAGGACCAAAGTGGTAATGATCAGTCCATATATAAATCTTCTTTAATTGTTCGGAAATTTTAGAATCTCTATTGTACTGTACACAGAATTTTGATTTGTGAACTGTAAAATTTGACATACATCAAAAACTATATGAACAATTGAACTCGTTCATCAAACATTTGTGTAATGCAGTGGCAGACTTACATTAGTGTCAATGTGGGCAAGTGCAGACACAAAATATATATATAATTTAAAAGAGATTAATTAGTGACAATGTGTGTAGGTAGTGCAGATGGTTAACCCTTTAATCTTCCCCTTAGTCAATAGGTCACGGGTTCGAGCCTCCCAAGCCCCTTTTCCCTCTCTGCCCTATCTCTTTTTCCCCCATTCCCCTGGTTCTCGTTCTCTGCCCTCTCTCATCTCCAATTCTCCATGCAGCCACGCTCTCTGCCTCGTCCGCCGTCGCTCAACCGTCGAACGGCCCTCTCTCGTCTCAAGGTAATTTTCCAGATCCCCCTCTCAACGGTATATTCTCAATCGATTCTGTATAGGACAATCGATTAGGAATCTTGTGCTTCTCTGTTCTCAATTCTCGTGGTTGTCTCTTGTATCCTCCCTAATTCAGGTTAGTTCAATTCTGGAAAATTACTAACTGTATTTGTTGATGCGTGATTATGGTATCAAAGCGATGAATATTGTTCTTTGACATTTAAAGGTCTTGCCGCCGTCAAATCTTTCTGATTTCTATTCTTATGCATTCCGATATTGTTTGACTGGTACAGCAGATGTGTTATTTAAAAATAAATTTTGGGAAATTTCTTTCCTTTTCCTTGTTCTTTTTTTCACCGATGTCTTTTCTCTAATCTCTAGTTTTTTTTCCTTCCAATTTTGGCAGAAGAGAAGCAGAAAAGCATCGACATAGAGAGTGCTATTTTTACAATGTTATTGTGTTTGTTCATGATGGTTTCTGAAAATATTCGGATCTTTTTATGGACATGATTTATACTCTCAGGTTTCTCACGCACTATTGATTGAAGGAGCTTAATCAAATTCAGTTACTTTTCTATGTTCTCCTAGTTCGGTTCCGCTTTTATCCGTCTCTATAGAGTTCTCTTAATTTCCCCTACAACTAAGTTTCATTGAATCGGTTTGATGTTTAAAATATTTTTCCGAATATCGTCTTTTTCATCCTTTGGATGTTAATTTATCTTGTTCTGGATTACTTTCTGATTACTTACTAAATTGATATAGAGTGCGAATTGTTTAGTTGTTTTGGAATTGGAAATCATAGCTTCAGTTGCTTAGGGTGTGCATGGTAACCCTCCGAGAATGATTTTTTTCTTAATTTCTGTGCCCCGGAGCAAAAATGGATGGGAATTATGTTTGGTAAATCCGGTCTTTTTTTTTGTTCCAGAGATGAACCGGTTTATTTTTTGTGTTGGGGAGTGAAAAAAAGAAGCTAAAAATTTCTGCTTCTCTGTTCCAGGGCACCAAATCAGAATTCATTTTTCCCTCAACCTCTCTTCTCTCGAGCGAGTGTCTCTCGCGGCGTCCCTCCTTCTTCGAGCGATAAACCTCAGTCTCATCTCTCTCGCGGCGTCCGCTCCTCCTCCTTCATCAGTCGTCTTCCCTGTGGCTCCGTCTCAAGTTCTCGGATTGTCCTCCTGTCGCTCTCGGCTCCGTCTCAGGCTCTCCGATTCTCCTCCATCCCGGGAACTTACTGAGGTACTCTACTCTTCCTTTCATTTGCTTGCTTCTCCTATGTCCATACATTTAGGTTTTTAGAACTGCTTGCACCAAAGACGCATCCCCATTTTGAAGACTTTATGTTGGGTCTGTGGATGACGGCCCTAGTTAGGAAGAAGGGTGTTTTTTTGGTAACATGGATTTAGGCATTTAGGGTCACCGAATGCGAGAGCAGAGCTACCTTAGTGGAATTAGAGTTGGAATCCAGCGTTCAGTGTGCGTCTGGCATCCATGACTTTTCTAGTTGAAATTTCATTTTAATCTTAACTTTTTATTTGACTAGTTCAATTTCTCGATATCATAAGCATATCTTTGCTTTTTGACATATATGTGGTGTATAGCCTCTGCAATGTAGATATAGCCAAGTATTTAGTGAATATAAGTAATTAGTGAATCTGCGCAAGTATTTATGGATGATATAGCCTCTGCAATGTAGATATAGCCAAGTAATTAGTGAATCTGCGCAAGTATTTATTGATGACCTGCGACTGCTTGTACTATTTCTTATATGTAATGTGAAGTTGAATTTTTGTTCTATTTCTGGAAATTTGCTGCTTGTTTCGTGATGGCCGCCGCGTTTTTCCTATTTTAGAATAGAAGGTAGCGAACTCCTGAAACTGTATCAGGCTAAACTAGATGTTGCGGGGTAAATGAAGAATGAAGGCTTAGGTTATGGGTATGGACCGAGATGGAGCAAGTCCATTGTCACTAAATTTCGTCTTCTCTTCGCATGACCTTTGTTAATTCCTCTCTTATTGTTTTTGTTTCCTTTAATTTAGCTTGAAAATGAGGAATCAAATCTCTCAAGGGTTGTCCATAAGTATATGCAAGGATTTGGGTTAGGCTCTTTGGAAAACGATTGATCTTTCACTTACCTACAATTTTTTCCTTCCTCTTTTATTTCTATCAATTTTAGTATTCCCCCATGGCAGAATTTATTGTCATTGATGTACGGGGATATGAAAATTCAAGCAATATTTACGATGCCTGCTCTACACTTATGAGTCTTCTTGTTCCGTGCATCAGTGCAAAACAATGGTTAAGTGAGATAATCTCCATCAATTGGTGAGTTCCTTCTTCCTCTTTTGCATTGCTGATTTTCGTTACCCTTTTTCTTTTTAGTGCATTACCTTATCAACTTCTTGCCTTAATTTATCTTGGATATGAAAAATCAAAATCAGCGTTGTTCTCTACACACTGAAATTTCTTCATCAACTAAATCCACAAGCTTCACCAGGTTGTCTCGATCTGATATAAATTCTATCTTGTTTCCTTTCATTTACCTTGGACGTGAGCAATCCAATTTTAATGAAGCTTTTTCTAGGCACTCACATTTTTCCTTGAATTTGAACTCGGATCCTAAGTTGAACAGGTCACGTGTTATATACAAATGGCAGCGCTTAAATTTTTCCTTTCCTTTAATTTATTTTCTTAAAGGAAGACATTTTGGAGGTGTAAACATGTCTAGAAAAGCATCCTATCTGAAATATTCACAATCCAAAGTTTATATTAGTTGGTCCTATTCTTATGTCTTTGACATGTTATTAGTAAGGAGAATGGCATCCGAAGGGTTCATGTAATACCCGGATTGTAGTAAATCTAGAAGTTTTGAGATAAAGGAAATTAACGAATATTTTGATAAAGCAAAATCATGAGCTTAAAACTGTTATAGAAAATTGTTATAATTATAGAGTAAATTGTCAAAAAAGTTACAGGAAAATATGATGAACGAATGACTAAAAATGATATAATGGTGATAAAAACAATCTAAAAATATTATGATAAATACCGAAAGATCATGAAAAATTATGAGAAAAATATGGAAGTGTTATCCCTAATTATGAGAATTTAATAAATTATTTCAGAGGAAATAACATGAAGAAAAGTTTAAAAAGCATTTCGGAACCATAAAGTAACGATGGGGTAAACATTGTTAATATTTTACATAGGATATAAAATGACAATGTCAAGATAAAAGTTTGCAAGATAACAATATACTGTAAAATTGGTAAAGATAAATATATGAAGAAACCTGATCCTAAAAAGATCACTAAACGAAGAAATTAGGTCGATTAAGCCCTAACGGCGAGGGTAAAACGAGAATTTTTGGTAAAAAATATTATATTTTTAAAAAATGGAAAAAAATTATAGAAAAATAAATAAATCTGAATTTTTAAAAGAGGGGGCCGAAATTCTAAGTATTTTTAATTAAAAATAATTGTTTAAATAATTAAAATGGTAATTAGAATAAAATAATAATATAATGCGGTGAGTCACCTATATAGGCGGGATTCCGGGGAAAAGTTAGAAATAAATTCTACAGGTAAACAGAGGTAAAAGTCTTTTCAGACTGATCAAATTAAGTACAAGTGAAATTCTACACGAAGAAAGAATTTACCGTGACGTCGATTCCGCAACCGAAAACCCTAATTTCAAATAAGACGAAAAGTTGATCGGATAGAGTGGAGTCAGATAGGCAAAGTGAGAACCTATAGAAACAATTGTGTCTTTTTAAACACGAGATTAAGTTAGGCAACAACCGGACGTTTTACGATTGTGAATTGTTGTCCGAAGTTGGTTCTATCGGAAGCGATTTCCGAATCGGGACGCGTTTGTCCGAATATCTTCCGACGCACCGGAGAATACCTGGATATGATCAAAAAGAGGATCCAAATAGATAATATGAAAGAGGATGAAAAGATCTTCAAAGTTACACGCCCGGATTTTTGAGTTTCTGCGAAATCGCGCGAAACGGACACCGATCGAGTAGCTTTATCGGCCGGAGGCCATAAAGCAAGAGCCATCATGGATGACAACTCATCCATTGACTTTAGGGCTCTTAGATTTCGATCTTGACCATGGATGGCCAAGAGTGTTTTGTCCTCAAAATGCGATCCTACGGTCCATATTCGTCAAGATCGAAGTTCAAATTATTTACCGTTCGCCATCCGTCTCTTCTATAAATACCAAGCTCCTCTTCTTCATTTCTCGCACCAAAAATCTGCCTCTTAGAGAGAAGTTAGAGAGAGAAGCTCGGAGAAAGTCTCGAGCAAAGTCTCGGGTAAGTTCTTCGGTCCCTGGTCTTTAGTTTCGGTAGTTCTTTCGGTAGATATAGTAGGAATGCTAGATTTATCTTTAATTTTTCAAGATAGTCTAGATATCATATTTAGGGGTAAATATGATATATATTTCGAAAATATGATGAGGGAAAAGATCTCGTCAAAATTCTAGAGAGATAGAAAAACACAATAAGCTCCGCGAAATTCCGCCGATTAGGGGTTCGGGGCAAAATGGTAATTTGTACCTAAAATGCCCGTTATGCTGCTAAAAGTTGTTAAATATTATCCTTATAGGATATCTCGAGATAATCGTACCATTGCCGAGCCGTTGTGCCGCCGTCACACCGCCGTTTTTCCCGTCGGAAATTTACCGTTTTTCCATAAAAGTTCCGTTGTACCGCCAAAAAGGTACGTTCGCGTCTGCATCGTAACACTAACTCGATGGTTATTGTATGATTATATATGTTTGTTGTTGTAGCATACGTGGTTATGTTATATACACGGTTATGTCACATACGTGGTTATGTCACATACGAGGTTATTATTCCGTATCATACGTGGTTATGTTACATACGTGGTTATTATCTTACATACGTGGTTATGTATTTTTAATCATACATCTGTTATGGACTGTTGTATTGATTTCTGCTGTCGTGTATATGTAGTCGTATTTAAGCATGAGGTTAACAGTTACCTGAGATCCAAATTGTAATTGGATCTCGCCCTCTTATCATAGCGTCAGTTCGGAAGAACCGAGGACCGAGGAGAAAGGCGAGGCCGTACGAGTCCCGATCAAGACTTTCTTCGGGTGTTATTCATTTTGAAAACTCTCGGTCAATGTACCGCTTCAGAATCAGCCGGACTTACGGCAATTTGAATAAATGTATCGCTTACTCAATTGCTCCGATGCTCTACTCGATGAAAAAAATATATTGCTTTTGAAAATGGGATGTTACGGTTTGGTATCGAGCGTAGTCCCGGCATTGATATGACTATGTTATTACGGACGTATGGTAGGACAGTTAAGGCTAGTCTATGTGGGTGTGGCCAATCGGTCGCCATAGAGTTGGTGAGGTCCCCATGATAGACACTTATCCGCCATTCCGTTCGGTTAACGGAGTTATGTTCAAATCAGCCTTTTTAAAGAGCATGTTTTTGAAAATGAGTACCGATATAGCCCTAAGTCGATGTACCGATCGCACCGGTATACCATTACGAACCGGTGTACCACCGTCGGTGCATCATTCTAACCTAATCGCGTAAATCCATCGTCCATATTCATATTTGATATCGACCACGATTAATTTCGATAATCGTCGGTTGTACCGGACGACTATTCCGTCCTAGCGCAGAGCTTATATGTGGAGCTAGGCCACGCCGGATGAAACTCCGAGACCAACAAGGATAAGTACATGTAGTATTTGACTCATGTAGAGGAACTCCCGATACGAAATTCCGTACCCGTTTTCGAGTAGACCGAATCAACGAAATCCTAAACAAAGGGAAATAGTACGAGTGTCCGTTCGTTTGTAGTATTAGTGTGATAAAGTCTGCGATAGACTAATCATTGTCTTTTTAAATCTAACGTTTTCCCTAATAAAGGAGAAAGAACGAGACATGACAAATTTAAGAGGAGCCGGAGCTCCCAGAGGCAGAGGTAGAGGAAGACAGCCACGAATAATCTCCAGAGAGGATCCGCATAACTATCTCTCAATAGGAATCTACTTTAGATATTATACAACACGGGTGCTAATCACTCAGCATGTCCGATAAATAGGCGAATCATTTTGGGATACATACATACCTTACAATCTAGTAGTAGTTACACCATTGGGTGTGAACTATTTTGCTTAATAAAGCATGTCTAAATTCCAAGTCGAATATATATCTCGTTCAAAATTTCTGTCTCACAAACATCGACGACATTCTCAAAATCTGTAGGACTAGCAGTGATCAATAAAATGATCAAACGATGACGAGGGGATTGAGTCCTTATTCTAAAAACAACCTAGACACAAATAAAATCTCTCTGACAAATATTCCTTCAGAAAAGAAAAGTCAAAATTCACTATGAAGTTGATGCCTAACATTGGATCAACATCTAAAACACCATATCAAATGCTACCGAACAAAGCACGAGAGTTTGTGACTTTGTATCAATCATCGCAGGATGGACAAAATGACTATCATGAACACATACCCACTTTCCATGATCTACGAGTTACTCAGTTTTGTAATCCCTACGTTTTGGCAAGAGTTGACGAATGCTCTAACACCATTTAGTTGTACATCAAAAATAGAAATAATAACATAGATATTTAGTTTATGGATCTAGCGGGATAGTACCGTAGATTCATGCCGAAATTTTTCATAATCGTTGATAAAGCTTGAAGAGTAAGACTTAAATCATTGTGTAGAACACAGATCGTGAGATGAGCTTGCATAGATCGAGAACGAATTTGGTCACAAAGACCAAGAGTTGGTTATCCGGATCCAAGTAGATGTTATAGATTTGGTCGTGGTGCCATTAGATATGGATCGAGATATGTCTTGTCAGCGGAGACATGCGTGATGACTTACGCCTCTCGCCTATTGAAGCCTCTCAAGTTGAACTAATCGATGTAAGACCTAGAGTTAGTGAGTATTGTATAGAATTGTACTGCTAACACAAGTGTTTGAAGTACCTTTTGAGTTGAAAGAAACTCGGGAAAGGACAATAAGTCCTGTGTTTTAATGGATGAAAAGTCTTGTGTTCGAAAACTACACCTGAGTACAGGGTGAAAGAAATCGTTAAGATACATGTATAGTAAGGAATTCCCTATGGTTTGATAAATAGTTATCTTACTTGTCGCGAAAAGTTTAGTTTCCAATGCATATTTCTTAGTTACTACGATCAGACTGCGATCGTGTCATTGAGTAGGAGGTATCTTGTGTTGTCATGGTGTATGGGCGTCATGGAAACATTTAAGGTATCTTGTGTTACCATGATGTATGGGCGTCATGGAGACATTTTGATATCTCGGTATTGACCAGGGTATATGGGTGCCACGGAAAATACTAAATATCAAAGTACAAAATGACAAGATCTTGACGGTCAAACCCGAGCAAATTCTCGATCATCAAGTGGAGCGGCCGACATATAGAGAAAAGTTCAAGCGAATAAGTCGTGGAGCCTGGTTGCATGCGCAGAGACGCGGTGCGTAAAACTAGGCCGAGGTATCTTACGTCGTCACGGACGTGGTTGCTAAGGAGACAGTTTTGGCACGTGGTTGCTAAGGAGCGAATAAGTCCGAAGTGTAGTTAGTACAAGAGTCTAAATTGGTATAGAGCAAATTTCGAGGGCGAAATTTTATTTAACTGAGGGGAGAAATGTAATACCGGATTGTAGTAAATCTAGAAGTTTTGAGATAAAGGAAATTAACGAATATTTTGATAAAGCAAAATCATGAGCTTAAAACTGTTATAGAAAATTGTTATAATTATAGAGTAAATTGTCAAAAAAGTTAGGGGAAAATATGATGAATGAATGACTAAAAATGATATAATGGTGATAAAAACAGGTCTAAAAATATTATGATAAATATTTGAAAGATCATGAAAAATTATGAGAAAAATATGGAAGTGTTATCCCTAATTATGAGAATTTAATAAATTATTTTAGAGGAAATAACATGAAGAAAAGTTTAAAAAGCATTTTCGGAACCATAAAGTAATGATGGGGTAAACATTGTTAATATTTTACATAGGATATAAAATGACAATGTCAAGATAAAAGTTTGCAAGATAACAATATACTGTAAAATTGGTAAAGATAAATATATGAAGAAACCTGATCCTAAAAAGATCACTAAACGAAGAAATTAGGTCCGATTAAGCCCTAACGGGCAAGGGTAAAACGAGAATTTTTGGTAAAAAATATTATATTTTTAAAAAATGGAAAAAAATTATAGAAAAATAAATAAATCTGAATTTTTAAAAGAGGGGGCCGAAATTCTAAGTATTTTTAATTAAAAAGAATTGTTTAAATAATTAAAATGGTAATTAGAATAAAATAATAATATAATGCGGTGAGTCGCCTTATAGCGCAGGGGGAAAAGTTAGAAATAAATTCTACAGGTAAACCAGAGGTAAAAGTCTTTTCGACTGATCAAATTAAGTACAAGTGAAATTCTACACGAAGAAAGAATTTACCGTGACGTCGATTCCGCAACCGAAAAACCCTAATTTCAAATAAGACGAAAAGTTGATCAGATAGAGTGGAGTCGATAGGCAAAGTGAGAACCTATAGAAACAATTGTGTCTTTTTAAACACGAGATTAAGTTAGGCAACAACCGGACGTTTTACGATTTCGGCTGAATTGTTGTCCGTAAGTTGGTTCTATCGGGAAGCGATTTCCAGTAATCGGACGCTTTTGTCCGAATATCTTCCGACGCACCGGAGAATACCGGATATGATCAAAAAGAGGATCCAAATAGATAATATGAAAGAGGATGGAAAGATCTTCAAAGTTACACGCCGGATTTTTGAGTTTCGCGAAATCGCGCGAAACGGATACCGATCGAGTAGCTTTTTATCGGCCGGGAGGCCATAAAGCAAGAGCCATCATGGATGACAACTCATCCATTGACTTTAGGGCTCTTAGATTTCGATCTTGACCATGGATGGCCAAGAGTGTTTTGTCCTCAAAAATGCGATCCTACGGTCCATATTCGTCAAGACTGAAGTTCAAATTATTTACCGTTCTGCCATCCGTCTCTTCTATAAATACCAAGCTCCTCTTCTTCATTTCTCGCACCAAAAATCTGCCTCTTAGAGAGAAGTTAGAGAGAGAAGCTCGGAGAAAGTCTCGAGCAAAGTCTCGGGTAAGTTCTTCGGTCCCCGGTCTTTAGTTTCGGTAGTTCTTTCGGTAGATATAGTAGGAATGCTAGATTTATCTTTAATTTTTCAAGATAGTCTAGATATCATATTTAGGGGTAAATATGATATATATTTCGAAAATATGATGAGGGAAAAGATCATGTCAAAATTCTAGAGAGATAGAGCGAAAAAATAAGCTCCGGCGAAATTCCGCCGATTAGGGGTCGGGGGCAAAATGGTAATTTGTACCTAAAATGCCCGTTATGCTGCTAAAAGTTGTTAAATATTATCCTTATAGGATATCTCGAGATAATCGTACCATTTGTCGAGCCATTTGTTGTGCCGCCGTCACACCGTTGTTTTCCATTGTCGGAAATTTACCGTTTTTCCGTAAAAGTTCCGTTGTACCGCCAAAAAGGTACGTTCGCGTCGTAACACTAACTCGATGGTTATTGTATGATTATATATGTTTGTTGTTGTAGCATACGTGGTTATGTTATATACACGGTTATGTCACATACGTGGTTATGTCACATACGAGGTTATTATTGCCGTATCATACGTGGTTATGTTACATACGTGGTTATTATCTTACATACGTGGTTATGTATTTTTAATCATACATCTCGTTATGGACTGTTGTATTGATTGCTTTTTCGTGTATATGTAGTCGTATTTAAGCATGAGGTTAACCGTTACTCCGAGATCCAAATTGTAATTGGATCTCGCTCTTATCATAGCGTCGGGTTCAAGAACCGAGGACCGAGGAGAAAGGCGAGCAGCCGTACGAGTCCCGACGAAGACTTTCTTCGGGTGTTATTCATTTTGAAAACTCTCGGTCAATGTACCGCTTCGTCAGAATCAGCCGGACTTACGGCAATTTGAATAAATGTATCGGTTACTCAATTGCTCCGATGCTCTACTCTGATGAAAAAAAAATATATTGCTTTTGAAAATGGGATGTTACAGTTCACAGCAAGATAGACTGATAAAAACACAATTATCTTTGTTACTTTGATGGTTAAGGAAGTAAAAAAAAGGGAATAGAACAACCTCTACTTTCAGCAAGAAAGTATGGAATAGCATGAAAGATGAATTTACAAAACAAACAGGGCTTGTTTACTCACTTCCTCAACTGAAAAACAAGATGGGTAAACTTAGAACAGAATATTCAAGTTTCAAGAAATTACTAAGCATATCTGGTTTTGGTTGGAACACTGTTTTGAAAACTGCAACAACCGAGGATTCATCTTTATGGGATGTTCATATTAAGGTAACTTTTAACATAGTGTCCCATATACTTTCTCATAAATTTGTTGATTTTTTTTTAACAGTGTCAGGTAAATCTTTTGTACAGGATAATCCTCAATGGGAGAAATTTCGGAAGAATGGCCTTCCTTATTGGGAACAGTTAGTTGACATATTTGGGGATGTATATGCAAGTGGAGATAATGGCGTGGGAAATGCTGAGGCACACATTATTTCAGATGGAGATGGTGATAATAATGATAGTCATGTTGAGACGACTAGCCCTGTACTACACAGACAAGAATATGAAGAAGATGAGCATATGCTTAATGATGAGTTATTTGCATCTGATCCTGTTGAGACGCCCAATCCTGTACTACATAAACAAGATAGGACCCCAATGCAAAGCGTAGAAGACGTAGTGGGAATAAAGATGAGCATATTGTAATGGCATGTCAAGCCATTCAGGATCTGGTTAATATTAGACAAAAGCAATGCGACGATAATATTACTAATTCTACTACTGCAAAAGTGAATGAGGATCCATACTCAATTGAGGCTGCAATGGATGTATTGAATGACATGGTGGGATTGGAGGATGAAGCGTACTGCAAAGCTGTTGATCGAATGGTTGAGAGCCAAGCTTGGAGAGTGACCTTTATAAAGGCTCCTCCTGAGAGGAGAGCTGCTTTACTCATCCAAATTCTTAAATGAATGCAATTATGTTACAACTTTTTAATTGTCTTTGTTTAATGGCATTGAAGACCATATTTTAATTTTGATTTTTCTTATGACTATGATGTGGATCTTTTTTGTTTGTTTAATGTGATGTATGCTTTTTGAACTATGCTAGTATGAAGTTATTGATGATTATTTGTATTGATGCAGTATTCTCATGGCTGGTGCTCATATTGACGATGAATCAATAGATGAAGATCTTGTTATATCAAACTGGTTGAATATTATTATTAATAATTCATTACATACCAAAGAACCAATTAGAGATAGTAGCTTGACAGGTGCTGAATGGGTTGTGGAACTTAGGTTTGGCCACTCAGATAGAATATATGAAGCATTTAGAATGGAAAGATTTGTGTTCAACAAACTTTGTACACTGATGACACAAAAAGGTTTGGTTAGCGAGATAGTAGATATGTTAGGGTTGATGAACAATTAGGAATTTTTTTGTACTTGATTGGACATGGGAGTTCAAATAGGAATGTTTGTGAGAGATTTCAGCGCTCAGGGGAAACAATTAGCAAGTATTTCTGCAAAGTGTTGAAAGCGATGCTTCAATTAGCACATGAGATCATTAAACCACCTCCTTTAGATATGGTTCCAAAGGAAATTAGGGACAATCCTAAGCATTTCCCATATTTCAAGGTAAGTTTTTCATAAGCATTTACGTTTTTTTCAGTTTTTTTTTTGGTAAAATATTTTTCATTTTAATATTTAATTTTCAATATTAGGATTGTATTGGCGCAATAGATGGCACTCACGTAAGTTCTACATTACCTGAGAATAAGCAAATACCATTTAGAGGCAGTGAAACAAATTACAACCCAAAATGTCATGTGTGCATGTTCCTTTGACATGAAGTTCACTTTTGTGTATGCCGGATGGGAAGGATCTCGCAAATGATTGTCGCATTTTTACTCGCGCTTGAAACTCCTAGGTTGGAATTCCCTCATCCCCCACCAGGTACGATGAGTTTGTACAGCAAAGTGAATGACATTTTCCTTTAGTTTCACATTTGATTGTCCTTATTATTATTGCAATTTATTTTTTGGTAAATTTTTGTCAACGTGTAGGAAAATTTTATGTCGTTGATTCTGGATACCCAACAAGGGATGGTTATTTAACACCATTCAAAGGAGAGCGCTACCATTTGAATGACTATAGAGGAAGGCGAAATCAACCCAGATCAACTAAGGAGTTGTTCAACCATAGGCACTCTTCTTTAAGAAATGTAATCGAACGGTCATTTGGAGCTTTGAAGAATAGGTTCCCAATTTTACGTAAAATGCCTCCATTTGCATTTCTAAGCAAGCTCTCCTTGTGATTGCATGTTGTGCAAGACATAACTTTATTAGGGATCATCGATAGCGAGACAAAAATCTAGCACATTATGCAAATCCCAACATGGCAGCAGCAACCCATACATCTGCAGCTATAGATGATGAAGGCTCTTCAGATCAAGTGACTGAAATAAACATTATTAAGAAAACTATTGCAAACCAATTAGCTAGAGACAATCAGTTGCCCCCAATATGATGTTGATAGATTAAGAGACATTCGAAATACATTGGAGACTTGTCATATATTTTTGTTCAATTCAACATCAATTATTTTTGCTTTAAATTATTGTGGTATCATGAAAATTTAGTTGAGTCACGTGACTAATGTAGATATATTTATTTATTCATTTGTATAATTAATATTAAGGTAATAATATGGTATTAAAAAATGAGAGCAAAACGTAAATAAATATATTATTTTTTTAGACATGAAATTATGGCATTTTAGTCAAAATATACCCCAATTTATTATTTTATACCGTTGATGAAACCTGTAAACAAAAAATAAAGAAATAAATTTGTATTGTATAATTCTAATTCTCGAAATAAAAATAAAAATGTGTTAACAAACGTAATTCTGATTCTCAGAATGAAAAAAAAAATGTGTTACCAAACGTATTTCTGATTCTCAGAGTAAAAATAAAATGAGTTACCAAACGTCATTCTGATTCTCATAACTCTTCCCATGCACAGAATCAGAAAAAACTGTTTCATCTCAGAAACAGTGTCGGGGAGCAGAATGGTTGCCATGCACACCCTTAGTGTCCCTGTATGAAAAAAGATACAATCTTATAGGTTTCGATAGAGGAAGCATTGAGATGAGCTAGTTTATAGGTTGCAACATGTTCCCTAATCTTGTCAAACTTTTTTTCTTCCAGAAAATGTCCATACAATCTTATAGGTTTCAAAGAATGCTTTTGTAATCGTTCTGATGTAAAGGTTAGTTGACTCTTGATTATTATTTTTCTATGTTAAGTTGAAGTTTTCTTTTCTTTTATTGTTTATATTCTTTTGTTTTTTAATGCGTTTAAAATTTTCCTTAAAAAAAAAATTCGGGGGCGCTACCCCCGAATCCCACCACTAATTGTGCACCCATAAACCTATAATCCTGGTTTCACCACTGGTATAATGCATGGCGCCTATATGTATTGGTAACCACTACGAACACGTATTGAATTTCAAAGATTTCATAGACCTACAAACTACGGCTTTGATGCTTTAATATAAGACGTGTTCTGGAAAGTTTTTATGGTCTTCAATATACGTCACTTTATTAGAAATAGTCAATAACATTAAATTATTCATTTTTACAAATACCCTAATAATCGTAGAGAGAGAGATTATGTAAGAAAGAAATATAAGTAATTACAACACATGATTGTAATACCCTAATTTTCATAATTCATGTAAACATTATATTTTTGGTAAATAAATTAGCAAAATACAAAGGTGAATATGTGTCTCAAAGAAATATAGTCTATTGATTATATTTTTGTCCAAATTTCACTTTGGAATTAATTAACCAATGGTTGATTAATGAGACCACATATTAGGAGCTATAAAATGTGACATAAAATCACATGAAATAATAATAAATGCTCATAAAACATGAAAAGGGAATAGGAAAATACTTAGTTTAATTGTTATCTATTTACAATTATCCTTAACAAAATAAGCTTGCACTAATTGAGATTGGTTGCATAATTCTTCAAGATGATTAGAGGCAAATTAAGATCATCAAAGGGGCCTGATTATATTCAAAAATAATTAAGCCAAAGAGAATGAAAAAATACTTGTCTAAATAAGCACTAATTACCATGGATAAGCTAACAAATAAATTATGCAATGGGATATGTAATTAGTGCACCTATAAACACTTGATTAAGGGAATAAATTAAGCCTCAATAAGCCCCCAAATGTCTAGCACGTCCAGCTGATGAGAAGAGATGGAAATCTTAATTAATTAGAGTTGAAAAGTCAAACTTTTCAACTAACCAATGAAAAGCAATGAAATAGCCAATATTTTGCTAATGGAAAAAGCATATTTAATGGTTAAAGAAAAGGAGCTTGTCGGCACACAATGGAGGGGTGGAGATTGAATTTCATAAAGTGAATATTGATCCAAAGGATGTAAGGAAGGAAGAAACTTTGGACTACTTGGTGAATTACTAATTTAACATTGAGGTTTTGTCTATAAATAGAAGGCTTCTCCTCTTCATTTCTTCACACCAAACTCATATCAAAATGGTTGAGTTTAAGAGAAGAGTGAAATTCTTGGAGCAAGGAGAAGGAGTAAGAACTTCAAGGGTAAGTTATCTAGTTCTTGAGTTTTAGCTTTTAGTTCTTAGTATAAATGTAGGTTAATCTAGAAAATTAGAGAATAAATTCCTATACTTGTTTTTAAGCCTCCTTGCATTGAAAAATGTCTAATGAGGTAAAAACATGTTGGGAAATAAATTTTAGATATTAATGGAACAAGATTGTGAAAATTGTAGAATTTTCAATAACTTAAGTCCTATGCAAGCAGTGAAATTGATGCTATTATTTTATGTAGCAAATTAAGTCATTAAATCATGAAATTTTACAGGGATAAAGTAGACATGTAAGGGTTTCGAAATATATAAAATAAGAAGCATTTTGAGTTCTACACAAGGAGTAATATATTTTTGAAGTTAAGCCATTTTTTGGGATTAAAACTGGATAGCATTGATAAAATATTAAACTGGGAATGATTCTTGATGTTCTATATTTTTGGAATATTTTTCCTTGAAAATATACATGTCAAGGGTCATGAGGAAGTTTACAAAACCTCATTTTGATTTTTGTAGAATTAATTATGATTTTTCAAAGTTGCTGAAAAATCTGCCCAGAAAATCCAGCATTTCATTTTTGAGAAAATGTAAGGGTAAAAATGAGATAAATAATCCACTAAGGGTAAAAAGGTAAAAAGAGATAGAAATAACCCTTTAGGATATTATTCTAAGAAATATGATATTTATCACAATATCATATAATAATCCGACGATAATATATAGGATATCTGGGAAGTCCAGAGTCGGATTCAAAGGTCGGGCATGTTGGTAACTACGCAGTGAAAGGTACGGACGCGTACTGTAACTTTAACTCTGATGTGTCTTATATGCATGTATATAATTGAATGATTCATGAAGTGATGGACAAGACTAGGTATTGGGTCATGCACCGTGACTAAGTTATTGGCCTTATATTAGTCACATGTTTATATACAGTCAGTTTGTGCGGGTTATAGTCATGATAATGCCGTATGGTTGTTTTCCTAGCGCTGAGGACACGTGGATTCGTGGCTGATCAAACCATATTTTTATATGAATTTACATGATTAAATTGGGATTTTTAATGGACTTTATCATAGTTTTTGAGCTTAAAATGCTTTTCTTATGATAAATTGGGATTAGGAGTAAATATGTTAAATTAGGGCTAAAAAGGGCAAAATTGTCAAAAAAAAATGTATTTACTCTTAATCATTGATTTTAATGAGAATATTTGATGTTAGATGATTATTTTGATTGTAGATGCTTGAAAAGATTAAATCAATTTGAAAATGAAAGTTTAAACTCAAGTTTTAAAAGTTTCAGTTTGGTCCCTACTCCAAGATTTTTTTAACTTTTCACTTTGGTCCCTGTGGTTAAGCTCTGCGTTTTGAATGTTATGAATTAGGTCAGAATAGCAGCTGAAGGAAAGGCGAGCTGGGGGGAATTAGGAATTGGAGACCCGACAGATTTAATAAAAGAGAAGTTCGATCCAGCGCCGCAGGAAAGGGGGAGACATTCGGACTTCATCGTTCTTCTTCCTCTCCAACACCTTCGACCTCTTCCTTCCTCTCGCCGGCGGCATCATCCATCACCAAGTCCGCCGGCGAGTTTCGCCATCACACCCACCTTCCGCCACCATCTTGGTCGGAATCTGCATAACAGAAACAGAGGAGAGAGAGACCTTCACGCAGACCACCAGAGCTGAGGGATCGACATGGGCTTCGACGGAAGAAGAGGAGAGACCATTCAGCGTTGATTCCCTCCGTCACCGTTGCCGGAATCGCGCCTCCACCACCGTCGGCTCTCTGAACACACCACCACCATCGCAACTCCAAACACTGCCATCTCCACCATTTCCGAACCAACCCGAACCAGAGCGCCGAGACCTTCACGCGACAAAGACCTATCATCTTCTTACTTCATTTTGAACACGTGACCTTCACGCAGACAAGTCGATCTTCTCCCTCTTTCCTCTCTCTCACTTCGGCATCACCATCATCTAACCACCGACCACCATCATCTCTGCTCACTTCAGATTTTCCAACAACCCTCACACTCTCATATTCACCTTCAGCTTCTTCCATTTGGCCTCACTCACTCTTCCACATCATTTTCCCATTTACTGTCCACTTCCTACTTCTTGTATCGTTTGATTTTTTTCTTATGGTGGTTGGTTTGCTTGGGAGCTTTGTGGTGACAATG
Source organism: Acacia melanoxylon (assembly GCA_019022615.1). Taxonomy (NCBI): domain Eukaryota; kingdom Viridiplantae; phylum Streptophyta; class Magnoliopsida; order Fabales; family Fabaceae; genus Acacia; species Acacia melanoxylon. The sequence goes on from JAFJYJ010000003.1 coordinate 19,703,348, forward strand.
CTTGGTTTAATTAAAGTCTTAAGAGGCTGATGCTTTAACTCTTGGAGATGGATTTGTGCTTGAGTTCCAGACTTGCAAACAGATAGGGGAGTTTATTTCTTCAATCTATTTTCTCTAATTACATTTTAATTTCCTAGTTTTAGGAATATTTGTTGTATTTGTTGAGACTTAGTTTATCCGTTTGGAAAACTTTGTGGATTGAACCTATGTGATTGGATTGAATTTTGTGGTTTGTTGAATTTATAAATTTGAATTTCCCTATTGATTCAGTGAAATTGTGTTTTCTACGTGGTATTGTTATATAGTATAATTGAATTGGATTAATTGAGTGGCGTGGTATCGCATTCATATTAAGAGGAAGCAAGTTGCATTAATTTAATCCTAATCACACACTAAGTGGTTTTAAACAATATCTCAAGAGGTAGTAGTTAGCTACGGTAGTAGGAGCTACTATTAATTGAGAATATTGGACTCAAGTGGTATCTTGGGGTTTTTCATCTAGACTTAGTGAAAATTTACTCATACATTTTATTGAACTAGGATAGTCACTATTCCATTTCCAAGAGCATCCAATATACATTTCATTCTCCATTTCATTTTATAAAGAAAATACCAAAAACAATAGTTAGGATTTAATTAAATTGCATTGCTTAATTTAGTTTATTAATTTAAAAATCCAAAATCAATGTTCCCCTTGTTTTAATTGCATTTGCATGACATTTAGATCACTTAGGATTCAATAAAAGGCTCCTCGAAAGAGAGAACGATCCTAGGTTTGCCTATACGCAATCCTTGGTTATTTTTGATTGTGGACCCCAAGGCTAGGGGTGAGCATTCGGTGTTCGGTTCGGTTTTTCGGTAAAAACCGAACAACCGAATTGAAGGCATTTTGATGACCGAACCAAAACTGAACAACCGAAATGACCGAAACCAAACAACCGACTAATTTCGGTTCGGTTTTTAGTGTAGTTCGGTTATTTAGCTTTTCCTACTACAAGCCCGTCCAATGCAAAAAAAAACTGCACCCAAGTAAAAATTCTAACAGCAAAAAAAAAATTAAGTGAGCACACACAGATTAGCATATCAGAAACACTGAGGATTATTCCAGAAAATAGCAAGAAAATCAACGGCCAGTTGCAGATCAGAAAGATGAAGAAGAAGAGGTACAATTAGCAGATCAGAAAGATGAAGAAGAAGAAGAGGAAGGAGAGAAGAGCGATTGAGTGAGCACACACAAAGACTTGCTGAAGAGAGAGAAGACGGAGCTAAGCACTGAAAAATGCAAGCCAAGCACTCATCGGGAAGATCAGATATGAAAACAGGGACGGAATCGGTGACCTCATGACGTGAAACGTCGCAATCATCGACGAGCACCGGAGAAACTAGGGCCGTTGATCTAGTCTTGGAGCGGGAACCATGAGAATTTTGGGACGCTGCTTAGCCCATCCACGGAGATATCTGGAACAGACGGTCGATATGGGCAGCCAGAGTCTCATCGGAGCTCGGCGGAGTGAAAAGCAGAGGTGACGTTGCCGAGAGAAGAGGAATAGCCGACTGAGGACTGGAGGAAGCTTTTTGCTCGGGCGACTGGAGGAAGGTTGGAGGAAAGGAACTAGGTTAAAGATTTGAGGACTGAAGTGGACTTGGGCCGAATAAATAATGAAATGGGCCTATAGTCTTTAATTTTTTTTGTGAAAAGATGAAACAAGGCTGATACTTTTTGATTTAAGAGAAAAAAATACAAAATATTGATAATTTCGGTTTTAACCGATTTTTTTCAGAAAAACCGCACCGAAACCGAACAACCAAAATAAGGAAAATAAAAAAACCGAACCGAAAACCGGAAAAACCGAACCGAAAAAATCGAACACCGAATTAGTCGGTTCGGTTTTCGGTTTCGGTTTTGATTTGCTCACCCCTACCCAAGGCTAAAGAGACAAAAATCCACTCATCAGTGGCACAGGGTGAGTGTGCAAACGTTGCGAACATTACATTTGTTGTGTGTTATGTATTGTTTTGCTGTTAACATTACATGTGTTGTGTGCTATGTATTGTTGTAACCTTACATCTGCTGTGTGCTATGTATGGTTAATGCTGAAATGTAAATGAATATCTGTCATATATGCTGTTATTACTTGAGCATGAGGTTAACTGTTACCTGAGATTCAATGGGTATTGAATCTCAGCCTTGACTAAAAGTTCAGGAAAGGAACCTGGATCTGAGAAAGCGACGTGGATAGAGCTGAGAAGAGGCACTGGTGGACGAAGCTGTGAAGAGGCACCGGTCGAGACAAGAGTCTAAAGAAGTTGATAGGACTAGTTTCTGGCATGAATCCGATAGAATTGTTTCAAATCATTTGGTGCTTAAACTAAGAAATGGTCGGTCTATGTGGTTCAGTCATAAATCGCCGTGAAAGACGGGGAGACTTCCTCTAGACTTTACCCGGCCTGGACAATGGGTTTGATTAATTGTATTGGGTTCCAAACCACAAGTCTAGTTAAGGCTTGGTTTAAGATTATGTTGGAGTTTTACTTATACAAGTACCGAATTATTGTATCACATGAATATTCCTTCGGGAAATTTTTAATATAACCAACTTATGCCTGGGCATTTTATATCAGTTACTCATTATCCAAATGTAAGTACATGTTCTCCGTTCCGCATTACTCTGAGTTGTAGCACCGTATTCCTAGATACTACGTGTCAACGGACATAGTAAGTAGTATGGAATTTGGGGTCTTACATTGATTTTGATTTGGAGGTTAGTCTTGGACAGTAATAATTTCTTACCATTTTAAAGATATAAACTACTTTTTTTAATTATAGTGAAGTAGTTAGAAATTATTTATACTCCCTCCTGTCGTTATTAAAAGGCATTTCATAGACCTAAAAACTACCCCTTTGGTCGGGTCAGGTTTCTCTCATTATCATTTTCTCATTATCTCTCATAATCTTTAAATCATATCCGTCCAATCAATCTGAAAAGTCACGATATTACTTTAACTTTTCTCTCATCTTCCCAACCAACGGTTGAGATTGGCTAATGAGAGATTATGAGAAGAAGGGATCATGAGAGGATCCACTCCCCCCTTTGGTCCTACTCCCACCTATTTATAAGTTTTGAAAAAAAAAATTGATCCTTATTATAAATTGTAACATCCCATTTTCAAAAGCAGTATATATATTTTTTTCATCAGAGTAGAGCATCGGAGCGATTGAGTAACAGATACATATATTTCAAAATGCCGTAAGTCTGGCTAATTACAGAAACGGTACAATAATCGAGTGTTTTCAAAAGTAAACAACAACAGAAATGTCTCCCCGGCAATACTCATGCCGTGGCAACGAGAGATAGTCTTCGCCTTCCAGCTTTCGTTGTCAGTACTCTTTAGATACGACAAATATCGTGACAGATTGGTGAACCGGGCATAGTAATTGTCAAAGGATTCCTCGGAACCTTGCTTGATATGGAGAAACTCCTCCTCCTTGATCACTTGCGTTGAGGGAGGCAAATACTATTCATTGAATTTTTCCAGGAACTTCTCCCAAGTAACAGGGCAATAACGTGTTTGCAACGTGGTAGCTACGCTTTTCCACCATCTATGCACATCGCCTTCGAGTTTATAAATAGCAAGTTGAGCCTTCCGATTATCCGGGCAGTCCATGACTTCGAATATTTTGTCTAGACTCATCACCAATCTTGACCAAATCGTTCTTCCCATGGAAACCAGCGGCTTGAGTTTGCAAAATTGCGTGACCCGGTGTTGTGTGGCCTCCACTACTCTTCCTCGTCGAGGAGGTGATCGCAACTGTCGACTCCTCTACCTCTTCTTCACGTTCCTCACTTTGCTCCTCATCTTCTTCTTCCTCAAAGCATTTCGATCCTCTATTTGTCTCTCAGCTTGTCTTTCCCGCCTTTCTTCCAGAAGTTCATCAACAAGAGTCCTCAGTTCATGTAGAGTTCCCCTCATCTCCTGCATTTCTGTAATACCCGGGTAATTATTTATCTGGAATATTATATTTCGATAAATAATACCTATTGAAAATAGGTGAATATGTGGTTTCAAATAATAAGTAATAATTATCTTATTTCCTAAGGTAATTTCTATTGAAATTAGGGTGAATAAAGAGCTAAAAATCCCTAAATGCAATTGTGGGCCATAAAATACCCCGAAAATATTATGATAAATCCTAAGAGGCAATGAAATATTTATTAAAAATTGGAGAATATGTTGTCTCTAATTTAGGTAATTTTTGGGATTAATTTCCTTGGAAAATATTGAGGCAAGATTTAATATTATTTTGGGGATCATAATTGACCCCATGATTTTTAATATTTTACATGGGATATAAAATACCAATGTAAGTAAAATAATTGTGAGATAATGATTTATCCTAATTAAGAAAATTATCAAAAATTAGTAAGTGGCTAATCTGGTAATTAATGGGATAATTAAGGTATAAAGTAAATGAATTAAAAATAATTTAAATAATTATTTTTAATTGGAGAAATTCGAAATTATTAAATAAATAAAAAATAAAAATAATAAAATATTAATAAAATATTTTATGCTTAGAAAAATAAATAAAAAATAAAAGAAAAAAATCATGATATTTTTGTAAAATTGTATTATTATATAATATAGTGAATAGTAATGGAATAAATAGGAAACGGATCCTATCTAGAGAACCAGGAATAGGAATTCCAAAGTCAAGGTAAAATATTGATCAGTGAGTTTTTACCTTCAAGTGACCTCTTCCAGGAAGTTAATTCCGAGGGTAGCGCATTTGCCTAATAAGACAAAATAGGGAAAAATGCAGATATTCACATTTTGATTTGAAGAAAATAATTATAACTCAACATCTAGAGATGAGTTTATAATTATCTGGATATATTTGGAATCAGTGAATTATTATCCGAGAGATTGATGATTCCGAAAGCGATTTCGATAACGGACGTGTTCGGACACGTTTTTCGAGAAAACTTCAACCGGATTTGTTGGAACCCGTAAGAGACCGAAATCTAAGTTAAATTAGATATTATTGATGAGGAAGAGAAGATCTTCAAAGTTATGAATCCAGAATTTTGAGATTTCTCCGAAGAGACGCGAAACGGAGACCGAACAGGGAAAATCTGTCGAACCGGCCATAAAGCAAGTTGACTCACCATTCTTGGACCAATTGCTGCCACATCACCCCCTTATGTCGACTAGGGCAGCCCATGGTCAAGAATTAAACACCATTATGCTTTATTTTACTTGGTTATAAGGTAAGAGAAAATTACAAGATTTGGAATATGGAAATTACCAAAGTGGCACAATTTTTGCCTATATAAAGGCATGAGCACCTTCATCATTTTTCACACCAAAAACCTTCCCCTTAGAGAGAATTTAGAGAGAGAAGCTGCGGAGAAAGTCTCGAGCAAAGTCCGGGTAAGTTCTTCGGTCCTTAGTCTTTAGTTTCGGTAGTTCTTTCGGTAGATATAGTAGGAATGCTAGATTTATCTTTAAATTTTCAAGATAGTCTAGATATCATATTTAGGGGTAAATATGATATATATTTCGAAAATATGATGAGGGAAAAGATCTCGTCAAAATTCTAGAGAGATAGAGCGAAAAAAAATAAGCTCCGCGAAATTCCGCCAAATAGGGGTACTAGGGGCAAAATAGTAATTTTCGCCCAAATGGCCTGTTATGATGCCAAATGTTGATAAACGTTGTCCTTATAGGATATCCGAGCTAATCCACCCGCCGCATTTGTTGTGCCGCCGTCATACATTTTTTTCCCGCATTATCGAATTTCACGTTTTTAGTAAAAGTTACGTTGTCTTACGCCAAAAATGTACGTTCGCGTACTGTAACACTAACGCTGATATTTATGTTATGCATGTATGTGATATGTGTATGGTATGCTAATGTGAGGTTATGTACGTTCGCGTACTGTAACACTAACGCTGATATTTATGTTATGCATGTATGTGCTATGTGTATTTTGTGTGTATAGTTGTTATGTTGTACGTTCGCGTACTGTAACACTAACTCTGATATTTATGTTATGCATGTATGTGCTATGTGTATTTTGTGTGTATAGTTGTTATGTTGTACGTTCGCGTACTGTAACACTAACTCTGATATTTATGTTATGCATGTATGTGCTATGTGTATTTTGCGTGTATAGTTGTTATGTTGTACGTTCGCGTACTGTAACACTAACGCTGATGTTTATGTTATGCATGTATGTGCTATGTGTATTGTGTGTGTATAGTTGTTATGTTGTATGCTGGTACGTTCCCGTACTGTAACACTAACTCTGATATTTATTGTATTCGTATATGTGATATGTGTTGTATATGTGTTGGTGGTATGTTATTTGAGTGCATGGTGATGTTAGAGGATAATCGAACATTTGCATGCGCTGGGAGCGATATGTCCGTATGCTATTTGGGAGCGATATATCGTATTCTCGGGAGCGGTGTGTCTTATTTGGGAGTGGTATGTCCGCATTCGCCGGGAGCGATACATGTAGGAATGATTCATTTGTTATCGCGATATACCGTATATGTAAATATGAGGTTAACCGTTACCGGGGTCCGTATGCATTGGACCTCGCTCTTAACATAGCGTCGGGTTCGGGAGGACCAAGGACCGAGGAGAAAGGCAAGGTGCCGCATAGAGATCCGCTGAAGATCTCTTCTGTTCACACGGCATGGATGTTGCCGGGGAGACACTTTTGTTGTTATTCACTTTAAAAAATCTCGGTCATTGTACCGTTTTTGTAAATCAGCTAGACTTACGGCATTTATAAATATATGTATCAGTTACTCAATCGCTCCGATGCTCTACTCTGATGAAAAAATATATATATACTGCTTTTGAAAATGGGATGTTACAATTTCATTCTGCTCTGGTTGGTTTGGTATTGGATCCACCCGAGGTTGTCTACCTCGTCCTCCACCACGGCCCCTGCCCCAGCCTCTACCTCGGCCTCTGGGAGCTCCGGCTCCTCTTAAATTCGCCATATCTCGTTCTTTCTCTTTATGAGTGAATAAGTTTAGATTTAAAAGAAAAACAACAAGTAACATATACTTTACTTAGCATTTATACCACACATAGACTCTATCGCACTTAGTATTCACACCGTAAATAAACAGACACCCGCAACCTTTCCTTCGTCATAATTTTGTTGGTTCTTTCTACTCAAAAACGAGTACGGAAATATGTGTCAGGAGTTTCTCTACATGAGTCAAATACTGCATGTACTTATCTTTATTGATCTCGGAATTTCATCCGGCGTGGCCCAGCTCCACATATAAGCTCTAGGTTAGGATAGAATTGTCGTCCAGTACAAACTGACGATTATCAGAATTATCGGAGTTATCGAGATCGATATCGAATTATCGAGTTATTAGAGACCGATATCGAGTTATCGAATGATCGGGGTCTCGATATCAAATATGAATATGGACGATGGATTTATCGATTTCGGGTTAGAATGATGCACCGACGAGAGGGTGGTACACCGGTTCGTAATGGTATACCAATCCAGATCGGTACACCGACTTAGGGCTATATCGTACTCATTTTCAAAACATGCTCTTTAAAAAGGCGTAGAGCCTAACTCCGTTACTCAACCAATTGGCCAGGTAAGTGTCTATCATGGGAGCCTCACCGTGCTAGGGTGACTGATTGGCTGATCCACATAGACTAGCCTTGCCTTCGGCACCAAAAGGTTTTTGGAATAACTTAGTCAGATCTATGACAGGACAACTGCTCTGATACCAAAAATGTAACATCCCATTTTCAAAAGCAGTATATATATTTTTTTTCATCAGAGTAGAGCATCGGAGCGATTGAGTAACAGATACATATATTTCAATATGCTGTAAGTCTGGCTAATTACAGAAACGGTACAATAACCGAGTGTTTTCAAAAGTAAACAACAACAGAAATGTCTCCCCGGCAATACTCATGCCGTGGCAACGAGAGATAGTCTTCAGCTGAGTCCCTATGCGGCCTGTTTGCCTCTCTCCTCGATCCTCGGTCCTCCTGAACCTGACTCTATATTAAGAGCTGAGGTTCAATGCCCATTGAACCTCATGTAACGGTTAACCTCATATTCACATATACAGTATATGGACTACGGACGTTCACAACATTAATAGCACATGAGCCCAACAAAAGATATATTACACACACCACCAATACAGATATATCGCTCCCAGCGCATGCAGATATATGTCGCTCCCAGCGCATGCAGAATATGTCACTCCCAGCGCATGCAGAATATGTCGCTCCCAGCGCATGCATATGTTCAGTTATCATCTAACACCATTATGCACTCAAATAACATACCATCAATACACATACAACACACATATCACATATACGCATACCATAAATATCGAGCTAGTGTTACAAAGACGCGAACGTACCTTCGTTGACTTAAAAACGGTACTTTTACGTAAAACGGTACTTTTTGACAACGGGTGAAACAATGCAGACGACGGCTGTACAACAGCGGTCCGATTATCTCAGATATCCTATAAGGATAACATTTATCAACTTCTAGAAGTATAACGGGCATTTTAGGTACAAATTACCATTTTGCCCCCGAACCCCTAATCGGCGGAATTTCGCGAGCCTTGTTTTCGGTCTATCTCTCCGAATTTTGACAGATCTTTTCCCTCATCATATTTTTGAAATATATATCATATTTACCCCTAAATATGATATCTAGACTATCTTGAAAAATTAAAGATAAATCTAGCATTTCTATTATATCTAATGAAAGAACTACCGAAGCTAAAGACCAGGGACCGAAAAACTTACCCAGAACTCGGCTATACTTTCTCCGGGCTCTTCCTTCTCTCTAACCTCTCTCTAAGGCACGAAATTTTGGTGTAGAAATGAGAGGAGAAGTGCCTTCATTTATAGAAGAAGGGAATGGCAATTCGGTAAATAAGTCGAACTTTATCAGATCGATTCTGAGCCGTTGGATCGCACTTCGCCACGTGGCTCCATCTTGGCCCTCCATGTGTTGGATGACATCATCCCTTCTAGAAGAAGATGGTGTCATCTTGCCGATTTATCGAAAAGTTCCCTGATCGGTGTCCTAATCGCGTAATCTTGACGAAACTCAAAAATCCGGAACTAGGTTTTGTAGTTCCATTCTTTCTCTTTAAAACTACCGGGTTTCATTATATTTTTGATCCCATTAAGGGTATTACGTTATCTCGCCAAAGATTTTCGGACGACACCAACTGATTCGGAAATCACTTTCGATAGAACCGGCTTCTTGCGAGAAAATCACCGGGTTCGCAATATGATCGATCTAAGTAACCATATCCCTGGTTTGAAAAACACGGTGCGCTTTCTATAAGTCACTTTTAGCACTATCTCGCCTTATCTTAATTATTCGGTACTCTAATTACGATGTTGGTTTCGTAAAACGACTTCGAGACCGCTCAATCCGAGATAGAATTTTTGGTTTATAAAAAGTCTAGATGACTTAGACTATATCCCTATATTTTGGTGTAAGATTTTATTTCTATCCATTCTCAAATGTCTTGTTGGCTCTTTACCATATATATTATTATTTTATTCAAAATATCTAGATATTTTTTTTTTTTTTTTATTTTTTATTTATTTTTCTAAGCATAAAATATTTTATTAATATTTTATTATTTATTTAATTATTAATTTCGAATTTCTCCCTTAAATTAATTATTTACTAATTAATTTACTTATGTCTTAATCTAAACAATTAGCCACTAATTACTTAATTAGCCACTTACTAATTGTTGATAATTTTCATAATTAGGATTAATTATTATCTCACAACTTTTTTCAGATGACATTGGTATTTTATGTCCCATGTAAAATATTAAAAATATCTTGGGGCCATAAAGTGCTTTTAATAATATTATATTTATGCTTCTCTATTTCTCAAGGAAATAATCCCAAAAATTCCTAAAATTAGAGACAACATACTTCCTAAGTTTTTGTCAAGTATTTGTTGTCATATGATATTTATCATAATATTTTCAGGCCATTTATGCCTCATAAATGCATTTTAGGGATTTTAGCTCTTTATTCACCCTAATTTCACTTAGAAAATAAGATAATTATTACTTATTATTTGAGACCACATATTCACCTATTTCCAATAAGTATTATTTATCGAAATATGATACTTATCATAAATACGATTTTTAGGGTATTACATAAATCCACTTTCAAAATAATAAAAGAGAGTTACAATTTCGCCCCTGTTAAAGGTAGAGAGAGAAGAAAAATATTTTTTAAAAAAATATTCATTCATAATTGATGACAAACTTAAAAAATTTATCAATTTAGTTATCAAGTTAACTAACTAAAGTGCTCTATATTTTTTAGAAGATGTCTTATAACAAGACCAAGGTGGAGTTACTAAGGATAGTGAAGGAATGGGCTTTAATTACTTCCATATTGGCTGGGGGTATGGGGGTCGTAGCCAGAAGCAATAAATTATAATATTGACAATAGGGATGACGCATATATGTACTATGCAGTTCCGTTATTATTATACTGTTCTTTTGTACCAAAAGGTTGGTTGAGTACTCGAGTCTCGCATTTCTCAGTGAAGAAATTAGTTAAAACATTTATTATATCGCTGTACCACACTCTCTCCCTCTTACTTTCTTCCTCTTGTCCTTCTCCCAATATGAAAGGCTAAGATTCCAAATACAACAACAAACATATAACAAGCATGCCTCTTACTAACTAATTGAGGCTAACTATTTAGATCAAATGATATTTAAACTTATAATTAATTTACCATAGATTCATGTTCTGCTTTTAATTTTAAACATATCGTTAGCCTTAGAATCATGTTCCATTACTTTTTTAAATTTGTGCCATCCCTTAGTTTTCTTCTACAGGGTTCAAAACAGAATGTTTTATTTTATCAAACACTGCTCTTTTGGAAACAAACAAATTTTATATATTCAAACAATTTTGAGGTACTGTCTCACTAGCCAACATACTTTCTCCCAATTGACTTCACAAATAGCCTTTGTGCATCCAACTCCATAAGGTGATAAGGTTTACATGAGTGTGTGTGTGTGTGAGAAAAAGAGAGAGAGAGAGAGTTGTTGAGAGTTGTGTGTAGTTGCTGTGACAAAACACAAGACATTTTATAGCATTTATTAGCACCACCAAATCAATTTCGATTCTTCATTAATTAATTTCGATAAACTAAACCATGTCACGCTTTGTCCTCATCTTATGTATAAAAATAAAAAAATAAAAAAAATTGCATGTCAATTCATCAATTACTACTTTATAACACGTCATGCGTGCTTCAGAATTTTTGTCGACATTAAGTACCTTGTCTATAAATAACCTGCATGAACTTCAAACATAGTACAACATTGCTCCCAAAACCTAATCTCTCTCTCTCTCTCTCTCGTTCATCTATTTTTCTATCTCAATCACTTTCTTCCCTATTAGTGAGAACCAGAAGAAGCAATAATTGGGGAATTAAGCAGAAGAAGAAGCTGAATAATGTGTGGATCGAAGATGGTGAGCTTGATGAGAAAGTTGTGGGGGAAGGTGAAGAAGGAGAAGAAGAGGCTGTTCATGCGTTCATCTCCTGGAGTTCATATTGTACAGTACGACATTGATTCTTATTCTCAAAACTTCGACGATGGTTATTCCTCAGACCCAGATAATGCTTCTCGAACTTTCTCTGCTCGTTTTGCTATTCCTTACTATTATTACAATAAACTCAGAGAAAACAATCAGGGTTGTGAAGTGAGTAGTAGTGATGATGATAATAGCAGCGAAATGAGTTCTTGATTATTATATGATCAGTTCTTTTAGACCGGAAATTGTACAAATCTCCAATATTTTGTATTGTAGGATTATGAATTGTGAATTGAAATATTGTTGATCTTGAGTTCTAGTTGATATGACAATTAATTTAGTTTTTATATGTATTTCATTTTTATCTTTAATTTCTCTTAATTTTCATCTATATACTGTACGTTGATAACAGTTATCTTCAGTGATGAAACCATCCAACGAATAAACCCAGAAAAGAAATTGTTTGATTTGGATCCTTGCTTTATGTGATAAAAAAATGTGGTTATATAAAGGACATTTTCTGCTAGCGTAATGGAATTGTTGATGGTTATCATAATGTTATTATGAATTTTCTTCCAATGTATTTGCATAAAAACATATCAGATTTATGATATTGAATTGTACTTTAACTATTTTTTTTTTCTAACAACCGTGTCTGATTAGGATGAGAGATTCGTAAAGATATTCATCAATCAATAACACTTTTGAAAAAAGAAATCTTTTAAAAAAAAAAAACTTTTTACATGGTCCCTCTTACTTTTGTTTCCAACTTTTTTCAGATGGGGTAGAAGGTTATGGACATTTCTAACCGTTGTGTTGAGATGGGAACTTTGACTCACAAGCTTAAACTTTTTAGTCAAATTATATATCAAACTATATACCATCACAATACTCCCTAAGATGCACAATATAATACTCCCTATAATTCACAATACAAGTCACTTCAACTAATTTGTCAAAATTTAAAAACTGTAGTTAACTCATTATATATGTCATCAATTGAAAAAAAAAATTTTAACTTTACCCATATTAAATTAGGTTTTGAACTAGAGAGAAAATACAAAAAAGTCACATTTAAGCATTAATTACATGGGTAAAATTGAAAATTAACCGTTAATTACTCTCCATGTAACTTGTATTTTGAACTAAGATATTCTTCTAGAAGCGACTTATATTATATATAGGAGGGGTTAGCTAGTTCTCAACAATGAATAAGCAGAGGTTTTTTTTTGGGGGGGGAGTTTTTCATCTATTTTTTTGAGATTATTTTCACCTGGCTTTGATTTGTCGTTTATCATTGTTCGTATCAACTTGCAAGTTACATAGAATAATATTTTAAGTGAACAGTTAAGAATACAAGCCCACGGTAATTTGTGCTAGAAAATCAAAACAAATTAAATATGTTATAGCCAGGTACGCGACGCGGGTCGGATCCGGATTAGTCGGGGCGAAGCTCCGGTGAACCGGGTGGGCAACCAAAAAAAAATCACAGTACCCTAATGGTGGCCTTTCAAATAAAAATATTAGAGAAATACTTACATACTCCAGAAATGCAACGTTATCTGTATTCCAACTAATTAAAATATAACAACTCATCTCATTTTAATCTCACGTGACAAATAAGTCATCTGAAGAAATTAAAAGTTTATGATTTTTTCTAAAACATAAACTTCTTAATTTAGAAAAACAAAAAACGGAATTCCCTCCTATGATCTCTAAAATCATAAAATTTGAATTTATCCATGTGACTCATTTGCCATGTAAGACTAAAATGAGATGAGTTGTTATATTTTAATTAGTCAAAGTAGAGATGAAGTGGTACTCTTGAAATATATAAGTATTTCTCTAAATCATAACAACGAAGTTAATTTTCGTAATATGAAACTAATGGCCAGGTAAGTCAAAGTAACAAACGCAAGATGAGATATTTGATCTTCTTAATAGGACCACTAATAAGAGGATAGTTGAGAGTTTCAGTGGGATCACAATAGACATACAAAAATAAAATGTTGTTTCAGAATTGTCCAACGTAACGTGAGTTTTGACCAAAGCATAATGTGTTTGACCCCACCCAACCACAAACTAAACTCTACCATTTTCTCAAGTTGGATAATGATGTCACATGACGAAGTAATAAATTAAGACAAATTATATATAGACCACGATGTTCTGACAAGATTATACAGAAAAAATGCAAGTTATTACAATGAATCAAAAGGTGGCCTGGGCGCAATTGATGAAGCATTAGCTAGCACCCATAAACATATTTAAAAGCAAGTTGAAATATTCAAAAGGAATTAAAGACCATCTTGAGGAAGAAGAAATTGACAAAACAAGAGGTAGTGATAGAAATTGATCGAACAAAAGCGTTAAAGTGAATGTGTTGAGAAGGGAGCTTTAATTTATATTTTTGTAGGCCAAATTGTTGAGGCTTTTAATACGAAACCTAACAAAATGATAATCGAAGGTGGGGTCTAAGGGGGAATTGAATGAGGTTGTCCCAAATTCCCAATATTATTTGGTCCCGTTCTGATGTCTCGCTTTAAATGTTTCACCCATCACCAACATTGAATGAACTGTCATGCATATTTATGGCATTTGACAATTTATATTTATGCATGTCTTTTTCTCATATACTCCCTCTAATCCTTATTATAAGGCACCAACTAACAATTTTCACAAAACAATAAAAACAATTAAAGTCAATAAAGTTGTCCTGCAATTTAAGTAACTCACAATATTACCCCTACTAATTGCACTAAACTCTAATATTATATAATTATTACTCACACCCACTACCCTTATTAATTAGGGGCATATATGGAAACAAATTATTAATGCTCCTTGGAAACAAGCAAGTGCCTTATAAAAAAGGTCAAATAAACTTGCTAGTTTGTGCCTTATAATAAGGATTAAAGGGAGTATATGAGAAAAAGACATGCATAAATATGAAGTTGTCCTGCAATTTAAGTAACTCACAATATTACCCCTACTACTTGCACTAAACTCTAATATTATATAATTATTACTCACACTCACTACCCTTATTAATTAGGGGTATATATGGAAACAAATAATTAATGCTCCTTAGGAACAAGCAAGTGCCTTATAAAAAGGGTCAAATAAACTTGTTGGTTGGTGCCTTATAATAAAGACCAAACGGAGTACAAAGAGGTTAGAGAAAAAAGAGTGATATTTTAATTTTAAATACAGATTTAAATATAAAAAGCTTTTACTTTTAATGACCTTGTTCCTGTCGATAGTCTAGTCCTTGTTATAATTTTAATTCTTGAAGAAATTTTTGGTACTAAATATAAATCTACCTAAAGGTAATTAATGATTTTTTTAAAATTTTACCTTTATTTAATTCTCATGGAAAAGGGAGAGATATGAGAATGATTAGTAAATGTAGAGAAAAAGGAGAAGAAAAAATTAATAGGGGCAAACTTAAATTTTTTTTATCTATTTAAGGCATATTGAATTTCTACTTAACTGTCATTTTTTAGCATGTGAGAATTAATTAAGATGGTACTAATCGAACCATATTTTGATATATTTTTTCATAGTTAATTAATTTGGGGACTTTATTGCATTGCCTTAGTCATTATTGCATGCATTAACATTAATTTAAGTTAGGGGCTTTGTATTGAAATAAGTTCAATTAGGGGTAAAATGATCATAAATTGTTAATTTATTCATTCAGTTGTTTCTTTGAACTTTTAATACTACTTTGAGCTTGATTTTGCATTGCAGGACCTCTTGAAGAATTTTTGGTGAATATGAAAATTGACAAAAAGGGACTCAAAATATAATCTCAAATGACAAAAGGGACCAGATGAAACCATGCTTTTACTTAGGCTTGGAATCAGCATTTTATCGAACACCCTCATCGTCTCGGCCCTTCACCACTCTCCCAACTCCGCCGTCCCATCCATCACCATTCACGGCCTCCTACATCCACCCATCATCACCTTCACCATTCGATTTCAGTCCATCATCATTAGCTTCATCTCCATTTCATCTTCTTCGGCTTCTCCTTCTTCTTCATTCATCTTTTTTCACATAGGATTGTTATTATGTAGCTTGAGACTGAGGTTTTGTTTGACTATCTCTATGAATTGAACCTCTATAATTGGATTGGATTGTTTTACTTGAATGCTTGATATATATATTGTTGGGATTCTTACAAGCAGCGGAAGAATTTTATCAAAAGAAACATCGAATCCCAATCGAAGTCTATCAATAACATTTAAATTTGAGTAGTCAGAATTGTACCTTTCTTCTTATGTGTCTTGTTCAATCACTAGGAGCCAACTGAACGAACTAGCTCCCTCTACCGGTATCCACACGAACAAAACTCCAACGTAACACCGATAGCGTGCTAGTGCCTCCAACGTTTTTCTCTATCTTTTCTCTAGGGTTTCTCTTGCAGCTTTTCTAATACGTCTTGCTCATTGTCTTATAGGTTTTCAAAACCCTTATGGGCCGTATTATACATTCAAAATTAATCTTAATTAATTTTAAAATTTGAATTGGATTAAAATAATATTAATTAAATCTGTCTAACATGATTTAATCTAATCTATTTATTTAATCGAATTAAAGTTAACTGATTTAATTTATCTTCATAAATTAAATCCGAAATATGATATTTATCTTCAAAAATCAAATCGAGATACGATATCTCTATTAGTTTTAGTTATTTAATTTATCAAATAAATTAAATACAAAACAAATACTACATAATAATATTATTATCTATATAAATAATATTATTATTATTTTCTAATTTATATTTTATCTATTTTCAAAATGAATAACAACGAGAAGAAAGTCTTATTAGGGTCTGTCGCGGTCCTTTCGCCTTTCTCCTCGGTTCCGGTTCTCTGAACATGACGGCAGCTATGATAGAGGCGAGGTTGATGCACATTGAACCTCGGGTGCTTGATTAACCTCATGCTTAAATATGACAATATATACACGATAACAGCAATCAATACAACAGTCCACAACAGATGTATGATTAAAAATACATAACCACGTATGTAACATAACCACGTATGATACAGCAATAATAACCTCGTATGTGACATAACCACGTATGTGACATAACCGTGTATATAACATAACCACGTATGCTACAACAACAAACGAACACAACAAACATATATAATCATACAATAACCATCGAGTTAGTGTTACGAGTACGAAACGTACCTTCGTTGACGGAAAACGGTACTTTTACTGTAAAAACGGTAAATTCCGACAATGGCGGAAAAACGGTGTGACGGCGGCACTTGGTGGCTCGGCGGTACGATTATCTCGAGATATCCTATAAGGATAATATTTAACAACTTTTAGCAGCATAACGGGAATTTTAGGTACAAATTACCATTTTGCCCCTAAACCCCTAATCGGCGGAATTTCACAGTAGCTTATCGCCGTTTTCGCTCTATCTCTCTAGAATTTTGACAGATCTTTTCCCTCATCATATTTTCAAAATATATATCATATTTACCCCTAAATATGATATCTAGACTATCTTGAAAAATTAAAGATAAATCTAGCATTCCTCTTTTATATCTACCGAAAGAACTACAGAAACTAAAGACCGGGGACCGAAGAACTTACCCGAGACTTTGCTGGACTTTCTCCGAGATATTCTCTCTCTAACTTCTCTCTAAGAGGCAGATTTTTGGTGTGAGAAATGAAGAAGAGGAGCTTGGTATTTATAGAAGAGACGGATGGCAGAACGGTAAATAATTCGAACTTCAGTCTTGACGAATATGGACCGTAGGATCGCATTTTTGAGGACAAAACACTCTTGGCCCTCCATTTCTTGTGCAGACCTCCCCCTCCCCAATAGTCAACAAAATGATGTCATCTTGATGGTGACATCCGAGCGGTACCGATAAAGTTTCGGTCCGATTGTCCGAAACGCGTAATCTTGACGAATCGCGAAATCTTTGCCCGAGTTTCAAAGTTTCTTTCTTTCTCATTAGGAATATCTAGTTTAATGAAATTTATGATCCCATTAAGGGTATTCCGTTATCTGCTGAAAGATTTTAGGACGGACGTCTTCGGTTACGGAATTGAATTCGGAAGCGTCGGCGTCTAGGCAAAAATCCACAGGTTTGTAATATGATCGACCTAAGTCACTAGATTCCTAATTCACGGCAACTACTTGTTTCGATTATCTCACAACTATTTTACTTACATTGGTATTTTATATAATAATATTATTATCTATATAAATAATATTATTATGTTTATTTTCTAATTTATATTTTATAGGTATTATCTATATATATATACACACACACACACATTCTCCCTAGATTAAATCAGATTGATCAAATTAAGAACAAGTGAAATTTACACGAAGAAAGAATTTACCGGGCGTTGTTTTTCGTAATTTGAAAACCACGATTTCAAATGTATTCATTAAATCTTGGGACATATCTTAGATTCAATAAATTCTGCAACGAAATATGTCGGAGGTAGTGACATTTTAGCTCGTGTTGGGCTATTCTTATGTGACCGAGGCCCACATGAAATTGGGAATACCTGGATATGATCAAAAAAGGGATCCAAATAGATAATATGAAAGAGGATGGAAAGATTCAAAAGCACGCCTCGGATTTTGAGTTTCCACAAATCGCACGAAACGACACCGATCGGGGTAGCTTTATCGGGCGGAGGCCCATAAAGCAAGAGCCATCATGGATGACAACTCATCCATTGACTTTAGGGCTCTTAGATTTCGATCTTGACCATGGATGGCCAGAGTGTTTTATCCTCAAAAATGCGATCCTACGGTCCATATTCGTCAAGATTCGAATTATTTACCGTTACGCTAGCTGTCTTCTATAAATACCAAGCTCCTCTTCTTCATTTCTCACACCAAAAATCTGCCTCTTAGAGAGAAGTTAGAGAGAGAAGCTGCGGAGAAAGTC
This sequence comes from Acacia melanoxylon, assembly GCA_019022615.1. Classification (NCBI taxonomy): domain Eukaryota; kingdom Viridiplantae; phylum Streptophyta; class Magnoliopsida; order Fabales; family Fabaceae; genus Acacia; species Acacia melanoxylon. Next base: position 19,721,929 of record JAFJYJ010000003.1, read on the forward strand.
GAGCAAAGTCTCGGGGTAAGTTCTTCGGTCCTGGTCTTTAGTTTCGGTAGTTCTTTCGGTAGATATAGTAGGAATGCTAGATTTATCTTTAATTTTTCAAGATAGTCTAGATATCATATTTAGGGGTAAATATGATATATATTTCGAAAATATGATGAGGGAAAAGATGTCAAAATTCTAGAGAGATAGAGCGAAAGCAATGTGAAGCTCTTAAATTCTTGCCGATTAGGGGTTCGGGGGCAAAATGGTAATTTGTCACGAAATGTATTATCTTGCTGCTAAAAGTTGTTAAATATTATCCTTATAGGATATCTGAGATAATCGTACGTTTGAGCCATTTGTTGTGCAGCCGAATCACCGCATTTGTTTTTTCATTTATCGAAATTTACCGTTTTTAAAGTAAAAGTTCCGTTGTATCGCCAAAAAGGTACGTTCGCGTACTGTAACACTAACTCTGATGTTTATTGTATGCGTATATGTGCTATGTGTATGGTATGCTTATGTTAGGTAGTTGATAGCTCTGTGGTACGTTCGCGTACTGTAACACTAACTCTAATGGTTATTGTATGGATATATATGATTGTTGTATTCACACTATGGTGGTAGCATACGTGGATATGTTACACCCGTTGCTATGTCACATACGTGGTTATGTTACATACGTTATTATTATTGGTGTATCATACGTGAACGGGCCAACATTGTACCAGCCCACAAGTCGCAAACGGCCTCTAGCAAGACATTACGACTATCCAATTTATATGAGGATCGATGATACGATGCAACCTATCATACAACCATGCCACGTCCCTTTTGTCACGCGATAATTTGGTCAAGGATAAAGCATGGATAGTGTCATCCTCCTGTTCTTGACCATTACTTTCTCGATTCTTGAGTGGTCTAACAATTGAAATGGAAACTCCTTAATTTCCATCGTAATATGACCATATTTTTCACAGACTTACTCATCGAGGGGCCCAGTAATATCTCTCTACAAATGTGGGGGACAAATCTCATATTGACCATTCACATTCCTCTGCATGAAAAACACTAATCCCGATCGAAGCATTTACCATCACTCGGTCAAAGGTGACTTTTGACTAGGTCAAAGATTTGCGACTCTCATGTAGGAATCCATGATGATCTCAGGTCAAAGGGCATTGTGACGTGGTTATACATGAGATAAACTTATGACTTAATCCATGCAGCTTTCTCATAGTGGGTCGGTCCAACACCTTGTACTCTTACAAGTGCCTAAGACTTTGATTCGCATTCTCATACCTGATCAAAGTCATAGTGGTCTTATTTTATCTTTGCTCCCGCATAGATGACCGACCAGGGACATTTAGGACAATCGTTATAATATATCCAAGGACACAATCATCATAATAAACATGCAAATGATATGATAACAAAATTAGAGAAATACTTTAAATAACAATAATATTTAAAGTACAATGATTGGCCCCTAGGGCATAATTTCCAACATATATTTCCTTTGTTGAGTTCAATGAGATTGTATTAGTTAGCGTATTATTGTTTAGTTAAGATAATCGATTTGTGATTTGGAGTGTCTCTCGATTGAGAACTCTTCTTTAGAGGAATAGGTTACATTAATCCCATTTTAATTGCACTCTATCTAGTTCCTAATAGTGCCTTAAGGGATAGTTATTAGTTGTGTTTGCAAGAGTAACTATTAATTAATAACGCTAAACATGGCCGTTCGTTTGAGGTTTTGCTTTTGAGACTTAGGAAAAATTAACTCCCATTATTTTAATGGAACTATGATAGCCACCATCCATTTCTAAGAGCATCTATATCATTCATAGAAAACTATTTCCATTATTAACCATTCCATTTTATAAAGAAAACACTAAAAATAATAGTTTAGAATTTAATTTTATTGCATACAATTAGTTGTTGTTAAAAAATAATTTTTAAAATCAACCCCATGTTTTCTTGCATTTTAGATAGTTAGTTAGCTAATTTAGGTAGCTCAATAAAAGCTCCTCAAAAGAACAACCCAAGTGTTGTACTTTACTGCAATTTTTGGTTTGATATATTTTGCATTTGACCTAAAGGCGCAAAGACACAGCCAAATCAGGTTCTCCCTTTATTTATTTTTTATAAGGGCCTAAAATTTAAATTGTATTAATATTTTTTATAAGATTCTACTCAAGGTTGTTTAAGAATTTAATGTGTTTTTATCATTTTTGCCCCTAATTAATTCTATTCTCCACCTTCATCTTTTTTCTCACACTACATTTAATTCTCTTCAATAATTTCTTTCATTACTACTCTATCTCTCTCTTACTTGCCCCCTTTTAAATAAGGGCTTTTTTCCCTATTTGCCACTTTTTAAATAATTAATTACTAATTTGCCACTGTTTTCAAAATATTTCTCAATGTCACTCTTTAGTCGACTAAACCAAGGTTTAGTCGACTAAAACGCGGGAAGTTGAATTTTTTGAAACCCCCGCGATTTAGTCGACTAACCTAAGTGATTTAGTCGACTAAATGGCGGTCGGGTTTTTTTTTTTTTTTTGTAAAACCCCGACATTTAGTCGACTAACCCACTTGGTTAGTTACTAAATCTCGGCAGAGGGGTTTTTTAAACCCTCATTTGCGTCATAATGGAACTTTTATCATATAGCAACCATTCCCCTCAATACTCTCTCTTTTCTCAGTTTTAGTGTGAACCATCAAAGTTTAATCTCATTCCACCTTATTCAAGGTATTATTGTTGTGTAATCGTTGTAATTTCATTTTATCGACATCGTTCAGCCACTTGGGTTAGTCAACTAAATCGCGGCAGATGAGTTTTTTAAAAACCCCCCACCGCGGCTATAAGAACCCTAATCATTATTATTTTACTATTTATTATTATCTTATCACAATTAGTTAGATATTGCCCCCACATAAAATATGCTTCACTATATATATTATTTTGTAAATAATATTATAAGTGAAATAATATAGGGGTTAGTTAGATTAGATAGGAGTTTATAAATACTAACAACATAAAATACATTTTATTATGATACCTATATATATTCAGTTGGATGTTTCGCATGTATGTCTCTGCACATGGAATTTAAAAAAAAAAAAAAAAAAAAAAAAAAAAAAAAAAAAGGAAAACCAAGATAATCGTGCTCCCTGATGCTTCTTTAATTGTGAAAAGTGAAATTATATTATAGTAATAATAATAAAACTAAATCTTTTTTTTGTTTTTGTTTTTTTAGAAGAATAATGAACCATGGGGTGTACGATAGTAATAATGGATATAGATATCTATTATTAAATATATATTTTTCCTTAAATATGATAATAATAATAAACCGAACTCGGTTTGTTGTTATGATATATGTATATATAGGTATCATAATAAAATGTATTTTATGTTGTTAGTATTTATAAACTCCTATATAATAGGATCTAATCTAACTAACCCCTATATTATTTCACTTATAATATTATTTACAAAATAATATATATAGTGAAGCATATTTTATGTGGGGGCAATATCTAACTAATTGTGATAAGATAATAATAAATAGTAAAATAATAATGATAACAATAATAATGATTAGGGTTCCTATAGCGGTTGGGGGTTTTTAAAAAACCTCTACGGTGCGATTTAGTCGACTAACCCAAGTGGTGAACGATGTCGATAAAATGAAATTACAACGATTATACAACAATAATACCTTGAATAAAGTGGAATGAGATTAAACTTTGATGGGTCACACTAAAACTGAGAAAAGAGAGAGTATTGAGGGGAAGGGTTGCTATATGATAAGAGTTCCATTATGACGCAAATGAGGGTATAAAAAACCTCTCTGCCGCGATTTAGTCGACTAACCCACTTGGGTTAGTCGACTAAATGTCGGGGTTTTATAATAATAATAAAAAAACCCCGACCGCCATTTAGTTGACTAAATCACTTAGGTTAGTCGACTAAATCGCGGGGGTTTCAAAAAATTCAACTTCCCGCGTTTTAGTCGACTAAACCTTGGTTTAGTCGACTAAAGAGTGGCACATTGAGAAATATTTTGAAAACAATGGCAAATTGGTAATTAATTATTTAAAAAGTGGCAAATAGGGAAAAAAGCCTTTAAATAAAGGTATGCTTAGAAAAAAAGTGCATGTGTATCTATTACTACTCTATCTTTTTCTTACTTGCCCCTTTTAAATAAAGGTATGTTTGGAAAAAAGTACATGCCTATCTATTACTTTTAATCAATTTTAATCATTTTCTTAAATTATATAATTTAGTTATCGAACTTATACTAGCTTGATGCTTTATTTTATGGTTATTAATTTAACCATTAAATTAACTTACCAATTATTTATTTTTTAAAACTCATGACTATATGACAGTTTTTTTTTAAATAAATGACCGTCAAACACAATATTATATATATAAAAAATGAGTTATCGTTGATCTAGCATCCTAAAAAATTTCCCAATTACATCTAACACTTTAACGGATTTTGTGGTTCATTTAACATTCTAAAATATTTTTTCATGTGCGTCTAACATCCTAAAATATACTGAAAAATACTTTATAATGGTGGATGTATTTTTTTTTTTTTTTTGAGGAGTTAACTAGAGATCTCAGAATTGCTCTTGAAAAAATACTTGATGAGAGAAAAATTGCTCCTAAAAAAATTAATACTTTAAGAGAAAATTTTCACAGCAAAATTGTAACATCTCATTTTCAAAAGCAGTATAATTTTTTTTTCATCAGAGTAGAGCATCGGAACAATTAAGTAACTGATACTTATATTCAAAATACCGTAAGTCTGGCTGATTACAAAAGCGGTACAACGACCGAGAGTTTTCAAAAGTAGATAGCAACAGAAGAAAGTCTTCAGCTGAGTCCCTATGCGTGCTGCTTGCCTTTCTCCTCGATTCTCGGTCCTCCTGAACCTAACGCTATATTAAGAGCTAAGGTCCAATGCATACGGACCTCGGAGTAAGCAGTTAACCTCATATTTACATATAAGTATATCAGCATACAAACAAGCATATCCCAACATCATATAAGCCCCCTGGCAGATATGTCACACTTAGCAAACGTTTCACACCTAGCCGTCGTTTCACACCAAGCATTTCTGTAACATCCCATTTGAAAACGGTGGAATTTTTTTTTTTAAAACGTTTCCAAATATTTCAAGCAGAGTAATCAGAGTAGAGCATTGGAGCGAAAGAGTAACTGATTCATAACAAACATCAACCACGGTGTAACATTGTAATGATTACATTAATCTTAGAGTTTGAAAGTGAATAAGCGAAAGCGGTAAAGATAGATAAGTCTCGGCTGCACGTCATCGTCTGCTTGCCTCGATCTTCGATCCGTATTCCTCCGGATCCTGAAGCTATAGCCGAGATTCAATTTACCGCATTGAATCTCGTGTAACGGTTAATCTCAAACCCAAACAATACGGTATACGAGATAATGATATTCTAGACAATACAACAAGATATCACTACATAAGCATACGGCAGATGCATGATCATTATGCCGACAAAACATAAGCATTACGCAGTATGTAAAGCCCCACAATGTAAAACAACAATAACAGCTGCACTATTCACTGTGCCACGATACCACTCGTGTTCTCGCCGCTAGAAAAACATACGGCGTTATCATGACTATAACCCGTGTAAACCTGTCTCGTATATCGGTCTACGAACATATCTATCACACATATATGCATTTAAGAAGTACAAGATTAGTGTTACAAAGACGCGTCCGTACCTTCGTTGATGACGTTAGTTACTTCGGCGGAAAAACGTCTTTACGGAAAAACGTGAAATGTTCGACGGCGGCACGTCGGGCAACAGTAAAAGCAAATCGAGTTTCGATGCCCTATAGGAGTAATACCACTTTCATTAGTGATTTGACATCATAACGGCATTTTAGGTAAAAATTACCATTTTGCCCTTCTACCCCTAATTTGGCGGAATTTCGCGAACTTCGTTACTTTGACCGTATTCCATTTCAAAATTATCCCCACTATGTTTTTACCTCGTCAGGCATCTTTCAATGCAATGAGGCATAAAAACAAGCATAGGAACAAATTCGAAACTTCCTAGATCAAAACAACGGTTCTACTATAACTAAGAAAGAACTACGGAAACTAAAAACTAAGGACGAGAAGAACTTACTCGGAGCTAAGGCAAAACTTTTGCAGAGCTTCTCACTCTAAGTTTCGGCCAAGGTAGAGAGAAGAAAAGGTGTGAAGAATGAAGAAGGAAGGGTGCTATTTATAGAAAAAGGGAGGACAAGGTGGGTATTAACAAAAAGTCTTCGAAATGATTCGCCGTTGGATCTAGGGTTTTGTAAGATGCAATCTTGACCATTCAAGGTCTTGGCCGACCTCTTGGTCCCCCAAAAGTCAAAGATTGATTTTTCATCTTGCTTTATGGCCTCCGGTCCGATAAAGCTACCCGATCGTGTCCCGTTTCGCGCGATTTCGCGAAACTCAAAAATCCGGGCATGTAACTTTGAAGATCTTTTCATCCTCTTTCATATTATATATTTTGATCCTCTTTTTGATCATATCCAGGTATTCTCCGGTGCGTCGGAAGATATTCGGACAAACGCGTCCCGTTACGGAAATCGCTTCCGATAGAACCAACTTCTGGACAATAATTCGGCGAATCGTAAAACGTCCGGTGGTTGCCTAACTTAATCCGTGTTTGAAAACACGCAATTGTTTCTATAGGTTCTCACTTTGCCTATCGGCTCTACTCTATCCGATCGCTTTCCGTCTTATTAGGAATTAGGGTTTTTCGGTTGCGGAATCGACGTCGGTAAATTCTTTCTTCGTGTAAAAATTCACTTGTTCTTAATTTGATCAGTCGAAAAGACTTTTACCTCTCGGGTTACTGTAGAATTTATTTCTAACTTTTCCCTCCTTTATAAGTGACTCACCGCATTATATTATTATTTTATTCTAATTACCATTTTAATTATTTAAACAATTCTTTTTAATTAAAAATAACCATAATTTCGACCCCCTCTTTTAAAAATTCAGATTTATTTATTTTTCTATAATTTTTTCCATTTTTTAAAAATATAATATTTTTTACCAAAAATTCATGTTTTACCCTCGCCGTTCGTTAGGGCTTAATCTGCCTAATTTCTTCGTTTAGTGATCTTTTCAGGATCAGGTTTCTTCATATATTTATCTTTACTAATTTACAAGTATATTGTTATCTTTCAAACTTCTATCTTGATATTGTCATTTTATATCCTGTGTAAAATATTAAAAATGTTTACCCCATCAAGTTACTTTATGATTCGAAATGCTTTTTAAACTTTTCTTCAAGTTATTTCCTCGAAATAATTTATTAAATTCTCATAATTTAGGGATATCACTTCCATATTTTTCTCATAATTTTTCATGATCTTTCGTATTTATCATAATACTTTTAGATTGTTTTTATCACTATTATATCATTTTTAGTCATTCTGTTCATCGATTTTCCTAACTTTTTCAACAATTTACTCTATAATAGTTTTATCTTATGAATTTACTTCATTAAAATATTCATTAATTTTCCTTTATCTCGAAATTCCGATTTGCTAAAATCCGCATTATTACATTTCTCTCCCCTTAAACAAAATTTCGCCCTCGAAATTTAATCTATACTCACTAGACTACGGGCCATAAACTACGGGTACTTCTCCTTCATGTCACTCTCGGTTTCCCAAGTTGCCTCGTTTGATGACAAACCCTTCAGACCACCTTCACTATCGGTATAGTTTTAGTCCTAAGCCGTTTCTCCCGGCGTTCGAGAATTTGCTCGGCTCGACTACAAAGGTGTTATCATGCCGTACTTCAACATCATCGTACTTTATGACATGATCTCGATCGGTAGGTATTTCTTCGGTTGTGACACGTGAAAAACATCGTGGAGATTACTCGGGTTCGGGGTAACGCTAGTTGATACGCAATCGGTCCTCGCTCGGCTAACACTTCAATTGGTCCAACGTAACGTGGACTAAGCTTCTTCTCTTCGTGTTCGCCGACACCGGTTCATCGGAGATAATTTCGTAAACACATGGTCTCCGACTTCAAACTTCAACGGTCTTCTCCTCTTATCTCGCATAGCTCTTACATCTACGTGCGCAGCAAGGAGTCTCTTCTTGATCGGAGCGATCCGCTCGGAGGTCTCTTTTAGCATATCCGGTCCAAGCAATCGCTTTTCGACGCATCATGTCCGATAAAGGCGATTGGCACTTTCGCCCATACAAAGCCTCGAACGGGGCCATTTGTATGCTTGAATGATAACTATTGTTATACGCGAATTCTGCTAGTGAGAGGTGTTCGTCCCAATTTCCTTTGAAGTCCAGGGCACATGCTCGCAGCATATCCTCCAGCGTCTGTATCGTCCTCTACGATTGACCGTCGGTTTGAGGGTGATAAGCCGAACCGAACTTGACTTGGTACCCATTCCTTCATGTAGTGCTTGCCAAAGCGGGATTGGAATCGAGTATCCCGATCGGAGATAATACTCTTAGGGACTCCGTGCGGTCTCACGATCTCTTTGATGTAGATTGCAGCCAATCGTTACGGGAGAGTAGTGGATGCTAATGGGTATGAAATGTGCCGACTTGGTTAATCGGTCAACGATCACCCAAATGGTATCGTGATGCACGATCTTAGGTAGACCTACCACAAGATCCATGGTCACATTCTCCCATTTCCACTCCAGTTCTAGTCCTTGCGAAGAAGACGGGGTCGCGGTGCTCAATCTTTACTTTCGGCAAGTTAGACACCCACCTACATACCGAGTTACGTCTCTTTTCATTCCAGCCACCAAACTTCGGCCTTCAAGTTCTCGGTACATCTTGACCATTCCCTGGATGCGAGTGTACTTACTCTTATGAGCCTCATCCAGATCTTCTTCGCGGTGCATCAGCGGCGGTATGTAAATGCGCCCCTTGTGTCTGACCAATCCACTAAATGAAAGGTCGTGGTCTTGGGTTTCACCTTGAGAGATCTTCTCCCGAACTGAGATTGCCCAATCATCTTGTCTCTGAGCTTCATCAACTTTATCCCTCAGGTCATACTCCCCTTGACTCACAAGAAGATTTGCAAGGTAGGCGTCACTTGGTGCGTTGAAATTCATGCAGATTTGGTTTGAAAGATTCAGGTCTCTGAAATCTTCAAGTAATTTCTGCTCTTGTATCATCATGTATGACACTTGCACCTTCTTCCTGCTTAGAGCATCTGCAACGACGTTTGCTTTCCCTGGGTGATACTTGATCTCCAGGTTGTAGTCTTTCAGCAATTCCATCCAACGACGTTGCCTCATATTCAGTTCCCTTTGATCAAAGAGATACTTCAGGCTCTTGTGGTCGCAGTATAGTTCTACGGTCGTACCGCATGATAGTGCCTCCATATCTTCAAAGCGAACACGATGGCGGCAAGCTCCAAATCGTGTGTAGGATAGTTCGACTCGTGCGGCTTCGGTCACGACGAGAGGCATAAGCCACCACTCCGCCCAATTGCATTAGGACACAACCCAATCCTTGCCCACTGGCATCACTTTGTAGACAACATATGTCTCATCGGGATCCGGGATTATCAATACCGGGTGCCGTAGTCAACCTCTCCTCGTCTCGAAAGCTCTCCTCGCTCATCTCCCATATGAAGGGTTGATTCTTCCTCGTAAGCTTTGTCAATGGTAGGGCAAGACGCGAGAAATCCCGTATAAATCTGCGGTAATATCCGCGAGACCTAGGAAACTACGTATCTCCGTCATTGTTTACGCCTCTTCCGATCCGTAACCGCTTCCACCTTGCTCGGGTCAAAGAACTCCGCCGCTAGATATCACATGGCCAGAAATCTCACTTAGGCAACCAAAATTCGCATTTGCTCAACTTTGCGTAAAGTCGCTTCTCTCTTAGTATGCTCAACACTAGGCATAGATGTTCTTCATGCTCTTTTCGCTTTTGGAATAGACGTATTTAGTATATCGTCAATGAACACCACCACAAACTGGTCTAGGTGTTGTCGGAAGATACGGTTCATGTAATCCATGAATACCGCAGTGCATTTGTTAATCCGAAGGGCATCACAAGGAATTCATAATGCCCATATCTCGGTTCGAAAGCCGTTTTGGAAATATCATCGTCTTTGACTCGAATCGATGATATCCCGAACGTAAATCAATCTTTGAAAAGACGGTGGAACCAGATAACGATCCAAAAGATCATCAATCCGGGAAGTGGATATTTGTTTTTGAGTCACTTTATTTAGTTCACGATAATCGATGCGAGTCGAAAACTTCCATCTTTCTTTTTCACAAACAAGACCGGGCTCCCGGGGTGATACATCTGGTCGAATGAACCCCTTCTTCAGAAGTTCTTCCAGCTGTTTCTTCAACTCTTGCATTTCATTTGGAGCCATACGATACGGCGCCTTTGATATTGATCGTGCTGCATCAATTCAATATTGAACTCTACCTCTCGGATAGGAGGTAACTCGGTGAGATCCTCAGGAAATACATCGGGAAAATCATTCACCACGGGGATATCCTGGGTGAAAGTTCGCTTTCGCTTTAACCGAAAAGAATACCATGTAGGCATGGCATCCTGTTTCACGCATCGATCAACTTCGTAGCGGAGAAAACTCGGGCTCACATCAACCTTGTCTCCGGAAATGATATCTTCTTCTTGCCACAATCGATCATTGCACCGTTGGTCGTTAGCCAATTCGGACCCGAAAATGACGTCGATGCGTGAAGAGGTAGACGGATGAGATCTACCTTTGACACTCGTCCATCCACGTTAACGGCACGGTTCATACACGCGTCGAAGCTAAAGACTTTACACCCAGTGGTGTAGACACTACCGATCAAAAGGTAAACTACAGCATGCATTCCTAAACGACTTGCACAATCATAAGATATAAACGAATGACGGCACCGAATCATACAATGCTTGCAATTTATTCCCATTAAGATAGATGGTACCTTGGACCATTTCGGAGACTGTCCGGCCTCGGTGTTTGTCAACGCAAAGATCCGGCGCTACGAGGTCTCGCCTCGAAGCTTTCTCGGGCAATCCCGGCTAATGTGTCCAGGTGCTTCGGCACTGGAAACAGACTTGTTTCCCATCACGGTTGGCTCTGGATGGTACTTCTTGCATTTTGGACACGTACGGGATCCCTGTTTGGGGTAATTCAATTGTCCGGTTTGGTAGGGTTTCTGTTTTTCGCCTCGGTTATCGCTCCAAGGCGCCTTCCTCTTTCGTGAGGAGCCTCCGCGGTTAAACCCACTGCGGGTTGCATTGTTTCCTTCTTGGCCGGAATTTGCGCAGTTCTTTCAAATTGCGCTCGATCAATCTGCAGGATTCCACGGCTTGGGCCATTCTCGGAAGCTGCTGCGATACTAGTCTCGCCCTTATGTCATATTTCGGTCAGGTCACTAGTCGATTAGCCTTCCGGCTCTCATTTTTGTGGGCATTCGGATATGATGAATAACGAGACAGTTGGTGAAACGGGCGAAGTAATCGTTGAACGATTCTTCATTTCCCTGCTTGGATGTGAAGAAATTCTTCTTCCTTAATCACCTGTACCGAGGGAGGAAAATGCATTCGTTGAACTGTTCTCGGAATGCTTCCCAAGTAACGGGGCCTTGAAGGGTTGTGGAAACACTCTTCCACCACCCGTGGGCATCGCCCTCTAGCTTGTAGATTTCCAGCTGAGCCTTCCGGTTTCCCGGGCACTCAATGACTTCGAATATCTTCTCCAGACTCAGAAGCCAATCCTCAGCCAATTCACTCTTTCCTCGGAAACCGGGTGGTTTAAGCTTGCAGAACTGGTTGACCCAGCTTTCCGTGGTTCTTTCTCTTCTTCCTTGTCGTGGAGGTGATCGGATCGATCAGATTCATTTTCCTCATCGTTATTTTCATCGTTGTCCTCCTCTTCATTGTCATTGTCATTGTCACTTTCCTCATCACGTTCTTCCTCGTGTTGTCGTGCTTCCAGCTGTCTTTGGGCTTCTTCATCCTGTTGATGTTGCCTTGCCAAGAGTGCATCTATGAGAGCTCTGCTCTTCGAGAGTTCTTCTCGGTTCTTGCACTTCATTTTGGTCCGGCTGATTTGGTATATTTTGTTCGGGTATTTCGTCTCGGTTGAGGTTGTACGCCTCGCGTCTACCACGACCTCGACCTCGGCCTCGGCCCCTTGGTACACCGGTACCTCTCATAATGGCCATGTCTTATTCTTTTTCCTTTATTTATTTAACAAATATGTAAATATTAGAAATGACACAATGATTTTCACATCAAAACATATATATTCATATGTATTCATTTCATAACATTTTACATATTAGTTGGTCTAATCCTAATACAAGTCATATATTTCAACAAGTTACAACCCTCTTTATTCAAACATATTTTACGATTTCCCGGGGTGCTTGGAGATACAAACTAAAATTTGGACTATACGCTCCGAACTTTACTCTATCCGTCGGCCCGCTCCTCTTGGTGATCGAGAATTCGCTCTGGTTTGACCACAAAGATCTTGTCATGTCGTACTTTGATATATAGTGTTTCCCGTGGCACCCATATATTGATCAACACTAGATATCAAAATGTCTCCATGGCGCCCATACACCATGGTAACACAAGATACCTTAAATGTTTCCATGGCGCCCATACACCATGACAACACAAGATACCTCCTACTTAATGACACTAGTCGCGGTCCGGTTGTAGTAACCAAGAGATATGCATCGGAAACTAAAATTTTCGCGGCAAGTAAGATAACTATTTATCAAACCATAGGGGAAAAACGTTAGATTTAGGAAGACAATGATTAGTCTATATGAGACTTTATCACACTAATACTACAAACGAACGGACACTCGTACTATTTCCCCTCGTTCAGGATTTCGTTGATTCGGTCTACTTAGAAACGGGTACGGAATTTCGTATCAAGAGTTCCTCTACATGAGTCAAATACTGCATGTATCTATCCTTGTTGGTCTCGGAGTTTCATCCGGCGTGGCCTAGCTATACATATAAGCTCTGCGCTAGGACAGAATAGTCGTCAAAGTACAAACCGACGATTGTCGAATTATTTAAACCGATATCAAATATGAATATGGACGATGGATTTACCGATTCGGGTTAGAATGATGCCGAAGAGGGTGGTACACGGTTCGAGAATGGTATACCGGTCCAGGATCGGTACACCGACTTAGGGCTATCTCGGTACTCATTTTCAAAAATGTGCTCACAATTTAAAAGGCTTTTTGAACATAACTCCGTTATCCGAAGACAGAATGGCCGAGATAAGTGTCTATCATGGGGACCTCACCAACTCTATGGCGACCGATTGGCCACACCCACATAGACTAGCCTTAATCGTCCTACCATACTATCCGTAATAACATAGTCATATCAATGCCGGACTACGCTTCTCGATACCATAAATGTAACATCCCATTTGAAAACGGCGGAATTTTTTTTTTTAAAACGTTTCCAAATATTTCAAGCGGAAATAATCGAGTAGAGCATTGGAGCGAAAGAGTAAGCGATTCATAACAAACATCAACCACAGTGTAACATTGTAATGATTACATTAATCTTAGAGTTTGAAAGTGAATAGCGAAAGCGGTAAAGATAGATAAGTCTCCGGCTGCACGTCTCATCGCTGCTTGCCTCGATCTTCGATCCGTATTCCTCAGGATCCCGAAGCTATAGCCGAGATTCAATTTACCGCATTGAATCTCGGTAAATTCGTTAATCTCAAACCCAAACAATACAAAAGTATATGATAACAGATATTCTAGACAATACAACAAGTATATCACTACATAAGCATACGGCCAGATGCATGATCATTATGCCGACAAAACATAAGCATTACGCAGTATGTAAAGCCCACAATGTAAAACAACAATAACAGCTTGCACTATTCACCGGTGCCACGATACCACTCGTGTTCTCGCGCTAGAAAAACATACGGCATTATCATGACTATAACGTGTAAAACATGCGTATATCGGTCTACGAACATATCTATCACACATATATGCATTTAAGAAGTACAAGATTAGTGTTACAGTACGCGTCCGTACCTTCGTTGATGACGTTAGTTACTTCTGGCGGAAAAACATACTTCTTACGGAAAAACGTGAAATGTTCGACGGCACGTCGACGTCGAAAAAACAGCGGCAAATCGAGTTTCGATGCCCTATAGGAGTAATACCACTTTCATTAGTGATTTGACATCATAAGCGGCATTTTAGGTAAAAATTACCATTTTGCCCTTCTACCCCTAATTTGGCGGAATTTCGCGTAACTTCGTTACTTTGACCGTATTCCATTTCAAAATTATCCCCACTATGTTTTTACCTCGTCGGGCATCTTTCAATGCAATGAGGCATAAAAACAAGCATAGGAACAAATTTCAAACTTCCTAGATCAAAACAACGGTTCTACTATAACTATCGAAAGAACTACGGAAACTAAAAACTAAGGACAAGAACTTACTCGGAGCTAAGGCAAAACTTTTGCAGAGCTTCTCACTCTAAGTTTCGGCCAAGGTAGAGAGAAGAAAAGGTGTGAAGAATGAAGAAGGGAAGGGTGCTATTTATAGAAAAAGGGAGGGACAAGGTGGGTATTAACAAAAAGTCTTGAGAAATGATTCGGCCGTTGGATCTAGGGTTTTGTAAGATGCAATCTTGACCATTCAAGGTCTTGGCCGACCTCTTGGTCCCCCAAAAGTCAAAGATTGATTTTTCATCTTGCTTTATGGCCTCCGGGCCCGATAAAGCTACCCGACGGTGTCCGTTTGCGCGATTTCGCGAAACTCAAAAATCCGGGCATGTAACTTTGAAGATCTTTTCATCCTCTTTCATATTATATATTTTGATCCTCTTTTTGATCATATCCAGGTATTCTCCGGTGCGTCGGAAGATATTCGGACAAACGCGTCGATTACTAAATCGCTTCCGATAGAACCAACTTCGGACAATAATTCGTCATTGAATCGTAAAACGTCCAGTGGTTGCCTAACTTAATCCGTGTTTGAAAACACGCAATTGTTTCTATAGGTTCTCACTTTGCCTATCTGGCTCTACTCTATCTGATCAGCTTTCCGTCTTATTAGGAATTAGGGTTTTCGGTTGCGGAATCGACGTCTGGTAAATTCTTTCTTCGTGTAAAAATTCACTTGTTCTTAATTTGATCAGTCTGAAAAGACTTTTACCTCTGGTTTACTGTAGAATTTATTTCTAACTTTTCCCTCGCCTTTATAAGTTTGACTCACCGCATTATATTATTATTTTATTCTAATTACCATTTTAATTATTTAAACAATTCTTTTTAATTAAAAATAACCATAATTTCGGCCCCCTCTTTTAAAAATTCAGATTTATTTATTTTTCTATAATTTTTTCCATTTTTTAAAAATATAATATTTTTTACCAAAAATTCATGTTTTACCCCTGCCTTCGTTAGGGCTTAATCGGGCCTAATTTCTTCGTTTAGTGATCTTTTCAGGATCAGGTTTCTTCATATATTTATCTTTACTAATTTACAGTATATTGTTATCTTTCAAACTTCTATCGATATTGTCATTTTATATCCTGTGTAAAATATTAAAAATGTTTACCCCATCAAGTTACTTTATGATTCAAATGCTTTTTAAACTTTTCTTCAAGTTATTTCCTCTGAAATAATTTATTAAATTCTCATAATTTAGGGATATCACTTCCATATTTTTCTCATAATTTTTCATGATCTTTCAAAGTATTTATCATAATACTTTTAGACTGTTTTTATCACTATTATATCATTTTTAGTCATTCTGTTTCGTGATTTTTCCGTAACTTTTTCAACAATTTACTCTATAATAGTTTTATCTTATGAATTTACTTCATTAAAATATTCATTAATTTTCCTTTATCTCAGAAATTCCAGATTTGCTAAAATTCGGGTATTACAATTTCACACCTAGCAACCGTATCCCGACACCCAGCAAGCATCATAACAGTACAATGAGCATACCACGGAGCTATCAACTACTTCACATAAACATAACATACACCTAGCACATATACGCATACAATAAATATCAGAGTTAGTGTTACCGTACGCGAACGTACCTTCGTTGACAAAAAACGGTACTTTTACGGAAAACGGTACTTTTTGACAGTGGGTGAAATAGTGGTACGACGGCGGTACAACAGCGGCACGATTAACTCAGATATCCTAAAATGATTATATTTATCAACATTTAGCATCATAACGGGCATTTTAGGTACAAATTACCATTTTGCCCCTGAACCCCTAATCGGCGGAATTTCGCCGAGCTTATTTTTTTCGCTCTATCTCTCCGAATTTTGACAGATCTTTTCCTCATCATATTTTCGAAATATATATCATATTTACCCCTAAATATGATATCTAGACTATCTTGAAAAATTAAAGATAAATCTAGCATTCCTATTATATCTACCGAAAGAAACTACCGAAACTAAAGACCAGAGACCGAAGAACTTACCCCGACTTTGCTCAGACTTTCTCTAGAGCTTCTCTCTCTAAAACCTCTCTCTAGGCTGTTTTTGGGGTGAAGAAATGAGAAGAGGAGGGCTTGCTATTTATAGAAGAAAGGAGGGACAAGGTGGGAATTTCATCAAATGTCTTCAGATCGGATTTCAACCGTCGGATCGCACTTCGCCACGTGGCTTCATCTTGTCCATACACCTCTTGTGCTGACATCATCCTTCTAGAAGAAGATGATGTCATGCATGCTTACTTACCGATAGCGTTTCCCCGATCGGTGTCCGAATCGCGTAATTTTGCTGAATCTCAAAAATCCGGGAACTAGGTGTTGTAGTTCCATTCTTTCTCTTTAAAACTACTGGGTTTCATTATATTTTTGATCCCATTAAGGGTATTCCGTTATCCGTAGAAGATTTTGGACAGACACAACTAAGCGGTTTACGGAAATCACTTCCGATAGAACCAACTTCTGCGAGAAAATCACTGGTTCGCAATATGATCTGATCTAAGTAATCATATCCCTGGTTTGAAAAAACGGTGCGTTTTCTATAAGTCACTTTTAGCACTATCTCGCCTTATCTTAATTATCCAGTACTCTAATTACGTTGTTGGTTTCGAAAAACGACTTCGAGACCGCTCAATCTAAGATAGAATTTCATTTGGTTCATAAAAAGTCCAAATGACTTAGACTATATCCCTATATTTTGGTGTAGGATTTTATTTCTATCCATTCTCAAATGTCATGTTGGCTCTTTTACCGATTATATTATTATTTTATTCAAAATATCTAGATATTTTTTTTTTCTTTTATTTTTTATTTATTTTTCTAAGCATAAAATACTTTATTAATATTTTATTATTTATTTATTATTAATTTCGAATTTCTCCCTTAAATTAATTATTTACTAATTAATTTACTTATATCTTAATCTAAACAATTAGCCACTAATTACTTAATTAGCCACTTACTAATTGTTGATAATTTTCATAATTAGGATTAATTATTATATCACAACTTTTGCACTGACATTGGTATTTTATGTCCCATGTAAAATATTAAAAATCATGAGGCCATAAAGTGCTTTTAATAATATTATATTTATGCTTCTATATTTTTCAAGGAAATAATCCCAAAAATTCTTAAAATTAGAGACAACATACTTCCCAAGTTTTTGTCAAGTATTTGTTGCCATATGATTTTTATCATAATATTTTCGTAGCCATTTTATGCCTCATAAATGCATTTTAGGGATTTTAGCTTTTTATTCACCCTAATTTCAATAGAAATTACCTTAGAAAATAAGGTAATTATAACTTATTATTTAAGACCACATATTCACCTATTTCCAATAGGTAATATGTACTTAAAATATAGTATTCCAGATAAATAATTATCCGAGGTATTACAAAAATACTTTAAACTGCTGCATCAACCACAAAATACTCTAGAGTCATGGGCACAATTGAACAACTACTTGGTAATAGATGGAGTTTAACCTATAAAAAATCGTCAAACTTCATCAATTGGT